>OY728150.1:39309282-44109282 GCA_963277665.1 Viscum album
AGGAGTCTGACTGTGAGGAAGAGGAGGGAGATGAGGAGGGCGAGGAGGAGGGCGAAGGCGAGGAGGAAGGCGCTGTGGAGGGTGAGGACGATGAGGAGGACGATGACGAGGGTGATGATGATGATGATGATGGTGATGCTGATGCTGATGTGGGACATAATTGATCCGTTGCATTTTTGACTTATATTACTGAGATTTGATGTTTAATCTATTCTAGTTGTTGGTTTTATCTAGACTCGTAGTATAGTATTGGAGTTGAGTTATTTTTATATATTGTCTGTTTTTATGGATGTTGTTGTCTTTTAGTGGTTGTGTGTTTGAGAACTCCCTGGACAACCCCCCTCATTCTTGGACCCTGGACAACCCCCCCTCCCCCCTTGGACCCCGAACACCCCCCCGGACAGCCCCGCGGACAGCCCCACGTATAGCCCCCAACCCTCCACCCTGGACCCCGGATAGCCCCCCGGACAGCCCCCCCGGACAACCCCCCACCCTCCCCCTTGGACCCCAGACAACCCCCAAACACCCCCCGAACAGCCCCCTGAACAACCCCGGACAACCCCCTGAACAACCCCTGAACAACCCATGAACAACCCCCTGAACAACCCACGGACAGCCCCCTGAACAACCCCCGGACAACCCCCCTGAACAACCCCCAAACACCCCCCGGACAGACCTCGCACAGCCCCCCCCAACCCTCCTCCTTGGTCCCCGGATAACCCCCCGGACACCCACCGGACAGCCCCCCCCCCCCCCCCCCCCGGACAGCCCCCACGGACAGCCCCCTGGACAGCCCCCCGTGACAGCCCCCCAACCCTCCACCCTGGACCCCAGAATAGCCCCCCCGGACAACCCCCCCCCCCCCCCCCTCCCCCCACGCCTCCCCCTTGGACCCCGGACAACCCCCCAAACACCCCCCAGACAGCCCCCTGAACAACCCCGGACAACCCCCTAAACAACCCCTGAACAAACCCCTGAACAACCCCTTAAACAACCCCCGGACAGCCCCCGGACTGCCCCCTAAACAACCCCGGACAACCCCCTGAAAAACCCCCAAACACCCCCCGGACAGACCCCGCACAGCCCCCCCACCCTCCTCCTTGGTCCCCAGACAGCCCCCCGGACACCCACCGGACAGCCCCCCCCGGACAGCCCCCCGGACAGCCCCTCCACCTGCCTTAATTTCATTAGCTCTGAAATGTTTCATAACACGATCAACTAAAATCTAATCCATACTAAATATGATATAAAAATATTCTATATGAATTTCCAAATATTTTAAGTGAAAACAAAAAGTGACATACGAAAAATTGACCAAACGCATTCGAAATGTGTTGATGCTTTAGGACAACGATCCATGGGCCATATGTGACGTGTACGAATCAACCCCGCCTCAATCTGAGGCGCGGTGTGGTCGGACCACTCTAAGTGACTTTCTTTTGTTAAAATGGACAGTATTTTAAGAACATACGGAAAACCGACCAAAAGCATTCGGTTTCTGTTGAAACTTGAGGAGAACGATCCATGGGTCATATGTGACGTGTACGAGTCAACGCCACCTCAATCCGAGGCGCGGTGTGGCCGACACCACTCAAAGTGTCTCTATTTTGTATGGACATTATTTTGGCCGTTTATGACACCAGAACTGCGTTGTTGGTCACCGCGGGCACATGGCACATCCGATTGACGTTCCTTCTATGCGTACACGTCATGAATAATAATTAGAATGTTGCACGGTGGTTTCAGGTCAATCCGAGGTCGTCCGCTATGAATTTGACCGTTTGACGCCCATTTTGGCCGTTTATGACACCAGAACTGCGTTGTCGGTCACCGCGGGCACACGGCACGTCCGATTGACGTGCTGTCTACTCGACCACTTCATAAATCACTCACCCATATTTGTCGTCTGATTTTAGGTCATTCCGACTTCGTTCGGCCCGTTTGGACCCCCCACACGCGCGTTTACGAAGCGTGCGCATCACTTAAAATACGAATATTGAGCCGTACCGCGCAAACCGCACGTCCGATTTGACGTGCCGTCTGCGCGTACACGTCACGAATAATAATTAGAATGTTTCACGGTGGTTTCAGCTCAATCTGAGGTCGTCCGCTATGAATTTGACCATTGGACGCCCGTTTTGGCCGTTTATGAACACCAGAACTGCGTTGTCGGTCACCGCGGGAACACGGCACGTCCGATTGACATGCCGTCTACTCGACCACTTCAGAAATCACTGTCCCGTATTTGTCGTCTGATTTCAGGCCATTCCGACTTCGTTCGGCCCGTTTGGACCCCCCTCACGCGCGTTTACGAAGCGCGCGCATCACTTAAAACACGAATATTGAAGTCGTACCGCGCAAACCGCACGTCCGATTGGCGTTCCGTCTACGCGTACACGTCACGAATAATAAATTAAATGTTGCATGGGTGGTTTCAGGTCAATCCGAGGTCGTTCGCTATGAATTTGACCGTTTGACGCCCGTTTTGGCCGTTTATGACACCAGAACTGCATTGTCGGTCACCGCGGGCACACACGGCATGTCCGATTGATGTGTCGTCTACTCGACCACTTCATAAATCACTCACCCGTATTTTTCGTCTGATTTCGGGACATTCTGACTTCGTTCGGCCCATTTGGACCCCCCCTCACGCGCGTTTATGAAGCGCGCGCATCACTTAAAACACGAATATTGAGCCGTACCGCGCAAACTGCACGTCCGATTGGCGTTCCGTCTGCGCGTACACATCACGAATAATAATTAGAATGTTTCACGGGGGTTTCAGGTCAATCTGAGGTCGGTCCGCTATGAATTTGACCGTTTGACGCCCGTTTTCGCCGTTTATGACACCAAAACTGCGTTGTCGGTCACCGCGGGCACACGGCACGTCCGATTGACGTGACGTCTGCTCGACCACTTCATAAATCACTCACCTGTATTTTTCGTCTGATTTCAGGCCATTCCGAAATTGTTCTGCCCGTTTGGACCACCCTCACGCGCGTTTACGAAGCGCGCGCATCACTTAAAATACGAATATTGAGTCGTACCGCGCAAACCGCACGTCCGATTGACGTTCCGTCTGCGCGTACACATCACGAATAATAATTAGAATGTTTCACGGTGGTTTCAGGTCAATACGAGGTCGTCCGCTATGAATTTGACCGTTGGACGCCCGTTTTGGCCGTTTATGACACCAGAACTGCGTTGTCGGTCACCGCGGGCACACGGCACGTCCGATTGACGTGTCGTCTGCTCGACCACTTCATAAATCACTCACCCCGTATTTTTTGTCTGATTTCAGGCCATTCCGAAATCGTTCGGCCCGTTTGGACCACCCTCACGCGCTGTTTACGAAGCGCAGCGCATCACTTAAAACACGGAATATTGAGTCGTACCGCGCAAACCTCACGTCCGATTGACGTGCCGTCTGCGCGTACATGTCAAGAATAATAATTAGAATGTTTCACGGTGGTTTCAGCTCAATCTGAGGTTGTACTCTATGAATTTGACCGTTGGACGCCCGTTTTGGCCGTTTATGACACCAGAACTGCGTTGTCGGTCACCGCGGGCACACGGCACGTCCGATTGACGTGTCGTCTGCTCGACCACTTCATAAATCACTCACCTGTATTTTTCGTCTGATTTCAGGACATTCCGAAATCGTTCGGCCCATTTGGACCACCCTCACGCGCGTTTACGAAGCGCGCGCATCACTTAAAACACGAATATTGAGCCGTACCGCACAAACCGCACGTCTGATTGACGTTCCATCTATGCGTACATGTCACGAATAATAATTAGAATGTTTCACGGTGGTTTCAGCTCAATCCGAGGTCGTCCGCTATGAATTTGACCGTTTGACGCCCGTTTTGGCCGTTTATGACACCAGAACTGTGTTGTCGGTCACCGCGGGCACATGGCACGTCCAATTGACGTGTCATCTACTCGACCACTTCAGAAATCACTCACCCGTATTTGTCGTCTGATTTCAGGCCATTCCGACTTCGTTCGGCCCGTTTGGACCCCCTCTCGCGCGTTTACGAACTGCGCGCATCACTTAAAATACGAATATTGAGCCGTACCACGCAAACCGCACGTCCGATTGACATTCCGTCTGCGTGTACACGTCACGAATAATAATTAGAATGTTGAACGGTGGTTTCAGCTCAATCTGAGGTCGTTCTCTATGAATTTGATCGTTTGACGCCCGTTTTGGCCGTTTATGACACCAGAACTGCGTTGTCGGTCACTGCGGGCACATGGCACGTCCAATTGACGTGCCGTCTGCTCGACCACTTCATAAATCACTCACCCGTATTTTTCGTCTGATTTCAGGTCATTCCGACTTCGTTCGGCCCATTTGGACCCCCCTCACGCGCTTTTACGAAGCGCGTGCATCACTTAAAATACGAATATTGAGCCGTACCGTGCAAACCGCACGTCCGATTGACGTAATGTCTGTGCGTACACGTCAAGAATAATAATTAGACTGTTTCACGGTGGTTTCAGCTCAATCTGAGGTCGTCCGCTATGAATTTGACCGTTTGATGCCCGTTTTGGCCGTTTATGACACCAGAACTGCGTTGTCGGCCACCGCGGGCACACGGCACGTCCGATTAACATGTCGACTGCTCGACCACTTCAGAAATCATTGTCCCGTATTTTTCATCTGATTTCAGGGCATTCCGACTTCGTTCGGCCCGTTTGGACCCCCCTCACGTGCGTTTACGAAGCGCGCGCATCACTTAAAACACGAATATTGAGCCGTACCGCGCAAACCGCACGTCCGATTGGTGTTCCGTCTGCGCGTACACGTCACGAATAATAATTAGAATGTTTCACGGTGGTTTCAGGTCAATCCGAGGTCGTCCGCTATGAATTTGACCGTTTGATGCCCGTTTTGGCCGTTTATGACACCAGAACTGCGTTGTCGGTCACCGCGGGCACACGGCACGTCCGATTGGCGTGCCGTCTGCTCGACCACTTCAAAAATCACTCACCCGTATTTGTCGTCTGATTTCAAGCCATTCCGAAATCGTTCGGCCCATTTGGACCACCCTCACGCGCGTTTACGAAGCGCGTGGATCACTTAAAACACGAATATTGAGCCGTACCGCGCAAACCGCACGTCCGATTGACGTGCCGTCTGTGCGTACACGTCACGAATAATAATTAGAATGTTTCACGGTGTTTTCAGCTCAATCCGAGGTCGTCCGCTATGAATTTGACCGTTTGACGCCCGTTTTGGCCGTTTGTGACACCAGAACTGCGTTGTCGGTCACCGCGGGCACATGGCACGTCCAATTGACGTGCCGTCTGCTCGACCACTTCAGAAATCACTCACCCGTATTTGTCGTCTGATTTCAGGCCATTCCTACTTCGTTCGGCCCGTTTGGACCCCCCTCACGCGCGTTTACGAAGCGCGCGCATGACTTAAAATACGAATATTGAGCCGTACCGTGCAAAACGCATGTCCGATTGATGTTTCGTCTACGCGTACACGTCACGAATAATAATTAGAATGTTGCACGGTGGTTTCAGCTCAATATGAGGTCTTCCACTATGAATTTGAACGTTTGACGCCCATTTTGGCCGTTTATGACACCAGAACTGCGTTGTCGGTCACCGCGGGCACACGGCATGTCCGATTGACATGCCGTCTGCTCAACCACTTCATAAATCACTCACCCGTATTTGTATTCTGATTTCAGGCCATTCCGAAATCGTTCGGCCCGTTTGGACCACCCTCACGCGCGTTTACGAAGCGCGCGCATCACTTAAAACACGAATATTGAGCCGTACCGCCCAAACCGCACGTCCGATTGACATGTCGTCTGTGCGTACACGTCACGAATAATATTTAGAATGTTTCACGGTGGTTTCAGCTCAATCCGAGGTCGTCCGCTATGAAATTGGCCGTTTGACGCCCGTTTTGGCCGTTTATGACAACAGAACTGCATTGTCGGTCACCGCGGGCACATGGCATGTCCAATTGACGTGCCGTCTGCTCGACCACTTCAGAAATCAATCACCCGTATTTTTCGTCTGATTTCAGGCCATTCCTACTTCATTCGGCCCGTTTGGACCCCCCTCACGCGCGTTTACGAAGCGCGTGCATCACTTAAAATACGAATATTGAGTCGTACCGCGCAAACCGCATGTCCGATTGACGTTCCATCTGCGCGTACACGTCACGAATAATAATTAGAATGTTGCACGGTGGTTTCAGCTCAATCTTAGGTCGTCCGCTATGAATTTGACCATTTGACGCCCGTTTTGGCCGTTTATGACACCAGAACTGTGTTGTCAGTCACCGCGGGCACACGGCACGTCCGATTGACGTGTCGTCTGCTCGACCACTTCATAAATCACTCTCTCGTATTTTTCATCTTATTTCAGGCCATTCCGACTTCGTTCGGCCCGTTTGGACCCCCCTCACGCGCGTTTACGAAGCGCGCACATCACTTAAAACACGAATATTGAGTCGTACCGCGCAAACCGCACGTCCGATTGACGTGCCCTCTGCGCGTACACGACACGAATAATAATTAGAATGTTTCACAGTGGTTTCAGCTCAATCCGGAGACGTGGTGTGGCCGGAACCACTCAAAGTGTCCGTCTTTTGTTTCAAAAGGACGTCATTTTAAGTGAAAAGCATCAACTGACATACGGAAAACCGACCAAACACATTCCTAATCTGTTGATAATTTATCCCAACAATCCATGGGTCATATGTGACGTGTACGAGCCAACCCGGGATGAATCTAAGTCGCGGTGTGGCCAGGATAAGTCTAAGTGACTCTCTTTTGTTTAAAATGGACACCATTTTAAGTACATACGGAAAAACGACCAAACGGATTCGGTTTCCGTTGAAACATTAGGAGAACGATCCATGGGTCATATGTGACGTGTACGAATCATCTCCGCCTCAATCCGACATGCGGTGCGGCTGACACCACTCAAAGTGTCCATCTTTTGTTTCAAAAGGACGTCATTTTAAGTGAAAGGCATCAACTGACATACGGAAGAACGACCAAACGCATTCGGATTCTATCGATACTTTAGCACAACTATTCATGAGTAATATGTGACGTGTACAAGTCAACCCCGTCTTAATCCGAGATGCGGTGTGGCCGACACCGCTCTAACTCTGTCTCTTTTGTTTAAAATGGACATGATTATAAATGAAAAGAACAACTGGCATACGCAAAACTGACCAAACGCATTCGTAATCTTTTGATAATTTATCAAAACGATCCATGGGTCATATGTGACATGTACGAGCCAACCCGAGATGAATCTGAGTCGCGGTGTGGTCGGGATTAGTCTAAGTGTCACTCTTTTGTTTAAAATGGACAACATTTTAAGTACATACGGAAAACCGACCAAACGCATTCGGTTTCCATTTAAACTTTAGGAGAACGATACATGGGTCATATGTGACGTGTACCAATCAACCCCGACTCAATTGGAGATGCGGTGTGGTCGGCACCACTCATAGTGTCCGTCTTTTGTTTCAAAAGGACGTCATTTTAAGTGAAAAACATCAATTGGAATACGGAAAACCGAACAAATGCATTCGTATTGTGTCGATACTTTAGCACAACGATCCATGGGTCAAATGTGACGTGTACGAGTCAACCCCGCCTCAATATGAGGTGCAGTGTGGCCGGTATCACTTCAGGTGTATGTATTTTGTTTAAAATGGACATCATTTGAGGTAAAAATATATGGTATAGAAAAAACCGATCAAATTATGAATTGAATTTTGGATTCCACATATAATTGTCATATAAATTTTAAATTGAATTCTATATGAATTATGTATGTTTATAATTACGTTATGAATTCTAATTTAATTTTCATCTAAGTGTGGTCGGGACCACTCTAAGTGACTTTCTGTTGTTTAAAATGGACAACATTTTAAGTACATACGGAAAACTGACCAAACGCATTCGGTTTCCATTGAAACTTTAGGAGAACGATCCATGGGTTATATGTGATGTGTACGAGTCAATGCCACCTCAATCCGAGGCGTGGTGTGGCCGGCACAACTCAAAGTGTATGTCTTTTGTTTCAAAAGGACATCATTTTAAGTGAAAACATCAACTGACATACGTAAAACCGGCCAAACGCATTCGGATTGTGTTGATACTTTAAGAAAATGATCCATGGGTCATTTGAGACGTGTAAGAGTCAACCCCATCTAAATCTGAGACGCGGTGTGGCCGGTACCACTCTGACTGTGTCTCTTTTGTTTAAAATGGATAAGATTAGAAGTGAAATAAACAACTGACATATGAAAAACTGACCAAACGCATTTGGAATCTATTGAAAATTTAGGGCAACGATTCATGGGTCATATGTTACGTGTACGAGTCAACCACGCCTCAATCCGAGTCGCGGTTTGGCCGAGACCACTCTAAGTGTATCTCTTTTCTTTAAAATGGACTACATTTTAAATTCATATGGAAAACCAACCAAACGCATTCTGATTGTGTTTATATTTTAGCACAACAATCCATGGGTAATTTGTGATGTGTACGAGTTAACCCCGCCTCAATACGAGGCGCGGTGTGGTCGATACCATTCAAAGTGTCTCTCTTTTATTTAAAAACACTTCATTTTAAGTGAAAACAACAACTGACATACGGAAAACTGACCAAACGATTTCGGAATATGTTGATACTTTAGGACAACGATCAATGAGTCATTTGTGACGTGTACGAGTTGACCTCGCCTCAATCCGAGGCATGGTGTGACCGGTATCATTCCAGATGTATGTATTTTGTTTAAAATGGATATCATTTCTATTAAAAATATATGGTATATGAAAAACCAATCAAATTATGAATTGAATTCCGGATTCCACATATGATTGTCATCTAAATTTTAAAATGAATTCTAAATGAATTATGTATGTTTATAATTATGTTATGAATTCTACTTTAATTATGGATGTGTATATTTTCATGATACATTATATGTGTTGGTTGGTTGGTTTGCATTATTTGTATGTGTTGGTTTGTTCTCTATATGTATGCATTATATGTGTTACAGGTACAATAATTGGATTGAAAAATGAATTGAAAACGAGGGCATAATTGGATTGAAAATTAAATTGAAACCGAGGGTGAATGCCCAAAAACCAGACCTGCTGTGCAAATTGCAGGCTGCTGTGCAATTTGCACAGCAAAGCCTATGCCAACGGTTTGAAAACCATTGGCATAGGCTCTATGTAGCTGTTTTTACCAACGGTTCAAGGAACCGTTGGGATATCCTGTTGAATGGTTGTTTTTACCAATGGTTTATAGAACCGTTGGTAAAAACCTTTCCCAACGGTTTGTAAACCGTTGGGAAAGAAAATTCTCTGTTGATTTCCCAACGGGCCAAACCGTTGGGAAAGGCCTTTCCCAACGGTTTGGCAGAACCGTTGGGATAGGTTGATTTTTTCTAACCTATCCCAACGGTTCTCTGTAAACCGTTGGGAAAAGCCTTTCCCAACGGCTTACTTCCCCACGGTTTGCAGAACCGTTGGTATAACATATACCAACGGTTCTGCAGCCTTTCCTAAAGGTTCCAAACCGTTGGGAAATGCTGGATTTCCAGTAGTGTCCTTTCATAGTGATAGAAATGGCCTTTATCAGCACTAAAAAATAATTGACTACATGAGTGAGGTTAAAATCCCTGGTCTTTTATCATCACTAAAAAACACTGATAAAGGGGGCCTTTATCAGTGCTCAAAAAATCACTGAAAAAATACTCATTTATCAGTGCTTTTTTAGCACCGCTAAAGGCCCCATTTATCAGTTCTTATAAAATCGCCTATAAAGGGTTTTATCAGCGCTTATAGAAGTGTTGATAAAGTGTACCTTTGTAATCACTTTTAAAAGTGCTGAAAATGTGTCCTTTATCAATACTTTCAAAAGCACTAAAAGGTCCATACTTTAGTGTGTTTCAATAGCACACTACAACACCAATGCAGTGTGTTGCAAGATCACACTGTAGCACCAGTGTAGTGTGCTGAAACAGCACACCGCAGCACCAAAAACACACTAAATATAAAAAAAATATCCCCAATACATAATTTAAATGAAATTAAATTTACAACATAAATACAAGAAAAAACACTATATTATAGACATTTCAAACATTGTTTTATAAAAGTACATAAATACAAATTATTGCATACATTCAAAAACATAAATGTTCATTTTTATTTTAATCCTAACCCCAACTCATGATATTTACAAAAAAAACACCCCTTATCGAGAAAAAGAATGCACCTTTATAAAAAAATAATACTTATATTAGTAATAATATAAATTAATTAATTAACAGAAAGTGTTAATTTATGAACATTGAGTCATATCGGTCATACCATGGGTCTGATTGAGGTTCGACTGATTCATACATGTCTCAAATGACATGTGGATCATTTTCTTGAAGTAACAAAACAAACAAAATGTGTTTTCTTCATTTTGAGTATGTCTATTGTCTTTTTTACTAAAATATATTTTTAAATAAAAAACACAAAGTTTGAATCATTATGATAACAAAGTGTATCAGTTTTACATGACACTGATTCTTATGTATCAAAATGACTTATGAATCATTGTCCTAAATTATTAAGAAAATCCAAGTGTGTTTGATCGGTTTTTAGTCAATGACACATTTTGAACTAAAATGTCAATTTTAAATTGATAATGGACCAGATTGAGGTGTGGAAAATCCCTACACATCACAAATGACTTATGGATTATTTTTTTAATGTATCAAAACAATAAAAAAGTGTTTTATCAGTTTTGAGTATACTGGTTGTCCATTTTACTAAAATTGATGCCAATTTTAAATAAAAGTATGCAATTTTTGTCATACCGGTCACACCATGGGCCAGATTGAGGTGAGGATGATTTATAAACATCTCAAATGACTTATGGATAATTTTTCTAAATTATAAATACAATCCAAATATGTTTTCCCAGTTTTGAGTACATATGTGTGTGTTTTACTAAAATGCCATTTTAAACTAGAAACACACACTTTGACTCATTTTGATTACATAGTGTATTGGTTTGATTTGAAAATGATTCCTACACATCAAAAATGAATTATAAATCATTTTCCTAAATTATCATGAAAATATGAGCATTTTTTATATGTTTTTAGTGAGTGATACTTTTTGAACTAAAATGTATATTTTAAACTAATAACGAAAACTTTCAGTCATACAGGGAACATCATGGATATGAATGATGTGAGGTTGACTCCTACATCTCAAAAATTACTTATCGATCATTTTATTAAAGTATCAAAACAATCAGAATATGTTTTATTAGTTTTGAGTAGTTAAGTTGTTCATTTTACAAAAATTGATGCCAATTTTAAATAAAAGTATGTACCTTGGGTCATACCGATCACACCGCGGGTTTTATTGAGGTGAATCTAATTATTACATGTCTCAAATGACTTATGGATCATTTTCCTAAATTATCAAAACAACCTGAATGTGTTTTCTCAGTTTTCAATATGTCTATTTTATTTTTAACTTAAATTTCATTTTAAACTATAAACACTCAATTTGAATCATTCTGATCACATCATGTATTAGTTTGACAAGAAACTGATTCTTACACATCACAAATTAATTATTAATTATTTTCCTTAATTATCAAGAAAATACAAGTGTGTTTAATTTGTTTTTAGTGAGTGATACTTTTTGAACTAAATGTCGATTTTAAACTAATAATGATCACATTGAGTCATACCAGGAACATCTTGTATTGGATTGAGGTGGGGATGATTTCTACATGTCACAAATGAATTATTTATAATTTTCTTAATGTGTCAAAACAATATGAATATTTATTTCTTAATTTTGAGCATATCAATTGTCTATTTTAATAAAATTAATTTCAATTTTAAATAGAAAGAGTACTTGGAGTTATACCGGTCATATTTTTTGTTGTATTGAGGTGTGGATGATTCTAATATATCTTAAATGAATTATGGATAATTTTTATACAGTATCAAAATAATAGATAAGTGTTTGCTCAGTATTGATTATGTCTATTTTCTTTTTTACAAAATGTCATTTTAAACTGGAAACACTCACTTTGACTCATTCCAACCACATCATGTATCAGTTTGACGTGAAATAGATTAATACATATCAAAATTAATTATGAATTCTTTTCCTCAATTATTAATAAAATATGATCACGTTTCATCTTTTTTCTGTGATTGAAACCTTTTGAAGTAAAATATCGATTTTAAACAGATAATAGAAACTTTCAGTGATATAGGGAAAATCAGGTATCATATTTAGGTGCGACTAATCCCTAAATGTCCAAAATGACATATGAGTCATCTTCATAAAGTATAAAGACAATAAGAATGTGTTTTCTAGGATCTCGGTAGGTCAGTTGTCCAATTTACTAAATTTGATGCCAATTTTAAATAGAAAGAGTACTTGGAGTCATACCGGTCACACCGTGTGTCATACTGAGTTTTGGATGATTCTTACACATCCAAAAGTTTTTAAAAGAAAATACTATCTATCAATTTTACCATGATATACATTGAATTTATTTCTCGAATTTTCAACATTGCATGAGCATCTTCGAACAAACCACCCCTGCTTGAAAAAAATAATTCACTTGTATAAGAAAACAATTATTATATGAGTAATACTAAAAAGAAATAAATTAAACATAAATATGAAATAATATATTAATTATATAGATATTTATTTTACTATGGAAACATCAATAATACCTCTATGATTGAGCAGTGGAAGGAACTTGAAAAAAAGCGATGAATGTAAAAAATTGCATGGGTGAAAGGTTTTGAGGGAGAAGAAGTTTGTAAAAGTTTTTGTGCACGAAGGAATGAAAGATGGATGGATCATACCAAATCAAAAAAATAATTCACCTGTATAATAAAACAATTATTATGTGGGTAATACTACAAATAAATAAATAAAACCTAAATATAAAACAGTACATTAATTCCATGGACAATTATTTTACTATGAAAGCATCAAGATTTCCTCTATGATTGATCAGAGGTAGCATCATTGCTCTTCCTACAAAGAAAGTGGAGGGATCTTGAAGGAAATTGATAAATGCAACACTGTAGGGGTGAAAAGGTTTTGAGGTAGAAGAAGTCTGTGGAATTTTTTGTAAAGAATAGTATGAAAGATGGACTGACCACCCCAACTAGAATTAAAGAATCCACCTATATAAGAAAACGATTATTATGTGAGTAATATTAAAAATAAATAAATTAAACATAAATATGAAACAATACATTAATTCTATAGATAATTATTTTATTATGTAAACACCAAGATTACCTATGTGATTGAGCAGAGGCAACGCCATTTCTCTTCCTGCAAAGGCAGTGGAGGGAACCTACAGGAAACTAATAAATTAAATACTATATGGGTGAAAAGGTTTTGAGGGTTAATATGTTTTTGGAAGTTTTGGTACAAAAAGGAATGAAATATGGACATACAACCCCAACTAGAACAAAATAATCCACCTGTATAAGAAAACAACTATTATGTGAGTAATGCTAAAAATAAATAAATTAAACATAAATATGAAACAATACATTAATTATATGGAAAATAATTTTATAATGAAAACATCAAGATTACCTCTGTGATTGAGCAGAGATAACATCATTTTTCTTCCTATAAAGGCATGACAGATGGACATGAATCTTCTAAAATAAATGAACTCTATGAGAAATAATGAAAATTAAATCAATGTTTCACTATATAATTTTTCAGTAAAATAGAGAAAGTATATCATAGCATTAACTTTACATCTTTCAAAAGAATTTCCCTCATTATAGTTTGTTCTTATAAGAGATCGTTAACATCATCATGTGCAAAATACATTGTATGCATGAGTAGTTAAACATTTAATTAATATTATTTTAATGCAGTAGAGAATATATAATATTATGAGGGAAAACACAGTATATTAAAAACACTTTTACACTCTCATTTAACTCTATTTTTTTAAATGTTTTATGGATTTGGTTCCTCTATCAAGAATCTAAATCACCTCTTTTTAGTCCCCTATAATGTAAAAGAAATTGTCTACATTGGGATTGGTATAAATTAATTGTGATATCCCAATCAAAGGGTAATACTCTATTTAATTTTCATCAGACAAGACATTTTTTATAGCATCCAGTAGGAAAATAAACAAATTCTTGTATTTTGGATTAGAGACATAAAATACTTGAACTTCTTGTGATTTCATTATGAAATTTGTTTTCCCTTCCATGTTGAAATTCACCTTCATAAATCCCATTTCATCAACTTTCTCTACAATGATATTGTCAACCCATTTTCAATGGAAAATCAGTACTTCAAATTTTGTAAAATCCAACTCATATATCTGTTCAATAATTCCAAAATATAAAATATTTGTATAAATTGGGTTTCTATCCTTGGATCCATATATGTGTATCACTTCATCCACAAGTGTAAAACCACTATTTTACATCGTATTGTAGTCATCGTGTTCTTTTGTATATAATTTATAAGCATTTATTACAACACCAGTGTAAGATATATCAGTTTTATTCAGTCCTCTAGCTACCCATTGAAGTCATTTGACTATTGAATTTATATTTTCAGATAACTCCTTATAAATTTGATCTCGGAATAATCTTATAAATTGTTGATTATGAGTATTTTATATCCATCCTTCGGACCTAGATAGATTCAAATATCTAAGAATTTCTTTGGGGGATTCAATGTATGGATCAACATCTTCACTATTATGTAAAATTTAAAGGTGTTCTTACTCCCACTTTGTCAAAGTAATTGTAAAAAAATATCTTCCATAAATCCCTTCACCCATAAGGCGTTCGTTGTGACAAGACTTTGGGAGACTAATGATGTCAACATATGATAATTAATTAGTACAGAATTAAATATCTTCTTCAACAATATATCATTTTTAAATACAACCTTCTAGCCGACTTCGATTCTTGACATACCCTTTTAAAATCTTCATATACCATTCAATGTGGTATCTCTATCTATAATGGAAATAACCACATAGTTGAACCTATATAACTAAGTGAACCATTAGGTGGACCATTATATCAAATAATTATGGTTAGAATAACATAGCTAATTTACAAAATATGACTTCAAACACCTTATTCATGATGGGAAACTTCAACGGGTCTATAACTTTACTGCATATGGATTCAAAAAAAATTCAAATTCTGGTTAATGTATGTCTTAAATTTTTAGGAAGAATGTAATAGAAAGAAATAGACATTAAATCTTGCATCAAAACATGACAATCGTGTTATTTTAGTCCTTGTAACTTCAAATTAGTCATTGACATGAAATTATTGATATTTGATGAATACTCCTGTGGAACTTTTACACTATTAAAGAAAAGGAAAAATTACAATTTTTCCTGACTGGATATAATGTAAGATTCTAGAGGAAGAAAAGTCCTCATTTTACCCTTCACTGATTCCAACTCTTCCCTTATCCCTATTTCAATCAATTCCAACCTAGCCTTGATGTCATATTTTTAAGGAACATTTTGTAATGTTCCAATAACACTATCAAATACATTTTTTTCTACACGCATGACATAAAGAAAATGTCTAACATACAAATAAATCTAATATGGTAATTCAAAGAAAATTGATCTCTTCTTCCAAATTGATTTTGTAAGGTTTTTCAAAAATGGTTTACCAAAAATAGTTTCAATGTAATTTATATTATCGTATATTTGATTTCCCGCTACTGTAGATGGTGTTTTACCATGTTCAATATTCCCATCAAATGTTTTCATCTAGGATCAGTATTTATGTTATCGAGGGAAAACATTCTAATGTCTTGAAAACATAATATTCAAGGAATGTTTCAACCGAACTGATTATGTGCATTTTTTAAAAATGGGACACCTAAACATTCCTTTAATGTTATAGCCTGATAAATTTCCATAATCTAAAAATTATTTTATCGTTCTGTACAACATGGCCCTCAATGTGAATTCTTCACTTCTATGAGCATCATACAGTGTAACACATGTATCCCACATCAATTTCAAATATTTGATCAATGGATCCACATAGATATCAATATTGTTATCATGTTTCTTTGGTCCAAATATAAGTAGAGACAACATGATATATTTTATCTCCATGTATAAACCTTGCAGCAAGTTATAATTTACCAACATGAAGGGCTACGTACTATGAGTACTACTCTATACACCAAAAGGATTTCTTCCATATTTAGATAACGCAAGATGAAGTTTTCTCAATTCATTTACAAATTCAGGATACTCCTAATCAATTTTATTCCAATGAGAAGAATTTTTTGGATGACGTAGGTTCCCATTTTTGATTCTTACATGTAACGACCCAAAGCTTCATTAATGGAAATCCCTCTTGATCTAATTAAATGTCTCTTTATGTTTATATAAAATGTCAACTTATTTGGTTTTATGATAAGAATTTTGACCGTTGCTAATATAGCCGTTGAACAGTGATCACATGATTAGTATAAATATAAGACTTTAACAAATCCAATTTACTCAGACAAAGGAAGGGATGGCCTCATCTAGTAGAATTTACCCATACGAAGCCCATTTGTCAGAGCTCGGAAAAAAGGTGTTGTATTTGGGCTTTTCCCTTGACCAAGCCCAAGCTGAGCTTCATCTTTTCAAGCTCGAATGTGACCGTCTACGGGAAAAGTGGAAGTTGATTGAAATTACCACTCGAGCGATGTTATCTGAGCCACCCCAAGAGTCTGTCACCATCGCACACCTTACCCTTAGGTCTTATGCGGCTGTTTTATGGGGTTATGTAACAAATAATTAGTACTATGTTCATGTACATTATTTTTGTATATAATAATGAATATAACTTCTAGTCATTTTTTACACATTGTAAATAGTTTTTAAAGTACAAATGGTGTTTTTAGTTATTATTTAATTAAGAATTATATTTTATTAAATTAAGGGATTTTTGAATTAAATAATATTTTAATAAAATATTATTATAATTATTAAATTAATTTTTATTAAATAGAAAAATCTTATAATTTTATGAATGCAATTATAATTTTTATTAAGGTTTGAAAACCATTTCTGTCAAAACCCATGAATTTTCGATAAATGTCAGTTTTTATTTTAAAAGTGAAAATTCAAATATTTAAAAAATTATTTATATAAAATAAATGTTATTTTTGGAATCAGGATGTCGAAATTATCCAACGGTGAATTTTTCATAATTTTCTGAGACAGTCAAATTTTTGGGTAAAAATTAAATACCGTTTAAATATATAATGTGTTTTATGACATCATAATGACCCAATAGTGATGTAATAAAATACTATGATCTTTATGTTTGGAAAATATATGTTTTACCATTAAAATAATTTGATTTTGGGTTTGTTTGACTTACTTTTCAAAGCATTAATGGACCCCTCAAGACTTATTCAACACCTTGCCTTTTTAAATTAATTTCCATGGGAGTGTGACTCACCTCCACATAAGAAACCTTATTATTTTAAGAATTTAGGACTTTGGCCTTATAAAATAATGTTTTTCTCTTCCCTTTTCCAAAAACCATGGGCAAAAACCATGGGATGGTTTGTGGTTTGGATTAATTTAATATAAGGGGTCCCAAACCTAAATAGTAAAGAATTCACTCACCTTTCCTATATAAACCCACCCAAGCCCCCACTTCCTCCTCACTCAAAGAACTTGGAGTTCGTCCAAACTCTGCCCTACTCTCTCTAGAATCCTCCCAAGTTTCCCCAATCTCCCAAGAAGCCTCTCACAAGCCTCTCTCTAGCCTTTGGAAGCACACTTCCAAGTAAGGGTTTTTTCTTCCTTTCTCATTTTTGTCAATTTTCTTTAAGTTGTATTGCCATTTTAATTTCAATTATGAATGTTGGGGTATGGTTTCTCACCTCCCCTATACTGACCTCTTATTTTTTGAATGATGGGATATCCCTCTCTCTCTCATTAAATTCCTACCATGTACACCCGTTGCTATGCCAAAATTCGGAAAGGAACTTCTCTCTCTTCTTTTACATTCAAGCAAAACTTTTGTATCATGAATATAAATTCCATTAAAATTGTTGGGACATGTATCTAAATGACCTCATTACTGTCCATTACATCTAAATATGATGAGGAACCCCTTTATCACTCATCAACCATTTTTATGAATTCTTATGTCACACCGTTACGCTGCCAAAATCACATTGATTTTCTAAGCAAAAGCCATTGTGTAGTGAATACCATGCCCATTTCTCCATCAAGGGTATTCACCTTTATGCACATTTACTTACTGATTATGAAGTTTCATGTATTAATTCCACATTCCTTTATCATGGAATAAATGATTATGTTTTATGAATCCATGTTTTATGATCCATGTGGCACACTTATACATGAAATGAAATGTTTAAGAAAGGTGCGCCCTTATAGTGCTTCAATGCATTGGGTAAAGTATAGTATCATGATACGTCATGTGCAATGAGTGTTGACTCATTCTAATTCATGTGCAATAAGGGTTTACTCGTGCTTTATGTGCAATGAGTATTTACTCATGCTTCATGTGCAATGAGCCTTGGCTCATGCTAATTCCAAGTTAAGTGTTGTTGCCACATTTCCATGTTATGATTATCATGCTTTATCATGCCTTTATGTTCATGTTTCTTTTATGCTCTATGGATTTGCATATTTTCTAACATGTATTTTAATCCTCATGTTATTCCAGGTTTACTCCCTTACTGGGCTTTATAGCTCAGCCTTTTCTTATACATGTCCTCAGGTTATCCCATGCAATGTTAAGTACAAGGGAATGTAGTGGTCATGTAAAGGAAGTTTTCAATAATGATGTTGTATTTCATGTTTTAAGTTTTTATGTAATGATCCTAAGCCCCAAAGACACTAAAACTCTCGATCTTTTTTTTGTATCAAGTGAAGTTTTATGTAATAAATCATGTTTAAGTTTGTAATAAAAGCAGGGTTGTCATAGTTGGTATCAGGGTATAGGTTTAGTTATTTTTGGGATTAGGAAACCCTAGTAAAGCCTTAGATACAAGACTAAGTATAATAAAAACATCCCTAAGTTTTGGTAAGTACTGAGTAAGTGGTTTATCAAAAAAA
This sequence comes from Viscum album, assembly GCA_963277665.1. Classification (NCBI taxonomy): domain Eukaryota; kingdom Viridiplantae; phylum Streptophyta; class Magnoliopsida; order Santalales; family Viscaceae; genus Viscum; species Viscum album. The sequence goes on from OY728150.1 coordinate 39,328,464, forward strand.
ACACATCCCTGTCTGGATATGAGTAGGTAGAGGCGGCTCTGGCACAGATGTATCCTAGGGGTAAAACCCAAAAACACCGCTTTGAGCTAGAAACGAATAGGAACTGGTGCACGACAACGGGCCTTGCTACACTCTTGGTTACGACACTCCCGGGGGATATGTTTTGATAAATTCAAAAGCTTAGTATGAACCCTTATTAAGGGAATTAAAAAAAATGACCCTACAAATATATGTTTGAAAGTAGATCATGAAAAGCCTATATTGAAGTCTATAGACTCATGAGTTAATGAAATAAAAGTTTATTTATAAGTCATCAACTTTTGTCTTTGGATTACCCTTTATGTGTTACCCCTAACATTCCTTTTATTCCAGCCAATGGCCGGTAAAAGGAGGACTCGGGCTAACAACCTATGTGAAGATCAGTGTGATGACTGTACTAATGAGATGCCCAATCCAATGGGAGCGGGAATCGCGAACTTTGTCATGCTTCTCTCTTAGCTAACTCAAGCATTGAATAGAAACATTGGTCAAGAGGAACGTCCAAACCCCCCTAAGAAGGAACAATTCTCTATCGAGAGCTTCATGAGGAAAAGGCCTCTTACTTTTAGTGGATCATCTGATCCCACGATCGCTGAACAATGGATCAAATCCATTGAAAAGATCTTCTCCATCCTTCAATGTTATGAACAAGAGAAGGTTCTCCTGGCTGCTTATCGTATGGAGGGTGAAGCTGATCAATGGTGGAATTTGATCAAAAATACGAAGCCTGAGGAGGAGATCGAGGCGTTGGAATGGAAGGATTTACGGAAGATGTTTTTCGATAAATATTTTCTGCGCACCCTCAGGCTTAAGATGGAAAGGGACTTTCCTTCCCTCAAGAAAAAAAATGAAGAAACTGTTGGAGCGTACCAGGAAAACTTCACAAGGCTTGAACGATACGCTTCCGGATTTGTCGTTACCCCCGAATGCAAAGTTGACCGCTTCTTTGGTGGGATGAAGCCTGGCTTGCAGAAAGCATTAGTGATCTGTGACTTCGACAGCTATGAGGAAATTGTCTGATGTGCCCTCAAGTTCAAAATGGAGATCGGGGAATCACAGGGGTATCATGGGGACAAGAAGTGTAAGGTGGACTTCAATGATGGCGGTCCGATGGATAAATCCAATGGTGCTAAGAAGACCCAGCACCCCACTTTCCAAAAGTGTGGAAAGAAGCTCCCTGGAAATTGCCTTAAGGGGACAAGAAAATGCTTCAGGTGTGGAAGAGAAGGGAACATAGCTGTTAACAGTCGGCAAGAAAAACCCACTGTTGTGATAGAGGAGAGGAACGCTCTGTTCGAACCTCAATGCTTTGTTCAATGCTACAAATGAAAATAACTGGGTCATTTTTCTAATCAGTTCCCTAATCCAAGGGTTTTCGGAGACAACCAACAACCTCCAAGGCAGCAAGGGAGAGATTTTTCCATCACTTCTGCCGAAGTGATCCCCGACAATGAAGTGGTGACAGGTACGCTAGTTATTCATTCAAGAATAGTGAACGTACTTTTTGATTCAGGTTCTATGCATTCTTTTATATCTTGAAAGTTTAGTAGAAAAATCTCAGCACCACCACAAATCATGGAAGTGAAGATGTCAGTGAGTACGGAAAATGGGGCAATCATTGCATCCCATGAATATAAGTCCTCCCCTATTATAATCCGTGGATTGAATTTCCTGGTGAAACTCATCATACTCCCTCTGGTGGAATTTGATGCAATTTTTGGCATGGATTGGCTTTCCTTATATAGAGCCAACATAAATTGTCGGGAGAGGGAAATCACACTCCATATGGAGAATTGACCCCCGATTCTTTACAAGTGTCAGGAGGAAGATGAATCTCCTTTATCTCCATCATCTCAAGCATGGATATTACTACCTTTTGAGCATGTGTGTCTAGATCAGATGATTGAGTCCAAGGAAGAAACCATCCTTGAAGAAATGCCTATTGTGAGGGGATTCTCTGAAGTGTTTCCCGAGGAACTGCCTGGTCTTCCTCCAAGAAAAGATGTTGAGTTCCCAATTGAACTTATACCTGGGGCGTTACCAATATCCAAGACTCCATATAGAATGGATGTTGTTGAGCTTGAAGAGCTGAAGAAACAACTACAGGAGAATCTGGATAAAGGGTTTATACGCCCAAGTGCTTCACCATGGGGTGCACCAGTCCTCTTCGTCAAGAAGAATGATGGGTCAATGCGGCTTTGCATCCATTATTGTGAACTTAACAAAATCACGATAAAGAACAAGTATCCTCTCCCAAGAATTGATGACTTATTTGATCAGCTGCGTGGAGCACAATACTTCTCCAAGGTGGACTTGCGGTCGGGATATTATCAAGGGTGAAGAAGGAAGATGTCCCCAAGACTGCTTTTCGTACAAGATATGGGTACTATGAATTCATAGTAATGCCTTTAGGACTCACCAATGATCAAGAAATATTCATGGAATTGATGAATAGAGTCTATAGAGATTACCTTGACAAATTTGTGGTATTGTTTATAGATGATATTCTAATATACTCCAAAACCAAGGAGGATCATGATGAGCATTTAAAAACCGTACTAGAGACTTTTTGCAAGGAGAAGCTCTATGAAAAGTACAGAAAGTGTGAGTTCTGGTTGAAATAGGTCTCATTCTTGGGCCATATAATCACAAGCAATTGGATATTTGTGGACCCCTCCAAAACATATGCAATTGAGGGATGGCCGAGGCTAACATCAGTAACGGATATCCGTAGATTCTTGGGGTTAGCAAGATATTATCGACGTTTTGTGAGAAATTTCTCACGATTGTCTAACCCTCTTACCAAGCTAAATCTGAAGGGAGTAAAGTTTTCTTGGAGTGATGAATGCGAATAAAGCTTCAAGGAGTTGAAAAGGAGGCTTATCAATGCGCCCGTGCTCACTTTACCCACAAGTGGGGAACTTTTTGTGGTATTCAATGATGCTTCAAAGAAGGGCTTAGGCTGTGTGCTGATGCAGAATGATAAAGTGGTATCCTATGCCTCAAGGCAGTTGAAAATCCATGAGCGAAACTATCCAACACATGATCTGGAGTTGGCGGTGGTGATCTTTACCTTGAAAATCTGGCGGAATTATCTCTATGGATAAAAATGTGAGATATATATTGACCACAGGAGTCTTAAATATATATTCACACAGAAAGAGCTTAATATGCGCCAGATAAGATGGATAGAGCTCATCAAGGATTATGACTGTCCAATCCATTACCACCCTAGGAAAGCGAACAAGGTGGAAGATGCCCTAAGTATAAAGGACCCAACAATTCTATCAATGATGAGAATTGATAATGATCCAATCATCTTAGACTTGATGAAGATGGACATGGGAATAATAGAGAAGGGAACATCATCAATCCTTTCACAAATGATTACTCAACCATCTCTTTTGGAAAGGTTAAAGGATTCTCAAAAGGATGATGTGGGAATTCAAGAAAAAAGTGGAAGCTATCAAAAATGGTAAATCCTCGGAGTTTAATGTTAATGAAGAAGGAATTGTGCGGTTTGGGAAAATACTATGTGTTCCATCAAGTCTGGAGCTGAATAAGGAACTTTTGGATGACGCACATAGTTCAAATTTCTCTATTCACCTAGGGAGCACAAAGATGTATCAAGATCTTCGAGAAAACTTTTGGTGGGATAATATGAAGAAGGAGATCGTTGAATATACTTCAAAGTGCCTGGGGTGTCAGCAAGTGAAGGAAGAGAGGCAGAAGTCTAAAGGGATGATGCAACCATTTCCCATACCAGAATAGAAATGGGAGAAAATCACCATGGACTTTTTCACCGGACATACAAGGATATCCAAAGGCAACAATGCAATATGAGTTGTTGTGGAACATCTTTCAAAGACAGCACACTTCATTGCTATTCGGGAGGATTTCTCGTTGGATCAACTGGCATGGATATATATCAGGGAAGTGGTAAGGTTTCATGGAGTACCACTACCTATTATGTCTGACCGAGATCCAAGATTTACCTCTAAGTTTTGGAAGAGTCTTTAACATGCTCTAAATACTGAACTAAACTTCAGTATGGCCTATCATCCTCAAACTGATGGCCAATCCGAGCGGACTATCCAAACACTTGAGGATATGTAGAGAGCGTGCTCAATGGACTTTAAAGGAGGATGGGATCAACATCTTCCTCTGGTTGAGTTCTCTTATAATAACAGTTTCCACTCGAGCATCCAAATGGCACCATATGAAGCCCTGTATGGGAAAAGGTGCAGAGCACCGGCATGTTGGGATGAGGTCGGTGAACGTAAGCTGCTTGGACCGGAAATGGTCGAGGAAATGGTGGAGAAGGTAAAAACCATTCAGTAGCATATCAAGGCAGCCCAGAGTCGACAGAAGAGTTATGAAGATAATCATCGACGATACCTTGAGTTTAAAATTGGAGATACAGTTTTTCTACGCATATCTCCGTGGAAGAAGTTCATGAGGTTTGGAAAGAAAGGGAAGTTAAGTCCAAGGTACATCGGCCCCTTTGAGATTCTTGATCGTGTCGGGGTTGTGGCCTATCGACTAGCACTTCCACCTACTATATCCAAAGTACATGATGTCTTTCATGTATCCCTCTTAAGGAAGTACATACCGGACCCTTCACATGTACTCTCTTCTGAGGTAGTAAAATTGGAAGATGAAATTTCTTATGAGGAGCAACCAGTGAAGATCTTAGATCGTAGAGAAAAAGTTCTATGAAATATGACAATGCCCCTCGTCAAGGTGTTGTGGAGAAACCACAAGTTTGAAGAAGAAACTTGGGATTCGGAGGATATGATGAAGCTGAGTTAACCACATTTGTTTTAGTGTGGGAAAAGGAAAATTTCGAGGGCGAAATTTCTTAAGGGGGGAATATTGTAACAACCCAAAGTTTCATTAATGGAAATCCCTCTTGATCTAATTAAATGTCTCTTTATGTTTATATAAAATGTCAACTTCTTTGGTTTTATGACAATAATTTTGACCGTTGCTAATATAGTCGTTGAATAGTGATCACACGATTAGTATAAATATAGGACTTTAACAAATCCAATTTACTCAGATAAAGGAAGCAATGGCCTCATCCAGTAGAATTTCCCCATACGAAGCCCATTTGTCAGATCTCGAAAAATAGGTGGCGTCTTTTGGCTTCTCCCTTGACCAATCCCAAGCTGAGCTTCATCTTGTCAAGCTCGAACGTGACCGTCTACGGTAAAAGTGGAAGTTGATTGAAATTACCACTCGGGCGATGTTATCTGAGCCACCCCAAGAGTCTGTCACCATCGCACACCTTACCCTTTGGTCTTATTCGGCTGTTTTAAGGGGTTATGTAACAAATACTTTGTACTATGTTCATGTATATTATTGTTTTATATAATAATGAATATAATTTCTAGACATTTTTGATACATTGTAAATAGTTTTTAAAGTACAAATGGTGTTTTTAGTTATTATTTAAGTAAGAATTATATTTTATTAAATTAAGGGATTTTTAAATTAAATAATATTTTAATAAAATATTATTATTATTATTAAATTATTTTTTATTAAATATAAATTATCTTATAATTTTATGAATTCAATTATAATTTTTATTAAGGTTTGAAAACCATTTATGTCAAAACCCGTGAATTTTCGATAAATGTCTGTTTTTATTTTAGAAGTTAAAATTCACCTATTTAGAAAATTATTTAGATAAAATAAATGTTAGTTTTGGAATCAGGACGTTGAAATTATCCAACGGTGAATTTTTCATAATTTTCTGAGACAATCAAATTTTTGGGTAAAAATTAAATACCGTTTAAATATATAATGTATTTTATGACATCATAATGACCCAATAGTGATGTAATAAAATACTATGATCTTTATGTTCGTCCAATATATGTTTTAACATTAAAATAATGTGATTTTGGGTTTGTTTGACTTACTTTTCAAAGCATTAATGGACCCCTCAAGACTTATTCAACACCTTGCCTTTTTAAATTAATTTCCATGGGAGTGTGACTCACCTCCACATAAGCAACCTTATTATTTTAAGAAGTTCGGACTTTGGCCTTATAAAATAATTTTTTCCTCTTCCCTTTTCCAAAAACCATGGGCAAAAACCATGGTATGGTTTGTGGTTTGGATTAATTTAATATAAGGGGTCCCACACCTAAATAATAAAGAATTCTCTCACCTTTCCTATATAAACCCACCCAAGCTCCCACTTCCTCCTCACTCAAAGCACTTTTAGTTCGTCCAACCTCTGACCTAATCTCTCTAGAATCCTCCCAAGGTGCCCCAATCTCCCAAGAATCTTCTCACAAGCCTCTCTCTAGCCTTTGGAAGCACACTTCCAAGTAAGGTTTTTTTCTTCCTTTCTCATTTTTGTCAATTTTCTTTAAGTTGTATTGCCCTTTTAATTTCAATTATGAATGTTGGGGTATGGTTTCACACATCCCCCATACTTCCCTCTTATTGTTTTAATGATGGTATATCCCTCTATCTCTCATTAAATGCCTCCCATGTACACCCGTTACTATGCCGAAATCCCGAAAGGAACTTCTCTCTCTTCTTTAACATTCAAGAAACACTTTTGTATCATGAATCTAAATTCCATTACAATTGTTGGGACATGTATCTAAATGACCTCCTTAATTTCCATTACATGTAAATATGATGAGGAACCCCTTTCTCTCTCATCAACCATTTTTATTAATTCTTATGTCACGCCGTTACGCTGCCGAAATCGCACCGATTTTCTAAACAAAATCCATTGTGTAGTGAATACCATTCTCATTTCTCCATCAAGGGTATTCACCTTTATGCACATTTTCTTATTGATTATGAAGTTTCATGTATTAATTCTAAATTCCTTTATCTTGTAATAAATGATTATGTTTTATGAATCCATGTTTTATGATCTATGTGGCACACTTATGCATGAAATGAAATGTTTAAGAAGGGTGCGCCCTTATAGCGCTCCAATGCATTGGGTAAAGTATAGTATCATGATACGTCATGTGCAATGAGTGTTGAGTAATGCTAATTCAATTTCAACGAGGGTTTACTCGTGCTTTATGTTTAATGAGGATTTACTCATGCTTCATGTTCAATGAGCCTTGGCTCATGCTAATTCCATGTTAATTGTTGTTGCCACATTTCCATGTTATGATTATCATACTTTATCATGACTTTATGTTCATGTTTCTTTTATGCTCTATGGATATGCCTATTGTCTAACATGTATTGTACTCCTCATGTTATTCCATGTTTACTCCCCAACTGGGCTTTATAGCTCACCCTTTTCTTATGCATGTCCTCAGGTTATCTCATGCAATGCTAAGTACGAGGGAATGTAGTGGTCATGTAAAGGAAGTTTTCAATAAAGAAGTTGTATTTCATGTTTTAAGTTTTTATGTAATGATCCTAAGCCCCAAAGACACTAAACCTCTCGGTCTTACTGTTGTATCAATGGATGTTTTATGTAATAAATCATGTTTAAGTTTGTAATAAAAGCAGGGTTATCATATTACATCTACATTACATGTCAAATTTATCACGGTTTCTGGACATCTATATAGTCTTCTAAACCATGGAATGATAGGAAAGTACAATACAGTTTAGAAGGAGTTGATTAATATTTCTTCTATCGATATTCACTACACTTATGTAATTTTATGAGTGATTCATGGTCCTTTAAAAATAATATGAAATCATTTGAAAAATCATGAATTTTTTTACAGATCATTTCCATTGAATGTAACATTAATCAAAAATCATATGTTTGGCATGTTAGTTCATTTTCTTATGGTATTATATCAATATGGAGACCAAGTAGTTCTATAAAGCTAATTCCACTCCATCCACTTCTATATTTCAAATTATATAACTTTAATATAGTTGAAAATTTAGTGTATTTATTAAAACTGGTATGCAGTAGTTTATTTCCATAACTATTTAACTCCTAAAACAACTTTAGAAAATCACAAAGGTCGTCTTCAATTTCCATTTTCATTTCTTCCATATGATCTTCATCATCCTTTACACTGGTATTCATATTAAATGATCCATAAACCGTAATATAATCCCAATCGGTGGCCACATTTAGTTTTTCCCAGTGTTTAGTACAAAATATATAGCTTTGATTTATTCCATGACGAATCAAATGTTCTTCTAACTCTTTCAGAATAATTTTTATTGAATAGAAACAATGTAAACACCAATAGAGGATTTGAGAAGGGTCGTATGCATGCTCTCTTAAAAACTAATGAACTCTTTAACTCCATATTCATACTCTTTTTTCAAATTATTATCATGCATCCATTTTCGATTCATATCCATCCTATTAGATTTATAAAATTTTAATTTTGTACAAGAAATAAATAAACATAAGATATTCATTATAAAAGATTAAAGTTATAGACAATTCTAATAAAGGAAACTCAACATTTGATTGTTTCAAATAATTTCAGTATGTTCAAGAAAATGTGTGATTGAATTTAAGAAAATAATTACTCTTATATGGTAGGTGTTATCCTATGAATTCATTCAAATTTGAATGTTATAGAGAACTTATCCTCGTCAACTCATCTCACAAAAATTTATGATTGCATTTTGTTGTTTGACACATCCTTCATCTCTTGTTAACATGTACCTATGTTTCCTGAAATACTCTAAGAAGTAGTCATCACTGTGATGACTAACACTCAGATTAGTGCAAGTAATATATAAGATATGGTAGATGAGTTTCAAGAAACAAATTGAAATAATGGATGTTTGGGGGATGAAGTAGATGGGGATGACAGTTGTCTATAAAAGATATGGGGGTGAGTCTCAAGAAACAAATCGCAATAATAACTATTGTTTGAAACACACCAAGTCTTTATTAAATAACCTAAATAAATGAAAATATAATATAGGTAATTAAGGGGTAATAAGAAACCAAAATATGATAAATAATAAAAATAAACTCTCATTCAATCAACTAGAATTTCATACACATGGATAGTAATCAGAGATTCCTAGGGGTGGAACCAATACATGTAGACCTAAAATTATGAATACCTAAAAATAATTTCTAATATATAAAATTTGATAACTTTCATTCTATTTTTTGGAACAAGTTATGTAGAAACCAAAGTAATTATTTCATTTAAAATTAATGGTATATAAATATTTGAAAAAATACCAAGACTTGTGGGATGTCATATCACCACACCGACCCATCCTAAGGATTATAGGGAGGTCATCACATCAAAACTGCCCATATGAAGGATTCTATGGAGGCCATCTAATACACATTGACCCATCCTTGAGATTCTAGGGAGGTCTATAAAGAATTTGGTATAAAGTAATAATACACATCAATAAGATATGTCACAAATAAGGGAGAAAAATATACCAACCCTTGTAACATCTATCCCGTATACATTTAAAAAAAATATATATATATATAACAAGGAATTTATAACACACAGAATTGCAAAAAAATGCACATTTGAACATAATTTTTAATGAAAATAAATATAATCTCTCTTTAAGTTGGAAATCTAGAACCATAGATTGTGAATAAATAATTATAAAATCATCCTTAGATTACAAGTTCTGAAAATACATATAAATATATATAAATATATGTATTTATATATATATATATGTATATATATCTTTATAAAATAAACTTAAATTGATAAAAATATATGTAACCCTTATAGTAGAATATAAAAACATATTAAAATAAATACAACCCCATACTAATTTTGAAAATATAGAGCCATTGAAAATAAATAAATATGGTATCACCCTTACTAAGAATTATGTTAAAATAAAACAACACAAGTCAGACAGAATAAATTTTTAAGGAAAAACCCTTACACCAAAATATTAAAACATAATTTAAATAAATAAATTCCCATAAATTAATTTCATAAAATTAGCTTATGTTGCTGCTTTTCACCATCACCATACTAAGAACTTTATTACTAAATCAATTTTCTCATTCATTTAAGGTTTTTATATCCAAAACCTCCATAGTTTATATTGTGGAATAAATATTTATTTATTTAGTTTATATGAATACCATAGGTGATTCTATAATATTTTAAAACAGTGATAAAATTAAGCTTGCAGAGAAATATGGGTATAGATTTAGACAATGAATCAAATTGATTTAAAATAACAATTTAAAAAGACCAAAACAGGATATCCAAATTAGTAGTCAAGAAAACAACGAATCATAAACAAAAGCAAAATAGTATACAATGACTAGAGCACAAATAACTGATGACATCATTGAAGAATAAATCAAAAACTAAACAACAAATACAGAAAGAAAATCAGAACCTATAAAGGAAAACACAGGCCTACCTCACTAGAATGAAGAAAATCTGAGACCCTCAGATCCAAATCTCGAGGTTTTCTTTGGAAACCCTAACTACAAGTGAACACCAGATGTCAGACGATGTTCGAGCAATTGTAGATAGTGGGTTTGTGTGATTTGAGTGGGTTTGTGGGATTCAAACATCGATTCACGAATAAGTAGTACTAGTAGTGTGTGGCTTCCCCGAAAATCTTCTGATATCTCAATGGGTTCGCGACTAGTTAGGTTTTTAATAGATCGAGACACTTTTATCAGTACTTGAGTAATAAGTGCTGATAAAGGATTTATAATTACAATTATAAATAAAAAAATTGTAAATATATATATACTTAATAAATACATATAAATATAAATATAGTAAATATATTCCTTATTTAAATATATTTATAATAATTTTATAACTATTTATTTATAATTATTTAAGTATATAATTATTTATTTATAATTATATAATTATCTTTAAAAAATTATATTTATATCATTATATATATTTACATAATTATATACATATATATATTTAATAAATATATATAATTATAAATATAGAAAATATATTCATGGTTTAAGTAAATTTATTATAAATTTAATAATTAATAACATGTATATAATTATTTAAATATATATAAATATTTACTTATAATTTTATAAATACTTTTAAAAAAATATTTATTTATTTATAATTATAAATATTTAATTTTATAAATATGGTATGTACATTTATAAATATTTTTATTTATAAATATTTTTTTTACAAAATATTTTTTCCCAAATATTTTTTAACATTATTAATGAATAAATAATTTTAAGTAAATGCATGTTAAAAATGAGTGAAATTGAATAAATTAAAAATAAGTACACTTTAAAAATATTTAAAAAAAACGGATAATAGTTTTGTGTGTGTTCATTGTATATAAAAATGCATTAATTATGTATATGTGAAATCAACATTACACACATTTGATCTATGTTAATCTGAAAAATCAAATGACATTCAGTTATATTTCCATTACTCTATGCAATTATTTAGTATTTTTAATTCATATTAATTTTCAGATATAAACCATTATTCACTAAATATATGACTATTTAATGTAAAGTGCATAAATATTTTGTAATATATAAATCATATTTATCTATATTAATATATATCTATATATTTAATATATACTATTTGTTGACATTACCAATAATCATCAAATTAATAAAATGTTTAATATTTTTATCAATTTTCTTTTTTTTATTTTAATTTGTTTAATTTTAATTTTTCAAATATCTATATATTTAATACATACTATTTATTAGTATTTATAATTTATATATAGTATAATCAATTTATTTATTTTTATCAATAATTATTTAATTAAAAAATTTTGTAATAATTTTTTTAATAAACTCATTTTTTATTTTTCATTCATTTAATTTTTTCATTTTATTTATTTAGACCATTATCAGTGCTAAAAAATAATTGATAAAGGACTCCTTTATGAATGCTAAAAATATAGTACTGATAAAGGGTACCTTTATCCACACTAAAAATAAATTGTTGATAAAGGGTACCCTTTATCAGTGCTAAAAATAAAGCACTGATGAAGGGTACTCTTTATCAGTGCTAAAACTAAAGTGTTGATAAAGTTACCTTTTTATCAGCACTAAAGGGAAATCATGAAAAAAGCTTAAATTTATTAGGGCTTTTTTATAGCATAGATAAATACCAACACTGTTAAATGCCTGTTTTGTAGTAGTGATATAAGTTTAAGATTACATTAACGATATATCTATATTCTCATTATAGTTTTGGAATTGTTGTAACATTTTGATACATCATGTAATCTAAGGGAATTACAATAGATATAGTGGATGAAAATGTATCTACACTATGATGGTTTGAAAAACATGTGTATGCATATCAAACTATATAAATGAAATGGTAATCAAAGTATATAAAGGATTTGGATCTAGGGAACCCACCACAACACTCCCACTTTCACTAGATCGAAATTTTAACAATCCTCAACCCACTCGATCGCACATAAGAATCATGCTTTTAATGACATATGGATTTATTTTGGTGGTCTTCCATGTTATCCTATGTGGTTACTCCACTAACTATGACTTCACCTCTCTAAGTAAAATCCCTCAAAATATGAAAATTTCTAAGTATATACATTGTTATATAGTGTGACCTGGGATTCTTGGAAAGTACCACTATCGTACTATTATCACAATAAATTGGAATAGTGTATGCACTACTAGGTACAACACCAATATTTGAGACAAAGCTGCATATCCATATTGAATCCTTAGCTACATCAAAATTTGCTATATACTCATAGTTTACTATATAATTGGTGACCATAGGTTTCTTCAAGATTATCTAGCTTACCACACCACAATTCAAGTAAAATACATCCCGAATATGATCTCATATCATCATGATATGTTAGGAAACTAGCATTAGTTTAACCCATCATAATGATTTCCTCATCTCCTCCATACACCAAGAATATATCCTTTTTATTTCTAAAATACTTTAGGATAGTTTTTAAATATTCCCAATACAACTATCCTGAATTATATTTATATCTTATTTTCATACTGAAAGTAAAGGCAACATAAAACCTAGTACATAACATATCATACATGATAGATCCCACTTTTGAAGCATAAGATATTATACTCATTCTTTATATATCCTCCTATATTTGTAGACACATGTTATTAGAGATATTGATACCATGTGATATTAGAAACAACCTTCTCTTAGATCGTTCCATATTATACCTATTGAGTATCTTGTTGATATATATAGTTTGACATAACCTAAGAAGCCTCCTAGATCTATCTCAATATATCTTGATCCCTTAAATGTAGGCTGTTTCACCTAAGTATTTCAGGGAGAATAATTCATTTAACCAAGTATTAACCATTTGTAAGACTTGCACTTTCATTCCTATAATTAATATATCATCAATATATAATACTAGGAAAATTAGGGAATTTCCACTAATCTTTTTATATACAAATAGCTCTATTTCATTCATGATGAAACCAAATTCTCTTATGGCCTAATCAAAAATTAAAATTCCATGATCATGATGTCTAATTCAACTAATAAATTAATCTATATATATTGTATACTTTATTGGAACTCTTTGACATAATGAAACCTTCAGGTTGAGTTATATAGATGTATTCAACCAACTTCCCATTTAGAAAAGTAGTTTTGATATACAATTTCCAAATTTCATAATCATGTAAGGATGTTATTATAATAAATATTATGATTTATTTCAACATCACAAATGGTGAGAAGGTTTCATCATATTATATACCTTGGTGTTTCTTAAAACCCTTCATAACCAGTCATTCTTTATATGTATTTACATTACCATCCATGTTTGTATTTTTCTTGAATATCTATTTTCACCCAATGGGTTTTATATTAGCTAGAGGGTTTACCAAACTAAAAAGTTTATTTTTATACATGGACTCCATATCAGGATGTATGGATACTTCCCATTTAGAATAATCCTTTCCAAATACTACTTCCTTATAGGTTATACATTCAAAATTCTATAGGAGTAATGTGTCACCTCACATGATGATAAAAAATTGTATCTCACTGGATCTATATCCTCTCAAGTAGACCTACACAGTACTTGTGTCTCAAAAATATCTTAATCTCTCACTACATCTTGTAGAGATTATTCCTGTACCAAATCTAGTGTATCTAGATCATCAACTTCATCTAAGTCAATATTTCTCCCACTATATCAATTAGAAATTTATTCTCTTTCTATAAATATATCATGTATTTTTACAATTACTTTTCTATTTGAAGGGTATATAGGTAATATCATTTAGTTTCATTTGGATAACCTATAAAACGCCTTTCATGCTTATATATTTTAATTTTTTCACTTATTATAGTATTAAAAAAATGTTTGAATACTCATACATGTATATGAGAAAATTTGGGTTTGTTTCCATACCATAACTCATATAGAATCTCATCTTTTGTATTAGTTGGTACTCATTTCAGTGTATATACTACTATCTATATCGTTTATCCCCAAAAGAATAAGGTAAGTGTTTACTAACTCATCATTGATCTAACCATTTCAAGAAAGGTCTGATTCCTCTTTTGATTGACTCTATTTCATTGAGGTGTATAAGGATAAGTGATTTGGGATTGTTGGGACCAAGTTAGATGATGGATTTTTGGAGGTTATTGGAAGTGTTATGAAGAATTTTGGTTATCTTCTATTGGCTTAACAAAAATCACATCACTTTGTAAAGTTTTTTAAAAAAGTAAATTGGATGACTATTTTATCATACATAGTGGATTAGAAGATGGTTTCTTAACATAATTATATCATATAAACATTTTTTAACTATGGATAACAAATTAAGTTTTGTGTGGAATTTTTATCTTAAACAATTTCCAATATGACAGAGTTTTCGATAACAAAATCAGTTGATGCTTTGTTATTCTGAAAGTTTCCAATATAATGAGTTGTAAAGATATCATGATCCAAAAATTTAGTAGAAAAGGGGATAGATATATTTGTATGTACAAATTTCCTTCCATTGAATCTCTATAGAGTTCATCAGATTTATTTTTGGATGAGGAATGTTTTTATAAAGATTAAAAAGTCTTTGAAGTTTATGAAGTTTTTAATCTGGAGCAGTATGAAGTTATTTATGGATATTTTTTAATTTTTTCATACAAAGTAAAGTTACTGAATAATGGGAACACAAAAATTAGTTTCATGTAGTTAGAGTAAAATCATTTATGAAGTTGTAAAGTTTTTGTTGCTGTTATACAATCAGGTGAAACTTGTTTTCTTAATTTATCAATTTTTCTAAAGAGAGGAAATTTTCTGAAGTAAAAAATTCATTTTGAGGAAAGGGGTCAGATAAAGTCCAATAAAAAAAAGTATTTGAACAAAATTTCATTACATGAACATTTGGTACAATTTCAATCAGAAAAACATGTATGAATTTATGAAGTTAAATTTTCTACATGATTAATGGATAAACGTTTTGTATAAAGGTCATTGGAAAAGGGATGGTGTATAAAGACAGGTGAAGGAGGCTTCTAATGTATGATATTAAATTGAGGTGAATAAAAAGTAAAAAATACATGAATTTATACTGGAATAAATTTTTATATAAAGTTTCTAAATAAGTTTTGTTTAGGAAGAATTGAATGGGGATTATTTGGATTGAATATTGTTTACAAATTTTACTTACTGGAAAAACTTTCAGTGGTTATATTTTTTTTTTTGAAATTCTTTATGAATTTTTTGTAAAGATATACAATTTTATGATGTTGATATGGAATTTTAATATTCCAAATATCATGGATTAGAATCTTGATACTCAAATATTTTTAAGGAATTTTGAAGAATGGTGAAGTCTCTGAAGGTTCTGGTATGCATTCAATAATATTCTAAAATTTATGACAAACTTTTAGGGAATTATTTTGAGCATGAGATTTGAATTTTGATTTTTCATTGAACAGGATATAAAACTAGTATTCTCACCTTTGATCTCTTAAATTTTTCTATATAAATGGGTACAAGTACGTGTATGATGTGTGTGTACTGTTCACATGTGAAAAAGCTAAATCACTGTAGAAATTTTTCTAGATAAACTCATCAAAAAAACATGAATCATAAATATCTAATGGCTAACTTTGAGTAGAGGAGTTTCTAACCAAGGAATCACTTGTTTGAAGAATATTAATATTTTGGAAAAAAATAGATATGTTTTTCATAGGGAAAACATACAGAGTCACCATATGAACTTTAATATCATGTGGATTTAGGAATTTTTGTATAGAGGTAATCAGATGCATAGAGTGTAATAAAATTTGTGTCAATTATCAAAAGTAAATAAATGGAATTTTCCTATGTACTTTATAGATGGAATTTCTGGACATAAAAATCAATCAAACAAATTAGGAAAATAAACCATATAAATATTGACCAATGAAGGAATTTATTACCTTCTGTTTGGTAATAATGTGAATAAGAATTTGGTTTACAAGAAGAGAAAGGTGAGGAAGTAAAATAAATATAGTAATAACATTATGAACCTATTGGTGAAGTTTTCTAAATTTGTTACAAAATTTTTATGCAACTTTAATTGTGTAAAAAGCACATACATATTAGTTTTTATAATAGTGCAACATAAGTGTAAGTATATTCACTACTTTATTTAACCCCATAAAAAGGATTTTTTTTTCTAGTGGATTGTTTAGTACCAGATTGTTTAAAAACTATTCCAAGTACTATATACTATTTTTGAGTAGTGAACCTTGTAAATACTTGTATTCTTATGGTTGTGTTTGGATACTTGTTCTTCCATAAAGTTGTAACTCTTTTATAGGAGGCGATGGTTTTTTCATAAGAATTAATAAATTGTACAAATAAAAAATATCACTAATTCATCCCATCCCCATATATGTGATCACATAGATCATTATTGGGAATTTGAATTATAATTATATTTAGGTTCCCTTCATTGAATCTTTTCTGAAGTTGTAAAAAAGTTAAGTTATGGATGTTCAAAATTCTGTGAACAGTAAGGTGATTCTAGTTTTCGATGGAAATAAATATCATATATAAAAAGATAGAATATTTATATATCTTATTTCTCTTGGTTAATAATTCCTTTAAGCTGCAATAGATGGTTTCTCTCATCTTTATGATAATGTTCCTCTAATATATTTTGAAAAGAAAAATTTGGAGAATGATGGGTGAGCTATAAATGTTATTTTATCCTTACTCTTTGTAAGTGAGTTTCTTAGAGTTAAATGAGTTTTTAGTGATAAATTATTTTGAGATAATGTGAATAACATCTATTAAATAAATAAAAAAGTTAAGAAATACAAGATACAAATATATATACTTATGTATGAAGATATCATAATTGGTGATAATGAATTTGATGGTGACTTCTTTACAAGGTTGAAGGACAATGTAAGCACCATAATTTTTCTTGTTGAGAAGCTAGAAGATTTAACCATTGTTGAAAAGATCTTATGAATTCTTCCTGATAATTTTAATTCCAAAGTTCCATCATTGGAATATTGATATCTTGAAACTCTATCTATGGATGATTTTTGTAGCACACTAATCATGTATTAAATGAGAAGATAAAAAGTTATGAAGAATAAATGAAAGGTTTGTTGATAAATTTCCTTCAAATATTACAAGAAATGAAAATAAAATAAATTATTCAAAGATTAATAAGTTATTTAATCTTATACCAAATATTATATTAGTAAAAAAACATTTATTAATTTATGTCCTTATTTTCTAAACATGTAAAAATGGGCATAGAAACAAACCAGGGGAAGTTACCGCTAAAATTATTTGGTTATAAAGTTATTGGGAACTTTACTAAAAATTTCCCTCAAAGAAAGGAAGATGAATAAAGTGATGATGATAGAAAATCAAGAATATCTTTTAAAAATAATATAGATAAATCCAAATCTTATTTCAAGGGAAAGGATAAAACATTATCTAAGTCCAAAAGCAGAATCAGTTTTTCTAAATATGACAAAGATGACAATAATGAAGAGGCTAAAAACTTTAGTGATAAAGCTACTAAAAATATTTTTCTTTCCAAAGTGAATGAGGAACAGTTCACCATTGGTGAGAGAAATAGTTATGAATAATAATATACTAATATGGATTTTATGATGAAAACAAATTTGAAATAATTTCTTTGAAATATTGTAATACTTAAAAGGCATAAAAAGAATTGAAGAAATATAATCTCTCAGTAAACAATTTAGAATACTTTATTGAAGAAAAATCAAAGTTTCTTTAACAGATTTGTGTTCTAAATAATGCACTTGATGAAGAGAAAATTCTCAAAATTTATCTTGAAGAAAATGTTAAGGTAAAGAAGGAAGAGTTATAACTAACTCAACATAAAATTTCTAAAACTAAGCTTAGAATTTAAAATTTCCAAAACTTAGTTATAGAAGTTGGTGAAAACTATAAAATGTGAAACAAATATGGATCAAAAAAATTTATCCTCAAAGTTTGATAATAAAAATGAGGATTTCAGAGATTTTGTGGAATTAATCATGAGTTTAGTACATCGTACACACAATGAAAAAATAGTGTTATTGAAATAAAAATAGAATTTTTATGGAGATGGCATGAAAACATTTTATGGAACATGATAATTACCATTATTTTTAGATATAGTCTATCAGTGCAGTAGTTTTTATTAAAATAAACATTTCAATAGAAAACATTATGATATGAATTATTATGATTTTTTTTTTTAAAATGAAACTCTATTTTTGAAGCGCCTAATAGTGTTCAGTGGTCCTTGTATTATGAAAGTCAAATGTGAAAATTTTGGGAAGTTTAACCAGAGAGGTGTTCATGGAATATTTATTAGATATACTCTTAATGGTAGAGGATAATTATGTTATAATAAGGAAACAATAAAGATATTCGATTCTACATATGTAAAATCTCTTGAAAAATATAATAATAATGTTTCAAAAATAGATGTGGATGTATAATATGGGGGGGATGAAGTAGTCAAGGTTGAGAAACATGAAATTTCTCTTAAAAATAGTAACAATATTGATTCCTTATAAGTTGAGAATTCAAACTTTTCTATCTAAAATTATGAGGAACAACTTAATACATCTCATCCTAAGAATATGAAATAGGTGGAAGTTCATAACATCATTATAGATCAACAAAAATAGGTTCAAATCAGAAGAGATTAATATTATATTTTATATAATTATTTATATTCGAAATTTGATCCAAAAGATGTTGAAAAAACTTAAAATAATTATTATTGGATTAATTATATAAATGAAGATTTGGATCAGATTGATAAGAATGATACTCGGTAACTTGTACCCAGACTAAACAACAAAAATGTTATTGGTACAAAGTGGGTGTTTTAAATTAATTTTAATGAATATGGTTAATTAATAAGAAAAAAATAAATAATGGTTTATAAAGGTTACTAAAAATTTGAATACAATGATTTTTATGAGACTTTATCTCTAATGTAAAGATTATAAAATATCATAATATTTCTTGTTATCATAGCACAATGAGGTCATAAAGCATTTCATATGGATTTAAAGTCAACCTTTCTTAATGGAGATCTCAATGAATAAGTTTATATTGAATAACCATGTGGCTTAGTGATTGAGAAAGATGAAAGATATGTTTGTAAGTTGAAGAAATATTTATATGGGTTAAAGCAAGATCTGAGATCTTGGTATTCCAAATTGGATACTTTCGTTAGTATGTTAAACTTCAAGAAGGGAATATTTGATAGAAACATATACATCAAATAAAATAATGAGGTTTCCCTCACTGTGATTGTTTATGTTTATGGTATTATTTTTATTGGAAATGACGAAGAAACTTGTGAAAAATTTGTTGAGGAGATGAAAAAACTATTTTAAGTTTATATGCTTAGAGAAATTAAATACTTTCTTAGCTTAAAAATCTCACAAAAGAAGAAATGTATTTTCCTATCTCAAGAAAAGTATGCTATATAACTTCTAAGTAAGTTTAGTATGTATTATTCAAAACTAGTTTCCATACAAATTTTATTAGAAATAATGTTTTTAAAAGGAGGGAATAAATTTGATCCTAAGGAGTTTATAAAGTTCGTTGGAATTTTCTTATATCTGAAGGCTTCAAGGCTAGATATAGTTCATTTTGTTACTTTATGTGAAAGATTTAAAAGTTCTCAAAAATAATATCAACTCTTGTTAAGAAACATAATTCTCAGGTATATCAAAGGAACAACTGATTTTGGTATAAAATATGACAAATAAATTAATATTGATTTGGTTGGTTCTATAGATACTGACTAGGAAGTGAGTATTGATTATAAATTATCCACATCTAGTAGAGTTTTCTTCTTGTGAGATATTTGTGTGAGTTTTCATACAAAGAATAAAAATTTTGTAACTCTTCGTATAGTAGAAGCTAAGATTGTACTTCGACTCAAGTTGAAACACAACTTATATAGATGAAGGCTCAATTGTAATATTTATTAGTGAAAGTGATTTTACCACTAATCTTGGTTTATGGTAATCAAATTACTATAAATATTACTAAAAATATATTGCAACATTCTCATTCAAATCTTATTGATATGAAATATCACTTCATCAAAGAGAATGTGGATATAGAAATGAACTGGAGTTGTAGTATGTTCCTATAATAGAACACGTTTTTGGTATATTCACTAAACTATTGTCGAAGGAAACACTTTATAAACTAAGGTTGAACATGGGTGTCCAAACTCACTCTTTTCATGGATAAGGTATGTGAATCCATTTCCTATCTTATCTTTTCTTTAGATTGTATTTTCAAGTGGGATAACAAATTTTGTAAACATAAATATATCCGTTGGTATTTTCTTAACATTTTAATCAAGGAATATATTTATAGGGAGTTTTTAAAAGGGGTAATTTTTTATTTCAGAACGTATGAAATCTTTTAACAGTTTATTAAACTGGATGTAGGAAGAATTTTTATTGCAATAAAATTTGTGAAAGTTTGAAGTTTTAGTAAGCGTGTAGTAATAAGGACTCTTAAGTTACTACCTGTGGACAACATGGTTTTTCTATTAAATGGGTATTTTTTCCACCATCCAGTCCACTCAGTTAGTCTTATAATTGTTGGATAAGTAATCCATAGCTTGAGTCATTAAATTTTAGTGATTTATGTTTCTTGGTTAAAAAAATCCCAATGGGTGATTGTTGTGACCAATTTGGTTGAAGGGGTTTCGGAGGTCACTGGAAGTTGTTTTGAAGAAGTTTAGTTGTATTCTATTTTCTTAACAAAAGGCACATTACTTAGTAAATTTTTCTAAAAAATGAAATCAGGAGAAGATGGAATTGGATAGAGATTGTTGGTTGAAGTTTTATTAACTTGATTCCAACAAATGAACTTTTTATAACACATGATATCAAAAAATTTATTGTACTAAATGTTTTTCTTATAAAGTTTGAAAATTTCCAATCGGATGGAATGTTCAATTACAAAATATGTTGATGATTTTATATTATAAAAGTTTCCAACATCATGATTTAAAAAGATCTCATGATCCAAAAATTTTGTCTAAAAGGGTAGAAATATGTTCATATGTACACATTTCCTTCCATCTAAGTTATGTGGAGTTTATCGGATAGACAAAATAAAAAATATTTTTGCCTGAGGAAAGTTGATTACAATTTTTTTGAAGTATTTTATGTTTATGAAGTTTAGAATCTATAGATGTATGAAGTTTTTTATGGATATTTTTTACTTCTAGTGGATAGAGGAAAGTTTTTGAATAATGGAAATGAATGAATTCTTTTGACAAGGTCTAGCTGGAAAACATTTATGAAATTGTAAAGTTTTTATTGTTACAAGACAATCTAAAGAACCTTATTTTCGTGATTTATGAAGTTTTTTTAAGAGATAAAAGTTTTATAATTAAAAAATAATGATGAGTAAAGGGATAAAATGAAGTCCAATCAAAAAAATTCTTCATAAAATAAGTTCATCGGATAAAATTTTGGAAAAAATTCGATTAGAAAAACATGTACAAAGTTATGAATTTAAAGTTTATACAAGATAAATGGATGAAAGTTTTTTATAAAGATAATTAGACCAAGGATGGTGTATAAAGATAGCTTAAATATTGTTTTGATAGGAGTCATCAGACATAGTCATATCTGATAGAAGAAAAAGGAATGAAGTTCTACCAGAAAAACTTGTTATATAAAATCTCAAAAAAGTTATGTTAAAAAATAATCAGATAGAGATTTTAAAAAAAAAATTAAAAAGTTTTCTTACCATAAAAATTTTAAATGTTTTTATATTATTACTAGTTTGAAGTCTTTTTCAAAGTTTTCATAAAGATATAAAATCTGATTATGTTGAGCTGGTCTTTTAATGTTCAAAATATCATGGAGTACAATCATAATACTCACCAAGTTTTAAGGAAATTTGGAGAAGATTGAAGTTATTGAAGGTTCTCATATGCATTCAAGAATATTTGATAATTTATGAGATTATTTTGGTGAATTGTTATTAGCGATATATTTAAATTTCAAGTTTTTTTAGCGGGAAATAAAAATGGAATTCCCACTTATTCTTCCTTAAATGTTTCTATATAAAGGGGTTAAAGTAAAAGTATGACATGTGTATACTATTCACGTGTTAAAAGGATAAAGCACTATAGAAATTATTCTGGATTAACTTACTAGAAGAAGATATAAAATCCAATGTTTGAGTAGGGATGTTTCCAACCAAGGAACCTCTTGGTAGAAGAAGAAAGATAAGAAGTTGGGAATAGATGGATAATTTGTGCACAGAGGCAATGGTCAAAAGTCATCGGATGAACTTTAATATCATGTGGTTTTAGGAATTTTTTGTGCAGAGCTAATTAAATAGAAAGAGTGTCAAAAAATTGTTTTAGTTATCAAAATGAACTAGATTAACTTTCTAGATGGAATTTACAGATGAAAAAATGAGACAAAAATATCATATGAATAGTTACTATGTGGAGGAAGTTCTTACCTTCTACTGGGTAAGAAAGTGAAGAAGAATTGTTTTTCAAGAAGAGAAAATGTGAAGAAGTTAAAATCACATAGTAACAATATTATAACCCTGTTGGTGAAGGTTTCTAAATTTATTACAAAATAATTGTTACAAATTTAACTATATAAAAAAACATGCATTTTAGTTTGTTAATAGTAAAATCCATGTATAAGAACATTCCTTTCTTGTCATAACAACATAAAAAGTATTTTTTTTATTGGATTATGAGATATTGGATTATTTAAAAACCATTATAAGGACTAGCTATTCTAGTTGAGTAGTAAAAGTTGAAAATACTTATGTTATTATAGTTTTATTGGAATACTTATTCTTCAAATACGCTAGAACTCTTCTACATTAGGTGAAAGTTATTTCATAAAAAAAGAAGAAATTGTAAAAAGACAAGATCATAGATCCATCCCCCCCCCCCCCCCCACTCTCAGTGGTCACATAGGTTTTACTTAATCATTTAAAATTATATCAGAGTGAGGTTCCCCTCATTGACTCTTTTATGAAGTTGTAAGAAAAAATATTTTTCAATAGATGTTCATAATTCTATGAATAGTAAGGGTATTCTATTTTTTGATGGAAAAACAATCATATTTAGAAATATATAATGTTACCATGTCTTATGACTCTTGGTTCTGAAGTTATTGAAGTTACAATATATGGTTTCCCTCCTCATGCTGATAATGTTCCCCTAATAGTTGATTAAGAAAAAATTTGAAAATGATAGTGAGCCAGAAATTTTATTCTATCCTCACTCTCTGAAATTTAGTTTCTCCAGGTAAAAGGAATTGGGACTGTTACAAGAATTGGGGAGAATTTTAAGAAAAACTATGAAGGAAATATGAAAGTTAAGAAAGACAAGTTACAAATATATAGGCTGAAGTATTAATATACTAAAATGGGTGATTATGAATTTATTTTAAACTTATTTACGAGGGTGAATGACATTGTAATCACCATAAGATGTCTTGGTGAAAATTTGGGATATTCAACCATTGTTGAAAAGATCATAAAAATTATCATGGATAATCTTTATGCAAAAGTTTCATCATTAGAAGATATAGATCCCAAAACTCTATCTCTATATGATCTTTATGACACTCTCATCACATTAGAAATGATAATAGAAAAAGTTATTAAGAGTAAAGAAAATGTTTATCAATAAATTTTCTTCAAATATACCAACCAAGGAAAATCCAATAAAGTTCTCAAAGATGAGTAAGTTAGTGACTCTACCATTGAATATGAGGTTAGTAAAAAAAATGATGAATTTATGTCCCTATTTAATAAACATGTAAAAGGAAAATAGTAATGTACAAAGGGAAGTTTCTGAAAAAATACATTGGTTGTGGAGCTATTGGGAACTTTTCTAAAAATTTCCCTTGAAGAAATAAAGATGAATAAATTGGTGATGATGGCATAAAATTATGAATATCCTTTAAGAATAATATAAAAAATACAATTCCTATTTCAAGGTAAAAGATAAAATGTTCTCTATGTCCAAAAGGGTAATATTTTTGTCTAAAGATGATGAAGATGACAATAATGAAGAAGAAGTTGAAAACTCTAATGATAAAGTTGCTGAAAATAATTTTATTTCCATAGTGAATAATGAAAAGTTCACTAGTGATAAAAGAATTAGTTGTGAATAAGAAGAGACTAATATAGAGTTTATACTGATAAGAGTGTGTAAATAATGTCTTCATAAGATTTTAAAACATGAAACGGAGAAAAAATGAAGAAAGATAATCTATTAGAAAACAATAAAGAATCCTTTCTTGAATAAAAAAGCTTGTTGCGTAAAGTGATTGATGTTCTGAAGAAGCCATTTTTTAAAGATAAAAGTATCAATATTGATATTAGAGAAAATATTTAAGGTAGATTAAAAAGTTATAGAACTTACTCAATAAAAACTTGAAAAAACTAAGAAATGAATTTTAAATTTACAAGACTCAATTACAAAAGTGGGTGAAAGTTATGAAATGTGAAAACTAAATAAGGATAAAAAAATTATCCTCTAAGTTTGATAAGAAAAATAAGGATTTTTGAGATTATATTGAGAAACATAGAATTCACCATGAGTTTAGTATATTATGCACACCACAGAGAAATGGTGTTGTTAAAAGAAAAAATCTAAGTTCGGTGGTGATGGAATGAACAATGTTGATTGAACATGATAATTACCATTATTTTTTGAGGCAGGATATCAGTGTAATAGTTTATATTCAAAATTATTGTCTTCACAAACCATATTCTAATATAACTACTTATGAAATGTTTTATAATGAAACTTCAAGTTCGAATCACCTAAGGGTGTTTGAAATTCCTTTAATTATAAAATTTAAAAGGTTGAAATATTGGGAATTTTGGTCATAGTAGTGTTGATTTAATATGTATCATCTATGATTCTAACAGAATAGTATACAAATTTTTTGAAAAATAAAGAGGAAAAATGTTAGATTCTATAGATGTAAAATTTATTGAAAAATATGATAAGAAAGTTTCACAAAAAGATATAGATATGGAATATGGGGAAGATAAATTTGTTTTAGTTGAGAAAAATAGAAAGTTTCTTAATGATAGTAATAATTTTAATTGTTTAAAATATGAGGATTCTGACTTAGCCATCTCAAGTTATGAGAAAAAGCTTTATACATCTCATCCTAGGCAGTGGAAACATGTGAAATTTCATAACATCATTGGAGATAAAAAAATAGGTTCGAATCAGAAGAGCTTCAAAGTCTATTATACATATTTCTTTAGATTCACATGTTAATATAAATATGTTGATGAATCTTAGAAGTATCATGTGTGGATTGATTCTATGAATGAAGAGTTGGAATAAATTGAGAATGATGGAACGTGGGAACTTATACCCAAACAAAATAATAAAAATGTGATTGGTAAAAAGTGGTGTTTCAAAATAAGTTGAATGAAGATAGTGAAGTGATAATAAAAAATCAGGTTTGTTTTGTAAAGTTCACTCACAAATTGAAGGCATTAATTTTGATGGTACTTTTACCCAAGTGAAAATATTAGACACTGTCAGAATCTTTCTTTCTATCACTACACAATGAGGTTATTAAACTTTTAGGATGGATTTAATGTTAGTTTTTATAAATAGAGTGCTCAATGAAGAAGTTTATATTGAACAACTTTATTGACTCCTGATTATCAAAAGATGAAATTTATGTGTGTAATTTGAATAATTCTTTATAATTGGGTTGAAGAAAGCTCTGAGATATTGGTATTACAAATTGGATACTTTCTTTAGGAATTTAAGCTTTAGGAAAGGTAGAGTTGATATTAACCTCTACATCAAATAAAATATTGAGATTTTGCTCATTGTGATTGTTTATGTTGATGATATTATCATTTTTTGAAATGATGAAAAAAAAATTTAAAAAAATTCTAATGAGATGAATAAGATATTTGAAAGTTCCATACTCAGAGAAATGAAATACTTTCATGGCATACAAATCTCAAAAAAGAAGAAATATTTTTACAATATCAAGAAAAGTATGCTGAAAATATTATAATAATTTTTTGAATGGAGGATTCAAAACTAGTTTCCAAACCAAAGTCAATGGGAACTAATTTAACAAAAAGTACTATAGAAATAATTTTAACTTAAGGAGTTTAGGAAGTTTTTAATATCTAAAGGTTTCAATGCTATATATTGTTTATGATGTTAATTTTTGTGGAAGATTTCAAAATTCCCCAAAAAAATACCATCCCTTTTAAGGAAAGAATAAATCTTAGATATATCAAATCCACAACTAATTTTGGTATAAAATATGATATCTCGGGAAAAACTGATTTGTTTGATTATACAGATGTTGATTGGGCAGGAAGTGTTGATGATAAAAGATCCATATCTGGTGAAGTTATATTCTTGGGAGAAAGTTATATGAGTTGGCATATAAGGAATCAAAATTCAATAACTCTCATAATGGATGAAGCTTATTATGTTTTTTTAAATCAATATGCAACACAAATTATGTGTATGAAGACTCATTTGGGATATTTATTATTGAAAGTGAAGTTACCACCACTCTTGGGTTATGATCATAAAAGTGCTATAAATATCACTAAAAATATAGTGTAAAATTTTTGTTAAAAGAATAATCGAATAAAATATAACCTCATAAATGATCATGTTGAGAGAAATGAAGTGAATATGAATTATATTTCTACAAAAAAAAATTAGTTATTGATATATTCACTAAATCATTTCCAAAGGAAATTTTTTGTAAACTAAGGTTGAACATGGATGTCCAACCTCCCTCTCTTCGAGGCTAAGGTATGTGAATATGTTGGGAAAAAGTCCTCATGGTATGATTTCAATGTTTTTAGGTTCATTTTTTATTGAAAAAGTAGTTTTTCAATGTTATTTGTGGAGTTACAGAGTGATTTTTAACCAGGTATGTTGATAATGATCCAATAAAAAATAATTGATACTTTAGAAGTGGTATAAAAAATTTCATATACAAAGTGGCACCGTTTCCTAGTGTTTTCCAAATTTTTGGGGTCCAAGATTTAAAGTATGACTCGAGCTTAATGAAATTTGGATTTACATGAATGCTATATAAAAATATGTAAAAACATTAATTTCATTAATATTGTACTTTTTCGAAGTTATTGAGCTTTGCAAAGGCAACTGGTATCATAAAGGTTTGAAGGTTCGTGAATGCATGATGGAAAGATGGTAAATATCCAAAAATTCGATAATCCTCATGAATATAAAATTTACCTGGTTCTTCTTTAATGCATGGAGGTTCACGAAAAAATTAAAAGATAATTTAAAAAATGTGATTATGAGGATGAAAGTTTCATGAAAGGGATGCAATGCCAATAAATAGTCATATACCCTCTCATTTGAATCAAAGAAATTATTAATGAAAATCCAAAGACTATGAATTCATGAAGGTGATTTATAAAGGTTGTTATTGAAAAAAAATTGTGAAGAAAGTAATTTTTTTAAGGATATGTAATCTAAGTAAAATTTGTAAGCATTGTGAAAGTATTGAGATTCATGAAGGATAATTGAGCTTCGCAAAAGGAGGTTTCTTCATGAAGGCTAAGAGAGCTTCATGAAAGGATGTTTCTTCATGAAGGTTATGTGATCTTCACAAAAGAGGTTACCTTCAAGAAATTTGTGGGGTTTAAAAAATTAGAATTTTATTATGAAGAATTGAGAATTTTTGCAAAGGTTGTGTGAGCTTCACAAAATTATTGAGCATCACAAAAGTTTTGAGAAGTGATTTCCTAGTAAGTCTATGGTAAAGTTTTAATCATAAAGTGGAGTAAAATGGAACTTAATGATGAACCAAATTTGGTTTATAACATATTTATTCAAGTGATCAAAAGAAGAATCATATAAAATAACATTGATCACACTTTAGTTGAGAGAGTAGTAAGCTTCCAAATTTTGATTGGTTATAAATCAGTAGGTACAGTGAGTTCGCTATGAAATTTATAATAGTATTACACTTTAAGGTATTTGGTACATAGTAACATTGCCTTTGTATGATCCTTGGAAATATACCATTGAGGGTCAACTAAGAAAATTTTTTGTGTCTCATGCATGCTTTCGATTATTCTAATACATTTCTATGGGAATGGGAGAGAAGATTGTTTTGTTTAAAAATGAAAAAAGATCTAAAGGGGAATTAGATTTAATATGTCATGCCATAATTCACCCCCCTCCCTTTAGGGTATTTAACCTGGTTGGTCTAACAATTGGTATCATAGACAAGGGTTAATTTCATTTTTTTCTCTCTATGGGGTTTCAATGGAGGTTTTCAATAATAAAGGTATTTTGATTATTGATGGACACGATTTTAAATTCTGGAAGAACCAGATGCGTCACTACTTCCTATATCTAGGAATGGATGTATTTATAGCTTCAATTCGTGGTATTTTGGCCATTATGGATAGTAGTGATTGATCAGAAGCTAACCGATTGGAATTGGATGTTGATTCCAAATAAATAAGTACTTATAGGGAACCCTATCTAATTCAATATATATGAAGGTGATGTTATGTAAAACATCACATACTATGTGGGAAAAGTAGTTATATATTTATGAGGGAAACTAAAAACTTAGTGGAGAAAAGATGCAGGTTATATGGAACAAGTATGAGGATCAAATAATGTACCCTAATGAGACTGTTGATTCATTCTTTGACTGTATGTATGTTTCTATAGAAGACATGTGTGGTCTTAGATAAATTATGGAAGATGTGAATATTTTTAAGATAATCTTTGGAATATTTACACCTCGGTTCAATTTAAAAAAATTTATTTTGGAAGATAAAGATCCCAAGGAGATGACATTGGATTTGTTGCAATGTACTCTTGTTGCATACGAGATGATAAGTGATGATAATGAGTCTGTGGAAAAATATAATTCCAAATAAGTGGAATTCAAGGACATAAAGAAACTCTCTATTGAATATGGTCAAGAAAAAGATGAAACATATTAATTCATGTCATTCCTTTTATGAAATTTACAAATAATAAAGGTAAAGTTCAAATGGAAACTTCCACTTGCATGCTTTTTATGTGTAAAGGTTGGACATCTTATAGTAAGGTTCCCTAAGAAGTTCCAAGATGGTGATGAGGATGAAGTTGAAATTCCCATGAATAAATCTTCATCCAATGTGAAAGGTAAGAAAAATAGTTAAGAGAAATTTCTTTAAAAGTAAAAAAACTTATTTCACAAGAAAATGGTAGTTCAGAAGAATTTGAGGCTGAAGAAACGGAGAATATCAAGAATCATTTAGAAAATTTTATAGTAATGGTTTTAGGTAGCTCCTATACAAGGGAATAAAGTGAAAATAAATAAGAATAATTTTAAGGAAGAGTTGATATCCAGGATAAATTAGAAGCTTATCTTGAGGATATATAGGTTTGGAGAGCCAAAATAAATAAATAAAATATAGTGGTTCATGATGCCAAACTTTATATGAAACAGTAGGAAGAATAGAAGTATGAGATTAATGAAGCAATTGAAAAACTCAATTATTCAATACCAGAAAACTTAGAAAAAGGTTGTTGAGTGCAAGCTCAAAATCTAAGAACAAAAAATAGAAACTTATTATTTGACTAACACTTGAAAAGATCGGATCAAATGAATCAAAGAAATTGAATAGTAATTTTTCAACCAATAAATAAAGTTATAAAATTAAGATATACTCTTGACTCCTAGAATGAAATTGATAAATCAGATTAATCTAGAGATAGAAAATATGAAATTGGATCATAGAGGTCTAGAAAAATAGAAGAAACAATCGAATCTAAATAATAAGTCTAGTATGGGGCTTAATTGAAAAAATAAATATATGGTTAATGATATTAGACTGCACGAACCCACTCCAAGGTTGAAAATTTATTTGGGAACAAATCATAATCAGAATACACTAATGGAGAAATAACTTATACAAATGATTTGGGAAGCCGTTAGGTGATTTGGCATGGGGATAGAACAATCCCAATGGTTTGGGGAAACTATTGGGAAAGACCTATCCCAGCAGTTTGAAAACCATTGGTATAGGTCTTACCAATGATTTTCAAACCGTTGGGATTGGTATTTCCCAACGGTTTTCCCGAAACCGTTGGGATAGTTCTATCCCCACACCAAATCACCCAACGGCAGCCCAAACCATTGGTATAGGTAAATTTAAGAAAACTTTACAACAGAGGTTTGAACCCACAGCCTCTGGGTTATATATCAAAGACTTTACCACTATCCTATAATTACCTTTGTGAATGTATTTCGATATATATATATATATATATATTGATTTATTTAACTATATTCAAAAATATAATTCATAAAAAATAAGGTGAACTATGCCAACAGTTCTGAAAATTGCTGGGATATCCCTATCCCAACGGTTTTGAGAACTGTTGGGAAAGGTACCCACCCATTCCCAATGGTTTTTCCATACTGTTGGGCAAAGTGATATCAAATTGGGATTTTCCTAATGTTTTTTCAAAACCATTGGGAAATCCATACCCTTTCCTAATGGTTTCTCAAAACAATTGGGAAATATTGGGAAAGGGTATGGCTTTCCCAACAGTTTTGTCAAATTATTGGAAAAAGTGGTATCAAAGTAGACTTTTCCTAATGGTTTGGAAAACCCATTGTGAAATACATACCCTTTCCCAATGGTTTTTCCAAACCGTTGGGAAAAGTGGTCTCAAATTAGGCTTTTCCCAATGGTTTGGAAAAACCATTGGGAAATCTATACCCTTTCCAAACAGTGTTTCTAAACCGTTGGGAAAAGTGGTCTCAAAGTAGGCTTTTACCAAGAGTTTTGGAAAAACTGTTGGGAAAGTAATACCCTTTCCCAATGGTTTTTCCAAACCATTGGGAAACATGGTCTCAAAGTGAGATTTTCCCAAAAATTTGGAAATACTTTTGGTAAATCTATACCCTTTCCCAACAGTTTTTCCAAATCATTGGGAAAAGTGCTCTCAATGTGGGATTTTACCAATAGTTTGGAACAACCATTGGGAAAGGGAACCTATACTAACGGTTTTTACAAACTATTTCTATAGATGCATTGGTATAGGTAGTATTTCTAGTAGTGGGGCTCATAGAATCCAATATAGACATGTTCCTACAATATATAGGAATACACCTTGTATCTGGTGTTATTTCTGTGAAATAATGAGGAATACTCAAAATGTATTATCAATAGCCATAATGTACCAAAAATAAAAAGTGAAAAAAAGAGGCAAAATAAAGTTAAATTTTCCAAAAATTATTTTGATGATCACTATTTTGGGTGTAGAGGATGTAGAAAAATTACAAGATATTTCTCATCAACAATTTAGAGTAATGTGACAAATCAGAATAAAATTGGTCATAAGAATAAGCTCAGTGTATCTTCGAACGAGTTGAAAACATAAAATTTATTTGTAGATCTATAAGATAATGTTGGCCTATCATACTCTGAGGAAGATCAAGAACATCAATCCAAAACATGTATGAAATCAATGATGTGACTCAAAAAACAAAAGAGATGTGAAGGTAGTGATTTTATAGATTTCCTTTAAAGAATCATATCATGATAGTTTATGGATCCTTAATAGTGAATTCACATCTCATATGATGGTAAATAGGGATATTGTTATAGGAATAAAATATGACAAAGGTGGGTGTTGTCAAATTTGGAAATGATGAAGGCTTGAAGATTGTTGGCTCGTGAAAATCCAAATTTAGGGGCAATGATATGAGACATGTTGATGTCTTGGTTGTTAAAGGTCTCAGTCACAACATAATAAGTGTTATTCAAATATGTGGCTCGAGTCATGCTATAAGATTTACCAAGAAGTTTTGTTCACCAAGGGAAAGGATGATATAGTTGTTTTATAGGTAAATTGCATGAATGGAAATATATAACTTGTGAATAGAGAAGAATATATATTATTTATATCTAAAGAGGAAGAAAATATGTGGTGGTATAAATGTCTAGGATATCTATTTCAACCATACTTGGAATATCTTGTCAAATTTAATGTATCTTGAGATCTCCCCAAGCTATCAGGTGATCATACTCACACGTGTGATGCTTTTGAAAAATGGAAGATCATCAGAAATACATACAATTTGAAAGAATAAAAGTCAACCAGAGTGATTAAATTAGTGCATAAAGATGTGTGTGGACCTATATCACTAATACCCATTGATGGGGAGATGTATTATATTATTTTCATTGATGATTTCAGTGGGATGGAATGGGTATTTTGCATTGCCCACAAGTCTGGCGTGTTTAGTTTCATAAAACAATATCAAAGGGAATATAAAAGGATGCTTGGGAAGAAGATTATAAAGTTTCATACTAATAATGTTATAGAATTCACAAATATCAAAGTGTAATATTATCTTGATAAACATGGAATATGACATAAAATTTTGGTATTAATAACTCCTCAATAAAATGGAGTGGTTGAGAGTAGAAATCGGATCATGAACAACATGGCCATAAAAATTCTTATTAAAAAGGACCTACCAGATAAATTATAGAAGGAAGAAGTCATGACATAGGTCTATATATACAAAAGGTCTTTGTTTTGTCTAAAGAAATAAAAGACTCTGTACGAGATTTGGTATAGAAAAATACATCATTTAAATACTCTATAATCTTTGGAAGTAAATGGTTTATTCTCAATAAGGAGAAAAACATGAAATTTTAATGTCATGGATATGAGAGGGTATCCCGTGTATATTCAAGAAAATTCAAATCATATAAATGTTTCAAGTAGAGGATGGGAATAGTAGTTGAAATAAATGATATCACTATAGTAAAAAAAGAAAATAATCTTTAACGACACAAAGAACAGTTTTTTGATGATAGCGATGAGTATGTAAGTAAATGTGGGGGAGTAGAAGTGGAAAATGATGATTAAGAATAAGATACTGATGATGATTAGGAGGAATTAGAATCTATATCTACATGAAATTTGAAGTGTCGAGCCAAAATTAATAGTCAAAATATCATTTATGATAACACAACACCAATTCAAACATGGATAATGTAGTCTTTATAGAATACATATTTCTTATCTTAGGTAGAGACTAAATGTTTTGAGTATGTATTAGGAGATGAAAACTAGGTTTAGGCTCTGAATGAAGAGTTGTGCCGAATTGAGAAGACTCGGACATGGATGATTGTTTCGATACCAATATATAATAATGTAATCGAGACCAAATGGATCTTTCGCAAAAAGATGAATAAAGACAGTACAATGATCCAAAACAAATAATGACTAGTGTGTAAAGGGTACTCCCAGATATAAGGTATTGATTTTTATGAAACACTTTCACATGTTGTGAGGCTAGAGACAATCAGATTATTCTTATACATGGTATAGAAAATAAGATTCAATGTTTTCTAGATGGACATCATGTCATCATTTCAAAAAGGGATTCTAGAAGAATATGTTTATATAGAGTATCATGATGGTTTTCTCATTCATGAATATGATAACAGAGTTTTTAGGCTGATAAAGGTTCTATATGGTTTGAATCAATAACCACAAGCATGGAATTCAAGATTGGATCAGTTTTTAAAGAATCTTGGTTTTCATTATGGAATAGTTGATTAAAATATCTATGTTAATAATTATAGTAATAAAATGATGATGGTGATGGTGTATTTTGATAACATAATATCATGTGGATCAGATGAAGTATAATGTAAACTATTATCAAAATTCATGAAAATAGATTTTGAAATGTCGATGATTGGTGAACTGACCTCTTTTCTTGGTTTACATGTGACACAAGGAAGTAATGACACATTAATTTCTCAATCCAAATATTCCAAGGAGGTTTTGAGAAGATTTGGAATGGATAATTATAATAATATGAAAAATCTTGTGGTTAGATGAATGAAACTATCAAGATATGATGAACGCAAAGTAGTTAATGTAACATAATATAGGAATATCATTGGAAGCCTATTATACTTGATAGAGATAATAGCGAATATTATTTTTTCCATGGGCTAAGTAGTGTGGTATCAATTTAATCCCAAGGAAATACACTTCCTTATAGAAAAAAAATAATACTTCAGTATATAAAGGGAATAGTGGATTTTGGTCTGCTGTAGAATGAAAAGTCTCAACAAGAGTTATTGAACTATACAAATGAAGATTGGTCCAGGTTGGTAGATGATAGAAAATCAACATCATGTGTTTCATTTTATCTTAGAAGATTCCATATTTTTGGGTTAATCAAGAAACAAGATTTGCTTTCATTGAGCAACACATAAGCTAAATATATCATGGCTACTCAAACTTACATGTAGTTATTGTGGATGAAGTAGCAGCTTGATGAAATGGAATTTGAGGTAAAGTCTCTAATCCAAATCCATTTTGATAATTCAAGTTCTATAAATCTTATAAGAAATATATTCCATCACTCATGGATGAATAACATTGAAATCCAGTGTAATTTTATCAAGGAAAAGGTGGATCATAGGCTTGTGAAGTTGGAGTATGTTCCCAAAAAACTATAGTTTGCGGACATTCTGATGAAGGCCATACCCAAATAAGAATTTGAATGGAATTTATGGCCTATTGGAGTTCATTCAACTCCCCATTCTAAATAATTGTGAATTTGGGACCCCCTCTCCCTAAGGTATGATATTTTTTCCCTTGTGAGTTGATATGTTCTCTTTATAATGATTCATCTACAGATGAGTGACCTTTGGGTTCATTGATAAAGGGGGAGAAAATATCTTGATCATGATGAGGGTAGAAGCTGATATGGGGAGAATTAAATAGGGTGTTTTAAATATAAGTATTTTAAAGATGATCAATCATGGGTTATATATCATGACATATGGGGTTAGTGATGAAAGCAGTTTACTAGTTTTTGAATAAACTGATTCATTGATTAACATTTCATGCTACTCTGGTTTCTCACACAGAGCATGAATCATGTGGTCTTAGAGTGTTTGTTGAGTAAATCTTTGATCACTATCTAACTCCTATGAAGTGAATTTTTGTTATGATGAAATAATATTTAATGAGGTATCAAAATGTGAAGAGTTTTCAACAAACCCAAAGGGATATATTGTTTAGAAAAATTCCTTATGGTAATATTGTAGTATTTTTAGGTTGATTGTATTTTTTGATAAAGTAGGTTTGAAGGTTTGAAAATGCACGATGAAAAGACAGTAAATCTCTGTGACTATGATAAGCTTTGTGAACATAAAATTTCCCTAGTGCTTTCAAAGATAGGGAGGTTCATGAACAAGTTTGAAGAGCTTCATGAAATGGTGATGATGAGGATGAATGCTTAAAAAGGGATTAAATGACTATAAATAAGCCTCAAACCCATCATTTTAAGTAGATAATGTCTTCAAAAAAATCCAAATGCTATGAATTCGAAAAGGTGATAAACTAAGGTTTTTCTTGTGAAAACATTCATGAAAAAAGGAAGTTTCTGAAGGCTATGTAAGCTTAAAAAATTTGTAAGCATCGAAAAAGTATTGAGTTTATAAAGGCTAATTGGGTTTCATGAAAGGAGGATACTTCACAAATTCTATGTGAGATTTTTTAAAAATGTGAGCTTCATGAATGTTTTGGGGTTCGAGAAATCAGAATTTTCTTGTGAATAATTGAGTAGTTTTGAGAAGGTTGTGTGAGCTTTGTGAAAGTAGTTAACATTAAGAAAGTGTTGATAAGGGATTAAATAGTAAATATTTGGTAAAGTTTTATTCATCAAGTGGATGAATGTGGAACTTAATGATGCACCAAATGTGGTGTA
Source organism: Viscum album (assembly GCA_963277665.1). Taxonomy (NCBI): domain Eukaryota; kingdom Viridiplantae; phylum Streptophyta; class Magnoliopsida; order Santalales; family Viscaceae; genus Viscum; species Viscum album. The sequence goes on from OY728150.1 coordinate 39,364,778, forward strand.
AAACATATTGATTCAAGTGATCAAAAGAAGAATAATATAATGGAGCATTGAGCACACTTTATTTGAGAGAGAAGTAATATTTTAAATAGTGACTAGTTATAAAATATGAGGGATAGGGAGTCCACTATGAACATTGTAACAACAATTCACTTTAGTGGATTTGGTACAAAGGCATGTTGCCTTTGTATTCTCCTTGGACATAGCCCCATGAGGGTGAACCAAGTAAACTTTTTGTGTATCATTCATGCTTTTAATTCTTATCATACATTGCTATGGGAAATGGAGATATGATTGTTTTTTTTAACAATAAAACAAGATCCTAATGGGTAGTAGTTTTAATCCTTCATACACATATCCCCCCCTCAAGATATTTAACATGTTTAGGCTAACAAAATCTATCCCATATCTCATATTATCCTTGGATTCTGTTGTCAAGGGTGAGAAAAATGTTTTTAAACATAAATCTAAACATTTTTACGTGTTTAAACTTTTTAGAAATTCATATATTTAGATAATGGTTTTAAAATGGGTTAGTTGTGATTTCATCATGTGTGAAATAATTTAATAGTTTGTTGAAGTGGATATTGGAAACATATTTCCTTGAAGAAAAACTTTGAAAATACAAAATTTCAGTAAGTGTGTAAAAAGGTTTCTTAAGTCACTACCCATGGACAAAATCCTTTTTTTATTCAATGATTCTTGTTTCATATATTGAGATTGCTCATGTAGGCTTAGAATTATTAGATAAGTAATACATATCTTGAGTTAAAATTTTCAGTAATTTAAGTTTATTGGTTGAAAATAAAAACTAAAGGGATATATTTTTTGGATCAAGTTGGTTGATGGATTTTTGGAGCTTTCTGGAATCTATTATGAAGAAGTTTAGTTTTCTTTTTTATATTAATAAAATTTACATCACTTTGTAATGTTTTATAAAAAATGAAATTGGATGGATATAGTATTAGATAGAGAGTATCGAACAAATATTTCTTAACTAGAGTCCATTAGATGAAATTTATATAAGTGAGGATATCATATGGAGTTTTATGATGAATTTTTATTGTATAAAGTTTCAGAAGTTCCAATTGGATGAATGTTCGATAACAAAATATATCACTTATTTTCTATTTTGAAAGTTTCCAACATCACGAGTTACAAATACCTCTTGATCCAATAATTTAGTTTAAAATGGGAGAAATATGATCAGATGTATAAAGTTACTTCCATCAAATTTATTTATATTTCATCAAGCAGAAAAATATAGATAGAGTTTTGGTTGGGGAATTTTTTTTAAGAAGATTACAAAGTCTTCAAATTTTTTGAAGTTTGAAAGTTGAGGAAGTATGAAATTTGTGATCGATAATTTTTATGTCCATATGATAGAGGTGGGTTGCTAAATAATGGAAACAAATGAAGTCATTGGATACAGTCCAATGTAAAAAAATTTATGAAGTTGTAAATTTATTTTTGTTGTTATAAGATAATGATTCAAACCTTTTTTGTGATTTATGATGTTTTTTACATAGAGTAAAATTTCTAAAGTAATAATAATAATATTGTGTAAATGGATCATAATAAGTCCAATCAGAAAAATTATTCAGAAAAAAGTTCATTGGATGAAATTTTAGTACAATTTCCATTGGACAAACATGTACAAAGTTATGAAGTTAAAATTATTACAAGATAAATAGACAAAATTTTGATATGAATATATTTTGGTAGATGATTTTCCATGAAGACAACTAAAATAGAGTTATAATACAATTCATCATATAGAGACACATCAGATGGAATAAAAGTCATGAAGTTATAATAAACAAACTTATTATATAAAGTTTTGAAAGAAGTTTTGTTAAGGAAGAATCGAATAGAGATTGTTACAAAGTTTTCTTACTGTAAAATCCTTTACTAGTTTTATATTCTTGATGGTTAGAAGTTCTTTAAAAAAAATTCATAAAGATAAAAAAAATATGATAATGCTGAGATACTATTTTAATGTTCCAAATATCAGGGATTATAATCATGATACTCACTAAGTCTTAAGGAAAATTAAATAATGGTTAAGTTATTGAAGGTTCTAGTATGAATTCAAGAATATTCAATAATTTATGAGAATATTTTGGTGAAATGTTTTGAGTGAGAGATCTGTATTTGGAGTTTTTTTGGGAGGGAAATAAAAATTAAATTCTAGCATGTTCTCCCAAAAAAGTTTCTATATAAATGGGTGCAAGTATGAGAATGATCTATGTGTATTGTTTAGGTGTTAAAAAGCTAAATAATTGTGGAAATAAGTCTAGATGAACTCAATAGAATAATATATTGAATGAAGATATGAAATCCAAAGTTCAAGGAGGGAAGTTTCCAACCAAGGAATCTCTTAGTTGAAGAAGATAGAGAAGATGGTAATAGAAATATAGGTTGTCTATAGGTGAAATGAACAGAATTCACTGGATGGACATTAATATCAGGTAGTTTCAGGAATTTGTGTGCATAGGTAATCAGACAGACTATAACAATCCTATTCTTTATTAAACACTTAAACATGATTTATTACATAAACTTCACTTGATACAACATAGAAAATAGAGAGGTCTAGTGTCTTTGGGGCTTAGGATCATTACGTAACCACTTAAAACATTAAATACAACATCTTCATTGAAAACTACCTTTACATGACCACTACATTTCCTCGTACTTATCATTACATAGGATAACCTAAGGACATGCATAAGAAAAGGGTGAGCTATAAATCCCAGTAAGGGAATAAACATAGAATAAAATGATGAATACAATAAATGTTAGACAATAGTAATTATCAATGTAGAAAAATAGAAACATTAACATAAAGGTATGATAAGGTGTGATAATCATAACATGGAAATGTGGCACCAACACTTAACATGGAATTAGCACAAGCCAAGGCTCATTGCACATGGAGCATGAGTAAATCCTCATTGCACATGAAGCCCGAGTAAACCCTCGTTGAACTTGAATTAGCATGATTCAACACTCATTTCACATGATGTATCATGATACTATACTTTACCCAATGCATTGGAGCGCTATTAGGGCGTACCCTTCTTAAACATTTCATTTTATTCATAAGTGTGTCACATGGATCATAAAATATGGATTCATTAAACTTTATCATTTATTCCACGATAAATGAATGTGGAATTAATAAATGAAACTCTATAGTCAATACGTAAATGTTCATAAAGGTGAATACCCTTGATAGAGACATGGGTATGGTATTCACTACACAATGATCTTGGCTTGGAAAAAAAATGCGGTGCAATTTCGGCAGCCTAATGGCACGACATAAGGATTCATAAAAATGGTTGATGAGAGATAAATGGGTGTCTCATAATATGTACATGAAATGGAAATTAAGGGGGTAATATAGATACATTTCCCAACAAATGTAAATGAATTTAGATATGTAATACAAAATAATTGCTTGAATGTAAATGAGGAGAGAGAAATTCCTTACAGAATTTCGGCATGGTAATGGGTGTACATGGGAGGCATTAATGAGAGAGAAAGGGGATCTCTAATTATTCAAACATGAATAGGGAAGTATAGGGGAGTTTCTAAATCATACCCCCATCATTTATAATTGAAAATAAATGGGCATAACAATATAAGAAATCTTTGACATGAATAAGAAAAGTGAGAATCCATTACATGGAAGTATGCTTCCAAAGGCTTGAGAGACGCTTGAGAGAGGCTTCTTGGGAGATTGGGGTTCCTTGGGAGGATTCTAGAGAGAGTAGGACAGAGGTTAGATGAACTCCAAAGGCTTTTAGTGAAGAGTAAGTGGGATATTGGGTGGTTTTATATAGGAAAGGAGAAGGAATTCTTTATTATTTAGGTTTGGGATACCTCACATTAAACTAATCAAAACCACAAACCAACCCATGGTTTTTTCCCATGGTTTTTTCCAAATGGGATTGGAAAACAATATTTTATAATTCCAAATTCCGAAATTCTTAAAATAATAGGGTTTCTTATGTGGAGGTGAGTCACACTCTTAAGGTGAACAATTTAAAAAGACAAAATGTTTTATAAGCCTTGAAGAGGCCACTAAAGCTTTGTAAAATAAATCAAACAAAACCAAAATCATATTATTTTAATGGTAAAACATATATTGTCCAAACATAATGTTTATATTATTTTATTACATCACTATTGGGTCATTATGATGTCATAAAATACATTATATATTTAAATTGTATTTAATTTTTACCCAAAAATTTGACTGTCTCAGAAAATTATAAAAAATTCACCATTGGATAATTTCGATGTCCTAATTCCAAAAATAATATTCATTTTATCTAAATAATTTTCTGAATATTTGAATTTTTACTTTTAAAATAAAAACCGGCATTTATTGAAAATTCATGGGTTTTGACAAAAACGGTTTCAAACCTTAATAAAAATTACAATTGAATTCATAAAATTATACGATAATTTATATTTAATAAAAATTAATTTAATAATAATAAATACATTTTAATAAAATATTATTTAATTCAAAAATCCATTAATTCATCAAAATAGATTACTTAGTTGAATATTAACTAAAAATACTATTTTTACTTTATAAACTATTTACAAAGTAACAATAATAAAATGAATGTATATTCATTATTATATACAAAATAATGCACATAATCATAGTGTTATGGTCATGTTACATAACCCCTTATAACACCTGTATAAGACCGAAGAGTAAGGTGTGCGATGGTGACAGACTCTTGGGATGGCTCGGATAACATTGCTCGGGTGGTAATCTCTATCAACTTCCACTTATCTCATAGGAGATTCCATTTGAGCTTAACATGTTGAATATTGGCTTGGGCTTGGTCAAGAGAGAATCCCAATGACACCACCTCCTTTCCGATCTCTGACAAATGGGCTTCATATGGGGCAAGTCTACTGGATGAGGTCATCGCTTACTTTGTCTGAGTAAATTGGATTTGTTAAAGCCCTATATTTATACTAATCATGTTATCACTGTTCAATGGATACATTAGAAATGACCACAATTCTTAATGGTATTTTAAAATACAAAAATATAAAACAAATTAATATCACATTTTATATAAACATTTTACATAATGAGACATTTAATTAAATCAAGAGGAAATTTCATTAATGAAAGTTTGGGTCATTACAATCTTCCCCCCTTAAGAAATTTCACCCTTAAAATTTCCTTTTACCACACTAAATAGATGTGGGTAACTCTACTTCATCACTTCTCTTGATTCCCACGTTGCTTATTCAAACTTGTGGTTTCTCCACAACACTTTGACGAGGGGCATTGTCTTATTTCGTAGAACTTTTTCTCTACGATCTAAGATCTTCACTAGTTTCTCCTCATAAGAAAGATCATCCTCTAACTGTACCACCTCTAAAGAGAGTACATGTGAAGGGTCTAGTATATACTTATTTAAGAGGGATACATGAAATAAATCATTTTCTTTGTCCATGGTAGGAGGAAGTGTTAGTTGATAGGCCACAACCCCGACATGATCAAGAATATCGAAGGGGTCGATGTACCAATGACTTAACTTCCATTTATTTCCAAACCTTATAACCTTATTCCATGGGGATATGTGTAGAAATACAATAGATCTGACTTTAAACTCAATGTCTCATTAACGATTATCTTCATAACTCTTCTGTCGACTTTGGGCTGCCTTGATATGATGCTGAATGGTTTTCACTCTCTCCACCATTTCTTCGACCATTTCTGGTCCTAGTAGCTTACACTCACCAACATCATCCAACACACCGGTGTTCTGCACCTTTTCCCATAAAAGGATTCATATGGTTCCATTTGGATGCTCGAGTGGAAACTATTATTATAGAATAATTCAACCAGAAGAAGATGTTGATCCCATCCTCCTTTAAATTCAATTGAGCATGCTCTCAACATATCCTCAAGTGCTTGGATGGTCCGCTTAGATTGTACATCATTTTGAGGATGATAAGCTTTACTAAATTACAGCTCAGTATCCAGGGCATGTTGTATAATCTTTTAAAACATAGAGGTGAATCTTGGATCTTGATTGGATATAATAGATAGTGTTACTCCATGAAGCCTTACCACTTCCCTGATATATATTTTTGGTAGTTGATCCAATGATAAATCCTCTCAAATTTCAATAAAGTGTGTAGTATTTGTAAGATGATACACAAAAACCCATATTGCATTGTTGCCTTTGTAAGTCTTCAGAAGTCTGGTGACAAATTCCATGGTGATGTTCTCTCATTTCCGTGTTGGTATGGGTAATGGTTGCATCATCCCCTTAGAATTCTGTCTCTCATCCTTCACTTGCTGACACACCAAGCACTTTTATGTAAATTCAGTTATCTCCTTCTTCATATTATCCCACCAATAATGCTCTTAGATATCTCTATACATCTATGTGTTTCCTGGGTGAATAGATAAATTTGAACTATGTGCATCATCCAAAAATTCCTTCTTCAACTCTGAACTTGATGGAACACATGGTCTTTTCCCAAATCTCACAATTACTTCTTCATTAACATTGAACTCTGAGTATTTCCCTCTTCTGACATCTTCCACTTTCTTTTGAATTCTCACATCATCCTTTTAAGCATCTTTTAACCTTTCCAAAAGAGATGGTTGAGCAATCATTTGTGAAAGGATTCATTATGTTCCCTTATTTATGATTCCCATGTCCATATTAATCAAATCCAAGAATATTGGATCCTTCAAATTCTCATCAGTGATAGAATCGTTGGGTCCTTTCTTCTTAGAGCATCCACTACCTTGTTCTCTTTCCTAGGGTGGTAATAGATTGAGAATTAATATTCTTTAATTAGCTCTAACCATCTTCATTGGCACTTTTTCAACTCTTTCTGTGTGAATATATACTTTAGGATTTTGTGTTTCGTATATATTTCATACTTCTACCCAAAGAGATAATTTCGCCAAATTTTTAAAGCGAATATCACCATATCCAACTCTAGATCATGTGTTGGATAATTCTGATCGTGAAATTTTAATTGCCTTGAAGCATTATCAATGACTTTATCATTTTGCATAAACACACATCCCAGGCCCTTCTTCAAGGCATCACTGAATACCAAAAAAAGTTCTCCACTTGTGGGTAAAGTGAGCACGGGCACAGTGATAAGCCTCCTTTTTAACTTCTTAAAGCATTCTTAGCATTAATAATTCCCTGAAAACTTTACTCCCTTATGATTTATCTTGGTAAGATGGTTGTACAATCATGATAAAGTTCTCACAAATCATCGATAATATCCCACCAACCCCAAGAAGCTAAGTATATCTGTTACCGATGTTGGCCTTGGATATCCCTCAATTTCATCTGTTTTGGAGGTATCCATAGATATATCATTGCTTGTGGTGATATGGCCCAAGAATTATACCTCCTTCAACAAGAACTCACACTTTTTTTACTTTGCATAGAGCTTCTCCTTCCGCAAGGTCTCTAGTACAGTTATTAGATGCTCCTCATAATCCTCATTAGTTTTGGAGTATATCAGAATATCATCTATAAAGACAACCACGAATTTGTCAAGGTAGTCTCTAAAGAATCTATTCATCAAGTACATAAATATTTCTAGGGCATTACTGAGTCTGAAAGTCATTACTATGAATTCATAGTTCCCATATCTTGTACGAAAAGCAGTATTGGGGATATCTTCCTTCTTCACCCTTACTATATAATATCCCAACCAAAAATATACCTGGGAGAAGTATTGTGCTCCACGGAGCTGGTCAAACAAGTCATCAATTTGGGGAAGAGGATACTTATTCTTTATCATGATTTTGTTGAGCTTGTGATAATCAATGCAAATCCACATTGACCCATCTTTCTTCTTAATGAAGAGGACTGGTGCACCCCATTGTGAAGCACTTGGGCTTATAAACCCTTTATCAAAATTCTCCTGTAGTTGTTTTTTCAGCTCCTCAAGCTCCAAAAAATCCATTCTATACAGAATATTGGATATTGGAAACTCCCCAGGTATAAGATCAATTGATAATCCAACATCTCTTCTAGGAGGAAGACCAGACAGTTCCTCAGGAAACACTTCAGTGAATTCCCTCACAATAGGAATGTCTTCAAGGATAGTTTCCCCCTTAGACTCAATCATCTGAGATAGATACGTGTGCTTATAGGGTAGTAATATCTATTCTTGAGATGATGGGTCTAAAGAAGAATCATCTTCCTCCTTTCACTTGTATAGAATTGGGGGTCAATTCTCCACATGGAGAGTGATTTCCCTCTCACGGAAATTTATGTTTTCTCTATATAAAGAAAGTCAATCCATGCCAATAATTGCATCAAATTCCACCAAAGGGAGTATGAAGAGGTTCTTTGGGAAGTTCAATCCACAGATTATGATAGGGGAGGAGTTATATTCATGGGATGCAATGATTTCCCCATTTTCCATACTCACCGAAATCTTCACTTCCATGATTTGTGGTGGTGTTGGGATTGTTCTACTAAACTTTCAGGATATAAAAGAATGCATAGAACCAGAATCAAAAATTATGTTCACTATTCTTCAATGAATAACTAGTGTGCCTATCACCAGTTCATTTTCAGGGTTCACTTCGGCAGTAGTGATGGAAAAAACTCTCCCTTGCTGCCTTGGAGGTTGTTCGTTGCCTCTAAAACCCCTTGGCTTAGGGAACTGATTTGAAAAGTAGCCCGGTTATTTGTAGTTAAAGCAATTAACGGCACGTTGAGGGTTGAGCGGATCATTCCTATCTTCTATCATAGCCGCGGGTTTTTCTTTCTGACAGTTAATAGCCAGGTGCCCTTATCTTCCACACATAAAGCATTTCCTCATCCCCTTCAGGAAATTTTTTGGGTTCTTCTTTCTACACCTTTGGCAACTGGGGTGCTGGATATTCTTAGCACCTTTGGATTTATCCATCGGACCACTATTATTTAAGTCCACCGTAAGCTTCTTATCCCCATGATACCCCTGAGATTATCTGATCTCTATTTTGACCTTAAGGGCACATCGGACAGTTTCCTCATAGTTGTCAAAGTCATGGATCACCAGTGCTTTCCGTAGGCTAGGTTTCATCCCACCAAAGAAGTGGTAAACCTTTCATTCAGGGGTAACGACAAAGCCGGAGTCATATCATGCAAGCCTTGTGAAGTTTTCCTTGTACGCTCAAATAGATTCATCATCTTTTTTCTTAAGGGAAAGGAAGACCCTTTCCATCTTAAGTCGGTGGGTGCACAGAAAATATTTATCGAAAAACATATTATGGAAATCCTTACATTCCAACGTCTTGATCTCCTCCTCAGGCTTCTTATTTTTGATCAACGTCCAACATTTATCATTTTCACCCTCCATGCAATAAGCAGCTAGGAGAACCTTCTCTTGTTTAGAACATTTAAGGATGGAGAATATCTTTTCAATTGAGTTGATCCATTTTTAGGCGATTGAGGGATTAGATGATCCATTAAAAGTAGGATGCCTTTGTCTCATTAATCTCTCGATAGCGACTTATTCTTTCTTAGGGGGGTTGAACGTTCCTATTGACCCATGTTTCTATTCAAAGCTTGAGTAATATTAGAGAGAAGCATGACAAAGTTCACGATTCCCGCTCCCATTGGATTGGGAATCTCATTAGTATATTCATTACATTGATCTTCACATCGCTTGTTAGCCCGAGTCCCTCTATTACCGGCCATTGGCTGGAATAAAAGGAAAGTTAGGGGTAACACATAAAGGGTAATCCAAGGACAAAACTGATGACTTAAAAATAACTTTTATTGCCTTAATATATGAATCTATTGGCTTCAGTCTATGTTATCCATGATCTACATTCTAACATATATTCTTAGGGAATTTTTTTTAGTCCCTTAATAATAGTTCATACTAATCTTGTATATTTACCAAAGAATATCCCCCGGGAGTTTCGTAACCAAGAGTGCAGCAAGGACCATTGTCATGCACCAGTTCCCGTTTGAGTCTAGCTCAAAGTGGTGTTTTCAGGTTTTACCATTAGGATACATCTGTTCCATAGCCACCTCTACCTGCTCGTATCCAGATAGGGATTTATTTTCTTGATAAACCACTTACTCAATACTCACCAAAACATAGGAATGTTTTTATTATATTTAGTCTTATCTCTAAGTCTTCACTAGGGTTTTCTAATCCTAATCCCAAAAAATAACTAAACCTATCCTCTAATACAAACTATGACCACCTTATTCATTATTACACACTTAAACATGATTTATTACATAAACTTCACTTGATACAACATATAAGATCGAGAGGTATAGTGTCTTTGGGGATTAGGATCATTACCTAACCACTTAAAACATGAAATACAACATCTTTATTGAAAACTTCCCTTACATGACCACTACATTTACTCATACTTAACATTGCATAGGATAACCTGAGGACATGCATAAGAAAAGGGTGAGCTATAAAGACTAGTAAGGGAATAAACATAGAATAAAATGAGGAATACAATACATTTTACCCAATAGAAATATAAATGGAGAACAAGAGAAACATGAACATAAAGGCATTATAAGGCATGATAATTATAACATGGAAACGTGGCAACAACACTTAACATGGAATTAGCATGAGCCAAGGATCATTGCACATGGAGCATGAGTAAATCCTCATTGCACATGAAGCATGAGTAAACCCTCATTGCACTTGAATTGTCATGATTTAACACTCATTTCACATTATGTATCATGATACTATACTTTACCTAATTCATTGGCGCACTATTAGGGCACACCCTTCTTAAACATTTCATTTCATGCATAAGTGTGCCACATGGATCATAAAATATGGATTCATTAAATATCATTATTTATCCCATAATAAAGGAATGTGGAATTAATACATGAACCTCTATAATCAATAAGTAAATGTGCATAAAGGTGAATAAAATTGATAGAGACATGGGTATGGTATTCACTACACAATGATCATGGCTTGGAAAAAAATGTGGTGCAATTTCAGCAGTATAACGGCGTGACATAAAGATTCATAAAAATGGATGATGAGAGATAAATGGGTGTCTCATCATATGTAAATGAAATGAACAGTAATGAGGTCATATAGATACATGTCCCAACAAACTTAATGTAATTTAGATACGTAATAAAAACTAATTGCTTGAATTTAAATGAGAGAGAAATTCCTTACAGAATTTCGGCATGGTAACGGGTGTACATGGGAGGCATTAATGAGATATAAAGGGGATCTATCATTATTAAAACATGAATAGGAAAGTAGGGGGGAGGTGATAAATCATACCCCATAATTTATAATTGGAACTAAAAGGGCATAAAAATATAAGAAAACTTGGACATTAATAAGAAAAGTGAGAATCCATCACTTGGAAGTGTGCTTCCAAAGGCTTGAGAGAGGCTTGAGAGAGGCTTGAGAGAGGCTTCTTGGGAGCTTGGGGAGACTTGGTAGGATTCTAGAAAGAGGAGGTAATAGTTTATACGAACTCAAAAGGATTTTAGTGAAGAGGAAGTGGGAGCTTGGGTTGGTTTATATAGGAAAGGATAATGAATTCTTTATTATTTAGGTTTGGGACACCTCACATTAAACTAATCAAAACCACAAATGATCCCATTTTTTAAAAAAAAAGTGGAGTGTAAAAAAATATTTTATAAGGCCAATGGCCTAACTTATTAAAATAATAGGGTTTCTTATGTGGAGGTGAGTCACACTCTTAAGGTAAACAATTTAAAAAGACAGAATGTTTTATAAGCCTTGAAGGGTCCACTAAATCTTTCTAAAATAAATCAAAAAAAACCAAAATCACATTATTTTAATGGTAAAACATATATTAGCCGAAAATAATGTTTATAGTGTTTTATTACATCACTATTGGGTCATTATTATGTCATAAAACACATTATATATTTAAACGGTATTTAGTTTCTACCCAAAAATTCGATTGTCTCAGAAAATTATGAAAAATTCACCATTGGATAATTTCAACGTGATGATTCCAAAATTAATATTCATTTTATATAAGTAATTTTCTAAATATTTTAATTTTTTCTTTTAAAATAAAAAATGACATTTATCAAAAATTCTTGGGTTTTGAAAAAAACAGCTTTCAAACATTAATAAAAATTACAATTTCATTCATAAAATTATAAGATCATTTTATATTTAATTAAAGTAATTTAATAATAATAATAATAATTTAATAAAATATTATTTAATTCAAAAATCCATTAATTCATCAAAATAGATTTCTTAGTTGAATATTAACTAAAAATATTATTTGTTCTTTAAAAACTATTTACAAAGTAACAATAATAAAATGAATGTTTATTCATTATTATATACATAATAATGCACATAATCATAGTGTTATGGTCTTGTTACATAAACCCTTATAACACCTGCCTAAGACTGAAGAGTAACATGTGCGATGGTGACAGACTCTTGGGGTGGTTCAAATAACATTGCTCGGGTGGTAATCTCTATCAACTTCCACATCTCTCATAGGTGATTCCATTCAAGCTTAACATGTTGAAGTTCGGCTTAGGCTTAGTCAAGAGAGAATTCCAATGACGCCACCTCGTTTTCGAGCTCCAAAAAATGGGCTTCATATGGGGCATGTCTACTGGATGAGGCCATCGGTTCCTTTGTCTGAGTAAATTGGATTTGTTAAAGCCCTATATTTATACTAATCATGTGATCACTGTTCAACTGATATATTAGCAATGGTCACAATTCTTAATGGTATTTTAAAATCCAAAAACATAAAACCAATGAAATTAACATTATATATAAAAATTTTACATAATGATACATTTAATTAGATCAAGAGGAATTTTCATTAATGAAATTTTGTGTCATTACACAGACATAGTGTAAGAAATTTTGTTTTGATTATCATAAGGCACCAGATAGAATTTCTAGATGGACTTTCCAGATGGAAAATTTAGACAAAGAAATCATATGAAGATTGATATGATAGAGGAAGTTTTTACTAGCTATTGGGTAAGAAATTGAAGAATAATTGTTTTTAAAGAAGAGAAAAAGTGAATAAGTGAAATTAGAATAGTGACAACATTTTAAACCTGTTGGTGAAGGTTTATAAAGTTAATAAAAAATATTTGTTAAATATTTAATTGTGAGAAAATCATATTCACTATGGTTTTGATAATAGTTTAATGTAATTTTAAGGATATTCCATACATTTTTTATCCACATAAAAAGGATTTTTTATAGTTTATTTTATGGTATTGGATTATTTTCAAACCATTATAAAGACTAGATACTCCTAGTTATTAGTGAACCAATTAAATACTTGTGTTCCTATTATTATCTTTGGATACTTCTTATTTAGAAAATTTGTAACTCTTTTACAGGAGGAGAAGTTTATTTCATAATAAATAATTAATTTTTAAAATAAAAAGGATTATTAATTCACCACTTCCCCTCTCAGTGATCACAGAGATCTTGATTGGGCCTTTCAAGGATATTATCCAACACTCCATTAAGTTATAAATTAAATCTTGGTTGAGATACCATCTACCTCACTCTAAGTGTAGTGACTTAATCTTCTTACCAATTTTGGGTTCTACTTAATGAGGATATTCCTTAAACATTTGAAAATAACTTGACTTATACCCCAATAAGTAGATATATTCATACCTAATATAGTCATCCATAAAATTAATGAAGTATGAAAACTAAACCCTTACCTCTAGTAGAAACAGACTACACACATTAGTTTGATTCAATTTCATTAGTTTCTTGGCCCTTACTCCCTTAGTAGTAAAGGGTGATTTGGTCATTTTCTCTTGTAAACAAGTGTGATATACATCCATAGGTTTTCACTCAGTAGAGTCTAGATACCATTCTTGATGTAATTTCTGTAAACTCTTCTCATTTACAAGTCCAATATTGATGTTCCAAAGGTAGGTATTATATAAATCTTTTTTATTCATTTTTTCATTGATTTCAAATATAGTGTTTTCAAGTTCAAGTGCATACAAGGCATTGTTAATATGTTCCATACCATGACATATATTACCCTTATAAAAGTGATAAAATTATTTCAAAAATTGAAATAAAATCCCTTTATTTACAAACTATATACTGGGATTATGTCTCTAGTTACTGAAGGCACATAATAAAAATTATTTAATACAAGAACCAAATCACTATACCAAGACATAAGATAATCTCCCACTGCCAAGTCTACTAGTCTTGCACTATTTGAAACTTCGAAATACACCTCACCCTTCTCAATATTCTAGAATATAGTTGGTTCCTATATTTGAATAAAAATGTGTGATCCACGTGATATATCCAATACACAACTTATATTTAAAAACATATTTCATTCAATGAAAAATATAATTGAGAAATAAGTCACCTTGATTCTCATTCCCACCAATTAAATTCTTCTTATAGTAACCTTTTTTTCATATCCAAGGTAGAAAACCACATTCTTATTACACTACCTATGTATATTTAGCCTCTTGGAAGTATGGTGAATTTAGGTCTTTGGTTTTTGGTTTATCTTTTACTGTCTTAGCCTTTCCCCACCTCCTCCTATTCACCATAAAGACTGAATAGTTTGTATTATTTGTATCCTTGTCAACATTGAGAACTAAATCCAATAAGTCTAGGAGAAAAATTTTCATGTAAACCATGTCATAATTAATAATAAAAGTCGAGAAGTTGGGAGGTAAGGGGGAAGAATGAGATCATTCTCTAGTTCTTGGTTTAGTTTGAACACAAGGGACTCCAGTCTCTCAATATACTCAATCACCTTGACTATATGAGTTCATGCTTAATTACCTTCTTTTATCCTTCACCTATATAGTGTTCTTGATATCTCATATATATTTTTTTCTTTCACTCTTCTGATATAACTCTTAGAGATGAGATGGAATCTTGTAGGCATCTTCATCCTCATACATTTTTTGTGGTTCATTAGACATTGATGATAACATGATAGAATATATATCTAGTGCATCATATATATTATTCTTATATTTATCTTTATCTTCCTTCCTTTCTCCCTAAGTAGGCTCAGTAGGATGTGGGGATTCCATAACATAAAGATTTCTCTCTTAGCATAGTATTATACAAAATCTCTTGTACCACTCCTAGAAGTTATGATGTTAGGATATTCTCTTTATCCTATATATATCACAGAGATATTGAACTGATGGTGGTGTTTTCCATTTTATCTAAAGTAAATAAACATAGTAGTTAGTACTTTATCTTGACTATCGATTAGACATTACCAATTAATTAAATCATTAAATTTCTACAACTATTTTATTAAACCCTAGTATCCCTTATTACTGTTTTAGGAATACCCAGTCTCTTGAGTATTCTAGTGGAAAGGATCCTTGAAAATTATCCCCATAGTATGAGATATTTTTGTGCCACTACTTATACATTTTTAAGGAAATATTTAGATTAGTCAGCCACATTAACTCCCAACTCCTTAAACAATTGAGTAAAATGAAAACTTCTAGGAAATCATAACCTCGATTTACTCAACACTTTGTATCTAAATATTAAACAAGCTAGCTATGGATATTAATTTTTTTCCAACATTAGTTAAGTAGAACCATCACTTTTATAAGAACATCCCGGTTGAAGGAGGCACCCTAAATTAGGGTTGAGGAGTATCTTGTACACCTAACTTTGTTCAAATTCAAGTTATAAGAGGCTTTATGACTTAATATTCCTATAAAGGATTTTATTATTACTCGATGAATGAAATAATTTTCTATTTTATATGCTCATACGATGTGATTTCAATCACAATTTGACAATGTATTAAATAAAAAACACTCGCCGCATATTATTTTTTTAATATATACATTTTTTTTATTATTTTATATGATCACGTAAGCATTTATACTCACAAAACAATAATAAACTGAGAATAAATTAAATAAATTACATGAATGGTCTTGAGAATTTACTTTCGATTGATCTATTGACTGTAAATAGATCAACTTTGACCCTAGGGGACAATACCAAAGTCATGTTTGACTCATATTGCAGCTCACACCCTTGACCAATGTACCCACATCTTGTTTGAAATATCGCCAAATATCAGCATGGTCTACATATTATATTATCCAATACATTATACATAAACATCAGAGAATACACAAAGTGAATGTAGAATAATACTCATAGACACGCAAGCCAATAAACATATAAATTGGGGAAAGATGAAGCATGGGCCATCAAAAAATAAATTAATTATTACTATAATCACATATAATTAAAATAATAAATTAAATTTTAGACATATATTGTTCGATTAATTCTGAAGATCATTCGGAAGGTGAAAAACATGTGATATAAAATTATTTTTTCAATAAATACTACTCAAGGTAATTTTAAAAGAATTAAAATTATTTTATCTAATTTTAATTAAAAAATAAAAAATTCATGGTTATTAAAAAAAATTAAAAAATTTAAAATAAATTATTAATTATGAAAATAAAGTATAAATTTTTTGGGACCCTTGGTGGCATGGAAGGGGTCGGTCGACTCGGACAGGGCCTGACCAAGCTCGACCCAGGTTAGTCGGGCAGCTCTCCCTATATGGAGCATGCGAAAGGTGAATATGGAGAGAGGGGTGGTGGTATTTCAATCTCAAATTATATAACTAATTTAAAAAATATATTTTCCCATTCCAAGCATGGTTTATTTTAAAAAACCCACCAACCCTTTTAGGGCCACCCTTTTTCTCCACACAAGGGAGGCTAAGATACCCCCCTTTTAAAAAACATTGATGGACCCACACACCCATCCCCAACTTTATTTTTATTTTTATTTTTAATTTAAACATTATAAAGGATAATATTAACAAATTTATTTTTCACAACCTTTTGGAACGTTTTCCCCACCCAAAAATTCTATTCCAGCCACCAGAAATTAGCCGGATTGCAAGGGACCTATAGAATTAATTGTCACCCACCACATTAGAAAATTTTATAACATATATAAATATATGTTATTTAATTTTAAATACATAAAAAAACTAGTTTTGATATCATTTAAATCTTTTAATGGTCATGAATTGGTCGTCCGAGATCAGATCGAAGCACGGTTCAATGCTATGGGACTGTTATGATGATCTCTTCACAAATTTTATGCAAATTTAATTAATTCTTGGATTAAACGATCATTTGATCCCTTTAATAAAGATTTTTGGTATCGAGGTTCACAATATAAGTGGATAAACTAGGTTTTTAAAATTTTATATCTGATTCAACGTAACAACATTTACTTTGGTGATGTGCAACCTAATAAAAAATCTGAGGATATCATGTGAAATAATTTAAACACAAAAATAAATCAAAAAAAATACCTCATTCAATTTGAATATTTTGATAAATACATATTATAATTGGTGACTATTACTCAAATTAATTTACATTTGTACCCTCTAGTTCATCTATATACACTTTTAAAGTCTTTGGGTATGTCGATTGTTGATATCTGGGTGCTAACATAGAGAACTAATGATGCCTTCGATGTCTCGATGATCACCGTTATGTCTTTCCTTCAATACATAAATGTGAAATTGTATTAGTTATTATAATGGGGATTTTATCTCTTTAGGATTTTTGGGAGATGAAAAATGATCTCTCAAATTCTATTAGTTGAATAGTCCCTCATATTAGAGCCTCCACTAGCTTATATAGTGGGGTTAAAATACTTGAAAATGACTCAATGGCCCCTGAATATATATTACCCCCTAAATAAGTAATAAATGGAATCTTATGACCTATTAACTATTTCATAAACATCATTTATATTTCTTATCACTTACTGGTAATATAATAAATATATTATGTGATAAAAGTGAGCCATTAACTCATCTCGTTATTCCCATAAATATTAAATGAACCTTGAATATTAAAATAAAATTAGTTTGTTAAATATTTTTCATGTATTCACTATATAACTTGTGAATATTATTAATAAATAAATTCAATACCAATTATTATAAAATCAAGTAATGTGAATTTATTTATTTCATGGATATAGTTTAAACTTAAACATCCTCAAGACCCCATGGTGGGTCCCACCATGTCCTAAAATCATATTCATAAGAATAAGACTATACTTTTTAATACATTAAGTGTGTGATACTCTAGGACATTATCTCAATAGAATTTATTACTACTCATTGACTAGGATCATATTCTAACAAACCATTAAGGCCCATAAGGAGATAAGGCATAGTAATTGCAATGACAAGCACCTAGGAACACACATCGTGTAATATAATCTCTTCGTCACATGATATCTCATAAAGAAAGACACACACTCTATGTTATCATAATTTATTTCTTTATTATTTTTTTACCTTACTATAGGGACTTACCTTATTCTACTATCGCAAAATATTTAGAAAATGTACTACCTTCCCGATCAATTGGGTTTGAGACATCACTTCCTTTCAGAAGTGATAAATTTTATCTTGATCATTCAATCAATTCCATTCCACCAATAGTGAACTGAATAAAAGATCCCTCTACATGAAATATATTTCATGGTTTTCTTCTTGTATCAAAGTAAATAATCAAATGGTATACACTGATAAAAATCTCAATTCAGGAGACCAACACACGTGTTTGTAGATATTAACTACCAATGACACCTGAAACATGTGGTGTCCAATTAGAATTTCAATCCTCGTGGTCTCATCTAATCAAGATCACAAAGTGTGAACTTCATGATAATAAGTCTCAATGCTTAGGATCCCCCAACACCTGATAGTCTCACATCATCTGTTTCCTTTCAATATGATGTTTTTAGACCATATGATAAAAGTTTAAGATTTCTTTCATGGTATCTATAGGTTCTCATTATAGCTTGGGAACTATTGTAACATTTTTATGTGACATTTAATATAATTAAATTACCATATAGTTCAAGTTTTTTAAAAATAAATGGCTTAGGATTAGAGTTGTATTCTTGTAAAAATATATGGGTTAGAGTTTGAGTACCCTAAATTCCATGCATACCCGACACGTTTTTATTCCTAGGTTTAAATGATACCATAAATAAAAGAAAAAAATCAATAATAGTGTGAAAGGTGAAATTGAGTCATGAATAAATATCATAAATATTTTCAATTTAATTAAAAATCAACGATAATTAGATTACCTTTATTTAAAATTTCAAATAATTATGAATTATATTCAAACTTTGTTTACCATTTTTTTGAGTATAAAAACAATTGGAAACAATAATTTTGATTAATTAATTAGTGGAATTAAATTCAATATAATTTTTTTATTCTATATATCTATTACCTATTTGGTTTCTTATAGTATAAAATTTCTTTTCATGTTTATTTTATTTGTACAAAATAAAACTTTCACATTTTTCTCATTCATATCATGTTTCACTAAATGAAATTTTAGGGGGTTTGAAATACATGGTTGTATCTTAAATAAGGATTAGTCCAAGGAAAAGAAATTATCATGTAAACTCATTAACAAGTATACTATAATAACATACATTGATGGAGATAAATAACATCACACCACAAAGGGAGCTCATAAACGGATATTTTTAATTTAATTTTTTATTTTGTGCACCTTTTTGTTAGTGGATAATGGGTAAAATTTTGATTTAATTTATTCCTTATATTTGAGTCATCATTGATTAATTTTCATGATTATGGATTTATACTATAGTTATTTTCTATATTGGTCTGTAATGTTAATGTAAAATAATATATATTTACTTTAATACCTTTTGAAATATAATGAATATATTATATTGAATTAATAAGAAGATTTTAATAAGACCAATAAGAGTGATTTTAACCCTCTTAATACTAGGTCTCGATCCAAATATATGGGTTACATCTAACCCATTTTAGTGGTTTTTTTATTTTATAATTTTGGAAATTTGAGGATGTGTTGGTTGTGCAGATTCACACTTAACCTAAAAAAGGTGTCTTTGAAAATATAAAAAAAATGGATTTGGAAGGAAGGATGGAGATTCAAGAAAAATAATTGGTTTGTTACAATTTTTTGATAAAACAAATCTTGTTAGTGCTAAAATCATTAATTGGGAACTCACTTATGGAATTAATGTAATAAAAATGACTTCATGATTAAATAAAAATATTTATTTTCTTTAAAATAAAACAATTGTATTTATTCCCTTGGTCGTTTCCCATCGCTTACACCTCACACTCATATTTTATAATTACAAGGAATTTAATGGGTATTTCTCAATAGGTGGAAAAAGGATTAGAATAATAATAGGATGCATATATTGGCTTCATATTATAGAAGAGTTATTGAGGATAGTTTTTTTGATTTATTCCATATAAATTTTTAAAATATATCACTCATATTTAATTCGTTTCACTATAAAGTAAAATATTTTAATAATTATTTTAGATTAATTTATCTATAAATTCATGTTTCTAGGTGTCTGAACCCCTTAAAATCTTCTAATCTTTTTATTATCAAAAAATTTTATTTTATATTTTCAATAATCACATAGTCAATGTTTGATTTAGAAAATCACATAACAATAAAAAATTATAATATTAATATTAATATGATACAGATGAAAAATTAACATGTATGAAATTATTAGTGAGAAAAAATCATTGAATAATAAAAAACCCAAAAAAAATATGCTATCATTCTAAAATTTGAAAAACTTGAAAATGGTATTTTAAAGGTTTTAAATGGTTTTATTATCATTGAAAATTTTATTTTTTATTTATTGTACTGATTTTTTTCTATTTTTATATTTAAGATTATTTTTTGTTTTAGAAAATATAGTTTTTTATGTTGATATTCAACATTATTAAATTTTTAATTTGTTAACTAGTAATTTTTATTATTGAAAGTGATGATTTTTGATTCATGAGGCCCAAAATTGAATTATTCAAATGGTTATATGATGGTTATTTTTTTACATCTAAAATATTTTATGTTAATAATTTTATTTATTGTATGGATTCTTTGGTAAAAAAATCCGATTTTTTCAATAGTATACATTTTATTTTATTGATTTTTTCACTCTATAGAACATTAAAAAATGGTAAATAATTTTAATAAAAAAATATATTTGGAATGATTAAAGGTGACATCAATGACTATTATTATTTAAATTAGATTATTATTTAAATTATTATACATAATTTTATGAAATTTTCTTAAAATGCTTCTCATATCTTGCTCACCAAACCAGGAATGAGTGCAGTCATCAATGTTGTTCCCAACTGAATGTCTTTTTAAAATGATGAAAATAAAAAATATTATTATACTTGACCATTTACTTTATTATTATCTTTGGTGTATTTGTATTATTTATTATTTTTATGATTTAGTTGGATTTTTATTACATATTCATGTCATCGTTCTCAAGTTTTGTATTGTCCAAGTGAAAGAAGTTTTTGAAAAACTAGTTATGATCAAAATGGATCTTCTTATTTGTAACATACTAACCCAAGATGACCACTCAATCCCAACATAGATCCAAATAATAATGTTACTTGAACCTTTTCATCACCCCCACCAAAGGTTTGATAATAAACCTTAAACTTGCAAAACATATCATAGGTAATTCTGAAAAAACTAGACTCAAATGACAATTGCATCCCTGTAAAATAATATATTGTAAAATAAAATGAATTTAAATGTATAAAAACATAAATAAAACTTGACTATAATCTCCATGATACAAGTAGATATACAATAAAATTTTCTAAAAGATAATTGATGACTCATACTCCATTAGTCTTCTCTATCCAACCCCTACTACTTGGTCCCATCAAAAGATGTGGTGATCCCTATAATCTGAAATTCAAGAAACATTAATATGCATGTGAATCATGATGAAAGTTTAGTATGTTAGTAAAATATTGACAATTATAAAATCATTTATAACTCATGAAAATTAATTTAAATTAAGGAATGTGTGTGTGTGTGTCAACCACAGTCAACATAAAATGAATTTCATAAAACACAATCCCAAAATGTAATAGAAACCTCAATTCCATTGTAACCAACTCCCCCAAACATTCTCACCTCAACCTAAATAAAACTCTAACTCCATACCACAACCATTATTTTTTTACCTATAACCCCCACACTCAATTGGAAAGTGGGATTTCCAAACCTACCTCAAGACCCCCACACTCAAATAGAATTTCCAACACCAACATCATCTAAATCAATTAGGCCCCAAAACTCAAGTAAAAATTCCAAAACCAACCTTGTATAACCTAATAATACCCCCAAACATAACTAAAGTTTTCAAAACCATGCTCATATAACCCAACAAGTCCCCCACACTCAATTAGAGTTTCCAAAACCAATCATGTCTAAATTCTCAAGTGGAGTTTCCATACCAAACATAAACTCATAAATAATCCACACCAAACCATGAAATTAATTTTATCAAAGGAAACAACACAACCATTTTATAAAACATTAACCAACCATTCAAGTAATACAAAAAAATCCTCAATTTTTCCAAATTCATATTTTTTTGGAAAACACCCACCCACCCAGAAAATCTCATTTTTCTTTCATTAAAATTAACACACACCAAAACCCAAACATCATTATGCATAAAACACATTTATAAATCCTTTTAAATTATTTAAGAGATTATTTTTAAAACCCAACATGAAATAAAACATAATTTATCACATTATAGGTTAAATAAGAATCCAACTTCCTTAATCATAAAAATTAACAGGGATCATAAAACCAACAAAAATATTCACAATATGTCTCCTCAAAAACCTAACAAAAAAGCCTCATCAATCGAAAGGGTTTCTCCATGCCTTGGTGAAAATGCTTGAGTTAGTTTCCTAAATCCAACTAAATTTTACTTTATGGTTACCTATATCTTCATGGTTTTGAATACTAATAAATTTATTATCAAAACATGATTGTTATTCTACATGACATAATATGTGATAATTTCCTTATAATACTTTTCATGATAAAAGTCAAAATAGTTCTCTGATATGATTAGAGCCTTAAATTTTTATAATACTATTCCAAAATAAATTTTACATGGATAGGTGACTCCATTTAATACAAATATGATGAAATATATTAGGGGTATGGGGTTTATATGACATTGAGACTTATTCCTATGAAGTTTGACCTTAATAATATCCATGAGAGGAGGTTGTGAGAATAGACTATCCAATATGAAATCTATATATTGTATGTTTCATTAAATTTTCTTATCTATGGACGTGTTTATTGGTCCTTAGAATTGAGATTATTATTAATGTATATATTGATTCACCTACTTTGATGTATTGAAGAAACCATGAAAACATATTCTCATAGTGAGGAAAGATATATTGGGTGCCTCATGATTGATATGTAATTAATGATTAAATTAATAAAAGATTTCTCCCTTCTGATTTTAACATAAATAGATATATCATAAGCTTTAATGGGAATGGAACTCACTAATTAAGTTCATGGCCATGGTGGTTTTATCAAAAAGTTATTTTTTGGAAAATTAAAGAAATATATTCAAGCATATAGGTTGATGAAAAGTATGGTGCAACCTATTTGATAAGATATCAAGAAAAAGGGATTATATTACCCAGTGAGAGTTTGTATGAGGTTATTGTCATTATGATATTAATTCATTTCTCTATGGGTCCCATGATATGTTAATAGATGATAATCTAGAACTTTAGGAAAGTTTATCCTAATACTACTAATAATGGGGCATATAGGCTCACACACTAAGTATATTCAAAACCTTAGTTAAATTCTATATAAATTTAATATCATAATAGAATATTATTATCCAGTTTTGAGAATTAATATTTACTCAGTTATGTTGATCGTATATATATTCAGTTAGCTGTTATTCGAGAGAATAAATATATTAGTTTATTATTTGATAAATATTTATTCACCATTTTAGTGAATATAATATTTATTTATTTATTTAAAAAATAATGTACTCATATTTATTTATTTAAATAAATAGTAATTATTATAGGTTCAATAAATACCAAGGTGGAATAGTAGATTGAGTTAAGGGTCTAATGGAAATTTTATATTAAATATCATTTAAAAAATATTAATTTATTTATTTAATAAATTATATTTATTTATCTACATGTGTTGTGCATGTTTGGGAAATAATAGTATTATTATTATTATTATTATTATTATTATTAGACATGGGGATTACTATGAATTAAGTAATTGACTAAGGGCCTTTGTTCAATTACCAGTTCTTAACCAAGCTCTATAAATACTCGGTTATATAATTTCATAGGGTTATATATGGTAATGCAAAACACACCCCCTCAGAAGATTCTCTCAACCTTGTAGAGAGAAAATCTCTAGAATTATCATAAAAACTTTGAGTAAGAATACTCATACTCCCTTCATCCCTTGGAGAACTAGAATAATTACTTAAGACTCATAGGAATTATTTTTGTGATCAATGGATTATTGTATAATCATTAAAATCATTCGTTATAGCACCCAGAGATTTCTTCAGCGATGTTCTAAAGTTCATGGAGCACAGGATGATCATCGTTAAAGTAATTTTACTCTTGAATCCTCTAAAAATGATGATATAATAAAAATAGGTCAGTTAAAATGTCAATTGATAAATAATTACAATATTAGGAGATTTTTTATTAATATAAATTAATTATAAATTATATGTGATGATCCAATATTCATGGATTTTAGGGTTTCCATTCATTTATTTTTGGGGATTAATCTGATTAAGTTGGTGAAAAAACATAGTTGGGTGCGGTCTCAATTTATTACACTATTCCCTAAAACCTTAAAGTGGTATTAGAGCAGTCACATATTAATTTTTAATTATTTATTAATTATTGATTAATTTATTCATTTTTTGCTAGTTTTCATTTCTAGTTTATTTGTTATTTAATCTAAAAGTAGATATATATTCTTCATTAACCTTCATGTGACTAATAAAAAGTTAAGAACATATAAATAACATCCAAATAACTCATTTGAAAGTTACAAGGATTCTGGTTGTATAACATGACACTACATAGTGTGTAGACCATAGGTACACACCGTGTATCTAGGTCCATTTCACCAGGAAGAGCCACAAATTTATTCTGATTCTTCATGTAATAAATAGAATGTGGAATAATTACAAACCATGTGTTTATAACCTATATGTTTTTTCCATGTCAATATTTAAAATATATCTGGTAATATTTTCAGAGCTAGGAACTGATATGGCATGAAATTCTGAGGGCTGGTGAGCCCAAAATTGATATTTTAAAAATATTAAATAAATTAATATCATGTGCACATAGTTTTCCAAAAAAAATAGAATAAATACCAAATAAGGACATGGGTGGGAAATCTGATACCTGAAAGAGTGCTGTCGTGGGCGCCTTCAAATGATGTTTGGTTTCGGGTTACTTAGGTGCAATAGAGTGGCTGACCAAGGTCGTCTCTCAAAGGAGGAAGTAAATTCAAATAACTTATTAAAGGTATTCTAAAAATAAAATAAAAGAGAATAAAAATACTACTTGAAAGGATGGGGGTTTATTGTTTATGAAACTAGAAGAAGTTTGTTGGAAGAAGATTTCATTTTTTTCTTAATTTTGAAATAAAGTTCGATTAAAATAACACAACATAAAGATGTTTTTTAGACAATATTTAAAAGGCGTAATTGATCTAAATCTACCTATTCATTCAATTATTAATCATTATCATTTAAATTAATATCCACTTAATTATTATCCCTTAATTTGTTAAATCCCAAACCCTGCGAGAATTAACTTTACCACAAAAATGAAGTGAATTTAACCTTAGACTAACTTCGGAACATGCAATCGCAGCACCCTGCTTTGATTTATGTTCTAAGGTTAGCTTATGGTCAGTGTTAAATTAAGGCACATATCCTCTCTGTAAATTAGAATTAATTGAGTTTAGGGATTATATTTGAACACTACAAATTGATCCCATGTGGTTTTGAATTACCAGTTAACTTCGCGCTCTCACAATTCACACAATTCTCGACCTCGCGTGATTTGTGTTTATTGTTCAATTGCTTGCTTAGTTTCATTTAAAATTAAAACTCAATTAATAGATCATATTAAGTGAATTACAGTAGCTTATTTATTCAAAATAAATTAATGAATAAGGTAATAGATAGATCGATTACTAAAATACTACTCTTCTATGGGTGGCGTAATCATCATAGAAACGTTTTGCATGTGCAATGGTTTAGAAAGGGTAGAACCCAATAATGTTTCTACTCAAGACTTCCAGACCAAAGAGGAAGATTAAGATAAGAATAAATTTATATAAAACATAATAAAAGAGAAGAAATAAATGAAGTAAAAAAGAAATTTACTACACAAACGAAAGCATTACAACATGAAGGAGAAGAAGAAGGATTCGTCGAAGGAATCCTTGCTTCAAGAGCTACCCTTATTGAAATGGTTGGATAATTTGAGTGGATCCACTTCCCCTCTACCCTAATCTTCCCAATTCACGACCCAAACCCTCCAAATGAGAAAAACTCCAATTTATAGAGGGGAGGGGAGGAGAGGTTACAAGTGGTTTCAAGTGTGAATGTGGAAATTCGGACAAATATTTTATTCCAAATTTCACCGCCAATTTAACCACTAAAACGCGTGAATTGGCTGGCCTTCCAGAAGGATAATATGTGAGGATATGGGTCCTCTATATCTTCTAAAAGGTGGAGCTTAATACAGGATACGATGAAGGAGTTATAGACGAAATATAGAAGCTTCTCCATTCTGGAGTTTCCAACCCACTTTTGAATTTATATCCCAATTACTCCATCCAAATTCATTATTTTTATCTAGTTTTCTGAATAAAAGTTGTATAAAATAAAGTAAGGAAGACAGTTAAAAAATATTAAGTTCAAATAATTCAAATAAAAATATTTATGATTGAAATACTACAGTGATTTTGAAAGGGTAAAACTAGAATTTTCATCAAATATTCAAATGAATGATCTAATCCCAAATACTTTCTAACTGAACATATTTAACACAATGTGATGAAATTATATCATTTATTATTAATAAAATATTAAATAAAAATGTATTTTATCAAAACCACTGTTGATTCTAAAATGTGGGTTTTACCCTAGGTGTAATATAATCTTTGTGCGCATTCAGTTTTTGAGTTGGGTTCCACCGTAGGTGAAATAATTCAATAAATTAAATATTTATTTAATAATTTAATTTAAAAATCATATCCTAATGAATATTTATAAAAACTTTGTTACATTAAAATTTTAGGGTTGGCCAAATAATCTTGGAATTTTTTATGGGAGCTAGTGGAGGAGCTCTCATGGATAAATGATGTCAGATCTTGCTTTGGTAATTAGTACACCGACAGATTTTGTGGATCTCACCAACAATGATGGAACATGCCCTTTATTCTTTAATGACTGATCCAAAATTAAGGTAGGATGTTATTTTATGGAGATTTATTCTTTTTGATTATCCCATGATAAACACAAATCAAATTAACCAACATATTGATTTTTGGATTGATTGTGTGGCGGTTGCGGGTTTATTTTTGTAATTTGGGAGAAATGGTTTATTTGTTTATTTTCGATCATTGCTCTCCATTATAAAAGTAATGGAATGAGGAAAATCTGAAAAAAATCCAAGTTTAATTCTTTATCTTGTGTTTTTTTCATTTTTCTCACCTTGTTCATCGTGTGTTCATCGCAAGAATTTTCTTTTAGTTGGAAGTTCGATGAATACTCAGTAATCAATCATTGTGCACCCATTATTCATCACAATGGATTGATACTATAGTTCAGGTTTGAGATTTTGTTATGGAATGGAGATATGTAGATGATGATGATGAATCAAACCATATCAGAGATATTCGTGCATGGTTGGGCATTGCGGCGATGGTGAGACACTATGAGATCGTTTCCTAAGAAGGTTGGACATCTAGAATCCGACCACCGATGAAAGAAGGGCTCGATGATCATAGATTCATGCTTATGGTTGATATTGGTGATAGAAATCATGGGAGGTAGTGGAATAAGTGGAATAAATTTGAATATCTATGGGTTATGGAAAATCTTGTATTACACGATGTGTAATCTGAAGATACATGTCGTGTGGGGCCCTAGCTGCGGTGTGAGGGTTTCCATAGATAAAAAACTATCACACGTTGTTTGAAATGTGTCACATGTTATGTGATTCTACTTTATGAATCTGTGTAAACAGTTAGGGTACACGGGTATGAACATGGCCAGAGTACATGGGTGAAACTCAGTACTCGGACACGGGTAGGTACACAATCATGGATTGGAGTACATAGGTACGACTTAGAGTATACAAGAACGGGCTGGGAAACACAGGCAGACCCAAGGTTTTAAATACACATCATGTACTACTAGTACATGAATTTTAATTTTCCTAGGGAGGTATGGGGCCCCTATCCTCTTTAGCATGAACCAGTTTCCTTAGGTTGTGTTCCTTAGATTTCATCCCCATAGGGTATAGGGTGGCATTACGTCATGAGTATAGGATTGCGATAACCTCTAAGGTATTAGTCTTAGTCCGAGTTATTGGAATCCCTCTGTGAGGCTCGGGGTGGAATCCTCTATCATCTTCTTCCCTAAGTGGGGATCTAGGAATCGGTATGACCAATATACAAGGTCGTTGATCCACTACTTATCAGGTTTATCCAGATTGGGTTGTTAGTATAACCCATGTCCTTGGGTATGATCCCCCATATATGTATCGACCTCTTCGGTCTTCCAAAACATACTTATTTATGGTGATACCCAAATATTATGACATCTTGGATGACACCATCAGTGTTATTAGACTCTTAGAGTGAGTTCTACTGAGTGAGTGTTGCCACAAACACTAGAGTAGGATCTTAGGATAGAAATGCATTTGTGACCTTACCTTGAGATTTAGTTTCTATTATGAGTATATCTGGATGTTTTTTTGTATGTATCATATTATTATTCAAAAATCTATATGATAATATTAATGCTATATTTATTCTTATTTTTTGTTATTTTGAGGTGTCCCACTGGGTATTGTTATAGTCACCCCTGCATAAGATTTTCCCTCACATGTCATGTCTTATGCAGATGATCAGTCATTTGATGGGGTTCTTTGTGGAATAGGAGTATATGGAGATTATATTGTACTAGATAGACCATGGTTCATACCAATAGTCACATTTTACTATAGTACCCTCTTCCTAGAAGGTTTTACTTATTTATAGTCTTTTGTGGGCTTGTATTTGTACCTTTATGCTTTCCAGTATTATTCATCATACTCTAATTATGGATTTTAGATGCATTTATGCATTGGTATTAGTTTTTCTTTACTTTCTCAAAATTTTATGGGTATTTGTAGATGTGTGTGTGTGTATAGGTATCTTAGTCTAAGGCCTCCCATGTGTGAGTTATTCCTAATTAGTATCTGTCTCCATTCCCTGGCCTATTCGAGGTGGACTTGGGGTTATCACACTCAGCTTACCGCCGACCAGGCATGCCCTGGCGGGTTGGGTCATGATAGAGTGGTGTTAGAGGAAGTTCATCCTAAGAATAAAGTTTGGATTATTATCTAGTTTTGAGATTAGTTTTTGGTTCTATCGAAACTGTGTAAAGTGTTTTGAGTTTGGATTTCTGGCCAGGGACTCCAGTGTTTGTACAACGGTTGACATCTCTATTCATCGGGACTCTGACTACCTTCTTGTTGAATCTGTACATGTAAGAAATTTCTATAGTAAAAAACATTAGTGCATGAATCATACAGGAATTGGTTTTATTTTTCATGTCCTTATTGAGCCAGCTCCCCAAATATACTCATTGATCATGGTATATCATTTCTATTTCAGGATCCCCCCCACAATGATTTCAATCTAGGATTCAGTAATCAGATCAAGATGATGATCCCGTTATTGAATAGGATTTGATATAGGTACTTTATTATGAGGTGGTACCTCTAAGTGGTTTTCCATCCATACCCACACCAGTAGAGAAATGGATGGTACCAGCAGTACCATAGATGAGGTACGCAGTCTGATTTCACTTTATGAGTTTCAACATCAGTCGCCCCTCAGGTTTCAAGTTGATCTAGATCCCTAGGTGGTTGAGTATTGTCTCAAGTCATTTAAGTGGGTCTTTTTCCTTGACAAGTCACCTACAGACTAGGAGGTGGTCTTGGCGGTGAGTCTTCTTCGTGAATCTGCAAGGCGATGGTGGATCTTAGTGGTTATGTCATGTAATGAGGCAACTATTTCATGGATAGAGTTTGAGTGCATTTTCATAGAGGAGTTTTCTCCATCTATGTTGTAGGAAGTTCGTATCTAATAGATTCTTTAAATTCAGTAGGGAAGTGTCACGAAATGACCTCCTCATGCCATTAACCTGGTTAACTAACCCTATGTACCTCTGGGTGGTTTTCCAGCCATAATTCCCCCAATAGAGCAGTAGATGGTACCTATAGTACTAGAAAATGATGTGCACATATTGAGAATGCATTATAAGTTTCATAATTAGTGATCCCTCAGTTTCTAGGGTGATCTATACCCCCAAGGAAGCTAAGGATTCTCTTGAGACATTTACGTGAGTCTTTCACCTCATCAAGACACTTACAGACTAGATGGTGGTCATAGTAGTGATCCTTGTTCAGGAATATATAGATATATAATGGATCCAAGTGGTTCTGTAACATCCCAAGATTTCATAGTACGTTATTTCTTCAAAGTAATGCAATAACTTCCACTACACGCAACACTGAGTTCAAGCGCATCACGACTTACCAAACTAGCCGTTCAAAAGTAGTTATGAATAGTATTAACTGCATTTTGAACATTATATAATCCTTATAATTTTAGAATCCATATTATGAGTTTCTTAGACATAATGTAGGAACAAATTCATTTTTTTCAGATAAAAGAATTATTTTTCAAAAAATGCAATTTTACCACCTTTTAATGGAGAACCCTTTTTAAATCCAATATTTGAAACTTTTATATATTAAATTTGACAAAATAAACTTATTATTTATAATCGGGACATAAGAATTTATTTTCAATAAATTTTTGGTGTTTTTCTGATAACTTTCATATTTGGATGAATAGTGAAAAATACTATATTTTAACTGAAAACAACTTTTTTAATCAAAATAATTTATAGTGTTGAATTATACATTTTAATGTTTTGGAAGTATAATTAGATTATATTTTTACCCTTTAATCCAATTTTGGTCATTGGAATTAATTTCACATTGAAATTATACATAAACAAGTGTCAATCTTTTGATAGTTATTATTTTTTAAAAACACGCTATTTGTTTTGACAACGAGAATTAATTTTAAATTAATAAATACAACTTCTATGTTTTTAATTTTGTAAAATAGACTTCATTTTTTGATTAGGAATATCAAAATTATCCTAGGGTTAATTTTTGGTATTTTTCTGAAAACGTTCAATTTTTTATGAATAGTGAAAAAACATTGAGTTATCGTTTAAAACCGAATTTTTATTTAAATAATTATTTATTTTATTTAAATTTATTTTAGGTCAAAATAGATACATAATATCTATATAAGTTCAATTTAATTCATTGGAGTCAATTTATAAAAATTTTATATATAAAAAAAATTATAGAACTTTTTACCATCTTTTACCCACCTCCTAGGAGAATTTGTGAATTCACATAAAACTTAATTTTACCGCTTCTGTGAGTGGAATTTCAAAAATCAGAGATACATGGTTGATATCAGTAAGTAAAATTTGGTTCAATAAAATAAAAATAATATTTGGTGAATAGTAACTTTTTACTTTTATTTACCACAGTTAAAAGTAAATAGGGTAATTAAGGGCAAAAATGATATGATTATTACCCTAACACATGTCCTAATTCTATTGGATAAGTGTAATTCAACCAAATAAATCTTAGGAATAAAATATGACCCTTTAGGTCCACTTGGATTAGACTAAGACATTTATTATTATTTTATTTAAAGAAGAGTTAAAAGAGGTAAAATCAAATTGTAATAACTAAATCATTTTTAATATAGGGTTATTCATAAGACAAATTTGACTATAAATATTAATTAGAAAGATAAAAAGATTTCCTACATAAATTTATTTTATTTATAATTTTTAGAGATTAAATAATTTAATTTTTTAATGACACAATGATGATCCAATAATTACCTTATTAATGAAAGAATCAAATAAATGGTCTTATAAATATTAAAATAAATATAATTTCAAAGTTTTTATGACATAAAAGAATTTTATAGGTGAATATGACATGTTAGGATTGATTCAATGTATTTTTTTTTGATGTAATAATGCTTTTATTATTTAAAAAAACAAATACCAAATAGTTTCAAAATTCACATAAAATAGTTTTTTTTAAACAAATATTATATTATTAATTGATATAATGGTCCTAAAAATCTAAGGTTCTTCAAAAAGACTTATATAATAATATATATGACATTAATGAACCAATTGGGGTTCTATTGGCAGTATATAGTATGTTTATTAACCATATAGTTTAAGAATACAAGAAGACATGGTAAAAGTTAAATTATTTAACATAGAGTTAAATCTAAATGATGAGGTTAAAATGGTAACCTAAACTTGTCTAAAACCTATTGTTTGAAAATCTTTCGACCCATAACAACCCTATCCTCTAAATAAGTCACTTTTGAGCCATTATAAACCGAATATGAATTTATTATAAAATAATATTTTAATTTTTTCCAAAGGTGCCCCTCACCACTCTTATAAAAAAGAACTTCCCTTTATCTCAAATTCACACATCCAAATCCATTTGTATAAGGCCCTAGCCTTACACCTTACTTAATCTTGAGTTATTACAAGATTACACATTAAGGATCTTTTCAGGTTTAGAGTTTTAGAGAATTAGATCATAAAACTTGCATTACATTCCACATTTAAACAAAGTGGTTACATAAAAGATAGTATTCATTTTTTTCCCATAAATGAAAACATATTTAAAAATAAAGCATGGATAATTTATTGACACTTCCTTGACACCATAATCATAACATGTACCTTTCCCTTGACCTGTGAAAAACATTTCAAAAAAACTTGGGATGAGCATAAAAAGCTCAGTAAGGGTTATAAAAATATGGAAAGGAAACATGAGTTCATATATACATAATAATGATATCATACTTTGCCCATAAAACATTGGCACTTTAACATACCTCATTAAATCATGAATAAATCATAGAAATCATAAGACATAAAGGTAACTTGAGGCATTCGTAACATTCTTACGTAGGGTTTAACCCTCTTGGTTACGTTTGGAATACCCATCACAGTATATTCCCTAAATCTCATCAGAGAAACCTTAACATTTAACTCCTTCGCGTTACCCAATGCATTGGAGAGCTATATCGGGCTCACCTGCCCTTAGTTTATCACGGAACCACCCGTCTTCATAACAATTCCCAAGAACCATAACATAATCGTACCACATAATACATGCATAAAGGAAACATAACATTTCCACATTTCAATCACAAGATATCAATAAAACACATTGATATACAAAACCTTATGAAAACCATTTTCAATACCAAAATAAAATAAAAGTAAAACATGGTATTTATTTTTATTTTAAAAAGAAGGTATGGCTTGTAGAGGAAGTCGAAACTCAAATAATGGTCACGGCGATGGAGAAGTCATTGTCGCCGCATACGTATGACAAAAACATTCCCTTTTGTCATTTAGTAAACGCTTCGTATAAAAAAAGATTCCTTTTGAATAAACATAAAAGTCAAAGGGGTTTATACACCGTATAAAAGAAAGTTTTGTATAAAACAAAATATGCCTCGATGAATGGAGATTGAGATGAAGTCCCATACAAAGACGGTATCCTTGGATTAAGGATAAATCAGTTACATAATTATGTGTGCCAAATGAATACACGAAATATAAGTGGATATTAAGTGTAATACAATCATAGTTTATTCACACATATTCATCAAACGACATATTCAAGGAGTACAAGTTTATCCCAAAGAATCAAATTTGGGTTAAGAAGTTCCCTTGCAAAAATTTGACAGCCTAACGGTGTCACTACAAAAATCAGAAAATGAGTTGATGAGAGATAAAAAGGGTATCTAATCACATGGACATAGAATTTAAATCAATAAGGATATAGAAGAACATATCCCAACATAATAGTATGTTAATTAAAAGACATAACAAAAGAAGTCTTTTAAAAAGAGGAGGGTGAAAGGTTCCCTTACCGACATGGGTATCTTTCAAGACATGCACCCCGTGAAAGAAGGACAATACAACATTGATGTAAATACTCATAAATGAAATTATATTACACAATGATTAAAATAATGGGCAGTACATACACCACTCAAAGGAAATTGTGGAAAATGTAGAATAAATCTCATGGGAATAAAAGGGAGATGAAAAATCCCTTACGAAAACTCGGCAGCCTAACGGCGCCACTTAAAACTTACAAAAATGGATCGATGAGATCAAATAGGTTCTCTCATCATATTAACATAATTTTTACATAAATAGGAATATAAAATAACATCCCCCAACATAACAAAGTGGAGCTTAAAATAAGTGACATAAAGCATAGTACTTAAAAATAAAGAGAGAGGTTAGATCTCTTACGAAAATTCGGCAGCCTAACGGCGCCACTCAAAACATCCAAAATGGATTGATGAGAGAGAATAGGGTCTCTCATCATATGAACATAAAAATTACATTAGTATTAATATAAAATAACATCCCAAACATAAGAAAGATGAGCTTAAAAGGAATGACATAAAAGAGTATACTTAAAAAGAAAGAGAGGGGTAGGGTCCCTTACCTCAAGTCCGACTTGTCTTGTTCGTTTCTTTATATTCCTAAATAATAAAATTTGGTCAATTTATAATTTCCTAAGGACCTCCTTTAAATATTATTATTCAGTTAATATCACAAATTATAATTTTATAACAATTGTTTAATAATGTTAGTTCATATCAGACGTTTTTGTCGATGTTTGGTACATGAGTCAAAAATGAACTTGTTTGAAAAATGATTGTCCATATAGTTATAAGTAAATAATTTCCATAATAGTATCAATGATTAAAATATCATATATATCCAGTACATATTCATTTTATACTATTCCATATCATTTGGAGATATAAACGAAAGGCACCGTTCATGGAGACGGTAGGTTGTACGTACGCATGAACGCTACTTTCATTTTTTCTTTGTCATATTAATGGAATTAAAAATAAATGATATACATATATATATATATATATTATAATTCCATTATAATATATATGTTATATAGGTCACATATTTTCATTAATTTAATTCTTTATACATTCCATGTATTGCATGTACGAGTCACATCACTTGAGGGGGCGGTAGTCCACACTTCCTCATATGAAATTATCGCATTTACACAACATGAAAATAATAAAGGTATGGTTTAAATATAAAATAAATAAGCATATAGTAAACATAAATACCATATATATCATATATAAAATACATTGACATCATAATGGCCACCTTTAAAGGTGTTAAAAGAATATTGAACAATCATCGTTTCGTGAGGCAGAAAATCGCCAACCACAGAAATAGTATGTTCTTTAACCATTAGATGAAGGTGTGTGTATGTGTAGATCGAATACTTCTTATAAAAACATCCTAGTATATTTAGGATACTGGAGTTTTTACAAAAGAAATGAATAAAAAGAGTTTAGGGTGTTGGAGAAGCAAAATAAAACAAAAGGACTCAAGTGAAGACATTACCTTAAAATCGGGTAACTCCCTTTGGTTTGAGCTCAAAGGCTTCCTTGGGAAGACTTCTTCCCAATGTGAGGATTCAAGGAGTTAGAGAGGGATGTGGAGAGACAAAATAGGCAGGTTTTGGCCGATCCAAAGGCTTTGGAAGTATGGGTAAGGAGGTAGAGGTGGGGGCCTTTTATAAGAGGAGAGGAGGGGCGCTCTTGGAAAGTAAAGAAATGTTACTTTATTTTAGAATGAGTTTCGGATTTTAATGGTCCCACATTGATTTGTTTAGAAGATAATGTGATAAGTGTTCTAAATCCACCCATCCAATAGGTTTTGGACATGTGTAGGTCTTAGAGTTTACATTATCTTTCCATTTTATTTCAATCGTTAAATAATGAGGTCATCGCTGCATCATCATGATGTCATAAATAATTTAATTTATTTAATGTATAAAAATTATAAAAAAAATACTATGATGTATTAAATCTTTTTATATTTCCAATTATTATTTATAGTCAAAAATCTGACTTGTATAACCCCATGTAAAAATTGTTTTAGTAAAACATCTCATGTTTGTGTCATTTTTACTTTAACATTAAATAAAAAGGTATTTATGTCATTTTCCAACCAAAGTGGCTCCATGGGGTCCCCAAGTTGACCCATGTATTTTATTGGTCGGCCATGACACATCCAATGAGGGTAGGACATGTTTCTAGGTCATTTAATTTTATTAAAACATTATTCTTACCTTAGACTACACTTATTACCTCTAATCGCGATTAAAAACTTAATAAGTTACTATTCACCAAAAAAAATATTCTAATCCCATTGAACCACATTTTACTTCTTAATGACAACCATTTATGTCAGATTTTTTAAATTCGAAACACAAATATGGAAAAATTTCATTTAAACAGAAAATCAATTTTTATAAGTACCACTTAGTGGTTTCACTATTCATCAAAAATTGAAGTTTTTCAGAATATTACCAAAAATTCACCCTAAGCTATATTTGATATTCCGAATTAAAAAATGAAGTATATTTTACAAAATTAAAAACATATAAGTTGCATTAATTAATTTAATAATTAATTCCCGCTGTCAGAGAAAATAGCGTGTTTTTATGAAACAATAATTATCAAAAGATTGACACTAGTTTAAGTCTGATTTCAAAGTGAAATTAATTCCAACGACCACTATTGGATTAAATGGTAAAAATATATTCTAATTTCACTTTAAAACCAATTCAAAAGATAATCTAATCATATAAATAAATTGTATTAAAAGGTGGTTTTGAATTAAAATACAACATTTTTCACTATTCGTTAAAAATTGAACTTTTTCAGAAAAATACCAAAAATTTACACAAAGTAAATTTTGTTGTCCCGATTCTAAATAAGAATTTTATTTTGTCAAATATAACACATAAAATTGTCATAAAGTGGATTTAAAAGAGGTTCTCCATCAAAAGGCGGTTAATTGACCTTTTAAAGAATATTAGAATGTTTACGCTTAAAATTGGATTCATTCGCATTTTTAATCCTCTAACATTTATTGTAAAAAGTAAAAATATTTGACAAACATGTATAGTCATTTTGTAGTTATTTCTTTTCATTCCCACCATTACAACGGCTAGGCGTTAACTACCATTTAAAATAATATTATATTATTATTAGAGTGCAACATAAGATTCCCAAGAAACTCGTTGTTGCGTGTTGGGTACGCCATCGAGCATAGCGTCCCCTTTAAAGTCATATTAATATTTTATTCACAAATATGGATAAATATAAAAATGTCATATTCTTTATTTACCTGGGGTGTTACATCCTTCCCCCCTTTTGGGAATTGCGTCCTCGCAATTTTAAATTTGAGCTTGGAAACATCCTTGAAATTCCCACATCGGAACAAGAGTCGGTAAAATAATCACTTTAAAATAAAGAAAGATAAGTACAGAGGTCACCCGAGTTAACCCATACTAGGATTCCATGTAGGAAAACATGGACATGGAGGAGAAAACATAGGGTCATGTTCTGATGGAGAGTGATAGAAAACATGTTTATGAGAAAGTTAACCACAAGAAAATCACAATTTTGTGATGGGTTAAACGGTATTTGATTCCCCAGTAGGAAAAGTTAATAGACAACATTTTTGTTTTAAGTTACTTTTTATTGATTAATTTATTCATAAGGAAACATAATCACTTATCATGTTGACTTTCAACTTTTATTAGATTCCTTACACAAACTCATATTTTCTCCAAAAGACGAGTATTTAGGAAGACTTGTTCACATTAACAGTACTATAATCAACTTCTAGAGAATCACCTAATCCACAAAAGATAAATATATACTTCCCATGTCTTTAGACTTTAACCAAAACCAAAACCAAAAAGGTTAGTACAAGATCAGATAATCTACAAAAGTATAATCCTTTATAAAAATAAAATCTATTCTTAATCTCCAAAATTTGTCCAAAAAACCCAAAGTTCAACGAAGACCATTCGATAAATAATTGTCCATAAAATTCTTCAAAGTAAACCAAACAAAGATTGAAACCCAAATATTTGAAGGATTTAATCCCATAGTCTTACAAGGTAAAAATTAACTTTTATCTCCAAATAACATCAGTTGCTCTTAAATTCTCATATTGAAAAGTAATTAACCTAATCACATATCCTCCATGATAGGTTAATCATTTCCATAGATAACCCAAAATAAACTTACTCTTGATTCCTAAAATCATCTAACTAAAAAGAATTAGTAAAAATAACCAGGGAATTCACGTAGTCCAGTGGTAGGTGATAAATACCAGTCACACTTTGGTTGTGGGTTCGATTCCCGCAGCTTTGTCCTACGTGACAGGTTGTCACACGGTCTGCATGTTTTCCTTTTTCCAAAACTATATAATTCTTAAAACATTCCCCAAAATGAGATAAAATATTCAAAAATAATCATAAAATATTTTAACCTCAAGTTTATCTCATGCCTTTCATTTTCCATCATAACATATAATAACCCATAATTACCTCAAAAGTAAGGATCATATAAACCATAATGGTTACCTTTATAATTATTACCTGAACTTCCACATCGATTGGTTATCTCATACATGATGCATTACAGAACATACCAAGGTTCAAGTGGATGATCATGACTCCTTGATAGTTGGTTTAGAACAACCACGAGTTTCCTCATTGAATACCCCATTTCATCCAGTCTCTTAATCAGAGAACCACCACAGTTTCCTTCAAACCTATTGTCACTTTGGTGCCTGCTAGATCCATCCATTCACTAAAAATAGAAATGTCAGTGTGAGTATATCAACAAAACCATCATGTACTAATGAGGATGATAAACACTAAGATATACTTACTCATTCACTTTATCTAAAACTAGGACTCTTTCTGAAATACTATCCATTATGGTACTGTCACTTATGCTTAGAGAATACCCTAACCTCTAAAGTTATCTAAACCGACCTTTGATACCAACTATAAGGCCCCAGCCTTAAACCTTACTTAATCTTGATTTATTACAAGATTAAACATTAAGGATATTTTTAGGTTTAGAGTTTTAGAGAATTAGATCATAAAACTTGCATTATATTCCACATTTAAACAAAGTGGTTACATAAAAGATAGTATTCATTTTTTCCCATCAATGAAAAAATATTTAAAAATAAAGCATGGATTATTTCTTGACACTTCCTTGACACTATCATCATAACATGTACCTTTCCCTTGACATGTGAAAAACATTTCAAAAAAACTTGGGATGAGCATAAAAAGCTCAGTAAGGGTTATAAAAATATGGAAAGGAAACATGAGTTCATATATACATAAGAATGAAATCATACTTTACCCATAAAACAATGGAACTTTAACATACCTCATCAAATAATGAATAAATCATAGAAATCACAAGACATAAAGGTAACTTGAGGCATTCATAACATTCTTACGTAGGGAGTAACCCTCTTGGTTACATTTGGAAGACCCATCACAGTATATTCCCTAAATCTCTTCAGAGAAATCTTAACGTTTAACTCCTTCGCGTTACCCAATGCATTGGAGAGCTATATCGGGCTCACCCGCCCTTAGTTTATCACGGAACCACCCGTCTTCATAACAATGCCCAAGAACCATAACATAATCGTACCACATAATACATGCATAAATGAAACATAACATTTCCACATTTCAATCACAAGATATCAATAAAACACATTGATATAAAAAACCTTATGAAAACAATTTTCAATACCAAAATAAAATAAAAGTAAAACATGGTATTTATTTTTCTTTTAAAAAGAAGGTATGGATTGTAGAGGAAGTCGAAACTCAAATAATGGTCACAGCGGCGGAGAAGTCATTGCCGCTGCATACGTATGACAAAAACATTCCCTTTTGTCGTTTAGTAAACGCTTCGTATAAAAAAGATTCCTTTTGAATAAACGTAAAAGTCAAAGGGGTTTATACACCGTATAAAAGAAAGTTGTGTATAAAACAAAATATTCCTCAATGAATGGAGATTAAGACGAAGTCCCATACAAAGACGGTATCCTTGGATTAAGGATAAATCAATTACATAATTATGTGTGACAAATGAATACACGAAATATAAGTGGATATTAAGTGTAAAACAATCAGAGGTTATTCACACATATTCATAGAACGACATATTCAAGGAGTACAAGTTTATCCCAAAGAATCAAATTTGGGTTAAGAAGTTCCCTTGCAAAAATTTGACAGCCTAACGGCGTCACTACAAAATTCAGAAAATGAATTGATGAGAGATAAAAAGGGTATCTCATCACATGGAAATAAAATTTAAATCAATAAGGATATAGAAGAACATATCGCAACATAATATTATGTTAATTAAAAGACATAACAAAAGAAGTCTTTTAAAAAGAGGAGGGTGAAAGGTTCCCTTACCGACATGGGTATCTTTCAAGACATGCACCCTGTGAAAGAAGGACAATACAACATTGATGTAAATACTCATAAATTAAAGTATATTACACAATGAGTAAAATAATGGGCATTACATACACCACTCAAAGGAAATTGTGGCAAATGTAGCATAAATCTCATGGGAATAAAAGTGAGATGAAAAATCCCTTACGAAAACTCGGCAGCCTAACGGTGCCACTTAAAACTTACAAAAATGGATCGATGAGATCAAATAAGGTCTCTCATAATATTAAAATAATGTTTACAACAAGAGTAATATAAAATAACATCCCCCAACATAACAAAGAGGAGCTTAAAATAAGTGACATAAAGGAGAGTACTTAAAAATAAAGAGAGAGGTTAGATCTCTTACGAAAATTCAGCAGCTTAACGGTGCCACTCAAAACTTCCAAAATGGATTGATGAGAGAGGATATGGTCTCTCATCATATGAACATAAAAATTACAGTAGTGGTAATATAAAAGAACATCCCAAACACAAGAAATATGAGCTTAAAAGTAATGACATAAAAGAGTGTACTTAAAAAGAAAGAGAGGGGTAGGGTCCCTTACCTCAAGTCCAACTTGTCTTGTTCATTTCTTTATATTCCTGAATAATAAACTTTGGTCAATTTATAATTTCCTAAGAAACTCCTTTAAATATTATTATTCATTTCATATCACAAATTATAATTTTATAATAATTGTTTAATAATGTTAGTTCATATCAGACGTTTTTGCCGATGTTTGGTACATGAGTCAAAAATGAACTTGTTTGAAAAATGATTGTCCATGTAGTTATAAGTAAATAATTTCCAGAATAGTATTAATGATTAAAATATCATATATATCCAGTACATATTCATTTTATACTATTCCATATCATTTGGAGATAAAAACGAAAAGCACCGTTCATGGAGACGGTAGGTCGTACGTATGCATGAACGCTACTTTCATTTTTTCTATGTCATATTAATGGAATTAAAAATAAATGATATACATATATATATATATATATTATAATTCCTGTATAATATATATGTTATATAGGTCACATATGTTCATTAATTTCATTCTTTATACATTCCATGTATTGCATGTACGAGTCACATCACTTGAGGGGGCGGTAGTCCACACTTCCTCATATGAAATTATCGCATTTACACAACATGAAAAGAATAAAGGTATGGTTTAAATATAAAATAAATAAGCATATAGTAAACATAAATACCATATATATCATATATAAAATACAGTGACATCATAATGGCCACCTTTAAAGGTGTTAAAAGAATATTGAACAATCATCGTTTCGTGAGGCAGAAAATCGCCAACCACAGAAACAGTATGTTCTTTAACCATTAGACAAATATGTGTGTAAGTGTAGCTCAAATCCTTCTTATAAAAACATCCTAGTATATTTAAGATACTGTATTTGTTACAAAATAAATGAATAATAAGATTTTAGGGGGTTGGAGAAGCAAAATAAAACAAAAGGACTCAAGTGAAGACATTACCTTAAAATTGGGTGACTCCCTTTGGTTTGAGCTCAAAGCCTTCCTTGGGAAGGCTTATTCCCAAATTGAGGCTTAAAGGAGTTATAGAGGTATGTGGAGAGACAAAATAGGCAGGGGTTGGCCGAGCCAAAGTCTTTGGAAGTGTGGGTAAGGAGGTAGAGGTGGGAGCCTTTTATAAGAAGAGAGGAGGGGCACTCTTGGAAAGTAAAGAAATGTTACTTTATTTTAGAATGAGTTTCGGATTTTAATGGTCCCACATTAATGTTTTTAAAGGATAAGGTGATAAGGGTTCGAAATCCACCCATCCAATAGGTTTTTAACATGTGTAGGTCTTAGATTTTACATTATCTTTCCATTTTATTTAAATCTTTAAATAATGAGGTCATCGCTGCATCATCATGATATCATAAATAATTTAATTTATTTAATGTATAAAAATTATAAAAAAAATACAATGATGTATTAAATCTTTTTATCTTTCCAATTATTATTTATAGTCAAAAATATGACTTGTATAACCCCATGTAAAAATTGTTTTAGTAAAACATCTCATGTTTGTGTCATTTTTACTTTAACATTAAATAAAAAGGTATTTATGTCATTTTCCAACCAAAGTGGCTCCATGGGGTCCCCAAGTTGA
This sequence comes from Viscum album, assembly GCA_963277665.1. Taxonomy (NCBI): domain Eukaryota; kingdom Viridiplantae; phylum Streptophyta; class Magnoliopsida; order Santalales; family Viscaceae; genus Viscum; species Viscum album. The sequence continues at coordinate 39,407,735 of OY728150.1, forward strand.
CCCATGGAATGTCTTGGTCGGCCATGACACATCCAATGAGGGTATTACATTTTGCTAGGTCATTTCATTTTATTAAACCATTATTCTTACCTTAGACTACACTAATTACCTCTAATCGCGATTAAAAACTTAATAAGTTACTATTCATAGAAAAATTATTCTAATACCATTGAACCACATTATACTTCTTAATGACAACCATGTATGTCGTATTTTTGAAATTCAAAACACAAAGATGACAAAATTTCATTTAAACGGAAAATCAGTTTTTATAAGTACCACTTAGTGGTTTCACTATTCATCAAAAATTGAAGTTTTTCAGAATATTACAAAAAATTCACCCTAAGCTACATTTGATATTCCGAATTCAAAAATGAATTATATTTTACAAAATTCAAAACATATAAGTTTCATTAATTAATTTAATAATTAATTCCCGCTGTCACAGCAAATAGCGTGTTTTTATGAAACAATAATTATCAAAAGATTGACACTAGTTTAAGTCTGATTTCAAAGTGAAATTAATTCCAATGACCACTATTGGATTAAATGGTAAAAATATATTCTAATTTAAATTTAAAAACAATTCAAAAGATAATATAATCATATAAATAAATTAGATTAAAAAGTGGTTTTGAATTAAAATACAACATTTTTCACTATTCGTTAAAAATTGAACTTTTTCAGAAAAATACCAAAAATTTACACAAAGTAAATTTTGATGTCCCGATTCTAAATAAGAATTTTATTTTGTCAAATATAACACATAAAATTTTCAAAAAGTGGATTTAAAAGAGGTTCTCCATCAAAAGGTGGTTAATCGACCTTTTAAAGAATATTAGAATGTTTACGCTTAAAATTGGATTCATTCGCATTTTTAATCCTCTAACATTTATTGTAAAAAGTAAAAATATTTGACAAACATATATAATCATTTTGTAGTTAGTTCTTTTCATTCCTGCCATTACAACGGCTATGCATTAACTACCATTTAAAATAATATTATATTATTATTAGAGTGCAACGTAAGATTCCCAAGAAACTCGTGTTGCGTGTTGGGTACGCCATCGAGCATAGCATCCCCTTTAATGTCATATTAATATTTTATTCACAAATATGGATAAATATAAAAATGTCATATTCTTTATTTACCTGGGGTGTTACAATTTGGCTCGCCCAAACTCTACCCAAATAACCTCTCAACTATACTACCTTAATCCTAGAGGCCTTCCTTTAGTCATAAAGGCAATCTATGGAGCACTTTTGAGCAAATCAAAAGGAAGAACACTAAGAAGAGGTAAATATTCCATCACCTCTTTCAAGTTCTTTTCTTCTTCCACTTCATTTTTCATTGTCGTTTCCATTAAAAAATAATAAATCTAGTATCTTATATATAATTTGATGTTATTATAAATATGTTACAACCAAATTCATTATTCTATCCATCCTTTGAATGACATGTCACCATACGTGCGTACGTAAGGCTTACCGTCTCCACGTCGTGGTGTAATTGTTATTCAATACATTTTTATTTGGATGGGTATAATAATGATGTGTAATTGATTTAAATAATAAATATAACATGATAATGATTCTTTATATATGGTATACCATCCAATTCCACACCTTTAATGAAATGATATTGTCGCTCATGCGTACGTACGGATTACCATCTCCACAACGTGATGAGATTCATTTCCAAGTTCACCATTCATCGACGATTATAAAAATATATATTACAAATAAGTATGTAATATATGACATAATAATGCTACTAGAGATATATATATGTTTTTATATATATATATACTTACATATATCTTATTCACTTAGTTCCATTCAATACGATATGAAAACAGAAACAACGATTATGCGTACGGACGGACTACCGTTTCCATAAAAGGTGTTTTCCATTACATATATATGTCTATTATACATATTTATATTCTAAATATATATTATATACAAATCATTTTTTATATTCTTGAAGTATTTAAATCTTGATCTAAGTGATACAATCAAGAGTAACAAGTTAAAACACGTATGATAAAGAAAGCAATTATTACCCGAAATGTTAATTTATCATGGAAATTATTATTAAATGGGTAGTATAAAGTCATTAATTAATCATATATGATGTCATAAATATTAATATGGTTCTGGTATAATATAATAACATACTACGATCTTCATACATGAGGTTAAATGTACCCTCGACTAAAGGAATGTGCAAGGTAAGGGGTTTTCATCTCACTCCTTATTCCCGTGAGATTCATGCCATATTGCCACTATTAACTTTTGTGTGGTGTATGTACTGTCCATAATTGTATTATTTGTGTAATAAACTTTAATTTATGTTTATTTACATATTCATTGTATGATACTTCTTTCAATGGGGTGTATTTTTTGTAAGTTACCAAATTAGTAAGGGTTAATTTCACAATCTCTTTATTATCTGAGGTTTTTTTTACGTAAGTATCTACTGGGAAATATTTATTATCCATTTCCATGTTTCATGAAAGAGTTTTAAAATGGATTATTTTAAGGGACTTTTTTACTAAAACATCATTTCAAATGTTTTAAATATTTATTCTTCTAAATCATTCTCATTAATGTCCATGTTTTCAAAAATGTTTTCAAGGATTTATTTATATGGACATGAATGTTTTTAAAATGTTAATTCCTTTCAAAAGTTTCAAAGTGGTATGGGACACTTTGATTCAAAAATGAATTTAAATTTCTTTCTTTCTAAATTGTGTGACTTTTAAATGTCTTCATGAAAAATGGATATTTCTCTCAAAGAGTTTTACAAATCATTTTCATCTATGTCAACATCCTTTGATAGATTTTAAACTTGTTTGAAGCTGATTTATTATGATACAAATCTTCCATATTGTATTGAAGGTTTTGTGATATGTTTGACTATGGATGTGTTATTTTTATACCATTCATGTTTTGGAGATAAAGTATTGACATTTCATATGCTAGTTTTAATACGAATGTTTATGTTATGTTTAAACCTTTTCATATGAGGAATGCATTGGACTTAGTAAGTGACGGGTGGAGCCCGCTATAGCTCCTCGATGCATCGGTAGGTCTCATGAGACAAACTAGTGTCTTGGAACAAGCCCTTGACAAAATCTTATGTGTATTCTTGGCATAAGGCCTTGACTATGTGGTTATGATAGTCTGGAATTATGCATTCCATCATTATGAAAGCGGTTATTGATATTTCACGTAAGTATTCAACTATTAGAATGTCCATGTGAATTAGTAAATGGAATTATTTAATTTTATTTTTTCCATATTATGATGAAGTTCAAGTTTAAAGGTCTTTTGTTTTAGTTTTATACATTGCCTTAAATTTTTATGATTATTTATGAATGTTTCCGTTGTATTTCTTACCCTTACTGAGCATTTGAGCTCACCCTTTTATATGTTTTATTTTTCCCAGGATTCCAAGAATTGTATTGTGATTGATATGCAGGGTTAATCCAAGGGAATAATGGCATTTATAAAAGATTATTTATGTTGTTTTGTATGTTATAAAGTGTAATGTAACATTAATGTATATAATCTATTTTCCAAGACTACTAAACTAATCGGTCCTTCGGGACTTGATTCCTTGTAATCATGCCATTGTATTAAAATAATGCACCGACTCTGGGTAACTGGGGTCAGGGCGTTACAGTTGGTATCAGAGGAAGTTTAGCAATAACCTTGGAAGCTATATTTAGATAAACTCTTATTAGAGCACATAGACCTAAGATATACTTTGAGGATTAGTATAGAAGGACTTCCTAGAATTTTGGTAATGTAGAGATTTTGTGAGTTTTCCAAGCAAATACATCCCTATCTGGATATGAGCAATTAGAGGAGGCTCTGGCACAGATGTACCTGGGGTTAAAACTCGAAAACATCGCTTCGATCTAGACTCAAACGGGAACTGGTGCACGATAGCAGGCCTTGCTGCACTCTTGGTTATGACACTCTCGGGGGATATTCTTAGGATAATTCTTGTTTTCTTTACAAACCACTATGAAGGGTTTATGAGTATATACCTCCTCAAAGAAAACATCTTTGTGATTATGGATTATATCCATAAACTGTTCAATTTATGTTAGGTATTTTACATGTTTGGAATTATGAATTTTGATTCATATACTGACCTAGTGTATGCCATTGTTTAGAAATGGTGCCCAGTATAAGGAATGAGAACTCCAGCAATACGTATGATCCAAAGAGTAAGAAGGGTCATATCATTCATTGTATTAAGCCAACATTTAGAAAGGAAATAGTATCCCATGTATTATCATCATATGAATAAATAGTATCATGTGTTAATAAGATCAGTAAAGAATTCTCTGAATCCTATGGCTTTTAAGGGAAGCCAGAGAAGAAAAGGATGGTAGAAAGAAAGATGGATAAAGGGAATAAGGGAAAGAAGGATTTTCCAATATGTGATAAATGTGGAATAAATCACCTTGGTAAATGCTTGAAGGAATGGGATTTTGTTATAAGTGTGGAGAAAAAGGACACCAAGTACGTGATTGCAAGGGTAAGAAAAAGTTTTCAAATGTAAAATGCTTCATCTGTAAGGCGTTGAGACACTACGCGAATCAATGTCCCATTCATAAGAGTATACTGCAAATGATGTTATTGGATAATAATCAAGTTATGATACTACCTCAGATGAAAAATAATGACTCGTGTTCTTATGTTGTTATTATAGAATTATTTCATTTGAGTGTTGTATCAACAGTATACTTGTTACATGAATTATAGAGATAAATAAGGATGGTACTGCAGTACTATTTTATTGAGGATTTGAGATTATATGGTTCTAAGAAAAGAGACTTAATAGTTAGCTACACTTTTTGGAAAATAAATGGTTAAAGGAAAGTTAATCCTTAATATGGTCCTGATAATGAGGTAGAGATTTTGGAATAAGAGATGGTTGATTTTGGTAATTCAGGATGTTGCGGTGTTGTAAAAGAATACACGATAAAGGCGTTCACATGTTATTACCTGGAAAAAAGGATCCTCATTATGTTTAACTTCCTTATAAACTTTGGATTGAGAGTTTGGATATAAGTATTTTGGATAATTATAAAGGTTGTAATGGATTAAGTTTAAAATTGGATACTATTGTTAACGTTATTTTTGGATTTCCATAAAAAGGACAACCCGGAGGTCGGGTGGCAACCCGTCACGTCCGGTAAGATCGCGAGACTTGAACCCGCAACCGAATGGAGGCAAGGGTGTATCACCTATCACTGACCCACGTGATGTCCTGGATTGAATAATGTAGTTTTTTAAAGGGTCTGATATGTGAATTATAAATTCATTATTTTTGGAACCCTATACGATTAGGATAAATAGAATATAATTTTTTTTTAAATCTTTTAGAGTGAAAGATGAGTTTGTGGTAAAATTAGTTGAAGGATGAAACTATACTTGTCAAGTATATATATATATATATATATTCCCCTCAAATTTTATGGATAAATTAATTATTAAATTTTAGGTAAGAGATCTTAAAACCAAAAATGTGTTATCCTAATACCATAAATTTTGTTGAACCGATGGTATTTTAAATCATCATAGATTGGTGGCTTTGAGTCCCACAATTATACAATTGTTTGTGATTGATGACCTCAATCACTCCCTATAAATATTTAAATTTTTCCTCCAATTATGTGTCTCTAATTTCCACCAATGTTCTCTAAGTCGAGATATTAATTTGGGGGTGACTTTTTCATTCCCCTTTTCCTCTTATTAAGACTAAATTTTATTAACCCAATTTCTGATATGGGTTTTCCCACAAAGATATTTTCTATTTTCAACCTTTTATTTTCAAAGAAAAATTTCAAATCGCGATGATGCAATTTATTGAAGGAGGTAATAATGTAACACCCCAAGATTTCATAGTACGTTATTTCTTCAATGTAATGCAATAACTTGCACTACACGCAACACTAAGTTCAAGCACATCACGACTTACCAAACTGGCTGTTCAAAAGTGGTAATGAATAATATTTACTGAATTTTGAACATTATATAATCCTTATAATTTTATAATCCATATTATGTGTTTCTTAGACATAATATAAGAACAAATTCATTTTTTTCATATAAAAGAATTATTTTTCAAAAAATGTAATTTTACCGCCTTTTAATGAAGAACCCTTTTTAAATCCAATATTTTAAACTTTTATATATTTAATTTTAAAAAATAAACTTCTTCTTTATAATCAGGACATAAGAATTTAGTTTCAATAAATTTTTGGTGTTTTTCTGATAACTTTCACATTTGGATGAATAGTGAAAAATACTATATTTTAACTAAAAACAACTTTTTTAATCAAAATAATTTATAGTGTTGAATTATAAATTTTAATGTTTTGGAAGTATAATTAGATTATATTTTTACCCTTTAATCCAATTTTGGTCATTGTAATTAATTTCACATTGAAATTATACATAAACAAGTGTCAATCTTTTGATAGTTATTGTTTCTTAAAAACACGCTATTTGTTTTAAAAATAGAATTAATTTTAAATAAATAAATTCAACTTATATGTTTTTAATTTGATAAAATAGACTTCATTTTTGGATTTGTAATATCCAAATTATCCTAGGGTGAATTTTTGGTTTTTTTCTGAAAACGTTCAATTTTTGATGAATAGTGAAAAAACACTGAGTTATCGTTTAAAACTGAATTTTTATTTAAATAATTATTTATTTTATTTAAATTTATTTTAGGTCAAAATAGATACATAATATCTATATAATTTAAATGTAATTCATTTGAGTCAATTTATAATAATTTTAGATAAATAAAAAAATTTATAAAACTTTTTACCATCTTTTACCCACCTCCTAGGAGAATTTGTGAATTCACATAAAACTTAATTTTACCGCTTCTATGAGTGGAATTTAAAAAATCCAAGATACACAGTTTATATCAGTAAGTAAAATTTTGTTTAATAGGATAAAAATATTTTTTGGTGAATAGTAACTTTTTACTTTTATTTAGCACGGTTAAAAGTAAATAAGGTAATTAAGGTTAAAAATGATATTATTATTACCCTAACACATGTCCTAATTCTATTTCATAAGTGTAATTTGATCAAAAAAAATATTAGGAATAAAATATGACCCTTTAGGTCCACTTGGATTGATTAAGACATTTATTATTATTTTATTTAAAGAAGAGTTAAAAGAGTTAAAATAAAATTTTAATAACTAAACCATTTTTAATATAGGGTTATACATAAGATAAATTCGACTATAAATATTCATTAGAAATCTAAAAATATTTCCTACATAATGGTATTTTATTTATAATTTTTATAGATTAAATAATTAAATTTATTAATGACACAATGATGATGCAGTAATTACCTTATTAATGAAAGAATCAAATAAATGGTATTATAAATATTAAAATAAATATAATTTCAATGTTTTTATGACATCCACGAATTTTCTAGGTGAACATGAAATTTTAGGATTCATTAAATGTATTTTTTTTGAAGTAATCATGCTGTTATTATTTTAACAAAAAACAAATACAAAATAGTGTCAAAATTGACATAAAATTGTTTTTTTAAAACAAATATTATATTATTAATTGATATAATGGTCCTAAAAATATAAGGTTAATCCAAAAGACTTATATAATAATATATATGACATTAAGTATCCAATTGGGGTTATATTGGCAGTATATAGTAAGTTTATTAACCATGTAGTGTAGGAATACAAGAAGACGCGGTAAAAGTTAAATTATTTAACTTAGAGTTAAATCTAAATGATAAGGTTAAAATGGAAACCTAAACATGTCTAAAACCTATTGGTTGAGAGGATTTAGACCCATTCCCACCCTATCCTTGAAATAAGTCACTTTCGATCCATTATAAACCTAATATGAATTTATTATAAAATAATATTTTAAGTTTTTTCAAAGGTGCCCCTCACCCCTCTTATAAAAGGGAACTTCCCTTTCTCTCAAATTCACACCTCCAAATCCATTTTTTGCAGCCAAAATCTACCCAAATAACCACTCAACTATCATCCATTCATCATAGATGCCTTACTTTATTCATAAATCCAACCTATATAGCCCTTTTGATCAAATAAAAAGGAAGAACCCGAAGAAGAGATAAATATTCCATCACCTCTTTCAAGTTCCTTTCATCTTCCACTTCCTTTTTCTTTGTTGTTTCCAATAAAAAATAATAAATCCAGTATATTCTATATATTTTGATGTTTTTATAAATATTTTATAACCAAATTCATTATTCTATCCATCCTTTGAATGACATGTCACCATACGTGCGTACGTACGGCTTACCGTCTCCACGTCGTGGTGTAATTGTTATTCAATACATTATTATTTGGATGGGTATAATAATGATGTGTAATTGATGTAAATAATAAATATAACATGATAATTATTCTGTATTTATGATATACCATCCAATTCCACACCTTTAATGAAATGATATTGTTGCTCGTGCATACGTACGGATTACCGTCTCCACAATGCGATGAGATTCATTTCCAAGTTCACCATTCATCGACGATTATAAAAATATATATTACAAATAAGTATGTAATATATGACATAATAATGATACTGGAGATATATATATTTATATATATGTGTGTGTGTGCATGTGTGTGTGTGTGTGTACTTACATGTATCTTATTCACTTAGTTCTGTTCAATACGATATGAAAACAGAAACAACGTTTATGCGTACATACAGACTACCGTCTCCATAAATGGTGTTTTCCATTTCATATATATGTCTATTATAAATATTTATATTCTCTACATATATGATATATAAATCATGTTTTATATTCTGGGAGTATTTAAATCTTGATCTAAGTGATACAATCAAGAGTAACAAGTTAAAACACGTAGGATAAAGAAAGCAATTATTACCCGAAATGTTAATTTATCATGGAAATTATTATTAAATGGGTAGTATAAAGTCATTAATGAATCATGTATGATATCATAAATATTAATATGTTTCTATTATAATATAATAACAAACTATGATCTTCATACAGGAGGTTAAATGTACCCTCGACTAAAGGAATGTGCAAGGTAAGGGGTTTTCATCTCACTCCTTATTCATGTGAGATTCATGCCATATTGACACTATTACCTTTTGTGTGGTGTATGTACTGACCATAATTGTATTCTTTGTGTAATTCACTTTAATTTATGTGTCTTTACATCTTCATTGTATGATACTTCTTTCAATGGGGTGTATGTTTCGTAAGTTACCAAATTGGTAAGGGTTAATTTCACAATCTCTTTATTATCCGAGGTTGTTTTTACATAAGTATATACTGGGACATATTTATTATCCATGTCCATGTTTCATGAAAGAGTTTTCAAATGGATTCTTTTAAGGGAATTTTTTACTAAAACATCATTTCAAATGTTTTAAATATTTATTCTTCTAAATCATTCTCATTAATGTCCATGTTTTCAAAATGGTTTTCAAGGATTTATTTATATGGACATGAATGTTTTTAAAATGTTAATTTCTTTCAAAAGTTTCAAAGTGGTATGGGACAATTTGATTCAAAAATTAATTTAAATTTATTCCTTTCTAAATTGTGTGACTTTTAAATGTTTTCATGAAAAAGGGATATTTCTCTCATTGATTTTTACAAATCATTTTCATCTATGTCAATATCCTTTGATGGATTTTAAACTTGTTTGAAGATGATTTATTATGATACAAATCTTCTATATTGTATTGAAGGTTTTGTGATATGTTTGACTTTGGATGTGTTATTTTTATACCATTCATGGTTTGGAGATAAAGTATTGACATTTCGTATGCTAGTTTTAATACGAATGTTTATGTTATGTTTAAACCTTTTCATATGAGGAATGCATTGGACTTAGTAAGTGATGGGTGGAGCCCACTATAGCTCCTTGATGCATCGGTAGGTCTCATGAGACAAACTAGTGTCTTGGCACAAGGCCTTGAAAAAATATTATTTATAGTCTTGGAATAAGGCCTTGACTATATTGTTATGATAGTCTAGCGTTATGCATTCCATCATTATGAAAGTGCTTATTGATTTTGCATGTAATATTTCGACAAGTAGAATATGCATGTGAATTAGTGAACGGAATTATTTCATTTTATTTTTTTCCATATTATGCTGAAGTTCAAGTATAAAAGGCTTTTTTTTAGTTTTATACATTGCCTTAAATGTTTATGCTTATTTATGAAAGTTTTCGCCGTATTGCTTACCCTTACTAAGCGTTTGAGCTCACCCATTTCTATGTTTTATTTTTTCCAAGATTCCAAGAAGTGTATTGTGATTGATATGCAGGGTTAATCCAAGGGAATAATGGCATTCATAAAAGATTATTTATGTTGTTTTGTATGTTATAAATTGTAATATAACATTCAAGTAAGTAATATATTTTCCAAGACTGCTAAACTGATCGGTCCTTTGGGACTTGATTACTTGTAATCATGCCAATGTATTAAAACAATGTACTAACTCTGGGTAACTGGGGTCGGGGTGTTATAGGTTGTATCAAAAAATAAATAGAATATTTCATATACATAGTTTTAGTTCCTTTTGAGAGAGGATTTTTCTCCAAATACATTATGGGAAGTGTGTATCCAGGAGCTTTTGTAGTTTCAGTAATGAAGTTTCATGAACTAACCTCCTCAGGCCATGAACCTAGTCAAATGACCCCATGGGTCTCCTATAATACCTTGGTTTCCTTCCCAACACTCCACAAACTATTACCTATTAGGTTAACTTATAATACTAATGACTATTCCCACAAGACAACACACATTATTACCGTGTAATTTTCCTCACTCACATACACCCTAGGAAACTTCCTCGGAAGTCACCAATCTTGATCACTACTCTAAGACAAGCATGCTTAACTATGGAGTTCTAATTAGGTGGGATTACAAAAATAAAGGTGTACCTTATTGACATGGATAATAACATTTATTCTATTAATCCACACTTTTCCATGGGTGTTACATTCTCATCCCCTTTAAAGAACAACCTTCTCATTGTGGGCCCCACAACTCAAACCCAGGCATTGCCTCTTCACTTTCAATTTTCTACTGGATCTGATATCATTCTTCATGACCTAACCTCCTCGATCCATGAACCTAGTCAACTGACCCCATGAGTCTATTGTAATACCTTGGATGCCTTCCCAATACACTACATACTACTACCCAATAGGTTCACTTATTAGACTGATGATTTTTTCCATAGGAAAACACATGATCTTATATCATGCTTTGTTCTCACTAACACACACCATAGAAAACTTCTCAGGAGTTCACCCATATTAATAACTACTCTAGGAAAATCATGCTTAACTGTGGAGTTCTAATCAGGTAGTATCGTAAAAATAAAGGTGCACCTTGTTGACATGGGTAATAACATTTAGTCTATTAAGTCCCACTTTTCCAAGGTTGTTACAGGATGCATGATATTGATTGGGTATTCATTGAGATTTACCAACCTCTCATGATAATCAATGGATATAGTACATTATCTGTTAATATGGGATTGGGCCTTCGAGTGAGGTTTATGAAAAGACATATGGGAAAGTGTAATACATCTATGTATTTTCACATATGATGGGGTGTTGTATTGTGTTTTGGTATTATAGAGGTTTCTGTTCGAGCATACGCTGAGAATGGGTGCTGGTGGTGGGAACATAGGAGCTGAGTCTTCGGCAGCAGGTAGCCAATGAAAGACATCAGGATCCGGATGTGTGAGACATTTTAAAAGGAGATCTCGGGATATATATTTTTTTCATTTCAAAGCTCTCGTGATGGTTCTAGTCAGCCTATAAGTAGATGGTGCTACACTTGTGATGGACGGGGACATCATTTGCGAGATTTTCCATCACTCCATGAAATTCATTGAGTGATAGTGGATGGGATGCCTCGTAATGAGAAGTGATAGGATAAGGGAGGTCCATAGGGCGCCTAATTTATCAAAGTAGTAGGGAGATAGCTAGAGGTGGTATATGTTTTGAACTATTTCCACCACCACCCCCAAGTGGTCCCTTCCAGGATCAGGGAGCTGATATATAGGGGTGAGGCAAACTGCAGGCAATGGAGGCCTATGAACCAAAGGCTCCATGGATGATTAAAGATATGATATATTTATTTTATACCTTAACAATAATTTTGATAGGCATAGTCCCAATCTACTTTTTCATGCTACATCTCTAGTACAAGGCATAGAGATGTCAATTGAGCCCTTGGATCGACCTTTATTCTTAGATAATCCTAACAGATATGACTCGGTGATCACACACTTTTTTCAACAATTTGATTTGATTCTTAGAAGATAGAGTTTTTTATGGGATATATTTTTAGAATAAATGAGGCATTATGATGTCATATTAGGTATGGATTGGATATATACAGTTCATTTCAAGATTGACTATTTTAGGCGGATAATGTAGTGTGTCTATGTATATGGGATTAGGTCTTTCTTCATAGGTGATAAGGATACCTAGATATAGTAGTATAGACTCATAAATAGGATATTAAAAATGATTACTCGCTATTTGTATAGAATGACTCTTGGAGTATTGGATTTTATGGGCCACCCATTTTCTATAGTGGTGGAGTATGAGGATGTCTTTCCTGAGGATTTTTCAGGCTTACTTACCCACCAAGAGATAGATGTATTCATTTAATTTCACCTCGAGACTGCCTCTTTATCTATTCAATCATGTTGGATGGCTCATGTTGAGCTTCAAGAGCTAAGGGTACAGTTGGAGGACTTATAAAGGAAGGGATTTTTGAGACCTGGTGTTTCCCCTAGGTATCACCAATGTTGTTCTCCAAGAAGGTGGATGAGAAATTGAGGTTGTGTGTGGATTATTGATGCCTGAACCAGGTGATCATGAAGATAAGTATCCACTACCAAGGATTGATGACTTATTTTATTATTTGAGAGGGTCATGATAGTTCTCAAAGATAAACCTTAGATTAGGCTATCACCATCTATGATTATGGAATAAGGATATAAGGATGATGAAATTTAGATTTCGCTATAGTCACTATGAGTACATAGTAATTCCCTTCAGCATAATTAATTCTCGTGTAGTTTTTATCAGAATAATTAACCAAATCTTTTATCCATTCTTATACTAGTTTTTTGTGGTCTTCATTGATGACATCTTAGTATACTCATCATCTAAGGAGGAGCATGTGGGGCAATTGAGGATGGTTTTGAACAAACTCCAAGAGCACCATCATTATGGGAAGCTCTTAAAGTTTCAGTTATGGATTTAGGAGGTCAATGTTTTGGACATGTAATCTTAGATGATGGTTTAGTAGTCGACCCAATAAAGTTCAAGGTAGTTTTAGCTTGGGATTCATCCAAGAGCGTGACAGAGGTTCGGAGCTTCCTTGGGTTGGCAGGCTACTACAAGAGATTCATGCCTAATGTTTCTAGGATATTGGAACCTTTTACTGATTTGACCCAAAAGGAACATCCTTTCATTTGGACAGAGAGATTCCAATAGTTATTTCAGGAGATGAGGCAAATATTGAAAAGCACCCCCATCTTGAAGTTTCTAGAGGAGTGTGTCCAGTACATAGTGTCTTGTGATGCCTTGGGGATCATACATGGTTTTTTTTATGTAGAGGCATGAAATGATTTCCTATGGTTCTAAGAAGTTGAGACCTCATCAGAAAAATTACCTGACACACGATTTAGATTTGGCAGCATTGGTCTTTTCCTTGAAGATGTGCTGACACTATCTTATGGGTGAGCATTTTATCATCTACTATGGCCACAAGATTCTCAAGTATATCTTCTCTCAAAAGTAACCTAACGTGAGATAGAGGTCATGGATAAAGTTTCTATAAGACTATGACTTTGAGATATTCTATAATCTTTGGATGGCGACTATAGTTTTGGATGCTCTCAACAAGAGATCTTGTTCTCACTTATTGACTAAGGCGTCGAAGCAGTTGGCCTTTTTGTAGTTGTAGCTTGTGGATGAGGGTGGTATAGCTTTCCTCTATTAAATGGTTGTTACCCCAACATTTTTAGAGAATTTTTGTGAGGTTAAACTTGGAGATATAAACAGTGAGACAGTGTGTACTCAGATATCCACTGAACATTCTTATCATGGATGTTATGAATGTGGGGATCATTTTATCCTTTTCATAGGAAATATGATGGTACTGGTGAAATTTTCAGAGGAGATTATGAGGAATTTTTATACATCCCCTTTGGGGGTACATCCAGGTGTGAAAAACCTTTACCAAGACCTCTAACCTCAGTTCCAGTGGCCAAGCTTGAAGAAGTCGGTAGTAGAGATTATCTCTTTATGAATCACTTGTTAGTAGGTGAAGGATGAGAACCAATTTTCATAGGGTTTAGATAAACCCCTAGATTTTCTAGAGTGGAATTGGGATAGTATATTTATGGAATTCATTATGGGGTTTCCATAAATGTCTAGAGTGCATGATTCCATCTGGGTGATCATAGACCGACTCACCAAGTTGGATCATTTCCTAGCTATCTGAGAGTAGATTTTAGTAGATAGCTTGAGACACCTTTATATATTAGATATATTATATCTCCATGGAGTTACCTTGACATTCATCTTAGACCATGATGATCACTTCACATAATAATTATAGAGAGGATGACAGGAGGCCTTTGTGACTCAGTTTCATTTGAGAATGGCATTTCACCCTCATAATGAATGAACCATTCAGGTTATAGACGACATGTTGTGAGATTTCATGTTGGAATTTTACCGTAGTTGGGAGGATCACATACCCATCAAGCAGTTTGTATACAACAAAAACTACCATTCCACCATCGATATGGAACTATTAGAGTCTTTCTCTAGTCAACCCTATAGGTCACCACAATATTGGACTAGTCCAAGAAATTTTGTGATCATCAGCTCAGAATTAGTGTGATCCATGAAAGAGATGGTGTATATCATCCATGAGAGGATGAAGACTGCACAAAGTCTTCATAAGTCTTATATAGGCCGATGACAAAGGAATTTGGAGTTTGATGGATATCACGTGTTCCTGAAGGTCTCACCTCGATGTGAATTTTGTATATTTTTATGGGGAGGAAATATATCATTGAGATTCACTATCCCTTTCCAAATACTTTGCAGAGTCAATGGGATGGTGTACTACTCAGATCTACTACTATAGTTAGAATGAGTATACGACATCTTTCATGTGTCGTAGATGAGGAGGAATGTTCATGACCCATTGCATGTTATTTACTGGGGAAAGTTAGACATCAAGGATATAGCTACCTTTATAGAGTACCTGGTGGATATCAAGGATCGATGGGAGAAGATCCTCCATGGGTGAATGATTCCCTTGGTGCGTATCTGGTGGAAGCATGGTAATCTTCAAAATATCTTGAGAGTGGGAGACCTCGATACAATCTTAGTACCCACATATTTTGGAGTAGTATTTTTTTCTTTTTAGGAAATAAATCCCTGAGGTGGGGAGAATGTAAAGTAATTATTTTTTTCATGTAAAACTTTGTAATATATCTAGTAATATTTTCTAAGTTAGTAACTAAGACAGTGTAGAATTATGAGGCCTAGTGATCCCGTAATTGATATTTTTAAAATATAAAATATATTAATATCACACTCACATGATTTTTTTGAAAAAGTGAAATAACTCAGGAATAAGGACTCTGATGGGAAATATGAGATTGTCGTTGAGTATAAAACATGGATTTTACCCAAAATATGACATAATCATTGTGCACATTGCGTTTTCAACTTCGGTGTCGTTGTGGAGAAAATAACTAAATAAATTAAGTATTTATTTAATTATTTAGTTGAAAAATCATATCCTAATGAATCTCTATAAAATATGATTATTAAAAAAATTCAATGTTGGCCTCAAATCTTGTAATTTTATAGGGGAGTTGGTAGAGGAGCTCTGGTAGATGAATAACGTCAAATCCTGCTTTGGAAATCAGTACACTAACAAAAATTTTGGATCACACAAATAATGATCGAATGGGAATGTTCTTCATAAAATAATAATACAAACATGAGGTAGGATGCTATTTTATGTGTCTTTATTCCCTACTAATTATCCCATGATGAATGAAAATCAAATCAACCAACAGATTGATTTTTGGATCGATCGTGTTACTGGTGCGGGTTTATTTCCAAGATTTATGAGAAATTGTTTATTTGTTTATTTTGGATCTTAATTCATCATTCTAATAGAAACAAGTCAAGGAAAATATAAACAATGTACAAGGTTAATTATTAATCTTGTTTTTTGTGCATTTTTAACACCATATTCATCATGCATTCATCACTGTAATTTTATTTTAGTCGGTGGTTCAACAAATACATGGTAATCAATCATTGCACATATGTTCTTAAGCACAATGGATTGATATCATAAATCAGGTTTGAGATTTGGAAATGTAATTGAGATATAATATAAATGACGATGGACCGTACCATATCAGATATGTTTGTTCTTGGTTGGGCATTTCAGTGATGTTGAGGTGTTATGGGACTATTTCCTGAGCGGACTGGATGACCAAAATATGGAAACTGGTAATGGAAGGGCTCAATTTTGACACCCACTGAGTCACTTGTATGTATTATATTGTGTTTTTTTTTACCTTGAGTGCGTTGTTGTATATTATAGGTGTCAATGTTCAAAACATAGAGTTTTTAGAAGGATGGACCAAGGCACGCGGTTAGCACATGGCTTGTCTAACAGTGCGGCTAACAGTGCAATGGGGCTACAGTTTTTGATCGTGTAGTTTCGCATGGTTTGAGCACATTTTTTAAACTATGCGACACCCCATATGAAATTGTGTGGCCTATTTTGGGTGGACAGTGGCACCTGTACGATTAGTGCATGGTTTTCCTAACTGTGCAGCAAAACCGTGCGACCCTATCCAGTGCACTTAAAAATTTTGAATTTAACAAAATATCCTAATCAGGTTTTTATATTTTTGGGGATCTTTTCTCTCATATAGTGTGTTAATACCTCCTCCCTTGGTTTTTTAGATCTCTCCCTCCTTTAATGGTAGTTTTCCTTTGTATTCAAGGTGTTTTGTCTTAAGGTAAGTTGATTTCTTCAAGATTTATTCATTTTCCCCTTTTCAATCATTTTTCTTAGATTTTTGTTTAAATATGGAATCATAGTTTGGTTTTTGGTTGAACCTAGGTTATATAAGGGGGTTTTGATTTGATTTCTTTTTTTAGGTGTGTGAGGAATGCTTCTACCTCTTCCAGGTGGTCTTTTTCAAAGACAACAAGCTTTAGACTGAATCTAAGGTATGTATCTCTATTTAAGGGTGTTTTCCAAGGAATACCTTTAAATTTATAATCACATTTGGTTTTATTCATTCAAATTTCCATTAAAATGATTTATTTTTGGTAAATATTCCATTTTTAATGTGATTTATGAATTGTTTTGGAAATTTGGGTGTTTAAAGAAGTATTTTCAAATGGGGGTGGAAATAATGCACCCAAAGTGTATTATAAAATGGATCAAATAGATTTTGGGTGTTTAAATGGATATAAAAAATGGTTCTGTAAATAATTTTACCTTGGAAAATGGTGTTTTGAGAAATTTTTCATGCTTCTTTGTGAGATGGATTTTGTTATGGATTATTTGATATGGGCACTTTTTTTTATTGTGTTGGCAGGGAGTAGAACATAGGTTAAACAGGGTGTGAGAAATGGGTTTGTTTAAGGGACCATGTGATACTTCAAAGGGATTAATGTGCCAGACCCCATTTTTTTCCAAGTGACTGAGATATCCTTTGGGTAGGAAGATTGTGTGAGCTTCCATGTTGGATTTCAATAGACCATGAGAGCTCCTAGAGTTGGGGCAGGAAAGACTGTGAGAGCTTCCATTTGATTAGATAGCTAGAATACTTGTTTACTCACTCATAATAGGCCTGATTAGTAGATCCTTGGGTGAAAATTAATCATGTCGGGTTGGTTTTTATGATTTATGTATTTGATTAGTTCCATTTTGATGTGGTGTGATGTACAATGCCCAATTTTTCATTTTCCACCTATATAGTTATATGATGTTGATATGTAATCTCACCCTTGTTGTGCCTTTTTGGTTATGTTGTGCATGTTGTGCCTTGTGGGCTTTCTTATTTACTGATTCATGTATGGAAGTTTTTTAGAAAATCAGTTTTATTTAAAATGGAAGACCAAACAGGTTTTAAATGTGTATTTGATAATGGTATGTTTTCAAAGTGATTTACTTATGAAATTTTTTACAAAATAATTTATTATTTTGCATGGTAAAATCCTTAAATATATTCATGTTGGTATCTTACTGGTCTTCGTACCTCACACCCATCTTGGGACCTTTTAGGGCATTTTCATATTTTGTTTTGTAAGACATAGATAAAGGAAAGGGTACCATATTTCAGGGTGGATCTTCATGATTACAATCGTTCAGTATTTTTTGGAGGAGACATAGTATCACAGGTATAGGATCATGTGAAGTCATTTGGGGTTTATATCTGTTGGTATTTTTATGTGGTCCTTGTTTGGTCATGTACCTATTATTTTGAGTTTTGGGGTTTTCTTTTGAGATTCCATCTATATGTTAAGTTATGGAATGATTTTCATTTTATATATTTCATTATGAATGGTATATATTTGTCTTGTTTTTTGTAATATAACGTTGATGGCATGAGTTTCCTATTTTATAGATGGTTCATGCCTATTTTCTAGTGGTGAAACCATTCACAAGTGCTACTCAGTTATGCTTGGTTCTTGTTGCCAGCCCGTGGTGATCGGGAACACACTTCAGGACATGTGGTAGAATGGATCAATTGATGAGTTGGGTTGAAATGGGTTGGTTCATTACAAAATGGTATCATATTATATTTTTATTTGGGATTCTGTGGTAGTTTGGAGATAGGACTTTCCGAACTTGAGAGGTAGGAATGGGGAAGTTCCAAGACAGATTCTCTTCATGTCAAACCTTGAGTTTTAATGGGTGGTTTGAGATTGTATTTATGTTTTGATTCCGATTATGGATTGTTTTTATGGTATTTTGGAACCATTTTTTGGAATTTCTTTTGATTCCAATGTTGAGGGTTTCTTTGTATTTTTTTTGTATGAAATTTAATTATGCTTATTGAAGCTTTTATTTGGTGTCTTGTAGGAAATGCCTCCTAGAAGAACCTTGACTAGGAGTAGAGACGGTGTAGTGGAGATTACCCTACTATAGAACTCTCTTATTGATACGACATTGGTAGATTTGGTGATTTATATGATCCATACCTTAGTTCAAGTGGGTTTTTCTGATAAAACATAAACCATGGACCATGTTTAAGAGTTTTCAAGACATAATCCACTGGTGTTTCATGGTGAAAAGGGACCAATGAGTCTAAGGATTTTTTGGATCATATTTAGTGAATCTTTTAGTTTTTGAAGACCCTTAGGACCTCCAAAGTGGTATTTTCCACTTACATGTTGGAAGGGCTGGGTAGCAATTGGTGGGAGTCTATGGTGCTTTTGGGAAACCATGAGGATCTCATGTGGACCATCTTTAAGGTGTCTTTTAAGCATCATTTATACCCAAATACCTTAATAGTGATGAAGTCCCATGAGTTTCTGAAGTTGGAATAGGGTGGTTTTTCACTGGTGGAGTATGCTGCTAGATTCACCAAGATGGTTCATGTTTCTCTGGATATCCTCGAAAACAACTACCTTAAGGCTTGGTGTTTTAAGATGGTCTTGAGGTCATAGATCATATCTATGATCATTATTATTTATCTAACAACCAATTTAGATGTGGTTGAAAGAGTATCTATGGAAGAGGTTTATTTGACTAGAAATATGGGTCGGAGAGGTGTTCATTCAGTGGGAGGAAGCTAGAGTTATTATTCAGAGTAGAGGCGGAAGCGAGATGAGTCTCGGAGAGGTAGTGGAAAGAGTGTCCATTAGTCTTTGGTTTTAGCACCTCTGACTTATATAGAGTGTATACTAGTGGTTTTTTATTAGTGTAGGCAGGCTAGATAAAACAGGCCCAGTCGATCAAAGACTCTGAGGGCGTGCCACTAGTGTGTATGCCTAGGACATCTTCAATGATTCTCTCAGTTGGAATTTTGCGGGAGTAGTGTGAGATATGATTTCTCAAATGTTTGTTAGGTGTAGTCAGATTCTTCTAGATGTGGAGGATATCATACTCATGATAAGGGAGATTCTCGCCAAGGAAATAAGACTCAGAGTAGGTCTGAGCTAGGGAGATTTAATGTAGTAGAGGTCATACTAGAGGGCTCATATTCTTGGTCAACCACCATTCAAGGTATGGTGTCTATTAATTATTTTATGTAATCGGTTTTAATTGACACTAGAACATACCATCAGTTGATTTCAATTAATTTGATTGATTCTTTTTGTTTGTGAGCTGAGATGATTCCCTATGTTATGGTTTTTCTAACCCCATTGGATATGAATAATGAGAAAGGTTTTAAATTACCTAAGTGCCATGTTTTGTAATATGGTGTGGAGGTTGTTTAGGACTTCCTATTTTTGGACCTAGATGTTTTTATCCCCATTATTTACATGGACTTGTTGATTAGCTTCAAGGAGTTGGTAGTCTGTTATCGTTATAGGGTCTAGTTCCTTACTCCTGGTGGGAGTACTCATGTATTTCAGGGTGAGTGGGGTCTACATTTATAGAGGACATGATCAGTTGCTTCATATCTGAGGCGGACCTCATGCCAGTTTTCTAGGTTGTTTCTTAAGGCTGTTGAGAAGGGTTTGGTGGGAGAACTTTCAGTGGTCGTGGATAGGTACTTGAATGTGTTTATAGGGGATTTTTTGAGGTTTTTTCCTTAGTGATAGTTTGATTATACTATAAATATACTCCATAGGAGGACCCTGATATCCTTACCATCATAAATATGGCTCTGGTCAAGCTGAATAAGCTGAAATCGCATCTAGAGGACCTTGAGGGAATGTGTTTTATTCTCCCTAGCATGTCATTCTGGTATTTTCCAGTGATATTTGAAAAGAAGGAAAATAGTATCCTATGAATTTTAATAGAATATCATAATATTAATCTGGTGAAATAAAGAATAAATAACCATTTCCTAGGATTGATGATCTATTTGATCAGCTCAGAGGGGCTCGTTGGTTTTCAAAGACTGGTCAGAGACTGAGGTACCGCTAGTTGAAGGTTTGGGAATTGGATGTTTCAAAGACTGCCTTCTGAAGTCGGTATGGAAATTTTGAGTATTTAGTTATTCTATTTAGTCTTTAAAAATCTCTTTATATTTTAATGTAATTGTTGAAATGGATCTTCCATCATTTTTTGGACTCCTTTGTTGTCGCGTTTGTAGATGAAATCTTGGTATATTCCAAGATGGAGTAGGAGTATTCTGGCCATTTGGAGGTTGTTTTGGGTATTTTAAGAGATAATAATCTATATTAAAAGTTTCCTAAGTGTTGGTTTGGAATTTTAGAGGTAAGTCTTATGGGACACATTATTTCTGAGGTAGTAGTTTTAGTGGATCTAGATAAATTTTGAGTAGTCGTATCTTGGAAACATCTCAAGCATGTGTTTAAGATTCACATATTTATGAGATTTGCAGAGTATTATAGATGTTTTATTCAAGACTTATCCATGATATATTTTCCATTGACAACTTTAACTATGAAATGGGTGAAGTTTGAGTGGGATAAGAAGTGTCAGAGTGCCTTTGAGCAATTGCATACCAATCTGACATCTATGTTTGTCCTTATTCTTCACGAACCTGGGAGAGCTTATACTATGTACTGTCATGCTTCTAGTGTATGTTTGAGGTGTTTTTTGATTCATGAATAATATGTTGTGGCCTATGGATTACAAAATTTACTCCCACATGAGTGTGATTATCCCACCCATTACTTGGAATTGGTTGTTGTTATGCATGTGTTGAAGATGTGGAGACACTACCTCTTTGGGGAGCATTTTACATTGTATTCAGATCCTAAGAGACTAAACTATATTTTCACCCAGAGTAACCTAAACTATAGACCTAAATTTTTATTGGATTATATCCAGATTTTTTATTTTGAGATTGCATACATTCTCGAAAAGGGAATTGTGGTCTCCAACACTTTGACCAAGAAACTTCCGGTAAAGGAAGTTCAGGAATCAATGGATGAGTGGAGTATGATGAGATTTTTTACTAATATGAGACTAGACACAAATGGGGATATAGGGAAGGTATTCTTGGATAGTTTTTATATTACACCCTCTCTCATAGATCGGGTGATAATTCAGCAGGTATCTGACCTTGAGTGCTAATAGATTAGTAGCGCCTTAAATGGTGGGGAGAGCTTGGGTGATTGGTCTCAGTCTCCCAATGGTTTTATTCTCTTATATAAGTGACTAGTTGTTACTTTGATCTCAGGTTATGAGGTGATGTAGGAGGTGCATCATTCCATTTGGGCATTTCACCCTGAGGTGACCAAGATGTTTAATACCTTAAGAGGCCAATATTGGTGATCTAGGATGAGACGTGCAGTGGCAGACTTTGTTTTCGGGTTCTTTACCAACTAGCGGATAAGTTTTGAGAAGAAAATATTAAAGGGTTTGTTGCAACCACTTATCATGACTTCATGGAAGTGGGATGATATCTCTATGGATTTCATGATTGGGTTAACACATACTCCGAGTAGAAAGGATTACAAATGGGTGATTATTGATCGTCTGATGAAATCATCCCACTTTCTTCCCATTAATGATTTGATGAAGGTAGATGACCTCAAACACCTATATGTTCAAGAGGTTTTTTAGCTTCATGGAGTGACCTTAGTGATAATATAATATCGAGATTCATGTTTTACATCTCTTTTTTTGAAGGGACTCCAAGATGCTTTGGAAACCCTTTTGATATTGATCATCACATATCACCTATAGACAGATGGCTAGTTTGAGCAGATGATCCAAAATCTTGAGGATATGTTGTGGGTGTGTGTTCCTTATATTAGGGGTTCATGGGAGAGGACCTTTCCATTTTCCAAGTTTTAATATAATAATATCTATTAGTCCTCGATCAGGATGGCCCCATTTAGGTAATTATATGGGTGGTTGTTTTAATCCCCTTTGTGTTAGGATGAGGTGGGAGAGTATTACTTAGTTGGACCAAGCCTCATCTAGGAGACAACTGCGAAAGTACTGTTGAATCAAAAATGGTTAGAAACAAATCATATTTTCCAGAAGTTCTATACCAATCATCGTCATCTGTTGGAGTTCTAGGTTGGTGATTAGATGTTTCTGCAGGTATTAGTTTGTATGGAGCATCATCGTTCAGAAAAAATAGGTAAAACTGACACCATGTTATGTTGGTTTGTTCCATGTTATGGAATTTATTAGAAAGATATCCTATAGTTTAAATTTTCCATCACGACTAACCTTGATCCATGACATCTTTCATGGTTCTCATCTGAAGAGATATCATTTGGACCCATCTCATGTGTTAGAGTGGAAGGAATCAAAGCTTGATCCTGATACCAATGTGGTGGAGCATCCTGTTCATATCATGGATGTTTAGAATAATGCTTTTTTGGTAAGATGATCTCATTGGTTTGTGTGCTCTAGTAGCATAGAGTTTGTATCCATGATATTTGGGAGCAAGAAGCCTTGGTGAGGTAGAAATGGCCTCACCTATTTTCTTCCAACAAAGCTTGAAGACTTTTTGGGGGAAAATTAGAATATTGGGGAATTTGTGATACCTTTTAGGTCACTTTTATATCTTATATTATGATTTTTTTACCCTTGAGTGCATTCTTAGAGTTTCCGGGTGCTGAGGGTCGAAACCAAGAGTTTTGGGGAGGACAGACCAGGGATCGTGGTTAGCGCATGGTTTGTCTAACAGTGTGTCTAACCATGTAACGGGGTTTCAGTTTTTGACAGTGCAGTTTCATACAGTTTGATCATGGTTTATCAAATCATGTGACACCCCAGAGGAAACTATGTATCTTATTTTGGGTGGACAGAAGCACTCGCATGGTTGGCCCATGGTTTACCTAGTTGTTCATCCAAACTGTGTGACCCCATCCAGCTTTCTTAAAAAAGTTTAAATTTACCTAAAAAACCCTATTGTATTTTTATGTTTTTGGGGATCTTTTCACTCCTCCGGTGTGTGTATCCCTCCTCCCTTGGTGGTGGAGCACTCTCTCCCATTCCATTGTGGTTTTCTCTTGGATTCAAGGTGTTTGGCTTGAGGTAAGTTGATTTCCTCAAGATTTATTCCTATTTTCTCATTCTTAAGCCTTGTTCTTCCATTTTTGTGGGAATATGGAACTCTAGTTGGGGTATTTTACAAACCTACAGTATGAAATAAGGATTTTGGTTTTATTTCCTATGGTTTAGGTGTATGAGGCTTGGTTATACCTCTTTTGTGGGTCTTCATCAAGCGTAACAAGATTTAGACTGAATCAAAGGTAGGTGTCTCTATTTAAGTGTGTTTTCCATGGAATACCTTTAAATTTATAATCACCTTTAGTTTATTTCATTCAAATTACCATTAAAATGATTTATGCTTGCTGTATATTTCATGTTTGATGTGTTTCATGATTTTTTTTCAATTTGGGTGTTAAAAGAGGTTTTTCCCAATTAGAGTGGAAAATTTGCACCCCAAGTGTTTTTTAAAATGGTTCAAATAGATTTTGAGAGTTTAAATGGATTTCTAAAATGGTTTTAGAAATTATTTTACCATAGAAAGGGGTGTTTTGATAAATTGGTCATTCTTGTTTGTTAGATGTCTTGTGTTATGACTTGTTTTATATAGGGACTTGTTTTTTGATTTTGTTGGAATGGAGTAGAAAATGGGTTAACTAGGGTGTGATCAAGGTGTTTTTTATGGTACCATGTGAGCCTTATAATAGAGGACCATGTGAGCCTAAATTTTTTTCCAAGGGATCAAGAGAACCTTTGGGTAGGAAGACCATGTGAGCTTATGTGTTGGTTATCGAGCGACCATGTGAGCTCTTGGAGTTGGTCCTAGGGAAGATTGTGAGAGGTTACATTTTCTTAGCTAGCTATAATAGTCGTTTACTCACTCATTATAGTCCTAATGGTTTATCCATAGGTGCACATTACTCATGATGAGTTTTTTATGCTTTATACATTTTATTAGTTCCATTTTTATGTGATGATATGTATTATTCCCATTTGTAAATTTTTCATCTATATGGTTATATGATTTTTATGTGTAATATCACCCTTGTTATGAAATTTTTTTTATGTTGTGCATGTTGTTAATTGTTTCCTTGATTATTTAATTGATCCATGTTTGGAAGATTTTTGGGGAAACTGGTTTTATTTAAAATGGAAAACCAAACATGTTTTATATGTGTATGATAAAATGGTATGTTTTGAAAGTTTTTTAGTTTTGAAAGTGTTTCCAAAATATTTTATTGGTTTGAATGATAAAACTCTTAAATATATTCATGGGGGTATCCTACTTGGATTCATGCCTCACACCCTACTTGGGCCCTTTTGATTCATATGCGAATTTCATTTTATAGGACATGAGTAAAGGTAGGGGAACCATGTTCTAGGGTATCGCTTTTTGATTACCTTCATTCGGTGTCTTATAGGGGATACATAGTCTCAAAGGGATAGGCTCATGTTGATTAATGTTTTGTTTATATCCATTGTTATGTTTATGTGGGTTTTTTTTTTGTCATGTGCCCATTATTTTGTGGTTTGTGTCTTTCCTTTGAGATGTTATGTCTATGTTTAATTATGGAACACTTTTTATTTGATGTATTTCATTCTGAATAGTATCTTATTATCTTATGATGTAGAATCTAATGTTGATGGAATGATTTCCCCATTTTATGGATGGTTCATGCTCATTTTCCAATGGCGAAACCATTCCCAAGTGATAGTCAGTTATTCCAGGTGATTGTTGCTAGCCTATAGTGATCGAGAATGTGCTTGAGGCCCTATAGTGGTCCAGATCAGGTGATGAGTTGGGTGGACCCAGTTTGGTTCTTACATCAATGATCATAGATCCATTTTTACTAGTGATATTTGAGGTGGCAGTGGTGAAGGAGGCAGACACATGAAAATATTTGGGTTTTGGAAAATCCTGTATTACATGGCATGTAATCCAGAGATACATTCTATATGGGGACCTGGCTGTAGAATTTCAGTTTTCATAAAGAAGAAAGTACCACACATTTTGTGGCATATGTTTCATGCCATGTGACTCGACCAGGAGACTCAGTGTGTACCGTTGGGGTAAACAGGCATAGACACGGCCATAGTACATAGGCCCAGCCCAATACTCTGACATGAACTAGTACACAGGCATTTCCTAAAGTACACAGGCATGGATGGAGTACAGAATCATGGGCTGGGGAACACAGGTAGGACTAGGGTGGGAAAGACACATCGTGTACTACTAGTACATACCTTGTACTTTCTATAGGGAGGTATGATTCTCCTTTCCTCTTCATCATGGACCAGTTTCCTTAGGGTTCATTCCCTCAATTTCATTCCCTAAGGGTATAGTGTATAATTACTTCTTGATTATAGGAATGTTATCCCCTTTAAAATATTAGTCTCAGATAGAGTTATCAAAATCCCTCCATGAGGACCGAGATGGAATCCTCTATCGTCTTTTTTCCTAAGTGGGGTTTTAGGAATCGGCATAACCAATATACATGGGCGTCGATCCCCTACTTAATAGTTTAATCAAAATTTAGTTATCGATATACCCCATGCCCTTGGGTGAAATCCTCCATCTTTTCATTAGCCTCTTCATACTTCTAGTGCATACTTATTCATGGTGAGACCCGATGACCACAATATCTTGGATGGACACCATCAGTGTTATCAGACTCATGGAGTGAGTTCTCTCAGGTGAGTGTTTCTATGAACTCTCAAGTAGGATCTTAGGCTAATAATTTTTTTTGACCTTTCCTTGATACTTAGTGTCTATTATGAGTATATCTATATGTTTTATTATATGTATCATATTATTATTTACATATTCATGTGATGAGATGACTACTATCTTGATTATCATGTTTGGATATTTATGGGTGTCCTATAGGGTATTGTTATACTCTCCCCTGCATGGGATCTACTCACACATGTCGTGTCTTATGTAGATGGTTGGTTTTTTGATGGGTATCTCAGTGGAACAAGATCATATGGAACTTAGATTGGGATAGATAGACTATGGTTCATACCAGGAGTCACATTTGACTATATTACCCTCTTCTTAGTAGGTTGGACATCTTTATAGTTTTTAGAGGGACTGTATTTGGCCCTTTATGCTTTCTGGTATTATTCATCATACTCTTATTATAGATTTTAGATGTATGCATGCATTTGTATCATTTTTTTCTATATTCTCAAAATTGTATGGGTATTTGGAGGTTTTTTTGTGTGTGTCGATACCTTGGGATAAGTCCTCCCATGTGTGATTTATCCCTACTCGGTGCTAATCACCAGCACCTAGCCTATTAGAGACATCCATGGTGTTGTCACACTCAGCTTACCGCATGTCATTCAAGCACTGGTGGGTTAGTTCGTGATGGTGTTAACCGAGTTAGACTGGAATATATCTTTCCAAGCTACATGGAATATAGCTGGCGTATACACCGTGTTGTCTATGTGGTTTTACAGTAAAATTTTTGGAAACTACGTGGTCAAATATGCACCGTGTAATTATTACATAATGCATCGGACTATAAGTCAGGAAAAATGGAGGCCACACAGCATGTATCTAGAATAAATTCCATATACCTCATAAATTTTATGGCTGAAATACATTTTCAGTCCCTAGGCATATATCATGGACATACGGAAAGGGAAATACATGTAATGTGGCATGCTTTTACATGTTGTGTATCTCATACCTATTCAAAT
The DNA here is from genome assembly GCA_963277665.1 of Viscum album. Lineage (NCBI taxonomy): Eukaryota > Viridiplantae > Streptophyta > Magnoliopsida > Santalales > Viscaceae > Viscum > Viscum album. The sequence continues at coordinate 39,435,690 of OY728150.1, forward strand.
GGAAGGAAAAACTAACTAATTATACAATTAAAATATTATTAACACATTTTTTTGTGTCATTAATTGATAGTACACATTTTATGATTAATTTTTAAGAATATTACATGCTAAATTAAATTTCCATGTTAAATTTGGAACTACACATCGTGTATGGTCATCACACTCTGTGTACTCTACGTGCATTAAAATTGATCCATACCGCAAAATTTAGCACATGTCTATGTGTTATAAATTTTTGACTATATATGTTGTGTGATTACATGACACACTATGTATTATTACATGTCATGTGAGTACACAGTTTATGATCATACCAGATTTTAGGCATTTTGGATAGGTACACATCATGTTTCCTCTAGAAACACACCATATACTTGATTAATTTTAAATAAAATTTAATTTTTAATTTTTTTTAAATTTATTTTTGGATGGAAATCTTCCAGATTGATCAGTTGGACATTGAGGTAAATTAATTAAATAAATTAATAATATAATTAATTAATTCAAGTGTGTTTTATCTTAATAAATAACGAATCAAAATAAATGATATCTAGTTTTAAAATGTGTATTTGTTTCATGTGTAGATGATCACAAGTATAGATCAGACTATGTATATGTTGGATTTATTTTTATTTAACTATTATTACTTGGGTTTTGGTAATAATATTATTAAATTAAAATGATGGCATGTGTATCATAACCACCTCTTATTATGTAAGATCCTTTATGTAGATGGTTTATTTTATGTAACCTTTACCCCATGGTTCCCTTCACCTCTATGAAAAGTAAATCATATGTAAAGGATGGAGATATAAGGAGAGATGTGAGGGTTCATGGTCAAAATTGAGTTCAAACTAACCCAGTAGATATATAAGAGTATGGGTGGAATATGGAAACTCAAACCAAGCTATAGTGCCAAGTGTTTTTCCCCTAGGGTCAATAGTTACTTTATCATTCACTCAATAAACTTGAAACTATAAATCTCACAATCATTCCACATTTCTTATTTTATTTTTTCAATTGCATAATTAATTATTTATGGATGAATTATCATGATCACATAAAATAAATGAATTAATAAGCATGCAATGTGGAATTAAAATAAATTATATTATGCGTAAATATTTTATTCAAATATGGTTAATAACTTAAGTTAAATCCACTTAATAATAACCATCATGTGATATGATAACTTATGTAAACTAACATATAATGATAAAAATCCCTCAAAGAAAAATATTAAGATGGTAAAGTCTGCCATTATTTTATTTAAGATATAATAATAGTTCAAGGTTCTTGACCAGCCTCTATCGGGGTACTTTCAATTATTGAGGAATTTTAAATAATGTTTTGGGTTGAATTAACCGAGTTTTAATTAAGGTTTGATCACCTCCATGATAATTGGTGCAACTAGTAGGAAAGTGATTATGAAATCTAAGTCTATGATTTATGGATTGGGGAGTCCACTCAATGGATCAAGGATTTTTGATTTAGTATAATTGGAAAATACCTTCCTACCTGAATATATTTAAATATATTTTCAAGGATATTTCTAGCTTATGATAAGGTAAATATATATTCTTTATACTAGAATATTCATGCAATGTATATTCCAAAATCAATGGTGAATGATATTGGGTTTTGATAAAATAGTGGGGGATGAATAAATAAAATCTATTACGTCGCAATTTTTTTTAATTCAGAAAAATTACCAAGAACCTGCTTTTGTTTTATTGTATAAAATTAAAAACTATATGACTTGGACATTATCATTATGATCCATAATGGAGAAAGAAAATATCATAACCAAAAGTATCTTCCAAGAGTGGTATAGGTTCTTGTGCATTGTACTACTCCAATAGTGAGAGTCTTACATGCTGGAGTCCCCTATTATTAAAGTTCCCATTAAAGTGGATGGTGAGGAAGAGATCTATTTCTACATGAAACACTTGGATGATGCACTATATGTTCAATGAATTATTTTATCTTTTATGTCTAGTGAGATCCAGAGACTACATGAAAACATGGATGTGTATAGCATGTTGTCTTGCCTCAATGAACTCTATCAATAGAAGTCTAGAAAGGGGTGGTATGAGATCTACAATTCACTATTCATGTTCAATATTGGATAAGGTTCACTATTTGGGTCTCATATAGTCAATATGGTTATCTATATTGAATATTTTGACAACTTGGGATTTAAGCACTCTGATGATTCGTGCACTAACCTCATACATATTTCACTACATCATAGTTTATCCAATTTAATTATGAATTATAATATGAATATTTCTGTGAAGTCACTCCTAGAAATCCTTACCTTGATTCACTGTGTAGATAAGGAAATGAGGTGTGAAAAAATAGATTATTTATTATGAATAGAAGGAAGAAATAGGAAAATGTCCCTAAGAATCAATCCAAGTCTAAGGCTCTTGATCATCATTATTCCAAGAAGAGGAATATCTAAATGTAGTAAATGGAACATGATGTAGTATGATTTTCATGTGTTAAGTCAGGAAACTAAAAGAAGAACTACACCTAGTTAAAAAATCATAAGGAAGATTTGTGTGTGTTCGTTATTGAGTGAAGTCTTTCTATATATACCAGTTGGTTATTAAATACAATGTGTAGGGCTCAAATTTGTATTCAAATATAGGAACTAAGTATATTGATGAATGTTTCCAAAGGAGTGTTGGATCTTCAAGATGTGAATGGAGTATGACTAGATATCTTGGATATAGGAGACTACACCTCACATTACAAGCTGATATGATTTTGGTTTTAAATAATTGTTATTATGTACCTAGTGTTACTAAAAACAATATATTTATATCATTCCTAGATATAGATGGTTTTATTTTTAAATTTGGAAATAAAAGTTGTCATTTCTTTCAAAGATAACATATGTTATGGTATGTCGCATCTTAAAAATGGTCTTTATGTATTGGAATATGAAAACCAAGTGTTGGAAATAAATAATTAATTAGGTTCACATGACTTATATCACACCCAATTGTGGCATCATAGACTTGGTCATGTAAATAATAAGTTCTGGAATAAGCTCTATCAACAGAGCTGTTTTGATTATTTTGAACTAAAAACTCTTGACTGATATCTCATGCATTTACAATGTAAGATGAACAAACCACTTTTTAGTGGAAAGGGACATAGAGATTCTATAATTGGTATATAAAAACAAGTGTAAACCTTTTATAGAAGAATATATATGTGGGTATTCTAACTTAATTATTTTTATTGATGACTTGAGTAAATATTTAAGTGTTTACTTAAGGAGGTATAAGTCTAAATCCTTTAAGATATTTAAGGAGTTCAAGAATTAATTATAGAATCAACTTTGTAAGAAGATAAATAAGATTCAATCTGATTGATTTGGTGAGTATATTAACCAAGAGTTACTCAACTATTTATGAGAGATTTTTATTTTAACTCAACTCACTCATCCTTATAAACCACAGTAAAATGGTGTTAATGAAAGGAGGAACCACACCTTTCTTGGCATTTTTGTTCCTAGTGGAATGGTGATGACACCTAAAATGGTGGTGAATCGAGTGTTGAATAATTTTTACTAATTCAAAATTATTCTTTGATTATTTTACCCCATCTGGAATTAAACCTATGTTTTTTATTAGTGAAAATGGATTTAATAATGTTTTACCTAAAAAAATCAATCATATGCATGCAAGTGAAGAAATAAAGTAGCACGTAGTATTTTTTACAAGGTTCAATGCAAATACCTACTCCTTTCCTTGATTGGTTGTTCACCCCGATCAAATATTCTCCACTACAATCCAATGTTGATTACAGTAGGTGGTGTTTCCTACACCAACACTCAGTCTCGCAGTGTTTAAAATGACTTAATCTCACATGAATTCTTTTTACAGAGTTGTATTGGACTTATCTCAGCAGCTTCATGCTATTTTCACTAAGTCTCATGGTGATATCCCTGCATACCTTAAGTCACGCAAGTTATATGGAGTCTAACTATATATATGATAATTTTTTTTAGGTTCCTCTTGGAAGTAGATCACCATATCAGTAAGGGATCATTATGAATCAATAATATAGATCTCCTTCAAATCAAAATATCTTCTTTAAATGTCACATGATCTTAAAGAGTACACTAAAACTTATTCGCTATTTGAAACTCAGATTTATAGTTCTTTGGAACCTACTCATCTGGCCTCCTCTATGGTTAAGAACTAAAAGGATCAACACTTGATGTAAACATCAAAGTATAGTCAGTATTTCCTCAGTTATTCTTCTCCATAACTTGGCTCAAAGATGGTCAGATAATCCTTACTCTTTTTATTTGATATCCATTCAATCTAAATCCATATCACAACCTCATCTCTTTGTTATTCTTCTTTAAGAGAGATCTCTTCAGTATTCTCCACAACTGGGAACAACATCTCTTGGATTCTCTATTAATGAAATCTCTAGAAGTAGTAGCAACTTATTCTTATTTTATTTTCTTTTTATTTCTTCTTCCTCAAGATTCTAATGTACATGTGTCTTCCTAGAGTTTCCCAATTTTTATTCCTTTTGTTTTGGATCATTTTAGCAATATTTTTTAGATCATTCTGGTAGCTTGTCTTTTGGGACTTGCTTACCTAAAGCCTTGATATATTGGTGGGATTCTTGAGTTTTTTTCTAACCCACATTTTTATAGAATTTGTCTTCTATCTTTCATAACCACAACTTCTATATTTAGTACTAACTAAATTAATTAGGTTTTGGGATACCTTTTTCAATGTGCATGAGTTGGATGATTATTCAGTCGATCTCAAGTATTTTTTTACCACTAGTATGAGTCCATTTTGAGATAAAGCCCATAACTAAAGCTTGATTGGTGGAATATTTCTTGTCAATTATTTGGGAAGATATATCATGATTGGATTATAGATTTTTAATTTTGATTTACAACTCCAAATATTTCATGTTTATAGAATATTTTTCAGTTTTTTTTGTCTTTACCCTATCTTCCTAGTAACTCATCATCTTCTGAATAATATTATCATGAAACTTTCTTGATTCTTCCAATGATCTCTCTAGATATTTTACTCTCTTATATTTCACATCCATATGGGATTATTATATATCTATAAAATTTCTATATAGTCTCTCGAGTCTATGGAAAACATATTTAATAAAAAAATTATGTCAAAAATATTTTTAAATTATTTATCTATTAAGGAATGTCTTTGATTTCAAATTGTAACTAATTCATCCTTTTATTTAACCAGTCTTGAGATAGTGTTGGATTTTACAACCTTCTTCACCAATGCATCTTCTATTAAATCAGCCTCTTGGTTAAATTATGACTTCTCATTTCATAGTTGATTTATATACATCGTTATATGTTTAAAAACTTTACTAGGTACTTTATAAATATACTCCTTAATTTTTGGATAAAAATAATAGATTGATTTATCATTTACATGATCCTCAATTTTTGTATGACTTGAACTAACTTCATTTGATGAATCTCTATCACCAGGTTTAATGTAAAACAAACCTCTCTGATTGATTTTAGTTATTTGGTGACCATATGAATCCTTTTAGTTATTTATCATTTTATTATACTTCTTATTCATCATGTTTTTCAAGTACTTGAGTATGAACAAAAATAGGAATTGAATGTGCATTTACCAGGAAATTTTTTTATTTAATTATCTCAAGTATGAACTTAATTAATCTGAATTAAATTTAGTAGGTATTAAAAAATAGATCCAATCAGAGGTGACCTTCTTTGATACTTATTATTGTACCTAGTATACCAGTACAGACACCTGAGAGGGGGGTTGAATTAGGTGTTGAATATTTTTTAACAATTCCAAATTCTTTTTTTATTCTTTTACAACCTTTGGAATTAAGCCTTTGTTTTCAGTTAGTGAAAATGGATATATTAATGTCTTTCCTAGTAAAAATCAATTTTATGCATGAAATTGAAGTAATAAAGTGGTACACAATATTTTTACAAGGTTCAGTACAAAATCCTACTCCTTGCTTTGATTGTTTGTTCCCCTTAATCAAATATTATCCACTATAATATGTTTTTTATTACAATGTGTTGTGTTTACCTCCCTAACATAGAGTCACATGATGTTTACAATGCCTGAATCTCATTATACTTCTTTTTCCAGAGTCACACTGAAATTATCTCAACAATTTCACACTATTGTCACTGATTTTCATAGTGATCTCGTTATATAACCTAATTGATTCAAGTTATATGGAGTCCCACTATATATATTTATGCAAGTGTTTCTATGAGGTTCATGTTATATGCAGAACACCAGATCTATATAGGATGATTTTGTATTAACAATATCGATCTTCTTCAACTCATAGTGGATTCATCGAATGTCATGTATTCTTCAAGAATACACTATAACTAGTTCACTTCTTGAAACTCGTATTTACATATCTTCATAACTTGTTCATATGGCCTCCTCTCAACTCAATCACAAAAATTTTTGACACTTGATGTAAACATCAGAACATTGTAGGTCTTTCCCCAATTCTTCTTCTCACTACCTCACCTCAAATATAGTCATATTCTACTTTATATTCTTCTTTGATACCCATTTGATCTAATTCCTTAGAATAGGCTTAGATCCTTTTTCTTATTCTTTTCCAATAGTTATCTTTTATATTCTCCACAGCTGGGCACAAAAAATCTTGACTTATCTATTCAAGAACTCTCAAGTAGCAATTTATTCTTCTTTTTTTATATTTATTTCTCCTTGAGATTCGCATACACATGTGTCATCATTTATATTCATTAAATTTCTTCCATAAAAATCAACAACCTTAAATGGAAATTAGAGGGATTTTTATCACTACCATCCATTAAGAATAATTATAGAATACCATTTTGGGGTTACCACATATCTTCATGAATTGATTTTTGAACTGAAGGTATATTCTTAGAATACCATCATTTAATGCTTCTCAATTTTGAAATTCTAAAAAATAAAATATAATTTTATTCTTCTCTAGGTGCAACTTAATTCTCTAAAAATATGCCCATAAAAATAAAATTTTCAATCTACATAGTCATGCAAATATTTATAGAAAATAACATCTATGTAATGGAACTCATCTTCAATACTAGTAACACACAATAGTTATTTCCATTTTTCAATTCTTCAGAAAATTTCCAAACTTCAATCTAAATCACTCACAACCCCTCTAACAACCTTGGATCAAAATGAAATTTTCTTTATTGAAAAACATCTTGGGGTTTAATGGTTATTCGTCTGTATTATTCTCAAAAAACGTAATAAATATATTTTTAACATCAAATAATATATGCAATGGAACTCCACATTCCAATATTCTAGAAAACAAGTTTTAGCATGGCTTAAATAAGCTTCATGATATTATGATCTTGATTGCATAGTATAATCATCATAATATTTTATTTTCCTTTTTAGAATCAATGATTATATAATTATCTAATTTTTATCCAGCACATATGGAAAACTCAATTAAATGATATTCAATTTTTCATTAACCAACTTGACTACATTAGATCATCATATTCCAGTTATTCACATATCTGAATTTGAATACTTGGTGCTCAAATTTGCTTATGTGGTCCAAATTTACCTACGTAGGATTGGCTACACAAAAGTTGACTACATTATCTAAATTCAACTATGTGGATCATCATTCATGTATTTGGTTCCTGAATTCATATATATAGTATATTTGGACTACATAGATTTAAGTTTTCCACAAAAACCCCATACATGAGGCATTCGGTTGTGAAACTTTTCTTACACTAGAATTCGCATGTGTGGCCATTTGTGTACATGATCATTCACTTACATGAGTCATGTATATAGACAAATTAGATTACATTGATTCCCAAAAATGAACTAAATCCCCATATTTAGATATTCATGTATGTGAATTATCTTATATAGGGATTACGGCTATGTGGATTTTGGACTTGGGAAGATTTTATAGATTTCCTCCATTTCAAATCAGGCTTATATCAATCTCCATCCATTATCAACCACTCATAAACATCTAAAAACACTTTTGGGAATATATAAAACATATAAAATTATTAAAATTGATTCACAAGTACTTTTTAGCATATGAAATCTCGCCAATTTGATAACTTAAATATTGAATGTTTCACTCATCTTTTCACCTTCAATTCAGTCTTCATATAGTGTGTATATTCACATATTTTAATAGCCTTAATGCATAGGTACACAGTGGTGGTTTCCTTTTAATTCCTTGGGTATTCAAACTCCAATTATCTATACTTTTAAACACTGATTATAATAGGTATGAGAACTATTCACTATAGTTAGTACTCTTTCTATTAAAACCTTTTATAGAATATAGTAAAACTCCTCCTTCAGCACATTTCATATTATTCCATGAATATCATCTCTTTCAATCATATGATGTGTTTTTATGCACTTCCCATATGAATCTATCTAGCTAGATATTCAATGGAAGTTGACTCCTTATACTTCTTTACCTAATATGTGGGCAACAAATCCATGATTTATGTAATGGGTGGATACACAATCCATCACCCATGTCATCGCCTTTTCATAATGACCTTGATAATGAAAACAATAACAAGTGATAAAAAATATAATAATCAACCTAGGGGAACTTCAATATCCCCCTTTGTATTTATTCTCAATTGAAATTTTACTCTAATAGTCAATGGAATCCTTCTCCACCTAATTTACAATGAATTAAAAGGTGGAAAAATGTTATCCCCTTAATGTAAGGGTGCTCTGATCCACTTTAAATATCAATTCTTCCCTCAATTATCTTCCAAAATTATTAGAGAAGGTAGGAACTATATAATTCTTAGCAATAATCCATCAGCTAATCACTCTAAGTATACTTGGGAAACCCAATGTAGAAAATAAGAGTCCATAACCTAAATACTATATCTTTCCATTATATTTTTCAATATATTTACAACTCTATATATATTTTCAAAAAGTTTAAATAAATAAAATTTTCAAAATATTTGTAAACCTGAACTTATCTTCAAAAAAACACATTAAAAAGTTCTGGTGAAAGTAAATTACTTCCCCACTTTATTTATACAAACACTCCCCATTGATAAATACAACAAGTAAACAATATAAAAATGATTGGAGAGTGAATATAAAACCTCACACATCCTCAATTATATGGCTATCCAGATTTTAGAATTTAAGTATATAAGAAATATATGGAATCCTTCACTTCTTCAGTTTCTCCCCCTCTAGGGAATACTCTCCGGATTTCATCCGCTTTTTGACCATCAGTTCAAGAAAATAAAATAAATATGGGATAAGATTGGATCTTATAGTAGATCCACAATATGAGAAATAGAAACTCATTTGGTTATAGGTATAAAATGTATAAACCTATTCATGTTTGATTCACCCTTCAATTTCAAACATTTTTCATTATAGTGCATCATAGTCATCTTCACCATTTTTTTATTGACTGGATTATGCTTATTTACTTGAGAAACTATAGTAGTTTGATTCCTTTCAACTTGTTGTAATCTTCTAGCCTCTTACAGTTGACCTGACCATATAAATAGGCATTCTATATTGTCATATTTTTCCTTATTCAATGGTGTTAAATATTAATTTATTTCAAAATATTTTGAAATTTAAACCACCAATTTTTCCTTTATCACTTTCCATCTCCATTTGACCAGGAAGAACTATCGCACACCTGTTGGGAGTGTGTCCGGGAAATTTTCACCTTCCATGCACACCTTCATTAGGATTTTACTTACCATTTTTGGGTATTATATCAATATCATCATCAATTATGTCCTCCATAAGGCCAATATTCTTGTGCATATACTTGATTGACATCTAGTTTGTTTTCAAATTTCTTCCTTTAGTATTCTCTTCCATGGTCTGCTTTCCATGTTACATGATGTGGCCCCTCTTTCCATAATAGAAGAATATTTTTCTATTCGGTGTGTCATCCTTTTTATTAGGAGTTTCATATATATTTTTTTATTTTCTCTTAGAGTATTAAACATCATCCTCAGTCTTCTTTGACTTCTTGGTAGCTGTATTATTTTCCAAGGTATACTTTTTCTTCTTTTTCATGAATGGATTAAAGTCCTTCATTTTTTATTCATCTTTTGATAATACCCATTTTAAGGATTTAATAGGAACACATACATAGATTGTAGGCGTCATAACATTATAGGACCAAAAGTTCTTAAAAGAATTCATCTCAAGTAATGAATACTTGAAACTTCCCCTCCCCAGTGTTTGCATCATGATCAATACTCCACCTTCTCATGAATGATCAGCTAGTTGTCCTATATAGGGATGCACAAGCTTGGTACTAATGAAAAATTCATACCCTCTCATTCTTCTAAGTCTGATTAGCTCTTCTCTGGTGAATGTGCTTACTTTGAATCCTCATCTATGGCCTTGTTCATTGTAAGTGATTCTGGTAAATATGCAATTCATGTGGGCCGAATGTCTTGAAGTGGCCTGAATGCCTTAACGTGGCCTGAAGGCCTTGAATGACCCAAGGACCAAACCAGTGGCCCAAAGGCCCAAATAGGTGAATATTTCCAGTTTCTATAGTACTGAACAGTACCTACTATAGTACTGTTACGGTAACCTGGAAAAATGACTCTTCCTAGATTTGATATCGGGTCTCTTGGATGCACTTAATGAGTCCTCACTAATCGGGTTGAGGTTCATGTGCCTTGTTCTTATTTAAATTATTCATTTCCATCTATTTGTGTGGACTCTTTATTTCATAAACACAAGTGATGTGGCTATTAGTAACATACCATTATTCTTTATAAGTGTTTCCATATCATTTTCAAAACTCATAGTAGTTGTTCAAGTATTCAAATTTTTTCTAGAAGATAGATTCTTTTCATTATGTGAAGTCTGATTGTTTTGTATAACAAGGTTGTTCTCAATTTTATATTTACTCCCCCAATATATTATCCTTATATAACTTACATTGGCTCAAAATTTATACTATAAATCTAATTCCATATTCCCAAACCTTTGGAAGCATCAATAATATCCTAAAAATCTATTTCTTTCCATTTTTTTAAACAATTGTCTAAATTTTTAAGATTTAAATTCTTGTTATTTTTTAGAATTTTAACCATATTTTTTTGCACGGTTTGGGGGATTCTCTTTTGGGACTTAATTACCTCCAACCTTGATATATTTTTGGGTTTCCCAAGTTTCTTTCTAACCCACATTTTTTCATAATTTATCTTTTTTCGTGCCCATTCAAAACATTCAAATTTATCACTAACTAAATGAATTGGGTTTTGGGATAACTTTTGAATGTTCTTGAGGTAGTGGATTCTCTAGTTGATCTCAAGAATTTTTTACCACCAGTATAAGACCCTTTTTAGGGAAAACCCATATCTAAAACTTGAGTGGTGGTAGATTTATTTCCTTTTTTTTGGAAGAACCAACTTGAATGGATTTTATAATTTTTAATCTAATTTATAAATCCAAACATTTCATGTTGATAGAATATTTTTAAATCTCAAATGAATTCAACATAACTTTCCAGTCACTCTTCATCTTCGTAATAATATCTTTATGAAACTTTCTTGATTCCACCAATGAGCTATCAAACTCTTTTACTCTCTTGAATTTCACATCCAATTGGGATTCTTTAATATCTATAGATGTTCAATACAGTCTCTCAAGTGCATGGAAACCTATTTAACAAACAATTTCTATCAAGAATTAATTTTCAATTCTTAATATGTTTAGAAAAGTCTTCAATTTTAAAGTGAAACTAATTCATCCATTGATTTAACCAGTCTTGAGAGAGTGTTAGATTTTCTAACCCATTTGGCCAGTGCATCTTTGTTAGAACCTAATTATTTTAATAATCACAAATCATGATTATTATGTTTCTAAAAATTTAATTTTTTTATGATAGTAAATAATCATCTAAGTAACTTTGTGAAAACATTTAGTAAAGTGTCAGTATATCATCAGTTCTAGAAGATATACCATTGAATATATACTACTGATGGAACTACCACTGAAGATCTACCACTGAAAAATATACCACTCAATACATCTACCATCAGCACATCTACCGCCAGAATAGATCTACTTCTAGTGAGAATATACCACCAGAATAAATTCTCCATTAAGAGATATACCACTAGAATAGATCTACCATTAAGAGATATACTGCCAAAATGTTGTCCTTATTTTTTAAACTCTCAATTAAAATTTAATATTCCAATGGCTAGATTATGGAATTTCATGTAGTCAAGATGCATGTGAATTTAATAATTATTACTCTTAAACTACTCCATGGATGAATTGAAGAAAAAGTTGAGCCTTCCTAATTTTGTTCTCAGTATGAGGATACAGGTCCCAATAGATAATTGGAGATATATCATTATAAATTCTATAAAACTAAATCATGTGTTTTAATGATAATTTAGAGACAATATCAATGATAAAATATTGATACATTCAAAGAGGTTATATCCTTCATACGCTGAATCACATATGGATATTGATATACTGAAAGTGGAATAATTTCTAGACCTTTATGACACTCTATTTTCTAGAACATTTTGAGAAACCTATTCAAGTTCCTTTATAAGAAAAATTCAAGGACCTATGAATATATAAAGATATTTGGATCAAGAAACGTCACTTTTTTCTATTACTACTAATTTTATCTTTTTTTTACTTTACATTCGAGAAATGTTTTGTTTTACTCTATTTATTTTTAAAGAAAAATATCTTATGCTTAACTATAGATTGATTGAAACTCTATCAAATTTCATTATCTGTATACCCATGGAAACTATGTAAGAGGTCATGTGTGTGGATTTCACTTATTTTTATCCCATGAAGAGTTGTGGAAGAGGATTTTTGGATAGACTTATGTGCTCTTGTTTCTAAAAATAAATCTAACTTTTGGGATCAAGTTTATTATTTAATAAATTTCTTGGTAGTATGTGATTTTCAAGTAGGGGGGATTAAGTGTCAACTTGAGAACGAACCCCCTATTTTAATTCCTCTATGTTTTTTATTAGTTTTTTTATGTATTTAAATGTTTAAAATTGTATCTATTTTATAATCAGTATCAAAACTTTTACTCTGCTAGTAAATATTAATTTTTGTCTTATATATATTTTTAGATCGAGTATTTTAGTTTCAAAGTTAAAGTGATTTAAAATATTATTTTAAATAAGAATTGATCCCACTTTTAGAGTCCATTTTAAAAATAAAATTATATAATTATATAGTTTTTATTAGATGGGTGTTTTATTAAATTTTGGGATTTAAGTTTTAAATTTTTTTGAATGGAAATTTTTATTGGTAACTCAATTCACCCCCCCCCCATATTTATTTACTCACTCTGATGAACATTTTGTATTAAAGGAAATTTTCAAAATATTCATCTACTATGATTAGTTGAAAATTTAAAGATATTAAATTTATTTTTATTATAAATTTATATCTTTATGGATAATAATAGATAAGAGGAAACTGCCACTAATATTCATCCTTATTTTAATGGTACCAATTATTCTCAATGGAAGATTAAAATTAAAATATATATTAAAATAATGGGTTTTGAGATTTGGGATTTCAATGAAGATAAATATAAACTACCCATGACACATATAGATGAATGGAGTGATCATATTAAAGAAGATTTTAATAATAATTTTAAAGCTATAAATGATTTATATTATGATTTGGGATATGAAGAATTTAATATAATATTTCTATGTACCACTAGTTTTGATATTTTGGATACCTTGGTTGTTTCTCCTGAATGGACTTCAAATATCAAATAAATGAGTTTGAATACTTATAATATTAAGTATGATACCCTTAAGATGAAACATAATGAGTTAATTTCTGATATGTATCTCAGGTGGAATGATATTTTGAAAATGATTCATTCTCTCAGGATACTAATTTCTAAAAAATATCAAGTGATTCTCCTGTTGATATGTTTACGAGATAGATGGAGAGGAACTTCAATTTCAATTCAAGAATCATGTGATATAAGTATTTTTCATGTTAAATAGATAATAGGGATCATGATGTAGAAATAGAAACATAAAATGAACAGTGAAGAGGAAGATGAACCAAATAGGAAGTTAATATCCTTAAAGACTTATAACTCAAAGAAAAAAAGGGAAGATGAAATAATATATCTCATGTGATAGAGAGTCATATTCAAATAGTGATGAATAAATGACTCACATAGCTAGATGATTCAAGAAATTTTATAAAAGTAATAAATTATTCTATAATAAAAACTATAGATGAAATTTTGAAAATATATATAACTGGAGAATGGAATGTAAAAGGGATGAAACTACAAATGAAATAGTCTGGTATGAATGAAAAATAAAATTTTATATCAAATAAGACTTTCCAATGTTAAAGTTCAAGAAAAAATATGAGGGAAAAGAATGAAAAAGTATATAAGAAACCTATGAAAGAAACTTGTATTGATTTATAATATAGTTCAAATGATATAGACTCAGACAAATAGGATAAACATGATAGCGCCAATATGTGTTATATGAAAAACACATCTAAGGTATCTATTATTTTCCTACATCACCTATTCATAATTATAACTTTTATGGAGACGCAAATAGTGAATAAAACATGTCTAGTGAATAATTTTTTGAATATTGTAATATATTGGAGGACACATTCAAAAAACTTAAAGATAAATATAAAATTTTAAAGAAGCAGCATGTCTTGTCTGCTCACTTTAAAACAGGTCTTAATATAGAGAAGGACAAAAATACTCAACTGATAAAAGAAAATAATGAGCTAAAATTTTCCAATTAACAATTAAAAAATGATTTAGAAAAAATAATAAATGGAATAAATTATTTAACCTAAATTCTTGGAAAGAAAACAACACCTAAATATACCATATAAATTGGATATCATTTTGGAAAGAGAAAAATAAATAAGACTATATTTATTTCTAGTTATAGTTATTTCAGTTATATAAATATTTCATACTCTTATGGACCTAACAAAGTTTTTATTTATAAAAGTCTCATAGATGTCTATAAGAAACTTATTAAAAAATAATGGATTCCAAAATCCCTTATTACTAACTTACGTGGACCCAAGAAAATGTGGGTACCAACCTCATTTTTGGTTTAAATATTTATTTTAGGAAACCTACTTGAAAAGATAAATTAATAGCTTATGGTATCTTTACAATGGTTCCTCTAAACACATAACTAGGGACTATTCAAGTTTCAAGAACCTAATCAATGTTGATGGTGTACATGTCACTTTCGGTGACAATGTCAAGGGAAAAATAATTGGACTGGGTCAAATTGGTAACTCTAATGCTATTTCAATTTCTAAAGTTTTATGTGTAGATGGATTAAAGTATAATATACTTATAATCTCATAGTTATGTGATGATGGTTTATATTTTAAATTTTAAAATAATGTCTGCAAAGTTTTTAATTTTGAAAATTATTTAGTTTTCGCTTATTTAAGAAATGACAATGTATATGTTGTTATCTTATATTCCTTGTTTTCTAAAAACATTTCCTATCTAAGTGCCTTTAATAAAGATTATTATCTCTATAATAGGATATTAGGCCATTAAAACATTAATTATATATGAAATTTAAATCGTAAAGGGTTAGTTAAATACTTTCATAAAATATAATTCCTAGATAATAAAGTCAATAGCTCATGTCAAAAATTTAAACAACACAAAATCGATTTTAAATAAAAGAAAAAATTATTAACTTATCAACCCATATAGTTGGTTCACATGGATTTTTTTGGAACTTCTAGAGATTATATCTTAAATGGGAAGCATTTTTTTATGTTCTAGTAGATGAATTTTATAGATACACTTGAGTATTATTTATAGATCAAAAAAGTGAAGCTTGTGCCTAATTTTCTAAGTATTCTAAATATATATAAAATCTTAGTGGACTTAAAATTAATAATTTAAAAATTTATCTTGTCCTTGAGTTTGAAAATAAAGTTTTTGAATCATTATGATCATAATATGACTATATTAATGACTTGTATTCTCCTAGAACTCTGTATCAGAATAGTGTAGTAGAAAGGAGAAATTGAACCCTTCATGAAATTATCTAGACCGTGATCAATGAGTATGATCTACTTATATATTTTTGGGCATAATATATTAATATAGCTTACTACATAATCAATAAAGTTTTCATAAGAACACTTTTAAAGAAAACCCCTTATAAATTATGGAATGGGAGAAAACCAAAGGTTAATTACTTTATATTATTTTTCTGTAAAGTCTTTATTTTTAATAAAAAGGATGATCTGGACAAATTTTCATCCAAGAGTGATGAATAAATTTTCCTTAGATATTGAAAAACAAGTCTTATAGGGTTCTTAATAAAAGGACTAATATTTTGGAGGAATCTGTACATATCAAATTCTATGAAACATATCTTTATGAGTCTAAGACTCCTTTAGACAACCTTGAACATGATCTATCAAATTTAAATATATATGAAAAAACTTATGACATAAAACAATCATAAAAATATTCTAGTTATGAGGAACTAATTGAACCCAAACTAGTATAGGATAATTAAATAACCATCCCCTCTTTTATTAGAACCATTAGGGCTCATAGATATCATCCCTTAGATCTTATAGTCTGAGTCCTAGATAGAAGAACACAAACTAGAGTTTATCTTAGAAATCAAGTTAAACATCAGGCTTTATTTTCTCAACTTAAACCTAAGAACCTTAATTATGTAATAAATAATGAATTATGGTTAATGAAAATGCAAGAATAACTCAATAAATTTTAAATAAATAAAGTTTTGGAACTAGTTTAAAGACCAAAATACATTATAAAAATTGTTATTTAAAAATAAAGTTGATGATTTGGGGGCCATAGTTAGAAACAAAGCTCGATTGGTTGCACAAGGATATAGTCAAGAAAAAGTTATTGACTTTGAAGAAACCTTTGCACCAGTTTCAAGGATTTAATCCATTAGAATATTGCATTCCTATGCATCACATTTGAATTTCAATCTATATAAAATTAATTTAAAGAGTTCATTTCTAAATGGTTATACATTTGAGGATGTTTACGCTTAACAAACACCTATATTTCAAAATCCTCATTTTCTAAATCATGTTTTTAAATTATAAAAATCTTGATACGGTTTAAAACAATATCCTAGAGCTTGGTATGATAGGATTAGCTCTTTTCTAATTTCTAAAGGTTTTTTAAAAGGTATATCTGAACCTAACTTATTTATAAAAATAATTTCAAATGATATTTTAGTAGTACAAATTTATGTTAATGATATAATTTATAAATCTTCTAAAAATTATTTGTGTTCTTATTTTTCAAAAATGATGCAAAGTGAATTTGAAATTAGTTTGATGGGTGAGTTAAAATTCTTGTCTTTAAAAATTTTCAAAATAAATTTGGATTTATTTTAAATCAAATTAATTACACCAAATAACTTTTAAAACATTTTGGTATGGATAGCATAAATATTTTTCATACTCCCATGAGTATAAATTTTAAACTATATCTTGACAAAACTATAAAATCAGATGATCAAACCAATTATAGAGGTATGATTAGGATTTTCCTATATTTAACTACAATCAAACTAGATATTATGTTTAGTGTATGTATGTGTTCCCATTTTCATGAAAATCCTAAAGATTTACATTTTATTAAAGTCAAAATAATTTTTAAATACCTCAAAAATAAAACCAATTTAGGATTTTTTTTTATCCTATAGGGAAATAATTTGATTTAGTGAGTTATTAAAATGAAATTTTTTGTGGTTATAAGTTGGATAGAAAAAGAACCTCTAGAACATATCAACTTTTGGGAAAGTTACTAGTTTTATGGTGTAGTAAAAAGAAAAACTTTGTTGTACTTATACTGTTGAAGCTGAGTATATAGCTATGAGAATTTTTTGTGCACGTATTATGTGGATGAAACACACTTTACTAGACTATAGTTATCAATTTATAAATTTACCTATAAATTGTGATAATACAAGTGCGATAAATATATATATAAATCTGGTATATCATTCTAGAGAAAAACATATTGATATAAAACATCACTTTTTTAGAGATAATTTTCAAAAACATGATATAACTCTTGAATTAATTAGAATAGGATATCATCATGTTGAAATATTTACAAATCCTTTGAATTATAAGAGATTAAGCTATATCATATATGAAATAGGAATGATAAAATTTGGATAGATTTTTTCTTTAGATTTAATTTTTAGAAAAATTCCACCATCGGTGATCTACCATTGGTGATCCACCATTAATGATCCACTATTGGTGATCTACCATTAGTGATCCCTTATTGGTGATCCACCATTATTGATCTACCATTTGTGATCCACCATTAGTGATCTACCATTGGTGATCCACCATTGGAGATCTATCATTTGAGTATGTTGCCACTTCTATTTTCTGTGGTTATATTTTTATAGATTTATTTATATATATTTTATTTTTCTAAAACCCTAAATGAAAATATTTTATTAAAATTGGAATGTGAGAACCCTCTCTCTCGAACCTCCTTTAAACCTTTCATCTCCCTTCTCTCTCAACCTACAACACACGTTGATTTTTCCCTTCTCCATTTAAATCAGTGAAATGGTGAGAGTGAAACACACCTGTATTTCATCTCTTGAAGGACTACTATAAAGACCCTGATCCCATTATCCCAGAGTTGATGGTTACTTTATTAAATTTTCATGATTATAAGTAATCACATTTTGAAGTATTGAATAGTTTAGTAGTCCTTTAAAACTATATACATACATGAAACCCATTTTACATTAGGAATATAAATGAAACATAATACATAAAAAAATAAACTTCTCATAATCCTTGAAATTCATTCCAAGAATTCATCTTCATATCCTGGAAAAAATAAAACATAATAAGGGTTAGATCAACTTATTAGTAAGATGTGAAATATAAGTTTTCATGAATAAATGAGCATAATCAATGTGGAAAGGTAGATAACTGAACACACATGTCATTTACTCAATAAACTAAGAATGAAATGCATCCATAGATTTTGTTATAGGGAAAATCTCATGGATAATAATAATTGAATGTTGAATGAAGGCAATGATTAATTATTGGAAATCATATATTTGGAACATGAACCACTAAAATAAATACCTTTCACAATATGGTTTAATCTGTTGGTAAAAACCTATTTAATGATATCTTAACTGATTCCTCCCATGAGACTACTAATGCATTGAGGGGTTATCTATAACTATACCCCACTCGTACCTTCAAATCAAAAATAATTCCTTATATATTTAAATGATTTATTTAATTCATGAATCAATATTACTTATCAAAAAATATCCATATTGAGTAAAATATACATATTTAACATCAATTCCCCAGTTAATCAAATAACTTTTAGAGTAAACACTGTATGTAAAAATGGTATACATATTAAGAAAAAATCATGATACAAGAAATATGGATATTTAAGAGAAATGAAATTTTAAATGAATTATGATAATAAAAAAATAAATGGGTTAGTATATACACCATATAAAATAAATTAGGTTCATAATATTAAAATAATCCTCAATGAAATGAAATTGAGAAAAAGTCCCTTCCAAAGATCATATATTTGAAGTGAGCGTTAATCAAATGAATCAATTATGTGTATATTTTTAAATCCAAATAAAACAATTTTAATTACAACATATGATAACCAAAATTAATTCCACATATAATCTTACATTACATAATCAATTAAGTATAATTTTTATCCCAATGAATTGAAATTGGGTTAAGAAATCTCTTACCACTTGTAATCAGTCGAAACATATGCCCCGTAAAAATAATAATTATAAAATTAAACATTTAATACAATGATATTAATGATATGATATATAAAAGATCATTATATACACCAGACACAAAAAATAAGTGGTGAATAAGTCATGTATCTCATATATTAAAAGTGAGACGAGAAACCCTTACCTTTCGCTTCTTTTTGGTTAAACGTTCTTTAAACTCCTGTATAATTGTTTAAATCATGTTATTAATTTATTAAATAAATAAATTCATATATATTATATCATATATTATCCTCTTATATCATCTTATTACCCTTTTGTTAATAATATTTCATTATTATCCCTTTTTCGGGTGTTAAGTGCTTCATTTTCCTATGCATTTTTTGTCGTGTAAGTCAAGGTTTTTGTGAATAGGATATAGTTCCATAATATAAATAATTATATTAATGTTATATATATCATATTTATTCTTTATATACATTTTTAGAGTCATTCTTGAATGGTGAACATGGAAAATGAATTGCATCGCGTTGTGGATATGGTAAGTAATACGTACGCACGAGCGATGGTATCATTCCCTTAATGGTTAAAGATAAGGTCATTGGATGGAATATTAATTTTTAAAAATCAATATAATGTAATCATTATCATATTTATCTATTATTTACATCATTATAACCATCCACATAAATTGATTATGAAAAACAAATTACACCACTGCGTGGAGATAGTAAGTCGTACGTACACATGCGCGGTGCTTTTATTTTTAATATGATAGATAAAAGGTGGAATGTGGTTATCCCATAATAATAATAAAATATAAACATACGTATTATAGTATATTTATTACTTTATAATGTAAACAACATATTAAGATTAAAAAGAAGAAGAAATAAACATGAACGAGTCGGTAAAGACGATTACCTATTCTTCGACGGACTTCCATTATAACTTCTCTTAAGGAACCTATGATAGGTGTTTTGAAAGTAAAATAACATAAAAAACTTAACTAAGGATTTTTATCAGATAAATTTTTAGGTTTTTATCGAGATAGAAGGCTCAAATATGTTTAATGAACTAAGGGAGGAGTTTCCCTTTTATAATTGTGGTGAGAGGTACTTTTGGAAACTCTCAAAATATTAAATTGATATAAATTAATTTTCAATTAAAAATGGCTCTAAAATGAGTTATTTATAAGTTAATATGAGTATGGATCGAAATAATCTCATCCAATAATTTTTATATAAGTTTAGGTTATATTATTACCCTTATCTTTTGGTTTTAACCCTTATTTAATTCTTTTAACTCTTACTGTGACAACATGGATTTTTACTATTTGAGGGTTAATATAGTTACTATAAAATGCCAAAAGACCCATAAATGGATCATTGATTAAATTTTAAACCTTATAAAAATAATTTATCTTAATGTAATATTATTTATAATTTTATATCATTTAATAAAATTTTATTTATTTTAAAATATCATTAAAGTCAATTTTGACACTATTTATTACTTTGACTTTTAAAAATATAAATACAACAATATATCTTCAGAAAAACTATTTTAATAAATAAATAACATGTGAATTACATCTATAAAATTCTTTTATCACATTAATTAGCTCAAATTATATTTATTTTAATATTTGTAAGATCATTTATTTTATAGTTCCATTAGTAAAATAATTATTTCATTAATGTTGTGCAAGAGTTTAGGGGAATTATTTATTCATTAAAAATTAAAAATAAATTACTATGATGAATAAAATCCCTATAAAATTCAAAATAATATTTATAGTCAAAGTTACCTTCTGTATAACACCATATTAAAAATGTTATAGTTTTTAAAAATATGAATGTGACATCTTTGAAATTTCTTTAAATAAAATATTATAAATATCATAACCATGCCCAAATGGCCATAAATGGTCATATAACTGAACCTTAATTGATTATGAATTAAATTTAATAATAAAATAAAATCTGGTCAAGTTTTAGGATCATTTTCTCATTTTAATCATTTTATTTTTAACCTAAATTACTCAATTTACCTTTTACTATGGTAATAAAAATTATCAATATTACTATTCATATTGGTCAAAATAAAAGGGAAGTATTTGAAAAAAATTTACTTATGAATCCAAATGTTTCATCCATTTTTTAAAATTTAAAACATAGAATTTATATAATTTAATTTAAAATTAATCGTGAAAAACGCAATTAAAACATTTTTATTGAAAAGGTATTTTTTAAGTCAAAAATGTTCTTATACCAAAATAAGGTATATAGTACCTCCAGTTTCTAGTATGTAACGCTTTATTTTTTTATGTATTTAAAGTTAATGGGTGAATTTTGGGAGAGTTTGGGGAACTTTCAACAAGTTTTGGGGGGGGGGGGGTAAAGGAGATGCATACGGGCTGCACATGGGTTGTCCAAACCATGTGGAAATCCTAGAAAAAACTATGCACAGTAGAAGGTTTGAGGTAGTAGATTCGGAATGGTTGGTTCATGGTTAAAGAGACCATGTGAGGAGGCAGTTCGAGGCTGTTCTTGAGGAAGAAGATAATAAATGTTTATCTCATGGTTTTCCTAAGCGCGTGACAAAACCATACGCGGGTTAAAAACCACCTCCTTAAAAAGTGGATCTAGGTTTTCCTTGCCTTTAATCCACTTTTTTCCCCAAAATGGATCAAGATTAGGATTTTTCTTCTCCTAAGACCAAAATATGTTTCTCTCATTGATCCAAAGGCAATATGAAGGTTTCCCTTGGTGATTTGAAGCCATATTCTTGAGGTATGTCATCATTCTTCATCGTTCTTGTCATGTTTCCTTAATATACTTAGATATACTTCTCTTATATTCTTTTATTCTCATATATATACCTGTTATGGGTAGATATAAGATTTAGAATTATAAATATGTGGATATTTGGTCTCTTTGTTATTAGAAGAAGATATCTAAGGTGGTTTCATGGAGAATCGACCTGGTTTCTTGAGCATTATTCGTCTGTTTTCAGCTTTCATCAGAACCTTCAAGGTAGGTGGATTCACTCTCGACTCCTCCTATTATAACTGAATGTAATGGTTTCAAATTTATTTC
Organism: Viscum album; assembly: GCA_963277665.1. Taxonomy (NCBI): domain Eukaryota; kingdom Viridiplantae; phylum Streptophyta; class Magnoliopsida; order Santalales; family Viscaceae; genus Viscum; species Viscum album. The sequence continues at coordinate 39,458,679 of OY728150.1, forward strand.
TTATTTTGTATTTTATTTCTATTCTTCTGCTTTATGATTTATAGAAACCCTCTTTGGTGATGGTTGTGGAAAATATGGAAAATTAGTTCTTCTGATTAAAGTGTTTGATTCATGATTTTAAAATAAATATTTTAAAATGGGATTTTTCTAGAATTATGGTAAATGGATTTGATAAAAAGTGTTTTCAATTAAAGGATTGGTTTTATTGAAATGGAATGGGTGTTTCGAATTGGTTTGTTTAATGGTTTTCAATAAAAGAACGGTTTTATTGAAATGGTTTGAATTAGTTTATTTGAATAGTTTTGGAATATATGGGTTGTGATATTTCATATTCAATGTGCCCCTGAATAAGGGACATGTACCATTGGGGTACAAGGTGTGTGACCCTGGATCAGGGGTGTCTTTCATTGGTACACAAGGTGATTGGATGAGATACTGCTCATGAGTATGGAACTGTTAAATGAATCATGCATGGGTGTGTGTGTTGTGAATCATGGAATGGGTATGGAAAAATGTTAGTGAGAAATGGTTTTAAATCCTTATTTGGTTGTTTTTCTAGAATTACAGCTTACTGGAAAATTGGTTGAAAATAGAACTTGTTTACTCTTGGTTAGGGAACTTGTTTATTTTTAGTTATAAACTATTTTGGGAAAAAAATTATATATACTATTTTATATAAATTTTGATAACCTTTATATCCTAGTTGTGTGAGTAGGGAAGTTATTGGAGAAATCCTACTGAGTTTTATATTCACCCCTACTTTGTCACTTTGTTAATTTTTTAGACACTGTATTTCGAGACATCAAAAAAGGTAAAGTATCACACTTATTTAGCACCACCTCATGTTACTTGTGTTGTTTGGTGATGTTGGATCATGGAGATATGGAGAATGTAGTCTTGTGGCCATCTTGGAGTCTTTATTTGATCTTATTCTATTTACCTTGTTTTTTTATTGGCTTCTATTGTAGAATAATTTGGTGTGGTTTAATTATAAAGATGATTGTTAAGTTTTATTTTTTATCATGCATCATATAGTGGTTGTTTGGTTATGGTTATTTAGTTAGTGGATCATTTCTTAAAGGTTAAATCATCCCCAACTTGCATTTGAAACCCTTCGGCATTTATTTCCAACCTTTGGATTCTTGGAAATGTCTCTTAAGGCCTAGTAATGATTTTTTGTGTTCTCAAGAAAATAAGAATAAGTGGGTCATTACAAATTATATCAGTTTGTTCAATCGAAAAGCTTATTTGATATAAGTTTTATCAACTTGTTCCTTTCCTTTTGGAACATGTAGTAATCAATTTTCTTGTTCTTGGAGTTGAAATTTGTTCTTATCTATTCCTTGGGTTGTGATCTTAGAAAGGAGTATGATTATCAGGACTTTAAATATAGAGAATAAAAAGATGTAGCTAACCTTTTTATGTTGAACTTCAAGTTACTAGGGAGTTGGGTACATAAGTGTTTTAGAGACACTTATAGGATTTTGTAAATATCATTATCATGGGTTTATCCAATGAGACGAGCATGACATGAATTCTTGAGGAATGACTTCCCACTAGGATTGCATATTTCATTTTGAGTAATGATTTATGATTTTGTGAAAAGGTAGAAATTTTTGAAAAAGGCTGCAATTTTTTTCAAATGAAATATTTTGAAATGAACACGGTTGGTTCATTTTGAAAATGGTTAAATTTTAAAAATAATGAATGGATTTTTTTAAAATCTGTTGAATATTGAAAATATTGTTTTTGTAAAACAATGTGTAATAGTTGATGTGATGGACTTTGAAATTTTAAGCCTTCAGTTTCTAGAGAGTGAGACTGATAGATTATGTTTTCTATTTAGAAAATGGCACCCGGTAGACGTCGTAGAAACCAACCGAAAGAAGCTGTGGAGAATGTGGTTGCACCTAAACCACAAGTGAACCAAGAGTTGGTTTGGAGTATCATCCAATAATTTCAAACTGTGGACATAGGAAATTGGATGGATGATCCAGGGATGGTGGATCATTCTATCTAGTTCATGAAGTAGAATCCACCCATCTTTTGGAGTGATTCTGAACCCGAAAAGGTGGGGGTGTGGCTGAGTAGATTGAATTGTATATTCGATTTCATCAGAACACCAGCAGAGTTCAAGGTTAATCTATACACATATATGACTGAGGATCTTGAAAACTAGTGGTGGGAACTAGTGTTTCATTCCAAAGAGGATCAAGGCCTGAGTTGGGAGGATTTTGACGAATCGTTCAACAAACAATTCTATCCTCACACATTCATGATCCAAAAAATTATGGATTCCTTCATCCTGAAGTAAGAGAATATATATATCACATATTATGCCACTAAAATTATGAATTTAGTGAACTTTGAACTAGAGGTTGAGGCTAGTGCATCCTTGAAGTCATGCATATTTGAATTAGGGCTAAGGCAGGAGATTCGATCAAAGATTGTGGTTCTTTGTATTGCATATTATACAGAGATCGTGAACAGAGAAACCGTGGATGAATGTGATATCTCAGGATATATGGGAGGAGGAAGTATGATTATACCTACAGGAAATGGTGGTAACTCAAATGTTGAAATCAAGAAAAATAAAGACACATATTTCCAAGGTGGCAATGGGAATTAAAATCAGACGGCTGGATCAGTGAACCTTCCTCCATGACCCAAGAGCAAAGTGGGTTGTTTATAATGTGCTTAATTTGACCACATGAAGATAGATTGTATGGAACACCCGATGGCATGCCATAATTTTAAGAATATGGGGAATATTCAGTGTTATTGTCATAGTTCTCTAAGGTCTGGTGCTCGAGACACTTCTCAAGTGTCGCAAGCATCGTATGCTTCGACAGGAAGAGGCTAGAAGAATCAAACTCTTCAGCAGAACAGAGATATCCATTGTGATTCCTGGAATACAATTACTCCTCAACATGGGAAATCTCAACAAAGAAACAAGGATAATAGTGCAGTGATGAAGAAATTATATGGAGTTGAGCAGATGATGGTAGATTATCAGGATAGACTATCTATGGTAAGATGTACAATTCTATTTAATTCTACCCTTATTCAAGTGTTGTTTGATAATGGTGAATTAAATTCATTCATTGCTTCTTGTGCTGTTGATTTTATAAGTTTAAAACTTAAGATAATTCCTTCTATGTTAAAACTTCAAACCCCTCTTAGTGAAAGAGAATGTCGAGCCATTGTGTGTAGATCATGTTCTATAACCATTCATAGAGATGAGATGAAATGGGACTTCTCAATGTTATAGATATATGTATTTGATATAATCCTGGGTATGGATTGATTGATAACGTTCAAGTCTCACATTGAATTTTATAGAAGAATGGTAAGTTTCACAACTAAGGATGGTGTCGAGTATCACTTCAGAGGACAAAGGGTTGTAAAGATAGGTGCAACGGGTTTGTTTGAACTAGTAGTTACCAGTTTGGGGCATTGACTTTGGCATCGATGGAAGATATTGAGGATAGTAGTTTTCCAGCAATCTTGGATAAATTTTTGGATTTGTTTCCCAAAAACTTCTCAGGGTTACCACATATAAGGTAATTGGAGTTTATGATTGATCTCCTTCCAGGGACCATTCCTATTTCCCTTCCATCTTATAGGATGGAACCAATAGAACTAAGAGAATTGAAAGGGATGTTGGGAGAGATGGAAAGAAAAGGTTTCATTCGACCGAGCATGTCTCCATGGTTATAACCAGTCTTGTTTGTGAAGAAAGAATATGGAACTCTAAGGTTGTGTGTGGATTATCCTAAGATTAACTAAATTACAATAAAGAGTCAGTATCCACTTTCAAACATTAATGATATATTTGATCAATTTAGGGGATCCCAGTGGTTCTCTAAAATTGACTTGTGATCAGGATGTCAATAATTGTGAGTTTGGAAGGAGTATATTCTGAAGACAGCTTTTATAAGTAGATATGGCCACTACAAATATGTATTCATGACTTTCGATCTTATAAATTCACCAGTGGTCTTTATGGAATTGATGAATCTAATATTTTAGAGATATCTAGATTCATTTATTGTGGTATTTTTGGATGACATATTGGTGTATTCGAGGACAAAATATGAGCATGAGAAACACTTAGAAATAGTGTTATAAATCTTTAAAGACCATAATTTGTATGAAGAACTCTCAAAGTGTAATTTTTGGACATAATAGGTATGCTTTCTAGGCCATGTAATTTCTAAAAAGGGTGTTTTAGTGGATTCTGAAAAGATATAAGTTGTTATCTCTTGGAAACCCTTGAATAATGTCTTTGATATAAGAATTTTTCTTGGTATATATGGTTATTAACAATGATTTTTTCATGACTTATCATGAATAGCTTCGCCTATGAAAACTTTGATAAAGAAGAATGTTCTATTCCGATGGACTGAGAAATGCCATAAGTCTTTTCAAGAGTTGAAAGTTCATCTTATATCAACAACTATCTTGATTTTTCCAGAATCAGGACAGGGGTATGTGGTGTACTATGATGCTTCGGGATCTAGGTTGGGATTTGTTTTATTGTAAGGATACCATGTGGTTGCTTATGGTTCAAGGTAGTTAATAGTGTTTGAGAATAATTACCCAACACATGATTTAGAGTTAATTGTGATTTTCCATTCCTTGAAGACTTGGTGTCATTATCTATTTAGTGAGAAATTTATTGTGTTTACAGATCATAAGGGTTTGAAGCATATTTTCTCACAACAGGATTTGAATCTAAGGCAAAGGAGATGGATGTATTATCTTCATATGTTTTACTTTGACTTTATGTCTACACTGAGAAAAGGTAATTTTTTTCTGATTCATTAAGTATAAATTCATATACACATCTAGAGAAATAAGATTCAAATGATTGGAAATTAATGTTGGTCCTAGATGATATGAATGTGGAATGTGAAGACCAAGGTGGTTTTGTGGTTTTATTTTTGGTCTTAGTGGTTCCTGATTTAGTAAATATGGTCAAACAAGCACAAACATCTAATGCATAATTCCTAGTTATGAGTTCAAAAATCAATGGTGGGGAGACTATTGAGGGATGGAAACTTTATGGGGGTTCAGTTTTGTGGTTCAAAAATCAGGTGGATTTACCTATGGCTTTTCAGGAGAAACTTCTTTAGGCCTACCACCATTTTAGATGGGTTGTTCATCCAGGAATACAGAAGATGTATACGGTGTTGAAAGTTCGGTTTTGGTGGATTGGTATGAAACAAAAAGTTGCTGAGTTCATTTCTCAATGCTTAACTTGTCATCAAGTTAAGGGAGAACACTAATGACCAGAAGGTATTTTGTATCCTTTACCTATCCTAGTGTGTAAATAGGATTATATATCCATGGATTTTTCTATAGTTCTCCCATGAATTTTCCAAAAACACGATGCGTAGTGGATCAGCTCACCAAGTCGGCCCATTTCATTCCTATTCGTAAAACTCATACGGTGGAGGATCTGTCCAAAATCTATATCCAAGAGGTGATAAATAGACATGGAGTACTATTATATATAGTCTCAGATAGAGATCCTAGATTCACATCTCATTTTTTGAAATCCTTATAGAAATTCCTTAGAACTGAGTTGACTATGAGTATGGTGTATCATACTCAGACGGATAGAAAATATGAAAGGATGATACAAACTTTGGAAGACATGTTTTAGTCTTGTTTAATAGATTTTGGTGGCTCATGGGAAGAGAATATACCATTAGCGTAGATCTCATATAATAATAGCTATCAATCCTTGATATATATGGCTCCTTTTGAAGCATTGTATGGGTGCTCGTGTCGTTCTCCACTTTGTTGGTTGGAAACAAATGAGACTTCATTCGTTGGTCCAAGAATTTTCTAGTAAATAATGGAAAAGATCAAGTTGATCAAGAAATGGATGGAAATAGCTCAGAGTCATCATAAATAGTATGTCGATCATCATCGAAGACCATTGTTGTTCACGGTGAGTGATCATGTGTTCTTGTGGATTTCTCCAAGGCTTGTACATCACCATTTTGGGAAGTAGGGAAAGTTATCTCCTCAATACATTGTCCATTTAAAGATACTGGAATGAGTTAGAAAGGTGTCATATCTGTTGGTATTTACACCATTGTTCAGTTTGGTACATAATGTGTTTCACGTATCTCAGCTGAAAAAGTATCAGCCTGATCCTGACCGTGTGATCAGATGGGATCACATTGACTTAGATCTAGATGATTCATTGGTACATATCCCAGTGACAATTGTGGATAGATAGGATAAAGTCTTATGTGGAAAAAGCATCAGTCTATTATGGGTTTTATGGAAACATTGTCAGATTCAGGAAGAGACTTGGAAAATGAGAAGGAAATGAAAGAGAAATTTCTAGAACTCTTTCAAGGCAACAACGGGTTTCTACTTTCTGAGGACATAAATACCAATGGTGGGGAGAATTTAGTACCCTCGTTTTCTATTATGTAACAATTTATTTATGTTTTTATGTATATAAATTTTGTGGGTGAATGTTGGCATATTTTGGTTAACTTTCAATAAGTTTTTGGTGGCTAAAGGAGATGTGCATAGGCTGTGCACGGGTTGTCCAAACTGTGTGGAAATCATAAGAGAAATCATGTAGAGTAGCAGGTTTGAGGAAATAGATTTGGAATGGTTAGCACAAGGTTACGGAGACCGTGTGATGATATCATGTGAGTCTATTCTCAAGGTAGTATCTAATGCATGGTCAGCGCACATTTTTCCTAACCATACGACAAAACCTTGCAGGGGTTAAAAAACCCCTCCTTAAAAAGTGGATCTAGGTCGGCCTTGAATTTATTCCACTCTTTTTTTCCACAAAATAGTTCTAACTCGTTATTTTTCTTCTGATAAGACCAAATAAGGTTCTCCCATTGACCCAGAGGCAATATTAAGGCTTCCATTGGTGATTCGAAGTCATATTCTTGAGCTATTTCATCAATCTTCACTGTTCTTGTCATGTTGCCTTAGATCTACTTACATCTACTTATCCTATATTCTAAAATTCTAAAATATATTCCCATTATGGGTAGATATATGATTATGGATGCAAAATATGTTGATATTTGGTCTCTTTTTTTATAGTATAAGAGATATAAGGTGGTTTTGTGGATAACCGACCTGGTTTCTTGAGTGTTCTTCGTCCATTTTCGACTTTCATCAAAACCTTAAAGGTAGGTGGATTCACTCTCAGCTCCTATTAGTAGAACTGACTAGAATGGTTTCAAATTGATTACTTTGTTTGGATTTGATTATGATTTGGATCCTTTGTGATTTCTAGAAACCCTCTTTGGTGTTGGTTGTGGAAAATCTGAAAAATTAGTGATTTTGATTAAAGTATTTGATTTTTGATTTTAAAATGAAGATTCTAAAATGGGATTTTTCTAGAATTATGGTAAATGTATTTGATAAAAAGGATTTTTCAATAAAAGGAATGGTTTTATTGAAATGGAATTGTTGTTTGGAATTGTTTTGTTTAATGGTTTTCAATAAAATAACGGTTTTATTGAAATGGTTTGAATTTGTTTATTTGAATGGTTTTGGCATATATGGGTTGTGTGAGTTAATGTTAGACATTCCCCTGAATGGGGGATGTGTACCATTGGGGTACAAGGTGCATGACCTTAGATTGGGGGCATGTGTCATTAGGACATAAGGTGATTGGATGAGAGACCGCTCATGAGTATGGAACTATTAAACAAATCATGCATGGGTGTGTGTTTTGTGCACCATGGAATGGGTATGCCAAAATGTTAGTGAGAAATGGTTTTAAAGAATTGTTTGGTTTTTTTAGAAGTACTACTTGCTGTAAAATTGGTTGAAAATAGAACTTGTTTACTCTTGGTTACAAATGGTTTTGGAACTTGTTTATTTTTAGTTATAAACTGTTTTGGGAAATTGTTTTATATAAACTATTTTATATAAATGTTTCTAATATTTCTATCCTAGTGGTTTGAGTAGGTAATTCATTAGTGTAAAGCATACTAATTTTTATACTCACCCCTACTTTGTAACTTTGGTGCTTTTGCATATGCTATCTTCCGAGACATGGTAAAAGGTAAAGTATCGCTCATATTTAACACCACCTCATGATACTTGGTTTGTTTGGTGATGTTGGAGCATGGAGCTATAGAGCATGGAGTCTTGTGGTCATATTGGATTCTTTAGTTTTTCTTCTTTTTTTACCTTGTTTTTGGATTGGCTTTCCCTATAGCATACTTTTTTGTGGTTTTGTTCTAAAGATGATGGTTGTGTTGTCTTGTTTTTATTATGCATCATATAGTGGTTGTTTGTTTATAGTTTTTTGTTTAGTGGTTAATTTATTAAAGGTTAAATCATCCTCCACTTTCATTTGAAACCCTTCGGCATTTATTTCCAGCCTTTGGTGTCTTGGGGATGTCGTTTATATCCTAGTAATGATTCATTGTGTTCTCAAGCCAATGAGAATAAGTGGGTCATTACAAGGTAGAAAGATGATTAAAATTAAATGGATTAGATTATTTATAACTAAGTATTTATTAATTTCCATTGATATCAAATTCAAATCATAAATGGACTTTAATATAAAAAATTGAAGGTTTTATAAAAATTAGTATTTTTCACTATTCACTGGAAATCGATCTTTTAAGAAAAATACCAAAAATTCACCCTAAGATAATTTTGAAATTTCACTTTTAAAAATGAAGTTTATTTTTTCAAATATAATTTATAAAAGTGTCCAAATTTAGTTTTAAAACAATTCCACCATTAAAAGGTTACAAAACTTCCTTTAGAAAAAATATAGCTTTTATTCATAAAATTATATTTATTCTTATCTTATGCCTGTAAAATCTATTGGATGAATATAAAAATATTTTATTCAATTTTCAATATAAAAATTTCATAATTTGGTTGATACTACTAATTCATTCCAATTTAATGGCTAGGTTATAATGATCACATAATAATACTTCATTGTTTGTTTAAGTTGGGTGTTGCATGCAACGTAATCTATCAAAGAGATGAAATTTAAAAGAGACATACCATAAAATATTAGGGTGTTACATTCTCCCCTCCTTCAATAAATTTCATCCTCTCAATTTGAAATTTCACTTATAAAATTAAAGTTAGATAGATGAAAATTCCTTTGTGGGAAACTCATATCATAAATAGGGTTAATAAAATAACCTCTTAATATGAGGGAAAGGGAAATGTGAATGTCACCACAAAATTAGGCTTTCGAATAGGACAACATTAGTAAGAAGTGAAAATCTGGACATGGAAGAGAAACATAACTATCAATTTATGACAGGGGTGATAGATAACATAGTCATCACAAAATTTAACCATCATAAAATCATAAATCTTTGATCAGTTAAAATACTATTGATTTATCAATAAGAAAAGTAAAGGGATAATGTTTTAATTCCAAAATCCTTTTTCCTGGAGTTGAGGTATTATTTTACTATCCATATAGGCACTTGAGAAAATAAACATAATTGATTTCTTTCCATGTCATAATCATAATCTCATCCTTTATTTATGATTCGATCTATTTTTACTCCACCCCTTATGCCAAGAAATGAATGTTCAAAATGACTTTTTCTCTGCTTGAAGCACTTTAATGAATCATAATATCCACAAATAAATCATTCATCCTTTAAATGTTTACTAAAACTGAAATGGTTAGCACATGATATCAAATATAATAAATCATACTTTAACCTCAAATAGTAATATCCAATTTTCAACTTAATCCATTCCATAAGTAGTTAACCTTAACACTTTTCCAAAATATATATGTCCATAAAAATTGAAGGAAGGTCACTAAATTTCCAAAATAAAATTTTTCCCAAACATAATATAGCTCTTATTTTCCCATAACAAATAAATTAATACCTTGATCACCTTTAAACCTTAATGAAAACATGTATTCTTCCAAAAATAAAATCTCAATTTTTTGAATATATTCCTTAAATCCAAACATGTAGTAAACCTTGAAAATATAACATAAACCATCAAATCAGTAACCAATTTAATGGTCACCAATATTGTCCCATAAACGTCCCTTTATCACTATTATCTCAACATCGGTCACATATTTAGGGTTATCTTCTCCAAATCATTTCTTTTCCCAAAGATAAACTTACAATATAATTACTTCTCTTGGTTATAGGTATTATTCATCACATGCTTCCAAATCCTTAAACAAGAAGTATCAAAGTACAATACTTTTTTATTCTATAATTCTTATAACCAAATAATCATTGATAAAATAATTCTTTAATCCAAATACACAAGAGATCTAATCATTCTACTTCATTATTAAACCATTGACTATGTAACGTCCTGGTTCCAGAAGCCACCTAGAGGCACCCCATACCTGGTTGGTCACATGGCCTCAAGAGAATTTCCCCAAATGCCAGAGGCTGCCGACTAGCAGCGAGAGCCTTGGGTGTGATAGTGGGGAAAATATGCCCTCATTGGAAGAGTAACATAGAATAAGTAAAATAGATAGTAATAGTGGAAGCAGTAAAACATGCAATAAGTAAACATCAGAAGTAATAAACAACTGGAGCCCACATATATAAATGATTCATGATACATATGTCTAGGAAAGAATCCAAACAAGTCACAATGCTGGAAAATAGTAATAAACCAAAGTAAAAAAGAAAACATAAAATATCTAATAGCATCACAAGCCTCGGCTTGGTCCCATGCTCTCCAGCTCCTCAGCAATCAAGTACTCTAAGTAGAAGTGCGCTTTCCCTTATCTATACCTATAGTAATATAATCTGTTTGGGCCCAAAAGTGTAACCCAAACAGGGTGTGAGACTAATCCCAGTAGTTAACCACCCAAAGATCTGTGCCTAACAATCAGTGAATATAAATGGAAAGCAATAAGCAAAAGAAGCAGTAAATAATAAAGTACTCAAAAGTAAACAGTACTACAGTTTCATTTACAAACATTTAATTTTAAGTATTTAATCAACCAAAAACATATACAAGCAACCCTCTGGGTAGTTATCACAGCTTAAACCCTCTGGTTCACAATACAGGAGAAGATATAACAAATACTCTCTGAGGAAGAACTCACCGTCAATTCACCCTAAATTCAAGTGTGATTAATGACTCTCTGAGGAAGCACTCACCGCCAATTCCCCCAATAGTATTTTAATGGTAAAATAGAGACACTATGAGGGAGCACTCAATGTCAATTACTCATGTGGTCTCATAACGTAACTATAGACACTCTGAGGGAGCACTCAACATCAATCCCCCCTATGTTCTTGAAGCATGATAATTTTAATAGACACTTTGGGAAATCCCTCAATGTTAATTTCCCCTATGGTCTCACTACACCAGGTTCCCATATCCCTGTGTAAAGAAATCATGCACAAACTATAATCAGCAGCCAAAGTAAACCTCAAGAACTACTTGGATAAACAGACTATAGCATATCATAGCATGTGAGATAATAATCACTCCATCCTAACAATAATAGGCACGGAAAGCAAAGCAGCAGCCTAACAGGCAAGGATAAACCAAACGGTCAAAATAAGAAAACATGGGAAAACATCCATAGATTAACAAAGATAACCCTATTCTCAATAATTAACCTCTATCCAATCAAGCAAGACATAGCAGGAAAAAAATGCTAAAACCATAAACACACAATACCCCTAATGAGGGTATTGAGAACTTTTTCACATATAACTCAAAGTCTAGCTACAGAAAGTCACAAACCACCTACCTCGGCGTTGTACGATCTTTATACTTTGGAATTGGCCCTTGGATCGACCTATAACATGGTATATCTACAAAAATGTATAAAAGATTCAACCAAGGATAACTCACGAGAGAGGAGAAAATAGGAGATGGTGTTCTAGAAGAAGAGAGAACTCACTGATGTGATTCCAACATAACCGACAGAGTTCTATTCAGAGAACAGACGATGATTCGGGGGCTTAGCAAAGATTCGTGTTGTATGGTCACTCCTGGACAAGTCGGATGAAGAAGAATATGTTTCTGCCGATTAGACGTGACCCCGGTCCATTTAATGAAAAAAAAATAAAGTACACGGTGTTTATTTTAAAATTACACGGCATGTACTTTCCTTTTTCATCCTCCGCTTTAGGCAGTCTCTAGGTCACCACACATGGCCATGTACTCGATCGTCACCCAGCTAGTACATGGTCACCTGTGGAAACTAAGTACACGGTGTGTACTTAAAATACACGACGTGTACTCCTGAAATTTCTAGAAACTCCTCTTTTCTCAAAAACACTAGAAAAAAGGAAAACATACCTGAAAAAAAAAAGATCTGGGTTCTTACATACTTCCCACCTTAAAGAAATTTGTCCCCAAATTTCCCTAGAAAGGCGGCGTAGAAGAAGAATCCTCGAATAGCTCTGGACACTGTGATCGTACATCGGCCTCCCTCTCCCAGGTCTCGTTCTGTACTCGCCTATGCTGCCATATCACTCGTACTAGAGGAACAGACCAGCCATGGAGAACCTTCGCACTTCAATCAACAATTTGGATAGGACGCTCCTCGAATGAGGCGTCCACCTTGAGCTTAACCTCCCGGGGTTGGAGAACATGAGACGGGTATGAGAAGTAATGTCGAAGCTGAGAAACGTGGAAGATGTAATGTATATCTTGGTACCTTTAAGGTAACTGCAACCGATAGGAAACCAGTCTGACTCTCCCTAACACCTCGAACGGCTCAGGGTATCTTGTTGAATGATTACCTTGTCTCCTAATCCTACTATGTCCCAACCTCAGTGTGATATGCAGGAAATCCTGATTTATGACCTCTAACTCCAGAGGTCATCTCTGTCGATCAGCATAAGACTTCTGGTGTGATTGTAAATTAGTCATCCTCTTCCGAATCAACTCTATCTTCCCAATGGTCTCCTGGACAAGACGATGTCCCAGCATAGCTGTCTCTCCTACCTCCATCCAATATAAGGGTTATCGGCATGGCCTACCATACAGAGCCTTGTAAGGTGGCATATGAATAGTTTCTTGAAAACTACTAATTTAGGAAAAATCCACAATGGGTATGTGCTTCTCCCAAGAACCTCCAAAATCCAGGATGCATGATCGAAGCATATGCTCAAGCACCTGAATCGTTTGCTCGGTCTAGCCATCTTTCTGGGGGTGGTAAGTTGTACTCGAAAGTACATGTGTTCCCAAATCCTTCTGTAGCCCCTGCCAGACCCAAGAAGTTAAACGTGCTTCCCTGTCTAAAACATTGGAGTGTGGAACCCCATGTAGATGTACAATCTCTCGGATGTACACCCTTCCCATCTCATCAACACTGAAGGTCTCCTTGATCAGAAATAAGTGAGAAAACTTCATGAGCCTATAAATGACAACCCAAACAGCATCATTCCTTAGAGGTGACCTCATCAAACTTTTCACGAAGTCCATCGCGACATCATTCCACTACCACTTGGGAATGGGTAACTGCTGCAAAAGCCCTGCTGGTCATTGATGCTCTGGCTTCACTTGCTGACAGGTGGAACACCTCATGACAAAACCAACAACATCTCTCTTCATACCTGGCCTCCAATACTAATAGTGTAGATCACGATACATCTTGGTGACACCAAGATGAACTGCCCAAACTAAGGAATGAAAGTCCCGCATCAGCTCCTCACTTATGTCAGCTGACACCCATACGCACCCATGAAAATGAAAGATCTCATCCTTGCCTATGGTTCATCCAGAAATAGGGTCCTCTCCTGACATGCTTTCCCATAGGACTAGGCCTTCTGAATCTGATAGTTTCCTCATTCGCACTCGATCAAGAAGAGTAGAGGTAACAGCTACAGAAGAAATAAACGTCTTCCCTTTTCTATCGTGCACCTCCAAATTCATCTTAGAGAACATATCCATAATCTTCCACTCACTGCTGGCCTCCTGAACTGCCTGTATCTGAGTCCTCCTACTCAGCGCATTAGCCACTGTGTTTCCTTTCCCTGGCGTATAGGAAAGCTCAAAGTCAAAGGACTGAAGGTACTCAACCCACCTTCGCTATCTCAAATTCAGGTCACACAGAGTGAAGATGTAATTGAGACTTTTTTGTTCGATGAAAACTACAAAATGCTCCCCCAGAAGATAATGTCTCCAACAACGTAAATAATTAACAATTGTAGCTAACTTAAGATCATGTGTTGGGTAATTCCTCTCATGTGGCCTCAACTGTCGAGACCTGTATGCAACAACTCCTTCCCCCTGAATAAGCACAGCTCCCAGTCTGATACCTAAAGAATCATAATAAATAGTATAGGTCTTGCCTAGATCGGGAAAAACTAGTATCAGGGCTGAAGTCAACCTCCCTTTCAGCTCCTGAAATGCTGACTCACAAGAATCTAACCATAAGAACTTCGTACCCTTCTTATTCAGGCCTGTTAGTGGCACTGCTAAGCCTGAAAAGTCTTGTATGAAATGTTTTTAGTATCTAGCCATCCCTAGAAAACTTCATACCTCAAATAATTTCTTCGGCTGCTTCCAAGAAACTATTTATCTCACTTTCTCTAGGTCTACTGATACTCCTATCTCTAAGATAACATAAACCAAGAAGTGAATCTGGTCCATCCAAAAGTAGCATTTTGAGAGATTATCATATTACTAATGTTCTCTCAGTGTACTTAGAACTATCTCAAGATGTGTGTCATGGCCGTGTCGAGTGTGAGAGTACACCAAGATATCATCCATGACGACTACCACGAAAGAAACCAAGTATGGATGGAACACTCGGTTCATCAGTTCCATAAAAACTTTAGGTGCATTCGTGAGACTGAACGGCATAACCACATATTCGTATAGACCATAACTACTCCTAAAGGATGTAAGAGTTATATCAGATGTTCTAACGTGCAACTAATGGTATCTAAACCTCAAGTAAATATTCGAGAACACTCGAGCTCCTCAAATCTGATCAAAGATATCATTGATCCTTGGGAAGGGATATCAGTTCTTGACTGTCAACTGGTTCGACTTCTGATAATCCATACAAATTCTGAGGGTACCATTCGAATTCTTCGCAAACAGGACAGGAAAACCCCAAGGAGAAGTACTAGGTCGGATGAAACCCTTTTCCTGCAACTCCTCCAACTGCTTCTTGATCTCCTGTAACTCTGGTGTATCTATCCTATAAGGAGTAATGGACACCGGTGTAGCTCCTAGAACAGGATCAATAAAAAATTCCACCTCTCGCTTCAGAGGAAAACCTAAAAAGTACTCTGCAAAGACATCCCTGAAATGATCCACCACTAGAGGAAAGTCCATCTGTGAAGTCCCCTGGTCATCCAGATATAGACTAGTAATCTGGGTTTTAATTCCTCCCAACCCATGATGCTCAGGTCCCGCTCTGCTCGCCTAGACATCCCATTCTCCCTTATAAAGAAATGATCCACCTTATGGTGATCTGAAACTCACCCTACGGCGATAGAAATCAACAACATCCTGGAAGGGAACTAACCAGTCCATTCCAAGAATGACATCGTATCCCATCATCTCTAGTACATAGAGGTCCCATAAGAAGTGACACCCACCAATCTCAAGAGGGAACTCCTTGCACTGACAAACACTGGCCATTCTAGTCCCCAAAGGAGTGTCTAACGTCAAGATATCAATAGAAGAAAAGATACAGATCCCAAGGTTCTCCATGATAGAAACAGATATAAAGCTATGGGAAGCCCCTATATCGAAAAGGGAAGAAGATAAAACTAAGGTAACTTGGATCGTACCTCGAACTATAGAGGTTTCGGGATCCTGCTCCTACTGGGTCTACTCCACTGCAAAATTCGGGCCTGTACCACGGCCATGTGACCCTTCCTGGACACTCTGAGTTGATCCACCCTATTGTCGATGAAATCCTGGTGACTAACAACCACAGTCGCAACCTACACCTCATCCTAAATGTCCGTAATAACTCTAGTTCCCTGAATGGGGAGAAACTGGTGGTGCTGCTCCTGAACAAGGAGTCATAGAAGAACCCTTATCACCAGCTGCTGGTGAGAAGATCTGACACAAATGCTGAAGATGGTCCATCTTTCCGCAATATCATCATTCCACTGGGTCTCTCAGAAAATGTGGCCTCGTGTGCCTACTCTTCTCGCACTAGTAACACACCACCTTGCTACCAGAAGATTCATCCCACCTACTCGAATCTCCACTAGTAGACTTCCTACAATGCTTCCTAATATCAGACAGAGAGATACCAACTCTGGATGTTGAGCCGCCCTGGCCCACATCTCCATAATCCCTTAGGTTTCTCTCCATGATTAGCACCTAGTTGACTATAGAAGTGATAGAAGTCAATCTGAAGATGTTCACTTGAGATTGGATATCCTTCCTGAGACCATCCTCAAACTTTCGTGTAAGTAATAACTCATCTCCCCCTATAAAGGGTGTAAAGCACTGCAGCTGTGTGAAGCGAGAAGAATACCCCATAATAGAAAGAGTACCCTGCTCGAGACTCATGAAATCTTGGGCTCAATCGGACCTCAAAGTCTCTGGGTAAAAGTAATCATATAAGGTATGCTGAAACTCGTCCCATGCCATAACCTAATGGCGTCCCGCATGTGAGATCACATCCCACCATCTCTTGGCGGAATCCCGAAGCATATAAGTAGATATTTTCACCCTCATCTCTGGAGTTATATCGAGATGCTCGAATATTGTCAGCATGGATTCTATCCATGACTCTGCATCTTGGGTTCCTCCATCCCCTGAGAAAGTGGGAGGATGCTGCTACAGGAAAACCTACGTCAATTCTATCATAGATGGGGTAGGATGTGGTGCCCCCTGAAAGGTCTGGGTCATCCTCATAAAACCCTCTCAAAACTGTGCATCGACACCAGTATCTAGGATAATGACTAGTTCCAAGATCGGTACAACTGGAGGATCTTCTAGTGGTCTCTAGTATACCTTTTTCGAAGTCTAATCACTACCCTGTAACTAGCGTACAACCGGAGGAAGTCTCAGTGGCATGACTCTGCAAGGTCAGGCGCACACCTTAGATCAAGATTAATTGGGACTGAAACTTAGAAGTGTAATAAGGGAAAAAGAGAAATAAATCATTCAAGTTTTTCAAAACATGGATACACGGAATGTATAATGCCTACACGGTGTGTTCCCTTAAGCCTTCACATGGGCGTGTACTTCTGCCAACCCAGGTCGTGTAACACCCCATACACACGGAGTGTTGTCCTAATACATGGCATGTACTTGAATCATCTTTACATGCCTGAGTTCTTCTATATATCTAAGACACGCAGTTCTCCTAGAACAATACTACCTGGAATGTTAGTGTCTGACATGGCATGTACTAGACAAACTTTACTGACCCGTGTTCTTAGTCACACGGCCGGTTACACGGCTCACTCTACACGGTATGTTCCAAATGGACATGGTGTGTACATCTTAGGTTTCAACTGCCTATGTTGTTAGTCACATGGGTGGACACATGGCTGACACTACATGGCGTGTTTATGGCATACACGACGTGTACTAGAAGGATTGTACCACCCCATGTTGTTTGTTACACGGTTGGATTCAAGGGTTACACTACACGGAGTGTTCAAGCTTGTCACGACGTGTATAAGTTAAGTTTTTTTCCTCCGTGTTGTTAGTCACATGGGTGGATACATGGTCTACACAACACAACATGTATAAATGGTACACGGTGTATTTCACCAAATATTTCCTAAACTTGTGTCTCTGCGCACACAGTTAGTGACACAGAAAGATACTACACAGTGTGTACATACAGTAAATGGAATGTACTCAAGAAAAATATTTTCTTCCTGAATAGAAGGACACATGGCATGTACTCATCACTACACACCGTGTATCCTGGGTTTTTCTAGACAGTAAGCCTCAAAAACTACTCTGGAACCCAGAAAAACACTGAAACAAACATTAAAGTGTCAAATTCTGATCTGTGAGGTCCCATACTACCCGCGAATCAAATCTTGGCATCTTATACGTGTCATACATAAGGAATAACAATACAATAATCCACCAAATTACGATCCATGAGGGCCCATAACACCTCAAGAACCAAATTTTGGTTTTCATTCAAATAAAACCTTACACAATTCAATACTCTATCAAAAGCAGGTATTCTATCAAGTCATTTATCACAACAGCATGCATATCTATCACAACATCTATCACAATAACATGCAATCTCTAATTCACCCTAAATGGCATGGCAAGAATGAATTACATGTGATATCTAGAAAGTACCTATATGATGCATGAGATGGAATACCCTCATCTCATTGGGTTGCAACAGAATTAGAACCTCAATAATATCAATAATAACATCACAAAACATGTGAATCACCCAATGGTGAAATCAAATCAACTGTAAAAATTGAAAAACCAGAAAAATGGAAATATATAAGGCAAATTGTATTTTCCCTGTACACGGGTAGCTACACCCGAGCACATCTTATTACAAATTACCTATTTTTTCTTATCCCTGGCTATATAATCCAAATAGTAAATCAAGAAGAAAAGAATCTGCCTTTGATAACACTTTGTAATGTCTAGATTCTAAAAGCCACCCAGAGGCACCCCGTACCCGGTTGTTCAAATGGCCTCAAGCACATTTTCCCAAATGCCAGAGGTTTCCGACTAGCAGCGAGGGCCTTGGGTGTGATAGTGGGGAAACTATGCCCTCATTAGCAGAGTAACACAGTGGAAGTAAAACAGATAGTAATAGTGGAAGTAGTAAAACATGAAATAAGTAAAGAAAAAACTAGAGCCCACATATAAAAATGATGAATGAAATATATGTCTAGGAAGGCATCCAAACAAGTCACAATGCTAGAAAACAATAATAAACCAAAGTACAAAAGAAAACAAAAAAATATCTAGCAGAATCACAAGCCTCAGATTGGTCTCATTCTCTCCAACTTCTCAGCAATCAAGTACCTGAAGTATAAGGGTGATTTCCTTTATCTATACCTACAACAGTATAATCTATTTGGGCCCAAAAGCATGACCCAAAAAGGGTGTGAGACTAATCCCAGTAGGTAACCACCCAAAGATCTGTTCCTAACAGTCAGTGAATATATATAGCAGGCAATAAGAAAAAGAAGCAGTAAACAAAGAAGTACTCAAAAGTAAACAATACTAAAGTTTCATTTATAAACATTTACTTTTAAGTATTTAATCAACCAAAAACAAATACAAGAAACCCTCTGGGTAGTTCTCATAGACTAACCCATTTGGTTCACAATACAAGAGAATATATAAAAAAGACTCTCTAAGGAAGCACTCACCGTCAATTCCCCCTATAGTCAAGTGTTATTAAAGACTCTATAAGGAAGCACTCACCGTCAATTCCCCCTATAGTCTTTTAATGGTAATCTACAGATACTCTGAGGAATCACTCAATGTCAATTCCTCATGTGGTATCATAACATAACTATAGACACTCTGAGGGAGCACTCAACATCAATCCCCCCTATGGTATTGCAGTGTGATAATTTTAACAAACACTTTGGGAAATCCCTCAACGTCAATTTCCCCTATGATCTCACTACACCAGGTTTTCGTAGCCCTGTGTAATGCAATCATGCACAAAAAATAATCAGCAGCCAAAGTAAACCTTAAGAACTACTTGGCTAAAAAAACTATAGCATATCATAGCATGTTAGATAATAATCACTCCATCATAGCAATAATAGGCATGGAAATCAAAGCAGCAGCCTAACAGGAAAGGCTAGACCAAATGGTCAAAAACAAGAAAACATGGGGAAAACATTCATAGATTAACAAATATAAACCTATTCTCAACAATTAACCTCTATCCAATCAACCAATCCATAGTAGGCAAAAAACGTATTAAAACCAAAAACACACAATACCCCGAATGAGGGTATTGGGAACTTTTTCACATATAACTCAAAGACTAGCTACAAAAAGGCACAAACCACCTACCTCAGCGTTGTACGATCAATATACTATGGAATCTGCCCTTGAATGAACCTAGAACATGGTAGATATATAAAAATGTCTAAAATTTTAAACCGAGGATAACTCACGAGAGAGGAGAAAATAGGATATGGTGTTTGTTAGGTCCACTAGGCTGGATACCCTGAGAGGGGGGGTGAATCAGGGTATGGATAATTAAAAATTAATGCCCGTTCTGATCTTGTTTCGCTGTTAAGAAAAACACTCTTCTCTATTTTTCTTGCTGCACGATATATACAGAAAGTAAAACAAGAACAGGACACAACATTTTTACTTGGTTCACCGCTAAGGGCTACGTCCAAGGAGCATACGCCGACAGGTTGCCGGTCGTACCAAATTCCACTAATCTTCACTAGCTGTGGATTACAAGGTTCGGGCTAGATCACTTCTATGCCCAGGCTCACTGCCTTTACAATGTTTAGGGTCAGCTCACTGCTTTCCCAAGGGTCACTCCCTGTCTCTCTCTCTCTGGCTCACTGCCGGTGGAGAGGATCACCTTCTTCCTCTTCCTAAGCTCACTACTCTTGGAAGGAATCCACTCACAATTTATAGACCTGTAGGTCTCTTCATTTGCATGAATGAATGTATCTTCTCTTGTATGTAGATGCTCTGTTGAAGTACAACTTTCACCCGTAGATGAATATATCTTTGCACCGAAGGTATCGGGCAAACTTCCAGCTTCCACGCAGTCTGAAAAACACTACAGGAACAAACCTTACTTGGCGCACAAGTCAACCTCGACGCACAAGTATCGGCGCGCAAGTCACAACGGGCGCGCAAGTCCTCCTCTGACACTTGCGCGACACAAGCTTCCTCAACTCCAAACTTGCGCGAC
Source organism: Viscum album (assembly GCA_963277665.1). Taxonomy (NCBI): domain Eukaryota; kingdom Viridiplantae; phylum Streptophyta; class Magnoliopsida; order Santalales; family Viscaceae; genus Viscum; species Viscum album. The sequence continues at coordinate 39,479,509 of OY728150.1, forward strand.
TCTCTTCCTTTTACGCCCAAACCACTATTGGCGCGCAACTGCAAACCGGCGCGCAACTTCTAACACCGGCACACAACTTCAACCACTGGCGCGCAAGTCCCACCTGCGCGACCACACACACCACTTGCGCGACCACCACACCTGCGCGACGGGAGCTCTCATTTGAACTCCGGTGAAAAATGAGGAGGGGTGGTCCAGTATTTATATGCAATCTGACCACCCTGCGCGACGGCGCGCAAGTCACCTGCGCGACTCTGTCTCGGCGCGCAAGTCGTCTCTCCTTTTAGACACTTGCGCGACCAACTCCCAAACTTGCGCGAACCTATTTCCTTAGCCATATTTTGATCTTCTGATCCTGAAAAACATATGGCGCGCAAGTTTCCTGTACACCATGTTCGCGGCGCGCAAGTCCCTTTTCCAAAAACACTTTTCTTCATTTGCCGGTTTTCAGGCCCAAAAATTTGGCAAACACTGGAAAACGGCGCCACCTTGTATCTGTTCTTTTGTACCGCCTCCAGATCATCCATTCCTTTTATCGACGTTCTTGAAACAAACATGGATCGTTGAACTCAGCTCTTGAACTCGACATTCCATCATGAAATCCTCTTTGTCAACAAATTTGTATGTCATGGTTTTGCTTTGTCAACAATCACAACTCAGATGTCCACTTTGTCAACAAACACAATCACCTCAAAAATGCTTCAATGATACCTTGAGGGATTTTTTCCCAACAGTGTTCTAGAAGAAGAGAGAACTCACTGATGTGATTCCAACGCAACCGATGGAGTTTGATTTGGAGAACGGATGGAGAGTCGGCCCCCTTTCTTTAATTATTCATTTTTAGTCTCTTTATCGTCAGAAGTATAACCATTACTTGTATAACCTTTTTTATTCTATTTGTGATTTCTCCCCCCAGGACATAGGTTTTCATAATTTCTATATTGAAAACATTAAACCATCGATCATACCATAGGGAGAAAATTATTCTAAACTTTTCATTTTTCTTTAGAAATTAATTTCTTTATACCCTACCCAAAAGATATTCTCACTCCTCTAAGTCATTCCCATATATGTTTCTTCTCACATTCTCAACATATAAAAAAATGAATCATCTTTCCTCTATGGTTTCATGTAATTGAGCTCTCAATGAACTCTATCCTTCTATTCTTTGGTAAGTCTGAGAGTTGGTTAAAGTTTATATTGTTAATCATGTATTATAATCACAATATTCTTCATTCTATTCATTATTCCATTTAGTTTCTCATCAACACATTTTCTATCACAGTCATCATTAAACTAGTTCCTTCTGGTTTCATCCATTGACTAAATCAAAATCATTGTTTGAGAAACACTAATCAGAGTGACATAGCCATAGGATGTATAAATCATGACATTTTATCTATCTAAGAATCCTTAGGTTTAACCTAGGCTATCCATTATCATTAAAAATTATACAAGATTATATCATGTACTTAGAATTATCCTCAAATTCATTCATAGGTTTATGTTCCTTAATTAATATTTTCCTAAATCTGGTTCTCAAGGTTTCTACTAAACTTGCTCTGATACCAACTGTAAAGACCCTGATCCCAGTAACTCAAAGTAGGTTGTTACTTTATTACATTGGAATGATTACAAGGAATCATATCCTGAAGGAAAAAATAATTTAGTAGTCTTGGTAAATTATATGTGTGCATGAAACCCATTTTACATTGGGAATAGAAAATGAAACATAATACATAAAAAATTAAACTTCACGACATCCTTGAAATTCATCTAAGAATTAATATTCATATTCTAGAGAAAGGAAAAAATAATAAGGGTGAGCTCAAATGATTAGTAGGGGTTAATTATAGCAGAAGATATCATGAATAAATTATCATAATCAACATGGTAAGGTAGATAACTTAACACACATGTCACTTAATCAATAAACTGAGAATTAAATACATCCATATTTTTTTTATAGTGAAAAGCTCATAGATAATAATAGATAAATGATGAATGAAGAAAAATTTTAATTATTGGAATTCATGTATCTATAAAATGAACCATTACTATGAATAACTTTTAATCGATGGTTTAATATATAGGTAAAAACTCATTTAATGCTAGCTTAACTGATTCGTCTCATGATACTACTAATGCATCAAGGGGTTATTTATAACCAAGCCCCACCTATGTATGCATGTAAAAATCATTCCTCATATATGGAAACGATCTATTTAATTCATGAATCGATATAAATTATCAAAAAAATATCCATATTTATTAAAAGATATAGATTTAACATCAAATCCCCAATTAATCAAATAACTTTCAAAGTAAACATCGTATGTAAAAAAGGTATACAGTTTAAGAAATAATCATCATACAAAAAATATGGATATTTAAGATAAATAAAATTTTAAATTAATTATGATTATAAATAAGTAAACGGGTTCGTATATACCCTATATAAAATAAATTAGGTGCATAATATTAAAATAAACCTCAATGAAATGAAATTGAGATGAAGTCCCTTACAAAGATCATATCATTGAAGTGAGCATAAATAAAATGAATCAATTATTTTTATTTGATTTAAATCCACATAAAACAATTATAAGTATAAAATATGGTAAGAAAAATTCATTTCACACCTAATATTTTCATGAAAAAATTAATGAAGTACAAGTTTAACCCAATGAATGGAAATTGATTTAAAAAATCCTTTAACACTTGTAATCAGTCAAATTGTATTCCCAATAAAAGTAATAATTATCAAATCATAAATTTAATACCATGATATTAATTATAAAATATATCAAAGAGAATTATATACACCACACACAAGAAATAAGTATTGAATAAGTTATGTATCTCCCAAAAGTAAAAGTGGGATAAGAAACCCTTACCTTTCCCTTATTTTTTGTGAAGTGTTCTTTAACCTAATTTATAATTGTTTAAATAATGTTATTAGTTTATAAAAAAAATATTAATATTTATTATATCATATATTATCCTCTTATATAATATTATCACCTATATGTTAATAATATTTTGTTATTGTCCTTGATTTGGGTGTTAACTGCTTCATTTTCTTATGCATGTTTTGTTGTGTAAGTCATGTTTTTTATGAATAGGATATAGTTAAATCATATAAATAATTATATTAAGTTTATAGATATCATATTTATTCATTATATACATTTTTATAATCACTATTTAATGGTGAATAAGGAAAATGAATCGCATCGCGTCATGGAGACGGTAGGTCATATGTACGCACGAGCGACGGTATCATTCCCTTAATGGTGAAAGGGAAAGGAAGTGGGTGGTATATTAATTTTTAAATAATGTATATAATTTCATAATTATAATATAAATCTATTATTTCAATAATTATAACCATCCACAAAAAGTTATTATGAAAAACAAATTACACTACTATGTGGAGATGGTAAGTCATATGTACTCATGCATGATGCTTTTGTTTTTTATAGGATGTATTAAAGGTGTAATATGGTTATCCCATAATAATAAAAACATATAATCATATATATTATACTGTATTTATTACTTTATAAAAGAAATAACATATTAATAGGAAGTATAAGTAGAAATAAACTTGAAGGAGTCGGTAAAGACAATTACTACCTCTCTGGTGGACTTCCTTTATAACTTCTCTTAAGGGTCCTAGGGTAGGTGTTTTAGAAGGACCATAACCTCAATAAATTAAATAATTATGTTTATAAGATAAATTTATAGGTTTTGGTCCATCTATAAGCTTAAAGTGGTGTGAATAAGTGATGAAGGAGGTTCCCTTTTATAATTGAGGTGAGGGGCACTTTTTAGAAACTCTCAAAATATTAAATTAATATAAATTAATTTTTAATTTAAAATAGATACAAAATGATTTATTTTGAATATAATATGATTATAGGTCTAACTAATCTCATGAAATAATTTTTTAATAAGTTTATTTTACATTATTACCTATATCTTTTGGTTTTAACCCTTGTTTAATTCCTTTAACACTTATCATGACAACATGGATTTTTACTCTTTGAGGGTTAATATAGTTACTATAATATTATAAAAAACCCATAAATGGATCATTGATAAAATTTTAAACCTTATAAAAATCATTTTTCCAAATTTAATATTTTTAATAATTTTATATCATTTAATAAAATATTATTTATTTTAAAATATCATTAATGTCAATTTTGACACTATTTATTACTTTGACTTTTAAAAATATCAATACAATAAGATATATTCAAGAAATATCTTTTAACACACCCATAAAATGTCAATTCCATATATAAAATTCCTTTATGACCTTAATTATCTCAAAATATATTTATTTTAATATTTTTAATATCATTTATTTTATATTTCCAATAGTAAAATAATTACTCAATCACTATTGTGCAAGAACTTAAGGTAATTATTTCTGTAATAAAAATTTAAAATATATTAATATGACTAACATTATTCCTTTATTTTTAAAATTACTATTTATAGTCTAATATACCTTCTAGATAACTCCATATTAAAAATATTACAGTTATTAAAGTTATGAATGTGACATCTTTGACTTTTCTTTAAATAAAATAAAATAAATATCATAAACTTACCTAAATGGTCTTAAATTATCATATAACCAAACCTTAATTTATAATGGACTAAATTTAATCATAAAATATAAAAATTGGTGTTAGGGTGATTTTCAAGTCCTTTTCATTTTATTTTCAACCTAAATTACCTAATTTTCCCTTTACCATAGTAACAAAAATTATCAAGGTTACTATTCATATTGATCAAAATAAAAGGGACTTATTTACTAAATTTTTACTTATTAATTAAAATATGGATTACATTTTTAAAAATTTAAAAAATATAAGTTTTAGAAATTAATTTAAAATTAATCCCGTAAAACGCAACAAAAAATAGTTTTATTGAAAATGTATTTTTTAAGCCCAAAAATGTACTTATACAAAAAGAAAGTATAAATACGATTAAAATTATATTGGTTCAATTATTTATAATGAAATATTTCTTAAGTTCCATTGAGATCAAGTTTTAATCATAAAGGTACTTTAATATAATGAAATTGACAGTTTTATAAAAATCAGTATTTTTCACTATTCACTGGAAAATCAATCTTTTAAGAAAAATTCGAAAAATTCACCCTATGATAATTTTGAAATTATAATTTTAAAAAATGATGTTTATTTGGTCAAATATAATTTATAAAACTTTTAAATTTTAGTTTTAAAACAAGTGCACCATTAAAAGGCCAACAAAACAGTCTTTAGAAAAATATAACTTTTATGCATAAAATTGGATTTGTTCTTATATTATTCCTATAAAACCTATAGGATTAATATAAAAACATTTAATATATAATTTTATAATTTTATAATTTTTTTAATATTATTCATTCTCTCTAATTTAATGTCTATGTTATAATGATCACATAATAATATTTCATTGTTTGTATAAGTTGAGAATTGCATAAAACATAAGCTATTGAAGAGATGAAATTTAAAAGATACAAACCATAAAATATTATAGTGTTACATTATCCCCTCCTTCAAAAAAAATCATCCTATAAATTTTAAATTTCACTTAAAAAATCACAGGATGAAATGTGAAAATTACTATATGGGAAACTCACATTGTAAATAAGGTTAATAAAACATCCTCTTAATATGAGAGAAAGGGAAATGCGAAGGTCACCACAAAATTAGTCTTTTGAATAGGATAACATTAGTGTGAAGTGAAAAACTAGACATGGAATAGAAATATAACTATCAAGTTCTTATGGAGAGTGATAGATAATATGGTCATTAGATATTTAACCATCACAAAACCATAAATCTATGATCGATTAAAAAACCATTGATTTCTCAATAAGAAAAGTAAATGGATTGCATTTTTGTTCCAATATCTTTTTCCTAGAGTTAATGTACTTTTTTAATATCTGGATAGGCACTTGGGAAAATAAACTTAATTTGTTTCTTTCCATGTTATAAGCATAATCTCATCCTTTGGTTGTGCTATTATCTACTTTACTCCATCCCTTACGCTGTGAAATGAATGTTCATGATGATTTTTTTTATGCATGAAGCACTCTAATGAATCATAAGATCCATAAGTAATTCATTCATCCTTTAAATTTTTACTAAAACAAAAATGGTTGGCACACGATATCCAATATAATAAATCATACTTTAACCTCAAATAGTAATATCCAGGGTTCAACTTAATCCATTCCATAAGTAGTTAACCTTAAGACTCATCCAAAATACGTATGTCCAAAAATTTAGAAGGAAGGTCACTAAATTTACAAAATTATATTTTTCCCAAAGATAATATAGCTCTTATTGTCACATACAATACATATTAATACCTTGATTTCATTTAATCCTTAATGAAATCATGTATGCTTCCAAAAATAAAATATCAATTTGTCGAATATATTCCTTAATTCCAAACTTGTAGTAAACCCTTCAAAGATAACATAAACCATCAAATCACTAACAAATTTCATTCTCACTAGTATTGTCCCATAAACATCCCTTTATCATTATTATCTCAACCTAGGTCATGTATTTAGGTTTATCTTCCCCAAATCATGTCTTTTCTAAAAGATCAACTTAAAATAGAATTAATTCTCTTGGTTATATGTATTATTCATCACATGCTTCCAAATCCTTAAACAAGAAGTATCGAAGTACAATCCTTTTATAATATATAATTCTTAAAACAATAGCATCATTGATAAAATAATTCTTTAATCCAAATACACAAGAAATTTAATCATTCTACTTCATTATTAAACCATTAACTATGCTTCATAATTTTATTCCTTAATACCTCCTTTCTTTCATTATTCATTTTTAGTCTCTTCATCATCAGCAGTATAATCATTACTTGTATAAACTTGTTGATTCGATTCATGAGTTTTCCCCCTAGGACATAGGTTTTCATAATTTCCATATTGAAAAAATTAAACAATCTATCATACCATATGGGAGAAAATTGTTCCAAACTTTTCATTTTTCCTCAGAAATTACTTTCTTTATACCCTACCCAAAACATATTATCGTTCCTCTAAGACATTAACTTATATGTTTATTCTAAAATTCTCAACATATAATAAAATGAATCATATTTCCTCTATGGTTTCCACTAATTGAGCTCTCAGTGAACTATATCCTTCTATTCTTTGGTAAGTCTGAGAGTTGGTTAAGGTTCATATTTTTAATCATATATTATAATCACAATATTCTTCATTCTATTCATTATTCCATTTAGTTTCTCATCAACACATTGTATATCACATTCATCATTAACCTAGTTCCTTATGCTTCCATCCATTGACTAAATCAAAATCATAGTTTGAGTAACACTAATCAGAGTGATATTCATGAAGAATCATTAATAGGATGTCTAAATCATGACATTTTCTCAATCTATGAATCCTTAGGTTTAACCTAGGTCATACATTGATTTTATAACGTATATAGGATGATATCATGTACTTATAATTATACTAAAATCCATTCATAGGGTTATTTTCCCTAATCTATATTTTACTAAATCTAGTTCTCAAGGTTTCTACGAAACTTGCTCTGATACCAATTATAAAGACCCAAATCCTAGTAGCCCAAAGTTTGTGGTTGATTTATTAAATTGGAATGATTATAAGGAATCATATCCCAAAGGACCAAAAAGTTTATAAGTATTGATAAACTAGATGCATACATGAAACTCATTTTATATTGGGAATAGAAAATGAAACATAATAAATAAATAATATAAACTACTCAACATCCTTGAAATTCATTCCAAGAATTCATCTTAATATCCTGGGGAAAGGAAAACATAATAAGTGGGATCTAAATTTATCAATAAGGGTTAAGTATAGTGGAATATATCATGAATCAATGATCATAATCAACATGGAAAGGTAGATAACTAAACACACATGTTATTTAATCAATAAAATGATAATAAAATGCATCCATAGATTTTTTTTCATAGTGAAAATATCAGGGATAATAGTAACTGAATGATGAATAAAGTAAATTATTAATTATTGTACTTCATATATCTGAAAAATTAACCACTACTATCTAGACCTTTCCCAAGATGGTTTAATCTATAGGTAAAAACTCGTTTAATACTATCTTAACTGATTAGTCTCATGAGACTGTCAATGCATCAAGGGGCTATCTATAACCAGGCCCCACCCATATATTCATGTCCAATGCATTACTCATATATCAAAATGATCTATTTAATTAATTAATAAATATGACTTATCAAAAAATATTTTTATTTAGTAAAAGATACATATTTAACATTAATTCCCCAGTTAATCAAATAACTTTCAAAGCAATCACCGTATGTAAAAATGGTATATAGTTCAGGGAATAATCATGATTCAGGAAATATGGATATTTAAGATAAATGAAATTTTCAATGGATGATGATTATAAATAATTAAAAGGGTTATTATATTCACCATATAAAATAAATTAGGTTCATAATATTAAAATAATCCTTAATGAAATGAAATTGAGACGAAGTCCCTTATAAAGATCATATCATTGAAGTGAGAATAAATCAAATGAATAAATTATGTGTATTCATTGTAAATAAAAATAAAAAAAATTAAGTATAAAATATGATAAACAAAATTCATTTAACACCTAATCTTAGAATTAAATAATTAATAAAGAATAAGTTTAACCCAATGAATGGAAATTGAGTTAATAAATCCCTTACCACTTGTAATCAATCAAAATGTATGCCAAATAAAATTAATAATTATCAAATGAAACATTTAATAACATGATATTAGTGATAAGATATATCAAAGGGAATTATATTCACCACACATAAGAAATAAGTGGTGAATAAGGCATGTATCTCACAAAAGTAAAAGTGAGACGAGAAACCCTTACCTTTCGTTTATTTTTGGTCGAATGTTCTTTAACCTGTGTTATAATGGTTTAAATAATGTTATTAATTTATAAAAAAACATATTAATATTTATTTTATCATATTTGATCCTCTTATATCATATGATCACCCATTTTTATTAAGATTTTGTTATTATACTTGTTTCAGATATTGACTGCTTCATTTTCTTATGCATGTTTTGTCGTGTAAGACCTAGTTTGTATGCATAGGATATAGTTAAATCATCAAAATAATTATATTAAGGTAATATATATCATATTTATTTAGTATATATATTTTTATAATCATTATTTAGTGGTGAACATGGAAAATGAATTACATCGCGTCGTGGAGATGGTAGGTCGTACGTACACACGAGTGATGGTATCATTCCCTTAATGGTGAAAGGGAAAGGATGAATATGGTATATTAATTTTTAAATAATAAATATCATGTCATAATTATCATATATATATATATATATTATTTTTATCATTATAACCATCCACATAAAGTGATTATAAAAAACAAATTACATCACTGCGTAGAGATGGTAAGTCATACGTACGCGGGTGCGGTGCTTTTACTTTTCATAGGATGTATAAAAGGTGTAATATAGTTATCACATAATAATAATAAAATATAATAATATAGACTAAATTGTATTTATTACTTTATAAAGGAAACAAAATATGAATAGGAAGTAGAACAAGAAATAAACTTGAAAGAGCCGTTAAAGACAATTACCTCTTCTTTGGTGGACTTCCTTTATAACTTCTCTTAAGGGACTTAGGGTGGGTCTTTTGGAAGGACAATAACCTCAATAAATTAACTAAGTTTGTTTAGAAGAGAAATTTTTTTGGTCTATCTAGAAAAATCAAAGTGGTGTGAAGAAATGAGGGAGAAGGTGCCCTTTTATAATTGAGGTGAGGGGCACTTTTGGAAACTCTCAAAATATTAAATTAATATAAATTAATTTTTAATTTAAAATGGATCCAAAATTATTTATTTTTAATATAAGATGATTATATATTTAAATAATCTCATTAAATATTTTTTAGACAAGTTTATGTCACATTCTTACACTTATCTTTTGGTTTTAACCCTTATTTAATTCATTTAATGCTTACAATGACAACATGGATTTTTACTCTTTGAGGGTTAATATAGTTACTATAAAATGCCAAAAAACCATAAATGGATAATTAATAACATTTTAAACCCTATCCTAATAATTTTTACAAATTTAATATTTTTAATAATTGTATATCATTTAATAAAATATTATTTATTTTAAAATATTATTAATGTCAATTTTAATATTATTTATTACATTGACTTTTAAAAATATCAATACAATAATATATCTTCTAATAAACTATTTTAATACATCCCTAACATATTAATATCATCAATAAAATTTATTTATTATATTAATTATCTCAAATTATATTTATTTTAGTATTTTGAATATCATTTATTTTATATATCCATTAGTAAAATAATTATTGCATCACTATTATGCAAGAATTTAAGGTAATTATTTATACACTAAAAATTAAAAATATATTACTATGATTAATAAAATTTATTTATATTTAAAAATACTATTTATATTCGAAGATACCTTCTAAATAAATCCATATTAAAAATGATATAGTATTTAAAATTTTGAATGTGACATATTTGACTTTTCTTTAAATAAATTATTATAAATATCATAACCTTGTCCAAATGGCCATATAACTGAACCTTAATTTATTATGGACGAAACTAAACCCTAAAATGAAATTTTTTCAAGTTTTAGGGTCATTTTTTAGTCCTTGTCATTTTATTTTTAACCTAAATTACTCAATTTACTCTTTATCGTGGTAACAAAAATTAATAAGGTTACTATTCATATTAATCAAAATATAAGGTATCTATTTACTAAATTTGAATCTTATAAATCCAAATATTTAATCAATTTTTAAAAATATAAAATATAAAATTTTTATAATTTTATTTAAAATTAATCCCATAAAACGCAACGAAAAACATTTTTATTGAAAAATGTATTTTTTTATCCCAAAAATGTACTTATTCCAAAATAAGGTATAAGAATAATTAAAATTAAATTTATTATATTATATTTAAATAAATATTTCTTAATTTCTATTGAGATCAAATTTAAATCATAAAGGGACTTTAATATAATGAAATTGACAGTTTTATAAAAATCAGTATTTTTCACTATTCACGGGAAAATTAATCTTTTCAGAAAAATACCAAAAATTCACCCTAAGATAATTTTTACATTCTGGTTTTAAAAATGAAGTTTATTTTTTCAAATATAATTATAAAAGTGTTAAAATTTAGTTTTAAAATAAGTGATCCATTAAAAGGTGGAAAAACTGCCTTTAGAAAAATATAGATTTTTATACGTAAAATTGGATTTGTTCTTATCTTATGCCTATAAAATCTATTGGATGAATGTAAAAAAAATTATTGAATGTATAATATATAAATTTCATAATGTGGTTAATACTATTCATTCCTTCCAATTTAATGGCTATGTTGTAATGATCACATAGTAATATTTCATTATTTGTTTAAGTCGGGTGATGTGTGCAACGTAAGCTATCGAAAAGATTAAATTTAAAAGAGACATACCATAAAATATTTTGGTATTACAACCATTCCCCTCAAATAAATTATGAGTTGAATCCATCTGAACCACTGTTGTTGAACCGAATAACCCACAACTCTCGAATCGAGTTGATGTTTCTAAAAATGAGATAGATGTTGAATGGTTTATTTCAAGAAAATCACTAGTACTGAAATTGATCTAAGACAAAGTATGGATCAAATTTTTTTCAATGAAATATAGAACATTCTATCCTAGAATGGTTCACCTATTTTATTAGTATGTAGATTATATTTTTAGTGAGAAGAAATATATTATTAGAAGTATGATCAATGGAAAAAAGTGATCTTTTCTTCAAAATAGTGGTCCAGATGCTTCAATGTACCTCATAGAGGTATTTTTGATGATTTTCAAGGTTCCATTCATAGTAATAGGGATTTTTTTCATATATGAGGATGCCTTGTTGGAGATTACTAGAAATATTGTTGTATGAAAACTTATGGCTGTAGAAATTTATGGGGAGTGTAGATTGTTGTTTAAGTTTATCCAACACATGCATTATCCCAGGAAGGGGGAATTTAGTATCATGAGGTATCAAGATGTTTTTTTCTTATTTATCATTAAAAGAGTATGTAAGATAAATCTATAAAGATTTTTTATAGTTCACGTGATGGAGATAAGAAAGACCTCATCTAGATCGAATTTATTAATGTTTCCTAAGTTTCTTTTAACTATAAGACAAAGGTCTAGTACCTAAAGGTGAATAATATATAGTAAATTATAGAGGTTATTATTTAATACAGATTACTTGTAATAGTATTAAATTAAATTTTAAGCCTTGGTTGAAGAAATGGGTGGCTAATATTGATAAGATTTATGATAATTTCAGTCTTGTGCAACAGCCTTCCAAACCTAGAGATATGGTTAATCCTATCTTGGATCTAGATGAAGTTTTTTTTAATCCTCTGATGAGGTAGTTGAGGAATAATAATATGAAGTTAGAGAAGAATAAGTGGTTATTTTAGTAGAGGAAGGTAGCAACCCTAATGTGATAAAAAGCCTAATTGTTTCTTATAGACCTACTAGTCCATCTCTTCCTCTTACTTCTAAATAAAATTTTTTAAGTGAAGGTGATGAAACTAAAGTGAATGAGGTATTAGGTGAATAAAAATATAATAGTTATTTTGAGATATCAATATAAGTAGTTAAACATACTAATGTATCTAATGGATATGTTTATGATGGTGGTGGTGACATTGATGAGGGAGAGAGGTCACATCACTTTCCTAGTGCTTCTGCTCAGTATATTTCTATTATACAAGGATTTATTTGTAGATATGATCAAATGACTTCATAAGGGCAGGCTTTAGGATGTGGGAAAGTTAAGCTAGTAGCTACTGTAAGTCTAAATAAAAATGGTGATTAAGTTCAAGATTCTGAGATTTGGGCTGAGAATGTTGGTTCTGATAGAGCTGAGTAGAGAGAACCTATTAAGGGAAGAAATCCCCAGTAGTTTTTTAACTATGGATTGAGTATTCTGAATTAGAATCATAATATGGTGATTATGGTAATGACCATGTTATTCCACTTGATTATGGTGGAATTTCAATTCTTATTGATGGAAAATATCTTAAGGGGTCTATTTTCGATGCTTTCGTTGGGGTGTGCATCGTCATGTTGTGACGTGTTGGTTGTTGCCCCGCATTCCCGCTTTCCAAAGGTGGGAGGAATCCATCAATTATTTAGGGATTTTTTCTCCTTGATTTAAATGGGATGATGGGATTTTGGTCTCTCCTTCTGTGGATTACTCCTTGGAATTTGTTTCCTAATCCGAGTCTCCCTCATAGATTTAAGATGTTGTTCGTGAAACTCTTCTAGGTGCCACATCTTCACGGATTCCGGTTGATTACACTACTTCTATCAGGACATTCCAAGATGTCAAGTTAGGGTAGAATCCTTCGGTTAAGAGAGTAGTCATGTTGGACATCGTTGGCGTGTCTAGACGCTGAAACACAGGTACACATGGATTTATTCCCCTTATGATAGGGCTTCTTGAGGGTGTGGAATCCTGAGGCATATCACATCAAGTGTGGGGAATTATATGCCATAGGCATGCCCCTAAGGTTTTCCTTATCTTCCCATGTTTAACACAGGGTATGTTGTGAGTTTAACATCTAAGGGACACCAAGGTTTACCATTGGATGGGATTGAACCTCGTGGAGGCCTCCTACGTACCCTGTATAGAGGAAAGGGATCAAAACCCACATAGTTCTAGAGGGAGATGAATCGGGGTGTGCACAAAGGACAACCACCTGGAGACATGTTGGGGCTTATGCATGGTTAGCGGCCCATCGCAATAGGTACACTCTTGGTTAGATAATTATGGATTGTGTGGGACTTGAGCGTGTTTAGCTTCCCAGGTGACACAAGGAGAGACAATGGGATAGATGACATGATCTCACCGGGATGTGGCATCCCAGGTAAGAATCAGTATGAATGAAGGATGGTTGAATGAAGTGTATGGTGAATGAGATGGAACTGATGTGAAGATGATCATAATGTTGGGCTTGAACCTCTAAGAGGCTTCCTACGTATCCCTTTGGTAGGGAATCAAAGTCCATGTAGTTCGGTGGGGTGATGGGACACCTGAGGAGGCGGCCCATGAGGGTGGACACATGGATGGAACCTGAAGGAAGTAGAACCTCCGGGTGGGGGAATGACCTTCCCTGAACACAAAGGATAAAGAGAGAAACCAGGATAGAACATGAGTGATGGGTTTGAACCTCAGGGAGGCTTCTTACATATCCTTGTGGAAGGGAATAAAAGTCCATGAAGTTCAAGATGGGGCATAAAATTGGGGTGTAAAAAAAGGACAGTGACCTGAATACATGATGGGGATTACGTGTGGTTATCAGCCCATCACTTGAGGGACACTCTTGGTTGGGAGATCATGGATTGATTATGGGGCTTATGCACGGTCAGCTGCCTAGAAATTGGTCTGACGGAACTAAGGGACGGACCAAGGATGCGGGTCCCAACAAAGTGTACATTGAAGTTTACTAGTGTTTGGGTTTAACCTCAGGGAGGATTCCTATATACCTTTTCTAGAATACAAGGATCAAAACCCACATAGTTCAAAAGCATACGGTTTAATGTCATGTGGGATGAGGGTGAACCAACGTGAAGTGGTTGGGACCGATGGGTGATGGTATTGAACCTTATGGAGGCTTCCTATGTACCTTGCATGGAATGGGAAAAGATAAAATCCCACGTAGTTCATAAGCATACAGTTTAACATCATGTGGGATGTAAGGGGCATATAGTTTAACATCATGCGGGATGAGGGTAAACCGGCGTGAAGTGGTCGGTATCAATGGGTGGTGGGCTTGAACCTCAAGGAGGCTTCCTACATACCTTTATCTAAATAGAAAAAGATTAAATTCCAGGTAGTTTGGATGGGGAATGGGTCTTACATGCTAAGGTGACCCGAAAAGTGGGTTTCATGGTCAATGCTTACTCTAAGCCCACGTGAGTCAAGCTCGGTGTGAGAAACAAGAGTCAAAAAGAGACCTGATGATCACGTCATGAAAGATGCATCCATGAGGAATGGAGTAGGGATTATGCATAGTTAGCAGCCCAGAGTGATAGATATTATGAATTACTCCAAGACGAAGGCCCGATGGAAATAAATCCCAAAGGTAGAGGGGTGGGGTATCGAGAGTCCCTTGTGCCCATCTCTCATATGGTCTTTTCACTCGGAAGAGGCAAGGAGAAGAAAGGGTGATACCTCTTTCAAGAAAGTATAGGAGCTTACATCGGGATGATTTCCCTTCCCTATGGATAGATTTTGTTCCATGTAAGGAGGATCTCATTCTATGTGAGGAAGATCTCACTCCCGTGGAGACGAGTAGGCATGGAAAATGTACGAGGTGAGGCACCCCATATATATTGCATGGGGTTAGGCTAAAATTTAACATCATGTGTTGGGAAATATGATTCTTGGAATTTTAACATCCTACAGCTCAGATGAAGGGGATTCTCTTCTCACCCCTAGGACTTACATAACTGGTGCCCTTTAACTCTTTGTGAAGGGAAGTCACCAGCAATTCCGTATGGATATAGGGTTGTGGAGTGATCCATTGAGGGGATCATGTTAGCATGGCTATGTGAAGAAGAAATAGCTTTTAGTGTTCCTATGCAAATAAGAATGAGGAAATGCAATGCAACATGAAGTACTGCCCAAGGGACCCTGAAATCACTTCATACAAACTTGGAGAGTCGTACGGGAGAAGTATTCGCATGACAGGGGTGTTGCGCATAATAGGGGCTCAGACATGGTGACTTAGGGTAAGGATGAAACATGGATCGTACAAGGAGGGGAACGCGCAAGATTGAAGGGGTGTGTGAAATATGATAGTTTGCATGTAATATGGGGTGGTTTCGCACAAAACGAGTGTATGCGTGCAAGGGGAGACCCTGCACACAAGTTCGACATGACATAATGTAAAACATGAATGCAAGAGGGATATTTCGTGTGCAATTGCCTTGGAGTAAGGTAAATGGGAGAGGATCAATCCCTAGTGGTCCCACTTGAAGAAGGACCCCTGGGATACCTATCGCGCAAGATCTGGAACCTTGAGGCAATGTCTTTCGCGCGGTCGCGGAAGGGATGTCTTTTGCACAGTAGAGTGTCAGTTCTTCTTCCATAACGGTCCCCTGAAGGGAAGGGGTCCATTTCTATTTATATATATAAACTTCAATGGTGGTGAGAAAGAGGAGATGTATGTAGGATTATTTTTTATGTCGCATTGGGCACGGAAAATCTTGTGTGCATATGGGAATCTTGCACGTCGGGAGATCTTCTTTCGTGCCATTGACTTGGCTGTTTTTTGGATGGTCACCAAGGAAATATTTTTTTTGACATTGCATTGGGTTTTTAAGATTTTTTGTGCCATTTCCAATATTGTGGGCTAGCGTTACGTCTTGCATGCACCTCCCTCAGGAATCTCAGAATTGTCCACATATTCAAAATATGCCTTACGTTTTCTCAACAGTGTTTGTTCCTGGACCCATCTAAAATTCAGCGTCAAATAATACCCCCCTCATAATCAGAGATGAAGGGGGACCCGAAGGTTAGATTCTAAGGTTGATTCCAAAAATCAGAGCATCTGACCTTTGGTGTGTGCAAAAATGTCCAATCGGCACGCAAACCACTTCCACACACGCGAAAGGGTCAGTCCACACCTATAAATACGCCAAGGGGTCCCAAGTTCCGTAATTTGACTTCCTCTCATGGTAGACTATTTTCTATCATGTGTGAAAGATCTTCCTTTCTACATGAAATAACTTGGACCTGCTCTGCATCTTGTGTGCAGCTTCAGCTTCTTTCTCACTTAGCCAATTTCTTGCACTCAGTAGATTGCCTTTCACATTGAAACCCCATTCTTTCGCGCAATTCACTTTGTGATTTTTAAGACTTGATAGAAATGGCCGCTCAACTGACTGATGCTGAGATGGAAGTTATTGTTGCTTCTAGGAGGACCCAGATGATCACAAACCCCCGGATCCTTCATGCGAGAAGGGTTGTGTCTGATAATCAGATGTTTTTTGGTATGCTGATGCAAGCTCAGAAGGACTATGTTCCGAGTTATAGTCTACCGATATGTAATTTTGTTATTTTGTAGGAGGTGTTGATGCTAGGATTTGAGAATGATAAGACATGGTCATGGATAACATGCGAGGATAGCTTTCTACAATTCAACATTACGATAAATGATCACCCTACCATGGAAACACAAGACATGGACATTTATGTCCTAAATCCGAAGACCAGTACTATTGTAGGAAGCGATCCAGATCCTGAGGAATATCCAACTCATTATACGAGAACCTTCAGAAGCAGCATTGTTGATGAGAAAAAAGATTGGAAAGAATGGGACTTCCATTACAGGGGAAATTTCACGAGTGAATGGGCATGGGTGTACTGAGTACGCTAGACATACAAGGGGTTCGAGGCAGAGCTATGTTCTATTGGGATTTTTGAAGCTGTGTGGACATTGCAGTTTCACTTCTTCCATCATTAGGACCTGGTACTGCAGTAGTTTAGCTAGTGGCCTCCCGACACCAATACCTTCTACCTCCACCACGGGGAGGTAGAAATCAGTCTGTTTGATATTCATTGCATCATGGGAATTCCCCTATAAGGGTACTAATATGATGAGTTTCTTCCAACATAGAATGTTTGAGGGATAGGACGCACACCCCTATTCTAACACAAAATCTGTTGGATCTGGATAAAGGGAAGTTGTAGATCAAGTAAATCCTAAAGGATATATCTTATTTAGGGTGGTTCAGTCTATTTCTAACACAGGACAAGGTGGTGAAAATTCTATTCTGAGGGAAGTAGTGCCCGAACACATCACATAGGGGAAAGGCAGGATCATACTAGATGGTCCCAAAAGTAGGTGAGTACCAATCCTGGGGCTTCAACATAAATAAAATTCGGGAGCCAAATGTATGATATGTCGGGTTCCTTACTGCATTTTTGAGTGGTTGATTTCTTCTGGAGCGATATATGAGGATGATGGTTTGTCCAGGAACGCTAGTGATGTCAGGAATCATGGAGGCCAAGAACAAGGTTAATTTGGGGATGCCTGTATTGGCCAGGATGTACAACATTCTAGGACACATTTCTAGAGGAAGAACTCCTAGGAGGATATGTGGGCCATTCTAGATTCTTCATGGATGGGTTGTAGCTCATTGCGGTGGGTATGAATTTATGAATTTCATTCATCCTCTAGCTGACGGTCTACGACCATCCTTACTGAACATTACTGGGATCCACCCATTGACACTCAAAGAGGATGGGATCAAACTCAAGATTGGAAACCATAACAAATTCAAATTTCATCCTTTTAGAACCCCATATTTCCATATGGTAGATTATGGGTGGGAACCATTAGAGAAGAGGGAGTACTTCAAAAGTATCAGGGGAAGCATGATAGAAGCCCAGATTGATGGAAAAAATTTCTACGAACCGTACGTGCCGATGAGGTTTTCTAGGAAATTCAGGTGCATGCAGTGGATGCCCAAGAAATTATATACATAGTTTTGGGAAGAGTGACATCCTTTCATCCTTCTCCAACTGTGGCTCATTTTCACGGACATAGTTTTTGGGGAAATCATCACCCTTCCTCCTACCGATGTCAATGTTGGCCTATCAACGGAGTATGCCACCCATTGGATAACAATGTACCCCAAGGAAATTCTATGGAAATGAATTCGAAAAATCAAGGTGGCCAACATAGATTCAGGACAGTGGGGAAGCAAAAAAGGTACCGCTGGGAAGGTGAGACAAGGAATAAGCTAGATAGTTGGAATAGCATGAGATGGAACTTCATTGGCTACAACGTCATAAGGCGGGAGTGTGCATCCACCCTTTGAAGAGGGTTGGTCTCATGGGTGGCCTCATGGGACATTCAGGGAACTCCCTGGGAAGCAACTGAGGAATCTCCAAAAGTCGACTACTGACTCCATCTACCCATCTCTATGGTCTTCCAGGAGGACACTACAATAATCTATTCCCATCAAAGAGCTATGACGGAGGATGGTGTGCACTGAGCTTGACTTACCAGACAAAGGGCACATCCAGGTGGTGTACAGGGTAAACTTTCATCACCGACATGAATACCTAAAATTCATGGATATGTACGAATGCCAATTAGGACAGTATGAAGAGATGTACCTCTTAGTGAAAGTGATGCTTGTCCAGAAGCATGACCCAAAAAAGTTATCGTTTGAGGATAATGACGATGAGTAAGAAGAAGAGGAAGGTGAGTAAGAGGAGGAGGAGGAAGAGGAATAGGTATAGAGAGAAGGGGAAGAGGTACAGAGGGAAGATTAAAAGGGAGAATAGGAGGTTGGGGGTGAAGGTACCGGAGGTGAGGGACCTCCAGAAATAGTTTTTTTCCAGGGAAGCCCATGTAAGAGTGGAGAAATTGCAATCTCTAATGCAAAACTAGATGAACAGCTCGAGGTGAGTCTCAAATCTTATCACCATTGTACTTTCTATTTTAGTAACTCAAATCTAATGACCAAACTCTATCCTATTTGGGAACACATTGATGATGATATCTAGGAATCCTTCCCTGTAGGGGAAACATATGTACCCATGGATGTGGAAGTACATCCTCATGAACCTACATTTGGGATCGAGAAATGTGTAGAACCGACCATGGCTAAAGTGGGAAATGATGAACCAGAATTAAGGGATGAAACGGAGACCTCTGAGTCTCAAGATATTCCTACCATTTAGAAGGAGTCGTTTCCAGGGATTGAATTGACAAGTATCGAGGGATATCCTATGGTGGCGGCTCATACCATGACTCAAGCACTAGATACCTCTGCGCTTGGATCTTGTAAGTATTTGCCTTCATTTTATATCATCTTTTATTAGGAAACTCAAATGAAAAATACATAGGTTCCCAATGTAGTGATCACAAGGATAGAGGCTCGGAAAAATGTCGAGTCTGGGATGTCTATAGGAGCCCTACCAATGATTTCACTAGCTCTCGTAGAACCAACTATTCAATCCAGTCTCACCCTAGTACCTGGCGAGAAAGAATCTAAAATCATGGGTGATGATGCTTCCAGTGTTGAGCTCTAGTTTAGTGAGGTTGAGGTTGCTGGAGAGGATAGAGTTCCAAAATAGGACCCTACCACTGAACTCTTGGCTATTTTTCCGGAGTAGAGGCCTGCAGATCCTAAGGAGATGGATGAATCTGATCTCAACGCTGCTAAGGAGATCCATATGATGCGAAGAAAGGGGTGGAAGTTTATCAAACACTTCCTCAATGAATCACGAGAAGAATGGATGAGATGAATGGGATCACTTATCACATGGTTTTTATTTCTCTTCATCAGAGGGGTGGATCCTCACCGTCTACATATAATGATATGTGATTATATGGATAATAAAATATGGGATAGTAGCCAATGTATTGAAATTTCCCAGTGTCATAAGAAATCATAGAATACCCAGAAGTTCCTTAAAGATGAGTAAGAAGTATGAATCCTTGAAGAGTAAGAAAATAAAAGAGATGAATTTATCGCGATCCATTTTGATCTCATTAAATAGTTGAGGGCCCAGCTGGTGGATGCCCAAGATAAAGTAGTGTAGGCAAGCCGTCAAATGACCGGATTCCAAGATGAATAGAAATGAATGCAAGACAAATCTAATGAGTTCCACTCTATATCTACTAATAAAGATAGGGAGATCAAGGAGTGGGAAGCATCCTTGGAGGCTACAATCCAAAAGGTGGTATCAATGGAGAAATCAATCAAAGGAGTTGATTCATAAGGGCCATGTTTTGGCCAAACTCATAAACCTATATTTATTTTTTACTTTCCTATTCTGAAATGAATGCATGGACTGATTATTTTCTTTATTTCTCATTTTAGTGCATTCCGACCATGACTATGAAGCAATTAGTGATCCATCCCTAAGAACATGTGGTTTATACCCAGTGTGAGAAACAAGAGAAGACTACATAATTGATCACTTCATGTATGAGAGAGACGAATAAAATTTCAAAAACTTAGGGGTTTGGATGATCACCCAGAGTTTTTGAAATAAGATAGGGGACTTGGCTGGGGAATAGAGTCCTCAGAATATCCAAAACGCTCTTTCCCATATACTCTCATGCACAAGAGGGGTGACGCCAGGGGTGTTAGAATAAGTCCAATAAAAGGGTAATGGAGAATTTTAATTACGATACCCCAAATTCAGGATGTAGTGAGGATGGAATAATGGAAGAGGATTTCTATTGGCCGAATTCAAAACACAGCATCTGTATCATATTATCCTGAAATGGGGATAAACAAATGAGGACCAACTACTGACCACATTTGAAACACGGGGTCAAACTCAAATTGGTGTCCACCATATTCTGGAATGTTGGCATAGGATGGTAGGTGAGACTTAAGGCTGAGCATCCTAACCATTAGGGGGTTCTATCAGACGTGAGAGGGAATGGATCTGAATAAGGGGCACGCAAATCGTGGGGTTGAGTGATGGGTTGTTTGAATGAAGTCCAACACTCTTGAAATTACAACACTGTGACAAATGTGCATAGGGTGAGCATATCGGTCTGAATTGAGATCAGGCCTACTTCTAGGAGGGACCTATCTATTGAGGACCTTAAATGGTCTATAGTTTTACATCATGTGTTCAGGATGATAGTTTCATAGTTTAAGGTCATATGGAAGGACCCAAGGGACACATTGTCTCGTATATGGATACTAACTTACCACAACCCCTAAGAATACATGATCAATGCTTGGTGTACGAAACAAGGAGCATTGTTGGGCCTTCCTCAGCTAACTAAAGCGTGCAATGGTAAAAGGAAATGTTGAGTGGTGAAAATACCAGATAAACCAACATTCCTACTCGACGCACATGAATGCGTAGAGTTACAACACTAGTGGTGTTGAGGATCTATAAAATGGAAAGGGGAATTGAACATGTGACCGATAGAATTCGATATTTGGGATACAGTGGGAGAGACATGATGATGAAGTATGGCCATTGATTGTGTTCGAAACATAGAATCCTTTTCATGTTAGCCTATAATGGGAACAAAAAAATGAGGTTTGACCACTGACCGTATTCGAAATGTGGAACTTGTCTCATAATGTCGTCCAAAATCCTTTGGGATGTTAGCCCAAAGTGGTAGGCGATCCTTAAGGCTGAGCATCCATACTGATAGGGGGTCCCTTTGGATGAAAAAGATAATGAAAACCTAAATGAAGGAATGCGCAAAGTGTGAACATTACTTATGCAGTTTAAGAGCCATGAAATATGAATATAGGTGAGAACTAAAGAGTTTCACACCACACCACATACCTTTTGAGAGAGCATGGGCTGGAAGGGGCAAGGGAGGTGAAATTAGTTGCGACTGGACCACAAACATGAAGTATGGGCATCACTATGTATCCCATAAATATGGGAATCAAGCCCCAAGTAGTTCTTGGAGGTGGTACGGAAGGTGCCCAATACCCAAAAGGGGGTGATATCCTCTTTTAAAGAGGAATACTATAATTTTTATGCATTTTAACTTCATGCAAACATAGATGGTAAGAATCTTAGTTTAAGGTCATAGAGCTCAGACCGTAAGGTGACTAGTTTAATTTAATGCATGTGGGACACTCCCGTGTAGTTTATTGTCATGCAGTAAGGAAAGAGAAATGGATAAATCACAAGAGAGGTATGTGGCGTGGCTACTAAAAACCCAGTGTGAATGAGGGCATAAGTCCACACCACACCATATACTTATGAGGACTCTGGAAAAAATGGCACAAGAGGGCTTATTATGATGTGGTTGGACCACAGATAAAAGTTTGTGCATCACTACGTATCCCATAAGGATGGGAATCAATCCACATGTAGTTATTGAAGGTGGTGTGGCAGGAGGCCAATACCTAAAGGGGCAACATCTTCTTGAGAAAATACATTGAATGGCTAGGTAATTTATCGTTACATAGTTTGGGCGCAGAAGATGTAGTTTAGCGCCACATGATAAATACATAAGAGGTCTTAGTTTATGGTCATAGAGTTTGGACCAAAAATGGGAAGATTCCCAAAATAGAGATATGAGACATGGTTCCATAAAGCGACTCGATGTGAACAGGGACAAAATAATTCACACCGCACCACAAATTTCTATACACACAGTTTAAAGTCATGTGTCTGGACTAAGGGATTGAGGCTCTCATTTTAAGGTAATAGAGTTCAGAACATGAAGGGTGTGTCTTTTCGATGTATGAACAAACCTTACCTACACTCGATATGGGAAACAAGAGTGGAGAAGATCTTTGCAACACATGGGATACACAGCTGGGGGTGATGATGTGGAGTCGAAGATGACCCTCTCGACATTGATTCACCCTCCTTAATGCATATAGGTGCACATAGGGATAACACCAAGAGTTTCAAAGTCCCGCTTGGGCATGATGTAGTGGAAAGGGACATGAACCATGAGACCAATATT
This sequence comes from Viscum album, assembly GCA_963277665.1. NCBI lineage: Eukaryota > Viridiplantae > Streptophyta > Magnoliopsida > Santalales > Viscaceae > Viscum > Viscum album. The sequence continues at coordinate 39,503,146 of OY728150.1, forward strand.
TAGGGTTCAATAGGGGTGGCACAATGATGGAGGATAATTGTTGACTATGTTTGAAACACAGCATCCATATCATGTGGCCTGAAATGGGAACAATAAATGAGAGTTGATCACTAACCATTTTCGCAATGTGGAACCTTCTACATAATGTAATTAAATATCCTCAGGGACGTTGGCCCAAAATGGTAGGAGAGCACTGAGGCCTAGCACCCATGTCGTTCAGGGGTACTTTCGAATGTGAAATATTATGAAAACCCAAATAAAGAAATACGTGAAGCATGGAAATGGGTGACAGTATGTCCATGCGGAATCCAACACTCTAGGTCCTAAGACAAAGTGAATCTAAGCACGTTGGTGAGGCATAATAGAGGTTGGGAAGTCCATATGATAAGGGGGAAAATAGGTTGATGAACCAAGGGCTGGACCCGAGGATGAAATGTTTGGGCGTTCTTACGTATACCATGAGGATGGGAATCAATCCATAAGTAGTTCTTGAGACGCCATACAATTTAATCTCATGCTCTAAGCATGTAAGCGGAATGGAAGGGAGATCCCAAAAGGGAAGTATGTTTTATGAATATCATAAACCCAATGTGAATGAGGACCCAAGAGGTCCTCACCACACCACATGAGTTTGGCCCAAGGGGTCAGAAAGAGGGTAGGATTTGAGGTATCTAGGGCTGGACATGAAGAGAAAATGTCTGGGAATTCCTATGTATCCCAAGAGGATGGGAATCAAGCCACACGTATTTCTAGAATACATCATGGTAGGTTACCAATTCCAGGGACAATTTTGTCATGTATGTCTGGACCATGCACTAAAAAAGCGGCATTTAATGGATCTTGTTTGTTCTTTAGGGTGGATGTATTTTTTTTTTGTGAAGTAACAAACCTATGACATAGAATCTAGGCATTGCTGTAGGAATCAAGCCATATTTAGAACTTGAAAAATGTAATGGTGGATGACTGATACAAAATATGATTTCCCCTCGAGCGCGGACACTACAATGTGGTGCCGTTTTTTTCGTGCATCTAGGATGATAGTGTCACAGTTTAGGGTCATATGATAGGACCAACCCATGAATTTTAACATCATATAGAAAAGGATCAATAGTTTAAAGCCATTTGGGACTAGGAAGTATAGTTTAACATCATATGGCTTGGACACATACAGAAAAACGAGGTTCTAAAGGGAATGTGCATGGGGTGGTGAAGCATACCTGGTGCAAATGAGGACATCAATCCACAGTACACCGCACGCAACCCCAGGGGAAAGGGACCTTAGGCCAAGGGGATAGAAAATATTAGAGGACATGGGGCTGGACCCAAAGACAAAATTTCAGGGCGTTCCCACGTATCCCATGAGGATGGGAATCAAGCCAGATATAGATCTTGAAATTCATGCAGTTTAATGTCATGTGGTAAGGACAAGGGAGAGACTAGACCATAAGGGGAAGTATGTGGGGAGGATATTATAGACCTAACATGGATGAGAACATAAGTCCGAATAAACCACACCATGAAATCCCACAAGAATCAGGGCCAAAATACTAAACAGAAAAGATAATTAGTGAAGCCTTAGTTGGACCTAAAGACAAAATGTCCGAGCATTCCTATGTATCCAATGAGGATGGGAATCAAGCTAGACGTATTTCTTAGAATTTATTAAGGTTAACATTGTGTTGTAAGGATGAGGGTGGGTCTCAATTTAAGGTCGTAGAGCTCGGACAAAAAGAAGTGAGATTCCTCCAAGCGGGTGAAAACCTTGACCAAGTCCCTAATCCCACGTGAGCTAAGCTCGATGTGGGAAACAAGGGCAGAGAAGGTCTTCACAGCATATGGAATGCTCAGTAAGGGGAAATGGTGTGGAGTAGAGGATGACACCACGACGTTGACTCTTAATGTGAAAATGTTCACTGAGAGATAGCACCAAGGGTATAATAATTCCATTTGAACATGATGGAGTTGAAAGGGATTTGAATAATGAGACCAATATTTAGGGTTCAATGGGGGTGGAACAATGATGGAGGATAACTATTGATCATGTTCGAAACACGACATCCATATCATGCGGCTTGAAATGGGAACAAAAAATGAGGGTTGACCACCGACCATATTCTCAATATAGAACCTGCTACATAATGCCATTCAAGATCCTTGGGGATGTTGGCCCAAGATGGTAGGAGAGCACTGAGGGATATAATCCATGTCATTCAGGGGTCCTTTCACACTACAGGAAAACGAGCGTTTCGCGGCAATTTTTTCGCGGTGGTTTTAAAAACCACCGCGAAATGTGTGAATTTTTTTTTCTTTGAGGATTAGCAGTGGTTTTTTAAAAAACCGCCGTGAAATAGCGGTAGTTTGGGTAAAACCGCTGCGAAATGAAAAGAAAAAAATAAAAAACATGAGAAAACCTGAAATCACTAAAATGACCATAACTTTTGATCTGGGAGTCCGTTGAAGCGCCATGACCAGTCAAATCGAAGCACATGAAGAGATCTAGAGGCACACGTAATCAAAACCATGAGATATTCTAAGGTGCAGAAGATATGAGAGTTGAGAAAGTTGAAAAAAGTTCAACAACTTCAAACGGTGATAACTTTCGCTCTGGGTGTCCGTTTGGGCTCTACCACATATCAAATCAAATCCAGTGAAGAGAGCTACGCACTAATTTGATACAAGGAAGATTATGTCATGTATTTAGACCCCAAAAACCCCTCCGAAGGACTCTGAAACCCCATTTCCGTCACCAGTGTCCCGTCAAACTTGTCTTCAAATGGACCGAACTTTCGATCCGCGTGTCAGTTCGAACTCCTCCACCTTCCAGATCGTAGTTCGTTCCATGATCTTCAGTTTGACTAGTCGCGGCGCCCACATGGACTCCTGGATCATAAGTTATGGATTTTTTAGTGGGTATCGGGTTTGTTATGTTTTTCAATGCCTCGTTTCTAGCACTCATTCCCCGTCAGTTTTTTTTAAATGGTCGTAACTTCTGATCCGCCGGTCCATTCGGTCTCTTTCACCTATCAACTCGAAGATCATTTTAGGATCTTTGATTTGACTGGTCACAGATCTGGAACGGACTCTCGGATCATAAGTTATCTCCGTTAATGCGAGTCCAATGTTTTTGTCACTTTATGACCGTTTTGACGGGTTTTAACGGTAGCTCCATTTATTACTGTTTATTTGGGCTTCCATGACTTGTTATCATTATCAATGGTTTTTTGTGGGTTATTATGATTATTATGTTGAATTCTTAAGGGGTTTTCCAGATTTTTCATGAGTTTCATGCGTTTTCATGCTTTCTAATGCTTCCTTCTTCATGCTTCTCCATCTATTTTCATGCATTTTCATAATTTTTCATCCCTTATCACGTCTTTTCGTACTTTTTCATGTGTTTCATTTATTATTTATTATTTATTATTTATTATTTATTATTTATTATTTATTATTTATTGTTTATAATATACATTAATTTATTTATTATCTATTATTTGTTACTGGTAATTTATTATTTATTATTTATATTTATTTATTATTTATATTTATTTATTATTTATTATTTTTATTTATTTATTATTTATTATTTATTATTTATTATTTAATAATAATAATAATAATATTTGTTACTCGTTATTTATTATTTATTATATATTATTTATTATTTATTATTTATTATTATTATTATTATTATTTTATTTATTATATATTATATATTATATATTATATATTATTATTTATTTATTATTATTTATTGTTTATTATTTATTATTTATTATTTATTGTTTATTATTTATTATTTATTATTTATTATTTATTATTTATTATTTATTTATTTATAATTATTAATTATGTGTTATTTATTATTATTATTATTTAATATTTAATATTTATTGTTTATTATTATTATTTATTATTATTATTTATTATTATTATTTATTATTATTATTTATTATTACTATTTATTATTTCTTATTTATTATTTATTATTTATTATTTATTATTTATTATTTATTATTTATTATTTATTATATATGTATTATTATATATTATTAATTGTTGTTTATTATTTATTATTTATTATTTATTATTTAATTAATTATAATTATTAATTAAGTTTTATTTATTATTATTCTTATTTATTATTTATTATTTATTGTTTATTATTATTATTTATTATTATTTATTATTTATTATTATTTATTATTTATTATTTATTATTTATTATTTATTATTTATTATTTATTATTTATTATTTATTATTTATTATTTATTATTTATTATTTATTATTTATTGTTTATTATTTAGTATTTGTTTTTTATTATTTATTATTTATTATTCTATATTATTATTTATTTTTTATTTTTTGCTTTTTGTTTTTTATTTATTATTTATTATTTATTATTTATTCTTATTTATTATTTATTATTATTTATTTATTATTTTTTATTTTTTATTTTTTATTTTTTATTTTTTATTTTTTATTTTTTATTTTTTATTTTTTATTTTTTATTTTTTATTATTTATTATTTAGTATTTATTATTTATTATTTATTATTTATTATTTGTTTATTATTATTTATTATTTATTATTATATATTATTTGATATTTATTATTTGCTATTTCTTATTTCTTATTTATTATTTATTATTTATTATTTATTATTTATTATTTATTATTTATTATTTATTATTATTTATTATTTATTATTATTTATTATTTATTATTTACTATTTACTATTTATTATTTATTATTTATTATTTATTATTTATTATTTATTATTAATTCTTTTAATTTTATTATTTTATTATTTTATTTTTCATAATTTTATAACTTATGTAAATATTATTATAATTTATTTGTTATTTATAATAATAAACAAGAAATAATAATAAATAACACAATAAATAACTAATAAATCAATAATTATTAATTGTTAATTATTGTTTATTAATTATTGCTTATTGCTTATTGTTTAATTATTATTGAGTTTATATCTATTAGTTATGTATTATTTGTTTTTTCAATTAGTATATATAAGTATATTAAATTCTGTTTGTTAACCACATGACGAGCTTGCTAGAGTGGTAAAGTCTTTGGAAAATATGCAAGAGGTTAGGGGTTCAAATCTCACCAAATGCAGTATTTCTTTATATTGCATGGGCATGTGCATGGAATGTGCATGGGCATGAGCATGCATGCATGGATAAAGTAAATAAAGTAATGCGAATTAAATGAAATAAATAAAATAAATACAAAATAAATAAATAAAATACGAAATAAATAAATAAGATACAATATAAATAAATAAAATACGAAATAAATAAATAAAATAAATACGAACTAAATAAAATAAATAAAATAAAATAAAATAAATAAAATAAATAATTTAAAAAAATAAAAATAAAATAAAAAAACTACCGCTAAATCATTTAGTGGCGGTTTAAACCGCCGCTAAAAACCCGCCGCGAAACGTTCTACGGCGGTTTTCAAAATCGTCGTGAATAGTTTCCTGACGCAGGATTTAGCGGTGGTTTTTCAAAACCACCGCTAAATCCTCATTTTGCCGTAGTGTCAGATGTGAAAGATTATGGAAACCCAAATAAAGGGAAATGTGAATCATGGAAACGGATTAAAACATGTCCATATAGAATCTAACACTCTAAGTCCTAAACTACAGTACATCTGAGCACATTGGTGAATTGCCAAAAAGGGTCGAGGGGCCCAATTTGAGAGTAGATGACTCGAGGAGATGAGTGGAGGAAAGGGGGATGGAGAGCTCTCAAGAGATAAGTACGTGGTGTTGCTGTTGCAAACCCGACGTGAATGAGGACATAATCCCACATACACCACATAACCCCTCCGAGAGAACTTAGGCCAAGGGGACATAAGGAATAGGAGGTTTCTAAACAATAGGGATGGACCTGAAAAAGAATTGTATGGGGGTTCCTACGTACCCTATGAGGATGTGAATCTAGTTGCACATAGTTCTGAAAATGTCGTGCATTTTAACATTGTGAGACAAGGACATAGAAGGGAGGAGTGTCTCAAGGGGATGTGTGTAGTATGGAAAATAACCCGACATGAATGAGGGAATAGAGTCCATACCACACCACAAAATCCTAAATGAGAACTTCATCTAAAAGGTCCAGAAAGGTCGAGGGACCTGAGGTTGGGCCACAGATGAAAGGTTCAAGCATTCCTATGTATCCCATAAGGATGGGAATGAAGACATGCATAGTTCTTGAATATGTAGTGAAGTTTAACGATGTGTGACAAGGATGTAGAGATCTTAGTTTAAGGTCATAGAACTCGGACCATTTTTCAATTTATCATCCTACGGGATGGGTGATAGGTATTTTTATGTCCTTCAGCCTGGACGGATCACATAGTTTAATGTCGTGAGTTGAAGACATGGGGGTGATACTCTTAAGAGAAATAATTCTTGAGGAATTTACATTGGTGGGAGGATTAATACACTCACCATCCATGGTGACCAGAGAGTATTCACTATTCGGGTAAACCTTGTGAATGATATAAGGTCCCTCCCATTTGGGATCCAACTTCGGTGGATTACTGCTTGGTATCATAGGCATTATTAGGGACAATACTATGTCACCTTATAAGGAGCGGAGGTGAACTTTTTTATTGAAATCCCTAGCTATCTTGTTCTTATGTCTCTCCAGATTGTGTAGGGTACAAATCATGTTGTCATCAAGCGCTTCCAGTTCATCCAAAAGGATTTCATCTACTTTTTCTAGTTCTTGAAGATCGTAGATAGTTGTGCATAATGAGGGTAACTGAATATAGATGGGAAAAACTGCATATGTTCTGTACACTAGGGAATATGGAGTCACCTGGGTGGAATTACGAGTCGTCATCCAATACGCCCAGAGAGCATTGGGGATTTTTTCTGGACAACTCTTCTTATTCTGACCAACCATCTTCTGTAAGATATTAGAGAGGGTTTTGTTGAACACCATGATCTACCCATTTTCTTGTGGATGATAGCGAGAGGTATGATTAGAATATATGTTTTACTTGGCGTACAATTTCTTCAGTTCAGTATCCTAGAAGTTAGTGTTGTTTTCAGTAAGGACCGTGTAAGGGACTCTAAATTGATGGATGATATTAGATCTCATGAAGTCGACAATAGAATGGGCCTTGACTTCCCTAAGAATAATTGCTTCTACCCACTTGGAAAAGAAATCCGTAGCAGTTAGGATGAACCTACACTGGCAAGCTATTGCTGGCGGATATCGTCCCATGACATTGAGTCCCCATACTGCAAAGGTCCAAGAGTACTTGGTAGCATGGAGAGGTTTTGGCGTCTGATGCAAAAAAATTATCATAGATCTGACATGCATGGAACCTATTGGAAAACTCGATACAATCATGGATCATAGTGGTCCAAAAGTATCCCAATCTTCAGATCTGATGATAAATTTTCAGCCCCTCCTGATGAGCTCCGCATGAACCGGCATGAACTTCCTGCATGACCTGATAAATCTCACCTCCTTGAATGAAACGGAGGATAATACCATAAAACCCACATCTGTAGAGGATATTCTCAAGACTGGGACCAATCTAGAGGGTGAACTACATTTCACGTCATCGGACCCACTCACGCTCGGCTCAGTCTGCTGGGAGATTACCATGCTGGAGATACTCGATAAAGGGATTCGTCTAGTCAGGAGTCACTTCCAACATGATGAGAGGGGGTCCTTGAGGCCCTGATGTGGAGGAATTGGTGGTAAGGTGACTTACCTGTGGGCTATCATCATCGTCTGAAGTGACAGGAGTGATGAATCTTTGATGGGATACATGGATAATCAAATCATCCTGGTTAGGCTCTATAAGATATACGGCCAAGCTGGCCAAGGCATCGGCTCAGATGTTCTATGATCGAGGTACATGAGTAACTTCTTTATGAGAAGGGAACTGAGCCATTAGCTAGAGAGTATGCTCTAACATCAGTACAAGATCTGGCTCCCTGATGACGTAGTCACCGTTGATATAATTGATGAAAATTTCAGACTCCCCTTTCAACTACATGTGGGTAACATAAATCTTGAGGGCCAGCTCGAGACCAGTTATCAGAGCTTGGTACTCTTCCTCGTTGTTGGTACAACCTTCAAACAATAGGAACAAATAGGGAAAGATAGCTTGTGCAGGCGTGATGAAGATGATACCCAAACCTACTATGTTGAGTCTGGGATCATTGAGTCTCATGGCAGTAGGGATTCAGGAAGCACCATAAAAGTGAATTTTCCAACATGGAATGTCTTGATCCACCGAGAGGATTGCCTCATCTAGAAAGTCAAGATCCAGAGACTGCTCTGCAGAAGATGGATAGGAGGCAAGAAAATTTTCCAATGCTTGTCCCTTGATAGCCTTCTGGGGGAAAAACTTGAGGTCAAACTGTTTAAGGATCACTACTCACTAAGCTAGAAAACCTATCAACATGGGGTGGTTTAGAATGTAATTCAACGAATACACTGGGGACACTAGCTATATCTCATGGTGATGCAAGTAATGTCACAATTTCTACATTGTGAATACTAGTGCGAGGAAACTCTTCTCGATAGAGGAGTATCTGGTCTTAGTATCAAGGAGCATGTGGATAAGATAATATAAATTTCTCTCTATTCCTTCATTGTTCTTCTAAGTGAGAAGGGTGATGAGGGGCCATTCCAGAGCAGTCACATAAAGGACCAACAACTTTCCAAAAATAGGTGGCATCAAAATCGGAGACTGTAGCAGGTACTACTTTATTTCCTCAAAAGAATTCCAAAACTCCCCATCCCACTGATAATTGTCACCTTTCTTCATGAGCTGAGAAAAGGGATTACACTTTCCAGGTAGATTTTCAATGGATCATCATATGTAGACTAAGAGTCCTTGAAATCCTCGGAGATCCTGAATGTTTCTCAGAGGATACATCTGACTAATGGACTTGATCTTTTTAGGATTTATCTTAATTCCTCTATATCTGACAACAAATCTGATAAAATTCACGAAGGTGACCCTGAAGTTGAACTTCAATGGGTTCATCTTTAGATAGCGGTAACGGAGGAAGCCAAACACTTTCTCAAGATCTCTGAGATGGTCCTTCCACTGGTGACATTTAACCACCAAATCATCTACGTAGCATTCCACTAATGTCCCAAGGATTGGCTTGAATATGTGGTGCAAGGAATGATGATATGTGGAACCTACATTCTTTAGACCAAAGGTCATTAACTGGTAGCAAAAAGTACCTTGTGTTTCCTTGAAGGTGGTAGACTCTTCATCCTCAGGGGCCATTCGGATTTGATTAAATCCGGAATACCCATCCATGAAGGAGAGAGCATGGAACCTAGTGGTGGCATCAATCAATAGTTCTATCATAGGAAGGGGAAATTCATCCTTCAGACAGTGACAGTTGAGATCCTGAAATTTGATGCAGACTCTGATATATCTACTCTTCTTCCTGACGGAAACAATATTAGCTAACCATTTGGGGTATTGTACCTCCTTGACGAAGTTGGATCTGATGATCTTATTAACCTCGGCCTCAACCATGGCATTTTAAGAAGGGTGCATCTTTCTAGGAGGTTTTTGGAACCCACGATGATTTTCTGGGAGACCGAGATGGTGGATGGTGACCTGGGGATCTAGACCTCGCATCTCATCATAACTCCAGGAAAATACATCACGATGCTACCTTAAGAAATCCACATATTGTTTTTGCTCTTCTATAAGCATAAAGGTGTTGATCAATGTTGTTTTTAGATCTGTATCATTACTGAGGTTCACCTATACCAATTCATCGACTATAGTAGAGACACCCTCTTAAAATGCGGGAGGAGAATCCTCCAAATCCTCTTCTTCGTCCATGGTGGTAGGATCATTAGTAGGAGAAAATTATTATGATTCGATAGATCCTGGCAGACACTGGAGCTAGCCTGGGCGGTGGTGGACACCTCATCGAGAGACTCTTGTGCCGCTAAAACCATAGCTATAAAAGCTTTCAACCCGATCTAATATAATATTTGACCTAATGGGCCACGTTTGATGATATCAAAGAAATAGTGGCCCATCGGCTTGAGTTTGTTTATCCCAGCCCTATGGAACAAGTAAGTATGATGTATTTCTGTTTCCATGGAGTGGAAATATCAATACCTTATAGGAGTAGGGGGCTTTGGGATCACCCGGGCTTGATTTTTGTAGGAATAAGAGATATTCTTATGATGCGCCTTGTACTTAGGAACATGCTTCCACCTCATTCTAGATATAATGAAGCATTACCCCAAGTTTGGTGACATGGCCTCCAATCACTAAATTGGGAAAATGTAGGTGTTATCCAGGTCTGTCCATGGGTCGGTCACTGTTGTAGCGTGTTCAACCTCCTTATCCTGAATATTCTTTTCCTTGCTCTTGTAGCAGTCATCATCCAAGTAGCAGGCTTCACGAGAGTAAAAGGGAGACGCATCACCTTGGATCATTCCTACTTGACCATTAAGGGAGTACTTAAGGAATTGGTGATATTAAGAAGAGACTGATTCATGAAGGTGGAGCCATGGCCTACCCATAAACATGCTGTAAGCGGTGTATTGTGAGACAACCATGAACTCGGTGCTGGAAACTCGGCCATTGAACTGGGTCTTCATGTGAATCTTTCCAACTTGTTTCTACTCTGCCCTGTCATAATCATGAATTTTCATGTCAGAGGGACTCATATCTACCTTGGAAACCCCCGTCTTTCAGAGTGTCGAGGTGAGGATAATATTGATCCCATAGCCTATGTCGAAAAGACAGCGGAGGACCTCCACACCATTGAAATGTCTAGTGATGTACAATGGGAGGATGTGACCATGTATAGGAGAACCTTTATCATCTCCAGAGAAATAGATAATGTCCTGACATTCTGCATGCTCAACTGTCTCAGCATGGAAAGATTTTGTGGCTACTACCTCTGTCTCAAACTGGAGGGGGCTTTTCAAAGACTCTATAAGGGATTCACGCGTATCCACTGACAAGCAGATATCCTTGAGGATAGAGAGATTCACAGGAATGATGGAAATATTCTTGAGGATATAGTACTTTAATTCCATGCATGCACTTCTGCTGACATGATTTCAATATTTGGAAGGAGGTTTGATGAGCGTTACTGGTTGAACCGGTGGCTGACTAGTACTAGGAATGTCTCATTGCTCATCGGATGAACCATATAGAGTGACTATCAGATGAGGACCATATGAATGAGTTCTATCCATGACAGGATGTTTCTGACCATAGCACAGTCACGGTGGCTCTTCCTAATCAAGTAGCACAAACGGCGGTGGAGGTGGATTTGGTAAAACGAGATGAGAAGGCTGTGCATGCTGAGCTATGTGTTGGGCCTACTGTCTAGTCTTGGTAGCATGCACAGCTTGGATAGAAGCACTAACCAATGAATTTCAGTGACTCACATAACCATGGCTCCGTTGATTCTATCATTAGTTGGAGATGTTGCTAGGATCCGTCTGACGCTCTTTGCCATCGGGAACCATATAGGAGTTTACCAGATCCACAGTGTTAACCTAAGAGTACCCTTGATCATCACTTGAAAAATCCTCTATCACCGGGTGGATTCTGGGGAAAATTTCCATATATGGGGGCATGAAATCACCAAGAGTATGGGATGAATATTTCATCGGTGTGTGACTTTTCTTTCCCTTACGTCGTCGATGCTTCCCCTACTGGGAAGAAGAAGGTTGAGATGTCGAAGCAGAAGTAGCAGTTGTAGGAAACACGGAGACTTATAAAGGATCGGGTGGATTCAAACATGCATGGGTAATACCATGGGAATGACCGACTACCCTATGATCCATCCATTCATCATATTTTTGAGACCCGCAGTTAGAAACCTACTCCCATTCACCCTCATTATCATTGTCAGGTTTTATAAACACACATGCCACCTGTGATGCGGCTGGAACCAACCTGACTTTTTTGTTATCGACCTATTCTTAGAGCCAGTATTTAAACACATAGCACTGATTGAGGGTGTTCCCAAGGATTTGTTGATAGGGTAAGTAATTAGGGTGATCAGTGAGATCCACCTCTTCGGGCCTCTTACATTCCAGCAACCGTAGAATTCCCTGGCCCAAGGCACTTTGGAAATAACTGGGGACCTGAGCCTCATTAAATGAGTAAGTCTAGTTACTTCTATCTAAAAAGGGGGATCTATGAGCCTGGCCCTGATGAGGGGATGGATGAGCCTATCAAGGAGGTGGAACCTGATTATCTCATCTAGGTGGTGGCGGTGCATTACGTGAGGGCACCTACTGATTCTAAGGTGGGCGATGATGGGCCGAAGGCTATGCTTGCGGTGGTGGGCCCCAACGAAGCTGTGGAGGTGGATCTTCCAATAACAATTCCAACTTCCTAGGGGCCTTTATTTTCACTACCACAGTGGTCTCAACCTTAGCATATCTTCTTGCGGGAACTATATGAGGAAATGGGCGTGCCTACTTTGATTGCTAAAAGGCTTCCTCTAGACACTGGGCTTTTTCAGAGAAATCCCGAAATTCATTCGGGTAGTTATGAGTGATTAGAGAAGGGACCAATTCAGTTTTGACATTCCTCATACACATTGTTAGTAGTTATTCCTAAGTTATAGGCATATCAAGGGAGTATTTTAGACCTTTACACCTAGAAACAAAGTCCACGACACACTCGTTAGGCCTCTACCTTCACTTGAAGAGGTCAATAATACTCATCTTCCGGGTGGTGGAACTAAAATGGTAGAGAAACTACCTACGAATATCCTCCCAACTGATTATTGGCCCAATGGGTAGCTAATAGTACCAAATGAATGTGGTCCCTTCCAACGTCTGTATGAAATACCAGATTTTAGTGGCCTCCTGTTGCACTGGAGTTCCCAGAATGGGTCTACACCTTGAAATAAAGTGGTCTAGATGCTGCAACGGATCACCCATCCCATTAAAGGGAGAGAAGTTAGGATATTCAAAACTAGGGGGCACTGGAATATCATCCACCCATGCCGGATACAGCTTTCTTTCAGGTGGGATTGCCACTTGTCGAGTTTCTAGGGCCTCGAGGTGGGCAATTAGAGTGGTCGTTGGATCATCTTGGTGGGGATTCCTATCTTGATGAGGATATCTGACCACCAGTGCATTTGAAGGTTCTTCAACATGATAAGAAGTCCCAACGGCTCATGGTGCAGCTTGTGGGATGACTTACGGGACTTTCGGGGGAATGACCTATGGAGCGGCTGGGGGAACCTAAGATGGGTTCTGAGGAGGGTTATCACGCAACTCAGGTGGATTTGGTGATGCATATTGCACCCCATTTCCATAAAATTTGGCCTTTAACCTGTCTATATAGGCAATATGGTCAAGGTAAACTAGAGGCAACTCGATCGGGGGTGGTTGTACCTACCCCTGCTGCCTCGTTCAAGGATTATCGTAATTTGGTCATCGTTTCATAGCACATTCAAAGAGAAGTACATCGACCATATTTTTATGTTCTATGATTTTTTGATGCAAATCAGCCTTTTTAGGGTCATATTCTATCTTTTTCACTGATCCAAATAGTTCAGAGGGTTTGAAAGCCATAGTGTGCTCCTTACCCTTATTAAGGTCCCGACCGAAGGGCAATGACTTGGAAGGCATAGGAAGGCCCAATAAATTTATTTTATGGAGAGTAACCCTTTCCAAAGGATCCAATAGGTGTGGCACCACCCCAGGGGGTAACTTATATTCAATTATTCCTAGCTCGGTCTATTCCTATGATATTATGTCCATGTTAACTGTGACTGTACCTGAAAGCATGTCATCAATATCACTCAGCAAGTCAGGATGGTTATAGATATGACTAAAATAAAGGGCATAATACTTCCCCCAACCACGGATCTAGATGTGGGGGGAATCCTCCTTAATAATTCCACAGAGCAGTGCAAATATCTAGATGCATCATTGTTGGAGGGTCTGATGATGGTTGGGAGACTCAGGGTGCTGATCCATGGAGAGCGCAGCCAAGTTGACCATTCAACATTGTTGGTCGATGTCATCAAAGTGTTATTGGATCTTGGGGTAAGCCACCCATCGATGAAAGATATTGAAGTGTGTTCCCATAGGGTTTGGCAGAAGCACATGACCTCTTCTTGGGTAAGAGATTCCCGAGTGCTGAATCCTTCTATTGCAATGGTCTAGAACATCTCTAGGAATTGGTCCACTGCAAGGATTTCCCACAAGATTCTCAGCTCAGACTAGGGATCCATCCCTTGGTTTCCCCATTCATCGACTAGAGGTGGTTGATGGACTAGTAACGGCACTGAAACAAACGGTTTCGATGGTAGACTATCTAGTGGAGAGTATGGTTCTCAAGATGACAAGTCACCACATCTTGGGTTGTCTTCCGATGAATGCACTGATTGCACCACCACATCCCTATAAGATGGACTAACGACCACAGCTTCTCATGAAGGGGATATGGTTACTAACGGTGGGACACACTATTTCTCTTCCTCTATTGGTCCCTAGAACAACTCTCCATGATCTATGGTTGAGGTAAAGAATGATCCTATTGACAATAGGGAGGATTTCATGGTTGGGCCCTGGAAAGAGGTCAAATCTTACTCCTCCTGGATGTATCTTCGGAGGGATGCAGGAATCCGGTGGACTTCACTTTCTAGAAGGATGGGGATTATACACCTCGTTCAAGACCTATCCCCTAAAACAAAATATCGGGGTGAGGTTTCCATCACTGAATGTCACTTCTCCTTAGAATCTAAAAAGAATAATGGTTTAATCGCGGTTTGAAACTTCCCTGAATTTTTCCTTTGGCGACGGTGACCCGCCCTCCTACCCCGAGTGGTTCTTCAGGATAGGGTAGGTTTTTTATATAGGGAGTTCCTCCATGCAGATTAGTTCTAGAGTGGGGAGGACCTCCACCCACACTGGATGGTATGTGAGGAGGGCCTTCAAATCGGTTGTTGCTGATATAGGGAGGTCCCCCGATCTAATGAGTCAGGGTATGAGGGGAACCCAGACAAATTTCTAAGGGAACATGGGGAGTAACTTAATTTTTTATAGTTTTGGAGTGGGGAGGGCCTCCTTTGAAGCTGATAAATACATGGGGAGGACCTCCATGGTGGCCATCTGTCGTGTAGGGAGGACCTTCATGTCGGTCGGCCCTAATAGCGGCAGTACGGAGAGAGACTTCATACTGATTATACTGGACATGAGAAGGGACTCTGTGTTCATCATTGATGAAGCGGGGAGGACCTCCACTTTGGTGATTACTGGCATGGGTCGGACCTCTATTGGAATCAATGAGCACATGGAGAGGGCCTCCATGTTGTTGGGTGATTGGGAAAGGAAGACCCTTGCATTGAGAACCTAGTATATGATGGAAATTCTCATACCTAAGGCTAGGATCATGGGGAGGATCTTCATGTTGAATGAATGAGTGAGGAGGACCTCCACATTATCTGATACTAGTATGGGGAGGAACTTCCTACTAGGTGCCATCATCTCGGGTTGGCTTGTGATGGCTACTACTTCCCCAGATAACTGGGAGAGAAAGTTCATCTTGCTCACAGGGTGATTGGTGATTCAACTTTAGTTAGGATTAAAAATGACATTGCTCTTTAATCGGGGGGTTCCCCTACCCAATGATGATATTGGGTTGATAGATCATGTCGATGGTGGCTCGGTCCATTGAAGTAGAGGATGGTGGTGCCCCCTGGAGGGAATAATCCTGAGCTAGCACCCGACGTTGATGTCAGGTCAGCTAAACTAGATCCAATTGTGCAGGAGGATGGACAGTTTTCTCCTCATTCTGTAGGACTGGCTGGCGACGTTGATGCAACCGGGTGGGAGCCCTCCTCAGCATATCCCTAGATGAATTCATAGCTGGGTGGACTCAGACATCCCTTACTTCATCTACATAAGGGAGTGAGTTATAAGAGCACTCTGAGGATAGACTCCCAAAGCTGTTGAAAGTCGGAGTGGGGAGGAGTGGCTCCCAGCGTGACCATTGGGGGTGATAGCGCTAACAGGGCACAGAGGCCTCTATGTATTGGCGGGCCATGTCCCTTATCAGGATGACCCCCTCCTACTCATATTGGTGAATAATAGTCTCAATCACCCTCTTATGAATAAATTCAAAGGGTGAGAGGGGGCATGGGTTCCTAGTAGCTGCAGGCGTAGGAGTCATCATAGAGGAGATGAATCCATGGGTAATTTTCACATTCGTATGGCCACTACCCCTACGTCCATAGAAGGGAGATGATCAGTTTCCTATAGTTTTATCTTGGGTACTGCAAAGCAATAAAATTCAATAATTAATACAGAAAATTGGAAAGTGATGCACAGTTCCCCAGTGTCGTTCACTCTTCTATAGTTGTATAGAAATATCCATGCTAACAATGTCGCAGACTGGAATTCCCAACGATTAACTGCCCCAAAATTTTTTGAATTTCACACCAGGCCCACTATTTTCTTGGTAGGAACTAGCACCAGATAGCTGGATCTAGAGACATGCTTATCTACTGATGTCTTGAACTCTATTATTCTCCATACTGAAGAGAATATTCACACTGGGTTCAACATTTTTGTTTCCGACACTTTCTCTGGGGTGTGCGCCATCATGCTGCGATGCACTGGATTTTTCCCCACATTTCTTATTTCTAAAGGTGGGTGGCATCCATTTCTTATTTAGAGATGTTTTCTCCTTGATCAAAATGATATGATTGGATTTAAGTCTCTCCTTCCTTGGATTCCTCCTTGTAATTCATCACCTAGTACGGGTCTCTATTATAGATTTAAGATGTTGTTCGTGAAACGATTCTCAGTGCCACATCTTTGTAGACATCAATTGATTACACTTCTTTTGTCAACACATTACAAGGTGTTAAGTCAGGGAAGTAACCTTCAGTTTGGATAGTAGTCATGTTATACATTGTTAGCATGTCTGGAAGCTGAAACACTGGTATACCTATATTTCTTCCCATTATGATAGGGATTCTCGAGGGCGCAGAAACCCGAGGCATCCCACATTGAGTGCAGGTAATTAAATTCCATAGGCATGCCCCTGATATTTTCCTCGGTTTCCTATGTTTAACACAGGGTATGTCATGAGTTTAATTTCTAACGGAGATGGATCGGGCTGATTGGAACACTGATGGGAGTGGATCAGATGGGTATATCCCTAAGAGGAAGCACCTGAGGGTTTTACTGGATGGGTGGATCAAAATTTCCAATGAAGACGGATCTCAGGATGCTTGGTTCCCTATAAAAGGGACACCAAGGTTTACCATTGGATGGGATTTAACCTCATGAAGGCCTCCTACGTGCCCTATATAGAGGACAAGGATCAAAACCCACGTAGTTCGAGAGGGTGATGAATCAGGATTTACAAAAAGTACAGCCACCTAGAGACCTATTGGGGATTACACATGGTTAAATACCCATCGCAAGAGACACACTCTTGGTTGGGTGATTATAGATTGTGTGGGGATTATGTGTGGTTAGTTGCTCGGGTGCCGCAAGGAGTGACGATGGGATAGATGACATGATCTCACCGAGATGTGGCATCCTGAGTAAGAATCAAAATGGATGACAGATGGTTGAATGAATTGGATGGTGAATGATATGTAACTGACGTGAACATGATGGTAATGTTGGGATTAAGCCTCAAATAGGATTCCTACGTATCCATGTGACAGGGAATCAAAGTCCATGTAGTTCGGTGGGGTTATGGGAAACCTGAGGAGGTGGCTCATGAGGGTGGAATCATGGATGGGACCCAAAGGAAGTATAACCTTCAGGGGGGGCATGACCTTCCCTAACAATAAGGGCTTAAGGGAGAAACCAGGATGGAACATGAGTGATGGGCTTGAACCTTAGGGATGCTTTCTACGTATCCCCGTGGTAGGGAATCAAAGTCCACACAGTTCATTATGGGGCATAAAATCAGGGTGTACTCAAAGGACAACTACCCAAAGACATGTTGGGGATTATGTGTGGTTAGCATTTCATCGCAAGAGGGACACTCTTGGTTGGGTGATCATGGATTGAGTATGGGGCTTATGCACGGTTAGCTTCCCAGGAACTAGTCTGATGCCAATAAGGGACGGACCAAGGATGCAGGTCCCAAAAAAGGGGACACTAAAGTTTACCAATGCTTGGGTTTGAACCTTAGGACGGCGTCTTGTGTAACTTTTCTAGGATACAAGGATCAAAACCCACATATTTATAAAGCATACAGTTTAACATCATGCGGGACGAGGGTGAACCAACGTGAAGTGGTTGGGACTGATGGGTGATGGGCTTGAACCTCATGGAGGCTTCCTGTGTACCTTTTATGGAATAGGAAAAGATCAAAGTCCATGTAGTTAGGAATCATACAGTTTAACATCATGTGGTATGGAAGGGGAATACAGTTTAATGTCATGTGAGATGAGGGTAAACCGGCGTGAAGTGGTTGGTACTGATGGGTGATGGGCTTGAACCTCAAAGAGGATTCCTATGTACCTTACCCAGAATGGGTAGATCAAATTCCATATAGTTAAGATGGGGAATGGGGCTTACATACTAAGGCAGCCTGAAAAGGTAGTTTCATGGTCGATGCTTACTCTAAGACCATGTGAGTCATGTTTAGTATGAGAAACAAGAGGAAATAAATACCTGACGATCACATCATGAAAGGTGCATCCATGAGGAATGGAGTGGGACTTACGCGTGGTTAGAGTCCCAGGGAGATGGAGATTGGGACTTACTCTAAGATGGAGGCTCGATGGCAATAAATCCAAAAGGTAGAGGAACAGGGTATCGAGAGTCCCCTGTGCCCATCTCTCCTCCATTATTTGTGCTTAGAAGAGGTGGGGAGGATCAAGGGTGATACCTCTTACAAGAAAGGCTATGGGATTACACCAGGATGGTTTCCCTTCCCCGTAGATATATGTTATTCTATGCAAGGAGGATCTTATTCCATGTGAAGAAGATCTCACTCCCATGGAGATAAGTGGGAGTGGAAAATGTCCAAGGTGGGACACCCCATATATATTGCATGGGGAAAGGCTATAGTTTAACATCATGTACTGGGGAAGATGATGCTTTGTAGTTTAACGTCCTACATCTCAGACGATGGAGATTCATTCCTCACCCCTAGTACTTATATAACCGGTGCGCTTTAACCCTTGGTAAAGGTAAGGTGCCAGCAATGATTTATGGAGATAGGGTTGTGGAGTGATCCATTGAGGGGCTCATGTTAGCATGGCTATGTGAAGAAGCAATATACGTTAGTGTGCCTATGCGAAGAAGCATGAGGAAAATCAGCACAACATGAAGCACCACCCAAGGGACTTTGAAATCACTTTGTACAAACCTAGAGGACCATATTGTAGAAGTATGCACATGATTGGTGTCCTTCGGGACAGCTGGGGTTCAGTTCACATTGCTTTCATCGCTTATTACGGATCGGGCACATCGTTAGGTGTGGAGTTTAGATCTCTCCTCTCAGGTATCATTTTATGCAGAAGAAGAGGTCTTCAGGTGGCGGAGGTTGAATCTAATTCAGAGATTCTAGTTCGGTCCCTTAAGGGGAAATGCGACGTGACATGGAGATTGTTGTATGTTTTTAGAAGATGCAAAGCGGAGACCAACCAGGGCAAGCTGATCCATCACAGTGTAAGGGAAACCAACTTTGCGGCAGATGTGTTAGCTCGTGGGGGCAGGACGGAGGAGACCTTGATAGTGTTTGATAGTCTTAATTACCTCCCGTGCAAGTGTGTTAATGTGATCTGAAAGGATTCACTTGGTCTCCACTATTTTTTCCCCCCGTGATTTGTTCCCCTGGGGTTCCTTTCTTGAATAATAATAAAAAAATAATTTTCAGTCAGTCTATTATGCATCTTTATATCTTTCCATGTCTTTTTCCCCTTATCTTTTTTATAATCCCAAAAGGGGGAGTATACTTGAATGGAATTTACGATGGTAATAATCATATTCATACTCTTAAATGTTAAGAATAACATTATTCATATTCATCTTTATTGGATTTATTTTTATATACATGGTAATTAATGCCATAATTTTTTATCATCAAAAAGGGGAGATTGTTAGAACCTCCTTATTTTAATGATCACAAATCATGATTATTATGTTTCTAACGAGTTCAATGTTTTATGATTGTAAATAATTTTTTAAGTAACTTTCTAAACAAACTTGTTAAAGTTTAAATATACCAAAACTACATAGAAGCACCATAGACATTAGAGAACTAAAGAGACATGGTTTTCTAGTCACCAAGGATAGTAACTCGTTATTGGTAGATAATAATGATCCTATTTCCTACAAGGAATAAGTAGGTAGATAAAAAGTTATAAGATGGAAAGAAGCCAATAATTTTGATTTAGATTCTATGTATCATAACAAAATCTGGGTTCTAATCAATCCTCCAACTAATGTAAATATCATTGGGTGAAAATGGACATTCAAGAAGAAATTGGACGTGGAAGGTAAAGTTAGTACCAATAAAGCATGAATAGTTTCTAAAGGTATTAAATAACATTAAGGAATAGATTATGAAGAAAAAAAATTACCCGTTTGTATGCTTAAATCCATCAGAATTCTACTTTCCACAATATCTTACCATGACTATGAGATTTTTCATATGGATATTAAAATAGCTTTCTTTAACGGGAACCTTATGAAAGATATATGACAAAACCAGAAGGTTTTGTGACTCCACATGATTCCAATAAGGAATGAAAGTTGTAGAAATCTATTTATGGGTTGAAGAAAGCATCCAGGTTATGGAACATTTAGTTTGATAACCCCATAAGGGAATTTGGTTTCATAAAGAACAAATGTGAGTGATGTGTCTACAACAATTTTAGTGAGAGTGAGATCCTTTTCTTTGTAGTATATGTTGATGGTGTGTTACTTATTGGAAATGAGATACCAGTATTGTAGTTAGTTAAGGTCTGGTTAAAATATCCTACATCCTCTGGATCAATATCATTCATGATAAATCCAAGTGGTTACTTGGGATAATTCAGGGTACATACATTAACTAGATACTAAAGAGTTTTTTTATGGAATAATCCAAGAGTATATTAGTTCCAATGTCACAAAGTATACATCTCTCTAAGAAAATGTGTCCTCAAACACAAAATAAGAGAGAGTGTGTGAGTAGGGTCTCATTCACATCTATGATATGATGAATCATTTTGTCATGTTATGTATCAGTATTGATATTTCCTATGCCCTGAACATGGTAGGCAGATATCAAGAAGATCTAACATAACAACAATGTACTATTGTTAAGGATTTTCGTAAGTATATAAATCATGTTAAGGATATGTTCATGATGAATATAAGAGATGAGGATCTAGTCATCAGGGGATATATAGATGCTAGTTTCTAAAAAAATTAGAACAATCTAAAATCATAATCAAGATATGTCTCTAGTCTCAATAGAGGAGTTATGAACTTTGAAGAGCTCAAAATAGCAAGTTTTCATCAATTATATAGTGAAGTTTGAGAACATTATAGATTTTTACGAAGCTAAATAAGTAGTTTGGATATGTAACATCGTTCAGGATCTTTATGTGGTTTCTATAAGTATAATCCTTATCATGTTGTATTATGATAATACTATAGTAATGAATCTCAAAAAAGAGAAAATGTCACATCAAAGGATGAATAACATACTTCAGAAGTTTCACCTATTAAGGGACTTTATTAAAATGGGTGAGGTCACTATAAGTGGAGTTTCTATGTAATAAATCATAGTGGACCCCTTAAATAAACTATTATCTTAGAAAAAGCATAAAAATCATGTGAGAGATAAATGAATAATATTTGTTAGAAGTTGGATCTAGTGAATGTGAAAGTCTATTATAGTTGGTACCCTAGAACCAATTAAATTTTACTTTATGATTACATTCATATTCATGGTTTTGAATGTTAATAAAATTCTTATCGTAATATGATTGTTCTTATGTGTGATATAGTATGTGATAATGTCATTAGGGTACTTATCACACTAAAAGGTCATAGAAGTTCCCTGCTATGATGAGAATATTTAAGTGTTATGACATTATTCCAAGAGACTAATGTGGTTCCTAGTAGTATAGTCTTTATCACATTGTATTATGATAATACTACTTCAGTGTATCTCGTAAAAGATTCAAGGTCGTATCAAAGGATGAAGCACATACTTTAGAATTTTCACCTATTGATGGATTTTTCTCAAAGGTGTGGGTCATTGTAAGCATAGTTTCAATAGAATAAAACATAGTGGACCACTTACCTAAAGTTTTATCTCAATATAACCATGAACATCATGTGAGAGATGGTTGAATAAGATTTGTTAGTAGTTGTCTCTAGTGCAAGTGGGAATATATTTTAGTTATCATCATTGGATGTTCTTATTTGTGGATGTGTATATTGGTCCTTAGAATCAATATTATTATTAATGTATTTATTGAGTCATTTAATTTTATGTATTGATAAAATCTATGATGAAATATGCTCATTGAGAGGTAGGATACGTTGGGTGTGTCACAATTGATATGGAATTAATGAATAAATCAATAAAGGATTCTTCCCTTGTGAGTTTAATGGAAGTAGATATCTTGGGCCCTTTGATGGGAATAGAATTGGATGACTAAATATATGTCCATGATGGTTTCATCAGCAAGAACATTTATAAAAATTCAAATAAAAAAGATTCAATCATATACATTGATAACTCATGTGATGCAACCTGCTTGGTGAGATATCATGTCAAAGATATTGAATTACACAATGATTTTTCATATGATTTTTTTTCATTTTGACATTAAGACCTTTATTTATGGGTTCATAGACACGTTATAAGACAAAAATCTAGGAATTTAGGCAAGTTTTTCCAAATTCTAATAAGAAATAGGGCCTAGAGGGTCACACACTAAGTGTATTTAAAACCTTAGTTAAATTTTATATGAATTTAATATTAGAATATAAAATTATTCTCTAAATCCAATAATTAATATTTATTCACTTATATTGATCATATATATATTCATCCTCTAATTATTTGATAGAATAAATATGTGATTTGAATATTTAATAAATATTTTTTCACCATTTTAGTGAATATAATATTTATTTATTTATTGAATGAATAATAGAGTGATATTCATTTATTTAAATAAATAGTAATTATTTCAAATTTGATAAATATTGATGAGGAAATATAGACTGAGTTAAGGGTCCACAGAGAATGATATATTAAATATCGTTTAAATAAATATTAATTTATTTATTTAAGTAATATTTATTTATCTGTAGATTTTTCACATGTATAGGAAATATTATTATTATTATTATTATTATTAGACATGAGATTTATTAAGAATTAAGTAATTATTTAAGGGCGTGTATGCAATTTACAATTCTTAACCTAAATCTAAATACCTGGTTATATCATTTCATAGGGTTAGATATAATTTTTCACAAAACATACACTCTGATGACTCTCTTATCACTAGATAGAAAAAATATATAGAATGCTCTCAAGAACCGAGAGTAAGAATCTTCCTCCTCCCTCTCTAGCCCCAAGAGAACTAGAATAATTCCTCAAGCCTCAAAAGGAATTTTTTTGTGATCAATAGTGAATGTCATGAGTGTTAGAGTCATTCATACTAGCACTCAAAGATTTCTTTAGCAATGTTATGAGGTTTGTGGAGCATGTGTGGATCACGACTAAAGAGATTTTACTTTTTAATCCTGTAACACAATTACAGTACGAAAACAAGAGATCAACTAAAATTTAAACAAAGAAATAATTTCAAGATGAGTTAATTTTTTATCAACATAAATTAATTATAAATTATATGTGATGATATTATAATTTTAGATTCTGGGGTTGATACTTTTCTAGTTCTAATGATTGATCTGAAGAAGATAATGAAAACACATTATTGGTAATGGGACCAACCACTTCCACTATGCCCTAGAACCTTCAGAAACCCCACATTTTAAACCCTAAATCTGATAAGAAGAAAAATAAAACAATAATAAGGAATAACATTCCTTTAATCTAGCACCTAAACACCCAAGATCTAATTGAGAAGAGATATGAAGGGTGTAATACACCAAAATCATATTAAAATCACCCTAGATTCAAAAACCTTGTATCCAAGTAAGAAAACAAGTCAAACCATAGAAAAACTAGTTAAAAATAGAATCCCAGAGTAGTTAAACCCTTAAGGATGGTGTTGCATTTGTTATAAATACTTGAAGATGATCAAAATTAATTTGATTAGGTTTGGTGTGAGAAATGTTTTTTGGGTAAATTTTTGGGAATTTTGAAAGGATAGATTATGGAAGTAAAATTTGGGAACTCGGATGGAGACATTACACCAACACCATGGCATGTACAGAATGAGGCCAATAGAAGGACATTTATCAAAAGAAGCTAAATAGAGGGATTTCAGTGGATGTATTATGAGTGAATATGCATTCACTAAAAGGATTATTGGATGGTATGTTAAGTGTTAGTAGGCTGGGTTGAGGTAGTCCAGTAGATTGAGCACAGTATAATGGAAGTTCTAATGTTTTTTTAGTGAAGTGTTGTGTGAAAGTCACTCTAACGAAGAAGACAACAAAGGTAAAGTATTGGAAGCACTCCTTGTAGATATAAGAAATGTGATATTGTGTATAATCACCAGTGGTAAGTTCTCAAGGTGAAATTCACTATTCACCGGGTACTGGTAGTTGTGGAGGTGATTTATACAATTAAATATAAGTTTCTCACATCGATGAAAGGTCACCGGTGAAAGTAAAATGGTATTCATGATTGGAAGACAGGTTGGGGACCTCTATAAAATGGCCATGGTCCATATGTGATGGAAGAGAATAAGTGGATCTAAAAATTCCTGACAATGGATGAGGTGGTGCCCCTTCCAAGCAATCCAACCCAGTCATGTAAAACTTACTAAGGTGAAATATCCAAACTCAAAGGTTGAAGATTTGTAAAGAAAAGTATAAAAAAGAGAGTATCAGAATTGGAAATGGGTGAAGAATTTTGTGATACTTATTCTAGTAGTTTGATTAGGGTAATTAGGTGGTTAATATTCATCTATTTTTTAGAATTAATCTGAATAAGTTAATGAAAAACGATTTCCCAACCTCTTTCAATGTTTACTATAACCTTCAAAAATCCCCTTGTTAAAACCCTAAATTTGATAAGAATAAAAATAAAAGAAGAATAAGGAATGGCATACCGTCAAATCAGCACCCAAACATCCCAATATCCAAGGGAGAAGAGATATGAAGGAAGGAATGCACCAAAATCGTCTTAAAATCACCCTAGAGTCAAGAACCTTGTATATAAGGAAGAAAATGGGCCAAATCATAAAAAAAGTCGATTGAAAATAAAAGCCCTGATCAATTGATCCCTTGAGGATGATATTTTATTTTATAGAAATAATTTAATCTTTTCAAGATTTATTCTATTAGGTTTGGAATGAAAAAAATCTAGGAAAAGTGTTGGGAATTTTAAAAGGATGGATTATGAAAGCAACATTTGGGAACCCAAATGGAGACATTACACCATCATCATAGCATGTCCAGAATCAAGACAGTGGAAGTACCTTCATTATAAGAATCTTAATAGAGGTTGTTCGGTGGATGAAACATTGGTGAATGGGATTTCACTATAAGGATACTTGGAAGGTAGGTTCAGCAGAAGTAGGTTAAGATGAAGTAGTCTGGTAGATGGATCACAGTGGAATGGAAGTTCCTTAGGATTTTTTGTGAAGTGTTGTGTGGAAGTCACTCTAACAAAGAAGACATTGAATATGAAGTGTTGGATACACTCCTTACATATTTATGGAAGGATGCGTTGTGTATAATCATCAGTGGGTAGTTTAGAAGGTGGTGTGAACTGTTCATTGGGTGTTGGTAGTTGAGGCAGTGATTTCTATACGAAATCAGAAGTCACTCACATCTACATAAGGTCATCCGTGAAAGTTGGATAGTAGTACTTACTAGAAGACCATTTGGGGACCTCCATAATAATGGAATTTGTAATGAACCTAAAATTTATTTATGGTATTAATATAAGTACTTCTTATTTAATAATTATTATTTTACAATAGATGCACATATAAATACTTTTACATTTATTTACACATTATATATAAATATGAACTAGTACAACTAGGAACAGTAAAGGGATATACACATGGTAGAATAGTCATTCACTAAAAGGAACTCCATAGTCTTGAATTCCCCCATAAATATATCTCGTCCCAAAAAAGATCATAAAAATAAATAGAAGCGTTAGGAAAATAATTGATATTATCAAAAGATGTGTAAGAACATTTATAAGTGATGTAGTGTAAGTGAAGTAGTGAATGATTAATAAATAATGATAGAGTATTTATATATAAATATGTTTGTTCTCCATTAATATAGTTATTCAATAAGATAGTCGGTCATTATTATTATTGGTTAATAAATTCTATTAAGAATATGTTTTATGATAAATGTGAAAGTTTTAAATAAAATTTATTTGCATTAAATATTATTATAATAATTTTTTTTAATGATAATATATTTTAACTAAGTCTTAAGTAATTTTATAATGGACAAAATGTTTATTTTTCTATAAAAAATTTAATTTTCTATAAATAATGTTTTTTATTTTTAAATTTGAAATTGTAAAATTTATAGAATTATTTTGATAAAATAAATTTAATTTTTGGACTCGGTACATAAAAATTATCTTAGGGTAAATTTTTGGGAATTTTTTAACAAATTTGTTTTTTTTTGTGAAAAAAGTGAAAATTACCATTTTACGAGCACTGCAATTTTAGGACATAATTATTATTTGATCATGATTAAACATTTTAAGAAACATTTTATTCAATAAAAATTTAATCTAATAAGTATAAAAATTAATTTAAAAATATTCATTTTAATTTATAAATTTATACTTTACATTTTGGAACCAAAAATTAGATTTTTATATAAAAGTTATTTTTGGTTTGTGTGCCTTAAATGGGTTGGTTAGAATGTAAGTTTTGAATTTTTATGTCTTTTAAAATCCAAAAAATCACACCCAATCATTAATAATCTATAAACTTGGTTGTAATTAATTTCACCCACAAGTGGATGGCTTATATAGTAAAATAACCAATATTTTAACCCTTAAAAACCACCCCTCCTCAAGTATAAATACCCCCATTATCTCCTCACTTCCACAAAAAAGTCTTTGGGAATTAATTATATATTCATATCCCTATTAAGATTCTCTCCATGGTGGTTACAAGTTTTTATGGAGTCCCTCTCTAGCTTTATAAAGCATCCTTCCAAGGTACAGGATCTCTTCCTCCACTTTTTCAATCGAGTACTTATTTTGTATGAGTCTTTTGATTCACAATTTATTATCTTGAAAAGTGTTTATAAACACCCCCATTATTTTTTATATGAGGTCTTGTTAATAATATATTTCTTTTCCCTCTCATTAAACTCATTCCAAGATTCCTTTTGTGTACCCTTTATGCTGTCGAAATAATGGTTCCTCCCCATTTCCATTGACTGACCTTTTAAATTCCTTTTTATTTCAACATGAAATATTATTATGAATCATTATTATAATCTCCTTAATATGTTATAAATGATATATCACTATTCCTATGAATTATTATACCTTCGTAATCCATTATAATGCTCAAGCTTCCTCGTAGCCATATAACCATCCAAAATTTAGTAAAGAAAAGTGTGTAAGGTTTTATCAGCAATGAAATATTTGTCTGGATACTACAAGTGGATTTATGTCTAGAAAATTTTTACCTAGGGGTAATAACCTTGAAAAGGAAACATTGTATTTTAATCTATTCATCACTTGGTGCACAACAATAGGCCTTGTTGCACACCTACTTTGACACTCCCGTGGGATTTTCTTTGGATAATTCACATGCAATTTATGATCAGTAATGAAGGATAAAAATATATTGTAATGAAAAAATATTTTAGAAAATATTTCTCTTTAAATTATTTTATTTCTTTTATTCCTTGTGTTACACGTAACACCAAGTTTAAACGAACCATGATACACTATTAAAATATTATTATTTAATATGACAGTTATAACCTACCTGTTAATTTGGTGGGTATGAATATGATTAACTAATTTATGAAATATATATAAACTTCCTATTTATTATAAAATTTTTGATAAATTCTTAGTAAATAATCATTCACTTTTTAGTAAAAGTCATTTTATACTTCAATAAATAAATTTTCTCTGAAAATGGTTTTACTTATGAATGAATATTATAATTAATTTTTGAAAGTTTTAGAAAATTTATTTTAAAATTTTAATTTCATTTTTAAAATAATCATGTCTAAATTATCTCAAGATGATTTTTTTGAGAATTTTGTGAAAAGATTAATTTTTTAGTGAATAGTGAAAAATACTGATTTTTATAAAACTACCATTTGCTTTATATTAAAAATCATCTTTATGATTTGAATTTGATATCAAACTAACTTAAGTAATATTTATTTATATATATTATAATTAATTACATTTTAATCACCTTATACCTTCATTTGGTATAAGTGTATTTTTGGGCTTAAAAACACATTTTTTAAGAAAACTATTTTTTATTGCAGTTTTTCAAGATTAATTTTAAATTAAATTATATCAATTATGTGAGTTTGAATCTTGAAAAATGGATTAAATATTTTTAATCAGTGTGTCTAATTTTGGTAAATATTTCCCTTTTATTTTTTGTCATTATGAATAGTAACTATAGTGATTTTATTACCATGGTTAGGGTAAATCAGGTAATTTAGGCTAAAAAATGATAAAGACTATTAAATAACCCCAACACTTGACTAAATTTTATCGGATGAGTTAATTGCATACATACTCTTCCAACATTTGGTTATATGAAATTTTGTGTCCATTTGAACGAGATTATAGCCTTTATAGTATTTTATTTCAAGAAAAGTCAAACATGTCACACTCTTATTTTTAATAACAATAATATTTTCAAATGGTGTTATCTAGAGTAAATTTTCTACTACAAATAATATTTTTAAATATAAAATATTTATATTCATTCTGTTAATTTATTTTTAATTTTTAGAGAATAAATAATTACCTTAAATGCTTACACAACGTTGACGTGGTAATTATTCAATTAATGGAAAAATAAAATAAATGATATTAAAAATATTAAAAGAGTTATAATTTGAGAAATTTTATGTTATCCATGAATTTTATATATTAACATGAAATTTTATAGATTTATTAAAATAGTTTTTTTGAATTTATACTATTTTCTTGATGTTATTTAAGTCAAAGTGATGAATTATTTAAAAATCATAAAAATATTAAATAAGGATAAAAGTAATAATATATGGTCTATAATTTCATCATCTTTGCATTTATAGGCTATTTGGAATCATTTGGCTCTAGAATGGTCTTATTATAATTTAATCTTTTGATAAATTCCAAAAGTGCCCCTCACCTCAATTATAAAAGGGCTCCTACTCCCTCACTTATTTACACCACGTTGAGACTTATAAATCAAAAAAACATAGAAAAAACATCTCCTAAACTTACATAGTCTCATTTTAGAGATTTTTTTATTTCTAAAGGACCAAATCTAGATCCCTTTATAGTATATCTAAAGGAGTTGTTTCAAAGAAAAGGCAATCGCCCTAACTGGTCACTTTTTTTTATACTTTTATTTACCTTCTAAAAATATATGGTATTTATCATAAAATAATAACTTAAATATTATAAATATTCTTAAATTTTATTATGATTATTGAAACACCACTATACACCCTCTCTCCCATCAAACAATAAGTGAAATTATCGCTAATGCATATGTACATCTTACCATCTCCACATAATGATACAAATCAGTTTCCATCACCATATTTTATTGATGGTTACTATGATGTATTTAAAGTTTATATATTATATTTATGACATAATTATTCTTCTATAATGAAAATATAATATCTACCTTCTTTCCTTCCAAACAGTTATAAAATGATAACGTAGCTCCAACGTACGTGTGGACAACCACCTCCACGAAGTGATGTGATTCGTTATTCATTTTTATTTTACTTGGATGGTAAGTAGGATAGATATGATTAATATATATAATATAAATGATATAATAATTATTATTTAAATTTGAACTATTATTTACCTTTATTTTTTTCATCCTTTAAAAATTGAATACAACGTTCATGCGTACATACGGCCTACCGTCTCCATTAACGGTGTAATTTATTTTTATATCTATAATTTTTATGAATGGTTATAAATTTGTATATATTTAATATAAATTATTTTTATAACATTATTATAATTCAGTAAATTATGGGATCATGATAAAAGTATAAGGATGAGACTGCCAAACTGAAACATGCTTAGAAAACAAAGGAATTATCACCTAGAACAGTGATTTTGATAACAAATTATTAATAAACAGGCAATAATATGTTATAAATAAATCATACATGATATTATAGATATGAATAATTTTATTTAATACATTTATAATAAATACATATTTATAATATAGTATTTTTTAAGGTAAATGAGGGAAGTTAAAACTTGAGGTGAGGGTTTATTTCACAATCTCATCACTATTTTGGATTATTTATTTTTAAGTCTCAGCTAAAGAATATTTATCTTCCATTTCCATGTTTTCTAAAAATGGTTTCAAAAGGTTTTTTTATATTCTACTAAAAAATATATATTCATTTTTACCCATGTTTTACTTTTTACATAATGGTTTGAAAGAAATATTTCTATCGTTTTTCAAATGATATACTTTGTGAATTTTCTAACAACAATATGGAAGGAATGTTTTTTAACTTATAATGCATGAGTGGATTTTCCCACCAACATGATGCCTTAATTATTTGAAACTTACTTTAAAATTTTACGAGGTTCTTTTCAAATAAAATTTTTTCCTCTATAAATTCAAGGCTTTAAAAAATGATTTCAAAATGGAAAGGTTATTTTCCAAATAATTATTCCAAGTGATCATTAAAAATAATTTTCCATCTAAGATAACATTATTTGAATTTAATTATAATTTACTGGGGATATGATCTAATGATTCATCATTATTATTTCTCTATATGGTTTATTTTTATGATGGCATGATGATTATGAATCTTATTTCTTTTCTATGATTTATGTCATGATGAAATGTTTATGAAACCCATTTCTTTTATGGATTCTGATATGATGAATGATTTATGATCTTGTGGCACACATATATATGATTTTAAATATGTGAAGTGTGGGACCTATATCTACCTCCAATTTATTAGTTAAATATTGATATCTCATTAGATGAATGGGACTGGAATGGGGAGTGAACCCATCTCAGTAAGGGGATTTATCCACTAAGATAATATTGGGAGTGAACCTAAACTACTATGATGGTTTGGGGAGTGAACCCATTATATTGTGATAGCCTTTTAAATGAGACTTAACTACTAAGGAGATTATTTTATATACTTATTATGATTCCACATGTGTTTATGACATAAACTTATGGTTCATGATTGAGTTATTATGATTTCTCATTCTTATGATTCATATGTTTTGAAATGATAGAGTTTTATGGAATAACTCATGTTTTATGATCTTTTAAAGATTGGGCATGAACTTTTTAATTGATTTTCAGGATAGTATACCCTTATAATTATCTTATTATTTAATATGATTATAAATTGATATCTCTCATGCTTACCCTTACTGGTCATATGAGTTTACCCTTTTGTATGTTTCCTTTCCTCGGGTCATGAAGAAAGTTTTCCGTAGGTTGTTTCTAAGAAGAGTACCATGAGGGAAAATCTTTATGGGATATGTTGAAGATCATTCATAAAATAAAAATATTTATATCTAATCTCCAAATATACTAAACTTATATGGTCCTTGAGCGAATTATTTTTGTACAATGTATTGAATATTTATCTATTAAGAAGTAATATTTATGTATGAAAGTCCTAGGTCATTATAGTTGGTATCAGAGTAAGGTTTAGTCAACCTTTTGATATTAGTGTTAGAAAACATTATTGAAAACCATGGGGATAAGTCTAAGTATAGGATAACACCCTGATGTTTTAGTAAGGAATAGATTATGTGTATTTATAAGCAATTACATCCTTGTATGGATACTGTAAGTGGATGTGGCTCTGACAGTGTTGTACCTAGGGTTAATTACTCCAAAAAAATTGCATTGATCTGGAATTGATCACCACATGGTGCATGAAAATGGGCCCTACTTCACACCTATTTTGGAACTCCTGGGGGATATGCTTTGGGTTAATCCATATTTTCTTTATAAACCATTATAAATGATTTGAATGGATTATAATCATGTATATACATGGTTAATCTTAAGGGTACATAGATTGAAAAGAATGTGTCATGATTTAGACATCATATAAATTATTATATGGTTTCCCACTAGGATTAGGGTTTCTCACACTATGGTTTTGTTTTAGATGGTTGTAACTAGGAGGATTCAAGTTAATCATGAATGTGATGGACAATGGAATGATTTTCCTTTTGATAAACCAAATAAAATAGAAACTAGTAGGTGAAACCTTGTTATTATTCCTAATAATAAATCTCATAATATGATCAACACTATTAACTTAGGTGAGTTTCCTGACACACCTAACAATAGGAAAAGGGAGTTTCATGATAACCATATAGGAATTAAAGTTAAATTTTCATCATGTCTATAATGTGGGAAAAAGCATGGAGGAGAATGCCTCAGAGCAATAAGAAGATTCTTTGGGTGTGGAAAATAAGGACATATACAAATTAATTATTGAGGAAAAATGAATGGTTTGGTTATAACAATGGATGGGGATAATGGTGTCAATAAGGTATCATCGACGGTTGAATTTTGTAAATGTGGACATTATGGGCATTAGGAAAATCTATGTCCTAGGGGAAATCTATAGAAAGGGGTCAGCAAGGTTGTATGAGTAATAGATTTTTCATTGAAGATCAAGAGACTATGAATTACATATGGAAGGAAATTAGTGTTAAGGAATAACATGATGAATATTGTTTAATGGATTAATAAGGAATTGAAATAATTTAAATGATTATGTATTATGATTTGATAATTATGTTGTAAATTTGTTTTATAAATAATATTCTGGATTATAATAATCATGAAACATATATGGATTATTCTGTAGTTTTTTGTCTTTAAGGAATTGATATTATATATTGAATGGTACCAATAACCAAAAAACGTGATTTAGCAGCAAGATGATATTTTTTTAAAACAGATTATTGATTGAAAGATAACCCTTAATATGTGTCCAATTTGGAGATAATAATGTTCAGTGGGGATAAAGAGACGATTAACACTGATAGGATAGTATTGGTAACCTTGAAATTGGTTAGTGATTTCATAACAATGTGATTTAATTCATCTGTATAAAGTTTATTCCATTTTGTATTTAAGGGATATATTCAATAGTATTTGGTTTTATTTGAGAAAAAAATATAATGGAAATGCATGTTTTCATTAATTTTTTATGGTAATTTAGGTTATTAACAAGTTTCTAGATAATATATGACCAAATTGTTCACACATTAGGTATGTGAGATTAAGAATTACTTTTGGGGATTAATTTTGAGTTGATTTTTAAGTCATAGTAAATTTCATTCTAAATTTATGGGTCTTGAATTTGGTCAAACATATTTTGGATGAGTTTTATGATTAACTACTTATGTATTTGATTAAGCTAAACCTTGGCCATTATTTTTTATGTTTTAAAAATTAATCAATTTATTCATATTGGATAATTTATGATAACCATTTTGGTTTTGGTTGAAATATAAAGATAACAGGAGTATCTTGTTATCATTTTTTTGATTATTTGATCCATTATAAGTTTATCTTAGTATTAGGCATGAAATATTCATATTAAATATTCATTATTTGGATAAAAAGATGATATTATGGTGGAAATTTATTGAAGGATGAAATTCTACTTATCAAGTAAGTATATTTCCATATGTTCCTAGTCTATATGGTAAATTAATTCCTCAACTCTAGGAAAATGATCTTAAGACAAAAAATTTTTCCTATAACCATTAATTATAATAAATTGATGGTATTTTTTACATATGTGGTTTATTATATTTTTATTGTTAAATTTATCAAGATCATTCAGTTTCTTGTGATCAATGATATCTAGATATTACTTTTCTTCCATGTCCATATCTTCACTCACCACTAATTTTATTCTATTTGGAAACCTATTATGTGTAATCCTAGATAAACTTTGTACTTCCATTTCTCTATTTTCAAGAGAAAATTTTGTTAACCCTTTTTACAATGTGGGTTTCCATAAAGGAATTTTCAAATGTCAAAACTTTGATTACCAAGCACAAGTTCAGATTTTGAGGATGTAATTTATTAAATTGGGGGAGAATGTAACACCCTAAGATTTTAGAAAATATTTCTCTTTAAATAATTTTATTTCTTTGATGGTTTTCATTATACGCATCACCAAGTTAAATGAATTGTGATACACTATTAAAATATTATTATTTAATGTGGCAGTTATAACCTAGCTGTTAATTTAAAGAGTATGAATATGATTAAATAATTTATGAAATATATATATATTTCATAATCGATATAAATTATTTGATAAATTCTTAGTAAATAATCATTCAATTTTTAGTAAAGTCAATTTGTTCTTCAAAAAATATGTTTTCTCCAAAAATGGTTTTTCTTGTGAGTGAATATTATAAATAATTTATGAAATTTTATAAAATTTATTTTAAAAAATTAATTTAATTTTTTAATTAATCATGTCAAAGTTATCTTAGGATTAGTATTTTTAGAATTTTCTAAAAGGATTAATTTTTCAGTGAAGAATGAAAAATAACGATTTTTATAAAACTGCTATTCTTTATATTAAAAAGTCCCTTTATGATTTTAATTTTATATAAAATCAACTTAAGTACTATTTATTTATATATATTCTAAGTAATTACATTTTAATCATAATTATACCTTCTTTTGGTATATATACATTCTTGGGCTTAAAACTCATTTTTCAAGAAAACTATTTTTTGTTGTGTTTTGTGGGATTGATTTTAAATTAAATTATTCCACTTATGTAATTTGAATCTCGAATAATAGATTCCATATTAGGATTCATTGGTTCTAAATTTTTTAAATATTTTCCTACTATTTTTTGTCATTGTGAATAGTAACTATAGTAATTTTATTACTATGGTAAGGGTGAATCAGGTAATTTAGGTTAAAAATAAAATAATAAGGACTATTAAATAACCCTAAAACTTGCATAAATATAATTTTATGAGTTAATTTCACCAATAATCAACCAATTTTTTGTAATATGACCTTTTTGGCCATTTGGATTTTTCTATGACCTTTATAGTATTTTATTTCAAGAAAAGTCAAACATGTCACTCGTATTTTTAAAAATTATAATAATTTAATATGGTGTTATCTAAAGGATATGTTTGACTATAAATATTATTTTTAAATATAAAATATTTATCTTTATTATGGTAATTTATTTTTATTTTTTAAGGAATAAATAATTACCTTAAATGTTTACACAGCACTGACGCAGTAATTATTCAATTAATGGAAAAATTAAATAAATGATATTAAAATTATTATAATTTGAGATAATTTTTGTAATACATGAATTTTATATATTGAAATGGAATTTAATTGATTTATTAAAATATTTTTTTTCAAATTTATATTTTTTTATTGATGTTGTTAAATTCAAAGTAATGAATAGTGTTAAAATTGAAAGGAATGATATTTTATGAAAATAATATTTTATTAAATTATTTAAAAATCATAAAATCTTAAATAAGGATACACTAGATAATATATGTTCTAAACCGTCATCCCCTATTCATTTATAGTCCATTTTGAATCATTTCTCTCTAGAATAGTCTTATTGTAATTTAATATTTTGAGAAATTCCAAAAGTATCCCTCACCTTAATTATAAAAGGACCTCTCCTCCCACACTTCTTTACACCATTTTCAGATTTATATCAAGACCATACCTTGATAAATTCTCTCCTAAAATTAATTATTTTCATTTTATAGGTTGTGGTCTTTCCAAAATACCAACCCTAGAGACCTTTAGAGGAGATCTAAAGGAGTCATTTCTAAAAAGAGGTAATCTCTCTAACTGATCACTTTATTTTTATACTCTTAATTAACTCATAAAAATATATTATATTTATCATAAAATAATAAATTAAATATCCTAAATATTCTGATATGTTATTATGATTATTAAAACCCCATTATACACCCTATTTCCCATCAAACAAGAAGTGAAATTATCGCTCATGTGTACGTATGGCTTACCATCTCCGCGTAACAATACATATAATTTTCCATCACCATATTTTATGGATGGTTACTATGATGTATTTATAGTTTATATATGATATTTATGACATAATTATGCTTCTATAATGAAAATATAATATCTACCTTCTTACCTTCCAAACTGTTGGAAAATGATAACGTCGCTCATGCATATGTGTGGACTACCACCTCCACGAAGTGATGTGATTCATTTTTCATTTATATTTTAATTGGATGGTAAGGAATATTGTTATGATGAATATATATTACATACATGATATAATAATTATTCTTTAAAATTAACATATTATTTACCATTCTTTCATTCCATCCTTCAAAAAGTGAATATAGCGTTCATGTGTATGTACGGCCACCATCCCCATGAACGGTTTAATTCATTTTTCTATCTATACTTTTTATAAATGATTATAAATATGTATATAATAAATATATATTATGTTTATTCCATGATTATAATTTATTAAATGATTTTATCATGAAAAAATTATAAGGACCCAGACTTTCGAACCAAAACATGCTTGGAAAACGAAGCAGTTATCGCCAAGAATAGTGATTTTGATAAATAAT
Organism: Viscum album; assembly: GCA_963277665.1. Lineage (NCBI taxonomy): Eukaryota > Viridiplantae > Streptophyta > Magnoliopsida > Santalales > Viscaceae > Viscum > Viscum album. Next base: position 39,540,187 of record OY728150.1, read on the forward strand.
TATTAATAAAAAGGTGATAATATATTATAAATAAATCATAAATGGTATTATATATATGAATATTATTATGTAATACATTTATAATAAATTTATCTTTATTATATAGTATGTTTGAATGTGAATTAGGAAAGGCGAGACTTGAGGAAAGGGTTTATTTCAAAATCTCATCATTATTCAAGATTATTTATTTTTAAGTCTCATATAAGGAATATTTATCTTCCATGACCATATTTTATTAAAATATTTTCAATAAGGTTTTTACTATTCTCCTATAATTTTTTAAAGTCATTTTTACCCATCTTTTACTTTTTACAAAATGGTTTGAAATGAATCTTTTTGTTGTTTTCCAGATGAGGTACTTTGTAAATTTCCTGAAAAAAATACAGAAAGAATGTTTTTTTAACTTATAAAAAATGAGAATATTATCCTACCGTCATGACACCTTAATTATTTCAATATTTATTTAATATTTTACATGGTTCTTTTCAAATAAAATATTTTCCTTTATAATTGTGCGGCTTTAAAAATGATTTCAAAATGTAAAGGTTATTTCACTCAATAATTATTCCAAGTGATATTTAAAAAAATATATATAAGATAAAATTATTTGATGTTACATATCATTTACTAGGGTTATAATCAAAGGATTCCATCCCTATTCTTTCTCTGTATGTTTTATGTTTATGATGGCATGATGTTTGTAAATCTCATTTCTTTTCCATGAGTTATATTATAATGAAATGTTTATAAAACTCATTTTTATGGGTTCTGATATGATGAATGATTTATGATATTGGGGAACACATATGTATTATTTTAATTATTTGATGGGTGGTACCTATATATCCTTCAAATACATTTTGAAAATATTGATATTTCATGATAGAAACAAGAATAAAATGGAGAGTGAACCTATTTCAGTAAGGAAATTTGTCCACTATGATAGTCATTGGATTGAACCTAGACTACTAGGGAGTGAACCCATTACACTATGATAGCCTTGGAAATGAGCCTTTACTTCTAAGGAAATTATTTTCTATACTTATAATTATTCCACACATGATTATGACATGAACTTATGGTTCATTATAGAGTTATAATTATTTATGATTCTTATGATTCATGTATTTTGAAATGCTAAAGTTTTATACTATAACTCTCACTTTCTGATCTTTTTCGGATTGGTTATGAACTTTATAAGTTATGATCATAATCCTATACCCTTTTAATTATCTTATGCTTTCATATTATTACCAATTGATATCTCCCATTATTACCTTTAGTGAGAATATGATCTTATCCTTTATTATGTTTCATTTCCCCATGTTATGAAGAAATTTTTTAGTAGGGTATGCCTATGAAGTGTAGCATCCCACCCAGGAAGATACTTAGCGGTGCCCCAAGATAGTTGACCACATGAACTCAAAGGCACCTCCCCATATACCAGAGGCTACTGACTAGAAGCGAGGGCCTAGGGTGTGTATGTGGGGAGACTATTACCTCATGATTCAGAGTCTATAACAACGGTAATCAATATATATAAGTAGTAGAAACAAAATGAATAATAATTAGTGGAATAATAATAAAACATACAGTTAAATAAATAGGTAGAAGATGAGTAATAAATATATATAAAATTATGATGATGATCATGTGGCTATACAAAACGAGTACACGGGATATAAGGGGTGAAAGTATATACAACATGCTATACAAAATCACACACAAAGGCCAAAACTTCTACTACTAGCATCACTATAATAGGCTCGGTCCTCTACACTCATACTCCATTCTAGGAATCAGAATCAAACATCGAAAGTTGGATGCTTCCCTTTATCTACGCTTTTAGTCATAAAGTCTTCTTGGGTACCAAGGGAGTCCCAATCAGGCTGTGAGGTATACTTAATAGGCCACCACAAATGGTTTCTAGATCAATACAGTTAGTGCATATAAAATGATGAGTGTGCTAATAATAATAAATTCAAGGCAATGAATAAATACATCAGTTTGGGTTCATTGTGGGATACTTGATTGATACTACCCACTCAGGCATAATCCAGATGTCTTTGGACTGAGGTAACCTATACGAGTAAGAAATAAGGTGAATGGTCCATCATAAAAAATCATCAAGACGTGGCCCATCCCAAGGCATGTGATCTAGGTTGGCGGATGCGTCCTTGGAAATTCATTTATATCTTCACATTATTTAATTTAAATTCCATCTTTAGGATTTTAAAAGATCCACCCAAATCCTGTCTAAGGTGATCCAGAAGGAATCTAAAGTATCACTCTAGGGGCACTATAAAATCCCAATATCGTAAGAGTTCGTCCAAGGTGACCCATAAATGGAATCCCAAGTATCACTCTCGGTATGTCATGAAATCAAACCTATGAGTTCATCCCATGTATCTCATTTAGGGGTCTGATTATCACTCATGATCTATTGTAACCATCTATCTAGAATCACATCCCAAGAATAATTTGTATTGCTCCCAGTTTGTATAAAATCTATATGAAAAAACTAAATATAAATCTCAATGATCTCATCCAAGCCATCCTAGAAGGTTCCAAGTATCTCTTTTAGCTTTGGTATGAGATAATTATTAGCTAACAAAATTCAATTAATTTAGAAAGGCTTGTAATTTATACATTTTAATCAAGTTTTCATTGGTATTTAATTAAGAAATTCAACTATGGAGGCATAGGGGCCTAAGTCATGACCTACCTTCTTCTCTTGAAACAATTCACACTTAAAAATAATTTATTACATGAAAACGCACCCCTAGAGGGTCATTTAACAAATTAAGGTAGAGGGAAGATAGGATATCAAGGAAGGGTCACACCATAGGGGTGGACCATGTCACTGCGAATAACCTAGGTGGTGATTCACCACTAGCAAGGTTCACATTAAGCTTGAGAAACCTTTCAAATTAATTTTACTAATCATTTATGGGAATAAAAAAAAAGTTCTAGAATGTGAAATAATGGAACGTGAAATAAAAGCACTAAAATTTGAGGAAATAAGCTAGACCAACTACCTTAGGTTTAGAGTGTTCTCATCTTCCAGTTTCGGCCCTTGGATAGACCTAGAATGGAAGATGTTGGAAGAATTTTCAAATTCGATAAAATTTGGGAAAATTGTATTATACCAAAATAGTGAAACGTGGGGGAATATTAGCTAGAAATATAAGGAAGAGGATTAAAAAATTACTATTAGCTTTCAATGCATCTGACGGTGATAGAAATGGAGATTGGATGGAGGCACAACCAAAATCCCTAGAAGCTTGAGGGAGGAGAGCTCTCACGCGTGGGATTTCTACTGGAGGAGGAATAAATAAGGATTGGAGGTTAAAAACATAACAAGGTAAAAATGGTAAAATATCCCTTAAAATTTGGTGTTGAACCATTTGGCTGCATGTTTGGCCTAACTGTGCACTAACCGTGCAGCATCTACTACACAAGAAACCCCATCGCATGGGCTGGACACACAGTTTGACTAATTCTGCACAACTCATGAAAAATAGATCTATGAATTTTACAAGACAAGTTTCATGTTCATGCACCCCGGACTACATGGTTGTAGATAAACTATGCATCCCTCCTCCTGCACACTAAGTGTATGCACAGTTAAGTTGCACGGTTATCACTAACTATGCGCTAACCATGTGGCTCACCATATCCTTCCAATTTCTGAAGGACCGAGCTCCGAATGAGCCTCGAACTCTCTCGAACCACTCCTTATCCATTAAATACCATCACTATCATATAACGAGAGGTTTTTAATAGTAACACAAGATTCCATACCTCTATGAAAATCCAGGATGTTAAAAACTCCCCTCCTTAAAACAACTCATCCATGAGTTTCCCTTCGGAGGGTGGTAAGGAATCGTCTAAGAAGTTTTATCCAATGAACATGTACATTGACCTCCCTCTCCCAGGTATCTTCCTGAACACGGTCATGATACCATAGAACTCATACTAGTGTAACTGAACTACCTCAGTGAGACTTCATGCTTTGATCAACAATACATATCGGATACTCCTCAAAGGATACATCTTCCTCCATCTCAATTTCATTGGGGTCAAACGAATGATACATGCTAGTATGATATCAATGAAGTTTTGATATATGGAATAAATCATGTATGTAATGGTACCTCTAAAGTACATGAAACCAATAGGATATCATCCTGACTATCTCCATGATCTCAAAAGGCCTAACGTAACGAGACGATATCTTGATCTGTCTCTAAATTTGTTTTTGAACTAATATGGTTGATACTCGTAGAAATATACAATGTCCCACCTCAAACTCTAGAGTTGAATTGTGAATATCGGCATAAGACTTCTTCCTAGACTGAGTTATAGCCATACATTTTTGAATCAGTTGTACTTGCTCTAAAGTCTCCTGAACATGAGAAGGAATCGGTATTGCTACCTCACCTGTCTCTAACCAGCACAGAGGTGAACAGCACGACCCACTATAAAGGGCCTCATATGGATCTATATAAATCATTTTCTAAAATCTATTATTGTAAGAAAACTCAACAAGAGGTATATTTTTCTCGTATGAACCTCCAAAATCATGGACGTATGCTCGGATCATGTCCTCTAGTACTTGTGTCATCCACTCGAACTTCCCGTTAGTATAAGGGGGTAAGCTATAATCAAGAGCACCAGTGAACCCAGTGCTTTCTGTATCCCCCGATAGAAACGTGATGTATACTGAAAGTCTTCTTCTAATACAATATAATTGCGAACACCATGAAGGAACACTATCTCTCAAATATAAATCCTCTTAATCTCATTAACTGAGAAGGTCTCTTAGATAGATAGTAAGTGTTCGACCATGTTCATCCTTTCAACGATCACCCATACTACATCACTGACTTGAGAGGATCTCATAAAACCCATCATGAAATCCATGGTGACATCATTTCATTACCACTTAGTAATGGATAGATGTTGTAGAAGTCTAGAGGGTCATTGGTTCCCCTCCTTCACCTGCGAACAGGTGGAACACCTCATGATGAAACCTGGAATCTACCTATTTATACCTAGTCACCAAAACTGATGGCACATGTCTCAGTATAGCTTGGTAAGTCTAGGGTGAAATTCCTAAAAAGAGGGGTGATATTACTATATCAAAACTTCCCATATGTCTGAAGGAACCCAGATATGTCTATAGAAGAGTAGGATCTCATTCTCATCAATAACCCAACCAGGTTTTGAGTTCTCATCTGAAGAACTTTCCCTCAGGATATGATAGTTGTCTCATCCACACCTGCTCCATAATAGAGGATATTACTGCTAGAGTTTCTAAGATAAATTGTATGTGTTGTTACTGAACCTCCAAGTGTATCTCAAAAAATAGGGTCATTATCCGCCACTCATTGCTAGCCTCTTGGATGGCATGTTTCTGAGTCTTCTGGATCAGGGTGTTAGCTATTGAATTTCCCTTACCAGGTGTATAAGAAATCTCAAAATCAAATGAATGTAGATACTTTACCCATCTTTTCTACCTTAGATTGATGTATCATTATGTGGATATGTATTTGAAGATTTTTTGATCTGTGTAAACAATGAACTACTCACCCAAAAGATAATGCCTCCAACAGTGAAAATCATGGACCACGAAAGCTATCTCGAGTTTGTGGGTAGGGTAATTCCACTCGTGAGGTCTCAAATTATGGGAACCATAAACTAAAACCAACTCATCCTACATCATAACTTCTTATAGCATGATTCTTGAAGAATCATAGTAAACAATATAGATTATTCTCAACTATGGAATAATCAGTATCGGCACTGAATTTAGTCTCCCCTTCAACTTTTAAAAGGCTATCTTACAAGATTCAAACCAGATGAATTTCACACCCTTCTTAGTCAGGGCTATAAGAGGCGTTTCTAGGAATAATAAGTACTAGATGAATCTTCTGTAATAGCCTTCCATCCCAAAGAAATTGCGTATGTTGAAGATGTTCTCTGTGTATTCATCATAATCCCAAGATGGGTGGAATGGTTTTGGTTGGTGTGATAATACACTAATATTTCCTCTATGAATACTATCACAAATGAATCCAGATATGGGTGGAAAACCTGATTCATCAAGTCTATGAAAATGGATGGCGTGTTCGTAAGGCCAAATAGCATAACCAAATACTCGTACATGTTGTACCTACTTTGGAACATTATATGTGTTATGTCAAATGGCCTCGCATGCACCTAATGATATCTAGACCTAAAATCGATCTTTGAGAAAATTTTCACTCCTCAGAGCTGGTCAAAGTGGTCATTTATATGAGGCAATGGATACCAGATCTTTACCGTTAGTCGGTTCAACCATCTGTAATCTACACACAACCTAAGTGTGTTGTCCACCTTCTTGGAAAAAAGGATAGGTGAACCCTAAGTATAAGTGTTGTTTGCCTATTTATTCCCCTCTTGAGATAGGTGTATACCATCTGATCTAACTCCTAATGGTGTGTCGAGAGTCATAAATCCACTAAAGTACTCTATCACTAGGCCCAGACTTTCCATAATAGAAGTGAATATATAAAGGAGTGAGATGCACCTGTATAATATAGGATAGAAACTAAAGTAGAGGCTACCAGAATAGTAACTCATATAGTATAAGGCCCTGGACTCTTCTCCTCATGCATAGGTTTCACTTTATAGATATGGCCCGAACCATGGCCCTAATATGAAACCTGACTAACTCGGGTAGGTCTATTCTTTTGGAACTTAATCTTTGATGTCTGACTACCTCAACCACAACCCCCACCTCATCCTGATCGACGAGTAGTATACCAAGCCCCAACTTGACATGGAGATACTAATTCTATACCTAAAAGGAGCGTCATCAAAAATACTTTTTTGAATATATAGGGGGGAAAGTTCAGAAGAAACACTACAGGTGATGCATCATGCCCCATTCTTGCCACTTGACTAGCTTCCTCATACATTGGGTCTTCCTATTGCTAGTCCTACCACACTGGTGAAACAATGCATAGTTGTTGGTATGTTTCATAGGGTTGGTACTTCCCCCACGTTCACCCTCAAAAATTTCAATTTCTTCCACTAGATTAACCATCTACCTACCTGGAAGCTAAAGTGTCATGGCTCACATTTCCCACCTTCTATCCGGTTCCACTCTGTAATGAGGGACTAGTTCACTATCTCTAAAATGGTGGTCATCTAAAAAACATTCACCTACAGTCAGATGGTGTATGCAATCCCATACTCAAAATTTCTCACAGTGGCCATCCCATCACTAGTAATAGTCAGTGTGAAACATTGAATCTCAGTGAAGCAAGTTGAATACTCCATCACAGACATAGAACCCAACTGACGTTGTATAAACTCTCATGCTCAGTTTGATCATAGCATCTGGGGAAAGAAGTAGTCATATAAGGCTATCTGGAATCCATCCCAGACCATACCTTTATGATGCCCGGCCTGGGTAATGACATCCTATAAATTTTTATCAACATTTTATAGAATGTAAGTAGTGAGTTTGACTCTCCACTCTAGAGGCATCTCAAGATGATCAAAGACAAAAATCATGGATTCTAGCCATGTCTCGAAAAACTGAGGTCTTCCATCACCCAAAAAGGTGGGAGGATGTTGTTGTTTGAACTCTCAAGTCAACGCTTCCATAGTATGGTTAGGTTAGGAAGTACCCAGCAATGTCTACATGAAGTGATATAAGTTAAATCAGAACTGATCAATGGCACCCAGTGAAAGATCAACAGGTGGTGCCTTAAGTGGCACTATAAGAAGTACTACTAGTGGATCGGGGCCCACCACCTCTAAATCATGGTCATTTTCACCCTCCTGGTGTACGACATGAGGAATTCAAGGCATAATAGGTCTATAGTTTTCAAGTGAATTCTTTAGATAATATTTATAGAAAAAAGATAAGAAACAGAAAAGACAAGAAAGGATAGGTATATAGTCTTCCTATAATGAGTCATACCTCTCTTTCTGCTTCTAAATCCAGGTCTAGGTGATAAAAATAGTCACAGAAGGATTATAAGAGACACATCCTACTACCCACTAATAAGGTCAGGTCAGGTCAGGGTCAAGGTCTCACATAGCACAGTAAAGGTCCTGGTATATGGAGTGTCAAATGCAAGGTATAGAGGAAAACACCCTTTACTTTTCATTTGGAATCTCTATCCAGTTAGTAACCATTCTATTTTAAAGATTTAATTTATTGAAATTTATCCTTATTTATTTGGATTTTTATATCTCAATCTAGTTAATTTCATCACCAATTTAAAATTTATAAAGACGCATACTCTTTATAAATTGAAATTGGCGCGTCAAACAACTTCTACATGGCATGTACATTCGGTATCATGATATAACATGTCATGAATAGTGATTTGATTGAATTAACCAACATTATAAATTTATATAAATACTTTCTTCTTAAATTTCCATTGGAATTCATTTATCAAATCAAATAATTTTTGATCTGTTGTAACCAATGGGTCATGGATCAAATGTGTCATAATTGGATAATTAAGGTTTTTTCATCAATCTATGTGGTAAAACATCATTTTTATTGATATAGGAACATTAATTAATACAATTATGTTATTCCTAAAGAAGAGTTAGCACATTTTAATATATAAAAATAAAGCCACACACAACAAGCACATGAAATATAGTCAATGCATGCAGAAATATAGATATGGCATGAAATAATGCATTTCATTCAAGTCCTATGGTGCCTAGTATGATGCATTAATGTTTACACCCTCATATCATCATTCTAGGGTATAATAAATATCATCATAATAAAATCAACAATAATAACGTTAGAAAAAAATTGTTTCAACCAATGGTGAAATTTGTAAAATTGTAACTCATGCAACCAATAATGTCATTAACCCATCCTAGGTAATTTGGGTTTCCCCTATGTGTGGGTTAGCTACTCCCAAGAATAGGCTCATTAAAAAATTTCATTACATCCTAGTCTCATGTCTGATACCTAAACAGTAAGACAAAAGGAAAAAAGGGTCTCTAATACCACTTTGTAGCATCCTGCCCTGAAATCCACTTAGTGGTGCCCCGAGACGGTTGGTCACATGACTTCAAGCATGCCTCCTCATACTCAAGAGGTTGCTGAATAGAAACAAGGGCCTAGTTTGTGTCCATGGGGAGACTATTCATCATGAGTAAGAGTGTATCACAGCGGTAATCAATATAGATAAGAAGCATAAACATAATGAATAAGGAATAGCAGAATAATAATAAAATGTTCATAAAAATAAATAGAAAAAAGCTAAATAATAAATAGATGCAAAATAAATATGATGATCATGTAGCTATAAAAAATTAGTAAATGGGATATAGAGTATAGAGGCATATACCACATGTTATAAAAAACACACAAAAGGAAAAAACCGCCACTACTGGCATCAAGATCATAGGCTCAGTCCTCTACACACATACTCTATCCCAGGAATCAAAATAAGACATCATTAGTCAGACTCTTCCCTTTATATACACCTATAGTCATAAATTATGTTTGGGTACTAAGGGCGGCCCATGCAGGTTGTGAGATATACTTAGTAGGACACCACCAAAGGTGTATAGATCAATACAGTTGGTGCATATAAAATGATAAGTGTACCAATAATAATAAATTCAAGGTAATAAATAAATAAATACATCATTCTAAGTTTTTCATGAGATACCTGACCGATACTATCTACTTTGGCCTAATTCAGATATGTTTTAATTGAGGTAACCTATACGAGTAATAAATATGACGAATAGGCCATTATAAATATGCGTCAAGAGGTGGAACATCGCTAAGCATGTGATTTGGATTGGTGGATACCTCCTTGGAAATTCAGTTACATCTTCACATTTTTTAATTTAAATATCATCTTTATAATTATAAATGAGGCACCCTAAGCCTGTCCAAGGTGATTCAAAAGGATTCCCAAGTATCACTCTGGGTACACTGTAAAATACCAATAATATAAGAGTCTACTCAAGGTGACCCATAAATGGAATCCCAAGTATCACTCTCGATAGGGTATGAAATCAACCCTCTGAGCTCGTCATAGGTATCTCATGTAGGGGACCAAGTATCACTCGTAACTTGGTATAACCATCAAACCACAAGCTCCTCCAAGGTTTCTTTCCTAGGGAACCAGTATCACTCACATGGAGGTAAGAAAACACATGGTAATCACATCCCAGTCATAACTAGTATCGCTCCCAAAATGTATACAATCTATAAGAAACAACTAAATATAAAGCTTGATAATCCTATCCAAGTTATCCCATAAAGATCTAAGTATCACTCTCATCTTGGGTATGAGATAATTCTTAGCTACCACAATTCAATTCATTTAGAAAGGAATAGAATTTGTACATTTTAATCAAGTTACCCATGGAATTTAATTAATAAATTCAACTATAGAAAGGGTGTAGGGGCCTAAGTCATGGACTACATTTTTATATTGAATCAATTCATACTTCAAAATCACTTTTTTCATAGAAACACACCCCTCTAGGGTTGTTTGACAAATTAAGTTAGAGTGTTGATAGGATATCAAAGAAGGGGTGCACCCATAGGGGTGGGCCACGTTAAGAAAAACAACCTACGAGGTGATTCAGCGCTAGATAAGATTACATTAATCATAAGAAACCTTTCAAATTAATTTTACTAAGCATTTAACAGAAATTCTAGAAAGGTCTGATGTACAGCACAATGAAACAAAATATAAAAGCATAAACATTGGGGAAATAAGTTAAACTAACTACCTTAGGTTTAGAGCGCTATCCTCATCTAGTTTCATCCCTTGAATCTATCAAGAATGGGAGATATTGGAAGAATATTCAAATGACATAAAATTGGGGGAAATGAGATCACACAAAAATAGAACAATAGGAGGGAATATGAACTAGAAATATAAGGAATATGATTAAAGAGCTTATTCTTAGCTTTCCAATGCATCTGACAGTGAAGTAAAACAAGATCAGATAGAGGTGAAACCAAAATCCCTAGAATCTTGAGGGAGGATAGATCTCATGCATGGGTTGTCCACAAGAGGAGGAAGAAATAAGGTTTTGGGTTTAAAAACATAACTGGTGAAAATGATAAAATACCCCTTAAAATTTGGGGTCACGTAGTTAGATAAACCGTGTGCCAACCATGTGACATATACTACACAGGGAACCCCCTCACATGAGATTTTTGTACTATTTTACTAACTGTGTGCAGCTCATTCAAAATTTCTCTATGACTTTTCTGAGACAAGTCACATGGTTTTGTACCCCGGCCTGCATGGTTTCAGAAAAACCTTGCATCCCTCCTCTTAAACACTAAGTGCTTGCATGGTTAAGTCACACGATTAGCACTAACTATGAACTAACTATGTGGCTCACCCTATCCTTCCAATTTATGGGGCTTTGGATTTTTAAAAAGATTTAGAATCTCCTGTACCACTTCTTATCCATTATATCCCATCACTAGCATAAAACAAGAGGTTTTGAATGGTAACACAAGAGTTCATACCTATCCAAAAATTCAGAACATTATATTAAGATTACCATGAGGGAAGATCTTTGTGGGAGATGTTAAAGATCTTTCATACAATAATAATATTCATATCTAATACCCAAAGATGCCAAACTTATACATTCCTTGGGAATATTTTTTTATACAATTTATTGAAAATTCATCTATTAAGTTATAATATTTATGTATTAAAATCCTAGGTTGTTATATGTATGGATTGAGATACACCTTCAATTGATATCCCTATGAAATTAATATGCCCTCCATAACTTCTTATTATCATTCATTTAATTGGGGTACTACTCTCTACATTTTTAATATCATGTAGTTTCTAAATATGATTGTTGGATATTCACCAATATGGCCACACCAATCCATTGAAAGGGTTTATTTCCCTTCCAATTTGTAAACATTGTTCATGTTCTCTTTTACTCTCCATGTTTCCCATGGATTTTACCTTTCTTATCCATGTCTATGATCCTATGCACACATGGTATGGTGGAAATATGATCTCTATGGATAATGATTTGTCACTACCTTTGTATTTCCTTATCATCTACTATGAATAACTTTTCTTCCAATTAATTTCCAATGTGGATACCCTTTCATGCTTCTTTTGATTGAAAGGTGTTTACCTAGATACTCATCCATAAATTGAATAGGTAAACCATTGACTAAACTATATACCATTTATTCTAAATGGTGTAATTTCCCCATAATTCATTATTTTTATTTAAGGGTGTTTATATAGATAGATACTTTAATTGGATTCTCGTTTATTTTCCATGAGTTCATGCTATGATTATTGATCGATTTGTGTGTATCCTTCTTATGTGAAACACATTAATTAATGAATATTAAGGGTGTTACCTAATATCAATCCAATGAATAGGTAAATAAATAATCTCTAGAGACGACATGTTCATTATACCTTGGCAGCATGCCTTGGTGATGTTTTATGATACCTTGGTCAAAATCCTTGATAATATGTTTTACAACACCCTAGTGATGAAATATGGTGATATTTTTATGAATGTATCATGTTTATGTTTCATACACATTTCCATTTTATGCCTCATGTACTTATGATCAATTTATGAATCATGTACTTATGATAATGTTATGCCTCATGTACTTATGATCATGTTATGACTCATGTACTTGTGATCATGTTATGTCTCCTATTATTATGATCATGTTATGAATATTGTACTCATGTTAATTTTATCATATCATGAATCATGTTTTACCCATGAAACTTATTAATGATCCATTTTTATTATTTATCCCTTAATGGTCTTTATAGATCACCCTTTTTTATGTTTCCCCATTTCCCCAAGAATTGTAATGAAATAGATATGTACAAGCTAAGTGAATGTGTAGAGAATGTTTGTGTGAGAAATGTTTATTGTACCATGTATTTAGTGTTAAATGTACCTAGTTCCCAAAGACACCGAACTTCTGATCTTGTGAGTCTGTTGTAATCCATTTGATGTATTAAAATGAATGTATGTTTAGCACCAAATATGAAAGTGTGGTTCTGGGGAATCTCACCATGGATCCACCTATATTGGAAGAGACTGATTGGTGATGAAAAGAATTGAAAAGGCTTAAGTGGATCCCCTTTCAATGAATCTATCTCAGGCGCACATTAGTTCCTAAGTGACAGATCCAAAGTTGAAGGTCAAAGATCTAGAACGATAGTGAGAAGAAGGAGAGTATCGGAAGGATAAATGGGTGAAAATGTTGGCAATACTTATTTTGGTAGTTTTAGTATGGTAATCAGAAGTTGCGAGTTTCCTTGTAACCCAAACTCCTCCTTGAATTAATGATATGTTTTCATTATCTCGTAGATATAGGAAAAAAATTCAGAACCATGTTAATTCGTGTTGAGAATTGTTCTTGGGTTTTACTTGCATGTTTGTATGGAGGTATTATGCTTGTTCATAGTTCATAAGTATGACCATAAACAAATTTGGATGGTTCAATATGGTGTTATGATCAGGGTTTCTAGACTTCCCATTTCTGGTATCAGATGTCATGGATTACTTCCATAACATTGTTCCATGTTTGATGTCATTGAGGAAGGTGGTGTTTCTACTTCCGATGGATATTTTGGATGGAATTATTCCCCCAAGACCCCCCCCCCCAACATATTCATGAACCTTAGGATTGAATAATGAGTTACTTACAGGATATTTATAGTATTTAGATATTCCTTTTGAATTCTTGAGTTGAATTATGCTATTCTAGATTGAGGTTGTTGAAAATATATACCAATAAATGATACATGTGATATTTTAAAGAACATGTAATATGTTCTCTAGGTTGGAGTTGGAAAAACAAAAAAAAATATTACCTATGATGCATTTATGGTACATATGATTTACCTGTGAGAAGATATTAAAATCTACAATGGAATTTATCATATGTAAGAAGAAACAAATCTTACATTTAAGCCATTTTGAAGTACAGAAAATGGATATGTATGATTTTGTTAAGAGTCAAAGCATAAAATTGGAAAAGTCCTTAATTGTTACATATGAAATTTAAGATGTCTAAAACCTATATTGTGGATACTTATGATGTAATACTTCATGCGTGTAAAGAAACACTTAGAAAAATGAGAATTCTCTATGAGATTAACAGTGGGTGATAGAAGATAAATTTTTGGAAGGATAAATTTAATTATTTTGATACTATATTATGATTTCAATAATAAAATATATTGATGCTAATTATCCATGATTTGAGCAGATATGATTTCAGTAATGAATAATGTGTGCTCCATTCTATGGAGATAATGATCACACTATAGGAAGTAGGGGAATGAAGATCATGGAATACTTAGAGGTACTATAATGGTATGCTAATTGTTTCATTGAGCATGGTATATATTGTATTCAAAGTAAAACAGAAAGATGTATATGACCACATTGTGGTAGTAAGTGTTTCATGAAAGATATTTTGTGATATTTTTACACCACGAGTAGTTTTCCACACTACAGTGTGTGATGAAGGAAGTTCTTGTTAGTGAGATACATTCCAAAACATGATGGAACATTAATTTGATTGTTATAATGCTTGATTTTTATGCATATGAATATCATGAATGTGTTTATTTTATAGAGAAAAAATAAGACCATGATATTTTAATATAGTGTGAGAAATTTTATCCCAAGTCTCATGAAAGGTTGAAATAAGAATTGATCGATATTAAAAGAGATTTAATGAGAAGATTATGTTTTCAAAAATCAAGGAAGGGTTTCCATATTCAAATATGGAAACTCTTTCATGTGGATAAAAATATAAATTGTGAATAATTATGGAAGAAAAAGTATTTGACTTTTCTGTATCTACATTGTGGAGAAATAAAATAGAAGAACAACCTATGAGAAGAGTTGTTGAGAGAAGAAGAAGAAGATACAAACTTGTAGAGACCATTATTGTCTCATGCTTCCACTGAGGTTCTATCTTCAAAATATTTGTATTGTTTACATTTCTACAAGATGGTGATCATATTTCACTAGTTGGTGCCAAAAACTTGTAACAAGTATAAGGCCACACCCTTTATTATAGCTATATATTTATAATTAAGTAATATTTTTGTGTGGGTGGGATAAAAAACACCACACAATAGATATGTAGTCATCCTTTATAGAGGAAAACCATGTTAAAAACATGTTGGGTTCCTTATTAATTTCTACAATGTATTAAGTTGTGAGATCTCTACTAAACAATCTGAATGGAATTTGGGAAATTGAAAAGGTATATAAACATTGATTCATCACCATCCCCCTTAGTGTTTATCATTTCCCACATGATCCTTTCAATTGCTATCAGAGAAAGCATGCCCTTAAAGATCTCTTGTTTGGTTTTTCAATGGAACATCATAACTCAATCAATAAAAAAGGAGTCCCAAATTTTAATGAAAAGGGTTTTCACCTATAGAAGGAGAGAATTGTGACTTATCTTTTATATTTAGGGTTATATGTTTTGGATTCTCCACTTTAAGTCTTCATGGTTCCAAAATATACTTCTAATCGATCGAGTTGTGATGGAAAGACCAAGAATGGACTACTCTCTTCGTTATCTAAGAAATAATTAATTGAAGTTAAGGATGAAATACTATCAATGAGATTTGATAAAAATTTCATAGTATTTATGAAGGAAATGGTTAAAGAATAAAAATTTCAAATTTATAGATAAAAATTTAAAGATATAATAATCAAAGAAGTTGAATTTTTAGAACATTTTTTCACAAGATTCAATGTTATTATAATTAATATTAGAGGCTATGGATAGAAGTTTGAATATCCCACTATGGTAAAGAATATCATGAGAATACTTCTTAAAAAATTGATTCCAAAATCTCAGATATGAAAGATAGAAATATTGATGATTTCACTATTGATGAAATAAAAAACAATCTCATTAATTATGATATGTGAAGCATAGTTGCTCATAAGAAAAAGTTAAAAAGGGATAAAGAAATTAGATTAAAATATTTTAAAGAAATGAAAATATAAGGTCAGTAGATTTTTTCAGATGAAGAGGATAATATGGAATACAATGTTGATACCCCCTCTCTCATGTCAAGAAATTTTATTGAGGGGAGAGGTAAGTACAAAGGTAGGTTGCCTTTAAAATGTTTTAACAATGAGAAAGTTGGTCATTTATCTATCAATTATCCCTTTGATATTAATAATGAAGGTGAAAATGATAAAACGGATAAAGTTTAATCCTTTAAAATAAGTTCTCAGAGGAGAATATAATCTATAGAAAAAGTTAAATAAAAGGTTTCACCAAAAAAATAGAAGAAATTTATTATCAATTGAAGAATGGGTTTTTGACAGTGAAGAATGTAATTATGATATAGAGAAACACAATGAAGCTTCTCAAAAGGTCCTCATGGATAAAAAAATGGAATAAAGTGATTCAATCGATGAAGACTCTTAGGTTAAAATGAGTATGATGTTGAAGATAGTGAATTAGCCAAAGAATACACCCTGAGGATGGAAATCAATATGTGTCTAAAAGATATCAGGAGGTTGAAAGATTAAAATTCACATCCCAATAAATGTTATGTCATGCTTAAACAAGTTTAGATTGATAAAAAAATATTATCAAAGAAGTATAAAGATTAAAATAAGAGAATACATAAAAGAATAATATTATTAGTGATATGACCTCCACTATTATCCTTCAGGATAAGAAGGTTGACAAACTAAAATAGAAAATTATCAAGATTGAGAAGCAGAAAGAGAAAGGTAAAGTTGATTACAAAAAGTGTGTTGAATAAAGAGGTGATTGTCCCAAGAAGTGATCATATAGAAACTATTGTTCTCTAGAATATAAATATTAAATGAGGAAATTTTCGTGTGTTTTACCTCAAGGGGAAATGATGACTTTACAAGGATCCAATGAGAAACAACAACCTATTTTAGCTATAAAGTCAGAATAAAATCAAAATTTTATCACATATATAAAGAGAATTTTTTCTAGAAAGTTCCCAAAACTAAATAAAGCATTTGAAGAAGAGAAACATAAGAGGATTTGGTTAAAACAACTCCATTTGAGTCTAAAAAAGAATATAGATAGCAATCCATATATACATAGAATTTCTATAAAATAATATGGTTTCGAGGTTATTTTTGTTTTTATTGTGTGCTTGGTCACAATTCATAAAAATAATAGTAAAATGTGTCCCTCCATAGACTAAATAGAGCATGAATAAAGGGTAAATAGTAGTAGAAAAAGGAAAATAGTGACAAAATTCAACATCTTAATATGAAAATTGAAGTTAAAAATAGCTCTGAGTGTTTGTAAAAAGCCTATAAAAGGTGTATTAAAGAAAAATAAATAAAAAATGACTATGTTACATTCAAAAAATCTTAGTTTAATCATCATCATAAATCTATAAAGACTCAGAATCATAATCATCATTTTAATATGGTGAAAGTTGTATTTAAAGCAAGTAAAACTAAGAATCCATGAATAATGGAGAGTGGTTTCTCTTCCCACGTGACTGAAGATTTAAAAAATATATAAAATATTTAAAATTATGAATTTTAAGTAGTTATCTTTAGAAATGATATCTCCCTAAAAATAAAAGGTGTTGGATTGGGTAAAATTAAAAAAAACCATATCAGCCTAAAGAATGTGTTATTTTTTTATGGCATGAAACATAAACTATTGAATGTTTCAAAAATCTATGGTGATGTAAATGAAGTAATTTTTAGAAAAAATGTATGTTTAGAGAAGAGGTTTAAAATGGATCAGTTATCATAAAAGGGTTGAGAACCTAGGGCAATCTATTTTAATTGTAGAATCCATGATAGATTGTTATTTGAGCTTGAAAACTAAAAATGATTTGTCGAATAGAAGGATTTTTTGTCTTATCCAAAATTAAAATGAGGAAGTTTATAAAAGATAAGGCATTGATAAATATTCCAATGCTAAAAGAAGATATTATTTCAATTTGAAAAACATGTAATATAGGAAAAATAGTGAACAAAAAACATAAAGTACTTAACATTGAAACTAAAAAACCATTGGACTAGATACACTATGATGTTTATGGTTCAATGAAAAAGAAGTTAATAAGTGGAGATAGATATTTTATCACTTTCATTGATGACTTAACTAGAGTGACATGTTCAGGCCTCTCAAGTCTCAAGCTCTAGACAGTTTCTTTAGGAGGCTTGCTGAAAAAGAAACATATTTTCCCTTGAAAAGGTTGAGATCATATAATAATATTCAATATGTTAATATAAATTTCTTAGAATATTGAGTTAATCAAGTTATTGGGAATAAATTTAGTACTACATATACTCCCCAATAAAATGAAGTAGCAAAGAGGAAAAATAGAAGCCTTATTGATATGTCCATGACTATGTTTTTTGAGTATGACATGTCTTGATTCTTTTGGATACAAGATATAACTATATATAGAATCATACAAAATAGGTTCTACTTGAGGACAAACTAAAACATGAATCCCTATGAAATATGGTTCAAGAAGAATCCAAATATAAAACATTTTAGAGTTCTTCATATTCCATGCTTGATAAATATAAAGGTAAATAGTGGAAGCAAGTTTGATGAAAAAATTGGTGATGGAGTATTCCTTGGTTATACACCAAATATGGGTTCCTCTAAGTGATGAAACAAAAGTTCTGAGAAGACTATGGACTTTAGTGATGTAATATTCCTATAAAATGAAGAACATAATAAAATCTCTATTATGGTGGATAATGAGTATGATAATTTTTATTTTAAACCTATAATAGTAGATGAATAAATAATACATATTCATAAACAAGATGCATATTCTACTTACACTAGTGATGATGGTGAAAACTATAAGTTAACAGGAACAAATTCAAGATAAGGGAAACATATAGATATTGTTAATATCATTGATACTGGAATCTAGGAGTAAAACCCATAATAAGAATCATGTGAACCAATCACACTAGTCTGTTTTTTAATATTGAATCAAATTTTCATGAGTATTTTGAACATAATTAGTGGATCCAAGCTATGAATAAATAGTTGAATAAAATTAAAAAGAATGAAACATGGGAACTTATTCCAAGAACCAAGGAGAAAGTCATTATTGGAACAAAATGGGTTTTTAGGAACAAATTAAATTCTAAAGGAGAAGTTGTTATGAAAAAAACATACTTTTGTGCAAGTGATATTATCAAATATAGGGAATTTATTGTTTCCCTAATTTCCATAATTGAAGCCATTATAATGTTATTTTCAATTTATATCCAAATAAATTTCAAAAAAAATCAAATAGATGTGAAATTTTCATTTCTAAATGGTGAACTTAGTGAATAAGTATATATGGAACAACTTGAGGGTTTTTTTCTTTATGGTGATGGAAAGAGAGTGAAAATTTTAATATGGAACTTTATGTACTAAAGAAAGCTTCATGAGCTTGTTACTTCAAGTTATATGAGTACTTGAGAAGCATGGAGTTCAAAAAGTGACAAGTTGATATCAATCTTTACATAAATAAGATAAACATCACATAACTTATTGTTATTATGTTTTTTGATGAAATTATATTTTTTAGTAATGAGTAAAGATTGTGTGAAGTCTTTTCAACACAAATGAATAAGATATTTGAAATAACTCTACTTTGATACATGAAGATTTACTTGGGATTATAAATTACCCAAGATATTGGTCATGTCTTCATTTCACAAGAAAAATATTCCAAAGAGATATTGAAATATCTTGGTATGATATAAGAAATAGGAGTGTTTAATACAATTTAGATTGGTGTAAAACTAATCAAGGATGATGAAGGAAAAAAATAGTGAATGAAAATGAATAAAAGCAGCTGTTTGTAAGTCTCTTGTATTTAACTTCTTCTAAGTAGGGTATAGTTTATTTTTTCAATCTATGTGCCAAATTTTAATCTAATATGAAATAATATCATATTATAATATCCAAGAGAATTTTTAGATACATATAAAATACTTCAAACTATGGTTTTTTTAAAATAAAGGGGGAGGAACCTAAAAGGGTTTACAGATACTGACTGGAAAGATGTTTTTGATGAAAAGAAATCTACTTTAGGTGGATAATTTTTATTTAGTGAAAAATTTGTAACATGGAATTCAAATAAAAAATCACCATTTACTTTGAGTTCAACAAAGGTTGAGTGTGTGGGTGGATCATAGGCAGTTACATAGATGATGTGGATGAAGATCTAACTTAAGGATGTGAATATTCAAGTTGGATATCCTTTGATTATTGGTTATGATAATAAAAGTTCTATAAATCTATCTAAAAATATGATGCATCATTATAGATCAAAACATGTTGATATAAAGTGAAATTTTCTGAAGGATAAGGTTTTTTAAGGTAACTTAAGGCTGGATTTTATTCTATCTGAGTAGAAATTTATTGATATTCTCATAAAGTCAATTCCAAATGAGTCTATTGAGAAGCTGGGGATAAAAATGGGAGTTAAGCCCACATCCTAACATTTAGGTGTGTTAATTTCTAATTTTCCTCCCCTCCTTTGTATTTAAATATTTTCATAAGTGGATAAGTTATCTATAGGGGATAAACCTTCTTGTTTATGATCTTTTTTAATGTTTTTATTGAGTGAGTGCAGTACAATTCTTAATAAAATCAGTTTATTATTTTATTTTTGAAATTATAATATGGTTTCTATTATTGTATTAAGTAAAAATTTGATGTTTGAGCTAATTACTCTAGTTTTATATAGTGATATGACTCAAATAGACTAGGTCGGTTCATGGATCATTTCTTCAAAAATGTTTTTATCATTGAATTCACATTTTCTTAGGATTTACTGTTAATAAGTGGAAAAATAATTTTTCACATTTCAAGTTTTCATATATATAGGGGGAGATTAATTTAGAAGTGATAAGGAACTAAAATATATATTATAGTCTTGACAATAAATTCAAGGGTATATTTTTCAAACTTTGAGAATGATGTTATATTTTTTTAATAATTTTAGTTGCTAATGATTGATTCGTGAATTTGGGGATTAAGGAATGAGTTTCTTATAGGTGATTTGGAGTTTTTGGATATTCATTTTAAAGTATTGAGTTTAATTCTTCTATTTTATATTGAGTATGTTGAAAATATTTCCTAATAAATGATACGTTTGATGTTTTGAAGAATATTTAATAGGTTCTCTGAGTTAGAGTTAAAAAATTGAAAAGGAAATATTATGTATGATGTGTTGATGGTAAGTATGGTGTCCCTATAAGTAGAGAGTAAAATAAAAAATGGCACGTATCATATGTAATAAGCAACACATCTTACATTTGATCTATTTTTAAGTTCGGAAAAGAGATACATATGATGCACCTGAGAGTCGAAATACAAAATTAACAAAGTCCTTCTTTGTTCGTATGAAAAGAAAGATGTATGGAACCAATAATGTGGATAAATATGATGAAATAATTCATATGTATGAAACAAATATTTGTAAAATTTAGAGTTCTCCATGATATTAACAATGGGTGATGGGAAATAAACTTTTGGAGGGAAAAAATTAATTTTGAAAATGCTATATTGTTCTTTCAAGATTGAAATATCATGCTGCTAATTATCTGTGATTTGAGTAGAGATTATTTTGATAATAAATAAGATGTTTTACGTGTTATGAAGAGAATGATAACTCCACAGGGAGTGGTGAAATGAGAATCGTGGAAGACTTGGAGGTACCATAATGGTATGTTAGTCATTTCACTAAGTGCGGTGGAGATCATAGGCAAAGTAAAATGGGAATATTTTTATGACCACATTTTGGTAGTGAGTGTTTCATGAAAGATTTTTTGTGATATTGTCGCATCATGAGTAGTGTTCCACATCATAGTTCATGATGAAGGAACAGGTTGTGGGAGATCTTTTTACCACAACATGAGAGTCCACAACCATGATTGTTATAATGCATGATTTTTATGAATATGTGGATTATGAAGGTGTGAATTTAATAGAGAAAAAGAAGACCGTGGTATTTTAATATCACTAATGAATTTTATATCGAGTCTTGTAGAAGTTTTAAATGAAAATTTATTGAGATTAAAAGAGTTTTAATAAGAATTTTTTTTTATAAAAAATCAAAGAAGGGTTTCTATATTTGAATCTGGAAACTTTCACATGTGCATAAAAATATAAAAAATTGAATAAGTGTGAAATAAAATGGGTTCAACAATGCTAGATCTACACTATAGATAATAAGGAGAGAATAATAAGCTATTAGAAGAGATTTTAAGATAATAATAAGAATATCCAAATTTTCAAGACCATTGTTGGATCGTTATTCCACTAATGATCTATCTTTAAATGATTTTGACTATTTTGTTTCAATAAGAAGGAGCTTGTATTTCACTGGTCGGTTCTAGAAACTTGTAATGGGTGTAAGTCATACCATTTCCTATAGTTATATATTTATAATAAAATAATAGTTGTGTGTGAGTGTAATAAAATACACCACATGTTAAGAATGAAACCATCCTTCATAAAGGAAAACATCCTTAACAAATGTGTTGTGTTCCATATTTATTTTTTCACTATGTTGAGTTGTGATTTTTTTTTTGAAAAAACATAATGGAATTTAGAAAATTTAAAAAGTGTATAAATAATGATTCACCCCCTAGTGTTCATATCATCCTGTGTGATCCTTTCATGAGCCCTATTTAAGTGAATACATTTCCCAACTGCACAGTTCTAGTGATCATATAGGCAATAATGCATTCCTCACTAGAGAAACTTTTATAACATGCATGGTTTACAGGAATAGTCTCGATGAAAATGTATCCAAACATGCATTTTTCACTTCCTCCCTCAGAATAATTTGAATGATATCTTGGGAAAAATACACGGTCCCCTCAACTATTTACCAACCCATACACCCCTCCAAATCCTCCAAAACATACCAATTTTACCTTCAAAAACTTCCTCATACTTCCCTAACACTTCCTGACACCTACAAATACCCCCATTACAATTTATCCTGACTATAACCAATTATTACGCCCTTTAAAAAACCAATTCTTATAATTCTTCCCACTTTAAACATTTTTAATCTTTAAAAAAATTGGTGTAAGTCAATCCATAGAATAAACATTGAAAAGGCATGTATGAAAACTCTCCCCACTATCATGCTTTTCACCCTAAAAAATATAGTGGACATGTTGAGCAAACAATTCCCCACCTCAAGAACCATAATTTTTTATAAGCTCCCCACCATGAAGGATTTTCTTCCACTATCAAAGGACATGATATGGTATGAAATTACCACCTCATTTCCTAACATTTCTACTGAAAATATCTTTGATGTATGGTATTCCATGGTGATTCCCCACCATATATGTCTTAACCCACATGACATGGACCCATAAAAGGTTGTAACACAAAACCTCACCCAAAGGTGACATTCCACCCACATTCTATCTTCAAATCAAAGAGTAACTCCAACATGGTCATATACTAATGAATTATAGACAAATTCCACATCCAAAAAATCATTATTCTAAAAAACCCTACACACCAAAACCCTTAAGCTATCTTGTCTAATAAATCAAAATTCAATCCCAAAAAAACAAAAATCCCACCTACACTAATGATCTTTACTCAAAGGACCTTTATACTATTCATCCTCTAAAACCCAAAGCATTTATTCAAACTCCTTACTATAATTTCTTTACTCGATGAACAATATTGAAAATCCCCACCCAAAACTATTTCAATAATTTTCTAACATTTTAAACCACCTCACTAGTTCATACTCTGAACCTCATTTCAATCATAAGTCACTATTGAAATCATTCTATAAGTCATTACCTATCAAAATGGACACTTACCAAGGATTACCATGCAACCTACTAAGAAACCATCTGTCTGTTATCTAGTATAAAAACCATCTACTTATACTGGAAATACTAACCAGAAACCCAACTAGAAAACTTACCAAATATTGGGTACCTAAATCCCATAATTTACCTTTCACTAACTGAGCCTACTAAACCCTTATGGTTAAAATCAAGTTAAGTTTCATCACATACCAAACCATTAGTTATAAACCATAAATCATTTGATTTTTTACCACAATAACTACATATAATCCAATTCTAGAGTGTGTTTCAAATTTCTTCAAAACATCCATACACTTTTATACCATTCAACAAACTCTTAAAATGTTTCATAACCATTCCAAACACTAATTATTCTCGATAATCAATACTCACCCACCATGAATACTCTTTTCTAACACCTTAGTACCAAGACAGCCGCTCATACCAGTTACATCAAATAGCATCAACCATTATATATCCACCTACAAAAAAGAACCCATTGGGTTACAAATTTATGTTCCAAGACACATGGAATGAAAATCATTTCCATGATCCCATGTGACTCAATGTTACAAACACACAACAGTAAAGGAAAATACAATAAACCACTATCAAATCATCATGCCAACCTTTCTCAAGACAAAACAAAATAACAAGGAAGCCACTATGGTTCCTTCGTTTATGCCTTTACCAGTATTAAATGCTATAAAAATTAACAAATATATCATAAATACACAATACATGGATGAAACACCAGAAAAAAAACTCAAAACTCATATTCATTTCAATTGAAAAGATTCATCCAGAACAACTCAATGTGAAACACCTTCGTTGAAGGGATCCATAAACAAAAAACATAATCTAACTACCAATAGGCCAATATATTTTTCCAAGCTATCCATAAACCAATCTTGGGTCATTACCTGCCAATACATTTCAAATGATCCCTCTATCACCCATGTAGTATCCACTCTCAAGAATTTAATTTATACCCATTACTAATCCATATCACATGGATTCACTAAAAAACAAAGTCTATAAGAAATTAAATGATCCACCCCACTTTTCCCAAGGATAACCCACATATTACCAATACCCAATATAAGGAGAAAACCCAATCCACAATGGGATAACTTACTCACTGCAAAGGATCATCACCATTCTAAACAAGGTGTTTTTGTAAAAACATATTTCTACCATTTACCAAGAGAATCAAATAACCATAAAAGTAATCAGTATAATATGATTTTCTTCCCACAAGCACGTTTTTTCAAGAAACAATTTTCTCATAACCATTTTATCATTATTTAAACAAAATCCACAGTGTCAAAAATGCTTCTTGAAAAACCAAAACACCAGTTGTGAACTATTTAGAATCTTATATTTTAGAAATCACGCCATTGTGAAAACATATCAAGTTTAAATCTAACCACCCCCCATGGGTGTCAACAAAATGACCACTTTAAAACCATAAAAAACCAATATAAACATATGCATTAACAAAATCCAAGAAAACTCATTTTTGAAAAAATGTTTAAATAAAAGGTACTCTACATGGGTTTCACCCAAATATTTTAACATAAAAATTTTATAAGATCATTGTGGTATATTATCAACATTTAGAGGGATAGAATCAGTATTGGTGACTTTTTAAATTCAACTTAACATGTTTTATCCCTTTTATTTTTACCTCTGTCACTTTTTATGGTTAATAGATCTCTTATTCTCTCTTCTTTACTTACCTTTGTTTGTGAGTACATCCAAACACACAGAGATAAAGGGTATAGGATGTTTTCAAGGTTTATCTTTCAAAAATAATGTTTAATCCTTGGTGTGAATAGGAAAAAAACATGATCACATAACCCAATAAAAACAATCCAATGATCTATAAAAAGAAGGGTATATCCATGAACTTGCACTGCACTTTAGTCTCTTGACACTGCATCATTATCCCACCAAGTATTTATCTACCCCCCCCCCCAACAGTTTCAAAATAAGGTGCGGTAACAACAAGATATTATTTCACCAATTTAGAACTCTACCTTATCATTGATGTGCTACTTGGGTCTTCTTCTTATTCTTATCTTACTTGCATAGCAGCAGGCCATAACTTCTCTGATTTTTCTATGAAAAATAGTGAAAACATCCTCCTTTTCCTCTTCTCAATAGTGAATGGTTAATGTAACACCACGAGCTTCCATGATACGCTTCTCTTTCAATAATGCAATAGCTTGCATTGTACGCAAGTTTGAGATTCTAACACACCGCGACCAATCAAAATAGCCATTATGAATAGTAATACCCACTTTTTGAAATTATATATATTTTGTATTTTAAAATAGACTTCATTTTTGGAATCAGAATATCAAAATTAGCATATGTTGAATTTTTGGTATTTTTCTGAGAACTTCCAATTTTTTATGAACAGTGAAAAATACATAAAAACAACTTTTTTAATCAAAATAATTTATAGTGATAAATTATACTATTGAGTGGTTTTAAAGTATAATTAGAATATATTTTTACCATTTTATCCAATGGTGGTCATTAGAATTAATTTCACTTTGAAATTGTACATAAACAATTGTCAATCTTTTGATATATATTGTTTCTTAAAAACACGCTATTTTTTGTTGCAGCGGGAATTAATTATAAAATTAATTAATGCAACTTATATGTTTGGAATTTTTTAAAATAGACATCATTTTTGAATTCGGAATATCAATTATATCTTAGGGTGAAATTTTGGCACTGTTCTGAAAAACTTCAATTTTTTATGAATAGTGAAACCACTAAGTGGTAGTTAAAAAACTGATTTTTCGTTTAAATGAAATATTACCACTTCTGTGATTTGATTTTCAAAAATATGACATACATGGTTGTCATTATGAAGTAAAATGTGGTTCAATGGGATTAAAATAATTTTTTGGTGAATAGTAACTTTTAAGTTTAATTAATCACGATTAAAGGTAATTGGTGAAATTTAAGGTAAAAATAATATTATAAAAATATGAAAATACCTTTACACTTGTCCTACACTTATTGTATGAGTCATGTAAGACCAAGAAAATCCATGGGTCAACTTGGGGACCCCGTGTAGCCACTTTAGTAGGAAAATGACATTAAAAACATTTTATTTAATGTTAAAATAAAAATGTCACAAACATGAGTTGTTTTACTAAAACCATTTTTAAATGGGGTTATAAAAGTCATATTTTTTACTATAAATATTCATTAGAAAGATAAAAGGATTTCCTACATCATGAAAAAAATTTATAATTTTTATACATTAAATAAATTAAATTATTTATGACACCATGATGATGCAGCGATTACCTCATTAATTAACGATTTAAATAAAATAAAAATATAATGTAACATCTAAGACTTACACTTTTCAAAAACCTATTGGATGAGTATATTTCAAACCCTTATCACCTTATCCTCGAAATATATAAGTGTGGGACCTTTAAAATCTGAAACTCATTATATAATAAAGTAACATTTCATGACTTTCCAAGAGTGCCCCTCCTCTCCTCTTATAAAAGGCCCCCACTACTACCACATTATTCACACCTTCAAAGCCTTTTGGCTCAGCCAAACTCTGCCCAAATACACTCTAAACTTCCTTCTCTTACTCCTAGAAGCCTCACTTTTGGAGGAATTCTTCCCAAGGAAGCCTTTGGATCAAATCAAAAAGAGTTACCCGTTTTAAAGGTAGTGTTTTCTCTTGTGTTCTTATGTTTTATTTTGCTTCTCCAACCCCCTAAAATCTTTTTATTCATTTATTTTGTAACAACACCAGTATCCTCAATATACTAGGATGTTGTTATAAGAAGGATTAGAGATACACTTACACACACCTACATCTAATGGTTAAAGAACATACTGTTTCTGTGGATGGCGAATTTCTGCCTCACGAAACGATGATTGTTCAACACTCATATCACACCTTCAAAGATGGCCATTAAGATGTCACTATATTTATATATGATATATAACATGTTTATGTTTTACTTAATCTTCTTTATTTTTCATTTATGTCATACCTTTATGGTTTCCATTATGGGTAAACGCGATATCTTCATTTTAGGAAGTGCGGACTACCGCCCCCTCAAAGTGATTTGAATTGTTAATACCATATGTGGGATGTATAAAGGATGGAGTAAATGGTATTATACATTATATTATACTGTAATTATAGTATAACTTTATATAATTATAATTTCATTCCATTAAATACGAAATAGAAATGAAAGTAGCGTTCATGCGTACGTACGGCTTACCGTCTCCATGAACGGTGCATTTCATTTCTTACCTCTAAATGTTATGTAATATTATAAATGCATGTATATACTGGATATATATGATATATATGATATCTAAATTAGGAATATAATTCTGGATATAATGTATATTTCACCACATGAACAACTTGTAATTATAAGAAGGTTATTTTTTACTCAAGTACCAAAGATCGACAAAATGACTGTTATTAACTTAAATAACTACATAATGTTCATAACAAGGTAATAAGTGATATAAAAGGAATAATGAACATGTAAAAGGTTCTTAAGTAAAAATAAATTAACTCTAGTTTTTTATTTAGGCGGTTAAAGAACGATCGAGTCAAGTCGGACATGAGGTAAGGGAACTTCTTAACCCAATTTCCATTCTTTGGGTTAATCTCCTACTTTAGAATTATGTCATGATATTATTATGTCTTATCTTGTATTTATACATTATTTATGTGTAAATATAGTTAATACACATAATAGATCTATTTTATTTTAAAAAATGATCTTTGAAAGGGACTTCATCTCAATCTCCATTCATTCAGGCATATTTTGTTTTATACACAAATTTCTTTTATACTGTGTATAAACCCCTTTGACTTTTACTTTTACTCAAAAGGAATCTTTTTATACGAAGCGTTTTTTCTAAACAACAAAAGGAATGTTTTTTTCTTACATATGCGGCGACAACGACTTCCCCGCCGCCGTGACCATTATTTGAATTTCAGCTTGCTTTACAAGCCATAACTTTTTTTAAAATGAAAAATAAATATCAAGTTTTAAATTTCTTTTATTTTGGTATTGAAAATGGTTTTGAAAGTGTTTTTATTATATCAATTTGTTGTATTGATATCTTTTGATTGAAATGTGGAAATTTTATGTTTCATTTATGCATATTTTATGTGATATGATTATGTTATGGTTTGTGATATGTTTAAACCTATTCATATGAGGAATGCATTGGACTTAATAAGTGACGGGTGGAGCCCGCTATAGCTCCTCGATGCATCGGCAGGTCTCATGAGACAAACTAGTGTCTTGGAACGAGGCCTTGACAAAATATTATTTTTAGTCTTGGCACGAGGCCTTGGATACGTGGTTATGATAGTCTGGAATTATGTATTCCATCATTATGAAAGTGGTTATTGATATTGCATGTGATTATTCGACCAGTAGAATATCCATGTGAATAAGTAAATGGAATTATCTCATTTTACTTTTTCTATATTATGTTGATGTTCAAGTTTAAAAGGATTTTGTTTTAGTCATACATTGACTTAAATGTTTATGTTTATTTATGAAAGCTTCTGCTATATTGTTATCTTTACTGAGCATCTGAGCTCACCCCTTCCAATGTTTTAATTTTTCCAGGATGTGAAGAAGTATATTATGAATGACCTGAAGGGATAGTATGAGGGGATATGAAGACAAGATGTTTTTGTAGTTTTGTTTTAATTTATGATGTAATGTAACATTTATGAATGTATCTAGTGTTTCCAAGGCTACTAAACTAAACGGTCTTTTGAGACTTGATCTTTTGTGATCATGCCAATGTTATGCAATAATGCACCGACACTGGGTAACTGGGGTCAGGGCGTTGCAGTTGGTATCAGAGGCAGTTTAGTACTAACCTTGGAAGCTAGATTTAGATAAACTCTGATTAGAGCACATATCCCTAAGACAGACTTTGAGGATTAGTATAGAAGAACTTCCTAGAATTTTGTTATTATAGAGATTTTGTGAGTTTTCTGAGCAATACATCCCTGTCTAGATATGAGCAGGTAGAGGCAGCTCTGGCACAGATGTACCTAGGGGTAAAACCCGAAAACACCTCTTTAGTACTAACCTTGGAAGCTAGATTTAGATAAACTCTGATTAGAGCACATAGCCCTAAGATAGACTTTGAGGATTAGTATAGAAGAACGTCCTAGAATTTTGTTATTATAGAGATTTTGTGAGTTTTCCGAGCAATACATCCCTGTCTGGATACGAGCAGGTAGAGGCAGCTCTGGCACAGATGTACCTAGGGGTAAAACCCGAAAACACCACTTTGATCTAGACTCGAACGGGAACTGGTGCACGACAACGGGCCTTACTGCACTCTTGGTTACGACACTCCTGGGGGATATGCTTAGGATAATTCTCATTTTCCTTACAAACCAATATGAAGGGTAATTAGTATATACTTCCATAAAGAAAACATTTATTATGATTATGGATTATATCCATAAATAGTTCAATTTATGTTAAGTGTTTTTCAAGTTTGTAATTATGTATTTTGATTCATAAACTAATCTAGTTTATGTCATTGTTTAGAAATGGCGCCTAGTGGAAGGAATGTAAACCGTATCAATGCACGCACTCCCTGTAGGGATTTCCCTCCTACTCAAGATAATTATAAATGAGCTGGTGATACAACTGGTGCTGATCAGCTTATCACCATACTGGGACAACTCACTCAGGTTATGAATAATAACCTTACTCAAATGGAGCACCCTGATCCGCAACGTGGGGGATCAATTTTAGACCGCTTCATGAGGCAAAACCCACCAACATTTAATGGGGGTACAAATCCATTAGTATCTGAGCAATGGATAAACTCCTTAGAGAAAATATTCCATGCCTTGGGGAGAAGGTCATCATGGCAGTTTACCGCCTCACTGGAGATGTCGATCAATGGTGGTCACTGATTCAAAACACAAAGGAAGATGATGAAGTATCAAATATGGAATGGAGGGAGTTCAAAGAGCTTTTCTTAGAAAAATACTTCCCTCGTGACCATCGAGCAGATATGGAAAGGCAAATTCTGAGTCTGAGACAAAAGGAGGATGAGAATGTCGCAAAGTATGAGGCTAACTTTACAAGGTTATCAAGGCATGCAGCAGATTATATACGTAACCCAAGAAGTAATATTGATCGTTTCTTTGATGGGTTAAAACCATATCTCTGTCGAGCCTTAGTCTCACAATCTTTCTCGTCGTACGAATATATAGTCTTGTGTCCTATCAAGACAGAAAAGGAATTCTCTAAATCTTATGACAATAAAGTAAAGCAAGAGAAGAATAGAATGGTGGAACAAGAGACTGATAAAGGGAAAAAGGGAAAGAATAATTTTCCATTATGCGATAATTGTGGGAAGAATCACCCCGGTACTTTCCTAAAAGGAATGGGAGTTTGTTACAAATGTGGAGAAAAAGGTCACCAGGCTCGTGATTGCAAGGGAAAGAAAGAGTCTATCAATGTTGAATGCTACAATTGTAGGGAAATGGGGCATTATGCCAATGAATGTCCTGAGCATCAGGGAACCTTACCTCAGAAAAGGCCAAGGGATCAAGGACAATCTTATGTTGTTACTACAGTTGAAGTGGAATAATTAATGTATTGGTGCTTTTGGAAACAAGGATTATATTCTGTTTATAAGAATAATTTGATATATATAAGGATTGTACTGCAGTACTTGTTGTTTTAATTAAGGTTTTAATATGATGAAGGTAATCATATTTTTAGTATGTGACAATAAGAGAAACTTTACTTTGTTTGGGGAATCTAATGTTACAATTGATTTTGGAATTTAAGGACCTTTTAGAGAAAGTCTGGACAGAGGTATTTTGGATAACTATAAAGGTTGGAATGGATTAAGTTGAACTTTGGATAGTATTGTTTAAGGTTAAAACATTTATGAAGATTATTTTTGGAATATTATAATACTATAGTTTTAGGAAAAGGACAACCTACAGGTTGGGGGATAACTCATCACGTCGGACAAAGCTGCAGGAATCGAACCCACAACCATAGTGCGATAGGCCTTTATTACCTACCACTAGCCTACAGGAAGTCCCTGGTTATTACAAAATATTTTTCCTAATCTAAATGGTATGTGTTAATATTTTGAACCTTATACAATTATGATAAATAGAATATTTTTGAGTTCTATTACCTTTTAGAGTGAAAGATGGATTTGTGGTAAAAAAAATTTAAAGAATGAAAGTCTACATGACAAGTATGTATATTCCCTTAAGTTCTTAGTAAATCTCCTAAATAAATTCCTCAACTTTATAAAAGGTAACTTAAAACAAAAACGTTGCCAGTTAACTTTTCCAAATGGGGATTCAATGACCGTTTAACTAATCAAAAGTTTGTGATTTTCTTGTGGTTAACTTTCTCCTAATCCTATTTTCTACAACTCTCCATCAAACCTTGATGGTTTGTTTTTCTTCCATGTCCATATTTTCATAGAATCCTATTATGGGCTATCTCGGGTGACCTTTGTACATATCTTTCTATCTTTTAAAGTTATATTTTTATTAACCTTATTTCCGATGTGGGTTTTCCACAAAGGTATTTCTTATCTTCAACCTTTTATTTTCAAAGAAAAATTTCAAATTGCGAGGACGCAATTTATTGAAGGAGGGGAGAATGTAACACCCCGAGCTTCCACAATACGTTTCTCTTTCAATAATGCAATAGCTTGCATTGTACGCAAGTTTGAGATTCTAACACACCGCGACCAATCAAAATAGCCATTATGAATAGTAATACCCACTTTTTGAAATTATATATATTTTTTATTTCAAAATGGAATTTATTTTTGGAATCAGAATATCAAAATTAGCCTATGTTGAATTTTTGGTATTTTTCTGAGAACTTCCAATTTTTTATGAATAGTGAAAAATACTTAAAAACAACTTTTTTAATCAAAATAATTTATAGTGATAAATTATACTATTGAGTGGTTTTAAACTGTAATTATAATATATTTTTACCATTTTATCCAATGGTGGTCATTAGAATTAATTTCACTTTGAAATTGGACATAAACAATTGTCAATCTTTTGATATATATTATTTCTTAAAAACACGCTATTTATTGTGACAGCGGGAATTAATTATAAAATTAATTAATGAAAATTATATGTTTGTAATTTTGTAAAATAGACATTATTTTTGAATTCGGAATATCAATTATATCTTAGGGTGAAATTTTTTCATTGTTCTGAAAAACTTCAATTTTTGATGAATAGTGAAAGCACTAAGCGGTAGTTAAAAAACTGATTTTTCTTTTAAATGAAATATTACCACTTCTGTGATTTTATTTTCAAAAAACCTATATACATGGTTTTCATTATGAAGTAAAATGTGGTTCAATGGGATTAAAATAATTTTTTGGTGAATAGTAACTTTTTAGTTTAATTAATCACGATTAAAGGTAATTAGTGAAATTTAAGGTAAAAATGATATTATAAAAATATGAAAATACATTTACACTTGTCCTAAACTTATTTTATGAGTCATGGCCGACCAAGACAATCCATGGGTCAACTTGGGGACCCCATGGAGCCACTTTGGTAGGAAAATGACATTAAAAACTTTTTATTTAATGTTAAAATAAAAATGTCACAAACATGAGTTGTTTTACTAAAACCATTTTTAAATGTGGTTATACAAGTCATATTTTTAACTATAAATATTCATTAGAAATATAAAACTATTTCTTACATCATTATAATTTTTGTATAATTTTTAGACATTAAATAAATTAAATTATTTATGACACCATGATGATGCAGCGATTACCTCATTAATTAACGATTTAAATAAAATAAAAATATAATGTAAAATCTAAGACTTACACTTATCAAAAACCTATTGGATGAGTATATTTAAAACCCTTATCACCTTATCCTCAAAATATATAAGTGTGGGACATTTAAAATCCGAAACTCATTATATAATAAAGTAACATTTTATGACTTTCCAAGAGTGCCCCTCCTCTCCTCTTATAAAAGGCCCCTACCACTACCACCTTATTCACACCTTCAAAGCCTTTTGTCTCGGCCAACCTCTTCCCAAATACTCTCTCAACTTCCCTCTATTACTCCTAGAAGCCTCACTTTGGGAAGAATTCTTCCCAAGGAAGCCTTTGGCTCAAATCAAAAAGAGTTACCCGTTTTAAAGGTAGTGTTTTCTCTTGTGTTATTATGTTTTATTTTGCTTCTCCAACCCCCTAAAATCTTTTTATTCATTTCTTTTGTAACAACACCAGTATCCTCAATATACTAGGATGTTTTTATAATAAGGATTCGAGCTACATTTACACACACCTACATCTAATGGTTAAAGAACATATTGTTTCTGTGGATGGCGAATTTCTGCCTCACGAAACGATGATTGTTCAACACTCATATAACACTTTCAAAGGTGGCCATTAAGATGTCACTATATTTATATATGATATATAATATGTTTATGTTTTACTTAATATTCTGTATTTTTCATTTATGGCATACCTTTATGGTTTCCATTATGGGTAAACACAATATCTTCATTTTAGGAAGTGCGGACTACCGCCCCCTCAAAGTGATTTGAATCGTTAATGCCATATGTGGGATGTATAAAGGATGGAGTAAATGGTATTATACATTATATTATACTGGAATTATAGTATAACTTTATATAATTATAATTTCATTCCATTAAATACGAAATAGAAATGAAAGTAGCGTTCATGTGTACGTACGGCTTACCGTCTCCATGAACGGTGCATTTCATTTCTTACCTCTAAATGTTATGTAATATTATAAATGAATGTATATACTGGATATATATGATATATAAATTAGGAATATAATTCTGGATATAATGGATATTTTACCACATGAACAACTTGTAATTATAAGAAGTTTATTTTTGACTCAAGTACCAAAGATCGACAAAATGACCGTTATTAACTTAAATAACTACATAATGTTCATAACATGGTAATAAGTGATATAAAAGGAATAATGAACATGTAAAAGGTTCTTAATCAAAAATAAATTAACTCTAGTTTATTATTCAGGAGGTTAAATAATGATCGATTCAAGTCGGACACGAGATAAGGGAACTTCTTAACCCAATTTCCATTCTTTGGGTTAATCTTCTAATTTCAAATTATGTCATGATATTATTATGTCCTATCTTGTATTTATACTTTATTTATGTGTAAATATAGTGAATACACATAATAGATCTATTTTATTTTAAAAAATGATCTTTGAAAGGGACTTCATCTCAATCTCCTTTCATTGAGGCATATTTTGTTTTATACACAAATTTCTTTTATACGGTGTATAAACCCCTTTGACTTTTACTTTTACTCAAAAGGAATATTTTTATACGAAGCGTTTTTTCTAAACAATAAAAGGAATGTTTTTTTCTTACATATGCGGTGACAATGACTTCCCCACTGCTGTGACCATTATTTGAGTTTCGGCTTCCTCTATAAGCCATAACTTTTTTTTAAATGAAAAATAAATATCAAGTTTTAATTTTATTTTATTTTGGTATTGAAAATGGTTTTGAAAGTGTTTTTATTATATAAATGTTTTGTATTGATATCTTGTGATTGAAATGTGGAAATGTTATGTTTCCTTTATGCATATTTTATGTGATATGATTATGTTATGGTTTATGATATGTTTAAACCTGTTCATATGAGGAATGCATTGGACTTAATAAGTGATGGGTGGAGCCCGCTATAGCTCCTCGATTCATCGGTAGGTCTCATGAGACAATCTAGTGTCTTGGCACGAGGCCTTGACAAAATATTATTTGTATTCTTGGCATGAGGCCTTGGCTACATGGTTATGATAGTCTGGAATTATGCATTCCATCATTATGAAAGTGGTTATTGATATTTCATGTGATTATTCGACCAGTAGAATATCCATGTCAATAAGTAAATGTAATTATCTCATTTTACTTTTGCCATATTATGTTGAAGTTCAAGTTTAAAAGGCTTTTGTTTTAGTCATACATTGCCTTAAATGTTTATGTTTATTTATGAAAGCTTCCACTATATTGTTATCCTTAATGAGCATCTGAGCTCACCCCTTCCAATGTTTTAATTTTTCCAGAATGTGAAGAAGTATATTATGAATGACCTGTAGGGATAGTATGAGGGGATATGAAGACAAGATGTTGTTGTAGTTTTTTTTTACTTTATGATGTAATGTAACATTTATGAATGTATCTAGTGTTTCCAAGGCTACTAAACTAAATGGTCTTTAGAGACTTGATATTTTGTGATCATGCCAATGTTACGCAATAATGCACCGACTCTGGGTAACTAGGGTCGGGTCGTTACAGTTATGTTTCTACTTCTTCTTCATAGTAACAACCAGAGAGGTTACTACTTATTTTTCTCCCTATGTGAACCGAATTGTATAACAGTTTCTTCCTTATCCTTCTTTATTTCTTCATTATGACAAGACTACACTGATTCTTCCATTGTTTGTTTTCTTCAATGAATATGATTACCACTAGGAAACTTCTTCTTTCTTTAATTAATAATGATAGCACTGGTTCTTCTCTTCTTCTCTTCAACTCTTGGGATGTGAAACAAGTGTGGGAGTTAGAATTTCTCTATGCTTCGATGCCCAAGATTAATCTATGGAATTATTGTATTAGGTTTCTCAAACTAATTTCCTAAACTTTCAATAAATATATATATATATATGAACAAAATTATCAGTTTCTTCCTTTCTTATTCCTTCTCACCCACAACAATGTTTAAATATTGTTTTTAATAATATTCCAACTTTGGATCTCTACAAATATCACCATTTAAATTAATCAAAATATCATTATTTATAATCATTTATTTTTCCATTTAAAGTGTATGAAGACTCAAAAATTTAAATCTATATGTATTTAAAAATTTAATGAGGTATTATTTCATTTCACTGCTCTTATAAAATAATCTTATTGTCACTCTAGGTATGTATTAATTCTCATGAAATACCAAGTGGAAGTATCTACTTACTTCTCAAATCTTCTTCCTTTATTCATCTCTTAAATAATAGCTCGAATCATGAAACAAACCAAGGCTTCATGATATTGAATTTTAATTTCTGACATACACAGAATCATCATATTCAGGTATCATAGTTCTTTAAAAGCATTAAAAACAGTGTATGACTTCCTTCCTTTATCATTATTATGTTTCATAAAAATTTGTATGTGCTTGAAAGTCTTAAAAAACCAAAGTCATATGGCCACACATGTCTTACAGATTTCTAGTGACTCTATATCTCAATATTTATTTGTCATAAACTTTTAATATTAAATCACTTACTTATGAATTCATGATCTTTTAATGATCCTTACACTTACACATCCAATATTGGATCATTACTTGAGTTATATTACACCTTCAATAGTGTAACATGATTGATGAAGATGTCAAGATCACAGTATGAAACTTAATGAAGTGGTTCAAGGTTGAAGATGATGGGAGAAAAACATTGTTTCTTTATTTAAACATCACATGTGTTTGTATTTTTTAAATACATTAATAGTGTAGTTCATGAGTGAGTCCCACATTAATTTCTCACTGGGGAGGAGGCTTTCATATAAATCAGAATGTGAATGAGGGTGGCATGAAATCCCTTATGTGCTTTCTTATACCAATGGGTCACTCATGTCGCCCTGTATAAGTTCCTTTTGACCTCTTGCTCATGTGCAGCCTCATGTAGGGGCTCCACCTCCTCTATGCCACCTCTCAATAATGGTTTCCATATTTGGTGCATTTTTTCATTAAATACTAACATTTATTTTGTAAAACAACACTATAATGATAAAATCTCAAGAACCAAAAACCATTCATATACTCTTCTTTTCTATTATTCCAAATTCAACCTTTATCCATGTTTTTTATTTTATAATTCTCATGAACATGGATGGATCTTCTTCAAAAATGTCTATAATAGAGATATATAATTTATCATTAAAAATTATCAATAGTAATCAAAACTCCAAAAAACTTTTTCCTTAAAAATAAATTAATCTTCAAAGATCTTATAAGATAATAACTTCCCATTTGTTATATTAATAATGACAAGAAAAATCAAAAAAAAAACATCCAATATTGGCTTCAATCACTATTCACATAATATAAGGTAAACACCTTCTTGGGAACACTTCTTCATAATTCTTAGGTTCTCAAAGAACTTCCAATATTTCCTTAAAGTTTCAATTCCTCTATATTTTATAT
This sequence comes from Viscum album, assembly GCA_963277665.1. Classification (NCBI taxonomy): domain Eukaryota; kingdom Viridiplantae; phylum Streptophyta; class Magnoliopsida; order Santalales; family Viscaceae; genus Viscum; species Viscum album. Next base: position 39,578,425 of record OY728150.1, read on the forward strand.
TGAAATAAAGTATACTTAAAATCTTTTTATCCATTGACAACCATTAACAACAGATAAAAAAGCTAAAGTACTATAAACCACTCATATACTATTCTTTTCTATTATTCCAACTTCAACCTTTATCCGTGTTTTTTATTTTTTTATACTTCTCATTAACATGGATGGATCTTCTTCAAAAATTTATTTATCATAGAGATATAGAATTTATCATTATAAATTCTCAATGGTACTCAAAAAACCAAAAACCTTTTTCCTTCAACATAAATGAATCTTCAAAGATATTCTAAGATAATAACTTCCCCTTTGTTATATAAATAATGATAAGAAACTTCAAACCAAATTCCAAGATTTTCTTAAATCATTATTAACATTATATAAGGTAAAAACCTTCTTGAGAACACTTCTTCATAATGATTAGGTTCACAACCAACTTCCACAATTTCCTTTACACTTCAATTACTCTTTATTAAATATTGACATCAAGCATCATTAAAATATTCATATCCATTTACAATCATTGGAAACAAATAAAACACACACAAAGTGGGCTAAAAAATCTCCCCATTTTTATTTCTTTTCAATACCAACATAAAAATGATATGTTAATGTGTATACCATTTATTATCTCCCCCTTTATCATTAAAATTTCATTTCATTTCCAATCCCCCTTATTGAAAAGAAATATAAATTACTTAGGAAAGTGGTATCAATTGATTATTAATAAATGTTTCATCAACCATTTTACTATAAATATATATGAACCATGATTGGTGTAGAAAATTAGAGGGTTTTATTTGGACATCAAAGGTTTCTATTATCAATTGAATTTGATACCTACTGAAATGAGACTCCCATTTCCTTTCTCTGAGGTTGTCTGACTATTTTAGGGTGTGATAGATGATGGTACCAACTAGGATACCAATTGTTATACCCACTAATGTTTAGATCTTCTTGAGGACAATTTAAGAAGTAATTTACACTTAACTCATGGTCATTTGAATCCTTTGATATTTCTAAGGTATGAGGACTGTCCAACACCTTGGAAGTTGATTCAACCACATGTTCTACTCATTCCAAACCAAATTTGTCTCCTTCATAATTATTACATGGGAAATATAGATCTTCTTCCTTTTTTATAAATAGGGATATCTTCATCAATCACTTCTCCTTATTTTTCATGCTCAATATTTTTTTTAGATTAAGGTGGTGCCTTGGTCAAAGACCAAAGCACAAAATATATTATTAAAAAAATGAATTACATGAGTCTAAAAGACATGATTATTTTATAATATCTATCATAAAGGGGTAGTAAATCAACAGGGAGGTCATCCAACCATGTGGTGACATGGTTGACTCCCATATTTTAAAGACCATCTGCCACCGTGTTCGCTTCACAAAAGGAATATGTAATAATTTAGTTAAAGTCCATGAGTGAATGAAGATAGTCCATCCAGCGTTTTGTAAGAGTCCACACGAGGTGCATCACACCATTCCAAATAGATTGAATGATGGTATTCGAGTAATTTTCAATCCATATGTTGTTCCAACCATGTTTCTTGGATAAGGAGATAGTATAGATCATGCTCATCATTTCAGCCTCCAGAGTCGAGGGGATGCCACAAGTTCCATAGAAACATACAAGGATCTTCCCTGAGTGATTTCTAAAAATAGCACCACAGCCTGAAGGGCCCAGGTTGCCTTTTGAAGCACCATCGACATTCACTTTAATCCATCCTGGCAGCAGAGCTTTACAAAACACTTAAAAAGTGTGTATAGGTTGAGTATAAATACCATTAACCCCAAGCCGATGCAGAATCCCAAAGTCATTCATTGTGTTGTTGCAAAATCCCTTTTGAATCAAAGAAGCTTCCCAAATGGCTGTGAGGATCCTCATCTGAACTATATGTAAACTAAGTGAGTATTTGTTATGAATAATAGTGTTCCTATCATACCAGAATACATGAATAAGTTTAGCAACAACAGTTAAGAAAAGGTTCTTGATTTTCTAAGAGGATTCAATATCTATACAATGTTGAAGCTGAGAGTTGATTGAGCCATTAAGTAACCATCTGCACTAAAAAAGATCAAGCACATAATTCCACAGAGCAGTAGTAGTAACATAAGAAAGAAAAAGATGGTTAATGTATTCGTGATGTTGGTTACAAATACGACATTTCAAGAAAATATGGATCCCAAAAGACTGAAGACAAGTGTCAGTGGAAATCCTCTTATGAGAAATACGCCAAATCAGAGTGAATCTTAAAGGTTTTAACCATAATTTATTAAAAAATTTAATCCAACTAAAATTATTTTTGTAATTAATAAATCTATGGTTTTAAAAAAAATTGAGTCGAGAATGCCATTATGAGCTGGTTCCCAAATTAAAAAATCATCAGTGCTGGAAAAAGGGTAGCTTTTAATGAAATAATTGACATTGTCAGGAAAATTAAGTTTGTGATATCTAATAACCTACTTGATAGTATAATTAGTGTGATTACAAAGTTGATTAGGGGAAATCATAGATATGATAGGAGAACCGGCCCATTTTTCGAGCCAAAAATTCATGGAAGAGTCTCTGCTCGCCATCCATTTGGAGTTAGACATGATGTTGGAAAAATAATTCTTAAGGGAATTCCAAATGGAAGAGCTCATGTAATTCAAATTTCCCTTCTTCAATTTGTCAAGAAATCTATTTTTAAGGAAAAAAATGGAGTCAAAGTTGTTATGAAATAGATTCTATGTGAGTGTGGATTGTAAGGCATCATTAAAGAGTTTGAGATTTTTTATACTGAGACCTCCCTTCTCCAAAGGTTTGCAACAAGTATACCAAGGAATAGTCACTAGTTTCCTTTTAAACGTTCTTCCTCTCCAAACAAGTTTTTGATGGATACGTTAATTCTTTTAAGAAGACCAGTAGGCCATTTATAAATCATCAAAGAGTATACCATTTTAGAAACAACCATAGATTTGACAATAAAAAACCTTCCATCTATAGAGAGGGATTTTCCTTTCCAAGATGAAATTTTGTGGAGGATTTGGTCAATAGTTTTAGAAAAGTAACATGAGTTTAGTCTGCTCCAGAAAATGGGAACACAAAGATAGGTAAAGGGAAGGGGTCCTTATTTAATACCTAAATTAGTAATAATATTGTATTTTCTATTATCAGGAAAACTTTTCCAAAAAAGTTTAAGGATTTGTTCTAATTAATTATTTGACCAAAAATCACTTCATAGTGTGAGAGGGAACATTTGAGATTTTGGATATTCCGTTTATCCCCTTGTAAAAAAAGAATAATATCATCCTCATATAAAAGGTGCGTGGGAACATTCAAATTCCTAGAATCCTTAATTGGATTAAGCTTTTTTTTCTTGACCAGGTGAGTGATCAATCTCCTTAGGTAATCTTTCGCAATCACGAAAAGAATGGAAGAGAGAGGGTCACCTTTTCTGACACCTTTGGTGAATTTAAAATAACCCTTAGGAGATCCATTAACAAGGATGGATATGCTGGCCGAGTTGAAAAGAGTTTTAATTCTACTGATAAATGAATCGTTAAACCCAAAGTTCCGAAGGATCTTGAATATAAAACTCTAATCCATGGTATCGAAGGCCTTCTGGATATCAAGATTAATGGAAATATTACTACCCCTATTAGTTTTATTTAATAAGATAGTACATTCAAAATAAATACAAATACACTCTCGAATGGACCTGCCTTTAACAAAGCCAAATTGGTTCCAAGAAACTATTTTATTGATAATAGAAGAAAGTATATTGGCATGAAGTTTGGTGATAATTTTATAAAGGGTATTGATTAAAGCAATGGGTCTAAATTGGTGAATTTATACGGCATTGTCCACTTTGGGGATCAAGGAGAGAAACTGGGCATTCAGCCCATGAGGGAGAATACCACTAGAAAAGAAATTCCTAACTAGCATACAAATGTCAGTTTGAATGACATCCCAAAATTACTGATAGAAGTCGTTATTGAAACCATCAAGGCCTGGAGCACTATCAGGATTTAAACTAAATACAGTGTATCTGATCTCATGATCAAGCAGGATACTAGTAAGAAAAGAGTTATCCTCATCATTGACCACAACTGGGATGACATCAGGTAGAAGGTCCTTATTAGTGGTAGGTCCATTGAATATATTTTCAAAATAAGATACTTCATGATTGGAAATGCTATTCTCAGTATCAAAGAGATTGTCCCCATCTCTCAGGAAGGAAAGAGGTCTATTAGCTTTTCTGATTTCTTTAAGGGGGTTGTAAAATTTTGTGTTTCTATCACCATCTATGATCCATTTGGTTTTGAATTTTTTTTTCTCATGTTATATTTAAATGTGAGCAAGGAAACAAGTTTCGTAGTAATATTAATTTCATGTTGCAGATCAGTGACAAAATTGGTTCCAGTAGTGGTGTTTTAAAGTTGGGTAAGTTCTTCTTCCAAATGAAAAATGTAGTTATCAATTTTTTTGGATTTGGTACTACACCAACCTTTAAGGATCTATTTGAGATTTTTAAATTTAGTGGTACAAGAAAAATCATCACTGTAGTGTTGCATGGAAGACCAAGAAAGTTTAATAATGTTAACACAATCAGGGTCAGAAGATCAAGTGTTGTTAAATCTGAAGGGAAGAACAAGCTTCTGGTGTTTGATAGAGAGATTGACTAGGATAGGATGGTGGTCAGAATTAAGTTAAGAAGGGTTATGTTATAAATAGTGTTTCACTTATCCAGAGCTATAACATTTGTGAAATATCTTTCCAATTTACTAGCCACCACCCTGTTATAGTGTCTTTTGTACCACGTATACTTGGAACCGGTAAGATTAATTTTAACAAGGTTGTTGTCCTTAATAGAATATTTAAACTCCCTTGAAGATATAGTGGAGTGATTTGGTCCCATTTTCACACTTGGGGCAAGAATAGAATTAAAGTCACCAACCTCAAACCAAGGGTCATGAAAACTATTGCCTAAGAATGAAAGGTCATTCCAAAGTTGTCTCCTATCTTGGTATCTAGTCTTATCATAGATAAATGAACAATAAATATGTGAGTGGTCAATAGTAAAATCACAAGTTAACTCATTCTCTGAAGTATGGAAAATATTAACATTCTGGAGAGTATATTGAGTAAAGACCCAAATGGTTTCAATGGAAGAACAATTTTTACAAGCACCTAAGATTTTATAACCAGACTAAAAAGGATGAGAAAAACGAGAGGATAAACAGATCTTAGGTTCAGAAATTGAAAAAACTTTAGAATGATGAGTATTAATAAATATTTTTAAAACAATGATAGTGTTATAGTTCACAATACCCTGAAAATTCCAAAAAATATATTCATTAGAACCTATTTTTGGGGTTGGAACCCCCCTTTCTCTTATTCCTTGAACCCTTCCTCCTAGAATATATTTGAGGGGATTTTTTTTGAGATTTGATGGGATTTCTTTCCCCGCTTTCTCCTAGTATAAACAGGAGAAATGTTAGTAGTATCTTCATTTGCCTCGTCATTTAAAGAATCTTGCAATATAGGATCTATAGGAGAAGTCAATTGTCTGTTATTTAAAACAAAGAGTGCTCAACCTAAACTATAGCCAAGTCCTTGCAAGGTAGAGAAGTGTCTATGTTTGAAGTGAAATGGGTGAATTCATTAGAATCAGTGGTATGTGTGTCACTAACTACACCTGAAACTAAAATAATGGGGCTGCACTTGACCTCGGGAGTAGCAGGAATATTGTCCTATTTCGTAAGAATAGTGGGATGAAGCTCCAAAATAGTAGCATTTATAGTGTTGTAATTATTTACATGCAAGGAATAATGGGTGGTTTGGACCTGATAAATACTAAGGTCCCCTCTCCCATTAGCTGTGTGAAGTGGTAGACCAGCACACTGGTCACCCAAATCACTAACAGTGAGAACAGATAGGGCGGTTTTGTCCTTATGGTCAGAAGGTGTGTTTGAGGAGTTAGGGGACTGCTTGGTGGAGGTAGCCTTCATGTGTGACTCAGTCAACATAGGTTTTGGCTCAAGTTAAGACTGTTTAATGATCTCCATAATAACATATTCTAATTCATCAAAAAAATAGTGTTCTTTGGCTACTTGATCATCCTCTTCGACTAATTTTGTCTAAGATTTCCCCACATTATCCCCATTGGGATTCAAAGTCTTTGAATTCTTCACCCATTTTTCAGTTTTCTTCTTGGAGGGCTCTAGCTTATCAAGGGAAGGACCTTTTTCCTTCTTTTGTTTTCTAATTTCAATCCATTCAGAGTCAATTGGTTGGGTGACTTATTTCTTCACCACTCTACAGTTTAAAATAGAATGCCCTATGATCTTATAAAGATAAAAAAATAGGGGCTTACGCATATATTCAATTCTAACTTCTGTTCTATAATCATTCGCATTGAAGGTTATAGTCTACGGGATCTTAGATTCTAAATTCACTTCTATCATAACTCTAGCAAAGAGGCCTAGCTCACCATTCAATGTTCATTGATCAATCTTAAGGGGTGTTCCTATGCAAGAGGATATGTTATTTAAAATCTTCAGGTGCCAAAAGTATCAATTTAGAAAATGTAATTTAACCCATATCCGGTCATTAGTGTTCCTATGGGTGTGCGGATTGAAAGCATAATCCCAATTAGAAATATGAAGTAAACCAAGTTTGAGTTGAGTACTTCCTATCTTCCAGACTATCTAATTCATCCTAGGAGGTGATAAGTATATGAAGATATCCCTTCCCTATAGGTACGAGCTTCCAATTCAAAAAAACCCCAACAATGAGAAATTTTACATTTATGATCAGAGTAAGACCAGGGTTTATCACCTTTTATGTAAGTGATGCAACCCATAACCGAGAACTTACACATTTGGGATCTTTGTTGAAGAACTTTAGGATCAGCCTCGACTAAAAATCCTCCATCATCTAGCTTTTTGCACAAAGGATGCTTCATAGATGAAATATTGAGAAGATATGATCCTTTGAGCACCTCAAGGAAAGAAATTAATTTGGATTTATCGATCATATCATGAGTAGGATTATCTTCCTCGGGGGGGGTCCTCCTTCATTTCCAGAGGCTTAGGATCAAAAAAATCTCATTTAGGGTCGGAGGATGTCATGATTCACCTGATCTAGCGAGGAGAAGGAAAACCATCACCAAAAACGTGAGATTTAGGGTTTGCAAGCCAAGCTTTTGTCGAGTCGCTTAAGGAGTCTCCCCGCATTTTCCCCCAGTTCCTCCCTATTCAACATAGTCTTTGTAGAAATTAAAATATGATTTTTAATAGATTACACTTATCCAAAAATAGAAAATACAACTATAGGTGACCCTCACTCTAATACCAATTATATGATCACTTTGGGATATGCCCAACATTGAGGGGGGGTGAATCAGTGTTGGAGAATTTTTAAATTCAACTTAACCATTTTTATCCCTTTTCTTTTTACCTCTATAACTTGTTAAGATGAATGGTTATGTTATTCTCTATTATCTCCTCACATTAATTTTCAATCGCATCCAAGAATACACACACAAAGGGGAAATGAGATTTATAAGGATCATTTTTTAACAAGAAATGGTAATCCTTGGTGGAAATAGGAAAAACCCATGATCACACAACCTGCTATAAATAATCTTGTGATATACAACAAATAGGGTATATACATGAACTTACAATTCACTTTAATCTCCCAATAATGCATCAGAATCTCGTTAAATCTTTATACTACCTCCTGATAGTTTCATAATAAGCTATGATAATAATAGGAGAGTCTTTCTCCAATTTAAAATTATGCCTTATCATCAAGGAGCTACTTGGGTCTTCTTTTTCCTTTTTTACTTCCACTAGAATACGGTCACTTCTCCTTATTTTGTATGGAAAATATCATGAAACCCCTCTTCTTCCATATCTCAATAGGGTACAATGAGGTTCTTAATTCTTATTTTTCACAGCAGCAACCAAATAGGCTGCTACAACTTCTTCTTGTGTGAACCGAGTTTCATAGTACTTCCTTCTTATTCCTCCTTTCTTTCTTCAATGTAACAAGACTGCACTGGTTCTTCCATCCTTCTTATTCTTTTTTTCAGTGCATATGATCAACACTAGTACTCTTCTTATTTCTTATGTGCATACAGATAGAATAGGATCTTATCCTCTTCTCTTCAACTTTTAGGATGTGCAACAAGTATTAAAGTCAGGAATTCTATTTGCTTTAATACCCAAGCTTTTTTGTGGAATTATTATATCAAATTTCTCATTCTAATTTCTTTGACCTATAGTGAATATATATATATATATATGAACAGTAGTATCTCCTTTCTTATTAGATATTATTCATTCATTAATCTCTTAAATAACATTTTGAATCACAATACAAACCAAGGCTTCATGATATTGAATTTGAATACCTAAAATACATAGCATCATTATATTCAAGTATCATAAGACCTTAAGAGCCTTACAAATAGCATATGACTTCATTCCTCTATCATTAATGGGTATTGGAAATATTCACACACACGTGAAAGTATTATGAGGCCAAATTCATACGTTCACACATGTCATACAAATTTCCAATGAATCAATCTTTTAATCTTTAGTTGGCATGAACTTCCAATATTCAATCACTTCATTATGAATGCATGATATTAAAATGATCCTCACACTTCCACATATATTATGGGGTCATTACTTGACTTATACAACACCTTCAATGGTGGAACACTATTGCTGATGTTGAGCTTGCAGCATGAACCTCAGTGGAGAGGATCAAGGTTAAATATGACTGAATAAAAATGGTTTCTCTTTATTAAAATGTTGCATGTGTCTATATTTTTTAAACAGGTGGACAGTGTAGTGCATTCACAAATCCCATACTGATTTCTTATTAGGGGGAGGATTGTATATTAACTAGGTCATGACTGAGGGGTGACATTAAATCCTTTAAATATCACCTGGAACTGGTAAGTCATGCATGCCACATTGCACGAGTGCCTTCTGAACTCTTGCTCTTGTTCCACCCCATGCAAGGGATCTAGATCCTCTATGCCACCTCTCAATGTTGGTTCCCAAATTTGAGCTCGATCAGGTGCCCTTGTGATGCCTTGGATGCTTGGGTGGATGTGTTGGCATGAGTTGGTGAATTTTTTCATTAACTCCTACATTTTATTTATCAAACAATATTTCAATGCCAAAAGATCAAAAACCAAAAAATAACCACACCACTATAAAAAATACATATATCCATGAGGTTATATCCATGGTTAGGGGTGATCATGGATATAGTTTGGTGCACCAATTAATTTTTCACATGCCAACAAGGAGGGAATGTTTTTTATAGGAAGTGCTTATAACCAAGGGCATTTTTTGACCATGGATATAGTCATTCAAGAATGACCCTCTAGCCACAGGAATTTATGCTTGTGGCTATAGTAAATTTATTTAAAATTTATAAGACACACACACACACAAACACAGATATATATATATATATATGAATTTTGACAAATATATTTCCAAAACATTCACTAGTGGAGTGAAAGATGACAGAGGTTAATATGATGAAGTTCAGGGTTTGAATCCCACTTCATTATTTATTTTTTATATAATTATATATATATATATATATATATGTACATAAGTATAATTAAAAGTGGTTATGGTGGAGTGGTAAAGAAAGAGAAACTCAAATTTTGAGTCCCAAGTTTGAGTCTCCAACGTGTCATTATTTTGCAGACTATTGGATATATAGATATATAAATTCATATATATATATATATAACAAATAGTATTTGTAGTAGAGTGGAATAGAACGAAGCACGCACTACATGAGGAACTAGTTTGAAACCCAAATCCATATGTGATTTTGTAAATATACAATAGCCACAGTCATAGTGACCATGGAAATGTGTTGATCCACATGGAAACTAATTCCATAGTAGACCAGGATCCATGTAGACTACACTAACTAGAGGGGTGTGGCTATGAGATTTAGATAATAACTTATCCTTTTTCATATAAATAATGAAAATCAAATTCAAACCAACTTCAAACCAACTTCAAAGAGTATCTTCAATCATTATTCATATAATATAAGGTAGATGCCTTCTTGAGAACACTTCTTCATAATGCTTGGGTTATCAACCAACATCCATGCTTCTCTTATTACTTAAATTACTCTATCTTCAATATTTACATAAATAATAATTAAAATATCCATATTCATTGAAAACGATTGAAAAAAAAATAGATGTAAATTGGGATCAATAAATTCAATTATAAAACTTGTTCTATAGCTATAAATTTTACAAAAGCATTAAAAAATAATTTTAAATTTTTAAAAACTGTTTCTGAGATGAAATATATTTGGGGAAATCGCATCTTTTCATAAACCAAAACACAATTATACCATCATTTTAGAAATTTTACGAAACATATCGCAAAAGGAAAACCCACATTTTCCCAAAAAAATATACAGATAAGGAAAAAAACATTGAAAATCCCATTTTATTCCCCACATAACAGATATCATAAAAAATCATTTAATTCAACCATGAACCAAAAAAAACTTCAAACCATAACTCTTTGAAAACATCTTTTTTCCCTTTGAAAACTGAGTTAAACCATAAAATTCTTTTGTAAAAACCCATTCCTTAATCATATGATCAACCAAATTCATATCACATTTTAAATTCCACAACACATTTCATTTTATAATTAGTGTATCATAAAACATTTAAACCTTAAAAGATAAACATAACTCAAAAACACTATTTACTAAAATTTTGTTCGGTTAAATGTTTCATTTAGAATATTTAAAACCAAAAAATCATTTGTAATGCCCAAAATATGAAAAGTTACACAAGACAATCCACAAAATTAATCATACTCATCCCAGAAAGTTGACCATCGAAATTGAAACAATTAGGTCACCACAAAACGAACTGTTTAACCATGGTTATGTAGTCCTTTTTTGATTTTTAAATTATTAAATGTTTATCCCATTTCATAGAATCCAAAATCAATTAATAAGACTCAATAAAATTCATTAAAATTACCATTAGTGAAATTCAAACTCATATCAAATCTATTAACCAAATAACCAATCAGTATCCATAACCAATTCAATAATACCAAGGAAACTTTAATAACCATTTACTTATACTGAAAACAAATTACCATATTTATCACAACACAACAACAAATATCACCTATTAAAGATGTTTCTTTATTAAAATTTATCAAGATAATTCTCATTCCTTTACATAGTTTCAAAATAATCTATTTAAAATTCACATAAAAAATCACACACTTTCAAATATATTCCATGAAATACCTATCATAGTACTATATAATGTATGAGACACAAATCCCTTATCAGACAACTGTGACTAAGATACCTCTCCTAGGAAAAAGCAAAACAAATTAACTCATTCTGAGTAAATTGAAAACTCACACATCCCCAACTTCTCTAGAAACTTGGGTATAAATAGAAATATATTGATCGAGAATTTTTGTAGATTATTTCCTAAGTCCTGACACATCCTATCACCACTCCTACTAGGACCTAACCGAACCAAACTAATGTTGGGATGTGAAGTTAGTTTTCAGATCACTCATTCACTGGATTTTTTCTCACCGGAATATGGATCGGTTCAATGTACAAACAGTGTAAGTTGAACCTATCCAAAAGGAATTATACCCATAAAAAGTTCATATCTTCTGATAAATTTTCATTCAAGTATAAGTTTCTATAGATTTTTGGCTTCTTACTGATGATTTTTCAGTTGAAAGTTTAATAACTTTTACTTCTGGTGATAATGAAAGTAGTTGTGTTTCTCCTATTGATGTAGGACTTGTCTAAACTATGTAAACCTAATGTGTTCTTTCTTTTGTTTTTTTTTCTTCCATTAGTTTTAATTTCCATTTGTGAGATTGTGATTTTTGATTGTGTGTGTGCAGGGTTTGACTTAGTGCAGTGAGTAGGGTGTATAGACTTCTTGAATTCAGGTACACTTATTCAAGGGATGTAAATTCTGGAGGTTTGAATTCCACTATGTTGAACTTCCATCATGTGAAGTTATGGTGGTTTAACACTCCAAGTTTAAATGATTGCATGTTCCTTATCAACAATTGGTATCAAAGTTTGTGGTCCAATGATCTCTCAACACACTCAGAGGAAACTCATGTTTCACTCACTCTTACCATTGTTTTATTTTGTTTTCAGAGGGAGTTTATTGTCAGCAAAAGGTATGACATCAGATAAAGGTAAGGTTTTGGTTGATAAGTTTAAATGAATGGATTTTGGATTTTAGAGAATGCAGATGGAGGATCATCTTATTCAAAAAGACCCTGGATACTCCATTAACTGGTGAAGGAACTTTGGTTGTTCAATATGTCTTTTTCATGTAATTTTTCCTTTAAAATTCATGAAGTGAAGAAAATAATAGATATCATGAAAGTTATAGAGGATATGTATAATAAAACTATGACGATCAATAAATTTTTCATGGTGTATTGATTGTTCAGCTTGAGGTTATTGGAAGGAGGACTAATGGTAGATCACATGAATGATTTCAATATGATCTGAGAGCAGCTTGAATCTATGAAAGTGAAATTCACATATGGTGTTTGGGAACTCCTATTATTATATTCATTATTGGAGATCTCGTATGTGATGGTGACTAATGCTAGTAACTCCTATGTAAAGACAAAATTATTATTTGAAAATGTTTGGAATTCAATTCTCAATGAAGAAATTCATTAGAGAGAAGTCCAAGCATCGTCTGGTGGTGCACTTAATGTTGATGATTGAGTATAGTCACCCCAAAGGAGATATAAAAAGAAACCATTAGAAGATAAGTATCAAGAAATAAGTTAAATCAATTTATTTAGTCCTGGTACTATATGTTATAGTTGTGGGAAGAAATAAAATATTAAAAATAATTACAAAAGTTGCAAGGAAAACTATGAAAGGGCATCAACTTCTAAAAGTTCAAATTTTGTTAGTACTACAGAATGAAGGAACACATTGTTGCTCAGTGTCAACATTCTAGTGGAATCATGGGTAGTTGATTCAATATCATCCTTTTATTCAACATCATAACATAGATTCATGGTGAATTATGCATCAAGGAGTTTTGGAAAAGTACATCTAGTAGATTATGAAGCCTTAGATGTCATTAAAATGGTGATATAAATATAAAGATGAATAATGGTGGGTTATTAAGACTCAAAGGAGTCAAGAAAATCCTAGGGATATGGAATAACTTTATTTATGTATGACGACGTGATGAGGAAGGTTATGGAAATAATTTTTCAAATAGAGTCTAAAAAGTGACTCAAGGATCCATGGTGGTTTCTGGAAGAGTAAAGGATGGTACACTCTATTTGATCAAAAGTTTAGATGAGATTCCAATGTTTATAACTACATCATTGTAAGATCTAGAAGTCTGGAATTTCATGATCAGTCATCTCAGTTTGAATAATATGAAGGTTCTGATAGATAAAGGTGTACCAAATCTTTATCACACAGATATTGGAAGGTGTTAAAGTTGTGTACTGGGGAAACAGATAAGGGTTTCATTCAACTTAGATGGATGAAATCCTAGAGATTAGAAGTTGAAACTATTTCACTTAGATTTTTAGGGACCTACCCCTATCCAGTCTCTTGGAGGTGCCCTCTACTTTTTAATTTTTATTGATGATACTACTAAAAAATTTTAGGTTTACTTTTTGAACCATGAGTATGTTGTTTTTATGATTTTATTCAATGAAAGGCCATGGTGTAAAGTTAATGTATCTTGAATTTGAAATTTATTCAAACAAAAAATGATGGTGAATATATCAGACATAATTTTGGGAGATTCTGTCAAAAGAAAAGGTTAAAAATAAAGTGGTTGAAACTCCATAGAAGAATGGTGTAGCTGAAAGGATGAATCAAACTTTGAATGAGAAGGATTTAAGTATGCGGTTACACTCTATAATTTCCAAAGGAATTTGGGTGTAGGCAGTCGACTCAGTTACATATCTTGTTAGGATTCTAGCATCAACGGTTGGGTAGGAACATCTGGAAAAGCTATGGTTTGGTAAATATCTAGAATTTAACCATCTTAAAGTCTTTAGAAGCTTAGAATATGTTCATATTGATGCTAAGTATTGAGAAAATCTTGAGGAAAAATCCAAGGTATGATTTCTTATTGGGTATTGATATAAAAACTTTATATTTTGGCTATCAAATGATAACAGGCGACAACCCATCTGAAACCAAGATGTTCTCTTCAATGTGAAGGTTCGGTGGAAGGACCAAAATTTGGAAGAGAAAGAAATTGAGGGAAATAAATTGACTATAGAATTACAAAATGATCTAAGTAAGAATACCGGAAGGAGGAACATCTATAGAACTTGGATAAAAGTACTAAAATCTTAGAGGTGAGGCTAGAGGAAGATATTTCATAAATTTCAAGTACAGGTGAAGCATGAGTGGGTGTATCAGAAGTTAGGGCTCCATAAGATAAAGCATATCCAACTCAGTTGAGGAGATAAACTAGATTCAAAAGACTATTTCAAAGGTTTTGAGATGATATGAATTTCCTAATTTTAATCAATATGGGGGAACCCAAATATCTAGAAGAATCAACGACACTTGGTGACTTGAAACAATGGAAGTCATCAATGGATAAAGAAATTTATTCATTGAATTCTAAGGGAACTTGGGAACTGATTAATTTATCAGAAGGGAAATGATCACTTGATAATAAATGGGTTTAGCATTTGAAATAAGAGTATGTTGGAAAGAACTGTTTCAAGGAGTGACTAGGGGTAAAGGGATTTTAAAAAAAAAGGAAGGAGTTTATTTTTTGGAGATATTATCATCGGTAGTTAAACATGAAACCATTCCAAAAGTGTTAATCATAGTGGAATCATAAGTTTTATACTTTGAATGGATGGATATAAAGATAGTTTTCCTCCATGGTGATTTAGAGGAAGAAATTTACATGAAGAAAATAATGGGTTTCATGTATGATGGGAATTAGAATTTGGTTTATAAGTTGAACAAAAGACTTTGTGGGCTAAGTAAAGTGCCAAGATAATGGAATCGTAAGTTAAAAACATTTATGTTAGAAGAAGGATTCAAAATGTGTAACACAAATCATTTTTGTTACCAAAAGACATGGAATGATGGAACATTCATCATGCTACTCTTGTTTATGGATGACATGTTTTTAGTGAGATGGGAAGTTTCACGGATCTAGGAGTTGAAGAGTAAGTTGTTCAAAAAAATTAAAATGAAGGATCTTAAACATGCCAATAAGATTTGGGGATGAGTATTGAGAGGTTTATGAAAGCTATAACTTTGGTGTTATCCCAGAAAGACTACATCTGGAATATTATTGAAAAATTTTGAAAGAACATTTGTAATCCCATCTCAAACCCTCATGTTAGACACTTCAAATTGTCTAAGGTGTAGTAACCAAAAATTAAATAAGAGAGTTGGTACATGGAGAAAGTGTCATTTACATAAGTGGTGGGAATATAGATGTATTCAATGATTTTTACTCATCCAAACATTACTTTTGTAGTGGTAGTTTTGAGTCACTTTATGTTAAACCACAGAAGGGAACACTGGTAAGTCGTTAAATGGATTATCCGATACTTGAAAGGATTGGAAGAATTTTCTCTATGATTTGGGGAGGAAGATTCATTGTAAGGATTTGTGGATGTAGACTTCACTATAGATTCAGATTCCTAAAAGAGCATGATTGGTTTTGTGTTCATCTATGGAGGAACAATGATAAGTTAGACATAACTATTGTAGGGAACTATTACTCTATGTACAACAAAAGTAGATTATATGGAAGAAATTAAGGAGCAGGTTTGGTAGATATTTTTACTAAATAAATTGAGAGGGTCAGAAAGGTGGAGTCTTATTCTATGATAATTAGAGTGTGATTCATTTATCTCAGAATCCCATGTTTCATGAATGGAAAAAGCATGTTGACTTGAAGTACCATTTCATCAAGAACATGTTGGAGGAAAAAATATGAAAGACGTGTTCACTAAAGTATTAATTCAAGAAATGTTGAGGCAACATCATGACTTAATGGGACTTGGGTGAATGGAAATATAATATAGAACACCGCATTCTGAAGAAAAAAAAAAGGGAAGTTCATTTGTTTGTCGGAATATTCGAGATTTTTTAAAGATTCCCTAAAATAGTCATCGAGTAAGAGATTGTTGGGATGTGAAGCCTATTTTCTGTTTAACGAATTCAATTCACTATATTTTTTTCACAGACAGATGGATTGGATAAGTGTATATATATTGGTTTTTGAACTTCTTCAAGAGTTAGTGGATCCAAAAGAAGTTTATATATTCCAATAAAGTTACATTCAAATAGAATTGTTGATAATTTTGGTGATTTTAAGTCTTTGGAATGAATACTTGGAGTTGTTTTTTAAGGAAAGTGGACAAAGTCTTAGTTTTTTTGGTGATTAACAGTTAATATTACAAATCTAGGTATCTCTATGAATGCTGGAAGTCGGTGTAATTGAGATGGCCAATGGAATACTGATATAAAAGGAAATTGGGACCGTTTTGAGCAGTGTACCTTGAGCCAAAACAGTGCATCAGAATCTATATAGTGATTCTGAGTTAAATTTTCATTAGTGAATTAAAAGGTGTTAATCCTTTGTAATTAATTATTACTGAAAAAAATAGTTAAAACTGTAATCTCTTGTAATTCTAGTGATAATTAAAGTAGCAACTTTTCACCCAAAGGGTGTAGAACACCTTTTCTGAACCACATAAACCTCTTGTGTTCCTTCCTTTGTTTTGTTCTTTAATTAGTTTTAATTACCATTTATGATCTTATGAGTTCCACTTATGTGTGTATGGGGTTCAACTTTGTGTGGTGAGTAGAGTTCATAAACTCCCTACTTCTGGTACACTTTGTCGGGTGAAGGAAATTCTAGAGGTTTGAATTTCACTATGCTAAATTTATGGCAAGTGAAATTATGGTGGTTTGATGTTCCAAGTTCTAGTGATCACACAGACCTTCCCAATATATGATACCATTTATAACTTCCCAACTTGGTCTGACCACTCAATCCCAACCCTGATCCAAATGAAAATGTTACTCGACCCTTGGCATAGTCCCCCAACTATCAAAAGTTTTCTAATAAACATACAACCTACAATACAATGTTGGTACTGGGGTGTGCAGCGAATGAAAATGGATTGGGTTTTTAAAATTTTATCATTTATTCGATGTAATAACGTTAAATATGATAATTTTCAGCCTAGTAAACAACCTGAGGATCCCACATGAAATAATTTAAGCGCAAAAATAAATCGAACAAATACCTCATTCGATTTGAAAATGATGCTGAATACAGCTCATAGTCAGTGATTGTTGCTCGAAGGAACCAATTTTGGTACCCTCTAGATCATCCACGCGTGCTTTCAAAGTTCATGGGTACACTGATCATCAATATCTGAGTGCTAGTGCGGAGAACCGATGATGCCTTTGATTTCTTGATGATCTCTGTTATGGATTTCCTTCGATCTAAAAAGATGAACTTGGATAGGTTCTTGGAACAAGGAGATTTTCTCTCTAAGATGTGGGATAGATGAGAGAGGAGGTATCAAATTCATGTGGATGAATAGTTACTCAAATTAAAGTTTCCTCTCACTTATATAGTGGGTTTAAAATAGTCAGAAATGAATCTATGGCCCCTGAATATATATTACCCACTAAATGATCTATAAATGACATCTTATGATCTATTAATTGTTACATAAAAATCATTTATATTTTTTATCAATTAATTGTAATATAATACATATATTACATCATAAAAGTGAATCATTAACTTGACTCATTATTTCTAAAAATATTAAATGAACCTTGAATATTAAAATAATATTTTTTCATTCATGTATTCACTGTATAACTTGTGAATATAATTAATAAATAAATTCAATATCAATTATTTTAAAATTGAATAATTTTAATTTATTTACTTCATGTCGATATTTAAACTTAGTCATCCACAAGACCCCGTGGTAGGGCCCAGCATGTCATGAACCCTTATTTATAAGAATATGTTCAAACTTAGTCATAGAAATGACAAAATCCTACGAACGCACATCATGTAATATAATCTTTTTTCTCATGATATCACATAAATAAGGATGTACACTCTGTGTCATTGTCCTTTCTTTCTTTATTATTTATTAACATTATTGGATGGACTTACCTTCTTCTACCATGGTTATGGATTTACCAAAGGTACTTACATTTTGATCAAATGAGTTCAAGAAATCACTTCCTTTTAAAAGTGAAAAAATTTATTTTTATCATTCAATCAATTCCATATCACCAATGTCGCACCCAACGTAAGCTACCTTTCCATGAAATAAGTTTCATGGTTTTAATCTTGCATAAAAGTATATAATCAAATGGTATACACTAATAATAATCTAAATTCAGGAGACCAATACACATGTTCGAAGATAGTAACTACCAATGACACCTAAAACATGTGGTGTTCCTATTGGTAGGTCATTCCTCATGATCTCAACTACTCACGATCACTGAGTGATAATTTCATGAGAAAAAGTCTCAATGCATATGATCCCCTGACACTTGATAGTTTCACGTCATCCATGTCCTATCATCATGATGTATATGGACTATAGAAAATAAGTTTAATATTACTATCATTGTATTTCTAGGTTCTCATTATATCTAGGGAACTACTATAACCTTTTTATACAATATATAATCTAAGAACACTAACATAGATATAGTGGATGTAGAAGTATCTACTCTATGATGGTAATAAAAACACATGTATATATATATATATATCAAACTGTGTACATGTAATGAGTTTTTTTAATATGTTTTATGAAAATAAAATAAAATTAAAAATCATAGGTTAAAAAAATTAAAATTAGGCCTTAAAGGCAGCATCGGTGATGCTGCCTTCCCCCCCCCCCCCCCCCCCCCCGCCACCTTAGGCCCAGATTGATAAAATGGAAAAGGCGACGGGGGGTCATCTTTCCCTCAACTCCCTATAAAAGGTCACCCCCCCCCCTCTTCTCCTCACTTACATTTTCCCCATCTCTCCTCATTCCACTGCTTCTCTCTCTAAAAAAACTCCTTTTATGTGCGGTGGAGTAGGTGGTCCAAAATAAGGCCCAGTTTTCTTGCAAAGAGTCATTTATAGGTATTTTTTATTTATTTAATTGAATTCTTTTTCGTTCTAAATATTTCATTTTTAAGTAGTTTAGTTAGTTTTAAATATTTTGTTTATTAAGTTGTTTAATTAGTTATATATAGTTTGGAATAATAATTATTATTAACAATGATTAAGTATAGATTAGGTATAGATTAATTATAAAATAACTTAGGATTAAGTATTGTGAAATTTTGGTAGCATAAAGATTATGTGGTTATCTAAGCAATCAAATCCCTATCTGGATACAAACAAGTGGATGTGACTCTGGCACAGATGTACCTAAGGGTAAAACCCGAAAACACCGCTATGATCTAGACTCAAACGGGAACTGGTGCACGACAACGGATCTTGCTGCACTCCTGGTTGGACACTTCCATGGGATATTCTTAAGATGACTAATATTTTCTTTATAAACTACTAAAATACTTAAGAAAAGAAAAATAAAATTAGTATATTTACCAATGATAAAATGATAATTATGATGATATAGAATGAAATGGAAAAGGAAAAAGTTATTAAAAAATGAAAGTTATTATTAGTAATTGAATTCTTTTTAGTTAGTTTTAAAGATGTTATTTATTAAGTAGTTTAATTATTTATATATAGTTTAGAAATAATACTTATTATTAGTAATGATTAATTATAGATTAATTAATGAATAACTTAGGATTAAAAATGAATACATATGATTAGCCAATGATAATTAAATAATGAACATCATATGATTAATGATTAAAGAATAAATAATTAAAGAATAACTTAATAATGATTAACTAGTGATTAAATAATGATTGATTAGTTAAAAATTGTACTAAGAAACATTAATATCATTGTTTTGGATATAACAAGATGTTCTAAAATTTTAGTATCATAAAGATTATATAGTTTAGAAATAACATTTTTTATTAGTAATGATTAATTATAGATTAATTACTGAATAACTTAGGATTAAAAGATGAATACATGTAATGATTAGCTAATAATACTTATCATTGATAAAATGACAATTATAATTATATAAAATTAAATGGAGAAGAACAAACACATTAAATTACACATGAATGTTTTACAACATACAAGAAATACCTTAACATTTTTCAATTAAACATGGTTTATATGAGATGAGCATGGCTTCGGAAGTGAGGTAAAATTTAGTTTATTTTTATTTGGTAGATTAATGACATCATCTAAATATATGTACTTAATAAGTTAATTACATACTTGTAGAAGATGTTATTAAGCTATCAAATAAAAATTAGTTGGGTTTTACCTCACTTCTGAAGTTAGGCTCATATCATCTAAACCATGTTTTGTTGAAAAATGTTGGTATTTATTGTATGTTGTAAAACATTCATGTGTTATTTTATGTGTTTATTATTCTCTATTATAGAGTGATTTAAGAATTATTAACTAATGATTAACTAATGATTAACTTTTTAATGATTATCTAGTGATTAAATAATGATTAACTTAGAAAAAACTATACTAAGAAACATTAGTATCATAGTTTAGGATATAAGAAAATGTTTTTAAAATTTAGTATCATAAAGATTATATAGTTTATAAATAATAGTTAATATTAGCAATGATTAATTATAGATTAATTAATTAATAACGTAGGATTGAAAAATGAATCCATATAATGATTAGCTAATGATACTTATGATCATATAAAGTGAAATGAAGAAGAATAAATAAATTAAATAACACATGAATGTTTTACAACATACAAGAAATACCTTGACATTTTTCAATGGAATGTGGTTTAGATGAGATGAGTCTCAATTCATACATGAGGTAAAATCCAGCTTAATTTTAATTGGAAGCTTAATAACATCTTCGAAGGATATGCACTTCACTTTTCAACTTTCAAAAGTTTTTGGCATTTTAATGAAATCTAAGATGATATATAAGATATTTCATTAGAAGGTCAAAAACTTTTGAAAGTTCAAAAGTGAAGTACATATCTTTTGAATATGTTATTAAGCTGCCAATTAAAAATAAGCTGGATTTTACCTCATATTCGAAGTGAGACTCATCTCATCCAAACCACATTTTATTGAAAAATGTCAACAAATTTATTGTATGTTATAAATAATTCATGTGTTATTTAATGTGTTTGTTATTATTCATTTCACTTTATATGATCAAAACTGTCATTTTATCAATAATAAATAAAATAATTCGATGTTTCCTCTTCTTTTTACCTGGGTTTCCAAAACATTCTGTAACTTATATTCTAATAAAATTTTATATAATGAAACATTACTAGCATATTTTAGGGTATAAAAAGGCGTCCTAAAATTACATTCTAATAAATATTATATGGTCAACCATCATTGTTAATATTTTTTACACTCATAATTTTGATCAAAAAAACATTTTTGACGTAGAGTCATGTTTCCCTGTGAGTACTGCTATGCGGAGGTTATGCAAACTAAGAAATGAGATTCTTTCAGTACACAACCAATAACAGTGGTTAGTACAATTGATTTTGTAACCCTGGGTGACCTTCAAGACAAAATTTTTGGTTCCTTAAATATGGGACCCGATCAAGAGATCAAGTCTATGAGCTATAGACATTTTCAATTTTCAACAACACTGTGAAATCTAGCTTATCCATTAGTTGTTGATGCGTAGCGGTCCCAAGCAATAAATTTATTTCCCCAACGGTCATATGGTACCATGATAGAGTTATATGTTGATGTTTCTACTGTACAACAACAATGTCTAGTTGTACGAAGACGTAGACTTACAAGAGTGGTTGAAGATAGTTCGCCCCATGAAATTGATCCTATTCCAAATGATGCAGAAGAGAATAACCTAGATGATCTCTCGGATATGCATGTCAATCCGAATTTTGATGAGGAGTTTCGTAATGACGAAATAGGTGGTGAAAACAGTGCTGATGAGGAGGGACCAACGGAAGTTAGGGGGGAGGTTTCGAGAAATGTATTAGTTATACAGCATCCTCGACCTACAATAAATCATCCACCACTCTTTTCATCTTGATCAGAAGCAATGACACATGTGATTGAATTCAACAATAATGTTCTCACACCGGCAACTGAGTTTCCCGTAGTTGTACCATATAGGTTTAGTGAGCTGGAAAAAACCTTATATGTTGGAAGCAATTTTCCAAGTAAATATGCATTAAAAATCATGCTAAAGAGATTTCACATTGAGAGGCACTGTAGATATATAGTTCAGGAATCAGGCCATAGTAAATATATCATATAGTGTGAGAAGTATGGGGATGATTGTAGATTTCTCTTGAGGGCAATTCCAGACATTGCATTTGGAGGTTGGATAATTTCAAGAATTGAGGCAGCTCATACTTGCATCCAGCCAATCCTGACACAAGATCATACCTCATTGGATGCATAATTCATGTTATTCATTGTTTTTGAGATGATTAGAACATACCAATATGTCCCGATAGCCCTTTTTCAATAGATGATATAGCAGACATTTGGTTATAAGATTTCATATAATAAGGCATAGATGGTGAAACTGAAGGCAATTGTGAAGGTCTATGGTAATTGGGATGACTCATATCGGGTGTTGTCGCAATTTCCAGCCATACTAAGTTATCATAACCAAGTTTTCTTCCATCTTGATATAAATGAACATGTGTCTCACGATAACCGACTTGATCCATTTGGTGTTTAATTTTAGCGGTTGTTCTGGTCATTCCTCCCCTATAACTCTACATTTTGTTTCAGAAAACAGTTCATTCATATTGATGGAACATTTCTATACGGAAAATACAAGGGCGTATTATTGATTTAGGAAACCCAAGATGGAAACCGTTCACCTCTTCTGCTTTCCTTTTTCATTGTAGAGAAAGAAAACTATGAATCATGGAGTTGGTTTTTGGCATGTATCAGCAACCATTTCACCAACATTCAGGGTGTTTTTTTATATCTGATCAGCATCGAGAAATTAATGAGGAAATAAACACGAATCCTAATACATGGAGATACCCAAATTCATATCATCAGTTCTACATTAGACACATTTCTATCAATGTGCATTAAAAATTCCACAACGAACCGATGAAGAAGGCAATCACGAGGCTTGGTATGCATTGTCTTTGTTATTTTTTACTATTTCAATGTAAATATAAAATCAATTTATGTAAAATATCATCTATTCTATATAGAATATGAGTCGGATCAATGGTGGTTTGAAGAATGTTTCAAACAAATATGTCAGGCTAATCAAGAATTTTATGATTATATGATGCGGATTCCAAAAGAAAAATGGACATTGGCATATGACGGGGGAAGAGGTATGGACACAAGACCACAAACATTGTGAAGTGCATCAATGGTGTCTTCAAAGGGATTCACAAGTTACCTATAACTTCCCTAGTTCAGGAGACAATATATCGTTGAGTGAAGTACTTTGTTAATAGACAAAAACTAGCATCAAACAAAATACAGTAGGGCCTATGGTACGGAAGACACTTTCGATGAGAGATTAAAAAGAATATTGAAGAAGATTATGGTTATCATATCTACCTTTTTCGATGAGAAGACTCTCTATTTGAATTTTAAGATCATTCGGACCCCGTCACAAATAGCATCAGTGAAAAATTGGTGGTATTACTGGAAACGATGCAATGTCAATGTGGAAGGACAGCCGATAGTGATATCTGAAACCATTTCTAACTGTTATCCTGCACCATGGATGCTTATTGGGAAGTTTTGTTATTTCCCAATGCCCGAAGTATAGCCTATAGTGATATCTGACATCAATTGGTTGCATCCTCATGGGAGTCCAAAGGCTAGCAGGATGCGGAATGAGATGGACTGGCCTCAAGAACAAGGGTAGATTTTGGTATGCACTATATGTCATCAAGAAGATCATAACCGGAAACTATTCCCTAACATTGTTAGGTCGAGTTCACACTCTTAGCCACAATGATGTATTGTCTTCATTGTGGGATTCTCATATTTTAAATTATATGTTGTTATCTCTTCTTTTTTACCTCGGTTTTCTAAACCCCAAAATCTAAAAGCAAAATACTAAACCCAAAAACATCTTCCCTATACTATAATCTCAAAATTCTAAACCCTAAACCTTAAAACTTAAACCCTAACCCTGAAATCATAAACTTAAACCCTAAAAACTTACAAAAAATCTAAAAACCTAGACCCAAATATCAATATCTAAAACCCTAATCTCTAAACACTAAAACTTAAAAGATAAACCATAAACTCAAAAACATCTTCCCTTTACCTCGGTTTTCAAAACATTATGTGAATGGTATTCAATTAAACTTTTATATAACAAAATAATAGTATCACATATTATGGTACAATAAGATGTTATAAAATTTCAATATAATAAAGATTATATGATCAACCATCTTTGTCAATATTAGTTACACTATCAGAATCATGATCATAAAACATTTTTGATGTATAGAGTCAGTTTTTACTTGTATTTACTACTATGGGGAGATTATACAAACTGATAAAGGAGCTTGTTCTAATACACAACCAACAATAGAGGTTAGTACAGCTGATTCTGTAACACTAACTAAACTTTAAGAAATAATTTGTGGTAAATGAACCACGACGCATTAGGAATAGTGACAACGACGGTGGTGATGGAATGAGTTTAAGTCGTCACCGTCTTCGTTGTCACTGTTCCTCCTACGTCATGGTTAATTTCACACAAATTCTTTATTGAAGTTCAGTTAGTGTTATAGAATGACCTTTACATTTGAGAAAATAATCATGAAACATATCATCATGTGGACAGTCATACATAAATTACAAAGCACGCCATTTTATAATAAACATCTACATGACAAATAAAAATTATTTATATATATAAATATATAAAACCATATCTTACAAAACACCCTTTTCTAGGTAAAAGCATATCTTAAAAACACGTTGGTAATATTATTTGAAAAACATGAAGGCATACCCCTTTCTTTTGGTAAAAATAACTTCATAAAACAATGGGAATAAACATGGAATGTCTTGCATTCTACAATTCATAACATTTTGCTGACCATAGAATTATATTTACAGTTTACACTTAAGACTCATTTAATTTGTTTATATACAGATGGATGATACCATACTACTCACTCAACAGGATAACCATATTTCTCAAGTCGTGTTAGATGGTGGTGAGGGTCGATCGATCAGGATGTGTTGAGTGCACCCTTTTCATCACAGGGAGCCTCCACATTCCATTAGACCATACTTACACCGTGTTGGCTTCTATGGCATTGTCATATCAGATTTCACATTTGTTGACCATCACCTGCTTGTTGTCCTCATAGAGAGGTGGAGACCAGAGACACACACATTCCACCTGCCTGAGGGAGAGATGACCATCACCCTCCAGGATGTGGTAGTGCTTCTTAGTCTTATAATCCAGGGGTAGCTGTTATTGGACCCACTCGTGCATCTTGGCCCGACCTTGCTCAGTGATTGTTAGGCATTGACATTTTATCCAACCATAGGGCTATAGATTGAGCATCGATATCTATTCCTTGGTTAGAGGCACAGATTTCACATTTACCCGATGATGTTGATGATTAGAGGGTCATGAGTTATGCCTGTGCATATATATTACAGCTCATTGGAGGGACCATGTGTACTAATCACTCGGGGATGCCCATGCACATGATGTATCTACCCCTACTATAGGACTTTGATCAGGCTGAGACATACATCTAGGGATAATCTTACTTGGCATACACGTACAGAGTATTATGCAGGCTATCCCATAGGGACTGCACAGGTCTTGGGGGATGCATCATCCTTCAGATGTGGGCATGGGAGCACATCCTCACATTCCACCCTGAGCTTGTTGGTCCGCCGATCGAGATGGAGGTGTTGCATGATGCTTTGTGTGGATTCTAGTATGATCACTCGTTTCTATTGGTTTCTGATTCTACTAGGAGTTATTAACTTTAATTTCTCATTATTTTTCACTATCAATGTTGTATTTTACAGGTGGTGTCAGGGACACAATTTCTACACGGTTCTGAGACACCATTTGGGCGTATATTGGCTCCAATTGGACTATCTCTTACCCAACTAGGTATGTATATACAATCTATCATTGTCTAAAAAATTTAATAATAACATCAATTTTGGTTTTTAGTAAGGAGATTTTTTGACAAAGGTCACATGTCATTTCAGATTTCATGGATTCCATGTTGAACTATTATGGACCAGTTTCCATCATACTACACTGTTGGGCCTGAGGATGTTATGGTTCTAGTTCCCCTTATTCACTTCCATATTATTGAGTGGTAGCGGCCTTATAGAGTCATGCATCAGTTTTGTTGTGCTCAGCTGATTCCATTATCGTCGAGATAGACAGAGAAGCTTCATGAGGTGAAGCTGATGGGGAGGGAGGATGAGGACTGGCATCGAGTACATGCTTGCTTTCTTGACTGGTGGCGTAAACGTGCAGAGTTTTGTCTCTAGGGTGTACCTACGAATCGATTTTTTCTTTTGGAGCAGGTTGAGTATGAGATATGGTATAGAATAAAGTCTATATTGTATCTTACCTGACATGGTAGAGAGATTCATAAGATTTTAAGTTAATAAATTTCCATTAGTTTGTTTATTGGACTATTTTTTAATTCATTTTGAATCTCTTTACAGGGCATTCACTCAGAGCATCTTGTTCACATGAGTGATGAAGAGGAGGAGGGGGTCTTTAGTCGGATATTCATCCATGCTGAAGCGCTGGAACTGAGGTCATATTATCGTATGGTTTCTGAGAGCATCTTCAAGCATCCAGCCCAGAGATAGGAGGTTCTTATCCTAGAGGAATATCCTATAGCAGCTGTTGGTGCTGAGGACCCATGATGACAATGACGTAGACAGCATTGTGCTGCACGTGAGGCCTCACCTGTTCCACAAGAAAAGGTTGACCCTCAGTAGTCTAGCCTCAACCGATTCAGGATGCGCCTCAGGTGGCATGGGATTCATCTTTCTTGATAAGATATCTGTAGTTCTATCTATCTTGGGCTTCAGATCCATCATGTCCTTGGGTTCTAGATCCATCGCATCCTTGGGGTCTAGATCCATCGCAGTCTTCAGGTATAGCTTCATCACAGGCTTGGTTCTCCACTACGATGATGGTAGGTTCTTCTACCACCCTAGTGAGAGAAGGATCAAGAGCGTAGTATGACATGCAGTTGATAGATCCTCCCACTAACACACAGGTGGAGGATGTGATAGTCGACATTCCAGTGCCCAATAATAAGCCCTTTCCAGGTCATCAGACTCCACAATGTACTCAAAGCGGGCGTCCTATTCGCAGACCACCATGTGGGATAGAATCTCCTCACCATAGACATAGACACTGATTATACATGTTCATTTATATGTTTTATGTCTATTGAAATTAAGATGTTATTATTACTATCAACCCTTCCTATATGTTTATCCAGTGTTTCAGTTTTCATTAATATTTTTGGCATAGTTTATATTTAACAGCCTTCAAAGTTGACTACTTGAAACATAGGAACAATTATTAAATTTCAAGTAGATAACTTTAAAAGCTTATAAAATATACAGTAGAAAAACAATGTAAATAAAATTTAACAGATAACCTAAACATCTAAAAAGTTTTTGAAAATAAAGAGTTTCATAAATAAAATAAATAAATGAAAATGAATGGAATGTAAGAAAAGTTACTCGAAAGTGAGAGCAAAAAAAGGAATGTCGGCGAGGATCCAAAGCGACCTACTTAACTTTGAAAGCCTATAAAATATAAACTATAAGACTCATATTAATAAAAATTAAAAATTCAAATATTTCTCATATGTTTAATTCATGTTTTAATTTTCATTTATATTGGTCTCATAGTTTATATTTTATAGGCTAACAATGTCACGTACTTGAAACATTTTTAAGTTTCAAGTTGGTGGATTAGAAAACATATAAATTATTTTTCATCAACATTTTTTAAGAAATTATTTTTATTTTTGACTATTTCTTATATGTTTAATCTATGTTTTAATTTTCATTTATATTGGTCTTATAGTTTATATTTTATAGGCTAAAAAATCACGTACTTGAAACATTTTTATGTTTCAAGTTGGTGGATTAGAAAGGTTATAAATTATTTTTCATCAAAAAAAATTAATAAATTATTTTTATTTTCAACTATTTATTATATATTAATTCCATTTTTTAATTTTCATTTATATTAGTCTTATAGTTTATATTTTATAGGCTAACAAAGTCATGTACTTGAAACATTTTTAAGTTTCAAGTTGGTGGCTTTGAAAGCTTATAAATTATTTTTCATCAACATTTTTTAAGAAATCATTTTAATTTTTGACTATTTATTATATGATTAATCCATGTTTCAATTTTCATTTATATGGGTCTTATAGTTTATATTTTATAGGCTAGAAAAGTCACGTACTTGAAACATTTTTAAGTTTCAAGTTGGTGGATTAGAAAGATTATAAATTATTTTTCATCAACATTTTTTAAGATTTTTTTTTATTTTCGACTACTTCTTATATGTTTAATCCATGTTTTAATTTTCATTTATATTGGTCTTCGACTTTATATTTTATAGGCTAGAAAAGTCACGTACTTAAAACATTTTTAAGTTTCAATTTGGTGGCTTTGAAAGCTTATAAATTATTTTCATCAACATTTTTTAAGAAAATATTTTATTTTTGACTATTTATTATATGTTTAATCCATGTTTTAATTTTAATTTATATTTTTCTTATAGTTTATATTTTATAGGCTAGAAAAGTCACGTACTTGAAATATTTTTAAGTTTCAAGTTGGTGGATTAGAAAACTTATAAATTATTTTTCATCAACATTTTTTAAGAAATTATTTTTGTTTTTTACTACTTTTTATATGTTTAATCCATGTTTTAATTTTTATTTATATTGGTCTTCTACTTTATATTTTATAGGCTAGCAAAGTCATGTACTTGAAAAAAAATTAAGTTTCAAGTTGGTGGCTTTGAAAGCTTATAAATTATTTTACATAAATATTTTTTACAAAATTGTTTTTATTTTCAACTATTTATTATATATTTAATTCATGTTTTAATTTTCATTTATATTAGTCTTATAATTTATATTTTATAGGCTATCAAATTCACGTACTTGAAACATTTTTAAGTTTCAAGTTGGTTAATTAGAAAGCTTATGAATTATTTTTCATCAAATTTTTTTAAGAAGTTCTTTTTATTTTCAACTACTTATTATATTTAATCCATTTTGTAATTTTTATTTATATTGGTCTTCAACTTTATATTTTATAGGCTAGCAAAGTCACGTACTTGAAACATTTTTAAGTTTCAAGTTGGTGGCTTTGAAAGCTTATAGATTATTTTTCATCAACATTTTTTATGAAATTATTTTTATTTTTTACTATTTCTTATATGTTTAATCCATGTTTTAATTTTCATTTATATTGGTCTTATAGTTTATATTTTATAGTCTAGAAAAGTCAAGTACTTAAATAAAATATAAATTATGCTGAAACATTTTGTTTTATTTATATATATATATATAAACATAACAAAATATTAATAAAAAATTAAAATTTGAAATATATATAAAAAATAATAATTAAAATGGAAAAAAATTGTTTTGTTTTAGGGCAAAGGAGGCAGCGGTAATGCCACCTTTTGGCATAATCCCAAAGGCGGCATCGCCTATGCCGCCTTTTAGGAAAATTTTAAAAAAAATAACCTACGCATTTTTAAAAAAAATCAAAAAACATATTAAAAAAACTCACATGTAATGGTAATCAAAGTGTATAAAGGATTTGGGTATAGGGAACCCACTCACAACACTCCCACTTACACTAGATCCAACAGCTAACAATCCTCAACCCACTAACTCTCACATGAGAATCGTGCTTCTATTGAGATATGGTTTTAGTAAGGGTTTCTACCACATTATCCTCTATGGATACTCTGTTAACCGTGACTTCACCTCTCTGAGTAAAATTCCTTAAGAGATGAAACTTTTGAAGTATATTCTTTATCCTATGGTGTTACTTAGGCTTCTTTTCAAGTACTACTACAATAGTATTATCGTAATAAACTAAAATAGGGTTTTAACTGTTACACCTAACACCAATATCTAACATAAATTTTTGTATCTAGAATACCTTTTTAACTACATCAGAAGTCTCTATATACTTAGATTCTGTTGTAAAATTAGAAACCACGGACTTCTTTGAGCTCTTCCAGCTCACTACACCACCATTCAAGAAAAATAAATAGTTTGACTATGATTTTGGATCATCTTGATCAATCTAAAAGTTAGTATCAGTGTATCCCTTCATGACTAGTTCCACATATCCTCCATACATAGGGAACATATCCTTTGTACGTCTCAAGCACTTCAGGACATTTTTTACAGCTATCTAGTGTAACTCTTCTGGATTAGCTTGATATCTTCCCATAATGTGTAAAGAAAAGGTAACATAAAACCTAGCACATAGCATGGCATACATGATATATATCACTGTTGAAGCATAAGGTATTTTACTCATTCTTCCAATCTCCTCCTGTATTTGTGGGGATATTTTCTTAGATAGATTGATACCATGTGACAATGGAAACAACCATCTCTTAAATTTTCTATATTATACCTTTTGAGTACCTTGTCAATATATGAACTTTGATTTAAATCAAGCAGCCTCTTAGATCTATCTTGATATATCTTAATCTCTATAATGTAGGATGATTTACCTAATTCTTTCATGGATAAGTATTCATTTAACCAAGTCTTAACTGATTATAATACTTTCACTTCATTTCCCATAATTAATATGTCATAAACATATAATACTAGTAAAATTATGGCATTTCCACTAACTTTCTTATATACACATGGATCACTTTTATTCTTAATGAAAGCAAATTCTGCTATAGCCTCATCAAAATGAACATTCAATGATCGTTATTCCTACTCCAACCCATAATTGGATCTATGCATCTTTCATACTTTATTATAACTCTTTGACTTAATGAATCATTTGGTCTAAGTCATATAGGTGTATTCAACCATCTTCCCATTTAAAAAGGCATTTTTGACATCTATTTACCAAATTTCATAATCATGCAAGGCTAATTTTACAAGTAATATTCTAATAGATTTGAGCATCGCAACTGGTGAGAACCTTTTATTGTATTTTATTCCTTGGAATTTGGTGAAACCCTTCAAAACCAATCATGCTTCATAGGTATTTACTTTACC
Organism: Viscum album; assembly: GCA_963277665.1. Taxonomy (NCBI): domain Eukaryota; kingdom Viridiplantae; phylum Streptophyta; class Magnoliopsida; order Santalales; family Viscaceae; genus Viscum; species Viscum album. The sequence goes on from OY728150.1 coordinate 39,609,922, forward strand.
ATCCTTTTCCATCTTTTTCTTGAATACCCATTTGTAACCAATGGGTTTTACATTAGCGGGAGGGTTTACCAAAATCAAACTTGATTTTGATACATGGACTCCATATCATAATGCAATGCTTCTTTCCATTTAGCAGCATCTTTACCATCTACTGTTTCCTTGAAGGTTAAAGGCTCATCATTCTCTAGGAGTAATGTGTCACCTAACTCGGTGACAAGAAAACCATATCTCTCTGGTTCGTTAACATCTCAAGTAGACCAATGCAGTACTTGTGTCTCGGGGATATCTCTATCTCCCACTTTATCTTATGGAGATTGTTCTCGTACCAACTCTTGTGTGTCTGGTGCATCAACTTCATCGAATTCAATATTTATCCAACTATATCCATTGGAAATGGGTCCCCTTTCTATAAATATGGAATACCTTGTCGCAATTACTTTTCTATATGAAGGGTTGTATAAGTAAGATCATTTAATTTCTTTATGATAACCTATAAAGATTCACTTTTTGCTTTGGGATACTAATTTGTCACTTGGTATAGTCTTGACAAAATCTATGCATCCCCATACACATATATAAGAAAAAGCGGGTTTCTTTTCATGCCATAACTCATATGGAATCCTATTTTATTCCTTAATTGGTACTCAGTTCAGCGTATATACCATTTTCGATAATGCATATCCCCCAAAGGATAAGGGAAGAGTTTCCTAAGTTGTCATTGATCCAACCATGTCAAGCAAGGTCTAATTCCTCCTTTCACTAAGACCATTACATTGAGGTGTATAAGGAGGACTGAGTTGGGATACTATACCACACTCCATTAAGTGATCAATGAAATCTTGCTTGAGATACTCTCTGTCACACCCGATTTTTTCTAGTTATTGATTATGCTCCGGTCTGGTGGAATTTCTGGTCTTTTTTCTCGAGTTTCAGGTGTGACGGGTGTTGGGTTTTAAAGTGTCTCCTTGTCAAAGTATTTCCCCAAGATTTTATCCTTGGTTTTGTTGGGGGTTTTTTGTAGAAAACTTAGAAGTTTGGCCTTGGCATACCCTAGCACACGGTTACCGTATGGTAAGTACTAACCGTGCGGCCATTCCAAAAAGCATGTGGCCGGTTACAGAACCTAATGCACGGCTGTGCGGTCGGTTCCAAGTACCCGTGTGGTTGTTCATCTATAGTCATTGGTTGTCGCATCGTTACCGCACGGTTTGAAAAACCGTGCGACTTTCCCAGTTTTTAATTTTTGGGGTTTTCCAATTATACCCCTTTCGGGATTTAAGCCCAAAACCCTCTATTCCTTCCCCACCTAGTATGTGCGGCCCTAGTGAGTCTCCTACCTTCTTCCCCAAGTTTCTCCACCTTCCTTGGGTGTGGATCTGAGGTTTTTCTTCAAGATTTTGGCTAGATCTCTTACGGTAACCTCCTCTCCTCCTATCCCTCTCCCTCTCCCTCTTTCTCTTGTTTTCTCTTGGGTTTCTCTTCTCCATTGGTCATGCCGGACTAGGGTTTGGTTTTCCTTTGATTTGTGTTGGGGGGTTTTTTCTTTTAGGGTTTTTCTTGGTATATCTAGGGTTGTGGAACCCTCGTGAAGCGTTTCCGGTGGTGTGTTGTCATTACGCCATGGATTCGAGGTAGGTTTTCCCATGAACTTGCCTTTTAATATAAGAATCATTAGTTTCTTGCTTTCAGTATCCTCTTTGTTATATAAATATGTATATATGATCTTTGTTTTAAATGTTTAGTGTGAACATGGTAGTTTTAAGCCTTGTTTTGTGGTAATTAGGATTGTTTTGTTAAGTAGTGCACACCAAGTGTTTGATGAAATGTTTGGTTGGATTTTATGAGTAATTTGGGATGTGTAAAGCATGGTTTAACTTTGTTAATAAATACGTAGCATGTGGAAATATGGATTTCGGTTTCTGGAAATATTTTTCATTGGTTTTCTATTAAAAAAGAGTGTGTATTTGGCTTTTGAAATTGGTTTGACATGTGATGGTAAATTGTGGCCCGGTTAGTATTTTTATAGAAAATAATTTTGGTTTGAAAGTGAGATGGAAATGTTTTGAAGGAGTTTTATAAATGTCTTTATATGGAAATGGTGTTTTTGACACCTCTTCTTAAAAAATGTATTTCATTTTTTATGAAGGTTGTTTTGTGGAATGTTTAAGGGCTCATTTGGCCACTTTGTGAAAATAATGGAAAGTGTTTATTATAAAAACCTCTATTGGATGTCTCTCATGCCTTGTTTATGTGTAATGTATGGGAGGTCCTTATTGTGGAATCCTCAAGATCCGTTATCAGGGTTCCCCAGTTGGAACCCTTTATGATCTATTTATTTTAAAGCATGAGATCGGTCCTTGGGGAGACTCAGGGTGAGGCCTGTTGTGAATTTTTATTATATATATATTGTGATTGGATTTTCGGATGGAATTAGTTGGCTCACCCCCATTATGAACATGAGACATAGGAACCTGGCATATTGAGAGAATTTTCTAAGAATGATTGTTGCACTAGTATATCATGTACTAACCAGTGGCCCATAGTAGGTGGATATACTAGGTTTATTGTTATGGGGTTTTCCCTCAGTCTATCCTGAGAAAGGGTGGCCGAGCATATTGAGCGTTTTGATTTCATTGTGTGTGGCATGCTACCGGGGGTGAAATCCCATGTATGGTGTCTTCTGGATTATTCTTGATCTCCTAGGTTCACCTATGTCTATTATCTTTCAGCTGCTTGTAATGATGATTGGGATATTTGTGTGATTATTTCCATTACCCTTATTGTGTGATTATTATAATGCCTTCTTATGAAATGTTTTTCTTGGAAAGTGATGTGTTGGTTTTAAAAAGGTTTATGAAAATTGTTCCCAAAGAAAAGTGTTTTGTCCTCTTTGTGCAAGTTGAAAATATAAAACACCACTTTCCCCTTGAAAATGATATGGTAAATCTAATGAAACAAACCTGGCTTTGACAATTAATAAGGGTAATGAGTTGTACATTTTTTAAAGTAAAACTTGTAGAAAAGAATACTTTGACATATTGTAGTTCAAATTTAAAAATTAATGTTTCTTTTATTTTAAAGGAAGTGCATTAGGAAATAGATTATTGGGCATGCCTACTGAGTTTTAATACTCATGCCTATATTTCTTTTCTGTTTTTAGCCCTTGTGCAGGTTCATCTTGAGTTCGTTTTCCTTGGGCGATGGTTGATCTTGTGTTGGAGGGTAACCCACAGGGTCACATGGAGATGGTGTTGTCTTCTGATCTGGTTGGTTGTATCTTGTAGCTTGGTTGTATTTTTAGTTTCTCGTATAAATGATGTTCAGTTCAGTTTCATTTATATATTGAACTATTTGTACATATTCTATTGTTTAGTTTCTTGTTTATTTATAGGGAAAAATAATTACCTTGTGTACTCTATTGGTGTCTGATACTAGTTTCCAGCTCGTAGGGATCGGGAATTCCCTTTGGGTCATGCCACATATTGGCTTGATTGACCGGTTCAGGGTTGACCTGGGTGGTTCGTGACAAAATGGTATCATGGGATGTTGGCGCTTTTGGGGACCTTGCTTTTTAGAGTGCCCTTTTTTACTTGGGGATATCATGGTAGACTAAGTAGGATTGTTAGGACTTAAGGGGTAGGTGAAGGAAGAGCATCGTGAACTCTTTCTCGTTCTGATCCTCAGGTTTCCATAGGAAGTCTGGTTTTGTTAGTTTTTTTGGTCTTTAGGTGTTGTTTGGTGATTGGGATATGAAAAGGGAGTCAGGCTAGTGGTCTTCGCAAGCTTACAGGGTCTAAAAAGTCATGTGGAGACAAGGGCATGGTCCTAGAAGGCTCTCTGTGTTAGTGGTGTGTTTGGCATGTGGCCACCAACCATATGGTCAAGTCACCCACTAACACTAGTTCTCTTTTTGAGTTGTTTTGGGTCTCCTTTTAATTCTAAAAATGATTTTTGACTTGGTGGGTAGGGTGAATTTGTAAGGCCCTTGATTTTGAAATAGGGAAAATGGTTTGTTTTTGGAAAATGAAGTCGCCTCCCTGTCCTCCAGTACGCCCTCGGGCTTCCTCCACCATGGCGCAGCACTTTGATCGACTATGAATTGGGCCCTTTGGTGCCGCCAGATCCCGCAACGATTCTGCGGAATCCCCGCCTCCCGTCACCGGCCCCGCAAGTGCGGATTTCCCGATGCTAGTGTGGCTTTCCCGATGTAACATCGACTGGCCCCACTAGTGCGGAATTCTTGGTGCTCTGTCAACTGGCCTGGTCTGTGTTGTTCCTCTGCTGCGCCCGCAACAACTTCATCCATCCATCATCTTGAGGGGGGGTTGTGATCTTGAAAGGGAGATACGATCTTCACTTGTTTCTGTTTATTTCATCTTGTTTTGTAATCAAGTTGGATATGTCCAATTTGAGGGGGAGTGTTTGTAGCATTTCTTATTTGCTTTATATCACCGTTGCTTTAGTCTCTTTTCTTTATGTGTCCAAGCTAGGTACACCTAGCTTGAGGGGGAGTGTTGGAGTCTGCATCCCACATTGGACTTGTTGAGGGGGAGTGTTGGAATCTGTATCCCACATCGAACTTGTTGTCCGGTGTGGTCTTTATTATTTGTTATAAAAGAAGATCAAGGCCTCTTTTAGAGAGTACCTTGAGGGTTTGGGTCTACCTCTTTTATTATTCTACAATTATTATGATAAAAATATTTCTAGGAAAAGGGTTTTGTTATTCTACACTTAGATTGTGCATTAAATATTTTATGACATATAAGTAAAAAAATAATTGAATAACGGCTTTTGTATAGTGTTCAAGACCTATATTTAATATATCTTTCTCAAGTTTCATGTCAATTTTATTATGAGCAGTCAAATCTAATGTTAATCATTTTTTTATCCTCAAGTTAATTATAAGCATTGATATTTCCATAATTATTTGAACTTATAAACAAAGGGACATCATTTTTCTGATCTCTTTATAGTTGAATAAAAAAATCGATGCGCATTCATGGCTCCATTTCACTTTTTATCACTATTATTGAAAAACAAAAATGGTTACCTTTTATTCCAAGTGGATCTCAAAAAAGATCATGAGAATCGGTTGAAGGGTTGATGACTTATGGATTTATGATGTTGTTGCATACAAACTATTGGATTTATTAAAATTCCTAACTCATAGAATTTTATATAGAAATGTAGGTTGGAAGATTTTAAACTAGGTTGATTTTTATGTGTCCTTTCAATTTTTAAATGCCCGAGTTCAAATTATTTTTTTCTTTAAAATCATTCAGTGATGGATTTCATTTATTATGTTCCAATAACCATTTATGAATTTAAAAATAGGAAGACTATACATTTTCCTAAACTATTTACAAAAAAATATAATGATGAAGTACTTATAGGAATACTATAACCATATTTTCAATTGCAAGTGGCATCCCAACCATGTAACCAAATTTGCATATAGACCAATTTGTTAGGTAAGCGAATTTGATGTGGACGAATTATATTGCAGAAGATTCACATAGCTAAAAGGTTATGTAGCCAGAAATCCATGTAAGATATTATTCATGAGGCAGTTGGAAATGGGAAGTTAGTGTATGAGATTTTCAAATTCCCTAGAAAACCGAGGTGGACCCCGAGCTCAACTAAGCTAAGAAGATGTTGTGAAGCTTCTAGAATTTTCTAGAAAAAGGCTGATGAAGACTGAAACAAACTTGAATCATGACTAGGCTCAGGTTTCTTAATGCTAAAGTAAGTGAATGTGGGGCTATTTTATTCAATTAAAAAGTTTTTCTCAAGTCATGTGAGGGGGAGATGGATAGTGAAGGTGTGTCATGTGGTGACTTGGGAGATGAGTTCGGAAAATATGACTGTGAATTGGAGTCTGAGAATGGTCGCACAATGAATTAAAAGAGAATTACTCCCATGAAAAGAGAAGGAAGGCATGGAAGGGTATGAATAGAGGGAGACTAGAGTGGAGGACTAGAAGATCTTCTGGAGATTCAATGGAGGAACTCTTTTTGTTACCTTCTTCGATGGGGATGAAGAGTGGATCCTCCTCCTATACCTTGATCATGGTCGGATAGATCTTTTATGGCCAAGACTAGTGGATTTGAATGGTGAATTCTTTCTGAGCTTTTGTTTCTTCCATTTCAAACTGTAACTCTCTTCATATGTTTGATTCATTGAAATTCGATTGAATTTTTATGTTCAATATTTTTTGTTTACCTTATTTCTTCCATTCTGTGACCAACATATCTCTAATCAGAGCATGTTGATCATAGGATGTAGATTTTTAATTCATGGAAAGTAGGATTTTGAAGATGATTCTTACTGCTTAAATTTCCCAATTCTCAATCGAGGATTATGAGAATAGTGAGTGATCATATGTGTCAATGTGTTCAGTGATCATTGAGTAAACTGACCGACTCTTGCTCAAAGGATATCAATAGCTAAGATCTTAGTTGTTGAACTCAATATTTCACACTTGATGGGATGCATGCCCTGTGATCATGAGTTGTGCATTGAGGGAGTTATAAGTGTGAAAATTTGTTTCAGCACTAAAGTAAAGATCCATGAGAATCACTAGAATTGGCCACTATTTTCATTCTGTTGTTTCTACTGCTCTTGTTTCTTTAGTTTTAATATTGTTTTTTCATTCTCTATTTGTTTACAAATTTTAGAATAGTGTGTTCTAGTCATTGGATTTCCCCTCTAAATGTTAATAAAAAATTTAAAAATCATGATGGAAAACAATTCTTTAAGGGAAGTCTCATTAGAGACAACCTTGGGTACTGTTTTACTGTAGTATTTAGAGAAAAACTTAAAGCAGGGTTTAAAGAGACACCCATAACTCGGACCCTTTCAATTGGCGACATTGTCCGGGAAGCTTCCAAAGAGCTATTAAAAAATTAAGAAAAAAAATGAAAAAAATAGAATCGTGTTTTCTTGAACTTGTTGAAATTATATTCTATGATAGATAATAATATTGAACCTCCAGATATAGAAAACTCATATAGTTTTAGATCCATAACAGTTGAAAAAATAATATTCAAGTCATTAAAATTGAAAATTTTAAAAAAAAAATTGAAACTTCATAAACAGAATCACGAGGAATATCTTTATTAGAAACAGAAAACCTTCCAAACTTTGAAAACATGGATGAACAGTGGACCTTGAAATAATTAGATGCTCTTGATGTTGATGTTAGATTGGTGTTTCCCTATCCGGTTGTGCCGAATACTTGTGGCCTGCAACTGTCGCACTTTTGACTTCCAGCCGGCAGTCACTGTAGCGCTTTTGACAAAGTTGGACGCCAATCACTATTGCAACATAGACTTACTATTTAGGAATAGTGGACCGTCTTCTTCATATGTAGCCCATTTCGGGCTAGGGTTTACTACAGAAAAAAAACCTCTATAATTTGTGCTCCCGATTAGTGAAATTCTGCCTCTCCCGTGGACGTAGTGATTATTCCCGAACCACGTAAATCATTGTATCCTTTTCTTTCTTTCTTTCATTTTTTCTCATTTCTGTCATTGTGTCTCTCGGCGATTCCACAACAACTGGTATCAGAGGATGGGTTCGGAATTCTCTAACGATGGCTCTGGATGAAGGTAAAGAGAAGATCGATCACTTCGATGGAATTGATTTCAGTTTTTGGAGGATGCAGATCGAGGATTATCTTTATCAGAAAAAGATGCACTTGCCACTTCTAGGTGTGAAGCTAGAAGACATGGATAAGTCGGAGTGGGAGCTACTGGATCGACAGGTTCTAGGTGTTATGCGCCTAAAGTTGGCCAAAAACGTGGCGTTCAACATCAGAGAGGAGAAGATGATGGTGGACCTGATGAAAGCCCTCACAAATATGTATGAGAAGCCTTTTGTGGCAAACAAGGTGCATTTGATATGACGATTGTTCAACCTAAAAATGGTTGAAGGGAGACCTGTTGCAGATCATATCAATGAATTCAATACCATTATAAGTCAGTTGTCATTGGTGGACATTGATCTTGGTGATGAGGTATGTGCTCTGGTTTTACTATCTTTATTACCGGAGAGTTGGGAAGCAACTGTAACAGCTGTGAGCAGCACTTCGGGGAATACGAAGATGGCTCTGAAAGATATACAGGACCTAATCCTTAGTGAGGATGTTTGAAGAAGAGAATCAGGCAGTTTTTCTGGTTCTTCTTTGAACGTTGAAGGAAGAGGAAGGTACCCACAGTGAGACAATCGCAGAGGACGATCGAAGTCAAGAGGAAAGAGCAGAGACAAGGCAAAGGGTCCTGGTCCTACCTGTTGGACATTCGGGAAGAAAGGACATGTCAAGAAGGGGTGCAGAGATAACAGGAAGGGACCTGAAACCAGTGGAACAAACACTGCAGTTGAAGGAACTGATGACGTGTTGCTGTTGAGCATGGACAGCCCGATGGAGTCTTGGATTTTAGACTTTGGGGCGTCTTTCCATTCAACATCGGAGAAGGGTTTCCTGAACAATTTTGTTTCTGGAAATTTTGGCAAGGTGCATCTTGCTGATGACGATCCCTTGCAGATTGTGGGTAAAGGAGATGCACGGATCAAGACCAACAGTGGGAGTTTGCTGGTTCTGGAAAACGTGAGGTATATCCCTGTCTTGAGAAGAAACCTTATTTCTGTTGGACAACTTGATGATGCAGGGTTGAGTACCACATTCACTGGTGGTGCGTGGAAGATCACCCGAGGAGCTATGGTCATAGCTCAGGGAGCAAAGAATGGAACCTTGTACAACATGATAGAAACTTGCATGGACATGGCTGCATCACTGGAAGCTGTCGGAGGTTCTCAACTGTGGCACTACAGACTCGGCCACATGAGTGAAAAGGGAATGAAGGTGCTGGAAACAAAAGGGTTGCTACCAGATCTGAAGTCGGTGGAAGTAGGCTTATGTGAAGATTACATATTTGGAAAGCATGAGAAGGTGTCCTTTGCAAAAGGAGGCAGAACACCGAAGGCTGGAAGGCTGGACCTGGTGCATACAGATGTTTGGGGGCCTACACCAGTACCATCCCTCAGAGGGTCACAATATTATGTGACATTCATCGATGACTCAAAAAAGAAGGTATGGGTTTACTTTCTGAAGAATAAATCTGATGTGTTTAAGACATTTCAAAAGTGGAAAGTCATGGTGGAGAATGAGTCAGGAGCAAAGCTGAAATGTTTGAGGTCTGACAACGGTGGAGAGTGTGGCAGTCAGGAGTTCATGGAATTTTGTTCTGAAAATGGAATTGGGTGGGAGAAGACAATCCCAGGAACACCACAACAGAATGGTGTGGCAGAGAGGATGAATAGGACACTGAATGAATGTTCCAGGAGCATGAGGCTTCACTCAGGGTTTCCCAAAACCTTCTGGGCTGATGCAGTGAACATGGCAGCGTATCTGAAGAGATCTGAACCGGTGGAACCTACCACTCCAGTGGAATTGAAGAGATCATCAAGGGTGAGAAGGCATGTGCAGAGGTATTCACCATCATTGCATTATCTATTATTGACTGATGGTGGAGAACCAAAATGCTTTGAAGAGGCAATGCAGTTGAAGGAGTCAGGCAAGTGGGAGCTGGAAATGAAGGAGGAGATTTCCTCATTGCATGACAACAACACTTGGGAGTTGATATCCCTGCCAGCAGGAAAGAAAGCATTGCAGAACAAGTGGGTCTACCGGGTGAAGGAAGAGCATGATGGAAAGAGGAGGTTCAAGGCAAGGCTGGTGGTGAAAGGCTTCCAACAGAAGGAGGGAGTGGATTTCACGGAAATATTCTCACCAGTAGTGAAGCTTACCACCATCCTGGTGGTTCTCAGCATTGTGGCGTCAGAGGACTTGCACCTTGAGCAGCTTGATGTCAAGACTGCATTCCTTCATGGAGATTTGGAAGAAGATATCTACATGCAGCAGCCAGAGGGATATGTAGAGTCTGGAAAGGAAGACCTGGTGTGCAAACTTCAGAATAGCCTATATGGACTGAAGCAGGCACCGAGGCAGTGGAACAAGAAGTTTGATTCATTTATGTCTAAAAATGAATATAAACGATGTGGCATGGATCAGTGTTGCTACATTAAGTCTTTCGGTGATGAATACATTATATTGATTTTGTATGTGGATGAAATGCTCATTGCAGGATCATGTATGCAGAGGATTAATGAGCTGAAAGTGAAGTTGGATGAGGAGTTTGAAATGAAGGATCTTTGAGAAGCTGGCAAGATTCTGGGAATGAAGATCAAGAGAGACCGCACAGCTGGAACATTAATGTTGTCACAGGGTGATTACATTGGGAAGGTTCTGAGAAGATTCAGCATGCTGGAAGCAAGGGTAGTCTCTATTCCATTGGCTATCCACTTCAAACTATCAATGGAGCAATCACTGAAGACGACAGAAGAGGTTGAGTACATGGCAAGAGTTCCATACGCATCAGCTGTTGGAAGCCTGATGTATGTCATGGTCTGTACTCGACCTAAAATTGCTCATGCAGTGGGAGTTGTGAGAAGGTATATGGCTAACCCTGGAAAGCAACATTGGGAAGCTGTGAAGTGGATACTAAGGTATTTGAAGGGCAACAAGGAGGTATCTCTGTGCTTTGGGAAAGGAAATTCATTGCAGGGGTATGTGGATGCTGACCTTGGAGGCGATGTCGACAGTAGGAGTTGATAAAGCTTGAATTTTCACATATTATGTACTGTATTTAAATTTTATAAATCCCACCATAGTGTTAGTTTATGGGAAATTGTCACATTTTTTATGTTTTAGTGGTATTTTGAGCTCAAATGCAAAAATGGCTTAATTTTGGTGTTTAAGTGTTTTATTTAATTTCATTATTTCGTCCATATCATTTTCTACACTGATCCAAATTGTTAAATTCCTTTTCTATAGGTTTACTTACATCATTGGATGAATTTCATCCTTCTGGAGGCCCAGATAAATCAATCATTTGGAGGCCCAAAATCAGCTCATTATTCGGACCTCGAAAATTGTGCATAGATTTGGAATGTTTTAATGATGAACTTGTATATTGAATTATACCGGACCTTTGGAGCTAAAATTCAACAAGGAGCTGTAGAAGGAATTAATGAACACCTTTCATTAATGGGGACACATATGAATTCGCTGTTTTCATGGTCATTATGGCATGAGAAGTTGGAGTTGTGGAATACAAAGAGTCACTTGGGAAGATTAAATGTTCCACGATAAAGCTGCCATAACTCCTTCATACGTGGCTCAATGTGGCTGAAATTTTGTGAAGGGACGCGGAAGATTATTTGTAACAACTTTCAAGAAGGGACCATTTCCCAATTATGTCATTTACTGGGTCTAAAATTCGATGCAATACGGCAGACAGAATTGAGAGATATTTCTTCACCCATTTTCCCTATAAATTTGTAACTCCTCTCCCTTTTACAAGGATAGTTTTTTCAAGGGGGTTGGACCAAGGGAGTGAGCTTTTCTGGAGGATATATGCTGGATAATAGGATTTCAATTTATAATCAAGACATGAAGGGCTAAACTCCAAGTGGTGGTGGGCAGCGAAGATCCAAAGATTCTTCCCCTTTGAGTTTGGAACTTCAATGTATTCAAGTTATATTTTTCTGGAATTGGTTTTCATGAATGATGGAGGTATCTTTTCTTTCATGAATTAAAATTCTTTTATATTGTTCTATACTTTTTATCAACTTATTAATGTAAAATAATTTTCCTGTTATTTAAACTTCTTTGGGCGAGGTCTCCCCATTGAGCACAACACGTTCAATTAGTTTTGATTGCTCGAAGGTCTTTGGGTAATTGAATCACAGTCGTAAGAGGATAAACACCCATATTTGAGGTCTCGATATGGTGTATAGTCAATATGGGTGTTCACTTGGAGTTATTTGAGTGATCATTGAGAAATATAATCTGATAATTCAATTAAACAAGGATAGAGGGAGTATCTGAGGATCGATGTTTGTCCACCACTGCCTTCTTTTGTTTGTTTTCTTCAGTCTATTTTGCTTCTGATTTCCAATCAATAACATATATTTATAGTTTAGTTCTGATTTCATATTATTTAAAATTGTTTATATAATTTCAAATCCCCATTTCTAATTCTGATATAAACAAAGTGACAGTTTGATAACTTAGCCTACAACCTCCTCGCGAGACAACCTCGTGGTCACCACTGTGCTACATTTTAAGGGGGAATTATTGACTGGAGTTTCACGACAAAAAACCCAGCGTCAGGAGTACCACGGGTTATGTTTTCACCTATTGAATAACTACAGTAAGTTGGATATCACAATTGCAGAAGGTGGTGGCTTTATCCACTGTAGAGGCAGAATACATTGCTGTAACAGAAGTTGGGAAAGAGATGGTTTGGCTGAAGAACTTATTGGATGAATTGGGAATAAAGCGAGAGGAGAATGTATTGCATTGTGACAGTTAGAGTTCTATACATCTTGCCAAGAACCCATTGTTTCATGCCCGGACGAATCACATTCAGTTGAAGTACCATTTCATCAGTGGTTTGATACAGGATGGGTTGCTGACATTGCAGAAGATCTGTGGAACCAACAATCTGGCAGACATGTTGACAAAGCCTATGGTGATACAGAAGTTGAGGCACTACTGTTCCTCTGTTGGTCTCCATTGATTAATGGAGGATGAGAGGCAGAATGATGGAGGACCTGATGGGAGCACAAGAGGAAAACAGTTTGTATTTCATGAATCTGTGAATGGAAAGCACGCCACTGGTGAGTGAAGAAGAGGAAGAACTTAGATTAAGTAAGTTGTCTTCATCAGTTGCATCGAAGCATAACAGTGCAACAGATCAGGCTACAAGTGGTAGATTGTTGGATTGGTGTTGCCCGATCCGGTTGGGCCGAATGCTTGTGGCCCACAACTGTCGCACTTTTGACTTCCAGCCGGCACTCACTGTAGTGCTTTTGACAAAGTTGGCCACCAATCACTGTTGCAACGCGGACTTACTATTTTGGAACAGTAGACCATCTTCTTCATATGTAGCCCATTTCGAGCTAGGGTTTACTACGGTAAAAAACCCTCTGTAATTTGTGCTCCCGATTAGTGAAATTCTGCATCTCCTGTGGACGTAGGGATTATTCCCGAACCACGTAAATCGCTATGTCCTTTGCTTTATTTCTTTCGTTTTTTCTCGTTTCTGTCGTTGTGTCTCCCGGAGATTCCACAACAGTTGAAAACCATCAAAATTGAATAGGCTAACCTGAGATAGCCCCCGTTTTTCAGCTAAGATTAATCCTTATACACCACTTACATAAATTTATTTCATGGGACGTCGGATGAAGAACCCCATAAACATTTACAAGAATTTCATTTGGTGTCCATTACAATGAAACCACAATGGGTTACTGAGGACCAAATCAAAATGAGAGTGTTTCCTTTTTTCCTTAGATGGGGTATATAAGGAGTGGTTTTACTGCTCTCAATGTACTACAATAGGGAATTGGCATCAGCTCAAGAAAATCTATTTAGAAAAAAAATTCCAACCTCTAGAACAGCCTCACTTAGAAAAGACATTTGTGGGATTAGGCAGTTGCAAGGGAAGAGTTTAAATGAGTATTGGGAGGGGTTTAAAAAATTATGTTATAGCTTTCCTCATCACCAGATTTCAGATTAACTCATATTTTAATATTTCTATGAGGGGTTAATCTTAATGGATAGAAGTAAGATGGATGCAACTACTGAAAGAGATTTAGTGGATAAGACTCCTATTAATGCTAGGAATCTCATAGAAAATATGGCCCAAAATTCATAGGAATTTGAGAATAGAGTCTTAATTCATGATAAAGCATCCATGGAAGTATCTACTTTCAATTCTGACAATGATAGAATTGAAAGTCGGTTGAGTGATCTCACTGATATGATGAGACACAGATGTTATCCAACTCTATCCCTTCATAATCTCAATCTGAACCAACATTTCTTATCCAAATGCACTGTGGTATTTGTTCAGATCATGGCTATTTCAATGATTAATGTCCGTAATTGCAAAAAAATAAAATCATGCGATGGTATATTCCTTGAGAATCCTTTTTAAAACAATCAGAATAGTCAATTTCCCAACTAAAACAGCCAACCTATGTCATTTTAACCCAACCAGAATTTCGACCAAGGTTGGAATTATCAAAATAACAATATTTTTAGGCAACCTAATCAGACAAATAGGTATTTCCAACCCCAAAACACCAATCAACAGCCTAAATATAATCAGTATCAATTTAATAATCAATCAGGAAGGAATTTTACATATTTTCATAATCAAGAAAACTAAACAGTAAAATAATTAAAAGTATGATTCATGCCTTGAGGAGATGGTTAAGAAACAACAAGAAATGTCTTGACACCAATAAGTGTTGTTGTATAATATGGTAGTAATGAAAAACGGGCTTGCGGCCCGTGGGATTTGTGGATATGGGGTAGATGTGGGGCGGGGTGAGCCTGAATATTTTGACTGTTAAAAGTGCAGGCCAATGTGGGTTAACCAATATGGGGTAGATGCGGGGCGGGGTGAGCCTAAATATTACCAAACCAACATCATTTTGTTTGTCCATATAATCTCCAGGACATCCTTATTTTTCATTTCTCGCTGCATCTGGAAAACCAATTGACCCACTGTTGAAGGTTCAATTGACCTACTGTTGAAGGTTCTTCATGATCATGCATGGTGTTCATGGATTCTCATTCACAATGTGTCACATTCTTCCATGCGACAAGTAGTATCTTCGACTAGTTTGATCATGAAAGTGTGGAGCTCTTAGTGCCTACAATGTGATTTTTATGGACTTCAGTACAACTGCACTTATCCTTCTACTTTTTCTCTTATGTGCACATGGTATTATTCTTCACTTACTATCTTCTGGTGAACTCACTCATTATTTTCAGTATGTTCGCAGATCTTGCTCAATATTCTTCGACTTCATTACATTGGTCGGATGTGGTTTGAGCATTTCATTCACTCACATGGAAGTGTACGCAGCCATTCGTACATGAGGAGATTTGAGCATGAGGAGAGAGAATGCCCTCCCGTAGAGATCTAGATCGGATGATCGAGTGGCTGAGGGAATGCAAGAACTTGTCTGATGCCCTATTACATACAAGGGCTTCAAAAATGAGTATATTTAATAATTTCATTTTATTTTAAATTTGGACAAGACTGTGGACTACCTACAGGCTTATGTGAGGAGGGGCGGGCTTGAGATTTTTGTTCGCATTGAATGAAGGCTTTTGCGGACAAACCCACATGGGTTTGAACCCGCACAATCTTTGCCCACCCTGCCCGTTTCACATTACTAAAATATGGTGACATAAATTGGTAAAATGGAAACTAAAATCAGTTGTCTAAAAACTCAAGGAAAGGTAATTTGGCATCACAAGCTAAAGTAAACCCAAGGGGAAATGAGAATATTAGTATCATGATCCTAAGAAATGGAACTGAAATTCAAAACCCAAAAGTTGAATTTAGTGAACCTGAACCTAATAAGGACAATTCCACTCATGAAATAAATGAGAAACAACCTGAATAATTCACAAAGTCACATGTTGAACCTGCTCATGAACCTATTATTCAGAAGTATGTAGAACAGAAAAAATAAGTTAAAAGGGATAAAATCATGCTTGAAAGAACTTATAGGGATTTTTGGAATTTGATGGGATCCCGTAAAGAGAATAACAAAGACATTGATGACCTAAAAATGTACAAAGAGACATTTCTTATCCTCAGGGCATCCCTCTTATTAAAAAAAATGTTGAAACCAAAATGGAGGAAGTTCTTGAAAACTTTATGAAAGTTTAGGTTAATATTTTCTTGTTATATGTTTTTAAAAAAATCCCAAAATATGCTAAATTCCTCAAAGAAATGTGTACTCATAAAAGGAAGTTCAAGGGAGGTGAGAAAGTCAACTTAGGGAGGAATGTTTCCTCCATGATCCGTTAGATGTAAGGATCCATGTATGTTTGTTATTCCTTATGTTATTGGAGAACATCAATTTCAGGATGAAATGTTAGATTTAGGATCCTCCATAAATGTTATCTTTTATTCTTTTTTTCACCTATGTAGGTTGGAGAGATCAAGAAGTCTGGAATAGTTATCCAACAAGATAATAAAAGTTTGTCTAAGCCAGCTGGAGTCATAGAGGATGTTTTGGCAAGGGTAAAGGATCTTGTTTTCCCTACTAATTTCCATGTGTTACGCTGGAAGAATTTTCAGAGAGATTGAAATTGTCAAAAAATTATCATGTGAAATAGAGGTTGAAACATTTAATGCTTCAAGTGAATCCACTGTTTTAAACTTGCCCAATGTAATGTTAAAGGGTCACCTCATGTTTGTTCTTTACAATAGTTGCATTGCTAATTTAGAGTTTATTATGTTAATTTAGAGAATGGTGTAGGGGCTAAAAAAGAAGTCAAATAACCCATAAAAATAATTTTTTTCTGAAAATTATAGCCCACCTACACTTGATCTTAGAGCTTTTCTTGAAAATTTAAAGTATGCCTACTTCAGAGATAAACAAAAATTCCTTGTCATAATTTCTAGTAGGTTGTCCAAAGAACAAGAAAACCAACTCTTAAGGGTCCTTAAAAAGTATAGGAAGACCATAGGCTAGTCTTTGGAAGACTTTACGAGGATTTTTCCTTCAGTGTGCATGCACGGAATACTTCTTGAGGATAATTCCAAACCTATTAAACAATTCCAGAGGAGGCTAAATCCTGCCCTTCTTGAACTTGTTAAAAAGAGGGGACTACTTTGTTAGTTGTTGGTATAATTTACCCCATTTCAGATAGCCAATTGGTAAGTCTGGTCCAGGTTCTCCCTAAAAATTCAAGGTCTACAAGCCATTCAGGTCAGGTATGTATAGATTATAAGAAGCTACACTTAGTGACTGGGAAGGACCACTTTCTCTTGCTTTTTCTTGATCAAATTCTTGACAGATTAGTCAGTTAATCCCATTATTGCTTCCTAGATGTTTTTTTCAGAATATTTTCATATTCATATTGCTTCAGAAGACCAGGATAAAACAATTTTTACATGTCCTTTTGGTACCTTTTCTTATAGAAGAATGTCATTTGGGCTATGTAATGCCCTACCGCCTTCCAAAGATGTGTGCTTAGTATTTTATTTGAATTTATTGAGGAATGTATGGATGTGTTTATGGATGATTTTACAGTGTAGGATCCATCATTTGAAAGTTTTCTGAGAAGTTTAGGGGTTGTGCTTAGAGTGTGCATTGAAAAGAACCTTGTTTTGAACTTTGAGAAATGTCATTTTATGGTTGAGAGTGGAATTGTGCTTGGTTATGATGTGTCTATGAATGGAATTTGGGTGGATAAGTCTAAGGTTGACATTATCTCTTCATTTCATTTTCCATACTGTAAAGGATATTCAATCTTTTCTTGACCATGCTAGATTCTATAGGTGGTTCATTGAAGATTTTATCCAAATTTATTTTCCTTCGATAAGAATTTTACAGAAATATATTCCTTTTGTCTTTGATATGAAGTGTAAGGAAGCTTTGAATGAACTCAAACAGATGCTTGTATCCCCACCAATAGTTCAAGCACCAAATTGGGAATTACCTTTTGAATTGATGGCTGATGCTTCAGAATTTTCTTTTGGGGTTGTTCTTGGGAAAAGAGTAGAAAAGAAAATCACATGTCATTGATAAATTTAGATGTCATATTTTGGGGTCTAAGGTTTTGGTTGTCATTTCCCATTCTGTTATTGTATTTCTTATGAAGAAGTAGGAGTCAAAACCAAGGCTAGTTAGGTGGATCTTATTACTTCAAAACCAAGGCTAGTTATGGGTGTCTTGACGTGTTATTAGATGTTAACCATGTACTTTAGGTGTCTCCACCTATTGTTACTGAGAAAGAGGCCTAGAAGGTCACATGCTAAGTGTATCTGCAATCTCAGTTAAATTCAATGTTGAATTTAACAAGTTAAAATAAATATTACTTCTACCTTTTGGTTTAATAATTATTCGGGTTTGGTTGATCGTTAATCATAAGATATTTGAAAGAATAATTAAGTTAAATAATAATAATAAACATTTATTTGTAAGGTGGATCTTATTACTTCAAGAATTTGACATAGAGATTCAAGAGAGGAAAGGAATTGAGAACATTATGGCTTGCATTTTGAGTAGGATACCTTTATAAATTTGTTAAGAGAATACATCTATTGATCCAATTAGAGAGTTTTTCTCTAGGGAGAAATTTTATTTTGTTGTTGTTGATAAGAGACTCTGGTTTTCAGACAGTGAATTTCTTAGTAGATGGTGTTATTTTTCACTGGTTTTCAAAACAACGGGTTGAAAAATTGATTAGTGAGTCCAAGAAATATGTATGGGATGATCCTTGTGGCATTTAGGAAGTGATCAGGTTATTAGTAGATGTATTCCAAACTCTAAAGTGTCTTCAATGTTGAAATTTTGTCATAGTTTGAGCTGTGGAGGCCACTTTGGGTCCTGAAGAACAGCAAGGAAGGTGTTAGATTCATAGTTATTTTGGCCTATTATTTTCAAGGATTCTCATGAATTTCGTAGGACTTGTAATGCTTGTCAATTCCAAGAAAACATTTCTCAAAGGAATGAGATGTCACAACAACCTTTGTTGTTTTGTGATTTCTTCCATGTTTAGGGGATGAATTTTATGGGGCCCTTTCCTAATTTCTTTGGATATTCTTACATCCTTCTTGTTGTAGACTATGTGTCTAAGTTGATTGAAGTAATACCAACTAGGACTGGTGATGCTATAGTGGTAACTCAATTTGCAAAGAGTAGTATGTTTTGTAGATTTGGGGTGCCTAGGTTTATTCTACAGACCAAGGCACTCATTTATGTAATGGGAAATTTGAATCTTTGCTGAAAATATATGGGTTTAGTCATAAAGTGTCTACATCCTATCATCCTCAAACAAATGGGATGGTTGAAGTGTCTAATAAAGAGATCAAACATATTCTCAAGAAAACAGTTAACCCAACCTAGAAATATTGGAGTTTAAGGCTTCAAGATGCTTTGTGGGTGTATAGGAAAGCCAATAAAACTCCAACAGGGATGTCACCCGACAGGATTGTCTTTGGTAGAGTGTCATCAACCTATGGTGTTTGAACATAGGCTTTTTGGGCTGTTAAATCATGCAATCTGAATATGTTTGAAGCTGGAAAAGAGAGGAAGTTGTGTTTGAAGGAATTTGAAGAAATCAAGAACAATGCTTATGAAAATACAAGGTTTTTTAAAGATAAAACAAAGGTTATTCATGATAAATTGATTTTTAACAAATAATTTCAGAGTGTTGGTGTACAACTTCAGGCTTAAGCTCTTCCCAGGTAAATTTCATTCCAAATGAGATGGTCTATTTTATTGTGACTCATTTTTTCCCTTTTGGTGTTGTACAAATTAGAGATTCATGGAAGGATGACTCATTCAGAGTCAATATGCATAGACTTAAGCTGTTTAGAGAACAGATTAAGGAACCTCCATGGGAGGAGTTCCTTCTGATGAAAGCTGGATACCAATAATTTTTTCCAGGATGTATCTTCTCTTGTTGCTTGTCTTTGTACAGAACAAGTGTGGAGGGAGGAAATAACCATGTATAGTGTTAAGATTTTTGTTTCTTTGTTTTACTTTGCAGAGAAAAAATGAGTTTAAAGGAAGTTTTTCTTGTTGTTCACCATGAAGAATCCACAAATGAGTTGTTGAGGTGTTGGAGACTAAGTAGAGTTGAAGCGTTGGAGCGGAAACTTGAAGAAACTTGAATCAACCCCCTTAATTTCTAAACTCTAGTTATATTTTTACTTGAATTGGAATTTCAGGAATATGATGTTAATTTGTTTTCATTTTTAGGGCCTTGAAGTAGACCAGCCAGAGAGACTTACTTCAGAGATAAGAAGGGGTGTATTCGAGTAAATTCAAAGGAAAATAAAGCATTTTTATCAGGAGGGTTAATTAGTTCTGATTCTGCTCATTTTTTCATGCGTAAAAAGAGCTGCTTTCCACTGTTTAATCTCTAGAATTCCATTGGATTTAAATTTCTATTTGCTTTATAATCACTGCTCAACATGCTACTTAACTTGAGATTATTTGCAAACTTGATTGAATTTTCATTGAGAAAAAACATGTGCCTTTAAGAACTTTTTTGAAAATCACTTTTTCGTGGAAAATTTTGTTTGATATTTCTGGTGACCCTTGAGCGTGATTTTGAACCACTAAATTGAAAATTTGTTTGAACAAAACGGTGTTAATTGTTTCTTTCACCTTGAATTCAATATTGGAAACAATGTTAAGTTTTAAGTGTAGGAGGTGGGTCTTAAATGTACTTAACTGAATTTCAATGTTAATCTCATCAAAAACCCTTTAAATTTTTTGAAATTGTGAATTTTTAAACATCAGTTGGAAATTTTTCAGTGGGTGATAATTTTTCTCAAAATTGAAGGTTGTGATGCCCACTTTAAGGAGGTTGATCTTTATTACCTCTTGGATTTAATTGGCTAAACATTTTTCTTACCCTCTGGAAACAAATTGTCTGTGGAAAAATGTTATACAATCATCATTGACTTTGAACTTTTTAATTTGAATTTAACTCATAAGATATACATCCTAGACTATGAAACAAAAATCCTAATCTAGGTTGAACTCTATTTTTTATTCTTTATTTTTTATACATCAACTGTTGGATGGATTATTTATTCCACTAATAAATTTTCATTTCATTCCATCCAATGATGTATTTTCATTCCATTTATTCCAATGGTGTGTCTAATTACTAAGGTTGTTTAATTATGTGAATCTATTCTTCTGAAGGTAAAAAGATGTTTGGACTTTCAATTGGATGCAAACTAAAGTGTGTTAAATTCTCTTCAAAATTTTCAATTTTAATCATTTTTTTAAAACAGTAACCACCTTTGTGTTGGATCCATTTTTTATTTAAGAGTGAAGTCTCTGAGAAATTAAGATAACTGATAAGAGAGCCTTTATGAAAATCAATTTTTAGTGACATTTTAGTTTTTCGGCTTTGAGATCTCTTTTCTTCCATTGAATTTGAATAATTGGTTGTTTGAAGACAATCAAAATCTTAGTGTGAAGGAATTTGATGTGGCACTATTTCATTGTTTGTTGTCACGTCTAGTTTGATGATTAAATTGGATATCTAAGGATAAAATGTGCTTAATGGAGGGATTTTGAATGTTTGTTATTTTGTTGTCGAAAGTGTGATTCATCGAATATTTTTATAAAAATTGTGATTTTGTGTGTTTAAACATTGAGTTGTTCTTGTTTCAGGATCAAATTCTTTCATGTTCGGAGGTTTTCAATTTTTATTAATTGTTGGAATTTAATTTGAAATGAAAATTCTTGTTAAATTCTGTTTGAAATGTTTTTCATGTTTGATCTTTTTTCACTTTGTTCTAGAATTTTGTTTACAGGAGCAGATCCACATTATTGAATGTTTACGTAGTTGAATTTCAGCAAGTTATGTTCCGGAATGGACGACGTAGAGTAATCGATGCTGCTACTTAGCCAAATTCACAAACCTTAAGTCTCTACGTAATTGAATCCATGAAGTCAGACTTCTACGTAGCTGAAATCAATATACCCGATTGGCGATGTATCTAAATGTGGAGGATGATCACGTAGCCAAATTCCCAAGCTGCCCAGCCACATGGCTGAATTTTCACAAAGCCCAATTTGTTACATAGGTGAATACGCCGTCGCCAGATTATATTGCAGTAGATTCGCGTAGTCGAATGGTTACGTAGCCAGAAATCCATGCAAGGGATTGTTCATAAGGCAAATGGGAAATCAGTGCATGGGGTTTTCAATTTCCCTCAAAAAACAAGGTTGACCCCTGAGCTCAATTGAGCTGATGAAGAGTGAAACGAACCTGAATCACAACTAGGCTCGGCTTGCTTAATTCCTTAGTGCACGTGGGGTTGTTTAGTTCAGTTAAAAGGTTTTTGCTCAAGCCACATGAGGGGGGAAGATGAACAGTGAAGATGTGCCCACATGGAAACTCAGGAGATGAGTTCGGACAAGCTAACTGTGAGCTGGAGTCCAAGAATTGTCGTGTGATGAATTAAAAGAGATTTACTTCCACGAAAAGAAAAGGAAGACGCTGAGGGGGGATGGGCAAAGGGAGATTGGAGCGGAGGACTAGAAGATCTTTTGGAGATTCCATGGAGAAACTCTTGTTGCTACCTTCTTCGATGAGGATGGAGTGGAGCCTCCTCCTGTACCTTGATCATGATCGGTGAATTCTTTCCAGCTTTTATTTCTTCAATTTCAAATTATAACTCTATTCGAATGTTTGATTCATTGAAATTCGATCGACTTTTGATGTTCAAATTTTCTATTGTACTGCAGTATTTAGGAGAAAACTTGAAGCACTGTTAAAGCGACACCCATAACCTGGACCCTTTCAATAAGCATTACAAATATTTTCAATTTAACTATTAATAGATGGGAAAAATGATGTCACCTTATTTATAAGTTCAAAAAAATATAAAATCAAACATTAAACCTAATCACTCAAAATTAACTTTTGGGTATATAGAATTCATTATACCAAATATGCCCTACACAGTCGAAAAGCGATAAAATGAAGGTACAACAAAAACCTTTTGACTTTCGATATTTATAAGTACAATACCATATTCTAACCGGAAAGAAACCAGGCAAAAAAAAAATATGACGGCCAAAAATAAGTCACGTTGTAAATATGTCAATAAATTTTCAACGATTAAGCATTGCATGAAACCAAATAAGGAGAAATAATCATATAAATTAAAATATCCTCATCGCTTAAGAGGGTGATTACTAAAAACTTGGATTAGTCGTAAAAAATAACAAATAAGTCAAAGCTGTTGAGAAGTATGGTAGGAAGCATCAAGGAACACTAATCTTCTGATTCTACATCATTTGGAAAATAGACTTGCCCATTAGTCGATCCCAGTTTGGCAAGTACGATATCAAAGTATTTTGAGCAAAGTTCGGTACAGAACATATTGAGGCATGTACATACATACAACTATGTAACATCACATAATCAAACATAAATCCTATTGAGAATACAGATACAACATAACTCGTCTGTGTTTGGGCACAAAACATTTAAAATATAATGAATACAAAATATTTAGTAACATAGAACGTAAAAAAAAATATTTAACACAAGACATATTCTCCTCTTGGACACACAACATTTTCAGGGCATAAATAATGTAAGAACACATACAGAACATAAGAAAAACAATGGCACGGAACATGTTATTCGCTCTAAAACAAAATATTTTAAAAAAACTAAGCAAAATACAGAAATCAGAATCCTGATAAATAGAACATAAAACACTCATAACATAGAACACGAAATATGTTTCATGGCTCAATCCAATGATTTGCACTTATGATATTTTATGTGAGTTAGTCTTATGCATTTCTTTTGTGTGAATGTTTTAAGATGTAACAAATGTTTTGTGTTGGTCCCTTGAAAATGTTCAACCAATATAAATGATCCGAGTCAAGCTAAATGTTATGAGCTCTTCAATATACCTCCAACATTTTAAACTATTTTAAATTCCTTCCACGCATAATTTTTTGTTTTTTTTTTTCCTTTGCTCGTAATCCATGCCATAACAAATGTTTCACGATCTCAAGTAAATGTTTTTTACACTGGATAAATGTAATATGCACATTAGTCACCAACAGTCAACATTAAAAATGTGTTCTGCAGTACACTCATGTTTTGTGGCATCATATTTTTTTTAATGCAACTGCTCTGTCTCTTTTTTGTGTAAATGTTATCCAAGTGTTTTCTATTTATTTATTTATTTTGTATGTTTTGTGTAAATGTTTTCTATGTTCTGTGTTTTTTTTGTATGTCATGTGAGCAAATATTATGTAAATCTTTTGCGTGCTTATGTAAATGTTGGGTGTTTTTTTTTATGTGTTTTTTTGTATGTGCTGTGTTTTTTTATGCTTCGTGAATTTCATTACATGAACACACGTGTAAATGTTATTTATTTGTTTCACAAAAGTATTTATTTTATATATGTAATGTATAACATTTATGTAAAATAAATATTTTTTGTGTTTATTGGCACAAACAAATGTCGTGCGAGAGTGTTATTTATTTGTATGTTCTGTGTATTTTTTTTCTTTTTCTTTTTTGTATATGTTATGTAATTGATTAGATTTTTTATGAATTTCATGTAGTAGCATTTTAATAAAAAAGAATATTGAAAATATTGTGAAAAATGGTTTCCCTGAAATTGATTTATCAGTAGGTTTTCCTTATTTTTAAGGGTCAAAAAATGAGAAAATATGTTTGAAATATTTTTATTAAAATTAAATATCATTTAAAAATATTTTATTCAACTATAGAAGATGTAATTGGTTGGGATGGGTCTTAAAAAATCTCAATCTAGTACGAAAAAATTTTACAAAACTTCATGGAGGAACTAGTACCATCATTTCAAGGCAAAGTTGGTGTATTGACAAGCAAAATTCAAACCTCTCTTTTGGAGATTCTGTTAGGAACCAAGACCGGCTACTTGTATAATAAAGGTGAACCAGCAGAAAATACATGAAGAAGAGGAGGAAGAATAAAATCGGGAGATTCCCACCCAAGCCCCATTGTCGATCTGCTCAAAGCAGCCCATTACATTCCCTCTTTCTGGATGCCCCTCCCCTCAACCACATCCCTTTATTTATACTAAACCCATCCCCTAACAACTCATAATATTCCCAGGATATTATGTGGGCCCCAAAGGCATATTCCATATATCCTCCCAGCATATTCCTCTCTCATCTAACTGCACCAAGTGGCCAGCATGGTATCTATCACTGCCACCGTCCTGAAAAACCACCTTGTCCTCAAGGTGGTGGATCCTGCCGGATGTCAACCAATCTACCATAGCAGTCGTGCTCCATGTAACTTGACTCCACGTATCTCCCAGGCAATCTCCCAGATGGACCTTCCAGCACTGTAGACCCTTCGTGTGTGATGCGGCTCAGCCGACAGAAGGTCTGTCAACGATTTGCGATGTAGCTCCTTTCGGTGAGATGGTTAGTGAGTCGCCATGTTCTTCCAACAACTTTCAATAGTCCCCACCAAAATCACCAGACAATCAGTGTGGTCGAGCAAATGCGCCGCCACCCTCATGGCGCATCCCTTCACCTACACAACACCAGATGCCACCGTTGGCGCCATTGCTTTAGAGGTCCCCTTGCTCGCAATATCTAATGGAGGGGTGTGTACGGCCAGCTCGTCCCCCTGGAGTGTCCTCGCCTCCCGAAAACATAGTTCCCCAACCGCCACATGTTCCGTGCCGCAGGCGAGAGAAGAATCTACCATCGCCGCGAGTCTAGATGGAGCTCCCACGACGCGCCCTTGTGCTGGAATTGCGTCATGCGCTGTGGAAGGTGCCACAAGCAACACGGATGCTTGAGCAAGCGGTTGCCCATGCTCCTCTTCTTTTGAAAATCCCGAAGTTGATGAATTTGCCGCCAAACTTATCGGTGTCTGATTTTGGTTCCCTATTTGTTTGACTCCGATTGGCACCCAAGCTGATTCAGGTGGCAGCATGTCACTTGTGGGAATCGTCGGCTCAGCGAAAAGATTTTGAGACTCCGTTTCAAAGAATATCTCCAGTAAGTCGTCTTTGAACATGGACCATGACACATCTGGGTAGACTTCTAACACCACGTTACACCAGTATGTTGCGACTCCTGTCATAGATACCTGAGCAAGGAGAATCTTTGATTCCTCCAGAGTCCGGTGGATAGAGAAATACCATTCTGCTCGTGTGATCCAGCCCCTAGGATCCCTCCCATTGAACACTGGTAGCTTCTCTGGGACCAGGTACAACTGCTCGTCATCCAAAAGCGGTTGCTTCCCTAAGCGACAGATAGTTGCAGTGAAATAATTACAGAATGTCGCCTGCTCTAGCGCTTCTTGCTCCCAGCAGTGTTGGCGCTGCTTTAAGGAGTCAACTGTCGTGGCTATCGTCCCAACCGATTAAGTCAAGTTTGCCAACACAGCTTCCACCTGTCCCATATGTTGTTCGGTGATGTCCAAACGCGCCTCCATCCGTAGTGTTTGCCCTCCTTCAAAAGAAAATCCAGTGGCGTTCCCCTTTTGTGGAAACTTCATGTGTTGCGCCTCCCTGCTTCAAAACTGGGCGCGGGTAACCTCCTCTGTTCTATTTTTTTTTCCCTGCTATTCCCTCCCAATACAGAAAAAAAAACGGGCCGCTCGCCGCTGGTCAACTCTCGCTCTTTTTTTTTTGTGTAGCGCTGCTTAACTGCGCGAAAAAAAACCTACAGTTCGCCTCCACTCGCGCGGACGGTTCTCGTGATTTCCTGCAAGCTGGGACCGAATGGTTCTATCGGGCTAAGTCGTTGCTCCCGCGTCCCCTGGGTTCGACAGTGGTTGAAGACGAGCTCCTGGTGGTGCGTGGCTCCTCAGGTCACGAGTTGGGAACATGCGTCGTCGCCGAACAAGAAGAACTCGGCAGGGTACGAAGCGTCTGATGGAAACCGGCTGTGTGTGGCACCTCAGACGCGAGCAGGAAGAAGCGTCGCCTTCTGCAGAAGCCGACGACAATGGATGTGCGCGACGTCAGCGAGAGTCAGTCGGGCGTCGTGCTTCAAAACGTGAAATGGGACTTCGTGTTGCGTCCAAGTGGACTCCCGGTAGCACGCTGCTCTTCGAAGAACTGCAGATGCAAGCTAGCGGCAGGACGAGGCACAACAAGTTGGGCGTCCGATGAAGATGAGGGGGAAAAAACGCAACGCTCAACGACGTTGGGTCCGGGAGCAGCGAACTCAGGAGCCTCTGGCAGCAGCGGTCGTTCCTGGCGAAGACGACGTCGCTGCTGTGTTTGACTCAGAAGGAGAGTGCGCACCCTGGCGCGTCTCACTCCAACAGCGTGGCTCCTGTGGCGGCAGCGTACGCCTAAGCCGTAGGGAACGTAGAAGCGACGGAAAACGGGGGAAACAACCGGCAGAGGAAGAGACGAGAGGGTGAGAGTGCTCCAACAGTAGGGAGCAACGGCAGATCGGACCAATTGTTAGGAACCAACACTAGCTACTTGTATAATAAAGGTGAACCAGCAGAAAATACATGAAGAAGAGGAGGAAGAATAAAATCGGGAGATTCCTGCCCAAGCCCCATTGCCGATCTGCTCAAAGCAGCCCATTACATTCCCTCTTTCTAGATGCCCCTCCCCTCAACCACATCCCTTTATTTATACTAAACCCATCCCCTAACAACTCATAATATTCCCAGGATATTCTGTGGGCCCCAAAGGCATATTCCATATATCCTCCCAGCATATTCCTCTCTCTTCTAACTGCACCAAGTGGCCAGCATGGTATCTATCAGATTCTTTCTTTGGAGTTGACTCTCCACCCAACTCTCAAGTGGGAAATCTCTCACGGGCTAATAGCTCTTGCAAAGATTGGCTGTATCCCAAGCCTTTATTATCTGGACTGGTTAAGTCTTCCAGCAAACCTCCAGCAGCAAACGGCAGCAGCGCCTTCTACTAGAACTGCCGCCATGCAGCCACCATCTAGCATGTGAAGGCAGTTAAAACAGGGACATTAAGGTGAATTCTGCAAAGCAAAGATAAAGAATGAACAAAACATGAAACAATAAGCAACTTGTATCAAAATTGCAATAAATGTTGCGCCAGGCAATTGAATCTCACCAAAGTGAGAACAAAATATGAAAATAAAAGTTCTACACATCAAAACCATGCTGGTTAAAATAAAATTTCTATCGAGTTATCGCGGGTTCAAGTTGCTAGTTATTCACAGCAACCATTCTTGTGTTATCATTGAAGGGAAAAAGACAGATAATTGAACCTCAAAAGGCTCCATCCTCTCATCTAAACAATACATCTCCCCAGATCAGCCCAGCTGCAACAAACCTCTACGCATAACTTGACTTAATTTTTCTATTTGACATTACCTTTGACAAGCATGGACACATACTAGAAAATATGCCGCTTTCTTTGGTACATTCTGGAAAATTTTATGAATCAAAAGCTCAAAAAAGTTCCTTTCAATACCAAGATGAAGTGAACTTGTCCCATGCTCATAAAAAATTTAGAAGACTCATTTCCTATTTGTAGCATAAAGAATGAAGTGCTTCAAAAATACCGTGGATCATACTTAAATATTTGATGATTCCTTCAGTAATGGAATGAAATGTGCTCAAGGCCTAACATTTTCAACCTCATCATTGATTCCAAGTGATATTTCAACGTATGTCAATATCAAAATTTAATTCATAAATTAAACTGAAGAATTTAAAATTGCATAATATTATGCAAAAAAATAACATCTAACGATATTCACATCAATGCCTTGCTAAATTATTTCTCATAAATTGCTCAACAAATCTATATATTTCTTCCGGTCTGGAACAGATTGCACAAAAAATCTCATACCATGAAATCTTTAACCAAGCTGCATTGCTCGCAGATTTGGATATGCTACTTTCATGTTAAAATAGATGAATTGTGAAAATCAACAGCCATTTCATTGTCAAAATAATCAAATTATTTTTAAGTTACAAAAGAAATTGCATCAACATATTGATGGTCCTCAAATGTATGTAAATCCTTTATGGGCATCGTTTCACTTGTCAGATGCCCACCTAAAGTCAACATTTGGTTTCTGTCCATATTTACAGCAGACGCACAATCCTTAAATGGCCTGCCAAGAATTAGGACAGTCAGATCAATTTTGAAATTATTTCAACACAGTTCTCTTTTGAAAAAGTCTTCAAAGATATCTAATAAAAGTGCACCATGGTTTCCTTTTCCATCAAAACAGAAGGTTAATACGTTATCTCTAACTCTTTGATTCAACAGATTTATCTTATACTGAAAAATTGCAGGCATTACACAAAGTCCACTTCACAAAGTAAAAGTGATTGATGCAGAAAAACAATAGAAACAGGACGTATTGAACGTAAAATCCATGCACAATTCTTCAATCCATTGACAATTGAGCTTATATTCTCCCATCACCATCATCCGCCAAGCAATGAAAGTCATTTTCAATTGATGTCACAAGGGAAAAATAAAGGCGCACGTTTGAAATTGGAAAAAAGATGTGTGCAAAAATATGTAAAAAATGAATCTGGTTCAAAATCTTTTTGTCCCTTAAATTTCTACATAAAATGTTACTAATTATGAATTTTAATAAATTTAATGGGATGTAGACAAGGTCGTCATAAATTCACATGGCACCAACCCATCCCCAAATGAATTCCTGGATTCTTGGAGAGTCCCGTTCAACATGAATAGCCATTAATGTTGCCATCAATAAAAGACAACATTTTTGTTTTTCAATAATAATGACAAAAAGTGAAATGGAGTCACAAATAAACACCACAAATATTTTCAATTTAACTAAAAAGAAACAAAGAAAACGATGTTCCCTTTGTTTGAAAGTTCAAAAATGTTGTTCAATTTTATTTTATTTCTGTAAAAAAAAACTTGTACAATTTTTCGGTTTATGTCTTATTCCATTAAATGAAATTTCACGGGGATCAACAATATGCAGTTGCATATTGAATAGGGATCACTCAACTTATGCAGGCACGGGCTAGAATTATAGAAATAAATTTTCTACTAGCAATCCAATCAACAAGACATCACATACATTGACGGAGATAAATGAGATCATATCACAAAGGAAGCTCCTAAAAAAGAATTTTTTTTATTTAATTTGATTTTTTCCACCTTTTTCGTGAGTGAAAGATGAGTATCATCGCTTTTTAATCTATGTCTTGAATTTGAGTCATCATTTCTTGAAATATGTTATGGATTGCGGAGTTCAAAAATTTGCAAATGCAATGAAGGTTTTAAGAGTAGATTTCAAATGATCTTTGATTAATTTGCACAACTAGGGATTTAGACCATGGCTGTTGCGAGATAGGTTATTAATGTTAATGTCAAATGTAATTCTTACCTTGACAGCATTTTGAAAGAAGGCTGATGAATATATTACATTGAATTCACAAAAAGTTCCAAAGAAGACCGCTTAGTGAGTAGTATTTCATGACAATTAGTTGGTTTGTTGCGCCTTTTTTATTCTTCCAAGGCTTGACAGTTCCGAAATCATTCATTGGACACTCACTAATGGCATTAATGTAATAAACAATAATGACAAGTACTAAATAAAAATGTGTATTTTCTTTGAATGATAAGCATGTTTTTCTCCTTTGTGTTTTTTCATCGCTAAAGCTTCACGCTTCTATTTTATAATTGTAAAGGATCATATGGGTATTGCGAAGAAGTGGAAAAAAGGCTTGGTATAGGAAATTCATACCCACCACTCCCTTCTTGGGACACCAAGAGGATACTTTTACTGGTTCTCATCCCCGTGGAAAAGTTATCAAGGACGGTTTTGCTGATTTGAATCTATATCCCATATTTAATTCTTTAAACTACAAAGTAAAATATTTTAATACTTCTTTTAGATAAATTTATCAATAAATTCATGAATATAGGTGTGTGCTCCATTTAATATCTGCCAGTCGTTTTATCATCAACAAATTCTGATTTTACGATTTTAATACCCAAAAAAAGGTAACGTTTTGATTGGAGAATAACAACTCATCACAAATTTTTAAAAGGTTAAAATTAATATGATATCAATAAAAAAATTAATATGTTCAACAGATTATGAGGGAAGCAAAAAATCAATAAAGAATAATAAACAGTAAATTTTTATATTACCATTCCAAAATTTGCACAAATTGAAAATGATATTTTGAAGGTTTCATGTGATTTTATTACTATTGAAACATTTGTCTTTAATTTCTTGTATTGCCTTCTGTATTTTTTTTGTAAGATTCATCGTTGTTACTTGGCACATAGAATTCGTTGACATTGATATTTGATAATCTTCAAATTTTAATGTGTTGACTAGTAGTTTTTATTGTTGGAAGTGATGTTTTTGTTTCATGGGGCCAATAAGTGTTTTATTCAAATGGTTATATGATGGTTATTTTTGTCGGTCTGAAATATTTAATGTTAATAGTGTTAATTGCGGTATCGATCCCTTGGTAAAATATGTGATGGTTTGTGCAGTTTTATAAATTTTATTTTATTTATTTTTGTGCTCTGTAGAACATCAATACAAAATAATAGATATTTTTAAAAAAGAAACATGTATATGGAATGTGTTGAACCCGGTTAATTGTATTTCCAGGTAAAGGGTATTTTCGAGTCCCACATCGGATTATTCTAACTTGTAATTCTTTTCATCTATCTATAAAAGAATCTATCCACCTCTCATTGAAGTGGGGACTTGTACATTTCTACATGGTATCAAAGGGGAGTTATCTTACCTAGCCCTCCTCCTACGGAATCCCCGCCTCCACACCAGTCTCTCCCATCCACTTCCCGATGGAACCCTCCCTATGCGCGGGATGGCCCTCACTGCGCCGACCTCTCCCCACGCGAGGCAGCCCCCTCGCCCTCCAGTCGCCAGCCTCCTGCGAAAGCTCCGCCTCCTGCCGGCTCGCCTATGCGCAAGCCTCTTCCGTGGTAATCCGTCGCTCTGTCGCGAGAGCCCCATCGCGAGCGCCTCTGAATGTGCGGTCGTCCCCCTGCTGGCTTTCCTCCCTCCCGACAGATCTTCCCTGCCGGCCACCATCACTGTCCCGCATCGACACCTCCCACGTCGGCGACTCCCGTGTGGTGACTCCCGTGCGCCTGCCCCCTGCGCGACGGATACAGCAGTGTCGGCCACCTCCGATAGCCCATGTTCTATGTGCATCCCTCCCGTATCGTCCTGCGCACATCCCTGATTAACGCACAACGGCCCTCCCAGCGCGTGACCTCCTGCTTGTTGTCCACTCCCAACTGGCAGTCCAGCAAAGGTCCAACACAACATTCCTGCGGCACATCCACGACGCCCCGTCTCCCGATCAGTCGTCGTCGGCTCCTCTGCTGATTTCCCAACACACCATCGTCTGGCCCCGCCTCTCCGGCTTTCCCGGAGCACCAAAGACCGGGCCCGGCGTCTCCCTGAGCATCGGTCCACCCTCTTCAGCGCTCCACCTCCCTGAGCGACGTCCAACACCCAGTGGCCCTTCTCCCACATGGCTCCCCCGTGCCCCTATCGCTGGCACGCACGCGCATCTCCCCCTACGCCTCCCGTCGCCGGCTCTCCTACGAGGCAGCTCCATCGCCTCAGTTTTCGGCCTTCCCACACGGCAGCCCGTGGTCCATCACCGTGTTTGTGCGCCCACTTGCGCGGTTGTCCCGTGCTCCGTCACCGACCCTCCCGCGAGGCAGCCCCCCTCCCTGGCACACTCTGCATACCCAGACATGCCTTTATCCTCACCACCATCCAGTATCCGTCACAAACCGGCACCCTCGAAAGAGAAGATTGCACTTATATAATCTTATCGGGCTGCTTTGCCACCTTCCTCTTCTTCGGCCACAATTGCTCAGATTGATGGCCCTACTGCGTTTATATCTCATCGATTGACAGCTTGAATGTTTGACTCTGACGCGTCTGAACATCTTACAGAAGATTTAGGTATGCTTACTACCTATCATCCGTATACTGGTGTCTCTGCAATTACTGTTGTTAATGGATCTACAATCCCTATTGCGGGATTTGGGACATGCTCATTGACTTCGTCTATTCGTCTGGCTTCAGTAGCTCATGTTCCTCACAATCCTTTTAATCTTATCTTCATAAGTAAACTCACAAAAGACTTAAATTGTGTTGCTACTTTTACATCTTCTGGTGTTGTTTTTCAAAAGTGGTTGCCGAATCAGAAACTTGATAGAGGTCGTCTTAGTGATGGGTTGTACATGTTCGATATTCCACCATCCCTTACTCATCCACCTCTGCCCGTGCCCTCGACCTACATTTTCGCCTTGGTCATCCACCGACTTCCGTATTACATAAAATTTTCCCCCAATTCGGTCCACACCTTTCCTTCCATTGAGAATCCTGCAAGTTTGTTAAACGTCATCGAGTGATGTATGTTCCTCGATTGGAAATGCGTGCAGCGAATCCTTTCGACCTTGTTTATTCCGATGTATGCGGTCCTTACAGGATTCCTATCCAATCAGGGTACAGTTATTATGTATCATTTATTGATGACTAATCTCGGATGACATGGTTATATCTCCTTCTTGATCGTTCCGAGGTGTGTGATATTTTCAAAACCTTTTACCATGAAATTCACACTCAATTCTCCAAGCCTATTAAATGTCTTCGCTCAGACAATGGCCGAAAATATTTATCCACTTCCCTTCAGCAGTTTCTCAAGGATAACGGCATCATTCATCAGACACCCTGCCCCGATACAACCCAGCAAAATAGAGTAGCTGAGTGTAAACATCATCATATTCTGGAGACTGTTTGTGCCCTCTTATTCCACATGAAGGTGCCTCTTTATTTTTTATGAGATAATATCATTATTGCTACCAACCTTATAAATCGTTTTCCTTCTTCTATCCTTCAAGGGGAAACTCCTTTTCGGGCTTTGTTCTCCTCTGTCCCTCCTCACTCGCTTCCACTCTGTGTGTTTGGGTGTCTTTGTTATGTATGTGACTCTCGTCCTAACCTCTCAAAACTTTCTCCAAAATCTCTACAATGCATCTTCCTCGGATATTCTCGCACTCAGCGCAGATACCGATGTTTCTCTCCAGATTTGTGGTGTTATATCATCTCTGTTGATATCTCTTTTGTTAAGAGTTCTCCATTCTCTCCTCTTTCCCACCCAAACACCACTATTGATGATCGTCTTCCTCTCACCATCCACCCACCTCTGCCTCAGGTGACCCACTCTGCTAATCACCGTTTCGGCACCGTCTACTCTCATCAACCATCGAATGTGTCCCCCGTCCAAGTCGAGAACACCATCTCTCCAGCTTCGTCCGACACTTTTGCTCTGGCAACAGACGACTTTCCAATTGCACTGTGGAAAGGTATTCACTCTTGTCATCATAATCCTCTTTACACAACTTCATACAAATGCATGTCTGATCTGGAGACGATATGTGTTCCTCGCACGGTTGGTGAAGTCATATCTCACCCTAGGTGGCTTCAAGCAATGATGAATGAATTACAGGCTCTGGACGACAATCATATCTGGGATCTGGTCCCCCTTCCGGCAAATAAACAAATGGTCAGCAGCAAATGGATTTATATGGTACGTCTGAATGCAAATGGCACTCTTAAACGCCTTAAAGCCAGACTTGTGGCAAAAGGTTTTGTTGGTGTAGATTATTTTGATATTCTCTCCAATTGAAAAGATGGTATTTGTCTAATTATCCATCTCTCTTGTCGCTGCTCATCATCGGCCTCTTCATCAATTTGATGTTAAGAATGTCTTTCTGAATGGTTTTCTTGAAGAAGAGGTATATCTGCAACAACCTCCTGGCTTCCTTGCCTCATGACCCGATTCTCATGTATGTCGGCTTCGTCGTTCTCTTTATGGATTCAAGCAGTCTCCTCGTGCATAATTTGGAAGATTCTACACAATCACCACTACATTTGGCATATCTCAGAGTATGAAGGACCACACTGTTTTCTACTGCACGACGTCATCTGGTTACATCTTGCTGGTTGTCTATGTTGATGATATTATTATCACTGGGAGCGACTTATATGGCATTGTTCATCTAAAGGATTATCTTCAACAACAATTTCAAACCAACTGGGAGCGACTTATATGACATACTTCATTGGCATTGAAGTCTCTCGTTCTCTGAACATCATCTTTTTTTCCCAACTGAAATATGTTTTGGATATCTTGCAGGATGTTGGTTTGTCTCAGGCAACTTCTGTTGACACTCCTCTTGAACCCGGGGAACGGTCTCTATATGATAGCATGGACCCATATTCTCACCCAGAGAGGTACTGTCGTCTTGTAGGCAAACTCAATTATCTTACCATGACTCGTCCGGATATGGACTACACTGTCAGCAAGGTTAGCCAATTCATGGAACACCCGACGAAATCACAATGGGATGTTGTCCTTAGGATTGTCAAGTACATCAAGAAATACCTTGTCTGTGATCTTCGGTATTCACATCACGATCCTCTAAATATTGAGGCCTTCTGTGATGCTGACTATGTTAGTTGTTTGGCTACCCGGAAGTCTACTTCTGGGTTTGCCATTTTCCAGGCAGGTAACCTGATCTCATAGCGAAGCAAGAAACAGACCATCGTCTCCAGATCCAGTGCTGAGTCTGAATACCGTGCGATGGTCACGGTCACTACTGAGATCCTTTGTTTTCTTCATCTCCTCTGTGAGATTGGTTTCCCGCCACAGACGTCTGCTCGTATTTGGTATGATAATCAGGCAGTCAGGAAGATAGCTTTCAATCCAGTCTTTCATGAACGTACGAAGCATATCGAGGTGTATTGTCACTTTCTTCACCATCACCTCGAGCAACACCATATCAGTTTCAGCCACATACCGACGGCAGATCAGTTTGCCGACATCTTCACCAAAGGCCTCCTGAGAGCTCGACTAGATTCTCTTTACACCAAGCTGGGCATCCACACCATCAGTGACCCTTCTTAAGGGGGGGTGTATGGTTTGTTTGGTGTCTTTTTTCTTTTTTTGCGGGACTCTTGTTCCAAGCTATCATATACTAGCTTGAGGGGGAGTGTTCAACCCGGTTAATTGTATTTCCGGGTAAAAGGTATTTTTGAGTCCCACATCGGATTATTCCAACTTGTAATTATTTTCATCTATCTATAAAAGAATCTCCCCACCTCTCATTTAGGTAGGGTCTATAGAATGAAAAGAGATAACATCAATGATGCGTTTTTTTAAAGATGAATATTGAAATTGTTGTACATAATGCAACGGATTTCGCTCAAAATGCTTCTGATATCTCACTCACCAAACTGTCGTGATCATCAATGTTGTGCCCAATCGCAAGTCTATTTTTCAAATGATGAAAAATCACAAGGTTAGTTATCCTTGACCATTTGTCCTACCATCCTCGGTGGCTTTGTCATATTATTTTTAAGGTTTTTTTCACCCAAAAACCCTACCTGACCTATACGTGAAATGCTCTTCCCAGCA
The DNA here is from genome assembly GCA_963277665.1 of Viscum album. Taxonomy (NCBI): domain Eukaryota; kingdom Viridiplantae; phylum Streptophyta; class Magnoliopsida; order Santalales; family Viscaceae; genus Viscum; species Viscum album. Next base: position 39,646,028 of record OY728150.1, read on the forward strand.
TAGCTCTCCCCCAACCAGAAGCGGGTATCAGACATCAGGTATTGAATGCATCTTGCAAGCCAACCAGGTAAAACCGCCTCCCGCCACACTGCTCCGCACTATCGGAGGTCTTAAATCACCGGAAGTGTAATTACAACGCCGAATAGCAACACATGGGAATGGAAGCCCCGCCTCTTGATTGTAAATATACATCATCAATTTAAAGCTTCATATTGTCCAAATGAGACTTTTAAATAATTCGTTATTATCGCAATAATTCTTCGTATTTATTTTGTGTAGAGGTGACAATCACAACTTCCTTACGTATTCATTGTAGACTGAAATTATGATCATCACTTTGATTTTGAAATTCTACTTTCACCATTTATGCTTTTAGTGAGATGATTATCCTCTTAAATGATGGTAAGATTTATATTTATATGATCATTTCTTTTCTAATTTGGTTTCCATGTGCCTTAGTGTTACCTATGTTTTGTGTTAATTGATATTTCTATGTTATTTTTCTAGTTGAATCGGTCACAGTTATCTCAAAGAATTGGGTAAAGTCATCTTCAATGTTGAAAATTTAATGAGATATTTATGACGGTGCTTAAATTTTTAGCTTATTTAGGATTGAAGCTAGTCAAGTTTTTTTTGGCCGGTAAATAATACTACTCTCTAGTAAGAATACATTATTATTCTTATAAATATTGATAGGCAAAAGGTTTTGTTTCTTTATTCATCCTGCCACTTTTAGATTGTGTATTAAATATTTGATATAAGACCCATAATTATAGAGCCTAAAAAAATAATGGCTTCTACATAATTAAAAGTCAAAGATGGGAGCTTAAATTTAATATCACTGCTCGAGTTTTAAGTCGGTTTTATAATGAACAGTCAAATCTAATGTTTAGTAATTGTTTTTATCCTCGCACAAATTGTAAGTATTTATTGAATATGTGTTCATAATTATTTGAATTTGTTAGAGTGGAGGAGATTGGATCCAATACCCAAGACGTCTCTCTAAGGAAGGTCTTGGTGTTTATTTATAATGAATGATAAAGATTACAATTACCGATGTGGGGCTTACTCAACTTAACCTCAAACACTCCCCCTCAAACTAGGTGTACCTAGCTTAGATACACAAGAAAACAAAACGGAAACATTTTCACACTAGTACTCCCCCTCAAGCTAAGACATATATTTATCATGCCCAACTTGTTACATAAAAATTGGATACGTGGCAGGCACACCATTTTTGTGAGAACATCTACAAGTTGATCAGAGGTGTGAACATGACCAAAGGTGATCTTCTCAAAATTTTCTCAAACGAAATGATAGTCAATTGCAATATGCTTTGTCCGCTCATGAAAGACTGGATTTATGGCAATCTAGATAGCAGCTTGATTGTCATACCAGATATGTGCCGCTTTCTTGACAGAATACCCAATCTCCTGTAGAATTTTTTGTGCCCAAATAATCTCTACAGTCACATATGTCATTGCATGATACTCCGACTCTGCACTAGATCGAGATCGAAAAATAACAGTCTGATTCTTGTTTCGCCATGAGATCAAATTTCCTCCAACAAATACTGCAAAACCAAATGTAGATCTCCTAGAAGAGAGACATTTAACATAATTTGCATCACAAAATGCCTCAATATCTGTATGTCCATGATCAGAATATAGAAGACTTAAACCTGATTCTTTTTTCACATATCTAACAATACGAGAAACAGGATCCCACTGTGTTTTTGTTGGAGATTTCATAAACTGACTCACTTTGCTAACCGGACAAGCAATATCAAGTCGAGTCATTGTTAAGTAGTTAAGCTTCCCAACGAGTCGTCTATATCTGTCGAGTGATGAAAACATCTCGCTATCAGTATGAAGTGACTTTTCTCCAAGTTCAAGGGGTGAATCAATCGAGTCAGCTCGAGTCATGCCAGTCTCCTGCAGCAGATCAAGAACATACTTTCACTGAGATAGAAAAATTCTTTTGTTACATCTGGAGACCTTAATTCCTAATAAATATCGCAGTGGACCCAAATCTTTTGTTTGAAAATTCTGATTAAGAAAAGACTTGAGCCGAACAATGACACCAGCATCACTGCCAGTAATAACAATGTCATCCACATAGACCACCAAAAGAATGCTTCATGTTGCAGATTGATGATAGAAAACAAAAGAATCTTTTATGTTTTGGCACATGCCAAAGCTAAGCATAACGGTGCAAAAACGTCTGAACTAAGCACGTGTAGACTACCTGAGTCCATACAACGATCAAAGAAGACGGCAAACCTTGGAGGACTCCCCTTGAGCAACAAACCCGGGTGATTGCTCCATGTATATTTCTTCATTAAGAAATCCATAAAGAAAAACATTTTTAACATTCAACTGATGGAGGGGACAGTGAGATGAGGCAGCGAGACAGATAAGTAGGCGAACCAAGACCATCTTTGTCACTGGAGAAAAGGTGTCAAAATAACCAACTCCATATGTCTGCGCATAACCTTTGGCAACAAGGCGAGCCTTGAGACGATTAAGAGAGTCATCAGTGTTGACGCAAACTGTATAGATCCATTTGCAGTCGACCACCTGCTTACCTGAAGGAAGAGGGATAAGAACCCAAGTATGGTTGGCGTCCAGAGCCTGAAGTTCATCCCGCATAGCCAGTAACCAGTCGGGGTGAGATATGACCACGACAACAGTACGCAGTGTCGAGTGAGCACCCAATGTCACAATAACTCGTGAGGTAGCCACCGATAATCCCTGATATGGCTGACAAGAGTGTGAGCCTTTGTGAAGTGTGATAAGCAACTCTGGTGATGGAGCATCAAGAGCAGGTGAGTCGTCAATTGTGCTAGCCACATCAGGTGGCAGGGTGGCAGGGTGGCAGGTGGTGGGGTGGCAGGTGTGCTAGGTTGGCGAGTATATACCTGGTCAAATCGTGATCCAACAACATCACTAGGAAGAGATAGAGGTTGTATCGAGAGAATATGGTAAAATAATCAAGAGAAACAGATGGTGGTGGGAACTCAGAAACAAAAATAACTGATGATTCGACAAAGGAAACATCAGTTGAGAAAACAAAATTACGCAAATCTAGAGAGAAGCATCAATATTCACGCTGGGTGCGGGAATAGCCAAGAAAGATGCATTTTAGAGCACGTGTATCAAACTTGGTAATCTAGGGACGAATATCTCAAACAAAACACACAAGCCAAAAATGCATAGGGGTAGGAAATGAGGGAGTGTTGTTGGAAATAAAGAATGGAAGGGTGTCTCCCCCTAAAGAACAGACAAGGGAAGTCTGTCGATAAGATGGGTTGCATCACCCCAAAAAAACGGTTGAAACTTTCTTCTGAAATAAAAGCGTCTGAGCAACTTTTACCAAATGGTGGTTATTTCGTTCAGCAACACCGTTTTATTGAGGTGTGTCAGGACAAGAAATCTGATAGATAATGCCATGGTCGTCGAGAAAAGACTGGAATGGTCCAAATAAACGAAAGCAGTGAAGTTTAGCGGAAAATTGGGTGGTAATTTCTTGATAATAGGAGCGAAACACGAAAAAGATTTCAGAACGGTTTTTCAACAAATAGATCCAACTCATCCGTGAAAAATCATCGATGAAAGTAACAAAATATCGATAACCCGGTTTAGATGGACTAGGACTGGGCTCCTAGATATGATAATGAATCAAATGAAAAGGAGTGGATGCACAGGGGATTGCTTGGGGAACATAGGTGACCCGGTGATGCTTTGCGTAGTGACAAGACTCACATTCAAAAGAAAGAAGAGGTCCAAACTCCAGAAAAAAAAATTAACAAAAAGGGGGGCAAGTAGATGATAGGCGATAGTGAAGCTAGAGGGCATGATTAGAGGTGGGAGGAGAGGTGAGAGATGGGGTTGAGTCAAGCACATACACACCACCCTGAAGACATCCCCTACCAAGCACCCGAGTCTTCGAATGCTCCTGAAATATAACCGAAACAGATGAGAAGATGGTCTGACACTGTAAGTCAGTTGTAAGTTTACTAATTGATAGTAAATTAAAAGGACAACTGGGAACAAAGGCAACAACGGATACTGTCAAGCCAGACGTAACTGAACAACTCTCGTAACCAGCAATCCGCACTCTCTAACCATCGGCCATAGTAATATTACCTCTAGTCGAGGTCGACTTGTAGGACCGAAGAATACCTGCATCCCCACTGATGTGCTCTGAGGCACGAGAATCAAAAACCTATGAGGTTGACCGTTGAGATAGACACGCCGGTGAAGTATCGTCATTGTTAGCAGTTCAGTCCCCTCCCTTGAATCATCTGCCCCTCCGGTTACTTCTCGTCCACCAATACTTTATACTTATAAGAGGAGGAGTAAAAAGGGAAATGCGAACAATTAGTGGAAAGTGATATAAGTGGAGCACGTGGGGGGCAAGGGGATGGTACGTAAAACCGTGGAAAACATAACCGAATCTGTTGGAACAGATTCAGGCGGGAGCTGAGGTGGTTCCAAGCTCTTCAACATTGCAGCAGGCGGATGTCCAGGAGGTGGTCTCTCCGGAGTTTGTCCTGTTGTTTTCCTCTGTAATTTCTCATGTAAAAGTCGATTGTTCTGGTAATGACAATCTCAATTCTCAGCGCACAGTAGTTTCCTCTCCCTATCCAAAGTCACGCACACACACTAGCCTAACATTTGGCGACTCTGCTAGGGAACTGTGTCGAGGAGAACGGATTGGGGCTGGAAGAAAACGTCGCGCGATAGATGCAAACCAGGATAGAGAATTGAATAGGATTGATTGAGTCGGCAATAGAGAGTATCAAAGTTGTGATGACTTCCATGCAAGAGAATTTGGAAAAGCTGGTGCGAGTGCAAAATGAAAGTCAGCGTGTGGCGATGGACGTCGCACAACAGACCGAGGAGCGCATGACACTCCGAGTGCGGAATTTGGAGCAACAGACCAAGGAGCGGATGAAAGTGGAGCAACAGTTGGAGCGTGGCTCTGAAATGGAAAAACAAAGTAAGGCAGTGCCGCAAGCTGTGGAAGGTAAAGAGTCTGGAAGTGTGGAGTACAGGGGGCGCACTAGAGGAAAAACCTCTCAGGAGGAGGACATACCTTTTGACGAGATGCGCGGAGTGACGAGACGGGTTGAGTTACCACTGTTCTCTGGGGAAGATCCGTTTGGGTGGATGATAAAGGCAGACACCTATTTTCTCATCAATTGTACTCCAGAGGATATGAAGTTGCATTATGCATAGATTTATATGGAGGGAACAGCGTTGTATTGGTTCCTTACTTGGCACAAAGGAACGCCGGAACCGACTTGGAATTTGTTCAAAGTTTCTGTTATGGATCGGTTTGGCAAAAATATTGATGGTGATCCATTGAGGTACTTGAAGAATTTGCGGCAGACCGGTACAGTGGACAAGTATATTGAAGAGTTTGAGCAGATAGCTCTAAGAATCCCGGATTTCCCGAAGTCGTGGTATATGAGCTTGTTCATGGGAGGTTTGCGCCCAGAAGTAGAGAACGGGATATCTACGCATGAGTCGGCGAACAGAAGTCAGATGATAGTTTTAGCACGAAAGGTTGAGAAGGAATTGATCGGTGAAGGGGTAATCCGGAGCTCACGACTTCAACCAGAGGCAACTCCCTGGACTCGGAAACCTGGTCTGATAACAGCAAATGTTCCAGCTGGCTGACCAGTTCCAGCTCCCAGTCGACGAGAGGAAGATTTCAAGAAAGTTGTTGGAGAGGAACGCTGGAATGGGGTGAAGGCTTTGAGTCGTCAGGAACAGGAGAAACGAAAACAGAAAGGGTTGTGTTTCCGATGTGGCCAACCCTTTGGGCCAATGCATAGATGTCCTGGTAAAAATCTTCGGGTGTTGATCTGGAAAATAGAGGAACCTGAGGAGATACGGAGGAGGGAGGACATTGCTGAATTAGATTGCTGTTTGTTGCCAGAAAAAGAACAGGAAGATAGAACCCCAAGAACGCCTAGAGAGGCAGTGGAATTCCGAAGTGTCAGTTCAGCGGGGGCTGATTCCATGATGCTTGAGGGACATCTCTCTGGAGTACCAGTGCTGGTTCTTGTTGATAGTGGAGCGAGTCACAACTTCATCTCCAGACAATTAGCAAAATTGGTTAATGTGGAGGTAAGACCCACCAACACTTTTGGGATAAAGCTAGGAGATGGGTCACGAGATTTCTCTTGGGGCTTATGTAAGCAGATAAAAATCAGCCTAGAAAATTTTATTGTGGAAGTGGATGCTTTTTTGTTTGAAACTGGGGGACCAGATATCGTTTTGGGCATGCAATGGCTGAGGAACCTGGGCAGTGTTTTAACCAACTGGAGCCACAAGACCATGGAATTTTGGCGGTGTGGTCGGGAGATTAAACTCCAGGGAAAAACGGCTGGAAAGGACCTCCAATCGGGTACTCAACCAAAAGTTCAAACTAAGAATCTGTTGTTAGAGGGTTGGAACTGGGTGGCCCAACTTCAGCTTCCAGCACAAAAAACGGGAACAGGGACGCAGGCTGGCCAGCAGCAGTTGGAAGAAGTTTTGAACAGCTTTCATTTCTTGTTTGAAAAGCCACATGGCTTACCTCCGAGCAGGGAAACCGATCATGTGGTAACTCTGGTGTCTAGTTAGGTTCCAGTTAGTATCCGTCCCTATAAGTTGGCCCATTACCTCAAGGACGAAGTCGAGCAGCAAGTTAGTGAGATGCTTGAACAAGGTATTATTCAGCACAGCAACAGTCCGTATGCCAGTCCCATTATACTCGTAAAAAAAAGACAGCAGCTGGCGGGTGTGTGTTGACTACCGGGCACTCAACAAACTCACTGTTCCGGACAAATTCCCTATCCCTATCATAGAAGAGTTATTGGATGAGTTGCATGGGGCCAAATTCTTCTCCAAGCTGGACTTAAAATCTGGATTCCATCAAATCCGGGTCAAAACAGAAGATGTGCACAAAACTGCTTTCCGTGCACATGAGGGGCACTATGAATTTCTTGTCATGCCATTTGGTTTGATGAACGCCCCTGCAACATTCCAGTCTACCATGAACAGAATTTTCAAGGCTTATCTGCGACGGATTGTTTTGGTTTTTTTTTATGATATTCTCGTTTATAGTAATTCTTGGGTGGACCACTTGGCTCACTTGGAAACCATTCTCGAGATACTCACCCACAATCAGCTCCACCTAAATAGGAAAAAATGCTTTTTTGCCCAACAATCCGTAGAATACCTTGGCCATGTAATTTCTTCTGAGGGAGTTTCCATGGATCAGACAAAGGTGGACTGTATTCTTGGTTGGCCACGCCCACAAACAATGAAGGGAGTCCGTGGCTTTTTGGGATTGATGGGGTACTACAGAAAATTTGTTGCTGGTTACGGCAAGATTGCCAAACCCTTGACAGAATTGACCCAAAAAAATAATTTTCATTGGACCTCAGTTGAAGAGCAGGCTTTTACTCTCCTCAAGGACTGCTTGGTATCTGCCCCTTTGCTTGCTCTGCCAAACTTCCAGCAGCCCTTTGTTATAGAATGTGACGCTTCAGGCCGTGGGGTTGGTGCTGTTCTTATGCAGTCCGGCCGACCAGTGGCTTACTTCAGTAAGGCTCTAGCAGAAGCTAATCTGAATAAATCTGTTTACGAAAAGGAAGTTATGGCCCTTGTCCTGGCCGTCGATCACTGGCGGCAATATCTGGTTGGAACACATTTCATAGTCTATACTGATCATAAAGCTTTAAAACACTTGCTCAGCCAGCGCTTTCCTTCAGCTAATCAGCAAAATTGGCAAGCAAAACTGTTAGGACTTGATTTTGAGGTGCTATACAAACCCGGGTGTATTAACCAGGCAGCAGATTCTCTTTCCCGTCGCGCCACAGGGGACATGGACAGTAACAGCGATTCGGTTGTTCTCGGTTCAGCAGTGTCCGAACCCCTCTGGTTGGATGTTGATACTGTTAAGGCAGAATACCAGAGTGACGTAGTGCTCACAGATTTGTCTGCAGCTTTGCAGCTCGATCCCGACTGTCGCCCACCCTATTCTGTCCATCAGGGGTTACTGAACTATCAAAATCGATTGGTTTTGACGACCCAATCCAGCCTTATTCCTAAGTTCCTCCAGTATTATCATTCTTCTCTGGTTGGAGGCCATGCTGGATTCCTGAAGACTTACAAACATTTAGCGGCAGGGTTATATTGGAAGGGAATGACCAAACGTGTCCAACAGTATGTTCGTGAGTGTGACACATGCCAACGCCATAAATATCAAGCACAATCTCCAGTGGGGCTTCTTCAACCACTTCCCATTCCGAAACTCGTTTGGGACGAGATTTCTATGGATTTCATCTTCGGCTTACCGAGATCACAAGGGTTTTCTGTTATTCTGGTTGTAGTGGACCGTCTGACAAAATACGCTCATTTTCTGTTGCTATGCCATCCCTATACAGCCAAGACAGTGGCCGAATTGTTTCTCAAGGAAGTGGTCCGTTTGCATGGTATCCCACGCTCTATTCTTAGTGACCGTGATCCCGTCTTTCTCAGTAATTTTTGGCGCAAATTATTCAGATTAGAAGGCACTACATTAAAAATGAGTTCTTTGTATCATCCGCAAACGGATGGCCAAACAGAAATCGTGAACAAATGTCTTGAAACTTACCTACGCTGTTTTGCTTCGGAACGGCCACTTACTTGGTCCCGTTGCATTCCTTGGGCCGAATATTGTTATAACACAGCCATACATGCTTCCACAAAACTGTCCCCGTTCGAAGCAGTATATGGTCGCAAGCCCCCGTTGTTCAACGATTTTTGGGTGGGGATTCACCGGTTGCCAGCGTGGCTGAACTACTCCTTGAGCGTGATCAACTTTTGCTTCATTTACGACACAATCTTCTCCGTGCACAGCAGTTGATGGTCCGCTACACCAACAAGCACCGTCGAGATGTTACTTTCGATATTGGTGAATCTCTTTTCGTCCCAATATTCAAACTACTAAATCTACCAAGCTCGTCCCAAAGTTAGCAGCCCGTTTTTATGGGCCCTATCCCATTGTGGCGCGATTGGGAAATACTGCCTACAAGCTTTCTTTACCCCCCACTACTCGAATCCATCCGGTTTTCCATGTCTCCCAGCTCAAGCATGTCATTGGTTCATCTACAGCTTGTTCCCAACTTCCTGCTTCTTGGGCTAACAATGCCACTGATTTTTCTGTTCCTGCAGCTATTTTGGATACAAAACAGGTTTCCAGTCGTCCCTACGGTAGCTGGTTGATTCAATGGCATGGCAAGCCGTAGGAGCAATCTACTTGGGAAGACGCAGAGCATTTATTGGCTCAATTCCCCGATCTCCACCTTGAGGACAAGGTGCCATTTCGGGACAGGGAAAATGTTAGCAGTTCGGTCCCCTCCCTTGAATCATCTGCCCCTCCGGTTACTTTTCGCCCACCAATACTTCATACTTATAAGAGGAGGGGTAAAAAGGGAAATGCGGACAGTTAGTGGAAAGTGATATAAGTGGAGCACGTGGGGGGCAAAGGGATGGTACGTAAAACCGTGGAAAACAGAACCGAGTCTGTTGAAACAGATTCAGGCGGGAGCTGAGGTGGTTTCGAGCTCTTCGACATTGCAGCAGGCGGAAGTCCAGGAGGTTGTCTCTCCGGAGTTTGTCCTGTTGTTTTCCTCTGTAATTTCTCATGTAAAAGCCGATTGTTCTGGTAATGACAATCTCAATTCTCAGCGCGCAGTAGTTTCCTCTCCCTGTCCAAAGTCACGCACACACACTAGCCTAACAGCCATGGACAACAGTGGCGTTAGATGATGTCATAGATTGTGTGTTGAAAATGCACGTTGACAAGCTGCTGAAGATGCACAAAAGGTAGACAAAAGGTTCTGAGTCGTTACCTACTGCGATCAATCATGGCAAAGGAAGCCCGGACAGTACGTGCTGAAAATGCACAGCAAGAGAGGAGCGAAGTAACCTGAGACCAGAGAAGAGTTATGAACAGCCGAGGGCCTCAACAGTATACCACGAGCAGGCGTAGACGATCGCAGAAATGCTGGCGAGGAACCACCACCGCACACTGCAACGGAGAGAAGGCTGGATCTGCTGGATGTATACGACAAACTCCACCGCGTCCACCATCAATGTCGGCGGCGAACGTGGATCAACCAAGATCCCTTCAACCCTCAAGCAGGACAGTGTGGGCACCAAACGTTAACAGATCTGCAAATCGAAAACCGGGAGGGGCCGTTGCACGAGGCGTAGACGCAGAAATGGGGGTCGTCGCACAGGGGCACACGGGCAGAAGGAGGGGTCGTCGGCCATCGTGCAGGGGCTGAGGCGCGGAAGGGAACCGTCGCACAGGGGGCGCTGGCAGGGGACCATCGCGCAAGGGCTCTCGGACGAAAGGGTGGGGAAGGGGGTCGTCGGGAAAGGAGGGGGTGGAAGGTCGTCGCGCGGGGAAGGGGGTCGTCAGGGAAGGGGGTGTGGTGCGCAAGTGGGGCGTCGGGAAAGGAGGAGTGCGGCTGTGCAGGAGGTCATCGCGTGGGGAGGGTGGGGTAGGGTTAGTCAACCTCCTCTAATACCATGTTGGAGTGGAGGAGATTGGATCCAAGATGGTGCTTATCTATAATGAATGTTAAAGATAACAATTTCCTGAAGTCCGATGTGGGACATACTCAACTTAACCTCTAACAAAATTTATAAACAGAGGACGCCATTTTTCCTATCGCCTTATAGCTAAATTGAAACTATTTGTGATGCTTATCCATGACTCCAATTCATTTATTGAATATGTGTTCGTGATTATTTGAACTAGGGTAGTTTTAACTCACGTTTTTTTCAATTTTTAAATGTCGACATTCAAAAAAAAAATCTTGTGACACCAACCGACGACGACTTTCATTGTCTAGGAAGATAGTGATAATGGGAGGAGAAAGCCAATTGGTAGTTGTTTGAAGAATCGTGTTAGAAACATATCACACCTGACTACTTATTCCCACGCCTTTGATAAGTGTGTAAAATAGGAGGTCGAATACCTGCATCAACAGGAGAGGAGGCCAGCTCTTCACTAACAAAAGGGCATGTCAAAAGTATTTTCATAAGCTTCTCAAAGCTAGCTCGACTCAGCCTCAAGCTTCGTATGCTCGGACGGAACAATCTCATCAGAATAGTTCTCGTCCACATAACCAGATGAACCAGGATACCTCTAGGAACACTTTGGTTGTTCAGTCAACACCTAAGCAGGGAAGCAAGAACTATCCTAGGGCGGCTGATCAACAGCTATACGGAGCAGAGCAAGCTATCACGACCGAGCAAGCTATCACGACCGAGCAACTGGATCCCTCTACGGTGCGAAGCACCATCCTCCCGAACTCGACTTTTATGCATGTCTTGTTTGATACCGGTGCATCGCATTCTTTTCTTGCTTCTCGTGTGGTTAAACAATTGGAATCAAACATGGAAATGATGTCTCACATTATGAGTATCAAGACACCCTTCAGATGGCAGGAGTACAGAGGATTCAAGTGCCTAGAATGTTCTATTACCATTAATGCAGTGTTGTTTCTCTGGGAATTTACGATACTAGAGATGGATATTTTTTATCTGATCTTTGGAATGGACTGGCTGGTGGAATTTAAAGCACGTATTGATTGCTACGCTCGGCAAGTGACCTTCACATCCTCAGATGGAACTCTTCATGTATTTAAGGGGGATTGGGATATAAATGCAAGTAGAGCGAGACCTTTAGTCTCAGTGGACAGAACAATCTCTAGTCACTTAGCAGCAAATGACCCTGGGCGCTGTGGATGAAACTAGAAATATGAGTCTTCCTGTCATAGTGGATAAATACCCTGGGCGCTGTGGATGAAACTTTTCTATCGATCTACTCCCAGGAACAAGCCCTATTTCGCTCTCGTCATATAGAATGGCTTCGACAGAGTTGTGGGAATTAAAAGTCCAGCTGTAAGAATAAGAGAATAAAGACTTCACCTGACATAGCACAACACCTTGGGCTGCATCGATTTTATTCATAAAGAAAGCAGATTGTTCCCTTCGATTATGCGTTGAATATCATAAATTGAAACAAGTCACGATCAAAAATAGGTACTCTTCCTCGAATTGATGATCTATTTGATCAATTAAAGAGAGTAAAGTGGTTCTCCAAGATTAATCTACGATCAAGATATCAACGGTTCAGAGTCAGAAAAGATGATATTTTGAAGACACCATTCCAGAGTTGATATGACCATTACGAATATGTCGTCATGCCCTTTGGTCTGACGAATGCACCTGCAGTCTTCATGGTCTTGACGAGTCGTATCTTCCACGAGTACCTCGATTCTTTTGTTGTGGTCTTTGTTGGTGATATTTTGATTTATTCTCGAAGCCTAAATGACCACGAGGACTTGAAAATTGTAATGATCACATTGTGTGATCACCGATTATATACCAAAGTTTTATAAGTGTGACTTCTGGATACAAGAAATTTGTTTCCTCGGGCACGACATTTTTGAAAAGGGCATATCAGTTATCCCTGGGAAGAATTAAAGCAGTCATCTCTTGGCAGCCACCAAAGAATTTCTTTGAGATACGAAGTGCATCTCACCTCGGCACCCATCCTGATCTTGCCAGAACCAGGTCAAGGTTATGTGTTATATTGTGATGCGTCTAGATCCGGTCTGAGTTGTGTTCTCATGCAGGAAGATCATGTTGTGAACTATGGTCCGAGAGAGTTGTGAATGCATGAGAACTATCTGACACATGACCTGGAATTAGTTGCATTGGTTCATGCCTTAAAGACATGGTTCCACTATCTAATTGGAGAAAAGTTCACTGCACTGATCATAAGAGTTTGAAACATATCTTCTCTCAACGAGACTTGAACTTGAGGCAACGAAGATGGATAGAGTATCTCAAGATGTTTGACTCCGACTTGGTGTACACACCTGGGAAAAGAAATTTTATGGCAGATGTTTTGAGTCGGAAGTCATATAACGAAGTTGTGAAGGAGGCTCGTGACCAATGGAAGTTGATGAGTTGACATGCATCCGGACTGTGCCGAACAGAATGAGAAAGCAATTTTCTTCCCAGTTAATTTTATTCCTGACTTGATGGATTATGTTAAAGAGGCTCAAAAATAAGATCCTGATTGTACAACCATTAGGTCAAACCTAAATGGTGAGGAGACTACCGACAACTGGACAAGGGATAAAACTCATTATTATGCTTTCATAACCAAATTATGGTCCCTCATTCTTTCCAAGAACAACTTCTTTCGGCATATCACCATTCGAAATGGGATATTCATCTGGGTATTCAGAAAATGTACAAGTCAATGAAAGCTCATTTCTGGTGGTCAAGTATGAAACGCAAGATTACAAATTATGTTATGAAATTTATAACTTGTTATCGGGTAAAGGCTGAGTATCAACGACCGACTGGTATGCTGCAATCTATGTCTATACCTATATGGAAGTGGGAACAGATTGTCATGGACTTTGCCACCGGTATACCGAGGACGCTTCAGAAGCACTGTGTTATTTGGGTGATTGTAGATCGACTCACCAAGTCTGCTTAGTTCCTCTGAATCAAAAAGTCCAACACGATAGAGGATTTGGCAAAGACATATATTTGAGAAGTAGTCAAGTTACATGGAGCTCTAATTTCGATCGTCTCTAACAGAGATCCCCGTTTCACTTCTCAATTCTAGAGATCGTTGCGACAAGCTCTCAGAACTCGATTGACCATGAGCACAACATATCATTCTTAGATAGATGGACAGTCAAAACGCACAATTCATGCATTGAAAGATATGCTTAGAGCGTATGTCATGGACTTTGGTGGCTCGTGGGAAGATCATATGTTTTTGGTGAAATCCTCGTATAACAACAGTTAACAGGCGACAATGCATATGGCCCCATTCGTGGCATTATATGGCCCACCTTGTCGTTCTCCACTATGTTTAGTGGAAATAGGAGAAACGTCCACTACTGGAAAAACGACCTATACCCACGGTTCAAAACCGTGGGTATAGCCCCCAAAACCGTGGGTATAGCCTATACCCACGGTTTTGGGAACCGTGGGCTGGAATGGCGTCGGTATAGGGGTCTCAGCCTATACCCACGGTTCAAAACCGTGGGTATAGGAGAGTCCAATTTGGCACAACCCTGTTCCAGCGTGGCACATAGCAGACCCCACGGTTTTTCAAACCGTGGGTAATTTTTTTTTTCAAAAAAATTGGGTTCAGGGGGTTTTGAACCCGTGCAGAACATCAAGCTTTACGGCCGTCCCGCACTAACAGACCAACCCAGCCACTATTTTTATCTGCTTAATATAGATATATCTTTGTATATATATTAATATAAAGTATTTAAATTCAAAAAATCGATCCCGGCAGGACTCGAAACCGCGACGCGCGCAAGACCTCGTGTCCGCGGAAACCGATAGACCAACCGAGCTACTGTCTTTACTTGAAATACTAATATATATTTATATATATATATGAATATAATTAACTTCACGTTTTCAAAAATATTTCTCCCCCGGGTTTCGAAACCGCGTCTCCTACCGCACCCCGGCCAAGCACCGCAGCAATGACCAACCGAGCTACCTTCTAATTCGTTGTAAAGTGTATACATCTTTATATATATATTAATATTAGTTCTGTTATGAAAAATAAATGCAGGCGGGAATCGAACTCGGGCTTCATGCAGAATCTCCTGAGAGTGCCGAACAAAGGGACCGACTGGGCTAAGGCATTTTATTGTCATTTTAACATATATTTTTATATTTGTATTTATATTAATAAAAATCGTGTTCCCGCCAATTTTTCCCCATTGTCCCGCGTAATTTTTTTCCCCGCCTAATGGCGGGAAAGCTATACCCACGGTTTTCAAAACCGTGGGTATAGGTCTTGAAAAAAATAAACCCCAATACCCACGGTTTTGAAGAACCGTGGGTATAGGTCTTCTGGAAAACTCTACCCCCACGGTTTGGCCAAAACCGTGGGTATACACCTTCAAAAAAAAACACCTATACCCACGGTTCTTCAAAACCGTGGGTATAGGTCTTCAAAAATAATCTATACCCACGGTTTTGTGCAAAACCGTGGGTATAGGTGATCTATACCCACGGTTTTATGAAACCGTGGGTATAGGTCACCATTTTACCCCTATGCCCACGGTTTGCGAAAACCGTGGGTATAGGGGTACCCTATACCCACGGTTTTGTGCCAAACCGTGGGTATAGGTCCATTTTCCAGTAGTGGTCACTGATTGGACCTAGTCTTATCCATGAGACTGTGGAGAAGATCTAGATGATTCGGAAGCGGATGGTCATAGAACAGAGCCGACACAAATCTTATTCAGATCATCGTCGCTGGCCTTTATCTTTCAATGTGAGTACCACATATTCTTGAAAGTGTCGTCGATACTTGGTCATTGACGCTTGGGAAAGCAAGGGAAGTTGGCCCTACAGTATGTTGGACCGTTTGAGATTGTCGAACGGATTGGCAATGTTGTGTACTAGTTAGCCTCACCGTCGAGATTCAGTCTTGTCTATAATGTCTTCCACATCTCTCAACTGAAGAAGTATCACCCGGATCTTCAGTTGGGACCATGTTACTCTTGAACCAGATGCGGCGTTTATCCCTATACCAGTTCGGATTGTGGATAGATAAGAGAAGATCCTATGAGGAAAATGTATACCTTTAGTACAGATACTATGGTAGCATGGTAATATTCAAGAGGAAACATGAAAACGATAGATGTTTATGCTGGAGCAATGTCCAGAACTTTTCAAGGGCAACGCCGATCTCCAGCTTTCCGAGGATGGAAATCCCGATGGTGGAGAAAATGTAACACCCCCGGTTTGAAGTATTTCTCTACTTTATTGCTTATTTTAAGTTATGGGGTTAATTCTCAAGAAGCTTTGGACGGTTTTTGGATGTTTTGGAGAGGTTTTACTAGTGGCACTACCGCCTCTATTACATATTTTTAAAAATATTTTTAACCCAATCGTTTAAAAAAATATATTTTTTAAAGAAAAACCTATTTAAAAAATCCATTAGTCCTATGATGCCTCATCCTACCCGCGAATTGGTGAATTTTTGTAGGGATTTAGTCATGTTCAGCTAGCCACCTCCTTCGTTGACTCGCAGGGTTCTTACAAGGAGTGTTCTATGCAGTTTCTTCTCTCTTCCTTCAACAGTGAATTATTTCATGCATGGGTGGTGCGTCTGTGCGTGTCTCTGCTAGGGAAATTCATGGAGGAGCCTACCACGATCTTGCTGATGGTTGGGGTCCCTGCTTTGTAGCTTGTTCTCCGAGAGGCCCCTCCCAATGATCTGTTGTTTCCTGATGTCTCTCCTTCTACGGGGCGATGTGGGGTGAGGAAGGATCGGGTGACCATGGAGTCTTCGACACCTGAGTACCGGTCTTCAAAAAGTTCTCTTGGGAATCCCTCTAAGCGTAAGGAGAGGTCAATGGGTTCAAGAATCGGATGAGGAACAGATCAGGCGGACGGGTCGCCAAAGGTTTGCTTGGGGTTGTCCCTCGCTAACGCTGCGTTTGGTGATATTTTAGTAAAAGAAAAGAAATGATTTGATAGTTTATAAAAGAAAAGAAAAGAAATGAAATGATTGTGATTTCTATCCTTGTGTTTGGATCAACAACTTAGTAAAAGAAAAGAAATGATTTGAATTTCTCTCCATCATGTTTGGTGACAATTTTTAAAAGAAAAGAAAAGAAACTGTTTTGATGCAAATGACACAAATAACCTTTGTTAAAAAATAACACATAAACACAATATTAATTCAAGGTAATCAAAATAATAAAAATAATAAATAATTTTTAATTCAAAATTATTAATTCAAGGTAATCAAAATAATAAATTCAAAATTTTAAATTCAAAATAATTATTATTTCAAAATAATTACTAATTCAAAATAGTTATTAATTCAAAGTTATTAATTCAAAATATTTATTAATTCAAAATTATTTATAAAATATTTATATAAACTATTAATTCAGGATAATCATAATTAATTATAATCAAAATTATCTATAATCAAAATTATTTATAAATTATTTATGATTATTTATATACACAAAATTAGTCATAGTCAAAATTATTTATACAACATTATAAAAAAAATTATATTTGATTGTTATTATTACTTATAAATTATGTTGAACTTAGAAAAATCATTATTTATAAATTACATTGAACAAAATTTATTCATTTATTTATAAATTATTTATGCATGAGCCGTTGAATTATTCATGCACGGAATGTTTATTTATTTATTTATAAATTATTTAGGGATAATTTTGAAAATTAAAAAACATACTGAAATGGTGGATCATTTCTGTCCGAATCGTCCCGATTTTGGGACGATTCAAAATCATCGGAATCACTGACCGGGGAGAAATCCATTTCTCCCTGTTTCCGTGCGTTTGGTTTCTCTCCATCTTTTTGCCAAACGGGAGAAATCGGTTTCAATCTGCCCGTATCATCTCTTTTCTTCCCAAATCAGCGCTGCCAAACGAGGGCTAATAGTTTCAGTGCTTTGTGGTGGGAGGATCCCTCTTCAGTGGTTCTTATATCGTCTCCTTCTTCTACTGGTGTTTGTACATGGGTACATGCCAAACATTTTTAGGATGGCTCTTCAGATCGAATTAATGGCTCGTCGATGCCTGGGGCCAAAACCCGAACCCCAGGTTCCAATGATTTCTTTGTTCCTATGGAATGAAAGAGGTCTGTGGTTGTGGGTGAAGACTGATTTTATCCGTTCCAAACTATGACTCTCTAAGGCCTCGGTGGTGGTCATTATTGAGCCTAAGAAAAAAGTCTCTAAGACTCCGGACTTTTCCTGAAAGATCGGCCTTCATAATTATCTTCATGGGGAACCTTTCAACCAATACATCTGGGTGTTCTGGATGGATGAATGTTCAGTGTCCTTGTTGGGCACTTTAGATTAGTTGTTATCTGTGATAATTTCAAATAATAGTCAGGAATTCAAATTCTATTATGTTTATGCTAAGTGTGAGGTGATGAATCATGAGACGTTGTGGTAGGATCTTGATTACTTCGACCCGTGTGGCTCAGTGTGGTTTGTAGGGGGAGATTTTAATATCACATTGGATTCTTCGGAGAGGAAGGGAGGTGGATTTGTTCTAGGAAGGGATTGACAGGATTTTTCGGACTGTGTTGCGTGTAATGGGCTACTCAACTTGGGTTTTTTGAGAAGCAAGTATACCTGGTGCTATAATCAATAAGGAAATAATCACATATGGAGTAGGATGGATCGCTGATTTTCCAATTTTCAAGCAACTTCTTTGTTTCTGAATATGAGGGTCGAGCATATATCACGAGATATTTCAAACCATGCGCCTCTTATTATATGTCTTGAGTAAGGATCAGGGGATCACAAGTTCTTTCACTATTCAAATCGGTGGGCGTCGAATAACTGCTTCATTAACATGATCTAGAAATCGTGTATGAAGCCCATACAGGAAGGTAGATGGGTGGGGCTGCACAACAAACATTGAAAACTGAAGATAGAGCTTCTCTCTTAGTATGGGAGCAGACCAAGATGCTCGGTGGACATTGAATGGGTTAAGGATGTGATTGGACGCCTGGAGACGAGTTTGGAGCTAGGTTGAAATAATGAATCTTTTGGTACCATGGTGGAGAAAAGAAATCAATTAGTCGAGTTAATTCTAGAACAGGAGAGGCTCTCCCGTGAGAGGTCCAGGAAAATTTGGCTACGTGAGGAAGATAGGAACATGAAATTTTTTTCAAGCATGCATTAAAGAAAGGAATAGGATCAGTGTTCGGAATATATAGTTGGAGGATGGTTCTTTTATGCATGATACCAAGATTATGGGAGGTACGACTACTAACTATTTTAAAGCTTTATTGGTTGAGCTTAATCCTCTTATACAGGTGGGGTATCCATTCAAACATACTGATATTTTTTATGACATTCCAACAGTTGTTTCCCACAATATCAACAACTTCCTTGAAAACATACTCGATGAGGCATAGATTTGGGAGGTAGTTCGGACACTCAATGTTGAAAGTCCCCAGGGCCTGATGGGTTACCGAGCTACTTTTATATTTTGTTATGGGGAATGGTGAAAGGCGAGCTAGTCGAGGCCATCCAAGATTTCTTTAGAGGTGGGAATTTTGCATAGTTTTCCCGTGATTTGACCTTGATCCTCATTCCGAAGGTTAAAGATCCATCTTCACTCAACCACCACCAGCCAATCAGCATGTGTAACTTTCCATATAATTTTTTTTAGCCACCATAAATAGAATTTTCACTATCTATCTTCCCCTATGGGTCTCAGATAATTAGTGGGGCTTTATCAAAGGGTGGTCCACACAATCAACTATTTCCATGGTTCAGGAAATGGTGGGGGACATTAACAAAAAAACTCCTAACTCTAATGTGGTGATCAAAGTTTATATGTATAAATACTATGACAAGATCGAGTGGAGCTTCATCAATAAAGTTATTAACTACATGGTCTTCTCAGGAGAACTGGTCGGTATCTTCTTCAGGGATATTATCTCTTCTTGGTTGGTAATTTCTTTTATGGGGTCATGGTGTGGGTTCTTCAAGACTACCAAAGGTCATAGGAAAAGAGATGTGATCTCCCCTAGACTCTCTGTTTTGGTTCAAGACAATCATAGTGGATATTTGGATAGGAAGATGTATAATGGTACCTTGTGGCCCTTCCATGGTAGATCAAATTCGGGTGTTATCTCTCACATATTTTTTGTTGATGACATGGTATTTTTTCTTAACGGTAATAGAAGAAACATATGTGATTTCAAAAAAATCTTGGAAACATATCACAGGTGGAGTGGGAAGTCCATCAACATGGCCAAGAGCAGTGTGTTCATGTCTAGATGGTGCACAGGGAGGTGATTAAAGGGAATTGAAGAAGGTCTGAGTATGAAAAAAAAGATCTTTCCCCATGGACTACCTGGATGCACTGGTTTCACCGGGGAGGATTTAGATTCACCATTTCGATGGGATGGTTCAAAGGATTACTGCTCGTATCATAAACTAGAAGAACCAGTTTCTTTCCTTTGGGGGTCGTATCACATTGGTTAACTGTGTTCTTTCATCCATACCCATACACATGTTGTCGGTGCTCACCGTGCCTAAGACAGTCTTGAAAAACATCGAAAGGATCTTAACTGGATTCATCTAGTACTTCCATACAGAAGGAAGGTACCATTGGGTCTCTTGGGATAAGATGTCTAGGAAGTTTGGAAACAGGGGCATCAACCTTAGAAATGTCAGGGAGGTTATGTCAATCATGCATACCAAGCTTGCATGGGACTTTCTGGAGGTAAATATCTCTAGGCCGGGTTTATGACTAGAAAATATGGTTCTCAGGGGTACCATTCTTATGGTGGAATTTCTCATCTTTGGTCTTGGATTTCTAGTCACTTTCCTATCCCGAGGAGCCACTCAAGTGGATTGTGGGATGTAGGAAGATCAGTTTCTAGAACAAAAATTGGGTGGGGATATTGATCGGCTACACAGGCTACCCAACTCCATACATTTCTTTTGTTTAGGCGAGCAGATTCAAGAGCTTCATAAATTCCATTCTCAACAGTCATCAGAGGGATACCTTTAATGGTATCAAAATTAGTGAGGAATCAGACAAGCTCATTTTTACTGGTACATCTTCCGGTGCATTCTCATTGAAGGATTATCGATCTATGTCTCAAGTGGTGGATGGAAATGATTCTTAGAGTGAGTCCCTTTGGTGAAATGATATTCCCACAAATTTTAACTTCTTGGTATGGAGGATTCATAATAAATCCCTCCCTATGGATGAGTTGGTTCAGAAAAAGGTCATCTCAATGGCGTCTAAGTACTGGTGCTGTAAGAACCCCAAAGAAGAATTAGTGGTGAATCTTTTCTTCACTAGTGGCTGGTTTGAGACTATTTGGGAGTTTCTGGGTGAGTTCACTGGACCGAAGAACTGGGGGTTCCCTATGGAATCCTTCTAGCAGTCCTGGTACACGAGGTCTGAATACCAGGTGCAGGAGAGACAGGCGAGGGCGCTTCTGATTGTTGCGGGTTGTTGGACCATCTACAGGGTGAGGAATCAATATCGGCACACCGGAATCACTAGATTTCACTTTGGTTTATTGATCAAGGCGCGATGCATCATCAATGACCTGATCCCTCTTTTCAAGCACTAGGACAAGTCTGCCTCGCTGAAAAAATTCATGGCTGGGAGGTAGTCTCTGTTGATTCCCTGGAACCTATCCAAAAAAGGAAAATGGGTATGGTGGAACCCATCTAACAATGGTTTCAAGATTAATGTGGATAAATCTTGTATATTAGGTGTTATTCAGGGGGGAAGCATGGTTCATGACTCCAAAACGGTTGGTTATTTTAGCCTTTTGCAGCGGCTTCGGACTAGGAGACTCCCTGGTAGTGGAGGCCAAGGCAGTGTGGAAGGGTTTGGAACTTAGTCAAGATCATAAAATCTCACTGGAATTGGTGGAAACATACTTGATGGTGTTTCATGGAGTGTTATAGGATAATATTCGGTGTCCATGGTCCATCATTTATCTTTCCTGAAAATGCTAAAGCCTTCTTCATCTACGGGTTGGAATCTCACATACCTGGTGTGAGGGGAATAAAGTGGTGGATTTCCTAGCTTCTTGAGTGGCTACCGAAGAATAGTGTTCCATTTTTTCTATCATGGGTTCTCTTCTTTATATAATAGCATTGTGAGGTCTGATGCACTCACACTCCACTACTTTAGACCTCCTTGAACATGTTCTTTTACGGTGATTCCCAGACTGGAATAAAATTGTTACATTGTAGTAAATGGAGCTGTAGCGTCATTTTAATAGTACTATAGGAGGTATTATATTAGTCAGGTACTATTATAGGTACTTTAGTAGTCAGGAATAGTATTAGGAAGGGTATTGTAGCAGAGATACTATTCACCAAGATAGACTTTCAGGCCACCTTTCACGGGCCTTTAGGCCATAGGAGGCTCCACCATCATTTTCATATCAATGAATTTTTGGCCACTCTATCATGAAAGGGCCTTCAGGACATCAATAATTATAATAATGTTCTAGTGGGTGGTTTCTAATCCTTATGGAGAGGGATGAGTCATAGTCCACTAGGGTGCCTAGGTGTGTGCATGTTTGATTATTGTAATCCCCTATTCCAGGAAAAAATAAAAGTAAAATGTAAAAATTAAAAAAAATAATAACATAAATAGATTTTGAAAAACCATAGGTCCGTGAGAAATATCAAACTTATGAACACCACTGTAAAAAATAATACAAAACATTAGAAATAAATTATGCATTTTGTAAATAAAGGATTGACAATATTGAGAGAAAAAATGAATAAAATGTGTTTAATTTAAGAATTATATATAGGGTAGTGAGAGGTAATATTACCATAAAAAATATGGCCAATAGAATAGTAATCAAACCATTAAAATTGTAACCAGAATATTAGAACAATAACTTGACCATTGAGTAGTAAAATAACTAATTTAATTAAAATAACAATATGAAGAAATCAAAATATTATAAATTAATATTTATAGTAATAAATATAATATTTAAATTCATAATTTCATTATTTTGGTAATGTTTTTTGTCATTAGAATTAAAAATTCAGTAGTCTAAAATCAAAATTAATATTAAATTTTTCTAAATGAAAATTTAATTTTTATACAATAGATTTAAAATTGGTAAATATAATATCAAAAATTGTTAGGAGTGGATTTTTTATAATTTTCTGAAATAGTAAAATTTGAAAGTTATATAGTAAAATACACAATATTGTATTTATAATAATATTATATAAAAAATAAAGCTTGATTGATTTGTTAAATAAATTATATGAAAAAGTTAAATTTGATTCTTAAAATATATATAAAAAAAATTATTAACCCTAGAAGAATATTTTTATGCGGTTAAAAATGTACAATAAAACATGATTTTTAACATATTAGGAGATTTTTTAAATTTTGATTTTTTCAATAGTTAGGAATTTATTTTAATTAAATAAATTATATATTTTTAATTGTGACTATGAAATTAGGTTAGGGTGAAATATGGGTAGTTTTTATAAATAATTAATAAAATAAATAAATAAATGGGTAAATATAATGCAATAATGATGTAATGATGACATTATCAGGAAAACATATTATGCATGATGTCATGAATAGTTTATTTTGGATAAATGGTGTGTTTATATTATTATTATTTTATAAAATCACTATTTAATGTCTTGGTAATTAATTAATTTTAAGCATAATATTTTAACTCAAAATACCCCTCACCTTCAAGTATAAATACCCCCTCTCAAATCACTCCCAAAATTTGACCTACTATCTAAATTATAGCCATATATCTTAACTTAATCATCATATGATCCTTGGATACATTCTAGTATCTCATCACACTAAGCCTTCAAGGAATTAGGCCCTTAGCAAAGGATAAAACTTCTCGGATGGGGTTAACATTCCTTCTTTTTCCTTTTAATTTTCTTCTTCCATTCATGTATTCTTTTATTCCTCTCTAAATAAATCCTCCAACAATTAATTAATTACTATATCATAAAAATATTAATTTTATTATTCTACTATAAAATTGTTATAATCTATTTATAATTTACATATATTACCTTTCCCACCACTTTTAACAATTCTTTTTAATGTTCTGTTATACCACTTATGAGGGCGTTGTCAATTCTTTATTTGTCACCACCTTTACATTTAGTTAGTGTAACTTATATATGTATATATAAATGTTATTATGGAACTCTATAATTTTTATAAAATATTTATAACATATACATTATCTATCTTCCTCATTTGGAATGTCCCGTTAATGTTCATTTTTACCATCTATGAGAATGTTGTCAAATTTGTTATTTATAACCTATTTCATGGATGGTTAGTGTAAATTATAATATATATATATATATATATCTGTGTGTGTGTATTTATATATGTACATATGTGTGTGTGTGGTTTCTTTTATATATTATTATGCTTCTATAGGTGATGAAACTAATAGATAAATAATAATGATAAATTCCACAATATTGGACCGAGACAAGAATAATTAAAACAAATGGGTCATCATGCCTTTTTATCTTTGTTAAAAGGTTTTTGATAATAATAAACAATCAATAATAACTTAAATTAATACGATATACATATAGACTAATATGTTAAACAACATCATATAGTTATACATGAGTTGTAAGAGTAACAAATCTAAACAAGACCTAAGAGAAGGGGACACTAAAACTAATTTATTTATTTTGGGTTTATACTCTCTTATTCTTTCCTTTCCCAATAAATATTCAAATTATTATTAAATACCCACTAAATTTCCATTTTTACTTTTAATTTTCTTTCTTCTAGGGATATACATGTCTATATACCTTTGGATCAATTCTTAGCCCCCTATAATGATTTTGTAAAAGACATTTTTTTTAAAAAAGTTTTTGATTATTCTTATACTGTTTCTTATTCTCTTTAGGGTGGCTGAAACTTACAGATCAAATTTAACTTAAAATTTTTCTTCCTTAAAGTTTATTGAACCTCTATTATTGGTTTTCATGTAAGGATCTTTGATGTGTTCCTTCAACACTTATTCACTCATATAATATAGGTAAAGGAAACAATACATGAGGATTTTTATAATTTTTATTCCCAGAATGGGAAACTTACTCCCTACTACTTCTAGTCATCATCTTAGTCTATATATTTTCACTATTCTAATTATTGTTACAAAATGAAAAGTTATTATCCTTTAACCTAGAGGAGGGATCTTTAGGTTCTGGGCACAATGGAAGCACGGTTGGGCAGGAACCCAACTTTGATTTTTACCATGATCAATGAATATTCTGGGATCAATTTGACAATGAATTCCAGTTTCCATGGAATAGAATCAAATATTTAGATAAATAAGGAAGATTCCTTAAACCTTTATGGAGGATCTTTCACATCATGTTTATGATTAATTTAATTAATTTCATAAAGAAAAGAATAACTGGATCTTTGGTACTTTCTTCATTGATGGTGTTGATCATCTGGAATGACCATTCCAGATTATCCCATTGTGCTTACGAGGATCCAAACTAGAATACCACAATTGGTGATCCACATGTGCTCTGATGACCTTTGATCGATACCACTCATTCTCTAGGTGCTAGTGCGACGAAGCGAGCGTCTTGTGTCGGTCATTCTTGATCGCTTGTTCTTCGGCCTTGAAGAACGTCTCTCATTATTAAGAGGGGAGAGGAAGGGAATTTGAGAGACAAATTTTTTAGCTTAACAATTATCAATTCACTGGGTGGGTAGTTCGGTACATGGCACAATAGACGTACGTGTCTATTTATCAACATGGGGCTTCAGTTACAATATTTAATTGTGTAACTTTAATTAAATACATTCATAACCTTAGAGAAAACCAGTTCTTTTAATAATAATACCACATCATTATTTATGGTAATCCAACTTGCGTAAAATGGAATTATAAATAAAATTCCACATCACAAAATTATAGAAGCGTTATTATTATTTTAATTTGTGCAAACTAGTTAAATAATTACTTACCGTCCTGTAAATAATTATTTTACTACCAGACCGGCCTTGGTATGCTCAAACTTCACTTCCATTTATTGAACACCCGAATAAATAAATAATTAATTTATTCTACTAAATAAAAATTTTATTTACAAACTATTAAATAAATATTTATTAAAGGTTCAATAAAATAAATAAATATATTTTACCCACAATCCAGTGAATAAATATTTATTTAATTTATGCAATCAATTTAACTTGAATAAAATTATTCCATTATCTTGATAATAATATTTATTCAATTAATTAAATTCAAATAGAATTTTACTGAGACCACAAAAAACACTTAGTGTATGAACCTCTAGGATTCTTTCTCGTTGGCATTAGGCAGGCTTGCCTAAAGTCCGAGAGTACTATATAGCAATGGGTCAAGGCACCCAAGATAAAGAACTTAAAGTCACAACAAATACATCCACATATGAACACCCACTGTGTAATATAATCTCTTTGTCTCAATATCACATCATGAAAATTTCATGATAGTGTCATCAACCTTTGTGCTTGATACGTCGTTCTTTGACTACCTGAAATAAACTTATCGTTACACCATGGACATGGAATTTCGCATAACGGTTATATTTCAATCAAAGGGCCAAGATATCAACTTCCATAAATAGAAGGCACAAATCCTTCCTCAACTTATCCACTAATAACATGCCACTCGCGATGCACCCAACGTACCCTACGTCCCGCCAACTGTCTGCATGATGGTTTTCATCAATAAATCAAATTGTGTGAGTCGTGAAATATATTAATGATAGTATTAACATCTAATGATCATTACACATGTTGGCATATTAGAATATCATATGACACCAAAACATGTGGAATTTCTACTGAAGGGTCTTTTCTCGTAATATCCCATCTTGGAGATTACCATGTATGAACTTCAGGAGAGGAAATCTCATCTACTTATGAGTACTCGCACCTAATGATCTGTATACTATGTGTCCCATTATAGTATGTCATCTAACTAAAGAACTATATTTAAGAATATTGTCATATCATTTCAAGGTTCTCATCATAGTGGGGAACTGCTATGACCTTTTCAATGCGACAAATACTCCAGAATATTATTACACTATAGTCATGTAGAACAATGAAAACTATGTAATAATATGTTTAATATTTAAATATATTAAATATTCATGTAATCAATGTACATCCAGTTGGTTCTAGGACACCAACTCTTGAAAAATCCCACTTGGACTAGAGCCAACTACCTGCGACTTTCAGCCCGCTAGAATTCACATGATGATCATGTTTATGCTAAGTCAAGGCTTAAGTAAATGGGTCCGCCATGTTTTCTCCTGTGGAAATAATTCTCAATAAAAATTCCCCTCTCTGAGAAAAATACCTCAAAAGATGATACTTACAAAGTATTTTATTCATCCACTGATGTGACCTTGTCTCTTTTGAAAGATCCATCACTGCAATATTATCGGACTACAACTTAATGGGATCTTTACTGCTAGGTATCATATCTAGCTCCTTGATTAATATTCACATCCAAACTGCTTCTTTGGCTACCTCAGAAGCTATGATAAACTTGGACTCTGCTGTAGAATCTGCGACCAAACTCTACTTTGGGATCTTCCAGATCACCGCACCTCCATTCAATGTGAAGATGTATCCCGTTTTTGACTTCATGTCATATTGATTAGCCTGAAAACTAGTATCTTCATATACTCTTATGACTAGTTCCTCATCTCCTTCATAAACCAGGAACATATCTGTAGTACACCTCAGTTTCTTTCGGATAGTCTTGAATGCCATCCAATGGCGGTCACCTAGGTCATCTTGATATATTCCTACCACACTCAATGCATAGCCGACATCCAACCTAGTAAATAACATGAAATACACGACTGACCTAATCGTTGTTGCGTATGGAGTCCTTGTGATTATCTTTTTTCCTCATGTGTCTGAGGATAAATTTTCTTGAAAAGATGAATTCCATGTGATGCTGACAAGAATCCCTCTTGGATTGATCCATACTGAATCCCTTCAGTATCTTATCAATGTATGTACTTTGACTTAGGCCTAACAATCTCTTGGATCTATCACGATGGATCTTTATCCCAAAAATATCTTCTGCCACACCTAAGTACTTCATGGAGTAGCATTGATTCAACCATGCCTTAACAGACTGTAAGGCTAGTATCTCGTTTCTAATATGTAATATGTCATCAACATATACTATTAGGAAAATGATTTTACATCCACTAAATCATTTTTAGACATAAGGCTCACATTCATTCTTAATAAAACTAAATGTTTTATGGCTTCATCAAAAAGAATTCTCCATGACCTGAATTCTTTATTTAATCCATAAATGGATTTCTACAACTTTCATTCATTATTGGAATCCTTTGGAGTAATAAAACCTTTAGGTTGTATCATGTAGACATTTTCTGAAGTTTCCTATTAAGGAAGGATATTTTTACATCCATTTTACAAAAATCATAGTCTTGGTAAGCGGAAATAGCAAATAAAATTATGATGGATTTCAGTATTATAACTGGTGAAATGGTTTCTTCGTAGTTAATGCTTTGACGCTACTATAACCCTTTTGCAACCAGTCATGCCTTATAGGTACTAACTT
This sequence comes from Viscum album, assembly GCA_963277665.1. Taxonomy (NCBI): domain Eukaryota; kingdom Viridiplantae; phylum Streptophyta; class Magnoliopsida; order Santalales; family Viscaceae; genus Viscum; species Viscum album. The sequence goes on from OY728150.1 coordinate 39,674,305, forward strand.
GTCCTTCCATGTTCAGCTTCTTCTTGAATACCCATTTGAAACCAATATACTTTTCATAAACTAGAGGATCTACCAAAATCTAGACTTGGTTTTGGTACGTGAAATCCATTTCAGAATTCATGGCTTCTTGCCACTTGGAAACATCTGTGCCACTTACTGCTTCCTTGTAGGTTAGAGGATCATTATTATCAACTAATAATGAGTCACCATCCTTGGTAACTATAAAACTTTACTGTTCCAGTTCTCTAACCTCTCTTTTACTCCTACATAGTTCTTGTGTCTATGGAACAGTTCTTTCTTCCATGGGGATTTGTGGAATCTGTTCTTGTACCAACTCTTGTGTACCTTGATTCTTGACTTCATCAAAATCTATCTCACTACCACTATCTCTTTTAGATATGTTCTACCTCTCAAGGAATATGGTGTGTCTTTCCACTATAACATTTTTGTCTGAGGGGTTGTATAGGTAATATCCCCTTGTTTCCTTAGGGTATCCTATAGAGGTACACTTTGTGCCTTAGGGTGCAAGTTTGTTACCTGAAGAGGCCTTAACAAACGAATCACTTCCCCACACATGTAAATTCGATAACATGTCCTTCTTTCCACTCTAGAATTCATATGGAATATCATATATCGATTTAGTTGGTACTTGGTTTAGTATGTGCATCGATGTTTGAAACACATATCCCAAAAAGGATAATGGAAGACTCGCATGACTCATCATTGATCTCACCATTTCCAACAAGGTACAATTACTCCTTTTTCTCACACCATTCCAATGGGGAATGTAAGGAAGAGTGAGTAGGGATAGGATCCCAAACTCCTATAAGTAATCAATGAAGTCTTGATTAAGATATTCTCCACCTTGGTCTAAGTAGAGTTTCTTAATCTTCTTACCAAGCTAGTTCTCAACTTCATTCTTTATTTATTTGAAATTACCAAAATAATATGACTTATACCTCATTAAGTAAATATATCCATATCTAAAAAAATCATTAGTAAAATTATGAAGTATGAGTACCCTCCTCTTGATTCAATTGGAAATGGTCCACACACATTGGTATGAACCAATTCAAGAAGATCTTTAGCCCTTTCACCATTCCCACTAAATGGGTCTTTGTTCATTTTTCCTTGTAAACATGCATGACATATGCCAAGTGGTTTTAGTTCGAAAGAATTTAAATATCCATCTTGATGTAACTTTGTCAAGCCTTTCTTATTTACATGACCTAGCCGGTGATTTCAATGTTGGGTGTGGTATGATTCACTTGAAGTATATTTGTTATCAATTGCCATTACTTGGTTTGTGTAATCCAACACATAAAGAGCATTGTATAAATGTTCCCTACCAAAACAAATTCTATTTTTGTAAAAGAAGCAACATTCATTTCCAAACTTGAAAACAAATACATATGTATCTAATCTGGATACATAAATAATGTTTTTAGTAATAGACTAAACATAATAACAACCCTTTAACACCAAGACCATCCCAGTTGGCAACATGAGGTGGTAGTCCCCGACAACTACAACAACGAGTCTGGCTCTGTTGGCTGCTCATAGATCTACCTCCCCTTGGTCAATCTTTCTGAATCTACTTGGTTCATGTATTTGGATACATATGTGAGCACAAAAAGTTGTATCTAATACCCAATTTTTAGAAACAGATATATTACATTCAATAATAAATGCACCTGAAGCTTCCCCTTGTTTCTTAGGATGTGTTCAGTTCTTCTTCCAGAGGCCCTTCTTTCCACTTTCAAAACAAACAGCTTCATATTCCCTTTCCTCTCGTTTGATATTCCTTTTCTTGGAAGGGCGTGAATAAGATTTAGGCTTAAATCTCTTTTCCTTCTCTTTCCTTTTATTCACCATAAGGATGGAAGGCTTTTCGTGCTTCATATCATTGTCCACTTAGAGAATGAGGATTATAAGATAAAATAGAGACTTCTCAATGTTGTTAATATTGAAGTTGACAATAAATATATAGAAGATATGAGGGAGTGATTCAAGAATGATATTTATACCCGGTTCTTCAGGGAGTTTAAACCCTAGAACCACCAAGCTCACAATGTAGCCAATGAGCTTGACTACGTGAGGCCCACCTGTGGAACATTCTCCAAGCTTATTCTGAAAGAGTGCCTTGGATAATTCAAATAGTTCTTTTTTTCTCTATCTTGGTAAAGACTATGGAGGTGCTCGAGCATGATATAGGAATCAATGTTTTCATGAGACTTCATGAGCTCACTATATATTGATGATAACATCAAACATTGAACATCGTCTGCGTCGTTCATATGTTTCTCATATACCAAGAATTATTCATCACTCGTCTCTTGGGAAGGAGGATCAGGTAATGTTTACTCCTGCATGTAAGACTTTCATTCATGGTGTAGAATAACCTGAAGGTGTCTAAACCATTCTTGGAAGTTACTTCTGGTGAGGATGTGATTTTTATCCAGAATTGATCGCTTGGAGATTTTGGTTGAAGAGTTTGTCATTTTATTCTATAATTAAAAGTGTATACCATTAGTAGTTTATTGATTACATTTTATGATAAATAATAAATTAATTTTATTAAGTCTCCCACTATTTTATCATGTCCTAATGGCCCTCAACATTGAACTCAGAATATCCAGTTTCCATGAAATTTTAGTAGCAAGGATCCATATTCCCCATATCATAACCCCAATAAGGGTTGGTCAAGCACTTTGATGGTATATAGGTAGGTAGGTCTTTTCCAACTATGGGCTTGAAACTCCTTGATTTGTTGAGTGGACTCCCCAATCTTGAAATCCTGACTTTGGATTTCATCAATCCTAAAATCCTTACATTGAATTTCTTCAACTCTTGCCTCCAATATTACACCAAGTCTATCAAGGGATACTCCTATTTATGTAATAGGTTAAGTCAACCTGAAACCTTTCATAAGTTCTTCTTGTATAAAAGTAAGTTCGCTAATAAGGGTTGTTCAAACACATAGTTTTATTGAGTTTTTCCCTTAATAAATTAACGGAAGGCTTGGTCTGTCTTAATATTTTATTTGAGAGATTTTTATCTCTTATGTGTGAATTGATTATTATCATTATCACATGCTTGTTAATATTAAGTGGAACTTATTTAATTGATTAACCATGTCTTTCTAATATTTACGCATAAGCTTGGTTTATTTTAGTTCCATCTTATATTCTAGTTTAATTCATTAATGATGTGATAATGACAACACATCCATAATGATAAACCATGAATCCAATAAAAATAAAATAAATCAAAGGGCATGATCATGAGCTTTTCTAATGGTTAGTTTATTTAGCAGTTGATAAACGAATCCTGACCTAGTGGAGAAATACCTTGAACCTTTTCGGTTCATGTTTATAGCTTTCCACCTATCAACCTATGTATGTCCAAGTATTGGTTTCATATTGACTCCATCTTGAACCGGGTCCTCTAGATTGGGAGTTCCATCCATTACATATGTTTTTTTCTATCTCACATGTAGGTGAGGGGTAAAAAGGTGTTTTACATTAAAGAAACCTTAGGAACACATGCCCTATATATTAATGTGGAGAGATGGCTTGTAGGCCAGCAATTAATAAATTAAAAGGAAACCAATCAGACACAATGGTCTTGGTCTACCTCATGATCACCCACATACATGCAACGAGTAATGTATTTAATAAAACTAGTATTCAATTCTTTAATCATTATTGTTTAAGATAAATCACGCTAGAATCAATTAATTATCATATTTAATTAATCAATAATTTTATCTTAAACACTTTTCCCAAATCTCCTTGATATTCTCATCTGTCATAATTTTAAATAAATAAATTCATTTAAATCTATCTTTGTACGTAACTTGTATCTTAGAGTAAACCTGGTGAATTTCTATTCATAACTACCCAATGAGTATAAATGAACATTACGAAGATGTTAAATTAAACACATATATATAAATCACCTATCACGTGTTGTGCCTCAGCTTTACGACCGCACCATGGTACACGTCTCAAGGGATTGTATAATATAATAATAAATTTTAATAAATTTGTGTAATTTGGATGAGTTCACGACATGTAGTTCTAAATACATGGCATGTATAAGCGTTCACCGTCCATCTAAAGTACATACCTTAGGATACAGTGTGTAAATGTACTTTGGAAAACTTTGGAGTACATGGCATGTCCAGTGGGCCACATGCCGTGTAGTATCCGCCTTACAAGGTCTCCAGCCGAGCAAGCCACGTACGGGGTACATGGTCTAACCCTAACCTGATGGGACTACACATCGTGTCTAATATTCCACATGGAGTGTAATCTGGAAACTAGGTGCCAAATGTTCCTTGTCAACACACGGAGTCATTATGACTTAGACAAACTCTAATGACATGGCTTGGTTTGGAGGACCGGACCCGATACATTAAACCTTGATTACATGGCATGTACTGTTGAATACACATCATTTGTTCTGGTTTTGTATGGATAAGATCCTTTGGAACCTCCGGATGAGATCATTTGTTTTATTATAATCAAAATTAAAATAAAAGATCATTTCTGTAAGGTGAAAGAGAAACGAAAGAGGAGGAACAGATCTCAAGATTCAGATTTGCAGAACAATTAACTTGAATTGAAATAACTAAATTATTAAATCATAAATCATCAACGAATTATTTAAATAATTATAAACTATGATATAACCCCTCGGATACCACATGTAGGTTCCGGGCGTATCGGAAGATCAGTTGGGCTGACACCCAACTTTAATTTTTACCATGATCTATAATTATTCTGGTATCAATACGATGATGAATGTCAGTCTCCATGGAATATAATCAAATATTTAGACAAATAATGAAGAGGCTTGAATCCTTTATATAGGATCTTTCACATCATGTTTATGATTAATTTAATTAATTTCATTAAGAAAAGAATACCTGGATCTTCGGTACTTTCTTCGTTGATGAAGTTGATCTTCCAGAATGACCCTTTCAGATTAGCTTGTTGTGCTTGTGAGGATCCAAACTAGAATTCCTCTAGTGGTGATCCACACATTATCTAATGGCATCTTATCGACACCACTCATTCACTGGGTGCTAGTGCGACAAAGCGTGTGTCTTGTGTCGGTCATTTCTTGATTGCTTGTTCTTCGGCCTTGAAGAAAGTATCTCATTCTTGATAGGGATGGGAAGAGGATTTGAGAGAGAAATTGTTTATCTAAACAATTCTCAATTCACCGAGTGTGAAATTCAGTACATGGAACAATAGACATACGTGTCTATTTATACTGCGATTAAATACATTCATAACATTTGAGAAAACCAGTTCTTTTAATAATTATACCAAATCATTATTTATGGTGCACCGACTTGAAAAAAATGGAATTATAAAAAAAATTTCACGTCACAAAATAATAGCAGTGTTATTATTATTTTAATTTGTGCCAACTAGTTAAATAATTATTTACCAACTTACAAATAATTATTTTACTACTGGACAAGCCTTGGTCTGCTCGAAATTCACTTCCATTTATTGAACACCCGAATAAAAAAATAAATAATTTATTCTCTTAAATAAATATTTTATTTACAGACTATTAAATAAATATTTATTAAATGTTCAATAAAATAAATAAATATATTTTACCCCCACTACAGTGAATAAATATTTAATTAATTTATGCAATCAATTTAACATGAATAAAATTATTCCACTGTCTTGAAAATAATATTTATTCCATTAATTAAATTCAAAAGAATTTAACCAAGACCACTAGAAACACTTAGTGTGTGACCCTCTAGGATTCTTTCTCATCTGCATTAGGCAGGCTTGCATAAAGTCTAAGAGTACTATCTAGTAATTGGTCAAGGAATCCAAGAGAAAGAACTTAAAGTCACAACAACGACACCCAAATACGAAATCTCACTGTGTAATATAATCTCTTTGTCTCAATATCTCATCAAGCAGGATTCATGATAGTGTCATCAACCTTTGTTCTTGATACGTCATTCTTTGACTACATGAAATAAAATCATTGTTACACTATGGCCATGGAATTTTGCATGATGGTTATATTTCAATAAAAGGGCTGAGATATCAACTTCCATAAATGGAAGGGACAAATCCTTCCTCGACTTATCCATTAATAACATGCCACTTGTGACGCACCCAACATACCCTACTTCCCGCCAACTGTGTGCGTGATGGTTTTTGTCAGTAAATCAAAGCACACGAGTGGTGACACATATTAATAATAATCTTAAAGTCTAAGGATCATTACTCATGATCATAGATAGGAATATCTAATGACACCAAAACATGAAGAATTCATACTGGCGGGTTTGTTCTTATAATCTCTAATCTTGGAGATTACCAAGTACAAACTTCATGAGAGGAAGTCTTGTCTGCTTACAAGTACTCACACCTGAAGGTCTGTATAGTATGTGTCCCATTACAATATGTTATCCAACCAAAAAACTATATTTAAGAATATTTTCATAGCTCTTTAAGGTTCTCATCATAGCAGGGAATTTCTATGACCTTGTCAATGTGAAAAATACTCCAAGATATTATTAAACTATAGTCATGTAAAACAATGAACAATATGTAATAAGGTGTTTAATATTTAAATATATTAAATATTAATGTAATTAAAGTACAACCAGTTGGTTCTAGGACACAAACTCTTACAGGATCCACCTAAACTCAAAAACCATAATATTGCACACATGGTTGAGCTATCTCCAAAAGATCTAATTTCACCTCTTGGTATGAATGGTGGAATTTTTTATACTAAAACCACTAATCTTAAAGATTTTTTTAACAAACTCCATGGATGAAAAATTTGACTACTTATGATATTCCTCTATAATCAACATGCACATTGATTTATCCTTACTTCTGGTAACATAATTCTAGAGCTCTCACTATAACCCTTCAATTCTTGGTACTTATACATGTCGCAACTTGAAATTTTCTAACTCTCTTTATTATAGTCTTCTGAGTATAAATAATTCACTCATCTTACTTGGAACATAAAGTTTCGGTCGTCTAAAAACATCAACCTAACTGAATTTCTAGTAAGTACTGGTAAAAAAATCTCTCTCTCTTATCATCATTTTTTCATTTGATCCTCAACAGCGATCATGTAAAAATTTATCTGAATAAGATCAAACTCTTTTATAGTCCAAACCTTTCTTAATAAATTCAGTTATTTTAAATCTCTGAAATCTAATGATCTACATTATTCTATTTTGAATGCCTTCAAAAATCATCTAAAATCTCAAAGAGGATTCCAGACTCCAAAAAATCCAATATCAATTCTCCCTTAAAATCTTCCTCAAATCATGACTTAAATCATGAACTTTCCTTAATGAATATTGAATTCTAAAATTCCATCCCATCACCATCATTATGGTCATAACTTCAAAATAAAGTCACCCGGAACCTTCCAATGAATGTACTTATATATACTTCACTTTTTTTTTCTTCCAGTTCTACCACTTCTTTATCTTAACTCAATATTATATATCCTTCAGTGCTTTAGACAACTCTAGTATGAAATTTATGCTTATAATGGTCTAAATTAATTTCACCAACACTATATTGGAACTTTTACATGAAACATCCACTTCTAATCATCTCAACTTCTCATCATCATATTTTTTGGTCAACTCAACTAGAATCATGGATGGTCTTCAACTAATTTGATTTTTATAACTTATAAATAGAATTTTATGAACCTCTTAACTGATCTTAAATCATTTATGTAAAATTAGTAATCTATACTTACTTTTAAACTTGGTCTTCTAGAGACCCTGTAGCTTATTACCTTTAGTGTATCTTCCTATGATGCTGCTTGCACTAGTGTATGTTGGACTACATTGTACTTCATGAATTTTCCAAATTTATGGTAGAAAATATCTTTATAAGGTGAATTTAACCTTACATTATTCAAGGATAAATCTCATGGACTTTATCAATTGTTTAGTTTGATTTTTACTTTCAATAATCAAGGCTTATTCTACTACACTGAGTGGATTATGGTTATCTTAACTTTACATCTTCTGAAAACACATCATCCAGGTAACTCTACTTTCTCTAAAGGTATATTTTGTAACTTTAAATCAATTTATTTTTTCCATTTTTAACTCATATATTAAATATATTTAATTTTGTATTCAATTTCCTCATCTTACAGTTTCATCATTAAATAGGTTCAATCTCCCATTTGATCATTTGTTAAAGGTATTTTTTTATATAGTGCCTCTTCAACCTTCATTAATTTGTCATTCCATTAAAGAATAGTTTAGAAAGCATAATTTTTTTTAATATTTTGAATATCCATAGTCAAGTAACTTACTTCTTCAGCTAAATAAATTTTATTGTGCTTCTTTATCCTTCAGTACCTATAATGAATACACTGAACATCTTTTCAAACAATTGAATGATATATAAACTTATTCTGAATATAATAGTTTCTGTGAATGTGTCCTCCATCAATTAGCAGCAATTCCTTCACTTATTCTTCATTACTTATGATGACATAAATTCCTCCTATCATCGAGATAGGTTATCCAATATTCTTCAGTGTCATCATCTGGTAGTAGGACATGCATATATTGTTCTCCTTCTTCTAATGGTTTCACCTTATGGAGTATGATATTTTAGTGAACTTACTTTTAGTGCACCCATAGGAAAATTCACTTCATTGATCTATGTTGACTCTAAATATCATTGATATTCATTGAAAATGATCATTGAATAAAAAAATAATTAATCAATTCATTACCATCATCACATAATGGGTTCTTCAATCTCTCCCATTGGATTTTTTTCAATACCCATTCAAAACAAAATTCAATGATATTTCTCCCCCTTATTGAAAATAAATTCAAAGTCTCTTCTATCTTGAGATTCCAATAACATTTTGTGAGGGACCTTCATAATTTCTCTTCTTCTCCTCTTATCCTCCATAAAAATTAATGTAATCATTAAATTGCATGAGTTAATGATAACATCACTTTACTTAAAGTAGTACACAATGAAGGAACCAACTCTAAGTATAATTGATTCAAGCTCAGTTTAAAAAATAAGATTGATTAAATCATATATTAAATATCTCCATGAAATATTTAACAAGTGAAACCAACTCAAACAAATTTCTTATAGGGGTAAACTCAATATATTTTCATGGAAATTATTTCCCAAAATCATATTTTGGAATATATTTTAAACATTGAACCCAAAGTAGTTTTCTCCCCCTTGACAAAATAATTATTACTTTTTCATCAATTATTAACTTATCCCTTTTCATTTAAACTCATGTTTCACATGAGTAAGAGAAAATATAGAAAAATATACCTCTCAGATAATATAATCTTAAACTCTTTCGATTTTTAGTATCCAAAAAATCACCATCATTATCTAGAGATTCAGCCTCAGAGTACTTGAATATTCAATTCATCATATTTTCATCATCTAGTTTCTCATATCCTTATTAATTTGAAATTTTAATTTTAAATATTTAGCTTATCAATTCTTTAGAACCACCAGATTTTGCTTCACCCCCCCTAAGGGTGTGAAATTCATCTTCCTACTTTATTATGGTTGATATCAACTAAAATAATGTGGCTACGACCATTGTAGATAAAGTCCTCTGAGACGTATTTCTTCAAATCCCCTCGGATTTCATAATTGTTTATTCATATTTCTATTAAATATCCTTGGAACTTATGAGGGAATATGGTGGTTTTCCTTTTCCTATTATTTAGATAAATAGGGTTGAGAAATATTTCTCAACTCAAAAGCTATATTTACATAAACTCTAATTTTCTTCATCTTCCATCCTTGAATTTCAAATCACCAATTTTATTCAGTAGCATAGACTTATTCCTTTCATTTTTTCTTTTCAAATTGAATGGGTGTTTCTTATTAAATTTTTATAATAAGGAAAGTTCACTATTACTTTCCTTTTTCTTCTAACTCCCTTTCTAATTTTAGTTTCTATGACCATAAAGTCTTACAAACCTTTAGAATATGTTTCACTTTTTGTTTTTATAGGGACAACTTATTCACATGAACTTTTATAGAATAAGTATCTTCTAAAACATGTTTCCTTTTGTTCATAAAATTATCATGATTAGTAATTTTCATGAATTTCTCAAGAGTTTTTCCAACATTCTTACACCATCTTCATAGTCTCCTATCTTCTGATAAGTTTCCATTATGTAGTGAATTCTAGTGATCCTCAACTTCCTCATCAGATATGCATTCTGCCATTCCAATATGCTCATGTATTTCTTATATTGAATTAGTTTTTTTTCTTGAGTTTTATTTCTTAGCTTGAACATTAATGGAAAGTTTAGAACTATACATTTTATGACCCTTTTCCCTCTAAAGGTACCCCTCCTAGGTTGAAAATGAAGGAAGATAGATAATGACCCCTGAAACTAACCTCTATTAGGAATTAGGTTCAAAACTAGCATTGAGGGCATATAAATCACACACAGAGAAGATATTTAATGTATAATATTTAATGAATAATAGATAAGATGATAAATACCACCACCCAACTACCATAAATAAATAAATAAGAGATCCCAATACATGAATGTAATGTCACATATAAATAAAAACAATTGAATATAAAAAACAAATAATCCTCAACAACAACCAAGAAGCTCCAACTGCTCCTAAACAACTCCTTGAACAACTAATGTCTAAGTAAATCACCAACCAGCTCCTACGGGCCTAAAAATAGTTTATATATACATAGGGTGAGCATATAATTTATTCTTAGTAATATCCTACCTAAAACCTCTTTTGGAAAATGTGAAAGAATCACACTAAAGCCCAATGAATAAATAAATGAAATCAAATCTCCACCTAAACAGTTGATACAATATTTTTCCATCCTTGTCATGGATCTCTACCCAAGTAACACATATATATAAATAATTCAATTTCAAAACCATATATATAAATAACAGTACCTCGATTCCACTTCTCCGCTAGTTTTTCACTCTCATGAACCAATGGATACATCTTGTGATCATCCTTTCCACAAGTAAAGTTATCACTGATGTGAGTTGGGACTCATCCCTACCAATATTAGTCCCATGCCAGTCCCAACATCTCATGTAGGAATTAGTTCGTATATCCATCTCATTATCCCATCCTACAAGTCATGAAACCATCCCAATAGTAAAAAGATAGTAATATAAAAACCACCATAGACCATATAAATGCATTATACCTCCACCCATCATAGTTCATGAATGAACAAAAATGGTAATCCATAGCCACCATGAATGGATACAAGTATATGATATAACTCAATCCATTATAACCCACACATAAATATATAGTAAAGTAAGATCCATTATATCCCTTGTAAAAAACACCCTCTATACCATAATCCATTATAGACTGAGATACACCTACAAAAAACTATATAAAATTAAAGAGCATGGGAGAGAGAAAAGTTATCCATATGTTCCATCACTGTCCTGGATGTTAGAGAACCCCCCCAACATTTGGGTTTTGGCTTCCTTAACGATGGAGGTGAGGAAGCACATGAAATAATAAAATATAAAATATATCGCACACAACCACATGAAGGGAAATTACATATCCTTAAACTCATATATAGTTATTTTCACACATGAAATCTAGATAGCAACACTAAGGAGTAGATCTAAATAAGAATTCAAGCAACAAATTCCATATTAATTAATTAAATTATCTATTAATTAATGTTATTCCATTATAATTTCCAAGATTAATACTTTAATTTTTTAGGCTAGTTTCTTCAGAACTATAACTCTTCTATTTGTATTCTCAAGTATATCATCATCATTTAAGACCACCATGAGTCATCCTAATTTATTAAGTAATTCATTTATCTTTTCAAAAATCTTGGGTACTCTATGATTCATCCAAAGCTACCACACCATGGATGCACTTTTCTTGAGTAAAGTAAAACAATGTCAGGTAGTTGGAAATTTATTTTATAAATTAAACCTATCCATCAGACTATCAAGAAAGATCAAGATATATTAATGAGATAGACCCACTTCTAACTCATCCTGAGCACCCAATGTTATCCTCACACCATTTAATATAGTATAATATGTCCCTCCATCATCAGAATCAACCATTACTACAACCCCAGGATCTCATCCCATTGATCAACATATAACCAACCATAAATATAGCCTCATTACTATATCATATTGCTCTCCAAATCATTCCATCCATAAAATGTTATAAATAAATCACATCAAAGCTCTAATTAGAGCTTACATACATTTCAAATGTATTTTAAGCATGCAATAAAGGCATTAAAGCCATGGAATCAAGGTTGTCAAGCACCTTGTAATCAAGAATGGTTTCGTTCTTCCCCAAACATTTACTATTTAGTAAAAAAAAATTAATTCAATTCTAAATTAACCAGTTTATTATACATAGGTTTTTTCACATCAAGAAACCTATAGGTAATAACTAATAATAGCTATAATTCTACCATAAATAGGCTTTAACCATCATTTCTATAATGCAACAAGTTCCACGAGGAATGGTAATTAATATCATGCCTCTTCCATTAGTTACTTAAAATTACTAAATTTAAGTATTGTATCTATTTCAACAGTTAACCATACTAAATGTCAACAAAAAAATATTCCCAAGTAGATAGCATGATGTCTTGAAAATCAAGAGTCAAAAATAGCATATCAAATACCACAACGATTATAATATCCAAACTAATAATTTCATAAACACATATAACATGAAATATTAATTATCATCACATGTAATAATTTTAAATTTTAAATTTTTAAATTCCATGAATTTTATAATAACTAATATTTTTCAATAACATACTTTTTTTCATATTATTAAATAATATTTACACTAAGCATATGATTATATTATTTCTCACTCATATATAATTCCCGAATTTATAAAATATTTCACATTAAGATACTTCATGTGATATATTTAATTTTTATCATTGAAATTAACATCAATGATTTTAATAATATACCTTAGCATGTGATTTTCCAAAATATTAAGATTATCATAATTATCTACAACATGAGCTATTATTTATAATTAAATTTTATAAATAATATTATTATATTAACAATATTTCATAGAATGAAATAATACTTTCATATTAATTTTTAAATTCTAGAATAATAGGAAAATGTTATTTAAAATGCATGAAATTTCGAGTTTATAAAACAAAATATTGATCAAATTATTGAAAATTCAAAATTTTGAATAATAAAATTCATTAAAATCATGTGATCACACTATCTGTTTCTTTCAATAATTTATTTAATAGAATTATCATTTTAGAGTGTGATTTAAAATTTAATAGAATAAATCAAACAACAACCACCACAAATAAATGACTTATAACAATAGAAATTCAATGACAAATAAAATCTCTATTGGTAAAAATGAGTATTTACAATAGATATCAAGTCTTTTAGGTATTATTTTTAGGTACCAGCAATTATATTTACCATGAACTATATTCGTTGGTATTAATCACTCAATAGAAACACATCTCTTACTAATAGTCAAAACTATTATTTTATCATATTAATACCAACAATTATTTTACCAACAAATAAATATATTATATGAATTATTATTACTAAAAAAACTTTTACATTAGAAAAATATGTTGTAATAAATTATCCTATAATAATAATTATTTTTTTATTTATTTAATATATATTTATTATTTACCTACTACTAACACATATTTTTTTGATAAAAAACACATGTTTATATGTTGAATTATAATATTAAGAATTTAATAATGTTTCATGAAATAAATATATAGAATATACATTTGTTGATAAATGATTCACAAACAATACCAACTCCAAATTTTAAATTTTTAAAAAATGTATGAATATAAATTATATATATATATATATTAAAAATTAAATATTTTTATATCATATTTAGTTATTTATTATCTTTATTAATTTAATTTCAATGAAAAATCTAATGCCTCATCTAATTACCACTAAATGTTCCCCAATTAGATACCCCGTCAAAACATAAAATGATCAACTAGGGCGTGAACAGTGGAAGACCAGTATTGGTGTCGGCCTTCTCCACCACCAACTGGTTGTGTTCTCATTACCCTAACCATGATGAAGGCGTCATTGAAGGTTAAATATGAAGCAAAAAGGACTAGTGTTACCTTCATGATTTCCATCAACGATGAGGACATGAAGCTCCGTGATTCTATAGATATTCCCAGAACCTTAGAATCAATAATGTCTATGACACGGTCGAAGGGGTGTGTTCTCTATCTGTTTCAAGGTTATAGATCACTGGTAGAAGATTTTAATTTTACTTCTAGTAATAATACAAAAAGAGTTTGGGGTTTGTTTGTCTCTTGTTCATTGATGTTCAAATAGATAATTTGCTTGGTTTAGAAGAACTTCATATATCATTTGTTGTTTGTTCAATCTGAGTTTTAAGCTAGGTGATATGGGTTCAGTTGAATATTTTTAGTTCACTGATTTGAAGATGGGGATCGAAGGCATTGATTGATTTTGTGGTTTCATTTTTAATTCTTGATCTGGAGAAATAGTTTGGTTCGATTGTTTATATAGATTTGGGGCTAATTTTCTGTTGAGAAGGTGATGTTGCACATCTGATTTATCAAAGATGAAGATAGGTAAAACATAGAATATAATCTAGTTCGAATAGGTCTTGGTCTTGGAGATTTTACAATAATGGAAGTTAAAACTGGTTCTCGGGAGCTCTCTTACTTCTGAGCTAGGATCCCATGAGATATTTGAAATTTTGGGTTTCAACCAAGGAGGTTTGGGTTACGAATTTCTTGGTGGTTTATTAGAACCGGCTCCAGAGAATGGAGATTTGAACTTCGGTGCGGTTCACATTCTTTTTTATGTAACAGGTCACCACCATCAGTAGTGGTATATCCCGACATGGTGTCTAGTAATCTGTATATTTTTTATTGGCCATGTGTTTATTGCTTTTGAGATAAGGCTGAGATAATATTTCATGTTCATGTGATACAATCAATAGATGTTTATTTTAAGGATCTGTTTTTGGAGGTTCGTATGAAGATCCCTTGGTTCAGTGAAAGTTTACTACACTGACTGAGGTGAATATTTGTGATATTATTCATTGTGTGTTCAAGATTTAATGGATTTACGGGAGCCTAAATCTGGAGGCATGGAGATGATGATGTTTTTCAAGGATGTTTGTGTTTTTAATGCCAAAGTTGTATGATGTTGATTTGGGATGTTGTTTAAGAGGTGAATCGACCTTGGTCTGCTGAACCAAATTATAGTTGAAATTGAATGAAGAGAATATGGAAAAGAAACTTGACTAGGAGGTTGATAAGATGATGTTAATTGGGAGCATGTGTAGGTGGTAAATTTTTTCATAGGATGAAGAAAATGTGAAAGCAATGGAAGCTAAAAGTCAATAGTTATTGATTCCATGTGTACTCAAGATTCGAGCCAAGGTAAATTCTAGTTATACCTTAATGCATTATTAAATAGGGAGAGGACCTCTTATGATGACTATTCACACCCTTAGGACCTATTGGAAAACTGTAATCTTTTTTATCTCCCTTTATTCTAGTTGGTTTGTGGCCACAAGTTATATAATCATCTTATTATTTTTATATCATGCATTTTTATTTTAATTTTTTCTGGTCACTGTATATCATCTGTTACTGTGGTCACTTGTATTTTTTTTGCAGCCATCAGTTCTTCTAGTCATTTTTCTATTTTTTTTTATCACTGGTTATTTTTATATCAGGGTTATAAATTTTTTTTTGTATTATTTTTATATTCTTGTTGTGGTCGGGATGAATAATTTTATGGTTGTTGTGGTATATATTTAGATTATATTATGTTTATTGATTCCATTGTTCAAATTATCCTCTTATTGTGATCACTGGTTGATATTTTTATATCATGTGTTATTATTTTTATATCTTTTATTTAAATGAAAACTATCTTCCAATTGTTTTGTTTTTTTATCATAATGTTTCTCGTGATGATGCATTCCTAAAGTGGAGGGAGTAGGTACATGTGATAATTTAGGTATAGAAGGGTGGTCTATTGCCGTCAAATGGATGATAGTGATGTTGTGCATGTCTTGATCCACTACAGTAGATAATATCTCATGTTAAGTATGGGGATTCCATGACAGTGATGTATGATGTTTGTGAGAAATAGATTGGAGACAAAGTTTCATTGAGTTTCATGTAAATTACCTTAGTTTTTGAAAAAGTTTAACATGTTTGTAATATGTTTCTTGGAGATTATTGTCTTTTCATGAAGTTTGAACATTTATTTAAATTATATTGGAACATGTTTTTTCAAATAAAGTTTTTTTTTGGTGTTTTATATAAGCTAATTTTGTAATTATTATATAATAAATATAATAAATATAATAATATATTATATATAATTATATTAACTAATATAATATAAAATTTTAACAATAAATATCGGGATAACAACATTTAGAGTATAATTTACAAACAAATATTAAATTTCGATATTTTTTATAATTTCTAATAATATGACAAACAGATATATTAGTTTTATTAATATATGGATAATTTTTTTAACAATATATATATTATCTGTTGGTATTATTATAATTTCAATAGTATTATTTTATCTATCACAATAACATTTAGCGATATATTTTTTACCAACAATTTAGTGACATGAAATTTTTTGTTGGTAAAATGTTTTACCAATAGAAAATGCAATTTTACCAATAGATATACCCCTATTGGAAAAAGATAATTATTTTATAGTGAACATGTGTGATTACTTATATTTTAACTATTTTAATATTAATATAATATTATGAATCATTTACAACATAAAATTAATTATGAAAATTATTTTAAACAGAAGTATGTAATATTAATAGTTCCTATTCCCCCTTTACATATTTTCATATTACTGAATAATATTTCTTCATGCGATAATTTTCCATATTATTATTTTATTATGGTTACTATCACCCAATTAGAAAAGGAAACTAAATAAAGTTAATTTCAAACATGTACTAATTAAAAGATAAGTTTTGTATCCCCGACCTTTACAAGAAGCTTCACATGATTAGTTTAACTAAGAACAAGAGAGAGATATAAGATGTATGAAGGTTTGGAAACACAAGAAGGACCCAAAGATTCACATAACACCCCTACATCTTGATTAGAAAAATTTTGATTGCTTAGTTTCTAGATAAAATGGGGAAAACTCAAAGGGAAATGAAACTCCTTGGTTTTATGATGAAGATAATAGATATGAATTATCTCTCTTTAGTATTTAAAAAAATGTTTTTCAAAATTTACATATTTTATTTCACATAAATCTATTTACATTTTATTTACTATGAAAACACTCATTTTAAAACTCCTAATATCATGTAAGTAAATATTTTATCTATTCTTTCTCAAAATAGATTTAGAACCATGATTTTTGATCATTATTCCCTTAAAAATCATACAAATTTAGTTTCAAGTCAAGTAGGAAAGGAATATAGGAATTATTTATAAAGTTATACCCATATAAAATTGGGTCCCACTACATAAGTGTAATTTAATTTACCCTTACTCGGTGTGATGGACTTTATGCAACAATTATTAACCTTATATAGCTTTGGATATTTCAGTAAGACCCTTAAATGAATTTAGAATTTCCATGGGGACGCTTACTTGAAAACCGTGATGCATCATACCCTTATGCAAGAATTGAACAACCTGTATGAGAGATAGGGAATATCCACATGCAACCATATATATACCCTTACATGAGGTAAGGAAATATTGGTTGACCCATATGTAACTCACCTAACCAATATGTAGCCTCACTTCTAACTATACACGATAATGGAAAAACTTTCTCTACCCTTACACAAAGAAGAAGGAATGAGTAAGGGTAAGCAAATATTTAATAGTTTTTGATTTTTTAAATAAAATAAATTATAAATAATTAGAAAATAGTTTATTATTATTTGTGAAATTCCAAATCACATATAAAAATGATACAATACTTTAAAAACTTCCAAATTTATATCATAAATAAATTCTAAAAAAAATATTGTAATTAATTTATAAATTAAAAACCCATTTCAATAAAACTTTTAAAAATATGAAAAACTATTCTGAATTACTAGACACCATAGAATGAGAATGTAAGGCTTGGGAAAATTAAGAACCATTGCATTAGATACCTCCCAAACAATTCTCATCCTAAATAATTAAAACAAAACTGGGAATGAGAGAAAATTGAAGGGGAATAAATAAATAACCCCATGAGATACCTCTTAGGGATATTTCTATATCTGTAACACAACCACCATAACCAAGGAATAAATTGTATAACCAACCAATATCATTAATCAATATCAAAATATTATCCTATGGGAGATACCCCACAAATAGAAATAAGGGAATCAAGGAGGAGAATTAATCTCATATATCATGAGGTCAAATACAATAACTCAAAAAAATAAAGCATAAAAAATTTGGGATACTCAGCACCCATCTATGACTCTCACTCCCAATTAAAGTCATACAATCAAAATAAATTTCACTCGTACAGTTATAACAACCTTAAATTTAAATGAACCACCTATTACTATAATTAAAACATTAACATGTTTTATGTTAAACCAATTGATAATTGTGGTAGATTTTAAAACATTCCAACCTAGATGTATTTCGTTCCATATTTAACATGTTTTATCAAAAAAAATTATTCTAATAACATAGCTCTACTATGACCTTTTTCAATTTAATATCAATACATATAAATTCGAAACTAGAGAATATGATTTAACAGATAACATAAATTATAAAACATGTGGTTGAAACAATCTAATTAATTTGGATTAAAATTATTTCCATGTTTTTTAATAAATATTCATTAACCACGAGCACACCATGTAATACCACAAATGACTTAACATTTCCATTTATAATTAGTACAGGTGGGAATCATTATTTTAAATAGTTTTAAGTTAACACCACGTTATCTTCCTCAAGTAATGAAATCATTTAGATCGACATAAATATAGTTGTTTCACACATACAAATCAAGGGAACCCATCCACCATGACTTGATCTTTTCCACTTTGGGAGGTTTTGAATCGCCTGAAAAAATTTAAAATGCATCATGATGGGTGATATGTCCCCTCTATTTATATTCTTAAATTCATAACATTTTTATAGGTACAAGAGAAACCCATCCAAAAATACAAGTACATAAAGCCACAAACAAAGTTTAATGTACAAGACAAGAAAAACAGTAATTTAACTCACAACATAGAGTAAAAAAATATAATACTAGGTAAAAAAAATATGAAATAAGAAATCATACAATATCACATCTCTCTCAGACCAATCCCCTTATCACCTGGCCCAAGAGAATAGTATATTGATAAAAATATAAGAATATACACAAGAATCCCTTCCCTTGGACCAAATATCCACTATACAGGGCCCAAGAGAAGAGTTATATAATGCATATAATAATGACATACCCTCCCCTAGATCATATCTTCATAACATGATGAATTAGGAGATATTTATAGAATGAAATGAGTAAGGTTATAGAAACACTTTCCCCCAACCATATCTCGATCTCAACACTAGTCCTGGGGAACAAGTTATACTTATCATATCTGGAGGTAATTCAAGTATATGTTGGTTGTAAAAGGTTGGGTTGGTATAATAAATTGTCTCATGTGATTCAATAAGTGGGTTTTAAATAGATATAATGATGGAAGTACCAATCATTTATGTGATGGGATGAAAATCAAAAAGTAATTATGATAAATTTAGTTATTCAATTATAAGGGATGATTATTTAAGGATTAAGGCTCAAAAGGGATTATAAGGCTCTATAAAATTTCAAGATAAGAAATCAGAATTCCCTCAGTAGAGGAAAATAATCACTATTGACAATATTTCCTTGGGGTTGAATAAAGAAACTTCTCTTAAAACTGGTCTTAGAACCTTCCCCATAAAACAATCGACTCCTTGTAATGCCTAATGAATAAGAACCACCACATCCAAGATTCCCTATGCATTATCATGAAAAAATAAAAACCTTGTGCTCCCTTCAAGCACAAATCACACTAAAGGATATAACTATATCCTATAACCATACATTATCTCATGGTATGAAATAGATCTCCTATAATTATGAAGACTCAAGTGAAAAAATGCTTGGAGTGTCTTACTCTAAGAATCATCATCATTGTACTCCACTATTCGGTGATTTTTTGCAACATATTTTTGAATATATTCATCATGAACCTGATGGGTAAAATAACCTATATCCACTAATTTAAATAAAAAAATGTTTGAGACTCCTAATATGGGAAACATATTATTTAGGGTTAATTAATTAATTAAATTTTAACCTAATTCACATTGCCATCCCAATTCCAACACAGGTGTAAACAATCATTTTTCATGATCTATACCTAGGTATATACCTCACAAGTAGAATAATATCACTTATAATTTTCAATAAACTTGATGGTCCTTACATCAGATCACATGGGACCTTAAAATCCTATGTCATAGCTAGTATCCATTGTTTACATAAAGTACTAATCCCAGTTGATATTATCTTCCTACCAACCCATGAATCCTCACCAGTGTCGAACTCTAAACTCCATCCTATCCCTCAACCATTAACTTTAATACCACTATATCATGACTCCCTCCATCCAAAGGCACCCCTTATGTGTCGACAATGAAGAAAGATAGATAATAAACCTCTAATCATGCCTTTAATAAGTCATGTGTTGGAAACTAGCCCCAAGGGTATATAAATCACACACATGGGGGGAATCACCCTCATAATATTTAAGGAATTAGAGACATGATGAGAAAAATCACCAACCTAATCCAATACATAAATTTAGAATAGATCTAAATACATTAATTTAATATCATATGTAAACTAAAACAATTTAAAGTACAAAAAAATTAATCCTCAGAAGTGACCATGAAGCTCCAATAGATCCTAAAAAACTCCTCAAACTTGTAATGTTTATCACAATCACCAACTAGCTTATGGGGACATAAAAATAGTTTATATATATGTAGGGTGATAATAACATGTATAATCAGTATAATCCTCTCTAAAACTTCTCATGAAATATGTGAAAGAATGATACTAAAGCTCAGTGAATAAATAAATGAAACTAACTCATCACCTAAACAAGTAATACTATATTTTCCCATCCTTTATATGGATAAATCACTAAGTAATTAATAAAAGCAAATCATTCTATTTAAATATATATATATATATATATATATATATATAAAGGTACCCCACTTCCACTTCCTTGTTATTTTTTGCTATCACTCCTCAACAGAAACATCCTCTGTGTATCCATTCTATAAGTAAATTCATTTTTGATATAAGTTAGGCTCAACCCTACCTACCCCAGTCCCAATAAGGGATGAAAATCATATGTTGGAATCAATCTTTATATCCATCCCATCATCCCATAATAAACCACATCTAATAATCTCAATGGTAACAAGGTATTAGTCTAGAATCCACTATAACCCATGTAAATGCATTATACCACATGCAATCATAGCCCATGTATGAAAACCCATGGGAATTTATAGCCACCATGATCATATACAAGTATGTGATTTACCTCAAGCTACTATAGACAACTCATAAATGTATGATAAACCAAGATCCATCACACCCTAGGTAGAAACACAACCTATATCATAATACATTATATCCTAGGATATGTCTACACCAACTACAACTAAATAGGGGGTGGGGAGGGGGAGAATTTAGTCATCCATTCCCTAATCATTGTGGATGTTGGAGAAAACACCCACAAAACAATTGGATGTCGGTTTCTATACTAATGTGGGTGGGGTAGAATATGAAAACATAAAATATAGAATATATCACACACAGACACACTAAGGGTAATTACCTAGTCTTAGACTCATCTATATATATCATCATACAAGATGCTCAGCTTCCACCGCTAAGGAATTGATCTCAACCAGTATGTGAGCATAAAATTCCTTATTAATTAATTAAATTATCCATTAATTAATATTATTCCATTTTCATTTCCTAGATTAATACTTTATTCCTTTAAGCATGTGCCTTCTACACTATAACTCTTCTGCCTATATTATCATGATTTTTATCATCATTTAAGATCACCATGAACTATCCATATTAATTAATTAATTCATATACCATTTCATAATTATGGGTACTCTAGGACTCATCCTAAGACACCACATCAAGGATTCAATCTTTGTGCAGTGATTCAAACCATTTCAACTAGTTATAAATTGATTATGTAAATAGAATTCAACCATTGATCCATCAAGAAATAATTAAGAAATTTTAAGATATATCAACATGAAATCCTCACTCTAAACTAATTCTGATCACCCAATGATATTTACACACCATTACGCATAGTATAATTTTTCCCTCCATCACCTACATCAACCATCACTACAACCTTTCACTCCCAACCCATTTCACAACATATAACCAACAATAAATATAGCCTCAATCATCTATCCCATTTCTCATCAAATCATTCCAACCACACAAGGTTATAAATCTATTACATCAAGGCTCTAATTATAGAATACATACATGTAAAATATATTTTATTCACACAAAAAATGCATTAAGGCCATGAAATCATGTCTGCCAAGCCTCCAACAACCAATATTGGGCTCGTTCATCCCAAAAAATTCAATCCTTATCAAACAACAATTTTATTTACATATTTAATTAACTAGTTTATTATGAATATATTTTCCAAATAAAGAAACCTATAAGTAATATCTAATAGTATATTTAAATCAATCATAAATAGGCTCTAAGAATTATTTCTATATTGTTCTAAGTTACATGAGGGAGAATAATTAATATCATGCATCTTCCATTAATTACTAAAAATTAAAGAAATTAAGTTGTTTATCTATTTAAATAAATTAACCATGAAAAACAACAATAACAAAAATATTCCAAATTAGATGACACACTATATAGTAAATCAAGAGGAAAAACAACATATCAAATAACATATCGATTACAATAACCCAACCATTAATTTCATAAAACCACATAAAATGAAATAGTAAATATCTTCCCAAGAAATAATTTTCAATTTTAAATTCTATAATTCACTAAATTATACAATAATTCCTAACTTTCAGTAATATGTTAATTTCATATTATCAAATAATATTTACACTAAGCATGTGATTATCCTATTTCTCATTCATAGAAAATTCCCATATTTATAAAAGTTTAATACTTTAAGCTATTACATTCGATGTATTTTATTTCCATCATTGAAATTATCATAAAAAATATTAACAAAATATATTTACTTGGTGTTTCCAAAGATATTAATATAATCATAGTTATCTATAACATAGGATATTATTTTTAATTCAATTATAGAAATAATAATATTATGTTACCAATATTTCACTGCATGAAATAATATATTCATATTCCTTCTTAAATTCCAGAATAATGTGAAAAATTTATTTAAACTACATGTGATTTCTTTTTAATAAATAACTTTTTTAATCTATTGTATGATAATTATATATTTTAAATAAAAAAATTAATCTAAAGAATTTGATCATATCTTCTATTTCTTTTAATAATTTCAATATAAAATTATCATCTTATATCATGATATAAATTTTAATAAAATAAATAAAATAGCATTACGCTTTGTTATTTATATTTCAATTATTGGAATATTAAGAGAATATTATGAATATTCTATAACATGCGATTAATTCTGTCAATTAAGTTAAGCACAATCATGAAGTATTAATTATTCTTCTTCTTACTTTACATAATTCTAGTTTATTGAATAATATTTCTTTATGTGATTATTTTATAGATTTTTATTATGTTATAGTTAATAAAATACATTTAATAAAGGAAACTAAAAAATTTTAATTTCACACCTACACTAATTTAAAAACAAGTTTCAAAGTCCCTACCTCTGAAAGAATCTTTACACAATTTTCTACACTAAGAAACGGAGAGAGAAAGATGATGTGAGAAGTTCTGGAGACACATGGAGGACTTGAAGATTCATAGAATACCCGTAGATATTCATTAGAAAAGTTTTTATTTCACAGGTTTTAGAGAAAATGATGATAACTTGAAGTGAAAGGAAACTCCCTGGTTTTATAATGAAGATATAATTCATGAATTCTATCTCTTTGATATTTCTAAAAAAATTATAAAAATTTCCATATTTTATTTCACATAAATATGTGTACATTTAATTTTATTCTCAAGGATCATATTAAAACTCCTAAAATCATACCACTAGAGTATTTATTAAATCTTTATCAAAATGTTTTTAAAACTGTGATTTTCAGTCATTATTCGCTTTAAATTATAAAAACCAAAATTGTAGGTAAACCAGGAAGGGAAACAAAGGAATTATGTATAAAATAGTACATGTTTGAAACAAGGGCCCACTATATAGGGGTAAAATGATTTACCCTTACGTAGCATGATGACCTTTATTCAAGAATGACTACCTAAACATAGCCTTAAATATTGTGGTATGACCTTTATTTGAGATTAGAATTCCCGTTGGGACCCTAACGCAAAGACCCTGACGTAGCTGACCCTCATGTAAGAATTGGTCCACCTATATGTGATACTGGTACTTTTCACACATGATAATATATCTAAACATGTGTGATGTTAGTAAATAATGGTCTAACCATACAAAACTAACATGACTTATATGCATCCTCCCTTCTACCTGCATGCAGTAATGGAAAACCCTTATCTACCCTCACACAAAGAAGAATACCTACATAAGGGAAAGAATTTTTTTAATAATTTTAAATTTTCAATCTAACTAACTTATAAATAATTATTAAAAGTGTTTATTATTTCTTTTAAAATTCCAAGTCACTTATATAAAATAATAGAATCTCTTAAAAAGCACAAGAGCCTCAGCCTAGTTGGTGAGGACTCAGTAAGTGCATCCAAGAGACCCAAGTTCAAAACTAGGAGGAGACATATTTCTGGGTTCTATATTAGTACTATATTAGGCACTATAACAGGCATTACTCAGTACTGTAAAAGCCGAGACTATTCATCCGTTTGGGATTTCGGGCCACCGGTTTGGGCCTCGAGTCCATTAAGGCATTCAGGCCTCCCAAGGCCTTCGGGATAGTAAGGATTTCGGGCCACCTCAAGGACTTTGGGCCACCTCAAGGCCTTTGGACCACCTGAAATGGTGCTTAAATGACTAGACAGACTCTACAAGGAGTAGACTCCAGATGGGGATTCAGAGCCGACGCATTCACTAGAGTAGAAGCTAAGAGAATTTTTCAGAAAGAGAGGTTATGACATTGCTATCAGGACCAGCCTGTGCTTGCACAGGAAGCCTAGATGAACAGCCATGCGAAGGTGGAGAGATGATATCATGATGAAGAAGTTGGGAGGAGGAGTTCCAATTATAGTCTATATATTTCCTAAGACCTACGGGTCATGTAATCTCTAAGCCTACGGGCCTTGTAAGGGTTCCCCCTCATCCCTTGAAAGGGGGGTTATCAAAAATAAATAAAAAAGAATGCCTTCAGGCCATTCAGGCATAGACTCTATTAAAAAACTTCTGAATTGATTTCCCAAATAAATTCTCAAAATATTTAAATTAATTTATAAATTACAAAACCATTTAAAAAAACCTTTTAAAATACAAAAAACTATTCCCAACTATAGGATACCCTAGAATGAAAATTTAAGGATAAAAAAATTATGGAGCATTAAAATCCTTAAAGTGACCCTTCCTTGCAAAATAAAAGCACTTGTTTCCCTATCATGACATCTTTTATTATCTTCTAATTAGGTGTAGCATGTTTTGTGAATTCGTTTTATTTGTACCTCAAGATGGATTTCCCATATTTATTCCATTTATTATTATAAAAATTGTGCGGTATCCTTCCATTAGATGTAGCTCACTTATTCTTGGTAGATGTAAACCAACACTAAACATCACCATAACCACTTTTTTCATGCCTTCCAAATAAATTTTCAAGATTTTCAAATATGTTTGATTTCAACAAATTTTCTTTTCTTTTGAGAGAGTTGGTTGTACATAGATGATTTTTTTCTAAACTTAATATTTCCACCCCTCTGTTTCGGCCTTCTCCATTTTCATATAGTTTTCATTTTGTTCCAATATTAAATTTCCTAGTGTCCAAACCTTCGATAGAACAAGAAGTAGCCAAAAAATATCTTCTTATTTCGTTCAATATAACTCTGGTTGGTGGAGGGTTCTTTCGGTTCATGGATATAAACATTATTATTTAAAATACACTAAGGGAAACTTATTTACAATTCCTATCTTACTTTAACATTTATATAAGAGGTCGGTTTCTCCATATATTTATTCACCCATCTTTGTTCAAAATTTTAATTGCAACCTTCACTTTTCAAAAATTTGGAATTAATTCATACAAATTAATCTGAACTTATTGTTTCCTTATTTTTCAATATATTAGAAGATAATATTTCAAAATATTTTATATTTATTCTACATCTATATTTATTCATTAAAGTAAGGCTTTCCATTTGAATATCTATGATAGCAGTACTTCCATCAGCTTCATGTAAAGATACAACTTGATTAGTTTCTATTTTTTTTGCATTTATCTCCAACTCTATAAACTTTAAATTCAATGTGTTGTTATGATTTTATAGATTTTTATTTCTATTAATGTTAAACTGTCATTTTTCAAACTTGATCTTTAAGAAACTTTCATTCTTCTAAAGAGTATATCCACGATCATTCGTTATTCTTTATTTGATCTTTAATTAAGAGTTCTTAACATTAATGTTAACTTTTGACGCATGAATTGATTCTTCAAAAAAAATCTTAAACACCACTTTCTCGTATAATTTTATTTGAAACTATTATTCAATAAGAAATAATAATTCATGGAAAATCGATACATATTGTTTCATTTTTCCTTGAGTTTTGTGAGATTTATACATTTTTGAAACTTCGTGGTCAATGAATTAGCCATCTCATTGTATTCTAATTCAAACTATATGATTTATTCTTATTGTACCTTGATAAATTCAAGTGTATATATATATATATGAAAACCTCAATAGGTAAATTCTTTATATAGACCTTAATTAATAATAAAAATTCCCAATTGTCGTATAGATTCATATTCTTTACAACTTGAGCATGATTAATTTGGAGGATTAACCCTAATAGATTTATCGATATAAATTTCTCTCTAATTTCCTTTAGGTAGAAGAAGATACTCATTCTAATACTTCTAAGAGGCTAACTTATAATTATTCTAAGATTATTTCTTCTTCTAGTTTTTCATGGTTTTGACCAAAACCACTATGTTTCTATAATTAGGAAAAAAAACTTTTGTATTCTTTATCTCAGGATAATATTCTAGTAGATATATCTTTTTGTATTCTATAAATTTTTACTTCATGTTAATCATTGAAAAAAACTGAGAGAAAAATAGTAAATCCAAACAGAGGGAACCTATTTTCTCTTATACTACTTGGAAGTCGCAATGGACGTATAGTCACCCTGAGAAGGGGAGGTGAATCACAAGTGACCAAATTGTATCACTTAAGTTCAAATTACGCTTTTTCTTCCTTTAAGTTTATTGAATCATTATTATTAGTTAGGATGTATGAATATTTGATGTGATCTATCAGTATTTGTTCCGTTATAAAATTCATATAAAGCAAAGGAAATTTCACACAAGTATTTTTATAAGGTTTGTCCCCATTGTAGGTAACTTACTTTTCTATATGATCATTTATTATCCCAATACATATATTTTCACTCTTATGATAAGTTTTACAATGGGACAATTTATTTTCCTTTACCCAAGAGCAGGGATCAACCTGAACCCCAAAATCGAAATATCACTCGTGTGGTTGAGATATATCTCAAAAACTCCTCCTAGATCCTAGTAGAAATGATGGAAATATTTATATAGGATCCACCAATTTTTAATGGTTATTCACAAAAACTTTGGATGGAACTTTGACTGTCTCTGATCATCCAATATCCTAAGTATACAGGTTAGACTATCGTTGATTTTGGAAACTTAATTATAGATCTCTCACTATACCACAATAAAACATCAAATAACATAAATTTTTTTCCATAACATAATTTATTCATAATGAATGTACTTAGTCTTTTAATTATTTATTTTGATCCAACTCAAAATTCATCATTTTCCACCCCTTTATCTTTATTCCTTTAAATGATAGCATGGTGGAATGTTTCATGTTGTAATGGTTGTATATCATATCCCCATATATTTTTATCCATTTTGAATTAATAATATCTTAATTTCAAGATATATCACCCCTATCATCATGGAATAATTAGTGTGGTTTCACCATGATCACTATATCTCTTCAACTCAGTCTTCAAATCTCAACCAATCATGAAAACCCCTCTAAGATCTTCAATCATGATATGAATTCATATCTCTTTTATAGAAAAGGTGATTCTTCAAGGGGTGTTCTTATTGTGACATGAAAATATAGTATAACTCAGGCCTCATATATTCCTCTTTTATTACAGTGTAAATAGGACATCTTTCACACTTCAAATCATGTTGAAAACTTATCCCTATGAATTAAAATGGTTCATTTATCTTCTCTAGTTGCAGCATAAGGTGCATGAGTCATGAAATAGTGATTCCTTAATTCTTAAATTTTAATCTTACACAACACTTCACAAGATTATATTAGTCATGTTGCACCATGATTTTGTACCTCAAACTTCAAAATATTCAAAACTCCTCCAAAGTCATCCTAAAATAGAATCTTTCCTTAAAAAATTAAAAACACACTCAATCAAAATAATATCGACCCATTTATTAGTAAAATTACTAATGAAAATTCATGTATAAGTATGGTTTACCAATATCCTTTACACTTAAACTCTTACATGTCCTTAAGAATATGTCACTACACCATCACAAATAAAACCTATCATATCTAAGCTTTAAGTGCCATGATAAAAAAACAATCAACGAGGAATAAACTTTAAATCATCACTTGAAAAAAATATGCTCCAATATTTTCAAGAAAACCAATCAACCTTGTATTTTAATTTCGTTCAAAAATTACACTTAAATATTTTTTATATAGGA
This sequence comes from Viscum album, assembly GCA_963277665.1. Lineage (NCBI taxonomy): Eukaryota > Viridiplantae > Streptophyta > Magnoliopsida > Santalales > Viscaceae > Viscum > Viscum album. The sequence continues at coordinate 39,703,582 of OY728150.1, forward strand.
CATCCAATTCTTTATTTAAGAATTTATTTCTTATTCAATTAATTCCAAAACATACATGGGAACCTAAAATTACACTTTTTTTCTTTTCTTCAATCATTTTTTCAAAGTAATTGTATGCAAGGAATGAATATCACATCCTTCAAACTTCCTTTGTTGTTCTCATCTCGACACTAATTGTAATTGTTATAACAAGATCACAGGTCAAGTGTGAATGATCATCAAAGTGCCCATATAACATCCTTAGAAGTCCAACTATATTAGAACCTTTATCTAAACCATAAATATATTACCAACACAAATTTTAATAGTTTTAAAATGAAAGGGGGTGTTTCTAGATATTGGATAATCTAAGGTAATTCCATTGTTTTCCCACCCTGTATTTTTTCATTTTTTATCTTTCAAGTTTTCTTTAATTTTTTTTAAATTTCTTAAATACAAGAATAAATTTAAATTTAAAATGCATAATCCATTCCAAAGTAACCCAAGCAACGATCATATAAAAAATATTTTAATTAAAATTTAGGAAAAAAATTATCTAAAAAAATCAATTAATATTCTCAAATTATGATTCATCAATGACAGAAATTATACTTATCATTACTCATCTAACCATTATGTTTCTAATTAATCCTTATCAAAAATGATATTTAAATCAAGGTATGGTGATATTATTAAGCAAATATTTGTATCATTGATCACAAAATATAATGAGAAATCTAATAGTGCCTTGTTATTTACCATCACTTGAAATCAAGAGTTAGATATAGGGAATATAAATATACTAAGAATTTAAAACTATACTCACCTATCAATTGAAGCTATTTATATTTATCTTTTAAATATTATTATCATATTTTTTCTTCCTTCATCATTATCTTGGACCTATAAAATAAAAATAAAAAAGTGAAAGTACAAAATCCATTCCAAGAAAAAATCAAGTTTGAGAATTTATAGAATAACATTCCTTAAAACTAAAACTACAAATTCATAGTATAGCTACATTATGAGGTCAACCCCATAAGAATTAGTGTTCTCTATCATGAAACCTCAATTAAAAAGTTAAGACCTGATATTATATTGATTAAAAATAAAAAAAATTGAACAAACTAAAAATAAATGAAAGCACACTTAGTTTTTATAAATCTGATTTCATGAGATAATTATGATTCTAATATTCTAAATGAGTGATCTTTATTATTGTCAAAATTGAATCTAAGTAAACCATTGTTATAGTATATAGTCAATAATCAATAAAATCCCCCTTTTTTGTTAAAATAATTTTATTTATTTAAGTGCCAGGTGAACCAAAATCATATTTAAACATAGTAACCTAAACTCAATCATTGATCAAGAAAGAATCTAAGGACTATTTTATGCATTAAATGGAAAAAAAATAATCAATAAACATTTACCATGCGTGGAGAGAGACAAAAACATATATAAGAATTGATGAATGAGAATCAATATTAACAACAAAAGAAATCAATATCTAAATCACCCTTCATTGCAAAACTCAACACAAGATGTTTACCCCCCCATGTTTTCAAAAGAACCAAAGAACCAATCCATGTTAAACATGAGAGAGTGAAAGAAAAATATAAATCTAAAATCTTATGATATCCTTCAAGCCCTTGGAACTTCTAATTAATGTCTTCCTTTATATTGGTGGATGTGTCGATTTCATTCTATTACTACTGGAAAAAATGGATTATGTCATAGTTTTTTAGCGGTGTTTTTTAAAAGCCACCCATAAATTAATAGAGAAAATACTAAATATTTAATAATTTATTATTATTTACTATTAATAATTATTATTTTCTGTTTATAGTCATTTATTATTTATTATTTACAATATTAATCAGTTATTATGTGCTAATTATTAATTATTTATAATAATTAGTAAGTAGTTATTTGAAACATAAATTAATTCAATGATAAGTTCATTATGGGAAACACTGATTTTTGCGACGGGTTATTTGTGACAAGAATAAATCTTGTTGCAAATAGTCCGTCGAAGAGGTTACTTGCGATTGGAAAATCAACCCTTCGCAAATAACTAATTATTTGCGATGGGACTAGGCGTTCCGTTGCAAAAACATTCCCTCAGTTTGGCGCGGTTTGTGCGGCACACTGCGCGGAAGGGTATTTGCGACGGGCAGGCACCTCCGGTCGCAAATACTGGGAGGCGGTAAACACTAGTTGCGAAGGGGGATCCCCCGTCGCAAATACCCAGTGACGGTAAAAACTTATTTGCGACAAGATGTTATCCCGTCACAAATAGAGTGTTTGCAGGTTACTTTTTGCGACGGGACCCGTCGCAAATAACATTTTAACCACCGACATTAATTAATGCGGCCGAAGGTATTTGCGACGGGATTCCCGTCGCAAATAGTCTCGTCGCAACTAATCTAACTTATATATACCCCCAATCGGTTTTTTTCTTCCTCCTCAATTCCTACTTTCTCTGCTTCTCTATACTCTAATTTTAGAGTGAAAATTTTCCAGAGTTGGTTTTTTTACGAAGAAGTTGTGAAGCCGTCTACAATTATAAGAGATCAAGTTTAAAAGTATTTATGTTTTATTTAATTTAGTATTTATTTCATTTTTTTAATATTAATTTTAATTATTGTTGATTAGTTGTAATTAAGTTAGATTTAAATTGTTTTGTAATCAGTATTTATTTATAACAATAAAATGAAATTATTAGTATTAATTCTTAGTAATTAGTAATAATTAATACTTATTAATGATAATTAGTAATGTATATAAATAATTAGCGGTAATTAGTAATTAGTAGTTGTATTTTGCAGTAATTAATAGCAATTAACGCTAATTAGTAATAATTAGAAAAAATAGTAATAATTAGGAAAAAATAGTAATAAATATTTACAATTAGTAATAAATACTTATAATTAGTAATAAATAGTAATAATTAGTAATAATTAGTAATAAATACTAATAATTAGTAATAAATAGTAATAAATGGTAATAAATAGTAATAAATAGTAATAAATAGTAATAACTAGTAATAATTAGTAATAATTAGCAATAATTAGTAATAATTAGAAATAATTAGTAATAATTAGTAATAAATACTAATAATTAGTAAAAAATACAAATAATTAGTAATAAATACTAATAATTAGTAGTAATTAGTAATAATTAGTAAAAAATACCAATAATTAGTAGTAAATACTAATAATTTGCAAAAAATACTAATAATTAGTAATAAATACTAATAATTAGCAATAAATACTAATAAATAGTAATAAATACCAATAATTAGTAATAAATAGCAATAAATAGCAATAAATAGCAATAAATAGCAATAAGTAGTAATAAATAGTAATAAATAGAAATAAATATTAATAAATAGTAATAATTAGTAATAAATAGTAATAAATAGTAATAAATAATAATAAATAGTAATAAATAATAAATAGCAATAATTAGTAATAATTAGTAATAAATAGTAATAATTAGTAATAATTAGTAATAAATAGTAATAAATAGTAATAAATAGTAATAATTAGTAATAAATCTTAATAAATAGTAATAAATAGTAATAAATAGTAATAAATAGTAATAATTAGTAATAATTAGTAATAATTAGTAATAAATGGTAATAAATGGTAATAAATAATAATAAATAGTAATAAATAGTAATAATTACTAATAAATAGTAATAATTACTAATAAATAGTAATAATTACTAATAAATAGTAATAATTACTAATAAATAGTAAAAATTACTAATAAATAGTAATTATCACTAATAAATAGTAATAATCACTAATAAATAGTAATAATTACTAATAAATACATATAATTACTAATAAATACGAATAATTAGTAATAAATAGCAATTAATAGCAATAAATATCAATAATTAGCAATAATTAGCAATAATTAGAAATAATTAGCAATAATTATCAATAAATATCAATAAATAACAATAATTAGAAATAAATACAAATCATTATCAATAAATATGAATAATGAGCAATAAATAGGAATAATTAGAAATAAATAGGAATAATTAGCAATAATTAGCATTAATTAGCAAAAATTAGCAAAATTTAGCAATAATGAGCAATAATTAGAAATAATTAGGAATAATTAGAAAAAATTAGGAATAATTAGGAATAATTAGAAATATTTTGGAATAATTAGGAATAATTAGGAATAATAAGCAATAATTAGGAATAATTAGCTGTAATTAGCAGTAATTAGCAGTAATTAGCATAATTAGCTGTAATTAGCTATAATTAGCAATAATTAGAAATAATTAGCAATAAATAGCAATAATTTGAAATAATTATAAATAATTAGCAATAATTAGGAATAATTAGGAATAATTAGGAATAATTAGGAATAATTAGGAATAATTAGAAATAATTATGAATAATTAGGAATAATTAGGAATAAATAGGAATAATTAGGAATAATTAGGAATAATTAGGATTAATTAGGAATAATTATGAAAAATTAGGAAAAATTAGGAAAAATTAGGAACAATTTGGAAAAATTTGGAAAAATTTAGAACAATTAGGAACAATTAGGAATAATTAGGAATAATTAGGAATAATTAGGAATAAATAGGAATAATTACGAATAATTACGAATAATTGCGAATAATTGCGAATAATTACGAATAATTATGAATAATTAGGAATAATTAGAATTAATTAGGATTAATTAAGATTAATGAGGAATAATTAGGAATAATGAGGAATAATTAGGAGTAATTACGAATAATTATTCATAATTAGGAATAATTAGGAATAATTGGGAATAATTATTCATAATTAGGAATAATTAGGAATAATTGGGAATAATTAGGAATAATTAGGAATAATTGGGAATAAAATCAATTGTAATAAATTGTAATAACATGGCACAATTTCTAGTGGATTGACATCACTCCTTTTGCTCAATGACTCTTCTCATTTCAACTCTCACTGACTCAAAACTTTATGAAAAGTATGCTTCTACGTAAGAATATCCAACCTCATATTCACGAGTTTGAATATGCATTCACAGGACCACATTTTTCATAATGTTTTCAGGTGGTGACAGTTGCAAGAATATGATTCATTGACGAAAAGGGGGCTCTTTTTTTCTGATGGCTCATTTACTTGCATCTTTCTCACACTGAAATAATTAGAAGTAATTAGCAATAATGAGCTGTAATGAGCTATAATTGGTAATAATTATAAATAATTAGTAATAATTAGAAATAATTAGCAATAATCAGGAATAATGGGGAATAATTAAGAATAATTAGGAATAATTGGGAATAATTTGGAATGATTTGAAATAATTATGAATAATTTGGAATAATTAGGAATAATTAGGAATAATTAAGAATAATTAGGAATAACTAGGAATAATTAGAATTAATTAGGAATAATTCGGATTAATTGGGAATAATTATGAATAATTATAAATAATTAGGAATAATTTGGAATAATTTGGAATAATTTGGAGTAATTTGGATTAATTTGAAATAATTTGGAATAATTTGGAATAATTAGGAATAATTAGGAAAAATTATGAATAATTAATAATAATTAAGAATAATTAGGAATAATTAAGAATAATTAGGAATAATTAGGATTAATTAGGATTAATCAGGATTATTTTGGAATAATTAGGAATAATTATGAATAATTAGTATTAATTAGTAATAATTAGGAATAAATAGGAATAAAATAAATTGCAATAAATGGTAATAACTTGGCACAATTTCCAGTGGATTGGCATAACTCCTTTTGCTCAATGAATCTTCTCCTTTCAACTCTCACTAACTCAAAACATTATGAAAAGTATGCGTCTACGTATGCATATCCAATCTCGTATTCACGAGTTTGAGTATGTATTCGTAGGACCACATTTTTTATAAAGTTTTCAGGCGGTAACAGTTGCAAGAAAATGATTCATCGACAAAAAGGGGGCTCTTTTGTCCGATGGCTCATTTAATGGGTAGTGGAGTTCTGGGGTCCACTTGGGCTTGCAGGCCACCGTCTGTGGGATGGATTTAGGTGGGGTCATCGGGTGGATTGATGGTTGGTGGTGCTTTGTTGGACCGAGATGCTAGTTTATAACCTTGTGGAGATATGGTGTTGATCGATATAGAGAGAGATCTGCGACGTTCTAATGCCACTTTCGTTGATGCATGATGATGACCTCAGGGTGTGGGATGACTATAGACTACCTCAGGTGGGACACGTTACTAGCATGGGTTACTATCGATGCATGAATTTCAGTGAGGGGCTACTTTCTGGGCAGGGATGACCTCGAATGAAGCTAGATGTTTTCAGCATGGGGTGACCTCAAGGAACACTAATTTCCTCTGGTGGTATGATCAACAGCCTTGTTTCGGGCTTCATGATCACTGGGACCATTATTTGTCATAATCCTTCTGTCCATGTGTTTGAGACCTTTTCCTTTAAATGGGTTGCCTTGCAAATGAGTTTTTTTCTTGTTTAATAAAGGATCTTAAGGCCAAATCATCTAAAAAAATAAATGATAAATAAATAGTTAATAAGTAATAAATTAATAATAGATAATGAATATGAAAATAATAAAAAAAATCAATAAGTAATAAATAAATAATAAATACAAAAATATTTTTTAAAATTAAAAAAATATAAAATATTTAAATATTTTTTTAAAAAATTAAAAAATCCGCTGTCAAATAAAATCTGATGTGAAATAAAACCACCACTAATTTACTGGATACACAGATAAATGTAATGGTTTCTTAAATGTGTCATGCAACATTTAACAGTGGTTTAAGCCACTGCTAGACACCAACAAAACCACCAAAAATTGATTTTTTTTGTACTTTATAAGCCAAGGAACTCCTTCTATCAAGAATGATACATATTATATCTTAATATATCTATCACAACTTTCCAAATACTCCTATAACTCATATCACATTAATATTTTCCCATTACCAATAAAATTAGTTCTTGAATTTTTTTTGGGGCCACCACTTGTCACTCTAAATGGTAGAAGGGTTCTCATATCTATTTCAGATTTTATATATTGGAAAGTACAAATTTTAGCAGTGTTACACTGAAATGGTGATGACCTAGGTATTTAAGTGAGTTATTTTGGGATTTATTTATGCCCAATATTGTGAAATTGGGGATAATTGTGGTTTTAGAGGGGTTTAGTGATTTTAGGGCTTGTGTTTCGAAAAAATGATCTGGTGATGATTTTTTTAAAAGTACCATATTTCCCACTAAAACCCCACTAGGTAGCCACTAAAGTTCTAAAGAGGGAGATGGTGGTGACATACACTACTAGTAGAACCCCATTAAGGGTGTAGAGAACCCCACTAGGGGCCACCAGAGAAATGGGGGGATCCTTTTTTATTTTTTAAAATTTTGTTTAAAATTAATGAATTATTTATTTATTTTATAAAATGAAGAGGTGGGGGAATTCATCCCATGATGGCTAGGGAACCTCTAACTTTTTCATTTTTTCTCATTTAAAGGAGATTTACTCTTATTTTTATACATTCTTTGATTTGATCTTATTAAAATTTGTTGGTTGATGTTTCATGTTATGTAACATCCCTTCCCTAGTTCACTATAAGAATTAGACAGGCTGAGTTATTATGTGACCCTACACGTGCCTCCCTGTATGCTAGAGGGTTCCAACTAGCATCAAGGGTCTAAGATGTAAGAGTGGAGAGACTATAACCTTATATCAAAGTATCAATAATGGTGGAAAATAACCAAATATCATTCACAATAATAAATTAACAATAGAGTATCCATAATAAATACATAAATAAATTCCATTAATAATAAATGGATGCAGTTATACAGACAAGCATATCAAATGGTCACCCAATGGGCTGACCAACTATTTATACTAAATAATTGAATAAATAAAGTACAATTATGCCTGACTACTTCCCTAATCCTTACCATATCCATTCACTAGTACCATTTGAGATATCCTACTCAATAAAGATACACCAAGCCTCTACCCAACCTAAACCTGTAAACAATGAAAGATTCTTGGGTACCTGAATACGATGGCCACCTGAGTAGGGTGTGAGCACATAATAATGTAGGAAACCACCAACATGGTCATATATATATAAAGTAAATGAAGTGACATGTTCAGGTGATATAATCAACAAAATAAATAAATAAACAACAAAAATTACATAAATAAATATAACGGTTCGTCCTCGGAGTCTAACATGACACTCGAGATCAACTATACCTACTTTGACTAGGGACGAATGTATTTTTCTATAGTACCATAGTCATTTATATAAATATTTGGCCACACCAGATCCTTGGAATCACATCACGGTCCCTCAATAATAATATAATAATAATGGGCACATCAAATCCTTGGAACACCTCATGATTCCCAATAATATATAATAATAATGGGCACACCAAATTCTTGGAATCACATTAAGGCCCCAAAAAATATAATAATAATAATGGGAATACCATATCCTTAGAAATATGTGAAAACCAGATCATTGGAACCACATCAAGGTATCCCAATAATATAACAATAATAATGGGAACACTAGATCATTAGAAAAACCTCAAGGTCCCCAAAAAGTATATAATAATAATGGGCACACCAAATCCTTGGAATCACATCAAGGTACCCTGTAGGACCCCAGAACACCTTGAGAGGGGAGAGATGAATTAGGGTGTTTACATTTTCTTTTAAAGATATGGGTATTTTCCCCACATTGGTAGGGACTTGTAAAACATGTCTGATGGAATCCTGCAGCAATTAAACAACTATATGAAAATATGAAACACAATAGTTTTACTTGATTCACCACTAAGGGATAGTCTATGGTACATATTCCAATAGTGTGTCAGTCTTACATTAATTAACTAAGCCTCACAAGTTATTATGGAATACAAAGGATCAAACATGGTCACTTTGTTCCAGGTAAAATTCCTTTAAAATAATTTTAGGGATAGCGCACTATCTCCCTCAGGTCACATCCATCGACTCCCCCTAACTCACTGCCTTAGGTGAAGTCTTACTCAATTTAATGACCTAAAGGTATCTTCAATAGATTGGGAATTTAATCCTTTGTCCCTAATTATAATGAGACTCTACTTGAACAATAGTTTTAAATTCATTCACTTGGAACCACTATTAACTAAAACCATATATTCAACACTACTTTTTGTAAAGATCATTGCCTTCAAGAAACCCACTTATTATTTTAAAGATACATCATCCTTCATGAACCCACTACCTTTTATGAATCTCACAGCCTTGATGGAACTCAAAAAAATCACAATGCTCCCAGTATTCATGAAATTCCCTTTTCTGAAATGACTTAAGGTCAATAAGTTCTTAATCATACTTTTTATGAATCTTTTTCTCATTAAGAGTTTTTTAATATAAAAAAATCCCCTTCATGAAAGGACCTTCAGAAAATTAGAGTGTTTCAACCTTTTTATAAATTCTCTCAATTCTTCAAATGACATGTGTGGATACCTATTTATATAAAATGTATCTTCAAAAAAAATTTAGTATCACCACAGAATTTCCATGAACCTATTTTATTCATGTTTGAGAAGTTACATTTATTCACAAGGAATCAGTGAAATTATTCCATTTTTCTAGCTTCTTGTAGACGCATAGATTACTGTCACCCCATTGTGACTTAGTCATTTTCACAAAGACTCTTTCATAGACATTCAAAAAATTACAACACCAGATTACTTCCTAAATTTCCACATTTTCTAAAAACTCCAATCTTTGAAAAACATATGCCTTCACCACATATTGTAATATTTTATTCTATAAATCCATATTTCATGATGCTTACCCATTATTTTGGGTTTTTATCTCTAAACATTTGGAAAACACTGGGAAATGACATCAACTTCAACACTAAATTCGTTTGCACCATAATATCTCTTAGCATGAAAACTCATTTATCAACCCAGTGTGGGTTGAAAATAAACACAAAAAAATTCATTTACTACTATAATAAACCTTGGTTCCAACAATATCCATTTTGGTATTGTTTATAATATGTAGATAAAATCAATAAATCACCTACCTAGAGAGAAAAACCGATAAGTGTGAAACAACTCATCTATCAGTCTATGTCTACATGACCAAATCCTAGCATAGAAAAACAACTGTAAAAAGAGAATTTCATTCCTCGATAGACTGTAGACCAATCCTACAATCCTAAAATCAATGAATTTCACTTATCTTCACCATTAGAAATAAAACCAATGAAACTATATTTGTACCATTGGTTCTTAAAACAAACTCCCCTAGATCATACCTCCCTTGGAGACCTACATCACATCCATGAATAGATTAAAAAAGTTAAAAAAGATGAGGAGAGGGGACAAATAGAATCTCATTATGAAATGGGAGGTATCTCAACACTATGGTTTAACTAATGATTCTCAAACGTTGGTGTTGCTAATGGCTTAGTTATAATATCATCAACTTGATAATTATTTCCAACATGTTCCATTTTTATCACACCTTGTTCAACTTTTTCTTTGATGAAGTGATATCTGATCTCAATATGTTTGGTATGTAAGTGTTGAACTGTATTTTTTGTAATATCGATCATGATCATGTTGTCGAAGTGAATCACCATTGGCTATTTCACATCATCACCAATATCAGTCAGTTGTTTCTTTATTCACAATAAATGAGCATATGACTTTGTCACATTGATGTATTTTTATTTAGCTATACTAAGAGAATTTTATTCTTGTTTCTCGCTCAACCAGCCCACACATTTTTTTCCAAAGAAGAATGTACCACCACTTGTATAATTTAGATCCACCACATCTCTAGCCCAATCAGCATTAGAAAATTTCAATAATCAATTATCTATTTCTATTGTAAAGTATAACCCAAAGTTTAGAGCACCTTAAATATACCTTATGATTCTTTTAACCACTGCAAAATTCTCTTCCTTCAGATTACTTTAAAAGTGATATACTAAAAATGTTTTAAAGATGATATATGGTTGTGTCATTGTAAAATATAATAAACTTCCAATGATCCAACTATACAATTTGTGATCCAAAAATTTCCCATCCTCATGTTTTCCAAAAAAAATTCAAAGGAAATCGGATTCGACATTGGTTTGGAGTCATTCATATTGAATTTTTAAAAAAAATCTCTTGCATATTTTTTCTGAGAAATGAAGGTTCATTCCTTCTTTTGATTAACCTATATCCCCAAAAAGTATGTGAGTTCACCAATCAAGTTCATTTCAAATTTAGATTTCACATGATTAGAAAATTATTCCATTAATCCTTGCCTAATTTCTCTAAATATAATATCTTCCACATAAAAAAATCACCATAAATTGATCTTCCTATGAATTATTAATATAGAGATTATAGTAAAAACCTCCTATTTTAAATTATATCTTCTTCAAATAAGATTCTAATTAGGAGTACCACACTTTTGGTGCATTATTTAGACCATAGGGAGCCTTATTTAATCTACTAAACTTTGTTTAATCATTCCCAATTATGAATCCCACAGTTGTTCAATATTGAATTCTTCTTCAAGAACACCATTTAATAATTTTATTTTTACATCCATCTGATAAACTTTGTACCCTCTTTGAATTTATGTGGATAGGAAGATCCAAATTGAATCTAGTCGATATATTGGAGAAAACATTTATTCAACATCAATGCCTTCAATATGTTTATAGCATTTACACACAAAGCATGCCTTATTTCTAATCAAATTTCCATGCTCATTGAATTTATTTTTTAAGATTCACTTTGTTCCAATCACATTATGATTTTATAGTATCATAATAGGATCTCAAGTCTAGTTCTTATCAGTCTGATCTATTTCAATATTCATGGCCTTAACCCATGATTCATCCTTTCATGCTTCATCAAATGAGGTTGGTTCCACAATTGATAGGAAGAAAGAATTTGATTCATTCCTCATACAATCCCAAATGATTTCAGATTGATCAACTTATTCTCTTATATTTATCATATGAGGTTCTGGTATAGTTTTTTCAACTATTGTTTCCTCTTCTGATTCTATTTATAAATCATCATCATTTTAAGATAAGTAAATGTTTTCCAATACTTCAACAATTTATATATTTTAACCTATCCCATTTCCACTTTCTTCTTTATCTTCAATCAGATCAACATATGGTATCTTCAAGTTATTTATGGTTTTATCCTCAATGATATTGACATAATTTCTCACTATAATATTTATAAGAAAATTATTGTAACATTTGTAGGTTTTACTCTTTATTGAATATCCAAGGAACATTCTCTAATCTATTGAATCACCATAATTACCTTGATTTCCTTCTTTGTTTCGGATGAAACATTTACTTCAAAAAATATGAAAATACTACAATGAAGGATTCCTTCCATGCCATATCTCATATGTTGTCATGATCTATCCTATAACTAGACCAATCTAGTTTTGAGTGTACACCACAACTTGAATAGCCTCTGTCTAGTAATGATGAGGAATGAAACTTTTAATTTGCATAGTTCAAGCCATATTATTCACCTATAATTTTTTATTAAAAAAACCCATTTTTTGAGGTGTTCTCACTGAATAAACCTCATGAATTTTCCCATGTTTTTTGAGGTAATTTTAAAATTCAATGGATGTGTATTTTATTATATTTTCAGATTATAAAATCTTGATTGTGCGGTAAGTTTCTTTCTCTACTCTTTGATGTATCTCTTCAAAAAATCAATCAATTTTCATTTATTCTGTATAAACATAAAACAATACATTATACTATAATCATCAATAAAAATAATTAGGTACCTCTCTATATATGTGTCATCCATATTTATTGGACCATAAACATATGTCTGTACAAGAGCAAGCATATTTGATACCCTTTTATTCTTCAGATGATTTGAACTTCAGAGAGTCTTTCCTAACATTAAAGAATCACATTTATTTTCTCAATTACACTTCAAATTGGTAATTTAAAAAATATTTATAGCTTAGATATGTGTTCCAAGATCTTTTAATTAATTTGACCCAACATTCGGTGCCACAAGTTTTTTTCTTCTTCAATTGTTAAGAAACAAGTTTTTTCTTTACTGTCTACCTAGTGTAAATTTCCATTTGTCTTACATCCTTTCAAGAGGTAATTACTTATCATTCCTTTGATCATGAACCCATTATAGTTAAATGTAACTATCATTACTGATTCACTGATTTTACTCACACTCAGGATATTGTGATGCAAACCATACACATAAAGAACTTCAATTTTCATTATCCCGTCATTTTCTAGTTCTATATTTCCATTTCCCTTGATATTTAAGGCACCGTTGTTGCCAAATATAACTATACCATCAACCCTTTCCTTAAAGTTTTTTAATAAATATGAATTTACTATCATTTGGGATGAGAATCATCTATCAAGAATCCAATTGATACTGTTCTTTGTATCCTTGAGAACTATTTATTATAGGTTGGATTTCTCAATATTATTCTTTTCCTTACAAGATAGACCTGATTGGCTGGAGTAAAAAGATGGAATTTACAATATATTTTCAATATAAATGGGTTAATCATAATCATATTCTTATTTTAGATGATAATACCTATATTCAAGGGTAATTATTCTTGGTTGACAGGTATTGAATTGTCTTAGAGTTCTGCAGTTACTGTTCCACCTTTCCTCCCCCTACAATGAATATCTTTATGTCCATACTTAGAACATTGAAAAAAATATCCATAGAAACTATTTATTCTCTATGATAATGTATATGGTCTCATTCTACTTTTCTTACTTATAGGTTATTCCCCATTCATATATCCCCTTATCTCTTCACAATACGACATAGTATGGCCCATAAAGCCACAAAACTGAGATTTTATAAGGGGAATATCTTCTCACTTCCATTACTCCACATTTCCCCTTATTTTGTAAAGGTATTTGACTAGATATCCTATTAGGATACTTCAAGATTATTTTAAAATCTCTTTTCTATTTTGTTTGAAGCTATCTCTGTTAGGATATCAGTCACCTTTGTGATATGTCCAACTTTATACTTCACTTTACTTTGGCTCATCCCCTTTCCAACCTTTGATGTTTTTATATCACAACTAATTCAAATTTTTCCTGTAAATGTATATCATTGATCTTTAAAATTTTTATCTAATCCTTTATAACCACATTTGGTCCTTTACCAAATCTTTACATCATAAAATATTACAAACTATAATTTATTATTCGTTTCCCCTAATTTTAATTTACTTTCCAATTTACTACATAAAGTAACAACTTATTATTCAAGGCCCAAAACTATCTTATCCTTTTCCTCAGGTCTTGATGTAGGGTCATTGATGATATTTTACTATTATTAAATATTTATTTTAAATTCCAAAAAATATTTTGATCTTTCAAGATTTGTTAAATGTTCTTATATCTATCCTTCCAATTGGTCAATTTATGCTTCTTATTGATCGACATACTCTGATGACTCTTTCAGTAAGACTCTCATCTTTTTGTTTTTATTTATTTGAATGTTAATCTCATCATGATCTCCCTCATGTTACCCCTTGAGATCTAAAAAATTATTTGAATGATTATATTTATCATTTTTAGGTTCTAACTTTTCAATTATAGCCATCATGGAATCTTCAGGATCATGTTTAAACTCTGGTCAACATCCTAAAAAAATCATTTTTATCTTGTTCCTCTTTGTATAAAAATATATTTATCTATAATTTATTTCTTAATTTGAATTATCCACTTTATGGGATCATCTTCTAAGGATTTTGAAAGATTCATGCTTCACTTTATACATCATATAATTTCTTGGGGCACCGAGCAGTAATGTGCCCTACTTTACCACACCAAAAACAACCCAACATAATCTTACCTTGAAATATTTGTTTTCCTCTCTTAAAAATCTTGTAAAAAGGTAATAAATTTCATCATAAATGTTGTATAAATCATTACGATCCTTAGATATTTCTTATTTTCCATGGATTTTAATGCCATTTCCTTACTTACTTGAAATGTTTTGTCTTTTGGTTTTACTATCATTTCATAATCCACCAGACTACTTCACATATCATGAATTGAAATCTTATATAGACATCATTCTTTGAGTGATGAAACTTTTGGGTTATAAAAAGGTAGGATACTTATTAGGATTTTCTTCATAATGTCAATATCTTAAATTTTTTACCCATGTCATGGAATAGAACTAACAAATTCAGTAATGCAATTAAAGAGACTATTTCATTTTCATCTGGATGCATTTTCAGATCATTAAACTGATTGTGAAAAACATAAATTTTATCCTCCTTCACTTTTTATTGCCTTAATATATATTTACCAGTTTCTCCCACATGGACTTGGCTATATTGAAACTCATCATTGTTAAATATATTTGATTAGATAGTGTTGTAGTAATATAATTTTGAGCTTTGTCATCTATATCAAGATTTTTTTGTCAATCTCAATCATAGAAAGTCTTATCGTATCACTGACCTAAAAACCTTGAGTTATGCCAATGATAACATCCCACCCAAGGGATCATAGATGATATCTCATTATGTTCTTCAAAATCTAAAAGTTTCTTCCATCAAAGAGGGGAAATCCCCTGACATTTACAAAATTCTCCATAAAAATAATAGTGGACTGATTTAACATCTATAACTTGTATGCTATGATATGACTTATAGGACCATAGAACATCCTAAGAGGGGAGGGGCGAATAAGGTATAAAAATTTTATTTTAAAGATAAGGATCTTTTCCCTGTGTTGGTAAGGATTTTTAAAACCTATCTGATGGAACCGTGCATCTATTAAACACCCATATGCGAAGATGCAACACAATTGTTTTACTTGGTTCACTATTAAGAGCTAGTCCAGAAGTGTATGTTGAAAGTGTGTTGGTTGTACCTAAATATACTAATATTCACAAGTGATTATGATATACAAAGGATAAAAAATAGTCATTATGTGTTGGGAACACTACCTTTTCAAGAATTTAGGGATAACACATTGTCTTCCTGAGATTACTTATATCGAATCCCTTAGCTCATTGTCTCAGGTGAAGTATAACTTAGTTTAATGACTTAAAGGATACTTCAAAAGATTGGGAATTTAATTCTTTTTACATGATTATAATGAGACTCTTCTTGCACCATAGTACTGAATTAATGCACTTGGAAGCACTATTCACTTAAACCGGATTTTCAAAACTGCTATTTACAAAGCTCCAAGCCTTAAAAAAAACCCCTTATTATTTTAAAGATACTTCATCCCTCATGAGACCACTACCTTTCATGAAGATCCCAACATTTTTTAATATCAAAACCTTCATGGAACTCAAAACAATCACAAATCTCTTAGTCTCCATAAAACCAATTTTCTGAAATGCATTAAGGTCAATCAATTCTTAACAATACTTTTCTCTCGAAGCTTGTGCTTATAAAGAGACATTGAATCATGAATAATTCCCTTCATTAAAAGACCTTATTGAAATCATATAATTTTATAATTTTTCCAAATTCTCTCTATTCTTAAAATGATGTGTGTGGTCTCCTATTTATAGATAATGTCTCTTCATAAAGTTTTCAAGATCACCATAACCTTTTCATGAACCTATTTCATTCATGTTCACAAAGATATATTTCATTGAAAAGCATTAGTGAAATTATTCCGTTTGTGAAGCTTCTCATAGTCACGTAGATTACCATCACCCCATCACGAATCAACTATTTTTGTGAAGCCTATTTCGTGAACCTTCAAACCTATTTGACACTAGATTACTTTATGAATCTCCACATCTTCATGAAACTATAATATATGTGAACTACATTATTTCAAACTATATTTTAAGAGTCTATTATGGAAATCCATATTTCATGATTCTTACCCATTCCTCCAGATTTGGAGCTCCAAAAATTTGTCAAAGAATGGGAAATGACTCCAAATTCAACACTAAAGAAACCTGAACTGTAAGACCACTTAGTTGAAAACTCCATTTTCAACCCAGTTTGGATTGATAATGAACACAACATAATTCATTTCCATATGTGATAATCCTTGGTTCCAAGATGATCCAACCATATAATAACAATAATAATGTCACATCAATATCCATTTAACAAAGTTATTGTATCAATAAACCATTTAATCAATATTTTTCATCAATAAAACATTTAATCAATATATCACATCAGTTAACGATTTAAAAAAATCATTAATTTTGAATTAAATATTCAACTCATGTCCCATATATTAGCATATGTTAAGAATCCTTAGTAAATCAATTAGTAATAAACTAACACTTTTCCAATGGAAACTCCCATACCTCGAGGGAAAAAATAAAAACACCAAGCCACCTATTTCAGTCCTAAATTTTCATTCATTTAAATCTTGTGTCATCTTTACTGAAGGATATAAGGCACCTCAAAATTCCATAAGGTGAACCAGGTCCAATTATTCCAATTCATAAATCATCTCTACTCAAGGATCCTATCAGAACATACCAAGTCCACTACATTTACATAATTATTAGTTAGTTCTTATCACGGGTTAACATATCTTTTAGCACCCCAATCTTCCACGATACTCTTCTCTTTGAATAATACAATATCTTGCATTGTACGTAACTTCGAGTTCTAGCACACCATGACCAATCAAACTAGCCATTCTGAATAGTAATACCCACTTTTTGAAATTTTATAAATTTTATTTTTCATAATAGACTTCATTTTTGGATTCGGAATATCAAAATTAGCTTAGGGTGAATTGTTGGTATTTTTATGAAAACATTCAATTTTTGATGAATAGTGAAAAACACAAAGTTATTGTTTAAAACCGACTTCTTATTTAAATAATTATTTATTTTATTTAGATTTATTTTAAGTCAAAATAGATACAGAATACCTATATTAGTTCAATTTAATTCATTGGAGTCATTTTATAATAATATTAAATGTATAAAATTTTATTGAACTTTTTAATGTCTTTTACCCACCTTCTAGGCACATTTGAAAATTTGCATAAAACATATTTTTACCTCTTCTATGAATTTAATTTCAAATATCTGAGAGACACGGTTGACATTAATATGTAAAATTGGGTTCAATAGGATGAAAATGATTTTGGGTGAATAGTAACTTTTAAATTTTATTTACCACAGTTAAAAGTAAATATGGTAATTAAAGTTAAAAATGATATTATAATCACCCTAAAACATGTCCTAATTCTATTGGATACGTGTTTTTTGACCAAAATCAACCTTTGGAATAAAATATGATCCTATTTGATCCACTTAGATTAGATTAGTAAATTTATTATTATTTTATTTAAAGAAGAGTTAAAAGTGTAAAATTCAAAGTTTAATAAATAAAATATTTTTAATATAGGGTTATACATAAGATAAAATTGACTATAAATATTCATTAAAAATATAAAAATATTTCCTAAATCTTGGTATTTTAGTTATAATTTTTAGACATTAAATAATTGAATATCTTTATGACACAATAATGATGCAGTAATTACCTTATTAATGAAAGATTAAAATAATTGATATTATAAATATCATAATAAATGTAAATTGTGTCTTTTGATTCATTAAACTAATTTTATAGGGTAATATTACATGTTAGAGTTTATTTAAAGTATTTTTTTTGAAGGAATCAAGTTTAGTTGACTTTCACAAAAACCAAATACTAAATAGTGTCAAAATTGACATAAATGAGTTATTAAAACAAATACTATATTATTAGATGATATAATATTCTTAAAAATATAATGTTCAGATAAAGGACTTATATAATGATATATATGTCATTAAAGAACCACTTGAGGTTATCTTGGAATTTTATAGTAAGTTTATTAACCATGTAATATAAAAATACAAGAAGACATTGTAAAAGTGAAACTATTTAACTAAGAATTAAATCTACAAGATAAAGCTAATACGGTGACCTAAAATTGTCTAACACATATTTGTTGAGAATATTTCAACCCATACCCACATTATATTCAAAATAAATCCATTTAGAGCCATTATAAACTTAAAATAATTTTATAATAAAATATTATTTCAAGCTTTTCCTAAAGTGACCTTCACCTCTCTTATAAAAGGGTACTTCCCCTTCTATCAAACTCACACCTTAAAGTCAATTTTTCTCATCCAAATCCTACTCAAATATCTTACCAACTATACTAATTTAATCTTAAAGTTCTTAATTTTATCATAAATCCAACCTAAGGAGCCCTTTTGATCAAATCAAAAAAGGAATCACCTGAAGAAGAGGTAATAATTTCATCACCTCTTTCCATGTTCTTTTCTTTTTCCCCTTATTCTTTATTTGTTGTTTCCATACTAAAATAACAACTTCATTAACTTATACATAATGAGATGTTATTATAAATATGATACTACCATATTCATTATTCTATCCATCCTATGAATGAAAAAGTCACCATACGTGCGTATGTACGGCTTACTGTCTCCACGTCGTGGTGTAGTTTGTTATTCAACACATCATTATTTGGATGGATATAATAATGAGTATAATTTATTTAAATAATAAATATAACATGTTAGTGATTATTTATATGTAATATAACTTTCAATTACAAATGATTTCACAATCAATAAAATGATATTTTCACTCGTGCGTACGTATGACTTACCGTCTCCACGACGCGATGAGATTTCGTACCCCATCGTAACCATTCAAGAATAATTTTCATTTAATGATTAAAAATATTTCATAATAACTTAATATAATTATGTATATAAATAAAATACCTCCTATTAATAACAAACATGACTTACGTAACAGAACATATAACGGAAAAAGAATTGGTTAACACCCAAAACATTGATACTACTGAAATATCATTAACAAATCAATATTAGAAGAGAATATATGATATCATATTTATTTATTTGGTTCTTATATAATTTAATAAAAATTATTTCACCATTATATAGGAGGTTAACATACCCTAGACTAAGGAAAATTAAAAGGTAAGGGTTAATTTTACAATCTCTTTATTATCCGAGGTTGTATTTATGAAAGTATCTACTGGGACTTCTTTATCATCCACATTCATGTTTCTTAAAAATGTATTTCAAAACATTTTTAATATTTCCTAGAATATGGATTGAATTAATTTATACCCTTGTTTGATTATTTATAATTTTTTTTAAATGAATCTTTCTATTGTTTTCAAAACAAGTTACTTTATGAACTTTTTGACAAATTAAGGAAATATTTTTTTATCTTATACGGCAAGTGCGACTATTTTCTACAGTTATAACACCTTCAAATCATCCCTTACAAGATTATAAGAATATTTTCAAAATAATTTTTTTATTTAATTATAAATAATTTCAAAATAGAAAGATATGTTTCACTCAAATAGTTTTTGGATTGATTTCATATATGTCTACATCCTTAGTTGGATTTTAAATTTTTTTGAAGTTGATTTATTATGATAAAATATTCTATATTGTATTCAATGTTTTGTGATATGTTTGAATATGTATGTTCTATTTTTATACCATTCATGGATTATGATTAAATTATTGACATTTTTTATGGTAGTTTTAATATGAATGTTTATATTATGTTTCAACATTTTCACATAGGGAATGCATTGGACTTAGAAAGTGACGGGCGTGACCTACTATAGCCCCTAGATGCATCAGTAGTTCACATGAGACAAACTAATTTCTTGGCACAAGGCATTGAAAAAATCTTATTTGTAGTCTTGGCATGATGCCTTAACTATGTGGTTATAACGTTCGACATTATGAATTCCATCATTATGAAATTAGCTATTGATATTACATGTGATTATTCAACTAGTCGAATATACATGTGAATAAGTAATTGAAATTATTTGTTTTATCATTTCCATATTATTATAAATTTTAAGTTTAAAAGGATTTTGTTTTAGTCTTATACATTTACTTAAAAGTTTATGCCTATTTATGATAGTTTTTGTTGTATTGTTATCCTTACTGAGCATCTGAGCTCACCCATTTCTTATGTTTTATTTTTCCTAGGATGCAAAGAAGTATATTATGATTGACCTATAGAAATAGTCTAAGGGATATGAGTGTGTTAAAAGGAGACACAATGTTTTAGTTTTTTGATTTCATAATTTAATGTAAAACTTATTTATGCATCTAGTACATCCAAGGCTACTAAACTAATCGGTCTTTCAAGACTTTATATCTTGTGATCATGACAATGTTATGTAATATTGCATCGACTTTGGGTAACTAGGGTCGGGTCATTACAATTGGTATCAGAGGAAGTTTAGTAAGAACCTTGGAAACAAGATTTAGATAAACTATGATTAGAGAATATTACCCTAAGATAAACTTGAGGATTAATATAGAAGAACTTTTTAGAATTTTGGTAATATAGATATTTTGTGAATTTTCCAATCAATAGATCCCTGTATTGTACAAGCAGGTAGAGGTGGCTCTGGCACAAATGTATCTAGGGTTAAAACCAAAAAACACCGCATTGAGATAGACTTGAATAGGAACTGGTGCATGACAATGGGCCTTGCTGCACTCTTGGCTATGACACTCTTGGGAGATATTCTTAGGATAATTCCAATTTTATTTACAAACCATTATGAAGGATTTAAGTGTAAATAATTCCTCAAAGAAGTTTTTTATGATTGTAGATTATATGCATAAACTGTTCAATTTATGTTAGGTATTTTACTAGTTTAGAATTATGTATTGCGATTCATAAACTAATCTAGTGTATGCCATTGTTTAGAAATGGCACCTAGTGGAAGGAATAGAAACTGTTTCAATGCACATAATCTATGTAGGGATTTCCCTCCTACTCAAGATAATTATAGTGGAGCTGGTGATGAAACTAGTATTGATCAGCTTATAACCATACTAAGACAACTCACTCAGGTTATGAATAATAAACTTACCCATATGGATCACCCTGATCCACAACACAGAGGATAAATGTTAGAACAATTCATAAGGAAACAACCACCAACATTCAATGAGACTACAAATCCATTTTTATCTGAGCAATGGAAAAGTTCATTAGATAAAATATTTCATGCTTTGTGGAGTAGCGAAAGGGAAAAAGTTGTCATAGCAGTTTATCACCTCACAGGAGATGCAGATCAATAGTGGTCATTAATTCAAAACAAAAAGGAGGAAGAATAAGTATAAAATATGGAATGGAGGGAGTTTAAATATATTTTCTTAGAAAAATACTTTCCTTATGAACATCGACCAGACATGGAAAGGAAATTTCTATGTTTGAGGCAAAAGGAGGATGAGAATGTCTCAAAGTATGAGGCTAACTTAACAAGGCTAGCAAGGCACGTTGCGAATTGTATACGTAACCCAAGGAGTAATATTGATGGATTTATTTATGGGTTAAAACCACTTCTCCATCGAGCATTAGTCTCACAATCATTCTTGTTATACGAAGATATGGTCTCATGTGCTATAAAGACAAAAAATTAATTATCTAAGTCTTTCGACTTTAATGAAAAGAAAGAGAATAAGAGATCTGATGAACACTCTAGAAATGGAAATAATGGGAACAAGGTAAATATTGAATTTCCATCCTACAGAAAATGTGGTAAGAAACACCCTGGTATGTTCCATAAGATAATGGGAGTCTGTTTCAAGTGTAGAGAAAAATGCCACCAAGCTCGTGATTATAAGGGAAAGAAAGAGGCTGTCAATGTTGAATTTTACAATTGTATAGAAATGGGGAATTATGCAAATGAATATCCTAAGCATCAAGGAATACTACATCGTAAAAGGACAAGGGATCAAGGCCAGTCTTATGCGATCACAACAATAGAGGTTGAAGTTCCAAATGATGTGGTGGCATGTACATTAATCATTTCCTCAAATTTATACAATGTGTAATTTGATTCTAGATCATCACATTCATTCCTATCTTCCCAGTTTTCCAAGAAAATTAGATATTTCCAATTTGATCTAACAAGGTATTTTTCAGTAAAAACTCATAAGGGAAGTATCATTGAAAAAATGTTTTGAGAATCAGTTACCATTATGGAATATAAACGTGCTTTATCTGTTGATCTCATCATCATACCCATGATTCAATTTTATATAATCTTCGGTATGGATTTGATCTCATACCATGATGTAAAAAATTATTGTAAGAAGAAGGTGGTTACAATTTTTGATGATGATAAGGAATCCCTTATCTTTAGAGTAGAAACATCACCATTTGATTCTCATCTAGATCCACCCTTGGTAGCTCTACTAAATTCAATTATTTCGGAAGAAGAGAGTGGAATAACTATGGGTGAGGAAAGGAATTCTCAAATAGTGGATGTACCTATTGTGCAAGAATATGTTGGTGTGTTTTAAGAGGATTTACCTAGAAATCCTCCAGAACGAGAAATTGAGTTTTTGATTGACTTAATTACTAGTTCAAGGCCCATATTAAAGACCTCTTATAGAATGGACATTGTGGAATTAGTGGATATAAAGAAAAAACTAGAGGATTTGAGTAATAAAGGATTTATTACCCCTAGTGTTTCTCTATGGGGATCCTGTATTCTTTTTGTTAAGAAGAAATATGGATCTATGAGGTTGTGCATTGACTACAGGGAGATCAATGCTTTAACAATAAAGAACAAGTATCCCCTACCTCGCATTGATGATTTATTCGATAAACTTCATGGAGCTCAATATTTTTCAAAGATTGACCATCGATCTGGATATCATTAGGTTTGTGTGAATAAGGAAGGCATTCTGAAGATATAATTTTGTACCAGGTATGGGCATTACAAGTTTACAGTAATGCCTTTTGGACTAACTAATTCATCCTCAATTTTCATGGATCAAATGAATATAGTTTTAGAGGAATATCTTGATGAATTTTTAGTGTTATTTATTTATTATATCTTGTTATATTCTAAAATCTACAAAGATCATGAAAATCACTTGCGAACTATTATGAAAAATCTTAAAAGAAATGAATTATATGGGTAGATTAGAAAGTGTGAATTTTGGATTTAGGAGATCTTTTTTCTTGGCCATATTGTCTCTAAGGATGGAATCTCTGTTGATCCTTCTAAGACAAGAGAAATACAGGAATGGCCAGAACTGACGAGTATAACTGAGGTATGTAGTTTTGTTGGTTTAGGATGTTATTATTGGCGTTTCATCCAAATTTTTTCTAGATTGGATAACCCATTAAACCAGCTCACACGTAAAGGGGTTAAATTTGTTTGGAAAAAATGAGTGTTAATAATGTTTTGAAGAACTAAAGAGAATATTAGTCAATGATCCTATCTTGACTCTATCATCGGGGAATTATGGGTTTGTTATTTATAGAGATGATTCAAAGAAAGGACTTGGTTGTGTCCTTATGTAGAATGATAGAGTTATTGACTATTTATCACGGCAACTAAAAATTCATGAAAAAAACTATCCCACTCATGATATTGAGTTAGCAGCTTTAATCATTATTCTGAAGATATGAAGAAACTATCTCTATGGTGAAGAATATGAGATTTATACTGATCACAAGAGTTTGAAGTATATTTTCTCACAAAAAGAACTCAACATGTGGAAAAGGTAATGGATTGAACTACTCAAAGATTATGATTTCACAATACACTACCACCTGGGGAAGGAAAATAAGGTGTAAGATTCTTTGAGTAGAAAAGATCATGGAGATCTGAAAAAGATGAGAGTTAAAAGGGATCCTATGTTCATGGATCTAGTAAATATGGATATGGGAATAATAATGGAAGGTGAAACATAAATACTTTTTCCAATAGTTTCCAAACCATATTTACCATAAAGGATAAAATGTTCTCAGACATATGATGAGGAATTTCAAAAGAAAATTGAATCTTTGAATGATGGGAGATTGATTGACATTTTATATGAAGAAGGAATTTTAAAATTTGGGAAGAGACTTTGTATTCCAGAATAACTGATCTAAAAAGGGAATTGTTGGATGATTCTCATAGATCCAATTTCTCTATACACCATAGTAGCACTAATATGTATAGAGATTTGAAGGAACATTTTTGGTGGGACAACATAAAGATGGAGATTGCTAATTATGTGTCAAGATGTATGGTTTTTCAATAGGTGAAGTCTAGAAGACAACATCCTATAGGAGTCATGCAACCTCTTCCCATACCTGAGTGGAAATGGGATGATATTACGATGGACTTTGTAATGGGGCTACCAAAGAATCCTATAAGGAATGATGTAATATGGGTCATTGTTGATCGTTTGACCAAGTCATCACATTTTCTCTCTATAAGAGAATATTTACCACTAGAACGTTTAACAAGACTCTATATTAATGAAGTGGTAAGACATAATAGTGTACCCCTATTGATTTTTTCTGATCATGATCCCCATTTTACATTAATATTCTGGAAAAGTCTTTAGAAATTCCTAGATAATGAACTTTGTTTGAGCACTGCCTACCACCCTCAAACTGATGGAAAATCAGAACAGACTATTCAAACCTTAGAAGAGTTGTTGAGATATTTCTCACTTGACTTTCAAGGTATGTGGGATTAGTATTTACCTTTGGTAGAATTTTCTTATAACAATAGCTTCCATTAAAGTATTCAGATGGAACCATATGAAGCATTATATGGAAAGAGATGTTGCACACCAACTTGTTGGGATGATGTTGGTGAAATAAAACTCATAGGCCCATAACTTGTTGAGGAAACAATAGAAATGGTGAATATTATCCAAACCCACATCAAAGAAGCTCAAAATAGGCAAAAGAGTTATGTCAATAATCAAACAAAGGATTTGGAATTTCAAGTAGGAGATCATGTTTTCTTAAAGGTATCTCCATAGAAGGGTGTTATACGATTCGATAAGAAGGGTAAATTAAGTCACATGTACAACAGTCCTTTTGAAATTCTAGAGAAAATTGAATTTGTAGCATACTGTTTAGCAATGCCACCAAGTCTATCCAAAGTTCATGATGTGTCCACGTATCACTGTTGAGAAAATAAATGTCTAACCCGACACATGTACTCACTTATGAAGAAATAGAACTGGAACCCGATCTATCTTATTGTGAAGAGCATGTCAAGATCCTTGATACTAGAGAACAATCATTGAGAAATCAGACGACTCACTTGGTATATGTTATTTGGAGAAACCATAAAATGGAAGAGGCAATGTGAAAACCTGAGGAACTAATGATGAAGAACCACCCAAATCCTCTTATGAAATAATATTATAGAAATTTCGAGGATGAAACTATTTTAAGGAGGAAAAAATGTAACACCCCAAGCTTCCACAGTACACTTCTCTTTGAATAATAAAATAGCTTGCATTGCACGCAACTTCGAGTTCTAGCACACCACAACCAATCAAACTAGCCGTTATGAATAGTAATACCCACTTTTTGAAAATTTTGAAGCTTTTGAAATTTTATTTCTCAAAATTGAATTCATTTTTGGATTCATAATATCAAAATTAGCTTAGGGTGAATTTTTTGTATTTTTATGAAAACTTTCAATTTTTGACGAATAGCGAAAAGCACTGCGTAATTGCTTAAAACTGACATTTTATTTAAATTTATTTTAAGTCAAAATAGATACATAATACCTATATTAGTTTAATTTAATTCATTTGGGTCATTTTATAATAAGATTAGATGTATAAAATTTTATTGAACTTTTTAATTTCTTTTACCCACCTTCTAGGCACATTTGCAAATTTCTATAAAATGTAATTTTACCATTTCTATGAATTGAGTTTCCAAAATATGAGAGAAATGGTTGAAATCATTAATTAAAATATGGTTCAATAGGATGAAAATAATTCATAGTGAATAGTATCTTTTGAATTTTATTTACCACGATTAAAAATAAATAGGGTAATTAAAGGTAAAAATGATATTATAATTACTCTAACACATGTCCTAATTCTACGGATAAGTGTTTTTCGACCCAAATAAACATTAGGAGTAAAATATGATCCTATTTGATCTACTTGGATTAGATTAGGACATTTATTATTATTTTATTTAAAGAAGAGTTAAAAGTGTAAAATTCAGAGTTAAATAACTTAACCATTTTTAATATAGGGTTATTCATAATATAAAATTGACTATAAATATTCATTAAAAAGATAAAAATATTTATTACATAATTTTATATTATTACAAAAATTAGACATTAAATAATTAATTTTATTTTTGACACAATGATGATGTAGTAATTACCTTATTAATGAAAGATTAAAATAATAGATATTATAAATATCAAAATAAATGTAAATTTAGACTTTTGATGCATTAAAATAATTTTATTGGTTAATATGAAATTTTAGGGTCGATTTAATGTATTTGTTTCAAATTAATAAAGTTTTTTTTATTTTTACAAAAACCAAATACTAAATAGTGTCAAAATTGCCATAAATGTGTTTTTAAAACAAATACTTTATTATTAAATGATATAATATTCCAAAAAATATCAGGTTAGGAAAAAGGAATTATATAATGATTTATATGTAATTAATTAACCACTTTAGGTTCTCTCAAAATTTTATAGTAAGTTTATTAACCATGTAATATAAAAATAAAAGAAGACATTGTAAAAGTTAAACTATTTAACTAAGAATTAAGTCTAAGAGATAAGGTTAATATGGCGACCTAAACTTATCTAAAATCTATTTTTTGAGAATATTTTGACCCATAACCACCTTATCTTTGAAATAATTTTATTTAGATCCATTAGAAACCGAAAAGTATTTTATAATTAAATATTATTTCTAGCTTCTCCAAAAGTGACCCTCACCTCTCTTATAAAAGTGTACTTCCCCTTCTCTAAAACTCACACCTTCAAATACATTTGTCTCTTTAAAACCCTGCTCAAATATATTACCAACTACACTCATTTCAACCTAGATTTATTACATTAATCAGATAGCCAACCTAAGGTTCCCTTTTGATCAAATCAAAAATGATCACCCGAAGAAGAGGAAACAATTTCATCACCTCTTTCCATGTTCTTTTCTTCTTACACTTCCTCTTTATTTGTTGTTTCCATACTAAAATAATAACTTCAGTACCTTACACATAATTATATGTTATTATAAATATGGTACAACCATATTCATTATTCTATCCATCCTATGAATGAAAAAGTCACCATACGTGCGTACGTACGACTTACCGTCTCCACGTCGTGGTGTAGTTTGTTATTCAACAATTCATTATTTGGATGGGTATAATAATGAGTATAAATGATTTAAATAATAAATATAACATGTTAATTATTCTGTATATGTAATATACCATCCAATTACATACTATTTAACAATCAATAAAATGATATTGTCGATCGTGCGTACGTATGGGTTACCGTCTCCACGACGTGATGAGATTTCATACCCCATCGTAACCATTCAAGAATAATTTTCATTTAATGATTAAAATAATTAATAAGAACTTAATATCATTATCTATATGAATAAAATACCTCCTATCCATAACAAACATGACTTACATAACAAAACATATAAAGGAAAATGAGTCATTTAACATCCAAAACAATGATACTACTGAAATATCATTAACAAAGCAATATTAGAAGATCATATATGATATCATATTTATGTATTTGGTTCTTGTATAATTTAATAAAAATTATTTCACCATTATAAATGAGGTTAACATACCCTCAACTAAGGAAAATTACAAGGTAAGGTTTAATTTTACAATCTCTTTATTATCCGACGTTTTTTTACGAAAGTATCTATTGGGAATTTTTTATCATCCACATTCAAGTTTCTTAAAAATGTATTTCAAAACATTTTTACCATTTTCTAGAATATGGTTTAATTCATTTATACCCTTGTTTGACTATTTATAAAATGTTCTGAAAGGAATATTTCCATTGTTTTCAAAACAAGGTACTTTATGACCTTTTCAACAAATTAAGGAAAGAATGTTTTTTTAACTTATATGGAAGTTGTGGATATTTTCTGCCATTATAACACCTTATAAGAACCCCTTACAATCTTTTAATAATATTTTCAAAATAAATGTTTTCTTTAATTTTAAATGATTTCAAAATAGAAAGAGATATTTCAATCAAATAGTTTTTCGATTGATTTCATCTATGTCAACATCATTCGTTGGATTTTATGTTTGTTTGAAGTTGATTTATTATGATACAATATTCTATATTGTATTGAATGTTTTATGATATTTTTGAATATGTATGTTCTATTTTTATACAATTCATGGCTTATGGTTAAATTATTGAAATTTTGTACGGTAGTTTTAATACGAATGTTTATATTATGTTTCAAACTTTTCACATGGAAAATGAATTGGAATTAGTAAGTGATGGGCAGGGCCTACTATAGGCCCTCAATGCACCGGAAAGTCTCATGAGACAAACTAATGTCTTGGCACAAGGCCATGAAAAAGTCTTATTTTTAGTCTTGGCACAAGGCCTTGACTATGTGGTTATGATGTTCGACATTATGCATTCCATCATTATGAAATTAGCTATTAATATTAGATGTGATTATTTGACTTTTTGAATATCTATGTGAATAAGTAAATGAAATTATTTGTTTTATCTTTGCCATATTCAATTTTATGTTTAAAAGGCTTTTGTTTTAGTCTTATACATTTCCTTAAATGTTTATTCTTATTTATGATAGTTTCCGTTGTATTTTTATCCTTATTGAGAATATGAGGTCACCCATTTCTTATGTTTTATTTTTCCCAGGATGAAAAGAATTATATTATTATTAACTTGTAGAAATAGGATAAGGGATATGAGTGTGTTAAAAGGAGACACAATGTTTTAGTTTTTCCATTTCATAATTGAATGTAAAACTTATGTATGCATCTAATACTTCCAAGGCTACTAAACTAATTGGTATTTAGAGACATGATCTCTTGTGATCATGCCAATGTTATTTAATAATGCGCTGACTCTGGGTAACTAGGGTCGGGGCATTACATTTGGTATCAGAGGAAGTTTAGTAAAAACCTTGGAAACTAGATTTAGATAAACTATGATTAGAGAACATTACAATAATATGAACTTTAGGATTAATATAGAAGAACTTCCTAGAAATTTCGTAATATAGAGATTTTTTGAATTTTCCAAGAAATACATCCATGTCTGGGTGCAACCAGGTAGAGGTGGCTCTGGCACAGATGTATCTAGAGTTAAAACCCAAAAACACCGCTTTGAGATAGACTCAAATAGGAACTGGTGCACGAAAATGGGCCTTGCTGCAATCTTGGCTACCACACTCCTGGGGAATATTCTTAGGATAATTCACATTTTATTTAAAAAAAATTATGAAGGATTTAAGAGTAAATACTTCCTCAAAGAAAATAATTTTTTCATGATTATGGATTATATGCATAAACTGTTAAATTTATGTTATTTATTTTACTAGTTTGGAATTATGTATTGTGATTCATAAACTAATCTCGTGTATTCCATTGTTTAGAAATGGCACATAGTGGAAGGAATGTAAACCATATCAACTTACATAATCCATGTAGGTATTTCCAGTCTATTCAAGATAATTATAGTGGAGATGGTGATGCAACTAGTGCTGATTAACTTATAACCATACTGGGAAAACTCAATTAGGTTGTGAATAATAAAATTACCCATATGGAGAGCCTTGATCCACAACATGGAGGATCAATTTTGGACCACTTCACGAGGAAACAAACACCAAAATTCAATGGGACTGCAAATCCATTTTTAGCTGAGCAGTGGATAAGTTCCTTAAAGAAAATATTTCATGATTTGTGAAGTTGCGAAAGGGAAAAAGTTGTCATGGGGGCTTATTGCCTCACAGAAGATGAAGATCAATGGTGGTTAATTCAAAAAATAAAGGAGGAATAAGAAGTATAAAATATGGAATGGAAGGAGTTTAAATATATTTTCTTAGAAAAATAATTTCCTCATGAACATCGAGTAGATATGGAAAGGTAATTTCTAAGTCTAAGGTAAAAGGAGGATGAGAATGCCGCAAAGTATGAGGCTACCTTTTCAAGGTTAGTGAGGCACATTTCAGATTATATACGTAACCCAAGGAGTAATATTAATGGATTCATTTATGGGTTAAAACCATTTATACATCGAGAATTAGTCTCACAATCCTTCTTGTTATACAAAGATATGGTCCCATGATCTATCAAGATAGAAAATTAATTCTCTAAATCTTACGAATTTAAAATGAAGCAAGAGAATAAGAGATCTGATGAACACTCTAGAAATGGAAATAATGGGAATAAGGGAAATGTTGAATTTCCATCCTACAGAAAATGTGTTAAGAAACAACCCGGTACTTTCATAAAAATAATGAGAGTCTGTTACAAGTGTAGAGAAAAATGCCACCAAGCTTGTGATTATAAGGGAAATAAAGAGGCAGTCAATGTTGAATGTTACAATTGTATAGAAATGGGGCATTATGAAAATTAATATCCTAAGCATCAAGGAAACCTACCTCAAAAAATTCCAAGTGAGCAAGACGAATCTTATGCAATCACAACGATAGAGGTTGAAGTTCCAAATGACGTGGTGGCATGTACATTAATCATTTCCTCAAATTTAGTGAATGCTTTATTTGATTCTGTATCATTGCATTCTTTCACATCTTCCCAATTTGTTAAGAAAATTAGATATTTCCAATTTGATTTAACAAGGGATTTTTCAGTCAAAACTCATAAGGGAAGTATCATTACAACAATGTTTTGAAAATCAGTTACCATTATGGAATATAAACGTGCTTTATCTTCTGATATCATTGTCATACCCATGATTGAATTTGATATAATTCTTATTATGGATTGGATTTCAAACCATGATACGAAAATTTATTGTAAGAAAAAGAAGGTTACAATTTGTGATGAGGATAAGGAGTCCCTTATCTTTAGAGAAGAAACATCACCATTTGATTCTCATCTAGATCCACCCCCAGTATCTCTACTAAATTCAATTATTGGGGAGAAAGAGAGTGAAATGACTATGGGTGAGGAAAGAAACATTCAAATAGAGTATGTACCTATTTTTTAGGAATATGTTGATGTGTTTCAATAGGATTTACCTAGACATCCTCCAAAACAAGAAACAGATTTTTCCATTGACTTAATTCTTGGTTCAAGGCCCATATTGAAGACCCCTTATAGAATGGCCATTGTGGAATTAGTGGAACTAATGAAAAAATTAGATGAATTGAGTAACAAAGGATTTATTCACCCTAGTGTTTCTCCATGGGGAGCCCCCATTCTTTTTGTTAAGAAGAAAGATTGATCTATGTGGTTGTGAATTGACTATAGGAAGATCAATGCTATAACAATAATGAACACATATCCCCTACCTCACATTGATGATTTATTCAATCAACTTCATGGAGCTCAATATTTTTCAAATATTTACCATCGATATGGATATCATTAGTTGTGTGTGAAGTAGGAAGACATTCTGAAGACAGAATTTTGTACCAGGTATGGGCATTACAAGTTTACAGTAATTCCATTTGGACTGACTAATGCACCCTATATTTTCATGGATCTAATGAATAGAGTTTTTGAGGAATATCTTGATATCTTTACAGTGTTATTTATTGATGATATCTTGGTATATTCCAAAATCTATGAAGATCATGAAAATCACTTACAAACTATTCTGAAAACTCTTAAATGAAATGAATTATATGTGAATTTTAGAAAGTTTGAATTATAGTTTCAAGAGATTTATTTTATTGGTCATATTGTCTCTAAGGATGGAATCTCTATTGATACTTCTAAGACAAGATCAATACAAGAATGACCAACACCGATGAGTATAACTATGGTACACAGTTTTATTGGTTTAACATGTTATTATTGGTATTTCGTCCAAAAATTTTCCTGATTGGATAACCCATTAAACCAGATCACACGTAAAGGGGTTAAATTTGTTTGGACAAAAGAGTGTGAAGAATGTTTTGAAGAACTGAAGAGAATATTATTCAATGGTCCTATATTGACTCTACCATCAGGGAATGATGGGTTTGTTATTTATAGTGATGATTCAAAGAAAGGAATTGGTTGTGTCCTTATATAGAATGATAAAGTCATTGCCTATTCATCAAGGCAACTAAAAATTCATGAAACAAACTATCCCACTCGTGATCTTGAGTTAGAAGCTCTAATATTTACTATGAAGATATGAAGAAACTATCTCTATGGTGAAAAATATGATATTTACACTGATCACAAGAGTTTGAAGTATATTTTCTCACAAAAAGAACTCAACATGAGGCAAAGGAAATGGCTTGAACTACTCAAGGATTATGATGGCATAATAAACTACCAACCGGGGAAGGAAAATAAGGTGGAAGATGCTTTGAGCAGAAAATATCATGGAGATCTAAACAAGATGAGAGTTTAAAGGGATCCTATGTTCACGAATCTAGTAAATATGGATATGGGAATAATAATGGAAGGTGAAACATCAATACTTTTTCAAATGGTTTCCAAACCATCTTTACTAGAAAGGATAAAAAGTTATGAGACTGATGATGAAAAGTTTCAAAAGAAAATTAAATCTTTGAATGATGGGAGATTGATTGACTTTGTATATGAAGATGAAAATTTTAAAATTTGGGAGGAGACTTTGTATTCCTGAATACCTGATCTAAAAAGGGAATTTTTGGATGATTCTCATAAATTAAATTTCTCTATACACCCTGGTTTCACTAATATGTATAGATATTTGAAGGAACATTTCTGGTGGGACAACATGAAGAGGGATATTTTTAATTATGTGTCAAGATGAATGGTTTTTCAATAGGTGAAGGCTAGAAGACAACATCCTAGAGGAGTCATGCTACCTCTTCCCATACCATAGTGGAAATGGGATGATATTATGATGGAATTTTTAATGGGGCTACCAAAGACTCCTTGAAGGAATGATGTAATATGGATCATTGTTGATCGTATGAACAATTCATAAAAGTTTCTTACTATAAGAGAAGATTTACCACTATAACGTTTAACAATACTATATATTAATGATGTGGTAAGACATCATGGTGTACCCCTATCGATTATATCTAATCATGATCCCCGTTTTACATCAAGATTCTGGAAAAGTCTTCAGAAATCCTTAGATACTGACCTTTGTTTGAGCACTGCTTACCACCCTCAAACCGATGGAAAATCAGAACAGACTATTCAAACATTAGAAGACATGTTGAGATATTTATCACTTGACTTTCAAGGTATATGGGATTAGTATTTAGCTTTGGTAGAATTTTCCTATAATAATAGCTTCCATTCAAGTCTTCAGATGGAACCATATGAAGCATTATATGGAAATAGATGTCGCACACCAACTTGTTGGGATGATGTTGGTGAAAGAAAACTCATAGGCCCAGAACTTGTTGAGGAAACAATAGAAAAGGCAAATATTATCCAAACCCACATCAAAGAAGCTCAAAGTGGGAAAAAGAGCTATGTCGATTATCGAAGGAAGGATTTGGAATTTCGAGTAGGAGATCATATTTTCTTGAAGGTATCTCCATGTAAGGGTGTTGTACGATTTAGTAAGAAGGGTAAATTAATTCCTAGGTACATCGAACATTTCGAAATTCTAGAACAAATTGGAGTTGTAGCTTACCATTTAGAAATGTCGCCATGCCTCTCCAAAGTTCATGATGTGTCCACATATCACTGTTGAGAAAATAAATTCCTGAACCAATGCATGTACTCACTTATGAAGAAATAGAACTGGAACCCAATATGTCTTATTATGAAGATTCTGTCAAGATCCTTGATAATAGAGAATAAAAGTTGATAAATCGGACGACTCGCTTGGTAAAAGTTATTTTGGAGAAACCATAAAACGGAAGAGGCAATGTGAAAACCTGAGGAACTAATGATGAATGAACCACCCGAATCTTTTTATGCAATAATATTATAGAAATTTTGAGGATGAAATTATTTGAATGAGGGAATAATGTAACACCTCAAGCTTCCACAGTACTCTTCTCTTTGAAAAATACAATAGCTTTCATTGTATGCAACTTCGAGTTCTAACACACCACGACCGATCAAACCGACCGTTATGAATAGTAATACCCACTTTTTAAAATTTTTGAAAATTTTGAAATTTTATTTTTCTAAATTGACTTCATTTTTGGATTCGGAATATCAAAATTATCTTAGATTGAATTTGTGGTATTTTTATGAAAACTTTCAATTTTTGATGAATAGTGAAAAAATTGTGTTATTGTTTAAAACTGACATTTTATTTAAATAATTAATTATTTTATTTAAATTTATTTTAAGTTAAAATGGATACATAATACCTATATTAGTTCAATTTAATTCATTGGAGTCATTTTATAATCATATTAGATGTATACAATTTTATTGAACTTTTTATGGTATTTTACCCATCTTCTAGGCACATTTTCAAATTTTCATAAAACGTAATTTTACCAATTCTATTAATTGAGTTTCAAAAATATGAGAGACATGGTTGAAATAAGTAATTAAAATATGGTTCAATAGGATGAAAATATTTTTTTGTGAATAGTAGCTTTTGAATTTTATTTACCACGATTAAAAGTAAGTATGGTAATTAAAGGTAAAAATGATATTATAAATATCCTAACACATGTCCTAATTCTATTGGAAATGTGTTTTTCGACCAACATAAACCTTATGAATAAAATATTATCCTCTTTGATCGACTTGGATTAGATTAGGACATTTATTATTATTTTATTTAAAGAAGAGTTAAAAGTGTAAAATTCAAAGTTTAATAACTAAAGCATTTTTAATATAGGGTTATTCATAATATAAAATTGACTATAAATATTTATTAGAAAGATAAAAATATTTCTACATCATGGTATTTTATTTAAAATTTTTATACATTAAATAACTAATTTTATTTATGACACAATGATGATGCAGTAATTGCCTTATTAATGAAAGATTAAAATAATTGATATTATAAATATCAAAATAAATGTAAAATTATACTTTTGATGCATTAAAATAATTTTATTGGTTAATATGATGTGTTAGGGTTGATTAAATTTATTGTTTTCGAAGTAATCAAGTTTTTTTGACTTTCACAAAAAACCAAATACTAAATATTGTCAAAATTGACATAAATGTGTTTTTGAAACAAATACTTTATTATTAAATGATATAATATTCCTAAAAATATGAGGTTAGGAAAAAGGAATTATATAATTATATATATTTCATTAATGAAACACTTGAAGTTCTCTTGTAATTTTATAGTAAGTTTATTAACCATGTAATATTAAAATACAAGAAGACATTGTAAAAGTTAAACAATCTAACTAAGAATTAAATCTAAAAGATAAGGTTAATATGGTGACCTAAACTTGTCTAAAACCTATTATATGATAATATTTCAAACCATCCCCACATTATCCTCGAAATAAATCCATTTTGATCCATTAAAAACCAAAAATGATTTTATAATAAAATAATATTTCAATCTTTTCCTAAAGTGACCATCACCTCTCTTATTAATGGGTACTTCCCATTCTCTCAAAATCACACCTCCAAAGCCATTTGAATTGTCCAAAACCTACTCAAATATATTTAAAACTACCCTAATTTTAACCTAGAGTCCTTATATTGATCATAAACCCAACCAAAGGATCCCTTTTGATCAAATCAAAAAGGAAGCACCCAAAGAAGAGGTAATAATCTCATCACTTCTTTCAGTGTTCTTTTCTTCTTCCACTTCCTCTTTCATTGTTTTTTACATACTAAAATAATAAATCCAGTACCTTCTACATATTGAGATGTTATTATAAATATGTTACAACCATATTCATTATTCTATCCATCCTATGAATGAAAAATTCACCATACGTGCGTATGTATGACTTATCGTCTCCACGTCATAGTGTAGTTTATTATTCAAAACACCATTATTTGGATGGGTATAATAATGATTATAATTGATGAAAATAGTAAATAGTAAATATAAAATATTAATGATTCTTTATATTTAATATATAATCCAATTATATATTATTTCATTATAAATAGAATGATATTGTCGCTCGTACGTACGTACGACTTACTGTCTCCACGATGCGGTGAGGTTTAGTTCCCCATCGTAACCATTCAAGAATAATTTTTGGCATCGGAAAACGTGTCCACAAAATTTTTCAAATGATTCTATACATGATCCAAGTTCATATAACATTTTTCAAGATTCAATGTGACCGGACATAGGGGCCAAATGGAGTTACGGATTAAAAGTTATAGACATTTGAAATTGGGATAGAAAACTAGTTCACGGAGCCCATTCACAAAGCTCCCTCCGCGATCACGGAGCAAGGAGGTGGGATTCTCGGTGAAATTATTTGAAATTCGAGAACCTACCATAGAGCATGGAGGTGAGATGATTTGTGAACCCTTTTTACATTCACGAACCTGCCACAGAGCAAGGAGGCGAGATGCTCCGGGAACCACTTTGACGTTCGCAACCCACTGCGGAGCAAGCTCCGCCTTTTTGACTAGCGAGATCTAATTTGCGAAGCCTCTTACCTATAAATACCTAGATCACCCCCCTTCATAAGGATGGTTATGCCACCCCTTGGGTGGCCGATCACTCCCATTTTTCAGAGCTCACGGGCTCCGCGAAGTGATGCCCTTGGGAAAGAGGGAGCACCTTCAGGTTTCTGGAGGCTCCATGAGCCCCCTTTGCTCTGCGAGTCAATGCTCTGCGAGTCTATGCTCCGCGAGTCCATGCTCTGCGAGTCCATGCTCCAATAGTCCATGCTCCACGAGCATCTTTCCTTCACGAAGTTGCTCCATGAGACCACATGCTCTATGAGCATCCTTCCTTCACGAAGCTTCATTGCAAGACCCCATGCTCCGCGAGCTCCTTTCCTCTACAAAGCTACTTTGTGAGGACCTATCCTTTGTGAGGATCCTACCTTCACACGTACCGGTCCATACTGCGGGGGCTGCACCCCCCCACTCCCACTCATGGTTACTGATGGCATAAGGTTCCGGCCCTCCGGGCCGGTCCCTTTGCTTCCGTCATTGACCCCAATGAAAAATGGAGAGTCGCACCGTGAACTTTTCGGGTCCTGACATCGATATTTTCCAATGTTCTCTTATATGAAGCATACCTCCGCCTATGGAATACCATGATTTAAGATACTCCTCCAAACCCCATGAAATACCTTCAGTTGACATATTCCTCTCAGTACCTTTCACATTTCCTGAGTTGAGATTCTCATCATTAATTCTCTGACTATGTTGAGTCGAACCATTCCTCAAGAAAAATCCTCCAAACCCTATCACTTGGCTCCTATTCCAGGTTGAACCAGAAAGGGCCGCTCTTGCGTAAGTCCCAACACCAGCCATTGTTAGGAGCAATATTCCTAATAGTCCTATCTACATGACTATAAACCATACTACTCCCTATATTCCCAATATAGGATGCCTCTTACTCCAAACAAGAGATGCTTATGCTCCAAGAATAAGATTACAAAAGTCCTCTCTACATGACTATAAACTGTAGTACTACCTATGTTCCAAACATAGGATTCCTCTTCCTCCAAACAAGATATGCCTTGTGCACCAAGCATAAGATTATAACAATCATATCTACATGACTTTAAACTATAGCATACCCTATCATTCAATGATAGGATGCATCTTGTTCCAAATGAGAGATGGATTATGTACTAAGAACAAGATACCTCATGCCATGATTATAATGGCATAATTTCACGAGCATTGGAATCCGTTCAAACATTCCATCACTCCACCTCATGCTTTTCATGTCCTTCATTCGGATCTTCATCCTCTTCCATGTCTGAAGGGACCCCCTAACGGCCTGGTCCCATGCCGCCTCGGCTCACCCACCATCCTGGGCCAATGCCCTGGAAGACTTTGGACGACACTTCGAGTCAGGTCATGTGTTTCAAACACGGTCAATAGTCAACCCTCGTTTGTTTGTTCCCATTTCAGGATAACATGATATGGATGTTGTGTTTCGAACACGGTCAATAGTTCTCCTACATCGCTATGCCACGCCACCCTCATTATGTTCCGAATGTCAGGAATTTGATTCACACTTTTCATCTCCCTTTGTTCGGACTGATTCCAATGATCATGGAATTATCCCTCTTGTGCACTAGCGCATAAGTGTAGATCACAGTTAAGTGACTCGACCCACCAGCGAGCTGAGATTCCCTCATGGACAGACATGGGGAAGGCACCCGGGCAGCTTCCTTGTGTAATCCCCATCCACCGTTGCAGCTCCATAGCGGCACCCGGGCAGCTTCCTTGCATAAGCCCCATCCACCGTTGCCGATCCATACCCAGACATCTTCCTTGCCTAAAACCCATACACCATTTTTGCCCCATAGCGGCACCTGGGAAACTTCCATGTGTAAGCACCATCCACTGTTTCTTCTCCATAGCGGCACCCAGACATCTTCCTTGCATAAGCCCCATTCACCATCGTCGCTCCAGAGAGGCACCCAGCTGGCTTCCTTGCGTAAGCCCCATTCACCATCGCCGCTCCACAGCAGCATCTGGGAAGCTTCCTTGCGTAATACCTATTCACCATCACCGCTCCAAAGCGGCACCAAGGCGACATCCATGCGTAAGCCACATCCAACAATGTCGCTCCATAGTGGCTCCCGGGCAGCTTCCTTGCGTTAGCCCCATTCACCATTATCGCTCCATAGCGGCACCCGGGAAACATCCATGAATAAGCCTCATTCTCCATTGTTGCTATATAGTGGCGCACGAGCAACTTCCTTGCATAATCCCCTTTCACCATTTCCAGTCCATAGCGGCACACAGACAGCTTCCTTGCGTAAGCCCCATTTACCATTGCCGCTCCATAGCAGCACCAAGGAAGCTTCCTTATATAAGCCCCATTCACCATTTCCAATCCATAACGACACCCAAGAATCTTCCTTGCGTAAGTCCCATTCACCATTTAGGCTCCATAGTGGCACCTGAGAAGCTTCCTTGCGTAATCCCCATTAACCATTGCCACTCCATAGAGGCACCCAGGCAACTTCCTTGCATAAGCCCCATTCACCATTGTCGCTCCATAGTGGAACCCGGGAAGCTTCCTTACATAAGACCCAATCACCATTTCCACTCCTTATAGGCACACATGCGACTTCCCTATGTAATCCCCATTCACTATTGTTGCTCCATAGTGGCACTCGGGCAGCATCATTACGTAAGCCCCATTCACCATTGCGGCTCCCTAGCAGTACCCGGGCAGCTTCCTTGTGTAATCCCCAATCACCATTGCTGCTCCTTAGCGGCACACAACCAGCTTCCTTACATAATCCTCATTCACCATTTCCTCTCCATAGAGGCACCCGAGCAGCTTCCTTGTGTAATCCCCATTCACCACCCTTCATGGATGCATATTTTCACAATGATCATTAGGTCCTTGCTACCTCTAGTTTCTCACACTGATCATGACTCACGTGGGCTTAGAGTAAACATCGACCATGAAATCCTCTATGGGAATCCTAGAGTGTAATACCCACACACCATCCTGAAATACATGGAATCTGATCCATTCCAAGGTAGGGTACGTAGGAAGCCTCCCCGAGGTTCAAGCCCAACAACCACCGGTCGTTCCAACCCCCTTCACATCGGTTCACCCCATCCCATCCTGAACTATGTGGACTTTGATCCTTTCCAAGTTAGGGTATGTAGGAAGCCTCTTTGAGGTTCAATCCCAACAACCACCAGTCGTTCCGACCCCCTTCACGTCGGTTCCCACCATCCGTAATTACATGGGTTTTGATCCCTATTTCCCAGATAGGGTACGTAGGAAGCCTTCCTGAGGTTCATCCCCATTCGGTGGTAATATGTTTTCAACCCCATCCAGCGGTAAGTCGTTGTAACCCTAATCAGTGGTAAGCTGTTGTCAAGAGGAACTACATTGACTTTGATTCCCTACCACATTGATACGTAGGAAGCCTCCCTGTGGTTCAAGCCCATCACTCATGTCTCATACTGATCTCTCCCTTGAGCCTATGTGTTTTAGGAAGGTCATGCCCCAACCTGGAGGTTCCAATTCCTCTGGATTCCATCTACGCATCCATTCTCATGGGCCACCTCCTCAGGTGTCCCATCATCCCACTGAACTATGTAGACTTTTATTCCCTACCACAGGGATACGTAGGAAGTCTCTTTAAGGCTCAAGCCCAACATCGTTGTCATCATCACATCGATTCCATCTCATTATCCATCAACTTCATTCAACTATCCATCATCCATATTGATTCTTACCTGGGCCACCACATCCTGGTGGGATCATGTCATCCACCTGCTCACTACTTCTAGCAGTACTCGGGCCGCTTTCCAGGTATAAGCCCCAGCATGTCTCCGGGTTGTTGTCCTTTGTGTACAACCTAATTCATCACCCCTTCGAACTACGTGGGTTTTGATCCTTTTCTCCTAGACAAGGTACGTAGTAAACCTCCCCGATGTTCAATCCCAACTAATGGTAAACTTTGGGGTTCCCCCATTATAGGGTGCACACTCCTTGATCCACCCTCAGTGGTGTCCCGATCAACCTTCATGGTGTGACATCTTCCCTCCATGGGACGTAAAACCTCATATCTGTCCTCATTGGGCGTTCTGATCCATCCATCTTTCTGGTTCTCCCTCCTAGGGATGTACTAATATGATCAGTATCCATGGGACATTCTGATCACTATCATTCCGTCTCTGCAAGACGTTAAACTCGTGGTCCACTTCGTGTTAAACATGAGATGCCTGAGGAAACCCTCAGAAGACATGCCTTTGGTGTAACCGTCTTTTCTATATGTTAAACTCATGGCATACCCTGTGTTAAACATGGGAATATGAGGAAACCCTCAGAGACATGCCTCCGACATAAGATACCCTTCGAATGATGTGGGATGCCTCGGGTTTTTCACCATTGATATGCCCTATTATGAGGAAGAATACAGGTTCCCCAATGTCCACACATCCAGATATTCCCCTACATGACTGACGTGGTCATCTACTCTGACTGAAGGCTGATACCATGTCAAGACCCCATGGAATGTCCTAACATAAGTAGTACAATTAACGGGAATCCACAAAGATATGGCACCGGGAACGAGATTAAAGAACGACGACTTAATCTATAAGGGAGATCTGGATTAGGTTATGACTTATGAGGAGGAATCCACGGAAGGAATAACTGACATCCCATCATCCCATTTCGATCAAGAAGAAAATGTTCCTGAATAAGTGACAGATGTAGCCCACCTTTGAGAAGCAGGAATGTGGGGACACAATCAACACATCCTCGATAGATGGACGCGCACCCTGGCGAAAGCATCAGAAACAATAATTTTCATTTAATGATTAAAAATAATTTTTAAGAACATAATATCATTCTAGATATGAACCAAATAACTCCTATCCATAACAAACATGACTTACATAAAAACATATAAAGGAAAATGAATCAGTTAACACCCAAAACAATGATACTACTGAAATATCATTAACAAATAAATATTAGAAGATCATATATGATATGATGTTTATGTATGTGGTTATTTTATAATTTAATAAAAATTATTTAGTCACTATATAGGAGGTTAACATACCCTCAACTAAGGAAAAGTACAAGGTAATGGTTAATTTTACAATCTATTTATTATCTGAGGTTGTTTTTACAAAAGTATCTACTGGGACTTCTTTATCATCCACATCTGTCTTAAAAATGTATTTCAAACATTTTTAATATTTCCTAGAATATGGGTTAAAGTAATTTATACCCTTTTTTTACTTTTTATAAAATGATTTGAAAGGAATATTTTCGTCGTTTTCAAAATAAGGTACTTTAATAACTTTTCAAGAAATTAAGGAAAGAATGTATGTTTTTAACTTATACAATGGGTGCGGATATTTTATGCCGTTATAACACCTTAAGAGCTTCCATTAAAGCTTATAAGAATATTTTCAAAATATATGTTTTCTTTAATTTTAAATGATTTCAATTTAGAAAGAGATATTTCACTCAAATAGTTTTTGGATTGATTTCATCTATGTCAACATCCTTCATTGGATTTTATGTTTGTTTGAATTTGATTTATTATGATAAAATATTCCATATTGTATTGAAGGTATTGTGATATGTTTGACTGTGGATGTTCTATTTTTATACCATTCATAGTTTATGGTTAATGTATTGACATGTCGTATGATAATTTTAATATGAATGT
The DNA here is from genome assembly GCA_963277665.1 of Viscum album. NCBI lineage: Eukaryota > Viridiplantae > Streptophyta > Magnoliopsida > Santalales > Viscaceae > Viscum > Viscum album. The sequence goes on from OY728150.1 coordinate 39,746,916, forward strand.
TTATATTATGTTTCAACCTTTTCACATGAGGAAGAAATTGGACTTAGTAAGTGATGGGTGGGCCCCACTATATCCCCTCGATGCATCGGTAGGTCTCATGAGAAAAACTAATGTCTTGGAACAAGGCCTTGACAAAATCTTATTTATAATCTTGGTATGAGTCCTTGACTATGTGGTTATGATGTCCGACATTATGCATTCCATCATTATGAAATTAGCAATTGATATTGCATGTGATTATTTGACTAGTAGAATATCCATGTAAATAAGTAAATGGCATTATTTGATTTATCTTTTCAATATTATATTGAAGGTTAAATTTAAAAGGCTTTTGTTTTAGTCATATACATTGCCTTAAATGTTTATGCTTATTTAGGATAGTTTTCGCTATATTGTTATCCTTACTGAGAATCTGAGCTCACCCCTTTCCTATGTCATATTGTTCCCAGAATGAGAAGTATATTATGATTGACCTACAGGAATAGGGTAAGGGATATGAGTGTGTTAAAAGGAGAAACAATGTAGTAGTTTTTTCATTTCATAATGTAATGTAAAACTTATGTATGCATTTAGTACTTACAAGGATACTAAACTAATCGGTCTTTAGAGGATTGATCTCTTGTGATCATGCCAATGTTATGTAATAATTCATCGACTCTATGTAACTAGGATCAAGGCGTTACATATCTCAAGGTACATCACTTCAATTAATCTTCCTTCCATTAGCAGCCGTGATTTTCAGCCTATGTAAGAGGGTCATTCATGGTTCTTGACAATTTGTGTATTCCAAATATGGATATTCTATTTAAATTAGGATTAATTCATTCTTGGTAAGAAATTTATTAATTCAAGGGCCAATCATCTTCATTTGAGAGACTATATATCACATTCCATAACAAAAGTATAAATAACTACATAAATCATAGGAACAATCTTCAAAACCACCTAACTAAACCACATGGAGTCTCCAAAAACTAAATTAGATCCATAGGCCATGAGAAATAGGACCCTACATCAGTGATAGAAGTACATAAACCCAGGAGAACATATCAATAATTTTTAATTCAACCACCCATTAGATTAATAATGGTAATAAGAATTTATTTCCATAATGATTATTTATGAAACACACAAAAATAAAAGAAGATCCAGTATCTATCATTCAAAGAATGATATTTCAGTATGTTCGAACTATAAATAGGTTGAGAAGAATGAGATAACCTTATGTAGAATCTTGAACACAAGATTGGTTGACCAAAGCTCACCCTATAAATCTTTTGGATATATAATATCTCTATATAAATAGAGGGAAATAATACTGATATAACAATAAAATGATTTCATAATAAGAATGATAAGAGAAGGTAATCAATAAAGGATGTGATCATCTAAAGAAAAAGATCAATGAAATAGAGGTTATCAAAAACAAACCTAGAAATTCACTTGAATTTAAAGATCTAACGAAAGAGGGAAGGAGATGGATTTTTAGAATATTCAATGAGTCAAAGATGCATTAAAATGCATCCCTAAATGATCTCACATGCCATTTTCAAAAGGAATAACTTTCCCTTAATGATAGGGCGTATGATTTGGTGATTAAAAATTATAAAACTGATGGTATCGAGGCATGGGGGTGTACACAATTCCCATGGTGGATTTTATCTCACCACACTCAAAAGACCAACCATGGAGAATGGACATTATTGTAGGAATAAATAGTCTGTTTTAAGCCCACCATGATGTACACCATGGTTTTGTGTGGCCATCTTAGTCACAGTATACTAGAACAATCGCAATTCTCCATTCCCATGACCATACCCATAGATTGGTTATGTTGATCATCCTATTTCAAAAAAGATAAATTTAGGTGAAACACAGTTTCCAATATGGTGTGGTCCTACCCATGGCATAATTGAAAACAACTAAACATATTATAATATCATTTAAAACTCTGGTTCTTGAAACATACCTTCCACTAAATTGAAAATTCAAATTACTTAGGAATTTTCTCAACTAGTTTAGACACGAGGTGTTATAATCTACCCACCATATCAATTATCATCCATGTGAAGTCTTTTTAGTCATTAAAACATAAGTCTTAACTCATCTATATCATTAAAATAATTCCATTATGCCACATTATATCTCTTAAATCCAAACACTTTTCCATTGTGATACTTTGATCTTATGGCATTCAATCACAGAAACTCGATCCGCTGCTCTTTACTATTACCAAACCATCTGGACAGCGCTCACCTGCTCCCATGAATTTTGAAATGCTTTTGTGTCTTCTATAAAAAATTCCCATACTGTTAATTCTCCCCACCATAGACTTCTTCCTAGATGACCAAATTGAAAAAATGACATTAATCACCATCATAATTTCCCATTGAATAAATTTTCATGGTTAAACGAACACTCAGTGTAGTCTATGAATTCCTTCACTTCAATATCACATAGAATCACTGGTCAATGGTCAGTATTTCTCCTTTCCTTGATTCTAATAAAAATAAAAGAGCCTCTACCTTTGAATAACATAGCTCAAACATATTGGATTTTCCTCAAAAAAACCCTAATAAAACCTTATAACACATTCTTTGTTTCCAATTCGATGCACCAAACACCATTTCCAACTCACTGTGTCTAGTTATTTAAAAATTATGAGTCATACCTTCTATGACTAGCGTCTATCAAAATGATCAGTTTCCAATGCTGATGAAAAATCATGTTTCTCGATCATGATGATTTAATCCTTGATACATATTGAGGTTATTAAATTCTCACACTGAAGTTCAAACACAAAATCTAGTGAGTTTATATAATGGATTATCCACTATCCCTAATAGATTCTATTTTCTCATTAAGAGAACTATAACACTATCAAACTGGCGCACACTAGAACCACATCAATTTATCCCAAGCTTAATGCCAACACTCCAACTCTCTACATAATGCTTAAAAATCTAAAATATAGTTCTTATATAGAAACAGATCAATCAGGTTCACATACCCACCAACATCAAAATGCAACATAGACCATCCCCTGAAAAACGTCATTATTTTGACAATTCATACAACATGAGAGTCATATTTCCATGATCGATATAATACTCCCCACAATTTGAGTATATCCATTATCATTTCATCAAATGAAATTCCTAATCATTGTGAACCATTATCCATCAATTTATGTACACAAGGACTTTATGTGGTTGTCCCACTCATACCTGAGCACTAAAATGAACCATTAGTTACTCCTCATTTCTAGGTTACATAACATCATCATCAATATTAGCTAAAAATTTAACTAATACGAGGGTTACACTCTTAAGTAACCAATGGTGGAATACTCACTATATGGGTTTGTATATACTGATTCCTAATTACAACCTTATTAATGTCAATATATACACATGTTTCACTCCACCTGAACCATGATAATTCACTTCATCTCCCAAAACTACATCATCCACGTTATCATCATCATCATAGAGGATAAACTTCCCCTTCTTATCAAAGTACCGATCCACTTATATGGGAAAACCTTACTTCATATAACTTCTTATTTCTATTTAAAATCTATAGTAAAATCATTCCCTTAAGAATCACACTATTTCCACCAGTCCTTGGATTATACATGGTCACTAAACAATTCACAACATAATCAGTACTATGTATAAACAGTAGGCTCCATCTCAGTTTTATCCAAATATTCTTGGTATATGATCTAGTGCCACCCTATCACATAAACTAAATCACACTAACACAAGTGGAATATTATTAAACCAAGGATCCGGTTCCTAGTTCAATAACCATTCCCATGGCATGTCAATCTCATCAAGTTATAATCACTCAATCTACTCCACATAAAAACTATCCATTCCACTTATTCCATGCTTATAACTCAACCACCAGTAAATTTGGTAATCATTTAATAAATTGAAATAATCTACCTATGATTTTACCATTCTAAAAATACAAATCATAGTCAATAGTTTTATACTCCCACTAATCCTACCCTTGAATTCTTGCTTTGATACGAAAATCACTAGTACTCAAAGTGTGTCATTGAAAAAATTACTAGGCATCACATGCCTATTATATATAACTGGTATTAAACCATGTGAACTATTATTAAAACCTAAATCAAATCTCTATGATATACTCCTGTAATTAACTTACATTCACTTATTAACACTTCTCTTTGGTTTCCATTGGGTATCACATATCAACAATTGTAGGGAATAAAATCCACCTTCCCAAACATAACTCCTAACTCATCAAAGTCATAATCCAGACTCAAGTCACTAGTCTCTCATGCCTAACCCATGGGTCACATTTCATGTAGTTTATAGAACTCAGATAACACATCTATTTACACACCTTTAACATCACATGAAAACTCATGATTGAAAACTAAATCTAGTGACTCTTGTATCATAGATTTATAAGGAATCACATGCCATGTCATCAGCCTACTCATGATTCTAATTCCCACTGGAAATCCATATACAGGACTTCCCTCTTCGATAATCATGATCTCATCCAGGTGTATATATAATGGTATCTTATGACCTTGATCATAATTGAAAGGACCCCTACATACTAGTTTCTATTATGTAGATAACCACCAAGTACCAAAAATGGATCACTAGATTTCCATTTTAAAGGTATCATATTCAAGTACCAACCTACTAAGGTCACCGTACATAACTTACATGGAGATTTTTCCATTTTCATCCAAAAAATATCACCAAAAAATCCACATGACCTATCATTAGAAGAAAAAAATCAATGTTAAAAATCATAGGAAAGCATATGTCATGAAAGCCCTACGTTCCTAGGATGACGCATGAGACACCAATTTCCAATGGTAAAAAAGTTAAAATTCTAGTAACTGTCCTAAATATAACAATCCAAGATCATATAAATCCATAATAAATTGTAAATATGAACATAATGGGTGTCACATGAGGTGAAATAAATCAACTGTAACTTCAAAAAACTAAAACATGATTTCTAATCCCATGGTAACCTTAACTTCTTTCTGGGAAAGGTGTTCATGGTGCACTAGTATGATATCCATTATAATTTCCACAAAATTATTATATCACTTGTATAATAAATCCCAAAATATTAATACATGAAAAGGAATCCTTCGATACAACTTTGTAACATCCCCACCCTAATTCACTATAAATAGTAGTCAAACCAAATCATTACATAACCTCGAGCATGCCTCCATATATGAAAGAGGCTACTGACTAACATAAAGGGTCTAAGATGTTACAGTGGAAAGAATATACCCTTATATCAGTGTATAAATAACAATATAAATAACCATATATCATATATAATAATAAATAAACAAAAAATCATGTAGAATAAACAAATAAACAAAATCAATTAATAATAAATGGATGAATTCATTAAAAAAAATGAATCAATTGGTTTCCCATTTTTCCAACCACATATTTATACAAAATAAAGGAATAAGTAAAGTAAAATGAGGCCCCACTACATCTGCATGCCTCACCTAACCCAGTTAAGAGTCCCATATAATCTATCCAGCTTAATAAAGCTACACTGGGACTCCTCCCAACCTGAACCTGAGAATAGTTAAAGCTACTCGAGTACCCAAGTGTGATGGGTTCCAGAGTAGGGAATGTGTACAAAACTTAGTAGGGAACCACCAACACAGTCCCATAAATATCCAGTAAATGAAATGAAATGTGTCAGATATATAATCAATAGAATAAATAAATAACTATAGTTATATAAATAAATATAACTAGAAGTCCCCAAATTCTAATGTAATAATTTAGATCAACCATACCCACTTTAGCTAGGGTGATATGTCTTTATACATAGTAATATAGTCATGTATATAAACATATATGAACACCAGATCCTTGGAAACACATCAAGGTCCCCCAATAATAATAATAATAATAATGGACACCCCAGATCCTGGGAAAAACCTCAAGGTCTCCCAACAATATATAATAATAACTGATAGATCAGATCCAGGGAATTATATCATCAACCCCCAATATAATATTAATAATAATGGGCATACCATATCATTTTAAACACCTCATGTTTACCCAAAAGTATATAATAATAATGGGCACACAAGATACCTGGAATCACATCAATGTCCTCCAACAATATAATAATAATAATGGGTATACCAGATCCTTGGAAACACCTCAAGGCCCCATAATAGTATATAATAATAATGGTAACACTAGATTCTTGTAACCACATCAAGTTCACCCAAAATATAATAATAATAATCAAAATGTCACATTAATAACATTTTAATAAATTTATTGCATCAATAAACCATTTAATTGATAACTTTCATCAATAAACCATTTCATCAATATATCTCATCATTTAAAAATTTATTAAAATTCATTAATTTTACATTTAATTCATATATCATATCTTAGGATATGTTCTAATCATACTTGGTAAATCAATTAATCATCAACTAACACGTTCCCATGGGTAAATCCCATTACTCAGGAGAAAAGGGAAAAACACCAAGGAACCTATTTAGGTCCTTTATGTTCACTCATTCCAGGATCATTTCATATAGCCAGAAGGATTTAAGGCACCTCAAAATTCCACAAGGATAAATGAGTACAATTATCCCAATTCAAAACTCATCCCTACTAAATGGGTTTATAGGAACCTACCAAGTCCACTGCATTCACATAATTATTACTTAGATCTTCTCATGGGTTCACATATCATATGGTGCATAGTTTTAATTAATCTTACTAACATCGGTATTTGGGATATCTAGTCTATTTATAAGGGCAATTCATGTACCTTTACACTTTCTATAATCCATGTATAGGTATTCTATTTAATTAGGATGAATCAATTCTTGATAAAAAATTTGTTAATTCAAGGGTTGATCGTCCATAGTGGAGATACTATATATCACATTCCATAACAAAATTATAAATAATTTTATAAAAAATAGGTAAAATCTTAGGGAAAACCTATAATAACCACATGGAATCTCCAACAACTGAATGGGATCCACATTTCATGATAAATATGATTCTACAGTAGGGATAGAATATCATAAACCAAGGATTCTACATCACAAATTCTAAATTCAACCACCTCTTAGATAAACAAAGAAAAGAGGAAAAACTTACCAAAATGATTCATAATGAAACCAACAATGATCAGAGAATAAACATTTACTATATCCCAATGAATAATCTTTTAGCAAGGTTATAGAGGGACTGGACTGATAATAATGAGATCAACTTAGTTAGTGACTTGAACGTGAGATGGTTTGACCAAATATATTCCTATAAATCATATATATCCATAATATATCAAGATTAATGGAGGTAAATAATAACCATATACCTATAGACTGATCACACAAAAATAATGCCAATAAAATCTCATCCAGGAAGGATGAGATTATCTGATGAAAAAAGCTCACTAAATTAGAGGTAATCTAAAATGTACCTCAGAATTTAGATGAATAAAAAAATACAACAAAGGTGGAAAGGTGATGGATTTTTGTAAGATAAAATGTGTTAGGGATTCATTAAATCCCATACATAAATAATCCCACATGAATATTTCAATAAGAATAACCTTCCCTTAAAGATTAGGACTTCTATTAGGCCATTACAAATTCTAAAACTGATGACACTATGGTGTGGGGGTGTCTATCACTCCTACGGTGGATTGTATTATATAAAACCTAGGATATTAACCACATGGATTGGCCATAATGTGGGAAAAAATGTTATCCATTTTACACCCACCTACCTTGTACCATGATATTGTGAGGCTATCTTGGTGATGGTCCATATAAAAATCCCCATGATCCTTTCCCATGATCATTCCAAACCATTATGAAAGATAATATCCCCATTAAACACATATAAATCTAGGTGAAACACAGTTTCCACCATGGAATGGTCCCACCTATGGTGCAATTGAAAATTTCCAAACAGCTCATAATCTTATTCTGAGCTCCATTTCTCAAAACGAACCTTCCACTAAATCTAAAATTCAAATTCCTTAGGATTTTTTTAAACATTTCTGGTGATATGGTGTTACATAGTATTTATCATTCTTTACAATACTATTCTATTATTATGTACTTATCATTAGAGGGTATAGTTTCCCTACAATCACCCCTTAGACACTTGTTGTTAGTCAGTAGCCTCTGGCGTATAGGGTGGAGTGCCTAAGGTCAGTGGGTCATCAGAATAGTTGTGGTTCAAGAAATATGGTCCAAGGAAGATATATAAATACACACTATCAGTTCATAATATTCCATATAAAGGTGATTTAGAACATTACTATATGTCATTGTTCCTAAAAAACTAGCCTAATACACACTAAAATGGTCATAACTTCCTCAATTAAACTACAAATAACATGAAACTTGATACATAGCCAAATGTTTTCATAAGGAATATTCATAATCTTTGTAATCACCATTTTAATACAAATAAAAAGTCATCATTTTCCCACCCCTTTATCTTGTTTATTTGATGAAATCATGGTGTGGTGGTCTCCTTCTTGTGGAAATGGGTGTATCTCATGACCTCTAGACATCCCCCATCCATTAAGAATCACTTATATTTTCATTTCACGAAATATTTACTCTTTTATCATGGAACAATGTGTGATTTTGTATCTTGTCCACTATATCTCTTAAACTATTTTTTTAAACCTCTTCCAATCATAGTATATCCCTTTGAGATCTTTGGCCATGATATGAATTATTATATCCTATTCCGAAAAGGTCACGCTATAAAGGGTTTTTAAGTTACATAATGGAAATATAGTGAAGATATATCCATATATATTCCTCTTTATTAGGGTATAAATCAACACATTTTTCTACAAGATTAAAATCATAACACAAGACTCACCCCTTTAATAAACAAGATTCATCCATCTCCTCTAGTTATAGTATAAGGTGAATGAGTGAAGTTTTAATTATTCATTGATTATTTAATTTCAATATTACCCAATAATTTATAAAATTATTTAAATCATATTACAAAGTTATTTTCTACCTAATACTTCAAAATCTTCTAGACTCATACATATTCTTCCTCAAGTCAAATCCTACAGAAAACATTAAAAACACACTCGATCAGAAAAGATATAAGAATTTATGAATGAAATTACTAATGAAAAAACATGTATCAATTTAATCTATCATAGGATAATATGAAGGAGTACATATTATAAATATTTATAATTTGTTTATATATATTTATTTGAGGACATAATATATGGATAAATTATAAAATATTTATAATTTCTTGATTCATGATTGTTCACAAATTTTTATCTCATGTCTAAATTTTTAAAATGTGTATTTATTTAGTTTATTTACTATTTTATTCATGAAAATAAATTATGTATACTATGAATAGGTTTATTATTTAGTTTAGAGTGTTAAAATTATTATATAAATCGTTGTACATTCATTCACGGGTTACATTCTTGTCATGATAAGTGATTTAGTTTTATTATACATTGAATTTGGAATATATTTGGTTATGATATTGAATTAATAAGTTAATTATAGTTTATGCATATTAGGTGTTACAAATATGATATAATTATGGTCTATCTTGAGTACTAAACCAGGGTAGTGGGACTTTGTATTAGACTTCTCTTAAATCTAGTGGATTATTCACTATCTAGAAAAGTTTGGGTTGGCTAACTTATACATGTAATTCATTTATATATGTGTAAATATAATTTTTCTTTTATTTTAAATTATTAACACAAGTTATGGTTAGTATAAAGAGTTACACATCTACTTGTTTTGAAAATATTGATTTGGTGGAAATAATATAATTCAAAAATAAATCATTTGAAACATTCATATATATAAAATAAATACATGAGATGAGATTGAGATATATTTAAACCCCCTTTTAGAAATTCTATATAATATATTCCTTTAAAAGTAAACACATGTCAAGACCTCAATCATATAACTGGGTAGGATGATACTAAATATGGGTGATCATGGATTATCTTGTTTATGGAACAATGGAAATGGAAAATCCTAAAAGTAAATTAACCAAATTCTACTATGAGTGGATTTTTATGATGGATTAGGATAATGGGTTTTCTACTAAATTATCTAAGATTCATATTTGATATGATTAGAATAATGGCCTGACTAAATATCTAAGTGGTGAGAGGAACAATAAAGTGGACTCAAAATTCAGTGAAACCTATATTTGGGGAAAATAATTGGCATGTTGTAATTTAAAAGGGTTTTCATTTTAGTGGATGCACATGAAATAAAAATCCTTATTAAATGAATTTAAAAAATGATATATATATATATATATGATAAAATATTATATTATAGATAAGTGGAATCATCATTATCAAACATAACTTTGAGATCAATCCTTGAGAATTAAAAGCTTAATGGAATCAATTTATAATACTGGGGCATAAACATAAGAATTATTATTTACTAAGGAAAATTCTATGTGTTAGAGAAACTCTTTACTGAGATACTGTTTTCTGAATTCATTTAAAAATTGAATCTAGGTTATTATGTTAATTATAAAATATTCAATTGAGGTTCCAAATGCATTTATTAGATTAAAAATTCCTTAAGTAAATTCAGTACCAACTCATGCACTCAATATGATTGGGTATGTTAATAACTTAGAAAGGTTTTGGGTTTCATTTAAGGATTATCCTTGATATGAAATTCCTTCGATGGTAATTGATGGAAAATTTCTAAAAATATGAATAGGTTTGATAAAATTTTACTTAATTTCCTCTATATTTCTAGGATAGTTGAGTAGGATGTGGGAGGTCAATCCTCAAGTGTTGTATTGATAGTGAAATAGAGTAAAACTTCAAACCAAAAGAAGAAAAATATTATTGTAAATTCCAACAATGATTCTTAAAATATCCAATAAAAGTATTTGAATCCTAATAGAGGGGTTGGGAAGGAGGTAAATTACTTTTATTATGTAATTTCTATTCATTAGAGGGGGAATTTTATAAAATACCTAAATCGATAAAAGAAACAAAGTGGATGGTCTGGATCAACTATAAAGTTATAAAAGTAAGTTCTTATATTATTAATGGTATATGATACCAACTGCATGTTTAACAGTTGTTGTAAATATACAATAATTCAAAAATGAATAATCATTTATAAATCTTGAATTATTCATTCAAATTATAGATAAAGAGTTGTTTCATAAAAGAGTTTGATGAAAAGTATTACTTTAAATCTTAGATAGATCAATAGTCTAGATTGTGTATTTTTATCTTGATTTCTTCTATATAATAAGATATATTTATAAAAAATAATTTTTCAATTAATACGATAATATGATTAATTAACTACACATGGTTATGATTTGATCTATTTATATATGATGGTTTGAAAGGTAGATAAGAATAAAATGTTTTATCTAGGATATAAGGGTTTTATCTAAAATATAAGGGAAATAGTTCCCACCATCGATCAAGGAAATATTTTAAGAATAAAATATTAATTTCAAAATAATTCTCTAAACACATAAAAAACCATATTTGATATAGTTGTTAATAGTTTATTTGTTATATATTACCACTAAAAGGAAGTAATTGTTATTTTCTATACATATGGACCTTTTGATTCTTAGGATGATATTTTAGATAAAAATATAGTTACTAAGTGACTATTAGGATTATGTTTGGACATCGAGAAATTAAAATATGATAAATAAAATATTATAATAGTTCAATTAAAAATTAATTATACTTTATATCCTAAAAGAGTTATGGTATATTTGTAATTATTAAAAATATAACGACTTACATTTTTTTAACATGGTTATATAAAATAAATGTTTTAGAAAGTTTTATAAGATGATGATTAAATTTAAAATAAATCTAAGTAATTTTTTTTATTATCATAACATTATATATTGTGATGTAAAGGACTTTTAATACATTTTTAAAATCTAAACATTAAGAATACGATCATTAATCTCACAATTATTCAAAATTTCTTTCTTCAATAATTTTATCTATTATAGGAGTTTGGAGGGAGGGTTTTATCATATGGTCACATAGATATGTGGAAAGATTTACATCAAGATATTATGATTTAAAAAAAACTGTAAAAATATATAAAACATTAGGGATTCTAATATTCATTTATATAAGATATGAAAAAATAACTTATGTATGTTTTTTTAAGTATTCTTAAATGAGTTTAAGTAATATTAAATATACTATGCTATATAAAGGAAGTATATACTTTATCATTCAATAATTTTGGATATATATATATATATATATAAATTAAAATGATAATTAGCCTCTTAGAGTATGACTTGAAGTTATCCCTAACTAATGATTATCATGTATTATTCTAAGTTGTGATGAAGTGTTAAGGTTAACATGATAAATATTTCATATCGAGATGTAAAATATACTCATGATACATAAAACAATCTTTATGTGCTAGATGTCCCATGAAGTATACCACATGGAGGTTCATATACTATGTATTTAGTATAACACATGTTTCATATATATATATATATATATATATCCTCATCACATGAGGTTAGAAAAGATACCTAGGATGAGATCATTCATAGTTTGATACCTTTATTACACCGGCTTTGAGGTCGACCTAATCAAGGGGTGGTTGGGAATGTTATTGAACATGTCATCAATTATGTTTAATTAAGATGTAATTTTTTTGCTTATATGATGAGTAAGAAATCATAGACTTAGATTGAGATATATTGAAGGAGTATATGACCATACCTAGATTAGTTATATATGATGTGTATATCTTTTGGATACGAGGAAAGTGATGGATTTATCTATAAGGACATATCAAATGTGATTTGTTTACCCAACTAGATAGTTTATACTTAAAGAAACAATAATTTAGGAGTAGTTATATGGGATTTACATACTTTGTTTCTTATGATTACTTTATGTCTTGGATAAAGGGATCATATGATTATTGTAACACCTCTATTATTCCAAAGTTATGAATTCATTTAAAATTTTGAAAAATCAAGTGTGTTGATATGGTTTTTGGTTGTTTGAGGTGTTGGTTGGGGCCCAAAGGTCAATTTCTAGGAGTTTTCCCAATGTTTAGGCTGAAGTTTGATTATAGGTCAAGGGTCTTGCCATAGCATAGGGAATTTTGGTGTGATGAGGGTCATGTAGTATTACCTTTCTATATAGGTTTCTAGTAATGATGTAATGTATATAGGTTGTGTCATGAAGGCTTGGACATAGGGGGTATTGGGTTTTTTGGAGATAATCACACCACAACATGACTCGAGACACAGGTGGTCAGGTTTTTTGGTTCTACTCAAGAGAGATGCACTATTCTATAACCTGATGAGACATGCAATAATGTGACCTTAGGTAGGGGTTTTGTGTTGTGATCCATGATATCACACCATATACCACCAATTATATGGATTTTTATAATTTAAATTGAACAGTTTAAAATAGAGAAACTTAAATAAGGTTTCTTATTTTCCCTATATTTAGTTGTACAATCACCCCACATCTTATCCCTTATTCTAATCCTCTCCAAGTGATTTATAACCAATTTAATCATTGATTTTCAAACATTATATCCCATAAAAAAATTTCATGTATTTATATTATTAGTTTTACATTATTTATTCAAGTCTCTCATTATTATAGCATTTTCCACCAATTTTTACTTAATTAGGTATTTTTTCATATTTTAGATAAAATATCGATCTAAGTATTTTTTATCTAATAATATTTAATAATCAAGATCCTAGTATAATAATTTAGGTGGTTCCTAACTATTATTTATATTTTATATGTTTTTCATACATCATGTGATATGTAGTTTCACTATCTAGTGTGATTGAACTAAAATTAATCTAACTTGTTTCCCTTGACCTTGTGTGAGTTTGGAAAGGATGTATAAGGCCATGAAAAACCCTTACATTGTTATAATTTAGTTTCATGGATGAATATATCCATGATATTCAAATAAAGTTAGTTGATCCTTATACATGGAATCCAATTATGGTTTCTTTGAGTTATATACTGATATAATAGAACTTATTAGGTTTTAATTAACCTCCTTGAATAGAATATGCGTACATAACCTAGTATATATCTAGTGTTTGGATCATAGGGAGTATATGGCATTAGTGTATAACCACTTTTGGATTTTTTGATAGTTTATGTACCTCTCCTTTAGACTAAAAGGTTCATAGGGGAATATTCCATGGGCATGACCTAAATTGGGGTTGGTATGTGGGGACCAACCTAGTATGGGCTATAGAGGTATAAAATGATATGAACAACCTTAAATTCTTAATTAAATATTCTTATACTATGAACCTTAAAGGGATTATATGAGATAGGTTGAGAATGAAATAGATCCAGGCCACATTTCTCATGGTGCTCTTATAATAGTGAGATGGATCAAGAGGTTATTGAGATTATATTATTAAAGATTTCATTCCACTTTATATATTATCTATATATTGATATTATCCAAGATCGACACACCTAAGGTATGAGATCATTATAGACATGGGATACTTTCCCATTAGTCGTAGTGTTGTCCTGATCAGGGGTTTTGTAGCGTCCCGACCTGGGTGCCACACGCTGGTGCCCTGAATTGGTTCACTATGTGACCTGAAGTGCACCTCCCCGTATGCCAGAGGTTGTCGAATAGAAATTAGGGTATAATTTATGTCATGGAGAGACTATACCCTCTTTTTACGAGAGTAATACACCATCAAAAATTCCTTTATTTGGTTAAATGGTAAAATAAATTAGTAGGAAATTATGAGATAAAAATTACCAGTTGTGTGCATTATGATTTAAGATTATCATCAGTTCTGATATGAAGATAGATCAATTATTTAGATGACCGAGACCCCATCTATCAAAAGCATTGGAAATATAAGACTCTATGATTTATTAATAGATGACATAATGTTCTATAAAATTTTAAATAGATTTTAAATATTCCATGTGAACTCATGGATAGAATAAAAATATGGGAAGGGTAGAATTTTTTTTGGAAGAAAAATGGATAAGAATAAAGTAAAACATCCCATTTAGTCGTAGTGTTGTCCTGATCAGGGGTTTTGTAGCGTCCCGACCTGGGTGCCACACGCTGGTGCCCTGAATTGGTTCACTATGTGACCTGAAGTGCACCTCCCCGTATGCCAGAGGTTGTCGAATAGCAATTAGGGTATAATTTATGTCATGGAGAGACTATACCCTCTTTTTATGAGAGTAATACACCATAAAAAATTCCTTTATTTGGTTAAATGGTAAAATAAATTAGTAGGAAATTATGAGATAAAAATTACCAGTTGTGTGCATTATGCTTTAAGATTATCATCAGTTCTGATATGAAGATAGATCAATTATTTAGATGACCGAGACCCCATATATCAAAAGCATTAGAAATATAAGACTCTATGATTTATTAATAGATGACATAATGTTCTATAAAATTTTAAATAGATTTTAAATATTCCATGTGAACTCATGGATAGAATAAAAATATGGGAAGGGTAGAATTTTTTTTTGGAAGAAAAATGGATAAGAATAAAGTAAAACATCCCATTTACAAAAAAATGTGGTAAGAATCATTTTGGGAATTGCCGTAAAGGAAGTGGAAAGTGATAAAAGTGTGGAAATATGGAAATTTATCTCTAAATTGTTATAAATATGTAAAGCCTCAACATCTAGCTGCCAATGAAAAATGGGAGATGGGGTAAGAACAACCATATTTGCAATTCTTTAAGTGTAGGGAACTTTTAAATTTCTCTAATCAATGTCCAGATGAAAAGATAATAGAGGGAAACCGCTATCAAGACCAAAATAGACCAAGGGATAAATTTCATGAATTTTCAATTTAAATGACTAAATTTGAGGTGCTAAATTATTTTGTGGTAGGTTCACTCATTGTAAACTCAAATCTAGCATGTACGTTCTTTGATTCTAGTTCCACACATTCTTTTATTCCATTCAAGTTTGAAAAGAACATAAAGTTAAGCCTTGATTTTCTAGTGGTGGAGTTATTTGTTAAAACTCATAGATAAACTATTCAATAATTAAAGATATATAGTAATTCACCCTTTAACATTAGTGGGTAAATCTCTCTTCAAATTATATAGATATTCTGATAGTGGAATTTGACATAATACTTAGGATGGATTGGTTTTAAAATTATAATTCCCTGATCAATTTTAGAATAAAATATATTTGTAGTAGTTTTTAAGGTAAAACCTTTGATAATATTTAAAGGAGATATTTTCAAGCATAATCCTTTCCAAGAACCTCCACTTATTTACTTACTTATGGAAATGATTAGTGAAGAATAAGAAAAATGAGAAAATTAAAATATAGGAGATGTACCATTGTTTGGAAATACATTTATATATTTATTAAAGAGTTTCTAGAACCTCACCCATAAAGAGAGGTATAGTTCTCAATTAAAATCATATTTGAATCCAAGACAATATTGAAGACCTAATATAAAATGGAATACATGGAGTTACAGGAAGTAAAGAAGTAACTTCAGGATCTTTTGGATATGGGTTTTATTCAAACAAGTGTGACACCTTGGGGAGAACCTATTATCTTTTTAAATAATAAGGATAGATCAATATAGATAATATTTGATTATAGATAACTTTATGGGATCATAGTTAAGAATAAATATCCTCTTCTAAGGATTGATTATTTATTTGACCAGCTTTGTAGAGTTCAATTCTTCTCCAATATTAACATCTGATCAAGGTATTAGTATTTGAAGGTGAGGAAATAATATATCCCAATGTACTCCTTCTAAACAAGATATAGGCATTATGAGTTTATTATTATTCCATTTTTATTGACTAATTCTCCTACCATATTTATGTATTTAATAAATAAAGTCCTTATGGACTACATTGATAACTTTTTGGAGGTATTTATTGATGATATTGTGATATATTCTAAAATTCATGAAAAGTATGATGATTATCTAAGGATACTATCAAAAAATATTATGAAAGAGAATATTTGTGGTAAATTCCTAAAATGTGATTTCTAGTAACAAAAACTCTCGTTATTAGAACACATCATGACCAGTGAAGCAATCTTAGTAGATCTAGTAAAGGAATTTTTTTTAGAAGAGTGTTCAAGTCCTACAACTATAACTAATAGTCCTAGTTTCATTAGTCTAGCATGATACTATAGAATGTTGGTGAAAAAAATTTCACGGATTTATAATCCACTAACCATGTTAACTGGAAAGGGAGTTTATTTTATCTAGATAAAGGAGTTTGGAGAAAGTTTCCATGAATTAAAGAATAGGTTGGTCAGTGAACCTATTATAAATTTACCGTCTAATGGGGAATGATTTTTCATTTATTAGGATGAATCCTTGAATGTAATTGGATATATACTCATGAAAAATGAAAAGAAGATTTCTTGTGCATCATGGAAATTACAACCTCATGAATGGAATTACCCTATCCATGATTAGGAGTTATTCGAAATGATATTTATATTAATTATATAGAGACACTATATTTATGGGGAAAATTATTATATATACACTGCACACCAGAGTCTGAAGTTTATATTCACACAAAAGTAAATTATCATGAGATAAAGTATATGGTTATAAGTTCTTAAATACTATGATTTTTCTATCCATTATCACATTGGGAAAGCAAAAAAATTCACTAATGCATTGAGTAAGAAAGATCATGGTGTTCATGCAATGATGAGGATTGAAAGAGATCCATTGATCAAGGGTCTATTAAATTTGGATATGGGAATCATAAAGGAAAGAACATCATCATTAATTTCTCAAAATATTACTCAACCATAACATATGGAGAATATAAAGGATTATTAAAGAGATATGTGTAAATAAAAAAAAAGGTGTAATCTATAAGAAAAATTAAATCCTCAGAGTTCAAAATTAATGAAGAGGGAGTTGTGATATTCTTTTCATGATTATGTTCACCATAAAACCCTAATATAAAGAGGGATCTATTGAATAATCCACATAGATCAAACTTCTACATCCACCCAGGTAGCTTGAATATGAATCTAGATATCTGAGAGAATTATTCATGGGATAATATGAAGACAAATATCATTGAATATACATCAAAGTGCCTGGTATATTAGTAAGTTAAATATGAAAGGAAAAATTATAATGGGATGATGTCACCATTACCCATACCCATATAGAAATGGGAAAACATATCTAGGGACTTTTTAACTAGTTTTATAAATATATATGAAGGAAATAATGCTATATGGGTTGTGTTATATCGTTTTACAAAGACTGTTCAGTTAATTGAAATTATAGGGGACTTCTCACTCAATTAACTTGCAAATATATACATTAGAGAAGTGGTGAGACTGCATGGAACATCACTTTCAATTGTATATGATCAATATCTAATATTTACCACAAATTTTTGAAACAATATCAAACATGATCTAAACACTAAGTTGAACGTTAGTGTGAATTATCACCCCTAAATAAAAGACCAATCTAATTGAACTATCCATACACTAGAAGTCATGTTGAGTGATTGTTTGATGGAATTTAAAGGAGGAAGTGATTAATATTTTCCTCTTTTCATGTTCTCGTACAATAATTGTTTTCACTAAAGCATCCAATTTGATCCTTATAAATATATTTATGGGATGAGGTAAAAATATCTTCATGTTGGGACAAAGTTTGTGAACTCAAGATGACGAGATTTGAAATGGTTGAGGAAATGATAGAAAAGTTCAAAACCATTCAGCAGCACATTAAGGATACTTAGAGTTAATGGAAGATCTATGCTGATAATCATCAATGATACCTAGAGTTTGAAGATGGAGATAAAGTGTTCTTACACATATCAATATAGAAGAGAATCATGATATTTGGAAAGAAGGGTAATCTAAGTCCCAAGTACATCACACACTTTTATATTATGGATCAAATCATATTTATGGCCTATCAAATGGTACTCCCCAAAACCTTGTATCAAGTACACAACGTATTCCATGTATCTTTATTAAGGAAGTACATACTTGATCCCTCGCATATACTAAATTCAACTATTAGAAAATGATCTCTCTTATGAGGAGTATTCAGAGAAGATATTTGTATGTAGAGACAAATTTCTACACAACTTGATAACTAACCTAGTAAAAATACTAAGGATAAAACATAAGTATGAGGAGGTAAAATGGGCACTGGAATAATCCATTAAGTAGAAGTAACTACACATGTTTTCACCTTAGTATATAAAATGAAATTTTACAGGTGAAATTTCTATAATGAGGTAGAATGTAATGATCTAAAAAATATTATTCTTTTAATAAATGAACTCTTTCCTCTCAATAAATTTATACTTTATTTTAAAATAGAAGAACATAAAAAGACTTTTACATTTCATAAGAACATTACACATCATGCATATATATGGACAAATACAACAAGGAATAGTAAATGGATATACACTTGTAAGAATAGAATATTCAATAAAAAATCCATATATTTTAATTACCCTAAGAATATTTCCCATTCCATAAAGATTGTAAAAATAGAGGCGTTATGAAAGTAATTGACATTATTAATGAATGTGTAAGAACCTTCGTAAGTGAAGTAGTGAGTGATAAAGTGAGAATGATGGTGTATATGTAGGTATATATGGTTGTTTTCCATTATTATTATCATCCAATATGGTTGATGGTCATTATGACTATTAGTCAATAAAATAGTTGGTCATTATTATTATTGGTTATGTAGATTCAATTAAGTGATTATTGGGATTATTTTATAAAATAACTAATATTTTATTTTTAGAGACTATAAATATATTACATTAATAATATGTTTCTTGATAAACATAGAAGTTTTAAATAAAAGTTTTTTTCATGAAATAATCTTATGAAACACTTTTAAAATGATAATATATTTTAACAAATCCATAAGTAATTTTAATAGCAGCGAAAATGTTTATTATGCTATAAGAATTGTTAATTTTCAATAAATTAGGATTTGTAGTTAAAAGTTAAATTTATTATATTTTGATAAAATAAATTTTATTTTTGGACTCGACACATCAAAAAAATCTTAGAGTGAATTTTAAGGAATTTTCTGACAAATTAGATTTTTTGGTGAAAAGGTAAAAAATTATAACTTTATGAGTATCGTTATTTTATGGTGTCATTATTATTTCAACATGATTAAAAAATTTATGAAAAATTTTATTCAATCAAAATTTCATTTAATAATTATAAAAATTAATTTGAAAATATCAATTTTAATTTATAACTTTATACTTTACTTTTTGGAATAAAAAATGGGATTATTGAGATAAAAATTATTCTTGGTTTCTGTGCATTAAATGGGTTGGTTGGAAAGAGATTTTTGAATTAAGAATTCTTTTAAAATCCACATACCCTCACTCTCTCATTAAAAATAAAGAAAATTGGTTATAATTCATTATACCCATAAGTGGTTGGCTTATTTAATAAATTATCTAGTATTTAATCCCTTGAAACCACCCCTCCTCAAGTATAAATACCCAACACCACTTCCCATTAATATCCACTCTTGATACCCTAAGCTTGAAATTATAATAATTTCCCTCTCTAAATATCCTTCAAGGTGTCTCTGTAATGACCTGACCCACTAGGGCCTGCCTGGCTGGCAGCAAGTCAAGATTTCACAACCCCAATCCTCCCTCCAATAGTTTAGGGGGTAACGACAAGTACTAAGAAGGCATAATATAATATGCGAGGTCTTAGACTAATTTACTTGTATTCATGCACACAAATCTCCATGAAATAGTTCAGAGGAATAATAAAGGATAGTAACGTCAAGATTAAACCATACATTCAATAAACTATAGGGAACATACAAACTATGAAAAAGTAAGCCAAAGTGTAAAGGGGGAAAATACATGACCAACCATAAATGAAGTCCCAACATGAAAAAAACTAGAATAAGAAATAACTGAGAGATCCTTACTCCAGATCTATAAGTATGACCACCATATGTTTTCAATGCACCCCAAGTATCACTATGCACCATCGATGTCACCACCAAACTCTCCATCGTCTACATAATAAAAGACACATGTGGGAAAAGCCCGTGTAGGGGTGAGTATATACATACCTAGTATGACACCATAAAATATCTAAATGGATCAATAAAAAGATACAATAAAGGCCAGATCAACCTATAACAATAGGGAAATGAAATCCATAATAGATATATTTTCTCAAAAATAAACCCAGATGAGAGTGAAATAGAATCTCTATCTCTACATCCCATCCTAGGAATATGATTCTGCCTATAACTCAAAAAAGTCCATCATCAATGCCCAGTATCTCACATTTATATTGGAGAAATCAATTTGGAGGACCTTCACCTCACCACTAATCCATAACCTGAGGGACACAATCTTCAATAGATGACATGATCCTTATCATGTTAAGGGGGTTCCACTCAATAAATTGAGTAATTGTTCCCAAGTGCGATGGTGGATACTACCCAATGAACAAAATACTCATTCCCTAGAACAATAGGGGGTACCAATCAGTAAATAGATAGATAGAGGACCCACACCCTGGTTAGATAGTAGGGTTACACTTAGTTAATTGAGGACCCACAAACTAATAAGATAGGGGTTCTACCTAGTATGTAGAGGCCCCACACCCTAGTCCATCAGGGGGTACCACTTAGTAAATAGAGGACTTGCACCCTAGTGTGAAAGGGGGTACCACTTAGTAGATAGAGAGAAATATGTGGGACCTTTTCCCTAGTGTGACACATGGTTTCTATCCTTGAAAACACTCAGATGATCCTTCCTTGATCACTATCATTATTAAGCTTTTCTTAAAGAATCATCATGACCAGAACACCTCACATCATATCTCATATTCCACAATGAATGACACCATCACATTCTACATAGAAAAACAATTAGTATAGTCTACTTGAGGACCAAAATCCAAGTCCTGGGAAGGATATAGTAGAATAAGAAGTTTCTAGGAGAATACAAAATGTGTATGATGTTCCACACAGTGTGTGACCTCACTCCTCCATCTGGATGTGTTTTCCCATGGACATGGATTGGGAATCAATGTAACACTACCCGACATGTACTAGTTGTACATGTTGTATCTCAACCACTCTAGGTTTATCATGCTCCTATGATCATGTTCGTGTATATATATGTCACATACATAGCTTATTTTAAATTTATTTTTATTTTAATTTCCATAAATGCTTTGTTTTGGGGGTTTCCAAAGGTTTTATGGAGAATAGATGAGTTTTCATGAATTGGGCCAAACCGTGAGCCCAATTCCAGATTTAAAAATAAATTTTGTTTCTTTTATAACATATTAATTTTTTAATATTTTTCACTCATTACAACTCCTAAATGTACTCCCTTGATATATTAATACCAAAATTAAAATTTGGAGCCTTTGGAAATCCATAACCAAGGTGTATATGGGTTTTTATTTTATGGATTGGGACTGCCCGAAAGCCCAATTCCAGTTTTAAAAATAATATTTGATTAATTAATAACTTATTCATTTTAAAGCTTTTTCGGTGATTCCAAGCCTCAAACGCGCCCCTTGAACCCAGTAGCGCGCCCAAGCCCTCTATCCCCTCTTTGGAGCTCTTCTACATCGCGATTCAGAGCTAAACTTATTAGGGTTTCTAAAATCGGGCAGATTTGAGGAGGTAAATTCATTCCTTCATAACTTCTTCTATTATTACTCTTTTCCCCCAATTCCAATTCCTACATTACCTTATAATTCTTGTTAGAATATCAATTAAATTTTTATCTGTTTTAAAATTCATATTCTGGTCGATTTTGGGTCGTTTTCTTCAGGATTGTTTTGGGTAAGTGATTCCTTCTTGGTTTCTTCCTTTTCCCTTAGGGTTTCCACTCTCTTTCATTATGTTATAAAATTTCCAGAAGTTAGGGTTTGATCCTAGGGTTTAATTAGGTGTAGTTGTGGTCAAATATTGTGATCTAGGTCTGAATTTATCTTCCTTATGGTGCGGAGGTTGTGCGGTTGACGTTTCGAACCAAGTTTTGGGGGATTTGACACTTCCGGTAGGTGATTCCGTGTGTAATCATTTCTAGATGATTTAGTTTGATTGAATTACTTATTATGAATTATCATAATATGCTGTGTGTGGTGAAAAAATTGTTTATGTTGGATTTGGTTAAGCATTTATTTTTATAGTTTCATTTTAGATTAAAATTTTGTGTTTTTCATGTGTAACCCTTTGGGTATTATTTGGGATTGTTTTATAACATATGAATTTGGTTTAATAAATCTTGTTTGGGATGAAAATTCTGATTTGGTGGGGTATTGGTGTGCCACTAGGTCTTAAAGAGTTTTTTAAGGGTTTAAGGTGTAAAACATTATTGTACTTCTTGAAAGTGATTTTGAAAACGTGTGCATTTCATGTGGATATTTTGTGCTATTGTTTGAGGTGTTTGTATAACACATGGGGGTTGTTTAATAAAATTTTTTGGGGCTTCCAATTCTGTTTTGAATTTGTATTGGTGTGATTTTGTCCTTGAAATATGGTTTCGGAATGGTTTCTATTTGAAAAGCTTTGGTACACTATTTAGAATTGTTTTATGAAAGTTTTTAGTGGTTTAATGATTTATGTAAGAGGTGAAACCATATTGGAAAACTGTTTTGGATTGTTTATACTTTCAAATGAGCCATTTTAAATGTGAATAGTTCTGTTATGTGATGTTATCATATTTTTAGGGACTTCATAAAATTGTTAAAGGATGTGTTGGATTGTGAAAGTTATGAAAAAAAGTGTTGTGGGCTATTTTGGTGTGAGTTTGATTTCAAAATGCATTGGAATGAAAAGTGGAATTTGTGACTTATGTGATGTACATGGGGATGTTTGGTTAATGTGTGACGTGGAAGTGTTATCTACATGTGAAAACTATATTTCTTGGCTTGTTGAACATGTTTGAGCACAAAGGGAAAACCCAGGTATCTAGGTGGGTGGACGTGTACTAGTATGCTAGTGAATCCATGGGGTTTGGCCTCAGTTTCACTTAGCAAGATTGACGCTTACAACTCTAAATAAACTATGATGATGATTATTGGGGACCACTAGGTTATGGGTATGTTCCCTACTAGTGGCTCGTGCACGAGAATGGATATTTGTGATGGTTACTCTCACCGAGATACGAGGTACCTGGGACCTACAGCTAGCTAGTGCCTAGGGGTTATTTCCTATTGCTTGTGCTCATTAGTTACTTTATACTTACCATCGGCATATGGTACATTTGGCTGGAAAATTAAGTAGATTTGGTGTTTATTTTAAAAGTATTAACCCGTTAAAATAGCCCACTTGAAAACTGTTTTTATTCAAAGTTGCCTGTTTTAGAAATTGTAACTAGCTTTTCATGTTTTTGAAAACTTGCATGATTTTCATCTTTAAATGTTTATCACATAGAATCTCTTAGTGGTGGTATCCTACTGGGATTTCTCTCACACCCTACTTACACCTTTGGGTGTAAGTAGAATTTCTTATTTTATGTCACAGGATTGGGTATAGGTTTTATGCCTTTGGTTTGGGTTTTTAGCGGTCCATTGTGATACAGTGTCGTGGAGATGGCTTGAGGGCGGTGCCTCTTTCCATGTGGAGGTTCATGGGATGTCTTTTCTTGTGTTTGTACCTTTGTAATGGTGTTCAAACATTGTTTAATATTGTGTAATTCAGTTCTGAATTTTTATTAAAAGATTTTTTGGTTTGAAAAATCTAGATTTTATTTCTTGGATTCAATTGTTGTTTTAAGTATAAAAAATTTGGGTAAATTGTTCCCAATTATCATTTTATGATACCCGGGCACTTGTACTAACCCGTGGGGATCAGGAACACCCTTCGGCCCTTGGAACGGGCCGGGTTTGGTGCTGGTTTGATGGTGACCAGATCCGGTTTGTGACAAAATGGTATCAGAGGAGGTTCGCTCTCTTTGGGTCATGTTATTTTGGGAAGAGTCAGGATAGTATGGAGATCATATTGTAGGGACTTTGTATTCTAGTTATGGGTAGTGTGCCTGATCACCACACCTCATGGCAGGATTCAAGTTTCTAGGGGAAGTCGGGACCTTTCAGAGTCCTTTGGTTTTCTTGGTTTAACAATGATTAGGGGAAATGAAAAGAGAGTTGAGTTAATGGTCTCAGTAAGCTCACAGGGCCTGGTAAGCCATGTGGAGCTGGGGATATTCCCTAGAACACTCTATGTGAAAGTTAAGTGATTGTAATATGGCCGCCAACCATATGTCCAAGTCACCCACTGAAACTAGTTTCCTCTCGCATTGTCTTGTGTTCTTTAGTTTTGAAATCTTGGAACTTTGGTTTTAAACTGAGTTGGTTTTAAGAATTTTAAAGTTTTTGTGAAATGATTTTCAAATAAATATGTAATGTTTTGATTTATGAAATGGTGGAACTGAATTTTCAGAATTGTTTTGAAATGGAAAATAGTATGCTTACACCTCTTTTGAAAGCCGGAACCATATTGAAGTTGGTTTTCAAAAGTGTTTCCAATATAGTTTTCTAAACGATTAAAGGGTGTTTTAATGGGATGAGATGTTTTGAAATTGATGTGAATAACTTGAAAGTGATCTCTTTTTTAAATGGTTGTGTCCTTATGAAAAGTTTTTTTATATGTGAATTGGTATTTTGATCTCATTGTTAGCAGTTTTGAGAAAAAGGTTGGGTTGGTTGACCATTTTTTTTTGAAAAGTGGAAGGAATTTTTGTTTTACCCTTTGGTATTTCCATGAGTGACCACATGCATGGGGTTATATGGGATGATGGATGGTTGATGGCATGACTAGATGAGTGCTGGGATGGTTATGAGGAGGGTGCCCGGTGTGGCACAAAAACATGCATGTGTGAGGCCCATGGGGTACCATTGGTGGATACGCTTACTGCAATACCGTTTGTTTTCAAAGAATTGGTTTTAAAGAAAAACATGATGTCTTGATTAATAGTTTGGTATGGTTTGTATTATGGGTTTTTGAAAATGTTGATGTTGTGGGATGTTTTGAGTCCAAGAACCCCTTCTGTTTGAACTGTGTTTTGGTTTTGTGTTTGGTCGGTAAGCTGTGTCGTAGGGACGGTTAGTGGTCTCTTTTGAAAAATGTTTTGGGATGCCTTTACGGTGGTTCCCTTCATGTTTTTGGATCTGTTTTGTGGAAATTTTTGACCAATGGACCAGCTTGTTTGGGTCCTTGGGTTCTCTCATTGGATAAGGTACGCCCCCATTAAGGGTTAATGCACAACTGAAGTGCAACCCGTATTATTTATCCATTGGAAAATCCTCCAGTTGATCAATATAAGGAATATTTTATAGATCATTGTTGATTGAGTCTAAAACCATTCATTTAGTTGATTTTTGGATCCTCTTATAGTGGGATAGTGCTTGTGGAAGGTTGAAAGAGGCCTTAGTTTCTTAAGTTTCACGATTCATCGAAGGTGGAAGTGTTCTTTGGTTGTTAGTGTGGATGAGTGTCATGATTGTGTCTAAGAGGGCCTCTGGGTTCTTCATAGTTTCCTTGAAGCAAGAGTTATTATTAAACCACCAATTTTGATATTTTGGTCATGATAGGATATTGTGTCCACTTTTTGGACTTGTCTATTATTTAGGTACTTGGAATATGGTCATGTTCCATGTATTGTTTCTATCAATCACAAGGGTCATGTTCGGTGATTCATTGTGATGTTGTGTGCTCTTTTGACCATAAAGGTGAAGGTCACACAATCCTCTGAGGTTCTATGTTATGTTGGGAGTATGTCTCCCTTGTAAAAAACATCAAATCCTCTATCTTAGAGGAATGTGTTTATACGTGTCTTTCCCTTCTGTTATTTCTCACCCAAAGAAACAAGGTGCGATGTGTGTGCTTATTCTGATCCCTTGTTTCAGTGAAATGTCTGGTTTTGGTAAAGTGAGTTATGGAGTGTGTTATGTCTTGATGAACCCATCAGGGTATGCGGTGTTGTTGTTTGTGGCATCAAATGAAGAAGATCCATATAGGGGTTTCCACAACCTAACTGTGAGGCCGAAGATGCTTTAATATTTTGAGCTCCAGTCATAGGTCCTGGAGAGAAGCTGACGCGTAGTCAGGGGAAACCCCAGTGTCGTTTAAACCCTTGTAAAAAGTCCTATCCTTAGTATGAAAGATAGGAAGAGTTTAAACCTATGGTGTCATCATATTTCTTCTGTTGTTCCCGTTCGGTGGAAATAGGTGGAGGGTCTTGTACCCATGTCATCACACAATGTTATTCCCTCCCCCTTTGGTTTCCATTGAGTCTTTGGAGAATGGTTAGAAATTTGGATAGACAAGTTGAGCACACGGTTTTCACATGGTTAGTTCTAACCATGAACAAAAAAAAAATAACCATGTAGATATAAGGATCCACATAGTTATCGCACAGTTTCTCAAACTGTGCAGATTAACCGTGTGACTGTCCCAACTCTTTAATTTTGGGGTCTTTTCATGTCAACTCACGCCGGTCGGTTAAGATGGTTGGTTCTTGTGGTGGGAAGACCCACCATGGGTATCATGCATATTATTTTGTAAATTTCTAATGGATGTATACCCCTTGTACTAGGGAGTCTGTTTGGGCCTCCCCCTATTAGTGTCTTGATTCTGTCTCGGAAAAAAAAAAATTAAGTTGTCTCTTATGGTGGGGAGCCCATTTGTGTCTCTTCATACGAGTAACTCATAATTTTCATTGGTCTTGTCTGGGAAGTAGGTATTATAATTCAGGGATATCTAACTACCTACATCTTTCTTGGGTAAACATTGATATTGGAGAGTTCCCAATGGTTTAGTTATAGTAGGGTACGTGTAAACTTGTTCGATGTTGTTGTTTATTTAGGTAAATTGGTTGAGTATTGTTCAGATTGTGTTTGAGGAGTTTTCATTTGGGATAAAGCCTGAATGTACTTGATTGTTTCAGGAAAGTGGTGTATATTTGGTTTGTGAGAGTATTCCTTACTTCATTGATCACTGGAGGTGTTTTGGCCTTTGGGGGAGAAACCTGGCAAGGGAGTACCTCTTGGTTTCTTAGTTGGGTTTGGTTGTTGCTTTGGCCTTACTGTGACTTTCCAGGGCGGAAAGTTTTCATGGAGGGGAGAATTGTCACATACATAGCTTATTTTAAATGTATTTTTATATTAATTTCCATAAATGCTTTGTTTTGGGGGTTTCCAAAGGTTTTATGGAGAATAGATGAGTTTTCATGAATTGGGCCAAACCGTGAGCCCAATTCCAGATTTAAAAATAAATTTTGTTTCTTTTATAACTTATTAATTTTTTAATATTTTTCACTCATTACAACTCCTAAATGTACTACCATGATATATTAACACCACAATTAAAATTTGGAGCCTTTGGAAATCCATAACCAAGGTGTATATGGGTTTTTATTTTATGGATTGGGCCTGCCCGAAAGCCCAATTCCAGTTTTAAAAATAATATTTTATTAATTAATAAATTATTCATTTTTAATGATTTTTTGGTAATTACAAGCCTTAAACGCGCCCCTTGAACCCAGTAGCGCGTCCAAGCTCTCTATACCCTCTTTGGAGCTCTTCTACGTCGCGATTGAGAGCTAAACGTATTAGGGTTTCTAAAATCGGGCAGATTTGAAGAGGTAAATTCATTCCTTCATAACTCCTTCTATTATTACTCTTTTTCCCCCATTTCAATTCCTACATGAACTTATCATTATTGTTAGAATATCCATTAAATTTTTATCTGTTTTAAAATTCAGATTCTGGTCGATTTTGGGTCGTTTTCTTCAGGATTGTTTTGGGTAAGTGATTCCTTCTTGGTTTCTTCCTTTTCCCTTAGGGTTTCCACTCTCTTTCATTATGTTATAAAATTTACAGAAGTTAGGGTTTGATCCTAGGGTTTCATTTGGTGTATTTTTGGTCAAATATTGTGATCTAGGTCTGAATTTATCTTCCTTGTGGTGCGGAGGTTGTGCGGTTGACGTTTCGAACCAAGTTTTGAGGGATTTGACACTTCTGGTAGGTGATTCCATGTGTAATCATTTCTAGATGATTTAGTTTGCTTGAATTACTTATTATGAATTCTAATAATATTCTTTGCGTGGTGAAAAAATTGTTTATGTTGGATTTTGTTAAGCATTTATTTTTATAGTTTCATTTTAGCTTAAAATTTGGTGTTTTTCATGTGTAACCCTTTGGGTATTATTTGGGATTGTTTTATAACATATGAATTTGGTTTAATAAATATTGTTTGGGATGAAATCTATGATTTGGTGGGGTATTGGTGTGCCACTAGGTCTTAAATAGTTTTTTAAGGGTTTAAGGTGTAAAACATTATTGTACTTCTTGAAAGTGATTTTGAAAATGTGTGCGTTTCATGTGGATATTTTGTGCTATTGTTTGAGGTGTTTGTATAACACATGGGGGTTGTTTAATAATTTTTTTGGGGCTTCCAATTCTATTTTGAATTTGTATTGGGGTGATTTTGTCCTTGAAATATGGTTTCAGAATGGTTTCTATTTGAAAAGCTTTGGTACACTATTTAGAATTGTTTTATGAAAGTTTTGAGTGGTTTAATGATTTATGTAAGAGGTGAAACC
Organism: Viscum album; assembly: GCA_963277665.1. Lineage (NCBI taxonomy): Eukaryota > Viridiplantae > Streptophyta > Magnoliopsida > Santalales > Viscaceae > Viscum > Viscum album. The sequence goes on from OY728150.1 coordinate 39,776,639, forward strand.
ATATTGGAAAACCGTTTTGGATTTTTTATACTTTCAAATGATCCATTTTAAATGTTAATTGTTCTGTTATGTGATGTTTATCATATTTTTAGGGACTTCATAAAATTATTAAAGGATGTGTTGGATTGTGAAAGTTATGAAAAAAAAGTGTTGTGGGCTATTTTGGTGTGAGTTTGATTTCAAAATGCATTGGAATGAAAAGTGGAATTTGTGACTTATGTGATGTACATGGGGATGTTTGGTTAATGTGTGATGTGGAAGTGTTATCTACATGTGAAAACTATATTTCTTGGCTTTTTGAACATGTTTGAGCACAAAGGGAAAACCCGGGTATCTAGGTGGGTGGATGTGTACTAGTATGGTAGTGAATCCGTGGGGTTTGGCCTCAGTTTCACTTAGCAATATTGACGCTTACAAATCTAACTAAACTATGATGACGATGATTGGGGACCACTAGGTTATGGGTATGTTCCCTACTAGTGGGTCGTGCATGAGAATGAATATTTGTGATGGTTACTCTCACCGAGATACGAGGTACCTGGGACCCACAACTAGCTAGTGCCTAGGGGTTATTTCCTATTGCTTGTGCTCATTAGTTACTTTATACTTACCATCGGCATATGGTACATTTGGCTGGAAAATTCAGTAGATTTGGTGTTTATTTTAAAAGTGTTAACTCGTTAAAATAGCCCACTTGAAAACTGTTTTTATTCAAAGTTGCATCTTTTAGAAATTGTAACTAGCTTTTCATGTTTTTGAAAACTTGCATGCTTTTCGTCTTTAAATGTTTATAACATGGAATCTATTAGTGGTGGTATCCTACTGGGCTTTGGATCACACCCTACTTACACCTTTAGGTGTAAGTAGACTTGCTTATTTTATGTCACAGGATTGGGTACAGGTTTTATGCCTTTGGTTCGGCTTTTTAGCGGTCCATCGTGATACAGTGTCGTGGAGATGGCTTGAGGGCGGTGCCTCTTTCCATGTGGAGGTTCATGGGCTATCTTTTCTTGGGTTTTTACCTTTATAATGGTGTTCAAACATTGTTTAATATTGTGTAATTCAGTTCTGAATTTTTATTAAAAGATGTTTTGGTTTGAAAAATCCAGATTTTATTTCTTGGATTCAATTGTTGTTTTAAGTATAAAAAATTTGGGTAAATCGTTCCCAATTATCATTTTATGATACCTGGGCACTTTTTCCAACCCGTGGGGATCGGGAACGCCCTTCGGGTCTTGCCACGAGCCGGGTTTGGTGTTGGTTTGATGGGGACCAGATCCGGTTCGTGACAATATACCTTTTCATATGGGCATGGTTTTATCCCGGTATCCTGAAAATGTCCAACTGTAGAGTCATCCCCATATACTATGGTTATTCCCGTGTTCCTGGTTGTGTTTGTTCACATGTACTCTCAAAGTACGTGTCGAGCTGCCAGCACAGGGTCACATGTCGTGTTTTGGGTCCACACAATGTGTGATATTTTTCTTCACATGAAATCATTACTGCCATAGCCAGGGGACTACACTATGTTTTTTTTTACAATTCACACTGTATAGTTGGATTTTCATAGAAATTTAAGTTTATTAATGTGGATACTAGATATTCTACTTTCACCATGGATTGATCCTGTTGTCCACTCAAAATCCACTGATATCAAAGTTTAGGTCATTGGTTGTTGATCTCTGGCCTTCAACGACCAGATATCACGAATCTGATCTACTTTTATTGATTTAACATGCATTCCATTAACCTTCCATCATCTCTTTAGATCCCAAATCCATGGATTTTTCACCAGTATTCCACAAAAAAATCTTGATCCATATGAAAATAACGATTCCATTTTTTTCTCACATCCTCCATGAATATGTGGGTTTTATTGCACTTGAACCCACCCAACTGATGTCGAATTACAACCTTGAGGGAAACGGTGAATAACAAGGGTGGGGGAGTATATAAACTAGGTTAAACTATCATTATATGAACATTACTAGAAAAAAATCAAAACAATTGGTGGAGTTTAAGCATAAAACAATATAACCAATATATTATGGGGATCATGAGAAGAATGTAAATTTGTAGATCAAGAAAATAAGATAAGAATTTGTGCATAATATTTTAATAAAAGGGATGGAAACCACAAATAAAGATCCCTAACTCGATTTAGGATATATTTTTAGTGAAGAATTCATTCTCCAGTGATGAGGATGATCAATTTCATTCACTTACTCTTGATCCACCTTGATCTAATCACCATTCATTATCCAGTACTGATCCCCCAATGAAGAATGTCTAAGCCCCCTATGAAATTATCCTTGGTTTATGTTGCCAACCCTGATGATTTCTTATAACTAGGTATTTATATAGGAATTTAGGTTGTGTTCATCTAAAGTAAAATAAATAAATAAATAAATAAATATTTTATATTAATTAAATGATCCACCCAATGGATGTTTTCCTTGAGATATATGATATCGACTAACCTTAGGTAACACCTAGTGTAAACCCCATTTTCTGGAATCAACCATGGTCTTATACTTTCTATATGAGGTCTCGAATAATAGGAAAATAAGAAAAAAAATGATGCATTCATGTGAATTAAAATATATTATTATTTTTAATATATTGATTCTGAGGTCCTGAGACACCCAAACATTGCATTGACTATGAATCTAAATATATATTTATATACATGTAAATATTCAAAGTAAAAAAAATATAATAAAATGAAAGTCATTACATTCTCCCCTCCTTCAAGGAATTTTTACCTTGAGAAGTACAATATACATAAAAAAGTGTGGTACTGAGTATGCATCTAACTCTCTCTTTCCTTGGATCTCTTCTGTATGCTTATGTGATACCAAAGAACACAACCCAAATTAATGGTCTATCCTTATAGGATCCTCTCATTCTGATCCTCTTTCACCCCCAGTTACTCCGATAAGGTTTCTCCATCCTAGATTTCTAGCTTTCCACAATCAATAATGCGCATAGGTTCATTAATTTATCTCCTTAGTTGTGAAACATGAAAGATTTTATGAACCTGATCTAGTTGTGGGGGTAAGGCTAAGTTGTAAGAAACATCACCAACTCTCCATAAGATCTTGAACATCTCGATAAACCTCAGGGATAACCTACCCTCTGGAAAAACCTCCTTAATCCTCATCGTGGTAAGAATCTAAAGAAAATATGGCCTACCTTCTCAAACTACAAGGTCTTATGATGCAAATATGTATAAGATTTATGTTTACTCTTTTATATCCTCATACTCTCTCGGACCACCTGAACCTTCTCCACCATCACATGTACTATCTCTTCCCCAGCCAGAGATGTCTTATTAATCTCATTCCTTTATAAGGGTGACTTATGGTATCCCATATAGGGACTAAAAAGGTTTCATGTTGATAGTATAGTGATATATATTTCTATAATAAAACTCTACTAATGGAAATTTCTCCTCCCAACTCTGACTAATTCCCAACACACAATACCTCACTATATCCTTTAACACCTGGATAATCCGCTTGGTCTTCCCATCCATATGGGGGTATAATTTTGTACTAATCCTCAAATAGGTCCATAATTCCTCTTGTAGGCCTCCCCATAACTGTGAAGTGAATAGAGAAATATGGTAGGAGACAATCGTTGAGGTTACCCCATGATGTCAGATGATCTCCTACATGTAAAGTTACCCCAGACTATCCATCAAACATTTTCCCTTAATGTAAAGGAAGTGTGTAAACTTCATGATTCATTTAATAATCACCCAGATGGAATCATGGCCTCCCATTTTATGTAGAATCCCCATCATTAATTTAATGGATATTTAATCCCATTTCCACTCCGACATCTTAAGAGGTTATGTATAGCCTTCTAGAACCTAGTGCTCAGTCTTCACCTGCTAACATGTGAGACAATGAGAGACAAACTCAGTAACTCTCTACCTCATGAAAGAATATAAGAACTATCACTGAAGTTCCTTGTACATATTTTCGACACCATGATGTATAAATAAAGAGTAAGTGTTAAACTCTTTCATTACCTCATCACACAATGTGACTGGAACTACCGGCTATCCCTAGAAAAATATTACATGCTCCCCTCCTTCCGAAAATACATATAGTGCATCTCTTTAGGATATCTAGTCATGTATAACTATATAGTTTATGTCTACCAACTGAGCCTCTCTCACACACTAAAGAATAGAAAGAGTCACAACCATCGATTGAAGAAAAATTACACCACTCTCCTCCACTAGGTTCAACTATAAAGAATCCAACTGCTTAGATGCCTCCTCCACCAAGAAAGAACAATAATTCCTACTAAGAGTATATTCCACCACATTGAACTTACCCAAATAATATACTATCTTGATGTCATAGTTATATAGAAACTCCAACCAATACCTCTATATGAGGTAAAGATATCTCTGAGTGAAGATTTACTTGAGACTCTAGTGGTCTAAGTATACAAAAAAGTTCTCTCCAAAAAGACAGTGCCTCCACATATATAGAGAGAAGACTACTGCTACGAAATCATGGTTATGATTATCATAGTTCTACTCATGGTTTCTCAACTACCATGACCCATATGAAATCACTTATTTTCTCTACATCAACAAACTATCGATCCCATATCTAGAGGAGTCACAAAACACTCTGTAATCCATGAAATATTTCTATAGTATCAACACAAGAGCACTGTTCAACCTCAAACTCATCTCCTCAAAGGATTTATGACACTACTCGATTGAGATAAATGTATTCTTCTTAGGTGTTAGGAAGTTTAAATAGGATATAATAATAGAGAAGTCTTTAATGAACCTCCTATAAGACCCTACCAATTCGAGAAAACTATGAACCTCTTACATGCTATGGGGTGGTTCTCAAGCAGGCACTGCATCATTATTCACCAATTCGATAGCTAAACCATGATGAAAAATGATATACCCTAGGAAGTGAACCTTTTAGATCCAAAAATTAAACTTTTAGAGATTTCCATAATGTTGGTTCTCCCAGAGCAAGTATTGGACTATCCTTAGATGGTCTGTATGATCCTGCTCAAACATATAGTAAATGAGTATGTCATTTATGAAGAAAACCAAAAAATGGTACAAGTTTGTATGGAATATCTAGTTCATAAATGACATAAACACTGCAGAGGAATTCACCATAGTGAAAGGAATAATTGGGAACTCATGTTGTCCATAAGAAAATCAAAATGTCACCTTTGTAATATCATCCTCACAAACCCTCAATTGGTGGTATTCGAACCTGAAATCAATCTTTGAGAACCAAATCACACCTAAAAAATTGGTCAAATATGTATTTAATACTTAGAAATGGGTAAATTTTATTTATAATTACCTGGTTCAAGTAATTATAATCAATTAAAGGCCTCAATTTCTCATCCATTGTTTCATGAACAACGCTGGAGCTGCCCAGGGGGACACACAGGGTCTGATAAATGACTTCTCTAAAAGTTCCTCCAACTACACCCTCATCTCCTTAGGCTTAGTATGGACCATATTATATGAGAAATAAGATATTGGTTTGTTAATGGGGTGTAAGTCAATTTATAATTCCATCCATCTTCTTAGAGGTAGTCCCAGAACATCCTCAAGGAACACATCCATAAATTCCTCCACTACTGAAGGGATCCAGATTCCTGAATAGATCATTGTGATAAGGTCCAAATTCACTAACTCATAGGTGATGGTTTGTATGCTCATAATCATAAGTCCCACTCTCTCAACCATGTGATATCTCACACTCAAAAAGGAGAGTCTTGTCGCATCAGTCTGAAGGCATCTAACTTGTATACGATGATAATCAATCTGGGATTTCATACTGGATGAAGAATCCATACCATAGATGATATATTAAGGTTTCATCATGATGAAAAATAGGTCCCATGAGAAACTATCTCCACCAAGTTTCAGCTCTCACTACCCCATAGATAAGTGATATCGAAGTAGTGTTCCCTATAAGAACCTCTATCCAAAACTATTTGGAAGAAAAATCAACTAGAAGCTATAGCTATTTCACCAGGTATATGTAGATGAAGGAGGGACTCTCACTTATTTCTATCAATAAGGGAGTAAGAGTAGAATAATCAAAAAAATTACCTTGAATTATCTCATGTGCAACCTACTCATTTCCTTCCATAGGAAATAACTTCATGTGGCCCCAACTGATAGATTTTTAAGCCTTACATGGGCCACCTAGTGGTGGTGGTGGGAGTAGATCATGGAATCTCCCTTTACCAGAAACTCCTCCCTCTGAATCTCCACCTACTCCTTTTGATGCACCACCTCTATGAAGGCCGCTCGGACCATGCTTGTAGATCATTGATCATGGTGTTTCCTCTTACATGGTGGTATATCTCCTACCCGCCTACCCTCATTAGCTCAATGGGTTGATAAATAAAAAGACAAATGAATTCACCCATAAAAATCATAGAATCTCCCCACTCTGAGAAAATTGAGACCTCTATGTGAACCCTAGGTTCCATGTCTACATGACTGGGTCTGGCCACAAGGAGGTTTTCTACCCTGAAACACTGCCGAGTGGCGCCTACTATCTTCTATAGATGACTCCACACCATGACTCCCACTGCCAGCTCTAGCTTCATGGTATCCCTCTAATAGGGATATCTCTATAAGTAGAGCCTTCTCTAGCACTACCTCATAGGTATAAATACACAAGGGGACCACAATGGAAATAATTTTTATGCATAGACCCTTCTCAAAATTCCATGACCAAAAGTAAACATCTAGAACCATGTTAAGGGAGTACCACATAAGATTGTTGAACCTCATGATATACTCAAAAACTTTCATACTACCCTATTTTTGCTCATGAAAATCCTGGATTAAAACTGAGTGAAAGTATGAGGGGAAATATTTCTCATGAAACAGATGATAGAATTCAAACCATGAGAGAATTATATCATCATGTGTATGTGTGATTAGAATTCACTAGAACCATGTTGCTCCATTTAAAATTATGGTTTCCAGAGAAACCATATGTTCAGTTAGGGTCTACATGAGATTGAATACATATATCATAAACTCAATCTAATCATTCGAAGCCTAGGTATTTGGATCTCTGTGGAACCTTAGCAGTATCTATCACTTGAAGTCACGTAACACACTAAGATTACACGCATAGTCATCTTTACCTACTAGAATTAACTTCTTCTAAATAGGTGGGGAGCTTCTCCATTCCCACCTGAAGGTAGCACCTCATGTGATGGCCCTAATTTTAGGCCCCAACACTAATTGGATCATCATCATGACGATCTTGAATTGATAATTTGTATGTCTATCTTCATTAAAGAACCCTAAAAGTGATCAAGATGTACCATAGTTAGATGAGAATATATATGGGGAGATAAATCAAGAAGAATAGTCAAAGGACTCAATCCAATATGATGCATGTACCACTATTCCTTGCAACTAATTTCTTGGTATTTTGAGTTGAAAAGAAGGTAGTTAGAGTCATGGTGTATGGATATTTTAGGTGTTGTACCAAAACTAGTTTCTCTAGTATAAAATCAATAATCAAGACACTTAAACACCATTTCACTATGTCCCAACTGGTTCCTCATAAGGGGAAAATGCCAAACACCATCCTAAAAAATGAACTTCTCTAATACCACTCTATAACAACCTGGCCGACTAGGGATTGCCTGGCCAGCGGAAAGCCAAGCCGCCACAACCCCAATCCCACCTCCAATGGGTTTTTGGATGGTAACAAGTGACACAAAGGCATAATATAATTTATGAGGCCTTATCCCAATGTACCTATACACATGCATCCAACCATCTTCTTGAAACAGTGAAGATGAATAATAAAGGATAGTAACATCTAGAGAAAACCATGTATGTAATAAACTATCAAGAATACAATAGAGTATGACAACATAATCCAAAAAATAAAGGGTAAAATACACACCCATCCATAATTGAAGTCCCAAAATCAAAAAAATTAGAATAAGAAATAACTAAGATATCCCAGCTTCTGAAATCAAATTTCAACCACTATATGTGGTTAATGCACCCAAACATCACTATGCCCCACCAAACTATCCATCGTCTACATAAGACATGAAATGTGTGGGAAAATCCCATGTAGGGGTGTGTATATACATACTCAGTAAGATTCCTTGAAAACCTCAAAGGGACAAATATAAAAATAAAGCAAATGTCAAATCAAACCATTACAAGAGGGAAAGAAAAACCATTATAGATATAAATGCTCAAAAAGAAACTCAGACAAGAGAGAAATGGGATATCTATCTCTACATCCCAGACCATGATCATGAGTCTTCCTGTATATCAAATAGGTCCATCATCAATGCCTTTCATCTCACGTGTCTGTCTGATAAATCCATGCGGAGGACCTGCACCTTGCCACTGCTCCATAGGCCAAGGGGGAATAATATCCAATAGAGGTACCACACCTCAGTAAATCAAGGGGGTATTTCACTAAATAGATAAAGTAACTGTGCCCTGGTGCGATAGGGGGGTACCACTTAGTGAATATAGGACCCATTCCATAAAATGATATGGGGTACCACTCAATAGATAGATAGATAGAGTAACCACAACCTTGTATGATAGGGGTTCCACTAAGTGAATAGAGGACCTACACCCTAGTATGATAGAGGGCACCACTCAGTAGGTAGAGGAACCACACCCTGGTCCATTAGGGGTTACCACTCAGTAAAAAAGGGACCCACACCCTATTGTGATAGAGGGGTACCAATCAGTATATATAGAGGAATATAGGAGACCCATGCCCTAGTGTGATACAGGTTGCTAAATGTGATAGCTCTCAGATGATCCTTCCCTGATCATTGACATTGTTGAGCATCTCTTGAAGAAGTTTCATGATCAAAACACCTCACTTAGTATCTTATATTCCACAAAGAAGTCCACCATAACATAATTCGAAGAAAAAACATAGGATATGATACTCATGAACCAAAATATTAGTCTTGAAGAAGGATATATGAGGGGAAAAAGTTTCTAAGGGAATACACAATGTGTATGGGGGTCCACACGACATCTGACCTCACCCTATCACCTGGATGTGTTATCCCCTATACATGTATTGGGAATCCATGTCACACTACATGTTGTGTACTAGTTTTACACGGAATGTATTATCAACACAAGATCTACCCATTCTCTTTCATACATGCCTATGAATATTGTCCCATGCCCTTGTACATGGTCATGTCTCGATATCCTAGTTGTGTCTGAGTACATAGTCATTCCAATGTACTCTAGCCATTCCCATGTGTCTAGTAATGCATGTGACCATGTACTCCTAGATTATTTTCAAGATATCCGCAAAGGGTCACATGACAAGTGGTTGGTCCACATGGTGGTTTATATTTTTCTATGACCGAAACCCAAGTCATCATAACTAGGGGACAATATGACATATTTTCTTCATAGTACACATTGTGTGGTTGAGTATTTCATAGAAACTGAATTTTCTTCATTCAAATCTCATATCATCCATTTCCACCAATTATTGTTTCTTTTTACCACTTTAAATCTATAAAAATCAAAGGTTAGGTCACCGGACATCAATATACAGCCTCTGATGGACAGACATTGGGAATATGATCTACCGTCGATGAACTGTCGCATGTCCCATGTGCCTTCTGTCGCTTCTCTAGATCCCATATCCATGGAGTCATCACCCAAATCCCATAATGAATCTTGATCCATCTGTCAATCACAGTTTTGTTCATTTTTTTCACATCTTTCGTGAATCTGAGGGTTCGATCATGCTCGAACCCGCCCCGAAAATTCTAAGCCACGACCCTAAGGTATAAATATGAAGAACACGAATAACGAAGGGGGGGAAGCACATAAACAAGGTGCAACCATCATTTTAAAATTGTTCTTAGTAAATGATCACCAAAATCAGGGGATTCTAGGGGATGATGGACACCACAACACAATAATTATATCAAATCAATATCTTTAATATATTGCGGGGCTCATGCGAAAAAAAGTAAAAGTTTGAGAAAATTAGACAATAATTCCTGAAAAATATTTTAATCAAAGGGTTGAAAAAATGACGATTCATACATTGATTTAAGATTGAACATTAGTGAAGAATATTTTCAATAGTTATGAGGATGATCTGTTGTATTTTATATCTCTCAATCCACCTCAATTTGATGGTCATTTATTATATAATCCCAATCATCCAATGAAGAACATCCAAGACCCCTCTCAAATCCTCTTAGGGTTATGAAGATAACCCTGAAAATTTATTATAATTGGTTATTCATGGAGTAATTTAGGTCATGGGTATTTAAAATAAAATAAATAAATAATTTATTTATTTTAATTAAATGCACCCACCAATGGCCTCTTTCCTTGGGACATCCGACACTGACAAACATTACGTCATATCTAGGGTAAAACCAGCATTTTAGAATCAATTATGACTTCATATTTTCCATCTGAGGTCTCAAATACTGGTAAAACATGAAAAACTGAAATAATTCATGTTTTTACATTAAAAGAAATTATTATTTTTAATATATTGATTCTAAGGTCACGAGACACCCAATCATCATTCCAAATACAAGGATAAATCCAGATATACATACATGGAAATATTAAAAGTAAAAAATAAAATAAAACTAGAGTCATTACAGTCTCCAAGTTCTAAAGTTTTACCTCTCTAATATTTATGAAGCTACTCTTCAATGTAAAGGAACTCTCTTCTTATTATTTTTCATTCAAGTATCTCATTTTTTGTGTCTTATAAATATAAATATACTTTATTTTCATTTAATTTTGATCTTTTAATTAGTAAAAAAAGTTTTTTTATCAATGATAGACTTTCATTCTCTCTAATTATGTCTTTAACTTAATCCATGTTGTATATCAGCATGCTATTAAAATCATTTCATGAATGTTTCTCATTTTCTTGAAATAATCTGATGTTATGAATACCCAAATATACTCCTTATCCCTGGGTACTCAACTAGATGTAACTGTAATTTATTGATTCAGGATTTACATGTATGAAACCCATATTTTCTAATCATTGGGTAAAAATGAATAAAATTTCAAGTCTTCAAAAATCTATATACTCATTAATTTTATATAAAACCCATTATTTATTTTCCACGGGTTACTAATGAATTTTTTTATTGTGATCTATATGGAACAAATGAATTTATACATATGAAGGGTTCACCCTGATATCAATCCAACATATTGGGTTAATAATTAATCTCTAAGGATAACATGTTTTATAATACCCTGGTGAATAACATTGGTAATTATGTAGGATGTCACCTTGGTGATATGATTATGAATGTATTATTTTTATGTTGTATCCACATTTCCATGTTTTAAATCAAGTACTTATGATTATTATCTCACTATATAGCTCATGTTTTATCCATTATGATCATTCATGTTACATTTAATTTGTTTTACCTTATATGGATTTATTCTCACACATTTATATTAATGTGTGTCCCCAATTAATTACATGCAGTGAGGTGACCTAGGATGAAATAACAAAGGAGTCTTTTAAAAATGATTAAATAAGGTTTATGTTTATGTTTTACTTTTGTAATTCATGTATTATGCACCTGGTTTCCAAGACACTAGACCACAAAAGATCCTTAGAAGTTATTAATGTAATATTTTGTTAAGTAATTTTGTTAAAAATAATGTATTAAAAAGGGGGTTGTCATAGTTTTGATGGGTTATGGTATATTTAGGGTTTTGGCAGGACCCATAGGTTGATTTTGTGAATCTGGACCCAGGTTTAGGATAAAATTAGATAGTAGGTTTAAGTTCATGCCACATCATAAGTCATTTCAGCATAATGAAGTCCATATAGGATTACCTTCTATTATAGGTGGTCAATTTCACTGCATTGTATAAATGTTTCCCCATGAGTCCCTCATCAAGGGTTTTTTTCATAGTGATGGAGGAGTTCATGATGCAACGTGACCCAAGACCCATGTGGCCAAGTTTGGTTATTCTTCCTTAATGAGGTGTACTACTCCATAGCATAATGGGCCACACTATAATGTGACTCAAGGTAGGGGCATTGCACCATGATCCATAAGGCCATACTGAAACCCACCTTTTATGTTTTAAAAATAATAATTAAATGGTTTGAAATGGGAAAAATTAAATAAGGGTTCCTTATTTTACCTAGCAGCATCTTCATGACTGACACTCCTCTTCTCCCTTGTTCCCCTCCTCTCAAAAGGATCCCCCCATTTAATCTTGAATTTTCAAACTGTTTGTCATATAGGATTTTCATGGGTAAGTCTATCACTCCACTTTCATTATTTATATGATTCTATAATTATTATATTACATTATTATAGTTGTGACCTAATTTAGGCATTTTCTTATATTTTAGAGAAACCATTTATTGGGGATATTTTGTTTAATGATCTTAAATTAGTAGGCTCCTGGTGTACTATAGTATATTTTCCATAACTATTTCTAATGGTTTATAAGTGTTTTTATGTGATGTATGATATGGGATCTCACCTCTCATGTGTAATTAACCTGAAATTAATCCAAATTATTTACCTTGGTCCCATGTGAGTAGTTTATGGATATCAAATCCATGATATACCCTCTGATTATTATACTTTGGTGTTATGGTCACTGATGGTCATGATCATAATATAAAGTGGGTTAATCCTTATACTAAAAAAATACAATTATTGGCCCTTTAAGTTATAACATAACATAGTGGATTTTATTTGGTTCCAATTAATCTCCTTGAATATAAAATATGTACTTAACCTATGAAATAATATGTGTTTTTCTCTTAAAGAGAATGAGACTTTAGTTATAGGAACTTTAGATTTCTTGAAATATATAAGGGATATGAGAAAAACTTCTTTAAACTAAATGGTTCATAGGGGACTATACCATGGATAAGACTTATATATGGGTTGGAATGATAGGTCAAACCTAGTATGTATTATATAGTTATGGATATTATTCCCAACCATAAAAATTTAATTAAATATTATTATGATATAAACATTAAAGTGTTGATATGAGGGGTAGAAAACATATGGGTTGAGACCGATATAGTCTTAGGTCAACTTTGTCATAGTATTATTATTAATTTGAGATAGATCAAAATGTTATTAAGTAGATATCATTATAGAATCATAGATGATTTTACTCACCATCTTGATATGAGCTTGGATCAAGACTCTTTATGTTTCAGATCATTCTATACTTGGGACACTTTCTCATTGGTCTTACTATTGTCCTAATAAAGGGTGAAGATTATTATTGGGTGAGATAATATAAATAGGGGTTATTTTCCCCTTTTTCTCTATATTGATATGTCAGGTTCAAGATACCTATTTGGTGAGACCATATATATAGGGGTTAACATTCCCATTTTTCATGATATTCATATGAAGTGATCGAGATACCATCACTTGATATTCTTATACCCATGATCCACTTTACTGTTAAACTTATATTGATTTGAGCCTTGATCAAGAAACCATGGGATGAGAATAAGATAATCATGAGTTGAACTTACCATCTTCTTTAAACTATTATAGGTTATGGTCAAGATTTTTTAGGACTAACACAGATACAAGCATGGGGTCACATATAACTTTATCCTTATATGTTTATGTATGGTGGTCAAGATGCTTTATGGGATAAAATATTTATAGGCAAGGTAAAATACTACCCCTTTGTCCTTATGGTTTATTATGATATGGTCAAAGGCACCTTGACACTAGTCTAAGAAGGTATGGTCACACCTTAGGTGGATGGTTGAGAAATTAAGGGTGTGACTTTATTTATGATTGTTTTTGTTATTAATTATTCCATCATATCACTTAATTTATTAGCCTATATATTCTATAGGTACACTATTGGTAGTGTCCTATTAAATTTTACTCACACACTTCTCAGGTTCTATGGTGACAAAGAAGGCATTATGGTTCATGATCCGGATTGGGGAAAGGGTGTTACTATTTATGGATAAGATATAGAGCAACGTTGGAGTCTGGAGATAGGACCAGACATAAAATTAGAACCAGATTTGTATTTATCTCCACTATTTTCTTTATTTTTGGGATAGGTGTTATATGATCTACCCATAAGATATCTTATTCATATATATATGATGGTGTAACATTACAGTTTGTTATTTTGTTATATCATGGGTTATATTGTTTATTGTGATTTGAAAATAGTTGTGTTGTTCACTTTTATTATGTTTTCTATATCATGTGACTATTTATATATATTTATTTCACTTTTTTGTTTACGGGAATTTGTATCATAGATGTTTTAGTCTTCTAACGAAATTCATAGACCTTTGTCATTGGTCGATTTCCTCTGGAATATGGGGAGGTGTGATTGTAGCATGTGTCACCCATTTCAAGCATGGTGGAGGTAAAATAGGATGATAATGAAATTATTATATATTATTGTATATGATATAAATCATGGATATAGGTATCAACAGACATGTGTTTGATAGATAACATGTAAAATCCCTTTATAGTCCGTGTAGTACTAATTCCTTAATAGAGACCACTCCTTTATTATATTTATAAATTCAAGAATTCATATTCATTTTTAATGCTAAAAAGGGTAATGGGGTTATAATTTCTGGTTAGGTAAATGGGGATAAAGTTTTATGAAACTTAGAGAGATACTTTAAAATTATTTTAGAGACTATTCAAAATATGTTTTGAATGAATATTCATAGGTTATTATATATAATGTGATACATTGTAGAATTGATAATAGATTTCAACAAAACGTTTTAGAAAATTTAAAAAGTAATTTTAGATATTATTTCACAAGTTATTGTATATTGTAAAATATAATATAAAATTTTAAAAAGTTTATGTAGATTTAGTGAAATTTAGAAATTGATAAATATATACCCTAAATCCTATATACATGGTATGTTTTTGTACATATATCATAGTGTATAATGTAACACACCTTCAATTTCAATGTTTTTTTATTTAAATTCTATAAAATATCATGTAATTTGATGAATTGTGGTTATTGAGAGAGTTTTTAATGGCCTAGGGTTGGGTATTGAAGAGTTGGTGGTGATTAGGGGATGAAAATACCTCAATGTGTATGCTATCGTGATGTGGTGAAGGACATTATAGTGTGGTGATCTAGAGTTGGAAAGTTTCATAATGAAACCACTAGGTTTATACCTTGAAGTATCCACAGTGTAGACCATTGTGTCATGATATTGAAGGTCACACTATCATGGTGATTCATAGGGTATTGGGTCCCTCTTTTAGGGAGTGGTTTCCCCATGATTCTGAGGTACATTCCATAAAGTGGTCTGGGGATGGGTGCATTGAACCATGTCTATTATGGTCATTCCACATCCTACCTCCTAGATTGTTTTATAATTTTAATTAATTTTTTTAATGGTTAATTTTTTTAATTTCCCTCATTCTTCCTTTATCGTAACTCAGCATGAATTATATCCCCTTGGATCCTAACTCCTTAGATTCTCTAGATTTTACCAGCTCTTTTATTACCCATTTGAATTTTCATTCATCACAGTTGGGGGGATATTTTTTGGTATGTTCAATGTCATGAAAGACCTATATTACTCTTCTTCTCATTGTTTCCCCTTAGTTGATTCCAAACCCATAATTTTAAGGTTTTTTTATGATTGTAGGTATTTGGTGGATTTGAATCGTTTAAGGTAGTATAGTTCGGAATGTGATCTCCCTAAGGATTGAGGTAAAAATTCATTACCACATTGCATCCTTTATATATGGTTATATGGATTGTCGTGTATGCAGCTATGTGCATTTTATGACATTGTTATTCCTTGGGTACCAAAGTGGTAAGGTAAGTCTTGATTGATGTAATTATCCCCTTATAGGGCGGAGAATCGTGGAATGGATTTTTCACAATGAAACCACACCTAATATTATGGATTAAGATGGGGTTGCATACTTGATTAATTAGGATTATAGTGAGTTAATTAGGCTTGGTTAAGATTTTGGTGAGCATATAGTTTAAATTATAAGTTGGGGTAATGAATTCTAAAAAATGTGAAGGTGTTGGGTGGGTAAGCATGGATAGTGTGAGTGACCTAGAGGGTTATGTTGGGAGTAGACAATGTCCTATTATTATAGAACCCTTATGACCTAGTTTTCTCTTAGGGATAGTGTTTAAACCTCACGTATTAAGTGATGGATTAGTGACCCTATTAAATGTTATATTTTTTTGTGTTTATTTATGATGAGGTTATGTGACCACATTATGAGTGAGAGGATGGTGTCCTATAGTGAATTTTTGTGACCACGTCTAGAGTCAGAGGGTGGGGGCTTATGATGTGGTTATGTACCTACACCCTAAGTGAGAGGGTGCTAGTGTAGATTAATAATGTGTGACCTCCCCTAGGTGAAAGGGTGTTGTTCATGGAATCAACATGATATTGTGACTTGAGTAAGAAGATATTGGTCATGTTCTGATATATACATATGTCATGAGATTAATTTTCCTTCTAATGTAGAGATGAATATGGTATTGTCAGGGTTCGTGGTGGCCTTGTTAGTGTAGAATGACCTGACAGGGATGCATTCTTGTCTATATATTTATTTATATCAGTGAATACACTCACATATATCTATTAAAATTATTATAAGGACATTGTAATGGTATTATATTGGGTTTTATTAATCACACCCGACAAGGGCACCTCAATGCACATGCATAATTTTTTATCAGGGATCTAGCTAGGGGAAAAGACCCTACATTATGAACATGATAAAAAAGAGTGGGATATAGATAGGGGTGGTGATAGGATATAATCAGAGATATTTTACAATCATACCTCTATTAATATTTTGTTTTTTTGTGACTATTTTATCTATTCATCCACTATCTTTGTGGATCCCTTTGGTTGTAGATTTATGACCGACATGTCTCTATTTTATTATTGCTTGTGATGTTATTTGAATGGTTTAATTATCATTATGATTCCATACTATATTTATTTATTTATTATTGCTTCTGTAGTTTATATTGTTGATTATTAATAATATTAAGGGAATAATACCCACACTACATGAATCAGGACCTTGATACTAGTTGGTGTCCTCTTGCATACGGGGAGGTTCACTGGAGTCCATATAGCACTCCATATCAGACTAATGATTTCATTCATGGAATTACAGTAATATGGGGGTGTTCTATAATGTATGAAATGACTGATACCGAGACATATCATATGACTTGGTAATAGATATCATTAGATAGGGTATAATTGATATTGCACCTATGCCTTACTCATATCATAGAGCATGCTATAGATATATCATAAATATTATAATATTGGTTAATCATATTGTATGATTAACATTGGAAGGTGAATGGTATGTGTCAGAATTTAGTTTCTCTTCCATATAAGATATCATTTATTATTAATATTTCATATGACAAAATGATTAGTATAATTGATTGAGGGTTATAAATATCGTAACCATATGAATCACTCAAAGATTAGGTAATGTTCAAAAATTGAATGGAAATATCATAGAGAATCCCCAATTTCTATATAAAGTGGTCAAGTCCATTGAAATAGGTGACTAATTACTTTATGTCAATTCACTTGATTCACCCCAAGCTCTCTTCCCCTTATTCTATTTCTTTGATAGGTACTAGAATATAGTGGAAATAATGAGGATCTCACCCAAGCATTGGGTGATTCCTTAACCTTTGGATATATCTAGGAGGAAGGAGTGATTTGGTTTCTTCTCAGTGATCTTAATCAAGATTATAGTTGAAGATAGGGAATTCGACCAATAAAGTTGAAAGGTATACATATTTTCTTTATTTTATAGTGTACATGGTTTTAATTTCATGGTATAATGATCTTTTTAGGGTCTATTAGTGTATTATTTTTATTTAATTAGTGTTATTTGATCCTATGAAACCTATAAATATATAACTAATTCCTAATAACCCTAAACTTAGGATTCTAGGAATGGTTTAATGTAATAAATTTTCATTTTTTGTATATAAATTATGTATATGTTGAACATAATCTAAAAGTGTGGGTATGAGGTCATCATATTTTGTATAATAGTAGAGTTCAGTAATTTTTGGGAATTATGATATAGAAATATGAAGATGTAAAACTTAGTGACATAAAATTTAGTTCTTGAAAACTAGTTCAAGTATCACTGGTATAGAAATATAGGGTTAAAAAATTATCTCTTTCTATATTGAGTATTTTTTTTAACTAATGTTCATAAAATTCTAAATATAACTTTAAGGATTTGTATTACGGTTAGTAAAAATATATAATAATAATAAAAACATATGATTATCAAATAAATGAAAAATGAGAGGATATAATTTATTTAAGGGAGAAGAATGTAACATCCTATATTTTGTACAGGTATTTTTTTTATTTTTACAATAAGTTATATTTGTGTAGAAATTAAATTTTAAATTTTATGTTATAATCTGATAAGTTATTTATTATCCATTAATTATTTATATTTCCTAATTAAATAAATAGGTCCCATATGAAACTATATGGTGATTATATTCTATAAATAAATCACATAAACCACATAGAATAAAAACACAATATTATTTCATCAATATTGAACAATATATATATATATATATATGAATAATAAATATATTCTATATAATTAAAAAATCAAAATGGAATCATAAAAACATAAAAACAACATGATAAGAATTTTGAAATCTATAAGTTCATAATATATTATAAATATTGAATAAGTGAACAACACTATAAAAGAAAAATAAAACATTGGAAATAAGAAAGGTATTTTATAAATATTTTATTGAGAATATTGAGAGAAAAGTAAGGGAATAAAATGTGTTAAATTTAAGGGGTATATATAGGGTAGTAAATGAAAATATGTCCTTTATAAATATGGCTGTTAGATTAGTAACAAGACTGGTAGAATAGTGACCTGATCGTTGAATAGTAAAATGTTGAATATAATTAAAATTCCAGCACGTGAACATAAAAATACCACAAATTAATATTTAAAGTAATGAATATAATTTTAAAATTCATCTAGAGTAATTATTTTTATATTGTGTTTTAACTTTAATATTAATACCTTATTATTATAAAATTGATATAAATATTAAATTTACCAAAATAATAAATTTGTTTTTATAAAATGGATTGAAAATTTCAAAATAAATTATAAAAATTAGTTAATAGTGAATTTTTTGTAATTTTATATAATAGTCAATTTTTTAGGTAAATTGTAAAACACATGATGCGATATTTGGAATAATATTTTCTACAAATCAATATGTGATTTATAAATTAAATAAATTATATTAAAATGTTAAATTTGATTGCTAAAATCTATAACAAAATTTACTAATATTATAATAAAATTTTTAGGTGGTTAAAAAAACTTCTATAATAAAAATTGAATTTTGAACGTATTATGAGATTTTTTAAAAATGATTTTATTATAGCTATAAATTTATTATGATAAAATAACTTCCATATCTGGAATAAATATTTTAAATTATATTAGGGATAAATTTTGGTGTTTCTCATAAATAATTAATTAAACAAATAATTAAATTGGTATATATGATGCAATAATGATGTAACAATGACATCATCGTGAAAAAATGTCATAAGGGATGTCATGAATTGAATATTTTAGAGAAGTGGGAATGAAATTATATTATTAGTATTATAAAAGACTACTATTTCAAATCTTGGTCATTAATTAATTTCAAACTCAATATTTTAATGCAAAATACCCCCTTCATGTGAATATACTCCCTCTTACAACAACAAAAAAATAACTTCAAAAATTCAACCTAGTGACTAAAGTATACCCATGTAACTTCTTTTAAACCACTTAAGAGCCTTGTATATGTTATAGTATCACACTAAACCAAGCCTCTCAATTAATTACTCCCTTAGAAATGGAGAAAACTTCAAGGATAAGGTAACATTCCTTCAACTTATTTTAACTTTACTTATTTAATTCTTTTATTATTCAATTTATATATAAACCAATCCTACAAGAATTAATTAATTAGAATATTATTAGAATATTAATTTTATTATACTACATTAAAATTATTGTAAATTATTTATAATAAACATTTATTATCCCCTCACTTTCAACATGTCCCATTAATAGTCATTTTTATAACCTAATAGGATGTTGTCAATTATTTATTTATCATCGTCTTTACAATTGGTTGGTATATTTTTTATGTGCATATATAAATTTTCTTATGGAACTATATAATTATTATGAACCAATATTTGGATCTATTTCTCTAGTTAGTCCCTCTTATAATTAGGTATTCCTCTACAACAACAGATTTTTATAAACATTTTTCTTTCTCTTAAATATATATATACACACACATATAATCTATATACCTATTTTGACATATCTCATTAATTGTTTGTTTTAGTGCCAATGAGGACATTGTCAAATTATTTACTTACCACGTCATTTATGGTTGGTTAGTTTAGATTATATATATAATGTATTATTAATATTTTGGAGTTAATGAAAGAAATAGATCAATCACTACAGAAAAACCATTATATGCCCATGGTTTTAAACCATGGGTATAGCCCCTAAAACTATGGATATAGGCTATACCCATGGTTTTGGGAACCATGGATGATGGGGGCATGGGTATATACCTATACCCATAGTTTTTATACAAAAAACATGGTTATAGGTCCTAGAGATTCTATCATACCCACAGTTTGAAAAAACCTAGCATATATATTAATACCCATGGTTTGAAAAAATGTGGGTAAATATTATCCCACCAGAGAACCTATACCCATGGTTTGGAAAATTGTGGGTATTGGTAGCTTCCTTCATTTTCTAGCAGCAACAACAACTCCTCTTCTACCTACTCTTGAACTTGTAAATCAAATAAAACACATAGTATACATTCAATGCAGTACAAATATTATATATTTATAATTCAAAGAATTGATTTTAATAATTTTCAAACCATATAAAATACTAAAACATCCATATACATCTATACAAGCAATCAATTAAAGTTATTAAACAACTTCTACATGCCTCATTCCTGCAAAGTAAAAAATATAAGCGATAAATATATACCACATGGCCAACATCCTAATCCTAATCACCATCAATAACATCAGCATAAACATTATATAGATTAGAAACTGTATCATATAGAGTGGAAACATTATCAAAAGCATCATCAACATCATCATCGCCATCACCATCTGCTCCACTGATACTTGGAACCTCCTTGAAATCACTTGGGTCATCATTTAATGAGTGAATTAATTCTATATATGAATCAATATTCATTGAATCCTCTGATGAAAGTGATTGACTTATGAATGACATAGCTTTTAGGAAGTGTTCAATGATCCTCTTACTTCGTTTATACTCCTGTTTACTTCTTTAACACTCCTGTAAATCTATTTTTTTTACCTCATATTCTTCTACATGATTGCTTTTAATCTCAGGGGTATGAGAGGTTTTAGAGGAGCCCAATTAGTACCAATACCTAAAGAGGATGATTTTTTTCCCTGGTCGACATCATACTCTCCCCTAGTTCTCCTCACCTAATACCTGACACAAATAATCTTTTGGACTTAATTTTACATATTCTTTAGAATCAAGGGACTTGAGGGACGACTATTGAAAATATAAAGAAGATATTTAATTATGAATTTTAGGTAAATATTTTAAATAAAAATAAAAATAATTACAATATTTTATTGTGTGTGAATTTACTGCACTTCCATCCTTTTTCTTACTACTCGAGAAAAATTATTTTTCTCGAGGCACACGGCCTTAGATTCTAATTACCACTTGTTGAAAATAAAATTTATTTGTATACACATATTTAGAATATAAACATTTTATAATCTTGAATAATAATAAAATGTAATGACTTTTAAATGAATAAAAAATCATAAATTTAAACATGTGATAAACATTGATGAAAAAATCATAAATAAAAGCTAGTCGTAAATACTTCATAATTCTAGCTACTCATTATAAACATTCCATAAATATCATCTATTATTTAGTGATGAAAATGGAATTAAAATCCAAGTGAAAATTACCAGCATTCATTGAAAATGAATATTACCATAATAGAAAAATAAGAAAGAGACTTTCTAAAATAACATGAGGCAAGAAAGGTTCCTGGAAGAGGAATTATAATGATTTGATTAATAATAAATCCTAATATAATACATATAATATGTATATAATTTAATGTAATTATTAAAATCATCATATTTTATATTGAATAAAATATGTAACTCATAGAGTTGACTATGAATATATGAATAAATGATGTTGATAAAGGTTCTAATAATTAATGATAACATTTTAATTAGATGAAGGAAGGTTTCTTGTAAGTTGTCTAAGATATGGACACTATATCACATTTCCAAGAGGATTGTTTCAAGGTGAAATATCATTATATATATCATATTTTTAAAAAACATTATTTTATTTATCATTTATTGATTAAAATATAAATTGTATCATTTATAAAATTAATGTTTTTATGGTATATCATAATGAATTAATAGAATAATATGACATAAGTCAGATATTTCAAATATCAAAAATTAATGATGAATGAAAAATAAGGCATGAATATATACATAAATAAATAACAATAAAAATGTAGATATTATTTCTATTCATATTAAAGTACTTTTCACTTATCGTGATCGGGAATTGAAGTGTTCCCCAATTCATTATCTCCTGCTTCACTTTCTTTGATTCTCTCTACTCCTCACTCAGTTTTCTATGCTTTGATCTCTCTATGTTCTCTCCTCTTTCTCTCTCGCTAGTTTTTTTAACGACTCAAAATTTTATTAATGAAAATTCCTCTTGATCTAATTAAATGTATTAGTATGTAAAATGGTTATATTACATATGAACATAATTGGTTTTATGTTTTTGGATTTTAAAATACCATTGATAATTGTGAACGTTACTAATATAGTCACTGAACAATGATCACATGATTAGTATAAATATAGGGCTTTAAAAAATATAATTTACCTAGATAGAGGAAGCGATTGACTCATCCAGTAGAATTGCTCTGTATGAAGACCATTTTTCAAAGCTCATAAAGGAGGTGGCATCACTGGGCTTCTCTCTTGACCAAGCTCAAGCTGAGCTTCAACATGTAAAGCTTGAATGGAATCGCCTACGGGAGAAGTGAAAGTTAATAGAGATTACTGCCAGAGCGATGTTACCCTAGCCACCCCAAGAGTCTTTCACCATCGCACACATTACCCTTAGGTATTATAAATGTTTTATATGGGGTCATGTAACAGTACACTAGCACTATGACTATGTACATTATTTTTGAATATAGAATATACATTCATTTTATTATTGTTACTTTGTATACAATTTTAAAGAAAAATAGTATTTTTAGTTAACATTCAATTAAGAAATCTATTTTGATGAATTAATGGATTTTTGAACTAAAAAATATTTTAATGAAATATTATTACAAAATTAATTTTTTATTAAATATAAATTATCATATAATTTTTATGAATATAATTGTAAGTTTTATTAAGGTTTGAAAGTTGTTTTTTTTAAAACCCATGAATTTTTGATAAATATAGGTTTTTATTTTAAAAGTAAAAAATTAAAATATTTAAAAAATTATTTAGATAAAATGAATATCATTTTTGGATTTCAGGAATCGAAAATATCTAATGGTGAATTTTTCATAATTTTCTAAGATAGTCAAATTTTTGGGTAAAAATTAAATACCATTTAATTATATAATGTGTTTTATGACATCATAATGACTCAATAGTGATTTAATAAAATAATATAATTGGGTTTTTCAACCAATATATGTTTTAAATTTAAATTAATGTTATTTTATAATTGTTTTACTAATTTTATGGTGCCTAAGTGGACCCTCCAATACTTATAAAACATTTTTACATTTTAAAATGATTTCCTTGAGAGTCTGACTCACCTCCGCATAAGAAAGCCTAATATTTTAAGAATTTATTCCATTGGGCTTATAAAATAATGTTTTCCACTCCTCTTTGGAAACAACCATGGGAACAAACCAGGGGTTGGTTTGTGGTTTTGATTAGTTTAATGTGTGGTGTTCAAAACCTAAATAATAAAGAATTCCCTCTCCTTTCCCATATAAACCCACTCAATATCACATTCATATTCACTAAAAACCTTTGGAGCTAGACCAAACCATGAAATATTCTCTCTAGAATACTCCCAAGGTACCCCAATCTCCCAATATGCCTCTCTCAAGCCTTTGGGATCACACTTCCATGTAAGGGTTTTCTTCCTTTCTCTTTTTGTCCAAAATTCATTATGTTGTTATACCATTTTGTTTTCAATTAAAAATGTAGGGGTATGATTTTTCACCTCCCCCATACTGTCCTACTTATGTTTTAATTATTATGTACCTCTTTATATCTCATTAATTCCTCTCATTTACACCTGTTACCATGTCGAAATTCTGTAAGGAATTTCTCTCTTCTCATTTACATTCAAGCAATTCTTTTATATTATGCATCTAAATTACATTACATATGTTGATACATGTATCTATATGACCCCTATAACTTTCCATTTCATGTAAATATGATGAAATACCCATTTCTATATCATCAACCATTTTTATGAATTATTATGTAATGTCGTTTTGCTTCCGAAATTGCACGACAATTTTTCAAGCTAAAGTCATTGTGAAGTGAATACCAGGCCCATTTATCTTTCAAGGGTATTCAAGTTTATTCACATTTACCTATTTATTATATAGTTTCATGTATTTATTAAACATTAATTTATCTTGGAATAAATGATGATTTTTAATGAATCCATGTTGTATGATCTATGTGGCACACTTATGCATGAAATGAAATAATTAAGAAGGGTGCGCCATGATAGCACTCCAATGCATTGGGTAAAGATTAGTATCATGATACGTCAAATGCAGTGAGAGTTTACTCATGATAATTCAATTACAATGAGGGTTTACTAATTATTTAATTTCAATGGTCCTTGGCTCATGCTAATATCATGTTAAATGTAGTTTCCACATTTCCATGTTATGATAATCATGCTATATCATGCCTTTATGTTAATGTTTCTATTATGCTCCATTAATATTCCAATTTCCTAACATGTACTGTATTATTCATGTTATTCCATTTTTACTCACTTATTGGGCTTTATATATCATCCTTTTCTTATTCATTTCCTCAGGTTATCCCATGTAATGCTAAGTACGAAGGAACGTGTGAGGCCATGTAAAAGAAGTTTTCAATAAAGATGTGTATTTCATGTTTTAAGTTGATATGTAATGTTCCTAATCCCAAAAGACACCATACCTATTTATCTTATATGTTGTATCAAGTCAAGTTTTTATGTAATAAAATAATTTTCAGTGTGAAATAAAGAGCAAGGTTGTTATAGTTGGTATTAGAGGATAGGTTTATTTATTGATGGGATTAAGGTTAGAAAACCCTAGTGAAAGCCTTAGGGATAAGACTAAGTATAATATAAACATCCCTAAATTTTGGTGAGTAATGATTAAGTGGTTTGTCAATCAATTACATCCTTGTCTAGATACAAGAAGGTACAAGTGGCTCTGGTATAGATGTATCTAGGGGTAAAACCTGAAAAACACAACTTTGAGCTAGACTTGAATGAGAACTAGTGAACGACAATGGGCCTTGTTGCACTCTTGGTTACGATACTCCTGGGGGATATGATTTGGTAAATTCACAAGAATAGTATGAACCATTGTTAAGGGAATACAAAAAATGTCTCTAAGAATATATGTTGGTAAGTAGATCATGGATAATATAGATTGAACCCTATAAATTCATAAGTTAAGGAAATAATAGTAATTTATAAGACATACATTTTTTGTCTTTGAATTACCCTTTATGTGATACCCCTAACTTTCATTTTATTATAACCAATGGCCGGTAATAGGAGGACTTGGGGTAACAACCTATGAAAATATCAATGTGATGACTGTTCTAATGAGATGTACAATCCGATGAGAGTGGGAATCATGAACTTTGTCATGATACTCTCTCAGTTAACTCAAGTTTTGAATAGAAACATGGGTCAATAAAAACGTTCAACCCCCCATAATAAAGAACTAGTTTCAATCAAGAGCTTCATGAGACAAAAGCCTCTTACTTTTAATGGATCATCTAATTCCTCAATTGCATAATAATGGATCAACTCCATTGAAAAGATCTTATACATACTTAAATGTTCCGAAAAAGAGAAGGTTATTATGAATGATTATCGTATGGTAGGTAAAGATGATCAATAGTGAAAATTGATCAAAAATACAAAGCCTGATGAGTAGATCGAGGTGTTGGAATAGAATTATTTCTAGAATTTTTTTTAATAAATATTTTTCATGCACCATCTAACTTAAGATGGAACGAAACTTCCTTGACATCAAGAAAAAAAAACGATGAATCCATCAGAGCGTAGGAGTAAAACTTCAAAATTCTTGTATGATATGCCTATGGCTTTGTTGTTACCCCCAGATATTTGTCAATCTCTATTTTGACTTTGAGGTCACATCGGAAAATTTCCTCCGCGGCTGTGACCGAGGAGAGGAATGATTCATTAGACCCTCAATGTGTTGCTCATTGTTTTAACTACAAATAACCAGTGAAATTTTCAGACCAGTGTCCTAATCCAAGGGTTTGAGGAGACAACCAACAACCTCAAAGGTAGAAAGGGAGATCTTTTTCCATCAATATCTCTAAAGTGAACCCCGAAAATGAAGTGGTGACACATAATCTAGTTATTAATTCAAGAATAGTGATTCTATTTTTCTATTCTAATTATATGAATTATTTTATATCCCAAAATTTTAGTAGAACAATCCCAACACCACCAAAAATCATGGAAGTAAAGATGTCGGTGATAATGAAAAATGGGAAAATCATTGCATCCCATGAATATAACTCCTACCATGTAATAATATTTGGATTTAAATTCCTGGAAAACTACTTTATACTCCCTTTGGTGGAATTTGATGAAATTCTTGGCATGGATTGACTTTCCTTATATAGAGACAACCTAAATTGCCATGAGAGGGAAATAACTCTCCATATAATGAATCCACCCTGATTCTATGCAAGTGCAATTAAGAGGATGAATCTTCTTTAGTACCATCATCTCAATCATGGATATTACTTCCCTATGAGCATGCGTATCTTGCTCAGATGATCGAGTCTAAGGAAACAACCATCCTTGAAGACAAGCCTATTGTGAGGGAATTTTCTGAAGTGTTCCCCAAGTAATTTACTCATTATCCTCTTAAAAGAGATATTGAATTCTCAATTGATCTTATACCTAGGAAATTTCCAATATCCAAGACTCTATATAGAATTTATTTTTCTGGAGCTTAAGGAGCTGAAGAAAAAACTACAGAAGAAACTAGATAATGGGTTTATATGACCAAGTGATTCACCATGGGGTGAAACATTCCTCTTCACTAAGAACAAGGATGGTTCAATGAACCTTTTCATTTATTATTGTGAGCTAAAAAAATCATGATAAAGAAAAAGTATCCTCTACCCCGAATTGATGAATTTTTTGATCAGCTACGTGGATCAGAATAATTCTCCATGGTGAATTTGTGGTTGGGATATTACCAAGTAAGGGTGATAGAGGATATCCCTAAGACTACTTTTATACAAGGTACGAGCACTATGAATTCATAGTAATGCCTTTCAGACTCACTAATACTCCATAAGTCTTCATGGACTTGTTCAATAGAGTCTTTAGATATTAAATCGACAAATTTTTGGTAGTATTTATAGATGATATTCTAATATACTCCAAAACAAAGGAGGAGCATGAGGAGCATTTAAGCACTATAATAGAGACCTTGCGAAAGGATAATATCTATGAAAAGTATAGCAAGTGTGAGTTCTAGTTGATGGAAGTCTCATTCATGGGTCATATCACCATAAGCAATGGGATATATGTGGATCCCTCCAAGACAACTACAATTGAGGGATTGCTGATGCCAACATCGATTACGGATATCCGTAGCTTCCTGGGGTTAGATAGATATTATCACCTATTTGTGAGAAATTTCTCAGGAATTTCCAACCCTCTTACCAAGCTAACTCAGAAGGGAGTAAAGTTTTCTTATAGTGATGATTGTGAAGAGAGATTCAAGGAGTTTAAAAGGAGGCTCATCACTGTGCTTGTGCTCACACTAACCACAGGTGGAGAACTTTTGTGGTGTTTAGTGATTCTTTGAAGAAGGGTCTGGGATATGTGTTGATGCAAAATGAAAAATTCATTGTCAATGCTTCAAGGAAATTGAAAGTACATAAGAAAAAATATCCAACACATGATCTGGAGTTGGCTATAGTAATAATCTCTTTGAAAATTTGGTGGCATTACCTCTTTGGGGAGAAGTGTAAAATATATACGAATCACAAAAGCCTCAAGTATATATTCACACATAAAGAGTTGAACATGCACCAATGAATATGGTTAGAGATGGTCAAAGACTATAATTTCTTAATACATTAACACCCTAGGAAAGAGAATAGGGTGGCAGATGATCTATATAGGAAGGAACCAACAATTCTATCATTGATGATAATTGAATAGGATCCAATCCTATTATATTTTAAGAATATAGACATGAGAATTGTAAACAATGGAACATCATAAATCCTTTCACAAATTATTTCTTAACTGTCTCTTTTGGAAAGGTTAAAGGATGCTCAAAAGGATGATATGAGAATCCAGAAGAAAGTCGAAACTATTAGAAAAGGGAAATCCTCAGAGTTCAATGTTAATAAAGATGGAATTGTGAGATTTCAGAAAATACTATGTGTTCGATAAAATAAATAGTTAAAGAAAAAACTTTTGGATGATTCACATAGTTCAAATTTCTCCATTCACCTAGGAAACAAAAAGATGTATTGATATCTTTGAGACCATTATTGGTGGAATGACATGGAGAAGTAGATCACTGAGTATACATCAAAGTTCCTAGTATGTCAGCAAGTGAAGGCTGAGTGGCATAAGTCTAAGGGGATGACACAACCATTACCCATACCAGTATGAAATGGGAGAACATCACTATGGACTTTGTCACCGGAATTCTGAAGACATCCAAAGGAAACAATGATATATGGGTTGTTGTGGATCATCTTACAAAGACTGCAAACTTCATTATAATTTGAGAGGATTTATCATTGGATCAACTAGAATAGACATATATCAAATAAGTGGTAGGGATGAATGGATTACCACTATCTATTGTATCCAATCGAGATCCAAGATTCACATCTATGTTCTGGAAGAGTCTTAAAAATGCTCTAAATACTGAGATGAACTTTAGTACAACTTATCATCCTCAAATTGATGTCCAATCTAAGGAGACTATCCAAACACTTGAGGATATGTTGAGAGAATTCTCAATGGAATTCAAAGGAGGATGTGATCAACATCTTCCTCTGGTTGAGTTATCTTATAATAACAGTTTCCACAAAAGAATCCAAATGGATCCTTGTGAAGCCCTGTATGGGAAGGGGTGTAGAACACCAAAATGTTAGGATGAAGTTGGGGTGTGAAAACTCCTAGGTCCAGAAATGGTCAAAGAAATGGTAGAGAAGGTTAAGACCATCCAACAACACATTAAAAATGCTGAGATTCGACAAAATATCTATGATGATAATCATTAATGAGACCTAGAGTTTGATGTAGGAGACATGGTATTCCTCCACATATCATGGTGGAAGAGAGTTATGAGATTTGAGAAGAAGGTTAAAATCAGTCCAAGGTACATCAGCCATTTTGAGATGCTTGATCACATTGGAGCAATGTCCGATCGACTAGAACTCCCACTGAACATATCTCAAGTACATAATGTATTACATGTATCACTATTGAGGAAGTACATACTTTAACCATTACATGTACTCAATCCAGAGGTGGTACCATTTGAGAATGACCTCTCTTATGAAGAGAATACAGTAAATATCTTAGATCATAGGGAAAAAGTTCTATGAAATAAGACAATGCCACTTGTAAAGGTGTTTTGTTGAAACCACAAGTTTAAAAAGGCAATGTGAGAATCAGAGGAAGTGATGAAACTGAGTTACCCATATCTATTTTAGTGTGGGAAAAGGAAATTTCGAGTGTGAAATTTATTAAGGGAGAATATTGTAACGACCCAAACTTTTATTAATGAAAATTCATCTTGATCTAATTAAATGTCTTAGTATGTAAAATGGTTATATAACATATGAACTTCCTTGATTTTATGTTTTTGTATTTTAAAATACCATTAAGAATTGTGACCGTTACAAATATAATTATTGAATAGTGATCACATGATTAGTATAAATATAGGGATTTAACCAATCCAATTTACTCATACAAATGAACCAATGGCCTCATCCAGTAGAATTTCTCTATACAAAGCCCATTTTTCAGAGCTCAAAAAAAGGCGGCATCACTAGGCTTCACTCTTGACCAAGATCAAGTAGAGATTAAACACATTAGGCTTGAATGGAACCACCTATGGTAGAAGTGGAAGTTAATAGATATTACCACCCGAGTGATGTTATCTGAGCCACCCCAAGAGTCTATCACCATCGCACACCTTACCCTCTAGTCTTATGAAGGTGTTATAAGGTGTTATATAACAATACCATAACACTATTATTATGCACATTATTTTTGTATAGAGAATATACATTCATTTTATTATTGTTACTTTGTAAATAGTTTTAAAGAAAAAATAATATTTTTAGTTAATATTCAATTAAGAAATATATTTTGATGAATTAATGGATTTTTTAATTAAATAATATTTTAATGAAATATTATTACTAAATTAATTTTTATTAAATATAAATGATCGTATAATTTTTATGAATACAATTTTAATTTTTATTAAGGATTGAAAGATGTTTTTGTCAAAACCCATTAATTTTTGATAAATGTTAGTTTTTATTTTAAAAGTAAAAATTCAAATATTTATAAAATTATATAGATAAAATGAATTTCATTTTTGGATTCAATATGTTGAAAATATCTAATGGTGATTTTTTTATAATTTTTTGAGATTGTCTATTTTTTTGTGTAAAAATGAAATACTGTTTAATTATATAATGTGTTTTATGATATCATAACGACTCAATAGTGATGTAGTAAAATATTATAAATGATTTTTTCGGCCAATATATGTTTTAAATTTAAAATAATGTAATTTTATATTTGTTTGATTAATTTTATAGTGCCTTAGTGGACCCTCTAAGACTTATAAAACATTTTAACATTTTAAAATGATTTCCTTGAGAGTGTGACTCACCTCCATATAAGAAAGACTAATATTTTAAGATGTTTGGAAACATTAATTATAAAATAAATTATTCCACTCCTCTTCTCTAAAAACCAAGGTAAAAAAAACGGTTTGGTTTGTGGTTTTGATTAGTTTAATGTGTGGTGTCCAAAACATAAATAATAAAGAATTCCCTCCCCTTTCCTATATAAACTCACTCAGCCTCCCATTCCTCTTCACTCAAAAACATTGGAGCTCGACCAATACCTTCCCTCTCTTTATAATCCTCCCAAGGTGCCCCAATCTCCCAATAATCTTCTCTCAAGCCTCTCTCAAGCCTTTGGGATCACACTTCCATGTAAGGGATTTCTTCCTTTCTCTTTTTTTGTCCGAATTTCATTATTTTGTTATACCATTTTTTTCAATTAAAAATATTGGGGTATTATTTTTCACCTCCCCCGTACTACACTCCTTATGTTTTAATGATTATAGAACTATTTTTCTATCATTAATTCATCCCATGTACACCTGTTACCATGCCGAAATTCAGTAAGGAATTTATATCTTATCACTTACACACAAGAAGTTCATTATATTATGTATATAAATTTCATTAAATATGTTGGAACATGTATCTATATGACCCCCTACTATCCAATTCATTTAAATATGATGATATACCCCTTTCTCCCTCATCAACTATTTTTATGAATTATTATGTCACGTCGTTATGCTGTCGAAATTGCACCACGATTTCCCAAGCTAAAGTCATTATGTAGTGAATACCATGCCCATTTCTCTATCAAGGGTATTCATATTTATTAACATTTACCTATTGATTATAGTGTTTAATGAATTTATTCCACATTACTTTATTGTGGAAGAAATTATGATGTTTAATGAATCCATGTTGTATGATCTCTGTGGCACACTTATACGTGAAATGAAATGATTAAGAATGGTGTACCCAGATAGTACTCTAATGCATTGGGTAAAGATTAGTATCATGGTAAGTCAAGTGAAATGAGGGTTTAATCAATATAATTCAAGTAAAATGAGGGTTTAATCACAATCCATGTGCAATGATCCTTGGATCGTTCTAATATCATGTTAAATGTAGTTTCCACATTTCCTTGTTTTGATAATCATGCTATATCATGCCATTATGTTCATGTTTCTACTATGATCCATGAATACACCTATTGCCTAACATGTACAATATTTTTCATGTTATTACATGTTTACTCTCTTACTGGGCTTTATAGCTCACCCTTATCTTATGCATGTCCTCAGGTTATCTCATGCAAAGCTAAGTACGAAAGAATGTGTGTGGTCATGTAAAAGCAGTTTTGAATGAAGATGTGTATTTAATGTTTTAAGTTGTTATGTAATGTTCATAGGCCACAAATACACTAGACCTCCTGATATTCTATGTTGTATCAAATGATTTTTTTATGTAATAAAATATATTTAAGTGTGAAATAAAGATCAGGGTTGTTATAGTTGGTATCAGAGGATAGGATTAGTTAATTTTTGGATTAGGATTAGAAAATCCTAGTGAAAGTCTTAGGGATAAGACTAAGTATAATAAAAACATACCTAAATTTTGGTGAGTAATTAGTAAGTGGTTTATCAAGAAAATACATCCTTGT
Source organism: Viscum album (assembly GCA_963277665.1). Classification (NCBI taxonomy): domain Eukaryota; kingdom Viridiplantae; phylum Streptophyta; class Magnoliopsida; order Santalales; family Viscaceae; genus Viscum; species Viscum album. Next base: position 39,809,711 of record OY728150.1, read on the forward strand.
TTGGATACGAGCAGGTACAATCAGCTCTGGAATAGATGTATCTTGGGGTAAAACCCAAAACACCACTTTGAGCTAGACTCGAATGGGAACTAGTGCATGACAACATGACTTTATACACTCTTGGTTACAACACTCTCGGGGGATATTCTTTAGTAAATTTAAAATCTTATTATGAACCATTGTTAAGGGAATAAAAAAATTCCTCTAAGAATTTATGTTGGGAAGTAGATCATGGATTACATAGATTGAAGCCTATAAATTCATAAGTAAAATAAATTATAGTAATTTATAAGTCATCTATTTTTGTCTTTGGATTACCATTTATGTGTTACCCCTAACCTTCCTTTTATTCTAAATAATGGATGGTAATATGAGGAATCAGGCTAATAACTGATGCGAATATCAATGTGATGATTGTTCTAATGAGATTCCCAATCTGATGGGAGCGGGAATTGCAAAATTTTTTATGATACCTTCTCAGTTAACTCATGTTTTGAATAGAAACATGGGTCAATAGGAACGTTCAACCCCCCCTCCAACCCACCAAGAAAGAACAAGTCTCAATCGAGGGATTCATGAGACAAAGGCCTCCTACTTTTAACCGATCATCTGATCCCTCAAATGTCAAACAATAGATAAAATCCATTGAAAAGATCTTATTCATACATAAATGTTCTAAACAAGAGAAGGTTATTCTGAATGCTTATCATATCGAGATTGAAGCTGATCAATGGTGGATATTGATCAAAAATACAAAGCCTGAGGAGGATATCGAGGCTTTGGAATATAAGGATTTCAGGAAAATGTTTTTTGATAAATATTTTTTGTGCACCCTCCGACTTAAGATGGAAAGTGACTTCCTTACCATCAAGAAAAAAGGCGACGAATCCATCAGATTGTAGGAGTAAAAATTCACAAGGATTTCATGATATGCCTCTGACTTCTTCGTAACACCTAATTTCATTTTTGACTGATTCTTTGGTGGGATAAAACCTAGCCTACAGAAAGCCTTAGTGATTCGTGACTTTGAGAGATATGAGGAAATTGTATGATGTGACCTCAATGATGAAATGGAGATCAATTAATCTCAGGGGTATCATGAGTATAATAAGCGTAAGTTGGCCTTCAATTCTGGTGGTCTAATGGATAAATTCAATAGTGATAAGAAAATTCATCACCCCACTTGCCAAAGATGAGGAAATAAGTATCCCAGAAATTTCTTAAATGGGACGAAGAAATTATTTAGGTGTGGAAGATAAGGGCACCTATCCATTAACTACCGTCAAGAAAAACATGCGGCTACGGCAGAGGAGAGGAATTCTCCATTAAACCCTCAACTCATTGTTTATTGCTTCAACTACAATGAACCAGGGCACTTTGCAAACCAGTGCCCTAATCCAAGGGTTTTTAGAGGTAACCAAAAACCTCAAAGAAAGTAAGGGTGAGATTTTTCCATCACTACCACTGAAGTGAACCCCAACAATGAAGGGGATATAGGTATGCTAGTTATTCATTAAATAATAAAGAACATACTTTTTCATTATATTTATATGCATTCTTTTATATCCCAAAAGTTTAGTAGAACAATCCCAACACCAAAAAAAGCATGGAAGTAAAGATGTTGGTTAGAACGAAAAATGGGAAAATCATTACATCCCATGAATATAACTCCTTCCTTGTCATAATTTTTGGATTGAAATTCCTAGTGAACCTCTTCATACTCCCTTTAGTGGAATTTGATGCAATTATTTTCCTGGATTGGATTTCCTTATATAGATCCAACATAAATTTCCGTGAGAGGGAAATCAGTCTCTATATGACGAATCGAACCCTGATTCTGTAAAAGTGCAAGTAAGAGGATGAATATTTTTTAAAACCATCATCTCGAGCATGGATATAACATCCCTCCAAGCATGCGTATCTTTCTCATATGAATGAGTCTAAGGAAGAAACTATCCTTTAAGACATGCATATTGTGATGGAATTCACTGAATTTTTTTCTGAGGAATTTCCCTGTCTTCCTCCTAGAAGAGATATTGAATTCTCAATTGACTTTATACCTGGGGTGTTTCCAATATACAAGACTCTATATAGAATAGTTTTTGTGGATCTTGAGGAGATGAAAAAACAACTACAGGATAATCTAGATAAAGGGTTTATACGCCCAAGTGCTTTACCATGGGGTGAACCAGGCCTCTTCACCAAGAAGAAGGATGGGTCAATGCGCCTTTGCATTGATTATTGTGAGCTCAAAAAATCACAATAAAGAACAAGTATCCTCTACCCCGAATTGATGACTTGTCTGATCAGATATGTAGAGCACAATACTTCTCCAAGGTGGATATGTAGTCGGGATATAACCATGTAATGGTAAAGGAGGATATCCCCAAAATGAATTTTCGTATAGGGTACGAGCACTATGAATTCATAGAAATGCATTTTAGACTCACCAATTATGCAACAATATTCATGGAATTGATGAATAGAGTCTTTAGATATTACCTTGACAAATTTGTTGTATTATTTATAGACGATATTCTAATATACTCCAAAACCAAGGAGGAGAATGAGGAGCATTTATGCACTGTAATAGAGACCTTACGAAAGGAGAAGCTCAATGAAAATTACAGAAAGTGCGAGTTCTGGTTGAAGGAAGTAAAATTATTAGGTCATATCATCACAAGTAATGGGATATCTGTGTATCCCTCCAAGAGATCGACAATTGAAGGATGGATGAGGACAATATCAGTTGTGGATATTCATAACTTCCTAGGGTTAGCTGGATATTATCGCTGATATGTGAGAAATTTCTCACAATTTTCCAACCCTCTTACCAAGCTAACTCGGAAGGGAGTAAAGTTTTCTTAGAGTGATGAATGCAAATAGAGCATCAAGGAGTTAAAAATGAGGCTAATCACTACACACGTTCTCACACTACCCACAAGTGGATAACTTCTTGGGGCATTTAGTGATTCTTTAAAGAAGCTTATGGGATGTGTGTTGATGGAAAATGACAAAGTCATTGCCTATGCTTTAAGGAAATTGAAAGATCATGAGAAAAAATATCCAATACTTGATATAGAGTTGGATACAGTAATCATCATTTTGAAATTTTGGCAGCAGTTCCTCTTTGGGGAGAAGTGTGAAATATATACGGATCACAAGATCCTCAAGTATATATTCCCACAGAAAGAGTTGAACATGAACCAATGAAGATGGTCAGATCTTATCAAAGACTATGATTTCTCAATCCATTACCACCCTGAGAATGCAAAAAAGGTGGGGTATTCTCTACGTAGAAAGGACCCATAGATTCTATCATTGATAATAATTTAAAAGGATACAATCTTCTTAGATTTTATGGAGATTGACATGAGAATCATAAAGAAGGGAACATCGTCAATCCTTTCACAAATGGTTGCTCAAATGTATCTTTTGTAAAGGTTAAAGGATGCTCAAAAGGATGATTTGGGAATTATGAAGAAAGTGGAAACTATCAGAAAATGGAAATACTTGGAGTTCAATGTCAATGAAGAAGTAATTGTGAGATTTGGGACATGACTATATATTCCATAAAATCCGGAGTTAAATAATGAACTTTTTCATGATGCACATAGTTTGAATTTCTCCATTCACCCAGGAAACAAAAAGATGTACCGAGATCTTTGAGATCATTATTGGTGGGATAACATAAAAAAGAGATCGCTGAGTATTCATCAAAGTTACTGGTATGTCAGCAAGTGAAGGTTGAGAGGCAGAAGTCTACGAGGATGATTAAACCATTACCCATACCAGTATAGAAATGGGAGAACATCACCATGTAATTTTTAACCGGACATCTAAATACATCTAAAGGAAACAATGATATCTAGGTTGTTGTGGATTTTTTTACAAAGAATACCCACTTAATTTCAATTTGAGAGGATTTATCATTGGATCAACTGGAACAGATATATATCAGAGAAGTGGTAAGGCTGCATGGAGTACCACTATCTATTTTATCTGATCAAGATCCAAGATTCACCTCTATATTCTGGAAGAGTCTTCAACATGCTCGTAATACTGATCTCAACTTTAGTACAAATTATCATCCACAAACTGGTGGCCAATCTAAGTAGACTATCTAAACACTAGAGGACATTATGAGAGAATGCTCAATGTACATCAAAGGAGTATGGGATAAACATCTTCCTCTGGTTGAGTTCTCTTACCATAACAATTTCCACTCAATCATCCAAATGGATCATTATGATGCCCTATATGGGAAGATGTGAAAAACACTAGCATGTTGGGATGATGTTTGGGAGAGAAAAATCCAAGGTCCAAAAATTGTTGAAGAAATGGTGGAGAAGGTTAATACCATCCAACAACACATTAAAGCTGCTCAGAGTCGATAAAATATCTATACTAATAATCATGGACGAGGCCTAAAGTTTTATTTCAGATACATGTTATTTCTCTGCATATAACCGTGGAAGAGAGTTATGAGATTTGGGAAGAAGGGAAAGCTTAGTCCAAGGTACATCTTCCCTTTTGAGATCCTTGATCACATTGGAGCAGTGGCATATCGACTAGAACTCTCGCAAAACATATCTCAAGTACATAATGTATTCTATGTATCACTCTTGAGTAAGTACATACCTAACCCATCGCATATACTCAATCCATAGGTGGTACCATTGGAGAATGATCTCTCCTATGAAGAGAAGCCAGTGAAGATCTTAGATCATAGGGAAAAAGTTCTATTAAATAAGGCAATGCACCTTGTCAAGGTGTTTTGAAAAAACCACCAGTTTAAAGAGACAGTGTGGGAAACGGAGTAAGTGATGGAGCAGAGTTACCCACATCTATTTTTTTTGTGAAAAGGAAATTTCAAGCGTGAAATTTATTAAGGGGGGAAGATTGTAACAATCCAAAATTTTATTAATTAAAATTCCTCTTAATCTAATTAAATATACTAATATGTAAAATGGTTATATAACATATAAACTTCCTAGGTTTTATGTTTTTTTATTTTAAAATACCGTTATGAATTTCTATTGTTGCTAATATAGCCGTTGAATAGTGATCACATGATTAGTATTAATATATGGCTTTAACAAATTTAATTTACTCAGAAAAAGGAAGTGGTGGCCTCATCCAGTAGAATTTCTCCACACAAATCCAATTTTTCAGAGCTCAGAAAGAAGGTGGAATCACTGGGCTTCACTATTGACCAAGCCCAATCCAAGCTTCAACAAGTTAAGCTTGAACAGAACCACCTATGGGAGAAGTTAATGTTAATAGAGATTACCACCCAAGCAATGTTTTCTGAGCCACCCCAAGAGTCTGCCACCATCGTACACCTTACCCTTCGGTCTTATGCGGGTGTTATAAGGGATTATGTAACAATACCCTAGTACTATGATTATGTACATTATTTTTGTATAGAGAATAAACATTCATTTTATTATTGTTACTCTGTAAATAGTTTTAAATAAAAAATAGTATTTTTAGTTAATATTCAATTAAGAAATATATTTTGATGAATTAATGAAATTTTTGAATTAAATAATATTTTAATGAAATATTATTACTAAATTAATTTTTAATAAATATAAATGATCATATAATTTTTATGAATACAATTGTAATTTTTATTAAGGTTTGAAAGCTGTTTTTGTCAAAACCCGTGAATTTTCGATAAATTATAGTTTTTTTTTAAAATTAAAAATTCACATATTTAGAAAATTATTTATATAAAATTAATAACATTTTTGTATTCAGGATTTCAAAAATATATAATGATGATTTTATCATAATTTTATGTGACAGTCAATTTTTTTTGGTAAAAATTAAATACTGTTTAATTATATAATTTCTTTTATGAAACCATAATGACCCAATAGAGATGTAATAAAATAATATAAATTGTATTTTCAGACAATATATGCTTTACATTTAAAATAATGAGATTTTAGATTTGTTTGATTAATTTTATGGTTCCTTAATGGACCCTCCAAGACTTATAAAATAATGTAACATTTTAAAATGATTTCCTTGAGAGTGTGACTCACCTCTACATAAGTAAGCCTAATATTTTAACAATTTATTATATTTTACATATAAAATAATGTTTTCAACTCCCATTTGAGAAAATACATGGGAATAAACAATGGGTTGGTTTGTGGTTTTGATTAGTTTAATGCGTGGTGTCCAAAACCTAAATAATAAAGAATTCCCTCTCTGTTCCTATATAAACCCACTCAATATCCCATTCATCTTTACTCAAAACATTTGGAGATCAAAAAAACCCTTCAATAATATCTCTATAATACAACCAAGGTGACCCAAGCTCCCAATATGCCTCTCTCAATCCTCTCCCAAGCCTTTGGGATCACACTTACAAGTAAGGGATTTCTTCCTTTCTCTTTTTTGTCCAAATTTCATTATGTTGTTATACCATTTTGTTTTCAATTAAAAATGTTAGGGTATTATTTTTTACCTCCCCCATACTTCCATACTTATGCTTTAATTATTATATACCTCTTTATATCTCATTAATTCCTCCCATGTACACTCGTTACCATTCCGAAATTCTGTAAGGATTTTCTCTCTTCTCATTTACATTCAAGAAATTCTTTTATATTATGCATCTAAATTACATTAAAAATGTTAGGATATATATCTATATGAACACCCTAACTTTCCATTTCTTGTACATATGATGAGATACCCCTTTCTCTCTCATCAACCATTTTTATGAATTATTATGTCATGCCATTATGCTTCCGAAATTGCACCACGATTATCCAAGCTAAAGTCATTGTGTAGTGAATACCATTCCCATTTCTCTATCAAGGGTATTCACATTTACAAACATTTACCTATTGATTATATAATTTCATGTACGTATTCCACATTCCTTTATAGTGTAATAAATGATTGTGTTTAATGAATCCATTTTTTATGATCTATGTGGCACACTTATGCATGAAATGAAATGATTAAGATGGGTGTGCTCTAATAGTGCTCCAATGCATTAAGTAAAGATTAGTATCATTATACATCAAGTAAAATGAGTGTTTACTCATGATAATTCAAGTTCAATGAGGTTCTAATCATATTTCATGTAAAATGATCCTTGGATCATGCTAATATCCTGTTAAATGTAGTTTCCACATTTCTATGTTATGATAATCATGCTATATCATGCCTTTATGTTCATGTTTCTCTTATGATCCATTGATATGCCTATTTCCTAACATTTATTTTATTATTCATGTTCTGACTTGTTTACTCACTTAATGGGTTTATATCTCACCCTTTTCTTATTCATGTCCTGAGGTTATCCCATGCAATGCTAAGTACGAAGGAATGTGTGTGGTCATTTAAAAGAAGTTTTCAATAAAGATGTGTATTTCATGATTTAAGTTTTTATGTAATATTCCTAATCCCCAAATACACCGGACCTCTCAATCTTTTATGTTTTATCAAGGTAATGTTTTATGTAATAAAATATTTATAAGTGTGAAATAAAGAGTAGGGTTGTTATAGTTTTGATCTCTTCTCCCTGTTTAGCCTTCCACAGATCCATGAAGACCTTGCTTCCTTTATGTGATCTGGACTCGAGCTCCACCACTCCTCTCTAGGTCAGAGTTAAATTTATGGGCACACTGAGGCTTTGGGATAGTTATTTGTCTATTGAGGGTCCTCTAAGAATCTCTGGTATTCTTCCTTTAGGGTTTCATCCCCTGGTCTCTTTTTAGGATTTCATACCCTCTAATTTTTAAGGTATTTTTCTCTTAGTGGTTTTGGGTTTTCTTCTCTTGAGGGTCTTTAGAAGGAATTCTATTCTATTTTATGGTTCTATGTTGGAGTTTTATGGTGATATGAGGATGGGTTTTCGTGGATCTTGTATTGCGATGTGGATGGCAGCAGTGAAGGTGAGCCTCGATGGGATGACGTATGTGAAGGTTTGATTGTGCTGGTTTGTGGTCTCCCGATAAGTGATGATGCTAGTCTTCTCTGGAGACAATGGATTATATGTTCCTCTGGCAATTGAGGCTAGTGCTATGTGTAGGTATTGCCTTTTTTTTCACCCTACAATGCCCAATTTTTCTATTCCCTCGATCCTAGAATCCACCATTCTCTCCGAGGTGGAGCTCTGTAGTGTCCTTCAAGGTTTTTTGGGTTGTGAGTCTGATCAGGCGACTTCAGGAGGATGAGAGTGACAAAAAATCATCTGACTATGGAAAGGTTGAGTTCATATCTGGTGTTGTTGATGATAGTGGTTGTAAGGGACACGAATTATGGTGTAACATAAGTGATGGGATTCAATTTTCTGGCGGTTGAAGTCAGAGAAGTGGCCCACAGTTAGAGATGTGACTAGCGGTGATAAGAAAATGTGGAAAATGTATTTGATGGCATGATGATATGATGATGGTGAGATGAGATGATAGGTTAGATCTATGATGATGGAAGTTGGTGAGGTGGGTCGAGGTGGGAAGCTCATGGTTCGATATTGGCAGTGTTCTATTTTGGTTTTGAAATTTGAATCTTGATTCTTGATTTTTGGATGAGGTGTTTCATGGATAGGAGTTCGGCATGAATTGGTCTTTGCATGGTTTCCTACTTACCCAAAAATTGGCTTTTAATAAATTCAAAAAAATGGATTTCAGAGCCATAACTCCCCAAGATCCATCAACCTTGAAACCTTAGCAGCTTCACCGCTGAGAAAGTTAAACCGACACTACAATGAACATTTAATTCATATAAATAAAATAATAATATAGATATAAATTTATAAACTTTTCTCACCCATATTTGTGCCCATGGTTTTACATTAATTTTATTATCAAGATTCCACAATGAGACCGGTTCCACCATAACGATATCTTGGTACTTGGATAAAGTAGCCATGAAACTTCCATACTGCTTGGAATTTTTACCAACCGTGTGATTTTATTCATTATAGTCCACCACTATTGGTGTTTGGAGATTCCAGGCTTCTCAAATATGGGTGAACCCTTGTCACCTACTAGAGGATACAACTAAATAAGATAAAAGGGATAAAAAATAATAATTAAGTCACAATACAAAATGAAAAAAATGAAGTGATATAATTTTACCCAATTATAATAAAAAAACTAATACAGACTATTCAATAGGCTATGATGGATCCATGGGATGTCGTAGATCAGTAGCCTCTAAAGGATGTGTCTACTCCAATCCATGCTCTAGGTGATCTACATGCACTTCAGTGTGAGCTGAAGGAATATAATCATAAGATCCTAGATGGATAGAAGGAAATTTAGGCGACATAGACATGCAAGGATATAGGTATTAGGGTTGGGGATACATCAATGGATATGGGAATGGTATAGATGGAACCATCAATATAGGTGGTGTAGACATGGTATGGGAATAAGAGGATAAATGAGATGATGATGAAGGCATGTGCAGGAACATCCATGTAGGTGATGTAGACATGGTATGGGAAGAATATGCTAAATGAGATGATGATGAAGGCATGGGTAGGAACATCCCTATAGGTGGTGTAGATATGGTATGAGAAGATGAGGAATTAGATGATGATGGAGGCATGAGTTGGAACACCCCTGGAGGCTCAAGTGGATGATGAAAAGGTTTGGTAGATGGGGTGTTTCCTAGTGGGTCATGGTGGGAATATGTATGATGGGTGCTCCATCTAAGTCTATGAGCATCCCCACTTAGACCCATCTTGGTAGGATGAGGATGAGTCAAATATGGTGCAAGTGAATATCCCTAAAACAAATTTTATAAAGAATATTAACATTAAATTATATGTAATGAAGAGGAAAAATATTAATATTATTATACTCTCTAAGGGAAGTAGAGGAGCCAACCCACGCTCGCGCATCAAATAATCACTTCCTTCAAAATCCTTTCATAATCATCATAAGAAGGAAATGTAAAATTTTTAGAAATAGTTTTTAAAAATCATGTATACAAATTAGAAGTCATAGAATTCATAAACAACTTCATAACATATTTTAGTAACAATAATTTAAAACCAAGTTATGATTTTTTTTTAAAACCCATTTTCAAACCGGTTTTCTGAATTAAAAAAAATCTAATTAAATTTAATGAAACCAAACAATAATGAAATATAAATATCATTACAAATTGAAACTAAATTAAAGTAATTATAGTAATACCAACCTTAGAAACTCATGTTAAGGTAAACTGAATAAACTGTGAACATATATGGTTGCTTCTATATATTACCCACTCTACATCAGGTTCAATATCAACTCTCACAATGGGAAAATTTGAGTCATGAAATTCAATATTTTGGTCAACACCAATGGGAGGATCAATAGTGTCAATTTCATCCTCATAATCATGAAAAATGTGTCTTGGGATTACTTCATTAATGACATCGTAATCATGTCTTAGAGGATCTTTCACATAAAACACTTATTTTTCCATTGATTCCAAAATGTATGGTTCATCGATAGATAGGAATCAATTCATGTCAATAACTATGAATCCACAATCATCAATAAATATTCCTTGTCATGTTATTGAGTCAAACCATTTATATTTCATCATAGTGACTCAACCTTGATATTTGTAATCCAATAACAATATTTTCTCAACAAGTCCAAAATAATACACATCTTTATATCAATGATTAATATTTGATTCACTGGAATAATAATTTGTTGTATCAGTTAACATAACACCATCATGCTATGTTCGCATTTTCACTACTCGATTAGTTGTAACAAATTTATACCCATTGATTATTGATGATTTTCATTCAGAAACCAAAGAATTGGGACCAAAATCCAATGCTATTAATTCTTGAGAAATATAGTCAATAGGTAAACTCAAAACCCGAAATATATATATATGAATAATAAAATTAAATGGATATCAATATTTTATGTTAATTAATGTAATTTCCATATGTTTGATTTCAACAATGCATAAAACTCTTGGATATGCAAATCCTCTCTCCTTCTCAAAGGAAAATATCAATGAACTCTACATATAATTTTTTTATGTTCCCTATATAAAATGATAATAAAATTATAAGGAATATGTGAAATTACATAGTATGATATCACATATAAATATACAAATTACATACTTGATATATTCATAAAAAAACCACAGTTAAACAAGACTATTTGATGTTCCATATCCTGTTGTTCAAGACTCAATTTATCCAATGTATATTACCCATGAATTCCTTATATTTAGGGAAGATATGGAAATGAGATCTCAATTTCCCATACTACTCATATTTATTTCTCATTGGCCGGTTATTTCTTGTGCTCACATAAAAAAAATACATTGAACAAAAATACGTACATTCTTGAGCCAAATAACCTCTCATAATTGAACCTTCAGGATAATTCTTTTTTTGGAAATAAGATTTCATTATGAAAATATTTATTTCAGTAGGATACATCCACCAAAAAGAAACAAGTCCCCCAAGAAGTGTTTCAGTTGGAAGATGAACTGTTAAATACAACATGTAGGTGAAAAATAATGGAGGATTTTTTTCCAACTCACACAAAATTAATGGCTCCTCTTGATTCATTTTTATAAAGAATGAATTGGATAAAATTTTAGCACAAAGGTCTATAAAAAAAGTGGCAAAACCAAATCAATTTCACCCTTACATTATTGGATAGAAAATGCTAAATTCTTATTGGAATAAATTCATGATGAAATATGTGATAATCATGAATTTTTATGGATTTTAGTTTCAATTACCTTATGTTAATTCATTTAGATACGTTCCTATAATATCCATTATGAACCTTGATATTCTCCAAAACTTCTACAAAATGATTTTTCTCTAATGGTTTCATTACATAATAAGCACAAGGAACTTTCCATTTTTTTTCACTATACACACATGATGAAGTTTTGGTCAAATATGCGAATCCAGCAAGTCTAGATAAGTTCTATTTGATATTTAAAATAATTGAAAGAAACATTATATATATACATATATTTAAATTTTCATTACATCTAAACAATGATGTAACAAATTGGTAGACCAATATGGAAATTCCAAAAAGATACTTCTCTTTTTCTAATTGTAAGTGGATTTAGTGTCAAAATTATTACTCTTTCAATTTCATCTGACCATTACCTAATGAAAAATTGAAATCTTTCAATTCACTAAGAAAATTAGTTATATCAAAATGTTGAGGTGGTTGTTCAGTTTCAATAGAGCTATCAAACCTCAGGAGATTCTTCTTGTATTGATGATCTACTAGAAAGAATCATCAATGCCCCATGAAACTGAAACTATGACGATATTTAAGCCTTCTCAATCATATATACTTCATACAAATAGGGCATGAAATTTTTACCTTCATTCTCCAACCAGACATCATTTTATAAGAAATGAAATCATTTATAGTGTATAGAAGGGCAACATGCATCTGAAATATATTTTTTGAAGAAGAATCGAATGTGCACACAACCATATCCCAATGCTTCTTCGACTATATTATTAAATGTTATATGTAGAAATATATATCATTTTTAGTATACTATGGTCCATATATCAGTATACTCAATAAAGTGAATGGATTTTTCAAACACATCCATGGAGGAAGATTATAAATGTGAATAAAATTGTCCATGTGTTGTGAGTAGTAAGAATCTGACCAAATGTATTAAAACTATCACATGATTGACCCAACCTAACATTATGCACCTCAGCTTAAAAATCAGGGTGGTGTACATCAAATTCCTACCATGCTATTCTATCTGTAGGATGAACCAACTCATCATTTCCTTTAATTATCTGATTATAATTACTTCACATATTGGCTGAGATTTCTACAGATATGAACAGATTGTGAAGCCTTGGAATAAATGTAGAGTTCAATGTGAATTTTTGTGGAACAAGAGTTGGTATTCCATATGAATTTTACTTCTATTGAGATGTAGGAAATTCTTTATAGTCATTAAGGTCATCTGTTTCCTCCCAAAATGAATTGAAATCTTTCGGATAAGCTTGTAATTTATTAGTATAAAATTCAAGATGTTTAATTAACACCCATACCTTATAATGATTTGAGGAAATATCTTCACCATCAGGAATAAATTCATTTAAAAAGGTAAGAATATAATCAAAGTATGTATTAGAAATTTTTTACATGGTTTTTCCAAGTTATTACCATATTAGAAATTATAACTTGGTCATTTTACTACATTCCTGATATACTGGAGTTCTGGAATCATCCATTAAAATTTTCACTCTCTCATCATCATCATCTTCATTATTTTCCTCATATGTATTGATATCATTATCTTCTTTCACTGGTATACTATATCTATCATGATGATGCAAAAATAGTTACTAATAAAATATCAAATTATCTAAATCACTTATTTATTTTTTGTTTATGAACAGTAGAATATTTTCCCATCTCTCCAAGGTGATACCAAAGATAATAGTTTGTTTGAAATCTAACTTCTGTTAGATGGAAGATATCTGCTTCCTAGCATAACCAATGTCTTAAAACACAATTATATCATGGAAATTGTATACAACCTCCGTACAAATCATTGTTAAATGAAAAATATAAAAAATTTACAAATTATTTTGAAACTCCATTGAAATATGATTGGTATGATACATCCAGATTCTATCCAGTATATTACATGTAAAAAAATTTATGTTCCAATAAATAATTTAATGAATAATTAAAAATTCATTACACAATGGAAATGAAATCACATGAATAAAAATAAAACTAAAAAAACATATGGGGACCTAGGATGAAAACTTCATATATTTTTCATTAATACATATGAAATAATGGTTTTTGAAATAAAGAACATTCAAACATTTAATGATAACATAATGAAATATTAAATGTATTATAAAACATAAATACATCATATATAAACATAATCAATACCTTTTAAATATATCCATCTATCATATAAAACATCCAAAATAATGGAAAAATGGATTTGAAGACCAAGAGTCTAGAAACCTAAAAATGTAAGAAAAAATATAATATAGAATAGAAAACAAACTAAATATACCCATATCTATGTGTAAAGTATGTATATACCATATATTATCTCATCTAGTCATGTAAAATATATATAATACCCATTATATCAAGGCATATATTTTTCACTTCATTCATGAAATGTGTCCTAGTACATACTCACAAAAATTATGTATAAAGGTTGTCATAATTTATTCCCTTTTGGATTACACAAAATTCTCTATAAACAACCTTTAGGAAAAAAAGATGACATTATATTTTGAAATTAATATAAGAAAATAATACATTTAATTATATGAAATAAAAGTAGCAAAATAAAATCACATATAAAAAATTTTCAATCAAAATTCACATTCCCATAAATACATTTATAAATAAAAATTATATTACAAAATTTATTCCCATAAATCATCATATATTAACCACATGCCTAATTAAAGGATTTCAATGATATTTTTAGTCAATACATAATCTAACTTTAGTCCTATAACCAAAACATGATCCTAGACTAGAGGTGAAGTAACTATCCAGTGCATAATATAAACTAGTGAGGATATCCTAAAAGGACTTATCCAAAGCATAATCCTAAACTAGTCTATCCTAGAATGAGTGTAATTAAAAAAATATAAAATATATTTAATTTATAACCTAACCTAGAAATTGCACTTACTTATATATCCCCCTGAAGTATATAGGTCTCTTACATGATGTTTTCTAAATAGATTCATAAATAAATACAATAAAATCATTTAAAAAACACTCACCTCATCTCTAATAACCCTTTAATTAAATATCCCATTTTCATATTTAAATCCAATAATAGTTATATTGTATATCACTATTTTTTATCATGATAATTCATATCATAAAATGGGAAAAAATATAAAAGAATTGAATCATGAAATTAAAACTCTATTGAAACATGAAAAATAGCCTCACACAATTAGAAAACATCTATTAAACAACTGTATTAAATTTTTATAATTACAATTAAATCATTCAAAATATAAAATATTCATTATTTCACAATAAACCAATATTAACATTTCATCAAACTCATAGTAGATGACATTTACTCAAAATAGAATTTATAATAAACCGTATCTATTACACATATTTTTAAATTAATTTTAAGATAAATATACCTAAAAAAAAATAGAGAGGTATAATATATTTAGGAAATTAGGAATGTAATAAATCACTTTTTGGGGTTTAGTAGTAAACATCATAGTAATAATGTTAAAAAAACTTCCAACAAAACTAAAAAAAATCCAAAATAGCACAAGAATCATACCTATACTCAAACAACCATATACACTACCAATCTAAGGATCATTGATAAAAACAAAAAAGAACATCATCCCACATCAAGAAAAATTTAAAATAGTTTGAATGATTTAATTATTCAAATTAATGAAAAATCATAAAGTTTATAATGTTAAAAACATTAACCAAAAATTAGTAAATCTATATTTGACCAGTATAAAAACAAATATTTTTTAAGGTCTCCCATAAGATAACAAAGATAAAATAAAAAAATACCAAAAAGAAGATAATAAATATTCAGAACTAACTTTTGTGATTTTTGAGGAAGATTAGAATAAAAAATGATTGGAATAGATGAGATTTATAGAGGAGATGGAGGTTGTCACTGGCTTAGGTGAGAGGGAAGTTTAGGTAGAGGGGGGGTGACAAAGATCACCTGAGGAGGGGAGGGGGAGAGTTAGGGATTTGAATGAGGAGGGGGAGGAGGATCCTAAGTGAGGTTGTATATCAAAATAACTATACCCATATTTAAAAAAAAAAATTGGTATAGCTCTACCTATACCAATGGTTTTTTGAAAACCATTGGTATAGGTTTGGGCAGAAAAGATATACTCATGGTTTCCATAAACCATGGGTATATATCCATGGGTATAGACTGGTTTTCAAGAAGTAAATAACAATTATCAATACCACAATATTGTAATAATAAATTAATACTTCAAATAAACAAGTCATCACACCTTTTTATCTTTGATGGAGGGTTCTAAATGATAAAAAGTATTCAAGAATAACTTAAATAAAATAAATATTATTCTTTAATAATGTATTGATAAATAAAAATTGGTCATACATGTGGTGTAAGAGTAACAAATCCAAATGGGACCTACGGTAAGGTGTCTCTCAAACTCATACCATTTATTTTAATTTTATACTATATTCTTGTCTCTCTTTTCCCTATTATTATTATAAATTTTCATTACATCCCCTTTAAATTTCATTCATTTCTTCTTAACTTTTTTTATTATAGAGATATGCATGTCTCTATACCTTGGGATGGATTCTTATCTTCCTATAAGGATTTTTATAAATAAATTATTTTTGAAAACTTTTTTTGATTTGTCATATATTATTTCTTTATATCTTAATACAATATATTCTTTCATTTTCTGGTCATGATCATGAACACTGAATATAATTCATTATCTTTTTTCTTTTGGGTTCAGCCATGTTTATTCATTAATATTTGATTTATGTTATTATTTTGAAAAAAATTTCTTTACTTTGGGTTATTTCATGCTTATAATTCATATGTGTTTCCTTTTTAGAGTGGAAAACGTGGTTTTGAACATAATATGATGTGATCGGTGGGACCAAAATTATATAACCCTTAAATGAATTAGGTAAATATTTATATCTCATGAGGTCAGTATGCATGAACATAATGTTGTTAGCTTTGTTCACAATGGTATGTATAGACATGATGCAGTTAGCTTTGTCTACAATGTTATGCATAGACATCATGCATTTAGTTTTCTCTAATATGTTAAGATTCCTTGGTTGTGATCCTTGAATTATATTTATCATTATTTGGGATATGGAACATTATTATAATTTTCATAAAAATATTCTATTTTCTATTGTTATATTCCATGTTATTATTATTTAATTACCCAATTACAAACTAAAATATCTCAATGTATCTTTTATCCCTAGGATATTTACATAAATTTTTATAGTTCCTATGATGTTTCTCACATTTCTTATATGTTTTGGTCTTGTAATGTAAATTTTTACCTCAATGGTTCCCCTATAATATGGTCTCACTTATTATTTTATGATCACATGATATCTATTATTGATTATTCTCTTCATGTTTCCATTTAATTATCACTATTGGGATTTAAACTCATCCTTTCATTTATGTATTTCTCTAGGTTATCACACATAATAAAGAGGGTTTGATCAACTTATAAGGGTTACATGATTAAGTATTTAATTTAATTTTTATATATGTTAATGATATAATATTCTTCTAGTTCTCAAAGGAATAAAACTTAGGATTCTAATAATATTTTAATGTCATAAATTTTCATGTTATTTATATAAAGTATGTATGTATTGGACCAAATATAGAATTGTCGATCTTATGGAATCTAAATCTCATAATAATGAGAATATGGAATTCATAGGGATGATAAATGGAATATGGAAAATAAATGATAATGAAATATCATAAGCATATGTTAAGGATTACTACCAATAAAACATAACATCATTGGTCTAGGCTCTCTTCTCATGCCCTATACATGATACAAAAACATTATACAATGAATTAAAGGGTGTATTATTCAAAAAAAAAACTCATTGTTAGGGATATTATTGAGCCAATATACCACCTTTATATTTTTTTTGAAAATAAAAATACACATTATAATGAACTAAAATAACATAAAGTTTTTCTTTTGCGTTTTTGTTGTGAGGAATTAATGTGTGATGCTTTAAATTTTGGTGAACTAAATATGCAGTCATGTTTCGATACTTTTCAAATCTATGTTAAATTTAAACCATAATACATTGTAATGTTGTGGTGGTGTTCTCATCAAATGATAGTAACATATCCTACATCCATTGAAGGTTGGGGTGTTATATCTAATGCAGTTTTAACCATGCCTAAAGATCTAAAAATTTGACTATTGGAGTTTGTTAAGAAATTTTTTATAAATTTGACTGAGGTATTTAAGGAATTATATAATATTTAACAAGTTATATGGAACTATGTTGAGACTTTTTAGAATCATTTTCAAGTTTTCATCAACTTGATGCTTTGAGTGCTTTCAATTTTACCTTTTCTTTTACTGATATTATTCTAAGAGATACCATTATTTATGGTGTTCTTATATATCTATAATATTCCCTTGTAATAATTTATTGTCTAGTCCTTTGTGATCAAGGAGGTTTTAAACCTATGCTAATTTCAATCCCATAAGATCAAAATCTTCAGAGGCTGGGAGTTTTATTTTCCAAACCCTTTTTTTAAGAATTCCTATTGTATATTTTTTTATCGATCATTTGATTGAGGAGGTTCTTAAGGATATATATACCTATGTCCAATGTTTGTATCCAAGAGATTCCTGGTGTATAATCTATTATTTCTGAAAAGATATAGTTAAAGAATTTTCAATGTTAGAAATTGATATATTTTGATAGGTGTATAGTTGAGGAAGTACTAGGTGTGGAATTGGGATACCTGGGATTAGTTCTATAGAACTTCTAAAATATTTGGATAAAATTGAACGATTTATTATATTGGAATCATATTAATAAGATAATATCCTTATTAGTATTTTTAGGATTATTATGCTTGACTCTGTCCATTGTTTCTTACTTTGAATTATTTTTTAATTTATTATTGGTTTATTATAATTTTTTTATTGGTTATGTTTTTAACTTGTGATTAAGTTAATTTTCACTATTTACTTAATTTTAACTCTAAATAAGGCATTATAAGTTTTGAAAAATAGTCACCTCAAGTGGGATAAAAATTTAAAGTCCCAATTTGACTTCAATTCACCCTCAACCCTTGAAGTTTATTTACCTTCCTTTACTGAGAAAATATTAGTTATCAAATCTAGTTTCTTGATATTTGAGATAGACTCTATATTTTATCTAGTCTCTCAATTTTTATTATTTCTCCATGATTATCAAAACTTATAAAAGTTTTCTTCTAGTAACCTTTTTAAATAAAAAATATCAATTTGTTTAGATATTGTAGGTTTAATTCTAGTCGTACATTTAGATAATCTAAATAAAACCAATCCACCTATTTTTTATTGAAAATATTAAGAATATTGGAATAGTAAGAAGGAGACTTTTGTGATAAATAATGGGGTATAAACTTATCTTATGATTACCAAAAATCACAAAATTTTATAGAAATTGGTTACTAATTTTACTCATGATGAATGATTATAATTTCAAATAAACTACTAATTTAGAAATATTTTTATTTGTATTATACATAAGAACATATATATTCATGTTTAATCAAGTTGTATGGCATGTTGAATTTGGAATAACATTTAGGTTACTCAATTTGGAATATATAAAGTTAAATATACTATAAGAACTGTATTGAGATTAGATTATCAAAGTTTTTACATTTTACCTAATGAGACTATTTCTCAAATTCACTATAGGATTATGACCATTGTTAACAGTCATCAATATATTAGAGAGAAATAACTATCATATGATCATCTTGTGTAAAAATACTTTAATATTTAACTAAAATTGTAGAAGTATAAGAAGTCAAAAATCATCGATATAAAATGAATTACTAAGATATGTTTTGATGATTTAATTATAATTATCATATAATATGAGGGAAGGACAAAAAGGGATATTGAAAATAAGAAAAATTGAAAAGTTTTTCTTTTATATCAACATATGGATCTTTAATTTATATAAATAAAAAATCTAATCTTCGTATATATAAAGTAAATAGTTATGTGGAACATAAAAAATATGATATTTATTAGTTTTCTAGAAGTATGAATAGATGAATAGAAAATAAGAAATTCCAAATTTACAACTATAAGGATATAAAAGAAAAATATGATAAGATTGATTCTTCAGACACTATCTATTATGAGGGTAAAACCCCCGATCACATCAGACCGTAAAATCTAAGACTCAAAAGGAAAGATAGGGAATCAAATATAAGTTAAAAAATAAATGAGAGGAAATATTTCAATGTGACTAATAATGCATGGAGTTCTAGTAAAGATTAATTATATTCATACTATAGTAGTATATTTGAAAGTGAAAATAGTTAGAATATAATTGGTTTTTATACAAAAGATCTTGTGAATGATTTATAATTTAAGGGAAAAGATACTCTAGATTTACTTTCACAATTATCTGTTAATAAAAAAAATTTATTTACTTCAGATGATGAAGATGATGTACCATCACTTGAAGAGATGGATATTTATGTAACTAGTTTAGAGAAAATATATAGAATATTAAAAGAGGAATGTGATCAACCAAAATCAAAACTTACTAAACTTTCTAATAAATATTCAAAACATAAATCCAATGTTATTGAGAAGGAGACTAAACTTTTGAAGGCTTAAATTGAGCTATCCAATATTAAAAATAAAATTACGAAGTCAGAATATAAGATTTCAAATATGCATTTTAAGTTTAATGGAAATTCAAGTTTAACTACTACTTTGAATGATAAAAACAAGGATGTTAAGTTTGAATTTGAAGTTGAGAGGTAGAAGAAGTTTTTTACTAACTTTACCATTGATACATAATATTTTGAGAAATTATAAAAATATATAAGGCCTATAAGGATAACTTCTAGACTATTTCACAAAGTCATTGAATGATAACATTATCAAAGTAAATAATTTGTTCCAAGTAGTGTACCTTTTTTCGAAAAATTTCATAGACTGATAGTGGAGAAATCAAGGTTCATTAAACATAGTTCAATCTATCGGAACACATTGAGCCTACATTTATAAAGAGATTATAGATATTTAACACAAATGATCTTGAGTGATATGGGTTCTAAAGTTCTATTTTCTAATACTTATAAAGCAAATCACATTTAGATGCCTCCAAATAAATATCTAATGAATGAATTTGTAACATAAAGGTAGCTAAGTTAATATATATGGTACTAGGAAACTTTTTTTATATTTAAAAATATTTCATGAATTTACGTGTTATATGTAAAAAAATTATTTACATAATATTTTTTCTTTATGCCTAAGGTTTTTATTTTTTAATAAGTTTTTATAATTTATAATTTTTTTCATTAAACATTAACTCCTTTTTCAAGGGAGTGTTTTTTGGATAAATTTTATCCATAAATTATTTTTTCTAATGTTCGTTTCAATGGAAAATAGTAATTCATTTTAAATTATTTTTTGAACCACGTTATATTAAATAATATCACTCCATAATTATATAATATAACTTATTGAAGGTTAAATCCTTTTTATTTCTATCATGAGAAACTTTTTTTCAACTAGTAGTTTGCTGACATTGTCATACTTTATTAAATTTCACATTGCTCATAATTTTATGGTGAGAATTTACTTTACTAAAACAATTTTCGTTTTTACTATTATCTTATTTATTTTCTTAAATTATAATAAATTAATTTCATATTTACTTCATATTGTATACTTAACTTTTGAATTTTATAAAAGAATGAAAATTTTTCTTTTACTCTTTAAGATTTTATACCTTGAGGTTTTATCTATTAACCATATTGGGCCAAAGTTAATAAGGGTACCATATTTTTGATTTTATTTCAGAAAGAGATTCCAATATTCAACAAGATGAATACTCATTTAATGAATAGGATATAACATACACATTTTTTATTGTGGGGGAAGAAAAATGATATTTGATTTGTATAATCCTAAAGTAATTTTTTCCATTCTTTGATAAAATTTGGTAATATCTGTCTATATTTCTATTTAAAAAATATTTATGTTTTGAAAATACTTGAAGTTATTTTTATATAGTTTGAAAATAATTTTACACATCTTTTTCTGAAATATTTCTGTAATTATATAATAAAATTAAGAGTTTGTTTCTATGTTGAACTTTTATAGAATGATCATATTTTTTTGAGAATCTATACAATAGATCATGGAAAGTTTTATTAGAACTTATATGATCGATGAAACTATATGATGATAGTATAAGAGATATTAATTCAAGGGAGATATATACTAATGATAAGAGTTATAAGAAATTTCATATAATATCCATCAAAATTCATATTTATGGAAATTATTGGGAGATCTTTTTTTCATTTTCATTTTTTTGTTCCTTTGGATTACTGTATAAACACCATTTTTTTGAATTTTTTGATAAATACTCTAACTACCGATTGATGAAAGAATTTATCAATGATTGAATTTTTCCAAACTCTTTTACTCGTTTTTTGGAGAGTATGGTTTTTATTTGAGTATTTGAGACGTGGGAGAATTTATGGACATTATAGATTAAGCAAATAATAGAAATTAAAACGTTTACCCTTTACTTTATTGAAAATCAGAATGGAAGGTATATCTCAGTAGATTATCAGAAAATAAAAGGGACTTATCCATTCATATTTTAATTTTTTCTTATCTTATAACTTTTATTTTTATTTTTGTGAATTTCTTTTTGAAAATAACGAAAGGTGATAAATTTTTTAATGTAAGTTTTAATTTAATTTAGTGAAACAATTATTATCTTTAAATGAATTATTTGTGTTAATATATTATGAATTAAAATTTAAATATTAGAAAAAGTGGGGGTATTTAAAAAATTTGAGTCTTCCAGATGTTAAAATTTGGAGGATATTCATTATAATTAAAAGAGAGTGATTATTTTTAAATTTCATTAAAAATTTATTTCTCTTTTATATCTTGTGATATTAAAATGGGGTAGATTAGTAAGGATATTTTTTACTCAATCTACCACCTTCATAACTTTTGTTTTGAAAATCACAATACACTTCATACTAAATTTAATTTACTTAAGGTTTTTCATTTAATTTTTTGTTTTTTGGGCCTAATATATGATTCTTTAAGGTCTATTGAATTGAATACGCATTCATTTACCAGTACTTTGTGAATTTTTTCTAAACTATATCCATAAGGCATTGTAAAATTGTGGTGGAATCCTCATAAAATGATAGTAATAGATCCTATATCTATCAAATAATAGAGTTTCATATTTTAATAAGTTGAAAATATACCCTAATATATTAGAATTCGACTATTGGAGTATGTTATAGTGTTATCTATAAATTAGACCGAGGAATGGAATAATATGTAACAATTTACATAAAATTGCACTAAGCTTATTTACATGCATTTTGAAGTTTGTATCATCTCAATTATTTGATAACTTCTAATTTTACTTTTTATTTTAGTGTACTTTTACTAAGATCTATCCTTGTGTGATGTATTCTTGAAATTTTTTGGCCCCATTGTAATTGTTCATTATTTGATACTATGTTACTGAGGAATTTACATGCATGTAACTTTTTCTAATTTTGATCCTTTGATATTGATGAGCTTCTAAATATGGAAGCTATATTATCTAAACCCTCATGTTTGAAAAATTATTGGTGAAAAATTTATATCGATCAATAGATTGAGAAGGTGTTCAATGCCAGATAAACCTTTGTCTAAAATTTTTGTTGAAGAATTTTCTAGTGTATAATCTATTATTATTGATGAGATACAGTCAAAGAAGTTTTTGGTTGGAACATTATAACTTAAAATAGGTCTATAATCAAGTAATTTCTAGGATACCTAGGATCAGGTCTTTATATCCTTCATCCAATTTGGATAAAAGAAAAGGGTTTTTTTCATTAGAATCAAATTGGTAATATAATATCCCTTTTCTGAGTTCAAGGATTTTTATTCTTGACTTTGCACATTATTTATTACATTATAATGTTGTTTAATTTCATATTGGTTTATTTTATATTTTTTATTAGTTAAGTTTTTTTTAACTTCTAATTCATCTAATTTATTCTATGTATTTACTTTGAACTCTAATTTTTTTCAGACATGATAAGTTTTGAAAAAATAACACTTTGAGTAGGAGTAAAATTTCATGTCATAATTTGAATTCAATTCACCCCCCTCTTGAAGTGTAATTAACTGACCTTACTAGGAAAACATGTGTCACATCATAATATCTTCAAACCTTGTAGTCCACATAAAAAATAAATAATACAATTTTTATAAATAAATTAATAAGATTAATTCAAGGATAACCCATGTTTTAATGAAAACAAGTTTCATAATTAACTCATACAACATATAATTTCCTCAAATTTTATGTAATTATTGGGAATATAGGTAAGTAATAATGAGGGTAAACATAATAGAATTATGGGAATTTAGTGATACTATCATATTCACTTAGAATCATATATAGGATAGAAACCATCAATAAGGTAAAGAGACCCAAAATTAGAAATTGAAATAAGTTGATAAGGGAATTTAAAAGTGTCCTTACCATGAATTTATTCATATGTGATAGAAGAAAACATATTTAGAGGAAATATGGAAATGGAATCTAAATATTTATATTAATAATAAGAAAATATAAGAATAAGGAATAAATAATTTCATAAAAATTTTCTAGATAAATATTTATAAAGAGAATGTGTTTTTAAAGAGAGTTTGAAAAGATGTTTATGTACATTATCTTAATCATCATAAATTATATATTGAGAAGAATAATATCTCATAAGGATATGAAAAATTATTAAGTAGACATAAATACGTTAGAATATAACAAATAAGAGAAAATTATGAGAAGAAACATTTCAAATTCATAAAAGAGGTAATTAGTGTGGAATAACCTTACCTTATATCACCTTTTTCACCATCACACATACACCTCCTATATAAAAAAACTTAAAATTATTAAAAAATATGATAGAATTATTTTACATTTATTTAAATTATTTTTGATCATTTTTTACCATTGAAATTTTTTATTAACCTTTCCTTAAAGATTAAAATACATGGTGGAATTTTGTTTCGATTATTCCATTTTTGATTCAATATTTCAGTATTGGACACTTTTATTTATATATTAGTTTCATTACCACCAAAATATTAAAAATAAATTAAAATCTTTCCATACATGAATACATACATGCAAGCATGCATACATGAATGCATGTATATATATGTACATATATGCATGTATACATAAGTATATACACATATATTATATATAATATGGACTAACTAGCCATGAAGGCAGGGATAGATAAAGTCAACATCCTTATAGGTGGTAGAACCAACTATGTTAGGATTTATCGAAGGAAATAGATAGATGATATATATGTATATTAAAATTAGTTTGTTTGGAGAATATAATAGTATAATAAGATTAATATCATGTTTATATATTGATTAATTAATGGGAGGATTAAAAAATTGAAATGAAAATATAATAATAAAAAATAAAATAATAAAAAATAAAAAATATTGTTACATTATCCTTGAAGATTACTCCTTTAATAAGGGCCTAAAGCCTCAAAGGCTTGAAGTTGTGTGAAACCAAAACATAACTAAGATTCCTTATAAGGATTAAGAGGAGAAATATGGGAAGATATTGGGAAATGGGATGAATTTTTTAAAGTGATTTTTCATGGGGTGAGAAGATGGTATCTTATACATGGAGGGGAGAGATATTTTTATGTAACTATTGAATATAAAATTAATTAATGATAAAAACGTGAAATAGTGGTCTTATATATGAAAATTAATGGTATTCCATGCCCTTTTGGTTAGTCATAAGTGGTTTTTAAATCATGTGTGTTGTTTTTTCTTGATGATGTCAAACATACATCATTATTATATCATATTTACATTTTTATTTATTTATTTTGTTGATTAATTATGAAAAATAAAAAAGGGCCTAATTTTAAAAACATAATTTCTAATATGGGAATTATTTTAGGAAAATAAATTTCTAACTATAAGAACATTTTTTTAAAACCCCCTAATGCATTGCAACTCATGTTTTTACTGAATACAATATTTCCTAACATTTTTAAAACTATTATTTTAGGATCGGAAAATTATTTTATGTATTTTAGAACTAAAATATAACACTTTAAATTAAATTATTTAAAAAGAAAATTTTATTATTATTATTATAAAATATAATTACATATATTACATAATATATTTTACCTTTGACATAAAAATTCAACTAATTGAAAAAATTACAATAAAAAATTATTGACTAGTTTTGATATGAAGATTCTAAATTTACAATCTATTTTATTAAAATAAATTTCAAGGTTTGGTAAATCTAATATTTTGGTTAAATTTATAATAATATGATTCTATAACTATTGAGAAGAGGATGGCGACGGTGACTCGTGGCTGCTTGCGGCGTTGGCGATGGCGGTTTGCAGTGATCAAACCCTAGATGATGCTCGGAGATGATTTCCCTCCCCTTCCAGGAGGTGGAAGGGGGGAGGGGGAGCGGCCACAACCTCCAATCCCACGGAAATATTTCATTCCTTTCTCAAGACCTAGATCTCTCCCTGATTTCCCGACGATTTCGTTATGCCCGAAAGTTCCTGATCTTCATCAGGGTGAACCGCAATTGTCAATTTCACCTTTAGAGTTCTCTGAAGCTTCAAGACATTTGGACCTTATGCTGGTGGCTCGTTTCTATCGGCGACGGCCCTCGGTTGATGATTTTGACCGTTTCATTTTTGGTAAGTGGGATTTGCAAGATCGTGCTGTCGTTGGGCTTCTTGACTATCGCCATTTCATGATTCGATTTTCCTCGTAGGAGGATTTGATTCGAGCCTGGTCTGGTGCCCCTCGTAGATGCAACGGATTCCGCTTCTTCCTCCTTCGCTTGTCCTTTGATCTATGTATGAACTGCGATCCTTCAACTATAGTGGCGTGGGTTAGTCTCCCTCAACTCCCTCTTCCTTTCCAAAATCCTGCAATAATCCGTATGATTGGGAATATAGTGGGGCGATTTCTCTGCTTTGATGTTCGGACGTCAACTGTTAGTCACCCGATAAATCCCCGTATCTGTGTGGAGGTGGACATTGCAAGGCCTTCAGTCAACTGGATTTGGCTCACTGTGGGAGAAGAGTTTCGATGGAGGCAGTCTGTGGTCTTTGAATCCTGGGTCGACTACTGTAACACATGCTTCCGATTGGGGCATACGGCTTCAAAGTGTCATTTGGAGGTATTAGGCAGAAGAAGTTCTAACCCGAGGGAGAGGGTAGTCAAGCCCCATGGGCTGGGGACGATGCCCGCTGAAGGTGTAGTTTCTGGTATTGTTGGTAGTGTGGAGAACTGGGCTGCAGTGCCCTTGAAGAAGTATGTTGAGGTACCTCCAAATCCAGCTGTGTCTGCAGTGTTCAGTAGGCTTCGACATGATCTGCAGTTGGGTGATGGGGTGTTACAACCTGGTGCAAAGGATGAGTCTGATGCTAGTATAATGGGTTGTCCAGTAGGTGTAATTGCAGCTGAGCAGGAATTACAGCATGGTTTGTGTGTGAATTTATCTAATGGAAAGGTGGAGAATTGGTGCAAGGGAGCAGTGAATATGAATGATGGTATGCTGGATGTTGTTGGCTGTGAGAGTGGTTCTCTGGGGTTATTGGATGCTGCCAATAGAGCACAAGGGATGGTTGTGCATGATGGGGGTGTGGGCTTCACTACTTCTAGTTCTCAGGTGTTGGATCAAGTGAATGTGGGGGAAGATCTCCCTTTGAATGAATTACAGAATGGGTCTTCTTCACAGGAGGGTGGAATTGGTTCCAATGCTGTGCAGCCAGGGTCTTTGATTATCTATGAGAAGATGGAACAACCAAGGTGTCTTGCTGTTGACACCAATGACCATTTCCAGCAGAGCAATGGAGTGGAGGATAATTTCTAGAATGTGATCATCACTGGGAAATGGGGGGACTGCTATAAGAGTGACAAGGAGAACTTTGGTGGTATGATCAGGCCTTCATTTAGGGATGTGGTCCAAGGCGGGAGGTCGAAGATGACTGAGACCCAAGAAGTTTTGACTGCCCCTCTGCGACGCAGGTCAAAGAAGGACTACTCCTCTCTGCCAAAGCTGTTGGTCACTAGGTCTTCTGGTGGTAATACTGAGCTCTTATACTTGGAACGGATGAATTTGTGAAGAAAATATGCTAAGGTTCTGAAGCATTATGACAACTCAGAATGGGAATCAGCTACTGCGGAGGAAGCTTGCTACCAGGGATGTGGAGATGGGTATGGTTCTTATGACATGTAACTATTTCTTTTGAATTTCGCTGCTTGTTGACTATCTTTTCTTTTATTTTAATAAATGGTCAGGGGGTTATCCTCTGGCTGAGCCTCTCTGGTATAACTATTGAGAAAACACATTACCAAAGTAATTACATTATTTGTAATGTATGAATTAAAAAATTATATTTATCAATTTAAATATTCATTTATGATATTTTAATATTTATAAATTATTATTTGTTCAATTACATAGTTATTTAAATAGTTACCTACAATTATCACTTTATTATTCAAATAGTTAGGTTACTATTCCAATAATCATATTTTTTACAATTATATTTCCTTTAAATGCACCTTAAATCTTTCACATTTCACTAACTTAGTTTTCTATCAAGACTCTCCACATTTCATTTACAAAATGCCTATATAATTTATATTTATTTTATTTCTTATACCATAAATATTCACATTTGTGGTATTTATGAGAGATTATAGCCCTAAGGATTTACAAATCTTAGTTATGTTATTTACTTGTGTTTATTGACACATTGTACTTTTATACAATTTTATGGAATGTGTTTATCATTCATATATAATGTTCCATTTTTAAAGAAATAACTTTAATTTTTATTACGTGGTGTAATTGGTTCATTTATGCTATACATTATACTTTTATTTATAAATAAAATGTATCTAAGTTTAACATATAGGTGTTTTAGTCACTCAAATTTCATATTTAAAAGACCAGGTCATTACAAAATTTTTAAGAAATAACAAATAGCTTCTTACCATGTTGAAAAAATAAATATAATTGTAATGAGAGTTTTATATATCATTTGGATATAATGATTTGGGGAGAAAATAAAGTATAAGAGGGGAATGAATGAATTTTTTTTTATTTTTATATATAAAATTTAGTCAATATAATTATAGGGATAGAAACAAGGACCCGTATATTTCTCTAAGACTATAGTTATTAAATCATCCCAAACCCGTAGTTATTTGAAAGGAAATGTTGGTGAAAGATGATCAATTTTCTTAAATTTCCAATATTATCCTTATTTTCATACTAAATTACCAAAATAATTAATTTATTTCCTTTTAAAAGAATTGGCCAAATAAGATGAAAATAAATCATAATCAGGTATGGATATAAATATAAAAAACAAAATAATAATTATTTTATTTAATTTTATATTTTGTAAATTATTAAATAATTTATTTCTTTTCACTAAACTTTCAACAAAGTATTATACCATGACTTTGATGGCCTTCGCTATTTTCATCTAAAAAGTTTTTTTTTCATATTATCTAGTTTGGATAACCCTTGTTTTCAATCTCAAAGAAATATTTCATAGAATGTATTTCACTTGTGATTACAGTTTTTGTAAAAGAATCACTGAGTCTAGTTTTTAATGAACACTCACATGATAAATGGATCCATCCCTATTTTTGCATCCATAACTCAAATAAAGTGGAATATCATATTTTTCATTTTCCACTGTTGGTTCATAATTATTAAATAGATTCCTAACAAGACCAATAATTCTTCATACCATCCTTAGATCAATAATACGGAATTTGGATCATGAGTGAACTTGGATCACTAGTGTGTAATTCAACCATGTTTGAGAGTGTTTTATAATGATTTAGAATTATCATTAATGGAATTAAATGGAACTAAAAGGTATATAAAAAACATGATTGGATATTTCTTTTTTTAGAGTTTTTTATGAGAATATAATGATTTTACCAAATTATTATTTACATAGTATATTAATAAAATTAATTATTATTAATAAGTTTTCAAAACACATTCATTAATTTTTAATCTTAGGGTAGGGAATATTTTAATAACTAGGTTTTATATCATAATTATGAGAATTATAACATATCTAAGGGGTTTTTTTAAGTGATTTAAATGGATAAATATTATTATAGATTTGATGTGATGTTTGGAGACGAATTTTAGTGGTTCAAAGTTATAACAAAATTTTTGAAATTTTTTTTAGTCATAATGTGAACCTGGGGTATGTCATGGGCTATTAATGATCTAAAGGGTTTCTAATTTTAAGTAATCTAGAAGTTTTAATTTTGTAATTTAGTTTATATGTCAAGAACATTTTCTATTTAAGTGTTGGAACTACCAAAAGGAGAGAATCTAGAAGTTGATTTCTAATTCTGGATGATGATTATTGGGTGGAAAAACCATGGTCTATATGATTATAAGCATCTATACCAAAAGTAGATCTATAGGAAGAATTATATTACATGTAGATCTATCTAAAAAAGTGGGCTTTTGTGAAATTTTTCTAAGTTAATTATCTTATATATTGGGATTTTTAAAAATGAAGAATATTGTGTATGAGGAAAATATATTTAATAGAGTCCTCCCATTTTTAGAAAAATGGATAAGTATTGAGATTCATCCCATGAAATGTAAGGTTCATTTCTCTAATACGTAAGAGTGACCCTCATGAATAAGGTTCATATTAGAAAAACTTTTGAAATTCACATACATAAGGGTCATTTCCCTAATATGTAAGAGTAAGCCTCATATTTAAGGGTCCTCCCATTTTCAAGAAAGGTTATGTGTTGAGATTATCCCTATGATGCATAAGGATTATTTACCTAATAGGTAAGAGTAACCCTCATACGTAAGGGTACTACTATTCATAAAAATTAGCAAAGTCTCATATATAAGAGTTATTTCCTTAATATATATGAGTGAATCTCATATGTAAGGGTATTCCACTATTCACAAAATAGATATGTGTTTATAGTTTCTCTATGATATGTAAGGGTCATTTACTAGATATATATTAGTAATCCCCTTATGTAAGGTTGCTTTTTTTTAGAAAAATTTGAATATTATCATATGTATGGAACATTTCCCAAATATATAAGGGTTCTCATGTAGTGAAATTTGGAATAGCATGGGAGTAACCCTATGATTCATAAGGGTTACTCAGTTATCATGTAATAGTTGAATGGGATTTTTTAGAACTTAGTTAAGAGTCATCATAGAAGATTATCATAGATATTCTAGAAGATGATTTCTAGATAGAGATGTTAATAGAGAGTTTAAGAAGTTGAATTATACAAGGAAGGGGAGTTCATAAGGATAGTTGAAGAATTATAATTTGGAAATTAGAAATTAAATCCATACTTTTCAAATATTTATGGGTGATACTTAAAGTTCAACTTGATATGTAAGAACCATCCTATATATAAGGGTCCAAAACATATAGAATTTTGATGGATGATGTGTAAGGATTGATAATACATAAGGGTGCTTCAGGGTTTTATGTAAGGGCCATCCCATACATAAGGATCTATACGTAAGGGTCCTGATCTAGTTTGATGATATTTTTCATTTTTTTATAAAATATTAATGAATTGATTAAATGAAATATAAAGGTGTGTTAGAAAATTTTAAGTCAGAATATAGTGAACAGACCCTAGAACTCCATCTTGATTTCATTTTCATCTCCAACACATATATCCAATGATTTTTATTAGGTCTTCATGTCATTTATTAAAGGGGTAGGCACGAGTAATTTTAACTACACCTCGGTGGTTATTTTTTTTCTGTCAGTTATGCCCAAAATTATGCATTTTTTCAGATTACTGGATTTCTTTCGATTAAAGAAATAATGTAAAAGGTTTCTTAGGGAGTAGGGTTTTGTTAACTCTAAATAAATTCAATTACCTTTATATAACTAATAATCTTTCTCATTTGGTGATTTTATACCTGTGTTTTATCACTATGATTATTTTTCGTATGTTTCATGATTTTGGTGATCTCAACCCATTAATTGGGATGGGCTCACATTGGCCTAATAGTCAAAAAGGACCACATAGCTTGCTTAATGATTCATTGGTGGATCCTTGGATGAATGAGTGTCAATTTCCGTCTTTATGGATTTTTTAGTGGCATGAGTTGGATTTTCAAGATAAATGATTTTTACTTTTTAAACTGGTATTCAAAATGGGGTATTTTTATGAGAAGTGGATTCCTTAAATAAATGGTTAAGATGGGATTTTTAGGTGATGGGGGTAATTTCAAGTAATGGATTTGAAATAATATTTCCAAAAAATGTGGGGTTTTCTAAAGAATGTTTTATTAGGATTTTTTCCAAATGCCTAACTGAAGAAAATATGGTATGTGATTCCTTTTATAAATGTTTGATAAAGAGTATTAGACTTTTTTTTAAAGAAAATATGGAAGGTATTATTTTATATTTGTTTTGTTCTCATTGACCTTGTGTGGGAAATGCCATATTATTGAAATATTATATGCTTATTGTGTTTCAAGATTGTGATTTCATGGTGTGATATTCTCACTATATGAGAAGAATGATTTTATAGGGATATATTACAATGTTATAGCATT
The DNA here is from genome assembly GCA_963277665.1 of Viscum album. Lineage (NCBI taxonomy): Eukaryota > Viridiplantae > Streptophyta > Magnoliopsida > Santalales > Viscaceae > Viscum > Viscum album. The sequence goes on from OY728150.1 coordinate 39,842,200, forward strand.
TATATTTGGGTGTACGAGTTTTCATGCATACAGGTGCATGAGTTAGCCTATTAATGTTATGTTTTGGTATTAGAGTGATCGTGTGAGGTTTGAATTGTAACTACCCGTCCCCTGGGGCCCGTGATGTGACTTCCCCAAGCCCGCCTTCCATAGGCCAGGGGTTGGCGACTAGAACTAGAAAGGCATATCCCTAAAATAGGAAGGCATTGCCTTTAAACCTATACAAACACACAGATTAGGTACACAAAAAAGTAAACCATGTAGTAAAACAGCTGAAGTAAAAGTGTGAACTGAAAGTAAAGGGGCCAGAATACAAGCCCAACTTAAGGATACAATAAAACAGAAAATTGAAAACAACTCCTAAGATCATATGCTTGGGATCCTACATGAAGGGTAGGTACAGATCGTCTCCACAACTCTCCACGTCAACCATCACTGCCATCCACCGTCAGGTCCTAGCTCCCTGAGTCTCAGTCAAGGTTGCCCATCATCTGCACAAGACACAACCTGGTGTGGGTGAAGACTATGCAGGGGTGAGTATAAAAATACCCAGTAGGGACTCAGTGACCCATAAAGGTCTCTCAAATATCCACAAAGGAAAAACCACAAGCATGATCTCAATCAAAAAGTACAAAGCAATACACACAACTCAAACCAGGTATAACTGAGTACAATATTACAGATGATTAGTAGTAAGGATAGATAATCTTACTCTATCAAGAGGAACTACTACTGACCCACATAAAATCGATAGGTACTAACTCCCACAATAACCAAACATGATCAATAGGTGCTGATTCACAAAGAATCACTTGGTACTGATTCACATAGAATCGCTCGGTGCTGATTTACACAGAATCGGTTAGTGATGATTCACACAGAATCACTAGGTGATGATTCACACAGAATATCTTGGTGCTAATTCACACAGAATCGCTAGGTGCTGATTCACAAAGAATCGCTCAGTGCTGATTCACACAGAATTCCTGGGTGCTGATTCACACAGAATCACTGGGTGCTGATTCACACAAAATCGCTGGGTACTGATTCACACAGAATCGATGGGGGTTGATTCACACAGAATCACTGGGTTTTGATTCACACAAAATCATTGGGTGGTGATTCACATAGAATCGTTGGGTGCTGATTCACATAGAATCATTGGATGTTGATTCACATAGAATTGTTGTGTGCTGATTCACATAGAATCACTCAGTGCTAATTCAAACACAATTTTTGGGTGTTGATTCAAATATAATTGCTGGGTGATGATTCACATAGAATCGCATGGTGCTGATTCACATAGAATCACTCGGTGTTGATTCACACAGAATCATTGTTCATTCTTCACGTCTCAGCCAAAAACAATATTATCACTCATAGTACGCTTGTTTATGGGAGAAACCAATAATTAATCCATTTATTGTAGTTTAAGTGGCATGAATTCCCATGTATAAGTTACTCAATGATCTGTCATGTCATAAGGGTTCCAACACAACAGACGGCGCTTCAACCGGACGACCGGTCTGTAAGTTATTGGAATTTTAGTTCTGAGGGCCCGATTGGATTCAGAGTCAATCTAACCTGGCTATACTACAAATTTCTACAAAAATCTTGTGGAGTATCTCAAAAGGACCATCTCACTCCAAGGATCTCAGCGCCGTAGATAGTTTGTCAAACGGACGTCTTGTTCGCAAGATACGGCCTTCTAAGAGTTTCTGAGCCTGAGAGGGGTCCAGGTGCAGTCCGACCTAGTCTAGGCTGACCTGACATTGTTTGTGTCGACTTGACCCCGTCCGGGTTAGACTCGGACTGGCCCAAACCATCCTGGGATGGCCCGGTTGGGCTGGGCCGCAGAGGCTTGGCCCGTCGGCTGGTGCGACCCGCATGGGGGGTCGCACGGTCCTCCTCCGAAACAACACAAAGATCTGTTCAACTATTTAAATAGTGGATCCAAGTGGTTCTACGTCATCACATGTGGGACCCACAGAGAGTGGGTCCCCTATCGTTATCGCAGCTTCGAGATGAGGCCTGTCTAACCACAGTACGCGATGGTGCACCACCTCTCGCCTCTGTGGTTGGCCGCCTGTCCGACCGCCATGGTGCCGAGTGGCGCCACCCTCCTCCGTGGCCAGAGAGCACTGGACGCCGCCTACATAGCTGCTGCCGGTCACTGGTTCCACCGCGCTAGCGTTGCACCAGCGGAAATTCCACGGTCTATGAGGTGAGCTCTGGTGGGCCGTTATTCCTTCTGTATGTGCCTACGGGTCTCCTGGGATTCCACTATCGTTGCATGCCTCTCGGTTTCCACTTTCTATTGAGTTGGAAATTTTTCCCCTAAAGAACGCAACATGAACAAAGAGGAAAAGGGTTTGTCCTTGTTTTTTGGTCTCACGCCCTCCGTGTTAGCATTATAACAAGTGGGAGATTATTCAATTCATCAAAGATAATATTTAATAAATAAACCCCATACCTTGAGATTTGTTGGGGATGTCGCAGTGGTATATAAAGAATCATTGTCCATGGAAGCCATCAGAGTTCTTCTTTGAACCCTCCAATAATGTCCAAGCTTCCCTTCCTCATCGGTGGAAGACGTCGCATCACTTTGTTAGAGGTTCATCACTTGATGATGTTGTTTCAAAACTCCAACACGAGCCTCACTTAAATAAACAGAGGATGAGAGTTTAATGCAACGAAGATTACATGAAGTTTATTAATAAGTTAATTAATGCACCTCTCATCTCTGAATAGATTGGTTATGAAAACAAAGGGTCAATCCATTAATGGATTGAAAACATAGTGGCCCCGCCACCGCCGCTCAACAGTTGGAGAAAAATAAAATAACTTTGTTAAGTTATTTTATTATTTTTTTGTAAAGTCAAAAATTTATCTTTCTCTCCCAACCTACTACGGTCGAAGTGAAGCCTCCCTTAAGAGAATCATGGCACTGCGGATTCAACATTGGTCTCAGATTTATATTTTGAGCACTAGTTCAAAAGTTATAAAATGCTGCCCATAAATTTACTAAATGTACCTTAAAAAAAGATCAAAATTACATTTTGGGCACATCGGGCCTCAGAATCACACGCCATCAATTTTCGTAGACTCTTAAAAATCCCAAATAATTTAAAAAAAAATTACATGTAATTTTTGAGTCTTTACATTCTCCCCACCTTAGGTCTTTTCATCCATGAAAGCTACAACAAAACTAGGGGACCAAATGGGGGTACTGATCATGTATTTGAGCCTCCCATTCCCATGTGCTCTCTTTGGATATTCACATGATACTAATGAACTCTAACCAGAGATATCGACCACCCAAAAAGGACCCACTCCTGGTGATCCTCTATCTTCACCAGGAACTCTGCAAACATCACCCCATAATCGATGTCTGGATCACCCTAGTTTATAACATGCAATGGATCATGCACGTATCTACTCAACTGCGACATGTGGAAAACATTATGCACCCGGTACATCTTTGGAGGAATATCTAGATATTACACCACCTAGCCTACTCTACTAAGATATAGAAGGGTCTGATGAAACTCATAGATAGTTTGATTCCCCTGACAAACCTTTGTAATCCTCATCGGGGTGAGACCCGTAGGCAGACATGGTCTCCCTCTTCGAACACCAAGGGTCTCTATCTGCTGTCAGCATACGACTTCCTCCTACTCTGTGCAGTCTCCATCTGCTCCTAGATGATCTGCACATTCTCTGTGGTATCCTATACCAACTCTGCACCCCTTAGTTCTGACTCCCCTAGGTCTATCTAGCATAGAGGTGATCTGCATGGTCACCCGTATGAAGCCTCAAATTGTTCCATACTGATGGTGGAGTGATACCTATTGTTGTATGTGAATTCCACCAGTGGAAGGTGGTCCTCCCAACTGCGGCCAAAATCGAGGACACAAGCAGAAAGCATATCCTTGAGTGTCTATATGGTCCACTCCATCTGACCATCTGTTTAAGGTTGGAAGGATGTAATCAAGCATAGCTGAGTCCTGAACACCTCCTTTAATCACTTCCACAAGAGGGATGTAAAATGAGCATCGTGATCTGAGATGATCGTTGATGGAACCCCGTGAAGTTGTACAATCTTCTGTACATAGAGATATCCCAAGATCTCTGCTGATCCCTACTCTTGGATGGGTAGTAAGTGGGATGACTTGGTGAGTCTGTCAATGATCACCCAGATGGAATTGTGGCCCCTGGACATATGTGGTAGCCTCTTCACAAAGTCCATGGATATACCATCCCACTTCCACTTTGATACCTCAAGTGTTTGAGCTAAGCCTGCTAGTACCTGATACTCGGCCTTCACTTGAAGACAAGTGAGGCATCAAGATACAAACTTTGCCACTTATTTCATCATCCCTTTCCACCAGTACGAACACCAGAGGTCCTGGTACATCTTTTCTACTCCCAGATGTACCGCTAAAGGGGATGTGTGGAACTCCCTCAACACCTCCTCTCATAGTGTCACTGATACCATGGTGCATCCTCTAAAGAGGATGAAGTGCTCCCCAACTTCATAAAGTCCATTAGGATCCTGTCCTGAGGATATCTGAGCATGTCAGGCCTCGCAGTCTATGTCCCCAAGTTGAGCCTCTCGAACTCACTGAAGTTGCGGGGGAGTAACAGTCATAGACTAGAGGTAAGTTGTTCCATCTCTATTCAAAAAGGATATCTGCAACGCGACTGGCTGCTTTGTCACCTAACTAAGAAAATGTAGACCAGAACTCTTGTTGAGTGCATCTGATACAACATTACCCTTCCTAGGAGTTTAGACTATCTCAAAGTCGTAGTCCTGGAGGAACTCTAGCCATCGTCGCTATCTCAGGTTTAGGTCCTTCTGAGAGAAGATATACCTGAGAATCTTATGATCAAAGTTGACTGTGAAATGTTCACCCATAAAGTAGTGTTGCCACATATTCAGCTCAAAGACCACTATTTCTAACTCTAGGTCATGGGTAGCCTAGTTCTTCTCGTGCTGTCTCAACTGCCATGAGCTGTAGGCAATCACTGCTCTCTCCTACATCAAGACACAACCTAGTCTGGTCCCTGATGCGTCGCAATAGGCTAGATACCCAACTCTCTCTTCCGGTAGCCTCAAGATGGTGGCACTCGTCAGTCTCTGCCTCAACTCTTGAAAACTCCACTAGCACTTCTCCATCCACAAGAATGTTTGTCCTTTCATTGTCAAAGTTTAAAAGGGTGCTGCTACCTTGGAGAAGTCAGGTACAAATCTTCTATAGTACCCAGCCAATCCCAGAAAACTCTGAACCTTGGTCACACTCCTAGGTGGCTCTCGAGAAAGAATTGCTTCTATATTCTCCAGATCCTCTACAACTCTAGCCTCCGAGATAATGTTCCCTAGTAAGTGGACTTCCTGTATCTAGAATAGGCACTTCGAGAGCTTGACATAAATTTGGTTCTTTCAGAGTGTATCCAGAACTATCTGCAGGTGTATGGTGTGCTCCTCTTCTGACGCCGAGTATATCAAGATGTCTTCAATGAAGACCACCATGAAGCGATTGAGTTATGGCTGGAAGATACTATTCATGAGCCCCATGAACATTTCTATGGCATTATTCACACTGAAAGGCATCACCAATAACTCGTAATGGCCATACCAACATCTGAAGGATGTCTTCGGTACACCATCTTCTTGTACCCTGAGCTGGTGATAGCCTGATTTGAGGTCTATCCTTGAAAAACAACAGGATCCCTTTATTTGGTTGAAGAGATCATAAATTATCTGGAGTGGATACTTGTTCTTCACGATCACCTAGTTAAGGTTCTGATAATCCACAAAAAGCCTCAGACTCCCATCTGCCTTATAACGCCCCGACCCCAGCTACCCAGAGTCGGTGCATTACTTCGTAACATTGGCATGATCACAAAAGATCAAGTCTCGAAAGACCGATTAGTTTAGTAGCCTTGGAAACACTAGATACATTCGTAAACGTTACATTACATCATAAAGTAAAAAACTACAATAACAAAGTCTCCATAGTCCACACTCATATCCTCTTCTGACTATCCCTGCAGGTCATTCATAAAATACTTCTTCACATCCTGGAAAATATTAAAACATTGAAAGGGGTGAGCTCAGATGCTCAGTAAGGATAACAATATTTCGGAAGCTTTCATAAATAAACATTAACATTTAAGGCAATGTATAACTAAAACAAAAGCCTTTTTAAACTTGAACTTCAGCATAATATGGAAAAAATAAAATTAAATAATGCCATTTACTTACTCACATGGATATTCTACTAGTCGAATAATTAAATGAAATATCAATAACCACTTTCATAATGATGGAATGCATAATTCCAGACGATCATAACCACGTAGCCAAGGCCTCGTGCCAAGACCACAAATAAGATTTTGTCAAGGCCTCGTTCCAAGACACTAGTTTGTCTCATGAGACCAACCGATGCATCGAGGAGCTATAGCGGGCTCCACCCATCACTTATTAAGTCCAATGCATTCCTCATATGAACAGGTTTAAACATATCATAAACCATAACATAATCAAATAAAATATGCATAAAGGAAACATAACATTTCCACATTTTAATCACAAGATATCAATACAACACATTGATATAATAAAAACTCTTTCAAAACCATTTTCAATACCAAAATAAAAGAAAATTAAAACTTGATATTTATTTTTCATTTAAAAAAAAAGTAAGGCTTGTAGAGGAAGCCGAAACCCAAATAATGGTCACGGCGGCGGAGAAGTCGTTGTCGCCGCATATGTACGGAAAGAAAAACATTACCTTTTTTTCGTTTAGTAAAACACTTCGTATAAAAAATATTCCTTTTGAATAAACGTAAAAGTCAAAGGGGTTTATACACCGTATAAAAGAAAGTTGTGTATAAAACCAAATATGCCTCAATGAAAGGAGATTGAGACGAAGTCCTTAAAAAGATCATTTTTAAAATAAAATAGATCTATTATGTGTATTAACTATAGGTACACATGAAGGAAGTAAAAATACAAAATAGGACATAATAATATCATGACATAATTTGAAAGTAGAAGATTAACCCAAAGAATGGAAATTGGGTTAAGAAGTTCCCTTACCTCGTGTTCGACTTGACTCGACCGTTCTTTGACCTCCTGAATAATAAACTAGAGTTAATTTCTAATTTCTTAAGAACCTTTTTCAAGTTTTTTATTCCTTTTATATCTCTTATTACCATGTCATGAACATTATGTAATTATTTAAGTTAATAACGGTTGTTTTGTCGATCTTTGGTACTTGAGTCAAAAATAAACTTCTTATAATTACAATTTGTTCATGTGGTGATATATCCATTATATCCAGAATTATATTCATATTTTAGATATCATATATATCATATATATCCAGTATATACATTCATTCATAATATTACATAACATTTAGAGGTAAGAAATGAAATGCACCGTTCATGGAGACGGTAAGCCGTACGTACGCATGAACGCTACTTTCATTTCTATTTCATATTTAATGGAATGAAATAATAATGATATAAATGTATAATATAATTCCAGTATAATATATCATATAATACCATTTACTCCATCCTTTATACATCCCACATATGATATTAACGATTCAAATCACTTTGAGGGGGCGGTAGTCCGCACTTCCTAAAATGAAAATATCGCGTTTACCTATAATGGAAACCATAAAGTATGTCATAAATGATAAATACAGAAGCATAAGGAAAACATAAACATATTATATATCATATATAAATATAGTGGCATCTTAATGGCCACATTTGAAGGTGTTATATGAGTGTTGAACAATCATCGTTTCGTGAGGCAGAAATTCGCCATCCACAGAAACAGTATGTTCTTTAACCATTATATGTAGGTGTGTGTAAGTGTAGCTAGAATAATTCTTATAACAACATCCTAGTATATTGAGGATACTGGTTTTGTTACAAAAGAAATGAATAAAAAGAGTTTATGGGGTTGTAGAAGCAAAATAAAACAAAATAACATAAGAGAAGACATTACCTTAAAATCGGGTAACTCTTTTGATTTGAGCCAAAGGCTTCCTTGGGAAGAATTATGCCCAAAGTGAGGCTTCTAGGAGTAAGGGAGAGAAGTTGGGAGAGTATTTGAGCAGAGGTTGGCCGAGCCAAATGGCTTGAAAGTGTGAATGAGGTGGTAGAGGTGGGGGCCTTTTATAAGAGGAGAGGAGGGGCACTCTTGGAAAGTAAAGAAAAGTCACTTTATTATAAAATGAGTTTCGGATTTTAGAGGTCCCAAACTTATATAATTCGAGGATAAGGTGATAAGGGTTCTAAATATACTCATACAATAGGTTTTTGACAAGTGTAAGCCTTGGATTTTATATTATCTTTTCATTTTATTTAAATCGTTAATTAATGAGGTAATCGCTGCATCATCATGATGTCATAAATAATTTAATTTATTTAATGTCCAAAAATTATAAAAAAAATACTATGATGTAGGAAATCTTTTTATCTTTCCAATGACTATTTATAGTCAAAACTATGACTTGTATAACCCCATGTAAAAATTGTTTTAGTAAAACATTTCATGTTTGTGTCATTTTTTACTTTAACATTAAATAAAAGGTATTTATGTCATTTTCTAACTGAAGTGGCTCCATGGGGTCCCCAAGTTGTCCCATGGATTTTCTTGGTCGGAAATGGCACATACAATGAGGGTAGGACATGTGTCAAGCTCATCTCATATTATTAAAACATTATTTTTACCTTAAACTACACTAATTACCTCTAATCGCGATTAAGAACTTAAAAGTTACTATTCACCAAAAATATATTTTAATCTCATTGAACCACATTTTACTTCTTAATGAAAACCATGTATGTCGGATTTTTGAAATTCAAAACACAGAAGTGGTAAATTTTCATTTAAACAAAAAATCAGTTTTTATAGTGGTTTCACCATTCATCAAAAATTGAAGTTTTTCAGAAAAATCCCAAAAACTCACCCTAAGATATATTTGATATTCCGATTTAAAAAATGATGTCTATTTTACAAAATTCCAAACATATAAGTTGCATTAATTAATTTTATAATTAATTCCCGCTGTCACAACAAATAGCGTGTTTTTAAGAAACAATTTATATCAAAAGATTGACAATTGTTTATGTCCAATTTCAATGTTAAATTAATTCTAATGACCACCATTGGATAAAATGGTAAAAATATATTCTAATTATACTTTAAAACCACTAAATAGTATAATTTATCACTATAAAATATTTTTATTAAAAAATTTGTTTTTAAGTATTTTTCACTATTCATAAAAATTTAGAAGTTCTCAGAAAAATACCAAAAATTCAACATAGGATAATTTCAATATTCAGAATCCAAAAATGAAGTCCATTTTGAAATATAAAATATATATAGTTTCAAAAAGTGGGTATTACTATTCATAATGGCTACTTTGATTGGTTGTGGTGTGTGTTAGAACTCGAAGTTGCGTACAACACACGCTACTGTATTATTCAAAGAGAAGAGTATCGAGGAAGCTTGGGGTGTTACATGCCTTCTTGGTGAACAAAATCAGGGATGCCCATGGAGAAACACTGGTCTATACGAACCCATTTCTCTAAAAGTCCTCCAACTGTACCCTCAGATCACTAAGCTCCATGGGAGCCATATGATATTTTGGTGTAGGTATCCATATCTTCTTGGGGTACATGTCGATGTGAAAGTCTATCCCTCTGCGTGGAGGTAGTCCCGGAACATCATCTGGGAAGACATCAGCAAACTGGTCCACCACTACAGGATAACTCTGACTCTGTACATCAACTGCTCCAAGGGTGAGGCTAGCCAACTGATGAGTAATCAGCTACACCCTCCTCCAAGATATTCCATCCTATGCTGCAACATTTTCCTTCTCACTGGTGAAGGAAAACCTGATAACATCCTCACTGACACACCGCACTTTGCGCCTAAAAAATTAATTGTGAGCATGGTCTATAGATAGTCAGTCTATACCCAAGATGAAGTTTGAAGGCCTCGATGCTTCTACTAGGAGATCCCATCCAAGGATCTCGCCTCCTAGAGTGAGAGTACACTATATTCACCAGTGATCAATCATAGAATCATCTCCTATAGGAGTCTCTAATTGTAAGGATCGATCCAACAACTCCATCATAATCTTCGAGCTCTGAACAAGTGTCGTTGCAATGAAAGAGTGACTAGAAAATGTGTCTATAAGTATACAAATAGGGTGGAATAGACACAGATCATACCTCTAATCATCTCAAAATCACCATGGTTGTAGGCCTCTGCTGCCTGTTGTTGTGGTCTCCCCTGTCCACCTGCTCCATGTGGTCGAGGTGGACCACCTGGCGGTGGTGGAAATAGAACCTCAAATCGCTGCCAATCGCCTACTACATGACCAACTACTATGCCACGTCTGCCGCCCTATGGACCTCTTTGCTCAAATATATGCCTATTCCTCGGCGGTCCCTTGACCGTATGCTGATCGTCGGTATGGCAGGTCGAGAAATCATGAGCCATATGGCCTTACCCGCCGCATGTGAAGAACACTCTGTCTCTCGTCTGACCTCCTCTTACTCGTGAGCTCCGCACCTCTGACCCTGCATCCTAGGGTCATCCACAAGTGGGTCTGGCCAGCTTAGACCTATGTGTCATCTACCTACTACCTCCTACAGATGACTCGGATACCTATTGTCCGGTGGTGGATCTCACCATAAGTGCCTGCTCAGATAAGAATCTCTCCACCAACAATACTCGCTTGAGCACGGTGGTGGCTCTCACCATCAGTGCCTGCTCAGCTAAGAATCTCTCCACCAACAATACTCGCTCGAGCACTCCATCCTATGTTGGGATATTCAGTGATATCATCGATGCTATAATCTATCTTTGGAGACCCTACACAAATGTTTGGGCCTTGAAGAATGGGTTTCGTACCATGTCAGTGGAGTAGCGTGAGAGTTCAATGAATCTCATTGAGTACTGGGATACTCTTAGGCTTCCCTGCTGTAAGTGCAACAGCTCCTGAATACGCATAGAGCATAGTGTTGTTGGGATGAACTCCGCTCTGAAGAGGCTCTAAAAGTATGTCCAAGTGAGGTTCACCTAGTCATGTAACTGGAGCATCAGGATCAATCATCTTCCTATCGTTCCCAGGAAAAGACTAGCATCTAGGATCATCATATGCTCTGCTGGTGTCCCAAAAAGGTGAAAAAATCATGCCATAGACTCCAGCAAGTCCTCAGCTGCTTGGGGATCTATCTCACCTCGAAATCTTAGAGGAATATGCTACTGGAACTCATGAAACACGCTTAGTCATCAAGCACCATCTGCCAGTGGGGCTGGTGGAAAATGCTTCCCAATGGGTGGTGGTGCTGCTGGTGCACCACCCGAAGGTGCTAACACAGTAAGAGGGCCCTGTACCGAAGCCTCATTGCTCGGTGGGCCATCATCGTGTACTCTCTTAGGAATCCTGTATCGATGTCTATGCAGTGGAATCCTAAAAAGAAATAGGTGCTCCATGGTCAATATGTTATATCTGGTGAGATGACTCAAAAGAGATCAAAAGTAAAACATTTCAAAAACACACATGCAATTAGTGTTTTCGTGCACCGAGTCGGAAATTAGAATTCAGGGTCTAGGTGTATTGATATGTCGGCCGATGCACCAGCAATGGAATTCACAAACTGAAAACCACACTCAAAACACTTAACACTATTGCTCCATTAAAAATATCAGAGTTCTAGTTCTTTAATAAAACCGACTCCTTTGATACCACTTTGTCACGAACCATCCCCGAGGCCCATGTCGTGAGTACCCCAAGCCTGCCTTCCATAGGCCAAGGGTTGGAGACTAGCACCAAAAAGGAATATCCCTAAAACAGGAAGGAATTTCCTTTAAACCTTTACAAACACACAGACTAGTTACACAACAAATTATACCACGTAGTAAAACAGCTAAAGTAAAATTGTGTACTAAAAGTAAAGAGGCCAGAATACAAGCTCAACAGAAGGATACAATGCAACAGAAGATAGAAAAAATCTATTAAGATAGTCTGCCAGGGATCCTACCTAAAGGGTAAGTACATATCATCTCAAAAGCTCTCCATATCAACCGTCATCACCGTCCACCGTCAGGTCCTAGCTCCCTGAGTCTCAGTCAAGGCTGCCCATCATCTCCACAAGTCACAACAAGGTGCATGCGAAGCCTGTGCAGGGGTGAGTATAACAATACCCAGTATGGGACCCGAGACCCCCAAAGGTCTCTCATATTTCCAAAAAGGACAAACCACAAGCATGATCCCAATCACAAAGCACAAAGTAATAGACACAGGTCAGACTAGGTATAACTGAGTACAGTAGTACAGATGATTATTCATAAGGCTAGATCATCTTTCTCTATCAAGAGGCACTACTACTGACCCACATAGGATAAAGAGGTAATAACCCCCAAAATACCTACAAAGGATCAATAAGTGCTGATTTACATAGAATCGCTCGATGATGATTCACACAGAATTGCTCAGTGATGATTCACATAGAATCGCTCGGTGATGATTCACAAAGAATCGCTAGGTGATGATTCACAATAAATCTCTAGGTGATGATTCACACAGAATCACTGGGTTCTGATTCACACAGAATCGTTGGGTGTTGATTCACACAGAATCGTTCGGTGTTGATTCACACAGAATCTCTAGGTGCTGATTCACAAAGAATCGTTAGGTGCTTATTTACATAGAATCGCTCGGTTATAATTCCCACAGAATCATTGGGTGGTAATTCCCATAGAATCACTGGGTGATGATTCAAACAGAATTTCTAGGTGATGATTCACATAGAATCTCTTGGTGTTTATTCACATAGAATCGATGTTCATTCTTCACATCTCATCCAGACATAGGATTCCTACTCATAGTATGATTATTTAAGGAGAAACCTCTCCTCAAGACATTGGTTGTATTCAAACAGGCACAAAGTCCCATGTAGAAGTTACCCAATGTACCATCACGTCATAAGGGTTCCAACACAACAGACTTCGCATCACCCGGAAACCTGATCAGTAAGTTATTGGCATTTTAGTGCCGAGGGCCTGGATGGATTCAGATTTGATCCAACTCAGCCATACTCAAACTTTCTCCAAAACTATCGTGGAGTATCACAAATGGATCTTTTTTCTCCAAGGATCCCATCACTATAGGAGGTTCGTCAAATGGACGTCTGGTTCGCAATATACAACCTTTTAAACGTTTTTGGGCCCGATAGGGGTCCGGGTCCGGTCCGACCCAGTCTGGGCCAACCTGACTCAGTTCGGGTTGACCTAACCTAGTCTGGGTCTGACCTGGCCCAACCAGCCCTGACTAGCGCAACCCGCACAAGGGGTCGCGCGGTCCGCCTTCTAAACGACTCAAAGAGCCTTTTGGATCATCAAATGGTGATGCCCGGTGGTGTCGCCTCGTCACCCACAAGACCCGCTGGGAGAGGGTCCCCTATCTTCTCTAAGGCTTTGAACGATGGCCTATCTCACTGCGGCGTGCGCCAGCGTGCCACCTCCCACCTTTGTGGCTGGTGAGCACCGACCACTGATTCTGGTCATCAGTGTCTCCGTACTGGTGGAAATTCCACGGGCCACCGGGTGATATCCGATGGTTCGTTCTTCCTTCTGGACACACCTACGGGTCTCCATGGATACCCCCGTCATTGTGTGCCTCTCAGTTTCCACTTTTCGTTGAGTTGGAAATTTGTCCCCCGAAGAATGCAACATGAACGAAATGGCGGAGGGTCTGGACTTGTTCATTTTCATGAACCCTCCACGTTAGAATTATAACAAGTGGGAGATTATTAAATTCATCAAATACAATCTTTAATAAATAAACCCCCTACCTCAAGATTCATTGGGGACGTTGCGGTGGTGGATGAAGAATCCTTTTCTGTGGAAGCTGCCGGCATTCATCGTAGATCCCTCCAATGATGTCCAAGCTTCTGTTCCTAGTCGGTGGAAGACGTCGCATCACATCGTTAGAGGTTTCTCTCTTGATGAATTCATGTCAAAACTCCAACCCGAGCCTCACTTAAATAGACCTAGGATGATATTTTAATGCAATGAAGCTTTAATGAGGTTCATTTAAAAGATAATTAATGCACCTCTCATCTCTCAACAGAGTTGTCACGAAAACAAAGGCTCATTCTTTTAATGGCTTGAAAACTCAGCGGCCCCACCACCGCCACTCAACCGTTGGAGAAAAATAAAAAAAATTGTTAAGATATTTTTTTTTGTAAAGTACAAATTTTATCTTTTTCTCCTGACCTTATGCGGTCGAAGTGAAGCCTCCCTTAAGCGAATCCCAGCACTGCAGATTCAACGATGCTCTCAGATTTCAATTCTGAGCACCGGTTCAAAAGTTTGAAAATTTCGCCCATAAGTTTACTGAACGTACCTTAAAAAATGTTCAAAATTCCATTCCGGGAACACCGGGCCTAGAAATCATGCACCGTCAATTTTTACAGACTCGTAAAAATCCCAAATAATTTAAAAAGAAATTACATGGAATTTCTGGATCTTTACATGAATTGATGTAACTAAACCCTTAAAGGATAGGGATTGATAAAATGGTTTTCTTTTTGTGGATGAATTCCTGGAAGTAGGGTTATACTCTTGGGTAGATTGTTACTAGAATGATATGTTCACACATGGTTCAGGCTTGGGTGACCTGGGACTAGAATATGGTTTTTGGTGAAAAATCTTTCAATTTTGAAGGTGTTGGGTGCATAAACATGATTAATTCAAGCAAACTTAGGAGTTTGGTGATGGATAATCCAAGTCTTGTCCTAGTGATTATTTTATTCTTGGGATGTGTTGTTGGGATAGAGTTTCATTTTTTACACAACATGTTTAATTGTTCTTGTTGCTAACTATGTATTTTTTATGAGATCAAAACTTAAGTGATAGGGTGTGGTCAGGGATGTGAAATAATTATCCATGGGACCTACCTCAAGTTGCTGTGTTTTGGATTATTCCATGGGACCTACCCAATGGGTGGTTTGAATTTTTTGAGTATTTGGATATCAATATTCCCTCATCAAATCACTTTTTGTTTATTTTAGATGTATGATTTTTCATGTAGCCTACCTAATGATAATATAGTTTATCTTATTACATGGGAACTACGCCAAGGGGGGTGGCTAAACTTGTGTGAGGTTGGTTATTGATATGAACTCCTTCGATCACTTCATATTATATTGAGATATATAATTATAAATGGGACCTAAATCATGTTGGTGTGGATAAAATCATGTGAGAAGTTGGTTGTTAAGATTACCTTATAAAATCACTTGTTTTATATTGACCAGTGGATATAAAATGTGGCCATGAGACCCTTCCCTCAGTGGATGGTTCAGCCTATGTGAGAGGTTGTCTGTTGGGATTCCCTCCTCAAATTAATTATGGTGCATGATGGGTTTATTGTATTATAGGGACTATATATTAGAATTTCTTTCCCTAATGATCATTAATTTTTTCCTGGGATGGGAAATTAAAACACCTTTCCCATATCATATTTATTATGATGTGATGCTTATTGATATATTATTGGCATTGCCCAAAGTAGGTGAGGTCATGTCTCCGAGTGGTCTGGTTAGAACACGATGACCTAACACATATATTTATGTGTGTGTGTGTTTATTTGTGTTATTTTTTCAAGTGGTTATATTACACAATCATGAATTAAACTCCTTATATGTATTTTAAACACTTCCATTTGATCAAAGTACCATTCTATAAGTTGAGGCGACAGGGATTCCTACTGGGTTGTTGGACTCACCCCCAATACGAGTACTTGATATGGGTTTTGATGTAAATGCGTATACCTTCATGTTTTATTTTTGATATAGGTATTGAATGAATTTGGGAATGAGGTTCAGGTCTCAAAGGTTGTGGAGACTGAGGATTTGGTAGGGTGATTATGTGAGTTGGCATAGAGGCTAGTATAGTTCACTTTTCAGTTATTTTTCTGCATTTATACTGGCTGGTTTTTCATTGTTTTGTTTATATAATAATACACGGTATACTTATGTTTCTAATAATTATAATTTATTATGTTTTTATGTATCATATAGACCATTTTGTTGCTTTATATCCAGCACTATGGAGGCCCTCTTAGCTCCCTATTTCATGACAATCGGTTTTGGGATTGTCTATTATACATACGGGTCGTGCAGAATTTCCAGTAGATGTGGGCATGGATCTAGGGATTTTTTAGATGGTATAGTCTCAACATGATTGTTTAGGAACCTTATACTAGTAAATAATATTTGGAATATGGGGAGGCATGCTTGAGGTCATATGGAAACCCCCTCTTGGGTGGCGTTTGGGTGATTTGGTTCGGGGTATCACGAAATGATATCTGAGCAAGTTTTGTGATGGGATAGTTCCAATTAGAGGTGAAGATAAAATTTGAAGACTTGGGAGGTAAACTAGTAGCATGCCTTTCCAGCATGGATTTGATTGAAACCCAAGTTTCCAAGGGATGTCTAGTGTTGGGACTAGGTACTCGAGGATGAGTGAGATGTGGGATCGAGAATCCCAATGCAAGATGGATGAGACTTGGGAGGAGTCATAGGGATTGGTGAGGAGCGAGTGAGCTGTTCATTAACCATAATAGTGGAATGCCTAGGACATGTACTACACTAAAGTAAGATTTTAGTGGAATTTTTTTCTTTTTAGCGGTGGTTAAATTTTATTTTTTTTATTTTCATAATTAATTAATTGATTAATTAATTTTTTATTTTTAAAATTACATAATTATTTATTTATTTTATTATTAATTATTATTGTATACCATGCACTTGTCATTCATGAATGCTTTCATGCATCTGCCATATATTCCATGAATAAACTCTACATATATATGTGTTGGGTGAGATTTGAATCCCTTACCTTTTGGTTATTCTGTAAAGACTTTACCACTCTAGTAATCTCTCATGTGGTGAGTGAACAGAATTTAATATAATTATATATATATATATATATAATAAATAATAACATTAAAGAATAATAATAAATAAATAACAAATAAATATGAACTAAAAAACTAATAATTAAGAATAAAAAACATGATTAATAAATAATAATAAAATGATTAAAAAATAAATAAATACATAAATAATATGTTAAAATTAGTAAATCAATAAATTATAAATAATAAATAATCATTAATAATTAATAAGTAATAAATTAATTATTAATTATTAATAAATAAATAAAAGATAAATAATGAATAAATAATGAATAATAAATAAGTAATAAATAAATAATATAAAATAAATTTAATTTTTTTTAAAAAATAATAATAAATTAATAATAAATATGTAAAAATTATATAAATAATAAAAAAATTAATATATAATAATTAATAATTAATAATCAATAAATAAATAAAAAATTGTAAATAAATATATTATAAATCATAAATAAATAATAAAAAATATGTCAATAAGAAATTAATAATAAATTATAAATAAATTATAAATCATAATAATTTTAAAATGTATTAATAAAAAATACATAAAAAATAAACAAATAATAAGTAATAAACAAATAAATATTGAAAAATAAATTAATAAATAATAAATATGTAGTAAATAAATAATCAAAAATATGTTAAATATAAATTAATAACAAATAATAAATTAATATCAATAATAAATAATAAATTGTTAATAAATTATAAATATTATATAATACCAAAAAGGTACAGGAGCTAGGCCAACCTGATCCTACCAAAAGTTATTGAAAAATAAAAGACAAGACATGAAAAAGATAATGGACGAGTTCAAATAAAGGTCATGCCCTCATCCAAATAAGAAAACTACAAATGAGGAGAAACAAGATCATCCCCATAATCATGATTAGAGATATCATCAACATATTCCCATTACGACTGAGAATTCTTCTGATTAAAGAGTACATAGTATTTTTCCTTGAGTTTAACCTGCTTCGAAGTGAGCTCTTTATGAGAGACCTGGTAGACCGACCACATCAATGCATAGCCACCCAATCATCACCATGTCCTCAGCTATAATTTTTTGGATGATGCCCCTATTTTCATGTCATTGTTTGTTGCCAAGCCCCATTCAGTTCATCCCCCTCCAAGTGAGAAATGTTTACTATGAGAGGCTTCCCATCAGAGTGAGGAGATGGACTATGTGAATCTGGGGAGACATCTTTCCTCATCTTGCTCTTTCCCTTGTTGGATAAAGAATGCTTCAGTTCCTCTTTTGCTTCTTTCTGTACTTCAACCATCCCACTACCCAACATCTCAAGTTCCTTCACAGAATCATCAGGAATCAAGCTTCCAACCATATCTTCCTAGGACCTATTGGAAGAGTTAGGACCTCTTCTAGATGAGGGAACCATACTGCATCCAGAAGTTCCAATAATAACTCCAGTGGAGTTTCCCTGATCCACCTTCTCTACTTTAACATTTTCCTCCTCGACCAAGGAGTTCCATTCCTTACTATCCATGGTATTATCCATTACAAGGAGATTATGATTCCATTCAAAGGAATCCCCCACCAAGGGAGTAGGCAGATCTTTTCTCATAATATCTTATTTAATATTAGAAGAAGTCTGAGTTCCCAAATTATTCTTTTGTAAATTCCCAAATTCATTATTCTTGGAAGAACCATATTTATTCATCTATATCCCAAGGACATGTTAGCATCCTAAAACATGATATCCAACCACTTTACAAAAATTACGAAAAGAAGGAACAAATTCATATTCATACTCAACATCAATCTTTAATCCATAAACCAATAGAGTGGCATTACTTGTCCTTGGATGCAGATGATAAACATCAACCAAAGCCCTTTCATAATACCCAAATTTACCTATAATGGCATTATCATCAAGATTCATAGGTTCCCCTATAAAAGAAACGACATCCTTTAAGATTCTTGGATGCTAAAGAACCTAGATGTTCCCATGAATGTGTACCCAGATCTATGCATTAGTGTGATTTTTATTAAAAGGATTGAAATAAATCGGGTATGCTTAAAGACAAAAGGTACCTGGATTGAGATTATAAAAATTGAATTTTCAAGCATCAGATCAATTCAGTTCAAATTTAAAGACAAGATGAAAATATTATTCTCCAATCAGAATTATTTTCCAGTCATTGAAACCCCAGATTCGACCAAGCTTCTGGTTTAAACCATCCACAATAATTAGCTTGTCCCTGTTGGAAAGGATCAATCGGCCAATGAGTTAAATTTGACACAGATCAAGCCTTTTCTACAAAAAAATCCATCAATAGAGATTTTATGTTCATTATCAAACAAGTCTGAGGAACCACCAACCCTCCTGGATAAAATCTCTACAAAAGAGACACCCTTCCTATGGACCTTAGGCAGCGGATAATCTAAAGAAGCATCTCTAGATGTAGAAAACACCATATCAACAATTGTAGAAGCAAACAAAGGGTTCATATGTGCAGTATCCACACATGAGACATCCTCATTTCAAACATCATAGGAGACCACAACCCGATCTATGGTCTTAGGGTTCAGAAAAACATCCGTTCAAGCTGTATCAATGCACTCCCTAACCCGATCTACTTGATCTGTGGTCTTAGGGTACATTTAAACATATGCACAATCCGAATACATATTTACAAATATATATAAATATAGACAAATATTCATATTAATTTATAAATATTTAAAAATGTATATAAATATAGAAAAATATTCATAAATATATATAAATATCCTTGCATAGATATAATTATATATAATTTAAAATATATATTGATAAGTATATAAAAATTACAAATAAATTTACATAAATTTATAGAAATGCGTACAAATATTTATATATAATAGATAATGAATCTTAAAAATAGGGAATAAAAAAACAATTACAACATCATAAAAGAAATAGGAATATAAATCCATAGAATAAAATCATAATCAACCTAACAAGCATATGAAAACACTCTTTAACGAGGCTGAAATCTCATCAAATGTTTAAAAACCATGGTATATGAACCAACAACTAAGTTTTTGAGTCATTTCAAGCCTTTTGGAAATCGATAAATAGTGATGGGGTCCCCCAGTCAACACGATGTAGATATATTTATAGACATCAATTTCATTTATAGTAGAGACCAAACAGACACCTGAGTCAACATTTATGGTCATTTTAAGTTCATGTTCGATTTTCATATTTTATTAAAACTATAATATTTTTCCTTCAATTTTTTATTACAAAATTATAATTTAATGTCATTATAGATCATTTCATATGCTTCAATTTGACAGGAAGTGAAGTTCAAACAGACTCCTAGATCAAAAGTTATCTTTATTTAACACTGAAGTATAAATTTCAACTTATCCAATAATTAATTTAAGTTTCAAATAATTACTAGATAATACTTATAAATAATTAATAATTAACACACACTAATTAATTAAAATTTTAAATAATAAAAATTAAATGATTATAAATAATAAATAATTATTATTAATAACAAATCATATTTAAATATATAATATTTGAATTTTTCCATTAATTTTATAGTGGTTTTTACAAACCACTACTAAAAACTAAAATTTTAAAAAATTAAAATGTTAAAAAATAAAATTTAGGGGAGGTTATTGAAAAAATTAAACTAAAAAATAATAAAAATAAATTTTGTGGTGGTTTTGAAAAATTCCACTAAAAAATATGAAATAATTTTTCTGTGAAATATTTTTTGGGGGTTTTGAAAACCTCCGTTAAAAAACTGCAATGAAATTCATTTTTTTCATGTAGCGACAATACACTCACTTGTGGGTGGTGTGGTTTGACATGTTGCTTCATTGGGATCCATTGTTAATTTAAGAAACTTATATAATATTTGATTCTTTCTTGAATACATTATAAAGAGTGATTGGGTTCATTTGGATTTGTGGGCCTTGTTTGATTAACAATGGATTATGATGTTTTGGCCTCTATAAGGCAATGATTTTAGGATGGTTGGTTTATGAGAAATAAAACCATAATTTGAAATGAAAACTTGTGTGGTGACATAGGGATTATGTAAAATGGTTTTATAAGTTGGTTTTACTAGAAATGGATCATTGTGACGGTGATTTTTTAATTGATATAAATTTTTTTGATTTTGAGAAAATGTGATGGAAAAGGATTTGAAATTGGGTTTCACTGTGGTTATTGAAAACAAAATTAGACTTTAATAAAAGAAATAATCATTAGGGATGTGGATTTTTGAGATTTCATTATTGGTGGAAACCTTTTAGAAAGTTAGGAGAGTTTTGACTATAATAAAAATTTTAAGTTGTTTTGAATAAGCAATTAGTTCCTAGGTAGACTAGGTTTCTTAGATATTAGTGTTTTGATATAGAGTGACCCAATTATTTGAATTGTGTTCTTGGATGGTGTGTTGTGTTTTTTAGAAATAAAAATGATATTGGTGGGTATGGAATGGTTTGGTATGATTTTGGAAGAAATAAACTAGTGATTGTATAGATTAGGTTTTCTTGGTTTCCAGTAGTAGATTGGGGATGACCTGAGTGTTTTAATTGTGAATTCGGTAGTTATTTCATGATTGTTTCAAGCAATTATTGTGTTTAGGCTCATGGGATAGATAATTGATGTTGTAATTGAGTAAACATGTGTAATTTTTGATGGTTTTATAGTTGGACTAAATCTATTTGGGTTTTGGTAGGCGATTATTATGGAAGGGATGACTATTAGCCAAAAATTGACCTTTATAAATGAAGTATTATAGTGGGGAGCATAATAATAAAAAATATGAATTAATTTTCAGCACTTTTTTGTCTTGGTATCAATGGTTTTGATTGAGAATATAAGGAACCTACCTTAATATAATACATAATCTTGAGTTTTAATCAAGAATTCACTTCCTTACATTTTGAAGATCTTTTTGGTTTACAGTTTTATTGAATTTGGCCATCAATCTTAAATAATTAAATATTACATCACAAAGTGGAAAATTCAATTTAGTATACATTTTTTCTAAAATGTAAAACTATTAAAATATAACAAGTTTTCTTTTCATGATATATCTTTATGATTTTCATCTTGACCTCATGCTTTCTGTTATTAATCCTTAAAAACAAGTGAAAAAAATTTAAAAACATGAGATGAGCACTAAAAGATTAGTAAGGGACAAATAAAAGAAATAGAGAGACCCATTAGTCCATGGATATTCATAAAAATTTGACTCTTTCAAAATAAACATTGAGCTTAATATAAACATTTTCTTACCCAATAATTAATCTTTTCATCCCAAATATTTTCATAAAACGTTTTATAAGAAATATTTAAGGAAAAATAAAACTCATAATGGATTTTTAGAAATCATGAAAACTAAGGAAAACGTTTAAAAAAAGGTTATAAATTTCACCCTTAAGTAGTAGCATATACTTTTATTTAAAAATAATCTAATTTCTTACCTCTTTTTTGGAAATCAAAATATTTCCTTAAAATCACATACAAAGAATATATGAATTATACATGTGTTTTGTTGAATCATTTTCACATAACTCTTAAAATTACTCTTAAAAATGGAATGACATTCACGATTAAAAATTGGAATTACCATCATCCATGGTTTATAATGGAACCACCTGTCATCAAAAATATTTTCCAAGAACCATAATATAATCTTAATACACGAAATATTACATCATAGATATATTCTTTACACCCACAAGAAAACATTTCCAGATTTTTAAATATCCCTTCCATTTAATTTTTTTTGAAAATACCCAAAATAAAGGGAAGGGTTATTATTTTAAGAAAAAATGAAATCTTGTAAAGGAATACAAACATAAAATAATTTTTATGGCTTTAGAAAAATCCATTGACACCATACATGTTAAAATAGAGCATTTCTTTTTTCTTCTGTAAATGAAGTCAAAAAATTCCATGAAAATATTCCTTTTAAAATTATTTGTAATAAAGTATAAAGTTACATAAAATTTCATTTATAATAAATTTATGTCTATATAAAAATATCATTAAAAAATTAAGAATGTGTACATGGAAGAAAAATATTTAGAAAATAAATCTTTAAAACATTTAAAATGAGGTTTTAAGTTAAAGTGTCCCTTAACTCAAGTCTAACTCATCACGTACATTTTTTATCTCCCTGAATAATAAACTTATGTTAATTATTTACATTATTAAGAACCTTTTTCATGTTTATTATTATTATTATTTTATTTTTCACCATTTTATGTTCAATTACTTAATCATTTAAGTTAAAGTAAGACATTTTGATAATATTCAGCTCATATGAATAAAATGAATATAGTAGGTTGATTTTTCTCAACGAGATCATTATTAAATAATATAAAAAATAAAAATCATGAAATAATTTTCATATTTATATATTAATTATTATTTTAAAACTAACCATGAAATATTCTTATGAAAAATGAACTATGTTACATTCATAGAGACAGTCAGCTATACATACGCATAAATAACGTTTCCATTTTTTAACAATCATTATTGAAATAAGGTATGTATTATTTAATATTTAAATAGATATAATTATATAAAAAATACCATATAATTTATTTAAATAATCTTATATATATTATCCATGTGAAGTGGTGATGAAAAATGAATCACATCACTTTGTGGAGGTGGTAGTCCACACAAACACACGAACGATGTTGTCATTTATGAATGATTGGAAATTTAAGAAAATATATGAAATATTAATTTTATATATTTATAAATATATAATTAATATAATATATATACAGTAAATCCATCATCATAAATATCGGTGAGAGGCGGTGATGGAAAATGAATTACATTGGTTTGCAAGGTGGTAGTCTGTCGCACACATGAACGATGGTTTTGTTCCCCATATGATGGTAAGGGATATAGATATAGGTTATTATATTAAAATAAAAAATATTTATATTGAATATATTTTTGTTATTATTTCACCATTTTTTAATAATATTTTAAGGAGTTATAAGAATAAATAAAACGAAAACGCTAAGTTAAGAACTATACCTCTTCTTTGGAAAACCCTTTAAGGCTTACACCAAAAGTTTCTTAAGCTGTATTTCTGATCAAACCAAGACCTTTAAGATGTTGGGAGGTATTTATGTAAGGTATTTTGAGGGTATTTCCTAAACCAAAAGTTTTTTTGAAGAAATATGAGAGGATGTTCCCTTTTATCTGTGAGGGGAGGGGCATTCTTGGAATTACATAAAATATTAAATTAATATAAATTAATTTTCTTGGAAAAATGGTTCAAAATATAATTATTTATAATATAGTATTATTATGTCCTAAATAATCTCATACAATAAAATTTTGAAAAGTTCAGGTGATGTTTTTATCCTTATCCATTGGTTTTAACCACCCCATTAACCACTTTGACACTTACCGTGATATAAAAGTTTTTTAAACTAAAGGAGTCAATAAAGTTACTATAAATAGACCACAGTTGATGTTGGAACCATATACCACTAAATTTTCTTAATATAATATTTTTTTGTAATTTTAAATAATTTAATAAATCATTATCTATTATAAAATATCATTATTTTCAATTTTGGAACTATTCATTTATTTTGACTTTGAAAATAATGTGACGGAAAAGGAATTATAATATAATTATTTAACGCCTCCCTAAAATGTTATATTTATCTATAAAATTCATGGAACAAAATATTTAATTTAAATTATATTACTTTTAATATTTTTAAAACCATTTATCTAATTTTTCTATTAATTGAATAAATAATGTGTTGGTGTTGTGTAAGTATTTAATGTAATTATTCCATCACAAAAAACTAGAAATAAAATAACATGATAAAAAATTATTTTAACTTTAAAATAAATATTTATAACTAAACATAGCCTCTGTTTATCTCTATGTCAGAAAATTTTGAGATAATAAGACAAAGAGAATGATATTTTTCACTTTTCCTTACATAAAATTTTATAAAGGTAAAAATCATGGCCAAATGGAAACTAAAGGTTATATATGATAATTTTATATTATTATTAATGAGATATAATCATAAAATACAATCAATTCATGTTTTATGATTATTATTTTAGTCCTTATCGTATTATTTTTAACATTAATTACCGGATTTACCCTTATTGAGGTTATAAATATTTACTGAGGTTACAATTCATAATGACCAAAAATAAAATGACCTATTTACTAAATTTTAACCTCATAATTAAAAATATGGAATCCATATTTCAAAATTAAATTCACAAAAATTGGAATCATTTTATTTAAAATTAAACCTTAAAAATGCCATGAAAAAAGATTTTTTAGAAAAAAATACTTTCTTGTATAAAAATCATTATATACAAAATTAAAATATAAAATTCATTATAAAGACCATAATTAGATTATTATTAATAAAAAAGAACTAATAAAATTTAAAAAATAATCCATAATATAATTTTTACTTTATAAATACTTTAAAATAAAATACACTTTTCAATAATAATCAATAATTTTCAATATTCATTGAAAAATAAAACTTTTTAGAAAATTCTCAAAAAATTATCCTAGTATAATTTTGAAATGAAAAATTCCAAAATAAAATTTATTTTTTCAATTTAAAATTCTATAATTTGGTACAAATAATTAAATAAAACCATATAATGCATAAAAACCAATTTGGTTAGAAATAATTCTTTTTTCCTTTTGACTTAAAAATTACATAATTTTATTATAATGAATATAAATCTATAAAATATAATTGATAAATATATTAAAATGATTTATCTTATCATTACCTGGGGTGTTATTGAGCATCATATCGTTATTGGGTGATGGTGATGAACAGAGTGCCTGGGAAATTGTTTTGGGATTCGAGAGTGTTTATGGTTAACTTGGTGTGTAATTATAATGACTCATGCTTCAAATACAAAGATATTACTTCTTCTTATATGAATACTCATATCATATCACTAAAATTCATACTGAAACCATAAAAATTTAGTGTCTTTGGAATCTTAGATGCATAAACAAGTGATTCATTAAAAAATATACATAATCTCCCACTTAGTCCATTGTAACTAGAACCCTTCTTATACATATCATACATAGTTCCATTTTTCATAACCTTGTGAAAATTAAAACGTAATAATGTGTGAGATCAAATGTTTAGTAAGTGTAAACACAAGATATATCAATCAATGATCATATGTAAGTATATCATGAGCATAAGGTTATGAGAAAATGAGATTTTTAGTAGAAAATCATACCCAACAATTCATAGATCATATTCATGAGTCATGTAATGAAACATTAACAAGTCAAAAGATCAGGTAATCAATAAAAAATAAATCATGATCCATGAGTTAAAATCATAAGTATAACGACATATTAGGATAGTGTGGCACCATCATAAGAATAGAAACCATATCATATGTCAAGGTTAACTACAGAGACCATCATATCATAGTGGATCAAGAATCAACACTCTGTTCCCATATCATAATGGATTAGGAATTTCAATATATTTCCCATATAATAGTGGGTCATGTGTCACTACCTATTTATTATATTTGATCGAGTACATGAACTTGTTTCCCATAATTGTCTTATGAGATATAAAGTGTTACCTAATGCATTGGAGGGATGTATAATTTTGATCCTACCCATCACATTATGAAAACCATATATATTTATTCCATAAGATCAT
This sequence comes from Viscum album, assembly GCA_963277665.1. NCBI lineage: Eukaryota > Viridiplantae > Streptophyta > Magnoliopsida > Santalales > Viscaceae > Viscum > Viscum album. The sequence goes on from OY728150.1 coordinate 39,868,948, forward strand.
AAAAAATTCATTATATCAACATATCATAAACCAAGGAAAGGAAACATGTTTTATAAACATTTTATCATTTCATCATAGGATAACCCATGGATAATAAATAGGGTTCGTAAGCATCTCAACATCATAATCATAAACCATCTAGAGATAGAATAAGAATAGTATCATTGTGTTATATCCCTAGAAAATCATAATTAACATCAAATTAAGTTATCATAGATGAAAATTTTCTTTAAAAGATCATTCAAATATTTATTAAGGAAAATACCCTTTTATTTTGAACTATACTATTCAAAATAGAAATATTTCTAAAATATTAAGGAATTCATTTTCTTTGAAAAGAACCATAAAAACATGTAAATAAAACTTAAAATCATTGAGTGGTCATAACGACGTGAAATTTTATTCATACTATAATCATTAAAGTGAATATTTCTTTTACTCATTTTGTAAAAAGATAATTTTTTAGAAAATAACAATACAATTATTTTTAAACACTTTTAAAAAATCCAAACATGGGTAAAATTTAATTTAATTTTTTTAGTAATAGTAATAAACTATTATTTTTTAGAAAACATGTATATAAAAGAATAAATTTTTTTGACAGAAATAAAAAAAATAAGGTTATATTTTCCTAAAAGTATTTTATGAACCATTTTGAGTAAAAAAGAGATAAAATGGTACTAAATCTTAAAAATTAATGAAATAACTATAGGAGATGAAAATTTATTTTTTTTAAAATAAGGATTATATTATTTACTCAATTGAAATTAAATCATAAACAATACTTATTAAAAGTGGGATTGAAAAATAATTCTCTTACCACTTTGGTAACTTTTGAATTGTAATCCCCATTAAAGAATAAATTCAAATAAAACATTAAATATAATAAACATAATAAGATTCATGATATAACATATAAAAGGTATATATATATATATACGAATATTAAAATAATATAGGTGCATAACATAACATATTACCCAAAGAAGACAATTTGAGATTATAAACCCTTACAACTTTGATAATCTTGAATAAAAACCTCGTAAAAGAGAAAACCTTATATGGATTTGTAAAATCCTCATAAATTTCCTTAAAAAATTATAAAATACATTACTGGGTCATATATACACCAAAAAAAGGGAAACAATCAGTGAATATGGAATATGTCTCAAAGAATTAATAGTGATATGAGAAACCCTTTCCTTAAGTCATGTCATGCTTTGTATGTGTTTGAATCTCATCTTCATTGAGAAACCTATTTTGAATTAAACCTTAATACTTGAAAGGATGGAATTTTGGAAATAAAATAATATATATTGTGTGGGTAAGGAATATAGAAAGGTATTATGGTAGGTCTTTTCCAGTCTATATGGCTCAAACTTTGTTAATAAGGAAGGATAGGAGGTTCCCTTTTATAAGTGAGGGGAGGGGCACCCTTGGAATTTCTTAAATTATTAAATTCATAAAAATTAATTTTTAGGTTAAAGTGGATCCAAATTGATATATTTATATTATATTATGAATATAATTATAAATAATCTCATCCAATAATATTAAGAAAAGTTTAGGTGATTTTTAACCCCTATCTCTTATTTTTAACCCCTACCTGTTATCCCTTTTGACAACTACCATGATATCAATGTTGTTTATTATTTAAGGGTCAAGAATGTTTATATAAAAGGAAAAGTGAACGATATGTTGAAAATGGTTGATATTATAGATTGTATCCAATCCAAATTCCTATAGATAATTTTTTATAAATTTTAATTCATTTAATAAAATATTGTTTAACATAAGATACAATTAAATTTATTTTTGGGACAATTTACAGAGTTTGTTGTTGAAGACAACATGATTGAATGGAATTAAAAAAATAACTTTTAAAAAATAATTATTGGGTTATATTTGTCCAAAAAATTCATGGAACATAACAATTCATCCAATTTTTGTTACTTTTACAATTTTTAAATATTTATTTTATTTTTCTATTATGTAAACTAATATTATGTCAGAGTTGTGTAAGAATTTAATGTAATTATTACATCACTAAAAATTAAAAATAAAATACCATTGTAATAAAAATTAATTAATATTTAAAATAAACATTTATAACCAAACTTAATATCGTTTTATCCAAATTAAAAAATATTAGTGATATTAAAGTAAAGGGAGTGACATTTTTGTATTTATCATTTTCTTAAAACAATATAAATGTTATAATCAAAGAAAAATGGTACCAAGTTTATATATTTTAAAAAAATGGATTATAATGGGTTAAATCCAATCATCCAATAGTATAGAGTCAATTTTTATAGAAATTGTAAATCCTTATCCCAAATTTTAACCATGTTTTACCCTTACCGAGGCAACAAAAATTTACCAAGGTTACTATTCATAATGAAAAAAATAAACGGGTTTACCAATTTTTATCCTCTTGATTCCAAATATTTAATAAAATTTTAAATATTTAATTTATATAAGTTTCATAAGTATATATAAAAATAAACATGCAAAATTCAATAAAAACCGTTTTTAGATCAATGTTTTTTAAGCATAAAACTAGATTTATTAACATTCCATTTGTAGTAAAAACCATGAAATTAATGTAAAATAATTTTATTGCATATATAATCTATAAAAATCATTAAAATCATTAAAAAATATTAATATATTTAATTAATTGAGATAAATACATATTTTGAGCATAAAAATAGTTTTTAGAAAAAAAATGTATTTTATGCCAAAAACTGAACTTATATCAAAATAAAGCACAATGATGATTAATATATAATTAATTTGATTATATAAAATTAAAATAGACCTATTTTATTTTAATATCTAATTAAAAACATAATTTTACTTTTAAATTTCTTTATTTAATGAGAATAAAAGATAATATTACAAAAAAAATTAGTATTTTTCATTATTCACCCAAAAATCAACGGTTTTAGAAAAATACCAAATATTAAATATATGATAAATTTTATAAATTCAATCCAAAAATTATATTGATATATTAAAATAATATTTATAAAAATAGTAGAAATTAATTATAATATTCATGCACAAAATGCAATAAACCCATTTTTCAAGAAAACAAATTTTGTTGAGCATAAAATGAATTTTAAATTATTAAATAATTATATATTATGAATTAATAAATAAATTTGAATTAATTAAAACATTTAAATATATATATTTACTAATTTTTTTAATCCCATTTATACACGTATATTTAATGACTCTGTTATAATATATTGTGGTGCATTTTAAGCACAATGTTGTGTTCCAATGAAGTTTTTGAACAATTACAATTTATTTAAAGAGAAATATGTTCTAAAATATTTGGGTGTTACATTATACCCCCACCCACAAATAAAATTCACCCTATTTATTTTTAACATGATAATAAAGGGTTCAATATTTTCATATACCTTTGTTGAGAACCACATGGAAAAACAGGATAATAAAACTTACTTTGAAAAGGTAAAGTGGGAAATGAAAAGGCTACCTAAAATAACACATAATTAGATTACCAGATAAGGAGAAAAATTTAAGGGAGTTAAAATTAATACATAGAGGATAAAATAACATCCAAGTAATAATATAGAGTCATAGATAACAAAATCATGAAAAATTAATGACCACAAAACCATAAATTAGTGAGTAGTTAAAACACCACCAATTAATTACAAATGAAGGTAATATGATAATATTTTTATTTCAATATCCCTTTCCTATAATTGATATATTCATTTACTATAAATATATAGAACATAATAAAATATACTTTATTTATTTCCTTTTTATAAGAGTAATTTCTTTCTAGGGTTATTATTTGATCAACTTCCACTTCATCTCTTACTACAAGAAATGAATATTCAAGATGAATCTTTCATTCCATAATAACTAAAATTAAATTTTAATGGATCATAAGATCCATAAAATAATTATAATTCATTCCTTCTATCTCTAAAGGTTTACTATAAACAAAATTGATAGTACGAGTTATTCAGTATGGATAAATATAATATATTAATCTATAAAACCTCAACAATAACACCCAAAGTTCAAATAAATCCATTCCATAAATAATTAACTTTATGGATCCTCCAAAACATTCCTGACTAGATTCAAAACCTAAAAATATGAAATATTTGATCAAATATTTTTTTCCAAGTAAAATATTAACATTTATCCCCAAACAACATAAAGTATCTCATAATTTTACACACCAAACATGCGAATACCATGATCATATATTCTCTTAAATATGCTAATACTTTCCCAAAATAATTTGATTTACCATAAAACATTAATGAATTCACACATGATTCCAAAAATTAACTCTATCATTATTCCTTAAGTAAAATCATAGACTTTCGAATATGTTCTATAAATTAAAAAAATCAATAAACTTCATCATTAATCATTTTTCATCAAATCACCATCCAATTTCATAGTCACAAATACTATCTAATTTACTTTATCAATATCAGTCATCTCTTTATCCCAACTAAACATTGTTATCTCTAAATCAAGAACATATTAAGGTTTATACTTCCCTTAATCATGTATTCTCAATAAAATATAACCTTTCCACCAAATCACTTTTCTTTGTTATTGGTACCATTCAATATATGCTTGAAAATACTTAATGTAAAAATTTTGTATGAAAATCCTTATATATAACATTATTCTAATAATCAGACTATCATTGATAATACATATATATAATGTAATTTTTGAATCCCAAAACATAAACACTTTAATCATTCCACTTCAATGATCTATAAAACAGAGGCCCTTCCTTGGTATAGGATTTAGCCAATAGAATAGGTATTTGACTTGGATAATTCCTAAGTGCCCCACAAATAAGACATTGAATTACTTAGAAATTGTTTTCTCTATTCCCTTTATTTTCTCACAGAAAACATATTCCCCTTCCTTTGAGAAATTCTATTGGGTGTTTCTTCCCACATTCTTAACATGAATTAAATTTAGATTTATTTCCTCTATGATCATTGCCACTTAAAATCCATAAAATTTCATTTTTACTCTTATTTGAAATGTTAGGAAACTCACCTATGTTTATAGTGTTAATCATATAAAATAATAGATAAATATGCATATCAAAATTTTTTCCTTCCAGTTATAATATAATTATATTTATTAGGAGGATAATAATTTCATTTTCTTTCACATTCATTGTCAACAGGATTCTTCTGAGTTTTATCCATTGACTAAAACTAAAAAACAAAGTGTGAGCAAAAAGTATCATATCAAGGAATCATATATTCATAAAAAATCATTCATAGGATGTATAAATAATGACACCTTATTTTAAATCTATAACATCATACGTTTAATCTAGGTTATCCTTGGTCAACATCTTTTCAAATCCTTTATAATGGTTTATAAATAAATTGTGAATTATCACAACCATATCCCCTAGAAGTGCACAGTTAGCTGTGCATTATTATACCCACTAATTATGATCCTGTAACAATCAAGTTATTACCCAATCCACCGCTTCCAAAGTTATTACCCCTAGGTGAATTTATATCATTTACTCATCCACTTGATAGTATCCAAATAGGGATTTATTTTCTAGGTTAAAAAATATATACATTAAAAAAACATTATTATGTTGTAATATACCTAGACTTATCCCCAGGGTTTTCGCCAAATTTATATAATTATAATCTCTAAATATATAGTAAACCATCCACTTATAGAAAATATAGAGACCCATTATTCACATAAAAATATATTACATATTATTAGATGAATATTCATTTTATACCACTCTGATACTTTCCAGAACCGTAATGTTTTAGTATCTTTGGGAACTTGGATACATAAACAATCAGTTCATAAAAAAATATACATCATATTCCACTTAGTTTTTCACAACTATAACCCTTATTAGATATATCACATTTAGTACCATTCTTCACAACTTGGGGAAAATTAAAACATAAGAATGGGTGAGCTCAGATGCTCACTAAGGGTGAACATGGTAGATATCAATCAATGATCGCATTTAATCATGCCATGAGTATAAAGGTATAATTACATGATATTTTAAGTATAAAATCATACCTAATAATTCATATATTATAATCATGATTCATGGAATAAAACATTAACATGTCACAAGATTTGGTGATCATCAAAAAATCAATCATGAGCCATGAGTTCAAATCAAAAGCATAACAACATGCTATGAGAGTGTAGAACCATCATAGGTATAGAAACCAAATCATATTTCAAGTTTAACTATTGATATCATCATATCATAGTGGAATAGTAATGAAGACATATTTCCCATATCATATTAAATTGGTCATCACCACCTATTTCTCATATTATAGTGGATTAGGAATCACTACCTGTTTCCCATAGCTGATTGATCACATCAAATGTTTTCCCATAATTATCTCAAGAGATATAAGGATTTACCCAATGAATTAGAGGACTATATAATTTATATCCCACCCATAACATGATTAAAATCATATATATATATATATATTCTATGATATCATAAAATATTCATCATATCATCATATCATAACACATGAAAAGGAAATGTGTTTTATAAATAATTCATCATTTCATCACAATATAACTGAAGGAAAATAAATATGTTTTGAAAACATATATTCATAATTATAATAAACTCCACAAAGAAATAATAAGGATAATATAATTATATCATATCCCTAGTAAATAATAATTACTACTAAATGATGTTATCATAGAAGAAAATTTTATTTAAAGTATCATTGGAACATTTCTTGAGAAAAATACCCACTTCATTTTGAAATCACTTATTTAAAATCCATATATTTAAAAAAATATTAAGGAATAATTTTATTTGAAAATAAACATGGAAATATTTAAATTAATATTCAAATCATTGATCATTCATAATGGAGGTAAATTTTGTTCATGTTATAATTGTTAAAACAAATATTTTGTTCACTCCTTTAGTAAAAATTACTTTATTTAGAAAATGATAAGAAGATTATTTTTAAACCTTTTTATAAATATTAAAACATAGGTAAAATTTAATTTAAACAATAATTGAATAATATACAAAGACATTATTGAAATTATTTTAGAAAATATTGATATGGAAGAAAAAGGTTTCCCAACTGAAAGAGGATAAATAAGGTCGGATTTTCCTTAAAACGTTCCAAAACATTTTGTGTAAAAAAGGGAAAATGGTATTAAAACTAAAAAGTTACTAAAATAAATAGATAATAAAAACTAAATGGTTTTATAAAATAATTATAAAATAATTTCATTAATTAAAATTCAAGAATAAAAAATCCCGATTAAAATAGGACTGAAATATTAATTTCTTACTGCTTTGGTAAATTTTGAATTGTAATCACCATGAAAAAAATAACTTCAAATTAAGATTTAAATGATATTAAAATAAGGATATTCATGGTATAACATGTAAAATGGTATATATATATACCTAATAAAATAATATATTTGCATAAAATATCATATTTCTTAAATAAGTCAATTTGATATGATAAACCCTTGAAACTTAAGTAATCTCTAAATCAAAACCTCTTGATAGAGACAACCTTATATGAATTTTTACAATCCCATCATTTTCATGAAAATATCACAAAATAAATTCATTGGATTTATATATACCACATAAAATATTAAAGTAGTGAATATGGGACATGTATCACAAAAAAAAGTGAGATGAGAAAACCTTACCTCAAGTCTTGTCATGCTTCGTACGTGTCCGAACCTCCTTCTCATTGAGAAAACTATTTCAGATTACATATTAATCCTTTAAATGGTGATATTTTAGAAGGAAAGAAATCTCTAGGACATGGGTAAGGAATATAAGAAGGTATTATGGTAAGGTTTTTCTAATCTATAAGGCTCAAACTTTTAGAATAAGGAGAGGATGTTACCTTTTATAAGTGAGGGGCAGGGTACCCTTAGAATTACTTAAAGTATTAAATTAATATAAATTAATTTTAGAGTTGAAGTAGATAAATTTTTTTATATTTAGAATATTTTTTGAGGATAATTAAAAATCCTCCCATTGAATAATATTTATACAATTTTAAGTGACGTTTTAACCTTTATCTCTTAGTTTGAACCCTCATTAACCATTTTGACAATTACTATAATATCAATGTCTTTTACTTTTTAAGGGTCAATAATGTTAATAAAAAAGGAAAATTGAACGATAAGTGGAACATTATTGATATTATAGACTATATCTCATTGAATTATCTAAATATAACATTTCTATAAATTTTAATTCATTTAGTAAAATATCATTTAACATAAGATAGCATTAAATTAATTTCTGGGACTATTCAGAAAGTTTGAATTTAAAGACAACATGATTGAAATGTAATTTGAATAAAAAATTTTAAAACATAAATATTATGTTATATTAATATAAAAATTTTGTGGAACATGATAATTCATCAAAATTATATTACTTTTAATGCTTTCAAAACCATTTATTTTATTTTTCTATTTCTTGAATCAGTACTATGTTTGCATTGTGTAAAAATTTAGGGTAATTATTCCATCAGTAAAAATTCAAAATAAAATAACATGGTAAAAAAGTTCATATTTAAAATAAAAATTTATAAATATAATTAACTTATTTTTATCATTATTAAATAAAATTATAGATATTTATTTAAAGAGAGTGACATTTTGTATTTATCCTTTTTGTTTAAAAATATAAAGGTCACAATCAAAGAAAAATGGAACCAAGTTTCCATATTTTTAAAATTTGGATGATCATGGTAAAAATAAGATCATTAAAAAGGATAAAATAAAAATTTAGAGAAATTTAAAATCCTTATCTCAATGTTTTAACTCTGTTTTCCCAGTTTTACCCTTACCAATGTGACAAATATTTACCAAGGTTACTATTTATAGTGAACAAAAATAAAATGTAATTACATACCAAATTTTATATTCATAATTTCAAACATGGAATCCATTTTTAAATATACAATTTCTATATGTTTAAGAAGTCCATTTTAAAATAAGTGTGCAAAATTCAATGAAAATAATTTTCTGATAAATGTGTTTTAAGCATATAACTGATTTTATTCCTATTCCATGAATAGTAAAAACCATAAAATGAATGTAAATAATTTTTGTTTAATTTATAATATATAAATTTAATTAAAATTATTTTTAAATATTGATTTATTTAATTAATAAAGATAAAAATCCATTAATCTCCTAAAAGCAGTTTTTAGAAAAAAAATGTGTCTTTAATCCCAAAAATGAACTTATACCAAAATAAATTATAAGGATAATTACAGTGTAATTAATTTTATTATATAAAATTAAAGGGTATCTATGTTAAATTAAGATGAAATTAAAAACATAATTGTACTTTTAATTTTTTTTATTTAATGAAAATAAATGTCAGTTTTACAAAAATTGATATTTTAAAATTTTCACCCAAAAATCATCTATTTTATAAAAAACTAAAAAATAAAATCTAAGATAAGTTTGATATGATAAATCCAAAAATAATATCTATTTTTTCAAAAAATAATTTGTAAATTTGATAGAAATTAATTTTATCATTCATACACAAAATGTAAGAAAATATATTTTTGATGAATTTATATTTTTTAAAATCATAAAATGTATTTTTTAAAAATTGAGTACTTATAAATTAAAAATTAATAAATAAATTAGAATTATGTAAAAACATTACACATATATATATATATATATATATTTAATAATATGTTTGGTCATATTCGTACCCCTTAATTTAATAGCTGTGTTATAATATATCACTATTCATTTTAATCTCAGTGCAACATGTAAAAAATATTCCAAAAACTTATAATTTATTTAAATAGAAATATATTCAAAATATATATCTGTAACAATAATTATGTCTATGAGATGATAGAGATCATGGTTTGATCAGAGTGTCATAACAGAAGCATAGTGGACCCGGGTTTTGATGGAATTTAAGGAATTCCTCTACTATAATAAGTTACATCATAGATAGATTATAGTATTGTGGTATGGATGATCAAAGCTTGGTACTTGTAAGGGGTTGTCAAATATGGGATGAGAATGGATCGGAAAGAGAAAAAACATGTGTAATAATGGATACTATTAGGCATTATACTCAAAAAACAATGTAAATGAATCTATATTGTAGGAAAAACACCATTTGATATTGGAGAGTGTGACCATCATATGGGAAAATTTAGGAAAATGAAAATGATAACATTACTATTTAGTTGGGAAGAGGTAGAAATCATTATTTTTTGTAATTTCTCAGGTATGGGTGGGGTTAGTATGTCCATTCATTATGTTCAGTAATGTAAAATTCATGCGATATGGATATTGGTTTTTTTTGGTTTAATAGGGTGACGGTAAGGATACTTTTATAGTGGGGAGAATCAAATAAATCTTAAATATATGAACTTCATTTTGAAAGGGTCATAGACATGGTAAAAAATAGATAATGGATAGTCCATATGGAACTAAAATTTCAATGAGAAAATATATTCATTATATCTAGTTCTATGGTGAATACTAGATATGAGATTAGGATGCGATGTCAAACTAAAGCCATGTGTTTGAAAAAGAGTTTTTTTTGAATTTGAGAGTGAGTTGGTTGAGAGAAGTTTCAGTACTCATGGGTGAAGTAAGATGACAAATTTGGTTGGTAGAATATCCAATCAAGTAATTACAATTGTTTTAGGATTCAGACTATAGTGTGGTATTTTTTATGATTCAGTAAGACCTCTAGTAATTGAGGCATTACGATCCAAAGGCATGGAGATGTGTTTCCAGGTGAGGCTGATTGATTTCAGAAAAGGTTGGATAGATAAGGACTAACTAATGTTGTTTAATGGAATTGTATACAGTGATCTGAAAAACATATCAAGAGTGTTATTCATGATGTGGCTAATGTGTTTCATGGAATAACCAAGGCTTTTTGAGAATAAGATGATGTATATGGGTTTGTTGCATGGGTAGTTGAGCCACATCCATTCTAGTTTGTAATTGAGAATGAGGGGCTCCTTTGGATTAGATCATTATTCCTTTAGGCCACTGGTCCATACACTCTATGACCTTTGGGTATGTATTTTATGGATTTTGGGCTATGTAAGGGTTCCCTATCAACCTAGTTAGGGATTATCCATAAAATAAAATAAAAATTGAGTTTGAAGGAAGGAGTGGTATCAAATTTATATGGATGGATAGGAAGTAGAGAAATATTACAAAGTACTTTTCATGGATGAGAATTATTATGGTAGGTCTTTTTAACAACCTATATATTTATGGGTTTTTGTTTTATAGGGAAAATTGAATTTTTGATCTTAGGGAAGGGGATGTTTTGATAATAGAGTTTTGGATCATTATTTAGAGTTTTAGAACATATCTAAGATGTGTTTTGGAAGTTATTTAATATAGATTAGGTTTGTTTCATATCATATAGGAAGTTTAGATATGAATTCTAGTGGTTTGGAGTTTTAGTGAAATTCTAGAAAATTTGAATTTTTAGTCATAGGGTATGACTAGGGTAAGTCATAGGATATGACTGGTCCAAAGGATGCAGATCTTATGTGGTCTAGAAGTTATAATTTTTGAATCGATCAGCTATGAAAAAACTATTTTCTAGTTAAATTTTAAAACTACCATAATGAGAGAATTTTTAAGTTGATTTTTGATTTTGGATGATGATGATGATGGAGTAGAACATAAAAGGTCTAGAATTTCAAAAGAAAACCGACTAAATGTAGATATAATAGAAGCAATATATTGGAGGTAGATCTACCAAAAGTATATCATTTAGAATTAGAGGGCTTGTGTGAATTTTTTTATAAGTTAAATATCATACAAATTGAGATTTTGAAAAATGAATAATGTTACATATAAGGAAAATATATTACATGAGGTTTCTCCCATTTATAGAAAAGTAGACAAGTGTTGGGAATCACCTAGTGATATGTAAGGTTAATTACCCTGAAACTTAAGAGTAACCCTCATACACAATGGTCCTTCTATTTAGAAAAACTATAAAATTCCAATACATAAGGTTCATTTACCTGATACTTAAGAGTAACCCTCATACATAAGGGTCCTCCCCTTTTTTTATATTTAAATTATAATTTACTTTCCTCGACATTGAGGGTATCTTAATGTAATTCTTATAGAGCATGGATCCTCTAAATATATTCTTTACTGATCTTAGTCTTTTCTTCCACTAACATGTCAAGCTCTTTGACCTTATATTTTTTTCTTCAAAATGAGTATCTCTAACATTCATTGAAAAAATGAACAATGTTCTAAGTTCATGGATTAATTATCCAAAAACATGTTTACCCATAGTGATCTCATAATAATTACATTGCAATTCTTCTTTAATTATTGAAATCTTTTTATTGCAAAGAGTAACACATTATTCTTTTGCTTCAACAAGTCTGTAAGAACATTGAACCTTTTAAATTTCTTTGTAAGCGAATCCTCTTATATGTTTATTTCATATTAAAGTTTTTTTATTTCATAAAAAATATCCTGGTGTGAACAAAGCATATATAAAGTCAATTCTTCAGGAACATTATTCATATATCTTTCAAATTTTGAGTATAACCCTTCAATAAATTTGATAGATTAAACTTCCCTATACTCTCCAAAAATTTAACTAGTTTACTCATAATAATAATTGTTAACTAATTTTATAAGATAGCATTGATCCTTATCTTCTTTATTTTATATTTTTTTCAATCTAATTTATTCCCCCTTTTCCTATTTTTTCTATACTTGGAAGATACCTTCATGTTTTCTTCAACAGGAGTGGAGATTAAATTTTCCACTAGAGGTTCTTCAGAATCACCATAAAATCTACACTTATTATAAATATTATAACCAAAAATGGAGATAAAACTCTTATCCAATCATAGTAAGGCCTATTATCTGATACTACTTATAGATCCCATATGGATCATGCAGGGATAGTGAGAGTGGGGGTGAATCAGTGTACCCAAAATTTTAACTGATTTTACTTTGTTTAAATTAACCCTTATACTCTTGAACCTCTATCTTGGATAAGAGTAATGGATATACTGTTTTCTCTTAACAATTACAAACACATGCAATGCAAATAATAAAAGAGATATTAGTGCACAATGATTTTTACAAGGTTCAGTACTAATACATACTCCTTTCCATGATCAACTCGTGGTTGATTCATAAATTATTTTATTACTATAATTTTTAGTGATTATAAACACCTATAATTGGTGTAAAATGTTCAGGCAGGAAGTAAATAGTCTTCCTGAGTTAGAGGGGTTCTTTATACTAGTTCCACCAGTCTTCAATGGAATTGTTTATACTAGAACCACCAATTCTTAAATATATATTCAAAAACACTTTTAACAATATTTCTATATTACAATGGATACTTATGAACCAATTTAATAATATTATCCCTTAATTGTAGGTATTCAACTGCAAATAAATTAATATGATTACATGTACGTCATCCTGCTACTCTACTCTTTCATAATGATCAATAGAAAGATCTCAAAATATAAAGTAAGTTATCTTCTTTCTCAATATATCAAATTAATATGGAGATAATTCTTCTATCAATGAAGTTCTTGATCTCAATTAATGTGTGCAATGGGTACACACAAATTTCTATTTATTATTTTATAAAAGATAATCCATGCACAATCTTAGTTACCTTATGTTCTTGAATTATCAAACTGATTAAATCATATTATCTTCATGCATGATTCATGGAATTTGAAACCCTAACACATTCATTTTTTTATTGTTATTTTATGTGCTATCTTCAATTATTTCAGGTATCTCAATATTTCTTTCTTCTTTGTTTCTTCACACACTTTTCATTCACACAAAATTTCCACTATTTAGAATCAGGTTCAATGCTTGTGTGGCATGCATGTGGACATACACTATCAAATTTCAAAACATCTTCATGAAATTCCTCTTTCAAATGAAATGCCTCATCATGTAAGTACTTCTCATACAGATACCTGAATGGGTGTGGGATCCTTTGGTCTCATGTGTGATAACCTATAATGGGTTGAGATTTATTTATGCATAAAAGTTACAATGTAATTGTACACTGTCACTCGGTATCTCAACCTTCTTCATGTAATATAAGCACATTCCTTCACACAATACTTCACACAAACACTAGTTCTCAGTATTTTTCATGAAATCTTGGAGGATAGAGCATATGAGTATCATGTCCTATCAATGAGATTCATGGAATAAGTTCTTCAGGAAGCACTATGATTGTGAAATTCATAGGTCGATCACCAATGAAATATTCACATCTTCATAAAGGTAGAAAGCCTCATGGAACTCCCTCCTCTTGAAACAAAGTTTCATGGTGCTATGTTTTAGGGAGAAACGAGAGTTCTCTCAAATAGTAGAAACTCTCTCATTTGAGGGTCTTTGATATTTATAGGAAAATTTGATCGAATTATCAATGAGAATCAAGCCGATTCAAGGCCTTTGATTTTTATTCCATGCCAAAGACACATTCCAAATGCTGAATATCTAGGCATTATTTCAAACCTTTGTTTCCTTTTATCAAGAAGATGACAAAATCGGCATCAAATTCATCATGATATAATCCTCTCATTCATGTGAAAATGATCGCATGATTATACTTTTTTATAACTTGAACTGTATCAATGGTGATCAATTAACTGAATGTCCTCCTACAACTATGTTTGTAATCGGTTGATGATCATATTTGATTTATTCACATGCATAAAAGATGAATATCACATGCATAAATTCATTTTACTTCGAGTAGTATCATTTTCATGAGATGTTCATGAGAGATGGTTAAACCTCGATCTCACCATTAAAACAGTGTGTTTAGAAAGACTAAAGGCATGGTAAAGGGAGAAGAAGATGGAATATTTAAAAATATGTTTGACATCATTTTAATTAAGGTGGCATAGGATATTAGAAACCCAGGATCTCCAAGATCCAACAGTGTAAGAAATGACCATATTTTTAAACATGGATGAATAGTATAATAATTATCTACATCCCACATAAATTTTCACTTGCAGCTTAACTTCGGTTTATAAGATATTTTGATCTAGTTTCGGCTTAGAGTCGGCACCAGGGTTAGTACCCAAATAAAACTGCATAGCATTCCCTCACAAGCCGTGACACACGCAGTCCATAGGATTTACAGGATTATTGCACAACCTATGTGTGTCCTCAGTTGTACGCACATTGTGCCTTATACATGAGCCACCGAGGGATTATACATGGCCATATTTACTTTCTGCATACTAGGTGTCTCCTGTTATCCTCCTCGAGGCATGGTTGACTTGAGGTCCCACATGTTCCTTGGGCTGAGGATGTCTTGGTATTCTTAGTGGGTTGGATATTTTTTTGGTAATGATTACAATTAATTCCAAGTGAAATATTCCATGATGGAAAAAAAATCCCACAAAAAATTAGTAAAAACTAAGAAAAAACTATAATTCCACCTTCAATTTTAATGGAAAAATTTTCTTTATCTCATCATCCTGAAAATAAATATTCTCAAGACCTTCATCAATAAGAAAATTCTCATGAAATAATATTAATATTGCATGACATTCATTTATTCTTTAACACCATCTTCAAATCATAATGATAAGCATATAAACACACTCATCAAAACAATGACCACTTCTATTGAAACACTCATAGAAATATTTAGATAATTCAAATATATTATTTATAGAAAGATTAATTTTCTATTAGTTTTTATTCTATGGTGCTGGTCTTCTCTTTTATTTAACATTACTCCCCCTAAATATCATCCTTCTTTAATTTTCATGAATTTTCATGTTGTTCCAACATTCCAATTCTTCATGCCTAAAACTCCAGCAATGCCATAAATATCCTATGAACCTTATTCTATTATTGTGTGGTGTAATCTGATTAGTTTTCATAGATTTTGAACCTTGTTGATTTTTAGTGGCACCAACACTCTTTTGGAAACTTATTGGGGAATAGTTTTTCATGTTTCTTTCACATCATCCCTTAATGTGGTTGATTTAACATTATTTTTAATCATCCAAAAATTCCTAGAGTTTGGTTTAAATGCTATACCATCACTTGAAATCTTGTTAGTACATAAAATAGTTTTCGGGTTACAGGATACCTTATTCTTGTAGAATTAATCCATTTGATTAGAATATGATCTCATGTTATTAATGGAATCATGATCCTTAATACAAACTTTTGGGGTAGAATCCATTCTTTTAGTTATTTTTTGAAGTTACATCTTACAGTGATTCATGATTTTTCAGTCTTAATAGATGCTCTAAACACTTCATGTTTAGGGAGTTCTTCTCATTCTCAACTGATCTTAGTTTGTCCTCCCAAACCCACTTCAACTTCTTCATGTGTTCTTCATGCATGATTCTTGATTCTTACAAAGAATTTTTGAGATCCTTTAACCTGTTATCTCTATCCTCCAGTTGAAAAATTTTGACAACTAAATAAACCTTTTTCAATTTTTCAGATGTAAGGAATGCTTATAAAAATACAATCACAAATATTTCTTTCTTACAAACACTTCATTTCCATTCATCAAAAGTTTCTGTATATAATTCATTGAAAATATAAGTTTTTTATCCCTTTGTTTTCACAAGTTTTGTGAGAATATTGGATGTCCCAACCCTTTTATATAATTTCTCTTCCATAATATTAACATATTCTTAAAGATATAATTTTTTATCATGAAGACCATTGACACCTTCCACAATATTCTTTACAAATAATTTGGTAACTTTCTTTAGATGCTATTTGAATTCAAGGGGTATATTAATAATTGATCCATCATCATCATAGATTGAGTAAGATTCATGATAATAATAATAATCAAAATAATCAATGTAATATTTTCCATTTTTATTACCTTCACTTAGAGGTATCTCTATCTATACTGTAAGATTCTTCTTCAGCTTTTTTCCTATCTCTTATTTCTATTCTTCCGAGTCTTGGAAGAAATATCCAGATTTGTATCCTTGGGAATTACATCCCTTTTCTCCATCTAAGTTATCTATATCATTTATAGAAATTTTTACTTCATAAAAACTCTCTTGGATTTTTAGAGGTGACCTTGGATCTGATACCAATTGTAGTGCCCCGGGATGGATTGACCATTAAGAGGGGGTGAATCAGTTTCTTAATTTTTATAAATTATTTCTTTTTGAATTCACCCTCTTAAACTTTTTAGGTTTCTCAATACACATAGGGATATATCACAGTCTCACTTCATATGAAAAATTAATAACAGAGATCACAACACATGATATTTAGAAGGTTTGGTACAAATACCAAATCCTTTCCATATTAGTTATTCTCTTCGACATGGATTCTATACTATAATCTTATAATAAATTATAATGGTTGATACAAAGTAATATTTTATCTATTCTGAAATCAATTATGAGTTTCTTTATACTACACCCCATAGTGTTTCCAGAATCCACACTAGCCTGCTCTAGAATCCACACTAGAGACTTCTTCTCCTAAGTCACACAAGATACTTATACTCCAGAATTCACACAAGAGTCTTCTTCCTTTCTTCAAGACTTGATCCACTACAGGTTAATCTATTGATCTCCCTCCATGATATTTTTGGATCACACTTTCCCATGTACTCTTCAAGAACCTGTGCAAAGATTTCTAGTCTTGATCACAAATCATTGATCACCAGTGAATGATCATATCTTCCTCATTAAAATTCTCGAGTAATGATTATTCATTCATCTAATGAATCCCCGACCTCAAAAAATGTTTTAAATTGATGCATACAATTTATTTAATATTATTTTATACTAGATAGAAAATTGCATAACTCATAATAATCTATCTTTTGAATATAAAGTCAAATACATCATGAAACCATGTTTATTTCATGGAATTCCCATTTTATTCCCCAATTTATAAACTTCAAATAATACACTAAATTGATCATGTACCCATAAAATTATAATAGAATAGAATATATAATTTATTGTTTACTATTTCTCCACTTTCTGGACGCTTCACATGCTGATGCTTCAAATATCAAGTTGGTTCTTTTTTAAGTACATGAAACTCTCTTTATTAAATTACAAAAAAGTGTAACTAGAATATAATTCCATTTGTATAGAACTTTTATTCATGGAATTAATTACTTTTCTAAAATAACAATGTGCTTTGCGAAACTCAAATGAAGAAATATAATAGCTTTGTCTCACGATGATAGACTTCTCCAAAATTATTAATTTAATTACCGAGAGAGTTAGTCTTGTATTTATTGGAAATAAATAGTGGGTTTCAAGTGATTATTGCATAATAAAATTTCTAAACCTGTGAAGTAGTTTAAAATAAATTCAATGGTCTCTGCATATTAACATCACAAACTCTCTCCATAAATATTTGAATCTGTATAGCATAATTTATTCTTCTTGGTAAATCATTTTCATACATCTCCACAACACATATATATAACTCACTCTCGTAGCTAATTAATCTACAAAGGATCATACAAAAAGGAGTTTACCCCACAAATCATGTTGTTAGTGGTTGATTGCAGGTCCAATTATATTCCCACAAAAACTCCCTACAAAGCACTCATGGAAAATCACTTTGCGTGAAATATTTACTGAATTTCAAGTATGACCACATGGTAACCTCATCCACAAATCAACATATTCTCACTCATGGAATTAATCCACCATAAACTGCCATATTCTTATTTTCCACCTCAACAGTCTGTATAGAACTACATATCCTCATGGAATCACAAATCTCATCCACAATCCATGTATGACTGTGTACTGCATAGATCTCTCAATTCTCCAAAAATAAAAATCTCTAAAACTAAAAAGCTTCTTGATAATCCGTAAAGTTTTTATGAAAGTCCTTTATATCATCTCACTTCCTATGTGGCTTTATAGATTCTTCAATGCAAACACTCACTACATAGAAAGTAGGTTCATCTGCATATGAGCTTTATCATGTACTTCTTGACAGTCTGCATAAACCTCCTCATTAAGCACTCATATGCAAGTTTATTCATCCAAAATCAATTTTATTACTTTATAAAAATATAAACTTGGCATATTTTCAGTCTCCTGAAGTGACTTGGAAGACCCCTCATGGTAGTAAATATCATTTGTAAGTGCTCAATCAGAAAACCCTTGATCGTGAGGGGATTGATCATGAAGGGGTCATACATATGAGATTTAAGATGACCTTCCACATTTATCAGATTAACCAAATTCAAATGGGTGATTGATTCAGACAGATTCTATCATTTATGTCTTTTTAAATGATGGGTGAATAGTAATCGCATAGGTTTGTCCCATATCAAAAACTCACAATGGCTTTTCTCGGCTTTATAAGTAAATATGTGGTCACCGCTTCTCAAGATGGTACTCGGTTCAACACCTGAAATACACTACACAACACACCCACTTGGGCCATGACACATGCAGTCCATGGGCTCTTCCTTCGGAGCTTTTGGCCCAAACTATGTGAAACTTTAGGATTGTTCACTATAGGCATTATACGCATTCCAACCTGCACACTACGAGCTCTTTGCTTCTTAGGGATAATACATGGCCTTGGCCTCCATTCTCTTCCTAATTGGGAAGGCTCCCCCCTAAGGGTTGACCCCCTATCTCCCCCTATGATTGGTTGAGGGATATCCCATTGGGGCTTGTGTGGTTTGCACATATTTTTTAGTAAGGCCAACATTCTACTTATAAATATTCTAAATATTAAATGAAAATCCAAATCCTTCTCAATTAAAAAACCAAGCTAATATTCTTCTCCTCTCAACTATCTTATTCAATAAATTATCCTCATTCATTTATTATTCAATATTATTTTATTCAAATAATATTGCATGGAATTCAAAAATTATGCATGGAATCTTTAAATCATCAAGAAAATGAATATTTTCATGGTTTTCACTTCTAGTAAATAATGTGAAAATGCCTTAGCACATGTTACCTTCACTTTTTTGATCACTTCAACAATCATAATATTATAAAGATAATTTTCCAAGAATTACATCCAATTCCATATAAAGAATAATTATCCGATCATGACATCCAATTCTATAATATGGATCTATAAAAATTATCTAGGTATTACCACTTCATCCATAAAAATTATCCACGAATCACCACTTTAAGCCTCCTCAGCTCCTTATACAAATCTTACACATATATTGACTTTATGATATATTGAAAACAAATACAACGTTCATACCTCAATCATTAACTTTTTATATTTAGTGAAAAATCACGATTAGTATCATTTTCCCCATAATATAAAACATTCAAAAAGAAACATGTTTTCTTTTCATGACAAATGATCAAGACTTTCAACTTTACTTCTTATTTATTCATACTACATCCTTAAACTTTTTGAAAAAAATTAAAACATGGTATGAGAACAAAAATCTCATTAAGCGACATAAAAAGAAGAAATATGTTAGTTCAGTGACAAAAATAAGACCCATAAAATATTTACCTTTATCATAATATTCGTCGAGCATATTAAATAAATCATTTCCATGTGAAAAACACACACCCATTTCTTAAAGAAAACTTTTAAAACCTAAAACAAAAAATGAAAACCCCTTTTGGTAACTTAGAGAGTTATATTCATAACCCATGTAGAAAATAAATATATCCTAGTAAAATCCATAAATAAACCACATTGATTAACTACCTCATTCTTGCCTATAAATACAAGGAAAGTTACCCAAATCATTGGAGCGCTACCTAGGCACACTCATCATATAATCCATGTCGGGGCCCAACTGTTGTATAATATATATAGGGATCACCTATCATATAAGTTGTATTAGACAAAACAATCATTATCTACAATTATTATGAACCATATCATTAATAAAAAAATTCTTGTATCTTTTATCATAAAACCCTTGAAAAGTTCTTTTGAACCCATATGAAAAACACTTTTTGATACTCATATACCCTTTTTTTCAAAACCCATTGTCAAAACTAAAATACTCAGTAGTATGTTAAGGGTTTTTCTTGAAGAAAACATGATATATTTTAAAGTAATACAAAAATATGTGGTTATGGAAATGGGTAAAGTCATTGTCATCGTATACGTTAAAAGGATCATTCCTTTTGTCTTTTTTAAAGAAAGTCAAGACATTCCTTAAATATATTACTTGTTAAAGGAATTGAAATAAATTAAAAAGAGATATAAAATGTCATTTATAATTATTTTATTTCCATATAAATAAATTAAAATATATTTTTAATAATATTTACATGGAATAAAAAATTGTTTGAAGTGAAAATTTAAAAGAGGATTTCTAAAAGAAAGACTCTTAACTTGAGTCTGATTTGTCAAGTATGTTATTTATCTTTTTGAATAATAAAATTATGTCAATTATTTACCCGATTAAGAACATTTTTAATGTTTATTATTCCTTTTTATATTATTTATTACCATTTTATATCTAATAACTTTATCATTTAACTTTTATGTCATACATTTTAATGATATTCTTCTCATATTTTAAAAATGATTTCGGTAGGTTGACTATAGTAAAATAGTTCATTATTGCATCATATCCAGAAAAATAATCTTGAAAATATTATCATTTTTATAAATAAATTATACTTTTAAAAACAATCATTAAATATGGTTAAGAAAAATGAACTACGTTACAGTCATGGAGACGGTAGGTCGTATGTACACATGAGTAACATTTCCATTTTTCAAAAATTATTATGGAGAGAAGGTATGTATTATTTTATCTTTACATAATGATCATAATATAATAAATAACATATTATTTCCTTAAATATAATTATATATATCATCCATTTGACTTGGTGATGAAAAATGATTCACATTGCTTTGTGGAGCTGGTAGTCTACACGTACGCCTGAACAACGTTATAATTTTTCAGTTACTGAAATGTTAAGAAAATAGATGATATATTACTTCTATAGAATTAAAATTATGTTATTAACATTATATATATATATATATATATATATATATATATATCTAAAATCAGTCATTGTAACCAATTGCGAGAGGTAGTGATGGAAAACAAATTACATCAGTTCATGAGGCAGTAGTCCATCGTACACTTGAATGATGGTTTCATTTCCCATTTGATAGAAGAATGATACAAATATAGGTTATTAGATTAAAATAATATAATATAATTATATTTTATATAATTATGTTATTATATAATGATGTTTGAAGAATATTTTAAGGTGGTATAAGAATAAATAAAATGAAAACGCTTGATGAATAACTATACCTCCTCTTTCGGAAAACCTCTTTAGGTTTACGCCAAAATATTTCATAGATTAGTTTTTTAATAAAAAAAGACTCCAGGACTTGGGTTTGGAATTAATGAATTTGTTTTTTCAGGTATTCTTTGAACATTTTTTTTAAGTATGAATAAAATCGGAAAAGAGGTTCCCATTTATAAGTGAGGGGAGGGGCAGTCTTGGAATTTCTTAAAGTATTAAATTAATATAACTTAATTTTCATAATAAAATAGCTATAAATTAATAATATTTAATTATAATATTATTATGATTATAAATAATCTAATAAAATAAAAATTTGTCAATTTTAGGTGATTTTTTCACCCATATCTTTTTTTAAACCCGTGTTAACCCTTTTTGAAAATTACAAATGTATTAATATTTTTACTCTTTTGGGGTCAAGAAAGTTACTATAAAAGGAAAATTGGCCTATAAATTGAAAACTATTGATATTACAAACCATATACCATTTAATTGTATGAATGTGATATTTTTACTAATTTTAAATCATTTAATAAAACATTACTTATAATAAAATACCATTAATGTCAATTTTGAAATTATTCATTTAATTTGACATTAAAAACATAAATAAAAAATTTTATTTTAAATATAAACCTTTAACACAACCCAAATATGTTTTAATTATATAATAAATGTTGTTGAAAACAATAAATCAATCAAATTATATTAATTATAATATTTTGAAAATAATTTATTCTATTTTTATTTTAATTAAATAAATATTGCATCAGTGTTACTTAATACTTTAAGGAAGTTATATAATTACTAAAAATTAGAAATAAATTATCATCATGAAAATAATTTCATTATTATAAAAATAAATATATACATTCATTCAAAGTTTATTTTATCTTTTTTTCAACACATAAGAGATATTTAAAATAAATAGAGTTACATTTTTTCATTTTCTTTACTAAAAATATTAACAAGGTAACTTTCCTCAAAAATGGATTTCTTATCACTTAGTTGTAACCTAGGTTAACCTGATTTACTCTTACAGTGATGATAATTGTTTTCTATTTTTACAATTCATTATGCCCAAAAATTAAGTTAGCCTTATTAAATAATATAATTTATGCTGATTCAAAATATGGAATACATTTTACCAAATTAAATTAAAGTAATATATATAAATTCATTTTATATGTACCTCACAAAGCCCAATGAAAAGAGGTTTTTTAGGAAAATTCATTTTTCAAGAAATAGATGATCTTATATTAACCATATGACTAACAATAATAATTATATAAATTTAAATTAATATAAATAGATATTTAGTATATAAATTTAATTTACAAATTTATTTATTCTGGGTGATTTTTATTAATTAAAATGGATAAACAACATGCACTAAAAAGAGTTTTCAGAAAACTTTTTTTAGGCATAAAAAAATTAAAATAATATAATTAAAATTGATGATTCAAATGATGATAATTAGATTATAATAAATAAAATGGTCCAAATATCACATTATGACCAAATAAAAAATATAATGGTACTTTTAAATTAATTAATTTAATGAAAATAAATAAAAGTATTGGAAAATTTTGTAATTTTCAATATTCATAGAAAAATCACGCATTTCAAAAAAAAACCAAAAAATCATCCTATGATGATTTTTACAGATGAATTATAAAATTCAATTCATTTTTTTAAATTAAAATTCTGTAATTTTAAAATTAAACTTTAAAATAAAACCTTATAATAAAATATTTTAATAAAAACTATTTCTTTTTTAAAAAATTGTTTAATATGTTTATAATGAATATAACTATATAATTCATGAATAAAAATAAATATAAAAATGATTTATTCAATAATTACTTGGTTTGTTACATTCTTCACACTTTTTGAAATTTCATCTTCGTAATTTTATTCACTTATTAAACAATTTGGGATATCTTTCTTTTATAGTATTTTGAAATTCCCGTATTTATTCTTCAACTATATGATTTTTATATGCAATTTTAACCCAATGAATAACATTATTCCAAAATATTTCTCTCTATGGTCAAGAATTTGTTTATTTTGTTCCTCATAATAAAGTTTATCTTCTAATTGAGATACCTTTTGGATAAAAATATGAGATGAATTTGGAATAAATTTTCCTAAAATCAAGACATGAAATATGTTGTGTACCTAGGATAAACTCTGTTTCAAGGAAACACTGTAAGAAATGGAAACAAATTTATCCAATATTTCATATGTTCCAATGAACCATGGATATAGACTCCCCTTTTTACCAAAATTCATTCCACTTTTCCATATATAAACTTTAATAAAAACATGATCACCTACCTCAAAAGAAAGATCTTAATTATAGTTTTGTGAATAACATTTCTATATTCTCAAAACTATATTCATATATAACTAAATCATCTTCACCTTCTCAACCATGTCCTATAAAAACTATAGTCCTATCAACTTCCTTCCCCCCACTTCATTCCAAAAAAGGAGTCTGATACCAATTTCTATATAATACCTCAAAAGATGTCATCTAAATAATGGAATGAAAAAATTTATTATAAGAAAACTTGACAAAGAAATATTATGATCCTAACATCCCTAGTAATCCATTAATGGTTGGGGCCAAACCCTCATTTATTATTAAAGAAAATCAAGGGCCTCTTTTTAACTAGGTAGAGGGAGACCCATTACATAGCCCGAAGGCCCAATGGGAATTTAACCCATTACATGGCTCGTAGGCTCAATTTTTTGGGCCAAGACTCATTCTGTTAATAGTACTGCTACAATACCCTCACTGTTATAGTACTGCACAGTACCCGTCGCTGCTACAATACCCTACTGCCCCTACAGTTACATGCCATTGCTACAGTCCCACCGTTACTACAGTGCCGCCGCTGCTACAGTGCACTATAGTACTTCTACAGTCCCTGCGCCTAATGGGTTTTGAACCCCCATTTCTTCCCTAGTAATCCATTAAAAAAATATTGAATTATATATTCGAAGGTTTTAATTTTTTACTTTGACGATTAATCAGATTAAGGATGAAATGTTGTACTAAAATTTAATTCAACACCCAAAGAATTTTGAAATCCTTTCCACAAATTATAGTTGAATCTATGATCATGATTAGATATAATAGAGAGAGTAACTCCATGTAACCTAACTATGTCCTTGATGTAAAATTCAGAAATTTGATCTAAATACATAATATCTTGAATGGGAAGGGAATATGTAGACATAGTTAGTCGATCAATAATAACCCAAATAATTTTACTACCTTATACTACCCTTGAAAAACCAACCACAAAATCCATGGATAAATTTTCCCATTTCCACTCTGGCACTGGAAAAGGTTCAAGAATACCATTAGGTAATTTTCGATTTACTTTAACCTATTGAAATGTAAAATATTTCATGGTAAATTCAGTAGTATATCATTTCATTCTATCCAACCATTAATACTCTTGAAGGTCTTTATACATCTTAGTATTACCATGGTGAATGAAAAATAGAGAAATATAACCTGCACTTGACCATTATCTTTTGAACTAAGAATTACCAAGTACAAAAAATATCTTTCTAAATATGATAATACTTAGTTCATCAACATTAAAGTCTAAAAACATGTCCTTATTAACAAATTATAACTTTTCTTATAAAACATGATCCTCAATCTGAGCTTTCTTAATTCTTTTAGATAGAGATGATTGTTTTGATACCTAAAAAAATAGTGGAATTTAGACATCAACAACTTATATGTGAAAATTCATCAAATCATTAACCAAAGAGTCATGTTCCAAACAAAACACGGTTAATGTATCATTATTTTCCTAACTCAAAGCATCAAATACTTTTTTTATTTCCTATCCTGATAATTAATCATGAAATCATAATCCTTAATCATTTTCAACCAAATTATTTACCTCATGTTCAATAATTTATAAGTAAATATGTACTTAAATTTTTTTTAGTCATAACATAATTCAAAATTTACTCCATGAAAATGAAACCTCCAATTTTTTAATGAAAAAACCACAGAAAATAATTCCAGATCATGTGTTGGATAATTTAAATCTTTTGGTTTCAGTTGATGTGAAGCATAAACAATTACCTGATCATTATGCATCAAAGCACAACCAATTCCCTTAAATTAAGCATCACTATAAATGATAAAGTCTTCATTTATAGAGGTAAGGGCCAAAACTAGAACATTCATCAATATGATTTTTAGTTTCTAAAAACAATCATCACTTTATTTCATCTAGATTAATTTAACTCCTTTTAATTCCACTTAACCAATGATCTAGATAACTAAGAAATTTTTTCATTAAACTACCGGTAGTAAACTTATAATCTATGAAAACTACGAATATCATTGACATTTTTAGGTCTTTTATATTATTTAACATTTTTTTAGTATGGTAAATAATTTTTCCATCTTTAAAATAATATTTTCAAGGAAATAAATTTATTTCCACCAAAATTCACACTTGCTAAAATTTCCATATAATTTATTTTCATCTAAGATTTACAAAAAAATCCTCACGTTTATTTCATGATTCTCATGAATTTTAGAATATAATAATATATCATTAATAAATATGACTATAAACTTATCCAAGAACTCATGAAAAACTCAATTCATAATGTCCATAAACATAAATGGTGCATTAGACAACTTAAAGGGAATAACTAAAAACTCATAATGATTATATCTAGTCTAAAGCACCATATTTTGAATGTCTTCCTCCTTCACCTTCAACCTATGGTGTCCTGACCAGAGAGGAATCTTAAAAAAATACTGTGCTCCCAAAATATGGTTAAAAAAATCATTAATATGATCCAAAGGATACTTTTTCTTAATTTTTATTTTATTCAAGGCTCTATAATCTTTTAAATGAATCATTAAACCATCTTAATTTTTAAAAAAATAAAATGGGATAACACCATGGTGAAGTTATAGGATAAATGAAACCTTTATCTAGAAAATATTGCAACTACGTTTTCAATTCCAAAATTTCTACTTGAGCCATTTGATAATGGAATTTTAAAATAGGCTTAGCATTAGGCACTAAGTCAATTGTAAATTCAACCTTCTAATTAGGAATAACACTAGAAAAATCATCTATAAATACATCCATATATTCATTTACTACCATCACTTCATTAATTTTAATCATTTCTTTCATTTTAGTGACATAATCTTTGTAACTTTCACTACCACATCTAATAAATTTCTTAACTTATTCACAGGTTATCAAAGGTACAAAATAATTAAAGAAATATTTATTGGATATCCAATCAATTTTATCATGATGAAATTAAATCCAATATATACCCAAAATAATATCAAACTCTACTATTGATAGTTTGATAAAATTATTAATAAAGACTATCCTACAAACTAAGAATAAGAAGATTCTTATAAATCTTTGTTTCTTTAAAATTACCACCTAGATTTTTCACCAAAAGTTCTATATACTTTTTTAAGGTGGTATTCTCATTTTACATGAAAAAATATAAAAAATAAAGGAATGTGAAGATCCAGATTCAAATAGGGCATTTGAATAATTAGAATAAATAATAAACATACCTATCACTATGTCATTAGATGGACCAACATAAATTGTTGTAGTAAAAATTTATTTTACACAACTTTTTCTTCCAAACATGATGATTTACATAATGAGTAACTATATTTTGAAACATGTGAGCATAATGTACCAAATAATTACAATTAAAACATCTCATCATTAGCTGGAAACTTCTTACCACATTCTTGGGTTATGTATGACTATTTTCATTGTAATCAAAAGCCTTATGACCAAACTAACAATACGAGTAACTCTTTCTAGATCCTAAAAAACATTCCCTAAAATTTATTTTACCACACTTGAAACATTTTTGGGTTTTACCTCTAGAATTATTAGTTGAATGCTTCTTCATCCCTTTCCACCTTGACTACTTCTTACTCTTTTCACCATGGGGAACATAAGTATCAGAAAACACCATGTCCAATTTCTTAGTAAAATAAATAAAATTCTCACAAATTTTAAATTCTAGTGAAGAAAATTTTCTTCAAAAAATTGGTTTTAATCTTGTGTAAATTTTATTAATTTTACTATCATGTTCAGGAATAAAATTTGGTATATACCTTTCCAATCTTGTAAAATTTTTATATGAAGCTACTAAATCTTCATATTTTTTTCTCAATTACAAGATTTATTTCTCCATACTAATTCTAACAACATTAGGGAAATATTTATCTTGAAAAATATTCTTAAATATATCATATTCCATGGAATACATATCATATATTTCTCTAGTATTCATAACCAAAGACCACCATCGACCAGCATCACCACCAAAATGATAAAAAAATAGTTACCTTTTGACATTAAGAACATCCCATGAATTCAAATATCATTTATAGAGCATTGATCCATCATTTAGCTATTACTGGATCTGAGGTCCCATTGAAAATCAGATGGTGTTATTTCAAGAAATTCTCAAATATCGACATTTTTTTCTATGATAAATCTAGTTTATTTATAACATGGTTGAAACCACCATTTATAGTCCATGTCAATTGAGCTATCACTGAAAACAATTGCTCAATTCCAATTCAAAAAAATTGAGTTGTTGTTTTGGAATAATATTTACCTCTTGATACCTTCCTACTTTATCTTCCCTATTTCCTCTATGGAAAAACATTATTAATAGGCATAGATTAGATGAAGAAACATAGTAATCTTCAAATTCTATATCATGGTAACCATAAATTATATTTTCTCAAATATTTTTTCTTTCATTATCCTGAACAATAAAATTATCTAAACGCATCCTTTTATACCAAGTTTAATGACACAGCCAAAAACAACACATATTCTAGTGTCTTTTGACTATAATTTTCTTTCTTAAATAACCATGGATTATCATAGTTTAGAGTTTTAGATAATTAGGTCATAAATCTTACATAAAAACCATATCTTACAAAGTGATTTTTTTTTATCATTATCCATTTTTTTCCGTATTATAAAACCTTCAAAAATAAAAATGTTTTATTTTCATAATAAATCATCAAGACTTTTAGAATAACTTATTCTTGGTTATTACCCATCCTTAAACCCTACGATTTTTTTAAAAAAAAGTGGTATGAGAACAAAAATCTCAGTAAGAGACATATAAATAAGAAATATGTTAATATGTTGAAAATCATGAAAAACCATAAAAGTTTTAACTATATCACAATATTCTTTGAGCATATGAAATAAATCCTTTCCATATGAAAAACTAAAAACATTTTCCCAAATAAAACCTTTAAAACACATAAAAAGAAAATGAAGATCCTTTTTGGATACTTATAGAATTGAATTCATAAACCATGTCATAAATAATTAGATACCAATTCAACCCATAGGAGAAACCAAAATTGTTAACTCCCTTCTTATTTCCTATAAAGAAAAATAACATTACAAAATGTATTTATAAAGTCCCGTAAATTTCAAGGAAATATTTTTTCTTAATTCCTTTGGGATTTTACGAGTACGCAGTTTCTGACGGCACCTGATTTCAAGGCTTGGTGTGCCTGGAATCAATTTCCAAAGTTTAGCTCGGGTACGTTCAGTGAACGAACGGGTGGGTTTCTCTAACTTTTGAACCGATGCTCGGAATTGAAATCCGAGGGCACCGATGAAACCACAGTGCTGGTTTTTTCTTAAGGAGACTTTCTCTGGAGTTGCGTTTGCTCGGGAGGTGATGTTAAAAATGAAGTGGTTTAATTAAAGAGTGAAATAAAATGCGTGCTGAAATTTTATTTCTACTCTATGTAATTATAACCTACGTATGGAAGTTGAGGTAGGACCCACTAAATCCTATATCCTCTTGATAGGATATTAGTGAGGTGGGCCCCACACGAGCCCTACCTTTTTAATTTCCTCAAACCTCCCTTTAAGTTGGAAAACCCCCCATTAATTTGTATCTCCTCTACATTAAAATACATGCCAATAAAACACCTCATTAATTGGACAACACACGTTAATTAATTCGGTGAATTCAATTTGAATTTTGAAAAAGGTTGGCATGAGTAATAAAATAAGGAAAGCCTTATTTTATAATTGTTGGAATCGTTGTGTGGAAATTTTTGGAGAGGAGGGATCTAGTCTTGAAGAACGTCATCTTCCTCATTGAAGAACGCAAAGAACGCTGGAGCACCAAGGAGAGACGACGTGTCGATCTCTCCCTTCTCTGCAACCGGTGTGGGACGACATCCTCTTCTTGGATGCTCTCCAACACCGTCTTCGAACCACCCTCGCGACGCCGTTTTTCCACGACGATCCTTGTATGACAACTTCTTGAGGTAGGGGTTTAAGTTCAAATTTAATGGATTAAATTTGTGCTTTCTTGTCGAAGTTTTTTTATTTTGGGCCTCCTGTTATCATTTTAACAGGAGGAGGTCAGACCGCATGAACAAGACCGATCCTCCTCTCCCTTTTTTGATGTTCACTGTTGCGGTTTGGGACGGAGGCAGCGTGGTGCAACGACACCACGCAGGAACAAAGAATATCACCGTGCCGTTGAGGGCGAAAGAATTCGCGACTGGAGCGGGGCCGCAGCGGAGGAGCGTGGCGCCGTCGCACCGCGCCGGTCGGACAAAGGCCGCGACCTAAGGCCGTAGTGGTGCAGGGAAAGGCGTCTGGAATCACCGGCCACCGGCGCATCGGAGGGGTGGGACCGTGGGGTCCCACAGCGGCAGCACCGTTCGGGCAACCGGGTCAGCCGTTCGGAGGAGGCCGAGGGTCGTAACCCCCGGCGGCAGGCAGGCGGGCCCCCTATACGGGGGGGGGGGGTTTCTTCAATCAAGGGAGGCAGCCCCCCCTTTCCGTGTCCGCTCGGCCAGTGCCGAGCCACCCCACTCAGCCAGCGCCGGCCGGTCCGGGCAGCGCCCTAATGGGCCGGACCCGGACCCGGGTCGGGTCGACCCGGTTCGGGCCGACCCCGGGGGTCTTGGGCCGGGTCAGTCCAGGCCCAAAACCCCCTAAAATCGGACAGCTTCATTCAAACACCCGTAACTTGGGCTACGAACCTCCGATCAATGAATTGTCAGTTTAGAGGCGATCCTTTGATCGAGACGGTCATTTTGATATATTACACTCAAGGTTTCAGAGATCTTTGGGTATATCTGGGTTGGTTCGAACACGAAACCAACCGGGCCCTCGGAGCGGAAACGCCTATAACTTGAGCTCCGGACGTCCGATTGATGTGCCATCGACTTTGTTGGATTCCTCTTAGTGAGATGGACCTTTTGTATTACTCCACTCGAGGTTTGGACACAGTTGGAGTATGGTCGGGTTGGTTTTGACTTAAAAACCAACCGGGTCCCTAAAACGAAAAATCCAATAACTCTCAGACCGGGCGTCTGATTGAAGCGCCGTCTGTCACGTTGAGTTCCTTTTTTTGAGACGGAACTTTGGGGTACATCAACTCCAGACTATATTTCAGTTTATGTATTGAACCCCTTGGCTCATGGAGCGGACCCTCCCGAGATCGAGCATACTGTGTGCGGGAACCCTAGAGCTGGCTGCGACTGCGACGACGAGGACGACTGTACTGAAATCCTCCGTGGGTTTGAAAGCGACGATGACAGTACTGAAATCCTCCGTGGGTTCTACAACGACAACGACCGTACTGAAATCCTCCGTGGGTTCGACGACGATGACTACTATTCTTGTATCCTATGTGGGTCCGACATTACTACTATTCTTGTATCCTACGTGGGTCTGATAGTATTTGACTCTGTACTTGTATCCTACGTGGGTCTGGCAGAGTATCTAGTCATGTATCCTTTGTGGGTCTGACAGCTTAGCAGGTCTTGTATCCTACGTGGGTCTGACAGCTTAGATGAATCGGTTCTACATCTGATCATCTCTATCGTCTTACGAAGAAGTATACCTGTGTGAGTTGAGTCTTGACTTTCAATCATAATCTTCGATATGATTGACTTGCTATCCTAAGTGGATTGGGTTGTGTTATCCTGTGTGGATTGGTTGTGCTATCTTGTGTGGACTAGATCGAACTTG
The DNA here is from genome assembly GCA_963277665.1 of Viscum album. Classification (NCBI taxonomy): domain Eukaryota; kingdom Viridiplantae; phylum Streptophyta; class Magnoliopsida; order Santalales; family Viscaceae; genus Viscum; species Viscum album. The sequence continues at coordinate 39,901,412 of OY728150.1, forward strand.
GGCTCGGATGTTGGAGCCGAACTGGAATTGATGACTTAGGTATATGTATGGGCATATACCTAAGTAGTGTTGGTTGTTACTTCGTGATTGTATCATTCCTTTTTGGATTATCCTTTTTGGATTCTGGGAGACCTTCAGGGGTCTCGGGGTCCCTACTGAGTAGTGTATACTCACCCCTACATGGGCCATGCCCGCACTACATTGTGTTGGGTGAAGACGACAGACAACACTGATCGTGGTTAAAGCTTGTAGAGCAAGTCGGTACCTGGAGGTGTACCACTAGGCGAGACGTACACAGAGCAGACGGCTGGACCCGAGGAGCTGAGGAGGGTATCTGTACCCACCCTTCAGGTGGGATTTCTAGTGGAAGGCTCAATGTTTCTACTTTAGTTTTTAGTTGCTGTACTTTCTTTTCAGTTGTACTTTATTTCAGTTGGGTTTGTACTCTGGCCCATTTACTTTCCAGCACTTATAGTTGTGCCCAGATTACTTAGTGTTTACTTCGTCTTGCTTACTCTGTGGTGTTGTTTTACTTTATAAAGGCAATGCCTTCCCTTTTTATCAGGATTTACGCCTTTGGTGCTAGTCTCCAGCCCCTGGACTATGGGAGGCGGGCTTGGGGTAGTCACGGCACGGGCCCCGAGGACGGGTCGTGAAAAATTGGTATCAAAGGAGTTCGGTTCTACTTACAGAACTCAGGACTCTGATCTTTATTCTATGTGAAGAAATAGTGTTAAGGGTATTTAGTGTGGTTATCAGTCCAGGGAGTCCAGTGTTGGTGTGGCGGCTGACGTATCTGTACACCAGGACCCTGACTTCTGATTTCTGACTCAGTGCACGAAAACATTGATGGCATGTGTATTTCAAAAAGTTTTCTTTGTGATTACTTTGTTTCAACTCACCAGGTATAATGTATTGACCGTGGCGTGCCTATTTCTTTTCAAGATGACCCCACGATGATAGCCAGCTAGGGTTCCGATCTTTGTATGAGACGATAGCCCACCGAGCGATGAGGCCTCAGTGCAGGGCCCTTTTACAGCGGAGGCACTGGCGGTACCTTTACCCGCCGAGCCACCGATGCCACCAGCCCCAGCTGCTAAGAGTGCACGTCGCCTTAGTGAACTGCACGAGTTTCAGCGTCAGAGACCGCCCAAGTTTCGCGGTTAGATGGACCCTCAGGCAGCCAAGGATTGGCTAGAGGCTGTAGTTCAAGTTTTCAGGTTAGTGGGGACACCAGCTGACCTCATGACGATCCTTATTGTGAGCCTCCTGCACACGGCACCAGGCAGATGGTGGAGCCTGATGCTCCAGGTGCACGACGAGGCATCTCTACTCTGGGAAAACATTGAAAGCCTCTTCCTCTCAGAGTTCGTCCCAGCCACCCTACGTGCGTTGTGCATTCATGAGCTACTACAACTGCGGCAGGGCATCATGACGGTAGCCCAATACTCGGCGAGATTTACCGATCTCTCGTGCTATTCGACGGGCATGGTAAAGAACCCATTCTTCCGGGCCCAGACCTTCGAGTAGGGATTGAGGCATGATATCAGGGCATCGATTATCTCCCTCAGCATTCCGATGCAGGCAGGAGTACTGGAGCGAGCCCTTCTCATAGAGAGCTTTCTTGCTGAGCCTACACCAGCAGCGAGACCTACTGCAGAGCGGCACGTAGTAGAGTCTTCTACAACTGGCTGTCGACGGACGTCACAGGGGTCCAGGAGGACCAGACCAGCAAGAGGATGACCTCAGGACACTGGCTCAGAGGTTCGGGGCACACGGCGCAGGGCCAGCCTTCCAAGGAGCAGACAGTGCTACGCATGCGGCGGGCAGGGACACATGGCTCGTAACTGCCCGACCCGCCGTGCAGAGGAGCATCAGACGGTTGAGGGACCACCCAGGAAGAGGAAAAAGGGTCAACCGTGGCGGTCTACAGGGAGAAGGAAGATGAGGTAGAGGAGTTGGCCAAGAAGAAGGTGGTGGGAGACGCTTTGAGGCATTTCCACCACCACCACCAGGAGGTCCAAGCCGACCATAGGGAGTTGGAGGGCAGAGGCAGGCTCAGGTTCAGGCAGCGGAGGCCTACGACCACGGCGCACCAGAGATGATTCAAGGTACTATCTGTGTCTACTCCAACCTTGCTTTAGTTCTTATAGACACTGGAGCGAGTCATTATTTTATTACCGCTGCCCTTGTTCGGAGCTCGGAGATTTCGACGGAGCCGTTGGCTCGATCCTTACGGCTAGATACTCCTACGGGAGCAGACTCAATGATTACGCACTGGTTCTGGTAGTGTGAGCTTACTCTAGGAGGCGAGAGCTTCGACTTGGATCTTCTTGTAGCGGCGTCGAGGTCTTACGACGTCATCTTGGGAATGGATTGGTTATCTGCAGTCCATGATCAGATCAACTGTATTAGGCACAAGGTGCGGTGTGTCCGCACCGATGGGAGTAGGTTCACCTTCAACGGCGACAGGGAGCCTTTGCAGTGCAGGATGGACTCACGCAGAGGAGAGGACAGACGATCACTCATTAGTTGTCTAGCTTCATCCTAGGAGCCGTTGACGTGCGGAGTCCGAGTTTTCCTGTAGTGGTGGATCGATATGAGGATGTTTTTCCTGACGACGTTCTGGGATTACCTCCTTGCAGAGAGGTAGACTTACATATTGACCTATAAACCGGGACGACCCCAATATCCACTCCAGAATATTGGATGGCTCCCGCTGAGCTTCGAGAGCTACGGGTACAGCTGGAGGACTTGCAGAGCAAAGGATTCATTCGACCCAGTGTTTCACCTTGGGCTTCCCCGATTTTGTTCGCCAAGAAGGCGGATGGGACCATGCGCCTGTGTGTCGATTATCGTCACCTGAACCAAGTGATTGTGAGGAAAACGTTTCTGCTACCGAGGATTGACGACCTCTTCGATCAGCTCAAGGGAGCATGGTGGTTCTCGAAGATAGACCTCAGGTCAGGCTATCATCATCTCAGAGTTCGGGACGAGGATGTGCAGAAGACAGCCTTTAGATGTTGGTATGGCCACTATGAGTTCTTGGTTATGACTTTCGGAATAACCAATGCTCTAGCAGTGTTCATGAGCCTCATGAATAGGATCTTTTAGCCTTACCTTGATCGATTTTTCATAGTCTTCATCGACGACATATTGATATACTCGACCACTGAGGAGGAGCACACCTACCACTTGCGGGTTATAATGGACACACTCTAAGAGCACTAGCTTTATAGTAAGCTCTCGAAGTGTCAGTTATAGATACGTGAGGTCCACTTCTTTGGACACTTCATCTCTGAGGTGGGAGTTGCGGTATATCCTGCAAAGATCAAGGCAGTGTTAGCTTGGGAGCCACCCAGGAGCGTGACGGAGGTGCAGAGTTTCCTAGGACTGGCTGGATACTATCAGAGGTTCATTCCAGACTTCTCCAGAGTTGCAGCACCGCTATCAGCTTTGACGAAGATGGGAAAACCCTTTGTGTGGTCAGATAGATGTCAGCAGAGCTTCCAGGAGTTGAGACAGAGATTGACCAGTGCGCCTATCTTGAGGATATTGGAAGAGGGAGTATGGTACGTAGTCTACTGCGATGCATTAGGGTCTAGAATTGGATGTGTCCTGATTCAGGAGTGAGCAATGATCGCCTATGGATCATGAAAGTTGAGGCAGCATGAGCAGAACTACACTACCCATGACCTGGATTTAGTAGTAGTGGTCTTTGCTCTGAAGATGTGGTGACACTATCTGATGGGTGAGCGCTTTACAGTCTACTCTGACCACCAGAGTCTCAGGTACATCTTCTCGTAGAAGGACCTGAACCTAAGACAGCGGCGATGGCTCGAGTTACTCCAGGACTATGAATTTGAGATAGTCTATACTCTTGGAAAGGGGAATGTTGTAGCTGATGCTCTCAGTAGGAGGACAGGCATCTAGATACTTGGAGAGGCGATAGAGCAGATAGACGCTTTACAGATATCCTTCGTGGATAGAGATGGATCATCCTTTCTTCAGTCACTCACAGTCACTCCTCCACTACTGTAGTGGGTCAGAGAAGCACAATGTGGGGATGCTAACTGTGAGACGCGACGTGCACAGATTTCCATAGGACAGGCACCTGATGGTTTTTCTATGGGAGGAGAGCACATCGTCCTTTTTAGGGGACGCACCATGGTACCAGCTGCTTTACAGGAGGAGGTTCTGAGAGAGTTCCACACTTACCCTTTAGCGGTACATCCAGGAGTGGCGAAGATGTACTAGGATCCCAGACGATAGCACTGGTGGCCGGGTATGAAGAAGGCTGTGGCAGAGTTCGTTTCACGATGCCTCACCTATTAGCAGGTGAAGGCGGAGCACCAGGTACCGGCAGGCTTGGTACAGCCCTTGGAGGCCCCAGAGTGGAAGTGGGTCGAGATATCTATGGATTTCGTGACTGGACTTCCATGTACTTCCAGAGGTCATGACTCCATTTGGGTGATTGTCGACCGACTCACCAAGTCGGCCCACTTTCTACCCATCAGAGAGCAGGGCTCAGTGGAGAGCTTGGGACGCCTCTACGTTCAGGAGATTATACGGCTTCATGGTGTGCCATCATCTATCATCTCTGATAGGGATGCTCACTTTACTTCCCGACTTTGGAAGGGTTGCAGGAGGTATTCTGGACGCAGCTACATCTGAGCACCACCTTTCACCCTCAGACGGACGGTCAGACAGAGAGGACTATTCAGACTCTCCAGGACATGCTCCGTGCATGTGTCCTCGACTTTGGTCGCAGTTGGGAGGATCACTTACCCTTGGTGGAGTTTTCATACAACAACAACTACCACTCCACCATCGGGATGACACCATACGAGGAATTGTACGACCGACCTTGCAGATCACCGCTGTGCTGGACAGACCCTGGGGAGTCAGCACTTGTGGGACCGGAGATGGTCCAGGCCAGGACAGAGAAGGTCCAGGTCATCTAGGAGCAGATGAGGACAGCTCAGAGCCGACATAAATCTTATGCTGACAGGAGGCAGAGACCACTAGAGTTTGAGGATGGCGACCAAGTTTTCTTACGAGTCTCACCTCGACGTGGATTACAGAGAATTAGCCGAGGCGGTAAGTTATCTCTGCGATTCATCGGACCATTTCAGGTTCTCAGTAGGATAGGCGAGGTGGCTTATCGCCTGGATCTACCACCTCAGTTGCACTGGGTGCATGACATCTTCCACGTATCTCAGCTGAGGAGATACGTGCACGACCCGACGCATATCATCGACCATGGGGAGTTGGACATTGATGACAGAGCCACTTTTGCGGAGGTCCCGGTGGAGATTGAGGATCGACAGGAGCGGGTCCCATGTGGGCGGTCGATTCTTCTAGTGCGCATCAGATGGCAGCACGGGAACCTCCAGGAGAGCACTTGGGAGCGGGAGGCTTAGATGCGTGCTCAATACCCTCATTTGTTCCCCTAGTTTGTGATGTATCTTTACGGGGACGTATAGCCCTGAGGTGGGAGTAATGTAAAGACCCGTAAATTTCAAGGAATTTTTTTTCTTAATTCCTTTGGGATTTTAAGAGTATGCAGTTTCTTACGACACCTGATTCTGAGGCCCGGTGTGCCCAGAATCAATTTCCAAAGTTTAGCTCGGGTACGTTCAGTGAATGAACGGGCGGGTTTTTATAACTATTGAACCGGTGCTCGGAATCGAAATCCAAGGGCACCGATGAAACTGCAGCGCCCGTTTTTTCTTAAGGAGACTTTCTCTGGAGTTGCGTTTGCTCGGGAGGTGATGTTAAAAATGAAGTGGTTTAATTAAAGAGTGAAATAAAATGTGTGCTGAAATTTTATTTCTACTCTGTGTAATTATAACCCACGTATGGAAGTTGAGGTGGGACCCACTAAATCCCAACTCCGCTTGATAGGATATTAGTGAGGTGGGCCCCACACTAGCCCCACCCTTTCAATTTCCTCAAACCTCCCTTTAAGTTGGAAAACCCCCCCATTAATTTTTATCTCCTCCACATTAAAATACATGCCAATAAAACGCTTCATTAATTGGAAAATGCACGTTAATTAATTCGGTGAATTCAATTTAAATTTTGAAAAAGGTTGGCATGAGTAACAAAATAAGAAAAGCCTTATTTTATTATTTTTGGAATCGTTGTGTGGAGATTTTTGGAGAGGAGGTCTCTAGTCTTGAAGAACGTCTTCTTCCTCGTTGAAGAACACGAAGAACGCCGGAGCACCAAGGAGAGATGACGTGCCGATCTCTCCCTTCTCTGCAACTGATGTGGAACGACATCCTCTTCTTAGACGATCACCAACGTCGTCTTGGAACCACCCTCGTGACGCTATTTTTTCGTGAAGATCCTTGTATGAAAACTTCTTGAGGTAGGGGTTTAAGTTCAAATTTAATGGATTAAATTTGTGCTTGCTTGTCGAAGTTGTTTTATTTTGGGCCGCCAGTTATCATTTTAACGAGAGGAGGTCGGACCGCACGAACACGACCGATCCTCCTCCCCCTTTGTTGATGTTCACCGTTGCGGTTTGGGATGGAGGCGGCGCGGTGCAACGACAACACGCGGGAACGAAGAATATCACCACGCCGTTGAGGCCGAAAGCAGTCGAGGCTGGAGCAGGGCCGCGGCGGAGGAGCGTGGTGCCGTCGCACCGCGCCAGAGAACCATGAGGGGCCGCGACCGGGGCGGGCCACAGCAGAGGAGCGCGGCGCTGTCGCGCCGCGACGGTCGGACAAAGGCCACATCCTAAGGCAGCGGCGGTGCAGGGAAGGGCAGCCGGAATCACCGGCCACCGGTGCGTCGGAGGGGCGAGACCGCGGGGTCCCGTGGTGGCGGCACCAGCCGGCTAACCGGGCCGGCCGTTCGGAGGAGGCCGTGGGTCGTAACCCCCGGCGGCAGGCAGGCGAGCTCCCCATGTGGGGGGGGGGGGGGTTCGTTTCTTCAATCAAGGGGGGCAGCACACCCCCCTTTCCATGTCCGCTCGGCCAGCACCGAGCCGCGCCGCTCGGCCAGCGCCGAGCCGCCCAGGCTGGACTGGCCGCACCGGGCCGGGCCGCTCAGGCCGGGATGCGTCACGCCGGTTTGGTCGGGCCGGGCCACGCCCGAATGGGCCGGACCCGGACTCGGGTCGGGTCGACCCGGTTCGGGCCGACCCAGGGGGTCTTGGGCCGGGTCGGTCTGGGCCCAAAACCCCCTGAAATCGGACAGCTTCGTTCAAACGCCCGTAACTTAGGCTACGGACCTCCGATCGATGCATATTCAGTTGAGATGCGATCCTTGGATCGAGACGGTCGTTTAGATGTATTACACTCAAGGTTTAGGAGAACTTTGGGTACAGCTGGGTTGGTTCGAACACGAAACCAACTGGGCCCTCGGAGCGGAAACACCTATAACTTGAGCTCCAGACGTCCGATTGACGTGCTGTCAAATTTGTTGGATTCCTCTTAGTGAGATGGACCTTTTGGCTTACTCCTATCAAGGTTTGGACGTAGTTGGAGTATGGTCGGATTGGTTTTGACTTAAAAACAACCGGGGCCCTGGAACGAAAAAGCCAATAACTCTCAGACCGGGCGTCCGATTGACGCACCGTCTGTCACGTTGAGTTCCTTTTGTCGAGATGGAACTTTGGGGTACATCAACTCCGGACTATGTGTCAGTTGATGTATCGACCTCCTTGGTTGTGGAGCGGACCCTCCTGGAATCGAGCATGCTGTGTACGGGAACCCTAGAGCTAGTTGCGACTGCGACGACGATGACGACTGTACTGAAATCCTCCGTGGGTTCGGCAGCGACGATGATGGTACTGAATTCCTCCATGAGTTCGGTAGCGACAACGACTGTACTAAAATACTCCGTGGGTTCGACGTCGATGACTACTATTCTTATATCCTATGTGGGTCCGGAAGTACTACTGTTCTTGTATACTATGTGGGTCCGACAGTATTTGACTCTGTACTTGTATCCTACGTGGGTCTGGCAGAGTAGCTGGTCTTGTATCCTTTGTGGGTCTGACAACTTAGCTGGTCTTCTATCCTACGTGGGTCTGACAACTTAGATGAATCAGTGGCTACATCTAATCGTCTCTATCATCTTACGAAGAGATATACCTGTGTGAGCTGAGTCTTGACTTTCAATCATTATCTTCGAAATGATTGAATTGCTATCCTAAGTTGATTGGGTTGTGTTATCTTGTGTGAATTGGTTGTGCTATCCTGTGTGGACTAGATCGAACTTACACTTGGATGTTGGAGCCCAACTGAAATTGATGACTAAGGTATATGTATGGGCATATAACTAAGTAGTGTTGGTTGTTACTTTGTGATTGTATCTTTCCTTTGTGGATTATCCTTTGTGGATTCTGGGAGACCTTCGGGGGGTCTTGGGGTCCCTACTGAGTAGTGTATACTCACCCCTGCACGGGCTATGCCCGCACTACGTTGTCTTGGATGCAGAAGACAGACAATGCTGATCATGGTTGAGGCTTTTGGAGAAAGTCGGTACCTGGAGGTGGACCACTGGGCGAGACGTACACGGAGCGAACGACTGGACCCGAGTAGCTGAGGAGGCTATCTGTACCCAACCTTCAGGTGGGATTTCCAGTGGACGACTCAGTGTTGCTGCTTTACCTTTCAGTTGTTGTACTTTCTTTTCAGTTGTACTTTACTTCAGTTGGGTTTTTATTCTGGCCCATTTACTTTCCAGCACTTACAGTTGTACCCATTTTACTTAGTGTTTACTTCTTCTTGCTTACTCTGTGGTGTTTGTTTACTTTATAAAGGAAATTCCTTCCCTTTTTATCGGGATTTACACCTTTGGTGCTAGTCGCCAGCCCCTAGCCTATGGGAGGTGGGCTTGGGGTAGTCACGACATAGGCCCTAAGGACGGGTCGTGACAGTATTTGATAACCATTTGGGTGCACCCATCATATAAGCTATATTGGGCTCACTCATCATATAAGTTGTATCAATAACACCCATCATATAAGTTTTATAATGATCACCCATCATCATCTATAATTATCACGCACCAAATCATCAGTAAATTTTTTTTATGCTTGTATCTTTTATCATAAACCCCTTGAAAAACTATTTTGAACCTATATACAAAACACTTTAGGACATTGATATGAACTATAATTTAAAAGCCGATTTTAAAAACTAAAATACTGAGAAGGAAGGTAAAGATGGGTTTTTTTTATAAAACATGAAATATTTTAAAATAATATAAAAATAAAATAACAATTATGGTGTTAGTAAACTTTTCTATCACTATATACGTTAAAATAGAACATTTATTTTGTCTTTTGTAAATAAAGACAAAACATTATGTAACAAAATCCTTCTAAAAAAATTTAAAATAAATTAAAAAGATACCTAAAATTTTATTTATAATTATTTTATGTTTGTAAAATACATTAATAATATATTTTTAAAAATATGGATATGGAAGAAAAAGTGTTGGAAGGGAAACTGTAAGAGAGCATTTTTAAAATGATGTCTGTTACCTTGAGTCTGACTCCTCAAATATGTTATTTATTTTACTGAATAATAAAATTATGTTAATTATTTAATTTATTAAGAACCATTTTCATGCTTATTATTCCTTTTTATTTTATTAATTACCATTTTATATTAAATTACTTTATCATTTGAGTTTATATTTGGCATTTGGGAGATATTTTTCTCATATGTCCAAAATGAATTTGGTAGGTCAACTATAGTAAAAGGGTAATTATTCCATAATATCTATAATAATTACCATGAAATAATTATACTTTTTATATAACAATTACACTTTTAAAACCAATCAATAAAAATGGTTATGAAAAATTAACTAAGTTACCATCATGGGGCGGTAGGTCGTAGTACGCATGAGTAACGTTTTCATTTTTCAACAACCTTTATGGAAAGAAGGTAAGTGTAGTTTTATTTTACTATAATTATATTAATATTATAAATAACATATTATTTCTTTAAATATACTTATATATATCATTCGTGTGATATGGTGATGAAAAATGAATCACATCACTTCGTGGAGGCGATAGTCTATACGCACACACGAACAATGTTAGCATTTTTCAATGAATCAAAAGTTAAGAAAATATATGATATATTACTTATACAGAATAAAAATATTTCAAAATTATCATATATATACATTATATCCATAATTAAAACCATCCATTATAGGTGGTGATGGAAAACAAATTACATTGGTTAACGAGGCAGTAGTTTTCCATACACACGAAAGATGGTTTTGTTTCCCATTTGATGGAAGAAGGAGATAAATATAGGATATTTACTTAAAATAATAACATATAAGTATATGAGATATTTATATTCAATTATATAATCATGGTAGAATAATATTTTAAGATGTTGGAAGGAAAAATAAAACTAAAACACTTGATTAATAACTATACATCTTCTTTATATAATCTCTTAAGGTTTACAACAAATGCTTTAATAAGTTGGTTTTATGATCAAAAAGGATTATAGGACATGGGGAGATAATTATGGAATTTATTTTAGAAGAAATTTTATAAACTAAATGGATTTTTAATTTTGAATAAATGGGTATAGGATGTTCCCTTTTATAAGTGAGTATAAGGACACACTTGTAATTTCTTAATGTATTAAATTAAAATCAATTAATTTCCATATTAAAATAGATAAAATTTTATAATATTAAAATAAAAGATTAATTTGGGTTTAAATAATTTGATACAATAAAATTTATAAACGTTTAGGTGATTTTTTCAACCTTATCATTTTATTTTAACCCGTGTTAACTCTTTTTAATAATTACAGTGATATTAAAGTTTTTACTATTTAGGTGTCAAGGAATTACTATAAAAAGGAAAACAACCTATAAATGGAAAATGATTGATATTATAAACCATATCCCATTTTCTTGGCTGATGATAATTTTTTTAGTAATTTTAAATCATTTAATAAATCATTATATGTTATAAAATATCATTATTGTTAATTTTGACACTATTAATTTAATCGGACTTTTGAAACATCAATAAAAATATGGATTTCAAATATAAAATTTTAAAACAGAAAAAATATTTTATAATTATATAAAAACATTTTTGAATACAATAACTCACAAAAACTATATTACTTTTAATATTTTTAAAATTATTTATTTTTTTTCTTTTAATTAAATAAACATTGTGTCATCTTTGCTTCAGAATTTAAGGTAATTATATAATTATAGAAAATTAGGAATAAATTATACTCATAAAAATAATTTATTTATTCTCAAAAAAACCATTTATATTCATTCACAACTTTAATTTTTCCCTTTGTGAACACATTAGATATATTTGTAAAAGGGTGACATTTTGCCTTTTTGTTTACTTAAAATATTATATATGTCACTTTAATATAAAAGTGTCTCGTAAACAAATAAATAACACTAATAATGTGATTGGAGTATAAATATATCCATACGAAAAGATTTAATATTATAAATTGTGTCCTTTACACTTATCTTGAACATAGTTTAACATGATTTACCCTTTTACTATGGTGACAAGTTTTTTCTGTATTTACTATTTATTATGACCAAAAATTAAGTTGGAATTACTAAATAATATAAATTATTCTGATTCAAAATATTTAATCCATTTTAACAAATTAAATCCCCATAAGTATCATAAATTCATTTTATAAGTATCCCATAAAGCAGGATGAAATGCGGTTTTTTAGGAAAATTCATTTTTCAAGCAATAGATGATCTTATATTACCCTATGACTAGAAATCATCATTATATGAATTTCAATTCATATAAATATAATATAATATATAAAATTATTTTAGGGTTTTTGTAATAGGTTTTATTTTAATGAATTAAAATGGATAAACGTTTTACACTTGAAAATAGTTTTCAGAAAATTTTCTTTTTAACCATAATTATACAATTATACCAAAATCATGAAAATTTATGATTAAAATGAAGTTAATTATATTATTCTAAATAAAATGGATCCTATTTAAATTTATGACAAAAAAAATATAATGGTAATTTCAAATTAATTTATTTGATAAAAATAATTGACATTATTTGAAAAATCAGTAATTTTCATTTTTAATAGAAAAATAAATCATTTCGGAAAAATCCCAAAAATTCATCCTAGGATAATTTTTACATTATAAATTCAAAAATGAAATTCACTTTTTCAATTTAAAATTATATAATTTTAAAATAAAACTTTATAAGAAAAAAGTTTAATAAAACATTTCCTTTTTGTTTTAAAAAAGTAATTAATATTTTTATGATGAATATAAATATCTAATTCATGAATACATTTATCTATGAAAAAAGAATTATTCTATCATTACCTGGGTTATTTCACACATTTCCAAAAATTATAATTAAATAAATATAAAATTAAATAAACATAAAAAATTAAAAAATATATAAGTACATATAAATAAATATAAATATAAATATATATAAAGAGCTATATATATGCCCACATATTGTATAAATATTAATACATATAAATATTTATATTTATACACAAATATACATAATACATATAAATATATATAACTCTATATAATTATAAATTAATATAGATAAATATTTATTACTTACAAATACATATACATAAATATATATAAATTCATAAATATAACCAAAAGGGTTAAGAGCCAGGTGAATATGCTCCTACCAAAATTTATTGAAAAGAAACGAGATAGAACTTAAAAATGAGAATGGGCAGGATCAAAAAAAGTAAAAATCCTCATAGAGAAAGAAAAATACAAGTGATTAAAACTAGGATCATCCTCATAATCCAGATCAGAGGTATCATCAGCAAATTCTCATTATGACCGCAAATTCTTTTGATTAAAAAGAACATAGTACTTTTCCTTGAGTTTAACCTACTCCAAAGTGATATCCTTTGAAGAATACCAAGTAGGCTAGACACACCCACATACCCAAACATCCCTACCACATCCTCATCCATGATTTTTCAGATGCCGACCTTATTTCTATGAATTCATTTGCTACCAATCCCCTTCCAATTAAGAAAGAATGAGAGACTACTCCATAAATTCATTGATGACTCTTGAAGAATCAGACTCAATATCTTGCACACCAATATCTTATTCAATCAACTCCATTCTATCTATGAAAGGTGATGGGTTCTTACTACTCACTTATATGTTACCAATCTCAATTGATTATTGAGAAACTTAATCAAACACCAAATTTCCCTCCACTACATTCTACTCATTCCCAACAACAATATCTAACCATAATTTCTTCTTACCAATGCTTGTAACCCCTTCCTTCACTCACCTAGTAGATAAATTGCCATCACCTTCAGACTACACAATCAGCTGCCCATAGGTCCCATAAGCTGTTTATCCATTCCTTGCACTACCATTACCAGGATTTCTCTCCATCAGCTGCATCACATTTTTATGTCCAGGGGGAATATGTGAAGGGGACCTCAGCTATGTGAAATCCTTTTAAGGAGTAGCATCCACCAAATGTGTATCAAATTGTACATTAAGACCATTAGATTCATGAAAAATCTTCCCATGTCCAACATTACCACATGAAGTTACTACAACCCAAGTTCGATCACACCCACCAAAATTGGTGGCATCATTTTTATTCTTCTTCAAAAATATCTTATAATCATTCTTACGTAGGGAGAAAAAGTCACAGACCACAGATTTCCTAAAATTAGAGATTTCATGTTTAATTACATTGAATTCCAAAAAAAACTTGGGAATTTTTTCATACACAATTAGAAAATCAAGATCATCTTTATCAGTGTACAATAGAACTTGATCTACAAAAGTGGAGTTCAGATCAACTTCAAACCAAAAACAGGAAATGTGCCCAAATATTGTTGTTTCTATTTCTTTTTCAATCTTTATTGGAACTCCAATTGAAATTATAATTTCATACAATATTTTAGGATGCCAAATAATCGAATTAAGGCCATAGACCCTTACCTAGAGTTGAATAGAATATTTACCAACTTCAATCAGATTAAAATTACTATCCCATTCATGGATATGGATAATACTTGGTTTGATAGAAATTGATCCAAATTACCATGAACATGTATTTAACTAATTATAGGGGGGAGATAATATGCAAGAATCCACCACCCAAAGAAATAAATTTCCAAGATGAGAACCCCCCATGTTGCTGATATCCGCTCAATTATTTCTTCAATTTTCATTGGAATGGAACCCCTAGGTAAAATCAGATAATCTATTATTGAATGATAACCTATTTTGAAGTGTTCTGAGAAAGAAATAAGATATAACTTTATGTGTTCCACACTACCTTTTAGATGAATGGTAGGAGCATCTGATCTCTTATAGATAGAGAATGATCACTTGCCCGCTCCATCAGTAGTCATTGTTTCTTCACCGTGGGCAACAACCAGGACACCACGAGCATCCTGGCATGAAACAACTGGATCAACAACACCACGATCCAATGATCTCAAAAAAATCATAGTTTTCTTGTGTGATTCATAACACCCCTGGCCCATAGAAGCTTCGGTAAGAGACACCATATACTGAAAAGACTTTTCGGGGAAGGAAAGCACGACGGTGATTCTGAGAACCTGCAGAAATGCTATGGTGTCATAGAGGGAACACAACAGTGAGGTCAAAATCATAGAGAATAAGGTAAGAGTGGACACACGTTGATGAAATCCCACTATGAGCATTGATGATGGGTCCCAACAGTGAGTTTAGACGACAGATCCCATGTGGGTTGCGGTGTGGACGATGGCATGGATGATGGATCCTAGTAGTGACCACACAACGAAGTGCACAGACAACAGCGGTCAGAAAACCCTATCCATTACAGAGTCCAGAGCTCCCAATAGTTGAATCCATCTCTTCCTATTTCAAATTCATATATATACTTACTATAAATAATAAATAAAAAATCACCAAAAGGGGGAATATTGGTACAAATGAAACACCATTTTATTGATAGGAATTTAAACCCTTGGAATTAATTCATAGACAACGAAAAATCATGTGGATCATCCTAAAAAAAGCTAAAATTACATTGAATGTTAAAAAATTTGGTTATCCCAACTAAAAAATCAGTTTATTATGGCTTTATGGACTTTTATAAACTCAAAAAAATAAGGCTACCCCAATTAATATTTCATATAGTTCATTTTGATCTTCGATTTGGAATGTCATGGATCCCAAAACGACACATGGATCAAAATTTATGGTTGTTTGAAGTTTAATTTTTATTTGAAGTTTTACTTTGAATGGTAATAAATATTTTACTAATAAATATTACCATATTATTATTTAATTATGTTTTAGTTCTTTTTTAAGGTTCGATTTTATGGGTTTTCAAACATAAACACACCCGATTCAAATGTTGTGATCATTTAATACTGAAGTCTAATTTTCAACTTCACTTACTATTAATTTAATTTTCAAAAATTATTCACTAATAATTATAAATAATTACTAATTTCTAATTAACGCATAATAATTAATAAAAAAATTAAATAATAAATAATAAATGATTATAAATAATAAATAATTATTATTAACATTAAATAACAATTAATTATTAAATATTCAATATTTTACCTGTTATTTAGTTGTGGTTTTTGGGAAAATCCACTAAATGTTTCTAAAAAAAATTAGATTTAGTGGTGGTTTTTCAAAAATTTCTGATAAAAAAAGTTCTTCTGAAACATTTAGCAGTGGTTTTCAAAACTTATTCTAAAAACCCACAACTTGACTCTCATTTCCCTATATTGTCATTATTCTTGGACCTTCAATAGAGGATGTGATATGGTAAAACATATGAGGATCAAGGAAGAAAGATCACCCCAACACTATTTAATAGGGATTTAAAAATATGTAAATCATGATATGAAGTACTTGAATCCAAAACCTTAGATGGGAAAAGTATGTCGAGGATAAAAAATGACCAAGATTCGAATGATGAGTTAAAATTTTATGTTGTTAGAGGCATATAGAGAATATAATATCATTTCTATATGATGAATGTGCCTATGGTTTGTAGGTTCAAATATGGATAAACTACTGATCATTACTAAATAGAGGTGTCCCTTGGAGCCAGATGCACTTGTTATTGTTAACTCTAAAAGACTTGTGGTAATTCAAACACATTAGGAATGAAATGTGAAATATGGTAAGAAACATCCAAAATGTGGGTGAAATGTCCCAATCCAAAACTAACCATGATTGAACTATTTTATTAATGATAAAAGAGTGTAAATTCATGATGATTTTAAGCTAGGTTTGAAACATGTAGTCCAAACATCAATTCATATCCTAAAACAACTAGAATCAATCCGCACATAGTTCTTATAATGGATAATCCCTTTATCGATATAGCTCAAATAAAAGGGAGTGGCATTTTATATCCTAGTATAGGATTGTAAAAAGAAGGGACCCCATGGTTATATCTAAGGAAATGCACGAGTTCATATCCAAATATGAATATGGGGAACCTAAACGCCAGGAATTTAAAGGACAAAGGGAAATTTTTAACATAATGTAGGGTCACATATATTATGAGTCCTTATGTGTTTTTGGATCTCATGTAGAAAATTTCAGTCAAATAACACAGATAGATATAAGTAGTTTAGGGTTATGCAAGATGGACTATAGGTTTTATAGTTTATCATAGTATGACATGGAAAAAGGTGTTAAATAGTTTAACATTATACAACTAGGACCTATACCATACATTTTAATATCATATTAAGCATGTTTTTGGATTCCACATGAGTTGTTACGAACATGATCTCAGGGAATCATTCAAGTTCTAGCTTTGATAAACCATGATATCTATGGAGACAAATGTGACCACATCCATAGAATATTTATATAAATATGGATTTATTTACGGATGAAATATTTTATGCAATATGTTTAAGAATAAAGAACTAAATGTTGAAGTCTCCTATATATATTTTCAACTCATATAGGAGAGGGGGAATTTTTTATTCACTTTGGACCCATGGACATGAATTTATGTGTTGGTGAAGATCATTCACAGATCTAGATCTTGTGAAAAGAGATTAGGCCACATAAGGTCTTTTGAGATGGATCATTCATCATGTAGTTTATAATCATGTGATGAGGACTATATGATTCACAATTTAAATTCATGCAAATTTGACTTTGTTGTCACATAATTTCAGGTCTTATAACTTTGACCTAAATAATTGGGTACATTTTGACATTAGTATAGGTTTATAGATATAGAACCATCTATCTTAGGTCTTTCACTGATCTAGATCATGCACATAATAATATGGATTCATCTTAAGGATGTACCCATTTACGGGAAACCAATGAAAACATATAGGATCCAAGTATAATGGAAAATTGGGGATTTTATTGAGCCTACAGTGGGACCTAAGATAAGAAATCTGGGAATTATTATGTATTATTTAGTAACAATAATTAATACATAGGTTTTTAAAATATTTAAAGGATGTTCCATATTACTGTGGAGTCTAATTTAAAAATAATTAACATGAATTAGGAGACCATACACTGAGAGATGATAGGATATTGGGGACTTTGTAGTTGTATCCAAGATAAGTGATTTGTTTTTCATTGTGTATCCTAAAATAACTAGAATTTTTCCACATGCAATCATGATATGGGTTGGTTGTTTTATCTTAGTGAATATCAATAAACAAGCTAATACTTATTATATGGATATGTCTCTTGTGGAATGATATCTGGTCACATGAATAGACTATCTCATAAAGATTTGGGATATCATGTATGGTGTAATTTTATGTCATGTATTTTAACATCATGTTATTAGGAAAAAGGTATATATGGGTATTTTATTCTTGGAAAAAACTGAAGTACTCATATAGGGAAAAAAGTTCTTATATAGATATAGCTCTCATGTAAGGATTATGGGATTAAAGGAGGTTAAAACTGGCATGTTTCCCCAAAGTATGAGATCCATACATCACTACATATGTTGGAATAACAACATTCAATCCACATGTAGTCTTAAAATACAAATTCAACTTTTTTTCTTATTATAGAATTATGAATGAAACAAATCCATTCATTGAGAACTCCTATATAGATATCAAACTTATTTAGAATAAATTAGGTCATATAGAATATTCTACTATAATAAGTTTAATGTCTTATAGGATAGACTACATATTGAGCAGTTTAATTTAATTTTATAAGGATTGTGGGAAATATGAAATTTATAGTCATTCTACCTGGAATTTTATATTTTTTTTATATAAATGTAAGGCCACTAAGAAGTTTGATTGGAATAATAAGGACCATACAACAGGACTAAAATGTGGTACATTTAATCTTATCATGAGTTTATGGATGTAGAACCTTATACTCAGGGGGGGGGGGTATTTTTTTCAAATATAGCATATATGTATAAGAGAGGGGTTTTATATAAATTATTCACTCTAAGAAGTTTATGGTCATGTATGGTGGACCATGATAAAAGCATTTCCACAATTCTAAGTCAACGGAGGAAACCCTAATGTGGGTGAAAATATCCAATCACTGGGACATAATAGGATATTTGTTTTGAACTTTCAATTGGGACCAAGATAGTAAATCTAGGTGTCACTAACTATCTTATCTTAAAAGAAATCAAGACATGCATAATTCTTAGAATATGGGTCTCTCTATACAGATCTAGCTCATGTACAGGAGAAGATGCGCCAAATGGGTGATTGTGTGAGAGAAGAGAGGATATAATCGTATGGGGATTACAAATTGTCTCATCACCGGGGCATAATTATCATGAGTAGAATCTATGGTTGGGCCTAGGATAGGGGATATTGACATCACTTTGTATCCTAAGGTAATAGGAATATATTCACATGTAGTTTGGATATACAAATGAAGTTAGGTCTACCTTGTGTTAGTTTTGTGCAAGGATAGGGAACCCAACCTAAGTAGAGGGTTTTGGTACCCCAATAAAGTGGGGGATTAATTGCTATTAATATTGTGGCTTGGTATGGTAGATTTTACATCACTATAAATCATGAAAAAAATACGAATTAAGACACTTTTAGATCTTATAATAAGGTAATTTTATCTCAGTGTCATCCAATAGATAGAGGAATGGAACATGCACTAAGAACTCTTATATGGATCTGTCTCTCATGTAAGGAAAGTATATCTCACATACCCTCCCTAGTAATTTGAGATATTAGTTATGGTGAACCATTTTTATATTTTACATCATTCGAGAAAAACAATGTTTCCCACCTTTGGTCAGGGTGCATCTAAATAATATTAATTTGAGACATCAACCACGACCTCTAATCTTACATGATTCAAGATTTGTGTGAGAAACAAGAGGAAATTTGAATATTACTTGTACCATAGGAGTGTATATGTCAAAAACATTTTAACACACATCATCCAGTTTTACATCATGTTAAAAGGACACAAGTTCAATATAGTTTATTGTAATACATCTCATACTTAGGACATATGGTTTTACATCTTGTAGTGAAGACACATTCATACAATTTAACATTATTTGACCAAGACATTATGAATTTAACATGAATTTAGAAAAATTATTTCTTGATAAACCTTTCATTGGTTGTGGTTGTGATACACTCTCCTTCCATTATTATCAAAGAAGATTCACTATTGGAGTATACCTTGTGTATAGAATGAGGTCCCTCTCATTTTAGTTCATAATTTAGAGGCTTCTTCCCAGGTATCATCAGAGCTCTAAGGGATAACACTAATTCTTCTAAAATGAATGATTATATGTGAATGTTCTTGTTGAATGATCACTCATTCTAATTTTGATTTATTTCTAGGTGGTTCAGTGTGCATGACCTTTTCTCATTGATTCATTCCAATTAATCTATCCACTTGTAGGATTATTCATAAAAAAAAATCTAATTGAAAATAGAAATAAAAAGTGAAGTCAATTGTACTTCAATTGGTAGAATTTCCTCTATCCCATATACAATTGAATATGGGGTGACTTATATAATAGTACAAGTTGTGTTGTGATAAACCCATAAACTACATAGGAGTATCTCAGAATAATACTTCTTGTCTCCATCCACCATTTTCCAGAGTATATTAGAAAATGTCTTATTAAAATCCTATATATGTCCATTCATTAATTTATAGTGCATGATGTGTGGTTATACTGAATATTATACTACTGATACAACCTTTTAAATTTCAAAGAAAAAAAATTAGTGTCATTTTCCATCAATATTTTATGGGGGACACCAAATTTAGTAATGATATTCCACTCCATGAAATTGATGATGACATTTTTTCAGAATTCCTTGATAGATATCACCTCAACCCACTTAGAGAAGAATTTAGTGATAGTAATAATATACATAACTACAAGGAATTTACCGATGGATATCTCCACATGACATCTATTACTTGGATAGGAAACAACCTATAATATTTTTTGGTTTTCAATAACTCTAAGGGTTGATGGATAATATTGATATATATCTAGTAGGCATGGAATTTATTAGTGAATTTCATATAGTCTTGCATCATTGTTAGTTGAAATTATTTAATCCTTTTCATTTGATGGGAGATATTGGATCATAACTAGTGAGCGTCATAGGTTCTTACCTGAATTTCCTATATAACAGTAGTGGTTTCTCCTCATTAAAAAAATTTAATGATGAATCCATTGAATCCATATTTGCATAGTAATTTCTAAAAATTTGAGCCATCATTGTGGATGATGTTTACTACCTATTGTCGGATCTATTCCCACTCGACTCAATCTGATGAAAGAATTACTATTTATATGTAGTCCATTATGTAGGATATCCATCCTATAGTTTTATTAGTTTATGAAGATATCATATCACCATAATCTAAGGTGGTGTTGATATCGATGATTTCCATCACGTCATTACTGAAAAATGAATAGACCACCCCACAGTGTGAAATATGGATGACTATTTTTACTTGGTTTGGATCTTACATGGTTGTGGCTACAATATCCAATGCATCAGTATAATAATTATCTGAATTCATGATTTAATAAAAAAAATTGAAGAGAAATTGTACCATTAATCCTCATACATAATCAAGCATATGGGTCAGTTCTTTTTTATTAATGGAATATTTACTATCAATCTATTTACCAAAAACATTCAATCCCCCTTGATTCTCAAATGGGACACTGGTATTTCCAGAGCTAATTTCAATCCTATAATGAGATCTTGGTATTATGTTTCATTATTGGTGTAGCCTTTTAGTGGTGGGAAGGAATACAGAAGAGTTGTTTTCACCAGAGTGATGAAGACAATTCCCAAGACAACTCTATTTTATTATGGATTTTTCATTCTTATTTCTAACAAGATTTTGATGGAACCCTAAAAATACATCTCTTGAATTTAGGGATTATCATGGATATGGAGAACTCTTTAATTCGGATGTTATGTATTTACAAATCTGTTTTTTTTACAGAAGGGTTTGAGACTAATAACTTTACCAATGTCTTCACTTTAACTATATTATGTGACACAAACTAAATATCAAACTGTTATAAGATTACTTCCAACAATTATATACATATAGTAAACATTGGAAATCTGAGGATGTATTTGAGTAGGTCAATACGAGAAACAATGTGGAAATCATGATTTTGTAGGTAGTGTCTTATCTTCTACATTATAAAATTTTGTGCGAGAAAATTCTTCTCGATGTAAAAATATCGAGTCTCAATATCCAATATTTTTATTATAAGATAGTACAGACTATTTTATTTTCCTACATCATTCTCTTGTGAAAGAAGGGTGATAAGTGATTTCTCTATGTTATATACATAAAAAATGAGCATATTTCCTTCTGTGGGTGGTATCAATACTAGTAAGGTCAAAAGGTATGGTTTGTGATTGTAAAATGATCTCTAAAAGATTCTTCCCACTGATTTATGACTCTATATATCATCATCATTGTAAATGGTAAAAATGTACCTTCAAGGTTATCTATGAATCATATTATGTAAGGAATTTGTCCCTAAATCCCTCTCAACCCTTCAAGGTTTTGAGGATGTTTCATATTAAGTATTTCCTTGGTATTTTTAGAGTCAACTTTGATGTGATGATGGAACACCAAGAAGATAAGTAATTTACCGAATGTCACCCCAAAATCACATGTTAATGAATTCATATTCAAGTTATGTTTCCATAGTTTTTTGAAGATCATTTTTGGATCTATATGGCGATCACAATGTTTTTTGAATTTAACCACCACATTATCAATATATAATTCTATAATATTCATTAGGAATGGATTGAAGATATATAACATGAAGTGTTTATATGTAGTGTCGGAATTCATCAAGTAAAATGGAATTAATTTATAGCAATATACACATTGTTGTTCCTAAAAATTAGTGTCATATTCATCTTTTGAGGTAATATGAATATGATTATAGCCAAAATATTCATCCATGAAGGTGAGAGAATGAAAACTAGTGGTTTCATTACTCAAATGTTCTATAATCGAGACTAGGTAATTATCCTTTGGGAGGTGTAGGTTGAGATCTCTATATTCAACAAAAACCATGATCTTCCCATTATTATTCTTGATGGGGGTAATTTTGGTGATCTATTTTAGGTATTATACCTCCCGAATGATTTTCGATTTAAAGAACTTTTCAACTTTATCTTCCATCACGAGAACATGGGTTGGGTTTATTCTCTTAACCGCTTATTTATAGCCATGGTGATCATCTAGAAAACCCAATGATTTTTGGACACATTATAATCAAGTCCAAGAATTTCTATGCAATTCTTGGTAAAATCATCATAGTGCTCCTTCAAGAAAGAGATTTATGTATCTTTCTCTTCAAGGGACATGGATTTACTAATTAATGTTGGACATGGGTCTTCATATATACTCATATTCACTTGTTTGGGTTTATCAATGCTGGTAGTGATTCATCCCTTAAATGTAGGGGTGTCTCTAAGTTATTTTTCATATTCATCCCTTACCTCAATATCATTGAAAATGAGAGTCAAAGGGGTATTTTTTATTCAAAAGAAATCATGGAATAATTTTATCTCCTATGAATTATAATGAGGTTTCTCTAGATCATGAAGGTTTAAATACATTGGAATCATTATTGGGGTATCGTAGAAAAGTTATCCTTCATCTCCGCCATCATTGGTGGTAGAAGAGTTGTCGACATCCTAATATTCAGGAGATTATATGGGGTAATTTATAGTTTCTTATGATGATATGGAGGTATCTTTCTATTTTTAATATTAAATAGAGAGAATTTTTATTTTGTGTATTACCATTTTTTCCAGGATAATAATTATTTACCACATGATTGGATTCATATGATTCAATTTATATCATAAATATAGTGTTGGATGTTCCTAAACCCTGTGCATGTATCCTTCTTCAAGGTCTATGGTCTACCTGATCGAAGAGCCTTGAATGTGTTGTTTGGATATTGGTTAAACAAGACCTTGTGTAAAGGTGATCAGGATCAAGATTAATCCTCATAAAAGGTGTGGTATCCTTTTTCTTTATCAGTAGTGGCAGCTCAGTATGGAATTTCATTTATCTATAATATGATATGAAGGTAATCATATTATTTGATCTTTCAAATGGGACTCACATAACCTGATGATTTATTAAATCCATGGAAATTTCCTTGATCAGATTAATGGGAAGCACATGGTCTTTACTGAGTTCATTGAATAAGTTGACATGAGCCATTTCTAGACTATTGGGGTCGGTGATCTAGATGGAATTGTGTGTCTTTGGCTTGTTTCCCTTCCTTTGGTATAATATTGTGTCTATATATTGGTATTTCTAAGAATCTAAAGGGGTGTTATCACCATTAATAACTTCTACTTTTCCATTCATAGAGAACTTGAGGGATTTATGGTATTAAGAATGTCTTTCCATATGTATATGAAGCAATGACCTTTCTACCAGGACATTTAATGTCATGTATTAAGGGAAAAACATGCATTTGGAGTCTAAGATAAGATCTATGAATTGGGATCCATTATTAATTTATTCAAGTGGTGTCTACTCAATCTTGTCACACTCTTAAATTCTACAAGTGAAGGGAGAGAAGTTTTCCTCATTATAGCCCAAAATTTAAAGGGTTTAGAATGATATTAAGTTGATTCTAGAGCTATTATCGACGTTGCCTTAATGGAATTCAATGTCATTAAGTTTTCTACATGAATACATAATCCCGATATGTCCCTGTATAATGATTTATTATTATTTTTCTATGAACAATATGAACATGTGGAATTAAATAGCGTCAGTTTATACATAAGAAACTCCCATCCTAGAAACCTTATCCTTGAACTCTTGAGGCATTAAGAGGACCTCAATAATCACTTATCTGAGTATTTTCAAAGATGAAGGACATTTATGATTGAAATCTTTGGATTGAATAATATAAATTTTATTTAGAATATTATATTTTTGAACTAGGGGGGCTACGTTTATTATGATGAGGTCATTCCATGGTTTGAGGTGTGGAAGTTGAGGATTCTTATACTAGTGGTTGTTTTCCGTGACTATAATCTGAGGGAATTCTGGTTCTCTATGGGTTAGGTTGAGTTATCCCCCCACCACATTATAATTCAAACTATACAAGATCTTATTCTCTAGTTTATCCTCAATTATAATTGGGTTTGAATGGGTTATGGGTGATTCAAGAGTGGATTGGTGATCCTATTGAGTACACAGATGTGCATGTATCAAGGTTTCTATAGCATATATGACTCCGGTGGAGTTTTTTTTTCTGAATTTCAAGGGATATTTCAATCTCATATTCCTCAACTTCCTCAATATCTATAGCCACTTTACCTAGATTACTAATTATGGGTGAGGAAGTTGGGTTAATTTTCTTCTTCTTTATGATAGAAAGGATTTCTCCTATGGATAATTTTGGCAAAACTATTTTATGATTCTTCATTTTATGGGGATCCTTTTTGGCGGGGCAGTTTCCATCCTCCTAACGATGGAGGTAAGAAATATTGAAGGGTTTGAATTGGTTTGTGAATCAACATAGGTTAATACTTCAATGAATAATTTTTGTTTCATTGATAATTTTTTATTTTATAAGACCATATTTTAGAAGGCTATGATGCCAAAGGAGTTGATTCAATAGTCACAGAGGGAGCTAGGGTTACAACTAGTTGATTTGGTTGCACCATGAGTATAACATGCACAGAGTTGAACTATTTCCTAGTTATCCAGTTGTTAAATTTTTGTGTACCCTTGTTTGTAAATTCTTGGAATCCCCATCCACTTCTAGTGAGATGAGCACAAGTTATCTATATTATAGATTTTTCCTAATTCACTTTACTATAATCAAATATCTTCTGGAGAGTGTCTTTGAAGAAAAAGCAATCCGAGATGTTATGCACCAATATATGATGGTAGGCTAAATAATTATGGTGATCATTCTAATTGATTTCATTGGGTTTACTAGCCTCAATAAAAATTTGGAATTTATTCTCCATGGAAGTAATAAAATACTCTAAGACTTCATATTTTTATAATGAATACACTTTAATCTTCTGATCCTCACAAGTTTGATTCCTATACACCTTTATTCCCTCTTATCAAGGTTGTTTTTTATTCCATTATGGGGGAGGAACTGTGTAATATTTCATGAGTTTAATTTTGGGGTTTGGGTTTGGATATATATTAATAGTAATGGTTATTTTTTCCAATTTTCCAACCATCCTTCCTTGAGTTGAAGTTTTCATCTATGATTTGACCTTTGAGTTCCAAATAGAATCCTATAGCCTTTGTGTAAATGTTGTAAACTCCTAGATTCAACTTGGATATTTTATTGGGATCAACGATGTTTTCAATTCATCCTATAAAGTTAATATTAATATCTCCATTAACTGATCTTGTTGAAGTTTCATGTTCAAGAAGTAGGTTAGACCCTTCCATCTAGAAATAAAATATGAGATCCACTTATTCTTTCACTTCTTGAAATTAATGAGATACAGTATCATCATATTATTCATGATGTAACTGAACTAGTAAAGACATTATAGATGGAGATATTACTATCTAGTGAGATATATATTTGGTAATTTATTGTATCAAATGAATGTTGTTCCCTCGAGAGACTACATGAAGCATCTGAGTTTTTTTGCTTCTTATTGCTCAAGTGTCCCCATAATGGGGACACATCAATACATAAAATGAATCTATTGTTTCCCTAGGTCTTTGATGATATTGAAGATCAAGAATTTTAGGTTCCCAAATATGGGTGGAGGAGGAGTCATGACAGACCACTCAGGACATGGCTTTATCTATGGTTTCACTAGTGTGCATCAACCTTCCATGGATTCCATTCAAGTGGCCATGGAATCGATGGAGTCAAGAAGTTAAATAAGCATGATAAGTTTTGGAAACACTTTAGTATAGGTATTTGGTGAGTCTTGATAGGGTAGGATAACTCATTTCATTTTCTCATGCCTGGTATGAGTTAGTGTGGGGTAGTTCTGTAAACATGGCTCCGACTACTACCCAGGTAGAGGGAAATATTAATATCCTTCAAACATTAGGTTTAGATACATAATATTCCTAAATCAAAAGAATAATGTATGTTTTTATTATTCCTTTTTATGTTGGGTAGTCTTATTAGATTAAGGAAGATCCATTGGGGGATAAATGTTGGTCCTCACTTGAAAGTTATACTTAATGGGAATATTGACCATAATTAATTTGGCACTAAATCACCTGAGTTATCCAACTCAGATTAATATCTAGAAATATTTTCATTGATTATGGGACCCTTAGTTTAACCCCTTAATATTCATTTTTCTAAATCTCACCAAATTTGTAGTATATGGTTGTTTGGAGGACCTTTAAGACTTTGAGTCTACCTCTGATGCTAGGTATGCACACCTTCTTCAAGTGTTTCAATGAAAACCACATTTTATACCAATGATTATTCATTTTTTCCCTCCACATATACATTATGGTTCTAAGTATCTATGATGTCACTACTTGAATTTTTACATATACCAATTGACCTATACCAATAGTTTTAACTAATCATTGGTATATGATGGAATACAATTACATATACCAATGGTTTTAAAATATAATTTGTATAGTATCCTACCTATACTACCTTTCATGACCCCCATTAAAATCACAAAATAAATCCCCTCATGTTTAGGTTTTTTCCCTCTAATATTCACTTTGGTTCCTTTCTATTCAACTTATATTTTTCTTCAACTCATTATTATTACAATTATTTTTAGGATGAATCATCAAGGTATGTTGACTTCATTAACATTTTCTCTTATTTTATCCATGTATTTCTATAGTTTCTTGACCTATATTTATATTTTCCTATACTAATAATATATTTTTCATGTTTCTATATGATTTCATTGAATAAATTATGAATTCCATAGATACCCAGTTTTACTAGGATTTTATGTCAATAAGTTGCATTGTTTGTTTAGTGGAGATGGATTGGGCCATGATAATTGTGCATGTAATACCTCTTTAATTATAGAGGTAAACAAATTGTACTATAAATTCTCATTCAATATCATTATTTGTTTCTTTTAAATTTATGCATCTATATTTATGAGATATATTGCAAGATGACCCCGCATTTGATTAATTCTCTCTTCATCCTTTAGAGGTAAGTCTGTTTTTTTCTCTAACTTGAAATTTATAATTTTAGAATTTTTTTTTCTCATGATCACCATGTTGGCTTACATGAAATGTGTCTGGAATTATTTAATTTCTAGATTGGTTAAATTATCCATGCTCCCAACAAGGAGTGTCAATTGTTTTCTCCTATGGATTGATATTTTTTTAAAATTAGATCAATTATAAGGATATTTTAAAATATTATAGCCAACTATAATTTAAACTTATCACTAAAAAAATATCAAAGTAATTTATCCAACCATGATCATGTGAGTTTAGGAATGTTTCGCTTCCTCGCTATTGATTTCCAAGGCTAGTCATGTATTTTTCGTCCAATTAGAAGGTTTTATGATTTTTTTAATATCATAATTTTTTAATTGATTTTGGACTTTTCTAAATATTTCACTTGAGTTATAATAATCCTTATTATTCTCTTGTAATTTTAATATCAAGTCAACCAAGTTTTTTACTGTTGAGAAATATATAAATGCATTTCTCTATCAGTAGTGAAACTATAGTAATTATCATTTGATCCTTTGTTTGACATTATATCCTCTAAGGTTTAAAATGATCTTCCTATTTTTAGAATAAGCATTTCCTTGCCTCATCCTTTATGTGTTAAGGGAAACTTCTCAAAAAATGTTACTTAACCGTCAACCCCTAAAAAGTAAATGAAAGGGTTTTCATAATGAAATCCTTAATAAATATGTAGGAATATGTTTTTGGTGCACCATTTAAAGTTGATAATATATACACTTTATTGTGTTTTATTACAATTCTCTTAATTTCGGTGATATAGATATTATTTATTTCCTCTCGAACTCTTTGGGTGTATTAAATTCATTTAATCTTAGTGAACTTGGATTACAAAACATAATAAATAAAACCTAATAAATGAAACTAAAAATATAAAAAATTAAAAAAACTATATTAGATACCAAAAAAACAAAATAAAATAGAAACAAAGTTATTATAACAAAATCAACTTGAATTGAAATGAAATAAATTAAACTAAATAGAATGAAAAAACAAATCAAATAAAAATAAATTTACATAAACAAAACTAAAACAAATAAAATCATCCCAAATTTCATATAATCAAGCCTACCCAAATCAAACTAGACTAATCCATCCTTAACATACCAATACCAACTCAACCAAAACCAAGTTGAATTAACTGAATTTCAATGAAATGAATAAAGCATAATAAAATCAAATGAAAAAAAACTGAATTGATTTGAATGAAATCATATTAAATCAAAACCCATTACTTTATATGAGTTCAAACATAAAATAACTAAATCCAATATGATCATAGATATAGAAAATATTGAATTAAACTTGATATAATTGAAATAACCTGATCCATGATAAAAAATAGAAGTATTTAGTTGTGGAATAATATTATTCACCTAATAGGTATTTAAACGATTCATGTTAGTACTTAATTATTTAATTATAGTATACAATTTTGATATTAATTTTTTGTGAAAAATAATTTATATAAGCTAGATATATGATACTGATCGGATCTCAAACAAGTTTCAAAATAATTTAAAATTTTCAGACTTTTCATTTAGCAATGATAAAAATAGAGGTATTATGCACCTCCTTTGTTATAATTGTGTTGGAATACCATTTTTTTGTCGAGAATAAGATAGATAACAGATAAAAAAATTTAAAACAAACTATTATGTCTCTTATCACAGTAGAAAGAAATGAAAATATTAGATAGTTCATGATTCAAATGAAATGACTAGAATAGGGAATTTGATATCTAGTTAGTTTTTGTTTATTCTTCATATTGAGAACTAAATTATTTCAATGAAAGAGGACAATTTTATAAGTACACATTAGGTAATAAATGAAAATGATGATGTTGAGAAAGTGAAAAATTGAAGTATGATACCAAGACTCCTGCATATCGGGCTTGTGGTAAAATGAAAAACCTATAATTTTTTATGTGAATGAATCAAGGTAAAACCACGTGTGGAATTTCTAGTACTATAATGGATTATATTTTTACTTTTTTGATGCAATTACTTCCAGATAATTTATTTATTCCCGTAAATCATTATATTTCATTGATGTTAATTGATCATCCTGGATTTTCTACCAATAAAATTCATTATTTCAAAAAATATTTTAATTTTTTCTAGGAGGAAACTATGGGTCTAAATTATTGTAAAGAATGTATTTCATCTCTATTGAATTATAATATATATAGAACAATATATTGTGTTCTAAAGAAAGTAATATGGAACTTTCCATTGATTTATAATCTCTAAAAAAAATTCATGTCTAGTGAAATATCAACAAATATGTGAAGGAATGATATTGAGATAATTAAGAAAAATGATGAGTTGGTTCATCCTATAAATGGATTTTCATGGAGGACATTTGATGTATGGTATCCTAATTTTTCTAATAAGATGTGTAATGTCAGGTTGGGTTTATCAGGTGATGGTTTTATTTTTGTTTTCTCAAATTCTTACATCTCACATCATATGACCAATTTAATTTACATTTATGTCCTAAATCCATGGATTTGTATGAAAAAATCATTTTATTTCTTGAGTATACTCAAATCTGGACCTTATGATCCTAAAAATGATTTGGACATGTTCTTTAAACCATTAATGAAGTAGCTTTAGAATATGGGTGTGTGCACATGTAATGCTTCTTCAAAACATATATTTTAGATATATATTGTTCTTATGTGGATGATAAATGATTTTCCTTCTTATGATGTTGTATGGATAGATCATGAAGTGAAAATTACCTTTTCCTATTTGTATAAAGTATATATAATCTATAATACTTAAATATCATCATAGTTTCAGCTTCATGGGATATCAACAACTCTTTCCAATATATCATTCATATAGGAATAATCACCAAAGTTTTGATAATACTATTGGGACAAAAAATACACCAAAGTGTATGTCTAGAATTTATGTTCTCAAAGAATTGAAATATGGAAATGTTTCATTCAATCTAGTTTAGAAAAAATATAAAAAGTGGAAGAATATGTCCACAAACTCAAAATACAATTTTGAAGAAAAAAAGTATCCTCTTTGATTCTCGTTATTAGAAAACCTATATGTTACATCATTGATTTGATGTAATGAATATTGATAAAAAAATATGTGAAATACATCTTTAAATTATACTAAATAATAAATGTAAGACCAAAGATGATATACAATCTTAGCATGACTTGGGGGATTGGGGTATCAAACCAGAACTGGATCATGTGTGTATCAGTGAAAATAAATAAAATATTTCTTATGATAAATAAATAAAATATTTCTTATGATTATTTTATGATGAAACCTTCATAGAAAAAATAATTTACAGAAGTAATATAGACCATTAAGGTTCTTTATGGAGATTTATGTCAAATATAAAAAATGGTCAATGGAAGAGAGTAGAAACTAAAATCTCTAAAAACTCATAACTACTACATCCTTCTTCATAAATTGATTCCAATAGAAATATATCATTTACTATCCAATATTATATGGGTGATGGGGATTGATTTGTGCCATTTGTATAAATATATATGTTCTATATTGTTTTCCATGATTTCTTGAGGAAAATACAGGAATACACACTTTTAATTTTATGAAAGTTAATGAAAAATATTCTTTCATTGTTTCACTTGTATGTTGCATATAACTATCCATATTCTAACTGAAATGATTCTTGGGGTGCATTGATTTTTGTTGCATATATCCAACTGAAAAAAATATTCACAATGCATTATTATGTGCATAATAAGAATCACATTAAAGGTTCTATTATGAAAGGTTACTTAGATTTAGAATGTATGGATTTATGTTCAATATATTTGGGTGATGTGAGAAAAAGACATAATCATCCAATAAGAAATAAAGAACACCAATGTAATAAAATTTAACTCTCTTTTCCATTACTTCACAGAATAAGGTAAATTCATAGATCATGTACACTGTCTATATTTTTTCCTTAAAGAGAGGAATATGGTACATTAAATGGTCTTTTTTATTTATGGTTTGTTCGATGGCTACATCAATTAATTAATTTCAAAATGTATATGTTATCTCATATTAAGTAGTTTCAAATAGATTCTAAAATTTTATTATCTTTTTATGTAAGTAACATAAAAAAATTATTAGAAGAATTTTTCATTTTTTACCTTTGAGATAGAGAGGAAATTTGTATAACCAATAGTTTCATGTTTGGTTAAAATTGAAGGTATATACATTAGTTTAATAAAAAAATATAAATTCATAAAATTTTCATCTCCATTTGTATTTTAGGTATTGAGTTTTTCTATTGACTCGATCTCTAAAAAAACAAGATCATTAGGCTTTGGTCCTAATTATTTAGTTTGTGAAAAGAATCCATTGGTCATCAATGGGTACATATATGTTGTAACTAATCCAGAAGTGAATAAAATAACACAACATGATGGTGTTATTTTAACGGAAAAAACAGAAATTTTTTCTAGTTCATTGGATATTAGGCCTAAATATGAAAATTTGTTTTGTTATGGATTTGATGGTAAAATACTAATATTGGATTATTACTCCCATGGCCAAGAAGTTATGATGAAATAAAATTGGTTTGATTCAATGAAAATGCATGGAATATTTATTTATGAATATAGATTTAGAGTGATTGAAATGACTCATTTTATGGCTACCAATGAGCCATATATTTTTTCATCAATTGTTAAGTAATAATTTTAAGTGAAAAACATTTGAGACCTGAATTCAATATCATTAGTGAAGTAATACTGAGATATATTTTTGGTGATAATAGGGATGAAGTTGACAACATCTATAACGCCCCATCCTGGGATTCCCAAATGACACATGATTCAGGGTCACCACATGACCTCAAACATGCCCCCTTATATGCAAGAGGCTGATGAATAACATTAATGGAATAATATAGTCATGGGGAAACTATGCCCTCTAAAATAAATCTTGAAGTCCATTCCTGAATCTACCAAAAATTTGGAATAACCCATATATCTAATGGAAATCCCAAAATACCTATAAAAAAATGGATCCCCATGGTCCCCCATAGTCCAAAATAGAAATCAGAAAACTATTCTACATGATTCATTAACAATAAAAGAGTGTAATCATTAGATAAATAAATAAGCATGAATCATATATAAAAATGGCATTTTGGCTAGTATATGTTGAACTGTAACTAGAAAATAAATACATCGACCTATCCCCTTACTCACAAACCATCTTTCCATATCCACAGTCTCCATGACATGTTGCCTGAACTATATTCTAGGATATAGGTGAAACTTGTGTCCTGGGTGAAAATTGGTAAGTCTACCCACATACATCAAAACCAATGTCATGTATGTGGGTAGGGGTTGATTCCAACAACCTAGTAGGTATCCACAGTGTATCAACTACATTATGTGATACTATAATCAATTGTATGTGTGTTCAATACATATAAATAGGTGTATTCATGTCCATGCAACATACCTCCTAGAAATAAAACTCATAATGTACATACATTCTCATAAATTAGGTTTTTGTGTGCTATCTAGGCCTCCATGACACTAAACCCTAATTTCTTCAGCACCATGATGGAAGGAAGAAGGCCACCTCATAACATAAACTGACCCATACCCAATAAAATATGGTAGGGTGTCAAACCATGTCCATAACCGATACCCTAATACACAGGATATGGTGTTACGTTATAATATCAAACCATCCTTTCTATTGGATATAGATCATATACCAAGTTTTTATCAAGTTATATACAAAAACTAAAGACTCTATATAAGGAATCATACATGTAACACCCCAATCTTCCACAGTACACTTCTCTTTGAATAATACAATAGCTTGTGTTGTACGCAACTTCAAGTTCTAGCACACCACGACCAATCAAACTAGCTATTATGAATAGTAATACCCACTTTTTGAAATTTTTTAAATTTTATTTTTCAAAATGTACTTCATTTTTTGATTCGGAATGTCAAAATTAGCTTAGGGGGTGAATTTTTGGTATTTTTATGAAAAATTTCAATTCTTGATGAATAGTGAAAACACTGCATTATTGTTTAAAATCGAATTTTTATTTAAATAATTATTTATTTTGTTTAAATTTATTTTATGTCAAAATAGATACATAATACCCATATTAGTTAAATGTAATTCATTGGAGTCATTTTATAATAATATTATATGTATAACATTTTATTGAACATTTTAATATCTTTTACCCACCTTTTATGCAAATTTGAAACATTGCATAAAACGTAATCTTACCGGTTCTATGAATTGAATTTCAAAAATCCGAGAGACAAAGTTGATATCAATAAGTAAAACTTGGTTCAATAGGATGAAAATAATTTTTGGTAAATAGTAACTTTTGAATTTTATTTACCACGATTAAAAGTAAATAAGATAATTAAAGGTAAAAATGATATTATAATTACCCTAACACATGTCCTAATTCTATTCGATAAGTGTTTTTTGACCAAAATCAATATTAGTAATAAAATATGATCCTCTTTGATCCACTTGGATTAGATTAGGACATTTATTATTATTTTATTTAATGAAGAGTTAAAAGTGTGAAATTAAAAGTTTAATAACTAAACCATTTTTAATATAGTGTTTTACATAAGATAAATTTGAATATAAATATTAATTATAAATCTAAAAAGATTTCCTACATCATGGTAGTTTATTTATAATTTTTAGACATTAAATAATTAAATTTATTTATAACACAATGATGATACAATGAAATATTAAAATAATTGATATTATAAATATCTGAATAAATATAAATTGAGACTTCTAATGC
This sequence comes from Viscum album, assembly GCA_963277665.1. NCBI lineage: Eukaryota > Viridiplantae > Streptophyta > Magnoliopsida > Santalales > Viscaceae > Viscum > Viscum album. The sequence goes on from OY728150.1 coordinate 39,935,978, forward strand.
ATTACACTAATTTTAGAGGTTAATATGACATGTTATTACTAATTTAATGTATTTTTTTCCAATTAATCACGTTTTTTGACTATCACAAAAAACAAATACTAAATAGTATAAAAATTAACATAAATGAGTTTTTAAAACATATACTATATTATTATATGATATAATATTCCTAAAAATCTATGGTTTGGACAAAGGAGTTATATAATGATATATATGTCATTAATTAACCTCTTGAGGTTATGTTGGCATTTTATAGTAAGTTTATTAACCATGTAATATAAAAATACAAGAATACATGGTAAAAGTTAAACCATTTAACTAAGATTTAAATCTAAAATATATGGTTAATATGGTGACCTAAACTTGTCTAAAACCTATTGTTTGAGAATATTTAGACTCCTACCCACCTTATCCTTTAAATAAATCTATTTTGAGCCATTATAAAACGAAAATGATTTTATAATAAAATAATATTTCAATCTTTTCCTAAAGTGGAAATCACCTCTCTTATAAAAGGGTACTTCCCCTTATCTCAAAATCACACCTCCACAGCCATTTGGCTCGGCCAAAACCTAATAAAATATCTTACCAACTACCCTAACTTCAACCTAGAGGCTTTAATTTGATCAGAAATTATACCTAAGGAGCCCTTTTGATCAAATCAAAAAGGAAGCACTCGAAGAAGAGGTAATAATTTCATCACCTCTTTCAAAGTTATTTTCTTCTTCCACTTCCTATTTATTTGTTGTTTCCATACTAAAATAATAACTCCAGTACCTTATACATATTGTGATGTTATTATAAATACGGTACAACTATATTCATTATTCTATCCATCCTATGAATGACAAAGTCACCATACGTGTGTACGTATGACTTACCATCTCCATGTCGTGGTGTCGTTTGTTATTCAACACTTCATTATTTTGATGTGTATAATAATGAGTATAATTGATTTAAATAATAAATATAACATGTTAATTATTCTGTATATATTACATACCATCCAATTATATATGATTTCACCATCAATAGAATGATATTTTCGCTCATGCATACGTACAAATTACCGTCTCCACGAACGCGATGAGATTCATTCCCCATCGTAACCATTCAAGAATAATTTTCATTTTATGATTAAAAATAATTTTTAGAAACTTAATATAATTCTGGATATTAACCAAATACATCCTACCCATAACAAACAGGACTTACGTAACAAAACATATAAAGGAAAATGAATCAGTTAACACCCGAAACAATGATACTACTGAAATATTATTAACAAAGAAATATTATAATATAATATATGATATCGTATTTATGTATGTGGTTATTTTATAATTTAATAACCTAGATTTAACTATTATACATGAGATTAATGTACCCTCTACTAAGTAAAAGTACAAGGTAATGGTTAATTTTACAATATATTTATTATCCGAAGTTGTTTATATGTAAGCATCTACTGGGAATTCTTTATCATCCTCATATGTGTTTCTTAAAAATGTATTTCAACAAATTTTTACTATTTCCTATAATATGGGTTAAATTTATTTATACCCTTGTTTTAATGTTTATAAATTTTTTTTAAAGGAATCTTTAGGTCAATTTCCAAACAAGGTGTTTTATGACCTTTTCGGCAAATTAAGGTAAAAATGTTTTTTTAACTTATACGGAGGGTGTGGATATTTTACACCATTATAACACCTTTGAAGCTTCCCTTATAATATTATATTAATATTTTCAAAATAAATGCTTTCTTTTATAATTACATGACTTATAAATGATTTCAAAATATAAATATTTATTTCTATCAAATAGTTTTGATTTCATCTATGCCAACATCCTTTGATAGATTTTACACTTGTTTGAAGTTGATTTATTATGATACAATCTTCCATTTTGTATTGATGGTTTTTTGATATGTTTGAATGTGGTTGTTTTGTTTTTATAACATTCAAGGTTTATGATTTAAGTATTAACATTTCATATGCTAGTTTTAATATGAATGTTTATGTTATGTTTCAACCTTTTCATATGAGGAATGCATTGGACTTAGTAAGTGACGGGTGGAGCCCGCTATAGCTCCTTGATGCATCAGTAGGTATCATGATACTAACTAGTGTCTTCACACAAGTCCTTGACAAAATCTTATTTGTAGTCTTGGCACGATGTCTTGACTATGTGGTTATGATTTCCGGCATTATGCATTCCATAATTATGAAATTTGATATTGATATTACATGTGATTATTCAATAGGTATAATATCTATGTGAATAAGTAAATGGAATTATTTTATTTATCTTTTCCATATTATGCTGAAGTTTAAGTTTAAAAGGAATTTGTTTTAGTCTTATACATTGCCTAAAATGTTTATGCTTATTTATGATAGTTTTCGCTATATTGTTATCCTTACTGAGCATCTGATCTCACCCCTTTCTTATGTTTTCTTTTTCCCAGGATGTGAAGAAGTATATTATGATTGAACTGCAGGGATAGGCTAAGGGATATGAGTGTGTTCAAAGGGTACACAATGTTTTTGTTTTTTTATTTCACGATGTAATGTAAAACTTATGTACGTATCTAGTACTTCCAAGGCTACTAAACTAATCGGTCATTCGATACTTGATATCTTCTGATCATTCCAATGATATGTAATAATGCACTAACTCTGGGTAAATAGGTTCGGTGCGTTACAGTTGGTATCAAAGGAAGTTTAGTAGAAACCTTGGAAACTAGATTTAGAAAAACTTTGATTAGAGAACATTACCCTAAGATAGAATTTCAGGATTCGTATAGAAGAACTTCCTAGAATTTTTGTAATGTAGAGATTTTGTGAATTTTCCATTAAATACATCCCTATCTAGATACAAGTATGTTGAGGTGGCTCTGGCACAGATGTATCTACGGGTAAAACTTGAAAACACTGCTTTGAGCTAGACTCAAACTGGAACTGGTGCCTGAAAACGGGCCTTGTTTCACTATTGGTTACGACACTCCCAGAGGATATGCTTAGGATAATTCACATTTTTCTTTACAAGCCATTATGAAGGATTTATGAGTAAATACTTCCTCAGATAAATTTTTTTTCTATGATTATGGATTATATGCATAAATAGTTCAATTTATTATAAGTGTTTTACAAGTTTGGATTTATGAATTGCGATTCATAGACTGACCTAGTGTGTTTCATTATTTAGAAATGGTGCCAAGTGGAAGGAATAGAAATTTTATAAACACTTTTCATCCATTTAGGTATTTCCCTCCTACTCAAGATAATTATAGTGGAGCTAGTGATGAAACTGGTTCTTAACAGCTTATAACCATTCTGAGACAACTCACTCAGGTTATGAATAATAACATTACCCATATGGAGTACCCTGATCCAAAACATGGAGGATCAATTTTACACCGCTTCATGAGGAAACAACCACCAATATTTAATGGGACTACAAATCAAATTTTAGATGAGCAATGGATAAGTTCCTTCGAGAAAATATTCCATGCTTTGGGGAGTAGCGAAAGGGAAAGCGTTTTCATGGAAGTTTATCACCTCACATGAGATGCAGATCAATGGTGGTCATTAATTCAAAATAAAATGGAGGATGATAAAGTATAAAATATGGAATAGAGAGATTTTAAAGAGATTTTATTAGAAAAAAACTTTCCTCATGACCGTCAAGTGGACATGGAAAGGTAATTTCTGAGTCTAAGGGAAAAGGAGGATGAGAATGTCGCAAAGTATGGGGATAACTTGAAAAGGTTATAAATGAATTCTACAGATCATATACATAACCAAAGGAGTAATATTGATTGATTATTTTATGGGTTGAAACCATTTATCCATCGATAATTAGTCTCACAATCCTTCTCATCGTACAAAGATATTGTCTCGTGTGCTATTAAGAGAGAAAAGGAATTCTATAAATCTTATGACTTTAAAGCAATGAAAGAGAAGAAGAGATCTCTTGAACACTCTAGAAATGGAAATAAGGGGAATAAGGGAAAAGTTTAATTTTAATCCTTTAGTAAATTTGGGAAGAAACACCTCAGTACTTGCTTGAAGGGAATGGAATTCTGTTAAATTATGGAGAAAAAGGCTACTAAACTCGTGATTGTGAGGGGAGAAAATAGGTTGTCAATGTTGAATGCTTCAGTTGTAAAGAAATGGGGCATTATCAAAATGAATTTCCTAAGCGCTAAGGAAACTTACCTCAGAAAAGGTCAAGGGATAAATGACAAGCTTATGTGATCACAACTACTGAGGTTGAAGTTCCAAATGATGTGGTGGCAGGTACTTGAATCATTTCCTCAAATTTAGCCAATGCTTTATTTGACTCTGTATCATATCATTCTTTTATATCATCTCAGTTTTCCAAGAAAATTAGATATTTCCAATTTGACTTAACAAAGGATTTATCTGTCAAAACTCATAAGGGAAGTATCATTGCAAAAAAGTTTTGTGAATCAGTTACCATTATAGCACATAAACATGATTTATCTACTGATATTATTGTCATACCCATGATTTAATTTGATATAATCATCAGTTTGGATTGGATTTCAGACCATGATGTGAATGTTTATTTTAACAAGAAGGAGGTTACAATTTTTGATAATGATAAGGAATCCCTTATCTTTAGAGTAGAAAAATCACCATCTGATTCTCATCTAGATCCACCCTCAGTAGCTATACTAAATTCAATTATTGGGGAGTAATAGATTGAAATAACTATGGATGATGAAAGGAATGTTCAAATAGATTATTTACCTATTGTGCAATAATATGTTGATGTGTTTACAGGGGATTTACTTAGAATTCCTCCAGAATGAGAAATTGAGTTTTTCATTGACTTAATTCTTGGTTCAAATACCACACTGAACACCCCTTATAGAATGGTCATTGTGGAATTAGTGGAACTAAAGAAAAAACTATAGGAATTGAGTAATAAAGGATGTATTTATCCTAGTGTTTCTCCATGGGGAGCCCCAGTTCTTTTTTTAATAAGAAAGATGGATCTATGAGGTTGTGCATTGACTACAGGGAGATCAATGCTATAAAAATAAAAAACTAGTATCCCCTACCTTGCATTGATGATTTATTCGATAAACTTCATGGAGATCTATATTTTTCAAATATTGACCTTCGATATGGATATCATCAGTTGTGCGTGAAGAAGGAAGACATTCCAAAGATAGCATTTTATACCAGCTATGGGCAATACAGGTTTATAGTAATTCCCTTTGGACTGACTAATGCACCGTCTATTTTCATGGATATAATGAATAGAGTTTTTGAGGAATATATTAGTGACTTTTTAGTGGTATTTATTGATGGTATCTTGGTATATTACAAAAGATACAAAGATCATTAAAATCACTTGTGCACTATTCTAAAAACTCTTAGAAAAAATGAATTATATGGGAAGTTTAGAAAATGTGAATTCTAGATTCAGGAGATTTATTTTCTTGGCCATATTGTCTCTAAATATGGAATCTTTGTTGATATTTATAAGACAAGAAAAATACATGAATGGTAAGCACTGATGACTATAACTGAGGTACACAGTTTTATTGGTTTATTAGGTTACTATCGGCATTTCGTCCAGAATTTTTCCTGATTGGCTAACCCATTAACCAAGCTCACACGTAAAGGGGTTAAATTTGTTTGGATAGAAGAGTGTGAATAATAAATAAATATAAGATTAGTCAATTATATTATCTTCACTCTACCATCGGGGACTGATGGGTTTGTAATTTATAGTGATGCTTCAAATAAAAGACTTGATTGTGTCCTTATATAGAATAACAGAGTTATTTACTATGCATCACGACAGCTAAAAATTCATGAACAAAACTATATCACTCATGATATTGAGTTAGCAGCTGTAATCTTTGCTATGAAGATATGGAGACACTATCTCTATGGTGAAAATGTGAGATTTATACTGATCACAAGAGTTTTAATTATATTTTCTCACAAAAAGAACTCAACATGAGGCAAAGGAGATGGCTTTAACTACTTAAGAATTACTATTGCACAATACACTACCACCCGATGAAAGCAAATAAGGTAGATGATGCTTTGAGTAGAAAAGATCTTGGAGTTCCGAACATGATGAGAGTTGAAAGGAATCATATTTTCATGGATCTAGTAAAGATGGATATGTGAATAATAATGTAAGGTGAAACATAAATATGTTTTCAAATCGTTTCCAAATGATCTTTACTATAAAGGATAAATAGTTCTCAGACTAATGATGAGGAGTTTCAAAATAAAATCAAATCTGTGAATGATGGGAGATTGATTGACATTGTATATGAAGATGGAATTTTGAAATTTGGGAAGATAATTTGTGTTCCTAACATACCTGATCTAAAAAGGGAATAGTTGGATGATGCTCATAGCTCCGATTTTTGTATACACCCTGGTAGCACTAAGATGTAAAGATATTTGAAGGAACATTTTTGGTGGGACAACATGAATAGGGAGATTGTAGATTATGTGTCATGATGTATGATTTTTAAGCATTTTAAGGTTGTAAGACAATATCCTAGAAGAGTCATGAAACCAATTCCCATACCTGAGTGGAAAAGGGATGATATTACGATGGAATTTGTCATGTGGCTACCAAATAATCCTAGAAGGAATGATTCAATATGGGTCATTGTTGATCATCTTACCAAGTTAGCACATTTTCTTACTATAAGAGAAGATTTACCACTAGAAATTTTAGAAAGACTATATATTAATATAGTTGTAAGACTTCATGGTGTACCCCTATCGATTGTTTCTTATCGTTATCCCCATTTTACATCACGATTCTGGAAAAGTCTTTAGAAATCCCTCGATACTGAACATCATTTGAGCACTGCCTACCACCCTCAAACTAATGGAAAATCAGAATAGACTATTAAAAACTTAGAAGACATGTTGAGATATTTCTCACTTGACTTTCAAGGAATGTGGGATCAGTATTTACCTCTAGTATAATTTTCCTATAACAATAACTTCCATTCAAGTATTTAGATGGCACCATATGAAGTGTTATATGGAAAGAGATGTCACACACCAACTTTTTGTGATGATGTTGGTGAAAGAAGACTCATAGGACCATAATTTGTTGAGTAAATAATGTAAAAGTTGAAGATTATCCAAACCCACATCAAAGTAGCTCCAAGTAGGCAGAATATCTATGCAGATAATCGAAGGAAGGATTTAGAATTTCAAGTAGGAGGTCATGTTTTCTTGAAGTTATCTTCATTTAAGGGTGTTATATGATTCGGTAAGTATGGTAAATTAAGTCCTAGTTACATCGGACATTTTGAAATTCTAGAACAAATTGGAGTTTTAGCTTACTATTTGGAAATGCCGCCAAGTCTCTCCAAATTTCATGATGTGTTCCATGTATCACTGTTGAGAAAATACATGAATCACCCAACGCATGTACTCTCCTATGAAGAAATAAAACTGGAACCTAATCTATCTTATTTTTCAGATATTTTCATGACCCTTGATACTATAGAATAACCATTGAGAAACCGGATGACTCGCATGGTAGAATTTATTTGGAGAAACAATAAAATGGAAGAGGAAATGTGGGAACCTGAGAAACTAGTAATGAAGAACCACCCGAATATTTTTATGCAGTAATGTTCTAGAAATTTTTAGGAATAAATTATTTTAAGGAGGGAAGAATGTAACACCCCAAGCTTCCATGGTACACTTCTCTTTGAATTATACAACAGCTTGCGTTGTACACAACTTCAAGTTCTAGCACACCACGACCAATCAAAGTAGCCATTACGAATAGTAATACCTACTTTTTGAAATTTTATAAATTTTATTTTTCAAAATGGACTTCATTTTTTGATTTGTAATATCAAAATTAGCTTAGGGTGAATTTATGGTATTTTTATGAAAACTTTGAAATTTTGACGAATAGTGAAAAACACTGCGTTATTGTTTAAAAACAATTTTTTATTTAGATAATTTTTTATTTTATTTTATTTTATTTTAAGTCAAAATAGATACATAATACCTATATTAGTTCAATGTAATTCATTGGAGTCAATTTATAATAAGATTAGATTTATAAAATTTTATTGAACTTTTTAACATCTTTTACCCATCTTCTAGGCACATTGGAAAATTTGCTGAAAAAGTAATTTTACCCTTTTGTGAATTTAATTCCAAAGATTCTAGAGACACGGTTGACATAAATAAGTAAAATGTGTTTCAATATGATGAAAATAATTTTTTGTGAATAGTAACTTTTGAATTTTATTTACCACGATTAAAAGTAAATAGGGTAATTAAAGGTAAAAATGATATTATAATTACCATAACACAAGTCCAAATTCTATTGGATAAGTTTTTATAGACCAAAAAAACCTTAGGAATAAAATATGATCAACTTAGATTAGATTAGGACATTTATTATTATATTATTTATGGAATAGTTAAAAGTGTAAAATTTAATGTTCAATAACTAAACCATTTTTAATATAGGGTTATTCATAAGAAATATTTTACTATAAATATTAATTAGAAATATAAAAATATTTAATACATGATGGTATTTTATCTATAATTTTTATACATTAAATAATTAATGTTATTTATGACACAATGATGATACAGTAGTTAACTTATTAATGAAATATTAAAATAATTGATATTATAAATATAAAAATAAATGTAAATTGAGACTTTTGATGAATTATAATAATTTTATTGGTTAATATGACATGTTAGGGTTTATGTAATGTATTTTTTTCGATGTAATCAAGTTTTTTTGACTTTCACAAAAACCAAATACTAAATAGTGTCAAAATTGACATAAATGAGTTTTTAAAACAAATACTATATTATTAAATGATATAATATTTCTATAAATTTAAGGTTTGGAAAAAGGACTTATATAATGATATATATGTCATTAATTAACCATTTTAGGTTTTCTTGGGATTTTATAGCATGTTTATTAACCAAGTAAAATAAAAATACAAGAAGACATTGTAAAAGTTAAACTATTTAACTAAGAATTAAATCTAAAAGATAAGGTTAATATGGTGATATAAACTTCTCTAAAAATTATTTTTTGAGAATATTTCGAATCATCCCTACCTTATCCTATAAATAAATCTATTTGGATCCATTAGAAACAGAAAATTAGTTTATAATAAAATAATATTTCAAGCTTTTCCTAAAGTGACCCTCACCTCTCTTATAAAAGGGTACTTCATGTTATCTCAAAATCACACCTCCAAAGCCATTTGTCTCTATAAACCCCTACTCAAATATCCTCCCAACTACCCTAATTTAAACCTAGATGCCTTAATTTTATCATAAATCCATCCTAAGTATCCCTTTTGATCAAATCAAAAAGGAAGCACCCGAAGAAGAGGTAATAATTTCATCATCTCTTTCAAAGTTCTTTTCATCTTCCACTTCCTCTTTTTTGTTGTTTCCATAATAAAATAGTAAATCCAGTACCTTATAGATACTAAGATTTTATAATAAATATGATACAACCATATTCATTATTATATCCATCCTATTAATTATAAAGTCATCATACATGCGTTCGTACGAATTACCGTCTCCACGTCATGGTGTAGTTTGTTATTCAACACTTAATTATTTGGATGGGTATAATAATGAGTATAATTGATTTAAATAATAAATATAACATGTTAATGATTATTTACATGTAATATACCATCCAATTACATACTATTTCACCATCAATAGAATGATATTATCACTCATGTGCACCAGGGCATGGGGGTGTCCACAATTCCCATGGTGGATTGTATCTCACCACACTCAAGAGACCAGCCATGGTGACTGAACATGATTATAGGGATAAATATTATCTGTTTTAAACCCACCATGATGTACCCCATGGTTTGGTGTGGCCATCATAGTCATGGACTACTAAAATAATCCCAATACTTCATGCCCATGACCATACCCATATATTAGTTGTGTTGATATTCCTATCTAAAAAAAGATAAATTTGGGTGAAATACAGTTTCCACTATGGTGTGGTCCTACCCCTGTTGTACTTGAAAACAACCAAACAGATTATAATCTCATTTATAACATTGGTTCTTGAAACATTCCTTTCACTAAATTGAAAATTCAAATTCCTTATGAATTTTTTCATCTAGTCTAGACACGAGGTGTTATAATCTCCCCACCATAACAATTATCATCAATGTGAAGTATTTTTGGTCATTCAACCATAAGTCTTAACTCATCCATATCGTTAAAATAATTCTATTTTTCCAAATAATATCTTTTAATTACAAACAATCTTCCATTATGCTACTATGATCTTATGGCATTCAATCACAAAAACTCAATCCACTTCTCTTTACTATTACCAAACCATCAGGACAGCGCTCACCCACTCCCATGAATTTTGAAATGCTTTAGTGTCTTCTATAAATTGTTTCCATACCATTAATGCTCCCCACTATAGACTTATTCCTAGATGACCAATTTCAAAAAATGACATTACTCACCATCATAATTTCCCATAGAATACATTTTCATGGTCCAACGACCACTCAGTGTAGTCTACGAATCCCTTTACTTCAAGCTCACATAGAATCACTAGTCAATAGTCAATATTTATCCTTTCCTTGATTCTAATAAAAATGGAAGAGCCTCTATCTTTGAATAACACATCTCAATATTATTGTATTTTCCTCAGAAAACCCTAATCAAACCTTAGAACAAATTATTTGTTTCCAATTCGATGCACCAGACACCATTTCCAACTCACTATATCTAATTATGTGAAAAATTATATGTCATACCTCCTATTAATAACATCTAAAAAAACGATCAGTTTCCAATTCTTATGAAAAAACATGTTGCTTGATCAGGATGCTTTAACCCTTGATATATATTGAGGTTTTTAAATTCTCACAATGATGACCAAACCAAATATCTAGTGCATTTCGACGGTGGATTATCCATTATCCATAACAGCTTCTATTGTCTCATTAAGAGACCTATAACACTAGAAAACTAGCGCACACTCGAACGACATCAATTTATCCCAAGCTTGATGACAACACTCTAACTATTTCCATCATGCTTCAAAATCTAAAATCTAGTTGTTATATATAACTAGATCAATTAGGTTCACATACCCACCAATATCAAAATGCCACATTGACCTTCCACTGAAAAACCTCATTATTTTGACAATTCTTACAACATGAGAGTCATATTTCCATTATAGATATAATACTCCACACAATTTGAGTATATCTGTTATCATTCCATCAAAAACATTCCCAATCACCATGAACCATTATCCATCAATTTATGTACACAAAGTCTAGACATGGTTTTCCTGATCATACCTGAGCACTAAAATGAACCATTAGTTACTCCTTATTTCCATGTTACATAACATCATCATCAGTATTAGCTAAAATTTTAACTACTATAGGGGTTACACACTTAAGTAACCAATAATGGAATCCCCACCATAGGGGTTTGCATATACTAATACCTAATTAAACCTTATTAATTTCAATCTATACACATGTTTCACACCACTCAAACCATGATAATTTACTTCATCTCTCAAAACTACATCATCAACATTATCATCATCATCACAGAGGATAAACTCATCCTTCTCATCAAAGTCTTGATCCATTTATAGGGGAAAACCTTACTTCATATAAATTCTTATTTCCACTAAAAATCCCTAGTAAAATCATTCCCCTAAGCATCACACTATTTCCACCAGTCCTAGTATTGTACATGGGAACTAACCAATTCACAATATAATCAGTACTGTGTATTAACAGCATTCTCCATGTTAGTATTATCGAAATATTATGTGTATATTCTCTAGTTCCACCCTATCACATCAACTAAATCACACTAACACAAGTGTAATATTATTAAACCAAGGATCAAGTGCCTAGTTCAATAACCATTCCCCATGGAATGTCAATCTCATCCGGTTATAAGAACTAAATTCTACTCCACATAAAAACTATCCATTTCACTTATTCCATGCTTATAACTCAACCACCAGTCAATTTGGGAATTATTTAATAAATTAAAATCATCTACCTATGATTTTACCATGCTCCAAATACAAATCATAATTCAATAGTTTTATACTCCCACTGATCCTAACCTTTAATTCTTTCTTTAATATGAAAATACCTAGTACTCAAAGTGTTTCATTGAAAACATTACTAGACATCACATGCCTATTATATATAACTATTATTAATCCATGTGAACTATTATTAAAACCTAAAGAAACTCTCTATGATCTACTCCTATAAGTAACTCACATTCCCTTGTTAACACTTCTCTTTGGTTTCCATTGCGTATCTCATATCAACAATCATAGGTAATAACATACCACTTCCCAAACATAACTCCTAACTCATCAATGTCTTAATCCAAACTCAAGTCAGTAGTCTATCATGCTTAACCCATGGGTCACATTTCATTTAGGTTATAGAACTCAGATAACACATCTATTTTCATAGATTTAACATCACTTGGAAATTAATGATTGACTACTCACTCTAGTGACTCTTGTATCATAGATGTATAAGGAATCACATTCCATGTCATCATCCTACTCATGCTTCTAATTCCCACTGGAAATCCATATACAAGACTTCCCTATTCGATAATCATGATCTCATACATGTGAAACATATATATAATGGTATCTTTTGACCGTGATGATAATTGAAAGGACCCCTATATAATGGTTTCTATTAAGTAGATAGAAACCAAGTACCAAAACTGTATCACTAGATTTCCATTTCAATGGTATCATATTCCAGTACCAACCTACTAAGGTCATCATACATCCCTTACATGGGGATTTTTCCATTTTCATCCGAAAACATCTCACCATAAAATCCACATGACCTATCATTAGAATAAAAAATCAAGGTTAACAATCATAGGCTAGAATATTTCATGCAAGCCCTACATTCCACGTATGATGCATGAGACACCAATTTCCAATGGGAAAAAAGTTAAAATTCTAGTAACTAGCCTAAATATAACAATCCAAGAGCTAATAAATCCATAATAAATTGTAAATATGAACATCATGGGTGTCGCATGAGGTGAAATCAATCAACTGTAACTTCAAAAAACTAGAACATGATTCTTAATCCCATGGTAACCTTGACTTATTACTAGTAAAGGTGTTCATGATGCACCAGTATGATATCCATTATAAGCTCCAAATAATTATTATATCACTTATCTACTAAATCCCAAAATATTAATACATTAAAAATAATCCTTCGATACAACTTTGTAACATCCCCACCCTGGTTCACTATAAATAGTAGTCGAATTGAGTAATTACATAACCTAAAGCATGCCTACATATATGATAGAGGATACTGACTATAATAAAGTGTATAAGATGTTATAGTGGAAAGAATATACCATTATATCAGTGTATAAATAATAATATAAATAACCAAATATCATCTATAATAATAAATAAATAAAAAATCAAGTAGAAGAAACAAATAAACAAAATACATTAATAATAAATGGATGAAGTCATAGAAACAAGTGAATCCAGTGATTTCCCATTTTTCCAACCACCTATTTATATAAAATAAAGGAATAAGTAAAGTAAAATGAGGCACCACTACATCTGCATGCCTCACATAACCTAGTTACCAGTCCCATCTAATCTATCTTGCTTAATAAAGCTACACTAGGACTCTTCCCGACCTAAACATGAGAACAATTAAAACTACTCGAGTACCCAAGTATGATGGGTTCCAGAGTAGGGCATGAGTACATAACTTGGTAGGGAAGCACCAACACAGTCACATACATAGCAAGTAAATGAAATGTCATGAGTATGACATATAATTAATAGAATAAATAAATAACTATAGTTATATAAATAAATACAACTGGAAGTCCCCAAATTCTAATGTAATACTTTAGATCTACTATACCTACTTTAGATATGGGGAAATTTATTTATCCATAGTACCATAGTCATGTATATAAACATGTATTCACACCAAATCCTTGGAAACACATCAAGGTCCACCAATAATAATAATAATAATGGACACACCAGATCCTGGGAAAAACCTCAAGGTCCCCCAACAATATATAATAATAACAGCTAGATCAGATCTAGGGAATCATATCAAGGACCACCCAATAAAATAATAGTAATAATTGGAATACCATATCATTTTAAACACCTCAGGTTTACCCAAAAGTATATAATAATAATGGGCACACAAGATCCTTGGAATCACATCAATGTCCTCCAACAATATAATAATAATAATGGGTATACCAGATCCTTAGAAACACCTCCAGGACCCCTAATAGTATAGGATAATAATGGTCACACTAGATCCTTGGAATCTCATAAATTTCACCCAAAAATATAATAATAATAATCAAAATGTCACATCAATAACCATTTAATAAATTTATTGAATCAATAAACCATTTAATTGATAACTTGAATCAATAAAAAATTTAGTCAATATATCTAATCATTTATCCATTTATTAAAATTAATTAATTTGACATTTATCTCATGTTTCAAATCTTAGGATATGTTCTAATCATCCTTGGTAAATTAATTAATCATAAACTAACACGTTCCCATGGGTTAATCCCATTACTCGGGAGAAAAGGGAAAAACACCAAGGCACCTATTTAGGTCCTTTATGTTCATTCATTCTAGGGTAATTTCATATAGCGTGAAGGATTTAAGGCACCTCAAAATTATATAAGGATGAATGGTCCCAATTATCCCAATTCATAACTCATCCCTACTCAATGGGTTTATAGGAACCTACCAATTTCACTACATTCACAAAATTATTACTTAGTTCTTCTTATGGGTTCACGTATCATATGGTACATGGTTTTAATTAATCTAACTACCATTGATATCTAGGATATCTAACCTATTTATAAGGATCCTTCATGGAACTTTACACTTTCTATAATCCAAATATAGGTATTCTATTTAATTAGTATGAATTAATTCTTGGTAAAAAAATATTTTAATTCAAGGGTTTATCGTCCGTAATGGAGAGACTATATATCACATTCAATAACAAAATTATAAATAATTTTATAAAAAATAGGGAATATATTAGGGAACACCTATAATAACCACATGGACTCTCCAACAACTGAATGGGATCAATAATACATGATAAATATGATTCTACAGTAGTGAGAGAATATCATAAACCAAGGAGTCCATGTCATAAATTCTAAATTCAATAAACCCTTAGATCAAAAAAGGTAATACGAAACACTTACCAACTTGACTCATGATGAAACAAACAATGATAAAAGAATAAACATTCACTATCTCCTGATGAATAATCTTTTATCAAGGTTAAAGAAGGATTGGGCTGAAAAGAATGTGATTACCTTAGTTAGTGACTTGAATGTGAGATGGTTTGACCAAATTTCTCCCTATAAATCATCTAGATACATAATATATCAAGATTAATGGAGTTAGATAATAACCATATACATATATACTAATCACAAAAAAAGAACTCCAATAAAATCCCATCTAGGAAGGATGATATTGTCTGAGGAAAAAAGCCCAATGAAGTAGAGGTCATCCAAAATGTGCCTCATAATTTAGATGAATCAAAAAATACAAAAAAGGAGGAAATGTGATGGATTTTTGTTAGATTAAATGTGTTAGGGATTCATTAAATCCCATCCAAAAATATTCACACATGACTATTTCAATAATAAAAACCTTCCCTTATAGATTAGGCCTCCTATTAGTCCATTAAAAATTCTAAAACTGATGACACTATGGTGTGGGGGCGTCCATCACTCCTGCAGTGTATTGTATTATATCAAACCTAAGAGATTACCCACATGTATTAACCATGGTGTGGGAAAAAAATGTTATCCATTTTACACCCACCTACCTTGTACCATGATATTGTGAGGACATCTTGGTCATGGTCCATATAAAAAATCCCCATGATCCTTTCCCATGATCATTCAAAACCATTAGGAATGATAATATTTCCATTTAACACATGATAAATCTAGGTGAAACACAGTTTCCACCATAGCATGGTCCCACCCATGGTGAACTTGAAAACGTCCAAATAGCTCAGAATATTATTCTGAGCTCCATTTCTCAAAAAAAACCTTTCATTAAATGTAAAATTCAAATTCCTTATGATTGTTTTAAATATTTCTGGTCATGTGGTATTATATATTATTTATCATTGTTTTCAATGTTATTATATTGTTATGTACTAATCATTAGATGGTATAGTTTCCCTACAATCACCCCTTAGACATTTGTTTCTAGTCAGTAGCCTCTGGCGTATAGGGCAGAGTGCCTAAGGTCAGTGGGTCATCATCTTAGTTGTTTCTCAAGAAATATTGGCTAGATAAGCTATATAAATACACACGATCATTCCATTATAGTCCAAATAAATGTGAGTTAAAACATTAATATATGTAATTGTTCCTAAAAACTAGCCTTATACACACTAAAATGGTCACAACAACCTCAATTCAACTCCAAATAACATGAAACATGATACATATCCTAATTTTTTCATGCGGAATATTCATAATCTTTTTAATCTCCATTTTAATCCAAATAAAAATTCATCATTTTCCCACCCCTTTATCTTGTTTATTTGATGAAATCATGGTGTGATGGTCTCCTTTTTATGGAAATGGGTGTATCTCATAACCTCTAGATATCCTCCATCCATTACGAATCACTTATATTTTCATTTCATGAAATATTTACTCTTTTATCATGGCACAATGTGTGATTTTGTATCTAGTCCACTATATCTCTTAAACTCTTTATTCAAACATCTTCCAAACATAGTATATCCCTTTGAGATCTTTGTACATGATATGAATTATTATATCCTATTCTGAAAAGGTCACACTATAAATGGTTTTTAGGTAACATAATGGAAATATAGTGAACATGTATCCATATATATTCCTCTTTATTATGGTATAAATGAAGACATTTTTATAAAGGCTTAAAATCATATCACAAGACTCACACCTTTAATAAACACGATTCATCCATATCCTCTAGTTATAGTATATGGTGAATGAGACAAGTTGTAATTATTCTTTTATTATTTAATTTTTATCTTAACCAGTCATTTATAGAATTATTTAAATTATATTACAAAGTTATTTTCTACGTAAAACTTTAAAATCTTCTTGGCTCATACATATTCTTCCTCAAGTCAAATCCTACCAGAAAACATTAAAAACACACTCGATCACACAACATATAAAAATTTATGAATGGAATTACTAATGAAAAAACATGTATCAATTTGATTTATCATTGGATAATATGAAGGAGTTCATATTAGAAATATATATAATTTTATTATATTTATTTAGTTGAGGAAAAACTATATGTATAAATTATAAAATAATTTTAATTTCTTGATTCATGATTGTTCACAAATTTTTATCTCATTTCTAAATTTATAAAATGTGTATTTATTTAGTTTATTTACTATTTTATTCATTAAAATAAATTATTTATACTATGAATAGGTGTATTATTTAGTTTAAAGTGTTAAAATTCTTGTATAAATCATTGTACATTCATTCAAGGTGTTACATGCTTGTCATGATAAGTGATTTAGTTTTATTATACCTTGAATATGGAATATATTTGGTTATGATATTGAATTAATAAGTTAATTATAGTTTATGCATACTAGGTGTCACAAATATGATGGAATTAATGTCTCTCTTGGGTACAAAACTAGGGTAGTGGGACTTTGTATTGAACTTCTCACTAATCTAGGGGATTATTCTGTATCTAGAAAAGTTTGGGTTGGATACCTTATACATAGAATTCATTTAGATATGTGTAAATATTATTTTTCTTTTAATTTAAATTATTAACACAAGTTTTGGGTTGTATAAAGAGTTACACATAAAAATAATTTTAAAATATTGATTTGGCGGAAGGAATATAATTCAAAAATAAATCATTTGAAAAATTCATATATATAAAAGAAATAAATGATATGAGATGGTGATATATTTAAACCCCCTTTTATAAATTTCGTGTAATATATTCCTTGCAATGTATACACACATCAAGACCTCAATCATATAACCGGGTAGGATCATACTAACTATGGGTGATCATGGATTATCTTGTTTATGGAACAATGGAAATGGAAAGTCTTAATAGTAAATTAACCAAATTATACTATGATATATGGGTTATACTTAGCTAAGAAACTCTATGTGATATGATATCATATGAATAATTTTGAGTGGATTTTTATGATGGATTAGGATAATGAGTTTTCTACTAAATTATCTAAGATTCATATTTGATATGATTAGAATAACGGCCTACCCAAATATCTAAGTGGTGAGAGGAACAATAAAGTGGACTCAAAACTCAGTGAAATGTAGATTTTGGAAAAATAATTGGCATGTTGTAATTTAAAAGGGTTTTCATTTTAGTGGATGCACATGTAATAAAAATCCTTATTAAATAAATTTAAAAAATGATATATATCTCATAAAAGATTATATTATAGATAAATGGAATCATAATTATCACACATAACTTTGAGATCAATCCTTGAGAATTAAAAGCATAATGGAATCAATTTCTAAGATTGGTGCATAAACATAATAATTATTATTTACTAAGAAGGAAAATTATATGTGTTAGAGCAAGCCTTTCCAGAGACACCATTTTCTAAAGTCATTTAAAAATTGAATATAGGTTATTATGTTAAGTATAAAACATTCAATTGAGGTTCAAAATTCATTTATTAGATGCAAAATGGATTAAATAACTTCACTCTCAACTCATGCACTCAATATTATTGTGTGTCTTAATAACTTAAAAAGGTTGTGGGTTTCAGTTAAGTATTATTCTATATATTAAATTCATTCGATGTTAATTGATGTAAAATTTCTAACAATATGAATGAATTTCATAAAATTTTAATTAATTTCCTCCATATTTCTAGGATAATTGAGCGGGATGTGGGAGATAAAGCTTCAAGTGTGGTATTGATAGTGAAATAGAGTAAAATGTCAAACCAAAAGAATAAAAATATTATTGTAAAGTCTAATAATTATTCTTATAATATCCAATAAAATTCTTTTATTCCTAATAGTGGAGTTTGGAAGGAGTTACTTTACTTTTATTATGTAATTTATAGTCATTAGAGGGGGAATTTATTATAATACCTAAATCGATAAAAGAAACCAAGTGGATAGTCTAAATCTGCTATAATGTTATAAATGTAAATTCTTATATTATTAATGATATATGATACTAACTTCATGTTTAATGATTGTTATAATTATACAAGAATTCAAAAATTAATAATCATTTATAAATATTGAAGTGTTCATTCAAATTATAGAGAAAGAGTTGTTACATAAAAGAGTTTTATGTAAAGGATTACTTCAAATATTAGATAAATAAATAATCTGTATTGAGTATTTTTATCTTTTTCTATATTATATAATAAGATATATTTATAAAAAATATTTTTCTAATGAATACGATAAGATTATTAATTAACTACACATGGTTATGATTTGATCTAGTTATATATGATGGTTTGAAAGGTATATAAGAATAAAATGTTTTATCTAGGATATAAGGGTTTTATCCAAAATATAATGGAAAGAGTTCCCACCATCCATTAGTTGAATATTTTAAGAATAAAATATTATTTTCAAAATAATGTTCTAAGCACATAAAATACCATATTTGATATGGTTTTTGATAGTTTGTTTGTTATATATTACCACTAAAAGTAAATAATTGTTATTTTCTATACATAGGGACTTTTTGATTCTGAGAATGATATTTTGGAGAAAAATATAGTTACTAAGTGGCTATTAGGAGTATATTTGGACATAGAGAAATTAAAATATGATAAATAAAATATTTTACTAGTTAAATTAAAAATTAATTCCACTTTATATCCTATAAGAGTTTATAGTATATTTGTAATGATTAAAAATATAACAACTTACATTTTTTTAACATAGTTATATCACATAAGAGTTTTATAAAGTGTTACAAGATGATTATGAAATTTAAAATAAATCTAAGTAAAAAAATAAATTTTTTTACCATAATATTATATATTGTGATGTAAAGGTCTTTTAATACATTTTAAAAATTTGAACATTAAGAATCTGATCTTTAATCTCACAATTATTCAAAATTTCTTTCTTCAATAATGTTATCCATTTCAGGAGTTTGGTGGGACGGTTTTATCATATGTTCACATGGAGATGTAGAAAGAGATACATCAAGATATTATAATTTTAAAAAAATCCAAAAAATATATAAAACATTAGAGATTCTAATATTCATTTATATAAGATATTAAACAATAACTTACGTATGTTTTTTTAAGTATTCTCAAATGAGTTTAAAGAATATTAAATATACAATGTTATATAAATGAATTCTATAATTTATCATTCATTAATTTTGGATATACATATAAAAATTAAAATGATAATTAACCTCTAAAAGTATGACATGGAGTTATCCCTAACCAATGATTATCATGGATTATTCTAAGTTGTGATTAAATTTTAAGGTTAACATGAGAAATATTTCATATTCAGATGTAAAATATACTCATGATACATAAAAAACTCTTTATGTGTTATATGGACCCTGAATTATACCACATGGTGGTTCATATACTATGAATTTAGTATAAAACATGTTTCATATCTAGATATCCTCATCACGTGAGGTTAGAAAAGATACCTAGGATGAGAGAATTCATACTTTGATACCTTTATTACATCATCTTTGAGGTAGATCTAATCCAGGGGTGGTTGGGTATGTTACTGAACATGTCATAAATTAATTTTATTCAAGATGTAATTTTTTTCTTGTATGATGAGTAAGAAAACATAGACTTATATTGAGATATATTTAAGGAGTATATGACCATACCTAGATTAGTTATATATGATGTGTGTATCTTTTGGATAAGTGGAAAGTGATGTATTTGTCTATCAGGATATATCAAATTCGATGTGTTTACCCAACTAGATATTTTATACTTAGAGAATCAATAATGTATAGGTAGTTATATGGGATTTACATACTTTGTTTCTTATAATTACTTGATGTCTTGAATAAAGGGATCATATGATTATTTTAACATCTCTATTATTCCCAAGTTATGAATTCTTTTAAATTATTGAAACATAAGGTGTGTTATGATGGTTTTTGGTTGTTTGAGGAATTATTTGGGACCCAAAGGTCAATTTTTATGAGTTTTCCCAATGTTTAGTCTAAAGTTTGATTGTAGGTCATGGGTCACGCCATAACATAGGGAATTGCAGTGTGATGAGGGTTGTGTAGTATTACCTTTCTATAAAGGTTTTTATTAATGATGTAATGTATATAGTTTGTGTCATAAATGTAACGCCCCGACCCCAGCTACCCAGAGTCAGTGCATTACTTCGTAACATTGGCATGATCACAAAAGATCAAGTCTCGAAAGACCGATTAGTTTAGTAGCCTTGGAAACACTAGATACATTCATAAGTCTTACATTACATCATAAAGTAAAAAACTAATAACAAAGTCTTCATAGTCCACACTCATATCCTCTTCTGACTAGCCCTGTAGGTCATTCATAAAATACTTCTTCACATCCTGGAAAATATTAAAACATTGAAAGGGGTGAGCTCAGATGCTCAGTAAGGTTATCAATATAGCGGAAGCTTTCATAAATAAACATTAACATTTAAGGCAATGTATAACTAAAACAAAAGCCTTTTTAAACTTGAACTTTAGCATAATATGGAAAAAATAAAATGAGACAATGCCATTTACTTACTCACATGGATATTCTACTAATCGAATAATCCCATGCAACATCAATAACCATTTTCATAATGAGGGAATTCATAATGCCAGACTATCATAACCACGTAGCCAAGGCCTCGTGCCAAGACCACAAATAAAATTTTGTCAAGGCCTCGTTCCAAGACACTAGTTTGTCTCATGAGACCTGCCGATGCATCGAGGAGCTATAGCGGGATCCACCCGTCACTTATTAAGTCCAATGCATTCCTCATATGAATAGGTTTAAACATATCATAAACCATAACATAATCGTATCACATAAAACATGCATAAAGGAAACATAACATTTCCACATTTCAATCACAAGATATAAATACAACACATTGATATAATAAAAATGCTTTCAAAACCATTTTCAATACCAAAATAAAAGAAAGTTAAAACTTTGTATTTATTTTTCATTAAAAAAAATGATGGCTTGTAGAGGAATCCTAATCTCAAATAATGGTCACGGCGGCGGAGAAGTCGTTGTCGCCGCATAAGTACGGAAAGAAAAACATTCCCTTTTGTCATTTAGTAAAACGCTTCGTATAAAAAAGATTCCTTTTGAATAAACGTAAAAGTCAAAGGGGTTTATACACCGTATAAAAGAAAGTTGTGTATAAAACCAAATATGCCTCAATGAAAGGGGACTGAGAAGAAGTCCTTAAAAGATCATTTTTTTTAAATAAAGTACATCTATAATGTGTATTCACTATAAGTACACATAAATAATGTACAAATACAATATAGGACATAATAATATCATGACATAATTTGAAAGTAGGAGATTAACCCAAAGAATAGAAGTTGGGTTAAGAAATTCCCTTACCTCGTGTCTGACTTGACTCAACCGTTCTTTAACCTCCTGAATAATAAACTAGAGTTAATATATACCTTATTAATAACCATTTTCAATTTCATTATCCTTACTTATTACAATGATATGAACATTATGTAATTATTTAAGTTAATAACGGTCGTTTTGTCGATCTTTGGTACTTGAGTCAACAATAAACTTCTTATAATTATAAGTTGTTCATGTGGTGAAATATCCATTATATCCAGAATTATATTAATGATGTAGATATCATATATATCATATATATATACAGTATATACATTCATTTATAATATTACGTAACATTTAGAGGTAAGAAATGAAATGCACCGTTCATGGAGACGGTAAGCCGTACGTACGCATGAACGCTACTTTCATTTCAATTTCATATTTAATGGAATGAAATCATAATTATATAAATGTATAATATAATTCCATTATAATATAGTGTATAATACCATTTACTCCATCCTTTATACATCCCACATATGGCATTAACGATTCAAATCCCTTTGAGGGGGCGGTAGTCCGCACTTCCTAAAATGAAATTATCGCGTTTTACCCATAATGGAAATCATAAAGTATGCCATAAATGAGAAATACAGAAGCATAATTAAAACATAAACATATTATATATCATATATAAAAATAGTTACATCTTAATGGCCACCTTTGAAGGTGTTATATGAGTGTTGAACAATCATCATTTCGTGAGGCAGAAATTCTCCATCCACAGAAACCGTATGTTCTTTAACCATTAGATGTAGGTGTGTGTAAGTGTAGCTCGAATCCTTCTTATAAAAACATCCTAGTATATTGAGGATACTGGTGTTGTTACAAAATAATTGAATAAAAAGAGTTTAGGGGGTTGGAGAAGAAAAATAAACCAAAAGAACATTAGAGAAGACATTACCTCAAAATCGGGTAACTCTTTTTGATTTGAGCCAAAGGCTTCCTTGGGAAGAGTTCTGCCCAAAGTGAGGCTTCTATGAGTAAGAGAGGGATGTTGGGAGAGTATTTGGGCAGAGGGTGGCCGAGCCAAATGGCTTGAAGGTGTGAATAAGGTGGGAGAGGTGGGGGCCTTTTATAAGTGGAGAGGAGGGGCTCTTTTGGAAAGATTGAAATGTTACATTATTATACCATGCTTTTCGGATTCTAAAGGTCCCAAACTTATATAATTCGTGGATAAGGTGATAAGGGTTCGAAATATCTTCATCTAATAGGCTTTGGACAAGTGTAAGCCTTGGATTTTTCATTATCTTCTCATTTTATTTAAATCGTTAAATAATGAGGTCATCGCCACATCATAATGATGTCATAAATAATTTAATTTATTTAATGTCTAAAAATTATAAAAAAAATACTATGATGTAGTAAATCTTTTTAGATTTTTAATGAATATTTATAATCAAAATTTGGACTTGTGTAACCCCACGTAAAAATTGTTTTAGTAAAACATTTTATGTTTGTGTCATTTTTTACTTTAACATTAAATAAAAGGTATTTATGTCATTTTCTAACTAAAGTGGCTCCATGGGGTCCCCAAGTTGACCCATGGGTTGTCTTGGTCGGCCATGACTCATCCAATAGGAGTATGACAAGTGTCATGCTCATATCATATTATTATAACATTATTTGTACCTTAAACTACACTAATTACCTCTAATCTCGATTAAGAACTTAAAAGTTACTATTCACCAAAAAATTATTTTAATCTCATCGAACCACATTTTACTTCTTAATGACAACCATGTATGTCGGATTTTTGAAAATCAAATCACAGAAGTGGTAATATTTCATTTAAACGAAAAATCAGTTATTTAACTACCACTTAGTGGTTTCACTATTCATCAAAAATTGATGTTTTTCAGAACAATGCCAAAATTTCACCCTAAGCTATAATTGATATTCCGAATTCAAAAATGATGTCTATTTTACAAAATTCCAATCATATAAGTTTCATTAATTAATTTTATAATTAATTCCCGCTGTCACAACAAATAGCGTGTTTTTAAGAAACAATTTATATCAAAAGATTGACAATTGTTTATGTACAATTTTAATGTTAAATTAATTCTAATGACCACCATTGGATAAAATAGTAAAAATATATTCTAATTATACTTTAAAACCACTAAATAGTATAATTTATCACTATAAATTATTTTGATTAAAAAAGTTGTTTTTAAGTATTTTTCACAATTCATAAAAAATTAGAAGTTCTCAGAAAAATACCAAAAATTCAACATTGGATAATTTCGATATTACGAATACAAAAATGAAGTCCATTTTGAAATATAAAATTTCTATAATTTTAAAAAGTGGTTATTACTATTCATAACGGCTACTTTGATTAGTCGCGGTGTTTTAGAACTCGAAGTTGCGTACAATGCAAGCTATTGCATTATTGAAAGAGAGGCGTATCGTGGAAGCTCGGGGTGTTACATTCTCCCCTCCTTCAATAAATTGCGTCCTCGCAATTTGAAATTTTTCTTGGAAAATAAAAGGTTGAAAATAGAAAATACCTTTGAGGAAAACCCACATCGGAAATAAGATTAATAAAATTTAGCCTTAATAATAGGGAAAGGGAAATGAACAAGTCACCACCCAATTATGATCTCGATTAGGAGAGTATTGGTGGCAATTAGAGACATATAATTAGAGGAAAAACGTAAATATTTGTAGGGAGCGATTGGGGTCATCAATCACAATCAACTGTCAAATTGAGGGCCTCAAAGCCTTCAATCTATGTTGATTTAAAATATCATCAGTTCAACAAGACATAAGGTATTAGGATAACACATTTTTTTGTTTTAATATCCCTTTACTAAAGTTTAAGAATTAATTTATTCATTGAATAAGAGATAGGTATATATATATTTATGCTTGACAATTAGAGTTTCAACCTTCAACTCATCTTTCACTCAAAAAGATAATAGAACACAAAAATATTATACTTATCCTAATTGTATAATGTTCCAAATATTAACACATACCATTTAGATTAGTAAAATTATTTTGTAATAACCAGGGACTTCCTGTAGGCTAGTGGTAGGAAATAAAGGCCTGTCACACTATGATTGTGGGTTCGATTCCTGCAGCTTTGTCCGACGCGACGGGTTATTCCCCACCCTGCAGGTTGTCCTTTTTCCTAAAACTATAGTATTATAATATTCCAAAAATAATATTCAGAAATGATTTAACCTTAAACAATACTATCCATGGTTCAACTTAATCCATTCCAACCTTAATAGTTATCCAAAATACCTCTGTCCAGACTTTCTCTAAAGGGTCGTTAAATTCCAAAATCGATTGTAACCTCAGATTCCCCAAACAAAGTAAAGTTTCTCTTATTGTCACATACTAAAAATATGATTACCTTCATCATATTAAATCCTTAATGAAAACAACATGTACTGCAGTACAATCCTTATATATCACATTATTCTTATAACCATAATCTAGTTCTTGAGTCCAAAAACACAAATACAATAATTATTCCACTTCAATTGTAGTCACAGCATAAGATTGGCCTTGATCCCTTGGCCTTTTATGAGGTAAGTTTCCTTGATGCTTAGGACATTCATTTGCATAATGACACATTTCTCTACAATTGTAGCATTCAACTTTGACAGCCTCTTTCTTTCCCTTGCAATCACGAGCCTGGTGACCCTTTTCTCCACATTTATAACAAACTCCCATTCCTTTTAGGCACGTACCAGGGTGATTCTTCCCACAATTATCACATAATGGAAAATCCTTCTTTCCCTTTTTCCCTTTATCTGTCTCTTGTTCCACCGTTCTCTTCTTCTCTTGCTTTACTTTGTTGTCATAAGACTTAGAGAATTCCTTTTCTGTCTTGATAGCACACGAGACAATATCTTCGTATGATGAGAAGTATTGTGATACTAAAGCTCGACGAAGAAATGGTTTTAACCCATCAAAGAAACGATCAATCTTACTTCTTGGGTTACGTATATAATCGGAAGCATGCCTCGCTAACCTTGTAAAGTTAGCCTCATACTTTGCGACATTATCATCCTCCTTCTGCCTCAGACTCAGAAATTACCTTTCCATATCTGCTCGATGGTCACGAGGAAAGTATTTTTCTAAGAAAAGCTCTTTGAACTCCCTCCATTCCATATTCGATACGTCATCATCTTCCTTTGTGTTTTGAATCAGCGACCACCACTGATCGGCATCTCTAGTGAGGCGGTAAACTGCCATGACAACCTTCTCCCTTTCACTACCCCCCAAGGCATGGAATATTTTCTCTAAGGAATTTATCCATTGCTCAGCTACTATAGGATTTGTACTCCCATTGAAGGTTGGTGGTTGTTGCCTCATGAAGCGGTCTAACATTGATCCTCCACGTTGCGGATTAGGGTGCTCCATACGAGTAAGGTTATTATTCATAACCTGCGTGAGTTGTCCCAGTATGGTAATAAGTTGATCAGCACCAGTTGTATCTCCAGATCCACAATAATTATCTTGAGAAGGAGGGCAATCCCTACACGGAGTGCGTGCATTGATACGGTTTCCATTCCTTCCACTAGGCGCCATTTCTAAACAATGGCATAACTAGATCAGTTTATGAATCAAAATACATAATCCTATACTTATAAAACACTTAACATAAATTGAACTATTTATGGATATAATCCATAATCATAAAAATGTTTTCTTTGAGGAAGTATATACTCATAAACCCTTCATAATGATTTGTAGAGAAAATGAGAGTTATCCTAAGTATATCCCCCGGGAGTGTCGTAACCAAGAGTGCAGCAAGGCCCGTTGTCGTGAACGAGTTCCCGTTCGAGTCTAGCTCAAAGTGGTGTTTTCGGGTTTTACCCCTAGGAACATCTGTGCCAGAGCCGCCTCTACCTGCTCGTATCCAGACAGGGATGTATTGCTCGGAAAACTCACAAAATCTATACAATACCAAAATTCTAGGAAGTTCTTCTATACTAATCCTCAAAGTTCATCCTAGGTCTATGTGCTCTAATCAGAGTTTATCTAAATCTAGCTTCCAAGGTTTGTACTAAACTTCCTCTGATACCAACTGTAACGCCCCGACCCCAGCTACCCAGAGTCGGTGCATTACTTCGTAACATTGGCATGATCACAAAAGATCAAGTCTCGAAAGACCGATTAGTTTAGTAGCCTTGGAAACACTAGATACATTCATAAGTCTTACATTACATCATAAAGTGAAAAACTAATAACAAAGTCTTCATAGTCCACACTCATATCCTCTTCTGACTATCCCTGTAGGTCATTCATAAAATACTTCTTCACATCCTGGAAAATATTAAAACATTGAAAGGGGTGAGCTCAGATGCTCAGTAAGGTTATCAATATAGCGGAAGCTTTCATAAATAAACATTAACATTTAAGGCAATGTATAACTAAAACAAAATCCTTTTTAAACTTGAACTTTAGCATAATATGGAAAAAATAAAATGAGACAATGCCATTTACTTACTCACATGGATATTCTACTAATCGAATAATCCCATGCAACATCAATAACCATTTTCATAATGAGGGAATGCATAATGCCAGACTATCATAACCACGTAGCCAAGGCCTCGTGCCAAGACCACAAATACAATTTTGTCAAGGCCTCGTGCCAAGACACTAGTTTGTCTCATGAGACCTGCCGATGCATCGAGGAGCTATAGAGGGCTCCACCCGTCACTTATTAAGTCCAATGCATTCCTCATATTAATAGGTTTAAACATATCATAAACCATAACATAATCGTATCACATAAAACATGCATAAAGGAAACATAACATTTCCACATTTCAATCACAAGATATAAATACAACACATTGATATAATAAAAATGCTTTCAAAACCATTTTCAATACCAAAATAAAAGAAAGTTAAAACTTTGTATTTATTTTTCATTAAAAAAATGATGGCTTGTAGAGGAAGCTGAATCTCAAATAATGGTCACGGCGGCGGAGAAGTCATTGTCGCCGCATAAGTACGGAAAGAAAAACATTCCCTTTTGTCATTTAGTAAAACGCTTCGTATAAAAAAGATTCCCTTTGAATAAACATAAAAGTCAAAGGGGTTTATACACCGTATAAAAGAAAGTTGTGTATAAAACCAAATATGCCTCAATGAAAGGGGATTGAGACGAAGTCCTTAAAAGATCATTTTTTTTAAATAAAGTACATCTATAATGTGTATTCACTATAATTACACATAAATAATGTACAAATACAATATAGTACATAATAATATCATGACATAATTTGAAAGTAGGAGATTAACCCAAAGAATGGAAGTTGGGTTAAGAAATTCCCTTACCTCATGTCTGACTTGACTCAACCGTTCTTTAACCTAATGAATAATAAACTAGAGTTAATATATACCTTATTAAGAACCATTTTCAATTTCATTATCCTTACTTATTACAATGATATGAACATTATGTAATTATTTAAGTTAATAACGGTCGTTTTGTCGATCTTTGGTACTTGAGTCAACAATAAACTTATTATAATTATAAGTTGTTCATGTGGTGAAATATCCATTATATCCAGAATTATATTAATGATGTAGATATCATATATATCATATATATATATTATATACATTCATTTATAATATTACGTAACATTTAGAGGTAAGAAATGAAATGCACCGTTCATGGAGACGGTAAGCCGTACGTACGCATGAACGCTACTTTCATTTCAATTTCATATTTAATGGAATGAAATCATAATGATATAAATGTATAATATAATTCCAGTATAATATAGTGTATAATACCATTTACTCCATCCTTTATACATCCCACATATGGAAGTAACGATTCAAATCACTTTGAGGGGGCGGTAGTCCGCACTTCCTAAAATGAAATTATCGCGTTTTACCCATAATGGAAATCATAAAGTATGCCATAAATGAGAAATACAGAAGAATAAGTAAAACATAAACATATTATATATCATATTTAAAAATAGTGACATCTTAATGGCCACCTTTGAAGGTGTTATATGAGTCTTGAACAATCATCGTTTCGTGAGGCAGAAATTCGCCATCCACAGAAACCGTATGTTCTTTAACCATTATATGTAGGTGTGTGTAATTGTAGCTCGAATACTTCTTATAAAAACATCCTAGTATATTGAGGATACTGGTGTTGTTACAAAAGAATTTAATACAAAGAGTTTAGGGGGTTGGAGAAGAAAAATAAACCAAAACAACATTAGAGAAGACATTACCTCAAAATCGGGTAACTCTTTTTGATTTGAGCCAAAGGCTTCCTTGGTAAGAGTTCTGCCCAAAGTGAGGCTTCTATGAGTAATATAGGGATGTTGGGAGAGTATTTGGGTAGAGGTTTGCCGATCCAAATGGCTTGAAGGTGTGAATAAGGTGGGAGAGGTGGGGGCCTTTTATAAGTGGAGAGGAGGGGCTCTTTTGGAAAGATTGAAATGTTACATTATTATACCATGCTTTTCGGATTCTAAAGGTCCCACACTTATATAATTCGTGGCTAAGGTGATAAGGGTTCGAACTATCTTCATCCAATAGCCTTTGGACAAGTGTAAGCCTTGTATTGTTCATTATCTTCTCATTTTATTTAAATCGTTAAATAATGAGGTCATCGCCACATCATAATGATGTCATATATAATTTAATTTATTTAATGTCTAAAAATTATAAAAAAAATACTATGATGTAGGAAATCTTTTTAGATTTCTAATGAATATTTATAATCAAAATTTGGACTTGTGTAACCCCACGTAAAAATTGTTTTAGTAAAACATTTTATGTTTGTGTCATTTTTTACTTTAACATTAAATAAAAGGTATTTATGTCATTTTCTAACTAAAGTGGCTCCATGGGGTCCCCAAGTTGACCCATGGGTTGTATTGGTCGGCCATGACTCATCCAATAGGAGTAGGACAAGTGTCATGCTCATCTCATATTATTATAACATTATTTGTACCTTAAACTACACTAATTACCTCTAATCGCGATTAAGAACTTAAAAGTTACTATTCACCAAAAAATTATTTTAATCTCATTGAACCAAATTTTACTTCTTAATGACAACCATGTATGTCGGATTTTTGAAAATCAAATCACAGAAGTGGTAATATTTCATTTAAACGAAAAATCAGTTATTTAACTACCACTTAGTGGTTTCACTATTCATCAAAAATTGAAGTTTTTCAGAACAATGCCAAAATTTCACCCTAAGCTATAATTGATATTCCGAATTCAAAAATGATGTCTATTTTAAAAAATTCCAATCATATAAGTTTCATTAATTAATTTTATAATTAATTCCCGCTGTCACAACAAATAGCGTGTTTTTAAGAAACAATTTATATCAAAAGATTGACAATTGTTTATGTCCAATTTTAATGTTAAATTAATTATAATGACCACCATTGGATAAAATAGTAAAAATATATTCTAATTATACTTTAAAACCACTAAATAGTATAATTTATCACTATAAATTATTTTGATTAAAAAAGTTGTTTTTAAGTATTTTTCACAATTCATAAAAAATTAGAAGTTCTCAGAAAAATACCAAAAATTCAACATAGGCTAATTTCGATATTACGAATACAAAAATGAAGTCCATTTTGAAATATAAAATTTCTATAATTTTAAAAAGTGGTTATTACTATTCATAACGGCTACTTTGATTAGTCGCGGTGTTTTAGAACTCGAAGTTGCGTACAATGCAAGCTATTGCATTATTGAAAGAGAGGCGTATCGTGGAAGCTCGGGGTGTTACAATAAAGGCTTGGACATAGGGGGTATTTTGTTTTATGGAGGTAATCACACCAAAATATGACTCGAGACACAGGTGGTCAGATTTTTTGGTCTACTCAAGAGGGATGCACTATTCTATAACCTGATGAGACATGCCCTAATGTGACCTTAGGTAGGGTTTTTTTGATGTGATCCATGAATTCACACTATAACCCACCTTTTATATGGTTTTTTATAATTTAAATTGAACAATTTAAAATAGATAAACTAAAATAAGGTTTTCTAATTTTTCTTATATTTTGTTGTACAATAACCCCACATCTTATCCCTTATTCTCATCCTCTCTAAGTGACTTATAACCCA
The DNA here is from genome assembly GCA_963277665.1 of Viscum album. Classification (NCBI taxonomy): domain Eukaryota; kingdom Viridiplantae; phylum Streptophyta; class Magnoliopsida; order Santalales; family Viscaceae; genus Viscum; species Viscum album. Next base: position 39,967,881 of record OY728150.1, read on the forward strand.
TTTGATCCTTAATTTTCAAACCTTTTATCCCATAGGATAATTTCATGTATTTCTATCATTAATTTTCTATTATTTCTTTAAGTATCTCATTATTATATTATTTTAAACCAATTTTTACCTAATTAGGGATTTTTCATATTTTAGAGAAAATATCGATCTAAGTCTTTTTATCTAATAATATTTAATAATCTGGATCCTAATATACTAATGTAGGCAGTCCCTAACTATTCTTTGTGTTTTATATGTGTTTTTGTATATCATGTGATATGTAGTTTCACCATCCATGTGTGATTGAACTAAAATTAATCAAACTTGTTTCCCTTGACCTTGTGTGAGTTTGGTAAGGGTGTATACGGCTATGAAAACCACTTAGATTGTTATAATTTTGTTTCATGGTTGTAGAGATCCATGAGATTCAAATAAAGTTAGTTGATCTTTATACATGGAATCTAATTATAGTTTATCTGAGTTATATACTGATATAGTAGAGCTTATTAGGTGTCAGTTAACCTCCTTTAATAGAATATGTGTACTTATCCTAGGATATATCCAGTGTTTGGCTTATAGAGAGTATGGTACATTAGTGTATAGCCAATTTTGTATTTTTTGATAGTGTATAAACCACTCCTTTATACTAAAAGGTTTGTATGGGAATATTCCATGGGTATGACCTAAATAGGGGTTGGTATTTGAGGACCAACCTAGTATGGGTTATAGAGGTATAAAATGATATGCCAAACCTTAAATTCTTAATTAAATATTCTTATACTATGAACCTTAAAGGGATGATATGAGATGGGTTGAGAATTAAATAGATCCAGGCCACATTTCTCATGGTGCTCTTACTACTGTGAGATGGATGAAGATGTTATTGAGATGATATTATTTTAGATTTCATTCCCATTTAGCCGAACGAGACCCTGTCTACTGAAAGAATTAAAAATATAAGACACTATAATTTATTAAGAGATAACATAATGTTCTGTAAAAGTGTAATTAGATTTTAAATATTCCATATGAACACATGGATAGAATAAAAAGATGGTAAGGGTAGATTTTTTTAAGGAATATGGATGAGAATAATGTAAAACATCCCATTTACAAAAAATGTGGTAAGAAGCATTTGGGGAAGTGTAGGAAATAAAGTAGAAAGTGATAAAAGTGTTGAAATATGGAAATTTAGCTCGAAATTGTTATAAATATGTAAAGCCTCAACATCTAACTATCAATGAAAATGGAAGATGGTGTATGAAAAACCATCTTTGCAATGCTTTAAGTGTAGGGAACTTGTGAATTTCTCTAATCAATGTCCAGATCAAAAGAAAATGGAGGGAAACCACCATCAAGACCAAAATAGGAAATGGGATAAATTTCATTCTTTTTTGATTTTAATGACTAAATTTTAGCCTCTAAATTATGTTTTGGAAGGTTCACACATTGTACACTCAAAGCTAGAAAGTGTATTTTTTTATTCTGGTTCCACACATTCTTTTATTCCATTTATGTTTTAAAGAATATAACGTTAAACCTTGATTTTCTAGTGGTGGAGTTATTTGTTAAAACTCATAGATAAACTATTCAATCATTAAAGATATATAGTAATTACCCTTTTATCTTTTGTGGGTAAATATCTCTTCAAATTCTATGGACATTCTGATAGTGTAATTTGACATAATACTTGGGATGGATTGGTTGTGAAATTATAATTCCGTGATCAATTTTAAAAGAAAATATATTTTATTATTTTTGAAGGGAAAACCATTAATCATATTTAAAGTATATATTTTCAAGCATGATCCTTTCCAAGAACCTCCACTTATTTCCTTATTTATGTAATTGATTAGTGAAGAATAAGAAGAAAGAGAAATTTAAAATATAGGTTATGTACCTATTGTTTGGAAATACATTTATATATTTCCTAAAGAGTTTCCAGAACCTCCCCTATAAAGAGAGGTATAGTTATCAATTAAAATAATATGTGGATCCAAGACAATATTTAATACCCCCTATAGAATAGAATACATGGAGTTATAGGAAGTAAAGAAGTGACTTCAGGATCTTTTGGATAAGGGTTGTATTCAAACAAGTGTGACACCTTAGGGAGAACCTATTCTCTTTGTAAAGAATAAGGATGGATCAATATAGATACTATTTGATTATAGAGAACTTTATGGGATCATAGTGAAGAATAAATATCCTCTTATAAGGATTTATTTTTTATTTCACTAGATTTGTAGAGTCAAATTCTTCACCAAGATTAACATCTGATCAATGTATTATTAGTTGAAGGTGAGGAAAGAAGATATAACAAAGACTTCCTTCCAAACAAGATATAGTCATTATGAGTTTATTATTACGCCATTTTATTGACTAATTATCCTACCATATTTATGTATTTAATAAATAGAGTCTTTATGAACTACATTGATAAATATTTGTGGTGTTTATTTATGATATTGTGATATATTCTAAAATTCCTGAAAAGTATGAATATTATATAAGTTTCATATAAAATACTATTATCAAAGAGAATATTTATTGTAAATTCATAAAATATGATTTCTAGTTACAAAACTCTCATTCTTAGAACACATCATGACTAGTGAAGCAATCTCAGTAGATCTAGTAAAGGAAATTTTTTTCGAAGAGTGTTCAAGTCCTACAACTGTAACTAATATTCATGGTTTCATTAGTCTATCATGATACTATAGAAAGTTGGTGAAAACAAATTCATGGATTTATAATCTACTAACCATTTAACTATAAAGGGAGTTTATTTTATCTGGATAAAGGAGTGTGAAGAAAGTTTCAATTAATTAAAGAACAGGTTGGTTAGTGGACCTATTATAAATTTACCCTCTAATGGGGAAGAATTTTTCATTTATTAGGATGCATCCTTAAAGGTACCTGGATTTGTAATGATTAAAAATGAAAAAAATATTTCTTGCGCATCGTGGAAATTAAATCCCCATGAATGGAATTACCCTATCCATGATTTGGAGTTATTCAAAACGATCTTAATATTAATGATATGGAGATACTATATTTATGGGGAAAAGTATTATAATACACTGACCAACAGAGTCTGAAGTTTATATTCAAACAAAAGTAAATTATCATGAGATAAAGGATATGGTTGGAACTTCTTAAATAATATGATTTATTTATCCATTATCACATTGGGAAAGAAAACAAATTCACTAATTCATTGAGTAAGAAGGATCATGGTGTTCATGAAATGATGTGAATTGAAAGAGATCCATTGATCAAGGGTATAGTAAATTTTCATATGGGAATCATAATGTAAGGAACACCATAATTAATTTCTAAAAATATTACACAACCATCACTTTGGAATAATATAAATGATTATTAAATATATATGTGAAAATACAAAATAAGGTGGAATCTATAAGAAAAAGTAAATCCTTTGAGTTCAAAATTAATGAAGAGTGAGTCGTAAGTTTTTTTCATGTCTGTGTGAACCATAAAATCCTAAGATAAATAGGGATGTATTGAATAATCCACATATCTCAAACTTATAAATCCACCCAGGAAGCTTGAATATGAATCTAGGTATTTGAGATCATTATTCACGGGATAATATGAAGAAAAATATCATTGAATATACATAAAATTGTCATGTATGTTAGTAAGTTTAAGACGAAAGGAAAACTTATAATAGGATGATGCAAACATTACCCATACCCACAGAGAAATGGGAAAACATCACCATGTACTTTTTCACTGGTCTTATAAATATATCTGAAATAAATAATTCTATATGGATTGCGTTAGATCGTTTTACAAAGACTACTCAGTTAATTGAAATTATATGGGATTCTCACTCAATTAACTTTCAAGGATATACATTAGAGAAGTGGTGAGACTGCATAGAACACCACATTCAATTGTATCTGATAAATATCTAATATTTATCCCAATTTTTTGAAACAATATCAAACATGATCTAAACACTAAGTTGAACATTAGTGTAACTTATCACCCCCAAAAGGATGAATAATATAATTGAACTATCCATACACTATAAGACATGTTGGGTTCTTGTTTGATGGACTTTAAAGTAGGATGTGATTAATATTTTCATCTTTTCATGTTCTCGTACAATAATATTTTTCACTAGAGAATCCAAATGGATCTATATAAATATCTTTATGGGAAGAGGTGAAAAATATATTCATGTTTGGATGAAGTTTGTGAACACAAGATGACGGGACATGAAATGGTTGAGGAAATGATAGAAAAGTTAAAAACCATTTAATTACACATTAATGCTACATAGAGTTAATGGAATATCTATGATTATAATCATCAATGAGACCTAGAGTTTGAAGTTTTAGATAAAGTGTTCCTACACATATCAATATAGAAGAGAGTCATGATATTTGGGAATAAGGGTGATCCAAGTCCCAAGTACATCATGCACTTTTATATTCTTGATCGCATAATATTCGTGGCCTATCAAATGGTATTCCTCAAAACCTTATCTCAAGTATACAACGTATTCCATGTATCCCTATTAAGGAAGTACATATTTGATCCCTCACATATACTAAATTCAACTTCTAGAAAATGATCTCTCTTATTAGGAGTATTCGGAAAAGGTCATGAAATATAGAGATAAATTTCTACACAACATGATAACTAACCTAGTAAAAATACTATGGATAAACTATATGTATGAGGAGGTAAAATGGGAACTGGAGGAATCCATTAAGTATAATACCCACACATGTTTTCACCTTAGTATATAAAATGAAATTTCAAAAATATTCTTCTTTTAATAAAGTAACTCTTTCCTCTCAACAAATTTATACTTTATTTTATAATAGAAGAACATAAACAGACTTTTACATTTCATAAGAACATTACACATCATGCACATATATGGACTAATACAAAAAGAAATAGTAAATGGATATATACTTATAAGAATAGAAGATTCACTAAAAACTCCATATGTTTTAATTACCTTAAGAATATTTCCCATTCTATAAATATTGTAAAAAGAGAGGTGTTATGAAAGTAATTGAAATTATTAATGAATGTGTAAGAACCTTCATAAGTGAAGTAGTGAGTGATAAAGTGAGAATGATGGTGTATTTATAGGGATATATGGTTGTTTTCCATTATTATTATCATCCAATATAGTTGATTTTCATTATGACTATTATTCAATAAAACAGTTGGTCATTATTATTATTGGTTATGTAGATTCAATTAATTGATTATTGGGATTATTTTATGAAATAACTAAAATTGTACTTTTAGAGACTATAAATATATTCCATTAAGAATATGTTTATTAATAAACATATAAGTTTTAAATAAAATATATTTTCATGAAATAATCTTATAAAACACTTTTAAAATGATAATATATTTTAACAAATCCCTAAGTAATTTTAATAGAAGGCAAAATGTTTAATATGATTTAAGAATTGTTAATTTTCAATAAATTAGGTTATTTAATTAAAATTAAAATTTATCATATTTTGATAAATATTTTGATAATATAAATATCAAATTTTGACTCAACACATCAAAAAAAATTTAAAGTGAATTTTAAGGAATTTTCTGACAAATTTTACTTTCTGGTGAAAAGGTAAAAAAATACCACTTTATGAATATCGTGATTTTATTATGGAATTATTATGTCTACATTATTAAAAAATTTATGAAAACTTTTATTCATTCAAAATATAAAAATTAATTTGAAAATATCAATTTTAATTTATAACTTTATACTTTACTTTTTGGAATAAAAAATTGGATTATTAAGATAAATATTATTTTTAGTTTCTGGGAATTAAATGGGTTGGTTATAAGGTAATTTTTGAATTATGTATGCTTTTAAAATCCACATACCCTCACTCTTTCATTAAAAATAAATAAAATTGGTTATAATTCATTATACCTATAAGTGGTTAGATTATATAATAAATTATCTAGTATTTAAACCCTTTAAACCACCTCTCCTCAGGTATAAATTCCCACCACCACTTCCCATTAATATCCACTCTAGATACCTTAAGCATGAAATTATAATAATTTCCCTATCTAAATATCCTTCAGGGTGTCTTTGCAATGACCTGACCCGATAGGGCCTTCCTGGCTGGCGGCAAGTCAAGTTGTCACATCCCCAATCCTACCTCCAATAGGCTAGGGGATAGCGACAAGTTCCAAGAAGGAATAATATAATATGGGTGGTCTTATCCTAATGTACTTGTATTAATGAACCCAATAATCTCCATGAAATAGTGTAGATAAATAATAAATGATAGTAACATCAAGAGTAAACCATACATTCAATAAACTCTAGGGAACACACAAACTATGAAAAATTAATCCAAAGTGTAAAGGGGGAAAATACATGCCCAACCATAAATGGAGTCCCAACATGAAAAAAACTATAATAATAAATAGCTAAGACATCCTGACTATGGATCTCTAAGTATGACCACCATATGTTGTCAGTGCACTCTAAGTATCAGTATGCTCCACCAATGTCACCACCAAACTCCCCATTATCTGCATAATACATGACACATGTGGGAAAATCCCATGCAGGGGTGAGTATATACATACCCAGTATGACACCATAAAATATTTAAATAGATCAATAGAAAGATACAGTAAAGGAAAAATCAACCTATAACAATAGGGAAATGAAATCCTTAATAGATATATTTGATCAAAAAGAAACTCAGATGAGAGTGAAATGGGATCTCTATATCTACATCCCATCCTAGGAATATGACTCTACCTTTAACTCAAAAAAGTCCATCATCGATTCCCAGTGTCTCATGTTTCTTTTTTAGAAATCAATTTGGAGGACCTTCACCTCACCACTAATCCAAAACCTGAGGGACACAATCTTCAATAGATGACATGCTCCTTATCATGTTAAGGGGTTACAATCAATAAATAGAGTGATTTTTCCCTAATGCGATGGTGGATACTACTTAGTGAACAAAATACTCATTACCGAGAACAATAGGGGGTACCAATGAGTAAATAGATAGAGGACCCGCACCCTGGTTAGATAGTGGGGTGCCACTTAGTGAATGGAGGACCCATGACCTATTAAGATAAGGGGTGCCACTCAGTATGTAGAGGCCCCACACCCTAGTCCATTATGGGGTACCACTTAGTGAATAGAGGACTCACACACAAGTGTGTAAGGGGGTACCGCTCTGTAGATTGAGAGGAATGTGGGGGACCTATGCTCAAGTGTGACATGGGGTTTCTAACCTTGAAAACACTAAGATGACCCTTCCTTGATCACTATCATCATTGTGAGTTTCTTGAAGAATCATCATGCTCAAAACACCTCACATCATATCTCATATTCCATAATGAATGGCACTATAACGATCTACATAGAAAAACACTTAGTATAGGCTACTTCTGGTCCAAAATCCAAGTCCTGGTGAAGGATATAGTAGAAGAAGAAGTTTCTAGTGGAATACACAATGTGTATGAGGTTCCACATAGTGTGTGACCTCAGCCACCATCTGGATGTATTCTCCCCTAGACATGGCTTGGGAATCCATGTCACACTACTTGATTTGTACTAGTTGTACATGGTGTGTCTCAACCACTCAAGGTTTCTCATGCTTCTCTGATCGTGTTCGTGTACATATACCTTTTCCCATGTGCATGGTTTTGTCCTAGTATCCTAACAATGTCCAATTATAAATTCATCCTCATTTACTATGGTCATTCTTGTGTTCATAGCTGTGTTTGTGCCCATGTACTCTCAAAGTACATATCGAGCTGCCAGCACAAGTTCACATGTCATCTTATGGGTTCACATGGTGTGTGATATGTTTCTTCACTCAAAAGAATTACCTTCATAGCCAGGGGACTATGTAGTGTGTGTTTTTTCACAATACACACTGTATACTTGGATTTTCATTGGAATTTAAGTTTATTAATATGGATCCTAGATCTTCTTCTTTCACCATGGATTGATCCTATTGGCCACTTAAAATCCACTTATATCAATTTTTAGGTCATTGGTCATTGATCTCTGGCCTTCGACGACCAGATATCAGGAATCGGTTCTACTTTCATTGATCTACCACGCATCCCATGAACCTTCCATCATCACTCAAGATCCCAAGTCCATGGATTTGTCACCAGAATTCCACAAAAAATCTTGATCCATATGAAAATAATGATTCCATTATTTTTTCTCTCATCCTCCATGAATATGTGGGTTTTATTTCACTTTATCCCACACTAAAAATCTCAAATTACAACCTTGAGGAACAATGGTGAAGAACAAGGGTGGGGTAGTATATAAACTAGGTGAAACCATCATTGGACAAACATTCCCATAAAACAATCACCAAAATAGATGGAGTTTAGGGGATGATCTCATGTGTAACACAATAATTATATCAAATAAATATGACCAATATATTTTGGGGATCATGGAAAGAATTTAAATGCATAGATCGAGAAAATAAGATAAGAATTCATGCATAATATTTTAATAAAAGGAGTAGAAACCACAAATAATGATTCCTACCTTGATTTAGGATGTATTTTTCATGAAGAATTCACTCTCTAGTGATGAAGATGATCTTTTTCATTCACATCCTCTTGATCCACCTTGATTTAATCACCATTCATCATCTATTTATGATCCCCATTGAATAAATTCTAATCCCCTTTGAAATTATCTTAGGTTTATGTTTCTAACCCTGGTGATTTTTTATAACTAGGTATTTATAGTGTAACTTAGGTTGTTCTAATTTAAAGTAAAATAAATAAATAAATAAATTGTATTAATTAAATGATCCACCCAATGGATTATTTCTTTGGGACATATGATATCGACCAACCTTAGGTCACACCTACTGTAAACCCCATTTTCTGGAATCAACCATGGTCTTAGATTTTCCATATGATGTCTCGAATAATAAGAAAATAAGAAACACTAAAATGATGCATTCATGTGAATTAAAATATATTATTTTTAATATATTGATTTTGAGGTCCCAATACACCCAAACATTGTATTGACTATGAAGATAAATATAGATTTATATACATGGAAATATTCAGAGTAATTAAATATAATAAAACAAAAGTCGTTACATTCTCCCCTCCTTCAAGGATTTTTACCTTGAGAAGCACAAGATACAAAAAAATGCATGTTACTAAGTATTCATCTGACTCTCTCTCACCTTGGAGATATTATGTGTGATTGTTTTCTACCAAATAACATAGCCCAAATGAATTATCTATCCATGTAGGATCCTCTCCTTCTAATACTCTTTCACCTCCAGTTACTCCGATAAGGTGGCTCCATCCTAGATGTCTAGCTTTACCCAGTCAATAATGTGCATAGGTTCATTAATGTATCTCCTAAGTTGTGATACATGAAAAAATTTATGCACCTGATATAGTTGTGGGGGTAAGTCTAGGTTGTAAGAAAACTCACCAACTCTCCATAAGATCTTGAACATCTCGATAAACCTTGGGGATAACCTTCCCCTGGCCAAACCTCTTAAATCCTTGTCATGGTAAGAATCTAAAGAAAGAATGGCCTAACTTCTCAAACTCCAAGGGATTATGATGAAAATATTTATAAGATTTATGTTTACTCTTTGATATCCTCATACTCTCATAGACCACCTAAACCTTCTCCATTATCACATGTACTATCTCTTCCCCAACCAGAGATGTCTTATTAATCTCATTACATTATAAGGGTGACTTAAGGTATCCCATACAGGGCCTCAAAAGGTTTCATGTCTATAGTATAGTGATATCTATTTTTATAAGAAAAATATACTAATAGAATATGGTCCTACCAGCTCTGACTAATTCCCAACACACAAACCCTCACTATATTCTTTAATAACTGGATAATCTGCCCGGTCTTCCCATCCATATGGGGGTAGAATGTTGTACTCATCCTCAACTAGGTCCATAATTCATTGTGTAGGCCTCTCCTCAAGTTTGAAGTGAATATAGAAACATGTTCGGAGACAATAATTGAGGTTACCCCATGATGTAAGATGATCTCCTACATGTACAACTAACCCGGACTATCCATAAAACATTTTCCCTTAATGTAAAGGAAGTGTGTCAACTTCATGAGTCATTTAATAATAACCCAGATGGAATCATGAACTCCCATTTTTTTGAATCCCCATCATTATGTTAATGGATTTGTCATCCCATTTCCACTCTGATATCTCAAGAGGCTGTGTCAAACTTTTTGGAACCTGGTGCTCAGTGTTCACCTGCTAACATGTAATACACTAAGAGACAGACTCAGTGACTCTCTACCTCATAAAAGAATATAAGAACTATCACTGAAGTTCCTTGTACATATTTTCCACATTAGGATGTATAACTAAGGATGAATTATTAAAATCATTCATCACCTCATCACACATTGTGACTGGAACCACCTTCTATCCCTAGAAAAATATCACATGCTCCCCTCCTTTTGAAAATCCATATAGTGCATATATTTAGAACATCTATTCATGTAGAACCACATAGTTGATGTCTATCAAATAGGACTCTCACACACACTAAATAATATAAAGAGTCACAACCATAAATTGAAGAAAAATTACACCACTCTCCTCCACTAGGTTCAACTGTAAAGAATCCAACTGCTTAGATGCCTCCTCCACTAGGAAAGAATGGTACTTACTACTTAGAGTATCTGCCACCACATTGACTCTCCAAGGATAATATAATATCTTGATTTCATATTTATATAGAAACTACAAACAATGCCTCTATATCAGGTTAAGATCTCTATGAGTGATGATTTACCTCATACTCTAGTGGTCTAAGTATACAAAAATGTTCTCCCGAAAAAGATAGTGCCTCCACATCTTTATAGATAAGAATACTGCTACCAAATCTAGGTCATGGGTATCATAGTTCTACTCATGGTTTCTCAACTACAATGACACATATGAAATAACTTCATTTCTATACATCAACAAACAACTGATCCCATCTCTATAGGCATCGCAAAACACTCTGTAATTCATGCCCTCTTTTGATAGTATCAACACAAGAGAACAACTCAACCTCATCCTAATATCCTCAACGGATTTTTGACACAACTCAATTGAGATAAATGGATTCTCTTTAGGTGTATGGAAGTTTAAATGGTATTTAGTCCTGGAGAATTCTTCCATGAAACTCCTATAGTACCCTACCAATTTAAGAAAATTATACACATCCTAGATGCTTTAGGGTGGCTCTCACGCATGCAATGCATCAATCTTCACAAATTCCATAGCTCACCCATGTTGAAAAATGACATTCCCTAGGAAGTGAACCTTGTAGATACAAAAATGAAACTTTTAGAGCTTACAATAATTTTGGTTCTCTTAGAGTAAGTCTTGGACTATCTTTAGATGCTCTGTATGATCCTCCTCAAACATAGAGTAAATGAGTATGTCATTTATGAAGAAAATCACAAAATTATCCAAGTATATATATAAGATCTAGTTCATCAGATACATAAACACTATGGGGGAATTCACCATACTGAATGGGATAATTGGGAACTCATGGTGTCCATATAAAAATCAAAATGTCATCTTTAGAATATCATCCCCACGAACCCTCAATTGGTGGTGTTCATACCTGAAATCAATCTTCAATAACCAACTAACGACTATGAATTGGTCAAATAGGTCTTCAATACTTATAAATAGGTACATTTTATATATAATTACCTAGTTCAAGTAATGATAATCAGTTAAAGGCCTCAATTTCTCATCCATTTTTTCATGAACATCGCTGGAGCTGCCTAGGGGGACACATAGGGTCTGATAAATCCCTTCTCTAAAAGGTCCTCCAACTGCACCCTAATCCCCTTAATCTCAGTATGGACCATATGACAATCCAAATAAGATATTGGTTTGTTCATGGGGTGAAAGTCAATTTATAATTCCATCCATCTTCTTGGAGGTAGTCCCAGAACATCCTCAAGGAACACATCCATAAATTCCTCCACTACTAAAGGAATCCAGATTCCTAAATATCTCATTGTGCCAAGGGACAAATTCACCAACATGTGGTTTTTGGTTTGTAGCCTCCTAATCATAAGTCCCACTCTCTCAACCATGTGATATCTATCACCAAAAAAGGAGAGTCTTTTCCCATCAGTATGAAATAATCTAACTCGTATGTGATGATAATAAATCTGGGCTTTCATAATGGATAAACAATCCATACATTAAATGATATTTTAAGGTTTCATCATGATAAAAAAAATAGGTCCCATGAGAAACCCTCTACACCAAGTTCCAGCTCTCACTGCCCCATAGATAAGTGATATCAAAGAAGTGTTCCCTATGGGAACCTCTAGACAAATATATTTAGTATAAAAATCAACTAGAAGTTATAGTTGTTTCACCATGTATATGTAGATTAAGGATTGAATCTCACTTATTTCTATCAATAATGGAGTAAGAGTTGAATAATAAAACATTTTCCCATGAATTATATCATGTGTATCCTGCTCATTTCCTTCCATAGAAAATAACTTCATGCGGCCATGACTGATACCTTTCTAAGCCTTGCATGGGCCACCTGGTGGTGGTGGTGGGATTAGCTCATGGAATTTCACATTACTAGAAACACCTCCATATGAATCTCCCCTACTCCTTATTATGCACCACTTCTGTGAAGGTCGCCCTGACCATGCTTGGGTGATCATTGATCATGGTGTTTCCTCTACCATGGTGTTCTATCTCCTACCCGCCTACCCTCATTAGCTCAACGGGTTGACAAATAATAAGACAAATGAATTCACCCATAAAAATCATAGAATCTCCCCTCTCTGAGTAAACTGTACCTCTATGCAAACCCTAGGTTCCATATCCACATGACTAGGTCTGACCACAAGGATGTTTCCTACACCGAAACACTACCAAGTGGTGCCTACTATATGATATAGAGGACTCAGCACCATGACTCACACTGCTAGCTCTAGCTTCATGGTATCCCTCCAATAGAGATATCCCTATAATTAGAGACTTCTCTATCACTCCAACATAGATATAAATACACAAAGGGACCACAATGTAAATAATTTCTATGAATAGACCCTTCTCAAAATTCCATTCCCAAGATTAACCATCTCGCACCATGTTAAGGGAGTACCACATAATATTTTTGAACCTCTTGATATACTCAAAAAATTTCATATTACCCTATTGTAGATCTTGAATATCCTGGATTAAAATTGAGAAAAAGTATGAGGGGAAATATTTCTCATGAAATAGATGCTAGAAGTCAAAACATGATAGAATTATCTCATAATGTGTAAGTGTGACTATACTTCACAAGCACCCTGTTGCTCTATTTAAAAGTATGGTTTCCAGATAAACCATCTGATCAGTTAGGGTACACATGATATTGAAGAAATGGATCATAAACTCAATCCAATCATTCTAGGCCTAGGGATCTAGATCTCTGTGGAACCTTAGAAGTATCAATCACTATAAGTCGCGCAACACACTAAGCCTGCATGCATAATCATATTTACCTGCTAGAATTAACTACTTATCAATAGGTGGGGATCTTCTCCATGCCCACCTGGAGAAATCACCTCATGTGATGGACCCTAATTTGAGGCATCAACACTCATTGGATCATCATCATCATCCTAAATTCATAATTTGGATGTGTATATTCATGAATGAGCCCTGAAAGTGAGCAAGATATACCATAGTTAGATGAGAATATATATGGGGAGATGACTCAAGAAGAATAGTCAAAGGACTCAATCCAATATGATGCATGTACCAATATTACCTACAACCAATTTCTTGGTATTTTGAGTAAAAAAAAGGTACTTATAGTCATGTTATATGAATATTCATTTATTACACCAACACTAGTTTCTCTTTCCTAAAATCCATAATCAGGACACTTAAACTCCATTTCACTAAGTCCCAACTAATTCCTCATAAGGGGAAAACTCCAAACACCATCCTAATAAATTAACTTCTCTAATACCACTCTATAACATCCTGACCCACTAGGGCCTGCTTGGCCAGCGACAAGCCAAGCCGTCACAACACCAATCCCAACTACAATGGTCTTGGGGATGGTAACAAGTTCCAAAAAGTAAAAATATAATTTAAGAGGCCTTATCCCAATGTACATGTACACATGCACCCAGCCATCTCCATGAAATAGTGAAGAGGAATAATAAAAGACAATAAAATCTAGATAAAACCATGCATGTAATAAACTCTCAAGAACGAAATAGAGTATGAAAATATAATCCAAAAAATAAAGGGTAAAAATACACACCCATCTATAATTGAAGTCCCAACATCACATAAACTACAATAAGAAATAACTAAGATATCCCAACTTCTGATATGAAATTTGAACCACTATATGCGGTCAATGAACCCAAGAATCACTATGCCTCACCGAACTATCCATCGTCTACACAAGACATGAAATATGTGGTAAAATCCCATGTAGGGGTGAGTATATACATACTCAGTAAGATTCCATGAAAACCCCAAAGGGAGAAATATAAAGATAAAGTAAAGGTCAGATCAACCCATAACAATAGGGAAAAAAACAATCATAGATATAAATGATCAAAAAGAAACCCCGACAAGAGAGAAATGGTATCTTTATCTCTACATCCCAACCCATGATCCTGAGTCTTCTTGTATCTCAAATAGGTCCATCATTGATTCCTATCATCTCATGTGTCTGTCCAAGAAATCCATGCAGAGGACCTGCACCTCGCCAATGCTTCATAGGCTGAGGGGGAACAATATCCAATAGAGTAACCATGCCTCAGTACATCAAGGGGGTGTCACTCAATAGATAAAGGAACCATGCCTTGGTGCAACATGGGGGCACCACTTAGTGAATAAAGGGCCCAATCCATAAAATGATAGGGGTACCATTTAATAGATAAATTGATAGTGTAACCACACCCTAGTATGGTAGGGGTTCCACTAGGTGAATAGAGGACCTGCACCCTAGTATGATAGGGCTACCACTGAGTAGGTAGAGGACCCACACCTAGGTCCATTAGGGGGAACCACTTTGTAAAAAAAGGACCCACACCCTAGTTTGATAGAGGGGTACAACTCCATAGATAGAGAGGAATATAGGATACCCATCCCTTGTGTGATAAAGGTTTCTAAACCTAATAACTCTCAGATGATCCTTCCCTGATCATTGACATCATTGAGCATCTCTTGAAGAAGTTTCATGCTCAGAACACCTCACTTAGTATCTTATATGCCACAAAGAAGTCCACCATAATGTTATACAAATAAAAAACTTAGGATATGATACTTGTGAAACAACATATTTGTCTTGAAGTAGGATATATAGGGGGAATAAGTTTCTAAGGGAATACACAGTGTGTATGGGGTTATACATGACATGTGACCTCACCCTTCCACCTGGATGTGTTCTCCCCTAGACATGTATTGGGAATCCATGTCACACTACATGATGTGTACTAGTTTTACACTGTATATATTATCCACACGGGACCTACCCATGCTCTTTCAGACATGCCTGTGTATATTATCCCACGCCCTTGTACATGGTCATGTCTAGGTATCCTAGTCGTGTTTGAGTACATAGTCATTCCAATTTACTCTATCCATTCCCATGTGTCTAGTAATGTTTGTGACCATAAACTAATAGATTATATTTGAAGCTATTAACAAAGGGTCACATGACATATGGTTGGTCCACATGGTGGTTTATATTTTTCTATGACCAAAACCAAAGTCATTGTAACCAGAGGACAATACGACATATGTTCTTCACAATACACATCGTGTAGTTGAGTATTTCATAGAAACATAATTTTATTCATTCAAATATTATATCATCCATTTATACCACTGATTGTTTATTTTTAACACTTTAAATCTATCAAAATGAAAGGTTAGGTCACCGACCATCGATCTCCAGCCTCTGATGGTTATATATTGGGAATCTGATCTACCGTCAACAAACTATCGCATGTCACATGTGCCTTCTATCACTGCTCTAGATCCCATATCCATGGAGTCATCACCCAAATCCCATAATGAATCTTGATCCATCTGTCAATCACTATTTTGTTCATTTTTTTACATCTTCCATGAATCTAAGGGTTTGATCATGCTCGAACCGACCCTGAAAATGTCAAGACACGACCCTAAGGTACAACTATGAAGAACACGAAGAACGAAGGGGGGAATCACATAAACAAGGTGGAACCATCATTTTACAATTGTTCCTAGAAAATGATAATCAAAATTAGTGGAATCTTGGGGATGGTAGAAACCACAACACAATAATTATATCAAATCAATATATTTAACATATTGTGGGGCTCACGTGAAGAATGGAAAATAAAAGTTAAAGAAAATTAGATAATAAATCATGAAAAATATTATAATCAAAGGGTTGGAAAAAATGATGATTCATACCATGATTTAAGAATGATCATTGGTGAATAATGTTTTCTATAGTTACGAGGATGATTCGTTGTATTCTCTATCTCTCAATCCACCTCAATTGGATGGTCATTTATCATCTAATCCCAATCTTCCAATGAATAACATCCAAGACCCCTGTCAAATCCTCTTGGGGTTATGAAGATAACCCTACAAATTTATTATAATTGGTTATTCATGGAGTAATTTATGCCGTGGGTATTTACAATAAAATAATTAATTTTTTATTTATTTTAATTAAATAAACCCTCCAATGGCCTCTTTCCTTGGGACGTACGACACTGACCAACATTAGGTCATACCTAGGGTAAAACCCACATTTCAGAATCAACTATGACTTTAGATTTTCCATTTAAGGTCTCAAAAAATGTTAAAAAATGGAGAACTGAAATGATGCATGTGTGTACATTAAAATAAATTAATATTTTTAATATATTTATTATGGGTTCATGATACACCCAAACATCACGTCGAATCCAAAAATAAATCTAGATATATATATATGGAAATATTAAAAGTAAAAAATAAAATAAAACTATACTCATTACAGTCTCCAAGTTTTGAAGTTTTCCCTCTATAATATTTAGGAAGTTACTCTTAAAAGTAAAGGTACTCTCCTCTTATTCTTTATCATTAAATTATCTCATTTTTTTGTGTCTTATAGATGTAAAGATATATATTTTAATTTAATTTTGATATTTTAATTACTAAAAAATAGTTTTTCATTAATGAGAGACTTCCATTCTCTATAATTATTTATTTTACTTAATCCATGTTGTATATCGACATGCTACCAAAATCATTTCATTAATTTTCCTCTTTTCATGAAATATTATGATATTATGAATACCCAAAACTACTCTTTATGAATGGGTACTCAACTAGAGGTAACTGTAATTTATTGATTCATGATTTACATGTATGAAATCCAAATTTTCTACTCATGGGGTAAAAATGATTAAAATTTAAAGTCTTAAAAAATCTATGTACTCATTAATTTTATATGAAACCCATTCTTTATTTTCCATGGGTTACTAATGATTTTTTATTGTGATCTATGTGGAACACATGAATTTATACCTATGAAGGGTTCACCCTGATATCAATCCATCATGTTGTGTAAATAATTAATCTCTAATGATAACATGTTTTATGATAACTTGGTGAATAACCTTAGTAATTATGTAGGATGTCACCTTGGTGATAAACCTTGGTGATATGATTATGAATGTCTTATTTTTATGTTTTATACACATTTCCATGTTTTATATCAAGTAATTGTGATTATTAAATCACTATATAGCTCATGTTTTATCCATTATGATTGTTCATGTTACATTTACTTTGTTTCACTTATATGGATTTATGCTCACACTTTTCTATTAATGTGTATCCCCAAGAAATTACTTGAAGTGAGGTGACCCAGGATGGAATAACTACTGAGTCTTTAAAAATGATTAAATAGTGTATATGTTTATGTTTTCCTTTTGTAATTCATGTATTATGTACCTGGTTTCCATGAAACTAGACCAAAAAAGATCCTTAGAAGTTATTAATGTAAAATTTTTGTAAGGAATTATGTTAAAAGCAATTTATTAAAAAGGGAATTGTCATAGTTTGGATGGGTTATATGCTATTGAGGGTTTTGGCAGGACCCATAGGTTGATTTTTGGAAGTTATACCCAGGTTTAGGATAAATTTTATAGTAGGTTTAAGTTCATGCCACATCATAAGTCATTTCGGCACGATGAAGTCCGTATAGGATTACCTTTTGGTGTAGGTGGTCAATTCACTACAATGAATAAATATTTCCCCATTAGTCCCTAACCAAGGGATTGTTTCACAACGATGGAGGAGGTCTTGTTGCAATGTGACCCAAGACCCATGTGGTCATGTTTTTTTATTCTTCCTTGAGGAGGTTCACTACTCCATATCATAATGGTCCACACTATAATGTGACTCAAGGCAGGTGAATTTCACCATGAGGCATAAGGCCACACTTAAACCCACCTCATATGTTTGAAAAATAAAAATTAAATGGTTTGAAATGGAAAAACATAAATAAGGGTTCCTTATTTTACCTAGAAGCATCTTAATGTCTGACACTCCTCTTCTCCCTTGTTCCCCACCTCTCAAAAGGACCCCCCATTTAAGCTTGAATTTTCAAACTGTTCATCATATCGTATTTCCACGGGTAAGTCTATCACTACAATTTCATTATTTATATGATTATATCATTATTATATTACTTTATGATAGTTGTAACATAATTTAGGTATTTTTTTAGATTTTATTGAAACCATTGATTTGGGATATTTCGTTTAATGATATTAAATCGGTAGGCTCCTGATGTACTATAATATGTTTTCCATAACCATTTTTAATGGTTTATAAGTATTTTTATGTGATGTATTATATGGGATCTCACCTATCATGTGTAATTAACCTGAAATTAATCCAAATTATTTACCTTGTACTCATGATATTAGGTTATGGATATCAAATTCCATGATAGACCCTCTGATTTTTATAATTTGGTGTTGTGGTCACTGATGGCCATGAGCTTAATATAAAGTGGGTTAATCCTTATACTAAAAAAATCCAATTATTGGCCCTTTGAGTTATAACATAACACAGTGAATTTTATTTGGTTTCAATTAACCTCATTTAATAGAAAATATATACTTACCCTATGAAATAATATGGTTTTGGCTCTTAATGATAATGAGAAATTAGTTATATCCACTTTAGATTTATTGAAATATATAAGGGATATGTGCAAAACTTCTTTAAACTAAATGGTTCATAGGGGACTATACCATTGATAAGACCTAGATAGGGGTTGGAATGTGAGGTCCAACCTAGTATTTATTATATAGTTATGGATATTATTCCCAACCATAAAAACATAATTAAATATTATTATCATATAAACATTAAAGTGTTGATATGAGTGGTAGAAAAACATATTGGTTGAGACCGATATAGTATTGGGTCAACTTTTTCATAGTATCATTATTACTTTGAGATGGATAAAGATGTTATTAAGTTGATATCATTATAGAATCAGGGTTTATTTTCCTCATCATCTTGATATGATCTAGGATCAAGACTCCCAATGTTTCAGATCATTCTATACTTGGGCCACTTTCTCATTGGTCTTACTATTGTCCTAATAAAGGGTCATACTTTTTATTGGGTGAGATAGTATAAATAGGGGTTATTTTCTCCTTTTCTCTATATTGATATGTCAGGGTCAAGATACCTATTGGGTGAGACCATATAGACAGTGGTAAACATTCCCCTTTTTCATGATATTCATATGAAGTGATCGAGATACCATCAATTTATATTGTTATACCCATGATCCACTTTACTGTTAGACTTATATTGAGTTGAACCTTGATTAATAGACCATGGGATGAAACTAAGATATTCATGAGTTGTACTTACCATGGTCTTTAAAATATTATAAGTTATGATAAAGATTTTTTAGGACTAACACTGATACAAGCATGGGGTCACATATAACTTTATCCTTATATTTTTATGTCTGGTGGTAAAGATGATTTATGGGATGAAATATTTATAGGCATGGTAACATACTTCCCCTTTGTCTTTATGGTTTATTGGGATATGGTTAGAGGCACCTTGACACTGGTCGAAGTAGGTATGGTCACACCCTAGGTGGATGGTTGAGAAATTAAGGGTGTGACATTATTTATGATTGTTTTTGTTATTCATTATTCTATCATATAACTTCATGAATTAGACTATATATTCTATAGGTACACTATTGGTGGGGGCCTATTAAATTGTACTCACACCCTTATCAGGTTATATGGTTCCCAAGAAGAAATTATGGTTCATGATCCGGGTAGGGGAAAGGGTGTTACTATTTATGGATAAGATATAGAGAAAGGTTGGAGTCTAGAGATAGAACCAGACATAAAATTATAACCAGATTTGTATTTATCTCCACTCTTTTACTTTTTTTGGGATATCTGTTATATGATCTACCTATAGGATATCTTGTTCATATATATATTATGGTGTAACATTACAGTTTGTTATTTTTTTATATCATGGATTATATTGTTTATTGTGATTAAAACATAGTTGTGTTGTTCACTTTTATTATGTTTTCTATATCTTGTGACTATTTATATATATTTATTTCACTTTTTTGTTTATGGGAATTTTTACCATAGATGTTTTATTGTTTTAACGGTATTCATAGACCTTTTTCGTTGGTCGATTACCTCTGGCATATGGGAAGGTGTGCTTGTAGAATGTGTCACCTAGTTCAGGAATGGTGGAGGTAAAATAGGATGTGAATGAAATAATTTTACATTATTATATATGATATAGCTAGTGGATATAGGTATCAATAGACATGTGTTTGATGGATAACATGTAAAATCCCTTTGTAGATCGAGAAGTACTAATTCTTTATTAGTGACCACTCCTTTATTATATTTATAATTTCAAGAATTCATATTTATTTTTAAGGCTAAAAAGGATTATGGGGTTATAATTTATTGTTAGGTAATTGGGGAAAAAGTTTTATGAAACTTAGAGAGATACTTTAAAAGTATTTTAGAGATTATTCAAAATATGTTTTGAATGAATATTCATAGGTTATTATATATAATGTGATACATTATGGAATTGATAATAGATTTCTATAAAAAGTTTAAGAAATTTTAAAAAGGAGTTTTAGATATTATTTCACAAGTTTTTGTATACTATAAAATATAATATGAAATTTTACAAAGTTAATGTAGATTAAGTGAAAGTTAGAAATTAATTAATATATACCCTAAATCCTATATACATGATATGTATTCTTCCATATATCATAGTTTATAATCTAACAAACCTACAATTTCAATGTTTGTTTTATTTAAATTCTATAAAATATCATGTAATTTTATGAATCCTGGTTATTGAGAGTGTTTTTGGTGTCCTAGGGTTGGGTATTGAGGAGTTGGTGGTGATTAGGGGAACAAAATTCAATAATTTGTAGGCTATCATGATGTGGTGAAGGACACTATAGTGCGGTGATCTAGAGATGGAAAATGTCATGATGCAACCACTAGGTTTATACCTTGAAGTAGCCATAGTGTAGACCATTGTGTCATGATATTGAAGGTCACTCAATCATGGCGATTCATGGGGTATTGGGTCCCTCTATCAGGGATTGGTTTCCCCACAATTCTAAGGGACATTTCATAAAGTGGCATGGGGATGGGTGCATTGCACCATGTCTATTATGGTCATTCCACAAACTACCTCCTAGAATGTTTTTTTATAATTTTAATTAATTTTTTTAATGGTTAATTTTTTTAATTTCCCTCATTCTTCCATTACCCTAACTCAGCATGAATTGTATCCCCTTGGATCCTACCTCCTTATATTCTCAATATTTTACCACCTAATTTATTACCCATTTAAATTGTCATTTATCAAGGTGGGGGGATATTTTTTGGTATTTTTAAAGTCATGAAAGACATAGATTACTCTTCCCCTCATTGTTTCCCCTTGGTTGATTCCAAACCTATAATTTTAAGTTTTTTTTTGATTTTAGGGATTTGGTGGATTTGACTCATTTAAGATGGCATAGCTTAGAAAGTTATCCCCTAAGGCTTGAGGTAAAAATTCATTACCACATTAAAACATTTATATATGCTTATATGGATTGTCATGTATGCGGTTATGTGCATTGTCTGACATTGTTCTACCTTGGGTACCAAAGTGGTCAGATAAGTCTTGATTGATGTAATTATCCCCTTATAGGGTAGAGAAGATTGGAATGTATTTTTCACAATGAAACCACACCTGGTATTTTGGATTAAGTTGGGGTTTTATACTTGATTAATTAGGATTATAGTGAGTAAATTAGGCTTGGTTAAGGTTCAGGTGAGCACATAGTTTAGATTATGGGTTGGGGTAATGAATTATATCAAATGTGAAGGTGTTGGGTGGGTAAGAATGGATAGTGTGAGTGGCCTAGAGGGTTAAGTTGGGAGTAGACAATGTCCTATTATTATAGAACCCTTATGACCTAGTTTTCTCTTAGGGATAGTGGTTAACCCTAAAGGATTGAGTGATGGATTAGTGACCCTATTGAAGGTTATATATTTTTGTGTTTATTTATGATGAGGTTATGTGACAACATCCTGAGTGAGAGGATGGTGTCTTATAGTGTGTTTTTGTGACCACATCCTGAGTGATAGGGTGGGGGCTTGTGATGTGGTTATATTCCTATAGCCTAAGTGAGAGGGTACTGGAATATATTAATAATGTGTGACCTCCCCTGGTTGAGAGGGTGTTGGTCAGGGAATCAACATGATATTGTGACTTGAGTAAGAAGATATTGGTCATGTTCTGATATATACCTATGTGATGAGATTAATTTTACTTTAAACATTTAGATGAATATGGTATGGTCTGGGTTCGTAGTGGCCTTGTTAGTGTATAATTCCCTGACAGGGATGTATTATTTCATGTTTATTTATTTCTATCAGTGCATACACTCACATATATCTATTAAAATTATTATAAGGATGTGTTAATGGTATTATATTGGGTTTTATTAATCACAACCTGCACGGACACCTAAATGCACATGCATAATTATTTATCAGGGATCTTACTAGGGGAAAGGACCCTACATTAGGAACTTGATAAAAAAAGGTGGGATATAGATAGGGGTGATTCCAGGATATACTTAGAGATATTTTAAAATCATACCTCTATCAATATTTTGTTTTTTTGTGTGATTATTTTATCTATTCATCACCTATCTGTTTGGATCCATTTTGTTGTATATGTATGACTGACATGCCTCTATTTTATTATTGTTTGTGATGTTACTTTTATGGTTGAATTATCATTATGATTAAATAATATCTTTATTTGTTTATTATTTCTTCTATAGTTTATATTGTTGATTATTACTTATATTGAGGGAATAATATCCCCACTAAATGAATTAGGACCTTCCTACTAGTTGGTGGCCTAATGCATACGGAGAGGTTCACATGAGTCTATATAGCACTCCATATTAGAATAATGATTTAATTCATTGAATTACAATAATAAGGGGTGTGATATAATGTATGACATGATTAATACCAAGATATATTATATTACTTGGTAATATATATCAATAGATACAAAATAATTGATATTGCACCTATGACTTACTCATATAATAGAGCACGCTATAGATATATCATTAATATTATAATATCAGTTAATCATATTTTATGATTAACATTGGAAGGTGAATGGTAAGTGTTAGAATTTAGTTTCTATTCCATGTAAGATATCATTGATTAATAATATTTCATATGATAAAATGATTAGTATAATTGATTCAGGGTTATAAATATTGTAAACATATGAATCACTCAAAGATTATGTCATGTTCAAAAAATGCATGGAAATGTCATGGATCATCCCCAATTTCTATATAAAGTGGCCAAGTCCATTTAAATGGGTGACTAATTACTTCATGTTAATTCACTTGATTCACCCCAAGCTATCTTCACCTTATTCTATTTCTTTGAGTAGTACTAGAATATAGTGGAAACAATGAGGATCTCACCTAAGAATTGGGTGATTCTTTAACCTATGGATATAACTAGGAGGAAGTAGTAATTTGGTTTCTTCATAGTGATATTAATCAAGATTATGGTTGAAGATAGGGAATTTGACCAATCATGTTGAAAGGTATACATATGCTATTTATTTTATAGTGTACATGGTTTTAATTTCATATTATAAGGATCTTTGTTTAGGGTTTATTAGTTTATTTTATTTATTTAATTAGTGTTATTTGATCCTGAGAAACCTATAAATATATAACTGGTTCCCAATGACACTAAACATAGGATTATAAGAATGTTTTAATGTAATGAATTTTCATTTTATGTATATAAATTATGTATATGTTGAACATAATCTGAAAGTGTTGGTATGGGGTCATCTTATTCTATATCATAGTAGAGTTCAGTAATTTTTGGGAATTATGATATAGAAACATGAAGATGTAAAAATTAGTGACATAAACTTTAGTTCTTGAAAACTAGTTTAAGTATCACTGGTATAGAAATATAGGGTTACAACATTATCTCTTTCTATATTGAGTCATTTTTTGAATTAATGTTCATAAAATTCTAAATATAACTTTAAGTATTTGTATTATGGTAAGTAAAAATATATAATAATAATAATAAAATATGATTATAAAATAAATGAAAAATTAGAGGCTGCAATTTATTTAAGGGAGAAGAATGCAACATCCTATATTTTGTAAAAGTATTTTTTTTTATTTTCACAATAAGTTATATTTGTGTAGAAATTAAATTTTATTTTTTATGTTATAAATTTATAAGTAATTTATTATCCACTAATTATTTATATTCCCCAATTAAATTAATAGTTTATATATGAAACTAGATGGTGAGTATATTATATAAATAAATAACATAAACCCCATAAAAGAAAAAAACAATATTATTTCATCAATATTAAACAATATATATATGAATAATAAATATATTCTATAAAATTAAAAAATTAAAATGGAATCATAAAAACATAAAAACAACATTACAATAATTTAGAAATATATAGGTTCATAATCTCCTATAAATATTTCATAGTTGAAAAACACTATAAAAGGAAAATAAAACATTGAAAATAAGAATGGAATTTTATAAATATTTTATAGAGAATCTAGAGAGAAAAGTATATGAATGAAATGTGATTGATTTAAGGGGTATATATGGGGTAGTAAATGATTATATGTCCATTATAAATATGTTTGTTAGAATAGTAATAAGACTGGTAGAATGGTGACCTGATTGTTGAATAGTAAAATATCAAATATGATTAAAATTCCAGCACATGAACATAAAAATACCACAAATTAATATTTAAAGTACTGAATATAATATTAAAATTCATCTAGATTAATTTTTTTGATTTCATTTATCTTTAATAATAATACCTTATTATTATAAAATCAATATAAATATTAAATTTACTGAAATAGTAAATTTATTTTTATAAAATGGATTGAAAATTTAGAAAAAAAATTATAAAAAGTAGTTAAGAGTGATTTTTTTTAATTTTATATAATAGTCAAATTTTTAGGTAAATTGTATAATATGTGATGGTATATTTAGAATAATATTTTTTACAAATAAATACGTGATTTATCAATTAAATAAATTATATTAAAATGTTAAATTTTATTGCTAAAATCTATAACAAAATTTACTAATATTATAATAAAATTTTTAGTTGGTTAAAAAAAACTTCGATAATAAAAATTTAATTTTTAACGTATTATGAGATTTTTTAAAAAATGATTTTATTATAGATATAAATTTATTATGATAAAATAAATTCCATATCTAGAATAAATATTTTTAAATTATATTAGGGATAGATTTTGGTATTTTTCATAAATAATTAATTAAAAAAATAAATAAATTGGTATATATGATGCAATAATAATGTAGAAATGACATCATCATGATAAAACATCACGAGGGATGTCATGAATTGCATATTTCCGAGAAGAGGGCATGTAATTATATTATTAGTATTATAAAAGACTATTATTTCAAGTCTTTTTCATTAATTAATTTCAACCTCATTATTTTAATGTAAAATACCCCTTTCGAGTGAAAATACTCCCTCTTACCACAATAGAAAAATAACTTCCATAATTTAACCTGATGACTAAATTCTACCTTTGTAACTTCCTTTAAGCCTCTTAAGATCTGAGGATATGTTATCATCTCAAACCACACCAAGCCTCTCAAGGAATTATTTCTTTAGAAATAGAGAAAACTTCAAGGATAAGGTAAAATTCCTTCATCTTCTTTTAAATTTACTTACTTAATTCTTTTATTATTCTATTTATCTATTTACCAATACTATAGGAATTAATTAATTATAAAATTATTATAATATTAATTTTATTACACTACATTAAAATTCTTGTAAAATATTTATAACATAAATGTATTATCCCACCACTTTCAACATGTCCCATTAATAGTAATTTTTATAACCTATGAGGATGTTTTCAATTATTTATTTATCACTATCTTTACAACTTGTTGGTATATTGTTTATGTGCATATATAAATTTTATTATAGAACTCTACAAATATTATGAAGATATATCTGGCTCTATTTCACTAGTCGGTCCCTCTTATAATCAGGTATTCTTCTACAACAACAGTGTTTTATAAACATTTTTCTTTATCTTTAATATATATATACACACACACACATACAATCTCTCTGCCTATTTTGACACATCACATTAATTGTTGGTTTTAGTGCCTATGAGGACATTGTCAAATTATTTACTTACCACTGCATTTATGGTTGGTTAGTTTAGATTATATATATATATTGTATTATTTAGCTTTTGGTGTTAATGAAACAAATAGATAAATCACTATTGGAAAACCATTCTATGCCCATGGTTTTAATCCATGGGTATATCCCCTAAAACTATGGATATATGCTATACCCATGGTTTTGGGAACCTTGTCTGATGGGGGCATGGGTATAGACCTATAACCATAGTTTCTATACAAACAAACATGGGTATAGGTCCTAGAGATTCTATCATAACCACAGTTTGAAAAAACCATGGGTATATATCTATACCCATGGTTTGAAAAACTGTTTTTAATGATTATACCAGTAGAGAACCTATACCCATGGTTTGAAAAAATGTGGGTATACGTAGCTTCCTTTATTTTCTAGTAGCAGCAAAAACTCCTCTTCCACCTGCTCTTGAACTTGTAAATCAAATAAAACACATAGTATACATTAAATTTAGTACAAATATTGTATATTTATCATTCAAAGAATTTATTTTAACAATTTCCAAACCATATAAAATACTAAAACATACATATACATCCATACAAGTAACAACTTCTACATGTCTCATTCCTAAAAATTAAAAAATGCAGGGGATCAATATCTACCACATTGTCAACAACCTCATCCTCATCACCACCAATAAAATCACTATAAACATCATCTATATCAGAAACTACATCATCTAGAGTAGAAAAATTTTCAACAGCATCATCAACATCATCATCGCCACCACCATCAGCTCCACCGATGCTAGGACCCTCCTTGAAATCACTTAGGGCATCATTTAAAGATTGAATTAATTTTATATATGAATCAATATTTGTATAATCCTTTGATGGAAGTGATTGAATTATTAATGACATATCTTTTAGGGAGTGTTCGGTGATCCTCTTTCTTCGTTTACACTCCTGTCTACTTCTTTCACACTCCTGTAAAGCTATTTTTTTACCTCAGCTTCTTATGCATGATTTATTTTATGCTCAGGGGTATAAGAGGTTTTAGAGGAACCAAATTAGTACAAATACCTAGAGGGGATGATTTCTTCCCTGGTAGACATCAGACTCTCCACTGGTTCTCCTCACCAAATACTTTTCTCAAATAATCTTTTGGACTTAATTTTACATCTTTTTTAGAATCAAGGGACTCAAGAGATAACTGCTGAAAATATAAAGAAGATATTTAATTATGAATATTAGGTAAATATTTTAAATAAAAATAAAAATAATTAAAAAATTTTCTTGTATGTGAATTTACTACACTTTCATCATTTTTCCTCCTACTCAAGAAAAATAATTTTTCTCAAGGAACACAGTCTTCGATGCCCGTTACCACTTGTTTCAAATGAAATTTATTTGTATAAACATATTTATAATATAAAATTTTTATAATCTGGAATAATAATAAAAGTGAATTACTTTTAAATGAATGAAAAATTCATAATTTTGAACATGTGATAAACATTGATGAAAAAATCAAAAATAAAAGCTAGTCATAAATACTTTATAATTTTAGCTACTCATTATGAACATTCCATAAATATCGTCTATTATTTAGTGTTCAAAATGGAAATAAAATCCAAGTGAACACTACCAACATTCATTGAAAATGAATATTACCATAATATAAAAATAAGAAAGAGGCTTTCTAAAATCACATGAGGCAAGAAAGTTTCTTATAAGAGGAATTATAATGATTTGATGAAGAAGAGATCTTAATATAATATGTATAATATGTATATAATTTCATATAATTATTAAAATTTTCATATATAATATTGAATAAAATATGTAACTCATAGAGTTGAATGTGAATATAGGAATAAATGATGTTGAGAAAGGTTCTAATAATTAATGTTAACATTTTAATTAGATAAAGGAAGGTGTCTCATAAGTCATCTAAGATATAGAAATTATATCACTTTTCTGAGAGGATTGTTTCAAGTTAAAATATCATTATATATCATGTTTTTTAAAAAATTTATCTCATTGTTCATTTATTGATGAAAAGATAAATTGTATCATGTTTAAAATTAATGTTTTTATTATATATCATAATGATTTAATATCATAATATTACATAATTCAGATATTTCCAATATCAAAAATTAATGATGAATAAAAAATAAGATATTAATATATACATAGATAACTAACAATATAAATGTAGATATTATTTCTATTCATATTAAAGTACTTGTCACTTCTCAGGCTTGGGCATTGTAGTGTCCCCCCATTGCATTATCTTCTGCTTCTCTTTCCTTTATTCTCTCTTCTCTCTACTCATTTTTCTAGGCTTAGCTCTCTCTAGGTTCTCTCCTCTTTCTCTCTTGCTGGTTTTGGTAACGACCCAAACTTTTATTAATGAAAATTCCTCTCGATCTAATTAAATGTATTATTTTGTAAAATGGTTATATAACATTTTAACATCCATGGTTTTATGTTTTTGGATTTTAAAATACTGTTAAGAATTGTGATCGTTGCTAATATAGTCATTGAATAGTGATAACATGATTAATATAAATATAGGTCTTTAAAAATTCTAATTTACTCAGAAATAGTATTTTTATTGTTACATTGTAAATAGTTTTAAAGAAAAAATAGTATTTTTAGTTAATATTAAATTAAGAAATATATTTTGATGAATTAATGGATTTTTAAATGAAATAATATTTTAATGAAATATTATTACTAAATTACTTTTTATTAATTATATAAGATCATATAATTTTTATGAATACAGTTGTATGTTTAATTAAGGTTTGAAAGTTGTTTTTGTCAAAACCCATGATTTTTTGATAAATGTAGATTTTTATTTAAAAAGTAAAAATTAAAAAATTTAGATAATTATTTAGATAAAATGAATATCATTTTTGGATTCCAGGCATCAAAAATATATAATGGTGAATTTTTCATAATTTTCTGAGATAGTCGAATTTTTGGGTAAAAATTAAATACCATTTAATTATATATCGTGTTTTAGGACATCATAATGACACAATAGTGATGTAAAAAAATAATATAAATGGTATTTTAGGATAATATATGTTTTACCTTTAAAATAATGTGATTTTAGATTTGTTTTATTAATTTTATGGTGGCTTAGTGGACCCTCCAAGACTTATAAAACATTCTAACATTTTAAAATGATTTCCTTGAGAGTGTAACTCACCTCCACATAAGAAAGCCTAGTATTTTAATAATTTTGGGAATTTTCATTATAAAATATTTTTTTCCACTCTCCTTTGGAAAAAACCATAGGAAAAACCATGGGTTGGATTGTGGTTTTGATTAGTTTAATGTGGGGTGTCCAAAACCTAAATAATAAAGAATTCTATCTCATTTATTATATAAACCCGCTAAATCTCCCATTCATATTCACTAAAAACATTTGGAGCTTGGCCAAACCCTAACCTACTCTCTCTATAATCCTCCCAAGGTTCCCCAATCTCCCAATAAGCCTCTCTCAAGCCTTTGGGATCACACTTCCAAGTAAGGGATTTCTTCATTCTCTTTTTTGTTCAAATTTCATTATGTTGTTATACCATTTTTCTCAATTAAAAATGTTGGGGTATGATTTATCACCGCCCCCATACTGACCTCCTTAAGTTTGAATTATGAGATACCTCTTTCTCTCTCATTAATTCCTCCCATGTACACCCATTACCATGCCGAAATTTCTTAAGAAATTTCTCTCTTCTCATTTATATTCAAGCAATTATTTTATATTATGAATCAAAATTCCATTTCATATGTTGGGACATGTATCTATGTGACCCCCCCATAACTTTCCATTTCATGTACATATTATAACATACCCCTTTCTCTCTCATCAGCTATTTTTACGAATTATTATGTCACGTCGTTATTCTGCTGAAATTGCACTGCGATTTTCCAAACTAAAGTCATTGTGTAGTGAATACCATGCTCATTTCTCTATCAAGGTTATTAAATTTTTTGAACATTTACCTATTTATTATAGAGTTTAATTTATGTATTCCACATTCCTTTATTGTAGAATAAATGATGATTTTTAATGAATCCATGTTGTATGATCTATGTGGCACACTTATTCATGAAATGAATTAATTTAGAAGGGTTCACCTTGATAGCGATCCAATGCATTGGGTAAAGATTAGTATCATGATACATCAAATGCAATGAGGGTTTACTCATACTCCATGTACAATGATCCTTGGCTTATGGTAATATCATGTTAAATGCAGTTTCCACATTTCCATGTTATGTTAATCAGGCTATATCATGCCTTTATTTTCATATTTCTCTTATGCTCTATGGATATGCCTATTGACTAACATGTATTGTATTATTCATGTTATGCCTTTCTTACTCCCTTACTGGGATTTATAGATCTCCCTTTTCTTATTCATGTCCTAGGGTTATCCCATGCAATTCTAAGTACGAAGTAATGTGTGTGGTCATGTAAAAGAAGTTTTCAATAAAGATGTGTATTTCATGTTTTAAGTTGATATGTAATGTTAATAATCCCCAAAGACACTAGACCTCTCAATATTCTATGTTGTATAAAGTGTAGGTTTTATGTAGTAAAATATTTTTAAGTGTGAAATAAAGAGAGGGGTTGTTATAGTTGGTATCAAAGGTTAGGTTTAGTTATTTTTGGGAGTAGGGTTAGAAAACCCTAGTGAAAGCCATAGGGATAATACTAAGTATAATAAAAAAATCCCTAAATTATGGGGAGTAATGAGTAAGTTATTTATCAAGAAAATACATCCATTTCTAGATACAAGAGGGTATAGGTGGCTCTGGTACAGATGTATCTAGGGGTAAAACTTGAAAACACCACTTTGATCTAGAGTCGAATAGGAACTGGTGCACAACAATGGGCCTTGCTGCACTCTTGGTTACGACACTCCCGAGGGACATACTTTGGTAAATTCACAAGATTAGTATAAAAAATCATTAAGGGAATAAAAAAATGACTTTTTTTGGGAAGTAGATCATGAATAACATATATTGAATCCTATAAATTCATAAGTTAAGGAAATAATAGTAATTTATAATTCATCCATTTTTGTCTTTGGATTACCCTTTATCTGTTAACCCTAACTTTGATTTTATTCTAGCCAATGGCTGGTAATAGGAGGAATTGGACTAACAACCAATGTGAATATCAATGTGATGACTATTCTAATGAGATTCCAAATCTTATGGGAGTGGAAATTGTGAATGTTTTCACGATACTCTCCCAGTTAACTCAAGTTTTGAATAGAAACATGGGTCAAGAGGAACATTCAAGCTCCCCCCCAAGAAAGAACAAGTTGCAATCAAGAGCTTCATGAGACAAAGGCCTCCTACTTTTAATAGATCATCCAATCCCTCAATTTCCTAACAATAGATCAACTACATTGAAAAGATTTTATCCATCCTTCAATGTTCCGAACAAGAGAAGGTTCTTATGGATTTTATCATATGGAGGGTAAACCTGATAAATGCTAGACATTGATAAAAAATATGAAGCCTGAGGATTAGATCGAGGCATTGGAATGGAAATATTTCTAGAAAATGTTTTTTGATAAAAAATTCCATGCACCCTCTAACTTAATATGGAAAGGGACTTCCTTTCCATCAAGAAAAAAGAAGAAGAATCCATCGGAGCATAGGAGTAAAACTTCACAAGGAATTCATGATACGCCTCTAGCTTTGCTGTTACGCCCAAATGAATGGTTGAAAACATATTTGGTGGGATAAAACATAGCCTACATAAATACCTAGAGTTTCATGACTTTGAGATCTATGAGGAAATTGTCTGATGTGACATCAAGGTCGAAATGGAGATCAAGGAATATCAGGGGTATCATGGGGATAAGAAGCATAATGTGGAATTTAATTCTGGTGGTATGATAGATAAGTCCAACGGTGATAAGAAAATACAGCACCCCAAAAATTTCCTGAAGGGGATGAAGGAATTCTTTAGGTGTGGAAGAGAATGTAACTTAGCCATTAACTACCAACAAGAAAAACACACAGCTATGACAGAGGAGAGGTATTATCCATTTGACCCTTAATGCATTTTTCATTACTTCAACTGAAAATAACCATAGTACTTTTCAAACCAGTTCCCTAATCCAAGGGTTTTAGGAGGCAACCAATAGCCTCCAAGGCAGCATGGGTGAGATTTTTCCATCACTACCACCAAAGTGAACATTGAAAAAGAAGTGGTGATAGGTACGCTAATTATTAATTCAATAATAGTTAATGTACTTTTTTATTCTAACTATATGAATTATTTTTTATCCCAAAAGTTTAGTAGAACAATCCCAACACCACCAAAAAACATGGAAGTAAAGATGTCGGTCAGAACGAAAAATGGGGAAATCATTTCATCCCATGAATATAACTCCTCCCCTGTCATAATTTGTAGATTAAACTTCTGGATGAACCTCTTCATAATCCCTCTGGTGTAATTTGATGCAATTATTGGTATGGATTGGCTTTATTTATATAGATCCAACATAAATTTCTGTGAGAGGGAAATTACTCTCCATATGACGAATTGACCCCTAATTCTGTGCAAGTGAAATTAGGAGGATGAATCTTCTTTAGCACCATCATCTCAAGCATGGATATCACTGCCTTATCAGCATGCGTATCTTGCTAAAATGATTGAGTCTAAGGAAACGATCAACCTTGAATATAAGCCTATTGTGAGGGAATTCCCTGAAGTGTTTCCCAAGTAATTTCCTTATCTTTATCCCATAAGAGATATTGAATTCTACATTGATCTTATACCTAGGGGATTTCCAATATCCAAGACTTTGTATAGGATTTTTTTGTGGATCTTGAGGAACTGAAGAAACAACTAAAGGAGAATCTAGATAAAGGGTTTATATGCCCAAGTACTTCACCGTGGGGTGCACTAGTCCTCTTCACTGAGAAGAAGGATGGGTCAATGCACCTTTTCATTGATTATCGTGATCTCAAAAAAATTATGATAAATAACAAGTATCATCTACCCTGAATTGATGATTTGTTTGATCAACTGCGTGGAGAAAAATAATTCTCCAAGTTGGATTTGTGGTCGGGATATTACCAAGTAAGGGTGAAGAAGGAGGATATCCCAAACACTCCTTTTGTACAAGTTAAGGGTACTATGAATTCATAGTAATGCCTTTCAGACTCACTAATGCTCCAAAAACCTTCATGGAATTGATGAATACATTCTTTAGAGATTACCTCGATAAATTTGTGGTAGTTTTGACAGAATATATTCTAATATACTCCAAAACCTTGGAGGAGCATGAGGAGCATTTAAGCGCTGTAATAGAGACCTTGAAAAACGATAATCTCTATGAAAATTATAGCAAGTGTGAGTTCTGGTGGAAGTAAGTTTCATTATTGGGTCATATCATCACAAGAAATGGGATATCTATGCATCTCTTCAAGACAACTGCAATTTAGGGATAGAAGAGGCCAACATCGGTTACAAATATCCATAGATTTTTAGAGTTATCTAGATATTTTCACTTATTTGGGACAAATTTCTCAGTATTTTCCAACCCTCTTACCAAGCTAACTCATAAGGGAGTAATGTTTTCTTGGAGTGATGAATGCAAAGAGAGCTTCGAGGAGTTTAAAAAGAGGCTTATCAATATGCTCGTGCTCACACTACCCAAGGGTGGAGAACTTTTTCTGGTGTTTATTGATTCTTTGAAGAAGGTTTTTTGCTATGTGTTGAAGAAAAATGACAAATTCATTTCCTATGCTTCAAGGCGATTTAAAGTTTATGAGAAAAAATATCCCACACAAGATTTGGAGTTAGATACAGTAATCTTGGATTAAAAAATATGGCGGCATTACCTATTTGGGTGGAAGTGAAAAATATATACGAATCACAAAATCCTCAAGTATATATTCACATAGAAAGAGTTGATCATGTTCCAACAAAGATGGTTAGACCTGATCAGAGACTATGATTACTCAATCCATTACCACCCTAGGAATGTGAACAAGGTGGAAGATGCTCTAAGTAGAAAGGGCCCTGTGATTCTATCATTGATGAGAATTAAAAATGATCCAATCCTCTTAGATTTTATGAATATGGACATGGAAATCATAAAGAATGGAACATCATCAATCCTTTCACACTTGATTGATCAAATGTCTCTTTTAGAAAGGTTAAAGGATGATCAAAAGGATGATGTGGGAATTCATAAGAAAGTTGAAACTATCATAAAAGGGAAATCCTCAGATTTCAATGTTAATGAATATGGAATTTTGATATTTGGGACAAGAATATGTGTTCCATCAATTACATAGTTAAATTATGAACTTTTGGATGATTTACGTAGTTCAAATTTCTCCATTCACCCAGGAAATACAAAGATGTATCAATATCTCTGAGACCATTATTGGTGGGATGACATGAAGAAGTAAATCTCTGAGTATACATCAATGTTCCTTGTATGTCAGTAAGTGAAGGCTGAGAGTTATAAGTCTAAGGGGATGATGAAACCATTACCCATACCAATATGGAAATGGGAGAAAATCACCATTAACATTGTCACCAGACTTCCGAAGACATCCAAAGGAAATAATGATATATGGGTTGTTGTGGATCATCTTACAAAGACTACACAATTTATTGGAATTCAAGAGGGTTTATCATTGGATCAAATGGAATGGATATATATCAATGAGGTGGTAAGGATGCATGGAGTACCACTATCTATTATATCCGATCGAGATCCAAGATTCACCTCTATGTTCTGGAAGAGTCTTCAACATGCTCTGAATACTGACCTGAACTTCAGTACGACTTATCATCCTCAAAATGATGGCCAATTTGGGCAGACTATCCAAACACTTGAGTTCATGTTGAGATCATGCTCAATGTACTTCAAAGGACAATGGGATCAACATCTTCCTCTGGTTGAGTTCTATTACAATAACAGTTTACACTTAAGCATCCAAACGGCTCCTTATGAATCCCTGTATGGGAAGAGGTGTAGAACACTGACATGTTGGGATGAAGTTGGGGAGTGAAAACTCCTAGGTCTAGAAATGGTCAAAGAAATGGTAGATAAGGTTAAGATCATCCAGCAGCACATTAAAGCTGCTCTTAGTCGAAAAAAGACCTATGTTGATAATCATCAATGAGACCAATAGTTTCATGTCAAAGACATGGTATTCCTCTACATATCATTGTGGAAGAGAGTTACGAGATTTGGGAATAAGGGAAAACTTTTTCCAAGGTACATCGACCCTTTTGAGATCCTTGATAACATTGGAGCAGTGGCATATCGACTAGAACTCCCACGAAACCTATCTCAAGTACATGATGTATTCTATATATCACTCTTGTGGAAGTGCATACCTGAACCATCACTTGTACTCAATCTATAGGTGGTACCATTGGAGAATGACCTCTCCTATGAAAATAATATGGTGAAGATCTTAGATCGTAGGGAAATAGTTCTATGAAATAATACAATGCCCCTCGTCAAGGTGTTGTGGTGAAACCACAACTTTAAAGAGGAAACATGAGAATAAGAGGAAGTGATGAAGCAGAGTTACCCGCATCTATTTTAGTGTGGGAAAAGGAAATTTCTATGGTGAAATTTATTAAGGGGGGAAGATTATAAAGAACCAAACTTTTATTAATGAAAATTCATCTTGATCTAATTAAATTTATTATTATGTTAAATGTTTATATAACATATGAACTTCATTGTTTTTATGTTTTTGGATTTTAAAATACTGTTAAGAATTGTGACTCTTACTAATATAGTCTTTGAAAAGTTATTACATGATTAGTATAAATACAAGGATTTCACAAATCCAATTTACGCAGACAAAGGAAGTGATGGCCTCATCTAGTAGAATTGCTCCATACAAACCCCATTTTTCGGAGCTCAGAAAGGAGGTGGCATCACTGGGCTTCTCTCTTGACCAATCTCAAGCCGAGATTCAACACGTTAATAATGAACATAACCAGCTATGGGAGAAGTGTATGTTAATAGAGATTACCACCCAATCGATTTATTCGAGCCACCCAATAGTCTATCACCATCGCACACCTTACCCTTAGGTCTTATGTAGGTTTTATAAGGGGTTATTTAATAAGACTCTATCAATATTATTATGTACATTATTTTTGTATGGAGAATATACATTCATTTTATTATTGTTACTTTGTAAACAGTTTAAAATCAAAAATAGTATTTTTAGTTAATATTCAATTAAGGAATCTATTTTGATGAATTAATTTTTTTTGAATTAAATAATATTTTAATGAAATATTATTACTAAATTAATTTTTATTAAATATAAATGATCTTATAATTTTTATGAATACAATTGTAATTTTTATTATGGTTTGAAAGTTGTTTTTCTCAAAACCCATGAATTTTTTATAAATGTAGGTTTTTATTTTAAAAGTAAAAATTCACATATCTATAAAATTATTTAGATAAAATTAGTATCATTTTTGGATTCAAGATGTCGAAAATATATAACGGTGAATTTTTTATAATTTTTCGAGATAGTCGAATTTTTGGGTAAAAATTAAATACAGTTTAATTATATAATGTGTTTTATGACATCATAATGAATCAATAGTGATGTATTAAAAGATTATAAATTTTATTTTAGGCCAATATATGTTTTAAATTTAAAATAATGTGATTTTAGATTTATTTTATTAATTTTATGGTGCCTTAGTGGACCCTCCAAGACTTATAAAATATTTTAACATTTTAAAATGATTTCCTTGAGAGTGTGACTCACCTCCACATAATAAATCTGAATATTTTAAGAAGTTCAAACATTGTCCATATAAAATAAATTGTTACACTCACCTTTAGAAAAAACCATGGTAAAAACCATGGGTTGTTTTGTGGTTTTGATTAGTTTCAAGTGTGGTGTCCAAAACCTAAATAATAAATAATTCTCTCTCCTTTCCTTTATAAACCCACTAAGTGTCCCATTAATATTCACTAAAAAAATGTGAATCTCAACAAACCCCTATTTTCCTCTCTCTATAATCCTCCCATATTGACCCAATCTCCCAATAAGCCACTCTCAAGCCTCTCACAATCCTTTGGGTTCACACTTCCAAGTAAGGGATTTCTTCCTTTCTCCTTTTTGTCCAAATTTCATTATATTGTTATACCATTTTTTTCAATTTAAAATATCGGGGTATGATTTTTCTCCTCCCCCCATACTACCATTCTTATGTTTTAATGATTAGATACCTCTTTCTCTCTTATTAATTCCTCCCATGTAAACCTATTACTATGCCGAAATTCTGTAAGGAATTTCTCTCTTATCATTTACATTCAAGAAATTATTTTATATTATGTATCTAAATTCCATTACATATGTTGGTAAATGTATATATATGACCCCCCAAACTATCCATTTCATGTACATATGATTAAATACCCCTTTCTCTCTAATCAACCATTTTTATGAATTATTATGTCACGTTGTTTTGCTGTTGAAATTGCACCACAATTTTCCAAGCTAAAGTCCTTATGTAGTGAATACCGTGCCCATTTATCTATCAAGGGTATTAAAATTTATGAACATTTACCTATTTATTATAGTGTTTCATGTATTTATTCCAAATTCCTTTATCTTAGAATAAATAATGATGTTTAATGAATCCTTGTTGTATGATCTATGTGGCACACTTATGCATGAAATGAAATGATTAAGAAGGTTGTGCCCTGATAGCACTCTAATGCATTGGGTGAAGATTAGTATCATGATATGTCAAGAGCAATGAGGTTTTACTCATGCTAATGAAATCTTAATGAGGTTTAATTCATGATCCATGTGCAATGATCCTTGGATCATGCTAATATCATTTTAAATGTAGTTTCCACATTTCCATGTTATGATAATCATGCTATATCATGCCTTTATGTTCATGTTTATCTTATGATCCATTGATATGTCTATTTCCTAACATGTATTGTATTAGTAATGTTATTCCTTGTTTACTACCTTAATGGGCTTTATATCTCACCCTTTCCTTATGCATTTCCTCGGGTTATCCCATGTAACTCTAAGTATGATGGAATGTGTGTGGTCATGTAAAATAATTTTTCAATAAAGATGTGTATTTCATGTTTTAAATTCTTATGTAATGTTCTTAAGACCCAAAGAAACTAGACCTCTTGAACTTCTATGTTGTATCAAGTGAAGGTTTTATGTAATAAAATATGTTTAAGTGTGAAATAAAGATGGGGGTTGTTATAGTTGGTATCATAGGATAAGTTTAGTTATTTTTGGGATTAGGATTAGAAAACCCTAGGGAAAGAATTAGGGATAAGACTAATTATAATAAAAACATCCCTAATTTTTTTATTAATGTGTAAGTGGTTTATTAAGCAAATACATCCCATACTAGATATGAGAAGGTAAAGGTGGCTCTAGAATAGATGTATCTAGGGGTAAAATCCAAAAACACCGCTTTGAGCTATACTCGAACGGGAACTTGTGCATGACAACAGGCCTTACTGCACTCTTGTTTATGACACTCCCAGTGGATATTATTTAGTAAATTTGCAAGTTTAGTATGAACCATTGTTAAGGGAATAAAAAAAATTCCTCTATGAATATATTTTGGGAAGTAGATCATGGATAACATAGATTGAAGCCTATAAATTCATAAGTTAAGGAAATAATAGTAATTTATAAGTCATCTATTTTTTGTATTTTGATTACCCTTTATGCGTTACCCCTAAATTTCATTTTATTCCATCCAATGGCCGGTAATAAGAGGACTTGGTCTAAAACCCGTTGCAAATATCAATGTGATGACTCTTCTAATGAGATTCCCAATCCGATGGGAGCAGGAATCATGAAATTTGTCATGATAATATCTCAGTTAAATCATGCTTTGAATAGAAACATGGGTTAAGATTAATTTTCAACCCCCCCCCCCAATAAAAAATAATTCATAATCGAGAGCTTCATGAGACAAATGCCTCATACTTTTAAGAATCATCTGATCCCTCAATTTATGAACAATGGATCAAACCCATTGAAAAGATCTTCTCCATCCTTTAATGTTCTGAATAAGAGAAGGTTCTTAGGGATTCTTATCATATGGAGGGTGAATCTGATCAATGGTGGACATCGATAAAAAATAGTAAGCCTAAGGAGGAGATCCAGGCATTGGAATGGAAGGATTTCAGGAAAAAAAATTTGATAAATACTTTTGGTGTTCCCTCTGACTTAATATGGAAACTAAATTCCCTGACATCAAGAAAAAAAGAAGATGAATCCATCAGAGCATAGGAGTAAAACTTCAAAAGTCTTTCCTGATATGCATCTGTCTTTTTTTTACCCACAAATGCATGGTTGACTGCTTCTAAGGTGGGCTAAAATCTAGGCTACAGAAATCCCTAGTGATTCGTGACTTCGAGAGCTATAAGTAAATTGTCTGATTTGACCTCAAGGTAAAAATAGATATCAGCGAATCTCATAAGAATCATGGGGATAAGAAGCATAAGGTGGAATTTAATTTTGGTGGTCTGATGGATAAATACAATGGTGCTAAGAAAATTCAGCACCCCACTTTCAAAAGGCGAGGAAAGAAGCACCCTAGAAATTTCCTGAAGGGGACGAAGAAATGATTTAAGTGTGGAAGATAAGGGAACCTGGCCATTAAATATCTACAAGAAAAACCTGTGGCTTCGATAGAGGATAGGAATGCTACATTCTATCCTCAAATAATTGTTCGTTGTTTCAGCTTCAAATAAATAGGTCACTTTAAAAAATAGTTCCATAATCCAAGGGTTTTCAGAGGCAACCGACAACCTCCAAGGTAGAAAGGGAGATCTTTTTCCATCACTATTGTCAAAGTGAACCCCAAAAACGAAGTGGTGAAAGGTATGCTAGTTGTTCATTCAAGAATAGCGAACATACTTTTTTGATTCTAGTTATACACATTCTTTTATATCCTGAAAGTTTAGTATAAAAATCCCAACACCACTAAAAATCATGGAAATAATGATTTCGATGAGAACATAAAATGGTTCAATCATTACATCCCATGAGTATAAATCCTCCCATGTCATAATTTGTGGATTGAAATTCCCAA
Source organism: Viscum album (assembly GCA_963277665.1). Taxonomy (NCBI): domain Eukaryota; kingdom Viridiplantae; phylum Streptophyta; class Magnoliopsida; order Santalales; family Viscaceae; genus Viscum; species Viscum album. Next base: position 40,008,923 of record OY728150.1, read on the forward strand.
TTAACCTCTTCATTCTCCCTCTGGTGTAATTCGATGCAATTATTGGAATGGATTGGATTTCCTTATATAGAGCCAACATAAATTGTCGTGAGAGGGAAATAACTCTCCATATAACGAATCGACCCTCGATTATGTAAAAGTGAAAGTAGGAGGATGAATCATATTTAGCACCATCATCTCAAGCATGGATATTACTACCCTATAATCATGTGTATCTTTCTAAGATGATTGATTCTAAGGAAGCAACCATCCTTTAGGACATGCCTATTGTGAGGGAATTTATTGAATTGTTTCCTAAGTAATTGATTGGTCTTCCTCCTAGAAGAGATGTTGAATTTTCAATTGATCTTATACCTGGTGCATTTGCAATATCCAATACTCCATATAGAATGGTTGTTGTGGAGCTTGATAAGGTGAAGAAACAACTACAGGAGAATCTGGATAAAGGGTTTATACACCAAAGTGCTTCACCATGGGGTACACCAGTCCTATTCACCAAGAAGAAGGATGGGTCAATGCGCCTTTGCATTGATTATCATGAGCTCAAAAAAATCACAATAAATAACATGTATCCTCTTCATCGAATTAATTACTTTTTTGATCAGCTATGTGGAGAACAATGCTTCAAAAAGGTGGATTTGTGGTCGGGATATTACCAAGGAAAGAAGGAGGATATCCCCAAGACTGCTTTTCGTACAAGGTACGACACTATGAATTCATATTAATGCCTTTCAGACTCACTAATGCTCCAAAAATCTTCATAGACTTGATGAATATAGTATTTAGAGATTACCTCAACAAATTTTTGGTAGTCTTTAGAGAATATATTCTAATATACTCCAAAACTAAGGAGGAGTATGATGAGTATTTAACCACTATACTAAAGAAATTACAAAATGATAAGCTCAATTAAAAGTACAACAAGTATGAGTTTTGTTTGAAGGAAGTCAAATTATTGTGTCATATCATCACAAGTAATGGGATATGTGTGGATCCCTCCAAGAGAGCTACAATTAAGTGATGGTTGAGGCCAACATTGGTTGTGGATATCCATAGCTTCTTGGGGTTAGTTGGATATTATCACTGATTTGTGAGAAATTTCTCATGATTGTCCAACCCTCTAACCAAGATAACTCAGAAGGGAGTAAAGTTTTATTGGGGTGATGAATGAAAATAGAGATTCAATGAGTTTAAATGGATTCTTATCACTTATCTTGTGCTCATACTACCCACAAGTGGAGAACTTTTTGTGTCATTTAGTGATTCTTTGAAGAAGGGTTTGGGTTGTGTATTGATGAAAAATGACAGATTCGTTGGCTATGCTTCAAGGAAATTGAATGTTCATGAGAAAAATATCCAAAACATGATCTGGAGTTGGCTTCAGTAATCTTATCTTTGAAAATTTGGTAGCATTTCCTTGTTGGGGAGACGTGGGAAATATATACGGATCACAAAATCCTCAAGTATATATTCAAACAGAAAGAGTTGAACATGCACCAACAAAGATGGTTAGAGCTAATCAAAGACTATGATTTCTCAATCTATTACCACATTGGGAAAGTAAAAAAGGTGTCGTATGCTCTAAGTATAAAGGACCTATCGATTCTATCATTAATGAGAATTAAAAACGATCCAATATTCTTAGATTTGATGAAGATAGAGATGAGAATTATAAAGAATGGAACATCATCAATCCTTTCACAAAGTATTTCTAAAATTTCACTTTTGGAAAGGTTAAAGGATGGTCAAAAGGATGATATGGGTCTTAAAAAAAGTGGAAACTATCAGAAAAGGGAAATCCATGGAGTGCAATGTTAATGAAGATGGAATTGTGAGATTTGGGACAAGACTATGTGTTACATCAAATCTGGAGTTAAAAATGATCTTTTAGATGATGCACATAGTTCGAATTTATCCATTCACCCATGAAACACAAATATGTATCGAGATCTCCGAGACCATTATTGGTGGGATAACATGAATAAGGAGATCGCTGAGTATACATCAAATTTCCTGGTATGTCAGCAAGTGAAGCTTGAGAGGCAGAATTATAAGGGGATGATGCCACCATTATCCATACCAGCATGGAAATGGGAGAACATCACCATGGACTTTTTCATCGGACTTCCAAATACATCCAAAGGAAATAATGCTATCTTGGTTGTTGTGGATTGTCTTAAAAATACTACTCACTTCATTTCAATTCGAGAAGATTTCTCATTTGATCAACTAGAATATATATATATATATATATATCATAGAAGTGGTAAGGATACATGGAGTACCACTATCTATTGTATCTGATCGAGATCCAAGATTCACTTCTAAGTTATAGATGAGTCTTCAACATGCTCGTAATGCTGAGATCAACTTCAGTATGAATTATCATCCTCAAACTGATGGCCAATCTGAGCAGACTATCCAAACACTTGAGTACATGATGAGAGCATGCTAAATGGAATTCAAGGGAGGATGAGATCAACATCTTCCTCTGGTTGAGTTATCTTATAATAAAAGTTTCCAATCAAGCATCCAAATGGATCATTATGAATCCCTATATGGGAATATGTGCAGAACACTAGAATGTTGGGATGATGTTGGGGAGAGAAAACTCCTAGGTCCAGAAATGGTTGAAGAAATGGTGGAGAAGGATAAGACCATCCAACAACACATTAAATCTACTCAGAGTTGAAAAAATATCCATGTAGATAATCATGGACGATACCAAGAGTTTGATGTCAGAGACATGGTATTCCTCTGCATATCACTGTGGAAGAGAGCTATTAGATTTGGGAAGAATGGAAAGCTCAGTCAAAGGTACATCAGCCCTTTTGAGATCCTTGATTGCATTGGAGCAGTGACCTATCAACTAGCACTCCCACCAAACCTATCTCAAGTACATAATGTATTCCATGTATCACTCTTGAGGAAGTACATACCTGAACCATCGCATGTACTCAATCCAGAGGTCGTACCATTGGATAATGACCTCTCCTATGAATAAAAGACGGTGAAGATCTTAGATCGTAGGGAAAAAGTTCTACAAATAAGATAATTCCCCTCATCAAGGTGTTGTGGAGAAACCAAAAGTTTTAAGAGGCAATGTGGGAATTAGAGTAAGTAATGAAACATAGTTACCCACATTTAATTTTTTGTGGGAAAAGGAAAATTTGAGCGTGAAATTTCTTAAGGGGGGAAGGTTGTAATGACCCAAACTTTTATTAATGAAAATTACTCTTGATTTAATTAAATGTATTAGTATGTGAAATGGTTATATAAAATATGAACTTCCTTAGTTTTATGTTTTTGGATATTAAAATACCGTTAATAATTTTAACTGTTGCTAAAATAGCCATTGAACAGTGACCACATGATTAGTATAAATATAGAGATTTAACAAATACAATTTACTCAAACAAAGGAAGTGGTGACCTCATCCAGTAGAATTATTCTGTTGGATTCCCATTTTTAAGATCTCAGAAAAAATGTGGAATCACTAGGATTTGATCTTGAACAAGCTCAAGTTGAGCTTCAACACATTAAGCTTGAATGGAACCGCCATCGGGAGAAGTGGAAGTTAATAAATATTACCACCCGATTGAAGTTTTATGAGCCACCCCAATAGTCTGTCACCATTTCACACCATACCCATAGGTATTATGTGAGTGTTATAAGGGTTTATGTAAAAAAAACCCTAGAAATATTATTACATACATTATTTTTTTATAGAGAATATACATTCATTTTATTATTATTACTCTGTAAATAACTTTAAAGAAAAAATAGTATTTTTAGTTAATATTCAATTAAGAAATATATTTTGATGAATTAATAGATTTTTGAATTAAATATTATTTTAATGAAATATTATTACTAAATTTATTTTTATTAAATACAAATGATCATATAATTTTTATGAATACAATTGTAATTTTTATTAAGGTTTGAAAGTTGTTTTCGTCAAAACCCATGAATTTTCGATAAATGTAGTTTTTCATTTTAAAATTAAAAATTAAAATATTTAGATAATTATTTAGATAAAATGAATATCATTTTTGAATTCATGATATTTAAAATATCTAACGGTGAATTTTTCATAATTTTCAATGATAATCGAATGTTTTGGTAAAATTAAATACTATTAAATTATATAATGTGTTTTATGACATCATAATGACCCAATAGTGATTTAATAAAATAATATAATTTTTTCAGCCAATATATGTTTTACCTTTAAAATAATGTGATTTTATATTTGTTTGATTAATTTTATGGTGTCGTGGACCCTCTAAAACTTATAAAACATTTTAAAATTTTAAAATGATTTCCTTGAGAGTGTGACTCAACTCCACATAATCAAGCATAATATTTTAAGATGTTTGGCCATTTCCCTTGTAAAATAATGTTTTCAACTCACCTTTAATAAAACCATTGGAAAAAATGGGCTTGTTTGTGGTTTTGATTAGGTTAATGTGTGGTGTCCGAAACCTAAATAAGAAAGAATGACCTCTCTTTTCCTATACAAACCTACTCAATCTCCCATTACTCTTCAATCAAAACATTTGGAGCTCAAACAACCCCTTTTTTCCAATCTCTAGAATCCTCCCAAGGTTACCCAATCTCCCAATAATCCTCTCTCAAGCCTCTCCTGAGTCTTTGGGATCACACTTCCAAGTAAGGGATTTATTCCTTTCTCTTTTTTGTCCGAATTTCATTATGTTGTTATACCATTTTGTTTTCAATTAAACAATTTGGGGTATGATTTTTAACCTCCCCAATACTTCCCTCCTTATTTTTTAATGATTATATACCTCTTATCTCTCATTAATTCCTCCCATGTACACCCTTTACCATGCCGAAATTCTCTAAGGAATTTATCTCTTCTCATTTTCATTCATGAAATTCTTTTATATTATGCATCTAAATTCCAAGAAATATGTTGGTAAAAGTATTTATATGACCCCCCATAACTTTCAATTACATGTACATATTATGAGATACCCCTTTCTCTCTCATAAACCATTTTTATGAATTATTATGTCACATCGTTATGTTGACGAAATTGCACCAAGATTTTCCAAGCTAAATTCATTGTGTAGTGAATACCATGCCCATTTCTCTATCAATGGTATTCACTTTTACACACATTTATCTATTCATTATAGAGTTTAATGTATCTATTCCACATTACTTTATCGTGTAATAAATGATGTTGTTTAATGAATCTGTGTTGTATAATCTATGTGGCACACTTATGCATGAAATGAAATGATTAAGAAGGGTGCGCTCTAATATCGCTCTAATGTATTGGGTAGAGATTAGTATCATTTTACGTCAAATTCAAAGAGTTTTTACTCATGATAATTCAAGTGAAATGAGGGTTTACTAATTATCCATGAGCAATGATCCTTGAATCATGATAATATCATGTTAAATGTAGTTTCTACATTTCTATGTTATGATAATCATGCTATATCATGCCTTTTATATTCATGTTTCTTTTATGATCCATTGATATACCTATTTCCTGACATGTACTGTATTATTCATGTTATTCCTTTTTTCCTCCCTTACTGGGATTTATACCTCACCCTTTTCTTATTAATGTCCTAAGGTTATCCCACGCAATGCTAAGTATAAATGAATGTGTGTGGTCATATAAAAGAAGTTTTCAATAAAGATGTGTATTTCATATTTTAAGTCATTGTGTAATATTCCTAATCCCTAATGACACTATACTTTTTGATATTGTATGTTGTATGAAGTGAAGTTTTTATGTGTGAAATAAAGAGAAGGATTGTTATAGTTTTGATCTCTTCTCCCTCTTTAGCCTTCCACAGATCCGTGAAGACCTTGTTGCCTTTCTGTGATCTGGCCTCGAGCTCCACCACTCCTCTATAGGATAGAGTTAGAGTTATGGGAATACTGAGGCTTTGGGATATTGATTTGGAAATTGAGGGTCCACTCAGCATCTATGGTATTATTCCTTTAGGGTTTCATCCCCAGTCGCTTTTTAGGGTTTTATCCCCTCTTATTTTTAAGGTATTTTCTCTCAGTAGTTTTGGGTTTTCTTTTGTTGAGGGTCTTTATAAGGCATTTTTTTCTAGTTTTTGGTTTGAAGTTGGAGTTGTATGGTGATATGGTTATGAATTTAGGTAGATATTTTATTGCGATGTGGATGGCAGCGGAGAAGGTGAGCTTCGACGGGATGACATCTGGGAAGGTTTGATTGTGCTGGTTCAGGGTCTCTCGATCAGTGATGATGCCAGTATTCTCCAGAAACAATGGATTAGATGTTCCTATGGTGATGGAGGATAGTGTGATGTGTAGGTATTTTATTTCATTCATTCTAATATTCCCAATTTTTTTCTGCTCTGGATCCTATAATCCACCATTCTCTCCAAGGTGGAGTTGTGCAGTAGCCTTCAAGGTTTTTTGGGATGTGAGTCTGATCAGTCAGCTTTGGGAGGTTGAAGGTGATAGAGAATCGTCCAATTATGGTGAGGTTGAGTTTGGATCCAGTGTTGTTGATGATGGTGGTTGGAAGGGACACAAATGATGGTTTGATACAAGTGACAAGTTTCAATGTTCTGGCAGGGGAAGTCGAAGATGTGGTCCGTAGTTGGAGATATGGCCAGAGGTGATAAGCCAATGTAGAAAATGTCTTAGATGGTGTGATGATGTGATGGTGGTGAGATGAGATGATATGTCGGAGCTATGATTATGGATGTTGGTGAGGTGGATCAAGGTGGGAAGCTCATGGTTCGATGTTGACTTTGGTGGTGTTCTATTTTGGTTTTGAAATTTGAATGTTGTTTCTTGAATTTTGGACGAGGTGTTTCATGGATTGGGGGTTGGAGTGGATTTTTTGTTGTTTGTTTTCCCACATAACCAAAAATTGGCTTTTAATAAATTCAAAAAAATTGATGTTAGATCCATAACTCCCCAAGATCCATCAAACGTGCAACCTTAGATGCTTCATCGCCGAGGAAGTTAAACCAACTCTACAAGAACATTTAATTCATATAAATAAAACAATAATATAGATATAAATTTATAAAATTTTATTACCCATTTGTTTCCCATGGTTTGTCATTAATTTCATTTTTGAGATGCTACCATGAGACCAGTTTCACCATAATGATATCTTGGTACATAGATAAAGTGGCCATGAAACTTCTACAATGCCTGGAATTTTTACCTACCACATGACTTTGTTCATTATAATCCACCATTATTAGTTTTTGGAGATTCCAGGATTCTAAAATATGGGTGAACCCATGTCACCTACTAGAAGATCCAATTGAATAATATAAAAGGGAGAAAAAAAGAATAAATAAGTCATTTTACAACATGAGAAAAAATGAAGTGATATAATTTAACCCAATTATAATAAAAAACTAATGCAGACTGCTCAACAGGATATGATGGATCCATGGGATGTCCTAGATTAGTATCATATGAAGGATGTGTCTATTCCAAACCATGATCTAAGTGATCTATATGCACTTGAGTGTGCGATGAATGAATAGAATCATCAGATCCTAGATGGATAAAGGTAAAATTAGGTGTCATAGACATGAAAGGATATTGGTAGTAGGGTTGGGGATACATCAACAGATATGAAAATGGTATAGGTGGAACCATCCCTATAGGTGGTGTAGACATGGTATGGGAGTAAAAGGCTAAATGAGATGATGATGGAGGCATTAGTCGGAACATCCATGTAGGCGATGTAGACATGGTATGGGAAGAATAGGCTAAATGAGACGTGGATGGAGGCATGGGTAGGAACATCCCTATAGTTGGTGTAGCTACGGTATGAGAAGAATAGGAATGAGATGATGATGGAGGCATGCATGGGAACACCCCTATAATATCAAGAGGATGATGGAAAGGTGTGGTAGATAGGGTGTTTGCTGGTGGGTCAGGGTGGGAACATGTAAGATGGGTGCTCCGTCTAGGTCTATGAGCATCACCACTCAGACCCATGTTGGTAGGATGAGGATGAGTCAAATATGGTGAAACTGAATATCCCTAAAACAAATTTGATAAAGATTTTGAACATGAAATTATATTTAATTTAGTAGAAAAATATTAAAATTATTACACTCTCTAAGGGAAGTAGAGGAGCCAACCCACGCTCGAGCATCAAATAATTACTTCCTTCAAAATCATTTCATAATCATCATAAGAAAGAAATATAGAATTTTTTGAAATAGTTTTTAAAAATTATGTATACAAAATTAGAATTCAAAGAAGTCATAAACAATATCATAACATGTTTTTTTAACAATAATTCAAAACCAAGTTATAATTTTTTTAAAACCCATTTTAAACCCGGTTTTATGAATTGAATTAAATCTAATTAAATGTAATGAAACCAAACATTACTAAAACATATATATCATTACAAATTAAAACTAAATTAAAGTAATTATTGTAATACCAACCTTATAAACTAATGTTAAGGTAAACAGAATAAACTGTGAACATATATGGGTTTCTTCTATATATTACCCCCACTACTTCAGGTTCAACATCAACTCTCACAATGGGAAACATTGAGTCATGAAATGAAATATTTTGGTCAAAACCAATGGGGGGATCAATGGTTTCAATTTCGTATAATCCTGAAAAATGTGTCTTGGGATTACTTTATTAATGACACTGTAATCAGGTCTTAGATGATCTTTCACATAAAACACTTATTTTTCCATTGATTCCAAAATGTATGGTTCATCGATAGCAATGAATCAACTCATGTCAATAACTGTGAATACAAAATAATCAATAAATATACCTTTTCATTTCATTGATTTGATCCATTTTAATTTCATCATATTGACTCAACCTTGAGATTAGTAATCCAATAACAATATTTTCTCAACAAGTCCATAATAATACACACCTTCATCTCAAGGATGAGTATTTGATGCACTGGAATAATAGTCCACTGTATAATTTAACATAACACCATCATGTCGTGTTCTCATTTTCACCACTTGATTAGTTGTAAAAAATTTATACCCATTGATTATTAATGATTTTCATTCACAAACCAAATAATTGGGACCAAAATCTAATGCTCTTAATTCTTCAGGAATAGAGTCCATAGGTAAACTCAAAACCGGAAACACACACACACACACACACACATATATATGAATAATACCATTAAATGGATATATATATTTCAAGTTAATTAATGTAATGGTCATACCTTTGATTTCAATAATGCAGAAAACTCATGGATATGAAAAGCCTCTCTCCTTCTCAAAGGAAAATATCGATGAACTCTACTTATAATTTTTTTATGTTCCCTATATAAAATGATAATAAAATTCTAAGGTATATGTGAAATTAAATAGTATGATATAACATATAAATATCCAAATTACATACTTGATATATTCATCAAACAAACCACAGTTAAACAAGACTGTTTGATATTCTATATGCTGTTGTTCAAGGATCAATTTATCCAATGTATATGACCCATGAATTCCTCCTATTTGGGGAAGATATGGAAATGAGGACTAAATTTCCCTATAATACTCATATTCATTTCTCATTGGCCAGTTATGTCTTTTTCTCACATCAAAAAAATACATTGAACAAAAATAAGTACATTCTTGAGCCAAATAACCTCTCATAATTGAACCTTTTGGATAATTCTTGTTTTGGGAATAAGATTTATTTGTGAAAATATTTATTTCAGTAGAATAAATCCACCAAAATTAAACAAGTCCCCCATAAAGTGTTTATGTTGAAAGATGAACTGTTAAATGCAGCATGTCTGTGAAAAATGATGGATGATTGTTTTTCCAACTCACACAAAATTAATGGCGCCTCTTGCTTAATTTTTATAAATAATTATTTGGATAAACTTTTAGCACAAATTTCTCTAAAATGGTGGCACAAGTGAATTACTATCACCCTTACATTATTTTATAGAAAATGTTGAATTCCTATTGGAATCAATTCATGAAGAAATATATGATAATAATGAGTTTTTATGGATTTCAGTTTCAGTTACCTTATGTTAAATCAATTATATATGTTCCTAGAATAGCCATTATGAACCCTGATATTCTCCAAAACTTCTATAAATTGATTTTTCTCTAATGGTTTCATCACAAAATAAGCACAAGGAACTTTCCATTTTTTCACTATACACACCGGATACAATTTTGGTAAAATACATGAATCCATCAAGTCTCGTCAAGTTCCACTTGATATTTAAAATAATTTAAAGAAAAATTATATATATATATATATATTACATATAAACAATTATGTAACAAATTGGTAGACCAATATGGAAACTCAAAAAATATACTTCTCCTTTTCTAATTGTAAGTGGCTTTAGTGGCAACATTTTTACTCTTTTTCAATTTCATCTAACCATTACCAAATGAAAAATTGAAATATTTAAATTAATTAAGCACATCAGTTATTTAAAGATGTTGAGGTGGTTGTTCAGTGTCAACAGTGTTGTCAAACCTCTGGCGATTCTTTTTGTATTGATGATCTACTATAAAGAATCATCAATGCCCCATGAAACTCAAACTATGACGATATTTAACCCTTCTCAATCATATATAATTCATACTAATAGGACATGAAATTTTTACCTTAACTCTCTAACCATACATCATTTCATAAGTAGGGAAATCATTTATAGTCTATAGAAGGTCAGCATGCATCTGAAATATATTTTTTCAAGAAGCATCTAATGTGCTCACAACCATATCCTAATACTGCTTCAACTATATTATTAAAGGTTATAGGTAAAAATATATATCATTTTTATGATTATAAAGTCCATATATTAGTATACTCAAGAAAGTGAATTTATTTTTCAAACACATCCATATAGGATGATTATAAACATGAATAAAATTGACTATGTGTTGTGAGTAGTAAGCATCTAACCAAATGGATTAAAACCATCACATGATAAACCCAACCTAACATTACGCACCTCAAATTAAAAATCTGGATATGGTACATCAAATTTCTACCATGATAATCCATCTGTATGATGAACGAACTCATCATTACCTTTAATTATATCATCATAATGGAATCACATATTGGCTGAGATTTCTACAGATAAAAACAGATTGTGAAGCCTCGAAATTAATGTAAAGTGCCAAATGAATATTTGTGGAACAAGAGATGGTGTTCCATATGAATTTCAATTCTATTGAGATGTAACAAATTCTTTATAGTCATTAAGTTCATATGTTTCCTCCGAAAATAAATTAAAATCTTTTATATAAGCATGGAATTTATTAGTATAAAATCCAAGCTACTTAATTGACTTCCAAACCTTATAATGATTATAGGGAATATCTGCACCATTAGGAATAAAGTACTTTAAAAAGGTAATAATATAATCAATGGATGTACTAGAAATTTTATACATGGTTTTTCCATGTTATAATCATATTAAAAACTATAACTTGGTAATTTTACTACATTCTTGATATACTGGAGTTCTGAAATCATCCATTAATTTTTTCACTCTCTCAACAACATCATCCTATTTATTTTCCTCATGTGTAATGACATCATTGTCTTCTTTCACTGGTATACTATATCTCTCACAATGAAGAAAAAATAGTGACTAATCAAATATAAAATTCTCTATATCACTTCTTTCTTTTTGTTTACGAATAGTAAAAGATTGTCCTATCTCTCTAAGGTGATACCAAATATAATAGTTTTTTTGAAATACAACTTTTGTTAGATGGAAGATAGATTCTTCCCAGTTTAACCATGGTCTTCCAACACAATTATAGAATGGAAACTATATACAACCTCCATATGAAGCATTGTTAAATGAAAAATATAAAAAAAAATTACAAATTGTTTTGAAACTCGGTTGAAATATGATTTGTATGATACATCCAGATTCTATCCAATATATTACAGGGAAAAAAAGTTATGTACCAATCAATAATGTAAAGAATAATTAAAAATTAATTACACAATGGTAATGAAATCACCTGAATAAAAATAAAACTAAAAAACATCAGGCGACCTAAGATGAAAACTTCATATATTTTTCATTAATACATATGAAAAAAAGGATTTTGAAATAAATAACATTAAAACATTGAATGATAACACAATGAAATATTAAATGCATTATAAAAATTAAATATATCATATAAAAACATAATAAATAACTTTTAAATATATCCATCTATCATATAAAATACCCAAAATAATGGAAAAGGGGGATCTGAATACTAAGAGGCTAGAAACCTAAAAATGTAACAAAAAGTATAATAGAAAACAAACTACATCTACCCATATCCATGTGGAAAGTTTGAATATAACATCTATTATCTCATCTAGTCATGAATAATATATATAATACCCATTATATCAAGGCATCTATTTTTCATTACATTCATGAAATGAGACCAAGTCTATATACACAAAAATTATGTATAAAGGATGTCATAATTGATTCCCTTTTGGATTACACCTAATTCTCTATGCACAACCTTTAAGAAAAAAATATGACATTCTGTTTTAAAATTCATATAATAAAAGCATCCATGTAATTATATGAAATAAAAATAACAAAACAAAATCACATATAAATAATGTTTATTCAAAATGCACATTCATAGAAATATATTTATAAATAAAACAATTCTATTACAAAATTTATTCCCATACATCATCATAGATTAACCACATGCCCAATGAAAGGATTTCCATGATCCTTTTAGTAAATACATAAACTAAATTTAGTATTATGACCAAAACATGATCTTAAACTAGAGGTGAAGTATCTATACAGTGCATAATCTAAACTAGTGAGGATATCCCAAAAGGAATTATCCAAATCATAATCCTAAAATAGTATATCCTAGAATGAATATAATTAAAACTTTACAAAATCTAGGAAATGTGTAACCTAACCTAGAAATTTTAATTATTTATAGAACCACCTCGAGTATAGATGTTTCTTCCATGATGTTTTCTAAACAAATTCATAAATAAATAAAATAAAATCAATTATAAACCACTCACCTCATCTATAATAACCCTTCAATTAAATATCCCATTTTCATATTTAAATCCAATAATAGTAAGATTTTGTAACACTATTTTCTATCAGGATAAATCATACCATAAAAGGGGAAACAATATAAAATAAGTGAATCATGAAATTAAAACTCTCTTGAAACATGAAAAATAGCCTCGTAGAATTGGAAAACATCTATTAAACAACTATATTAAATTTTTATAATTATTATTAAATAATTCCAAATATAAAATATTAATTATTTCACAGTAACCAAATATTAACATTTCATTAAACATGAAGTATATGAAATTTAATCAAAATAGAATTTATAATAAAACATATCTCTTACACATATTTTTACATTATTTTTAAGATAAATATACATAAAAACACAAAAAGAATACAGAGGTATAATATATTTAGGAAATTAGGAATTAGATACATCACTTTTTGTGGTTTAGTGGGAACCCTCATAGAAATAAAGTCATTAAAACTTCAAAACAAACTAAAAAAATCCAAAACAGCACAAGAAGCATACCTATACTCAAACAGAAATACACACTAGGATCAGTGATAAAAATAAAAAAATAGCATCAAACCACATCCAAAAAAATTTAAAATAGTTGGAATGATTTAATTATTCACATTAATGAAAAAGAATAAAGTTTATAATGTTAAAAACATGAACCAAAAATTAATAAATATATATTTTACCAATATGAAAACAAATATTTTCTTAGGTATCCCACATGATAACATAGATAAAAATTAAAACAATACTAAAAATAAGATCATAAATATTCAGAAATAACTTATGAGATTTTTGAGGAATATTGGAATAAAAAATTATTGAAATATATGAGATTGATAAAGGAGATGGAGGTCGCCACTCGCTCAGGTGAGAGGGAAATTAAGGCAGAGGGGGCACCAAAGATCACCTGTTGAGGGGAGGGGGATGTCGAAGCTCACCAGAATATGGGAGAGAGGGATGCCGAAGGTTACCTTAGGATGGGAGGGGGAGATTTAGGGCTTTGAATGAGGAGGCGAAAGAGAATCTTAAGTGAGTATCTATATCAAAATAATTATTCCCTTATTTTTTTAAAAACAATTGGTATGTCTCCACCTAGACTAATGGTTTTTTAAAAACCATTGATGTAGGTTTGGGTAGAAAATCTATACCCATGGTTTCTATGAACCATGGGTATATATCCATGGGTATATACTGGTTTTCAAGAAGTAAATAACAATTATCAAAACCACAATATTGTAATAAAAAAATAATACTTCAAATAAACAATTCATCACATCTTTTTATATTTAATGGAAGGTTTTAAGTGATTAAAAATATTCAAGAATAACTTAAATAAAATCAATATACTTATTTAATAATGTTTTGATAAATAAAAATTGGTCATACATGTGGTGTAAGAGTAAAAAATCCAAATGATACCTAAGGTAAGGTGTCTCTCAGACTCACATCCTTTATTTTATGTTTATAATGTATTATTTCCTATCTTTTCCATATTATTCCTCTAAATTTTCATTAAATCACCTCTAAATTTCATTATTTCCTTCTACACTTTCCTTATTATATAGATATGCATGTCTATATACCTCGGGATGAATTATTATCTTCCTCTAAGGATTTTGATAAATACTTTATTTTTAAAAACTTTTTTTGATTTATCATATATTGTTTCTTTATATCTTTATAAAATATACTATTTTATTTGTTGATAATGATCATGAACTACGAATATAATGTGTTGTATTTTTTCTTTTGGGTTAGACCATGTTTATTCATTAATATATTATTTATGTTATTGTTTTGAAAAAATTTCCTTTTCTTTCGATTATTTCATGATTATACTTCATATGTGTTTCCCTTTTAAAGTGGAAAACGTGGTTTTATACATAATATGATGTGATGGGTGGACCTAAAATTTTATAACCCTCAAATTAATTAGGTAAATATTTATATCTCATGAGTTTAGTATGCATGAACATAATGTTGTTAGATTTTTTCATAATGGTATGTGTAGACATGATCCAGTTAGCTTTGTCTACAATGTTATGCATGGACATCATGCAGTTAGTTTTATCCAATATGTTAAGATTCCTTGGCTGGGAACATTGAATTATATTGATCATTATTAGGGATATGGAACATTCTTATCATTTTTATAAAAATATTCTATTTTCCATTGTTATATTCCATGTTATTTTTATTTCATTACCCAATGATACACTCAATGATATCCATGTATCTTATATCCCAAGGATATTTACCTCACTTTTTATAGTTATTATGATTTTTCTCACATTTCTTATAAGTTTTGGTCTTGTAATGTAAATTTTTATCAAAATGGTTGCCTTATAATATGATGTCACTTATTATTTTATTATCTCATGATATCTATTATTGATTGTTCTCTTCATGTTTCTATTTAATTATAACTATTTGGATTTATAATCATCCCTTAATTTATGTGTTTACCTATATGATCACGTATAATAAAAAGGCTTTGATCAACTTATAAGGGTTCCGTGATTAAGGATTTAATTTAATTTTTATATATTTTAATGATATAATATTTTACTAGTTCTCAAAGGAACAAAACATTGGATTCCACCAACATTTTAATGTCATAAATTTCTTTTTATTTACATAAAGTATGTATGTATAGGACCAAATATAGAATTGTGGATCTTATGCAATCTAAAGATCATAATCATGATAATATTGAATTCATTGGGATGATATATGGAATATGAAAAATACATGATAATGAAATATCATAATCATTTGTTATGGATTACTACTAATAAAATATAACATCATTGGTCTAGGCTCTCTTCTCATGCCCCATATGTGATACAAAAAATTTATCCAATTAATTAAAGGGTGTATAATAAAAAAAACTCATTGTTAGGGATATTTTTGAGCCAATATACCACCTTAATATTGTTTTTGAAAATAAAAATACACTTTATACTGAACTAAATTAACTTAAAGATTTTATTTTGATTTTTTGTTGTGAGGACTTAATGTGTGATGCTTTAAATTTTCGTGAACTAAATACACAATCATGTTTTGATACTTTGAAAATCAATGTTGAATTTCATTCATTGTACATTAGAATATTTTGGTGGTGTTCTCATTGAATGATAAAAACATATCCAACATCCATTAAAGGTTGGGGTGTTATATCTAATGCAGTTTTAACCATGCCTAAAGATCTCAAAATTTGACTATTGGATTTTTTAAGGAATCATTTATAAATTGTACAGAGGTATTTGAGGAATTATATAATATTTAACAAGTTGCATGGAACTATGTTTAGCCTTTCTGGAATCATTTTAAAATTTTCATCATCTTGATGCTTTGAGCGCTTTTAGTTTTACCTTTTCTTTTAGTGAGATTACCCTAAGAGATACCATTATGTATGGTGTTCTTATAAATATATAATATTACCTTGTAAAAATTTATTATCATGTCTTTTGTGATCAAGGAAGTTCTGAACCTATACTAATTTCAATCCTATAAGATAAAAATCTTCTGAGGATGGGAGTTTTATTGTCCAAACCCTTATTTTTTTAGAATTCCTATTGTATATTTTTTCTCGATCACTAGATTGAGGAGGTTCTTAAGGATTTATATACCTATGTCCAATGTTTTTTTCGAAGAGATTCCTGTATAAAATCAATTATTTCTGAAAAGATATTATTGAAGAAGTTTCAATGTTGGAATTTGATATATTTTTATAGGTCTATAGTTAAGGAAGTACTAGGTTTGGAATTGGGATACATAGGATTAGTTCTATAGACCCTCTAAAATATTTTGATTAAATTGATGGATTATTTTATTGGGATCATATTAATAAGATAATATCCTTTTTTGGATTTCTTCGATTATTGTGCTTGACTCTATGTAATGTTTCTTACTTTGAATTATTATTTATTTTATTATTGGTTTATTATACTTTGTTTATTGGAAAATTTTTTAACTTTTGATTCAGTTAACTTTCAATATTTACTTAATTTGAACTCTAAATCAGACATTATATGTTTTAAAAAACTATCACCTCAAGTGGGATAAAAATTTACAGTCCTAATTTGACTTCAATTCACCCCCAACCCTTAATGTTTACTTACCTTCTTTACTGAGAAAATATTAGGTATCAAAGCTGGTTTCTTGATATTTGAGATAAACTCTATATTTTATCTAGTCTCTCAATTTTTATTATTTCTCCATGATTATCAAAACTTATAAAAGTTTTCTTACAATAACCTTTTTAAATTAAAAATATCAATTTGGTTAGATATGGTAATTGTAATTTCAATCGTACATTTAGATAATCTAAATCCAACCAAACCACATATTTTTTATTGAAACTTTTAAGAATATTAGAAAGGCCATAATGAGACTTTTGTGATAAATACTAGTGTAGAAATTTATTTTACGACTACCAAAAGTTTTAAAATTTTTGATAAATTGGTTTCTAATTTTACTCATGATGAATGATTATAATTTCAAATTAACTACTAAGTTAGAAATAATTTTATTTCTATTATCCATAAGAACATATATTTTAAATTTTAATCAAGTTGGATGGCATTTTGAATTTGAAAGAAAAATTAGGGTACTCAATTCGGAACATATAAAGTTAAAGATACTATAAGAACTATATTTAAAGGTGATTATCAAAGTTTTTACTTTTTACCTAATGAGTATATTTCTCAAATTCACTATAGGATTATGACCATTGTTAATAGTCATAAATATATTAGAGAGATATAACTATTGTATGATCATCTTGTGTAAAAGATCATTAATATTTAACTAAAATTGTAGAAGTATAAGAATAAAAAAATCAGTGATATAAAATGCATTACTAAGCTAAGTTTGGATGATTTAGTTATAATTCTCACAAAATATGAGGGCAGGATAAAACGGGAAACTGAAAAGTAAAAAAATAAAAAAGTGTTTCTTTTACATCAACATATGGAGCTTTAATTTATAAAAATAAAAAAATCTAATCCTAGTATATCTAAAGGTAATATTTCTATGGAACTTAAAAAATATGAGATTTATCAGTTTTCTATAAGTATGAATAGATGAATAGAAAATAAGAAATTATGAATTTACAACTATAAGTATATAAAAGAAAAATATGATAAGATTGATTCTTCAAAACATTTTATTATAAGTGTAAAACCCCATTCACATCAGACCATACTATCTAAGACTCAAAAGAAAGGAGATGGAATCAAATATAAGTTAAATAATAAACTATATGAGATATTTAAAAGTGACTAATGATGGATGGAGTGCTAGTGAAGATTCATTATATTCATACTATAGTATTAGATTAGAAATTGAAAATAGCTGGAATATCATTGGTTTTTATACAAAAGATCATCTTAATGATTTGTGCATTAAGGGAAAAGTTACTCTAGATTCACTTTCACAGTTATCTATTAATAAAAAAATCATTTACTTCAGATGATGAAGATTATTTACCATCACTTGAAGAGATGGAAATTTATGTAACTATTTTAGAGAATATATATAATATATTAAAGGAGGAATGTGATCAACCAAAATAAAAACTTACTAAACTTTCTAATTTATATTCAAAACAAAAATCCAAAGTTATTGAGAAGGGAACTAAACTTTTGAAGGCATGAATTGAGCTATCTAAGATTAAAAATAAAATTACTAAGTCAGAATATAATATTTCAAATCGTCATTTTAAGTTTAATGGAAAGTCAAGTTTCACTAATACTTTGAACGATAAAAACAAGCATGTTAAGTTTAAATTTGAATTTGATAGGTAGAAGAAGTTGTTTACCAACTTTACCAATGAAACATAATATTTTGAGAAATTATATAAATATTTAAGGCCTAAAATGATAACTTCTAGACTATTTCATAAAGTCATTTAATACTGACATTATCAAAGTAACTACTTTGTGCCAAGTAGTATACCTTTTTTCAATAAATGCCAGAGACTGGAAGTAGAGAAATCAATGTTCATTAAACCTAGTTCAATCTATCGGAACACATTGAGCCTACATTTATAAAGAGATTATGGAAATTTAACACAAAAGATCTTGAATGATACGGTTTCTAAAGTTCTATTTTCTAATACATATAAACCAAAGCACATTTAGATGCCTCAAAATTAATTTCTGATGAATGAATTTGTAGCATACATGTAGCTAAATTAATAAATATGGTACCAGGTAACTTTTTTTATATATAAAAATATTTTATTAATTTACATGTTATATGTAAAAAAATTATTTACATAATATTATTTCCATATTCCTAAGGTTTTTATTTTTTTAATAAGTTTTTATAGTTTATAAAGTATTTCATTAAACATTAACTCCTTTTTCAAGGTATTTTTTTGAATAAATTTCATACAGAAATTATTTTATCTACTATTTCTTTCAATAGAAAATAATAATTCATTTTGAATTATTTTTTCAACCACCTTATATTGAATAAGATCATTCCATCAGAATACAATATAACATCTAGAAGTTTAAGTCCTTTTTATTTCTATCATGAGAAACCTTTGTTCAACTAGTAGTTTACTTAAGTTGTCATACTTTATTAAATTTCACATTGCTCCTGATTTTATGGTGAGAATTTACTTTACTAAAATAATTTCCTTTTTTACTATTATCTTGTTTATTTTCCTAAACTATATTAAATTAATTTCATATTTAAATAGTATTTTATACTTAACTTTTGAATTTTATAAAATAATGAGAGTTATTTTTTTACTCTATAAGATTTTATATCTTGAGGTTTTATATATTAACTGTATTCAGCCCAAGTTTATAAGGGTACCAAATTATTGATTTTATTTCAGAAAGAGATTCTAATAATAATCAAGATGAATAATAATTTAATGAATAGGACAAAACATACACATTTTTTAGAGTGGTGGAATAAAAATGATATTTGATTTGTCTAATCCTAAAGTAATTATTTTTCATTTCTTTGTTAAAATTTGGTAATATCTGTTTATAGTTCTATTCTAAAAATCCTTGTGTTTTAAAAATACTCGATTTTATATTTATATAGTTCGAAGATACTTTTACACATTTTTTATGAAATATTTTTATAATTATATAATAAAATTAATAGTTTTTTTCTATGTTGAAATTTTACAGAATGATCACATTTTTTTGACAATCTATACAATATATCATGGAAAGTTTTATCAAAACATATATAATCAGTAAAAATATCCAATCATTATAGAAGAGATATTAATTCAAGGGAGATATATACTAATGAGAAGAGTTATAATAACTTTCATATAATATCCATCAAAAGTTATATTTATAGAAATTATTGGGAGCTCTTTTTTCCATTTTCATTTTTTCCTTTGGATTATTGTATAAACACTATTTTTTTGAATTTTTTTATTAATTCTCTAACCACCGATTGATGAATGAATTTATCAATGATTTAATATTTCCAAACTATTTTACTCATGTTTTGGAGAGTATGGTTTTTATTTGAGTGTTTGAGATATGGGAGAATTTATGGACATTATATATTAAGGAAATAATATAAAATAAAACATTTACCCTTTATTTTATTACAAATCAAAAAGGGATACATATCCCAGTGGATTATCCGAAAATAAAAGGTAGTTATACATTTCTATTTTAATTTTTGTCATATCTTATAACTTATGTTTTTATTTTTGTGAATTTATTTCTGAAAATCAAAAAAGTGTATAATTTTTTTAATGTAAGTTTTAATTTGATATAGTGAAACTATTATTATCTTTAAATGAATTATTTGTGTTAAGTTATAATGAATTCAAAAGTAAATATTAGACAAAGTTGAGGTATTTAAAAAATGTCAGTCTTTTGGATGTTTAAATCCTGAAGATTTTCATCATAAGTAAAAGGTAGCGATTATTTTTAAATTTTATTAAACATTATTTCTACTTCATATCTTGTGATATTAAAATGGGGGAGATTGGTAGGGAGATTTTTTATCCAGTCTACCACCTTCATAATTTTTTTTAAAAATCACAATACACTTCATAATAAATTGAATTAACTTAAAGTTTTTCATTTAATTTTTTTTGTGGGCCTAATATATGATGCTTTAAGGTCTAGTGAATTGAATATTCATTAATTTTCTAGTACTTTGTGAATTTGTGTAAACTATATCCATAAAAAATTATAGCATCGTGGTGGAATCTTCATCATATGATACTAATAGATCCTACATCTATCAGATGATAGAGTGTCATGTTTGAATAAGTTGAAACTATACCCTAATATATTAGAATTCAACTATTGGAGTTTGTTATGGTATCATCTATAAATTGGACTGATAAATGTAATAATATGTAAAAATTTACATAGAAGTACACTAAGCTTATTTACAGAAATTTTGAAGTTTGTATCATCTCAATTATTTGAGAACTTCCAATTGTAATATGTATTTTAGTGTAATTTTACTAAGATTTATCCTTGTGCGATGTATTCTTGAAAATATTTTTAGTTCTATTGTAATTTTTCATTATCTGATACTATGTTGCTGAGGAATTTATAGGCATAGAACTTCTATAAATTTTGATCCTTTTATATTAAATAGATTCCAAATATAGAATCTATTTTATCTAAACCGTCATGTTTGAAAACGTCTTGGTGAAAAATTTATGTAGATCATTAGATTGAGAAGGTTATCAGGGATACTGAAACCTTTGTCTGAAATTTTTGTTGAAGAATTTCCAAGTGTATAATTTGTTGTTGATGATGAGATACGGTCAAAGAAATTTTTGGTTGGAACATGATGCCTTAAAATAGGTCTATAATAAAGGAATTTATTGGATACCTAGGATTAGGTCTTCATACCCTTCTTCCACTTTGGATAAAAGAAAAGCGTACTTTTTATTAGAATCAGATTGGTAATATAATATCCCTTTTCTAAGTTCAAGGATTTTTATTCTTGACTTTACACATTATTTATTACATTATAGTGTTGTTTAACTTCATATTGCTTTATTTTAATTTTTTTTATAAGTTATGTTTTTTTAACTTCTGATTCATTTAATTTATTCTATATACTTACTTTGAACTCGAAATTTTTTAGACATGATTTGTTTTGAAAAACTAACACTTTGAATGGGAGGAAAAATTCAAGTCATGATTTGAATTCAATTCACCCCCCTCTTGAAGTGTGCTTACCTAAATTTATTGGGAAAACATGTGTCATATCCAAATATCTAAAAACCATGTAGTCCATATAAAAAATAAATAATATGATAGTTTTACATAAATCAATAAGATTAATTCATGGATAACCCATATTTTAATGAAAACAAGTTTCATAATAAACTCATACAATATATAATTTCATCAAATTTTAAGTAATTATTGGGAAGATAGGTAAGTAATAATGAGGTTAAACATAATTTTTTTAAGGGAATTTAATGATAATGACAAATTCAATTAGAATCATATGTAGGATAGTAACCATTAATAAGGTAAAGAGACCCAAAATTAGAAATGGAAAGAAGTTGATGAGGGAGTTTAGAAGTGTCCTTCCCATGAATTTCTTTATATGTGATAGAAGAAAAAATATTTAGAGGAAATAGGGGAATAACATGTAAATATTTATAATAATAATAAGAAAATATAATAATAAGGAATAAGTAATTTCATTCAAATTTTCTAGATAAATATTTAGAAAGAGAATTATTTTTAAATATAGTTTGAAAAGATGTTTATGTACATTATCTTAATCATTGTAAATGAGATTTTGAGAAGAATAATATCTCATAAGAAGATGTGAAATTATTAAGTAGACATAGATAGGTCAGAATATAATAAATAATAGAAAATTATGAGAATAAACATTTCAAACTCATAAAATAGGTAATTACTGTGGAATCCCCTTACCTTATATCACCTTTTTATCATCACGCTTACACCTCCTATATAAAAAAACATAAAATTATTAAAAAATATTATATAATTATTTTACATTTATTTAAATTATTTTTGATCATTTGTTATCATTGAAAATTATTTATTAACCATTCATTAAATATAAAAAGTCATGGTGGCATTATGTTTCAATTATTCCATTTTTGTTTCAATATTTCAGTATTGGACACTTTTATTTATCTATTTGTTTTGTTACCTCCAAAATCTTTAAAATAAATTAAAATATATCAATATATGAATACATACATACATGCATTCATTAATGAATGCATGTATGTATATGTACATATATACATGTATACATAAGTATGTACACATATGTTTTATATAATATAGACTAACTAGTCATGAAGGCAGGGATAAATAAAGTCAACATCCTTATAGGTGGTAGAATAAACCATGTTAGGATGCATCAAAGGAAAGAGATATATGATATATATTTTTATTAAAATTAATTTATTTAAAGAATATAATAGTATAATAATATTAATATCATGTTTATATATTGATTAATTAGTGAGAGGATTAAAAAATAGAAATGAAAATATAATAATAATAAAATAAAATAATAATTAATAGAAAATATTGATACATTATCGGTGAATATTAATCCTTTACTAAGGGAATAATGCCATAAAGTCTTGACGTTGTGTGAAACCAAAACTTAACTAAGATTCCTTATAAGGATTAAGAGGAGAAATATGGGAAGATATTGAAAAATGGAATGAATTTTTTAAAGTGATTTTTTATGGGGTGAGAAGATGGTATTTTATACTTGGAGGGGAGAGATATTTTGATGTAAATATTGAATATAAAATTAATTAATGATAAAAACCTGAAATAGTGGTCTTATATATGAAAATTAATGGTATTACATGCCCTTTTGGTTAAACATAAGTCGTTTTTACATCATGTGTGTTGTTTTTTCATGATGATGTCAAACATACATCATTATTATATCATATTTGAATTTTTATTTATTTATCTTGTTGATTAATTGTCAAAAATACAAAAAAAGGCCTAATTTGAAAATATTAATTTCTAATATGGGAATTATTTTTGGAAAATAAATTCCTAAATATAAGAATATCATTTTTTAGAACCCCCTAATGCATAAAATTCATGTTTTTACTGAATAAAATGTTTCCTAACATTTTCAAAACTATTATTTTAGGATAGGGAAATTATTTTATGGATTTTAGAACTAAAATTTAACACTTTAAATTAAATTATTTAATAAGAACATTTCATTTTAATTATTTTAAAATATAATTACATATATTACATAACATATTTTACCATTCACTTGAAAATTAATATAATTAAAAAAATTAAAAATAGTAATTATTGAATAGTTTTGATAAGAAGATTCTAAATTTACAATCTATTTTATTAAAATAAATTTAGAGGTTTAGTAAATCTAATATTTTAGTTAAATTTATTATACTAGGATTTTATAACTATAAATAAAACATGTTACCAAAGTAATTACATTATTTGTAATGTATGAATTAAAAAATTATATTTATCAATTTAAAGATTAATTTATGATATTTTAATATTTATAAATTATTATTTATTCAATTATATAGTTATTTATATAGTTACCTACAATTATCACTTTATTATTCAAATGGTTAGGTTACTATTCCAATAATCATATTTTTAACATTTATATTTCCATTAAATGCACCTTGAATCTTCCACATTTCACTAACTTAGTTTTCTATCAAGACTCTCCACATTTCATTTACCAAATGCATAAATAATTAATATTTATTTTCTTTCTTATACCATAAATATTCTCAGTTGTGGTATTTATGAGAGATCACAGCCCTAAGGATTTATAAATTTTAGTTATGTTATTTTCTAGTGTTTGTTGACTCATTTCACTTTTCTAAAATTTTATAGAATGTATTTATCATTCATATAAAATGTTTCATTATTGAATAAATAACTTTAATTTTTATTATGCAGTGTAGTTGGTTCATTTATGCTATACATTATACTGTTATTTATAAATAAAATGTCTCTAAGTTTAACATATATATGTTTTAGTCACACAAATTTCATATTTAAAGGACTAGATCATTACAAATGTCACGACCCGTCCTCGGGGCCCGTGCCCTGACTACCCCAAGCCCGCCTTCCATAGTCCAGGGCCTGGCGACTAGCACCCAAGGAGTGAATCCCAATAACTGGGAAGGCATTTCCATAATAAAGTAAACAAAACATCACAGAGTACAAGCAGAAGTAATACACTAAGAACAAAAGAAAGTGCTGAAAAGTAAGTGGGCCAGAATACAAACCCAACTGAAAGTACAACTACAACGGAACGAAAGTACAACAGAAAAAGACAAACAACTAGAATAACGGAAGCAGCTCCTGGGTCGTCCTTCTCGGATCCTACCTGAAGGGTAGGTACAGATAGCGCAGCTCCTGGATCATCCACCATGGATCCTACCTGAAGGGTAGGTACAGATAGCCTCCACAACGCTCTCGCCCTTCAACCTCCTCCGAGTTTCTTCTCGTCGCGAAGTCCACCTCCGGATACTAACTCGTCGTGAGGTCCACCTCCGGGTACCGTCCAGTCCTCGAACACTCGGCCTCTGTCAACGCTGCCTGACATTTGCAACCAACATAATGAGGTGCGGGCATAGCCCGTGCAGGGGCGAGTATACGATACTCAGTAAGGACCCTGAGACCCTCAAGTTCTCACTAAATCCAACAAGGATAACCACAAAGTAGGATCTCAACAGATAACCCTTACTTAGGTATAATCCCATACTTATACCTAAGTTATCAAGTAACCCATCTCAATCATGAGGAAACACAAAGGTTATGAAATCAACAGATAACTACTACCTAGGTATATGACCATACATATACCTAAGTTATCAAGTGACCCATCTTAATCATGAGGAAACACAAAGGTTATGAAATCAACGGATAACCACTACCTAGGTATATGCCCATACATATACCTAAGTTATCAAGTGACCCATCTCAATCATGAGGTAACACAAAGGTCATAGACTCAGCTCAAACCAGGATTTTCATTATTGAAACTGTAACTGCTGAAGATCCCCGTCTCTGGAGAGTACATGAATCCTGTCACGTCTCCGTGGTACTGCTCACTAACCTAAGACTGCTGAGGTACTCCTCCTGTCGAGTACCGTGGGTCAGCCACCCAAACACAGTAGTGCTTCCCGCCGGGGTCTGCCACCCAAACACAGTAGTGTATCCCCCCTAATATCTTGGAGAGGTACTCTCCGGACGAGTACCACGGGTCTGCACCCAACTCAGTAGTGCTCCGTCTACCATGGGTCTGCACCCAAACAAAGTAGTGCTCCGTCCACTGGGTTAGTCGACTCACGCCAAGTCGAGTCGGTCAAGAAGTCATCAGGTCTAAGCTGGATACACAGTCTTCGTACTCCGTACGCTCTTCTCTAAGAGGGTCCGCCCCATGAGCTACAGGTCGATACTCCAAGTATCACAAAGTCCCAAGAAGAAGTATCTCAAAGGACTGCCTCGTCATAGGGGTCTCAACGCAACAGACGACGCGCCAATCGGACGCCCGGTCTGTGAGTTATTAGCCTTTTCATCCCCGGGGCCCGGTTGGTTTGGTGTGCGAACCAACCCAGCCATATCTCAACTGTACCCCAAAATCTCATAGGGTATACTCATAGGAACCGTTTTTCAACATGATCATCGACTCTGCTGACGGTTCATCAAATGAACATCCGGTCTGAAAGTTGTCAGCTTTTCCGTTCCAGGGGCCCGGTTGGATTTCAGATATAATCCAACCCAGCCACTATCCAATTGCATCCAAATCTTAGGAGAAGTATTCCAAAATTTCCGTCTCATCAAGAGGAACCCAACAAAGTCAACGGCACGTCAATCGGACGTCCGGAGCTCAAGTTATAAGTGTTTTTACTCCGAGGGCCCGGTTGGTTTCATGTTCGAACCAACCCAGACATACCCAAAGTTCTCCGAAACCTTGAGTGTAATATACCGAAACGACCTTCTCAAACCAAGGATCTCTACGCAACTTACTATGCGTCGATCAGAGGTCTGAAGCCCATGTTATGGGTAAAAGACCAAAAGAGGTCCGAAATGGGGGGTCTGGGCCCATCCCGGCCCGACCCAACCCCCCCTGGGTCATCCCGAACCGGGTTGATCCGAACCAGGCCCCGATTCGGCCTGGCTGGGTGCGAACCGGCCCGGCTGCACGGCTTGGACTGGCCTGCACGGCCCGGCCCGGCCTAGGCGGCCCGGCCCAGCTTTGGCGGCCGGTTGGCCCGACGTGAGCACACCCGCACAGCCTGCTGGGCGTACCGTTGCTGAAGGGGGGGGGGGGATTGCCCCCCCCCTTGTTGAAGCCGCAGCTCCCCTCACGTGAGGGCCACTCCCTTGACCGCCGGGGGTTACGACCCCCGGTCTCCCTTGGTCCCACCCGGCCGCGTGACCAGCCGCCTGCCGCCGGGGCTTCAGCCGCGGCGGCCCTTCCCGGAGGCGCGCCGACAGGCCCTTCCACGGACCACCGGAGTTGCTCCGGTGGTCCGTTTTCAATTCTGTCAGTGCCGGTGGTCCTCCCGAGAGCCGTAGTTTACTGAGAAGGATTCAAAACTCCTTTGAGGCCCACCTCATCATTGTTCGTCGATCCGCACTTCGACAAAAAACTGCGGTGGGTCCGGGCTTGGTTCGTTAGCCCGTGCCCTCCGCGTTAGAGGTTTTAAAAACAATGTAAAACTCAACCAATCCTGAAAACAAAATTCACCCCGCATCCACCCCGCATGATCATGCGATCCGCAGATCAAACGGTAGATATTGATCCGCATTCGTCGTCCTTTTCTCAAATGATAAAGGGGAAAATCAATAAAATTCCCCTAAAAATTCCCCCGCAAATAAATATTCCCAACCCGCAAAAGAAATCCTTCGCGGATCAACTTGAGAATGAGTTTATCCGAG
Organism: Viscum album; assembly: GCA_963277665.1. NCBI lineage: Eukaryota > Viridiplantae > Streptophyta > Magnoliopsida > Santalales > Viscaceae > Viscum > Viscum album. The sequence goes on from OY728150.1 coordinate 40,036,947, forward strand.
TCCTTTGTTTTAGAAGGGAAGAACCACGGGAATATAAACTTAAACAAATTTAACCCCTACCTCGAAATTGACGTCGCATGTCGTTGGGTCGCGGAAGTCGAACGTCGTGGAAGAGGGCGTCACGGATCGAGGCTCCGTAAGCGTCGTCTGTGTCTGCCCGATGAACGATGCGGCGCGTCATCGTTCTTCGACGAAGGCGTCTATCACCAGCTGCGGAGAGGGAAGAAGAACGACACGTCATTCTCTCCTTGCAGTGACGACGTTCTTTGTCGGGTTCTTGACGTTCTTCAAGTTCTTCAACGATGAAGACGAGTTCTATCTCCTCCCATTCCCCACACAACCATCCAACCCCTAATAACATAAGAATCTTCTTATTTTATTACCCATCCCATGCATTTTCAAAATATTTCAAAATGTTGAATTAACTTAACTTAATTAATCTTGAGCTTGTCAAAATTAAATGAAGTAGAGTTGACATCATTAATGAGAGGGTGTGTTACAAGGGGGGTTGGAGTGAGTTGTGGAAGATGAGAGGTCACCCACTTAATGGGGGAGTTAGAGGAGGTTTAAGAAATATGAAGGGGTGGGGTTCATGTGGGCCCACCTCACCTTTAATCATCTCATGGGTAGTTAACTACAAGTGGGTCCCACCCCTAACTCCCTTACTTAGGTTATAACCATATAAGAGAGGGATAAAGTGTTGTGACACAACACTTAAATCCACTTAACAAGAAAAGAAAATATAATTGTAAAACAATTATATTTTTATCCCTCACTTTTTTTAAACAACTCCTCCTGAGAAAACACAACTCCAGAAAGGGTCTTCTTAAGCAATTACCGGCGCTGAGGTTTCATCAGTGCCCTCAGATTTCAATTCCAAGCACCGGTTCAAAAGTTATAAAAACCTGCTCGTTCGTTCACTGAATGTACCCGAGCTAAACTTCGGAAAATGATTCCGGGCACACCGGGACTCGGAATCAGCGCCGTTAGAAACTGCGTTCATGTAAAATTCCAAATAAATTAAGAAAAAAGTTTCCTTGAAATTTCCAGGCCTTTACATTACTCCCACCTCAGAGATTTATGTCCCCGTAAAGCTATAACACAAACTTGGGAAACAAAAGTGGTACGGAGCACGCATCTGAGCCTCCTTCTCCCATGTGCCCACCTGGAGGTTCCTGTGCTACCAACGAAAGCGCACAAGAGGAATTGACCGTCCTAGTAGGACCACTCCTATCGATCCTCAACCTCTAATGATACCCCAAAAAAGTCACCCCATCGCCAATGTCTAGCTTCCCATGGTCGATGATATGTGTCGGGTCAAGCACGTATCTCCCCAGTTGAGATACGTGGAAGTAGTCGTGCACCTGGTGCAACTGAGGTGGATGAGTCAAATGGTAAGCCACCGCGACTACCCTGCCGGGGACCTGAAAAGGTCTTCTGAACCTCTGAGATAACTTTCTGCCTTGGCCTCATCTCTGTAAACCTCATCGAGGTGAGACCCGTATAAGGTTGTGATCGTTATCCTAGAACTCTAGAGGTCTCCCTTTCCTGATTAGAAATGAAACTCAAAACTCTTGCTGCCATGAGGGTAAGGTTGGCCGACTCAAGAGTGATCGGCTAAACCCTCGTATGCATGAGTTTATCATATACTTCCTGGGGTTTCCTTTTCGCCAACCAAGGAAAACTCGTCCCAACGTTGTAGGTAAACCACAACTTGTTTGCCTAATACAATCAATCTGTGTATGAACTATGGATCCAATCCATACCCGGACCAACGTCGTAAGGAATCGACACTTCCACCAAGAGATTCCAACCGAAACTCTTGCCTCGAGGGTCAGACCACACTGTCGGCGTAAGTGTGATTATCGAGTCTCCTCCCAAGGTATCCCTAGATGTGAGGGTCAAGTCTACGGTTTTAACCAGAAACTCTAGGTCTGGGACAAGATTTGTGGAAGGAAGGAATGATTCGTATCAACTTCTATTACTACGACAGCTTGCAGTGGACACAGACTATCCCTCCAATCATTCTTAGAGACATTGGGTCACACTCCTTGACCGCATGCAGCTACTCTCTTCCCCTTCCCTCTAGGTCCCAAAGCCTGGAGGGAACAACAAAGGCGGGTGGTTGTAACATGTTGATATGTACACCACCTCATGCTACTCTCCTAGATCTGTTTCCATGTCTGCTACTCTGTAGATTTATCTGTCCTTAATATTTCCTCTTTTTGAAACATTCGAATGCCCAAGTCTCTGAGACTGGCACCAGTTTGCTGCATTCCAACTTCTAACATTCTCTAGCTGTATTCATTCAGCCAAAGAACATTCAACCACAAGGTTCTCTCTAGAACCCTAACGTGAGTAGGAATGCATAGAGGAAAGAGTGATGGCTCGGATATCCCTAAACACACCATTCTCAAAGGTCCAAGCTCTATAGAACTGATCAAATCGTATTCATCGAGTACCCGGAATGTTCAGTACGCCTCAATGAATACTCAGCTACCGACTTGTCATCCTGCCGAAGCTGTATAAGCTCTAGAAAACTTTCAGCCACCTCCTCAAGCCAGTCCTCAGCTGCCTGTGATTCGGGCTCGCCTCAGAACGTGAGGGTATCTGATGTTGGAACACGTGTAAGGCAGTAAGCCTACATGTGTCACCTACCGCTACTGCCGGTTGTAACTACAGACCAACAAGTAGTGATGTATAGCTGACACACTACCCGAAGGCAATATCTCAGGCATCAGTCCACGTACCGAATCCTCATCGCTATGCGGACCATCCTCGTGGTCACTCACTAGAAAACACTAGTATACAAGTCCACCATCCACTCTACTGATGTCTCAGCTAGGCGGAAAACTCTAGCAATCGCCTCCAGCCAGTGCTCTGCTGTATGGGAATCTGCCTCACCTCGTAACCTCAGAGGCCGCTGCTGCTGGAACTCATGCAACATTCTCTGCCAGCGTGCACAGTTTGCTAGTAATGATGGTGGAATCTGCTGCCCAAAAGGTGGTGGTGCTGCTGGTACACCACCCGAGGGTGCCAACATAGTAAAAAGGGCCCCGCACCGGAGCCTCGCTGCTCGGTGGGCCGTCATCGAGCACTCTCTCGGAACTCCAACTGACTGTCTGCGTGGAGACATCCTGAACAGATGCGACATGGTCAACGATTTATACTTGGTGAGATGACTTGGTTTGAGCTGACTTTAAAACTCTTGGAAACACACACGCAATCAGTGTTTTTCGTGCACAAAGTAGGAAATCAGTAGTCAGGGTCCTGGTGTACGGATACGTCGGCCGCCGCACCAACACTGGAATCCCTGAACTCAAGACCACACTCAGTACCCTTAACACTATTTATTCACAGAAAGGGAATATCAGAGTTATAAGTTCTGCGGTAGAACTGTCTCCTCTGATACCAATTTGTCACGACCCATCCTCAGAGCCCGTTCCGCGACTACCCCAAGCCCGCCTTCCATAGTCCAGGGGATGGAGACTAGCACCCAAGGCGTGAATCCCGATAACTGGGAAGTTATTTCCTTAATAAAGTAAAAAAACATCACATAGTACAAGCAAAAGTAATACACTAAGAACAAAAGAAAGTGCTGAAAAGTAAGTGGGCCAGAATACAAACCCAACTGAAAGTACAGCTACAACTGAACGAAAGTACAACAGAAAAAGACAAACAGCTGGAAGAATGGAAGTAGCTCCTGGGTCATCCTCCTCAGATCCTACCTGAAGGGTAGGTACAGATAGTGCAGCTCCTACATCGTCCACCACGGATCCTACCTGAAGGGTAGGTACAGATAGCCTCCACAACGCTCCCGCCCGTCAACCTCCTATGATTGTCATCTCGTCGTTAAGTCCACCTCTGGATACTGACTCGTCGTGAGGTCCACCTCCGGGTACTATCCATTCCTCGAACACTCGGCCTCTATCAACACTGCCCGACGTCTGCAACCAACAGAATGAGGTGCGGGCATAGCCCGTGCAGGGGTGAGTATACGATACTCAGTAGGGACCCCGAGACCCTCAAGTTCTCACTAAATCCAACAAGGATAACCACAAAGTAGGATCTCAACAGATAACCCTTACATAGGTATAAGCCCATACTTATACCTAAGTTATCAAGTAACCCATCTCAATCATGAGGAAACCCAAAGGTTATGAAATCAAAGGATAACCACAACCTAGGTATATGCCCATACATATACCTGAGTTATCAAGTGACCCATCTCAATCATGAGGAAACACAAAGGTTATGAAATCAACGGATAACCACTACCAAGGTATATGCCCATACATATACCTAAGTTATCAAGTGACCCATCTCAATCATGAGGTAACACAAAGGTCATAGACTTAGCTCATACCCGGATTTTCATTATCGAAACCGTAACTACTAAAGAGACTCATCTCTGGAGAGTACATGAATCCTGTCACATCTCTGAGGTACTACTCACTAACCTAACACTGCTGAGGTACTCCTCCTGTCAACTATCGCGGGTCAGCCACCCAAACACAGTAGTGCTTCCCGCCGGGGTCTGCCACCCAAACACAGTAGTGCATCCCCCCTAATAGCCTGCAGAGGTACTCTCCGGACGAGTACCGCGGGTCTGCACCCAACTCAGTAGTGCTCTGTCCACCATGGGTCTTCACCCAAAAAAAGTATTGCTCCATACACTGGGCTAGTCGACTCACTCCAAGTCGAGTCGGTCAAGCAGTCGTCAGGTCTCAACCGGCTACACGGTCTCCGTACTCCGTACGCTCGTCTCTAGGAGGGTCCTCTACACGAGCTACCAGTTGATACTCCAAGTATCACAATGTACCAAGAAGAAGTATCTCAAAGGACCGCCTCGTCATAAGGGTCTCAACACAACAGATGGTGCGTCAATCGAACACTCGGTCTGTGAGTTATTAGCCTTTTCTTCCCCGGGGCCCCGTTGGTTTCGTGTGAGAACCAACCCAGCCGTATCTCAACTGTACCCCGAACTCTCATAAGGTATACTCATAGGAACCGTTTCTCAACATGATCACCGACGTTGCTGACGGTTCGTCAAACGGACGTCCGGTCTAAAAGTTGTCAGCTTTTCCGTTCCAGGGGTCCGGTTAAATTTTGGGTATAATCCAACCCGGCCACTATCCAACTACATCCAAATCTCAAGCGAAGTATGCCAAAAGTTCCGTCTCATCAAGAGGAATCCAACAAAGTCGACGGCACGTCAATCGGACATCCGAAGCTCAAGTTATAAGCGTTTCCGCTCCGAGGGCCCAGTTAGTTTCGTGTTCGAACCAACCCGGCCGTACCCAAAGTTCTCGGTAACCTTGAGTGTAATATACCGAAATGACCGTCTCAAACCAAGGATCACTACTCAACTAACGGTGTGTTGATCGGAGGTCCGTAGCCCATGTTATGGGCAAAAGACCAAAAGAAGTCCGAAATGGGGGGGTCTGGGCCCGGCTCGGCCCAGCCCAACCCCCCCTGGGTCGGCCCGAACCGGGTCCCGGTCCGGCCCGGCTGCACGGCCCGGCCCGGCCTGGGCGGCCAGGCCCGGCTTGGGCGGCCGGTTGGCCCGGCGTCAGCACACCCGCACGGCCTGCTGGCCGTGCCGTTTCGGAAGGGGGGGGGGGGGTTTCCCCCTTGTTGAAGTCGCAGCCCCCCTCACGTGGGGGCCGCTCCCTTGAACGCCGGGGGTTACAACCCCTGGTCTCCCTCGGTCCCGCGTGGCCGCGGGACCAGCCGCCTGCCGCCATAGCTTCAGCCGCAACGGCCCTTCCCGGCGGCGCGCCGGGCGCCACCGTGCCGGCGTGGCACGCCGGCAGGCCCTTCCGCGGACCACCAGAGTTGGTCCGGTGGTCCGTTTTCAATTCTGTCTACGCTAATGGTCCTCCCGGGAGCCGTAGTTTACTGCGAAGGATTCAAAACGCCTTTGCGGCTCGCCTCATCATCGTCCGTCAATCCGCACTTCGACAACTAACTGTAGAGGGTCTTGGCTTTGTTCATTAGCTCGTGCCCTCCGTGTTAGAGGTTTTAAAAACAAAGTCAAACTCAACCAATCCTAAAAAAAAATCACCCCGCATCCTCCCCGCATGATCGAGCGATCCGCGGATCAACCAGTAGAGATTGATCCACGTTCGTCATCCTTTTCTCAAATGATAAAAGGGAAAATCAATAAAATTCCCCTACAATTTCCCCCGCAAATAAATATTCCAAACCCGCAAAATAAATCATTCGCGGATCAACTTGAGAATGAGTTGATCCGAGTTCTTTGTTTTAGAAGGGAAGAACCACGAGAATATAAAATACACAAATTTAACCCCTAACTCAAAATTGATGTCGCACGTCTTCGGGTCGCAGAAGACGAACGTCGAGGAAGACGGCGTCGCGGATCGAGGCTTCGTAAGCGTCGTCAGCGTTTGCCCGATGAAGGATGCGGCGCGTCGTCATTCTTCGACGAAGGCGTCTCTCACCGACTGCAGAGAGGGAAGAAGAATGACATTTTATTCACTCCTTGCGGTGATGACGTTCTCCATTGGGTTCTTATCATTCTTCACGTTCTTCAATGAAGAAGACGAGTTCTATCTCCTCCCATTCCCCACACAACCATCCAACCCCTAATAAAATAAGACTCTTCTTAATTTGTTACCCATCCCACGCATTTTCAAACCATTTCAAAATGTTGAATTAACTTAACGTAATTAACCTTGAGCTTGTCAAAGTTAAATGAAGTAGAGTTGGCATCATTAATGAGAGGGTGTGTCACAAGGGGGGTTGGAGTGAGTTATGGAAGATGAGAGGTCACCCACTTAATGGGGGAGTTAGAGGAGGTTTAAGGAATGTGAAGGGGTGGGGTTCATGTGGGCCCCACCTCACCTTTAATCCTCTCATGGGTAGTTAACTACAAGTGGGTCCCACCCCTAACTCCCTTACTTAGGTTATAACCACATAAGAGAGGGATAAAGTGTTGTGACACAACACTTAAATCCACTTAACAAGAAAAGAAAATATAATTGTAAAATAATTATATTTTTATCCCTCACCTTTTTTTAAACAACTCCGCCTGAGAAAATGCAACTGTAGAAAGGGTCTTCTTAAGAAATTACCTACACTGCGGTTTCATCGGTGCCCTCAGATTTCAATTCCGAGCACCGGTTCAAAAGTTATAAAAACTCGCTCGTTCGTTCACTAAACATACCCGAGCTAAACTTCAGAAAATGATTCCGGGCACACCGATCCTCAGAATCAAGCGCCGTCAGAAACTGCGTTCATGTAAAATTCCAAAGAAATTAAGAAAAAAATTTCCTTGAAATTTCTGGGTCTTTACAATAAATTTTTTAAGAAATAATAGATAGTTTAATCCCATGTTGAACAAGATAAAAAAGTAATTGTAATGAGTGTTTTACATATCATTTGGATAGAATGATTTGGGGAGAAAATAAAGTATAAGAGGGGAATGAATTGATTTTTTTATTTATCCATCTAAAATTAAATCAATATAATCATTAGGAGAGAAATAGGGATATGTATATTTCTGTAAGAGTGTAGTTATTCAATCATCCCAAAATTGAGGTGATTTGAAAGGAAATGCTAGTGAAAGACGGTCAATTTTCTTAAATTTCCAATATTATCCTTATTTTCATACTAAATTTCCAAAATAATTATATTATTTCCTTTTAAATTTTTTTACCAAAACAGATGAAAATAAATCATAATCAGGTTTGGATCTAAATATAAAAATAAAATAATAATCATTTTATTTAATTTTTTATTTTTTAAATTATTAAATCATTTATTTATTTTTACTAAACTATCACAAAAATGTTAGACCATGCCTTTGATGGCCTTCACCATTTTCATATCTAAAGTTTTTTTCTTATTATCTAGTTTGGATAACCCCTGTTTTCAATCTCAACGAAATATTTGATAGACTATGTTTCACTTGTGGTTATGGTCTATATAAAATAATCATTGAGTCTAGTTTTTTTTATGAAAACTCACATGATAAATGGATCCCTCCCTGTTTTCGCATCCACTACTCAAATACTATGGAATATCATATTTTTTATTTTCCATGCTTGGTTTGTACTTATTCAATAGATTCCTAACAAGACCAATAATTTTTCATACCATCCTTAGATCAATAATAGGGATTTTGGCTCATGAGTGAACCTGGATCACTAGTGTGGAATTCAGCAATGTTTGAGAGTGTTTTATAATGATTTAGAATTGTCATTAAGGAGATTAAATGGAACTAAAAAGTATATAAAAAACATGATTAAATATTTATTTTTTAGAGTTTTCTATTGGAATATTATGATTATATTATATTATTATTTACATAGTATAATAATAAAATTAATTTTTATTAATAATTATTCAAAAAACACTCATTATTTTTGATCTTTTGGGTAGGGAATATTTTAATAATTGGGTTTTATATTATAAATATTAGAGTTATAACATCTCTAAGGGGTTTTTGAAAGTGATTTAAATGGATTAAGCTTATTACATATGTGATGTGATGTTTGGAGATGAATTTTATTGGTTTGAAGTTAATTTTTTTTTGGAAATTGTTGTTTTTAGTCATAAGTTGAAACTAGGGTATGTCATGGGCTATTAATGATCTAAATTATTTCTAATTTTAAGTAATATAGAATTTTTAGTTTTTGAATTGACTTTACATGTCAAGAACAATTTCTAGTTAAGTGTTGGAAAAACCAGAAGGAGAGAATTTGGAAGTTGATTTCTAATTCTGGATGATGATTATTGGGTAGCACAACCAAGGTCTAGATGCTTAGAAGCATATATACCAAAATTAGATCAATAGGAATAAATATATTATATGTAGATATATATTTAAAAAGTGGGCTTGTGTTAAATTTTTCTAAGTTAATTATCTTATATATTGGGATTTTTTAAAAGGAAGAATATTGTGTATAAAGAAAATATATTAAATAGAGTCCTCCCCTTTTTGGAAAAATGGATAAGTATTGAGAGTCACCCCATGAAATTTAATGTTAATTTCCCTAATATGGAAGAGTAACCCCCATGCATAAGGTTCATATTTGAAAAACTTTTTAAATTCACATACGTAAGGGTTATTTCCCAAATATGTAAGAGTAAGCCTCATATTTAAGGGTCCTACGCTTTTAAAGAAAGTCTAAGTGTTGAGATTCTCCCAATGATACATAAGGTTTATTTCCCTGATAGGTAAGAGTAACCCTCATACATAAGAGTACTAATAATCATATAAATTATCAAAGTATCATATATAAGAGTTATTTCCTTAATATGTATGAGTAACTCTCATATGTAAGGGTATTTCGCTATTCAAAAAAATGGATAAGTGTTGTTAGTTTCTTTATGATATGTAAGGGTCATTTAAATGATATATAAGAGTAACCCCCTTATGTAATGGTACTTTTGTTCAGAAAAAATTGAAAATTACCAAAAATTTCTCCAATATATAAGGGTTCTCGGATAGTGAAATTTGGAAAAGCTTGGGAGTCACTCTATGATTCATAAGGGTTACCCAGTTATCATGTAATAGTTGAATGGGATTTTCTATAACTTAGTTAAGATTCATCCTAAAATATTATCATAGCTATTCTAGAAGATGATTTCTAGAAGGAGATGTTAATAGGGAGTTTTAGAAGTTATTTGTACAAGGAAGGGGAGTTCATAAGGATAGTTCAAGAATGATAATTTGGAAATTAGAAATTAAATCCATTCTTTTCAAATATTTATGGGGGATACTTAAAGTTCACCTTGATATGTATGAACCATACTATATATAGGGGTCCAAAAAATATAAAATTTTTATGGATGACTTATAAGGGTTGATAATACATAAGGGACCTCCAGGGTTATATGTAAGGGTTATCCCATACATAGGGATCTATACGTAAGGGTCCTGCTCAAGTTTGATGATATTTTCCAATTTTTTATAAAATATTAATGAATTAATTAGATGAAATATAAAGGGGTGTTTGAAATGTTTAAGTTATAATGTAGTTAACACACCCTATAACTTCATATCGATCCCATTTTCATCTCCAATAGATATATCTAATGATTTTTATCGGGTCTTCATATCATTTATTGAAGGGGTAAGTATTGGTAATTTTAACTACACCTCAGTGTTTATTTATGGTTTTTCTTTACATTTTCTTTTTTTCTGTCAGTTATGCCCAAAATTAAGGATATTTTTTATTATTGGATTTATCCCGATTAAAGAAATATTGGAAAGGGTTTCTTATAGAATAGGGTTTTGTTAACTCTAAATAAATTGGGTGGCCTTTATATTACTAATAATCTTTCTAATTTGGTGATTTTATACCTCTGTTTTATCACTATTATTATTTTTAGCATGTTTCATGATTTTGGTGATCTCACTTCATTAATTGTGATGGGCTCACGATGGCCTAATAGTCAACAAGGACCACATATCTTGATTAATGATTCATTGGTGGAGCTTTGGTTGAATGAGTTTCAATGGCCCTATTTATGGATTTTTTGGTGGCATGAGTATGATTTTAAAGATTAACAATTCTTAATTTTTAAACAGGAATTCAAAATGGGTTTTTTTATGATAAGTGTATTCCTTAAATAAATGGTTAAGATGGGATTTTTAGGTTATGGGGGTAATTTCAAGTAATGGATTTAAAATTATATTTCCAAAAAAAATTTAGGGTTTTCTAAAGAATGTTTTATTCAGATTTTTTCCAAATTCCTAATCTAAGAAAATATTGTATGTCATGACTTTTATAAATGTTTGATAAAGATGATTTGACTTTGTTTTAAATAAAATATGGAAGGGATTGTTTTATATATTTTTTGTTCTCTTTGACCTCGTGTGGGAAATGACCTATTCGTGAAATATTATATGCTTATTGTGTTTCAAGATTATGATTTAATGCTATGATATTCTCAATATATTTTGATGAATAATTTTATAGGGATATATTACTATGTTATAGCATTTATATTTGGGTGTATGAATTTTCATGCATACAGGTGCATGAGTTAGCCAAATAATGTTCTGTTTTGGTATTATAGTGATCGTATGAGGTTTGAATTTATGTAACTAAACCCTTAAATGGTAGGGATCGGTAAAATGGTTTGGTTTTTATGGAACCATTCTTGGAAGTTGATTTATACTCTTGGGTATATTGTTATTAGAATGAGATGTTCATGCATGGTTTGGGCTTGGGTGACCTAGGACTAGCATATGGTTTTTGGTGAAAAATATATCAATTTTGAAGGTGTTGGGTGCATAAACATGATTAAGGCAAGTAAACTTGAGACTTTGGTGATGGAGAATCCAAGTCTTTTCCAAGTGATTCTTTTATTCTTGGGATGTGTTGTTGGGATAGAGTTTCATTTTTTACACAACATGTTTAATTGTTCTTGTTGCTAACTATGGATTTTGTATGAGATCCAACCATAAGTCATAGTGTGTGCTCAGGGATGTGAAATAATTATCCATGGGACCTACCTTATATTGGTGTGGTTTGGATTATTCCATGGGACCTACCCAATGAGGTGGTTTGAATTTTGTGAGAATTTGAATATCAAGATTCCCTCATCAAATCACTTTTTTTTATTTTGGATGTATGATTTTTCAGGTAGCCTACCTAATGATAATATAGTTTAACTTATTACATGGGAACTACCCTAAGGGGGATGGTTCAACTTGTGTGAGGTTAGTTATTGATATTACCTCCTTTGATCACTTCCTATTATATTGAGATATATCATTATACATGGGACCTACCTCATGTTGGTGTGGTTCAAATCATGTGAGAAGTTGGTTATTAATATTACCTCTTCAAATAACTGGTTGTATATTGACCAATTCATATGAGATGTGGCCATGGGACCCTTCCATGAGTGGATGGTTCAGCCTATGTGAGAGGTTGTCTGTTGAGATTCCCTCCTCAAATTACTTATGGTGCATGATGGGTTTCTTATATTCTAGGGACTAGATATTAGAGTTTCTTTCCCTAATGAGCATTAATTTATACCTAGGATGGGAAATTAATACACCTTTCCCAGATGGTATTTATTATGACATGATGTTGTTTGATATATTATTGGAATTTTCCAAAGTAGGTGAGGTCATGTATCCCGGTGGGCTAGTTACCACGCAATGACCTAACACATATATTTGTGTGTGTGTGTGTTTATTTTTGTTATTTTTTCATGTGGTTGTATTACAAAATCATTAATTAAACTCATTATATGTATTTTATACACATTCATTTGATCAAAGTACCATTCCATATAATGAGGTGATGGGGATTCCTACTGGGTCATTGGACTCACCCCCAATACAAGTACATGATATGGGTTTTGATGTACATGTGTATACCTTAATGTTTTATTATAGATATAGGTATTGAATAAATTTGGGAATGAGGTTTAGGTCTATAAGGTTTTGTAGACTAAGGCTTTGGTAGGGTGATTATGTTAGTTGGGATAGAGGCTAGTATAGTTCACTTTTCATGTAATTGTTATGCATTTATACTGGTTGGTTTGTCATTGTTTAATTTCTATAATAATACATGGTATACTTATGTTTCTACTAATTCAAATTTTTTATGTTTTTATGCATCATATAGAATATTTCATTTCTTTTTATTCAGTACTATGGGGCCCCTCTTAGCTCGTTGTTTCATGACCATCGATTTTGGGATTCTCTGTTATACATATGGGTCGTGCAGAATTTCCAGTAGATGTGGGCATCGATCTAGGGATTTTTTAGAAGGTATAGTCTCAACATGATTGTTTAGGAACTTTCTACCAGTCAAAAACCTTTGGAATATGGGGAGGAATGAATGAGGTCATATGGAAACCCCCGCTCAGGTGGCGTTCGGGTGATTTGGTTCGGGGAATCACGAAATGATATCTAAGCATGTTTTTTAATGGGATAGTACCAATGTGAGGTGAAGATATGATTTCAAGACTTGAGAGGTAAACTAGTAGCATGCCTTTCCAAAATGGATTCGATTGAAACCCAAGTTTTCAGGGGATGTCTAGTGTCAGGACTAGGTACTCTAGGATAATTGAGGCGTTGGATCGATAATCTCAATGCAAGATAGATGAGACTTGGGCGGAGTCATAGGGATTGGTGAGGAGTGAGTGAGTTGTTCATTAACCATAATAGTGGAATGTCTAGAACATGTACTACACCAATGTAATATTTTAGTGGAATTTTTTTGCGTGTTTAATAATGGTTGAATTTTAGTTTTTTTATTTTTTTTATAATTAATTAATTGATTAATTAATTTTTTATTTTCACAATTATTTAATTAATTATTTATTTTATTATTAATTATTATTTTATACCATGCACATGTCATTCATGCATGCATGCATGCATCTTCCATATATACCATGCATAAACTCAACATATATATGTGTTGGGTGATATTTGAATCCCTGACCTTTTGGTAATTCTCTAAAGACTTCGGCACTCTAGCAAACTCTCATGTGATGAGTGAACAAAATTTAATATACTTATATATATATATAATAATAATAACATTAAAGAATAATAATTAATAAATAACAAATATTACCAAACAAATAAATACGAACTAAATAATTATTAATTAAAAATAAAAAAAACATGATTACTAAATAATAATAAAATGATTAAAAAATAAATAAATACATAAATAATAAATTAAAAATTAGTAAATGAATAAATTATAAATAATAAACAATCAGTAATAGTTAATAAGTAATAAATTAATTATTAGTTATTAATAAATAAATAATAGATTAGTAATGAATAAAAAATAAATAAATAATAATTTAATATATGATAAATTAATAACAAATTAATAAATAATAGAAAATAAATAAGTACTAAAGAAATAATATAAAATAAATTAAAAATAAATTTATAAATAATAATAATAAATTAAAAAAAATATCTAATAAATATATAAATAATAAATAATAAATATATAATAATTAATAATTAATAAATAAATAGTAAATAGTAAATAAATATATTATAAATTATAAATAAATAATAAATAATATGTCAATAAGAAATTAATAATAAATTCTAATTAAATAATAAATTAAAAATAAATTATAAATAATAATAATTTTAAAATAAATTAATAATAAATACATAAACAATAAATAAGTAATAAGTAATAAATAAATAAATAAATAAAAGTGAATCAATAAATAATAAATATGTAGTGAATAAATAATAACAAATATGTAAAATATAAATTAAGAATAAATAATAAATTAATATCAATAATAATTAATAAATATTAATAAATTATAAATATTATATAATTCCAAAAATGTATAGGAGCAAGACGAACCTTCTCCTAGCGAAATTTTTTGAAAAATAAAAGACAATACATGAAAAAGATAACAGAGAGGTTCAAACAAAGGTCATGCCCTCATCCAAATAAGAAAACTACAAATGAGGAGAAACATGATCATCCCCATAATCATGATCAGAGATATCATCAGCAGATTCCCATTACGACTGAGAATTCTTCTGATTAAAGTGTACAAAGTATTTTTCCTTGAGTTTAACCTGCTTCGAAGTTAGGTCTTTATGAGAAGACCTGGTAGATCGACCACATCGATGCGTAGCCGCCTAATCATCACCACGTCCTCATCCCCAATTTTCTGAATAATTCCCCTATTTCTTTGTCTTGTTTTGTTTCCAAGCGCCATCCAGTTCATCCCCATCCAGGTGAGAAATTCTCTTTATGAGAGGCTTCCCCTTAGAGTGAGGATATGGCCTATGTGAATCTAGGGATAAATATGTCATCATCTTTCTCTTTCCCTTACTGCATAAAGAACGCTTTAGTTTCTCTTCCACTTCTTTCTATACTTCAACCTTGCCACTACCCATCATCTCAATTTCCTTCACAGAATCATCAGGAATCGAGCTTCCAACGATAGATTCCCATGACTTACTGGATGAGTCAAGAACTCTTCTAGATGAGGTATCCTTACTGCTTCGAGAAGTTCCAATAATAACTCCAGTGGAGTTTCTCTGATCCACCTTGACCGAGGAGTTCCATTACTTACTATCCATGGTATCGTCCCTTACAAGGAGATCATGAGTCCATTCAAAGGCATCCCCCAACAAGGGAGTAGGCACCTCTTTTCTCATAATATCTTATTTAATATTAAAAGAAGTCTCAGTTCTCAAATTCTTCTTTTGTAAATTCCCAAATTCCTTATTCTTGGAAGAACCAATTTTATTCATCTATATCCCAAGGACATGTATGCATCCTAAAAAATGATGTCAAACCACTTTATAGAAATTACAAAAATAGATAACAACTTCATATTAAAACTCAATATCAATATTTAATCCATCAACCAAAAGAGTGGAATTACTTGGCCTTGGATGTAGATGATAAACATCAACCAAAACCCTTTCATAATACCCAAATTTACCTATAATAGTATTATCATCAAGCTTTATAGGTTACCCTATAAAATAAGCAATGTTATTTAAGATTCTTGGATGCTAAGAAACCTAGATGATCCAATGAATGTGTACCCAGATCGATGCATTAGTGTGATTTTTATTAAAAGGATTGAAATAAATATCCCATACTTAAATCTGAAAGGTACCTGGATTGAGATTATAAAAACAAAATTTCCAAGAATCATATAAATTCAGTACAAATTTAAAGACAAGATGAAAATATTCTTTTCCAATCAGAGTTATTTTCATGTAATTGAAACCCCAGATTCGACCAAGCTTCTATTTTAAACCATCCACATTAATTGAATTGTCCCCTTTGGAAAGGATCAATCAGCCAATGAGTGAAAATTGACACAAATAAAGCCATTTATATAAAACAACTCAATAAATAGAGATAAAAAATCTACTGTTCTCATTTTAAGATATTTTCTATTCATTATCAAACATGTCTGAGGAACCGCCAACCCTCCTAGATAAAATCTCTGCAAAATAGACACCCTTCATATAGACCTCACGCAGTAGAGCATATGAAGAAGCATCTCTAGCTGTATAAAACACCAGATCACCAAATGAAGAAGCAAACAAAGGGTTCATAGGTGTAGTATCCATGCACGAGACATCCTCATCTGAAACATCATAGGAGACTGTAGCCCGATCTATGGCTTTAGGGTTCAGAAAAACATTCGTTCAGGCTTTATAAATTCACTCCCCAACCCGATCTACCTGATATGTGGTCTTAGGGTATAGAGAAACCTATGCACAAGGTGGATCAATATTTACAAATATATATAAATATAGAAAAATATTCAGAAATAGATAAAAATATCCATTCATATATATAATTATATATAATTTTCAATCTATATTGATAAGTATATATAAATTACAAATAAATATACACAAATGTATAGAAATATGTACAAATATATATATATATATATAATAGATAATTAATCCTAAAAATAGGTAATAAAAAAACAATTACAACATCATAAAATCAATAGTAATGTAAATCTATAGAATAAAATCATAAACAACCTTACAAGCATATGAAGACACTCTTAAATGAGGCTCAAATCTCATTAAATGTTCAAAAATCATGGAATCTAAACCAAAAACTATGTTTTTGAGTCATTTTAAACCTTTTGTAAATCTAAAAAATAGTGAAGGGGTCCCCCAGTACACACGAAGTAGATCTATTCATAGACTTTAATTTCATTTGTGGTAGAGACCAAACAGACACTCGAGTCAAAATTTATGGTCATTTGAAGTTCAAGTTCGATTTTCACCTTTTATTAAAACAATAATACATTTCCTTCAATAATTTATTACAAAATTAATATTTAATGTCATTATAGATCATTTCATATGCTTCAATTTGACTAGATGTGAAGTTAAAATGAACTCTCGGATCAAAATTTATCTTTATTTGATACTGAATTCTAATTCTCAACTTATCCAATAATTAATTTAATTTTTGAATAATTACTAGATAATACTTATAAATAATTAATAATTAACACACTCTAATTAATTAAAACTTTAAATAATAAAAGATAAATGTTTATAAATAATAAATAATAATTATTAACAATAAATAATATTTAAATATATAATATTTCATAATTTTTCCATTAATTTAGCAGTGGTTTTTACAAACCACTGCTAAAAACTAAATTTAAAAAAATTAAGAAGTTAAAAAATAAGATTTGGGGGTGGTTTTAGAAAAAATTCCACTAAAAAATAATAAATATAATAAAAATAAATTTAGTGGTGGTTTTTAAAACTTCCACTAAAAAAATATGAAATAATTTTTTTTGAAATATTTTGTGGGGGTTTTGAAAACCTCCATTAAAAAGATACAATGAAATTCATTTTTTTCATGTAGTGAAAATACACTCACTTGTGGGTGGTGTTGTTTGAAATGTTTCCTCATTGGGATCCATTGTTAATTTAATAAACTTATATAATATTTGATTCTTTCTTGAATACATTATAAGGAGTGAGTGGGTTCATTTATATTTTTGGGGCATGTTTGATTAACAATTGATTATGATTTTTTGGCCTCTATAAGGCGGTGATTTTTGGATGGTTTATTTCTGAGAAATAAAACCATAATTTGAAATGGAAACTTGTATGGGGACATAAGGATTATGTAAAATGGTTTTATAAGTTGGTTTTACTAGAAATAGATCATGGTGTTTGTGATTTTTTAGTTGATATAAATTTTTTGATTTTGAGAAAATATGAGGGAAAAGAATTTGGAATTGGGTTTCACTGTGGTTATTTAAAAAATATTAGACTTTAATAAAATAACGAATCATTAGGGAAAAGGATTTTTGAGATTTCATTATTAGTGGAAAGCTTTTGGAAGCTTAGTAGATTTTTAACTACAATGAAAATTTTAAGTTGTTTTGAATAAGCAATTATTTCCTAGGTAGACTGGGTTTCTTGGATTTTTGTATTTTGACCTAGAGTAACCCAATTATTTTAATTGTGTTCCTAGATGGTGGGTTGTGTTTTTTATAAATACAAATGAGATTTTTTTGTATGGAATAGTTTGGTATGATGTTGGAAAAAATCAACTGGTGATTGTATTTATTAGGTTTTCTTGGTTTCCAGTAGTAGATCGGGGATGAACTGAGTGTTTTAATTATGCATTCAGCAGATATGTCATGATTGTTTCAAGAGATTCATGTGTTTATGCTCATGGGATGGATAATTTATGTTATAATTGAGTTAAAATATGTAATTTTTGATGGTTTTATAGTTGGAAAAAACTATTTGGGTTTTGGTAGGCGATTCTTATGGAAGGGATAACTATTAGCCAAAATTGACCTTTATAAGTGAATTATTATAGTGGGGAGCATAATAATAAAAATATGAATTAATTTTCAGCACTTTTGTGTCTTGGTATCAATGGTTTAGATTGAGAATATAAGGACCCAAACTTAATACAATACATAATCTTGAGTTTTAATCAAGAATTCAATTCCTTACATTTTGAAGATCTTTTTGGTTTAGAGTATTATGAAATTTGGTCATCAATCTTACATAATTAAATATTACATCAGAAAGTGGATAATACCATTCAGTATCCATTTTTTCCACAATGTAAGAACTTTTAAAATATAACATGTTTTCTTTTCATGACATATTTTTATGAATATTCATAAAAATTTGACTCTTTTAAAAAAAACTTTGAGCTTAAAATAAACATTTTCTTACCCAAGAAGTAATCTTTTCTGCCCAAATCCTTTCATAAAACATTTTATAATAAATATTTAAGGAAAAAATAAAACTCATAATGGTATTTTAAAAATCAAGAAAACTAATGAAAACATTTAAAAAAAGTTATACATTTAACCCTTAAGTAGTAGCATATAATTTTATTTACAAATAATCTAATTTCTTACCTCTTTTTTTTGAAATCATAATATTTCCATAAAATCAAATACAAAGAATATATAAATCATATAGGTAACTTGATGAATCATTTTCACATAACTCTTAAAATAAATTATTAAAAATGGAATGACATTCACAGTTAAAAATTGGAATTACCTTCATCATTGGTTTAAAATGGAACCACCTGTCATCATAAATAATTCCAAAGAACCATAACATAATCCTAATACATGAAATCTTGCATCATAGAAATATTCTTTACATCTATAAGAAAAAAGTTCCACATATTTAAATATCCATTACATTTAAATTTTTTTGAACATACTGAGAATAAAGGGAAGGAGTGTTTTTATTTGATGAAAAAATTAAATCTTGTAAAGGAATACAAACATAAAATAATTTTTGTGGCTTCATAAAAAGCCATTGACACCATACATATTAAAATAGAGCATTTATTTTGTCTTATATAAATAAATTCAAAAAATTCCATAAAAATATTCCTTTAATAAGATTTGTAATAAAGTAAAAAGTGACATAAAATTTCATCTATAATAAATTTATTTCTATATAAAAATATCAATAAAATGTACATCGAAGAAAAATATTAAGAAAATAAATCTTTAAAACATTTAAAATGAGGTTTTAAGTTAATGTGTCCCATAACTCAAGTCTAACTCATCACGTACATTTTTTATATCACTTAATAATAGAATTACGTTAATTATTTACTTTATTAAGAACTTTTTTAATGCTTATTATTATTTTTATTTTATTTATCACCATTTTATGTTCAATTATTTAATCATTTATGTTCATGTCATACATTTTGATAATATTAAACGCATATGACCAAAATGACTATAGTAGGTTGAATTTTCTCGATGATATCGTTATTAAATAATATACAAAATAAATATCATGAAATAATTTTCATCTTTATGTATTAATTATAATTTTAAAACTAACCATTAAATATTCTTATGAAAAAATGAACTATGTTACATTCATGGAGATAGTCGGCTATACATATGCATAAGTAACATTTCCATTTTTTAACAATAATTATTGAAATAAGGTAGGTATTATTTAATCTTTCAATAGTTATAATTATATAAAAAATACCATATAATTTATTTAAATAAACTTATATATATTATCCATGTGATTCGGTGATGAAAAATAAATCACATTGATTTGTGGAGGTGGTAGTCCACACATACACACGAACGATGTTATCATTTTTAAATGGATGTAAATGTAGGAAAATATATGAAATATTAATTTATTGAATGATAAATATTTAATTAAAATCATATATATATAGAAAATCCATAATCATAAATATCTATGTTAGGTAGTGATGGAAATTTAATTACATCAGTTTACGAGGTTGTAGTTTGTCATACACACAAACGGTGGTTTTGTTCCCCATTTGATGGAAGGGGAGATAGATATAGGTTATTAAATTAACATAAAAAATATTTATATGGAATATATATTTGTTATTATTTAACCATTTTATAATAATATTTAAAGTATTTAGAAGAATAAAAAAAACCAAAGTGCTATGTTAAGAACTATACGTCTTCTTCGAAAAACATCTTAAGGATTGTACCAAAAGTTTCTTAAGTTATATTTCTGATAAAACCAATACCTTTAAGATGTGGGTAGGGATTTACATAAGGTGTTTGAGGGTATTTACTTAACCAAAAGTCTTGTGTGAAGAAATATGAGCAGATGTTCCCTTTTATAAGTGAGGGGAGGGGCATTCTAGGAATTACATAAAATATTAAATTAATATATATTAATTTTATTGAAAAAATGGTTCAAAATATAATTATTTAGAATATTGAATTATTATGGCCTAAATACGCTCATACAATAAAATTTTGAAAAGATTAGGTGATGTTTTTATCCTTATCATTTGGTTTTAAACCCCCATTAACCACTTTGACACTTACCACGATATCAAGGCTTTTTAAACTAAAGGATTCAATAAAGTTACTAAAAATGGACCATGGTTGATATTGCAACCATATACCACTAAAGTTTCTAAATATAATATTTTTTTGAATTTTTAATCAATTAGTAAATCATTATCTATTATAAAATTTCCTTAATGTCATTTTTGAAAATATTCATTTATTTTCACTTTGAAAATAATCCGATGGAAAAGGAATTATAATATAATTTTTAAAACCTCCCTAAAATGTTATATTTATCTAAAAAAATCATGGAACAAAATATTTAATTTAAATTATATTACGTTTAATATTTTTAAAACCATTTATCTTATGTATCTGTTAATTGAATAAATAATGTGTTATTGTTGTGTAAGTATTTAAGATAATTATTTCACCACTAAAAATTAGAAATAAATTAACATGATAAAAAATTATTTTGACTTTCAAATAAATATTTATAACTGAACATAGCCTCTTTTTATCCCTATGTCAGAAAATTTATAGATAATAAGATAAAGGGAATCATATTTTTGACTTTTCTTTACATAAAACATTATAAAGGTAAATATCATGGCCAAATAGAAGGAAAAGGTAATAAATTATAATTTTATATGATTATTGATGAGATATAATCATCTAATAAAATTAATTCATATTTAATGATTATTATTTCAGTCCTTATCATATTATTTCTATCATTAAATACCTGATTTACCCTTACTGAGGTTATAAAAATTTACTAAGGTTACTATTCATAATGACCAAAAATAAAAGGACCTATTTACTAAATTTGAATCTCATAATTAAAAATATGGAATCCATAATTTAAAATTAAATTCACAAAAAGTGTGAGAATTTAGTTTAAAATTAAACCTGAAAAAATGCGATGAAAAATGGTTTTTTTAGAAAACTTTATTTTTGGTATAAAAATGATTTTATAAAAAAATTAAAATATAAAATTAATTAAAGAGACCATAATTATATTATTATTAATAAAAAAGAACTAATAAAATTTAGAAAATAATCCATAATATAATTTTTACTTTATAAATGATTTAAAATAAAATATAGTTGTCAATAAAAATCATCAATTTTCAATATTCATTGAAAAATAAAACTTTTAAGAAAATTATCAAAAAATTATCCTAGTATAATTTTGAAATGATAAATTCAAATACAATATTTATTTTTTCAAATTAGAATTATATAATTTGGAAAAAAACTTTTAAATAAAACCATATAATGCATAAAAACTATTTTGGTTAGAAATAATTCTTTTTTCCTTTTGACTTAAAATTTACATAATTTTATTATAATTAATATAAATATATAAAATATAATTGATAAATATTTGTAAATGATTTATCTTAACATTACCTTGTTTGTTATTGAGCATCATATCATAATTGGGTGATGGTGATGAGTAGAGTGTTCAGGAAAGTTTTTTTGGATCCGAGAGGGTTTATGTTTAACTTGGTGTGTAATTATAATGAATCATGATTCACATACATAGATATTACTTCTTATTATATGAATATTCATATCATATCACTAAAATTCTTGCTAAAACCATAAAAATTTAGTGTCTTTATAAGCTTAGATACATAAACATGTGATTCGTAAAAAATTATACATAATCTCCCACTTAGTCTATTGTAATTAGAACCCTTCGTAGACATATCATACATTGTACCCTTCTTCATAACCTTGTGAAAATTAAAACAAAAGAAGAAGTGAGGTCAAATGTTCAGTATGTTTAAACATGGGAGATATTAATCAATGATTATATGTAAGTATATCATGAGAATAAAGTTATGATAAAATGATATTTTCAGTAGAAAATCATACCCAAAAATTCATATATCATAATCATGCGTAATGGAATGAAACATTAACGAGTCAAGAGATCAGGTAATCAACCAAAAATAAATCATGATCCATGAGTTAAAATCATAAGTACAATGAAATTTTATGATAGTGTGGCACCATAATAGGAATAGAAACCATATCATATGTCAATGTTAACTAAATAGACTATCATATCATAGTGGATCAGTAATCAATACTCTATTACCATATCATAGTGGATTAGTAATTTCCATATGTTTCCCATATAATAGTGGGTCAGGTATCACTAACTATTTCACATAGTTGATCGAGCACATTAACTTGTTTCCCATAATTATCTAATGAGATATAAAGTTTTACCTAATGTATTAGTGGGATTTATAATTTTGATCCTACCCAACACATTATGAAAACCATATATATGTGTTCCATAAGATCATAAAAAAATCATTATATCAATATATCATAACCCATGGAAAGGAAACATGTTTTATAAACATTTTATCATTTCATCATAGCATAACCGATGGAAAATAAATTGGTTTTGTAATCATTTCATTATTATAATCATAAATCATCTAGAGATAGAATAAGAACAGTATCATTGTGTCATGTCCCTAGAAAATCATAATTAACATCAAAGTAAGTTATCATAGATGAAAGTTTTCTTCAAAAGATCATTCGAATATTTCCTAAGGAAAGTAATCTTTTATTTTGAAATATATTATTCAAAATTGAAATATTTCTAAAAAATTAAGGAATACATTTTCGTTGAAAAGAACCATGGAAATTTGTAAATGAAACTTAAAATCATCGAGTGGTCATAATGGCGTGATATTTTTTTATACAATAATCATTAAAGTGAAGATTTATTTTACTAATTTGGTAAAAATATCATTATTTATAAATAACAGTATGCATATTTTTTAACCCTTTTTAAAAATCCAAACATGGTTAAATTTTAATTTTAATTTTTTTAATAATATTAAACAAAATTATTAATTTTTTTAGAAAACATGGATATAGTAGAATAAAATTTCTTGACCAAAAGGGAAAAGATAATTTTATATTTTCCTAAAAATATTTTATGAACCATTTTGAGTAAAAAAGAGAGAAAATGGTACTAAAACTTAAAAATTAATGAAATAACTATAGGAGATGAAAAATAATTTTTTTTTTAAAATAAGGATTATATATTTTCCTCAATGTAAATTCAATAATAAACTATCATAATTAAAAGTGGCATTTAAAAATAATTCTCTTACAACTTTGGTAACTTTTGAATTGTAATCCCTTGGAAAGAATAAATTCAAATAAAACATTAAATATACTAAACATAAGGGGATTCATGATATAACATAAAAAAGGGATCTATATATAAATATTAAAAGAATATAGGTGCATAACATAACTTATGAATCAAAGAAGACAATTTGAGATGATAAACCCTTACAACTTCGATAATCTCAAATCAAAACCTCATAAAAGAAAAAACCTTATATGGATTTGTACAATCCTCATTAATTTCCTTAAAAAATCCTAAAGTACATTAGTGTGTAGTATATACACCAAAAAATGAAACAATCAGCGAATCTGGAATATGTCTCATAGAATAAAAAGTGAGATAAGAAACCCTTTCCTTAAGTCTTGTCATGCTTTGTACGTGTTTGAATCTCCTCTTCTTCAAGAAACCTATTTTTAATTACACATTAATCCTTGAAAGGATGGTATTTTGGAAATAAAATAAGATCTATGGTGTCAGGAAGGAATATATAAAGGTATTATGGTAGGTCTTTCCCTATCTAGATGGCTCAAACATTGTTAATAAGGAATGATATAAGGTTACCATTTATATGTGAGGGGAGGGTCACCCTTAGAATTACTTAAATTATTAAATTAATAAAAATTAATTTTCAGGTTAAAGTGGCTCCCAATTGATATATTTATATTATATTATGAATATAATTCTAAATAATATCATCCAATAATATTTAGAAAATTTTAGATTATTTTTAACCCCTATATCTTAGTTTTAACCCCCCACCTGTTATCCCTTTTCAAAACTGCTGTTATATCAATGTTTTTTACTATTTAAGGGTCAATAATGTTTCTATAGAAGGAAAAGTGAACAATATGTTGAAAATGGTTTATATTATAGATTTTATCCCATTCACTTTCCTATAGATAATTTTTTATAAATTTTAACTCATTTAATAAAATATTGTTTAATATAAGATACCATTACATTTATTATCGATATAATTCATAGAGTTTTATGTTGAAGACAACATGATTGAAATATAATTAAAACAAGAACTTTTAAAAATAATTTTTATTTTATATTTATCAAAAAAATTCATGGAACATAATAATTCATCCAATTTGTGTTACTTTTAAAAGTTTTAAATATTTATTTTATTTTTATATTACCTGAACTAATATTATGTTAGCATGGCATTAGAATTTAAGGTAACTATTACATCACTAAAAATTAAAAATAAAATAAAATTATAGAAACAAATAATAAATATTAACAAAAACATTTATAACCAAACTTAATATCGTTTTATCCATATTACAAAATATTAGCGATATTAAAGTAAAGAGAGTGACATTTTGTATTTGTCATTTTCTTAAAATAATATAAATGCTATAATAATAAAAAATAGTACCAAGTTTTCATATTTTTGAAAAAATGGATTATAATGGATTAAATCCAATCATCCAATAGTATAAAGGAAATTTTTATAGAAATTGTAAATCCTTATCACAAATTTTAACCCTATTTTACCCTTACCGAGGCAACAAAAATTTACCAATGTTACTATTCATAATGACAAAAAAAATGGGTTTACCAATTTTTATCCTCCTCATTCAAAATATATAATAAATTTTTAAATATTTAATTTCTATTATATTCATAAGTATATCTAAAAATAACATGCAAAATTCAACAAAAACCGTTTTTAGATCAATGTTTTCTTAAGCATAAAACCAGATTTATTAATATTCCATTCGTAGTAAAAAACCATAAAATTAATGTAAACTAATTTTATTGAATATATAATCTATAAAATTTATTAAAACCATTAATTAATATTGATATATTAAATTAATTAAGATAAAAACACATTGTGATCATAAAAATAGTTTTTAGAAAATAATGTGTTTTATGCCCAAAACTGAACTTATACTAAAATAAAGTATAATGATGATTAATATATAATTAATTAGATAATGTAAAATTATAATATGCCTATTTTATTTTAATATCAAATTAAAAACATAATGGTACTTTTAAATTTCTTGATTTAATGAAAATAAATGATAATATTACAAAAAAAACATTATTTTTCATTATTCACCCAAAAAATAACTATTTTAGAAAAATACCAAATATTAAATATAAGATGAATTTTATAAATTGAATCCAAAAATTACATTTATTTTTTAAAATAATATTTATAAAAATGGAAGAAATTAATTATAATATTCATGCACAAAATTCAATAAAACCCATTTTTCAAGAAAAAATATATTTTTAAGCATAAAATAACTTTTACATTATTAAATAATTATATATTATGAATTTATAAATAAATTTGAATTAAGTAAAAAATTTAAATATATATATATTTTATAATTTGGTTAATCCCATTCATACTCGTAAATTTAATGACTCTATTATAATATATCGTCGTTCATTTTAAGCACAGTGTTGTGTGTTAATCAAGCTATCGAATAATAAAAATTTATTTAAAGAGAAATATATTCTAAACTATTTGGGTGTTATATTCTACCCCCACCCCCAAAAAAATTCACCCTCTTTATTTTTAACTTGGTAATCAAGCGTTCGATATTTTCAAATTTGTTGAAAACCACATGGTAAAACGGGATAATAAAACTTACTTCGAAAAGGGAAAGTGGTAAATGTAAAGGCTACCTAAAATAACACATAATTGGGTTCCCAGATAAAGATAACATTTGAAGGAATTTAAAATAAATTCATAGAGGATAAAATAACATCCAAGTAATAATATAGAGTGATAGATAACACAGTCATGAGAAATTAATGACCACAAAACCATAAATTATTGAGGGGTTAAAACACCACGAATTCATTAAAAATAAAGGTAATATGATAATATTTTTATTTCAATATCCTTTTCCTAGGGTTGATATATTCCTTTACTATAAATATATATAACATAATAAAATATAGTTTATTTCTTTCCATTTTATAAGAATAATGTCATTCTATGGTTGTGCTTTGATCAATTTCCACTTCATCTCTTACTATAAGAAATCAATATTCAAGATTAATCTTTCATTAATTAAGAACTAAAATTAAATTTTAATGGATCATAACATCCATAAAAGAATTATAATTCATTCCTTTTATCTCTAAATGTTTATTATAAACAAAATGGATAACACAAGTTATCTAGTATGGAAAAATATAATACATTAATCTCTAAAACCTCAACAATAACACACAAATTTCAACTTAATCCATTCCATAAATAATTAACTTTAAGGCTCCTACAAAACATTCCTGACTATATTCAAAAGCTAAAAATATGAAATATTTGATCAAATATTTTTTTCCAAGTAAAACTTTAACTTTTATCTCCAAAAAACATAAAGTATATCATAATTTTACACACCAAAAATGTGAATACCATGATCATATATTATCTTAAATATGCTTATACTTTCCCAAAATAATCTAATTTACCATAAAACATTAATGAAATCATACTTACTTCAAAAAATTACCTAAATAATTATTACTTAAATAAAATAATAGACTATCCTATATGTTCTATAAATTCAAAAATTCAATAAACTTCATCATAAGTCACTTTTTTATCAAATCACCATCCAATTTCATGGTCACAAATACTTTATAATTTAATTTATCAATATGAGTCATCTCATTATCCAAACTAAACATTATTATCTCAAAATCAAGAAAATTTTAAGGATTATATTTCCCTAAATCATGTATTTACAATAAAATATCTCCTTTCCACCAAGTAAATTTTCTTGGTTGTTGGTACAATTGAATATATGCTTGAAAATACATAATGTAAAAATTCTGTATGAAAATACTTATACGTAACATTATTTAAATAACCAGAATATCCTTGAAAATACATATATATAATGTAATTTTTGAATCCCAATACATAAACACTTCAATCATTCAACTTCAATGATCAATAAAACATATGCCCTTCCTTGGTCTAAGAGTTAGAAAATATAATAGGGATTTGACTTGGATAATTCCCAAGTTCCCCACAAATAAGATATCTAATTACTTCGAATTTATTTTCTCTATTCCCTTCATTTCCACAATAAAACATATTCTCCTTCCTTTGAGATATTCACATGGGTGCTTCTTCTCACATTATTAACATGAATTAAATTGATCTTTCTTTCCTCCATGATCATTTCCACTTAAAATCAATAAAATTACATTTTTCCTCTTATTTGAAATGTTAGGAAACTCACCTATGTTTATGGTTTAATCATACATTATGATAGATAATTATGCATCATCAAAATGTTTCTCCTTCCATTTATTATATAATTATATTTCTCATGAGGATAATAATTTCATTTTCTTTCACAGTCATTGTCAACTTGATTCCTCCGAGTTCCATCTATTGACTAAAACTAAAAAACAAAGTGTGACCAACAATGATCATAACAAGGAATCATATATTCATGAAAAATAATTCATAGGATGTCTAAATTATTATACCTTCTATTAAATCTATAATGCCATAGTTTTAATCTAGGTTATACTTGGTCATCATCTATTCAAATCCTTTATAATTGTTCATAAATAAAATGTGAATTATCACAACCATATCCCCTATAAGTATATAGCTAGGTGTGTATTATTAGACCCACTCATTAGGATCTTGTAACAATCAAGATATTACCCAATACACCCCTTATAGAGTTATTACCCCTAGGTGCATCTATATCATTACCTCATCCACTTGATAGTATCCAAATAGGAATTAATTTTCTATGTAAAAAAATCTATACATTAAAAAAACATTATATTATTGTCATATACCTAGACTTGTCCCCGGGATTTTCACAGAATTTCAATAATTATAATCTCTAAATATAAACTAAACCATCCACTGATACCAACTATAGAGACCTGTTCTTCACATCCATATATATTACGTCTTATTATATGAATATTCATTTTATATCACTATGATCCATTCCAGAACTGTAAAGGTTTAGTATCTTTGGTAACTTGGATACATAAATAATCAGTTCATAAAACAATATACATCATATTCGACTTAGTTTTTCACAACTGGAACCCTTATTAGATATATCCCATTTAGTAACTTTCTTCATAACTTGGGGAAAACTAAAACATAAGAAGGGGTGAGATTAGATGATCAATAATGGTGAACATGGGAGATATCAATCAATGATCATATTTAATCATGCCATGAGTATAAAGGTATAAGAACATGATGTTTTTAGTAGAAAATTATACCCAATAATTCATATATCATAATCATGATTCATGGAATAAAACGTTAACATGTCACAAGATTCGGTGATCATCAAAAAATCAATCATGAGATATGAGTTCAAATCAAAAGTATAAAAACATGCTATAAAAGTGTGGAACCATAATAGGTATAGAAACCAAATCATATTTCAAGTTTAACTAATCATATCATCATATCATAGTGGAATATTCATCAAGACCTTTTTTACATATCATAGAAAATCAGGCATCACCACCTATTTCCCATATCATAGTGGATTATGAATCACTACCAGTTTCCCATAGCTTATTGATCAAATCAACTTATTTCCCATAATTATCTCATGTGATATAAGGCTTTACTTAATGAATTAAAGGGATATATAATTTACTTCCCACCCATCACATGATGAAAAAATATATATGTATTCCATAATATCATAAAACATTCATCATATCATCATATCATCATATCATAACTCATGGAAAGGAAATGAATTTTATAAATAATTCATCATTTCATCATAGCATAACTAAAGGAAAATAAATAGGTTTTGAAAACATATAATCATCATAATAATAAACTATATAGATAAAGAATAATGAATGTATAATTATATCATATCCCTAGTAACTAATAATTACTATCAAAGTATGTTATCATAGAAGAAAATTTTATTTAAAATATCATTGGAATATTTATTGAGAAAAATAACTATTTCATTTTGAAATCACTTATTTAAAATACATATATTTAAAAATATTAAGGAAATAATTTTATTGGAAAATAAACATGTAAATATTTAAATTAATATTCAAATCATTGATCATTCATGATGGAGGGAAATTTTTTTCATGTTTTAATTGTTAAAACAAATATTTTTTTCACTCCTTTAGTAAATATTACCTTATTTAAAAAATGACAAGAAAATTATTTTAAAATCCTTTTGTAAAAATTAAAACATGAGTGAAATTTACTTTAAACAATCATTGAAGAATATATAAAAACATAATTCAAAACATTTTAGAAAATATTGATATGGATGAAAAAGGTTTCCCAACTGAAAGAGGATAAATAAGGCCGTATTTTCTTTAAAAATTTCCAAAGCATTTTCTGTAAAAAAAAGGAAAAATGGTACGAAAACATAAAAATTACTCAAATAAATAGATAATAAAAATTAAATGGGTTTATCAAATAATTATCATATAATTTCATTAATTAAAATTCAAGCATAAACAATCCCAATTAAAATTGGATTGAAATATAAATTTCTTACTGCTTTGGTAAATTTTGAATCGTAATCACCATGAAGAAAATAACTTCAAATTAAGATTTAAATGATATTAAGATAAGTATATTCATGTTATAACATTTAAAAGGGTATATATCTATATAATAAAAGAATATATGTTCATATAACATCATATTTCCTAAATAAGTCAATTTTAGATGATAAACCCTTGAAACTTCAGTAATCTCTAAATCAATACCTGTTGATAGAGAGATACTTATATGGATTTTTACAATCCCATAAATTTCATGAAAAATATCACAAAATAAATTCATGGGATTTATATATACCATATAAAAGAATAAAGTAGTGAATATGGAATATGTATCACAAAAATAAAAGTGAGACGAGAAAACCTTACCTCAAGTCTTGTCATGATTCGTACGTGTACGAATCCCCTTTTCATTGAGAAACCTATTTCATATTACATATTGATACTTTAAATGGTGATATTTTAGAAGGAAATATCTAGGACATAAGGAAGGATTGTATGAAGGTAATATGGTAGGGTTTTTCTGATCTATAATGCTCACACTTTGAGAATAAGGAGAGGAGATTCTCTTTTATATGTGAGGGGAGGGGTACCCTTGGAATTACTTAATGTATTACATTAATATAAATTAATTTTATAGTTTAAGTGGATAAACATTTATATATTTATAATATTTTATGAGGATAATTCAAAATATTCCCATTCAATAATATTTATACAATTTTAGGTGATGTTTTATCCTTCATCTCTTAGTTTGAACCCTCATTAACTGTTTTGAAAATTATTATGATATCAATGCTTTTTACTATTTAGGGGTTAAGAATGCTACTATAAAAGGAAAAGTGAATGATAATTGTAAAATTATTGATATTATAGACAATATCTCATTAAATTATCCAAATATAACATTTTTTTAAATTTTAATTCATTTAATAAAATATAATTTAACATATGATACCATTAAATTCATATGAGGGACTATTCAGAAAGTTTGAATTTAAAGACCACATGATTGAAATGTAATTTGGATATAAACTTTTAAAACAGAAATATTATGTTATATTTATCTAAAAATTTTGTGTAACATGATAATTCATCCAAATTATATTACTTTTAATTTTTTTCAAAACCATTTATTTTATTTTTCTATTTCTGGAATCAGTACTCTGTCAGCATTGCGTAAGAATTTAAGGTAATTATTCCATCACTAAAAATTCAAAATAAAATACCATTATAAAAAATTAATATTTCAAATAAACATTTAGAAATATAATTAACTTTTTTTTCTCCTTATTAAATAATATTAAATATATTTAAGTTAACAGAGTGATGTTTTGTATTTATTATTATCTTTAAAAATATAATGGTCATAATCAATGAAAAATGGAACCAAGAATCCATTTTTTTAAAAAATAGTATGATCATGGTGAAAATAAGCCCCTAAAATTGGATTAAAGAAAATTTTAGAGAAATTTAAATCCCTCATCTCAATGTTTTACCCCTATTTTACCATTTTTACCCATACCGATGTGACAAAAATTTACCAAGTTTACTATTTATAGTGAATAAAAATAAAAGGGAATTACATACCAAATTTTAGATTCATAATTTTAAATATATAATCCATTTTTAATTATTCAATTTCTAGAAGTTTAAGAAGTCAATTTTAAAATAAGTGTTCAAAATTCAATGAAAACAATTTTCAGATAAATGTGTTTTTAAGCATATAACTGAATTTATTATTATTACCTGAATAGTAAAAACCATCAAATGACTATAAATAATTTTATTGAATATATAATATATAAATTTAATTAAAATTATTTTTCAATAGTAATTTATTTAATTAATTAATATAAAAACCCATTAATCTCATAAAAGCACTTTTTAGAAAAAATGTGTCTTTAATCCCTAAAATGAACTTATACCAAAATAAATTATAAGGATCATTACCATGTAATTAATTATTTTTATCAAATTAAAGGATATCTATGTTAAATTAAGATTAAATTCAAAACATAATTGGACTTTTAAATTTTTTATTTAATGAAAATAAATGACAGTTTTACCAAAATCGATATTTTTTATTTTTCACCCAAAAAGAAGATATTTTATAAAAATATAAAAAATACACTCTAAGATAAATTTGATATGATGAATCCAAAAATTATATCCAGTTTTTCAAATATAATTTGTAAATTTGGGAGAAATTAATTTTAACATTCATACACAAAATGCAAGAAAAACTATTTTTGGTGAAAATATATTTTTTAAAATCATAAAATGTATTTTTAAACAATTGAGTACTTATATATTAAAAATTAACAAATAAATTTGAATTAATTAAATATATATATTTCATAATATGGTTAATCCTATTCATACCCCTTAATTTGATTGTTGTGTTATAATATATCACAATTCATTTTAAGCTTAGTGCGACATGTAAAAAGTCTATCAGACACGTATAATTTATTTAAAGAGAAATATTTTTGAAATATCAAGGTGTAACAATAATTATGTCTGTGAGATGATAGAGGTCGTGGTTTGATCAGAGTGTCATAACATAAGTGTGGTGGCCCAAGGTTTTTATGAAATTGAAGGCATTCCTCTACTATAATAGGTTACATCATAGATAGATTGGAGTATTGTGGTATGGATGATCAAATCATGGTCCTTATAAGCGGTTGTCATAAATGGGATGTTCATGGCTTGAAAAGAGAAACACATGTGTAATAATGGATCCTATTAGGCATTATAATCAATCAAAAATGTAAACGAATCTATATTGTGTGGAAAACACCATTTTATATTGGAGAGTGTGACAATCACGTTGGAAAATTTTGGTAAATGCCAATGATAACATTCTCAGTTAGTTGGGAAGAGGTAGAAATCATTATTTTGTGTAATTTCGTAGGTGTGGGTGGGGTTACCATGTCCATTCATTTTTTTCAGTAATGGAAAAGTCATGGGATATGGATATTGGTTTTTTTGGTTCAATAGTGTGATAGTAAGGATAATTATATGGTGGGGAGAATCAAATCAATCTTGGATATATGACCATAATTTTGAAATGGTCGCAGATGTGGTAAAAAAATGGATAATGGATAGTCCTTATGGAACTAAAATTTATATGAGAAAATATATTCAATTTATCTAGTTCTATGGTGAATACCAGATATGGGATCTGGATGCGATGAGTTTTTTTGAATTCGAGAGTGTGTTGGTTCAGAGACATTTCAGTACTCATGGGTGAAGTGATATGACAACTTTGGTTGTTAGAAGATCCAATCAAGGAATTGATGTTTTTTAGGGTTCCGACTATAGCGTGGTCTTTTTTATGATTCTATAATACCTCTAGTAATTGAGGAATTGTGATCCAAAGGCATGGAGATGTTTTGGCAGGTGAGGCTGATTGATTTCAGAAAATATTGGATAGATAAGGACTAACTAGTGTTGTTTAGTAGAATTGTATACAGTGATCTGGAAAACATATCAAAAGTGTTATTCAGGATGTGTTTAATGTGGTTCATGGATTGACCAAGGATTTTTGAGAATAGGATGATGTATCTGGGTTTGGTGCATGGGTAGTTGAGCCACATCCATTCTAGTTTGTAATTGAGAATGAGGGGCTCCTTTAGATTAGATCATTATTCCTATAGGCCACTGGTCCATATAATCTATGGCCTTTTGGTATTTATTATAGGGATTTCAGGCTATGTACGGGTTCCCTATCAACCTATTTAGGGATTGTCCATAAAATAAAATAAAAATTGAGTTTTAATGAAGGAGTGGTATCGAATTTTGATAGATGGATGGGAAGTAGGGAAAAATTCCAAAGTATTTATCTTGGATGAGAATTGTTATGGTAGGTCTTTTTAACTACCTATAGATTTATGGGTTTTGTTTTATAGGGAAAATTGAATTTTTGATCTTAGGGAAGGGGATGTTTTAATAATTGTGTTTTGGATCATGATTTAGAGTTTTCGAACATGTGTAAGATGTGTTTTGGAAGTGATTTCATGTGGATTAAGTTTTTTTCATATCATATAGGAAGTTTAGAGATGAATTCTAGTGGTTTGGAGTTGTAGTGAAATTAAAAAAAAATAGTCATATGGTATGACTAGGGGAAGTCATAGGATATGACTGATCCAAAGGTCTCAGATCTTATGTGGTCTAGAAGTTATAATTTATGAATCATCCAGCTGTGTAAAAACCATTTTCTAGTTAAGTGTTAAAACTACCATAATGAGAGAATTTGTAAGTTGATTTTTGATTTTGGATGATGATGATGATGGGGTAGCACAGACAAGGTCTAGAAGTCTAAAAGAAAACCGACTAAAAGTAGATATACTAAAAGCAATCTATTGGAGGTAGATCTAGAAGAAGTAGATCATTTAGAATTAGAGGGATTCAGTGAATTTTTTTATAAGTTAAATATCATACGAATTAGGATTTTCACAAAGGAATAATGTTACATATAAGGAAAATATATTACATAAGGGTTATCCCATTTATGGAAAAGTAGACAAGTGTTGGGAATCACCTAGTGATATTTAAGGTTCATTTCCCAGATAATTAAGAGTAACCCTCATACACAATGGTCCTTATATTTAGAAAAAAATATAAAATTCATATACAAGAGGTTCATTTACCTGATACGTAAGAGTAACCCTCATACATAAGGGTCCTCCCCTTTATGTGACTTTAAATTACAATTGACCTTCCTTGACATTGATGGTATCTTTATGTGATTTTTATAGAGCACGGATCTTCTAAATATATTAATTATTCATCTTGGTCGTTTCTTCCACTAACATGTCAAGCTCTTTGACCTTATATTTTTTCTTCAAACTGAGCATCTCTAACATTAATGGAAAAATTTAACAATGTTTTAAGTGCATGGATTACTTGTCCAAAAACATGTTTACCTATATTTCTCTCATTATAATTACATTGCAATTATTTTTCAATTATTGAAATCTTTTTATTTCAAAGATTAATACATACTTATTTTACTTCAACAAGGTCTGTGAGAACATTGCACCTTTTGAATTTCTTTGCAAGTGAATCCTCTTGTATGTTTATTTCATCTTAAATTTGTGTTATTTCATAAAAAATATCATTGTGTGAACAAAGAATATATAAAATAACTTCTTTAGGAACATTCTTCATATATCATTAAAATTGTAAGTATAATCCTTATATAATTTTGATAGATTAAACTTCCCCATATTCTCCACAACTTAAACTAGTTTACTCATAAGAATCATTATTAACTAATTTAATAATAGAGAATTGATCTTTCTCTTATTTATTTTATATTTCCGTCAATCTAATTGCTTCCATTTTTTCCTATTTTTTAGAGACTTGGAAGATACCTTCATGTTTTCTTCAACAGGAGGGGTGATTAAATTTTCCACCAGAGGTGCTTCAGAATCACCTTAAAATCTAGACTTCATATAAATCTTATAAATAAAAATGAGGATGAAACTCTTATCCAATCATATGAAGGCCTATGATCTGATACCACTTGTAGATCCCATACGGATCACGTAGGGATAGTGAGAGTGGGGGTGAATCAATGTACCCAAAATTTTACCTGATTTCACTTTATTTAAATTAAACTCTATACTCTTGAACCTCTATCATGAATAAGAGGAATGGATCTATTGTTTTATCTTAATAATTACATACACATGCAATACAAATAATAAAAGAGATAGCACTGCACAATTATCTTTACAAGGTTCGGTACTAATACATACTCCTTTCCATTATCAACTCATGGTTGATTCATAAATTCCATTATTACTATAATTTTCAGTGATTAAAACAGTTAGAATTGGTGTAAAATGTTCCGAAACGAAGTAAACACTCTTCTTGAGTTAGTGGTATTCTTTATACTAGTTCCATCAGTCTTCAATGGAATTGTGTATACTAGAACCACCAGTTCTTAAATATATATTCAAAAATAATTCGAATAATATTTCTCTACTACACTGGATACATCTGCACCAACTGAATAATATTATCCCTTAATTGTAGGTCTTAAACTAAAAATAAATTAACACGATTACATGCATTTCATCCCACTACTCTAATCTTTCAAAATGATTAATAGAAAGATATCAAAATACAAAGTAAGTTTTCTTCTTCCTAAATATATCAAATGAATAGGCAGATACTCCTTATATCAATGAATTTATTGATCTCAATTAATGTGTGAAAGGGGTATACAAAAATTATTCTTTATTATTTTATACAAGATAAGCCTTGCACTATCTTAGTTCCTTTATGTTCTTGAATTATAAAACTGATTAAATCATATGCTCTTCATGCTTGATGCATTGAATTCCAAACCCTAACACGTTCATTTTCTTTATTGTTATTTTATGTGCTATCTTCAATTCATTTAGGAATCTCAATATTTATTTCTTCTTTGTTTCTTCACACACTTTTCATTCACAGACAATTTCCACTATTTAGATTTAGGTTCAATGCATGTGTTTCATGCATGTGGACATACTGTGTCCACTTTCAAAACATATTCACAAAATTCATCCTTCAAATGAACTACCTCATCATGTAAGTACTTCCCATGCAGATATCTGAATGGTGTGGGATCCTTTGGTCACATGTGTGATAACCTATATGGGTGTAAGATTTATTTATGCATGCAAGTTACAGTGTAATTTTACACTGTCACTCGGTATCTCAACCTTCTTCATGTAATATAGGCACGTTCCTTCACACAATATTTCACGAAAACATTGGTTCTTAGTATTCTTCATGAAATCTAGGTGGATAAAGCATGTGAGTAACATGTCCTGTCAATGTGTTTCGTGGAATAAGATCATCAGGAAGCACTAAGATTGTGAAATGAATATGTTGATCACCCAAAGAATCTTCCCATCTTTATAAAGATTGAAATCCTCATGGAACTTCCTCCATTTGAAACAACATTTCACAGTGCTCTGGTTTTGGGAGAAACGAGAGCTCTCTCAAATAGAAGAAACTCTCTCATTTGAGGGTCTTTGATGTTTATAGGCAGATTCCATCGAATCATCTGTGATAATCAATCCAATTCAAGGCCTTTGATTTTTATTCCATTCGAAAGACTCATTCCAAATGATGAATATCTAGGAATTATTTCAAACCTGTGTTTCCTTTTATCATGAAGATGAGAAAATTGGCATCACATTCTTCATGATCGAATCCTATCATGCACGTCAAAATGATTCCATGATTCTCCTTTTCTATAACTTGAACTATATCAATGGTGATCAGTTAACAGAATGTCCTCATATACCTATGTTTGTAATCAATCTATTATCATATTTTATTTATTCACATGCATGAAATATGAATATCATATACATGGATTCATTTTAGTTCAAGCAGTATCATTCTCATGAGATGTTCACTAGAGATGGCTGAACCTTGATCTCACCATCGAACCAATGTGTTTAGAAAGGCTAAAGTCATTGTAGAGGAATAAGAAGATGGAATATTTAAAAATACGTGTGACATCATTTGAATAAAGGCGGAATAGGATATTATACAACCAAGATCTTCATGATCTAACAGTGTAGTAAATGACCATCTTTTTAAACATTGATGAATAGTAGCACATTCATCTACATCCCACATCATTTTTCACTTGCAACTCCACTTCGGTTTTTAATCTATAATGATCTAGTTACTACTTTGAGTCGGCACTAGGGTCAGTACATAGATAAAACTACACTGCATTACCACACAATCTGTGACACACATGGTCCATGGGATTTACGGGATTCATACACAACCTATGTGTGGAATCAATCGTAAGCATGGTGGGCCTTATACAAGGGCCGCTGAGGAATTATACATGTCCATCTTTACTTTCTCCCAACTAGGTGTCTCATTTTATCCTCCCCGAGGCATAGTTGACTTGAGGTCCCACATGTTCCTTGGGTTGAGAATGGATTTGGTTTCTTAGTGTGTTGGATATTTTTTTTGGTAATGCTTAGAATTAATTCTAAGTAAAATATTCCATGATGGAAAAGAAAAATCCCACAAAAAATTATTCAAACAAAGAAAAAACTATATTTACACATTTAATTATAATGGACACCTTTTCTTCATCTCATCATCATGAAAATAAATATTCTCATGACCTTCATAAATAAGAAAATCCTCCTGAAATAATAATAATATTACATTAATTTTATTTATTCTTTAACACCATCTTCAAATCATCATGATAGTTATATACCAGCACTCATAAAAACAATGACCACTTTTATTTCAGCACTCATAGAAATTTTCATATCATTCCAATAGATTATTTATAGAAAGATTCATTTTATATGATTTTTTCTTATCTGGTGTCGGTATTCTATTTTCTTCATCATTACAATCCATAAATATCATCCTTATTTAATTTTTATGAATTTTCAAGTTGTTCCAACATTCCAATTCTTCATGACCAAACCTCCAGCAACACCAAAAATATCCTACGAACCTTATTATCTTCTTTTGTGGTGTAATCTGATTAGTTTTCATAGATTTTGATCCTTGTTTCTTTTTAGTGGAACCAACACTCTTTTGGAAACTTATTGGGGTATATTTTTTCATTTTTATTTCACATCATCCCTTAATGTGGTTGATTTAACATTATTTTTAATCATCCAAAAATTCCTAGAGTTTGGTTTGAAGCCTATACCAGCACTTGAAACATCATTAGTACATAAAATAGTTTTTGGGTTATGGGATACCTTATTCTTGTATAATTAATCCATTTGATTAGAATATGATCTCATGTTCTTTATGGAATTAGGATTCTTAATACCAACTTGAGTGGTAGAATCCATTATTTTAGTTATTGTTGAATTTACACCTTATAGTGATTCCCTATTTTTCAGTCTCACTAAAAGATCTGAACACTTTATGTTGAGGGAGTTCTTCTCATCCTTAACTGATCTTGGTTTGTCTTCCCAATCCTCCTCCAGCTTCTTCATGTGTTCTTAATGTATGCTTCTTGATTCTTACAAAGAATTGTTGAGATCCTTTAACCTATTATCTCTATCCTCCAGTTGAATTTTTTTGACAACTATAGAAACCATTTTCAATTTTTCAAATGCATGGAAAGCTTATAAAAATACAATCACAAATAATTCTTTCTTACA
This sequence comes from Viscum album, assembly GCA_963277665.1. Classification (NCBI taxonomy): domain Eukaryota; kingdom Viridiplantae; phylum Streptophyta; class Magnoliopsida; order Santalales; family Viscaceae; genus Viscum; species Viscum album. Next base: position 40,076,640 of record OY728150.1, read on the forward strand.
AAAACTTCATTTCCATTCTTCAAAAGTTTCAATATATCAATAATTTGGAAAGAGAAGTTTTTTCATCCTTTTTTTTTCACATGATTTTTGAGAGTTTTGGATATCCAAACCCTTTTATACAATTTCTCTTCTATAACATTAACCTCTTCTTCTAGCTGTAAGTTTTCATCATGAAGACCCTTGACACCTTCAACAGTATTATTTAAAACTTATTTGGTAACTTTCTTTAGATGCTATTTGAATTCAAGGAGAACATTACTAATTGATCCATCATCATCAGATCTTGAGTAAGATTCATTAGAATAATAATAATCAAAATAATCACTAAAATATATTCTATTTTGATTACCTTCACTTAGAGGTATCTCTATCTATACTGTAAGATTATTATTCAGCTTTTTTTCCTATATCTTCTTTATATTCTTCCAAGTCTTGGAAGAAATCTCCAGATCAGTATCCTTGGGAATAACATCATTTTTCTCCATCTATGGTATCTCACTCATTTTCTAGAAATTTTTACTTCATAAAAACATTGTTGGATCTTTAGAGGTGACCTTGGATCTGATACCAATTGTATTGCCCTGGGATGGATTTACCATTAAGATGGGGGTCAATCAGTAGCTTAATTTTTACAAATTCTTTCTTTTTGAATTCACCACCTTAAACTTTTTAAGTTTCTCAATTCACTTAGGGATATATCACAGTCTCACTTCATATGAAAAATTAATAACAGAGATCACAACACATGATATTTACAATGTTTGGTACAAAGACCAACTCTTTTCCATATTCATTATTCTCTTTATCATGGATTCTGTACTATAATCTTATAATCCATTATAATGGTTGATATAAAGTCATATTTTATATCTCTGGAATCCGAAAAGGAGGTTCTTTATACTACACCCCATAGTGTTACTAGAAGCCACACTATCCTGCTCCAGAATCCACACTAGAGACTTCTTCTCCTAAGTCATACAAGATACTTCTGCTCCCAAATTCACACAAGAGTTTTCTTCCTTTCTTCAAGGATTTATCCACTATAGTTTAATCTATTTATCTCCCTCTACAATATTTCTGGATCACACTTTCCCATGTACTCTTCAATAACCTTTTCAAATCTATCTAGTCTTGCTGACAAATCTTTAATCACCAATGAATGATCATATATTTCTCATTAAAATTATCAAGAAATGATTCTTTCTTCTTCTGATGAAGTCATTGCCTCAAAAAATATTTTAAATTGATGCATACAATTTATTTAATATTATTTTATACTAGATAGAAAATTCCACAACTCATAATAATCTATCTTCTGAATATCAACTCAAATACATCATGCAACCAAATTTATTTCATAGACTTCCCATTTGATTACCCTATTTGTAAACTTCAAATAATACACTAAATTTGTCATATACACATAAAATTATAATAGAATATAATATAAAATTTATTGTTTACTATTGTTCCACTTTCTTGACTCTTCACGTACTAATGCATCAAATATCAAGTTTGTTCTTCTTCAAGTACATGACACTCTATTAAGTTACAACAAAATGTAATTAGAATAGAATTCCATTTGTATAGAAATTCTATTCATGGAATTTCTTAATATTATAAAATAACAATGAGATTTGTGAAACTCAACTGAATAAATATAAGATATTTGCCTCACGATGATAGACTTCTCCAAAATTCTTAATTTAATTAGTGAGAGAGTTGGCCTTGTATTTATCGGAAATAAACAGTGGTTTTCAAGATATTATCACACAATAAAATTTCTAAACCTATGAATTAGTTTAAAATAAATTCAATGGTCTATTCATGTTAACATCACAAACTCCCTACATAAATATTTGTATCTATATAGCATAATTTATTCTTCTCTGCAAATCATTTTCATACATCTCTACAACACATATAGATAACTCATTCTCATAGACAATTAATCTACAAAGGATCGTCTAAAAAGGAGTTTCCCCCACAAATCATGTCGTTTTTGGTTGATTGTGGGTCTAGTTATATTCGCACAAACACTCACTGCAAAGTACTCATGGAAAATCACTTTTCATGAAATATTTATTTAATTGAATGTATAACCACATGGTAACCTCATCCAAAAATCAAAATACTCTCACTCATATAATTACTCCACCACAAACTTCCATATTCTTCTTTTCCACATGAACAGAATTTATAGAACTACATATCCTCATGGAATCACAAATATCATCCACAATCCATTCATGACTATGTACTGAATGGATATATCGGTTCACCATAAATAAAAACCTCTAAAACTAAATAGCATCTTGATAATCTGTAAAATATTTATGGAATTCATGTATAGAATCTCATTTCCTATGCAACTTTGCATATTATTCACTATGAACACTCACCACATAGAAAGTTGGTTCATCCGCATATGAGCTTTATCGTGTACTGCTTGATAGTCCGCATAAACCTCCTCAAGAAGCACTCATCTGAAAGTTTCATCATCAAAAATAATTTTTATTTATTTAAAAAAAATCTAAATTTAGATGATTTTTAGTCTCCTGAAGTGTCTTTGAAGACCCCTCATGGTAGTCAACATCATTTTTGGGTTCCCAATCAGCAAACCCTCGACCGCGAGGGGCTTTCTCATAAAGGGTTTAAACAGAGGAGGTTTAAAATGGTATCCCACGTTGATCATATTACCCACATTCAAATGGGTGATCAATTTAGACAGATCTATCATTTATTTCTTTTTCGTGGTCAATGCTTCTCAATATGGTACCCGGTTCAGCATCTAAAATCCACTACACAACACACCTGTATGGGCCATGACACACGCAGTCCATGGGCTCTTCCTTATGATGTTTTGGCCCACACTAGGTGCACCTTTAGGCTTTTGTTCCATAGGCATTATACCCAAGCCCACCCGCACACTACGGGCTCAATGCTTCTTAGGGATTATACATGGCCTTGGCCCCCATTCTCTTCCTACTTGGGAAGGATTCCCCCAAAGGTTACCCCCTAGTCTCCCCCTATGAGTGGTTGAGGGATATCCCATTGGGGATTGTGTGGTTTTCCCATATTTTCTATTAAGGCCAACATTCTACTTAGAAATATTCTAAATATTAAATGAAAATACAAATCCTTCTCAATTAAAAAACCAAGCTAAGATTCTTCTCCTCTCGACTATCTTCTTCAATAAATTATCCACATTCATTTATTATTCAATATTATTTTATTCAAATAATATTTCATGGACTTTAAAAATTATGCACGGAATCTTTAAATCATCAAGAAAATGAATATTTTCATGATTTTCACTTGTAGTAAACAATGTTAAAATGCCCTATAACATTTTACCTTCACTTTTCTGATCACTTCAACAATAATAGTATTACAAAAATAATTGTCCAAGAATGAAATCCAATTCCATATAAAGAATAATTCTCCAATCATGACACCGAATGCTATAATATGGATCCATACAAATTATCATGGTATTACCATTTCATCCATAAAAATTCTCCATGAATCACCACTTTAAGAATCTTCAGCTCCTCATATTAATCATACACATATATTGACTTTATGATATACCGATAACAAATACAACATTCATTACTCAATCATGAAATTTTTATATTTAGTAAAAAATCATGATTAGTATCTTTTTACCATAATATAAAACATTAAAAAAGAAACATGTTTTCTTTTCATGACAAATGATCAAGACTTTTAACTTTAATTCTTCTTTATTCTTACCACATCCTTAAACCTTTTGAAAAAAAATTAAAACATGGTATGAGCACAAAAATCATAGTAAGTGACATAAAAAATATAAAATATGTTAGTTTAGTGAAAAAAATAAGACCCATAAAATATTTACCTTTATCACAATATTCTTCAAGCATATTAAATAAATCATTTCCATGTGAAAAACACACACCCATTTCTCAAAGAAAACTATTAAAACCCAAAACAAAAATCGAAAACCCCTTTTGGTAACTTAGAGATTTATATTTATAACCCATGTTAGAAATAAATATATCCAATTAAAATCCATAAATAAACCACATTTATTAACTACCTCATTCTTGCCTATAAATACAAGGAACGTTACCCAAATCATTGGAGCGCTACCTAGGCACACTCATCGTATAAGCTATGTCAGGGCTCACCTGTTTTATAATATATATGGGGATCACCTATTATATAATTTGTATTAGACACAACCATAATTATCTATAATTCTTATGAAACATACCATTAATAACAAAAATATTCTATCTTTTATCATGAAACCCTTGAAAAACTCTTTTAAACCCATATGAAAAACACTTTCTGATATTGATATACCCTTTCTTTTCAAAACCCATTTCAAAACTAAAATACTCAGTAGGAAGTTAAGGGTTTTTCTTAAAGAAAACATGATATATTTTAAAGCAATACAAAAAAATAATGGTTATGTAAATCGGAAAAATCATTGTCCTCGTATATGTTAAAAAAGAGTATTCCTTTTGTCTTTTGTAAAGAAAGTCAAGACATTCCATAAAAATATTAATTTTTAAAAACATTGAAATAAATTAAAAAGTGATATAAAATGTCCTTTATAATTATTTTATTTATATATAAATAAATTACAATATATTTTTAATAATATTGACATGGAATAAAAAATAGTTTTAAGTGAAAATTTAAAAGAGTATTTCTAAAAGAAAGACTCTTAACTTGTGTCTGATTTGTCACATATGTTTTTTATCTTTATGAATAATAAACTTATGTCAATTATTTACTGGATTAATAAAATTTTTAATGTTTATTATTCCTTTTTATATTATGTATTACTATTTTATATCCAATTACTTAATCATTTAACTTTTATGTCATACATTTTGATGATATTCTTCTCATATTTTCAAAAAGAATTTGGTTGGTTGACTATGGTCAAATAGGTTATTATTACATAATATCAATAATAATAATCATGAAAAAATTATAATTTTTATACATAAATTATACTTTTAAAACCAATCATTAAATATGGTTAAGAAAAATGAACTATGTTACAGTCATGGAGATGGTAGGTCGTATGTACACATGAGTAACATTTCCATTTTTCAACAATTATTATGGAGAGAAGGTAAGTATTATTTTATCTTTAAATAATGATAATAATATAATAAATAACATATTATTTCTTTAAATATACTTATATATATCATCCATATGACTTGGTGATGGAAAATGATTCACATTGCTTTGTGGAGGTGGTAGTCTACACGTACGTACGAACAACGTTATCATTTTCAGTTACTAAAATGTAAAGAAAATAGATGATTTATTACTTCTATAGAATTAAAATTATGTTATTAACATAATATATATATATATATATATTAAATCAATCATTGTAAACAACAGTGAGAGGTAGTGATGGAAAAAAAATTACATTTGTTCATGAGGCGGTAGTCCGTCGTACACACGAATGATGGTTTCATTTTCCATTTGATGGAAGAATGATACAGATATAGGTTATTAAATTAACATAATAAAATATAATTATATTTTATATAATTATATTATTATATCATCATGGTAGACAAATATTTTAAGGTGGTATAAGAATAAATAAAATGAAAACGCTTGATGAATAATTATACCTCCTCTTTCGAACTACCTCTTTAGGTTTACGCCAAAATATTTCATAGATTAGTTTTGGATAAAAAAACTCTAGGAATTGGGTTAGGAATTATGGAATTTATTTTTTCAGGTATTTTTTGAACAGATTTTTTTAAGTATGAATTAAATAGGAAAGGAGGTTCCAATTTATAAGTGAGGGGAGGGGCACTCTTGGAATTTCTTAAAGTATTAAATTAATATAACATAATTTTCATATTAAAATAGCTATAAATTAATAATATTTAATTATAGGATGATTATGATTATAAATAATCTAATAAAATAAAAAATTAAAAATTTAGGCGATGTTTTCACCCATATCTTTTTGTTTTAACCCGTGTTAACCCTTTTTGACAATTACCGCGGTATTAAAGTTTTTACTCTTTTGGGGTCAAGAAAGTTACTATAAAAGTAAAATTGGAAAATAAATATGCAACTATTGATATTATAAACCATATAACATATACTTGGATGAATGTAATATTTTTAGTAATTTTAAATCATTTAATAAAACATTGCTTATAATAAAATACCATTAATGTCAATTTTGATATTATTCATTTAATTTGACATTAAAAACATAAATACAAATTTGTATTTTAAATATAAACCTTTAACACACCCCAAATATGTTATAATTATATAATAAATTTTTTAGAAACCAATAAATAACTCAAATTATATTAATTATAATATTTTTAAAATAATTAATTTTATTTTTCTTTCAATTAAATTAATATTGTGTTGGTGTTGCGTAAGACTTTAAGGAAGTTGTATAATTACTAAAAATTAGAAATAAATTATCATCATGAAAATAATATAATTATTATATATATATATATATTCATTTAAAGATTATTTTATCTTTTTTCCAACACATAAGAGATATTTAAAAATAAATATAGTTACTTTTTGTCTTTTTTTACTAAAAATATTAATAAGGTCACTTTCATCAACAAGTGTCCCCTAAATAAACAAATATCAATGATAAGGTAATAATGATAGAAATAACTTCATATAATAATATTTAATATTAAAAATGGTGTCCTTATCACTTATTTGTAACCTAGGTTAACCCGATTTACTCTTATAGTGATGATAATTTGTTTCTATTTTTATAATTCATTATGCCCAAAAATTAAGTAAGCCTTAGTAAATAATATAATTTATGCTGATTCAAAATATGGAATAAATTTTACCAAATTAAATTCAAATAATATATATAAATTCATTTTATATGTATCTCACAAAGCCCGATGAAAAGCAATTTTTTAGGAAAATGCATTTTTCAAGGAATATATGATCTTATATTAACCATATGACTAAAAATCATCATTATATGAATTTAAATTAATATAAATAGATATTTAATATATAAATTTAATATATAAATTTATTTATTATGGTTGATTTTTATTAATTAAAATGGATAAACTTTATTCACTAACAAGATTTTTCAGAAAACTTCCTTTTAGGCATAAAAAAATATATACTAAAATAATTTAAATTGCTGATTAAAATAATGATAATTATATTATAATAAATAACATGGTACAAATATCACTTTATGACCAAATAAAAAATATAATGGCACTTTTATATTAATTTATTTAATGAAAATAAATAAAAGTATTGGAAAATTTTGTAATTTTCACTATTCATAGAAAAATAACGGATTTAAAAAAAAAACAAAAAAATCATCCTATAATTATTTTTACATGATGAATTAAAAAATTCAATTCATTTTTTCAAATTAAAATTCTATAATTTTAAAATTAAACTTTAAAATAAAACCTTATAATAAAATATTTTAATAAAAACTATTTATTTTTTAAAAAATTGCTTAATATTTTTATAATGAATATAAATATATAATTTTGGAATACTAATAAATATAAAAATGATTTAATCAATAATTAATTGGTTTGTTAAATTCTTACCACTTTTTAAAATTTCATCTTCATAATTTTATTCACTTATTAAACAATTTGGGATATCTTTCGTTTATAGTATTTTCAAATTCCCAAATTTATTCTTCAACTATATGATTTTTATATGAAATGTTAACCTGATGAATCACATTATTCCAAAATACTTTCTCTCTATGGTCAAGAATATGTTTATTTTTTCCTCATAATAAAGTTTAGCTTCTAATTCAGCTACCTTTGGGATAAAAATATGAGATGAATTTGGAATATATTTTCCTCAAACCGAGACAAGAAATATGTTGTGTACCTAGGATAAACTCTATTTCAAGGATACTCGGTAGGAAATTGAAAAAACTTTATCCAAAATTTCATATGGTCCAATGAACCATGGATATAGATTCCCCTTTTTACCAAAATGCGTACCACTTTTCCATATATAAACTTTTATAAAAAAATGATCACCTACCAAGAAAGAAATATCTTTATTATCATTTTGTGAATAACATTTCTATATTCTTCAAGATATATTCACATATAACTAAATCATCTTCACCTTCTTAACCATGTCCTATACAAACTATAGTCTTATCACCTTCCTTCCAGCCACTTCATTCCAAAAAAGGAGTCTGATACCAATTTCTATATAATACCCCAAAAGATGTCATCTAAATACTAGGATGAAAAATTTTATTATAAGAAAACATGACTAATGAAAGATTATGATCCCAACATCCCTAGTAATCCATTAAAAAATCATGAATAACATATTCTAAGTTTTTAATAGTTTAATTTGACTATTAATCAGATTAAGGATGAAAAGTTGTACTAAAATTTAATTCAGCACCCAAAGACTTCTGAAATCCTTTCCAAAAATTATAGTTGAATCTAAGATCACGATTAGATATAATAGAGAGAGTAACTCCATGTAACTTGACTGTTTCCTTGAGGTACAATTGATAAATTTGATCTAAATACATAGTATCTTGAATGGGAAGGGAATATGTAGACTTAGTTAGTCGATCAAAAATATCCCAAATCATTTTAAAAACTTATACTACCCTTGGGAAACCAACCATAAAATCCATGGATAAATTTTCCCATTTCCACTTTGGCACTTGAAATGGTTGAAGAATACCATTAGGTAATGTTTGTTCTACTTTAACCTATTGAAATTTAAAATATTCCATGGTAAATTCAGTAATATATAATTTCATTCTATCCCACCAGTAATAATCTTGAAGGTCATTATACATCTTAGTATTACCATGGTTAATGAAAAATAGATAAAAATGAGCTTCACTTAACAATTATCTTTTAAACTAGGAATTACGAAGTACAGAAAATATCTTTCTAAATATGATAATACTTAGTTCATCAACATTAAACTCTAAAAACATATCCTTATTAACAAATTATAACTTTTCTTATAAAAAATTATCCTCTATTTGATCTTTCTTAATTCTTTCAGACATGGATGATTGTTTTGATACCTGAAACAAAATAGTGGAGGTTAGACATCAACAAATTATATGTGAAAATTCATCAAATCATTAACCATAGGGTCATGTTCCAAATATAACACGGTTAATGTAGCATTATTTTTATAACTCAAAGGATCAAATACTTTTTTTATTTCCTAGAATGATAATTAATCTTGAAATCATAATCCTTAATCATTTTCAACCAAATTCTTTACCTCATGTTCAATAATTTATAAGTAAATATATACTTAAAACTTATTTAATCATCATATAATTCACACTTTACTCCATGAAAATGATGCCTCTAAATTTTTAAAGAAAAAAAAACACAGAAACTAATTCCATATCATGTATAGGATAATTTAAATCCTGTGGTTTTAGTTGATGTGAAGCATAAACAATTACCTGATCATTATGTATAAAAACACAACTAAGTCCCTTAAATGAAGAATCACTATATATGATAAAGTCTACATTTATGGAGTTAAGGGCCAAAATTGTAACATTCATAAATATTATTTTTAGTTTCTAAAAACAATCATCACATTCTTTCATCTAGATTAATATAACTCCTTTCAATTCCACTTAACCAGTGGGCTAGATAACTAAGAAAAGCTTTCATCAAACTACCAGTAGTAAAATTAAAATCCAAGAAAACTATGAATCTCATTGAAATTTATAGGTCTTGTATATTCTTTAACAATTTTTGTTTTAGTAGGGTCAATAATTATTTCATCTTTAAAATAATATTTTCGAGGAAAGAAATTTATTGCAACCAAAATTCACACTTGCTAAATTTTCCATATTATTTATTTTCTTCTAATATTTACAAAAAAATACTAAGGTTTATTTCATGATTCTCAAGAATTTTAGAATATAAAAATATATCATTAATAAATATGACTATAAACTTATCCATAAACTCATGAAAAACTCAATTCATAAGGTCCATAAACATAAATGGTGCATTAGACAACATAAATGGAATAACTAAAAACTCATAATGATCATATATTGTCTAAAATAATATATGTGGAATATCTTACACCTCTACTTTCAACCTATGGTGTCCGAACCTAAGATGAATGTTGAAAAAATATTATGCTCCCAAATATATGGTTATTTTTTTTTGATATGAGCCAAAGGATACTTTTTCTTAATCATGATGTTATTAGAGGATCCATAATCATTTAAAAGGAACATTAAAACATATTACTTTTTAAAAAATAGAATGGGATCACACCATGGTGAAGTTATAGGATAAATGAAACCTTTATCTAGAAACTATTGAAACCACTTTTTCAATTCCAAAATTTCTACTTGAGCCATTTGATAATGGTATTTTAAAATAGGCTTAGCATCAGGCACTAAGTCAATTGTAAATTAAACCTTCTCATTAGGAATAACACTAGAAAACACATCTATAAATAAATCCACATATTCATTTACTACCATAATTTAATTAATTTTAATCATTTCTTTTATTTTAGCAACATAATCTAGGTAACTTTCACTACCATATCTAACTAATTTCTTAACATCTTCATAGGTTATCGAAGGTGAAAAATAATTAAAGAAAAATTTCTTATCTCTTCAATCTATCTTATCATGGTGAATTTAAATCCAATACTTTCCCAAAATAATATCAAACTCTACTATTGGTAGTTTGATAAAACTTTTAATAAATACTATCCCACAAACTAAGAATATGAAGATTCTTATAAATCATGGTTTCTTTAAAATTTCAACCTAGATTTTTCACAAAACTTTCTATCTTATTTTTGTGAGGTATTCCCATTTTACTTGAAAATTTATAAAAAATAAAAGGAATGTGAAGATCCAGAGTCAAATAGGGTATTGGAATAATTAGAATAAATAATAAGCAGACCTATCACTATGTCAATAGATGTCCCAACATCAATTGTTATAGTAGAAATTCATTATTCCACAAATTTTTCTTCCAAACATGATTATTTCCATAATAAATAACTATATTTCGAAACACATTAGCATAATGCACCAAATCATTGCAATTAAAACATCTCATCATTGGATGGAAACTACTTACCACATTCTTGCGTTATGTATGACTATTTTCATTGTAATCACGAGCCTTATGACCAAACTAACAATACAAGAAACTCTTTACAGATCCTAAAAAACATTCCCTAAAATTTCTTTTACCACACTTGAAACATTTTGGGGGTTTACCTCTATAATTATTAGTTTAATTCTTCTTCATCTCTTTCCACATTGACTACTTCTTACTCTTGTAGCCATGGGGAACATAAGTATCAGAAAATAGCATGTCCACTTTCTTAGTAAAATAAATAAAATTATAAAAACTTTTAAATTCTAGTGAATAAAAATTTCTTCAAAAAATTTGTTTTAATCTTGTGTAAAAATTATTAATTTTACTATCAAGTTTGTGAATAAAATTTGGCATATACCTTTCCAATATTGTAAATTTTTTTATATGCAGCTACTAAATCTTCATATTTTTTTTCTCAATTACAAGAATTGTTTCTCCATCATAATTATAACAACATTCATGAAATATTTCTCTAGAAAACTATTCTTAAATATATCCCATTATATGGAATAAATATCATATATTTCTCTGGTATTCATAACCAAAGACCGCCATCGGTCATCATCACCACAAAAATGATAAACAAAAATAGTTACCTTTTGACATTATGAACATACCATGACTTCAAATATCATTTCTAGAGCATTGATCCATCATCTATCTATTATTTGATCTGAGGTCCCACTGAAAATCAGAGGGTTTTATTTCAAGAAATTCTCAAATATCAACATTTATTTCTATGCTAAATCTAGTTTATTTATAACATGGATGAAACCAACATTTATAGTCTACGTCAACTGAGCTATCACTAAAAACAATTTCTTAATTCCAATTCAAAAAAAATTAGATGTTGATTTGGAATGATATTTCCCTCTTGATACCTTCTTACTTTATCTTCCCTATTTTCTCTATAGAAAAACATTCTGAACAGGCATAGATTAGATAAAGAAACATAGTAATCTTAAAATTCTATATCATGGTAACCATAAATTATATTTTCTCAAGGATTTTTTCTTTCATTATCCTTAACACTCAAATTATCTAAACGCATAATTTTATACCAAGTATAATGACACGACCATAAACATTACATATTCTAGTGTCTTTTGACTATAATTTTATTTCGCACATAACCAAGGATTGCCACAATTTAGTGTTTTAGAGAATTAGGTCAAAAAACATACATAAAAAATCATATCTTACAAAGTAAAAACTTTTGATCATTATCCATTTTTTCCATAGTATAAAAAAATAAACATGTTTTATTTTCATAATAAATCATCAAGACTTTCAGCATGACTTATTCTTTTTTATTATCCATCCTTAAACCCTATGAATTTTTAAAAAAAGTGGGATGATAACAAAACTCTCAGTAAGAGACATATAAAGAAGAAATATGTTAATATGTTGAGAAGCATTAAAACCCTTAGAAGTTTTAATTCTATCACAATATTCACCGAGCGTATGAAATAAATCAGTTCCACATGAAAAACTAAATACATTTTCCCAAATAAAACCTTTGAAACACATAAAAATAAAATGAAGATCCTTTTTGGAAACTTAGAAAATTTTATTCATAACCCATGTCATAAATAATTAGATCCCAATTCTACCAATAAGAGAAACCACAATTGTTAACTCCCTTCTTAATTCCTATAAAGAAAATGACAATTACCCAATGTATTGGAGAACTATTTGGGTGCACCCATCATATAAGCTATATTGGGCTCACTCATCGTATAAGTTGTATCAATCAAACCCATCATATAAGTTTTATAATGATCACCCATCATCATCTATAATTATCATGAACCAAATCATGAATAAAACATTTTTATGATTGTATATTTTATCATAAAACCCTTGAAAAACTATTTCGAACCTATATACAAATCACTTTAGGATATTGATATGAACTATATTTTAAAAGCCCATTTAAAAAACTAAAATACCCAGAAGGAATATAAAGAGGGATTTTTTTATAAAAAATGAAATATTGTAAAATAATATAAAATTAAAATATCAATCATGGTGTTAGGAAAATTTTCTATCACCATATACGTTAAAATAGAACATTTATTTTGTCTTTTGTAAATAAAGTCAAAACATTCCATAAAAAATCATTTTAAAAAATTGAGAGAAATTAAAAACATACAAAAAATTTAATTTATAATTATTTTATGTCCATAAAATACATTAATAATATATTTTAAAAAATATGGACATGGAAGAAAAATATTTGAAAGGGAAACTTTAAAAGAATATTTTTAAAACAATGTATGTTACTTTGAGTCTGACACCACACATATGTTATTTATCTTACTGAGTAATAAATTTATGTTAATTATTTAATTTATTAATAACCATTTTCCTTCTTATTATTCTTTATTATTTTATTAATTACCCTTTTATATTCAAATACTTAATCATTTGAGTTTATATTTGGCATTTTGATGATATTTTTCTCATATGTCAAAAATGAATTTGGTAAGTTAACTATAGTAAAAGGTTCATTATTCCATAATATATATAATAATAACCATTAAATAATTATAATTTTTATATAACAATTATACTTTTAAAACCAATCATTAATAATGGTTATGAAAAATGAACTAATTTACCATCATGGAGACGGTAGGTCATAGTACGCATGAGTAATGTTTTCATTTTTCAACGATCGTTATGGAAAGAAGGTATGTGTAATTTTATGTTACTATAATTATATTAATATTATAAATACCATATTATTTTTTTTAAATATAATTATATATATCATTCGTGTGATATGGTGATGAAAAATGAATCACATCACTTCGTGGAGGTGGTAGTCTATACGCACGCACGAACGATGCTAGCATTTTTCAATGAATCAAAAGTTAGGATAATATTTTATATATTACTTATCCAGAATAAAAAATACTTCAAAATTATCATATATTTACATTATATACATCATTGAATCCATCCATGATAGGCGGTGATGGAAAAAAAAATTATATTGGTTCACGAGGCAGTCGTTTTTCGTACACATGAATGATGGTTTTGTTTTCCCATTTGATGGAAGAAAGAGAAGCATATAGGATATTTTCTTAAAATAATAACATATAAGTTTGTGGTATATTTATATTTTTTTATATAATCATGGTAGAATAGTATTTTAAGGTGTTGGAAGGAAAAATAAAATGAAAACAATTGATTAAGAACTATATGTCTTCTTCAGATAATCTCTTAAGGTTTATAAAAAAGCTTTACTAAGTTGGTTTTATGACCAAAAAGGATTATAGGATTTGGGGAGGTAATTAAGGAATTTATTATTGAAGAAATTTTATAAACTAAAAGGATTTTTAAGTGTGAATAAAAGAGGATAGGAGGTTCCCTTTTATAAGTGAGTAGAAGGACACACTTGTAATTTCATAAAGTTTTAAATTAAAATCAATTAATTTCCATATTAAAATAGATAATATTTGATAATATTAAAATAAAATATGAATTTGGGTTTAAATAATTTGATACAATAAAATTTAGAAAATGTTAGGTGATTTTTTCACCCTTATCATTTTATTTTAACCTGTGTTAACTCTTTTTGATAATTACCGTGATATTAAAGTTTTTACTATTTAGGTGTCAAGGAATTACTATAAAAGGAAAAACAACCTATAAATGGAAATTTTATGATATTATAAACCATATCCCATTTTCTTGGCTGATGATAATTTTTTTGGTAATTTTAAATCATTTAATAAAACATTATATATTATAAAATATCATTAATATTAATTTTGACACTATTCATTTAATTGGGCTTTTGAAACAACAATACAAATAAGGATTTCAAATATAAAACTTTAAAATAGAAAAAATACGTTATAATTATATAAAAAAATTTGGAATATAATAACTCACTCAAACTATATTACTTTTAATATTTTTAAAATTATTTATTTTATTTTTCTTTTAATTAAATAAAGATTGTGTCATCTTTGCATCAGAATTTAAGGTAATTATATAATAACAAAAAATTATTAATAAATTATACTCATAAAAATAATTTATTTATTCTCAAAACAACCATTTATAATCATTCACAACTTTAATTTTTCCCTTTGTGAACACATAAGAGATATTTACAAAAGGGTGACATTTTGTCTTTTTGTTTACTTAAAATATTATATAGGTCTCTTTAATATAAAAGTGTCTCAAAAACAAATAAATATCATTAATAATGTGATATGAGTCTAAATATCTTCATACAAAAGGATTTAATATGAAAAATGGTGTCCTGTACACTTATCTTTAACCTAGTTTAATATGATTTTCCCTTTTACTATGGTGACAAATTTTTACTGTATTTACTATTTATTATGACCAAAAATTAAGATGGAATTAATAAATAATATAAATTATTCTGATTCAAAATATTTAATCTATTTTAACAAATTAATTCCTCATAAGTGTCATAAATTCATTTTATAAGTATCACATAAAGTAGGATGAAATGCGATTTTTTAGGAAAATTTATTTTTTAAGCAATAGATGATCTTATATTAACCCTATAACTAGCAATCATAATTATATGAATTTCAATTAATATAAATATAATATAGTATATATAATTATATAATGTTTTACACAATAGGTTTTACTTTAATTAATTAAAATGGATAAACGTTTTACACTTGAAAACAGTTTTCAAAAAATTTTCTTTTTAACCATAATAATAAAATTATACCAAAATCAAAAAAATTTATAATTAAAATTATTTCAATTATATTATTCTAAATAAAATGGATCATATTTAAATTTATGACCAAAAAAATATAATGGGAATTTCAAATTACTTTATTTGATGAAAATAATTAACAGTATTTGAAAAATTAGTAATTTTCATTATTCATATAAAAATAATCATTTCTGAAAAATCTCAAAAAATAATCCTAGGATAATTTTAACATTATAAGTTCCAAAATTAAATTCATTTTTTCAAATTAAAATTCTCTAATTTTAAAATAAAACCTTATAAGAAAAGAGTTTAATAAAACATTTCCTTTTTTTAAAAAAGTAATTAATATTTTGATAATTAATATAAATATTTAATTCATGAATACATTTATCTATGAAAAATATTTATTCTATCTTTACCTGGGTTATTTCACACATTTCCACAAATGATAAATAAATAAATATAAATTTAAATAAACATAAATAATTAAAAAATATATAAATACATATAAATAAATATAAATATAAATATATATAAATAGCTATATATATGCCGACATATTATATAAATATAAATACATATAAATATTTATATTTATATACAAATATACATAAATACATATAAATATATATAACTATATATAATTATAAATTAATATAGATAAATATTTATAACTTACAAACACTTATACATAAATATTTATAAATTCATAAATATAACCAAAAGGGTTAGGAGCTAGGTGAATCTTCTCCTACAAAAATTTATTGAAAAGAAACGAGATAGAACTTGAAAATTAGAATGGATAGGATCAAAAAAGGAAAAATCCTTATCAAGAAAGAAAAATACAAGTGACTAGAACTAGGATCATCCTCATAATCCTGATCAGAGGTATCATCAGCAAATTCTCATTATGACCGAAAATTATTCTGATTGAAAAGAACATAGTACTTTTCCTTGAGTTTAACCTACTCCATAGTGAGATCCTTTTAAGAAGACCTTGTAGGCTGGCCACACCCACAAACCTAATCATCCCTACCACATCCTCATCCATGATTTTTCAGATGCCGACCTTATTTCTATGAATTCATTTGCTACCAATCCCCTTCTAATTAAGAAATAATGAGAGACTACTCCATAAATTGATTGATTACTCTTGAAGCATTATAATCCATAGCTTGCACACCAATATCATTTTCAATCAACTCTATTCTATCCATGATAGGTGATGGGTTCTTAATACTCACTTTCATGTTACCAATCTCAATTGATTATTGATAAAATTTATCAAACACAAAATTTCCCTCTCCTACATTCTACTCATTCCCAATAACAATATCTGACCATAATTTCTTCTTACCAGTGCTTGTAACCCCTTCCTTCACTCACCTAGTAGATAAATATACATCACCTTTAGACTACACAATCAGCTACCCAAAAGTCCCACAAGCTGCCTATACAGTCCCAACACTACCATTACCAGGATTTCTCTCCATCAGTTGCTTCACATTTTCATGTCTAGGGGGAATATGTGAAGGGGCCCTCAGCTCTGTGCAATCTTTTAAAGGATTATCATCCACTGAATGTGTATAAACCTATACATTGAGACCATTAGATTCATGCACAATCTTCCCATGTCCAACATTACCTCATGAAGTTACTACAACCCAAGTTTGATCACATCCACCAAAATGGGTGGCATCATTTTTATTCTTCTTCCAAAATATCTTATAATCATTCTTACATAGGGATAAATAGTCACAGACCACAGATTTCCTACAATTAGAGATTTCATGTTCAATTACATTGCATTACAAAAAAACATGGGAATTTTTTCATACACAATTAAAAAATCAAGATCATATTTATCAGTGTACAATGGAATATGATCTACCAAAGTGGAGTTCAGATCAACTTCAACCAAAAAAATAGGCAAAGTGCCCAAATATTGATGTTTCTATTTCTTTTTAAATCTTTATTGGAACTCCAATTGAAATTATAATTTTATACAGTATTTTAGGATGCCAAATAATCCAATTAAGGCCATAGACCCTTACCTAGAGTCGAATAGAAGATTTAACAACTTCAATAAAATTAATATTACTATCCCATTCATGGATATAGATAATACTTGGTTTGAGAGAAATTGATCCAAATACACATGAATGCATATTAAACTCATTAGATGGGGGAGATAATATGAAAGAATCAACCACCCAAAGTAATGAATTTCCAAGATGAGAACCCCCAGATTACTGAGAGCCACTCAATTATTTCTTCAATTTTCATTGGAATGGAACCCCTAGGTAAAATGAGATAATCTATTATTGAATGATCACATATTTTGAAGTGTATTGAGATAGAAATAAGATCTAACTTTATGTGTTCCACACTATATTTTAGAAAAATGGGAGGAGAATATTCTCTCTTATAGATAGAGAATGATCACTTTCCCACTCCATCAGTAGTCATTGTTTCTTCACTATAGGAAACAAACAGGACACCGCGAGAATCCTGGAATGAAACAGTTAGATCAAAAACACCGCGAGCCAATGATCTCAAAAAAATCATAGTGTTATTGTGTGATTCAAAACAACCTTGGTCCATAGAAGCTTCGGTAAGAGACAACATATACTAAATAAACTTTTTGGGGAAGGCAAGAATGATGGTGATTGTGAGAACCTGTAGAAACGCTATGGTGACATGGAAGAAACACAACAGTGAGGTAAAAATCTCAAAGAATAACGGAAGAGTGGATGTGCGTCGATGAGATCCCACTACGAGCATTGATGATGGGTCCCAAGAGTGAGTGTGGATGATAGATCCCATGTGGGTTGCGGTGTGGACGGTAGCGTGGATGATGGACCCCAACAGTGACCGCACAACCGAGTGCACAGATGATAGAGGTCGGAAAACCCTATCCATTACAGAGTCCAAAGCTCCCAACAACTAAATACATCTCTTCCTATTTCAAATTCATATATATACTTAATGTAAATAAAAAATAAAAAAATACCAAAAGGGGGAATATTGGTACAAATGAAACACCATTTTATTGATAGGAATTTATACCCTTGGAATAAAATCATAGAGCACTAAAAAATCATGCGGATCATCCTAAACTAAGCTAAAATTACATTGAATGTTAAAAAATATTGTTATCCCAACTAAAAAATCAGTTTTATAGGGCTTTCTGGACATTTATAAACTCAAAAAAAGGATACCCCAATTAATATTACATATAGTTCATTTTGATCTTCAATTTGGAAGTTTGTGGATCCCAAAATGACACATGGATCAAAATTTACTATTTTTTGAAGTTGAATTTTGATTTTAAGCTTCCCTTAGAATGGTAATAAATATTTTACTATAAAATATTAGTAGATTATTATTTAATTATGTTTTTGTTCTTTTTCTAAGCTTCGATTTTATGGGTTTTTGAACTTAAACACACTCCTAGGTCAAAATTTGTGATCATTTAATGCTGAAGTCAGATTTTCAATTTCACTTACTATTAATTTAATTTTTAAAAATTATTCACTAATAATTATAAATAATTACTAATTTATAATTAACACATCACAATTAATAAAAAATTAAATAATAAATAATAAATTATTAATATTAATATTTAATAAGAATTAGTTGTTAAATATTCAATATTTTTACCTATAATTTAGTTGTGGTTTTTTAAAAACTAGCACTAAATTTTTTTAAAAAAAATTACAATTACTGGGGTTTTTTCAAAAATTTCTGATGAAAAAGTGCTTATGAAACATTTAGGAGTGGTTTTCAAAACTTCTGCTAAAAAACCACCACTTGACTCTCGTTTTCCTATATTTTCATTATTATTAGACCATTAATAGAGGATGTGATATGGTAAACCATATGATTCTCAAGGAAAAAATATCACCCCAACACTATTTAATAGGGAATTAAAAATATGTAAATCATGATATGAAGTACTTGAATCAAAAAATTTAGATGGGACAAGTATGTCAATGATAACTAATGACCAAGATTCAAATGATGATTTCCACTTTGATGTTTTTAGAATCATATAGATATTATAGGATCATTTCTATATGATAAAGATGCCTCTGGTTTTTAGGTTCAAATTTGAAAAAACTGATGATCGTTACTAAATAGAGGTGTCCCTTGGAGCCAGATGCACTTGTTATTGTTAACTCTGAAAGACTTGTGGTAATTAAAACACTTAAGGAATAAAATGTGAAATATGGAAAGAAACATCCAAAAGGTGGATGAAATGTCCCAATCCAAAACTAAACATGATTAAAATATTTTATTAATGATAAAATAGTGTAAATTCATGATGAATTTAAACTAGGTTTGAAACATGTAGTTCAAACATCACTACATATCCTGAAACAACTATAATCAATCCACACATAGTTATTATAATGGATAATACCTTTATCGATCTAGCTTAAATAAAAGGGAGTGGTGTTTTATATCCTAGTATAGTATTTTAAAAAGAATGTATCCCATGGCTATATCTAAGGAAATTCACCAGTTCATATCCAAATATGAATACGGGGAACCTAAATTTCTGGAATTTCAAGGACAAAGGGAAATTTTTAACATAATGTATGGTCCCAAATATTATGATCCCTTATGTGTTTCTGGATCTCATATAGAAAAGTCCAATCAAATAGCACAGATTGATATAAGTAGTTTAAGGTTATGCAAGATGGACTATAGGTTTTATAGTTTAGCATCACATGTCATGGACAAAGGTGTTCTATAGTTTAACATTATACGATGAGGACCTATACCATATAGTTTAATATCATATTAAGCATGTTTCTGGATCCCACATGAGTTGTTATGAACATGATCCCAGGGAATCATTCAAGTTCTAGCTTAGATAAACCATGATATCCATAGAGACAAATGTAACCATATCCATATCATATTTATATAAATATGGATTTTTTTACAGATGAAATATTTTATAGAGTATTTTTAAGAATAAATAACTCAATGATGAAGTATCCTATATAGATTTTCATCTCATATAGGAGAGGAGAAATTTTTTATTCACTTTGGACCCATGGACAAGAATTTATGTGTTGGTGAAGATCTTTCAAAGATCTGGATCTTGTGTAAAGAGATTAGGCCACATAAGGTCTTTTGAGAAGGATCATTCATCGTGTATTTTATCATCATGTGATGAGGACTATATGATTGACAATTTAATTTCATGAAAATTGGACTTGGTTGTCTCATAATTTAAGGTCTTATTACTATGACCTAAATAAATGGGGACATTTTGACACTAGTATCTGTTTATAGATATAGAACCATCTATTGTAGGTTTTTCACTAATCTAGATCGTTAACATAATAAGATGTATTCATCTTAAGTATATACCCATTGAGGGGAAACCAATGAAAACATATAGGATCCAAGTATAATGGAAAATTAGAGATTTTATTAAGCCTATAGTTGGACCAAAGATAAGTAATCTAGGAATTATTATGTATTCTATAGTAACAAGAATTAATACATGTGTTTTTAAAATATTTAAAGGATGTTCTATCTTAGTGTGGAGTCTAATTTAAAAATAATTAGCATGAATGAGGAGACCATACACTAAGAGATGATAGGATATTGGGTAATTTTTAGTTGTATCCAAGATAAGTGATCTGGGTTTCACTGTGTATCCTAAAATAACTAGAATTGGTCCACATTCAGTCATGATATGGGTTGGGTGTTTTATCTTAGTGAATATCAATAAACAAGCTAAGACTTATTATATAGATCTGACTCCTATGGAATGATATCTGGTCACATGAATAGACTATCCCATAAATATTTGGGAAATCATGTATGGTGGAATTTTATGTCATGTATTTTAACATCATGTTATTAGGAAAAAGGTATATAGGGGTATTTTATTCTTGGTAAAAAATGAAGTACGCATAAAGAGAAACAAAAAAAAATTCTTTTATAGATATAGCTCTCATGTAAGGATTATTGGATTAAAGGTGGTTAGAACTGGCATGCGGTCCCATAGTATGAGATCCATACATCACTAGTATCCTGGAGTAACAATAGTCAATCCACATGTAGTCTTACAATACAAAGTTAATTTTTTTTTCTTATCATAGACTGATGAATGAAACAAATCTATGAATTGAGAACTCCTATATTGATCTAAAACATATGTAGAATAAATTAGGTCATGTATAATATGCTACTATAAGTAGTTTAATGTCTTGTAGTATAGACTACATATTGATTAGTTTAATTGAATTTTACAAGGATTGTGGGAATTATGAAATTTATGTTCATTTTACTTGGAATTTTATATATTTTCATCTAAATGGAAGGAAAATAAGGATTTTGATTCACATAATAAGGACGATACATAAGGAATAAAATGTGGGACATTTAATCTTAGCATGATTTTATGGATATAGAACCTTATACTATTGGGGGTATTTTTTAAAATATAGAATATATGTATAAGAGAGGGGTTTTATATAATTGAGTCACTATAAGAAGTTTATGGTCATGTAGGGTGTACCATGATACACGCATTTCATCAATGCTAAGTCAATGGAGGAAACCCTAAAGTGGGTGAAAATATCCAATCACTAGGACATAACAGGAGATTTGGATTAAATTTTCAATTGGGACCAAGATAGTAAATCTAGGTGTCACTAACTATATTGTCTTGATAGAAATCAAGACATGCATAGTTCTTAGAATATATGTCTCTCTATACAGATCTAGCTCGTGTACATGAGAATATGATCCAAATGGGTGATCGCATGAGAGAAGTGATGATACAACCGGATGTGAATTACAAATTGTATCACCACTGGGGCATAATTATCATGATTAGAATCTATGGTTGGGCCTAGGATAGGGGATCTTGACATTACTTTGTATATTGAGGTAATAGGAATATATTCACATGTAGTTTGGATATACAAATGAAGTTAGGTCTACCTTGTGTTAGTGTTGTTCAAGGAGAGGGAACCCAACCTAAATAGATGGTTTTGGTACCCAAATAAAGTGGGGGGGGGGAATTAATTTCAATTAATATTGTGGATTGGTATGGTAGTTTTCACATCACTATATATCATGAAAAAATATGAATTAAGACAATTTTAGTTCTTATAATAAGGGCATTTTATCTCAGTTTCATCCAATAGATGGAGGAATGGAATACACACTAAGAACTCTTATATGTATCTATCTATCATGTAAGGAAAGTATATCTCGCATACCCTCCCTAACAATTTTTTATATTAGTTATGGTGAACCTATTTTTAGTTTTACATCATTCAACAAAAACAATGTTTCCCACCTTTGGTCAGGGTGCATCTAAATAATATTAATTTGAGACATCAACTAGGACCTCTAATCTCACATGATTCTAGATTTGTGTGAGAAAAAGAGGAAATTTTAATATTACTTATACCATAGAAGTAATTATGTCAAAAAAAGTTTAAATCACATCATTTATTTTTACATCATGTTACAAGGACATAAGTTATATATAGTTTATTGTAATACATCTCATACTTGGGCCATGGGGTTTTACAGCATGTAGTGAAGACACATTTAGATAATTTAACATTATTTGTCCGAGACATTATGAATTTAACATGAATTTAGACAAATTATTTCTTCTTAAACCTTTCATTGGTTGTGGTTGTGATACACTCTTCATCCATTATTATCAAGTAATATTATCTATTGGAGTATACCTTGTGTATAGAATAAGGTCCCTCCCATTTTAGTTTAAAATTTAGAGGCTTCTTCCCAGGTATCATTGGATCTCTAAGGGATAACACTAATTCTCCTAAAAGGAATGATCATAGGTGAATGTTCTTGTTGAATGATCACACAATCTAATTTTGATTGATTTCTAGGTGGTTCAGTGTGCATGAACTTTTCTCATCGATTCATTC
This sequence comes from Viscum album, assembly GCA_963277665.1. NCBI lineage: Eukaryota > Viridiplantae > Streptophyta > Magnoliopsida > Santalales > Viscaceae > Viscum > Viscum album. The sequence continues at coordinate 40,100,486 of OY728150.1, forward strand.
TAATTAATCTATCCACTTATGGGATTGTTTATCTTCAAAAATCCAATTGAAAATAGAAATAAAAAGTGAAGTAAATTTTACTTTAATGGGTATAATTTCCTATATCCCATATACAAGTGAATACGGGGTAACTTATACAATACTACAAGTGGTGGTGTGATAAACCCATAAACTACATAGGAGTCTCAGAAACTAAGACTTCTTGTCTCCATCCACCATTTTTTAGAGTATATTAGATAATGCCTTATTAAAATTCTATATATGTCCATTCATAAATTCATGGTAGCATGCTGAGTGGTTGGACTGAATATTATACTATTGATATAACCTTTTCAACTTCAAAGAAAAAATATCATTGTCATTTTCCATCAATATTTTATGAGGGACACCAAATCTGGTAATGATATTCCGCTCCATAAAATTGATGATGATATTTTTTCAGAATTCCTTGAGGGTTATCACCTCGACCCACTTTGAGAAGAATTTAGTGATAGTAATAATATACTTAACTACAAGGATATTACTGAGGGATATGTCCACATGATATCTATTATTTGGATAAGAAACAACCTATAATATTTTTTGGTTTTCAATAACTCTAAGGGTTGATGGATAAAATTTACATATATCTAGAAGGTATAGAATTTCTTAGTGAATTTCATATTGTCTTGAATCATTGTTAGTCGAAATTATTTAAGCCTTTTCATTTTATAGGAGATATTGGATCATAACTAGTGACCTTCATAGGTTCTTATCTGAATTTCCTATATAATAATAGTGGTTTCTGCTCATTCAAAAAAATTAAAGATGAAACCATCGAATCTATATTTTATAGCAATTTCTATAAATTTGAGCCATCATTGTGGATGATGTTTACTACCTATTGTCGGATCTATTCCCACTTGACTCAATCTGATGAAAGAATTACTATTTAGATTTAGTCCATTATGTATGATATCCATCCAATAGTGGAATTAGTTGATTAATATAGGATATAATCATGATCTAAGGTGGTGTTGATATTAATGATTTCTATCATGTCAATACTGAAAAATGAATAGACCACCCCGCAGTGTCAAATATGGATGATTATTTTAACTTGGTTTGGATCTTATCGGGTTGTGGCTACATTATCCAATGCATTAGTTTAAGAATTATCTGAATTCAGGATATAATAAATAAAATTAAAGGAAAATTGTACCATTAATCCTTATACATAATCAAGCATATGGGTTAGTTCTTTTTTATTAATCAAATATTCACTATCAATATATTTACCACAAACTTTCAATCACCCTTGATTATCACATGGTCCACTGGTATTTTCAAAGCTACTTTCAATCCTATAATGAGATCTTGGTAATATGTTTCATTATTGGTGTATCCTTTGAGTGGTGGGAAGGAATATGGAAGAGTTTTTTTCACCATAGTGATTGAGACAATTCCCAATCCAACTCTATTGTATTTTGGATTTTTCATTCTTATTTCTAAGAGGATTTTGATGGAACCATAAAAATACATCTCTTGAATTTAGGAATTATCATGGATAGGAAAAAATATTCCATTAGTATTTTATATATTCACCAATGTGTTTTTTACAGAAGGGTGTGAAACTAATAAGTTTACCAATGTCTTCACTTTAACTGCATTTCGTGACACAAACTAAATATCAAACTTTTATAAGATGAATTCCCACCATTATATACATCTTGTAAACATTGGAAAGCAGAGGATGTATTTGAGTGGGTCAATACGAGAAACCATGTGGAAATCATGATGTTGTAGGTAGTGTCTTATCTTCTACACTATAAAGTTTAGTGCGAGAAAATTATTCTCGATGTAAAAATATCGAGTCTCAGTATCTAGTATTGTTATTATAAGATAGTAGGAACTATTTTATTTTCCTACATAATTATCCTATGCAAGAAAGGTGATGAGTGATTTCTCTAATTTATATACATACAAAATGATCATGTTTTATTTTTTCGGTGGTATCAATACTAGTAGGGTCAAAAGGTATTGTTTGTGATTGGAAAAGGATCTCTAAAATATTCATCCCACTAATTGGTTACTCTATTAATCATCAACTTTGTAAATGGTAAAAATTTACCTACAAGGTTATCTATGAATCATATGATGTAAGCAAGCTGTCCCTAAATCCCTCTCAACCCCTCAATGATTTGAGGATGTTTTATATCATGTATTGCCTCGGTATTTTTAGAGTCAACTTTTATGTGATGATGGAACACCAAGATGCTAAGTAATTTCCCTGATGTCACCAAAAAATCACATGTTAAGGGATTCATATTAAAGCTATGTTTCCATAGTTTTTTTAAGATCATTTTTGGATCTATAAGGTGATCAATTTTTTTTAAATTTAACCACCATATAATCAATATATAATTCCATCATATTCATCAGGAATGGATTGAAGATATAGAATATGGATTGTTTATATGTAGTGTCAGAATTCATCAAGTCAAATGGAATTAATTTATAGAAATATACACATTTTTTTTCATAAAAATTAGTGTCATCTTCATCTTTTGAGGTAATATGAATATGATTATAGCCAAAATATTCATCCATGAAGGTGAGAGATTGAAAACCAATGGTTTCATTGATCAAAAGTTCTATAATCAAGACTAAGTAGTTATACTTTTGGAGGTGTAGGTTGAGATCTTCATATTCAATGAAAACCATGATCTTCCTAGTCTTATTATTGATGGGGTAATTTTGGTGATCTATTTTAGGTATTATACCTCCCAGAAGAAGTTGGATTTAATGAGCTTATCAGCCTTATCTTCCACCATGAAAACATGGGTTAGGTTCATTATCCCAATCTTTTATTTATAGCCATGGTTATCATCTAGAAAACCCAATGATTTTTGGACACATTAGAGTCAATTCTAATAATTTTTATTCAATTCTTGGTAAAATCGTCCTAGTACTGCTTTAGGAATGAGATTTATGTATCTTAATCTTCAAGGGACATGGATGTAATAATTAATTTTGGACATGGGTCTTCATATATACCCATATTAACTTGTTTGTGTTTATCAATGGTGGTAGTGATTCCTCCCTTAGCTGTAGGGGTGTCTATAAGATCTTTTTTATATTCTTCCCTTACCTCGACATCCTTGAAAATGAAAGTCACAGGGATATTTTTTATTCAAAAGTGATCATGGAATAATTTTATCTCATATGAATGATAATGAGGTTTCTCTGGACCATGAAGGTTTAAATACATGGGAATCAATATTGGGGTATCCTAGAAAAGTTATCCTTCCTCTCCATCATCATTGGGGGTAAAAGAGTTGTAGACATCCTAATATTCAAGAGATTATATGGGGTAATTTATAGTTTCTTATGATGATATGGAGGTATATTTCTATTTTTAGTATAAATAGAGAGAATTTTTATTTGGTGTATTATAGTTTTTTCCATGATAATAATTATTTAAAACATGATTGGATTCATATGATTCTATTTATATCATAAATATAGTGTTGGATGTTCCTAAACCCTGTGTGTGTATCCTTTTTCAAGGTCTAAGGTCTACCTAATTGAAGAGCCACGACTGTGTTGTTTGGATATTGGTTAAACAAAACCTTGTGTAAAGGTGATCAAGATCCAGATTAATCCTCATAGAAGGTGTTGTTTCCTTTTTCTTTATCAGTAATGGAAGCTCAGTATGGAATTTCATTTAACTATAATATGATATGAGGGTAATCATATTATTCGATCGTTCAAATGGGATTCACATAACCTGATGATTTATTAAATCCATGGAAATTTCCTTGATTGGATTAATAGGAAGCACATGGTCTTCACTGGGTTCATTTAAAAAGTAGATAGGAGCCATTTCTAGACTATTGGGGTTGTGATCTATATGTAATTGTGGGTTGTTGGTTTGTTTCCCTCCCTTTGGTAGAATATTGTGTCTATATATTGGTATTTTTAAGACTCCAAAGTGGTGTTATCACCATTCATAACTTATACTTTTCCATTAATAGAGTACTTGAGGATTTTATGGTATTAAGAAGGTATTTCTATAAGTATATAGAGCCATGAACTTACTACCAGGGCATTGAATGTCATGTATTAATGGACAACCAGGAATTTGGAGTCTAAGATAATATCTATGAATTGTGATCCATGTTTAATTTATTCAAGTGGTGTCTACTCAATATTTTCACACTCTTAAATTCTACAAGTGAAGGGAGGGAAGTTTTCCTTATTATAGCCCAAAATTTAAAGGGTTTATAATGATATTAAGTTGATTCTAGAGTTATTATCAATGCGGTCTCAATGTACTTTAATGTTATGAAGTTTTCTAGATGAATACATAAGCCCTATATGTCCCTATATAGTGATTTATTATTCTTTTTCTATGAACAATATGACCATGTGGAATTCAATAGGGTTAGTTTCTACATAATATACCTGCATCCTAGAAACCTTATCCTTATACTCTTGAGTCATTAAGAGGAACTCAATAATCACTTATTTGAGTCTTTTCAAAGATAAAGGACTTCTAGGATTGAAATCTTGTATAGAATAATATAAATTTGATTTAGAATATTATATTTTTGAACTGGGGGGGGGCTACATTTTTTATCATGAGGTTATTCCATGGTCTGAGGAGTAGAAGTTGAGGCTTCTTATACTAGTGGTTTTTTTCCTTGATTATAATCTTAGGGAATTATGGTTGTCTATGGGTTATGTTGAGTTATCCCCCCCCCCCCCCGCATTCTAATCATAACTATACAAGATATTATTCTCTGGTTAATACTCGATTATAATTGGGTTTGAATGGGTTGTGGGTTATTCAAGAGTGGATTGGAGATCCTATTGAGTACACATATGAGCATGTGTCGAGGTTTCTGTAGCATATATGACTTCAGTGGAAGTTTTTTCTGGATTTTGAGGGATATTTCAATCTCATATTCCTCGACTTCCTTATTCTCTATTACCTCTTCACCTTGATTCCTAATTATGGGTGAGGAATTTGGGTTAATTTTTGTCTTCTTAATGAGAGAAAGGATTTTTCATATGGATAATGTTGACAAAACTATTTTTTGATTCTGCATTTGATGAGGATCCTTTTTGGCAGGGTAGTTCCCATCCTCCTAATGATAGAGGTAAGAAATATTGAAGGGTTTGAACTAGATTGTGAATCAATATGGGTTCATACTTCTATGACTAATTTTTGTTTCACTGATAATTTTTTATTTTATAAGACCATAGTTTAGAAGGCTAAGATACCAAAAGAGTTGATTCAATTGTCATAGAGGGAACTGGGGTAACAACTAGTTGATTTGTTGTTAGCCTTATTATAACATGCACAGATTTGAACTATTTCATAGTTATCTAGTTGTTAAATTTTAGTGTACCCTTCTTTGTAAATTTCTATAATCCCCATCTACTTCTAGTGAGATGATGAATACACAAGTTATCTATATTAAGGGTTTTCCAAAATTTACTTTCCCATAATCAAATATCTTTAGGAGAGTGTCTTTGAAGAAAAAGTAATCCTAGATGTTATGAACTAATATATGATGGTAAGTTAAATAATTATGGTGATCATTCTGATTGATTTCATTGGGTTTACTAGACTCAATCAAAATTTGGATGTTGTTCTCCATGGAAGTAATAAAGTACTCTATTACTTTCTCTTTTTTTATAAAGAATACTCTTTAATCTTCTGATCCTCACAAGTTTGATTCCTCTACTCTTTTATTCCCTCCTATCAAGGTTGTTTTTTACTCTATTCATGGGGAGGAATTGTGTGATATTTCTTGAGTTTAATTGTGGGGTTTGGGTTTGGATATATATTAATAATAATGGTTATTTTTCCACTTTTCCAACCATCCTTCCTTGAGTTGACATTTTCAGCTATGATTTGACCTTTCATTGTCAGATATAATCCTATAGCCATTGTGTAATTGTTTTAAACTCAAAGATTCAACTTGGATATTTTATTGGGATCAACGATGTTTTCAATTCATCCTATAATGTTTCTATTCATATATCTATTAACTGATCTTGTTGAAGTTTCACGTTCAAGGAGTAGGTTAGACCCTTCCATCTAGAAATAAAATAAGATATTAACTCATTCTTTCACTTATTTAAATTATAGAGATTGACTATCGTCTTATTATTCAGGATGTAACTAGACTAGTAAAGACATTATAGATGGAGATATTCCTATCTAGTGACATATATATTAGGTAATTTATTGTATCAAATGAATGTTGTTCCCTCCAGAGACTGCATGAAGCATCTGAGTTCTTTTGCTTCTTGTTATTCAAGTGTCCCCATAATGGGACACATCAAGACATAAAATGCATCAGGTGTTTCCCTAGGTCTTTAATGATATTAAAGATCAAGAAGTTATGGTTCCCAAATATGGGTGGAGGAGGAGTCATGACAGACCACTCAAGACGTGGCTTCCTCTATGATTTCACTAGTGTGCATCAACCTTCCATGGATTCCATTCAAGTGGCCATGGAATCGATTAAGTCATGAAGTTAAATAAGTATGATAATTTGGGGAAACACTTTAGTATAGGTATTTGGTGAAGCTTGATAGGGTAGGATAACTCGTGTCGGTTGTTTATTCCTGGTATGAGTTAGTGTGGGGTAATTCATTAGACATGGCTCCGACTACTACCCAAGTAGAGGGAAATATCTATATCCTTCAAACATTAGGTTTAGATACATAATATTCCTAATTTAAAATAATAATGAATGTATTTATTCTTCCCTTTAATGTTGGGTAGTCTTCTTAGATTTAGGAAGATCCATTGGAGGATAAATATTGGTCCTCACCTGAAAGTTATACGAAGTGGGAATATTGACCATAATTAATTTGGCATTAAATCACTTGAGTTATCCAACTCAAATTAATATCGAGATAATCTTTCCTTGATGATGAGATCCTTAGTTTAACCCTTTCATATTCATTTGGCTAAATATCACCAAATTTTTTGTATATGGTTGTTTGGAAGACCTTCAGGACTTTGAGTCTACCTCTGATGTTTGGTATGCACACCTTCTTCAAGTGTTTCAATGAAAACCACATTTTATACCAATGCTTATTAATTTTTTTCCTCCACATATATATTATGGTTCAAGGTATCTATGCTTTCACTACTTGAATTTTTACTTATACCAATGGACCTATACCAATAGTTTTAACTAATCATTGGTATAGGATGGAATAAAATTCCATATACCAATGGTTTTAAAAAATAATTTGTATAGTCTCCTACCTATACTACCTTTCACGACCCCCATTAAAATCAAAAAATAAATCCCCACATGTTTAGGTTTTTTCCCTTTAATATTCACTTTGGTTCCATTCGATTCAACTTATATTTTTCTTCAACTCATTATTCTTACAATTATTTTTAGGATAAATCCTCAAGGTATGTTGACTTCATTCACATTTTGTCTCATTTTATCCATGTATTTCTATAGTTTCTTGAACTATATTTAGATAGACCTATACTAATAATATATATTTTTTGTTTCTATATGATTTCATAGAATAAATTATGAATTACATAGATACCTAGTTTTACAAGGATTTTATGTCAATAGGGTGCGTTGTTTGTTTAGTAGAGATGGATTGGGCTATAATAGTTGATCATGTAATACCTCTTTAATTTTAGAGGTAAAAAAATTGTACTATAAATTCACATTCAATATCATTATTTTTTTATTTTAAATTTATGCATCTATATTTATGTGATATATTGCAAGATGATCCCACATTTGATTAATTCTTTCTCCATCCTTTACAGGTAAGACTATTTTTTTCCTCTAACTTGAAATTCATAATTTTAGAAAGAAATATTTTTCTCATGATCACCATGTTGGTTTACTTGAAATGTGTCTTGAATTATTTAATTTCAAGATTGGTTCAATTATCCATGCTCCCAACAATGAGTGTCAATTCTTTTCTTTTATAAATTGATATTTTTAAAAAATTAGATCAATTATAAGAATATTTTAAAATATTATAGCCAACTATAATTCAAACTTACCACTAAAAAATATATCCAATTAATTTATCCAAACATGATCATTTGAGTTTAAGAATGTTTCACTTCCCCGCTATTGATTTCCAAGGCTATTCATGTATTTTTCTTCCAATTAGATGGGTTTATGAGTTTTTTTAGTATCATAATTTTTAATTGATTTTGGACTTTTATAAACATTTTACTTGATTTATAATAATCCTTATTGTTCACTTGTAATTTTTATATCAAGTTATCCAAGTGTTATTGCTGTTAAGAAATATATAAATTCAGTTCTCGATAAGTAGTAGAACTATAGTAATTAACATTTTATACTTTTTTTGGCATTATATCATCTAAAGTTTTAAATGAATCTTCCTATTTTTTGAATAAAAATTTCCTTACCTCCTCCTTTATGTGGTAAGGGAAACATCTCAAAAAAGGTTACTTATCCATCAACCCCTAAAAAGTAAATGAAAGGATTTTCATCATGAAATCTATAATAAATGTGTAGGAATGTTTTTTTGGTGCACCATTGGAAGTTGATAATAGATCCACTTTATTGTGTTTTATTATAATTATCTTACTTTTGGTGATATAGATATTCTTTATTTCCTCACCAAATCTTTGGGTTTATTAAAGTACTTTAATCTTAGTCAACATGGATTAAAAAACATAAAAAAATAAAACCTAATAAATGAAACTAAAAATATAAAAAATTAAAAAAACTATTTTAGATATCAAAAAACCAAATAAAATAGAAACAAAGTGATTATTAAAAAATCAACTTGAATCTAAATGAAATAAATTAAACTTAATAGAATAAAAAAACAAAAAAAATCAAAATAAATTGACATGAACCAAACTAATACAAATAAAATCATCCCAAATTTCATATAATCAAGACATCCCAAATCGAACTAGAATAATCCATCCTAAACATACCAATACCAACTGAACCCAAACCGAGTTTAATTAACTGAATTTCAATGAAATAAATAAAGCTATATAAAATCAAATGTAAAAAAGATGAACTGATTTGAATGAAATCATATAAAATCAAAACCCATTACTGTATATAAGTTCAAACATGAAATAACTAAATCCAATTTGATCATAGATATGGAAAATATTGAATTAAACCAGATATAATTGAAATAACATGATCCATGATAAAAATTGATGTATTTAGTTATGGAATAATATTATTCACTTAATAGGTATTTAAACGATTCCTGTTAGTACTTAATTATCTAATTATAGTCTACAATTTTTGACATTAATATTTTTTTTGTAAAAGAATTTATATAAGTTGGATATATGATACTGGTCGGATCTCAAACAAGTTTCAAAATAATTTGTATTTTTTATACTTTTCATTTAACAATGATTCAAATAGTGGTATTATGCACCTACCTTGTTATAATTGTGTTGTAATACCATTGTTATGTCGAGAATAAGATAGCTAACAGATAAAAAAAATTAAGACAAACTGTCATGTCTCTTATCATAGTGGAAAGAAAAAAAATATTAGATATTTCATGATTCAAATGAAACAACTATAATAGAGAATTTGATCTCTGGTTATTTTCTATTTATTATTAATATTAAAAAATAAATTATTTCAATGCAAGAAGAAAATTTTATGAGTACACATGAGGCAATATATGAAAATGATGATGTTTAGAGAGTGAAAATTGATGTATGATACCAAGACTTTTGCATATTAGGCATGTGGTAAAATAGAAAACCTATAATTTTTTATGTGAATGAATCAAGGGAAAACCATGTGTGGAATTTCTAATACTATAATTTATTATATTTTTACTTTTTTGATTTAATTACTTCCTGATAATTCATGTATTCCCTGTAAATCATTATATGTCTTGGAAGTTTATTGATCATCCATGATTTTCTACCAATAAAATTCATTCTTTCCAAAACGATTTCAATTTATTCTAGGAGGAAACTATGGGTCTAAATTATTGTAAATAATGTATTTCATCTCAATGGAATTAAAATATAGATAGAACACTATCTTGTGTTCCACAGAAAGTAATATGGAACTTTCCATTGATTCATAATCTTCAAAACAATTCATGTCTGGTGAAATATCAACAAATATCTGATGGAATGATATTGGGATAATTAATAAAAATGATGAGTTGGTTCATAATATAAATGGATTTTCATGGAGGAAATTTGATGTATGGTATCCTAATTTTTCTAGTAAGATATATAATTTCAGTTTGGGTTTATCATGTGAAGGTTTTATTTTTTTGGGTCAAATGCTTACATCTCACATCATGTGACTAGTTTTAATTTACATTTATGACCTTACTTCAGGGATGTGTATGAAAAAACCATTTTATTTCCTGAGTATACTCATATCTGGACCTTATGATCCTCAAAATGATTTATACATGTTCTTTAAACCTTTAATAATATAGCTTTAGACTATGGGTGTGTGCACATGTAATGCTTCTTCGAAACGTATATTTTAGATATATATTGTGCTTATGTGGATGATAAATGATTTTACTTCTTATTAAATGTTTTAAGGATATATCATGAAGTGAAAATTATATTTTCCTATTTTTATAAAGTATATATAATCTATAATACTTAAATATCATCACAGTTTCAACTTCATGGGATATCACCAACTCCTTCAAATATATCATTCATATAGGAACAATCACCAAAGTTTTGATAATACTATTGAGACAAAAAATCCAACTAAGTGTATGTCTATAATTTATGTTCTTAAATAATTGAAATATGGAAATTTTCATTCAAACAAGTTTTGAAAAAATCTAAAAAGTGGAAGAATATGTCCACTAACTCAAAATGAAATTTTGAAGAAAAAAAGTATCCTCATTGATTATCATTATTGGAAAACCTATATGTTACATAATTGATTTGATGTAATGAATATTGAGAAACAAATATGTAAAATACTTCTTTAAATTATTCTAAATATCAAATAGAATACCAAAGATGATATACGATCTTAGAATGACTTGGTGGATTGGGGTATCAAACCAGAACTGGATCATGTGTGTATCAATGAAAATAAATAAATTGTTTCTTATTCTTATTTTATGATGAAAAATTCATAGAAAAAATAATTTATTGAAGTAATATAGACCATTAAGGTTATTTATGGATATTTAAGTCAAATATAAAAAATGGTGAATGGAAGAGAGTAGAAACTAAAATATTTAAAAACCAATAACTACCACATCCTTTTTCATAAATTGATTCCTATATAAATCTATCATTTACTATCCTATAATATAAGGGAGGTGGAATTTCATTTGTGCCATTTGTATAGATATCTATTTTCTAAATGTTCTTTAAAGTTTTTATTGAGGAAAATACATGAAGACACACTCTTAATTTTACGAAAGTTATAGATAAATGTTCCTCTATTGTTTCACTTGTATGTTACATCTAACTATCCATATTCTAACTGAAATGATTCTTGGGGGTTGCATTGATTTTTGTTGCATATATCCAAATGAAAAAAAATATTCACAATGCATTATTATATTCATAATAAGAATCATATTAAAGGTTATATTATGAAAGGTTATTTGGATTATGAATGTATGGATTTATGTTCAATGTATTTGGGTGATGTGAGAGAAAGACATAATCTTCCAATAATAAACAAAGAACACCAATGTGATTAATTTTAACTCTCTTTTCCATTACTTCACCAAATAATGTAAATTCCTATATCATATACACATGCCACATTGTTCCTTAAAAAGAGGAATATAGTACATTAAATGGTCTTGTTTAATTATGGTTTGTTCGATGGCTACATCAATTAATTAATTTTAAAATGTATATGTTATCTCATATTAAGTAGTTTCAAATATATTCTAAACTTTTATTATATTTTTATATAAGTAACATAAACAGATTATAAGTAGATTTTTTCATTTTTTACCATTGAGATGGAGAGAAACATTGTATAACCAATAGTTTCATGTTTGGTTAAAATTGAAGGTGTGTGCATTAGTTTAATAAAATAAAATAAAAATTCATAAAATTATAATATTCATTTGTATTTTAGGTATTGAGTTTTCCTATTGACTTGATCTCTAAAAAAATAAGATCATTAGATTTTGGTCCTAATTGTTTAGTTTATTAATAGAAACCATTGGTCATCAATGGGTACATATATGTTGTAACTAATCTAGAAGTGAACATAATAACCCAACATGATGGTGTTATATTAATGGGAAAAACATAAATTTTTTCCAGTTCATTAGATATCAGGATTAAAAATGAAAATGTGTCTTATTATGGATTTTTGGTAAAATACTAATATTGGATTATTACTCCCATGTCCAAGTTGTTATGATAAAATAAAATTGGTTTTATTCAATGAAAATACATGGAATATTTATTTATAAATATATATTTAGAGTGATTTAAATGAATAATTTTATTGCTACCAATGAGCCATATATTTTTTCATCAATTGTTAAATAATAATTTTAAGTGAAAAATCATTTGAGACCTGAACTCATCATCATTAGTGAAGTAATCCGGAGATATATTTTTGGTGATAATAGGGATGAAGTTGACACCATCTATAACGCCCCATCTTGGGATGCCCAAACGACACCTGATTCAGGGTCACCACATGACCTCAAACATGCCCTCTCATATGCAGGAGGCTGATGAATAACATTAAGGGAATAATATAGTAATGGGGAAATTATGCCCTCTCAAATAAATCTGGAAGTTCATGCCTGAATCTACCAAAAATTCAGAATAACCCATCAGTCTAATGGAAATCCCAAAATACCTATAAAAATAGGGATCCCCATGGTCCCCCATAGTCCAAAATAGAAATCAGAAAACTAGTCTACATGATTCATTAATAACAACAGAGTATAATCATTAGATAAATAAATAAGCATGAATCATATATAAAAATGGAATTTTGGTTAGTAATTGTTAAACTGTAACTAGAAAATAAATACATCGACCTCTCCCGTAACTCACAAACAATCCTTCCATATCCACATCCTCCATGACATGTTGTTTAAACTACATTCCAAGCTCTAGGTGAAACTTGTGTCCTGGGTGAAAATTGGTAAGTCTACCGACATACATCAAAACCAATGTCATGTATGTGGGTAGGGGTTGATTCCAACAACCCAGTAGGTATCCACAATGTATCAACTACATTAAGTGCTATTATAATCAAGTATATGTGTGTTCAATACATATAAATAGGTTTATTCATGTCCATGCAATATACCTACCAAGAAATAAAACTCATAATGTACATACATTCTCATAAATTAGGTTTCTATGTGCTATCTAGGCCTCCACAACACGAAACCCCACTTTCTTCAGCACCATGCTAGAAGGAAGAAGGCCACCTCATAACATAAACTAACCCATACCCAAGAAAATAGGGTAGGGTGTCAAACCAAGTCCCCAACCCATACCCTAATACACCAGATATGGTGTTATGTTATAATATCAACCCATTCTTCCTATTGGATGGAGATCATATACCAAGTTTCTATCAAGTTATATACAAAACCTAAAGACTCTATATAAGGAATCATACATGTAACGCCTCAATATTCCATGGAACACTTCTCTTTGAATAATACAAAAGCTTGTGTTGTACGCAACTTCGAGTTCTAGCAGACCACGACCAATCAAACTAGCCGTTATGAATAATAATACCCACTTTTTGAAATTTTTGAAATTTTATTTTTCAAAATGGACTTAATTTTTTTATTCAAAATATCAAAATTAGATTAGGGTGAATTTTTGGTATTTTTATAAAACCGAATTTTTATTTAAATAATTATTTATTTTATTTAAATTTATTTTAAGTAAAAATACATACATAATACCTATATTAGTTCAATGTAGTTAATTGGAGTCATTTTATAATAACATTAGATTTATAACATTTTATTGAACATTTTAATATCTTTTACCCACCTTCTAGGAAAATTTGAAATTTGTATAAATCATAATTTTACCGCTTCTATGAATTGAATTTCAAAAATCTGAGAGACTAGGCTGATATCAGTAAGTGAAATGTGGTTCAATAGGATGAAAATAAGTTTTGGTTAATAATAACTTTTGAATTTTATTTACAACGGTTAAAAGTAAATAGTGTAATTAAAGGTAAAAATTATATTATAATTACCCTAAAACATGTCATAATTCTATTGGATAAGTGTTTTTTTTGACAAAATCAACATTAGGAAAAAAATACGATCCTCTTTGATCCACCTAGATTAGACTAGGACATTTTTTATTATTTTATTTAAAGAAGAGTTAAAAGTGTGAAATTAAAAGTTTAATACCTAAACCATTTTTAATATAGTGTTATACATAAGATAAATTTTAATATATATATTCATTAGAAATATAAAAATATTTCCTACATCATGGTAGTTTATTTATAATTTTTAGACATTAAATAATTAAATTTATTTATGACACAATGATGATGTTGTAATTACCTTATCAATGAAATATTAAAATAATTGATATTATAAATATCCAAATAAATGTAAATTAAGACTTTTGATGCATTAAACTAATTTTATAGGTTAATATGACATTTTATTATTAATTTAATGTACTTTTTCTAATTAATCAAGTTTTTTTGACTTTCACGAAAACCAAATACTAAATAGTGTCAAAATTGACATAAATGGGTTTTTAAAACAAATACCATATTATTAAATGACATAATATTCCTAAAAATCTATGGTTTGGAAAAAGGACTTATATAATGATATATATTTCATTAATGAACCACTTGAGGCTATGTTTTCATTTTATAGTAAGTTTATTAACCATGTAATAAAAAAATACAAGAAGACATTGTAAAAGTTAAACCCTTTAACTAAGAATTAAATCTAATAGATAAGCTTAATATATTGACCTAAACTTGTCTAAAACCTATTGGTTGAGAATATTTATACTCCTCACCACCTTATCCTCTAAATAAAACCATTTTTATCCATTATAAACCCAAATTTATTTTATAATGAAATAATATTTCAAGCTTTTCCTAAAGTGAACATCCCCTCTCTTATAAAAGGGTACTTCCCCTTATCTCAAAATCACACCTCAAAAGAAATTTTTCTCAGCCAAAACCTGATAAAATATCTTCCAAAATACCATCACTTAAACCTATAGGCATTTCTTTGATCATAAATCCAACCTAAGGATCCATTTCGATCAAATCAAAAAGGAAGCACCTGAAGAAGTGGTAATAATTTCATCACCTCTTTCAAAGTTCTTTTCTTCTTACACTTCCTCTTTATTTGTTGTTTCCATACCAAAATAATAACTCCAGTACCTTCTACATAATTTTATTTTATTATAAATATGGTACAACTATATTTATTATTCTATCCATCCTATGAATGAAAAAGTCACCATACGTGTGTACGTACGAGTTACCGTCTCCACGTCGTGGTGTCGTTTTTTATTCCACACTTCATTATTCGGATGGGTATAATAATGAGTATAATTGATTTAAATAATAAATATAACATTTTAATGATTCTTTATATATGATATACCATCCAATTAAATACGATTTCACCATCAATAGAATGATATTTTTTCTCGTGCTTACGTACGAATTACCGTCTCCACGAATGCGATGAGATTCATTCCCCAACGTAACCATTCTCGAATAGTTTTCATTGTATGATTAAAAATAATTTTTAAGAACTTAATATCATTTTTGATATTAATCAAATACATCCTATCCATAACAAACATGACTTATGTAACAAAACATATAAAGGAAAACGAATCAGTTAACACCCGAAACAATGATACTACTGAAATATTATTAACAAAGAAATATTATAAGATCATATATGATATCATATTTATGTATGTGGTTATTTTATAATTTAATAAAATGATTTAACTATTATATATTAGGTTAATGTACCCTCTACTAAGTAAAAGTACAAGGTAAGGGTTAATATTACAATCTCTTTATTATCCGAGGTTGTTTATACTTAAGCATCTATGGGGAATTCTTTATCATCCTCATCCGTGTTTCATAAAAATGTATTTCAACACATTTTTACTATTTCATATAATATGGGTTAAATTTATTTATACCATTGTTTTACTTTTCAGAAAATGTTTTTAAAGTAATCTTTCTATCTTTTTCCAAACAAGCCATTTTATGACCTTTTCGACAAATTAAGGTAAGAATTTTTTTAACTTATACAAAGGATGTAGATATTTTCTACCATTATAACACCTTCTAAGATTAACTTATAAGATTATAATAATATTTTCAAAATAAATTTTTTCTTTTATAATCATGTGACTTTTATATGATTTCAAAATAGAAAGAGTTATTTCTCTCTAATAGTTTTGATTTCATCTATGTCAACATCCTTTGATGTATTTTACACTTGTTTGAAGTTGATTTATTATGATACAATCTTCCATATGGTATTAAAGGTTTTTTGATATGTTTGACTATGGTTGTGTTGGTTTTATATCATTCATGGTTTATGGTTTAATTATTTACATTTTGTATGCTAGTTTTAATATGAATGTTTATGTTATGTTTCAAACTTTTCATATAAGAAATGCATTAGACTTAGTAAGTGACGAGTGGAGCCTGCTATAGCTCCTTGATACATCGGTAGGTATCATGAGAGAAACTAGTGTCTTGGCACAAGGGATTGACAAAATTTTATTTGTAGTCTTGGCACGAGGCCTTGGGTGTGCAGTTATGATTTTTAGCATTATACATTCCATCATTATGAAATTAGATATTGATATTACATGTGATTATTTGACTAGTAGAATATCCATGTGAATAATTAAATGAAATTATTTGATTTATATTTTCCATATTATGATGAAGTTTATGTTTAAAAGGCTTTTGTTTTAGTCTTATACATTTCCTTAAATGTTTATGCTTATTTATGATAGTTTCCACTATATTGTTATCCTTACTGAGCATCTGAGCTCACCCCCTTCTTATGTTTTATTTTTCCCAGGATGGGAAAAAGTTATATTATGATTGACCTATAAGAATAGGCTAAGGGATATGAGTGTGTTCAAAGGGTACAAAATTTTGTTGTTTTTTTATTTCACAATGTAATGTAAAACTTCTGTATGAATCTAGTACTTCCAAGGCTACTAAACTAATCGGTCTTTTGAGACATTATATCTTGCGATCATGCCAATGATATGCAATAATTCATCGAATCTGGGTAACTAGGGTCAGGGCATTATCGTTGGTATTAGAGGAATTTTAGTACAAACCTTGGAAATTAGATTTAGAAAAACTTTTATTAGAGAACACCACCCTAAGATAGACTTTGAGGATTACTATAGAAGAACTTCCTAGAATTTTGGTAATTTAGAGATTTTGTGAATTTTCCAAGAAATACATCTCTATCTGGATATGAGCAGGTAGAGGTGGCTCTGGAAAAGATGTATCTAGGGGTAAAACCCGGAAACACCTCTTTGAGATAGACTCGAATGGGAACTGGTGCACAACAATGGGACTTGTTTCACTCTTTGTTACGACACTCCCAAGGTATATGCTTAGGATAATTCACATTTTTCTTTACAAGACATTATAAAAGATTTATGAGTAAATAATTCTTCAAAGAAATTTTTTTTCTATGATTATGGATTAAGTGCATAAACATTTCAATTTATTTTAATTGTTTTACAAGTTTGGAATTATTCATTGTGATTCATAGACTAACCTAGTGTGTACCATTGTTTAGAAATGGCGCCTAGTGGAAGGAATGGAAATCGTATCAACGGATTTCATCCATGTAGGTATTTCCCTCCTACTCAAGATAATTATAGTGGATATGGAGATGCAACTGGTTCTTAACAGCTTATAACGATACTGAGACAACTCACTCAGGTTATGAATACTAACCTTACCCATATGGAGTACCCTGATCCACAACACAAAGGATCGATGTTATACCGCTTCATGAGAAAACAACCAACTATATTCAATGGGTCTAGAAATACATTTGTAGATGAGCAATGGATAAGCTCCTTAGAGAAAATATTTCATGCTTTGGGGAGTAGCAAAAGTGAAAACGTTTTCATGGCAGTTTATCACCTCACAGTAGATGTAGATCAATGGTGGTCATTAATTCAAAACACATTGGAGGATGAAGAAGTATAAAATATTGAATGGAGAGATTTTAAAGAGATTGTATTATAAAAATACTTTCATAGTGACCATTAAGTGGACATGGAAGGAACATTTCTGAGTATAAGGAAAAAAGAGAATGATAATGTCGTAAAGTATGAGGCTAACTTGACAAAATTATAAAGGAATTCTGTAGATTATATACGTAACCCAAGGAGTATGATTGATCGGTTATTTTATGGGTTAAAACCGTTTCTCCATCGAGCATTAGTCTCATAATCCTTCTCATCGTACGAAGATATTGTCTTGTGTGCTATTAAGATAGAAAAGGAATTATCTAAGTCTTATGACTTTAAAGAAAAGAAAGAGAAGAAGAGATCTCTTGAACACTCTAGAAATGGAAATAAGGGGAATAAGGGAAAAGTTGAATTTCCATCCTTCAGCAAATGTGGGAAGAAACACCCCGGTACTTGCTTGAAGGGAATGAAAGTCCGTTACAAGTATGGAGAAAAAGGTAACTAAGCTCGTGATTGCAAGGGGACAAAATAGGCTATCAATGTTGAATGCTTTAGTTGTAAAGAAATGGGGCATTGTGCAAATGAATGTACTAAGTGCTAAGGAAAATTACCTCAGAAAAGGCCAAGGGAGCAAGGACAAGTTTATGCGATCACAACCACTAAGGTTGAAGTTCCGAATGACATGGTGGAAGGTACTTGAATCGTTTCCTCAAATTTAGCCAATGCTTTATTTGATTCTAGATCATCACATTCTTTCATATAATCTCATCTTTCCAAGAAAATTAGATATTTTCAATTTGACTTAACAAAGGATTTGTCAGTCAAAATCTTAAGGGAAGTATCATTGCAAAAAAGTTTTGTGAATGAGTTTCCATTAAGGAATATAAACATGATTTATCTGCTAATATTATCATCATACCCATTATTTAATTTGATATAATCCTCGGTATGGATTGGATTTCAGACCATGATGCGAAAATTTATTGTAACAAGAAAGAGGTTACATTTTTTGATGATGATAAGCAATCCCTTATCTTTAGAGTAGAAATATCACCATCTTATTCTCATCTAGATCCACCCCCAGTAGATCTACTAAATTCAATTATTGTGGAGGAATAGAGTGAAATAACTATGGGTGAGGAAAATAATATTCAAATAGAGTATTTACCTACTGTGCAATAATATGTTGATGTGTTTCCATAGGATTTACATGGAATTCTTCCAGAACGAGAAATTGAGTTTTCCATTGACTTAATTCCTAGTTCAAATCCCATACTGAAGACCCCTTATAGGATTGTCATTGTGGAATTAGTGGAACTAAAGAAACAACTATAGGAATTTAGTAATAAAGGATTTATTTATCCTAGTGTTTCTCTATGGGTATCCCTAGTTCTTTTTGTTAATAAGAGATATGGATATCTAAGGTTGTCCATTGACTACAGGGAGATCAATGCTATAAAAATAAAGAATATGTATCCCCTACCTCGCATTTATGATTTATTCAATCAACTTCATGGAGCCCAATATTTTTCAAAGATAGACCTTCTATATATATCATCATTTGTGCGTGAAGAAGGAATAAATTCTGAAGAAAACATTTCGTAGCAGGTATGGGCATTACGAGTTTATAGTAATTCCATTTGGACTGACTAATGCACTGTATATTTTCATGGATATAATGAATAGAGTTTTTGTGGAATATATTGATGACATTTTATCTTGGTATATTCCAAATTCTTTGAAGATCATGAAAATCACTTGCACACTATTCTGAAAACTCTTAGAATAAATGAATTATACGGAAATTTTAGCAAGTGTGAATTCTAGATTTAGGAGATTTCTTTTCTTGGACATATTGTCTCTGAGGATGAAATGTCTATTGATCCTTATAAGACAAGAGAAATACAAGAATGGTCAGCATCGATGAGTATAATTGAGGTACATAGTTTTATTGGTTTAGTAGGTTATTATCGGCATTTCATCCAGAATTTTGCCTGATTGGCTAACCCATTAACCAAGTTCATGCGTAAAGGGGTTAAATATTTTTTGGACAAAAGAGTGTGAAGAAAGTTTTGAAGAAATAAATATAATATTAGTAAATGATCTGATATTCACTCTATCGTCAAGGAATGATGGGTTTCTAATTTATAGTGATGCTTCAAATAAATTACATGGTTGTGTCCTTATACATAATGATAGAGTTATTTACTATGCATCATGACAACTAAAAATTCATGAACAAAACTATCCCACTCTTGATCTTGAGTTAGCAGCTGTAACAATTTCTCTGAAGATATGGAGACACTATCTCTATGGTGAAAAATGTGAGATTTATACTGATCATAAGAGTTTTAAGTATATTTTCTCACAAAAATAACTAAACATGAGGAAAAGAAGATATATTGAACTACTTAAGGATTACTATTGCACAATACACTACCACATGTGGAAGGAAAATAAGGTGGCAGATGCTTTGAGCTGAAAATATCATGGTGTTCCGAACATGATGAGAGTTTAAAGGGATCCTATGTTCATGGATCTAGTAAAGATTGATATGGGAATAATAATGGAAGGTGAAACATAAATACTTTTTAAAATGGTTTCCAAACCATCTTTATTATAAAGGACAAAACATTCTCAGACTGATGACGAGGAGTTTCAAAAGAAAATTAAATCTGTGAATGATGGG
The DNA here is from genome assembly GCA_963277665.1 of Viscum album. Classification (NCBI taxonomy): domain Eukaryota; kingdom Viridiplantae; phylum Streptophyta; class Magnoliopsida; order Santalales; family Viscaceae; genus Viscum; species Viscum album. The sequence goes on from OY728150.1 coordinate 40,121,398, forward strand.
AGATTGATTGACTTTGTATATGAAGATGTAATTTTGAAATTTGGGAAGATACTTTGTGTTCCTAACATACCTGATCTAAAAATTGAATAGTTGGATGATTCTCATAGCTCCAATTTCTTTATACACCCCGGTAGCACTAAGATGTATCGAGATTTGAAGGAACATTTTTGGTGGGACAACATGAAGAGGGAGATTGCTGATTATGTGTCAAGATATATGGTTTTTGAATAGATAAAGGCTGGAAGAAAACATCCTAGAGAAGTCATGAAACCTCTTCCCATACCTGAGTGTAAATGGCATGATATTACAATGGACCTTTTCATGTGGATACCAAATACTCCTATAAGGAATGATGCAATATGGGTCATTGTTGATCATCTTACCAAGTTAGAACATTTTCTTGCTATAAGATACGATTTACCACTAGAACATTTAGAAAGACTATATATTAATGAAGTTTTAAGACTTCATGGTGTACCCCTCTCAATTGTTTCTGATCATCATCCCCGTTTTACATCAAGATTCTGGAAAAGTCTTCAGAAATACCTGGATACTGAACTTCATTTGAGCACTGCCTACCACCCTCAAACTGATGAAAAATCATAACAGACTATTAAAACCTTAGAAGAAATTTTTAGATCTTTCTAACTTGACTTTCAAGGTATGTGGGATCATTATTTACCTCTAGTTTAATTTTCCTATAAAAATAACTTACATTCAAGTATTCAGATGGCACCATATGAAGCGATATATGGAAAGAGATGTCGCACACCAACTCTTTTGGATGATGTTGGTGAAAGAAAACTCATAGGACCATAACTTTTTGAGGAAATAATGTAAAAGGTGAGGATTATCCAAACCCACATCAAAGCAGCTCCAAGTAGGAAAAATATCTATGCTGATAACTAAAGGATTGATTTGTAATTTCAAGTAGGAGATCATGTTTTCTTGAAGGTATATCCATGGAAGCATGTTATATGATCCGGTAAGTAGGGTAAATTATGTCCTAAGTACATCGTACCTTTCGAAATTCTACAACAAATTGGATTTTTAGCTTACCATTTGCCAATGCCGCCAAGTCTCTCCAAAGTTCATGATGTGTTTCACGTATCACTGTTGAGAAAATACATACCTGGCCCAACGCATGTACTCACCTATGAAGAAATAGAACTAGAAACCAATATGTCTTATTTTGAAGATCTTTTCAAGATCCTTGATACTATAGAACAAACGTTGAGAAACTGGATGACTCTCCAGGTAAAATTTATTTGGAGGAATAATAAAATGGAAGAGGAAATGTGGGAACCAGAGGAACTAATGATGAAGAACCACCCAAATATTTTTATACAGTAATATTCTAGAGATTTGGAGGATGAAATTATTTTAAGGAGGGAATAATGTAACACCCCAAGCTTCCAAGGTACACTTATGTTTGAATAATACAACAGCTTGTGTTGTACAAAACTTCGAGTTCTAGCACACCACTACCAATCAAACTAGCCATTATGAATAGTAATACCCAATTTCTAAAATTTTATAAAATTTATTTTTCAAAATGGACTTCATTTTTGGATTTAGAATATCAAAATTAGCTTACGGTGAATTTTTGGTATTTTTATGAAAACTTTCAAATTTTGATGAATAGTGAAAAACACTACGTTATTATTTAGAACCGATATTTTATTTAACTAATTATTTATTTTAATTTATTTTATTTTAAGTCAAAATAGATACATAATACCTCTATTAGTTTAATTTAATTCATTGGAGTCATTTTATAATAAGATTAGATGTATAAAATTTTATTGAACTTTTTAACATCTTTTACCCACCTTTTAGGCACATTTGAAAATTTGCATAAAAAGTAACTTTACAACTTCTATGAATTGAATTTCAAATATTTGAGAGAAACAGTTTAAATCAGTAAGTAAAATTTGGTTCAATAGGATGAAAATAATTGTTGGTGAATAGTTAATTTTGAATTTTATTACCACGGTTAAAAGTAAACACGGTAATTAAAGGTAAAAATGATATTATAATTACCCTAAAACATGTCCAAATTCTATTGGGTAAGTGTTTTTAGACCAAAATAAAACTTAGGATTAAAATATGATCCACTTGTATTAGATTAGGGTATTTATTATTATATTATTTATAGAAGAGTTAAAAGTGTGAAATTCAAAGTTTAATAACTAAACCATTTTTAATATAGGGTTATACATAAGATAAATTTGAATATAAATATTAATTTGAAATATAAAAATATTTACTACATGATTTTATTTTTTTTTAATTTTTATAAATTAAATAATTAATGTTATTTATGACACAATGATGATGCAATAATTACCTTATTAATGAAAGATTAAAATAATTGATATTCTAAATATCAAAATAAATGTAAATTGAGACTTTTGATGAATTAAAATAATTTTATTGGTTAATATGACATGTTAGGGTTTATTTAATTTATTTTTTTGAAGTAATCGTATTTTTTTGACTTTGACAAAAACCAAATACTAAATTGTGTCAAAATTGACATAAATGAGTTTTTAAATGAAATACTATATTATTAAATGATATAATATTACTAAAAATATAAGGTTCAGAAAAAGAACTTATATATTAATATATATGTCATTAATTAACCACTTTAGGTTTTCTTGGGATTTTTTATTAAGTTATATTACCATGTAATATAAAAATACAAGAAGACATTGTAAAAGTTAAACTCTTTAACTAAGAATTAAATCTAAAAGATAAGGTTAATATGGTGACCTAAACTTGTCTAAAACCTATTGGTTTAGAATATTTCGACTCATCCCCACCATATCATCTAAATAAATCTATTTGGAGCTATTATAAACCTAAAATTATTTTATAATAAAATAATATTTCAATATTTTCTTAAAGTTACCCTCAACACTCTTATAAAAGGGTACTTCCCCTTATCTCAAAATCACACCTCCAAAACCATTTTTCTCAGCCAACCCCTAATCAAATATCCTCCCAACTACCCTCATTTCAACCTAGAGACCTTAATTTTATCATAAAGCCAACCTAAGGATCCCTTTTGATCAAATAAAAAAGGAAGCACCTGAAGAAGAGGTAATAATTTCATCACCTCTTTCAAAGTTCTTTTCTTCTTCCACTTTTTCTTTCTTTGTTGTTTCCATACTAAACTAATAAATCATGTAACTTCTTTATAATGAGATTTTATTATAAATATGGTACAACCATATTCATTTTTCTATCCATCCTATTAATGAAAAAGTCAAAATATGTGCGTTCGTATGGCTTATCGTCTCCACATCGTGGTGTAGTTTTTTATTCAACACTTCATTATTTGGGTGGGTATAATAATGAGTATAATTTATTTAAATAATAAATATAACATTTTAATGATTCTTTTTTTGGACATAAGACATAATCATTAAAATCGAAGATCAGCGGAAGTAAAAACGCATAACCATGAAGGAAAGTGGTCCAGCCAGAGCTGGTCATTGTCAGGAGGGCCAGCTACCACCACCTGATGGGAAGCCCTGTTTCCATCCCTTTTGAAAAAGGAGAAGGTGAAAATTGTGAAGCTTTGATGGAGGGATTGGATTTTCCTGATGAGTGAGCCAAAAGGCAGGAAGCCTCCCTCGTTGAGGTTGATAGCCTTGACAATGGTGAGACAGTCCGATTCCATATGGATTGCATCCCATCCGTGATCTTTAGCGAACATCATCCCAGCGAGGATGGTGGCAGCTTCAGCAACAACGGGTTCCCAAAGAACATGGTGAGATTCATTTTTGGCTGCGATGGTCTGCCCAAAATGATCTCAGGCCAAGAGACCAAGACCTACAGGTTTATCCTTGGGAAGAGACGCGCCCACATTAATCTTGAGACTCCCTTCTGGTAGAGGGTGCCAATGGGAAGAAGAGGAAGGGGTTCCAAAAGGATTTTTATGTCCAGTGTGATGATTCCATCCCTCAATCCAAGAAGATGCCCATTCGATCCAGAAACTGGGGGGCTTTATGAATCGGTTGAAAATGGCATCGTTGCGCCACAACCAAATGATCCAGGCCAAAATGCAGAGTGAGCCCGCTTTGGCTGGAGAAAAGGAGGAGCACCATCACATCAGAAGAGAAGGGGAATTCGATACCATGTCCAATGAGAGATTCGTAATAGATCCCCATTTGAGCCAGACCTCCTTTTCCCCCGGGCACTGGATGATAGCATGGAGGGGAGTCTCAGGGTGTTCGGGCAGAAGGGGCACATCATGTCGCTGGAAATATGATGGCGGATGAGAAGGTCCTTGGTCGGGAGGGTGCCAGAGCATACCTTCCACCAGAAGTGGCAGATTTTTGGTGGGACATTGAGCTTCCACAGCTGTTACCAAGGCCCCCCATCACCTCCGTCTGTCTGAGAATAGAGGGCGAGCCGATAGATATATTTAACCATATAGGTTCATGAGATGTCGTTGATCTAGTAGAGTTGGTCCGGGCCTACATCCGGCACACAGGGGACACTCGGGATAAGCCTTTTGTCCCTTTTTTTGAACCACGAGTGAAGTTTTTCCATGCACCACCCATTCCCATTATCAGCAAAAAGGCATTGAATAGTGGCCCCTTCTAAGCCTGGTTGAGTAGGGGATGATGCCTACACACCTTCCATGTCAATCAGCCAGGGGTCAGTCCAAATATTAACAGTTTATCCATTCACAATCCTCTAACCCAACCCTTTATTTAGGAGACTTCAGGATCCCCATAAACTTCTCTAGAGGAAACAAGGTCGGGGGCCCAGAGATGAATCCTAAAAATCCTTGTGGGGGAAGTATTTTTCTCGGAGGACCAACGTGCATAAAGAGGATGGGTGGTACTTCTGGTGCTTCTCAACCATATGAATGCCTGCAGCAGCACAGAGTTCTTCCCTTTTGGATGGTGGTACCCCCGTGCTGAATGAGACTTCTGACTTACCATGATTAATTGTTTTCCCTGATGCCCTCTCGTACTGGTGGATCGCATGGCCGATAGCAAGGCACTCATTATGGGTGGATCTAGAAAAAATAAAGAATTCATCGGCGAAAAAGAGATGTGACACCAGTGGGATTGCATGGAAATCCTTTTCCCCTGAATTGTATGTGAGGATGCTGCCCTGGAATTGAGGTTAGAAAAAACATCAGCCACCAAGATGAAAAGAAATGGGGAAAGAGGGTCTCCCTGGCGTAGGCCTCGGGAAGGGGAGAAGCCTCTAGTAAGCACCCCATTAACATTAATACGGAAAGAGACCGATGAGACATAGTGCATGATCATATCTGTCCATTTTGAGCAGAAACTTATTTTTAGCATCACGAATCTGAGAAAATTTCATTCCACTTTATCATAGGCCATGGTCATACCATCCAATTACATACTATTTCACCATCAATAGAATGATATTTTCGCTCATGTGCACCAGGGCATGGGGGTATCCATAATTCCTATGGTGGATTGTATCTCACCTCACTCAAGAGACCAACCGTGGAGACTGGACATTATTGTAGGAATAAATATTGTCTATTTTAAATCCACCATGATGTACACCATGGTTTGTTGAGTACATCTAAGTCACAGTCTACTAAAACAATCCCAATTCTTCATTCCCATGAACATACCCATATATTGGTTGTGTTGATATTCCTTTTTGAAAAAAGATAAATTTAGGTGAAACATAGTTTCCACAATGGTGTGGTCCTACCCATGGTGTACTTGAAAACAACAAAACATATTATAATCTCATTTCAAACTCTGGTTCATGAAACATACCTTCCACTAAATTGAAATTTCAAATTCCTTATGAATTTTCTCATCTATTCTAGACACGAGCTGTTATAATCTCCCCACCATAACAATTATCATCCATGTGAATTATTTTTGTTCATTCAACCATAAGTCTTAACTCGTCCATATCATTAAAATAATTACATTATGCAAATAATATATCTTAATTCAAAACACACTTCCATTATGATACTATGATCTTATGGAATTCAATCACAGAAACTCGATCCACGGCTCTTTACTATTACCAATCCACCAGGACAACGCTCACCTTCTCCCATGAATTTTGAAATGCTTTAGCATCTTCCATAAAAAATTTCCATACCGTTAATGCTCCCCACCATAGAATTTTTCTCATACGACCAATTTCAAAAAATGAAATTACTCACGATCATAATTTCCCATAGAATACATTTTCATGGTCCAATGACCACTCAATGTAGTCTATGCATCCCTTTACTTCAATATCACATAGAATCACAGGTCAATGGTCAATATTTCTCCTTTCCTTGATTCTAAAAAAATGGAAGAGCATCTAACTTTGAATAACACAGCTCAAACTTATTTTATTTTCCTCAGAAAACCCTAATCAAACCGTAGAATAAATTATTTTTTTCCAATTCGATGCACCAGACACCATTTCCAACTCACTATGTCCCGTTATGTGAAAAATGATCTGTCATACCTCCTATGACTAACGTCTATCAAAACGATCAGTTTCCAATGATGATGAGAAAACATGTTGCTCGATCATGATGCTATAACCCTTGATACATATTGAGGTTATTAAATTCTCACAATGATTTCCAAACCCAACATCTAGTGCATTTCCATGGTGGATTCTCCACTATCCCTAACATCTTCTATTGTCTCATTTAGAGACCTATAACACTATCAAACTAGCGTACACTCAAACCACATCAATTTATCCCAAGATTGATTCCAACACTCCAACTCTATCCATCATGCATGAAAATCTAAAATCTAGTTCTTATATAGAACCAGATCAATCAGGTTCACGTACCCACCAACATCAAAATTCCACATTGACCATCCACTGAAAAACCACATTATTTTGAAAATTCTTACAACATGAAATTCATATTTTCCTGATTGATATAATACTCCCCACAATTTGAGTGTGTCCATTATCATTCCATCAAACAAAATTCCCAATCACTGTGAACCATTATCCATCAATTTATGTACACAAAGACTTGACATGGTTGTCCTACTCATACCTGAGCACTAAAATGAACCATTAGTTACTCTTTATTTCCATGTTACATAACATCATCATCAGTATTAGCTAAAAGTTTAACTACTACAGGGGTTACACTCTTAATTAACCAATGGTGGACTCCCCACCATAGGGGTTTTCATATACTGATACCTAATTAAAAACTTATTAATTTCAATCTATACACATGTTTCACTCCACCCGAACCATTATAATTCACTTCATCTCCCAAAACTATATCATCCACAATATCATCATCTTAGAGGATAAACTCATCCTTCTCATAAAAGTATTGATCCACTTATAGGGGAAAACCTTACTTCATATAACTTATCATTTCCACTAAAAATCCCTATTAAAATCATTCCCCTAAGCATCACACTATTTTTACCAGTCTTAGGATTTTACATGGGAACTAACCAATTCACAACATAATTAGTACTGTGTATAAACAGCATGCTCCATCTCAGTATTATCAAAATATTATGTTTATATGATCTAGTTTCACCCTATCACATAAACTAAATAACACTAACACAAGTGGAATATTATTAAACCAAGGATCAAGTGCCTAGTTCAATAACCATTACCCATGGCATGTCAATATCATCAAGTTATAAGCACTCAATATACTCCACATAAAAATAATCCATTTCACTTATTCCATGCTTATAACTCAACCAAAAGTCAATTTGGGAATTCTTTAATAAATTGAAATCATCTACCTATGATTTTACCATTCCACAAATACAAATCACAATTCAATAGTTTTAGACTCCCACTGATTCTACCCTTGAATTCTTGCTTTGATAGAAAATACCTAGTACTCAAAGTGTGTCATTGAAAAAATTAGTAGGCATCACATGCCTATTATATATAACTGATATTAATAAATGTGTAATATTATTAAAACCTAAAGAAACTCTATATGATATAATCCTATAATTAATACACATTCCCTTGTTAACACTTATCTTTGGTTTCCATTGTGTATCATATATCAACAATCGTAGGGAAGAACATACCACTTCCCAAACATAACTCTTAACTCATCAAAGTCCTAATACAGACTCAAGTCACTAGTCTCTCATGTCTAACCCATGGGTCACATTTCATGTAGGTTTTAGAACTCAGATAACACATCTATTTTCACACCTTTAACATCACATGAAAACTCATGATTGACTACTCACTGTACTAAATCTTGTATCATAGATGTACAAGGAATCACATGCCATGTCATCAGCCTACTCATGCTTCTAATTACCACTAGAAATCCATATACATGACTTCCCTCTTCAATAATAATGATCTCATCTAGGTGAAACGTATATATAATGGTATCTTCTAACCATGATGATAAGTGGAAGGACCCCTATATTCTGGTTTCTATTAATTATATAACCACCAAGTACCAAAACTGGATCACTAGATTTCCATTTCAATGGTATCATATTTCAGTACCAACCAACTAAGGTCATCATAAATATCTTACATGGGGATTTTTTTTATTTTCATCCAAACACATATCACCATAAAATCCACATGACCTATAATTAGAAGAAAAAATCAATGTTAACAATCATAGGCAAGCATATGTCATGTATGCCCTACGTTCCATGTATGATACATGAGACACTAATTTCCAACGGGAAAAAAGTTAAAATTCTAGTAACATTCCTAAATATAACAATCCAAGTGCCAATAAATCCATAATAAATTTTAAATATGAACATCATGGGTGTCCCATGAGGTGAAATCAATCAACTGCAACTTCAAAAAACTAGAACCTGATTCTTAATCCCATGGTAACCTTGACTTATTACTGGTAAATGTGTTCATGATGCACCATTATGATATCCATTATAAGCTCCAAATAACTCTTATATCACTTTTCTACTAAATCCCAAAATATTAATACATGAAAAGGAATCCTCCGATACAAATTTGTAACATCCCCACCCCGATTCACTATAAATACTAGTCGAACCGAGTCTTTACATAACCTCAAGCATGCCTCCATATATGACAGAGGCTACTGACTAACATAAAGTGTATAAGATGTTATAGTGGAAATAATATACCCTTATATCAGTGTATAAATAACAATATAAATAACCAAATATCATCTATAATAATAAATAAACAACAAATCATGTAGAATAAACAAATAAACAAAATCCATTAATAATAAATGGATGAAGTCATACAAACAAGTGAATCAATTGGTTTCCCATTTTTCCAACAACCTATTTATAAAAAATAAAGAAATAAGTAAAGTAAAATGAGGCCACACTACATCTGCATGCCTCACTTAACCCAGTTATCAGTCCCATCTAATCTATCCTGCTTAATAAAGCTACACTAGGACTCTTCCCAACCTAAACCAGAGAACAGTTAAAGCTACTAAAGTACCCAAGTGTAATGGGTTCTAGAGTAGGTCATGAGTACATAACTTGGTAAGGAACCACTAACACAGTCCCATACATAGCAAGTAAATTCAATGGCATGTGTAGGAGATATAATCAATAGAATAAATAAATAACTATATTTATATAAATAAATACAACTAGAAGTCCCCAAATTCAAATGTAATACCTAAGATCAACCATACCTACTTTAGCTAGGGTGATATGTCTTTATCCATAGTACCATAGTCATGTATATAAACATATATGCACATCGGATCCTTGGAAACACATCAAGGTCCACCAATAATAATAATAATAATGGACACACCAGATCCTAGGGAAAACCTCAAGGTCCCCCAACAGTATATAATAATAATAGGTAGATCAGATCCTGGGAATCATATCAAGGACCCCCCAATAAAATAATAATAATAATGGGAATACCATATCATTTTAAACACCTCAAGTTTACCAAAAAAGTATATAATAATAATGGGACACATGATCCTTGGAATCACATCAATGTCCTCCAACAATATAATAATAATAATGGGTATACCAGATCCTTGGAAACACCTCAAGGCCCCCTAATAGTATATAATAATAATTTTCACACCTAATCCTTGGAATCACATCAAGTTCACCAAACAATATAGTAATAATAATCAAAATGTCATATCTACAACCATTTAATAAATTTATTGAATCAATAAACAATTTAATTGATAACTTGCATCAATAAAACATTTAATCAATATATATAATCATTTATCCATTTATTAAAATTCATTAATTTGAAATTTAACTCATGTATCAGATATTAGGATATGTTCTAATCATCCTTCGTAAAATAATTAATCCTAAACTAACACGTTCCCATGGGTAAATTTCATTACTCGGGATAAAAGGGAAAAACACCAAGGCACTTAATTAGGGCCTTTATGTTCATTCATTCCAGGATCATTTAATATAGCGCGAAGGATTTAAGGAACTTCAAAATTACATAAGGATAATTTGGTCCAATTATCTCAATTCACAACTCATTCCCACTCAATGGGTTTATAGGAACCTACCATGTCCACTACATTCACATAATTATTACATAGTTCTTATTATGGGTTCATGTATCATATGGTACATGGTTTTAATTAATCTAACTACCATTAGTATCTAGGATATCTAGAATATTTATAAGGGTCCTTCATGGCCCTTTACACTTTCTATAATCCAATATAGGTATTCTATTTAATTATGATGAATTAATTCTTGGTAAAAAAATTTAATTCAAGGGTTGATCGTCTGCAGTGGAGAGACTATATATCACATTACATAACTAAATTACAAAATATTTTATAAACAATGGGGAAAATATTAGGGAACACCTATAATAACCACATGGACTCTCCAAAAACTGAATGGTATCCATATTACATGATAAATAGGATTCTAAAGTCATGGGAGAATATCATAAACCAAGGAGTCCACATCCCAAATTCTAAATTCAACAACCCCTTAGATCAAAATAGTTAATAGGATACACTTACCAAAATTATTCTTGATGAAACAAACAATGATCAAAGAATACAAAATTCACTATCTTCCAATGACAAGTCTTTTAGAAAGGTTAATGAAGGACTGGGTGAACAAGAATGAGATCACCTTAGTTAGTGACTTGAACATGAGATGGTTTGAACAAATCTATCCCTATAAATCATCTAGATCCATAATATATCAAGATTAATGGAGTAAAATAAGAACCATATACCTATATACTGATCATGAAACAATAATTCTAATAAAATCTCATCCAGGAAGGATGAGATTGTCTGAGGAAAAAATCCCAATGAAGTAGAGGTAATCCAAAATGTGCCTCAAAATTTAGATGAATCAAGAAATAAAAAAAAGGAGGAAAGCTGAGGGATTTTTGTAAGATTAAATGTGTTAGGGATTCATTATATCCCATCCACAAATAATCACACATGACTATTTCAATAATAATAGCCTTCTCTTAAAGATCAGGCCTCCAATTAGGCCATTTAAAATTCTAAAATGGATGACACTATGGTGTGGGGGTGTCCATCACTCCTATGGTGAATTGTATTATATCAAACCTAAGAGATTACCCACATGGATTGACCATGGTGTGTGAAAAAAATGTTATCCATTTTACACCCACCAACCTTGTACCATGATGTTGTGAGGTCATCTTGCTCATAGTCTATATAAAAAATCCCCATGTTCCTTTCCCATGAACATTCCAAAACATTAGTAATGATAATATCTCCATTTAACACATGATAACTCTAGGTGAAACACAGTTTCCACCATGTCATGGTCCCACCCATGGTGAACTTGAAAATGTCCAAATAGCTTAAAATCTTATTCTGAGCTCCATTTCTCAAAAAAAATCTCCCACTAAATCTAAAATTCAAATTCCTTAGGATTGTTTTAAATATTTATGGTCATGTGGTGTTATATATTAATTATCATTGTTTCCAATGTTATTATATTGTTACGTACTTATCATTAGAGGGTATAGTTTCCCTAAAATCACCCCTTAGACACTTGTTTCTAGTCAGTAGCCTCTGGCGTATAGGGTGGAGTTCCTAAGGTCCATGGGTCATCAGCCTAATTATTTTTAAAGAAATATGGGCTAGATAAGATATATAAATACACACGATCATGCCATAATATTCCATATAAAGGTGATTTTGAACATTAGTATATGTCATTGTTCCTAAAAACTAGCCTAATACACACTAAAATGATCACAACTTCTTTAATTCAACTCCAAATAACATGAAACTTGATACATAGCCTAATTTTTTCATGAGAAATATTCATAATCTTTTTAATCACCATTTTAATCCAAATAAAAGGTCATAATTTTCCCAACCCTTTATCTTATTTATTTGATGAAATCATGGTGCAGTGGTCTCCTTATTCTGGAAATGGGTGTATCTCATAATCTCTAGACATCCTCCATCTATTAAGAATCACTTATATTTTAATTTCATGAAATATTTACTCTTTTATCATGGAAAAATGTGTGATTTTGTATCTTGTCCACTATATCTCTTAAAATCTTTCTTCAAACCTCTTCCAAACATAGTATATCCCTTTGATATATTTGGCCATGATATGAATTATTATATCCTATTCCGAAAAGGTCACACTATAAATGGGTTTTAGGTAACATAATGGAAATATAGTGAACATATCTCTATATATCTTCCTCTTTATTATGGCATAAATCAACACATTTTTCTAAAGGCTTAAAATCATATCACAAGACTCACCTCTTTAATAAACATGATTCATCCATCTCATCTCGTTATAGTATAAGGTGAATGAGACAAGTTGTTATTATTCATTGATTATTTAATTTTAATCTTACCTAGTCATTTATAGAATTATTTAAATCATATTACGAAGTTATTTTCTATGTAAAACTTCAAAATCTTCTAGGCTCATACATATTCTTCCTCATGTCAAATCCTACCATAAAACATTAAAAACACACACGATCAGACAACAGATAACAATTTATGAATGAAATTACTAATGAAAAAACATGTATCAATTTGATTTATCATCAGATAATATTAAAGAGTTTATATTAGAAATTTATATAATTTTCTTATATTTATTTAGTTGAGGACATAATATATGGATAAATTATAAAATATTTATAATTTCTTGATTCATGATTGTCCAAAAAAATTATCTCATGTATAAATTTATAAAAGTTGTATTTATTTAGTTTATTTACTATTTTATTCATGAAAATAAATTATTTATACTATTACTAGGTGTATTATTTAGTTTAAAGTGTTAAAATTCTTGTATAAATCATTGTACATTCATTAAAGGTGTTACATTCTTGTCATGATAAGTGATTTAGTTTTATTATACCTTGAATTTGGAATATATTTGGATATGATATTGAATTAATAAGTTAATTATAGTTTATGCATATTAGGTGTTACAAATATGATGGAATTAAGGTCTCCCTTGAGTACTAAACCAGGGTAGTGTGACTTTTTATTGGACTTCTCAATAATCTAGTGGATTATTCTCTATCTAGAAAAGTTCGGTTTGGACACCTTATTCATGGAATTCATTTAGATATGTGTAAATATAATTTTTCTTTTAATTTAAATTATTAACAAAAGTTTTGGGTTGTATAAATAGTTACATATAAAAATGATTTGAAAATATTGATTTTGTGGAAAGAATAGAATTCAAAAATTAATCATCTGAAACATGCATATATATAAAAAAAATACATGATATGGGATGGTGATATATTTAAACCCCATTTTAGAAATTCTACGTAATATATTCCTTCCAAAGTAAACACACATCAAGACCTCAATCATATAACTAGGTAGGATTATACTAAATACGGGTGATCATGGATTATCTTGTGTATAGAACAATGGAAATGGAAAATCTTAAAAGTAAATTAACCAAATTATACTATGATATATGGGTTATACTTAGATAAGAAACTCTATGTGATATGATACCATATAAATAATTTTGAGTGGATTTTTATGATAGATTAGGATAATGAGTTATCTACTAAATTATCTAAGATTCATATTTGATATGATTAGAATAATGACCTGCCTAAATATCTAAATGGTGAGAGTAAAAATAAAGTGGACTCAAAACTCAGGGATATGTAGATTTGGGAAAAATAATTTGAATGTTGTAATTTAAAAGGGTTTTGATTTTAGTGGATGCACATGTGATAAAAATCTTTGTTAAATGAATTTAAAAATTGATATATATCGGATAAAAGATTATATTATAGATAAATGAAATCATAATTATAAAACATAACTTTGAGATCAATCCTTGAGAATTAAAAGTTTAATGGAATCAATTTCTAAGATTGGTGCATAAACATAAGAATTATTATTTACTAAGAAGGAAAATTCTATGTGTTAGAGAAACCCTTTCATGAGACACCATTTTCTAAAGTCATTTAGAAATTCAATCTAGGTTATTATGTTAAGTATAAAAGATTCAATTGAGGTTTAAAATGTATTGATTAGATGAAAAATGGCTTAACTAACTTCAGTCTCAACTCATGCACTCAATATGATTGTGTATGTTAATAACATGGAAAGGTTGTGGGTTTCATTTAAGTATTATTCTAGATATGAAATTCATTCGATGGTAATTGATGGGAAATTTCTTAACATATGAATGATTTTGATAAAATTTTAATTAATTTCTTCCATATTTCTAGGATAGTTGAGTAGGATGTGGGAGGTCAAGCCTCAAGTGTGGTATTGATAGTGAAATAGATTAAAATTTCAAACCAAAAGAAGAAAAATATTATTGTAAAGTACAATAATGATTCTTATAATATCCAATAAAAGCCTTTAAATCATAATAGAGGAGTTTGTAAGGAGGTACATTACTTTTATTATGGAATCTATAGTCATTAGAGGGGGAATTTCTTATAATTCCTAAATTGATAAAAGAAACCAAGTGAATATTCTAGATCTGCTATAATGTTATAAAAGTAAATTCTTATAGTATTAATGATATACGATACCAACTTCATGTTTAAAGATTTTTGTAAATATACAAGAATTCAAAAATTAATAATAATTTATAAATATTGAACTTTTCATTCAAATTATAGAGAAATAGTTGTAACATAAAGGAGTTTGATGCAAAGGATTACTTCAAATATTAGATATATAAATAATTTAGATTGTGTATTTTTATCTTGTTTTCCATTATATAATAATATATATTTATAAAAAATAATTTTTTGATGAATACAATAAGATGATTAATTAACTACACACGGTTATGATTTGATCTAGTTAAATATGATGGTTTGGAAGGTAGATAAGAATAAATTTTTTTATCTGTGATATAAGGGTTTTGTCCAAAATATAAGGGAAGGATCTCCCACCATCCATCAGTGGAATATTTTAAGAATAAAATATTATTTTCAAAATAATGCTCTAAACACATAAAATACCATATTTGATATGGTTTTTAATAGTTTATTTGTTATATATTACCACTAAAAGGAAATAATTGTTATTTTCTATACACGGGGACTTTTTGATTCTTAGAATGATATATTAGAGAAAAATATAGTTACTAAGTTGATATTAGGAGTATGTTTAGACATCAAAAAATTAAAATATGAAAAATAAAATATTTTACTAGTTAAATTAAAAATTAATTCCACTTTATATCCTAAAAGAGTTTATGTTATATTTGTAATGATTAAAAATATAATGACTTACATTTTTTAACATATTTATATCACATAAAATTTTTATAAAGTGTTACAAGATGGTGATGAAATTTAAAATAAATCTAAGTAAAAACAATTTATTATCATAACATTATATATTGTGAAGTAAAGGTATTTTAATACATTTTAAAAATTTGAACATTGGAAATCTGATCATTAATCTCACAATTATTCAAAATTTCTTTCTTGAATAATTTTATCCATTACAGGAGTTTGGTGGGAGCGTTTTATCATATGGTCACATAGAGATGTGAAAAGAGTTACATTAAGATATTATGATTAAAAAAACCCTAAAAATATATAGAGCATTAGGGATTATAATATTCATTTATATAAGATATGAAACAATAACTTATGTATGTTTTTTCAAGTATTCTCAAATGATTTTAAGGAATATTAAATATACTATGTTATATAAATGAAGTCTCTACTTTATCATTCATTAATTTTAGATATATATATATATAAATTAAAATAATAATTAACCTCTAAAAGTATGACTTGGAGTTATCCCTAACCAATGATTATCATGGATTATTCTAAGTTGTAATGAAATGTTAAGGTTAACATGAGAAATATTTCATATCAAGATGTAAAATATACTCACGATACATAAAAAACTATTTATGTGCTAGATGGACCATGAATTATACCACATGGAGGTTCATATACTATGTATTTAGTATAACACATGTTTCATATCTAGATATCCTCATCACATGAGGTTATAAAATATACCTAGGATGATAGAATTCATACTTTGATACCTTTATTACACCAGCTTTGAGGTTGATCTAATCAAGGGGTGTTTGGGTATGTTTCTGAACATTTCATCAATTAAGTTTAATTAAGATGTAATTTTTTTCCTGTATGATGAGTAAGAAATCATTGACTTAGATTGAGATATATTGAAGGAGTATATGACCATAGCTAGATTAGTTATATATTATGTCTGTATATTTTGGATGAGTGGAAAGTGATGTATTTGTCTATCAGGATATATCAAATTTGATGTGTTTACACAACTAGATATTTTATACTTAGAGAATCAATAATTTATGAGTAGTTATATGGGATTTACATATTTTTTTCCTATGATTACTTGATCTATTGGGTAAAGGGATCATATGATTATTGTAACACCTCTATTATTTGCAAGTTATGAATTCATTTATAATTTTGAAAAATCGGGTGTGTTATAATGGTTTTTGGTTGTTTGAGGTATTAGTTGGGGCCCAAAGGTCAATTTATAGGATTTTTCCCAATGTTTAGGCTAAAGTTTGATTATAGGTCAAGGGTCACGCCATAGCATAGGGAATTGTGGTGTGATGAGGGTTGTGTAGTATTAACTTTCGATATAGGTTTCTATTAATGATGTAATGTATATAGGTTGTGTCATGAAAGATCGGACATAGGGGTATTGGGTTTTATGGAGGTAATCACACCACAACATTACTCGAGACATAGGTGGTCAAGTTTTTTTCTCTACTCAAGAGGGATGCACTATTCTATAACCTGATGATACATGCCCTAATGTGACCGTAGGTAGGGGTTTTTTGTTGTGATCCATTAATTCACACCATAACCCCCCATTATATTGTTTTTTATAATTTAAATTGAACAATTTAAAATAGATAAACTTAAATAAGGGTTTATGATTTTACCTATATTTAGTTGTCCAATAACCCCACATCTTCTCCCTTATTCTCATCCTCTCTAAGTGATTTATAACCCATTTTATCCTTTATTTTCAAACCTTATATCCCATGGGATCATTGCATGTATTTCTATTATTAATTTTCTATTATTTATTTAATTATCTCATTATTATATTATTTTCAACCAATTTTTACATAATTAGTGATTTTTCATATTTTAGAGAAAATATTGATCTATGTCTTTTTATCAAATAATATATAATAATCAGGATCCTATTATACTAATGTAGGAATTACCTAACTATTATTTATGTTTTATATGTGTTTTCATACATCATGTGATATGTAGTTTCACCATCCATGTGTGATTGAACTAAAATTAATCTAAATTGTTTCCCTTGACCTTGTGTGAGTTTGGTAAGGATGTATAAGGCTATAAAAAACCCTTAGATTGTTATAATTTAGTTTGATGGCTGTAAAGATCCATGATATTCAAATAAAGTTAGTTGATTCTTATACATGGAATCTAATTATGGTTTCTTTGAGTTATATTTTGATATAGTAGACCTTATTAGGTGTCAGTTAACCTCCTTGAATAGAATATGTGTACTTATCTTAGGAGATATCCAGTGTTTGTCTCATAGGTAATATGGTACATTAGTGTATAGCCACTTTTGGATTATTTGATAGTGTATAAACCACTCTTTTAGACTAAAAGGTTCACAGGGGAATATTCCATTGGTATGACATAAATAGGGGTTGGTATGTGAGGACCAACCTAGTATAGGTTATAGAGGTATAAAATGATATTCCCAACCTTAAATTGGTAACTAAATATTCCTATACTATGAACCATAAAGGGATGATATGAGATAGGTTGAGAATGAAATAGATCCAGGCCACATTTCTCATGGTTCTCTTACTAATGTGAGATGGATCAAGATGTTATTGAGATGATATTATTATAGATTTCATTCCCCTTTAGCCGACCGAGACCCCATCTACTGAAAGTAGTGGAAATATAAGACTCTATAATTTATTAAGAGATAACATAATTTTCTATAAAAGTTTAAGTAGATTTTAAATATTCCATGTGAACTCATGGATAGAATAAAAATATGGGAAGGGTAGATTTTTTTTGAAGGAATATAGATGAGAATAAAGTAAAACATCCCATTTATAAAAAATGTGGTAAGAAGCATTTGGGGAATTGTAGGAAAGGAAGTGGAAAGTGATAAAAGTGATGAAATATGGAAATTTATCTCTAAATTGTTATAAATATGTAAAGCCTCAACATATAACTACCAATGAAAAATGGAATATGGTGCATTAACAACCATCTTTGCAATGCTTTAAGTGTAAGGAACTTGTGAATTTCACTAATCAACATCTAGATCAAAAGATAATGGAGGGAAACCACCATCAAGCCCAAAATAGGACAATGGAGAAAATTCATGATATTTTTATTTTAATGACTGAATTTGAGGCTCTAAATGATGTTTTGGTAGGTTCACTCATCATACACTCAAAGCTAGAAAGTATATATTTTGATTCTAGTTCCATACATTCTTATAATCCATTCAAGTTTGAAAGAACATAAAGTTAAACCTTGATTTTCTAGTGGTGGAGTTCTTTGTTAAAACTCACAGATAAACTATTCAATCCTTAGAACACATCATGGCCAGTGAAGAAATATCATTATATCTAGTAAAGTAAAATTTTGCGGAAGAGTGTTCAAGTCCTACAACTGTAACTAGTAATCGTGGTTTCATTAGTCTATCATGATACTATAGAATGTTGGTGAAAAAAATTTCATGGATTTATAATCCACTAACCATGTTAACTAGAAAGATAGTTTATTTTATCTGGATAAAGGAGTGTGAAGAAAGTTTCAATTAATTAAATAAGAGGTTGGTTAGTGAGCCTATTATAACTTTACCCTCTAATGGGGAAGTATTTTTCATTTATAATGATGCATCCTTAAAGTTACTTGGATGTGTACTCATGAAAAAATAAAAAAATGATTTCTTGTGCATTATGGAAATTAAAGCCTCATGAATGGAATTACTCTATCCATGATTTGGAGTTATTCAAAATGATCTTTTTATTAATGATATAGAGACACTATTTATGGGGAAAAGTAATATATATACCCTGACCACAAGAGTCTGAAGATTATATTAACACAAAACTAAATTATCATGAGATAAAGGATATGGTTGGAAATTCTTAAATACTATGTTTTTTATCCATTATCACTTTGGGAAAGCAAAAAAATCATTAATGCATTGAGTAAGAAGGATCATGGTGTTCATGAAATTATGTGGATTAAAAGAGATCCATTGATCAAGGGTCTAGTAAATTTGGATATGGGAATCATAAAAGAAGGAAAATCATCATTAATTTCTAAAAATATTACTCAACCATCACTTATGGAGAATATAAATTATTATTAAAGAGATATATGTAAATACAAAAGAAGGGGGAATATATAAGAAAAAGTAAATCCTCCGAGTTCAAAATTAATGAAGAGTGGGTTGTGAGAGTTTTTTCATGCCTGTGTGCACCATAAAATCCTAAGATAAAGAGGGATCTATTAAATAATCCACATAGCTCAAACTTCTATATCCACCCAAGTAGCTTGAATATGAATCTAGATATCTGAGATCATTATTTCATGGGATGATATCAAGAAAAATATATTTGAATATACATAAAAGTGTCATGTATGTTAGTAAGCTGAAGATGAAAGGAAAAATTATAATGGGATAATGCAAACATTACCCATAGCCACATAGAAATGAAAAAACATCACCATGTACTTTTTCACTGGTCTTATAATTATATCTTAAGGTAATAATTCTCTATGGGTTGTGTTAGATCGTTTTACAAAGACTGCTCAGTTAATTGAAATTATAGGGGACTTATCACTCAATTAACTTGCAAGGATATACATTAGAGAAGTGGTGAGACTGCATAGAACACCACTTTCAATTGTACCTGATAAATATCTAATATTTACCCAAATTTTTTGAAACAATATAAAACATGATATAAACACTAAGTTGAACATTAGTGTGACTTATCACTCCCAAAAGGATGACCAATCTAATCAAAATATCCATACACTAGAAGATATGTTGGGTTCTTGTTTGATGAACTTTAAAGTGGGATGTGATTAATATTTTCCCCTTTTCATGTTCTCATACAATAATATTTTTCACTAAAGAATAAAAATGGATCCATATAAAGATCTTTATGGGAATAGGTGAAAAATATCTTCATGTTGGGATGAAGTTTGTGAACTCAAGATGACGGGACATGAAATGGTTGATGAAATGACAGAACAGTTCAAAACCATTCAGCAGCACATTAAGGATGCTTAGAGTCGATAGAATATCTATGATGATAATTGTCAATGAGACCTAGATTTTTCAGTTGGAGATAATGTGTTCCTACACATATCACTATAGAATAGAGTCATGGTATTTGGGAATAAGGTTAATCTAAGTCCCAAGTACATCATACACTTTTATATTCTTGATCGTATCATATTTGTGGCCTATCAAATGGTATTCCACAAAACCTTGTCTCAAGTACACAACATATTCCATGTATCCCTATTAAGGAAGTACATACTTTATCGCTCGCGTATACTAAATTCAACTACTAGAAAATGATCTCTCTTATGAGGAGTAGTCAAAAAAGATCTTGGAATATAGAGATAAATTTTTACACAACATGATAACTAACCTAGTAAAAATACTACGGATAAACCATAAGTATGAGGAGGTAAAATGGGAACTGGAAGAAGCCATTAAGTATAATTAACCACACATGTTTTCAACTTAGTATATAAAATGAAATTTCAAGATTATTCTTTTTTTTATAAAGGAACTCTTTCCTCTCAACAACTTTATACTTTATTTTATAATAGAAGAACATAAAAAGACTTTTACATTTCATAATAACATTACACATCATGAATATATATGGACTAATACAACAAGGAATAGTAAATGGATATACACTTATAAGAATACAATATTCACTAAAAACTCCATATGTTTTAAATACCCTACGAATATTTCCCATTCCATAAAGATTGTAAAAAGAGAAGAATTATGAAAGTAATTGACATTATTAATGAATGTGTAAGAACCTTCGTAAGTGAAGTAGTGAGTAATAAAGTAATAATGATGGTGTATTTATAGGGATATATGGTAGTTTTCTATTATTATTATTATCCAATATGGTTGATGGTCATTATGCCTATTAGTCAATAAAATAGTTGGTCATTATTATTATTGGTTATGTAGATTCAATTAAGTGATTACTGGGATTATTTTATGAAATAACTAAAATTTTAATTTTAGGGACTATAAATATATTCCATTAAGAATATGTTTCTTGATAAACATATAAGTTTAAAATAAAATTTATTTTCATGAAATAATCTTATAAAACACTTTTAAAATGATAATATATTTTAAAAAATCCCTAAGTAATTTTAATAGCATCCAGAATGTTTATTATACTTTAAGAATTGTTAATTTTCAATAAATTACGTTATTTAACTAAAAGTTAAATTTATCATATTTTGATAAATATTTTGATAAAATAAATTTCATTTTTTTACTCAACACATCAAAAAAATATTAGAGGGAATTTTTAGAATTTTCTGAAAAATTTAATTTTTTGGTGAAAAGGTTAAAAATTATCTATTTACCAGTATCGTGATTTTATGGTGTCATTATTATGTCAACGTTATTATAAAATTTATGAAAACTTTTATTCAATAAAAATTTCAGTTAATAATTATAAAAATTAATTTAAAAATATCAATTTTAATTTATAACTTTATACTTTACTTTTTGGACTAAAAAATTGGATTATTGAGATAAAAATTATTTTTGGTTTCTTGGAATTAAATGAGTTGGTTAGAAGGTGATTTTTGAATTAGTAATGTTTTTAAAATCCATATACCCTCACTCTCTCATTAAAAATCAATAAAATTGGTTATAATTCATTATACCCATAAGTGGTTGGCTTATATAATAAATTATCTAGTATTTAATCCTTTAAAACCACCCCTCCTCAGGTATAAATTCCCACCACCACTTCCCATTAATATCTAATCTAGATCCCTTAAGCATAAAATTATAATAATTTCCCTCTCTAAATATCCTTCAGGGTGTCTTTGTAACGACCTGACCTGCTAGGGCCTTCCTGGCTGGCAGCAAGTCTAGTTGTCAGAACCCCAATCCTACCTCCAATAGGCTAGGGGATAGTGACAAGTGACGAGAAGGTATAATATAATATGGGAGGTCTTAACCTAATGTACTTGTATTCATGCACCCAATAATCTCCATGAAATAGTGCAGAGGAATAATAAAGGATAGTAACATCAAGAGTAAACCATACTTTCAATAAACTCTAGGGAACACAAAAACTATGAAAAAGTAAGCCAAAATGTAAAAGGGGAAAATACATGACCAACCATAAATGAAGTCTCAACATGGAAAAAACTATAATAAGAAATAACTGAGATATCCTAACACTAGATCTCTAATTCTGACCACCATATGTTGTCAATTCACCTTAAGTATCACTATTCTCCACCAATGTCACTACAAAAACCTCCATCGTCTGCATAATACATGACACGTGTAGGAAAATCCCATGTAGGGGTGAGTATATACATACCAATTATGACACCATACAATATCTAAATGGATCTATAGAAAGATATAACAAAGGCCAGATCAACCTATAACAATATGGAAATGAAATCTATAATAGATATATTTTCTCAAAAATAAACCCAGATGAGAGTGAAATGGGATCTCTATCTCTACATCACATCCTAGGAATATGAATCTACCTATAACTCGAAAAATTCCATCATCGATTCCCAGTATCTCACTTTTATATTGTAGAAATCAATTTGGAGGACCTACACCTCACCACTAATCCACAACCTGAGAGTCACAATCTTCAATAGATGACGCACTCCTTATCATGTTAGGGGGGTTCAACTCAATAAGTAGAGTAATTGTTCCATAGTTTGATGGTGGATACTACTCAGTGAACAAAATACTCTTTCCCTAGAATAATAGGGTGTACCAATCAGTAAATAGATAGAGGACCCACGCCCTGGTAAGATAGTGGGGTGCCACTTAGTGAATGGAGAACCCACGACCTAGTAAGATAGGGGGTGACACTCAGTATGTAGAGGCCCCACACCCTAGTCTATTATGGGGTACCACTTAGTAAATAGAGGACTCGCACCCTAGTGTGAAAGGGGGTACCACTCCATAGATAGAGAGGAATGTTGGGGACTTATTCGCTAGTGTTACATGGGGTTTCTAAACTTGAAAACACTCATATGACCCTTCCTTGATCACTGTCATCATTGAGAGTTTCTGGAAGAATCATCATGCTCAAAACACCTCACATCATATCTCATATTCCACAATGAATGAAACCATCACCGTCTACTTAAAAAAACACTTAGTAAAGGCTACTTCTGGTCCAAAATCCAAGTCCTGGAGAAGGAGATAGAAGAAGAAAAAGTTTCTAGGGGAATACACAATGTGTATAAGGTTCCACACAGTGTGTGACTTCATCCAGCCATCTGGCTCTATTCTCCCCTAGACATGGCTTGGGGAGCCTTGTCACACTACCCGATATGTACTAGTTGTACATGGTTTGTCTCAACCACTCAAGGTTTCTCATGCTCCTCTGATCATGTTCATGTACATCTACCTTTTCCTATGTGCATGGTTTTATCCTAGTATCCAGAAAATGTCCAATTATAGAGTCATCCTCGTTTACTATGGTCATGCTTGTGTTCCTAGTTGTGTTTGTGCCCATGTACTCTCAAAGTACATGTCGAGCTTCCAGCACAGGTTCACATGTTGTGTTTTGGGTCCACATGGTGTGTGATATGTTTCTTTACTCAAAATAATTACCTCTATAGCCAGGGGAATACACAGTGTGTTTTTTTTTCACAATACACACCGTATAGTTGTATTTTCATTGTAATTTAATTTTATTCATGTGGATCCTAGATCTTCTACTTTCACCATGGATTGATCCTTTTGGCCCCTCAAAATCCACTTATGTCAAAGTTTAGGTCATTGGTCATTGATATCTGGCCTTCGACAACCAGATATCAGGAATCTAATCTACTTTCATTGATCTACCATGCATCCCATGAACCTTCTATCATCACTCTAGATCCCAAATCTGTGGATTTGTCACCAGTATTACACAAAAAAATCTTGATCCATATGAAAATAACAATTCCATTATTTTTTTCTCATCCTCCAGGAATATGTGGGTTTTATTTCACTTGATCCCATACTAACAATCTCAAATTACAACCTTTAGGTACAATGGGGATGAAAAAGGGTGGGGTAGAATATAAACTAGGTGAAACCATCATGGGAAAAACATTCCCATAAAACCATCAACAAAATCGGTGGAGTTTAGGGGATGATTTCAATCTTAATATAATAATTATATCAAATCAATACTACCAATATATTTTGTGGATAATGAGAAGAATGTAAATTCATAGATCGAGAAAATAAGATCAGAATTCATGCATAATATTTTAATAAAAGGGGTGGAAACCAAAAATAACAAGTTTTTCCTCGATTTAGGATCTATTTTTAGTGAAGAATTCTCTCTCTAGTGATGAGGATGATCTGTTTCATTCACTTCCTCTTGATCCACCATGATTTAATCACCATTCATCATCTTTTCCTGATCCCCCAATGAAGTAATTATAATCCCCCTTTGAAATTATCTTAAGTGTATGTTTCTAACCCTAGTGATTTTTTATAACTAGATATTTATAGTGGAATTTAGGTTATTCTAATTTAAATTAAAATAAATAAATAAATAATTTGTATTAATTAAATGATCCACCCAATTGATGTTTTCTTTGGGATATATGATATCGACTAACCTTAGGTCACACCTAGTGGAAACCCCATTTTCTAGAATGAACCATGGTCTTATATTTTCCATATGAGGTCTCAAATAATAGGAAAATAAGAAACACTAAAATGATGCATTCATGTGAATTAAAATATATTTTTATTTTTAATATATTTATTATGAGGTCCTGAGACACCCAAACATTGCATTGACTATGAATATAAATATAGATTTATATAAAATAATAATAATAAAATGAAAGTCATTACATTATCCCCTCCTTCAAAGATTTTTACCTTGATAAGAACAAGATACAAAAAAATGTGTGTTACTGATTATTCATCTGACTCTCTCTCTCTCCTTATAGATCTTCTGTATGCTTATGTGATACCAAATAACACATCCCAAATGAGTTGTCTATCCCTATAGGATCCTCTATTTTTGATCCTCTTTCACCACCAGTTACTCCGATAAGGTGGCTCCATCCTGGATGTCTACCTTTCCCCAGTCAATAATGTTCATAGGTACATTAATGTATCTCCTCATTTGTGAAACATGAAAATTTTTATGCACCTGAACTAGTTGTTGGGGTAATTCTAGGTTGTAAGAAACCTCCCCAACTCTCCATAAAATCTTTAACTTCTCAATAAACCTCAGGGATAACCTTCCCCCAATCCAAACCTCCTAAATCCTCATCGTGGTAAGAATATAAAGAAAACATGGCATAACTTCTCAAACTCTAAGGGCTTATGATTCAAATATGTATAATATTTATGTTTACTCTTTGATATCCTCATACTCTCACGGATCACCTGAACCTTCTCCATCATCACATGTACTATATCTTCCCTAGAAAGAGATGTCTTGTTAATCCCATTCCATTATAAGGGTGACTTATGGTCTCCCATGAAGGGCCTCAAAAGGTTTCATGTCGATAGTATAGTGACATCTATTTCTATAAGAAAAATCTACTAATGGAAAGTGGTCCTCTCTGCGTTAACTAATTTCCAACACGCAAACCCTCGCTATATCCTTTAACACCTGGATAATATGCTCAGTTTTCCCATCCATCTGGGGGTACAATGTTGTACTCATCCTCAACTAGGTCTATAATTCCTCATGTATGCCTCTCCATAGCTATGAAGTGAACAAAGAAACATGTTCATACACAATCATTGAGGTTACCTCATGATGTCAGATGATCTCCTACATTTATAGCTAACCCAGACTATCCATAAAACATTTTCCCTTAATGTAAAGTAAGTGTGTAAACTTCATGAGTCATTTATTAATAACCTAGATGGAATCATAAACTCCATTTTTTTTGAATCCCCATCATGAAGTTAATGGATATTTCATCCCATTTCCACTCTGATATCTCAAGAGGCTGTGTCAAACTTTCTGGAACCTGGTGCTCAGTCTTCACCGGCTAACATGTGAGACATTGAGAGACAAACTCAGTGACTCTCTACCTTATAAAAGAATATAAGAACTATTGCTGAAGTTCCATGTACATATTTTCCACACCAGCATGTATAAATAAGGATGAATTGTTAAAATCTTTCATTACCTCATCACACAATGTGTCTGGAACCACCGTCTATCCCTAGAAAAATATTACATGCTCCCCTCCATCTGAAAATCCATATAGTGCATCTCTTTAGGATATCTATTCATGTAGAACCACATAGTTGATGTATACCAACTAATCCTCTCTCACACACTAAAGAATATAAAGAGTCACAACCATCGATTGAAGAAAAATTACACCACACTCCTCTACTAGGTTTAACTATAAAGAATCCAACTTCTTATATGCCTCCTCCATCAGGAAAGAATAGTACTTCCTACTAAGAGTATCTGCCACCACATGAGAATATACTACCTTGATGTCATAGTTATATAAAAACTCCATCCAATGACTCTATATTAGGTTAATATATCTATGAGTAAAGATTTACCAAAGACTCTGGTGGTCTAAGTATACAAAAAAAGTGCTCTAAAAAAGATAGAGCATCTACATCTTTAGAGAGAAGACTACTGCTACCAAATCTAGTTCATGAGTATCATAGTTCTACTCATGGTTTCTCAACTACCATGACCCATATTAAATCACTTCATTCCTCTACATCAACAAACAACTGAGCCCATCTCTATAGGTGTTGCAAAACACTCTATAATTCATGCCCTCTTTTGATAGTATCAACACAAGAGGACTACTCAACCTCAACCTAATCTCCTCAAAGTATTTTTTACACAACTCAATCGAGATAAATGGATTCTATTTAAGTGTCAAGAAGTTTAAATGGGATGTAGTCCTATATAAGTTTTCCATGAACCTCCTATAGTACCCTATCAATTCGAGAAAAATATGGACCTTCTACATGCTATGGGGTGGCTCTCACGCAGGCACTGCATCAAAATTCACCAATTCCATAGCTCACCCATGATGAAAAATGACATTCCCTAGGAAGTGAACCTTGTAGATCCAAAAATGAAACTTTTAGAGATTATAATAATTTTGGTTCTCCCAGAGTAAGCCTTGGACTATCCATAGATTCTCTATATGATCCTCCTGAAACAAAGAGTAAATGAGTATGTCATTTATGAAGAAAACCAAAAAATAGTACAACTATATATGGAATATCTAGTTAATCAGTGATATAAAAACTATGGGGGAATTCACCATACTGAAAGGAATAATTGGGAACTCATGGTGTCCATAGAAAAATCAAAATCTCATCTTTGTAATATCAGCCTCATGAACCCTCAATTGGTGGTATTTGGACCTGAAATCAATCTTCGATAACCAACACAAATGGGTCTTCAATGCTTATAATCAATTAAATAGGTACATTTTATTTATAATTACCTTGTTCAAGTTATTATAATCAATTAAATTCCTCAATTTATCATCAATTTTTTGATGAACAACGCCGGAGATTCCTAGGGGGACACATAGGGTCTAATAAATCCCTTCTCTAAAAGGTCCTCCAACTGCACCCTCATCTCCTTAAGCTTAGTATGGACAATATGCTAATCCAAATAAGATATTGGTTTGTTCATGGGGTGAAAGTCAATTTATAATTCCATCCATCTTCTTGGAGGTTGTCCCAAAACATCTTCAAGGAATACATCCATAAATTCCTCCAATACTGAAGGAATCCAGATTCCTGAATAGCTCATTATGCCCAGGGAGAAATTCACCAACTCATGGGAGTTGGTTTGTAGCCTCCTAATCATAAGTCCCACTCTCTTAACCATGTGATCTCTCTCACCCAAAAATTAGAGTCTTGTCCCACCAATCTGAAGGCATCTAACTCGTATGCGATGATAATAAATTTGGGCTTTCATAATGGATAAACAATCCATACGTTAGATGATATTTTAAGGTTTCGTCATGATAAAAAATAGTTCCCATGAGAAACTCTCTCCACCAAGTCCCAGATCTCACTGCCCCATAGATAAGTGATATCTAAGAATTGTTCCCTATTGGAACCTCTATCCAAATCTATTTAGCATAAAAATCCACTGGAAGTTCTATCTGTTTCACCAGGTATATATAGATTAAGGAGTGACTCTCACTTATTTCTATCAATACCGGAGTAAGAGTAGAATAATCAAATATTTACCTTGAATTATATCATGTGAAACCTACTCATTTACTTCCATAGAAAATAACTTCATGCGGCCCTAACCGATAGATTTCTAAGCCTAGCATGGGACACCTGGTGGTGGTGGTGGGAGTATCTCATGGAATCTCTCATTACTAGAAACTCCTCCATATGAATCTCCACCTACTCCTTATTATGCACCACCTTTGTGAAGGCCACCCTGTCCAAGTTTAGGAGATCATTGATCATGGTGTTGCCTCTTCAATGGTGGTCTATCTTCTACCCACCGACCCTCATTATCTCAATGGGTTGAAAAATAATAAGACAAATGAACTCACCCATAAAAATCATAGAATCTCCCCTCTATGAGTAAACTGATACCTCTATGCAAACCTGAGGTTTTATGTCCACATTTCTGGGTCTAACCACGATGAGGTTTCCTACACCGAAACACTACCAAGTGTCACCTACTATCTGCTATAGATGACTCAGCACCATGAAACTAACTGCCAGCTCTAGCTTCATGGTATCCCTCCAATAGGGATATCTCTATAAGTAAAGACTGCTCTAGCACTCCATCATAGGTATAAATACACAAAGGGACCACAATGGAAGTAATTTCTATGCATATACCCTTAAAAATATTCCATTCCTAGGAGTAACCATATCGCAACATGTTAAGGTAGTACCACATAATATTGTTGAACCTCATGATATACTCAGAAACATTCATACTACCCTATTGCATCTCATGAATACCCTAGATTAAAAATGAGAAAAAGTATGAGGGGAAGTATTTCTTATGAAACAGTTGTTGGAAGTCAAACCATGAGAGAATTATCTCATAATGTGTATGTGTGACTAGACTTCACTAGCACCCTATTGCTCCATTTAAAAGTATGGTTTCTAGATAAACCATCTGATGAGTTAGGGTACACATGAGATTGAAGACATGGATCATAAACTCAATCCAATCATTTGAAGCCTAGGGATCTAGATCTCTATGGAACCTTAGAAGTCTCTATCACTATAATTCGCATAACACACTAATCCTAAATGCATAATCATATTTACTTGCTATAATTAACTACTTCTCAATAGGCAGGGAGCTTCTCCATGACCACATGGAGGAAGCACCTCATGTGATGGCCCCTAATTTGAGGCATCAACACTCATTAGATCATCATCATGATCCTGAATTCATAATTTGGATCTCTATATTCATGAAGGTACCCTAAAATTGATCAAGATGTACTATAGTAATATGAGAATATATATGGGGAGATGACTCAAGAAGAATAATCCAAGGACTCAATCCAATATGATGCATGTACCACTATTCCCTACAACCAATTTCTTGGTATTTTGAGTCTAAAATAAGGTGGTTATATTCATGTTGTATGGATATGTCAGTTATTGCACCAACACTAGTTTCTCTAGCCTAAAATCCATAATCAAGACACTTAAAATCCGTTTCAATAAGTCCCAACTGATTCCTCGTAAGGGGAAAACTCCAAACATCATCCTAATAAATTAACTTCTCTAATACCAATCTATAACATCCTGACCCACCAGGGCCTACATGGACAGTGGCAAGCCAAGCCGTCACAACACCAATCCCACCTCTAATGGGTTTGGGGATGGTAACAAGTTCCAAAAGGCAAAATATAATTTAGTATGCCTTATCCCAATGTACCTATACACATGCACCCAACCATCTCCATGAAACAGTGAAGAGGAATAATAAAGGATAGTAACATCTAGAGAAAACCATGCATGTAATAAAATCTCAAGAATACAATAGAGTATGACAATATAATCCAAAAAATAAAGTGTAAAAATTCACACCCATCTATAATTGAAGTCCCAACATCACAAAAACTGGAATAAGAAATAACTAAGAGATCCCAGCTTCTAATATAAAATTTAAACCATTATATGCATTCAATGCACCCAAGCATCACTATACCTCACTGAACTATCCTTGTCTACATAAGACATGAAATGTGTGGTAAAATTAACTGTAGGGGTGAGTATATAAATACTTTGTAAGATTCCATGAAACCCCAAAGGGAGAAATATCAAGATAAAGTAAAGGTCAGATCAACCCATAACAAGAGGGAAACAAAAACTATCATAGATATAAATGATCAAAAAGAAACCCAGACAAGAGAGAAATGTGATCTCTATCTCTACATCCCAACCCATGATCATGAGTCTTCTTGTATCTCAAAGAGGTCCATCATCGATTCCTATCATCTCATATGTCTGTCCGAGAAATCCATGCAGAGGACCCGCACCTCACCACTGCTTCATAGGCTGAGGGGGAACAATATCCAATAAAGGAACTATGCCCTAGTACATCATGGGGGTGTCACTCAATATACAAAGGAACCATGCCCTAGTGTGACATGGGGGCACCACTTAGTGAATAGAGGACTCGCTCCATAAAACGATAGGGGGTACCACTCAATAGATAGATAGATAGAGTAACTACACCCTAGTATGATAGGGGTTTCACTAAGTGAATAGAGGACCGATACCCTAGTATGAGAGGGGTACCACTGAGTAGGTAGAGGACCCACACCCTAGTCCATTAGGGGGTACCACTCAGTAAAAAAAGGACCCACACCCTAGTGTGATTTAGGGGTACCACTCCGTAGATATAGAGGAATATAGGAGACCCATCCCTAGTGTGATAAAGATTGCTAAACCCAATAACTCTCAGATGATCCTTCCCTGATCATTAACATCATTGATCATCTCCTGAAGAAGTTTCATGCTCATAACACCACAATTAGTATCCTATATGCCACAAAGAAGTCCAACATAACGTTATACAAAGAGAAAAGTTAGGTTAGGATACTTGTGAACCAAAATATTAGTATTGAAGTTGGATATATGAGGGGAAGAAGTTTCTAAGGGAATATATAGTGTGTATGGGGGTCCACACAACATGTGACATCACCCTTCCACCTAGATGTGTTCTCCCATAGACATGTATTGGGAATACATGTCATGCTACTTGATGTGTACTAGTTTTCCACGACATTTATTATCCACACATGACCTACCAATGCTCTTTCATACATGCCTGTGTATATTGTCCCATTCCCTTGTACATGGTCATGTCTGGGAATCCTAGTTGTGTCTGAGTACATAGTCATTCCAATGTACTCTAGCCATTCCCATGTGTCTAGTAATGTCTGTGACCATGTACTCCTAGATTATATTTCAAGCTATCAATAAAGGGTCACACGACATATGGTTGGTCCACATGGTGTTTTATATTTTTCTATGACCAAAACCATAGTCATCATAAATAGAGGACAACATGACATATGTTCTTCACAGTACACGTCGTGTAGTTTAGTATTTCATAGAAACTTAATTTTCTTCATTCAAATATCAAATCATCCATTTCCACCACCGATTGCTTCTTTTTACCACATTAAATCTATAAAAATCAAATGTTAGGTCACTGACCATCGATCTCCAGCCTCTGATGGTCATACATTGGGAATCTGATCTACTATCAATGAACTATCTCATGTCCCATGTGCCTTCTATCACTGCTCTAGATCCCATATACATGGAGTCATCACCCAAATCCCATAATGAATATTTATCCATATATCAATCACTATTTTGTTAATTTTTTCACAACTTCCACGAATCTGAGGGTTCAATCATGATCGAATCCACCCTGAAAATGTCGAGCCACGACCCTAAGGTACAACTATGAAGAACACGAAGAACGAAGGGGGTAAGCACATAAACAAGGTCGAACCATAATTTTACAATTGTTATTTGAAAATGGTCACCAATATTAGTGGAATATAGGGGATGATAGAAGCCAAAACACAATAATTATATCAAATCAATATATTTAATATATTGTGGGACTCACATGAAGAATGAAAAATAAAAGTTTGAGAAAATTAGATAATAATTCATGAAAAATATTTTTTTCAAAGGGTTGGAAAAAATGATGATTCATACCTTGATTTAAGATTGATCATTGGTGAAGAATGTTTTCAATAGTTAAGAGGATGATCTATTGTATTTGTTATCTCTCAATCCACCTCAATCTGATATTCATTTGTCATCTAATCCCAATCTTCTAATGAAGAACATCTAAGACCCCTCTCAAATCCTCCTAGGGTTATGCAGATAACCCTACAAATTTATTATAATTGGTTATTCATGGAGTAACTTATGTTTTCGGTATTTAAAATAAAATAAATAATTTTTTTATTTATTTTAATTAAATGCACCTGCCAATGGCCTCTTTCCTTGGGACGTCTGACACTGACTAACATTAGGTAATACCTAGGGTAAAACCCACATTTTAGAATCAACTATGACTTCATATTTTCCATCTGAGGTCTCAAACAATAGTAAAACATGAAAAACTGAAATGATGCATGTGTGTAGATTAAAATAAATGATTATTTTTAATATATTTATTATGGGGTCATGAGACACCCAAACATCAAAATGAATCCGAAAATAAATCTAGATATATATACATGGAAATATTAAAAGTAAAAAATAAAATAAAACTATACTCATTACACTCTCTATGTTTTGAAGTTTTGCCTCTCTAATATTTAGGAAGTTACTCTTCAAAGTAAAGGAACTCTCCTTCTATTATTTGTCATTAAAGTATCTCAATTTTTTGTGTCTTATATATGTAAAGATTCTTTATTTTCATTTAATTTTGATCTTTTAATTACTAGAAAATAGTTTTTTATTAATGAGAGACTTCCATTCTCTCTAATTATGTATTTTCCTTAATCCATGTTGTATATCGGTATGCCACCAAAATCATTTCATGAATTTTTCTCTTTTTCATGAAATATTCTGATATTATGAATACCCAAATCTTCTCCTTATCCATGGGTACTCAACTAGATGTAACTGTAATTTATTGATTTAGGATTTACATGTATGAAAGCCACAATTTCAACTCATGGGGTAAAAATGATTAAAATTTCAAGTCTTGAAAAATCTATATACTCATTAATTTTATATGAAACCCATTATTTATTTTCCATGGGTTACTATTGACTTTTTTTATTGTGATCTATGTGGAACAAATGAATTTATACATATAAAGGGTTCACCGTGATATCAACCCATCACATTGGGTAAATAATTAATCTCTAAGGATAACATGTTTTATGATCCATTGTTAAATAACCTTAGTAATTATGTGGGATGTCACCTTGGTTATAAACCTTGGTGATATGATTATGAATGTATTATTTTTATCTTGTATCCAAATTTCCATGTTTTATATCAAGTAATTATGATTATTCTCTCACTATATAGATCAAGTTTTATCCATTAGGATCGTTCATGTTACATTTAATTTGTTTTACCTTATATGGATTTATGAAAACACTTTTCTATTAATGTGTGTCCTCAAGAAATTACTTACAGGGAGGTGACCAAGGATGGAATAATAAATGGGTCTTTAAAAATGATTAAATAATATTTATGTTTATGTTTTCATTTTGTAATTCATGTTTTATGTACCTGGTTTCCATGAAACTAGACCAAAAAAGGTCCTTAGACGTTATTAACGTTATATGTTATTAAGGAATTGTGTTAAAATGGATGTATTAAAAATGGGTTTGTCATAGTTCTGATGGGTTATAGGCTATTGAGGGTTTTGGTAGGACCCAGAGGTTGATTTTGGGAAGTTGGACCCAAGTTTAGGATAAAATTAGATATTATGTTTAAGTTCATGCCACATCATAATTCATTTCAGCATGATGAAGTCCGTATAGAATTACCTTTTGGTGTAGGTGGTCAATTTCAATGCAATGTATAAATTTTTTCCCATGAGTCCCTAACCAAGGGCTTGTTTTACAATGATGGAGGAGGTATTTTTGCAACGTTACCCAAGACCCATGTGGTCAAGTTTTGTTATACTTCTTTGAGGAGGTTCACTACTCTATAGCATAATGGGCCACACTATAATGTGACTCAAGGTAGGGGAATTGCACCATGAGCCGTAAGGCCACACTGAAACCCACATCCTATGTTTTAAAAATAATAATTAAATGGTTTGAAATGGGAAAACTTAAATAATGGTTCCTTATTTTACCTAGAAGAATCTTCATGACTTAAAATCCTCTTCTCCCTTGTTCCCCACCTCTCAAAAGGATCCCCCCCATTTAAGCATGAATTTTCAAACTTGCTGTCATATAGGATTTTCATGGGTAATTCTATCACTCCACTTTCATTATTTATATGATTCTATCATTATTATATTACTTTATGATGGTTGTGACATAATTTAGGTATTTTTTTAGATTTTATAGAAACCATTGATTGGGGCTATTTTGTTTAATGATCTTAAATCTGTAGGCTCCTGGTGTACTATAGTATGTTTTTCATAACCATTTTAATGGTTTATAAGTGTTTTTATGTGATGTATGATATGGGATCTCACCTATCATGTGTAATTGACCTGAAATTAATCCAAATTATTTACCTTGGACCCATGAGAGTAGGTTATGGATATCAAAGTCTATGATAGACCCTCTGATTGTTATACATTGGTGTTATGGTCACCGATGGCCATGATCTTAATATAAATTTGGTTAATCCTTATACTAAAAAAATAAAATTATTGGCCCTTTGAGTTATAACATAACATAGTGGATTTGATTTGGTTCCAATTGACCTTATTGAATAGAAAATATGTACTTACCCTATGAAATAATATGGTTTTGTCTCTTAAGGATAATGAGACATTAGTTATAGCCACTTTAGATTTATTGAAATATATAAGGGATATGCGAAAAACTTCTTTAAAATAAATGGTTCATAGGGGACTATACCATGGATTATAACTAGATAGGGGTTGGAATGTGAGGTCCAACCTAGTATGTATTATATAGTTATTGATTATATTCCCAAACACTAAAACTTAATTAAATATTATTATGATATAAACATTAAAGTATTGATATGAGGGGTACAAAAACATATTGGTTGAGACTGATATAGTCCTGGGTCAATTTTTCATGGTATTATTATTAATGTTAGATAGATCAAGAAGTTATTAAGTTGATATCATTATAGAATCAGCGTTTATTTTCCTCATCATCTTGATATGATCTAGGATCAAGACTCCTGATGTTTCAGATCATTCTATAATTGGGCCACTTTCTCATTAGTCTTACTATTGTCATAATAAATGGTCATGATTATTATTGTGTGAGATAATATAAATAGGGGTTATTTTCTCCTTTTCACTATATTGATACGTTAGGGTCAAAATACTTATTGGGTGAGACCATATAGACAGGGGTCAACATTCCCCTTTATCATGATATTCATATGAAGTGATCGAGATACCATCAATTGATATTGTTATACCCATGATCCACTTTACTATTAAACTTATATTGAGTTGATCCTTGATCAATAAACCATGGAATGAGACTAAGATATTCATGAGTTGTATTTACCATGGTCTTTAAACTATTATAAGTTATGATCATGATTTGTTAGGACTAGCATTGATACAAGCATGGGGTCACATATAACTTTATCCTTATATTTTTATGTACAGTGGAAAAGATGATTTATGGGATGAAATATTTATTAAAATGGTAACATACTTCCCCTTTGTCCTTATGGTTTATTGTGATATGGTCAAAGGTACCTTGACACAGGTCGATGAAGGTATGCTCACACCCTAGGTGGATGGTTGAGAAATTAAGGGTGTGACTTTATTTATGATTATTTTTTTATTCATTATTCCATCATATCATGTCATGAATTAGACTATATATTCTATAGGTACACTATTGGTGGTGGCCTATTAAATTGTACTCTCACCCTTATTAGGTTCTATGGTGCCCAAGAAGACATTATAGTTTATGATCCAGGCAGGGGAAAGGGTGTTACAATTAATGGATAATATATAGAGCAAGGTTGGAGTCTGGAGATAGGATCAGACATAAAATTAAAACCTGATTTGTATTTATCTTCACTATTTTACTCTTTTTAGGATAGGTGTTATATGATCTACCCATAGGATATCTTGTTCATATATATATGATGGTGTAACATTACAGTTTTTTATTTTGTTATATCATGGATTATATTGTTAATTGTGATTAGAAAATAGTTGTGTTGTTCACTTTTATTATGTTTTCTATATCATGTGACTATTTATATATATTTATTTAACTTTTTTGTTTATGGAAATTTGTACCAGAGATGTTGTAGTCTTGTAACGGTATTCATAGAACTTTTTCATTGGTCGATTACCTCTGGCACATGGGAAGGGGTTCTTGTAGCATGTGTCACCTAGTTCAGGCATGGTGGAGGTAAAATAGGCTAAGAATGAAATAATTATACATTATTATATATGATATATCTACTGGATATAGGTATCAACAGACATGTGTTTAATGGATAACATGTAAAATCCCTTTTTAGATCAAGTAGTACTAATTATTTATTAGTGACCACTCCTTTATTATATTTATAAATTCAAGAATTCATATTTATTTTTAATTCTAAAAAGGATTATGGGGCTATAATTTATTTTCAGGTAAATGGGGATAAAGTTTTATGAAACTTAGAGAGCTACTTTAAAAGTATTTTAGAGATTATTAAAAACATTTTTTGAATGAATATTCATAGGTTATTATATATAATTTGATACAT
This sequence comes from Viscum album, assembly GCA_963277665.1. NCBI lineage: Eukaryota > Viridiplantae > Streptophyta > Magnoliopsida > Santalales > Viscaceae > Viscum > Viscum album. The sequence goes on from OY728150.1 coordinate 40,159,073, forward strand.
TGTGGAATAGATAATATATTTCAATAAAATGTTATAGAAATTTAAAAAAAGAGTTTTAGATATTATTTCACAAGTTATTGTATATTAGAAAATATAATATTAAATTTAACAATGTTTATGTAGATTTAGTGAAAGTTAGAAATTAATAAAGATATACCCTAAATCTTATATACATGATATGTATTTGTCCATATATCATAGTGAAAAATGTAACACACCTTCAATTTCAATGTTTTTTTATTTAAATTCTATAAAATATCATGTAATTTGATGAATCTTGGTTATTGAGAGTGTTTTTGGTGGCCTAGGGTTGGGTATTGAGGATTTGATGGTGATTCGGGGATGAAAATTAAACAATGTGTAGGCTATCGTGACGCGGTGAAGGACACTATAGTGTGGTGATCAAGAGTTTTAAAGTGTCATGATATAACCACTACGTTTATACCTTGAAGTAGCCATAGTGCAGACCATTGTGTCATGATATTGAAGGTCACGCTATCATGGTGATTAATGGGGTATTGGGTCCCTCTATCAAGGAGTGGTTTCTCCATGATTCTAAGGGACATTCCATAAAGTGGCATGGGGATGGTTGCATTCTACCATGTCTATTATGGTCATTCCATAGCCTACCTCCTAGAAAGTTTTTTATAATTTTAATTATTTTTTAATGGTCAAATGTTTTAATTTCCCTCATTCTTCCTTTACCCTAACTCAGTATGAATTGTATCCCCTTTGATCTTACCTCCTTAGATTCTCAAAATTTTACCACCTCTTTTGTTACCCATTTGAATTATCATTCATCACAATGGGGGGATATTTTTTGGTATGTTCAATGTCATGAAAGACCTAGATTACTCTTCCTCTCATTGCTTCCCCTTGGTTGATTCCAAACCCATAATTTTAAGGTTTTTTATTTTGATTTTAGGGATTTGATGGATTTTACTCATTTAAGATGGAATATCGTGGAAGGTGATCTCCCTAAGGCTTGAGGTCAAAATTTATTACCACATTAAAACATTTATATATTCTTATATGGATTGTCATGTATCCGGCTATGTGCATTGTCTGACATTGTTCTAAATTGGGTACCAAAGTGGTCAGATAAGTCTTTATTGATGTAACTATCCCCTTATAGGGTATAGTATAGTGGAATGTATTTTTCACAATGAAACCACACCTGGTATTTTGGATTAAGTTGGGGTTGTATAATTGATTAATTTGGATTGTAGTGAGTAAATTAGGATTGGTTAAGGTTTGGGTGAGCATATAGTTTAGATTATGGGTTGGGGTAATGAATTCAATCAAATGTGAAGGTGTTGGGGTGTGTAAGAATGGATAGTGTGAGTGACCTAGAGGGTTAAGTTGGGAGTAGACAATGTACTATTCTTATAGAACCATTATGTCCCAGTTTTCTCTTAGGGATAGTGTTTGACCCTGAAGGATTAAGTGATTGATTAGTGACCATATTGCATGTTATATTTTTTTGTGTTTATTTATGATGAGGTTATGTGACCACATCCTAAGTGAGAGGATGGTGTCCTATAGTGAGTTTTTGTGACCACATCCTGAGTGAGAGGGTGGGGGCTTGTGATGTGGTTATGTTCTTGCACCCTAAGTGAGAGGGTGCTGGTGTAGATTAATAATGTGTGACCTCAACTGGGTGAAAGGGTGTTGGTTAGGGACTCAACATGATATTGTGACTTGAGTAAGAAGATATTGGTCATGTTCTGATATATACCTATGGCATGAGATTAATTTTCCTTCTATCATTGAGATTAATATGGTATGGTTAGGGTTTTTGATGGCCTCGTTAGTATAGAATGCCCTGACAGGGATGTATTATTTTCTGTCTATTAATTTCTATCAGTGCATACACTCACATATATCTATTAAAATTATTATAAGGATGAGTTAATAGTATTATATTGGGTTTTATTAATCACACCTTGTACAGGAACCTCAATGCACATGCAAAATTGTTTATCAGGGATCTATCTAGGGGAAAGGACCCTACATTATAAACTTTATCAAAAAGAGTAGGATATAGATAGGGGTGATGATAGGATATACTCAGAGATATTGTACAATAATACCTCTATAAATATTTTGTTTTTTTGTGATTATTTTATCTATTCATCCACTATCTATTTTGATCCATTTTTTTGTAGATGTATGACTGACGTGCCTCTATTTTCTTATTGTTTGTGATGTTATTTCTATGGTGGAATTATCATTATGATTCCATACTATCTTTATTTATTTATTATTGCTTCTATAGTTTATATTGTTAATGATTACTTATATTAAGGGAATAATATCCCCACTATATGAATTAGGACCTTCCTACTAGTTGGTGGCCTATTGCATACGAGGAGGTTCACATGAGTCTATATAGAACTCCATATCAGAATAATGATTTAATTCATTGAATTACAATAATATGGGGTGTGATATAATGTATGACATGATTGATACCAAGATAAATTATATGCCTTGGTAATATATATCAATATATAGGGTATAATTGATATTGCACCTATGCCTTACTCATATCATAGAGCATGCTATAGATATATCATAAATATTATAATATCAATTATTCAGATTGCATGATGAACATTGGAAGGTGAACGGTAAGTGTTAGAATTTAGTTTCTATTCAATGTAATATATCATTGATTATTAATATTTCATATTATAAAATGATTAGTATAATTTATTAAGGGTTATAAATATTATAACCATATGAATCACTCAAAGATTATGTAATGTTCAAAAAATGCATGGAAATATCATGGAGCATCCCCAATTTCTATATAAAGTGGACAAGTCCATTGAAATGGGTGAATAATTACTTCATGTCAATTCCCTTGATTCACCCCAAGTTATCTTCCCCTTATTCTATTTCTTTGAGTGGTAATAGAATATAATGGAAACAATGAGGATCTCACCTAAGAATTGGGTGATTCCTTAACCTATGGATATAACTAGGAGGAAGTAGTAATTTGGTTTCTTCTTAGTGATCTTAATCAATATTATGGTTGAATATAGGGAATTCTACCAATCAAGTTGAAAGGTATACATGTGTTATTTATTTTATAATGTAAATGGTTTTAATTTTATAGTATAATTATCTTTGATTAGGGTTTATTAGTTTCTTTTATTTATTTAATTAGTGTTATTTGATCCTAAGAAACCTACCAATATATAACTAGTTCCCAATGACACTAAACCTAGGATTCTAGGAATAGTTTAATGAAATAAATTTTCATTTTATGTATATAAATTATGTATATTTTGAACATAATCTGAAAGTGTTGGTATGTGGTCATCTTATTTTGTATCATAGTATAGTTCAGTAATTTTTGGGAATTATGATATAAAAACATAAAGATGTAAAACATAGTGACATAAAATTTAGTTCTAGAAAACTAGTATAAGTATCACTGGTATAGAAATATAGGGTTAAAACATTATCTCTTTCTATATTGTGTCATTTTTTGAACTAATGTTCATAAAATTCTAAATATAACTTTAAGTATTTGTATTATGGTAAGCGAAAATATATAATAATAATAATAAAATATGATTATGAAATAAATGAAAAATTATGGGATGCAATTTATTTAAGGTAGAAGAATGTAACATCCTATATTTTGTACAAGTATTTTTTTATTTTCTGAATAAGTTATATTTGTGTAGAAATTAAATTAAATTTTTTAGGTTATAAACTGATAAGATATTTATTATTCATTAATTATTTTTATTCCCCAATTAAATGAATAGTTTTCATATGAAACTAGATGGGGATTATATTATATAAATAAATCACATAAACCCCATTGAAGAAAAAAACAATATTATTTCATCAATATTGAACAATATATATATGAATAATAAATATATTCTATAAAATTAAAAAATTAAAATGGAATCATAAAAACATAAAAGTAACATGAAAAGAATTTAGAAATCTATAGGTTCATAATATCATATAAATATTTCATAGGTGAACAACACTATAAATAGAAAATAAAAAATTAGAAATAAGAAAGGTATTTTATAAATATTTTATTGAGAATCTTGAGAGAAAAGTAAGTGAATGAAATGTGTTTGATTTAAGGGGTATATTTGGGGTAGTAAATGAAAATATGTCCATTATAAATATGGTTGTTAGAATATTAATAAGACTGGTAGAACGGTGACCAGATTTTTGAATAGTAAAATATCAAATATGATTAAAATTCCAGCACATGAACATAAAAATACCACAAATGAATATTTAAAGTAATGAATATAATATAAAAATTCATCTAGAGTATTTTTTTTGTAATGTGATTTATCATTAATAATAATACCTTATTATCATAAAATTTATATAAATATAAAATTTACTGAAATAAAAAAAATTAAAATGCATTGAAAATTTAGAAAAAATTTAAAAAAAGTAGTTAAGAGTGAATTTTTTGTAATTTTATATAATAGTCATATTTTTAGGTAAATTGTAAAATACACGATGCTATATTTGGAATAATATTTTTTAAAATCAATATGTGATTTATCAATTAAATAAATTATATTAAAATGTTAAATTTTATTGCTAAAATCTATAACACAATTTAATAATATAATAATAAAATTTTTAGGTGGTAAAAAACTTCTATAATAAAAATTTAATATTTAACGTATTATGAGATTTTTTTTAAAATTATTTTATTATAGATATAAATTTATTATGATAAAATAAAATCCATATCAGGAATAAATATTTTTAAATTATATGAGGGATAAAATTTGGTATTTTTCAGAAATAATTAATTAAACAAATAAATAAATTGGTATATATGATGCAATAATGATGTAGAAATGACATCATCATGAAAAAACATTATGAGGGATGTCTTGAATTTCCTATTTTAGAGAATAGGGAATTTAATTATATTATTAGTATTATAAAAGATTACTATTTTAAGTCTTTGTCATTAATTAATTTCAAACTTAGTATTTTAATGTAAAATACCCCCTTCGAGTGAAAATACTCCCTCTTACCACAATAGAAAAATAACTTCCAAAATTCAACCTAGTGACTAAATTCTACCTATGTAACTTACCTTAAGCCTCTTAAGATCCTTGGATATTTTATGGTCTCAAACCACACCAAGCCTCTCAAGGAATTATTTCCTTAGAAATGGAGAAAACTTCAATGATAAGGAAACATTCCTTAATCTTCTTTTAACTTGAATTTTTTAATTATTTTATTATTCTATTTCTATATAAACCAATCCTACAAGAATTAATTAATTAGCATATCATTATAATATTAATTTTATTAAACTACATTAAAAGTCTTGTAAATAATTTATAATATATATTTATTATCCGTCCACTTTCAACATGTCCCATTAATAGTCATTTTTATATCCTATGAGGATGTTTTCAATTATTTATTTATCACTGTCTTTAGGATTGGTTGGTATATTTTTTATGTGCATATATAAATTTTATTATGGAACAATATAAATATTAGGAACCTATATCTAGATCTATTTCTCTAGTCGGTCCCTCTTATAATCAGGTATTCCTTTATAACAATAGAGTTTTCTAAGCATTTCTCTTTCTCTTTAATATATATATATACACACACATACAATCTCTCTGCCTATTTTGACACATCCCATTAATTGTTGGTTTTAGTGCCTATGAGGACATTGTAAAATTATTTACGTACCACTACATTTATGGTTGGTTAGTTTAGATTATATATATATTGTGTTATTAATCTTTTGGTGTTAATGAACCAAATAGATAAATCACTATGGGAAAACAATTATATCCCCATGGTTTTAAACCATGGGTATATCCCCTAAAACTATGGATATAGGCTATACCCATGGTTTTGTAAACCTTGGCTTATGGAGGCATGGGTATAGACCTATACCCATAGTTTCTATACAAAAAACATGGGTATAGGTCCTAGAGATTCTATCATAACCACAGTTTGAAAAAACCATGGGTATATATCAATACCCATGTTTTGAAAAATCGTGGGTAAAGATTCTCCCAGTAGAGAACATATACCCATGGTTTGGAAAATTGTGGCTATAGGTAGCTTCCTTCATTTACCAGCAGCAGCAAAAACTCTTCTTCCACTTGCTCTTGAACATGTAAATCAAATAAAACACATAGTATACATTCAATTTAGTACAAATATTGTATATTTAACATTCAAAGAATTGATTTTAATAATTTCCAAATCATATAAAATACTAAAACATACATATAAATCCATACAAGCAATTAATTCAAGTTATTAAACAACTTCCACATGTCTCATTCCTGAAAAGTCAAAAATGTAGGTGATAAATATCTACCACATTTCCAACATCATCATCCTCATATCCATCAATTAAATCACTATAAAAATCATCTAGATTAGCAACTATATCATCTAGAGTAGAAACATTATCAACATCATCATCAATATCATCATCGCCACCACCATCAGCTCCACCAATACTAGGACCCTCCTTGAAATCACTCGGGGCATAATTTAAAGAGTGAATTAATTTTATATATGAATTAATAGTTGTATAATCCTCTGATGGAAGTGATTGAATTATTAATGACATAGATTTTAGGAAGTGTTTGGTGATCTGCTTTCTTAATTTACACTCATGTTTACTTCTTTCACACTTCTCTAAAGCTATTTATTTACCTCTGCTTCTTCTACATGAATTCTTTTAAGCTCAGGGGTATGAGAGGTTTTAGAGGATCCCAATTAGTACCAATACCTAGAGGGGATGATTTCTTCCCTGGTAGACATCAGGCTCTCCACTGGTTCTCCTCACCCAATACCTGACTGAAATAATCTTTTGGACTTAATTTTGCATCTTATTTAGAATTAAGGGACTCTAGGGATGACTGCTAAAAATATAAAGAAGATATTTAATTATAAATTTCATGTAAATATTTTAAATAAAAATAAAACTAATAACAATATTTTCTTGTATGTGAATTTACTACACTTCTATCCTTTTTTCCACATACTCAAGAAAAATAATTTTTCTCAAGGCACACAGTCTTCGATTCCCATTACCTCTTGTTGAAAATGAAATTTATTTGTATAAACATATTTATAATATAAAAATTTTATAATCTGGAATAATAATAAAAGGGAATGACTTTTAAATGAATGAAAAAAATCTTAAATTTAAACATGTGATAAACATTGATGAAAAAATCATAAATAAAATCTAGTCATAAATACTTTATAATTTTAGCTACTCATTATGAACATTCCATAAATATCATCTATTATTTAGTGCTGAAAATGGAAATAAAATCCAAGTGAACACTACCAGCATTCATTGAAAATGAATATTACCATAATATAAAAATAAGCAAGAGGCTTTCTAAAATTACATGAGGCAAGAAAGGTTTTTATAAGAGGAATTATAATGATTTGATGAAGAAGAAATATTAATATAATACATATAATATGTACATAACTTCATGTAATTATTAAAATTATCATATATAATATTGAATAAAATATGTAACTCATAGTGTTGACTATGAATATAGGAATAAATGATGTTGATAAAGGTTCTAATAATTAATGTTAACATTTTAATTAAATGAAGGAAGGTGTCTCGTAAGTCATCTAATATATGGACACTGTATCACATTTCCAAGAGGATTATTTTGTCAATGAGCCCATTCCCGAGTGGTAAGGGATCTTGCTTGGCATCCAAGAGACCCAGGTTCAAAACCAGGTGGAGGCAAATTTCCAAGTACTGTAGCAGTACTGTAGAAATTACTATTCGATACTGTAGCAGTCAGAACTATTCACCCGATTTGGGCCTTCGGGACACCGGTTTGGGCCTACGGGTCTCCAGGGCCTTCGGGTTATCAAAGGCCTTTGGGCCACAGGGCCTTCATGTCACGTAGACCATGGAGTAGCCCAGTTCACACAGAATAGGCCCCAGAAGAGGATCAGAGCAATAGGAGTAGCAGCCACCAGATGTAGAGCTAACCAAATTGGAAGAATGAGAGGGTATGGAAGCCTCCATCGGGACCAGGCACCGTGAAGCTTTGTACGGGGCAATGCTTGCCGATCAGAAATGCAAGGTGGGGAGCTAGGTGATCAATGATGTAGAAAGATGGGGAGGGGCAGTTCAAGTGGGTTGGGCCTATGGGTCATGTATTGGGCATGGTATGCCTCTGGGCCTTCGGGTCATGTATTGCAGGTTTGTCGGGCCTTCTGCCTTGGGCCTACAGGTCATGTACGGGTTCCCCTTCAACCCTTAAAAGGGGGATTATCCATAATAAAATAAAAAAAGAAGGCCTTCCGGCCATTCAGAATTCGGAAGAGGATTGTTTCAAGTTAAAATATCATTATATATCATGTTTTTTAAAACATTCATCTTATTGATCATTTATTGATGAAAAGTTAAATTGTATAATGTTTAAAATTAATGTTTTTATTTTATATCATAATGATTTAATATCATAATATTACATAAGTCAGATTTTTCCAATATCAAAAATTAATGATGAATAAAAAATAAGAAATTAATATATACATAGATAACTAACAATATAAATGTAGATATTATTTCTATTAATATTAAAGTAATTGTCACATCTCATGCTTGTTCATTGTAGTGTTCCCCCAGTGTGTTATCTTCTTCTTCTCTTTCCTTGACTCTCTTTTCTCTCCACTTTGTTTTCTAGGCTTCACTCTCTCCAAGTTCTCTCCTCTTTCTCTCTAGCTGGTTTTTGTACCGACCCAAATTTTTTTTAATGAAAATTCCTCTTGATATAATTAAATGTTTTAGTATGTAAAATGGTTATATAACATATTAACATACTTGGTTTTATGTTTTTTGGATTTTAAAATACCATTAATAATTATGATCATCGCAAATATAGTCATTGAACAATGATAACGTGATTAGTATAAATATAGGGCTTTAGAAATTCGAATTTACTCAGACAAAGGAAGAAATGACCTCATCCAGTATAATTTCTCCATATGAAGCACATTTTTCAGATCTTGGAAATGAGGTGGAATCATTGGGCTTCTCTCTTGACCAAGCTCAAGTTGAGCTTCAACTTGTTAAGCTTGAAAGGAACCGCCTATGAGGGAAGTGGAAGTTAGTAGAGATTACCACCCGATCGATGTTATCTGATCCACCCCAAGAGTCTGTCACCATCGCACACCTTACCCTTAGGTCTTATTCGGGTGTTATAAGGGGTTATGTAACAATTCCCTAGCACTATGATTATGTACATTATTTTTGTATAGATAATATAAATTAATTTTATTATAGTTACTTTGTAAATAGTTTTAAAGTAAAAATATTATTTTTAGTTAATATTCAATTAAGAAATATATTTTGATGAATTAATGGATTTTTGAATTATATAATATTTTAATGAAATATTATTCTTAAATTACTTTTTATTAAATATAAATGATAATATAATTTTTATGAATACAATTTTATGTTTTATTAAGGTTTGAAAGCTGTTTTTGTCAAAACCCATGATTTTTTTATAAATGTAGATTTTTATTTTAAAAGTAAAAATTAAAACATTTAGAGAATTATTTAGATAAAATGAACAACATTTTTGGATTCAGGTCATTGAAAATATCTAACTGTGAATTTTTCAAAATTTTCTGAGACATTCAAATTTTTGGGTAAAAATTAAATACCTTTTAATTATATAATGTGTTTTATGACATCATAATGACTCAATAGTGATGTAATAAAATACTATAAATTGGTTGTTCGGATAATATATGTTTTACCTCAAAAATAATGTGATTTTAGATTTTTTTATTAATTTTATGGCGGCTTAGTTGACCCTCCAAGACTTATAAAACATTTTAACATTTTAAAATGATTTCCTTGAGAGTGTGACTCACATACACATAAGAAGCCTAATATTTTAATAATTTCGGTCATTGGAATTATAAAATAATTTTTTCCACTTCCCTTTGGCAAAAACCATGGGAAAAAACCACAGGTAGGATTGTGGTTTTGATTAGTTTAATGTGTGGTATCCAAAACCTAAATAATAACGAATTCACTCTCATTTCCAATATAAACCCACTCAATCTCCCATTCATCTTCACTAAAAACATTTGGAGCTCAACCAAACCCTAACCTCCTCTCTCTATAATCCTCCCAAGGTTCCCCAATCTCTCAATAAGCCTATCTCAAGCCTTTGGGATCACATTTCCAAGTAAGGGATTTCTTCATTCTCTTTTTCATCTAAATTTCATTATGTTGTTATACCATTTTTTTCAATTAAACATATTGGGGTATGATTTATCACCTCCTTCATACTAACCTCCTTATGTTTTAATTATGAGATACATCTTTATCTCTCATTAATTACTCCCATGTACACTCGTTACTAAGCCGAAATTCCGTAAGTAATTTCTCTCTTCTCATTTATATTCAAGCAATTATTTTATATTATGCATCTAAATTCCATTACATATGTTGGGACATGTATCTATGTGACCCCCATAACTGTACATTTCATGTACATATGATGAAATACCCCTTTTTATCTCATCATCAATTTTTATGAATTATTATGTCACGCCGTTATTCTGCTGAAATTGCACTGCGATTTTCCAAGCTAAAGTCATTGTGTAGTGAATACAATGCTCATTTCTCTATCAAGGGTATTCAACTTTTTTAACATTTACCTATTTATCATATAGTTTCATTTATGTATTCCACATTTCTTTATCATTGAATAAATGATTATGTTTAATGAATCCATGTTGTATGGTCTATGTGGCACACTTATGCATAAAATAAAATAACTAAGAAGGGTGTGCTCCGATAGTGCTCCAATGCATTGGGTAAAGATTAGTATCATGATACATCAAATTTAATGAGGGTTTACTCATAATATATGTGAAATTAACCTTGACTCATGCTAATATCATGTTAAATGTAGTTTCCACATTTCCATGTTATGATAATCATGCTATATCATGCCTTTATGTTCATGTTTCTCTTATGCTCCATTGATATGCCTATTGACTAACATGTACTGTATTATTCATGCTATGCCTTTTTTCTCCCTTACTGGGATTTATAGCTCACCCTTTTCTTATTCATGTCCTAGGGTTATCCCATGCAATGATAAGTATGAAGGAATGTGTGTGGTCATGTAAAATACGTTTTCAATAAAGATGTGTATTTCATGTTTTATGTTGATATGTAAGGTTCCTAATCCCCAAAGACACTAGAAATATCAATCATGTATGTTATATAAAGTGAAGTTTTTATGTAATAAAATATTTTTAAGTGTGAAATAAAGAGCAGGGTTGTTATAGTTGGTATCAAAGGATAGGATTATTTATTTTTGGGATTAGGGTTAGAAAACCCTAGTGAAAGTCATAGGGATGATACTAAGTATAATAAAAACATACCTAAATTTTGGTGAGTAATGATTAAGTTATTTATCAAGAAAATACACCCATGTCTGGATACAATCGGGTACAGGTGGCTCTGGTACAGATGTATCTAGGGGTAAAACTCGAAAACACCACTTTGATCTATACTCAAATGGAAACCGATGCATGACAACGAGCCTTGCTACACTCTTGTTTATGACACTCCCGTGGTATATGCTTTGGTAAATTCACAAACTTAGTATAAACCATTATTAAGGGAATAAAAAAATGACTCTAAGAATATATGTTGGGAAGTGGATCATGAATAACATATATTGAAGCCTATAAATTCATAAGTTCTGAAAATAATAGTAATTTATAATTCATCCATTTTTGTCTTTGGATTACCCTTTACCTATTAACCCTAACTTTACTTTTATTCTATCCAATGGCTGGTAATAGGAGGACTCGGGCTAACATCCGATGTGAATATCAATGTGATGACTATTCTAATGAGATGCCCAATATGATGGGAGTAGGAATTGTGAATGTTTTCATGATACTCTCTCAGTTAACTCAAGTTTTGAATAGAAACATGGGTCAAGAGGAACGTTCAATACCCCCCTCCCCCAAGAAAGAAAATGCCTCAATCGAGAGATTCATGAGACAAAGGTCTCCTACTTTTAATGGATCATCCAATCCCTCAATTGCCTAACAATGGATCAACTCCATTGAAAAGATTTTATCCATCCTTCAATGTTCCGAACAAGAAATGGTTCTTATGGATTCTTATTGTATGGAGGATGAAGTTGATCAATGGTGGGAATTGATCAAAAATATAAATCCTAAGGAGTAGATCTAGGCATTGGAATGGAAGGATTTCCAGAAAATATTTTTTGATAAAAGTTTTCCGCGAACCCTTTGACTTAATATGGAAAGGGACTTCCTTTCCATCAAGAAAAAAGAAGAAGAATCCATCAGAACATAGGAGTAAAACTTTACAAGGCTTGCACGATACACCTATGGTTTTGTCATTACTCCCAAATGAATTTTTGAAAACTTCTTTGGTGGGATAAAACCTAGCCTACATAAATACCTAGTGATTTGTGACTTCGAGAGATATGAAGTAATTGTCTAATGTGACCTAAAGGTCTAAATGGAGATCAAGGAATCTCAGGGGTATCATGGGGATAAGAAGAATAACGTGGACTTTAATTATAGCGGTATAATAGATAAATCCAATGGCGATAAGAAAATACATCACCCCACTTTCCAAAGGTGCAAAAAGAAGAACCCCAAAAATTTCCTGAAGGGGATGAGGAAATGATTTAGGTGTAGATGAGAAGGGAACCTGGCCATTAACTACCGAAAAGAAAACCCCATGGATATGATAGAGGAGAGGAATGATTCATTCAACCCTCAATGAATTGTTCATTGCATCAACTGAAAAAACCAGGGCACTTTGCAAACCAGTTCCCTAATCTAAGGGTTTTAGGAGGCAACCAACAGCCTCCAAGGTAGAAAGGGCAAGCTTTTTCCATCACTACGGCCAAAGTAAACCCCAAAAATGAAGTGATGATAGGTACTCTAATTATTCATTCAAGAATAGTGAATGTACTTTTTGATTCTATCTATATGCATTCTTTTATATCCCAGAAGTTTAGTAGAACCATTCCAACACCACAAAAATCATGGAAGTAAAGATGTCAGTCAGAACGAAAAATGGGGCAATCATTTCATCCCATGAATATAACTCCTCCCTTATCATAATTTGTGGATTGAACATCCTGATGAACCTCTTCATACTCCCTATAGTGTAATTTGAGACAATTCTTGGTATGGATTGGCTTTCCTTATATGGAGCAAACATAAATTGTCCTGAGAGGGAAATCACTTTCCATATGACGAATCGACCCCTGATTCTGTGCAAGTGCAAGTAGGAGGATGCATCTTATTTAGCACCATCATCTCAAGAATGGATATCACTTCCCTATGATAATGCGTATATTTCTCACATGATTGATTCTAAGGAAATGATCATCCTTGAAGATAATCCTATTGTGAGGGAATTCGCGTAAGTGTTTCCCAAGTAATTTCCTCATCTTTATCCTATAAGAGATATTGAATTCTCAATTAATATTATACCTAGGGCATTTCCAATATCCAATAATCCATATAGAATGGATTTTATAGAGATTTAGGAGATGAAGAAGTAACTAAAGGAGAATCTGGATAAAGGGTTTATATGCCCAAGTGCTTCACGTGGGGTGCATCAGTCCTCTTCACCAAGAAGAAGGATGGGTCAATGCACCTTTGCATGATTATCGTGAGCTCAAAAAAATCACGATAAAGAACAAGTATGTCACGACCCATCCTCGAGGCCCGTGCTGTGACTACCCCAAGACCGCCTTCCATGGGATAGGGGCTGGCAACTAGCACCAAAGGCATAAATCCCAATAACTGGGAAGGCATTGCCTTTACAAAAGTAAACAAACACCACAGAGTACAAGTGGAAGTAATACACTGAGTACAAAAGAAAGTGCTGAAAAGTAAGTGGTCCAGAATATAAACCCAACTGATGTACAAATACAGCTGAACAAAAGTACAACAGGAAATACAAACAACTTGAAGAAAAATAGAAGCAGCTCCTGGGTCGTCTACCTCGGATCCTGCCTGAAGGGTAGGTACAGATAGCGCAGCTCCTGGATCGTCCGCCACGGATCCTACCAGAAGGGTAGGTAAAGATAGCCTCCACATCACTCTTTCCCATCAACCTCCTCCGAGTATTGTCTCGTCGTGAAGTCCACCTCCGGATACTGACTCGTCATGAGGTCCACCTCCGGGTACCGTCCAGTCCTCGAACACTCGGCCTCTGTCAGTGCTGCCCGTTGTCTGCAACCAACACAACGAGGTGCGGACATAGCCCATACAGGGGTGAGTATACGATACTCAATAGGGACCTCGAGACCCTCAAGGTATCACTAAATCCAACAAGGATAACCACAAAGAAGGATCTCAACAGATAACCCTTACTTAGGTATAATCCCATACTTATACCTAAGTTATCAATTAACCCATCTCAATCATGAGGAAACACAAAGGTTACGATATCAACAGATAACCACTACCTAGGTATATGCCCATACATATACCATAGTTATCAAGTGAACCATCTCAATCATGAGGTAAACACAAAGTTCATAGACTCAGCTCAAACCAGGATTTTCATTATCGAAACTGTAACTGCTGAAGAGCCCCGTCTCTGACGAGTATAGTGATGCTGTCATGACTTCGAGGTACTACTCACTAACCTTAGACTACTGAGGTACTCCTCCTATCGAGTACCGCGGGTCTTCACCTCACAAAGTAGTGCTCCTCCGCCATGGGTCTGCCACCTCACACAATAGTGCTCCCCCTCATAACCTACAGAGGTAATCCTCCTATCGAGTATCGCGGGTCTGCTGCCTCCTACTAGGTGCTTCGTCTGTCATGGGTCTGCACCCAAACACAATAGTGCTCCGTCCACTGGGCTAGTCGACTCACTCCAAGTCGAGTCGGTCAAGAAGTCGTCAGGTCTCAGTCGGTTACACGGTTTCCGTACTCCGTACACTCGTCTCCGGAAGGGTCCGCTCCATGAGCTACAGGTTGATACTCTAAGTATCAAAAATTACCACGAAGAAGTATCTCAAAGGACCGCCTCATCATTAGGGTCTCAACGCAATAGACGACGCGTCAATCGGACGCCCGGTCTGTGAGTTATTAGCCTTTTCATCCCAGTGGCCCGATTGGTTTTGTGTATGAACCAACCCAACCGTGTCCCAACTTTACCTTGAACTCACATAGGGTATACTCATAGGGACCGTTTCTCAATGTGATCACCAATGCCACTGACGGTTCGTCAAATGGACATCCAGTCTGAAAGTTATCAGCTTTTCTCTTCGAGGGGCCCGGTTGGATTTCGGGTACAATCCAACTCGGCCATACTTCAACTGCATCCAAACCACGAGCGAAGTAAGCCAAAAGGTCCTTATCAGTAAGAGGAATCCAACAATGTCAACGTCACGTCAATCGGATGTCCGGAGCTCAAGTTATAGGTGTTTCCGCTCCGAGGGACCGGTTGGTTTCGGGTTCGATCCAACCCGGCCATACTCAAAGTTCTCCGAAACCTTGAGTGTAATATATTTAAATGACTGTATCGATCGAAGGATCACATCGAAACTAACGGTTTGTTGATCAGAGGTCTGTAGCCCAAGATATGGGCAAAAGAACGTACATGTCTGTTTTTAGGGGGTTTTGGGCCCAGATCGACCCGGCCCGAGACCCCCCCTGGGTCGGCCCGAACCAGGTCTGGGTCTGGCCCGGCCCGGCCGGGCGCGCTCGCGCGGCCCGCGTGACTAGCTCGGCCACGCCGAGCTGAGCGGAAGGAGCGGGCGCGCTGCCCCCCTGTTTGAGTAACCGCGGCCCCCACGTGGGGGGGGGGGGGGGGGGGGGCTCCTTTGGCCAGCCGGGGGTTACGACCCCCGGTCTCCCCCTGAAACGGTTGTCCCAGTCTGGATGGCCGGTGATGAAGCCATGGGACCCACCGTGGTCCCGCCCACCGAGGTGCCAGCGGCCGGCGGTTTCGGGCGCCCTGCCTTGCATCACCGCGGCTTTGAGCCGCGACCTTGTCCGACCGACATGGCGTGACGGCGCCGTGCCCCTCAGTTGTGGCCCTTCTCCGGCTACAGTTTCTTTGTGGTTCACCAATGCGGCGCGACGGCGTCACGCCCCTTCGCTGCAGCCCGACTCCGGTCGCGGGTTCGTTCGGCCTCAACGGCGCGGGGCGATAGCGCCGCACATCTTTGCCGCATTTCTCCATGATTCCGCGCGGTGCTGTTGCACTGCGCCACCTTCTTTCGAATTGCAACAATACAACAACAAAAGGGGGTGGAGAGTCGGTCGTGTTCGTGTGGTCCGACCTCCTCCCGATAAGTTGACATCAAGCGGCCCAAAAATAAAGACGAGAAACAGCAAGGACATTTCACGAACAAAAAGTAATTAACCCCTACTTCGATGAGGTCATCAAATGAGGGTCGTCACGGGGAAAGGATGTCGCGGAAGACGGCGTTGCGGAAGACGGCATAGCAGAAGATGGCGTCGCAGATCGAGGCTCCGTAAGCTTCGTCAACATTCACCCGATGAAGGATACGGCGCATCGTCGTTCTTTGACGAAGGAATCTCTCACCGGCTGCGGAGAGGGAAGAAGAATGGCATGTCATTCACTCCTTGTGGTGACAGTGTTCTTCGTCGGGTTCTTGACGTTCTTCACATTCTCCAACGAAGAAGACAAGTTCTATCTCCTCCATTTCCCCACACAACCCATCAACCAAAATAAATTAAGGCTTTGTCTTAATTTATTCACACATGCCAACACTTTTAAAATTCAAAACTAATTCAATTAATTAATTTGTTCAATTAATTGAGTAGAGAGTGTGTTGTCATTCATTAAAAGAGAAGAGGTAAAGTCACAAAATTAAGGAGGAGTTACAAGGGGTTATGGGGAATGTGAAAAGGTGGGGGCTCGTGTGGGCCCCACCTATCCTTTATTCTCCCAATGGAAGTTACCAACCCAACTTCCACACAAAGTATAAATCTACTTAGAAGAAAAATAAAATTGGATTACAAATTTTATTTTATTCTTCACTTACACCTCAAGTTTTAAACAACTCCTCCTGGGAAAACGCACCTTCAGAAAAGGTCTTCTTAAGCAATTACCAGCACTTTGGTTCCATCTATGCCCTTAGATTTTGATTCTGAGCAACGGTTCAAAAGTTAGAAAAACCCGCTCGTTCGTTCACAAAACGTACCCGAGCTAAACATCGGAACTTGATTCCGGGCACACCGGGCCTCGGAATCAGGTGCCGTTAGAAGCCGCAATCTCGTACAATTCCAAATAAATTAATAAAAAAAATCCTTGAAATTTCCGGGTCTTTACAAAGTATCCTCTACCCTGAATTGATTATTTTTTCAATCAGCTGCGTGGAGAAGAATAATTCTCCAAGGTGGATTTGCGGTCGGGATATTACCAAGTAAGTTCGAAGAAAAAGGATATCCCAAACAATTATTTTGTACAAGGTAAGGGAACTATTAATTCATAGTAATTCCTTTGATACTCACAAATTCTCCAAAAATATTCATGGACTTGATGAATAGAGTCTTTAGATATTACATCAATAAATTTGTGGTAGTTTTCATAGAAGTTATTCTAATATACGCAAAAACCTAGGAGGAGCATGAGGAGAATTTAAGCACTGTAATAGAGACCTTGAAAAAGGATAATCTCTATGAAAATTATAGAAAGTGTGAGTTCTTGTTGAAGGAAGTCTCATTATTGGGTCATATTATCACAAGTAATGGAATATCTGTGGATCCCTTCAAGACAACTGCAATTTAGGGATAGTCGAGGCCAACATCGATTAAGGATATCCATAGATTCTTGGGTTTAGATAGATATTATTGCTTATTTGTGAGAAATTTTTCTGAACTATCCAACCCTCTTAGCAAGCTAAATCATAAGGGAGTAAAGTTTTCTTGTAGGGATGAAGGTGAAGAGAGCTTCAAGGAGTTTAAAAAGAGGCTTATCACTGTGCTCGTGCTCACACTACCCAAGGGTGGAGATCTTTTTCTGGTATTTATTGATGCTTTGAAGAAGGGTATGGGTTGTGTGTTAATTAAAAATGAAAAATTCATTGCCTATACTTCAAGGTAATTGAAATTTCATGAGAAAAACTATCCAACACATGATCTGGAGTTGGCTGCAGTAAACTTCTCTTTGAGAATTTAGCGGCATTACCTCTTTGGGGAGAAGTGAAAAATATATATGAATCCCAAAATCCTAAAGTATATATTAACATAGAAATAGTTGAACATGTTCCAACAAAGATGGTTAGAGCTGATCAGAGACTATGATTACTCAATCCATTACCACTCTAGGAAGGTGAACAAGGTGGAAGATGCTCTAAGTAGAAAGGACCTAGTGATCTTATCATTGATGAGAATTGAAAATGATCAAATCCTCTTAGATTTGATGAATATGGACATGGGAATCAAAAAGATTGGAACATCATCAATCCTTTCACAAATTATTGTTCAACTGCCTCTTTTGGAAAGGTTAAAGGATGATCAAAAGGATGATGCGGGAATTCAGAAGAAATTTGAAACTATCAGAAAAGGGAAATCCTCAAAGATAATTGTTAATGAATATGGAATTGTGATATTTGGTACAAGACTATGTGTTCCATCAAATACCTAGTTAAAGGATGAACTTTTAGATGATTCAAATAGTTTGAATTTCTCCATTCTCCCAGGAAACACAAAGATGTATCGATATCTCTGAGACCATTATTTGGGGGATGACATGGAGAAGTAGATCATTGAGTATACATCAAAGTGCCCGGTATGTTAGAAAGTGAAGGCTAAGAGTTATAAGTTTAAGGGGATGATGCAACCATTATCCATACCAGTATGGAAATGGGAGAACATCACTATGGAATTTGTCACCGGACTTCCAAATAAAACCAAAGGAAATAATTTTATATGGGTTGTTGTGGATCATCTTAAAAAGACTGCACAATTTATTGCAATTCGAGAGGATTTATCATTGGATCAACTAGCATGGATATATATCAAATAAGTGGTAAGGCTACATGGAGTACCACTATCTATTGTATCCAATCGATATCCAAGATTCACCTATATGTTCTGGAAGATTCTTCAACATGCTATGAATACTGATCTGAACTTCATTACGGCTTATCATCCTCAAACTGATGGCCAATATAAGCAGACTATCCAAACACTTGAGTACATGTTGAGATCATTATCAATGGACTTAAAAGGAGGATGGGATCAACATCTTCCTCTGGTTGAGTTCTCTTACAATAATAGTTTATATTCAAGCATCCAAATGGATCTTTATAAAGCCCTGTATGGGAAGAGGTGTAGAACACCGACATGTTGGGATGAAGTTGGGGAGTGAAAAATCCTAGTTCTAGAAATGGTCAAAGAAATGGTAGAGAAGTTTAAGACCATCCAGCAGCACATTAAAGATACTCAGAGTTGAAAAAATATATATGCTGATAATCATGGACGATACCAAGAGTTTGATGTCAGAGACATGCTATTCCTCCGCATATAACCGTGGAAGAGAGTTATTGGATTTGGGAAGAATGGAAAGCTCAGTCCAAGGTGTATCGGGCCTTTTGAGATCCTTGATCGCATTGGAGCAGTGTCCTATCGACTAGAACTCCCACCAAACCTATCTCAAGTACATAATGTATTCCATGTATCACTCTTGAGGAAGTATATACCTGAACCATCTCATGTACTTAGTCCAGAGGTGGTACCATTGGAGAATGACCTCTCATATGAATAGAAGCCGATGAAGATCTTAGATCATAGGGAAAAGGTTCCAAGAAATAAGACAATGTCCCTCATCAAGGTGTTGTGGAGAAATCAAAAGTTTTAAGAGGCAATGTGGGAATCAGAGTAAGTGATGAAGCATAGTTACCCGCATCTATTTTTGTGTGGGAAAAGGAAATTTTGAGGGTGAAATTTCTTAAGGGGGGAAGATTGTAACGACCCAAACTTTTATTAATGAAAATTACTCTTGATCTAATTAAATGTATTAGTATGTGAAATGGTTATATAACATATAAAATTCCTTCATTTTATGTTTTTGGATTTTAAAATACCATTAATAATTGTGATTGTTGCTAATATAGTCATTGAACAACGATCACATGATTAGTATAAATATAGGGATTTAACAAATCCAATTTACTCAAATAAAGGAAGTGGTGGACTCATCCAGTATAATTGCTCCATACGAAGCCCATTTTTCAGAGATTGGAAAGGAGGTGGCATCACTGGGCTTTTCTCTTGACCAAGTTCAAGTTTATCTTCAACACGTTAAGCTTGAACGGAACTGCCTTTGGGAAAAGTGGAAGTTAATAAAGATTACCACCCGAGTGAAGTTTTCTGAGCCACCCTAAGAGTCTATCACCATAGAACACCTTACCATTAAGTCTTATGTGAGTGTTATAAGGGTTTATGTAAAAATACCATATAAATACGATTATGTACATTATTTTTGTATAGAGAATATACATTCATTTTATTATTAGTACTCTGTAAATAGCTTTAAAGAAAAAATAGTATTTTTAGTTAATATTCAATTAAGAAATCTATTTTGATGAGTTAATAGATTTTTGATTAAATAATATTTTAATGAAATATTATTAATAAATTTATTTTTATTAAATATAAATTATCATATAATTTTTATGAATACAATTGTAATTTTTATTAAGGTTTGAAAGCTCTTTTTGTCAAAACCCATGAATTTTAGATAAATATTGGTTTTTATTTTAAAATTAAAAATTCACATATTTAGAAAATTATTTAGATAAAATGAATATCATTTTTGGATTCAGGATGTCGAAAATATCTAACGGTGAATTTTTCATAATTTTCTGAGATAGTCGAATTTTTAGGTAAAATTAAATATTGTTAAATTATATAATGTGTTTTATGACATCATAATGACCCAATAGTTATGTAATAAAATACTATAATTTTTTTCATCCAATATATGTTTTACCTTTAAAATAATGTGATTTTATATATGTTTGATTAATTTTATGGTTCCTTAGTGGACCCTCCAAAACTTATAAAACATTTTAACATTTTAAAATGATTTCCTTGAGAGTGTGACACACCTCCATGTAATCAAGCCTAATATTTTAATAATTTAGGTCATTTACCTTATAAAATAATGTTTCAACTCAACTTTGGAAAAAATCATGGGCAAAAACCATGGGTTCGTTTGTGGTTTTGATTAGTTTAATGTGTGGTGTTCAAAACCTAAATAATAAATAATTCCCTCTCCTTTCCTATATAAACACACTCAATATCCCATTCCTCTTCACTAAAAACATTTGGAGCTCAACAAACCCTTGTTTTCCTATCTCCATAATCCTCCCAAGGTGACCCAAGATCCCAATAATCCTCTATCAAGCCTCTCCCAAGCCTTTGGGATCACACTTTCAAGTAAGGTATTTCTTCCTTTATCTTTTTTGTCCAAATTTCATTATGTTGTTATACCATTTTATTTTCAATTAAAAAATTTTGGGTATGATTTTGAACCACCCCCATACTTCCCTACTTATTTTTTAATGATGATATACATCTTTATCTCTCATTAATTCCTCCCATGTACACCCGTTACCATGCTGAAATTCCGTAAGAAATTTATCTCTTCTCATTTTCATTCAAGAAATTATTTTATATTATGAATCTAAATTCCATTAAATATATTGGTAAATATATCTATATGACCCCCATAACTTCCCATTACTTTTAAATATTATGAGATACCCCTTTCTCTCTCATCAACCATTTTTATGAATTATTATGTCACGTCGTTATGCTGGTGAAATTGCACCGCGATTTTCCAAGCTAAAGTCATTATGTAGTGAATACCATTCCCATTTCTCTATCAAGGGTATTCACCTTTACACACATTTACATTTTCATTATATAGTTTCATGTATCTATTCCACATTCCTTTATCGTGGAATTAATGATGATTTTTAATGAATCCATGTTGTATAATCTATGTGGAACACTAATGCATGAAATGAAATGATTAAGAAGGGTGCGCTCTAATAGCACTCCAATGCATTTTGTAATGATTAGTATCATTATAGGTCAAGTGAAAAGTGTTTTTACTCATGATAATTCAAGTGAAATTAGGGTTTACTCATTCTCCATGTACAATGAGCCTTGACTCATGATAATATCATGTTAAATGTAGTTTCTACATTTCTATGTTATGATAATCATGTTATATCATGCCTTTATATTCATGTTTCTCTTATGATCCATTGATATAAATATTTCCTAAAATGTACTATATTATTCATGTTATGCCTTTTTTACTCCATTACTAGGCTTCATATCTCACCCTTTTCTTATGCATGTCCTAAGGTTGTCCCACGCAATGCTAAGTACAAATGAATGTGTGTGGTCATGTAAAAGAAGTTTTCAATAAAGTTGTGTATTTCATATTTTAGGTTTTTGTGTAATATTCCTATTCCCTAAATACACTAGACCTATCAATCTTGTATGTTTTATCATGTGAAGTTTTTATGTAATAAAATATTTTTATTTGTGAAATAAAGAGAAGGGTTGTTATAGTTTTGATCTCTTATCCCTTTTTAGACTTCCACTGATCTGTGAAGACCTTACTACCTTTTTGTGATCAAGCCTCAAGCTCCACCACTCCTCTATAGGATGGAGTTAGAGTGATGGGAATACCAAGGATTTGGGATAGTGATTTGGAAATTTAGGGTCTTCTCAGTATCTATGGTATTCTTATTTTAGGGTTTCATCCCCGGTATATTTTTAGGGATTTATCCCCTCTTATTTTTAAGGTATTTTCTCTTAGTGGTTTTGGGTTTTATTCTGTTGAGGGTCTTTAGAAGGAATTCCATTCTAGTTTCGGTTTGACGTTGGAGTTGTATGGTGATATGGTGACTACTTTAGGTGGATCTTGTATTGCGATGTGGATGGAAGAATATAAGGAGAGCTTCGAAGGTATGGCGTCTGGGAAGGTTTTATTGTGCTTGTTAGTGGTCTCTCGGTCAGTGATGATGCTAGTCTTCTCTGGAAACAATGGAGTAGATGTTCTTATGGTGATGGAGGCCAGTGCAATGCGTAGGCCTTTCCTTTTTTTCATTCTACTATGCCCAATTTTTCTCTGCTCTGCATCCTGTAATCCACCATTCTCTCCGAGGTGGATTTGTGCGGTGGACTTCAAGGTTATTTGGGATGTGAGTCTGATCAAGCGGCTTTAGGAGGTTGAAGGTGATATAGAATCTTAAAACAATGGTGTGGTTGAGTTTGGATCCGGTTTGGTTGATGATGGTGGTTGGAAGGGATTCAAATGATGGTGTGACACAAGTGACATGTTTCAATGTTCTGTAGGGGGAAGTCAGAGATGCGGTCTGCAGTTGGAGATGTGGCCAGAGGTGATAATCCAATGTAGACAATGTCTTTTATGGTGTGATGATGTGATGGTGGTGAGATGAGATGACAGGTCATCACTATGATGATGGAAGTTTGTGAGGTGGATCGAGGTGGGAAGCTCGTGGTTCAATGTTCACTTTGGCGGTGTTCTATTTTGGTTTTGAAATTTGAATGTTGTTTCTTGAATTTTGGACGAGATGTTTCATGGATAGGGGTTTGGCGTGAATTTTTCTTTGTATGTTTTCTCACTTACCCAAAAATTGTATTTTAATAAATTCAAAAAAATGGATGTTGGAGCCATAACTAGCCAAGATCCATCAACCTTGCAACCTTAAAAGCTTCACCGATGAGAAAGTAAAACTGACTCTACAAAGAACATTTAATTCATATAAATAAAACAATAATATAGATATAAATTTAAAATTTTTTACTACCCATATTTTTTTCCATGGTTTGTCATTAATTTCATTATCAAGATGCTACCATGAGACTGGTTTCACCATAATGATATCTTGGTACTTGGATAAAGTGGCCATGAAACTTCTACAATGCATGTAATTTTTACCTACTGCGTGATTTTCTTCATTATAATTCAACATTATTGGTTTTTGGAGATTCTAGGATTCTCAAATATGGGTGAACACATGTCACCTACTTGAAGATCCAACTATATAAGATAAAGGGAGAAAACAATAATAAATAAGTCATGGTACAACATGAAAAAAATGAAGTGATATAATTTGACTCAATTGTAATAAAAACTGATGCAGACTGCTCAATTGGCTATGATGGATCCATGTGGTATCCTAGATCAGTAGCCTCTGAAAGATGTGTCTATTCCAAACCATGCTCTAGGTGATATACATGCACTTGAGTGTGAGCTGAAGGAACAGAATCAGCAGATCCTAGATGGATAGAGGGAAATTTAGGCTACATAGACATGAAAGGATATATATAGTAGGGTTGGGGATACATCAATGAATATAGAAATTGTATATGTGGAACCATACCTATATGTGGTGTAGACATGGTATGGGAATAAGAGGCTAAATGAGATGATGATGGATGCATGAGTTGGAATATCCATGTAGGCGATGTAGACATGGTATGGGAAGAATAGGCTAAATGAGATGATGATGGAGGCATGGGTAGGAACATCCCTATAGGTGGTGTAGATATGGTATGAGAAGAATAGGAATGAGATGATTATGGAGGCATGTGTGGGAACACCATTGAAGGCTCAAGAGGATAATGGAAAGGTGTGGTAGATGGGGTGTTTGTTGGTGGGTCAGGGTGGGAACATATAAGACGGGTGCTCCGTCTAGGTCTATGAGCATCCCCACTCAGACCAATGTTGGTAGTATGAGGATGAGTAAAATATGGTGAAAATGAATATCCCTAGAACAAATTTGATAAATAATATGAATATGAAATTATTTGTAATGCAGTAGAAAAATATTAAAATTATTATACTCTCTAAGGGAAGTAGAGGAGCCAACCCACGCTCGCGCATCAAATAATTACTTCCATCAAAATCCTTTCATAATCATCATAAGGAAATGTAGAATTTTTTGAAATTGTTTTTAAAAATCATGTATACAAATTAGAAGTCAAATAAGTCATAAACAACGTAATACCATGTTTTAGTAACAATAATTCAAAACCAAGTTGTAATTTTTTTTAAAACCCATTTTAAACATAGTTTTATGAATTGAAATAAATCTAAATAAATTTAATGAAACCAAAAAATACTGAAACATACATATCATTACAAAACAAAACTAAATCAAAGTAATTATAATAATACCAACCTTATAAAATCATGTTAAGGTAAAATAAATAAACTGTTAACATATATGGTTGCTTTTATATATTACTCATAGCTACTTCAGGTTCAACATCAACTCTCACAAAGGGAAAATTTGAGTCATGAAATGAAATATTTTGGTCAACACCAATGGGGGGATCAATGGTTTCAATTTCATCCTCATTATCATAAAAAATGTGTCTTGGGATTCCTTCATTAATGACACCGTAATCAGGTCTTAGATTATCTTTCACATAAAACACTTATTTTTCCATTGATTCTAAAATGTATGGTTCATCGATAGCTAGGAATAAAATCATGTCAATAACTATCAATCCACAATCATAAATAAATATACCTTGTCATGTCATTGATTCAGTCCATTTACATTTCATCATAGTGACTCAACCTTGAGATTAGTAATCCAATAACAATATTATCTCAACAAGTCCATAATAATACACATCTTCATATTACGGATGAATATTTGATGCATTGAAATAACAGTCCATTGTATTATTTAACATAACACCATCATGTTGTGTTCTCATTTTCACCACTCAATTAGTTGTAAAAAAATTATACCCATTGATTATTAATGATTTTCATTCACAAACCAAAGAATTGGGACCTAAATCCAATGCTCATAATTCTTGAGAAACAGATTCAATTGGTAAACTCAAAACTAAAAACATATATATATATATATGAATAATATAATTAATTGGATATCTATATTTCAAGTTAATTAATGTAATAGTCATACCTTTGATTTCAACAATGTAGAAAACTCTTGGATATGCAAAGCCTCTCTCATTCTCAAAGGAAAAGATCGATGATCTCTACTTATAATTTTTTTATGTTCCCTATATAATATGATAATAAAAGTATAAGGTATATGTGAAATTAAATAGTATGATATAACATATAAATATCCAAATTACTTACTTGATATATTCATTGAATAAACCACAATTAAACAAGACAGTTTGATGTTCCATATCTTGTTGTTCAGGGATCAATTTATCCAATGTATATGACCCATGAATTCCTTATATTTGGGGAAGATATGGAAATGAGGTCTCAATTTCCCCATAATACTCATATTTATTTCTCATTGGCCAGTTATTTCTTGTGCTGACATCAAAAAAATACATTGAACAAAAATAATCACATACTTTAGCCAAATAACCTATCATAATTGAATCTTTAGGATAATTCTTATTTTGGAAATAAGATTTCGTTGTGAAAATATTTATTTCAGTAGGATACATACACCAAAAAGAAAAAAGTCCCCCATGAAGTGTTTCTGTTGAAAGATGAACTGTTGAATGTAGCATGTAGGTGAAAAATGATGGAGTAATTTTTTTCCAAATCACACAAAATCAATGGTACCTCTTGCTTCATTTTTATAAATAATTAATTGGATAACATTTTATCACAAAGGTCTCTAAAAAAGTGTCAAAATTGAATCACTATCACCCTTATATTATTGGATAGAAAATTTTGAATTCCTATTGGAATCAATTAATGAAGAAATATGTGGTAATCATGGGTTTTTATGGATTTTAGTTTCAATTATCATATGTTCACTCATTTATATATGTTCCTAGAATAGCCATTATGAACCTTGATATTCTCCAGAACTTCTAGAAATTTATTTTTATCTAATTGTGTCATCACATAATAAGCATAAACAACTTTCCATTTTTTTCACTATACACACAGGATGCAGTTTTGGTCAAATACACGAATCCATCAAGTCTTGACAAGTTCAACTTGATATTTAATATAATTTAAAGAATATATATATATATATATATATATCAATTTTCATTACATATAAACAATTATGTAACAAATTGGTAGACCAATATGGAAACTCAAAAAAGATACTTCTCGTTTTCTAATTGTAAGTGGCTTTAGTGTCAACATTTTTACTCTTTTTCAATTTCATCTGACCATTACCTAATGAAAAATTGAAATCTTTAAATTAATTAAGCACATCAGTTATTTACATATTTTTAATTGGTTTTTCAGTGTCAAAAGTGTTTTCAAACCTCTAGCGATTCTTCTTGTATTGATGATCCATTAGAAAGAATCATCAATGCCCCATGAAACTGAAACTATGATGACCGATTTGCCTTCTCAATCATATATACTTCATATAAATAGGACATGAAATTTTTACCTTCATGATCCAACCAAAACTCATTTCATAAGTAGGGACATCATTTATACTCTATAGAAGGTTAGCATGCATCTGAAATATATTTTTTCAAGAAGCACCGAATGTGATCACTACCATATCCTAATGATGCTTCGACTATATTATTAAAGGTTATAGGTCAAAAGCTATATAATATTTATGATCTTAAGGTCCATATATCAGTATACTCAAGAAATTTAATGTATTTTTCAAACACATCCATAGAGGAACATTATAAACGTGAATAAAATTGGCCATGTGTTGTGAGTAGTAAGCATCTAACCAAATGGATTAAAACCATTACAAGATAGATCCAACCTGAAATTACGCACCTCAGCTTAAAAATCAGGATATTGTACATCAAATGCCAACTATTCTAATCCACCTGTAGGACGAACCAACTCATTATTACCTTTAATTATCTCATCATAATGACAGCGCATATTAGCTGAGTTTTCTACAGATATGAACAGACTGTGAAGCCTTGGAATCAATGGAAATTCACACATGACTTTTTATAGAATAATAGATGGTGTTCCATATGAATTTTACTTATATTGAGATGTACCGAATTCTTTATGGTCATTAAGTTCATCTATTTCCTCCCAAAATAAGTTTAAATTGTTCTCATAATCATGGAATTTATTAGTATAAAATCCATGCTACTTAATTAACTTTCATACCTTATAATGATTTGAGGGAATATTGGAATATTCAGGAATAAAGTCCTTTAAATAGGTAATAATATAATAAATGGATGTATTAGAAATTTTATACATATTTTTTCTATGTTATAACCATATTAAAAATTCTAACATGGTAATTTTACTAAATTCTTGATATAATGGAGTTCTGGAATCATCCATTAGTTTTTTCACTCTCTCTACATCGTCATCTTATTTATTTTCCTCATGTGTATTGATATCATTGTATTCTTTCACTGGTATACTATATCTCTCATGATGATGCAACAATAGTTACTAATCAAATATCAAATTCTCCATATCACTTCTTTATTTTTGTTTATGAATAGTAGAAGATTGTCCTATCTCTCCAATATAATACTAAAGATAATAGTTTTTTTTTGAAATACAACTTTTATTAGGTATAATATAGATTCTTCCCAGTTTAACCATGGTCTTCCAACAAAATTATAGAATGGACACTGTATACAACCTCCATATGAAGCATTGTTAAATGAAAAATAAAAAAAATTATAAATTGTTTTTAAACTCGGATGAAATATGATTGGTATGATACATCCATATTCTATCCAATATATTACAGGGAAAAAAAGTTATGTTCCAATAAATAATGTAAATCATAATTAAAAATTAATTACATAATGGTAACGAAATCACCTGAATAAAAATAAAACTAAAAAAACATCAGGGGACCATGGATGAAAGCTTCATGTATTTTTCGTTAATACATATGAAATAATGGATTTTGAAATAAAGAACATTCAAACTTTGAATGATAACATAATGAAATATTAAATGTATTATAAAAAAGAAATATATCATATATAAACATAATCACTAACTTTTAAATATATCCATCTATCATATAAAATTTCCAAAATAATGGAAAAAAGGGGATTTGAATACTAAGAGGCTAGAAACCTAAAAATGTAAAACAATGTAGTATAGAAAACAAACTACATGTACCCATATCCATGTGGAAAGTATGCATATACCATCTATTATCTCATCTAGTCATGAAAAATATATATATAATACCCATTATATCAAGGCATATATTTTTCATTACATTCATAAAATGAGACCAAGTTTATATACACAAAAATTATGTATAAAGGTTTTCATAATTGATTATCTTTTGGATTACACGAAATTCTCTATGTATAACCTTTAGGGAAAAATATGACATTATGTTTTGAAATTCATATAATAAAAGCATCTATTTAATTATATGAAATAAAAGTAACAAAATAAAATCACATATAAATAATGTTTACCCAAAATGCACATTCACAGAAATACATTTATAAATAAAACAATTATATTACAAAATTTATTCCCATACATCATAATAGATTAACCACAGGACCAATGAAAGGATTTCCATTTTCCTTTTAGTCAATACATAAACTAAATTTATTCCTATGACCAAAACATGATCCTAAACTAGAGGTGAAGTAACTATCCAGTGCATAAACTAAACTAGTGAGGATATCCCAAAAGGAATTATCCAAAGCATAATCCTAAACTAGTATATCCTACAGTGAGTATAATTAAAACTATATTAAATCTAGGAAATGTGTAACCTAACTTAGAAAGTGTACTTATTTATAGAACCCCCTCGATTATAGAAGTCTCTTCCATGATGTTTTATAAACAAATTCATTAATAAATAAAATAAAATCATTTAAAAAACACTCACCTAATCTCTGATAACCCTTCAATTAAATATCCCATTTTCATATTTAAATCCAATAATAGTTAGATTGTATAACACTATTTTTTATCGTGATAAATCATGTCATAAAAGGGGAAAAAATATAAAATAAGTGAATCATGAAATTAAAAATCTCTTGAATCATTAAAAATAGCCTCGTACAATTGGAAAACATCTATTAAACAACAATATTAAATTTTTATAATTATTATTAAATCATTACAAATATAAAATATTAATTATTCCAAAGTAACCCAATATTAAAATTTCATTAAACACATATTAGATGACATTTACTCAAAATAGAATTTATAATAAACAATATCTCTTACACATATTTTTACATTATTTTTATGATAAATATACATAGAAACACAAAAAGAATATAGAGGTATAATATATTTAGGAAATTAGGAATGTAATAAATTACTTTTTGGGGTTCAGTGGAACCCTCATAGCAATAAAGTCAAAAAAACATATAAATAAACTAAAAAATTCCAAAACAGCATAAGAAACATACCTATACTCAAACAGCCATACACACTACCACTCAAAGGATCAGTGATAAAAACAACAAAATAACATTAAACCACATCCAAAAAAATTTAAAATAGTTTGAATGATTTAATTACTCACATTAATGAAAAATCATAAAGTTTATAATGTTAAAAACATGAACCAAAAATTAGTAAATATATATTTTACCAGTATAAAAACAAATATTTTCTTAGGTATCCCACAAGATAACATTTGTAAAAATGAAAAACATACTAAAAATAATATCATAAATATTCAAAAATAACTTATGTGATTTTTGTTGAATATTGGAATAAAAAATGATTGAAATATATGAGATTATAGAGGAGATGGAGGTCGCCACTCACTCAGGTGAGAGGGAAATTAAGGCATAGGGGGCACCAAAGATCACCTGAGGAGGGGAGGGGGGATGTCAAATCTCACCAGAAGAGGGGAGAGAGGGATGTTGAATGTTACATGAGGAGGGGAGTGGGAGAGTTAGGGCTTCAAATGAGGAGGTGAAGGAGGATCCTGAGTCAGGCTATATATCAAAATAAGTATACCTTTATTTTT
Source organism: Viscum album (assembly GCA_963277665.1). NCBI lineage: Eukaryota > Viridiplantae > Streptophyta > Magnoliopsida > Santalales > Viscaceae > Viscum > Viscum album. Next base: position 40,190,095 of record OY728150.1, read on the forward strand.
TTTAAAAGCAATTGGTATGTCTCCACCAATACCAATGGTTTTTTAAAAACCATTAGTGTCGGTTTGGGAAGAAAAGATATACCCATGGTTTCTATAAACTATGGGTATATATCCATGGGTATATAAGGGTTTTCAAGACTTAAATAACAATTATCAATACCACAATATTGTAACAATAAATTAATACTTTGAATAAACAAGTCATCGCAGCTTTTTATCTTTAATTTAAGGTTCTAAATGATTACAAATATTCAAGAATAACTTAAGTAAAATCAATATACTTCTTTAATAATGTTTTGATAAATAAAAATTGGTCATACAGGTGTTTTAAGGGTAAAAAATCTATATAAGACCTAAGGTAAGGTGTCTCTCAAACTCATATCCTTTATTTTATATTTATACTCTATTATTTCCTCTCTTTTCCCTATTATTCTTCTAAATTTTCATTAAATCGCCTACAAATTTCATTCATTCCTTCTACACTTTCCTTATTATATAAATATGCATGTCTCTATACCTTGGGATGAATTCTTAGCTTCCTCTAAGGATTTTGATAAATACTTTATTTTTAAAAACTTTTTTTTTGATTTTTCATATATTGTTTCTTTATATCTTCATAAAATATACTCTTTTATTTGTTGATCATGATCATGAAAACTGAATATAATGTTTTATCTTTTTTATTTTGGGTTAAACCATGTTTATTCATTAATATATGATTTATGTTATTATATTAAAAAATTTCCTTTACTTTGGGTTATTTCATGATTATACTTCAAATGCGTTTCCTTTTTAAAGTGGAAAACGTGGTTTTGAACATAATATGATGTGATGTGTGGACCCAAAATTATATAACCCTCAAATTAATTATGTAAATATTTATATCTCATGAGGTCATTATGCATGAACATAATTTTGTTAGCTTCTTTCCTAATGGTATGTGTAGACATGATCCAGTTAGATTTGTCTATAATGTTATGCATGGACATCTTGTAGTTAGTTTTATCCAATATGTTAAAATTCCTTGGTTGGGATCCTTGAATTATATTTATAATTATTAGGGATATGGAAAATTCTTATCATTTTCATAAAAATATTCTATTTTTCATTTTTGTATTCCATGTTATTCTTATTTCATTACCCAATAACACACTCAAAGATCTCAAAGTATCTTATATCCCAAGGATATTTACATCAATTTTTATAGTTCCTTTGATTTTTCTCACATTTCTTATATTTTTTGGTCTTTTAATGTAATTATTTATCACAATAGTTTTCCTATAATATGATCTCACTTATTATTGTATGATCTCATGATATCTATTATTGATTATGATCTTCATGTTTCCATTTAATTATCACTATTTGGATTTAAACTCATCCTTTCATTTATGTATTTCCCTAGGTGATCACAGATAATAAAAAGGGTTTTATAAACTTATAAGGGTTCCATGATTAAGGATTTAATTTAATTTTTATATATGTTAATGATATAATATTTTACTAGTTCTCAAAGGCACAAAACTTTGGATTCTAGAAGTATTTTAATGTCATAAATTTTCATCTTATTTACATAATGTATGTATGTATAGGACCAAATATAGAATTGTGTATCTTATGGAATCTAATGATCACAATCATGATAATATTAAATTCATAGGGTTGATATATGGAATATGTAAAATACATGATAATTAAATATCATAAGCATGTGTTTTGGATTATTACCAATAAAACATTACATAATTGGTCTAGGCTCCCTTCTCATTCCCCATACATGATACAATAACTTTATCCAACGAATTAAAGGGAGTATAATTAAAAAAACTCCTAGTTAGGGATATTTTTGGGCCAATATACCACCTTCATATTGTTTTTGAAAATAAAAAATACACTTTATACTGAAATAAATTAACTTAAAGTTTTTCTTTTGATTTTTTGTTGTGAGGACTTAATGTGTAATGCTTTAAATTTTGGTGAACTAAATATGCAGTCATGTTTCGATACTTTGAAAATATATATTGAATTTCATTCATTATGTGTTAGAATATTTCTGTGGTGTTCTCATCGAATGATAGTAACATATCCTACATCCATTAAAGGATGGGGTGTTATATCTAATGCAATTGTAACCATGCCTAAAGATCTCAAAATTTGACTATTGGTGTTTTTAAGGAATCATTTGTAAATTGGACTGAGGTATTTGAGGAATTATATAATATTTAACAAGTTACATGGAACTGTGTTGAGACTTTTTAGAATCATTTCAAATTTCTCATCATCTTGATGCTTTGAGCGCTTTCATTTTTACCTTTTCTTTTAGTGAGATTCATCTAAGAGATACCATTATGTATGGTGTTCTTATAAATCTATAATATTCCCTTGTAATAATTTATTTTCATGTCTTTTGTGATCAAGGAGGTTCTGAACCAATACTAATTTCAATCCTATAAGATAAAAATCTTCTGAGGATGGTAGGTTTATTGTCCAAACCCTTATTTTTTTATAATTCCTATTGTAGATTTTTTTTCTATAATTAGATTGAGGAGGTTCTTAAGGATTTATATATCTATTTTCAATGTTTATTTCAAAGATATTTTTGGTGTAAAATATATTATTTCTAAAAATATATAGTTGAAGAAGTTTCAATGTTGGAACTTTATATATTTTGATAGTTCTATTGTTGAGGAAGTACTAGGTGTAGAATTGGGATACATAGGATTAGTTCTATAGAACCTCTAAAATATTTGGATAAAATTGATGGATTTATTTTATTGGAATCATATTAATAAGATAATATCTTTTTAGGATTTTTAGGATTGTTATGCTTGACTCAATTCAATGTTTCTTACTTCGAATTGGTATTTAATTTATTATTGTTTTATTATACTTTGTTTATTGGATATTTTTTTAACTTTGGATTCAGTTATTTTTCACTATTTACTTAATTTGAACTCTAAATAAGACATTATAAGTTTTGAAAAACTATCACCTCAAGTGAGATAAAAATTTAAAGTCCCAATTTGATATCAATTCACCCCCAACCCTTGAAGTTTACTTACCTTATTTACTGGGAAAATATTAGGTATCAATGCTGGTTTCTTAATATTTGAGATAGACTCTATATGTTATATAGTCTCTCAATTTTTATTATTTCTCCATGATTTTTCTTACAATAACCTTTTTAAATTAAAAATAACAATTTGTTTAGATATGGTAAGTGTAATTCCAGTCGTACATTTAAATAATATAAATCCAACCAAACCACCTATTTATTGTTGAAACTATTAAGAATATTGGAATGTCCATAAGGAGACTTTTTTGATAAATACTAGTGTATAAACTTATCTTATGATTACAAAAAAATTTAAAATTTTAAAGAAATTGGTTGCTAATTTTACTTCTTATGAATGATTATAATTTCAAATTAACTAATAAGTTAGAAATACTTTTATTTGTATTATCTATAAGATCATATATAGTCAATTTTAATCAAGTTGGATGGAATGTTGAATTTGGAAGAACATTTAGGTTACTCAATTTGGAACATATAAAGTTAAATATACTATAAGAACTATATTGAGAGTATATTATCAAAGTTTTTACTTTTTATCTAATGAGTATATTTCTCAATTTCACTATAGGATTATAAACATTGTTAATAGTTATAATTATATTAGAGAGAAAAAACTATCAGATGATCATCTGGTGGAAAAGATCATTAATATTTAACTAAAATAGTGGAAGTATAAGAAGAAAAAAATCAATGATATAAAATGAATTACTAAGCTAAGTTTGTATGATTTAATTAGAATTATCATAAAATATGAGGGCAGGACAAAAAGGGATATTGAAAAGTGGAAAAATAAAAAAGTGTTTCTTTTACATCAATATCTAGAGCTTTAATTTATAGAAATAAAAAATTTAATCATAGTATATCTAAAGGTAATATTTCTATAAAACATAAAAAATATAAGATTTATCAGTTTTCTAGAAGTATGAATAAATGACTATAAAATAATAAATTCTTAATTTACAACTAGAAGGATATAAAAGAAAAATATTATAAGATTTATTCTTCAGACACAATCTATTATAAATTTAAAAACCCCTACCACATCCGCCCATACTATCTAAGACTCAAAAGGAAGGAGAGGGAATCAAATATAAGTTAAAAAATAAAGGATAATAAATATTTCAAAGTGACTAATGATGCATTAAGTGCTAGTGATGATTCATTATATTCATACTATAACAGCAGATTAGAAAGTGAAAATATCTATAATATCATTGGTTTTTATACAAAAGATATTGTGAATGATTTGCGCTTTAAGGGAAAAGTTACTCAAGATTCACTTTCATAGTTATCTATTAATAAAAAAATCATTCAGATGATGAAGATGATTTTCCATCACTTGAAGAGATGGGAATTTATGTAACTAGTTTAGTGAAGATATATAGAATATTAAAGGAGGAATGTTATCAACAAAAATAAAAACTTACTAAAATTTATAATAAATATTAAAAACATAAATCTAAAGTTATTGAGAAGGAGACTAAAATTTTTAATTCTTGAATTGAGCTATCCAAGATTAAAAATAAAATTACTAAGTCGGAATATGAGATTTAAAATCTTCATTTTAAGTTTAATGGAAAGTCAATTTTCACTACTACTTTGAATGATAAAAACAAGGATGTTAAGTTTGAATTTGAAGTTGATAGGGAAAAGAAGTTGTTTACTAACTTTACCATTGAAACATAATATTTTGAGAAATTATATAAATATTTAAGGCCTAAAAGGATAACTTCTAGACTATTTAATGAAGTCATTAAATGTAGACATTATCAAAGTAACTACTTTGTGCCAAGTAGTGTACCTTTTTTAAATAAATGTCAGAGACTGGAAGTAGAGAAAGAAACTTTCATTAAACATAGTTCAATCTATCGGAACATATTGAGCCTACATTTATAAATAGATTATGGATATTTAACACAAAAGATCTTAAATGATATTGTTTCTAATGTTCTATTTTCTAATACTTATAAACCAAAGCACATTTAGATGCCTCAAAATTAATTTCTGATGAATGAATTTATAGCATACAAGTTGCTAAATTATTATATATGGTACCAGGTAACTTTTTTATATTTAAAATTATTTCATTAATTTACATGTTATATGTAAAACAATTATTTACATAATATTTTTTCCTCATGCCTAAGGTTTTTATTTTTAAATAAGTTTTTATACATTAGAAATTTTTTCATTAAACATTAACTCTTTTTTCAAGGGAGTATTTTTTTGGATAAATTTCATACAGAAATTATTTTATCTAATGTTTGTTTCAATGGAAAATAATAATTCATTTTGAATTATTTTATCAACAACCTTAATATAAATAAGATCATTCCATAACAATATAATATAACATCTAGCAGGTTAATTTATTTTTATTTCTATCATGGGAAACTTTTTTTCAACTGGTAGTTTACTTACGTTGTCTTACTTTATTAAATTTCACATTGCTTCTGATTTTATGGTGAGAATTAACTTTAATAAAATAATTTCATTTTTTAATATTATATTGTTTATTTTATTAAATTATATTAAATTAATTTCATATTTACTTAGTATTGTATACTTAACTTGTGAATTTTATAAAATAATGAGATTTTTTCTTTTACTCTATAAGATTTTATATCTTGAGGTTTTATCTATTGACCGTATTCGGCCTAAGTTAACAAGGGTACCAAATTATTGATTTTCTTTCAGATAGAGATTCCAATAATCATCAAGATGAATACTCATTTAATGAATAGGATAGAACATACACGTTTTTTAGAGTGGTGGAAGAAAAGTGATATTTGATTTGTCTAATCCTAAAGTAATTATTTTTCCATTCTTTGTTAAAATTTGGTAATATCTATCTATATTTCTATTTTAAAAATACTTATGTTTTGAAAATACTCAAATTTTTTTTATATAGTTTGAATATACTTTTACACATTTTTTATGAAATATTTTTGTAATGATATAATAAAATTAAGAGTTTTTTTCTATATTGAACTTTTACAGAATGATCCTATTTTTTAGAGAATATATATAATAGATTATGGAAAGTTTTATCAAAACTTATGAAATTAGTAAAACTATCTAATGATAGTAGAATAAATATTAATTCTAGGGAGATATATACTAATGAGAAGAGTTATAAGAACTTTCATATAATAAACATCAAAAGTCAGATTATAAAAATTATCTGGAGCTCTTTTTTTCATTTTCATTTTTTCCTTTGGATTATTGTATAAACAACATTTTTTTGAATTTTTTTATTAAAGCTCTTACTACTGATGGATGAATGAATTTATCAATGATTTAATATTTCCAAACTCTTTTACTCATTTTTTGGAGAGTATGGTTTTTATTTGAGTGTTTGAGACATGGGAGAATTTATAGACATTATAGATTAAGGACATAATATAAAAGAAAACATTTACACTTTATTTTATTGAAAATCAGAAAGGGAGATATATCCTGTTGTATTATCATAAAATAAAAGCTAGTTATCCCTTCCTATTTTGATTTTTTCATATCTTATAACTTATGTTTTTAGTTTTGTGAATTTATTTTTGAAATCACAAAAGGGGATAATTTTTTTAATGTAAGTTTTAATTTGATTCAGTGAAAAAATTATTATCTTTAAAGGAATTATTTTTATTAATTTCTGATGAATTAAAAGTTAAATATTATACAAAGTGAGGGTATTTAATAAATTTGTGTCTTCTGGATATTAAAATCAGAAGTATTTTCATCAGAAGTAAAAGGGAGTGATTATTTTTAAATTTTATTATAACATTCTTTCTATTTCATATCTTGTGATATTAAAATGGGGGAGATTGGTAGGGAAATTTTTGATTCAATCTACCACCTTCATAACCTATTTTTTTTCAAAATCACAATACACTTCATACTAAATTGAATTAACTTGATGTTTTTTTTGTGGGCCAAATATATGATGCTTTAAGGTCTAGTGAATTGAATATGCATTCATTTTCTAGTACTTTGTTAATTTGTAGTAAACTATATCCATTAGACATTATAGCATTGTGGTGGAATCCTCATTAGATGATAGTAATAGAGCCTACATCCATTAAATGATAGATTTTCGTGTTTGAATAAGTTGAAAATATACCCTAATATATTATAATTCAACTATTGGAGTTTGTTATGATCTCATCAATAAATTGGATTGAGGAATCGAATAATATGTAACAATTTACATAGAAGTACACTAAACTTATTTACAAGAATTTAGAAGTTTGTATCATCTAAATTCTTTTAGAACTTCCAATTGTAATATTTATTTTGGTGTAATTTTAGTAAGATCTATCCTTATGTGATGTGTTCTTGAAAATATTTTTGGTTCCATTGTAATTGTTCATTATCTGATACTATGTTACTGAAGAATTTACAGGCATGGAACTTCTACTAATTTTGATCCTTCTATATTGAAGAGATTCCAAATATGGAAGATATATTATTTAAACCCTAATGTTTGAAAATGTCTTGGTGAAACATTTATGTCTATAATTAGATTGAGAAATTGATCAAGGATAGAGAAACCTTTGTCTAAAATTTTTGTTGAATAATTTCCAAGTGTATAATCTGTTGTTGTTGATGAGATACGGTCAAAGAAGTTTTTGGTTGGAACACAATGCCTCAAAATAGGTATGTAATCAAGGAATTTATAGGATACCTAGGATCAAGTATTTATATCCTCCTTCCACTTTGGATAAAAGAAAAGGGTTATTTTTATTGGAATCAGATTGGTAATATAATATCCCTTTTCTAAGTTCAAGTATTTTTATTCTTGACTTTGCACATTATTTATTACATTACAGGGTTGTTTAACTTCATATTGGTTTATTTAATTTTTTTATCAATGAAGTTTTTTTAACTTCTGATTCATTTAATTTATTCTATGTACTTACTTTGAACTTGAATTTTTTTAGACATGATAAGTTTTGAAAAAATAACACTTTGAGTGGGAGGAAAATTTCAAGTCATGATTTGAATTCAATTCACCCCCTCCCCCTCTTGAAGTGCACTTAGCTGAATTTATTGGGAAAACATGTGTCATGTCATAATATCTTCAAACCATGTAGTCCATATAAAAAATAAATAATACAATAGTTATAAATAAATCAATAAGATTAATTCATGGATAACCCATATTTTAATGAAAAGAAGTTTCATAATCAACTAATACAACATATCATTTCATCAAATTTTAAGTAATTATTGGGAAGATAGGTAAGTAATAATGAGGTTAAACATAATGTTCTTAAGGGAATTTAATGATGATGACATATTCAATTAGAATCATATATAGTATAGACACCGTCAATAAGGTAAAGAGACCCAAAATTAGAAATGGAAAGATGTTGATAACATAATTTAGAAGTGTCCTTCCCATAAATTTCTTCATATGTGATAAAAGAAAAACATATTTAGAGGAAATAGGGGAATGAAATGTAAATATTTATATTAATAATAAGAAAATATAATAATAATAAATAAATAATTCATGAAAATTTTCTAGATAAATATTTAGAAAGAGAATGTATTTTTAAATATATTTTGAAAAGATGTTTATGTACATTATCTTAATCATCATAAATGAGATATTGAGAAGAATAATATCTCATAAGGAGATGTGAAATTATTAAGTATACATAGATAGGTTAGAATATAATAAATAAGAGAAAATTATGAGAAGAAACATTTTAAACTCATAAAAGAGGTAATTACTATGGAATCCCCTTACCTTATATCACGTTTTTCTCCATCACACTTACACATCCTATATAAAAAAACTTAAAATTGTTAAAAAATTATTATAGAATTATTTTACATTTCTTTAAATTATTTTTTATCATTTAAATATATTTATTAACCTTTTATTAAATATAAAAAGACATGGTGGTATTTTGTTTCAATTATTTCATTTTTGTGTCAATATTTCAGTATTGGATGATTTTATTTATCTATTTGTTTCATTACCTAAAAAATCTTAAAAATATATTAAAATTTATCCATACATGAATACATACATACATGAATGCATAAATGAATGCTTGTATATATATATACATATATACATGTATACATAAGTATGTACACATATATTTTATATAATATAAACTAAATAACCAGTAAGGCAGGGATAAATAAAGTCATCATCCTTATAGGTGGTAGAATCAACCATGTTAGGATGCATCGAAGGAAAGAGATAGATGATATATATTTATATTAAAATTACTTTATTTATATAATATAATAGTATAATAAGATTAATATCATGTATATATAGTGATTAATTAGTTGGAGGATTAAAAAATTTAAATGAAAATATAATAAAAAAACAATAATAATAAATAGAAAAGATTTTTACATTATCTTTGAATATTAATCTTTTACTAAGGGGTATAATTCCTTAAAGGCTTGACGTTGTGTGAAACCAAAACATAACTAAGACTCCTTATAAGGATTAAGAGGATAAATATGGGAAGATATTGAGAAATGGGATGAATTTTTTAATGTGATTTTTCATTGGGTGAGAAGATGGTATTTTCTACTTGGAGGGGAGAGATATTTTGATGTAAATATTGAATATAAAATTAATTAATGATAAAAACTTGAAATAATGGCCTTTTATATGAAAATGAATGGTATTAAATTCCATTTTGGTTAAACATGAGTAGTTTTTACATCATATATGTTGTTTTTTCATGATGATGTCAAACATACATCATTATTATATCATATTTACATTTTTATTTATTTATTTTGTTGTTTCATTGTGAAAAATACAAAAAAAGGCCTAATTTTAAAATCATAATTTCTAGTATGGGAATTATTTTAGGAAAATAAATTTCTATCTATAAGAATATCATTTTTAAAATCCCCTTATCCATTACAATTCATGTTTTTACTAAATAAAACATTTCATAACATTTTTAAAACTATTATTTTAGGATCAGGAAATTAGTTTATGGATTTTAGAACTAAAATTTAACACTTTAAATTAAATTATTTAACAAGAAAATTTTATTTTTATTATTTTAAAATATATTTACATATATTACATAACATATTTTACCATTCACATGAAAATTAAACAAATTCAAAAAATTACAAAAAAAATAATTATTGACTAGTTTTGATATGAAGATTCTAAATTTACAATCTATTTTATTAAAATAAATTTATAGGTTTGGTAAATCTAATATTTTATTAAAATTTATTATACTAGTATTTTATAACTATAGAGAAAACATGTTACCAAAGTAATTACATTATTTGTAATGTATGAATTAAAAAATTATATTTATCAATTTAAATATTAATTTATGATATTTTAATATTTATAAATTAATATTTATTCAATTATATAGTTATTTAAATAGTTACCCACAATGATCACATTATTATTCAAATGGCTTGGTTACTATTACAATAATCATATTTTTAACATTTATATTTCCTTTAAATGCACCTTGAATCTTCCACATTTCACTAACTTAGTTTTCTATCAAGACTCTCCACATTTCATTTACAAAATGCCTATATAATTTATATTTATTTTCTTTCTTATAACATAAATATTCACAGATGTGGTATTTATGGGAGATCACATCCCTAAGGATTTTTAAATTTTTGTAATGTTATTTTCTTGTGTTTATTGACTCATTGTAATTTTATACAATTTTATAGAATTTATTTATCATTAATATATAATGTTCCATTATTGAAGAAATAACGTTAATTTTTATTATGCAGTGTAATTGGTACATTTATGCTATACATTATACTGTTCTTTATAAATAAAATGTATCTAAGTTTAACATATATGTGTTTTATTCATACAAATTTAATATTTAAAGTAATAGGCCATTAAAAAAATTGTAAGAAATAACATATAGTTTTATCCCATGTTGAACAAGATAATATTTAATTGTAATGAGAGTTTTACATATCATTTTGATAGAATGATTTGGGGAGAAAATAAAGTATAAGAGGGGAATGAATTGATTTTTTTATTTATCTATCTAAAATTTAGTCAATATAATCATATAGAGATAAAAAAGGGTAAGTATATTTCTCTAAGAGTGTAGTTATTCAATCATCCCAAAACCGTTGTGATTTGAAAGGAAATGTTGGTGAAAGATGGCCAATTTTATTGAATTTACAATATTATCCTTATTTTCATACTAAATTACCAAAATAATTATTTTCTTTTCTTTTAAAAAAATTGACTAAACAAGTTGAAAATAAATCATAATCAAGTCTAGATCTAAATATTAAAAAAAATCATTTTATTTATTTTTTTATTTTTTAAATTATTAAATCATTTATTTCTTTTTACTAAACTCTCACCAAAGTGTCAGACCATACCTTTTATGGCCTTCACTATTTGCATTGCTAAATTTGTTTTCATATTATCTGGTTTGGATAGCCCTTGTTTTCAATCTCAAAGAAATATTTTATAGACTATGTTTCACTTGTGATTACAGTTTATGTAAAAGAATCATTGAGTCTAGTTTTTTATGAAAACTCACATGATAAATGGATCCTTCCATGTGTTTGCATCCACAACTCAAATACTATGGAATATCATATTTTTCATTTTCCATGGTTGGTTTTTACTTATTTTAGAGATTCCTAACAAGACCAATAATTTTTCATACCATCCTTAGATCAATAATAGGGATTTTGGATCAGGAGTGAACCTAGATCACTAGTGTGTAATTCAACCACGTTTGAGAGTGTTTTATAATGATTTGGAATTGTCATTAAGGTAATTAAATGGAACTAAAAGGTATATAAAAAACATGATTAAATATTTCTTTTTTAGAGTTTTCTATTAGAATATAATGATTTTACCATATTATTATTTGAATAGTATATTAATAAAATTAATTTTTATTAATATTTTTTAAAAACAAACTCATTTTTTTTATCTTAGGGTAGAGAATATTTTAATAATTGGGTTTTATATCATAATTATTTAAGTTATAACATCTTTAATGGGTTTTTGGAAGTGATTTAAATTGATTAAGCTTATTACATATGTGATGTGATGTTTGGAGATGAATTTTAGTGGTTTAAAGTTATAAAACAATTTTTGAAAATTTTGGTTTTTAGTCATAAGGTTAACCAAGGGTATGTCATGGGATATTAATGATCTAAAAGGTTTCTTATTTTAAGTAATATAGAAGTTTTAATTTTTTTAATTGACTTTACATGTCAATAAAAGTTTCTATTTAAGTGTTGGAACTACCAGAAGGAGAGAATCTAGAAGTTGATTACTAATTTTGGATGATGATTATTGGGTGGCAAAACCAAGGTCTAGAAGTTTAGAAGCATCTATACCAAAACTAAGTCTATAGGAAGCAATATATTAGATGTAGATATATCTTTAAAAAGTGGGCTTGTGTGAAATTTTTCTATGTTAATTATCTTATATATTGGGATTTTTTAAAAGGAAAAATATTGTGTATGAAGAAAATATATTAAATAGAGTCCCCCCTTTTTAGAAAAATGGATAAGTATTGAGATTCACCCCATGAAATGTAAGGTTCATTTCCCTAATACATAAGATTAACCCTCGTGCATAAGGTTCATATTAGAAAAACTTTTTAAATTCACATACATAAGGGTAATTTCCCTAATATGTAAGAGTAAGCCTCGTATTTAAGGGTCCTCCCCTTTTGAAGAAAGGCAAGTGTTGAGAGTCTCCCTATGATACATAAGGTTTATTTCCCTGATAGGTAAGAGTAACCCTCGTATATAAGGGTCCTACTATTCATAAAAATTAGCAAAGTCCCGTATATAAGAGTTATTTCCTTAATACATATGAGTAACTCTCATATGTAAGGGTATTCCACTATTCAAAAAAATGGATAAGTGTTGATAGTTTCTTTATGATATGTAAGGGTCATTTACCTAATATATAAGAGTAACCCCCTTATTTAAGGGTGATTTTTTTCAGAAAAAAATGAAAATTACTGAAAATTTCTCTAATATATAAGGGTTCTTTGGTAGTGAGATTTGGAAAAGATTGGGAGTCACCCTATGATTCGTAAGGGCTACTCAGTTATCATGTAAGATTTGAATGGGATTTTTTAGAACATATTTAAGAGTCATCCTAGAATATTATCATAGCTATTCTATAATATGATTTCTAGAATGAGATGTTAATAGGGAGTTTCAGAAGTTATTTATACAAGGAAGGGGATTTCATAAGGATAGTTCAAGAATGATAATTTGGAAATTAAAAATTAAATCCATACTTTTCAAATATTTATGGGTGATAATTAAAGTTCACCTTGATATGTAAGAACCATACTATATATAAGGGTCCAAAACATATAGAATTTTTATGGATGATTTTTAAGGGTTGATAATATATAAGGGTCTTCCAAGGTTATATGTAAGGGTCATCCCATACATAGGGATCTATATGTAAGGGTCCTGATTAAGTTTGATGATATTTTTCAATTTTTTATAAAATATTGATGAATTAAGTAAATTAAATATAAATGGGAGTTAGAAATTTTTATATTAGAATTTAGTGAACACACCCTATAACTTCATATCGATCCCATTTTCATATCCAATAGATATATCTAATGATTGTTATCGGGTCTTCGTATCATTTATTAAAGGGGTAAGTATGTGTAATTTTAACTACACCTCGGTGTTTATTTATGGTTTTTCTTTCAATTTTTTTATGTCAGTTATGCCCAAAATTAAGGATCTTTTTAGATTATTGGATTTCTCTTGTTTAAAAAAATATTGGAAAGGGTTTCTTAGGGAATAGGGTTTTGGTAACTCTAAATAAATTGGGTGGCCTTTATATTACTAATCAACTTTCTAATTTGGTGATTTTATACCTGTGTTTTATCACTATTATTATTTTTAGCATGTTTTGTGATTTTGGTGACCTCACTCCATTAATTGGGATGGGATCACATTGGCCTAATAGTCAACAAGGACCACATATCTTGATTAAGGATTCATTGGTGGAGCCTTGGTTGAATGAGTGTCAATAGCCCTCTTTATGGATTTTTTGGTGGCATGAGTTGGATTTTCAAGATAAATGATTATTAATTTTTAAATAGGTATTAAAAAATGGGATTTTTTATGATAAGTTGATTCCTTAAATAAATGGTTAATATGGGATTTTTTGGTGATGGGGGTAATTTCAAGTAATATATTTGAAATAATATTTCCAAAAAAATGTAGAGTTTTCTAAATAATTTTTTATTCATATTTTTTCTAAATGCTAAACCTAAGAAAATATTATATGTTATTCCTTTTATAAATGTTTGATAGAGATGATTTGACTTTGTTTTAAAGAAAATATGGAAGGGATTGTTTGATATTTGTTTTTTTCTCTTTGACCTCATGTGGGAAATGACCTATTCTTGAAATATTATTTTCTTATTATGTTTCAATATTATGATTTAATGGTGTGATATTATCACTATATTATGATGAATGATTTTATAGGGATATATTACTATGTTATAGCATTTATATTTGGGTGTATGAATTTTCATGCATACAGGTGCATGAGTTAGCCAAATAATGTTCTGTTTTTGTATTAGGGTGATTGTGTGAGGTTTGAATTTATGTAAATAAACCCTTAAAGGGTAGGTATTGGTAAAATGGTTTGGTTTTTATGGAACCATTCATGGAAGTAGAGTAGTACTCTTGGGTAGATTGTTACAAGAATGAGATGTTCATGCATGGTTCGGTCTTGGGTGACCTAGGACTAGCATATGGTTTTTGGTGAAAAATCTTTCAATTTTGAAGGTGTTGGGTGCATAAACATGATTAATGAAAGTAAACATGAGAGTTTGGTGATGGATAATCCAAGTCTTGTACAAGTGATTATTTTATTCTTGGGATGTGTTGTTGGGATAGAGTTTCATTTTTTACACAGCATGTTTCATTGTTATAGTTGCAAACTATGTATTTTTTATGAGATCCAACTTTAAGTTATAAGGTGTGCCCAGGGATGTGAAATAATTATCCATGGGACCTACCTCATGTTGGTGTGGTTTGGATTATTCCATGGGACCTACCTTAGGGGGTGGTTTGAATTTTGTGAGAATTTGGATATCAAGATTCCCTCATCAAATCACTTTTTATTTATTTTGGATGTATGATTTTTCATGTAGCCTACCTAATGATAATATAGTTTAGCTTATTACATGGGACTTACCCTAAGGGGGATGGTTCAACTTGTGTGAGGTTGGTTATTGATATTCCCTTCTTTGATCACTTCCTATTATATTGAGATATATCAATATACATGGGACCTACCTCATGTTGGTGTGGTTAAAATCATGTGAGAAGTTGGTTATTAAGATTACCTCCTCAAATAACTTGTTGTATATTGAATAATGGAAATGAGATGTGGCCACATGACCCTTCCATGAGTGGATGGTTCAGCCTATGTGAGAGGTTGTATGTTGAGATTCCCTCCTCAAATTAATTGTGGTGCATGATGGGTTTCTTGTATTCTAGGGACTAGATATTAGAATTTCTTTCCCTAATGAGAATTCATTTATACCTAGGATGGGAAATTAAAACACCTTTCCCAGATGGGATTTATTATGACGTTTTGTTGATTGATATATTATTGGCATTGCCCAAATTAGGTGACGTCATGTGTCCTGGTGGGCTGGTTAGCACACGATGACCTAACACATATATTTGTGTGTGTGTGTTTATTTTGGTTATTTTTTCATGTGGGTGTATTAAAAAATCATGAATTAAACTCCTTATTTGTATTTTATACACATTAATTTGATCAGAGTACCATTCCATAAGTTGAGGTGATGGGGATTCCAACTGGGTCATTGGACTCACCCCCAATACGAGTACATGATATGGGTTTTGATGTAAATGTGTATACCTTCATGTTTTATTTTAGATATAGGTATTGAATGAATTTGGGAATGAGGTTCAGGTCTAGAAGGTTGTAGAGACTGAGGATTTGGTAGGGTGATTATGGGAGTTGGGATAGAGGCTGGTATAGTTCACTTTTTAGTTATTTTTAAGCATTTATGCTGGTTGGTTTGTCATTGGTTTATTTCTATAATAATACTTGGTATACTTATGTTTCTACTAATTCAATTTTTTTATGTTTTTTGCATCATATAGACTATTTTATTTCTTTTTATTCATTGTTATAGGGGCCCTCTTATCTCCCTGTTTCATGACCATCGATTTTGGGATTGTCTATTATAAATATGGGTCATGCAGAATTTCTAGTAGATGTGGGCATCGATATAGGGATTTTATAGAAGGTATAGTCTCAACATGATTGTTTAGGAACTTTCTACCAGTCAAAAAACATTGGAATATGGGGAGGCATGCATGAGGTCACATGGAAACCCCCACTCAGGTGGCGTTCGGGTGATTTGGTTCAGGGAGTCACAAAATGATATCTAAGTATGTTTTGTGATGGGATAGTGCCAGTTAGAGGTGAAGATAGGATTTCAGGACTTGAGAGGTAAACTAGTAGCATGCCTTTCCAGCATGGATTCGATTGAAACCCACGTTTCTAGGGGATGTCTAGTGTTGGGACTAGGTACTCTAGGATGAGTGAGACATTGGATCGATAATCCCAATGCAAGATAGATGAGACGTGGGAGGAGTCATAGGGATTGGCGATGAGCGAGTGAGTTGTTCATTAAGGATAATAGTGGGATGCTTAGAACATGTACTACACCAAAGTATGATTTTAGTGGTGATTTTTTTTGTGTTTAGTGGTGGTTAAATTTTTTTTTTTTTTTTTTAATTTTCAAAATTAATTAATTGATTAACTAATTTTTTATTTTCACAATTATTTAATTATTTATTTATTTTATTATTAATTATTATTTTATACCATGCACATGTCATTCATGCTTGCATGCATACATTTACCATATATTCCATGCATAAACTCAACATATATATGTGTTGGGTGGGATTTGAATCCCTTACCTTTTGGTTATTCTCTAAAGACTTTACCACTCTAGAAAACTCTCATGTGGTGAGTGAACAGAATTTAATATACTTATATATATATATAATAAATAATAACATTAAAGAATAATAATAATAAATAAATAATAATACAAAACAAATAAATACGAACTAAATAATTAATAATTAATAAATAAATAACATGATTAATAAATAATAATAAAATGATTAAAAAATATATAAATACATAAATAATATGTTAAAAATTAGTAAATGAATAAATTATAAATAATAAATAATTGTTAACAGTTAATAAGTAATAAATTAATTATTAATTATTAATAAATAAATAGTAGATTAGTAATGAATAAATAATGAATAAATAATAAATTAATAGATGATAAATTAATAACAAATTAATAAACAATAGATAAAAAAATAAGTAATAAATAAATAATATACAATACATTAAAAATAAATTTATAAATGACAATAATAAATTAATAATAAATATATAAAAAATAAAAAATAAATATATAATAATTAATAATTAATTAATAAATAATAAATAGTAAATAAATATATTATAAATTATAAATAAATAATAAATAATATTTCAATAAGAAATTAATAATAAATTCTAATTAAATAATAAATTATAAATAATAATAATTTTAAAATAAATTAATAATAAATACATAAACAATAAATAATTAATAAGTAATAAATAAATAAATAATGAAAAATAAATCAATAAATAATAAATATGTAGTAAATAAATAATAAAAAATATATCAAATATAAATTAATAATAAATAATAAATTAATATCAATAATAAATAATAAATTGTTAATTAATTACAAATATTATATAATACCAAAAAGGTATAGGAGCCAGACAAACCTGCTCCTACCAAAATTTATTGAAAAATAAAAGACAAGACATGAAAAAGTTAAGAGACAGGTTCAAACAAAGGTCATGCCCTCATCTAAATAAGAAAACTACAAATGAGGAGAATGGGATCATCCCCATAATCATGAACAGAGATATCATCAGCAGATTCCCATTACGACTGAGAATTATTCTGATTAAAGTGTAAAAAGTATTTTTCCTTGAGTTTAACCTGCTTTGGAATGATCTCTGTATGAGAAGACACGGTAGAATGACCACATCCATGCGTAGCCACCCAATCATCACCACATCCTTATCCATAATTTTTTGGATGATGCCCCTATTTCCATGTCTTGGTTTTTTGTGAATCCCCATCCAGTTCATCCCCCTCTAGGTGAGAAATTATCTCTATGAGAGGCTTCCCCTTAGAGTTAGGATATGGCCTATGTGAATCTGGAGAGACATCTGTCATCATCTTGCTCTTTCCCTTGCTGGATAAAACATACTTTAGTTCCTCTTCCACTTATTTTTGTACTTTAGCCTTTCCACTACCTAGCATCTCAAGTTCCTTCACAGAATCATCAGGAATCGAGCTTCCAACCACAACTTCCCAAGACTTACTGGAAGACTCGGGACCTCTTCTAGATAAGGGGTCCTTACTACTTCCAGAAGTTCCAATAATAACTCCAGTGGAGTTTCCCTCATCTATATTGTTATCTTTAACATTTTCCTCTTTGACCAAGGAGTTCCATTCCTTACCATCCATGGTATCATCCCTTACAAGGAGATCATGAGGACATTCAAAGGAATCCCCCACCAAAGGAGTAGGCCCCTATTTTCCAACAATATCTTATTTAATATTAGAAGAAGTCTCAGTTATGAAATTATTCTTTTGTAAATTCTCAAATTCCATATTCTTGGAAGAACCAACTTTATTCATCTATATCATGAGGACATGTCTGCATCCTAAAACATAATGTCTAACCACTTTACATAAATTACAAAAATAGGGAACAACTTCATATTCAAACTCAACTTCAATATTTAATCCATCAACCAAAAGAGTGGCGTTACTTGGCCTTGGATGAAGATGATAAACATCAACCAAAACCCTTTCATAATACCCAAATTTTCCTATAATAGTATTATCATCAAGCTTCATAGGTTCCCCTATAAAAGAAGCAACGTTATTTAATATTATTAGATGCTAAAGAACCTAGATGATCCCAGGAATATGTACCCAGATCTATGCATTAGTGGGCTTTTGATTAAAAGGATTGAAATAAATCTCCCATACTTAAATCCAAAAGGTACCTAGATTGAGATTATAAAAACTAAATTTCGAAGAATCATATTAATGCAGTTAAAATTTAAAGACAATATGAAAATATTATTTTCTAATCAGAATTATTTTCGAGTCATTAAAACCCCGGATTCGACCAAGCTTCTATTTTAAACCATCCACATTAATTGGATTGTCCCCTTTGGAAAGGATCAATAAGCCAATGAGTGTAAATTGACACAAATAAATCCTTTTATATAAAACAACTCAATCAATAGAGATAATAAATCTATTGTTCTCATTTCATGATATTTTTTGTTCATTATCAAAACAAGTTTGAGGAACCACTATCCCTCCTAGATAAAATCTCTGCAAAATAGATGCCCTTCCTATGGACCTCACATAGTAGAGCATATGAAGAAGCATCACTAGCTGTATAAAACACCAGATCACCATATGAAAAAGAAAACAAAGGGTTCATAGGTACAATATCCACGCACAGGACATCCTCATCCCAAAAATCATAGGAGACCGAAGCCTAATCTATTGCCTTAGGGTTCATAAAAACATCCATTCAAGCTGTGTAAATTCACTCCCCAACCCGATCTACCTGATTTGTGGTCTTAGGGTATAGAGAAACATATTCACAAGGTGGATCAATATTAACAAATATATATAAATATAGAAAAATATTCAGAAATACATATAAATATCCATGCATATATATAATTAAATATAATTTTAAATCTATATTGATAAGTATATATAAATTACAAATAAATATACATAAATGTATAGAAATACGTAAATATATATATATATATATATATAATAGATAATGAATCATAAAAATAGGGAATAACAAAACAATTAAAACATCATAAAATCAATAGGAATGTAAATCCATAGAAAAAAAATCATAAACAACCTAACAAACATATGAAGACACTCTTAAACGAGGCTCAAATCTCATTAAATGTTCAATAATCATGGTATCTGAACCAAAAAACTATGTTTTTGAGTCATTTTAAGCCTTTGGGAAATACAAAAAATGATGATGGAATCCCCCTATCAACATGAAGTATATCTATTCATAGAATTCAATTTCATTTGTGGTAGTGACCAAACAGACACCCGAGTCAAAATTTATGGTCATTTGAAGTTCATGTTCGATTTTCATCTTTTATTAAAACTATAATATTTTTTCTTCTATTATTTATTACCAAATTATAATTTAATGTCCATATAGATCATTTCGTATGCTTCAATTTTACTGGATGTGAAGTTCAAACAAACTCCATGATCAAAAGTTATCTTTATTTGATATTGAAGTCTAATTTTCAACTAATTTAATAATTAATTTATGTTTCGAAGAATTACTAGCCAATACTTATAAATAATTAATAATTAACACACACTAATTAATTAAAACATTAAATAATAAAAAAAAATCATTATAAATTATAAATAATAATAATTAATAATAAATAATATTTAAATATATAATATTTCATATTTTTTCAATTAATTTAGCAGTGGATTTTACAAAAAACAGCTAAAAACTAAATTTTAAAAAATTAAAAATTTTAAAAAATAAGATATAGGGGAGGTTTTTGAAAAAATTACACTAAAAAATAATAAATATAATAAAAATAAATTTAAAGGTGGTTTTTAAAACTTCTACTAAAAAACAAATATGAAATAATTTTTTTTTGAAATATTTTGTGGTGGTTTTGAAAACCTCCACTAATAATGTGCGGTGAAATTCATTTTTTTCATGTAGTGACAATATAATCACTTGTGGGTGGTGTTGTTTGACATGTTTCCTCATTAGGATCCATTGTTAATTTAAGAAACTTATATAATATTCGATTCTTTCTTGAATACATTATAAAAAGTGATTGGGTTCATTTGGATTTTTGTGGCCTGTTTGATTAACAATTGATTATGATTTATTGGCCTCTATAAGGCAATGATTTTAGGATGGTTTGTTTCTAAGAAATAAAACCATAATTTGAAATGAAAACTTTTGTGGGGACATAGGGATTATGTACAATGGTTTTTTAAGTTGTTTTTAATTGAAATGGATCATGGTGTTGGTGATTTTTTAATTGATATAAATTTTTTGATTTTGAGAAAATATGAGGGTAAAGATTTGAAATTGGGTTTCACTATGGTTATTGAAAACAAAATTAGACTTTAATAAAATAAATAATCATTAGGGAAGGATATTTTTGATATTTCATTATTGGTGGAAAACTTTTGTAAACTTATGAGAGTTTTAATTACAATGAAAATATTAAGTTGTTTTGAATAAGAAATTAGTGCCTAGGTAGACTGGGTTTCTTGGATTTTAGTATTTTGACC
Source organism: Viscum album (assembly GCA_963277665.1). Classification (NCBI taxonomy): domain Eukaryota; kingdom Viridiplantae; phylum Streptophyta; class Magnoliopsida; order Santalales; family Viscaceae; genus Viscum; species Viscum album. The sequence continues at coordinate 40,211,686 of OY728150.1, forward strand.
TAGAGTGACCCAATTATTGGAATTTTGTTCCTAGATGTTTTTTGTGTTATTTATAAATACAAATGATATGGATGGGTATGGAATAGTTTGGAATGATGTTGGAAAAAATCAAGTGGTGATTGTATAGATTAGGTTTACTTTCTTTCCAGTAGTAGATCGGGGATGACCTGAGTGTTTTAATTATGCATTTAGCAGGTATTTCATGATTGTTTCAAGAGATTCATGTGTTTAGGCTCATGGTATGGATAATTTATGTTGGACTTGAGTAAACATATTTAATATTTGATGGTTTTATAGTTGGAAAAAAACTATTTGAGTTTTGGTAGGCGATTCTTATGGTTTGGATAACTATTCGCCAAAACTGACCTTTATAAGTGAAGTATTATTGTGGGGAGCATAATAATAAAAAATATGAATTAATTTTCAGCACTTTTGTGTCTTAGTATAAAAGGTTTCTATTGATAACATAAGAACCTAGCCTTAATACAATAAATAATCTTGAGTTTTAATGAAGAATTCACTTCCTTACATTTTGAAGATTTTTTTGGTTTATAGTTTTCTTGAATTTGGTCATCAATCTTACATAATTAAATGTTAATTAACAAATTGGAAAATTCCATTTAGTATCCATTTTTTCAACAATGTAAAACATTTAAAATATCACAGGTTTTCTTTTCATGACATATCTTTGTGATTTTCATTTTGACCTCATCCTTTCCCCTAATCATCCTTAAAAACCTATGAAAAAAAATTAAAAAAACATTAGATGAGCATAAAAATATTAGTAAGGGAAAAATAAAATAAATATAGATACCTGTTAGTGCATGAATATTCATAAAAATTTGACTCTTTCAAAATAAAGTTTGAGTATAAAATAAACATTTTCTTACCCAGGAAGTAATCTTTGTAGCTCAAATCCTTTAATAAAACGTTTTATAAGAAATATTTAAGGAAAGAATAAAACTCATAATGGTTTTTTGAAATCATGAAAACTTATGAAAACATTTACAAAACTGTTATATATTTCACCATTAAGTAGTAGCATATAATTTTATTTAAAAATAATCTAATTTCTTACCTTTTTTTAAAATCATAATATTTCCATAAAATCAAATTGAAAGAATATATAAATCATATAGGTAACTTGATGAATCATTTTCACATAACTCTTAAAATTACACTTACAAATGGAATGTACTTCATGGTTAAAAATTGGAATTACCTTCTTCCTTGGTTTATAATGGAACCACCTGTCATCATAAATAATTCCCATGAAACATACATAATCCTAATACATGAAATCTTGCATCATAGAAATATTCTTTACATCTATAAGAAAACATTTCCATATATTTAAATATCCATTTCATTTAATTTTTTTTAAAAATACTGAGAATAAAGGGAAGGAGGGTTTTTATTTGAAGAAAAAATGAAATCTTTTAAAGGAATACAAACATAAAATAATTTTTGGGGCTTCATAAAAATCCATTGACACCATAAATGTAAAAATAGATCATTTCTTTTATCTTCTATAAATAAGGTCAAAAAATTCCATGAAAATATTACTTTTAAAAGGATTTGTAATAAAGTAAAAAGTGACATAAAATTTCATTTATAATAAATTTATTTCTATATAAAAATATCAATAAAAAAATTAAGAAAATGTATATTGAATAAAAATATTTAAAAAAAATCTTTAAAACATTTAAAATGGGGTTTTAAGTTAAAATGTCCCTTAACTCAAGTCTAACTCATCACGTACATTTTTTATCTCACTTAATAATAAACTTATGTTAATTATTTACTTTATTAAGAAACTTTTTCAATTTTATTATTCTTTTTATTTTATTTTTCACCATTTTATGTTCAATTACATAATCATTTAAGTTCATGTCAGACATTTTGATAATATTCATCTCAAATGACCAAAATGACTATAGTAGGTTAAATTTTCTCAATGAGATCATTATTAAATAATATACAAAATAAATATCATGAAATAATTTTCATCTTTATATATTAATTATAATTTTAAAACTAACCATGAAATATTCTTATGAAAAAATGAACTATGTTACATTCAAGGAGACAGTCGACTATACATATGCATAAGTAACATTTCCATTTTTTATCAATCATTATTGAAATAAGGTAGGTATTATTTAATCTTTCAATAGTTATAATTATATATAAAATAAAATATAATTTCTTTAAATAAACTTACATATATTATCCATGTGATTCGGTGGTTAAAAAATTAATCATATCACTTTGTGGAGGTGGTAGTCCACACATACACACGAACGATGTTATCGTTTTTGAATGGTTTGAAATGTAAGAAAATATATGAAATAATAATTTTATAGAATGATAAATGTTTAATTAATATCATATGTATACATTAAATCAATCAATCATAAATATCTACGAGTGGTAGTGATGGAAAATGAATTACATCGGTTTGCGAGGTGGTAGTCTGTCATACACACGAACGATGGTTTTGTTCCCCATTTGATGGAAGGGTAGATAGATATAGGTTATTATATTAACATAAAAAATATTTATATGGAATATATTCTCGTTATTATTTCACCATTTTCTAATAATATTTAAAATAGTTAGAAGAATAAATAAAATGAAAACGCTAAGTTAAGAATTATACCTCTTCTTTGAAAAACCTCTTAAGGCTTACACCAAAAGTTTCATAAGTTGGATTTCTAATAAAAACAATACCTTTAAGTTGTGGGGAGGGATTTAAGTAATGTTTTTTAGGGTATTTCCTAAACCAAAAGTCTTGTGTGAAGAAATATGAGAGTATGTGCCCTTTTATAAGTGAGGGGAGGGGCATTCTGGGAATTACATAAAATATTAAATTAATATAAATTAATTTTCTTGAAAAAATGGTTCAAAATATAATTATTTATAATATTGGATTATTATGGCCTAAATACTCTCACACAATAAAATTTTGAAAAGTTTAGGTGATGTTTTTATCCTTATCATTTGGTTTTAAACCCCCATTAACCACTTTGACACTTACTATGATATCAAGGTTTTTTAAACTAAAGGAGTCAATAAGGTTACAATAAATAGACCATGGTTGATATTGAAACCATATCCCACTAAAGTTTCTGAATATTATATTTTTTTGGAATTTTAAATCATTTAATAAATCATTATCTATTATAAAATATCATTAATGTCAATTTTGGAACTATTTAATTATTTTGACTTTAAAAATAATGTGATAGAAAATGAATTAGAATATAATTCTTTTAAACCTCCCTAAAATGTTGTATTTATCTAAAAAATTCATGGAAAAAAATATTTAATTTAAATTATATCACTTTTAATATTTTTAAAACCATTTATCTTATTTTTCTATTAATTGAATAAATAATTTGTTAGTGTTGTGTAAGTATTTAAGGTAATTATTTCACCCCTAAAAATTATAAATAAATTAACATGATAAAAAAGTTATTTTAACTTTCAAATAACTATTTATAACTGAACATAGCATCTGTTTTTCCCTATGTCAGAATATTTAGATATAATAAGACAAAGAGAATGATATTTTTGACTTTTATTTACATAAAATATTATAAAGGTAAAAATCATGGCCAAATGGAAACAAAAGGTAATAAATTATAATTTTATATGATTATCGATGAGATATAATCATCCAATAAAAGTAATTCATGTTTAATGATTATTATTTTAGTCCTTATCTTATTATTTTTAACATTAAATACCTGATTTACCTTTACTGAGGTTATAAAAATTTACTGAGGTTACTATTCATAATGACAAAAAATAAAAGGACCTATTTACTAAATTTGAACCTCATAATTAAAAATATAGAATCAATATTTTAAAATTTAATTCAAAAAAAGTGGAAGAATTTAATTTAAAATTAAACCTGAAAAAGTGATGAAAAATTGTTTTTTAGAAAAAAATATTTTTGGTATAAAAAGGATTTTATACAAAATTAAAATATAAAATTCATTCCAAAGACCGTAATTGGATTATTATTAATAAAAATAACTAATAAAATTTAAAAAATAATCCATAATATAATTGTTACTTTATAAATACTTTAATATAAAATACAGTTGTCAATAAAAATCAATAATTTTTAATATTCATTGAAAAATAAAATTTTTTAGAAAATTCTCAAAAAATTATCCTAGTATAATTTTGAAATGATAAATTCAAAAAAAATTATTTCTTCAAATTAAAATTCTATAATTTGGGGAATTTTTTATTAAATAAAACCATATAATACATAAAAACCAATTTGGTTAGAAATGATTCTTTTTTACTTTTGACTTAAAAATTACATACTTTTATTATAATGAATATAAATCTATAAAATATATTTGATAAATATATGAAAATGATTTATCTAAACATTACCTGGGTTTTTATTGAGAATCATATCATTATTGGGTGATGGTGATGAGTAGAGTGATGAGGAAATTTGTTTTGGGATCCAAGAGTGTTTATGGTTAACTTGGTGTGTGATTTTAATGACTCATGCTTCACATAAAAATATATTACTTATTATTATATGAATATTCATATCGTATCACTAAAATTCTTGCTGAAACCATAAAAAAAATTAGTGTCTTTGGAAGCTTAGATATATAAACAAGTGATTCATAAAAAAATATACATAATCTCCCACTTAGTACTTTGTAACTAGAACCCTTCTTAGACATATCATACACAGTACCCTTCTTCATAACCTTGTGAAAATTAAAACATAAGAAGCTGTGAGATCAAATGTTCAGTAAGTTTAAACATGTGAGATATTAATCAATGACCATTTGTAATTATATCATGTGCATAAGGTTATGAGAAAATGAGATTTTCAGTGGAAAATCATACCCAAAAATTCATAGATAAAAATGAGGAGTAATGGAATGAAACATTAATGAGTCAAAAGATCAGGTAATAAAAAAAATCAATCATGATCCATGAGTTAAAATCATAATTATAACGACATCTTATGATAGTGTAGAACCATCATAGGAATAGAAACCATATCATATGTGAAGGTTAACTACAGAGACAAACATATCATAGTGGATCAGTAATCAAAATTATGTTCCCATATCATAGTGGATTAGTAATTTCCATATGTTTCCCATAAAATAGTGGGCCAGGTATCAATAACTATTTCCCATAGTTGATCGAGAACATTAACTTGTTTCCCAAAATTATCTAATGAGATATAATATATAAGTATCACCTCTTAAGGGACTTCTATCAAAGGGGTGAAGTTACAGTGAGCAGAGTGTCCATGGAAGAGAATGTGGCGGACCCCATGACTAAAGGCCTATCTCAACAGAAGCATGAATATCAAGTGAGATCTAGCAGGTTAAAGTCTGTTAGTTGTTCACTCTATTATAAGTGGGAGTTTGTTGGAGTTGGTGGCCTAGAACCAACTAATTTTTACTTTATTCATTAATAACTACCTTATCGCATCTTGATTGTTCTTCTACGTGAAAATTCATGTGATAATGTCCTCAAGACAACTATTTCATTAAAGGGTCATAGCGGATCCCTAATATTATGAGATCCCGGAAGTGCCATAACATTGTTCTTGAATATTTGTTCTATGGCCAGAAGATTTTATTTCAGGGACAAAAATAATACATGCCATTAGGGGTGAGGACTCATAAAACCTTGAGGCACCTTCTCATGGTGTGAAACCTTGGTAATATCTAGGAGGATATTATGAGAATGAGACATGCTAGTAGGAAATCCACATTTCACAGTGTCATTGGATGTTCCTATCTGCAGACGTGTGTACTGGTCCTTAGACTTTAATATTATTATTAATGGGTATTACAACTCGCACACTTAGATGTATTGACGAAAACTATGACGACACACTATTCGCAGTGAGGTAGGATACGTTGGGTGTGTCATGAGTGAAACTGTAATAATAGATAATGTGAGAAAGGATTTGTCTGTTCTGTTCCATAACGGAAGTATATATATTAGGCCCTTTGATGGAATTGATATAGCCTAAATAAATCCTTGGAAATGGTAAAGTATGGGAGAGTTCAATTATGGAAATTCAAAGAAAGAATAATTGAGCACATGGGTTGATGGAACTAGCATTCAACATACTTGATTCGAGATATCATGACAAAGGGATTATATTACACTGTAAACATTCATATGAGGTGACACGTCATTGCAACATTAACTTCTTTCTCTATGGGTGCCTTGGTGTTTTGCTAGACGCTAACCTTGGACTTTAGGCAGGCTCCACCTAATTCCACTGAGAAAGAGGCCTAGAGGGTCACACACTAAGTGTGTCCATGCACCTCAATTAAATATTAATTTATCAAGTTAAATAAAGATTATTCCCGACAATGGTTTAATGATTATTTAAGGATTCTTGATCGCATTTATTTCGACACTAGTTATTTGAGAGAATATATTGTGGGCAAAATAATATATATTTATTAGCGATTAATGCAATTATATTTATTTAAGATATAAATATCCATTACTCAAGGTATAGTAAATGTGGTGGAGGAAATAAAGAAAAATGAAAACAAGATAAACAAGCCGTGTATATTGAATGTACCGCAGTGTAGTTTTCATGGAAAATGAGTACACGCCGTGTATTAATGATTACATGCCGTGTAGTTTTTCCAGTCAGGATTTTGAGGAAATAATATTGTTTTATTAAGTGATATTTATTATAATCAGAGTGGGCGCATGTTAATAAATTAATCATTTGACATGGGGGATTTCAATAAGAGTTAATGAAATAAATAAAATGCGTAACGCATTTATTTATTGTCATAACACTATAACCTCAAACCCGATTATAAATATCCTCAAAACCCCAAAACATTTCCCTAATCATTGTGCACAACAATTTTGGAGAGTTCTCTCAAGGCCAAAAGAACCCCTTCCTCCAAGAACGCTCTCAAGACCGAGAGAGATCCTCCTCCATCGAATCAAGGTGATAGACGACAGACATCGCAAGCGAAGGCTTTTCCACACTAGCACCCAAAAATCCCTTCGGGGATGTCCAGAGATACATGGAGCTCATTTGGATCACTGCTAGAGGAATACTACACTTGGATTCTACGAAGCAACGACGGATCAAATCAGATCGTGACCGGAGACATCAATGAAGAAAGAATTCCATCAAGGTAATTCTTGTCAATTAATTAAATTAATTATAACCAATAAATGATGATCCTATCTTTATGTTTCTGGGAATCCCTCCTTATTTTTAGATCTTCGTTCTATTACAAAGATCCGACATTTTATTATCATGACGGATCTCGGATTGATCATTGTTAACGATAAAATTAAAGTTGGTAAAACCCACTAATGCGCTTCCACTGCGCCTGGAACCTACACCAGGTACATAAAACCTTTTTAAATTATGTAATGAATTATAACTGTGGCTTATCATTTGGGATTGACACCTTGCCTTTCTAAAGTATACGAAATGTTCCCTATCACTTTTCTAAGGAAGTACATGCCAAACCCAACACATGTTTTCACTTTTGATGAAATAGAATTGGAACATGATTTATCATACTGTGAAAAATTTATCCAGATTCTGGATACTAGAGAAAAAGTATTGAGGAATTAGTCAACTGGGTTGGTAAAGGTACTGTGGAAAAATCATAAAATTGAAGAGGCAATGTAGGAACATGGGGAAATTATGATGAAGAACTTCCCAAATATTTTTATGAGGTGATTTTATGGAATTTTTTGGATGTAATTTTTTTGAAGTAGGGAATAATGTTAACACCCCAATATTTCACCGTACATTTTATTTTCAAATAAATTCAATAGCTTGTGTTGCATGCAACACCCAATTCCAATGCACCACAATCAATAAATAAGAGAATGTAATAACCTATATATTAAAATTGAGGTAATATATAGTATTAACCAAATTATTAAATTTATATATTTAATTTTTTTACATTCATACAACATATTTTATAGGTGTCAGAAAAGAATGAATCCAATTTTACACAGTAAAAGACTATATTTTTCTAAAGATAGTTTGCCTCATTTTGATGGATTAGTTGTTTAAAATATAGTTTTTCACATATTTTTAAATTCTATTTGAAAAAATAAAATTATTATTTGAAAAAATAATATCAAAATATAATTTTTTTCAATTTTTTTTATTTTTCTGATAAGATTTATTTTATGATGAATTGTGATAAAATATTGCATTTTAATTGAAAAAAAACGTTTTCATCTAAATAATTTACAGTATTAAATTATATTTATAATTGTTTTTTAAGTTTAATTACATTATTTTTTATCATTTAATAAAATATAGGTTATTTTAATAAATTTCACATTTAATTTGAATATAAAAACATTTCAATATTTTTAATGTTTTCACTTTAAAAAAATTGTTTTCTCATTCTGACAATGAGATTAATTTAAAATTAATTACCGAAATTTCTATGTTTTCAATTTTAAAAAATGGATTATATATTTTTAATCAATGGTTCCAAATTATATAAATAGGTTTTTTTTGGACTTTATGAATATTAATTTTAGTAATTTTTAGTAACACGGTTAAAGGTAAATCAAATAATTAAGGGTAAAAAAAGTATTATAAATATTAAAACATTACCATAAAACCTATCCTATTTTTATTGGATGAGTGATTATAGATATAAATCATCTTTTGGAAAATTTTATGGCCTATTGGAGCCACATCGATGAATTTATCCCTTTAATAGTATTTTATTCAAATAAAATCCAAATATGTCACACTAATGTTTTTAATAAGTATTGCATTTTTAATATGTAGTTTATCAGAACATATCCTAAAATATAAAAAGTCATTTGAAATATATAATGTCTATATTCACTGTGGGGTCCTGAAAAATCTGCAAAGGGAATTTTACCCAAATCCCCCAAAGAATTGGGGTAAAATAATCAAAGAGGAGACACAAAAGGACCAGTTCGCAAACCGGTCCACCAAAGCACAACGTGGCCAGGCACCGCGAAGGCACCCCCTCCGCGAACTGGTCCATGGGAGCACCGCGTAGCACCCAAGCACCGCGAGGCACCCCCCCCCCCCCCCCCTCCGTGACCCATTGTCGTTCACAAAATGGAGGAGGAGGGCCTCCGTGATAATGAGGCAGGATGGGCACCAATCCGGTTCACCATCGTAAACCGCCCCAACCGCGGACCGTGTCGACCGGCTCAAGCCATACCCACTGTCATTTGCAGAATGGAGGCAGAACCCTCCGCAGCCGCGGAGCACTCCCTAAGTTCACCTCACGAAGGAGGGGAGCGATCGATACCCACCGCGAATCGCGGATTGACCAAGTCAGCTATGAACCGGGTATTTGGTAATGGGCCTCTGCAAAAGGTGCTTCATGGCCACAGATACATTCCTTTCCCTACTCTATAAAAGCAGACCAAGTGGGAAAGAAAAAAAAATGAGAGAGGATCGAGGATCAGATCGGATTCGGAGGAAGGAGATCGATTGAAGGAAGGCTTCAGATTTTTCAAATAGTGAAATTCCCACCCGCGAACCACAGTAGGTATAGGAATTAAAAAGGAATTGGAAAATGCATAATAATTTGGTGAACTGCAAACCTAAATAATAAAAAGGAGAACCGTGAACCATACCCCCTCCGCGGATGACTTCCCCACGGACCAGGGAGTTCATGCCTCTTTTTCCATCCGTCGTACCGCGTAGAACCCTCCTCCGTGGACGAAGCCCTGACCGACGAGCCTCCGATTGGCGTCGCCCATGGCCGTCGCTGCCCGCCTGGAACCCTCCATGAACCACCCTTGGTCACGAACTGAACCCGAAGCCATGAACCACCCTGGTTTGAGGATTGATCCCGAAGCCGCGAACCATCCTGGTTCACGGATTGAACCTGAAGACGCGAACCACCTTGGTTTGCAGGATGCCCATCAGTCCGCGGACCACCCTGGTTTGCGGACGGCATCCCCAGCCGCGTGGCACTTCCCCACATGAAGGGCGCCACCACCAATATCTCTCGGTGGCTACCCAAATACTTCAGTGTTCTCATTTCCAGATCCAGGTAAAATCCTTCTGATCCATCCAGGTCCTCCGTGACTCCCTCAATGGCCTATTCATCGGCCCCGAGCCAAGGCCTCCACAAGAGCCACCAGATCTGTGTGGTGTAACTTTCAGGCGCATCAGCGCGCCGTTTTTAATTCACATACCCACGGTAAACAGGATAAAAGTGGTTTCCCCGACTCTTGGGTGGATTCCCGAAGCATTCCTGGGTTCACATTCCCACGGTAATGCGGGGTCCGAGCCCAAGAGCCCCCTTCCTGCCTCTACTCGCTAGGACGGGGGACCGCATGCTTCAGAGGTCGAGCACTTCTCCCCTCCCCAGAGAGGGGGTGGAATATCCATCTGAAGGTAGCCATCCCCATGCACCTCGGTTCTTCCCTCGGTATCTCCCCGGGGAATAAGAGAGGTGAAGGGGACAGGAGCACCCCCCTTTCCCTCTCCCTCTGGGCTTTGTCTCCGCGGGCGTCCATCATGGAGTAAGCCCCGACCTTGAGGGCATCCATCTTGGAGTAAGACCCGACCTTATGGGCCTCCTCAGAGTGTAATCCCCATTTCATCACCTTCTGGGCCTCCTCAGAGTGTAATCCCCAATTCATCACCATGGGCCGCCTTCATGCGTAAGCCCCATTCCGCTTCTCATGGACGCACCATTCACGACGTGATCCTCTGGTCCCTGCTGCCTCTTGTTTCTCACACCGAGCATGAATCACGTGGGCTTAGAGTAAGCATCGACCATGACATCCTCGTATGGGCCTCCTCAGAGTTAAGCCCCAATCCATCATTCCGGGCTTCCCCAGAGTGTAAGCCCCAAGCCCAAGCGAACTACGTGGACTTTGATCCCTGCCTCCTAGACAGGGTACGTAGGAAGCCTCCGTGAGGTTCAAGACCAACACCCATCAGACCACCTGGTCTCTCTTCACGTTGGTTCCCCGACACCTAAGCGAACTACATGGACTTTGATCCCTTCCTCCTAGACATGGTACATAGGAAGCCTCCATGAGGTTCAAGCCCAACAGCCAACCGATCCGATCATCTCCACATTGGTTTGCCACGCCACTCCTAGTGCTGACTCAATCGAGTCCCAACCCTTCAGGGTCATTAATCCAATGAGGGATGGTAAACCTCGGGAATAAATGATTCCGAACCCCTGCATCTAGTTGACCATTGCCCACCAGGGTTGAATCCATGGATACTATGTTTGGGTATAAACCAAAGATTCGCGAACATATGAATACGTCTTAAATATATAAGAGAGTCCCGGAATAGGCAATAATTCCCCCCTAAAAAATGGTGCGATGAGCCCGAATTCCCATCCTCTCGACCAATGTGAGTTCTTAAGAGTCGCTGGTCAGACCATCTAGCGAACGCCTACCTTTGGAAAGCAGGTCCATCAATCATTGGATACGGAGCCGTTGGCTGTTTCGTGGCTGAAAGACCAAGAACGAGACAAAAAATGGTGAACCCGATGTGAATCTTTAACCAAACATGACGGGTTCAACTAAATCTCACCTAGTGCCCCCTTATGCTCCAAAGGAGGGCCAAGCAAGGTCATTAATTGCGCATGGGATTATGAGATGCTGCTTTGATGGGTTTGCTGCTTGTTTTTGATAAAATGTTTAACAGGCACTACTTCTAGAACTCCCTTAAATCCAATGGCATCGCAAAGGAACTCACAAGTTTGGGCTTCCAACGATGCAAGGACGAGGCCTCCTCAACAATGGAGGACCCTATCACCCACCCAGCGTCTTCAACGCTGGGTTTTGGACACGCGGATCTAAGAGTACCACACGAATGGTATTCTCCCAACGGTGGAGGCAGCCATGCACTCCCTCCAATCCGTCAAGGCTCGTCGGTCGCCTTCCCAGCAGCGACTATAAAGGCGGACCCAGACAGCCCCCATCACTGTCTCCAACCATTTCGAGAGCCTATCCTCGAAATGGGACAATGCATACCTCCCTTATCTTAGGGTGGCAGATGAGGTCGACGTTGAGGACTTCATCCCTCTCGAACGAGGGTTCCGCCCCAAGGCCCCCGCCGAAAGGCGTCATCACGGTCACGCCGCGACCCAACATCCTCGCACCGAGGAAGATGTTTCCCTAAGGATTCATGCCCACGCTCCCTGAGCTTTGGCCCCTCGGACTGCCCGACGAGGGCGGAAGACATACAATCGGGGACCGGTCATCACCCTGGTCTCTGAGGAGGAGATCCACTACTCAGCCATGGAGACGTAACATGAACAGGCACTTACACCTGTTCGCTCCTCGCGAGCCCTCCATCCAGACATGGCGGCATCGCAGGAGCCGGCGCGTATCCCCGCCGAGCTCCATCAAGCCTGTCGCTCACGTAAGACGGCACTTACCAAGCAGACACCTCTCCCTGCCCAGGGTCCCGAAGCCCACCAGCTCGACATGGTGGCGACTCGGCACCTACAGAACTAGCTCCTGGCATTTGCTTCAGACGCCCGCCATCCTGATATGGTGGCGATCAACAAATCCCGCTACCCAGATGTGGTGGAAAATCAAAGGCGGGCACGTCTTCCCACCAACAAAGGCCATCGAGTCAATACTGTGGGAAACCAATATATGCAGGGCCAACTCCCTGCAGATGCAAGTAAAGTCTGCCACCCTGATGTGGCGGTAAACAGAGAGAGAAACCGGCGTATCCCGGTATAGGGGCAGATTCGTTCACCTGCCCTGACAAAGGAGAACTTTCATTACCCACTGACCACTGGAGGACTGGGGTAGGATATTCCTACTCCGATACTGGAATGGGACTTCATACTTTTTCTAGCCAAATATGTCTCTCTACATATCCTGGCAATGTTGGAGGAGCAGGTATCAATCCCAGATCATATATTGCAGACTTGCCAGCATGTAATTGCATCAGTGGCAACATCAAGGACTCGGGCCCGTGAACCCATCTCCCCAATAAAGGTGACTCATCTAAGAGATGAGATAGCCACCTCGGAGTAGATCTTCATCCCTTCTTCAGCCCAGGAGGGTTGCCGGCTATATTCTGCGATGCAAGGGAAACCGGATCGAGAAGCTTTACTCGTTCCAACTGGGGGACACCCGTCCATTATGGTGGATGCTCTAGAGCAGGCATATATCCCTGCTAAAAGTCAAGATGTTTGTCGGCGTATCCCGGCAACATCACGAGACCCAATTAGACAGGGACCCAAAGGAGGTGAAGGCCGTTGTCAACAGCAGACGATCCTTGTTGCCAGAAAAAGAGCGCCCCGAACGCACTGAAGGCAGCCGGAAAATATAGAGCGGGTTCATGACTCCGTTCTGCTGGAAGCTTCGGTTTCTGACGCCGCCAAGCATGCATCAAAGGCTCGAAACCCTGCCCATCCATTACCATATTATGGGAGTGGCAGAAGCAGTTGTGAAGGTCATCCCCGCAATGTCGCTACCAGCAGCTCTGAAGGTCCTCCCCAGAGCATCTGTGGGGGCCTACCCCGCGGGCATATGACAATAGGTCACGAGAGCTTCTCTTCTGATGTGAGTCATGGGAACCCTCCATGTGACCCGAAGATCGAGCAGCAAGAAGGTCCTCCACTTGCTGCGGTCCACCCTAAAGGTCCTCCCCAGGGTATACACTGCAATCAATCTCCATGCAGTGGGACCAAAGATTGTGATAGTAGTCCTCGCTATCATAGTTGCAACTACGGAGGTCCTCCCCATACTGATGTCTCATCACGACAAGAAGGCCCTCCCCTTGTCACGGCCTACCCTGAAGGTCCTCCCCAGGGGTTATGCTGCAACGAAACTCCACGCAGCCAGGCATCAGGTCACGGTGGTAGTCCTCTCCACCATGATAACATAGGTCCTCCCCGTAGAGACGTCGAGCAATGAGAAGGTCATACTCTCATTACGGTACATTCTGGAGGCCCTCCCTGAGATGTATCCCTCAGATATTCTCCCTGCCGCAGCAGTAATGGTAGTCCTCACCATTGCCGCAGCTGTGATGGTAGTCCTCGCCACCACGGCCACCACTGCGAAGGTCCTCCCCACAATGTCCCAAAGCAACAAGAAGGTCCTCCCCTTGTCGCGGCATGTCCTGAAGGTCCTCCCCAGGATGCACATCGAACGTCAAGCCATGATGGTCATCCTCACCATGATGGCAGTTGTTGCGAAGGTCCTCCTCGTAACAATGCCACGCAGCCAGAAGGTCTTCCCCTTGCTGCAGCATGCCTTGGAGGTCCTCCCTAGGGTGTGCACTACAAAATTCATCTATGCAGTGAGGCATCAATTAGTAATGGTAGTCCTCTCCATTACGGTCGTCATTGCGGAGGTCCTCCCCGCAATGACATATTGTATCGACAGGAGGGTCCTCCTCCTGCCGAATCTAGCACCGAAAATACCTTGTTTTTCGAGGCACTTAGAAGGATGAGATCGAGCATGTAAGATTCCCAAATTGTCACTAACGATGCCCTTCTTAAATCAGAAGATGGTCCGGGGCCGCGTTCGTCTTCTGAACCACCTTGGAATCGCTTATATAGTGATTCAGCACCTACCGGTCCCACTACCTCTGATCACACTAGCAGTGATCGCCTCAGCTGGGCTGACCAGGTAGAAGAATCACAGGCGGGGGAGTATGCTGATATGTTGCACCTGAGGAAACGACTGGCCAGGAATGATATACCAGCCATGTTTTGGCCCACGACCACCTCTCAGTACGACCTACCCAGGGAGTTGTCAGAAGAATGCACGCATGACATCCACCATAATTTATAGACGACCCTCTGCTGGCTGAAGTCAAGATTCCTACCCTATAACGGGTATGTATACCACGTCAAGATGATAGGGGACCTCCTGTGTCACATTGACTTGGAGGCCCTTTCCTCGACGTGACAACAATGCCCTAGGATGCGCAAAGTGAATATGGAGGTAGCCTGCCTCCGCGCACTGCACGAACTGCGCCGCCTCATCGGTAACGCTCCGACGGGAGTCCATATCAGGGGATGGGGGGAACACAGAGCTCTTCATTTCACTCTGTTCCCCGCCTAGAAAAACCTGTTCGACATGGTATAGTGTAACATCGTCACATCGAGACGGCAATTGGGTGGACCCCCTATTCAGGAAAGGAAACACATCCAACAGAGTCGGGTCTCGAGTAAGTCCCAGAAGCATCAGGCCCGGCGGGAACGATCCATTCAAAAACTCCTGAATCAGGCCACCGAGAGCATACAATAGGCCTCTTGCCTAAGAGGGGCCAATCAATGATCTCAGCCTACCTCCCCAGAAGAGACTGATCCATAGGTGAATTCGGCACCAGATCTGGTTCACCCTCAGATGGGGAAACACGAGATCAGGCAGGTCGCGATAGCCACAGCTACTGCCGCAATCCAGGGTCAACCCCAGCCTGCAGGGATGGGGGAATTTCGAACAACAAATGCCCCCGTAAGACCAACGAAACCGGGAAGAGACTCAACATCCAGGGAATGGAGCCAGCCCCAGCCCTCAGGGCTGGGGGCATTTTTACCCCCTCAACAACAACCTCCCCACCTAGAATCAGTATTCTCTCGTCTAGGGAGGAAAATAAGAAGAGGAGGTTCCCATACTATCCCGTCATTCAAATCATAATCCCCTCTGAGAGGAAGGTGCACCGTAAGTTTGCATCAAAGAACTCTCCGCGTCACCCTTCGTCAAGAAGTCTGAGGGCAATCCCAGGTCATGAAAGGGAAGGACAACCGAAGACGCGGGATATCCTCTTCTTATTTAGAAGATGACGTCCCCTCCACCCCGAAATATGCATTCATCAACACCATAGAGGTTAACCCCATGGGTGACACCGGAGAAAATGAAAATCAGGAGGGATCGGGAGATGACGGTTCTGGTCAGGCTGTGACTCACCGGGGACCCCCAGGTGTGCCCACTGAGGGCCGCCTTAAATATGGATTCCCCTTCAGCTAACCTCCCTCCACCTACCCTGTGAGCTTCTAGCAAGGATAAGAACAAAAGAACGGTTACCCTTAACCCATCCCCCTCTTTCGATAAAAACGAGCCACTCACGCTCGAAGAGAGGTTTGCTCGACAGGAAGAAGAGATGAAAGAACTGAGGTGGCTTAACACCGAGCTGCTCCAGAGGAACCACCTTATTGAAAGTGCGTCCCAATAAGAGCCACGTCATGCACTCCCAGCGGGTGCACCTCAAAGGAAAAGGCTTGCCCAGACAAACGAAGCATGATCAGGGCTCCTACCCAATGAGGCGCCTGGTCCGTCCAACTACCTAAACGTGGATGACAAATACCAGGATTTCCCTCCATTTAGGAGGCAACCAGAGCAAGTACGCCTGAACCCTATGAGGGTAACCTGAATAGAATATGCACCCTTGGTGCTGGCCAATCCGGATCCTCATGAAATTCCTCGGGCTACGCCTGCCTAGGACCGGGCCCAACATGATGTAAACCAGGGACTAACCAATACCATTGAGGCACAAACAGCTCGATTGGAAGTGATGGAAGGTCGACGTGCTCTGATACAGCCAGAGAAGAACCCCTACCCAGATTGGGTGACTAACACACCACCTCCACCTAATTTTGGGAGCCCTGTATTCCCCATCTTCAATGGGTCAGGCGATCTGGAGAAGCATTTGATGCACTATGCATCCTATTGTGACCCTATGATAGGAACTCCAGAACAACAAGATGCAGTTAAACTCAGATGCTTCATGCGGACCTTCCAAGGATCCGACTTCGTCTGGTATACAAGTCTGTCAGCCCAGTCGATAATAAGCTGGGAAGACCTCTAGCAGCAGTTCTTGTTCCACTTCAGTTCAATATTGCCTAAAACAATGGTCAGCGATCTCATGAACTGCAAGCAGAGGGAAAATGAGAGGGTCTTAGACTTCATCGCCAGATGGAAAGGTCTGACCTATTCTTTGAATAGACCAATGCCTCAAGATGAGATGCTAGCCATATTCATCAATAATCTTAGAGATGAGCTGCGAACACCGCTCATACCGGTGGAGTGCACCACTGGCTTCCGCCATCTCTCGGCCATTGCCCAGAGAATTGAGGACTCCCTGCAGCGGACTAATTCAAAGTCCTGAATAGCCTCGCAGGATTTGGTGAAGAGAGATCCTAGAGCTAAGGCATCCTCCATCACACTCATGTTGATCCCTATGCCCGCTCCACCACTCAAGACTCCACCAAATCGTCAAGGGCCCCCTATATATCAGCGGCCGCCCCCACCTAAACGGGACAATCAATGAGGACTGAAGGGGAACCAGTTTTCGGAGTGAATACAAAAAGTATACTCATTCCGGGAGGATCAAGTCTGTGTCTACTTCATTGCCACCATGAATTGCAACTTGCTCCGCCTTCCGGAACCGAGGAGACCTGAAGAAGTCAGCTGTGATGACAGGCCAGATTATTGACCCTACCACCGGATGTTAGGGCACAACATCTGAGAATGCTTCATCTTCAAAGACCTTCTGTAGCGGATGGTAGATTTTGGAAAAGTTGAGCTGGGACCCCCACCAGCACATGTGGCATGTATCTCTACCACCAAATCTGACAAAGAGAAGGGGCGGCAGAAAGTCACCAGCAAGCAGGGGCAGAAATTTGACAACTGGATGACTCGGAAGACTATCAACCGAACCCAGGGCATACTCCGAGCTCAACTACAGCATCCGGTGTTGCCACCATCAGCCCCTGGAGCCGCAGATCCGACCACATCGGCCTCCCAAACCTCCACAAGTCAGTCATCTGTATGGATTCGAAGGAAGAAGCAATCACAAGAGTATCAGGCTGTGACGAGGCCAAAGTTAGTCCCAACCCTGGCAGATTTCATGCCCTCAAATTTGGCATCACGGGCACCGACCCACCAAACAACACCATCAGAGACAACCGACCAGGTTGACCTGTCAGAGGATGAGGAGCCAATCTTTGGTTCTATCAACGTCATCCATCTCATGGAACCATTCCCTGACGAAGGGTATGATTACGAACCTGAGTTTCCTACATGAGGATACGGGAGGAGGAATCACAGAGGCAGGGGATACCAGGTGAGGTGCAGATGCGGCCGAAACCAACCCTACGATTAGACCCCGGCCCAGACCGTCAATATCGCGGAAACCCATGGGAGGGCCCTTCAGCGGACTCAACAGGAGAGGGAATGCCCCTCCATCTCCACAAGTAGCCACTCTGGCCCTGTTGTTCTGCGATACCCACCAGAGGAAGAGCAAGTGCTTGGTCTCATAGTGCATACAAACAGACCGGCCAAGCCAAGTCCTCAAAACGCATGAACATCATCAACATTCGTCCCTGAAGCCAGTCCCTCCTCATCAAATGATCCAGCTTCCAAAGTACCCACCAAGCCTCTCCCACCAACGGAGAAGCGTCGGCCGTTGGAGCAAAAATACGACATCCTTAAGTATCTAGCATCAGTACCAGCCAGGTTGTCAATCCTAGATGCCTTGAGTTTGTCAACCGACCTTAGGGAGGTACTTATCGAAGCTTTGATCAGCCCCCAGGAATTTCAAGCCGAGGTAGCTTCCGCCGAGATTTACTGGATAGAGACTGGCCCGGGTGAATGCAATGTGGTGATTTCCTTCACCGATTAGGATGAAGATTCCATCATGCAAGGACTCATCAGACCACTATATGTGTCTGGCACACTGAATGGTGTTGAGATCCGAAAAGTCTTTATAGACAATGGCTCTAGAGTTAACCTCCTTCCCCTATGGGAACTCCGTAAGTTGGGATATGGTGAGGACGATCTAATTCCCTCGGCCACAACCTTGTTAGGTTACGACAAGAGTGAGCAGAAACCAATGGGACAGATTAAGCTAAAGACCCATTCTGGTGACCTGGTAGCCTAAACAGAATTCCTGGTGGTCCAGAAGAGCACGACATTCAATGCCCTGCTGGGAAGGCCATGGTTCCATAAGCACATGGTCATTCCTTCATCCAACCACCAGTGTATCAAGTACTGCATCGACGGAAAAAGCGGGACGTTGCATGCCGACAAGGCCCCTTTCGAGCTCTCTGAGTCACATTACATCGACGCTGGGTTCTATGAGAAAAAGAAGAAGAATCCTTTGATCAACGGCGTTGACTGGATCCCCGCTCCAAATGGCCTGGAAATGGTCCCCGATGACCCCCTCAGGAAGCTTGGCAGAGATTATGTCCTGCCCATCAACCGTGTTGAGAGTAGGAGTTCAAGTCCAGACACACATTCGGATGTCCTCATGACTTCAGCCACGATGGACGAGCACAACAACGCGGGAACGTCTACCAACCCTCGATTTGGGGCCGAATACTCAAGCATGGATGCCCACAATGCCTCTCCCTCAAACCCTCAAAGGCTCAGACCGGAAACTCTCTCCTCGTCAGATCAAGAAGATGAGGACTTAGGAGAAGAAGAGGGGGAAGATCTCAGAGATGCACCACCCGCATTTGAGGAGGGTATCTCCACCACTATGGACGAGCTCAGGGAAATAAACCTTGGTACCGAAGAAGACCCGAGGCCCACTCTCATTAGCGCGACCATGTCTCCCGAGGAACATGAGGTATATACCTCCTTCCTAAGGAAACATTAGGATGTCTTTGCATGGAACTACACAGAAATTCCAGGAATCGATCCACAGGTAGCGATGCATCACCTGGGTCTTCCAGAAGGCCACCAGGGCTACAAACAGGCCGCTAGAAGGACACACCCCTCACACGCTTCCAAGATAGAGGCTGAAGTTGATAAGATCATTAAAGATGGCTTCATCAAGGAGGTCTAGTGCCGCATTTGGTTGTCCAACATCATCCCTATCAAGAAAAAGAATGGGCAAATCTGCGTCTGCATTGACTTCAGAGACCTTAATCGGCAATGTCCAAAAGATGACTTCTCGGTTCTAATCATTGAGTTGTTAATTGATGAGACGACTGGGTATGAGGCTATATCCTTCATGGACGGATATTCCAGATATAATAAAATCAGGATGGCCCAAGAAGATGAATAATCCACTTCCTTCAGGGCCTCTCAAGGGGTATTCTGTTATAGGGGCATGCCCTTTGGTCTCAAGAATGCGGGCACCACGTATCAGCGTGCCATGCATCGGATCTTTAAGTCGTTCCTGGGGAAATTCATTGAATGTTACGTGGATGACCTAGTAGTCAAGTCCAGACAACGCTCGGATCACCTGTCAGACATTGAGACCGTCTTCAACAAGCTCCGACAGCATAGCTTGAAGATGAACCCCTTGAAATGCGCCTTTGGGGTTACCTCAGGGAAGTTCTTTGGCTTCATCGTACGTCATCACGACATCAAAGTCAACCCTGAGAAGACGAAGGCTATCCTGATCCTGCCACCACCTCAAAATCTCACTGAGCTAAGGGGATTCCAAGGGAACCTGGCCTATATTAGGCGGTTCATAGCCAACCTAGAAGGCAAATGTTTTCCCTTCACCAAGTTGATGAAGAAGGGGGTCACGTACCAATGGACGGACGACTACCAAGTGGAATTTGACAACTTGAAAAAGTACCTCTTAATCCCACCGGTGCTCATACCCCCGGTCAAAGGAAGGCCCCTCATTCTATATGTGAAGGCCCTAGAATAGTCATTGGGAGCCTTCCTCACATAGAAGAACAATGACGGATGTGAAAACAGTCTCTATTACCTCAGTCGAACCATGCTTGGTGCTGAGATTCGATACTCAAATAATGAGAAGAGCTGTCTAGCCTTGGTCTTCGCGGTTCAAAAGCTGCGACATTATCTGCAGCATCATGAGGTCCATTTGATCTCGCGGAGTAACCCACTCAAGTACATCCTCAGTCGCCCGATGCTAACCGGACGCCTATCCCGATGGGCAGTCATCTTGTAGCAGTTCGACATACGGTTCGTGCCTCAAAAAGCCATCAAGGGCCAGGCATTAGCAGACCTTCTAGTAGAGCACCCTTAAATAGGGACCACTGCACTGGACGCTGAACTACCTGATGAAAATATCTTCTCGGTTCAAGAGGAGTTCCCAGCATGGGAAATGTACTTTGACGGCGCGTCCCGAAGCCCCACCGGGAAGAGGATGGAGATTCCCAGATTCAATAAACTGGGTCTGGGGATAATACTGGTGTCCCCAGAAAAGGCAGTTTTTCCGTATTCCTTCCTCCTGTCAGAGGGATGTATGAACAATGAAGTGGAATATCAAGCCCTCATTGCAGGCCTGGAGCTCGCACTCTAGGAACAAGTACAACACCTTAAGGTAAAAGGTGACTCGGAGTTGGTTATCAAGAAAGTCAATGGTGACTATTCTATTAAAAAATAGGAGTTGATCCCCTTGTTTGACCATGTACAAGAGTTAATGGCCGAGTTCTCCACTGAACCGACATTGACTTATATTCCCCGGTCCCAGAACGCTCAGGCTGATGCATTAGCCAACACGACCACAACCCTAGCCGACCCAGACCGGGATGAAACAGTCATCAGTATTGCTCACCGTCGAATGGTATTGCCATTTGTTTACACTAAGATGGAAGAGATCCACGAAGTAAGTCCTGTCCCCGAGCCATATTCTCCTGCTACAGGATGGATGATCCCCATCATGAACTACCTTAAACAGGGAGATCTTCCATCAGATAGGGCTGAACGAGAGCAAATACGGAGAAGGGAAATCAATTTTGTCCTATATGGTGGCGTAGGTCAGCAAGAGGTCCTCTAAAAACGAGGCCTTGATGGAGTGCTCCTCAGATGAATTGACGGAGAATAAACCACTACCGTCATGACTGAAGTACATGCAGGAGCGTGTAGATCACATCAACCGGGGACCAAGCTTTCCCATCAGGTTCGAAGGCTTGGGTACTACTGTCCCACAGTGGCATGAGACTGCGAGTGTTTTACCAAAAAATTTCACTCATGATACATTCATGCCAACTTCATTCACCAGCCCCTGAAGTTACTTCATCAAGCTAAGTACTCCTGGCCGTTTGCCTTCTGGGGGATGGACGTCATGGGACCATACCCTCCCGCCACGGCCAAACAGCTGAAGTATATCCTCAAAGCGAACGACTTCTTTTCCAAATGGGAAGAATCCATACCCCTTAAGGAAGTCGGGGCAAGAAATATTTTCAACTTCGTGAAGACCAATATCATCACCGGATTTGGTGTCCCTCATACCATACTGACGGACAACGGCACCAATTTCTGCACTACTGAATTGGAAAATCTATACCAAGAGTATGGTATCAAGGATAACCACTCATCCCTCTACCATGCAGCAGCCAACGGATAGATAGAAGCTTTCAACAAGACCCTGTCCGACATCCTCAAAAAAATGGTGGACAAAGACAAGAATTCATGGCCGGATAAACTCTTCCATGCATTGTGGGATTATAGAACCACAACCCGCACTGCTACTCGATCTACCCCGTACTCATTAGTGAACGACACAGAGGCGGTCCTTCCCATTGAACTCCAACTTCCCTCACTCCGTGTTTCCATCTGTGATCGGTTATCTGATGATGAGCAGTTAGTAAAGCAGCTAGGTGAATTGGAACAACTAGACAAGAAGCGACTGCACACTCTACACCACCTAGAAGTTTACCAAAATCGGATCACGCGATCCTTCAACAAAAAGGTCCACCTCCGGTATTTCTTGGAAGGAGAATTAGTGCTGGTCCTCCAGACCCCAATGATACATGACAAGAAGCCTCCAAAGATGGAGCCCAAGTGGGAGGGACCATATGTTGTGGACAAGGTCTACTCCAACGGTGCATATGCCCTGATCTCCATGGATGAGCAATTCACTACAGCTCCTACCAATGCAAGATTCCTGAAGAAGTATTTCTCATAGAGACCGAGAAGTATTTATGTCCTCATCGCATGACGTTAAACTGCATGGAGTTTGTCCTTACCGCATTACGATAAACTGCACGGATGAAGAAAAAAAATGATATGTACACATCGTCCGAGCTGTATGACACTAAAACTGCCAAGTACCTCATCCTAACCACAAGACGTTAAATTGTATTGCCCCCCGTCCTCGCTGCATGATATTAAACTGCATAACAACTTTAAAAAATTCCCTCATCCTTGCCACATGACGTTAAACTGCATGGATTTCATCTTTCCATCCTCACCGCATGACGTTAAACTGCACGGCTCTCACATAACTACATACGGCTTGATTCCTACCCTTGCAGGATACGTAGCGATGCTGGGATTCCCTATCTTGGCCCAACCACCTCAAAACAATTTCCTCTTCCCCTTTGTATGGACCAGACCTACACAGGGTGTATCGTCTTTCACAGAACTACATATGGCTTGATTCCGGACCTTGCAGGATATGTAGAGACGCCTGGATTCTCTGTCCTGGCCCAGCCACCTCAAAAAAATGCCCTCTTCCCCTTTATACGGACTAGACCTGCACATGGTGTATCGTCTTTCACAGAACTACGTAAGGCTTGATTCCTTCCCTCACGGGATACGTAGCGACACCAGAATTCCACACCCTGGCCCAGCCACCTCAAAAAGAAAAAAAAGGTTCTCATTCCCCCGTGTATGGACCAGACTTGCATGGGGTGTATTCACGTCCTCACCACATGACGTTAAACTACATGGATTCCGTCCTTACCGCACGATGCTAAACTGCACAAATAACAAGAATTAAGAATTCCCCTCCCCCTTCATATGGTCCAGACCTACGCGGGGTGTACTCATTCCAAAAAATTACATACGGCTTGATTATTTCCCTCATAGGATACGTAGCGACGCCAGGATCCCCGGTCTTGGCCCAGCCCTTCAAAATTAAGAATGCCTCCTTTCCCCCGTGTATGGACTAGACCTGCACGGGGTGTACTTCTCATCCTTACCTCACGACGTTAAACTACAAGGACAATGATGTTAAAAATGCCCCTTCCCCCCGTGTACGGACCAGACCTGCACAGGGTTTATATCTTCGTCCTTACCATATGACGTTAAACTGCACGGAAGTTTTCCCCACCTCATGACATTAAACTGCACAGACCCCGTTTTCTTTCACGTCGGATCACTTTTGTCCTTACTGAATGATGTTAAACTGCATGGGGATTGTCCTCACCGCATGATGTTAAACAACACGGACTACGTTGCGACCCACCCAGGACACATGGAGATACGAGATGGAGATACTCCTTGCACATTTGGATACATCCTTTCCATACATCAGACTCCATGACCCGGATAATTATGGATCTTTATAACCACTCATGGCCATCAGAGGTGGAAAGTTATCGACCTGTGGACACCTTATCATGACTATGCATACCATGCCCTCAACGGCTCTACATATTGATAGCCCATGGCCCATCTACCAAAGGCAAGATTTCCACATGCGACACTCTTCCATGATCTGTATGCTTACCGGCTTCAGAGCCCCCATACCATACCTCTTGACCCAAATGTTTATGGCGAAGTGGTTTACAAGTTCATTCCCCTTTTCACATCCAGATGCTGCCATAGTATCCTTATTTGGCTAGCCTATGTGTTTTTCAGTGGTTCACATAGCGACCTGCATCAACAAACATCAAGCCAGGACTGGGCTACTTTGACTCAACGGACAATAGTGGTGAAGATGTTTTCTATATACCAGGACACCATTATCCCCACATGCTGAAATCTGTACTACGAGCAATCACGGATCCTTATAACCATTCATGGCCATCGGAATTGGAAAGTTATCGACCCAGGGACACCTTTGTACGCCTATTCATACCATGCCCTCAGCGGCTCTGCATAATGATAGCCCCTGGCTCATCCATCAAAGGCAAGATTTCCTCAGGCGACAATCTTCCTAGCTCCGTACGCCTACCAGCCTCAGAGCCCCCACACCACACCTCCTGATTCGGGAAAGCTCAAAGTTTTAGTTTACGACCTTCATCCCCCACCTTGTTCTAAGTATATCAGGACATCTTGACCCAATTACCCTTCGAGTGACTGCAGAAATAGTCACCCAATGGTCCGAGCTCTATGACCGATAAACTAGCAGTACTTTGTCCTCCCCGCACGATGTTAAACTGTGTGGAGCGAAGGCACACCCCCGTGAGCAAGATAAATCATCGCAGGGGGCTCTTTGAAACTCAACAAGCAACCAGGGATGGATATCCTCGACATGTCCAGGCATTCCCCTGCCAAATGACAGACTTCGTGGCCCGGATAATTGTGGATCCTCATAATCATTCATGGCCATCAGAGGTGGAAATTTATCGACCCATGGACACCTTTGTACGACTATGCATACCATTCCCTCAGAAACTCTGCATAATGATAGCCCCTGGCTCATCCATCAAAGGCAAGATTTCCTCATGCGACACTCTTCCTATCTTCGTACGCTTACCGACCTCAGAGACCCCATATCACCTTTCCTGATCCAAGAAGCCCTGGAACCATGATTTACACCGTCAACCCCCCTTCCACGCCTGGGGCATGTTGAGGTATTCAAACCCAGTTATATTCTGATTAAGACCAGCCTTCACAATAATGCCCCTCGTCCTCGCCGCATGACGTTAAACTGCACAAAAACCTTTAAAGGTATCCCTGTCTTTACTTCATGATGTTAAAATGCATGGAAGTCGTCCTCGCGGCATGATGCTAAACTGCATAGAAACCCTTAAAACAATTCCCCAGTACTCGCTGCATGATGTTAAACTGCACGGAAATCTTTAAATAATTCCCCTCATCCTTACCGCATGATGCTAAAATGCATAGAATATGTCCTAACCACATGATGATAAACTGCATGGTCAAACCCATCATGGGTTTAGTAAGGAACGGAGGCTTTTCTATGTATTCTAGTGCATGGGTCAGACCTGCATGAACCACCGCCTCACACCAGTGTGAGAAATAATTACTTCACCTATTCTCAGGAAGTTTGGTCTAGATATTTCCCCCGTATTCAGGCACACTCTCATCATAAACCACACTCTGTACTCAGAAAAAATCCGAACTCTAATAAGCCACCCCTGGTGTTTCCAAATCTCAAACTTCCCTGAAGTTGCTCAGATATCGGAAGTGGATAGTCTTTGACTTAAGGACACCATTGTATGACTATGCATACCATGCCCTCAGCGGCTATGCATATTGATCTCCCCTGTCCCATCTACCAAAGGAATGTTTTCTTTAGGCAATGCTTCTCTCCGTATGCCTCTTGGCCTCTAAGCCTCCATTTCTATCTCGGGATTTGGAAACCCTCTGAGATACAGATTACCAACCTCTTCCACAATCCTACCTGAATGTGGCGGAGCATCTTTGATGAGATTACTGAGAACCATGAAAATTCGTTCCATTTCAGATGGTGTCCCAGCTGCATGACATTAAACTGCGTCAAGCCTCAACCATCCCTTACGCTAATTAAATGCGTAGGGAGGCAGTCTCTGGACCATGCTCTTGATTAGTACATATGTTCCCAAAACCCTTTCAGATGTCACACTCCCCTTCTGAGATACCCCTGGTGGTTTTCATTTCTTCCCACGCCACCCATCATGGTTTCCATAAGCCAGAATTCCATGAAGTCCCCTGGCCATCAGAAATGGATAAGTCTTTGACTTAAGGACACCTTTGTATGACTATGTATACCATTCCCTCAACGGCTCTGCATATTGATTTCCCCTAGCCCGTCTACCAAAGGCATGTTTTCCTTAGGAAATACTCTTCCTACTTCTATACGCCGACACGACTCCTATGCCTTGAGACATGCCCTTGATGCCGCTCAAATTCAAACATGTTTCCCCCACGTGTGTCTGAAGGGTATTAAGACATATTTTAATCAGTTGAACCCCCTTGGGGCCCTCACCCCACCATATTTAGTCAAATCTATTCGACCTAAAACATCAGTAATGATGGTCTTGTCAACGGGACTTTAAACCGCTCATAGAAGAAAAAGGCACAAAGCCTGTTAGGCCGAAAACCCGAAAAGGGCAACCTCAGCAAAAGCTGTGTTATATCCACTGGGTCCATACCAAATGGGCCCAGGAAAAATCAGGGCATTAAAGGAGGAAAAAGACATAAAGTTTGTAGGGTTTTCCTATAAAACCCTAGCAATAGTTAGACTATGATCGCTGGATCCCATGGTCCAGGAAAAAGTTAGAGCTTGATTTATTTTTAGTCCTGGACCTAGATTATCCTATGTTCAAAGAATTAACATATGCAGAAATCGTACCAGATAAGTTTCTATCGCAGGAAAAGGCGACAAGGTCATTAAGGAGAAATGTTTATTTGTTTCATAACAAAGCAGGTAAGAAGGGAATCCACAATCCGGAGCCTCCTCTAGCGCGAAAGGTGATTATAAGAGTTTTTCGGCGGATTCAAAAAGCTGTATCAGGCACTGGTGAGAATCCTGGATCGCCTGAGAGAGATTTTGCAGTGATGTCATCTTTGATTCTGCACCAGCCCACAATTATTTTGCCTCCTGAGCCGCCTTTTTTCTTTCTCTCATTTCCTCCTCCATCTGCTGCTCCCCTTCTCCAATCAGGGCTGAGACGTTGGACTCTTCCTGCTGCAGCTGCCGTATCTCATTTTTCAGCGCCTCCAGGTGAGAACGCCGCTCAATGACTTCTCTCTGAAGTCCTGCGATGACCCCGGCGTGGTCATGAGCCTCTGTTAGGCAGATCTGCCGAGTCGTAGAAAGGTAGGCTTCGGATTGGGCAGTAGAAAGGTGAGATTCGAAATCACCTAGCCTCTCCCGATCAACTACTACCTGCTTGACTATGTCATAAACGCCGCGATAGTCGAAGCCATCAAATCCCAGCAACATAAACAAATTGTGTAGCCTCGGTAATTTGGTCAGCATCTCGACTAAGGGAATTTGAGAGATCAGTCTCCATATTTTCTCCCAAACCCTTTGGCGAGCTGGTCGAAGGCTGGAGAGGACTTGTTGATCGGGCTCTGAATCACTCCCAGAAGAGGAAACATATTCGGGGATGAACGTCACCAAGGAGGGACCCGAGGCGTCCTCGCCCGCAAACTCTGGCAGCTTCAACCCCGACAGTTGTGGTCATAGGCACAGCCGGGTCTGGAGACACCATTGTCAATGCCATAGGTTGCGGTCTTGAAGCTGAGAGTCAGTAAGACGGATGAGTACCCCTAATTAGAGAAGGGAAGAAAAATCAGTCAGTAGTAGAAGACCGGGGAACTTACCCCTAATCAACGAGACATCTTCATCCGTAAGCTCTGCACTACCACGACAACCACTTGAAGAGGATTCCACATCTTCTATAGGAAAGGGAATCCAGGTATCCCCCCAGAAGGGTCCAGGGCCTGAGACCATGCTTAAGGCCCGCAGTTTAAAAAGTCGTCCCCAAGTGGTCGCCCACAGAGACCATGCTCGAGGAAATCACTCCCCTGGTGAACAAAATAATGGCCTGCTCCAGGTTCCCAGCAACTGGAGTAATGGCAGGCTCTTCCTCTATTATCACGGGATCCATTGAACCTGGGGTGGCTGGCTCTATCAGATTTGAAGCCCCCTCAGCGATCGTGGGTGCCCCATCATCCTCCTCAATTGAAAAAGTTATCTGATCAGCAAGGGTCTCGGATACCAGCGGTTCTTCCTCTGGCATATCTCCGACTCATAAAGGTGGGAGTAAAGAATCCAAATCGTCGACCCCTCCGGCAGGGCTTTCCATCTCATCGCACCCAGGCATGGTTACAGGTGATTCTGCAGGCAACAAGGAGGCGGGAGGTAGAATCACTTGGGTAGCCACATCCAGATCCCTGAGAGGTCCTGCACCATACATCAAACAGTTAACGACTAAAGAAGTCTAAAAATACAAATTGGAGAATGAGCAAATGATAAGTCATGATTACCCGATATTCCCTGTTTGAGCCGTTCCGATAAACGGAATGCCTTTTGCCGTCTCTGAATCTACCCAGGGGACCATTCGCCCAGAATTCTAGAAGGGATGGGAGGAGGAAAGACCCTAGATAAATCTACGATGGTCACCTCCATGAGCTCAACTGCGCCAGGGGATCCTTCCTCGGCGACCCTTGTGGGAGAAAGCACATGCTCCCCCACTGCGGTACCATGAGGGGTATATTCTGGAGAAGGAGTCACCCCTGAGATTCTTCAGCACCCTATATAAAAGGAAGAAACCTTATAACCTCCACAATAAAATGGGGGAGAAGTCAGAATGGGTGAGTAGGGAAACCTCTTCTTCAGGGTCGGACAATTCGTGTCGTCTGATCATCATAGACACCCGAATGCTCCCATAGAGACGATTCCAGAGTGAATGAATGTACGTATCCATATACTTTAATGAGGTGACTATTTCATCCAAATCCTATTCCAATTGCAAGTGGGGTGGAGCGAAGATTGTCCCGATACCCAGAAGTTTAAGAGGGCTTGTTTGAAGAAACGCCCAAATTTCCTCATCCGAACCACTGACCCTTAGGTCATCCCAAATCCTCCAAGCCTCTGGGAATGTGGCCGTGGAATGAATCACCGACCAGGGAGGATCAACCTAAGATGTTTGGGCGGCGGTAGAAGCTGGTAAGGGTGCCAATGGCCACGTTTGTATTCCAGACCTCGCCACCACCTTAGAACTCTCTGGGACTATTGGTGGGCGGGACCTCATAGGTAAGGATGGAAATTCCCTGGACTCAGCAATGACGGGGAAATCTTCAAGATCATCACCCCCACAAGAGTGGTCACTTCCCTCCCCCTCCTCATCAATCACCGGATGCAGCATGGCCTGGACTCGGTGGGTTAATACCGCGTGACCCTCACGCGCATAAATAGAGGATTCAAGATCCTGGAGATATCGATTAACCCGCTCTGGGTCCACATCATAACGAATGTTAGCAGGGGCGGACATATAGCCCATCTTGTCAAAAGCTACTTCTGATTCCTGAAGGTACTGCCATAGTGAACAGGGGTACTGGCTATGGTAGGCTGACCGACCCTTAAATTCGTTGCATTGACCCCAAGCCGTTGGGAAGGATGCATCTGCAGGAATAACCACCCCCCTTTGGGTAGCCTCAAAGTCATGGGAGGATACACCTCTATCTATTAGAATCTTCCCCAGAAGCACAGGACCAGTCGGGTGACGAAGGATTTTGCCCGGCCTAGTTGGAGAGCCATCCTCCTTTCACTTCCTTTTTCCCTTTGACGGTTTGGGACATGATATGGTGGTCACTAATGTCCCTAGCTGGCCATTTGGGTATGATTGTACCCAGGAGTCAGCATACTGCTTGGATAAGAAGGGCATGGCATCCGTAAGCGTGGGGGTCATAACCTCACAGCCGGTATCCTCTCGGGTAAACATTAACCATAGTTGTCTGGCTGCCATCAAATGATAGTTCTCACGGGCGCTATTAAATGCGGGAGGACACTGTGCTTGGACGCATCCAAATTGACACCCAAATCAGCAAGGCGCGTACCCCTCACAGATCAGTTCCCCACCAATACGAGCCACCAGAATACCCTCACGGAGGGAGAGGAGGTAGCCCCACTTGCTAAACTCTTCTGTTATGGTGTTCATAATTGTTCTAGTCGGGGAAGAAAATGGATGAAAGTTGAAATAGTCGTAATTCGAAATTCGACTTGATAATAGACGCATGTTCGCAACCGTCTGTTAACTATCTTTATCTTGGGTCGCCCACTCTTCGGGCATAACCCCACTGGTCAGTTGCAAGTATGGTTGGAATGTGGTTCCCAAAATCTGAAGAGGGTTGAAGAAGGTGTAGCAGTTCTTGATGTGTACGCTTAACCATCCCCGGAGAATTTAGAATGGGCCAGCCACTCGGCTTGGCTGATTCCCGTCAGTAATGTTACCAAGTAACCGGTAAATCCTGGCCAGTACAGGAACAACCAGGTTGATAACGTTACCAGTAGCCAGGTGCGCCACCATGATAAAATTAGTGACCCGCACGCCACCAACTTCGCGTACGGGTATTAACCATCCACTTAGGAACATGGCCAGAAAAGCTTCTAGGTAGATCAATTGATCGACATCTAGAATAAGCTCCCATCCCTAGCCACGAAAATCACCTTGCTCCAAAGTCAGCCAATAGCTGCCATCCTGCTTATAGGACTCCATCGTAGGGCAAGTCGTGGGTCTGTGTGGGAGATCCGCGGATTCGTCAGATTTCTTCTTTCTCACAAAAGTCGTGACCCATTCACGGTATGGGACGAGTTGTTTTGGAGACGTATCCTCTGAGTGCTTCCGAGCCTGGTTAATGAGCTACTTCACTAGGGTGGGTCCTCTCTTCATCCTCCCACACAGAGGAAGGAGGAAGGAACTCGTCAAACATACTCCCCATGATGGGGACCCCCAAAATCTAAAAGACGTCCCACAGGCTAATGCCCACTTCCCCATGGAACAGATGGAAAGTGTTGGTGTATGGGATCCAATGACTCATAAGTTGCTTGGCGAGGGCATGAGGCTGGTGGGTATATGTTTGGGACACTCAGGAAGCTTCATACAAGCCCACGGCTCGCAAATCTTCCCCAAATTCTGCACAGCTCTGACGAACCCAGAATGGCCACCCCCAATCTAACGACTTAAATGCTCCTCTCGGTCGGAGATCCCGAGTCGCCGGCCAGCCATGCTGGTCGCTTACCATGGAGCTGCGGGAAATACTCTGATAGAAGTGGATTGTTCCTTCCTGTTGACGTGGTCCTCCTATCGGAGATACTGGAAGGTGATTCAACACAGATCTGACAGCTTTACCCCTCGAGGAAGGCTGCCCGCCGGTAGGTATCACGAACTGAGGAATAGTGGCGGTAAATATCCATGCTTCGGGATTGTTGTCACGGGAGGGTTCTGGAATCGAGGTATCAGACAATAAACTGAACCCATAGGTAGGAAGGCTATTAGAAAAAGAATATTCCTACTGAGATTTGGAGAACCGGTTGGAAAGAAAGGAAGACGGTAGGGAGTAGCGAACTCCATCTTGAATAGAGTCAGCCATGTCCTTCAGGTGTTGATCAGTAGTTGAGAGGGGCTCTGTAATAGGCCTCAGCACAGAACGAGGGGGAACCATTATTTTCTCCCAGCACAAATGAGAGAAATCAGCCTGGAATAAAAATCTGGACAAGAATAACCAAAATGAATGGTTAAAGAGCCTTTGTAATCAAATCCACAAGGAGGCCTTGAAGGATGGTTTGAGATGGAATTATTCTGCGAACCAGCCCTTCGCGAAATCAGTTTGCGAAGCCCTAGCCCGTAGAGTGTTGGCCAGGAATCTTCAAACCAAGTTTCTCTACGGAAATTCAATCCCGAGTTTATTCAGAAGGCTCGAATACTTTTTGGAGTTCAAGAGATATTTATTCCGCTTAGTATCGGAACCGCGAAGCAAGTTCCTCCACAACCCATCATCACTTACTTTTTAATTAATTAATAGTAATGGTTCGCGGTTGGGAAGTCGGTTCTTGGGTGAAGGCGGCCGCAAAAGAAGAAGTGGTTTGCGAAAGTTGCAGCCAGTTCGCGGACGAGGCACTTCGCAAAGGAGCAAACACGCGGAGGCGAAGGAGAACTGATTTAATGAAGAATTCGGTAAAGGACAAAGTGAGGGCGCCCCGTATTTATAGGCGTGGTCCCCCACTGGGTCCACCATTCTACTGCAAACCATCTCAGTTTTAGGACCACTTTGCATCGGAATGGCCTCCTCTTCATTCCGATCGGACCCCATTCCGATGGGGGGCATTTGTGGGGTCCTGAAAAATCAACAAAGGTAATTTTACCCAAATCCCCCAAAGAATTGGGGTAAAATAATCAAAGAGGAGACACAACAGGACTGGTCCGCAAACTAGTCCATGGAAGCACAATGTGGCCAGGCACTGTGAAGTCACCCCCTCCGCGAACCGGTCCATGGGAGCACCCAGGCACCCCCCTCCGCGAACCATTGTCATTCGCGAAATGGAGGCGGAGGGCCTCCTTGGTCGCGAGGCAGGATGGGCGCCAGTCCGGTTCACCGTCGCGAACCGCCCCAACCACGTACCGCATTGACTGGCTCAATCCGAACCCGCTGTCGTTCGCGGAATGGAGGCGGAACCCTCCAAAACCATGGGGCACTCCCTGAGTTCGCCTCGTGAAGGAGGGGAGTGATCGATACCCACCACGAATCGCGGATTGACCAAGTCAGCTGTGAACCAGATATTTGGTAATGGGCCTCCAAAAAAGGTGATGCATGGCCACAGATACATTTCTTTCCCTACTCTATAAAAGG
Organism: Viscum album; assembly: GCA_963277665.1. Taxonomy (NCBI): domain Eukaryota; kingdom Viridiplantae; phylum Streptophyta; class Magnoliopsida; order Santalales; family Viscaceae; genus Viscum; species Viscum album. The sequence continues at coordinate 40,244,893 of OY728150.1, forward strand.
AGACCAAGGGGGAAAGAAAAAAAAGGAGAGAGGATCGAGGATCGGATCAGATTCAGAGGAAGGAGATCGATTGAAGGAAGGCTTCGGATTTCGCAAAAAGCGAAATTCCCACCCGCGAACCACAGCAGGTATATGAATTAAAAAGGAATTGGAAAATGCATAATAATTCGTTGAACCGCGAACCTAAATAATAAAAAGGAGAACCGTGAACCATACCCCCTCTGCGGATGACTTCCCCGCAGACCAGGGAGTTTATGCCTCTTTTCCCATCCGTCATACTGCATAGCACCCTCCTCCACGGACGAAGCCCCGACCGACGAGCCTCCGATCGGCGCCGCCCTTGGATGCTGCTGCCCGCCTGGAACCCTCCGTGAACCACCTTGGTTCACAGATTGAACCCGAAGCCGCGAACAACCCTGGTTCGCGGATTGAGCCCAAAGCCTCGAACCATCCTGGTTCGCGGATTGAACCTGAAGCCGCGAACCACCTTGGTTCGCGGGATGCCCATCAGTCTGCGGACCACCCTGGTTCATGGACAGCTTCCCCAGCCATGTGGCACTTCCCCACACGAAGGCCGCCACTGCCAATATCTCTCGGTGGCTACCCAAATACTTCTGTGTTATCATTTCCAGAGCCAGGTAAAATCCTTCCGATCCAGCCAGGTTCTCCGCGACTCCCTCATTGTCCTATTCATTAGCCTCGAGCCAAGGCCTCCACCAGAGCCATCAGATCCGCGTGGTGTAACTTTCAGGAACATCAGCGTGCCGTTTTGAGTTCACATACCCACGGTAAATAGGGGCAAAGGGGTTGCCCCGATCCTTGGGCGGATTCCTGAAGCATGCCTGGGTTCACATTCCCACAGTAATACAGGGTCCAAGCCCGAGAGCCCCCTTACTGCCTCTACTCACTAGGATGGGGGACCGCACGCTTCGGTGGTTGGGTACTTCTCCCATCCCCAGAGAGGGGGTGGCATATCCGTCCGAAGGTAGCCATCCACATGAACCTTGGTACTTCCACGGGTATCTCCCAGGGGAATAAGAGAGGTTACGGGGACAGGAGCACCCCCCCCCCCTTTCCCTCTCCCTCTGGGCTTTTTCACTATGGGCGTCCATCTTGGAGTAAGCCCCGACCATGCGGGTGTCCATCTTGGAGTAAGCCCTGACCTTATAGGCCTCCTCAGAGTGTAATCCCCAATTCATCACCTTATGGGCCTCCTCAGAGTGCAAGACCCAATTCATTACCATGGGCCGCCTTCATGCGTAAGCCCCATTCTGCTTCTCATGGACACACCTTTCGCGACGTGATCCTATGGTCCCTGCTGCCTCTTGTTTCCCACACCGATCATGTCTCACGTGGTCTTAGAGTAAGCATCGACCATGACATCCTCCTATGGGCCTCCTCGGAGTGTAAGCCCCAATCCATCATTCTGGGCTGCCCCAGAGCGTAAGCCCCAAGCCCAAGTGAACTACATGGACTTTGATCCCTGCCTCCTAGATAGGGTACGTAGGAAGCCTCCATGAGGTTCAAGCCCAACACCCATCAGACCACTTGGTCTCTCTTCACGTCAATTCCCCAAAACCTAAGCGAACTACGTGGACTTTGATCCTTGCCTCCTAGACGCGGTACGTAGGAAGCCTCCATGAGGATCAAGCCCAATAGCCAGTCGATCTGATCATCTCCACATTGGTTCGCCAGGCCACTCCTAGTGCTGCCTTAATTGAGTCCCAACCCTTAAGGGTCATTAATCCAACGAGGGGTGGTAAACCTCATGCATAAATGATTCCGAACCCCTGCGTCCAGTTGACCGTTGCCCACCAGGGTTGAATCCGTGGATACTAGGTTTGGGTATAAACCAAAGATTCATGAACATATGAATACGTCTTAAATCTATAAGAGATTACTGGAATAGGAAATAATTCCCCCCCAAAAATGGTGCGATGAGCCCGACTTCCCATCCTCTTGACCAATGTGAGTTCTTAAGAGTCGCTGGTCAGACCATCCGGCGAACGCCTGCCTTTGGAAAGCAGGTTCATCAATCATTGGATACGGAGTCGTTGGGTGTTTCGTGGCCGAAAGACCAAGAACGAGACATTCACCATGATAATTTATTTTTAAATTTTAAAAAAATAAATAATTACCTTAAAGGCTTATACAATGATGATGCCTTAATTATTTAATTAATGGGAATATCAGAAACTTGATTATAAAAATATTAAAATAAATATAATTTGACATAATAAACTTCATACAATAATTTTATAGATAAATTTGAAATTTTATAGATGTATTAGATGTGTTTTTATGAATATATATTGTTTTATTGATTTTTGTAAAAATAAAAGTAATGAATAATTTCAAAATATTCAATAAGGTTATATTAAAATAAATAATATTTCATTAAATGATATAAAATTCATAAACAATATAAAATTTTTCCAAATTATTGTTATAAAGTATAAAATTTCATCCATTACACATTTAAGGTTCTTTTGTAATTTTATAGTAACTATATTAACCTTCAAAAAGTAAAAATTCATGTTATGAGAGTAAGAGTTAAAGGATTTAATTAAGTGTTAAAACCAAAAGATAAGGGTAATAATGTGGCCTAAAATTGTCTAAAAATTATTGGTTGGAATTTTTTATACCCATCCTTATCTAATATTTTAAATAAATCACTTTGAATCTTTTTTTAATTAAAAATTAATTTATATTAATTAAATATTCTGAGAGTTTCCAAAAGTTGCACTCACCTCAATTATAAGAGGGAACCTCCTCCCTCACTAACTCACACCACTTTGATTCTTCTAAGTCAAAAAAACCTTCCCATATCTCCTACCAATATCCTTATCTATTTTCTATAGATTGTGGAATTTTAAGTAGACCAGCCCTAGATCCCTTGATAATAGATCTAAAGGAAGTCCACCAAAGAAGAGGTAATCATTTTTACCAACTCATTCAAGTTCATTTCTTCATCTACTTCATATTCATGTGTTGTTTCCATTATAAAGTAATAAATCAGGTATCATATATATTTTTAGTTTTTATTATGATTATGAGACAACCATATCCCACCTTTTATTCATCCTATGAAAAATTAAAGTACTGCACGTGCGTACATACGTATGGATTACCATATCCATGTCGTGGGTATAATAATGGATATAATTGATATGAATAATAAATATGACATTATATTTATTCTTTATAATTAATATACCATCCAATTTCTTACCCTTTCATCTTTAAGGGAATGATACCATCGCGCGTGCATACGTACGACCTACCGTCTCCACGATGCGATGTGACTCATTTTCCATGTTAACCATTCATGATTGATTATAAAAATGAATATAATAAGTAAATAAAATATATATAAACTTAATTTAATTATTTATATGAATTAAATATATCATATTTATATGAAACATGACTTACATGACAAAAACTTCATAGGGAAAACAAGCAGTTAACACCTGAAATAAGGGTAATAATAAAATATTATGAATAAATGGGTGATAGGATAATATAAGAGGATCTTATATGATACAATAAATATGGTAATAGTTATGGTATAAAATAATAACATGATTTTACCACTATTTAAGAGGTAAAATCACATTTAACTAAATGATAGTACAATGTAAGTGTTATTTCATAATCTCATTTCTATTCGGAATTGTTTATGTTTATGTCTCAACTGGGGAATATTTTTTTCCATGTCCAGGTTTTCTAAAAATTCTTTCAAAAAGATTTTTATTATTATAAAATGATTTTATAAATTTCTTTTTACCCATGTTTTACTTTTTAGAAAACTATTTTAAAGGAATCTATTTTTTTTCAAATGATGTACTTTAGGACCCTTCAGACAAAAATACGGAAGGAATGTTTTTTTAACTTATACAACATTAGAGGATTTTACTACTGTCATGAAACTTTAATTTTTTGAATATTCCTTTAAACTTTTACATGGTTATTTTCAAAGAAAATGTTTTCTTTTATAATTGAATAGATTTTAAATAAATTATAATGAAGGAATTTTTTTTGTCTCTCAATAAATTTTAAATGATTTTGTTAGGGTATTTTCATCCATGTCAATATACTTTGTTGGATATTATGTTTAATTGATCTTGATATCTTATGATGTAATATACCATACTTTATTGATGATTTTATGATCAATTTAACTATAGATGTTCCATTTTGACATCATTCGTGGTTTAAAGTTAAATTATTCACATTTAATATGATATATTTTGAATACGAATGTTTATGTTGATTATGTTTCATTAATTTCACAAAAGGAATGCATTGTACAAAGTATTTGATAATAGGGGACTTCTATATCTCCTCGATGCATCATTAAGTCTCACGAGACAAACTAGTTTTGGTATTGGTCAAGACCTTACCCATTTATGTATGGTGTCTTCGCCAAAGCCTTGACGGTTTGTTTATGATGTCCAACATTATGAATTCCTTCATTATGAGATTAGGTATTCATATTCAATGTGATTGTTCGATTAGTATAATATCCATGTGATTATTTATGTGGAATTATTTTTATTTTCATTCATTATTTCCATATTATCCTTGAGGTTATGCTTAAATGTATTATGATTTAGTTATACACCTTGACTTAATGTTTATGATTATTTATTCATAATAGCTTCTGTTGTATTCTTACCCTTACTGATCATCTGAGCTTACCCATTTATTATGTTTGATTTTTCTCAGGATTCCATGATGAATATTATGATTGATATGCAGGGTAAATCTAAGATAATATGTGTGTTTCTAGTAGAGTTACTTTGTTTTCTTTTACTTCATGTTATGTTATAAAATTTATTTATGTAACTAGTTTCCAAAACTACTATACTATTCGGTCTTTCAAGATGTGATTCCTTATATAATATGCCAATGTAATAAATTAACCACTGACTCTAGGATATTGGGGTCAGGGTTTTATAGTACTAATATTGTAGTATTATATGATAGACATAGATCCTCCACTCCATCTATATGGTAATAATCTAAAAGTCTCATGACTTGATCCTTTTAAATGATCTATTTTCATGTGCATGCATCAGGTTAACAATATACTTGAACCTAAGATACATTTTAGAGTTAGAGTCATTAGTATTAAACATAAATGTATCTTATTGAATAGAAATTTTATTTAAACCCATTTATTTAACATTATAAGTTCCTTCATGGGATATAGAAAGAGTACCTCATATCCCAAAAGTTGTATCATTGGAAGATATTATGTTAACGTTTTCTTCATGTATGGAAGAGTACAAAGTTTTCATAACTTCACAGTTACAATATTATTCCACCTTAGTGAAATCACTCCAAGAATATCTAGAATATTTTTATTATTATTTATATTCAATGAAAGTCCAGATAACAAAACCCATACATTATAAATGAATCTCCATTTTTATAATCCGTTGAGCATAATTTGTTCTGTTAAAATATGGATTCTAGTTAGTTGTAGTTCCTTCTTGTCTATGATTATCCATAAATAATTAAATTTAGATAAAATATAATTTTCAGATCATTAAAAACATTATATCATAGTAAAAAAGATATTTTAAAGGTACTCTGATATCAAATATTGTTCCCAGTGGACAACTCAAGAGGTGGGTGAATTGAGTTTATAATTAATTTAATAATGAAAATCAATTTAAAACAAATCCCCCCATTTTATATAATCTCCAAATTAATAATAAAAATTGAAATCTATAATTTGATCTTTGGAAAGGATTATCAAAAACTTAATCATAGCTCTATTTTAAATAATTTGGAAAATAATTTATCTTTTACAACTAGTCTACACATATAAAATAATGAGTATATAACACTATATTAAGTTAAATATTAAAGAATATTTTTTTTAATAAACAATAAAACCTAATTTAATTTAAATATAATGAAAAAAATTGGTAAAATAGTAAATAGAACATAATTGAATTTAATATGGGATTCAGTATCATGTTGAGACTTAATCCCATCAACATTTAAACCACCTGATGTTAAGTATTTTATTATCAGATAAACTTATACACAACCATGATTGGGTTTTACAAACATCATCACATAAAGATTTCCAAGAAAAAATCATCTTCTAGCGTTATTAATGGATTAAAAATAGGTACTGGTCACACATGTCCTCTTCCATAGTTGTTCATGGGAGTAAAGGTGAAATTATTTGAGAGAGTATCAAGTAATCTCCAATTTATCTCTAGAGAAGATGTTATAAATATACAAAAAATATATATAAAATATCTCAAATGAAAATAATCAATATAAGGAGAAAGTAATAAAAGATAAGAAAATGTGGTGCAGCTCGATCCAGATATCATCAGTTGTCCCGGAGTCCTTGAATTTGTCTATAAATGAAGCTTTGACATGCTTCACAACAGGTTTAGGAAAAAAGAGTATTATAAAGAGTTATTAATTAGTATTATTTTTTAACACAGGTTCACATGCATAATCACATGTTATTCCCTATAATTATCATATGTTTTCCCTATATGAATCTGCACATGATCAACTTTTCTTCTTAAATTTCTTCATCAGAATTAGCCATTGGAGAATAATCAATGTAGTCTTAAAAGAACTGTTGCTTTAATTAGTGCTATAAAAACTAACCATTGGAGATTTACTATTATACACTACTAATTTAGATATGGAAATATGTCTTTAAATACATATTGGTTAATTATCATGAAAACATGACACAATCAATTGGCACAATTAGTTGATGCTGCAAGTTGACAAGTTCAGTTCACTACATCTTTTTATTAGTTCATTTTCTCTTATGGTAGGAATTCATATTCATGTATTTACTATAATAATATACATATTTAGTACATTACATAATAAAAAATTTATATACCTGAGCATGGTAACTTGATTCTTTCATGCAATATGTAGTTTCCTTAACACACTCACTTTATTGATTCACAGGGTCATGTCATTTTCACTCACTGTAGGTATATCTCTATCTCGTGGTAGGTTTATTTTATATAGTGTAAGGTGATTATCTATACATAGTTATTTAAACTTCAATTCATGGTAATTTCATGTATTTGATAGAGTTTTTCCATCTAACACATAGTTGGTAGTGTGTACATGTAGTCAGGTGAAATATAACATACAGTATGGGGACACAGTCACTTGAAAATCATGGTTAGTTAAAATACATCACATGGTAAGGTGGTACATTATGGTTCATAATTAACAATTTAATAATTTTTATAGAGAACCATTTACTAATGGAAAACATGATATTCATTTATACCATTGTATATATGATTTGGTATCATTAAAATAAAGAGGTTCTTGTATAAGATAACACATATCATAAGAGAATTTTTGAGATCAAAATTTATACTAAGAAATTATAACATATGAGGATCATGATGAAAATTTCAGTAACTATAGAAAGGGATTTTAAAATAACAAGTATTGAAGATACTTTGAGATCTTTGAGTGCATAATTTGATCATATCATAAGAGTAACATGATGAATAAAAAAGGGAAATGGAATATAAATTTGAAATTTATAGGAATGTGTCACATACATAATAATGGATCAATATAAAAATAATCCAAGCCATACTACCAAAACATCATAACATAATATACAAACCTTACTGTATCATTTCCAAGAAAAAAACTATAGACAAAACTAACTACATCATGTTAATGAATAACATTGTGAATACAACTAACCACATCATATCCCTATAGAATGATCTCATGAAATATAAATATTTACCTAATTAATTTTATATATTTATAATCCTAGACCCACCCATCACATCAATTTATGTTCAATATCTTTTATACAAATTTGAAATGAAAAATATGTCAAGTATTATCGTAAAATAACCTACTAAAAGGTAATGAGTTTCAAAACAATATCGTAAAGAATATTTTGATGAATAAACTTAGTGATACCCAAAAGAAGAAGTTAACATGTTATATTATATGTTTTAGGGTAGAATCAATAAATAAAAAGATTATAGGATATGAAGAGTGAAGAACCCATCAGATGGTGATGATGAAGTATTGAGAAATATTGATGTAGTATTATATTTTTTTGTCAGTAAATATTTTCAATAACTATCTATGATATTTAGATTTTATGGAGAATAAGGAATTAATGTTTCCTATGGGTGCACTAGAAGTATGTTCATCATAAGTTCATAATCTAGATAGAGGAACAATCAAAAGTGGGATCACTATAGATGCACATTATACTATCAAGTTATAGAAATAAATGGGATCATATATCTTAACCAGATATTTAGAAAAACTCATGTGAATATAAGGAAGAATAAGTTAAGAAAGTATTATTGATGGAAGTAGGATAAAATGATAGAGACTATTATATTTAGAAGAAACTTATACATCAGATGATTATTTTAGCAAATATTCAATGTATCTATACTAGGAGATAAATGATGATGAAAAACTGTTAACATCATATTGAGTTAAATAATTAATATTATAGTATGTGGATATACATAATATTGGAAACATCCAATTATTACTGAATATTTCTTCATGTGAAATAAAAAGTGATGAAGGTTGAAGAATCACTATCTATGGTAAGTGAATTGATTGGGTAATCCAATGGAAGATTGGACCCTTTGAATATTAAATCTAGAATATGGGGAGATTAAAAACCCAATTGATAATATTGAAGATCTGATTTTAATATGTATTATATAAATTTATAAGAAGTTACACAATATACATCTTAATAGAGAAGATTTTTATGAAATATATTTGTTAGGAAGATAAAAATATGAGATGACTAGAAGTCACTCATGTAATAGAAGAATATCAGATGATAAAAATGAAAATGACACTAAATAATTAAAAAAATTCCCCATGATTGATCCGTAAATAATGTAAGGTGAACTGCACTGTATAGAGAGAGTTACAACCATTAATTTGGAATAGTCATGATGTAGAGTGTAGTCCAATCTACACTTGCAGATACAATATCATCATAAGATACAATGAGGGTAATATATTGGATTGTCTTTAAAAGAGAAATCTCAAAAATTAATTAAATATTTTTTATTTGACTTAAATTCTCAAATATCAATCAGTAAATGCATGTGTTACTGTTTGTAAGTCATAAAAATAACTTTTTTAGAAGACCAAAAATGATTCAAACTGAGTTGAATAAAAGATATAGAGTTCTAAATTTTAGACAATTGAAAGTGGATGATAAAAATAATGATTGAATTCAGTTTAGGTGAAATGATTTCAGTCTACCAAATTCACAAGTTTAGATTTAGATATGTTCAAAAAACATAAGGTTGTATAAGTTTTAGCTGAGTTGTGGAAGGGGAAAATCCGAAGAAGTGCAGAGTGAAATATAATGAAGTACATTCATCATTACATGTTTAGTGAATTCACATAAAAAATTTGAAGTAAAAAATATTATGAAGATGATTATCTAGAACTTCAAATTTCAAATTTCATGAAAGAAAGTTTATGATTGAGGCCATGATTTTAGGAAGATTTTAAAGGAGATTAATCGCCATAATTTTCATATATTTTAATTCACGTAGATATTTTAAAATAATTATGATGTAATTCAAAATGTAATGATGTAGAGAATTAGAGTTTGAATATTTCAAATAATTAATCTTACTATATGATTTTTGGATTATAAAATAGTCTAATATCACTCAAATAAATTTATAGACGATCGCTATTGCGGTTAATAAGGAAAAATAAAAGATACATATTTGAAACCGGTTTTTACCATGAATTCATTTGGGTTGAGTTTTTAGGAATAGAGGATCTTATAAATAAAAGGATGTAAAAAATTTCTCTAGGCTTAAAATACTAAAATGAGGATATTATAGAAAAAATCTATTTGTGACCTATAGAAGTACTGAACATTGACGTGTTTCTATGAGATCCCCAATATTATGTTACCCAAAGCAGTGTTAGGTCAATCTAAATACTGAGTAAAGTGGAAGATCAAAGGCCATTAAAGTCCCATACATGGAGATAGTGAAGAACCATTAAAGAATAGTTGTTTATATATAAACAATTCCATCATTCCTACTATGATGCAGGAGGATATTTTCAAGACATAGCTTAACAACATGCATAATATTATGGTTTTAGAGTTTAGGTTGATCCCTTCTCATAGGTAAAACATATTATATTAATATATTGTAAAACATATGAGAATAGATAAAATATACAAATCAAGATAATACATAGTTGAAGTAAGGATTTGGTTTCCCACACTAGGGTCAAACCATATAAAACCCATCCATTCCATTTTATAAACTATATCTAAATTGTATAAGGAAATAAATGTTATGGGATAACATTAAAATCCATGAATCCTAACCAACTATAAATTTTTGATCAACTTAAATTGATAAATGGTTTAATTTGAACATAAGTGATACAATTTGGTCACCCCCAATTCACCTTCCCCTCTCAGGGTGACTGGATGGTCTATTGGGACTCATAAGTTGTATCAGATCTTACAATGTTCCCACTATTTAGATCTACTATTTTTGTCTCAGTTTTTTTTTCAATGATTCACATGAAGTTAAAATTTCTATAAGAAACATTGATATATCTAATAGAAGATTATCCAAATATAGGCATTAAAAAAATTATTCTGAATTATAGAAACATCAAGGTTTTGGCCAAAAAATTTTAAAAACTAGAAGAAGAAATAAAATTTGAAGAATTGGAATTTTTCCTCTTAGAAGAATTAGAAGGAGGATCTTTAGAAACCTAAAGGTAAATATAGTGAACATTATATTGAAAAATCTATTTGGGTAAATCTTATTGATGAAGCATTCTCAATTTGGAAAGAGTATAAATCAATTGAAAAAATTGTACATTTATATTCAAAAATTAAGTGCTATATGAAATATTTACTTATTGAGATGATAATATATATATATATATAATTATATTTATCAAGGTGAAATAAGAAAAAATCCCATAGTTGGAATTAGAATGCAATGAGATGGACGATGCATTAACCAAGATGTTCCAAAAGTGCATAACTTTCACGAAACTTGTTGAAATAAATAAATAGTACATTTCACTTTGAAATGAAATATTATTACTTATTGAAGAAAAATAGAAAAGAAATTTTGATGCGAAATTTGTGTTAAGAAATTTAGTTAATAATTGATTCATATAATATAATTTATGGTTAAGATTATGATATCTCAATTTTAGATTAATTCATAAAGAATAAAAGTTATTTAAAAATATATTTTGGAAAAAATAATGTTACATAAAGTTCAGGTTCAAAAAATTAAAACTTAATGTTATAATAAATTAAAATCTAATGAAAAAAATAAAACCTTGAATTTAATGTGTATTTATTTAGAGATAAAAGTTAAAAAAAATTAGAATATAATCAAGTTGTTTATTCACATGAATCCATAAGATGTTTTGTTATCATGGAGGTTCTAGAAGAATTTTTTTACTTCGATGAATCAATCTCGTGGAAGAAGAAATATAAAAACATTGGAAATTTTATCATTCAATAGATTTAAAATGAATTAAACCCAACATTCTGATTATTTTTTATACAATAATTTAAAATAATTGAAAATTAAAGGTTAAAATTCTAAATTTCTATTGAATATAGGTAAAGAAATATATAGAGTAACCCACCTATTCTATGATGGTGGAATTAAGAGATTAAAGGGAAATAATTTACCCACATGGTTTATGAAATAATAATGTATATATCTATGAACCAAAAGTACTTCCCACCATCTAGAGCAACAATAAGCCAAATAAAAATCATTTTTTTCTACTTTGGGTGATATAGAAAGATCAGACACCATGAAGTTAATTGTTGGAACAATATTCAAACTATAGGAAAATCGATAAGGCCTATACAAAGGGGGAGGAAAAGAGAATTTGAGTAATATTTATCTAAGTATATTCACCTCTCAAAGAAGAAATAAAATCTGTTGACATCCAAAACATTTGAAAACATTTAAAAATTATATAAAGGGTGTAAAAAGGTGGTTATAGTGATTTTTACTGCTGATTTACATATACCAAGAATAAGTGAGTTTTATATTATAGAAAGAGACCATAATGTATGGATAAGAATAAATGGATGAAAGATAGGAATTTTTCATTGAGGTAAAAAAGAACAGGAAGACACAAAATGTACTAAACCTAATAAAAAGGCAATGAAATATGACATAGTAGGGAACGAATTCATTTATTTCTAAAGAAAAGGTTACTTTAGATATTAAAAAGGTCTATAATATTCCTAAGCCCTTTTTTCCCATTATGGGTGTCAAGAAGTTTAGAAGAGTTATTCATATTTAAAATAAAGTAATAATTTTTTAATTTATATATTAATTTAAATATTTTTATATTTTTTTGGAAATTAATTTTTAAATTTTAAAAGCAATTATATCATTTTTTAGAAGTTATTTTTAATTTTTAAAGTGATAATAAAATATTTTCTTAATTATCTATAAGTTAGTTTAGTTTAAATTTTAAAATTATTAAATATTTTCTTACACATGTATTGTCTTTATTGTTTGTGCAAGGGTAGAGAAAGTTTTTTAATTTCTACATGTTGGTACAAGGGAGGTTCCATATCAATATTGTGAGTTTTTTTAGTTATCCACTATTTTCTTACCTCGTATATGGGTGGATCCAATGTCATGTGTGTCTACTCTCTATCTCATGTATAGGTAGATCAAATCTTTCATGAGGTTTATCTATGTTATGGTATTTATGTAAGAGTCCCTATGATAATTATAAAATCACACAAGGGTCATACCAAAATATCAAAAACTATGCAATTGTATCCATTCTTGAGTAAAGTTCATCACACCGTATAAGGTTAAATCAGTTTACCCTTATGCAATGAGCCATTATTGCATATGTACACTCTTTTATATAGAATTTCTTTGTTTCACTTCCCACTAAACATATGACTAAATTATTTTGATTTTAATAGAAATAGTAAATAAAAATCATGGTTATAAATATTTTTTTGACATAGATTCAAAAAAATGATTTTTTTTATTAGTTTTAAAATGATCCTTACGAAGTAAATTAAAGAGAAAAAATATACGTAAAATAAAATATGGAAAGTTTAAAATTATTTTTTAGAAATATATGTGTGGTAAAATTGATATCTTCTATCTTTATTATAAAACCATAGATTTTCCTTTACCTTTGAGCTTTCCTCTTTTTCAATGGATCATAGGAAATAAAAACTTTTCCAATAAAGATATATGGGTTTTCTATGAATATTCAAGTCCTCCCTTCATTTCTAGACCTTATCATATCATCTTTCACTCTCATGTTATCGGTTCTTTAAATAGTGTGAATCTTATTATAGAGGTAGGGGATCTTCAACTTCTATTTTAGATAGTTCATGTTTGAACTTAACATGTTTTCATTTCCTTTGTTTAAATGGGCACAATTAGTCATAATCTGATAATAATCTTAAAAATAATCGCATTGTGAGATATTATTCAATAATATGAAAATATTTAAATGAATAATAATAATTATTAACAAAGCATTCTTCTCTTTAAATTTATTAATAAACTTAATCCCATGATGTATATTATTCATAATATTATTTTTATTTTTGATGATTTTAAATATAATTAATAAAATATGCTATTGTTTAATTTATTATATTAAAATTTAAATCATGTTGTAAGAGGATAATTTTGATATAAATATTATTGGAAGAAACAGAAGATATGATCAAATGCATTATATTGGTTTTATTATTCAACATTTAGAATTATCATGACGTATATTAATATTATTTTTCCATAAAAACAAATCACATGAAATTTAAATATCATTTTATTCTTATTTATGAATTTTAAAAGGAAGAAGAAATTATTATTTTTTTAAGTGAAATATTTTTAATATGATATATTTATTTCTATAATGGAATTAGAAATAATATTGCATGCATTAGAATATTTTCATCACCATAAAATTATAGTAAATACCATATTAAGGTATATTATTAGTATTTTTTATGATAATCTCAATGACAAAAATTAATAATATCACATAAAATATCTTAATGTGTTAATATTTTATAAATATGGGAATAATAATTCAAATAGAGACAATATAATCACTTGTTTAGTGTAAATATTATTTTATAATATGTAAATAAAATGTTACTAAATGATGAAAATTATTGTATAATTTAGGGAATTAGAGAACTAAAATGGGAAAATTATCAATTTTAAAGATAATTAATATTTCATTTTACCAGTGTTTATGATATTAATGGTTGGTATATTGTGATCATTGTGTTATTTGATTTAATGTTTTGCCTCTTGATTTACTAGATAGTGTGTTAACAACTTCTGTGCATTTTTTTCTTTAGAATGTTTAATAGATTCGAAAAAATAAGCAAATTAAAGTTATTAATTTTATGTAATTAATGGAAGAGGAATGATACCATTCCTCATATAACGTGGAACATTATAGTAATAATTCATCAAGAATGTTTATGGTTTATTCATAGATATAGTTAGTTATTACCTATTGGTTTCTTTATGAGGAAAATATATTCATAAAAATAAGTTAATTTGGCGTGGAATTATAATTTTTATGCACTAAAGAGTAAATAGTTGGGGATAAACAAGACCATTCCTAATTTCAAGAGTCTCAACAGCCTTGTTTCCATGGCCTTAGTGCCCTTTTTAGTGGAAAATACATTTGAAATGCATGTATGATATTATTAGATCTCTAATGTGATTGAATTATAACCATGTGTAGTTGGAAATATTTAGAATTAAAGGGGATAGAGGACCAAGGTTATATTAATGGTTGGTGATATGGTGAGAAATGGGTTTGTATCCCAAGGTTGTAGTGATAGTCTATGTTGATGATGGTGGGATAAAGTATACTCTATGTAATGGTGTTTAAATACAACCAATTAGTTGGTATGTGTTTAGAGTGTGGATTTCTTATCAAAATATCTTAATCTTACCTGATTCTTATTTTATGTATCGATGTCCAAATGTTATTTATATAACCAATTTTTAACTGGTTGATGCAGTTTGACTCTATAAATGACAAATTTATCCTTTGTATGGTAGCTTAAGATGATCCATAGTGTACCAGGAATTTTTTAAATGATAAATGAATTAATTAATTTATGGGGATAATTTAGGGTGATCATAAAAGATCATGACATAACTATGAATATAGGTCAAATATTTATAATATGTAAGTTAAAGGCTTAATGGATTAAATAATTAATTTATGATATAAAAATGGAATAATGTAAATTAATTTATTAATAAATTAATTAAAAATTTATTTCATACTTGCATTCTTGTTGAGATCTAGTAATTAGTGATGGATGTTGGGTGTCTCTTTTTATAATAACTGTAAATGAGTCTAAGGCTAGATAATTTCCCTTAGTGGGGTTGTGTGTGATATATTCTATATTTAAAGATTTTATATTCTACCCTACCCATTTTGGTGGGGAAAATTACATCCAAATATTTAGGGGGTGTTCTCTCTAATATCTATGATGGTGAGGTAATAAATCACTGACTTCTCCGTCTCCCCCACCCTCACTTCAACTATATTTTTGTGTTGGAATATCTTGGGTTATAATATCTTATGGTATATATGTTTTCCCTTCCCATGTTGTGATGGATCTTTATTTACTATACATTTATGTGTTGGAAATTCTAGCTTGAGGTTCAACGCGTACTTTTATCTTATCTTGGTGTCTATTCTATCCCATTGGTATTTATGCATGGGCTATGATGTATTGAGGTATAATTCATTTACAAGGGCTATGGTGGAATCCATACTAATACTTGGTTACTATTGAGATTGTTGGATGAGGTTATGGATTGAATAATGAGATGGATATATAGACTGATGGAAACCCAAGATGTTGGGATATACATGGGGCAGAGGCACATAGGGTTGAGGCCTTACTTACATTAGGGATTATTTTACTTATAGAAGGGATAAGAACATGATGTAGTAGTCGAGGCATGAGAGTAACAAGACAGTGGGGATGTGAAAGTGGGGTACCTTCATATATATATATATAAATGATTTCAAAATAGAATGATTTAATTTTATGTGTTACTTAGTGAGTGATCAATGGTGTGTATGGTAAAATATAGTGTTATCTATTTATCTTATGAGTTGGTTTCATTTATTTATTCACTGGGATTTGATATAATTATTTTAAATTTTTTCATGAGAAGTTTTAAGGTGGATCCTACTGATTACACCTAATATGCTCAACCGACATATATATAAACTGTTTCTCAAGAATGTAGGAGATTATTGGAAATTGAGATGGACATTAATAATTTTAGGAGTTTTTCAGGATCTATTGGAGCATCATACTTGCAACTGAGGATTTTTTTTTTACATTTGTTTTTTTAGTTTATATATGAAAATAAATTTATGTATTGGAATATATATATATTTATGAATAGGAGTTTTTTGGTGGTTTTATCATATTATCTATTATTATATAAATCTTATGAGGTTTATGCCTCCCATTTGTGTGATTTATATTCCCTCGGTTCTAATTTACAAATCTTGGCCTATAAGAGGTGGTTTTTAGGGTTCATTATCTCTCTTCCTTTGTTGGTGTGCCGGTTAGGGTAACATTGGAGGGTGGGGTCATGATGGAGTTGTATAAAATGTGATATATGAGATATTTGATGGATTATAGAGTTGGGAACCAGTGATGATACATTGTTCAGTAGGGAAACAAAATTGGATAGGCTAAGTACATGTTGCAAACAATGGAGACTAGTTAGGACATGGGATATTAGTACCCCCTATAATACGATGTAAGTAATTTCATGTTTACTAAAAATAATAAGTTAAGTGATATTTATTGGGTGGTAAACACCAAGGTATAGATCATAAATAATTATTTTTTTCACCCGTGTTTTAATTGGGAATAAAATGGGAATTTGGTTGAAATGGATTAATTAATTAAACTAAAATAATATGTTTCCTATGTTAGGAGTGCTTGATATTTTTTATTTTAAATAAATTCATCCTAGTTTATGTCCTCATATGTTTTATGGTGAATATTGTCAACAAGGCCTTCCAAAAAATCATCAAAGAGTGTAGTGTGATGATGAACACACTTAGAGGAAGACACTCTAAGAGTTTCACCACAAAAGTTTTCCAAAGTGTAATGGATCCGTTTTAGATCATGAGATAAAGGATGGTTTTATGAGGATGTTATAGAATTCTGTATGGTTTTTTCTTGAATGTGTCATTGAGATTTTGTTACATATGATGACCCTACATAGGTACTCTTGGTAGAGATACTTCTTATTCATTACATATTATGAGGATTTGATTATTTTGTTGGAAAAGTTCTAAGATAAATTTCAATCCATGTTTTTTTCTTCTACCCTAAGGGAATCTTATTTGGTGGAGGTTATTTTACTCCATAGAGGTTTTTATAAGTTATTTTCATGATTTTTTGTGGAGTATTATATCCCATTTTTATCCTTTATCATTATTTTATCATCCCCTAGAATTGAATGACTCAAATTATCATAATTCCATTTTGATTTCCATCCATTAACATAAATGATCGGTACTTACAAAATTATATATATTTAAAATATCCTTTTTTAATCCCATGATGCAATAACTTATAATACTCCAACCTTTGACAACTAACCTATAACTGGATAACCTTCAGATATGGAAAGTATAACTCATTCTTTGGGCCTGGTGTTGAGAAGGAGATATGGTTTGGGAAAAGTGTTTCTCTAAACATATTAATTTCATTCAATAACTTTCTCCTAGAGATTATTTTTTTGAAGATATGTTCATGGGGAGGGGATGATATTATCATATTCATTCTAAAACTCTTCTTCTTGGCCCCACATTGTGGAGATTTAGTCTCAGGAATGGGTTCTTGTGTGTATTCTTATATTTTAATCAATATATGCTTCTACCGAGAATAGTGATATGGTATCTATATTTAGAGAAATAGGAAATTGTATGGTTTATTATTTAATTTTTTTTCCTAGTATTAGTGTATTTTACTCTATGTTGTGAGTTGAATTCTTAAAGTATGTGTCTTGTATATGTAACTATATTTGGGATGTGTTTGTGACATTATGTGCTTTCATTTTTGGATGAATTTATCTTTTACTTATAATAAACGTTATGGATTTAAGTATAAAAATGTAGAAGACAATAAACCCATCATTATTCATTATTTTCATGATGTGTTCTAATGATATGCGGGTGAGTCAGAGCCTCCCAATACAAACTATAACATAGTGTAGTCGATGGGTTCCCTTAATTTGAATTCTTGTGAAAACTATATTTATATTGATCTAAATCATTTTATTTATTGAGGAATATAATGTGGTGTTAAATTAAACGTCTTGAAAATAATTAAATCTAGTTCTAATAAATGATAAATGGATAAATTAAGAGATTTTTTGCATTACTTGGTGTTCTATAGGATAATGAATATTTTTTAACAAACATGAAAAAAATATTAAGCTTTAAAAATGGATTTATTTCAACCTCTTGTTTTATGATGCATTTTATATGATAATTTGGATTATTTTATTTTAAAGTTATTCATATTGATATTAACATGAATTTTTTTAGTAGAGCTAAGTTAGTTAAATAAAAGTAATGTCAAAAAATCGTGTTTTATATGTAATGTTATACATCATTCACGAAATGTTTCTCAAAATAATCAATCACTTTAACATGAAAAATGGTATGGTTTTAATCACATTAGTGGGATTTTCATTTAATTTTTTGGTTTCTATAGTTGTCTGAGTGACCTTAGTTGTGATTGCGTTACATTAATTAGGAACAAGGGCCGTAGATGTGCGCTCAACATCCTGAATTTTTTTATGCAAGATTTTCTTGAGATGATGTATTTTAACTCATAAAATTTGAGATTAATTCTCCTCATTCATTCCATTATTCTTATTTGAGAGGTATATACCCCAATATACTCTTTTTATATTTATTAATTAAGTTGTGTTATTTTTCACTTTATTCAAATGGTGTTATGACTGTGTTCCAAATAGACCAAGATCCCTAAGAGGTATCTCTTTGAGTGATTGATTTATTCCCCTTCCTTTATCTCGTATTCCTGATTTTGTTTTAATTATATAGGATGATAATTTTTAGGGAGGTATCTAATTTTAAGGTCTATAATTTTTCGAAGCCTTAGTTTTTCATTCTTAGGCATCCAATATTTCAAAAGAGTTTTTGAAATCTTTAAAATTTGTCTTAAAATTGTTTTTTTAATTTAAAGATTAATTAAAATATTTTAAGAATTTATTTGGAAAAATAAGTAGGATGTTTTCAAATTTATTTTATCATTTTTAAAAGTGATTTGGAATTTTGAAAGTAATAACAACCTCTTTTATTAATTATTTATATGTTAATATAGTTGAAAATTTAAAATTATTAAATATTTTCTTACCCTTACACAATCCTTCATCTTTTCGTAAGGGTAGAGTATATTTTTTTCTTTGTTGCATGTTGGTATAAGACTGGTTGCATATAGGTCATGTGATTCATATATGGGTCAACCAATATTTCCTTACCTCACATAAGGGTAGATGCAATTTCATATGTGGGTAGTTTTTTCTTGCATATAGGTAGGTCGATTCTTGCATGAGGGTCATACATTCCAATGTCTTCATGTAAGGGTCCCTGTGGGAATTATAAACTCATATAAGGGTCTTACTAAAATATAAAAGGCTATATGAGGGTAGTCATTATTATGTAAAAAGTAACCACACTATATAATCATAAATCAATTTACCCTTACATAGTGCGCCCCTATTATACAAGGGTATTGTTTTATATATAATTTATCTATTTACCTTTCTGTTTGACATGAAACTCCTTTATAATGATTTTAATGGGAATATTTCAGAAAAAAATTGTTTTTAAATATTTTTTAACAAATAATACATAAAATTATGAAATTATTGATTTTAGGTGGTTTAAAATGGGAATTATGAAGTAAATTAAATGTAAATATATTTATTTAAAATAAAATTTGGAATATTTGACCAACTTCTTCGAAATACCTGAGATAGAGAGAATTCATATCTATTATATTCATTCTAAAACTAGAGAGTTTAATTTAATTCTGTTATTTCTTCATTTCCCTAGATAATTTGTAATATAAAGTTTTCCATTCGAGATCTTCAAGTCTTCTATGAATCATTGAGTCCATCATACATTTCCAAACCTTTATGCACCATATTTCTCTCTCTGGTTCTTCGTGCAACAAATCATGTTAATCTTCTTCTAGAGGTACAGATTTTGTTATTTCTCTTTTAATAAGTGTATGTTTGAAATAAAAATGATTTAGTTTACTTATTTAAATGGGTGTGAAGTTATGATTTTTGATTTGGCTTAAAATTATGATTTAAAATATTAATAACATTCTTTATGATTAAATTATACTATGGATCAAGTAAATATGGAGTTCTATTAAACAATTTCTGATCATATTAGTGTTTCATAGGGTAATTTTGTTGGAGAAATTTCATATGGTAATATTATAAATCAATATTACATGGACTATTATGTCATGATGATGTGTATTTTTATAGCTTACCTGACCAAGATTTCTGGAACAACACATGGGCCGGTGACCCACTAACCATAGTCACACCACCCAATATTTTTTAGAATGCTAACTAAAACGGAGGGTGTAAGGGGTGAAATTGGGGTGAATATACACTATAATATTAAGTCCATAATAAAATAATAATAGTTTAAACAATGATAAATAACATGAAACGCTGCATGTCTTGAAAATATGAAAACATTATTAAGTAATTTGAATTTTTAATTTAGTGGATGGTTTTGTTCTTCCGAAACAATGAATAGAATGATATTCCATGATTTTTAGTAATTTTTAAGTGCACCACATGTAGGAACACTCCATGGTGGAAACCGTGATACACTAGGAGTCTGACTACATGAAACAGGGAGATCAACATTCCCAATGGTTGTGTGTGGTTTTGGGAATGGACTATGGGGAGTATTTTTGTCTTCCATATAAATGATAAAATCATTTCATCATTATGAAAGGAATGTTGGGTCTGAAATGACCATTGTTTTTTACTAATATCATGGTATGTCCACACGATTAGTCTCTTAGGAATGGTGGACACCCCTATGCTATGGTGTCATCAATTTTTGAATTTTGAATGGCCAAATCAGTCACCTAGTTTTTATATGGAATTTATACTTGTGGAATGAGGCACACTTTCATTTCATCCATCACTTCTTTGATTGGACTTCCCACAACACATCCTAGAGATAATTCTAAGGATTGTTCTACATTTTTCAGCTCATCAAAAAGACTGGTTTTTAATTCGACAACAGACTGTCTGATGGTCTCCTTCATTTCATTCTTTAAGGATTCAAGGTCTTCCTTGGTGGCCAATATTTCAGTTTCTAACACTAGAGAGCTGTTAGTTAGGATAACTGGATTTCTTGGTGGTTGGTTTTCCTCATCTGAATCCTCATAATTGAGTCCTAACACCATGTATCCTGGATCTGAGGTCCATCCTTCTATATCATACAGTACAGAGACTGAACCAAAATGCTCCCCCTCACTTGGAGCTCCTTCCTGAACATTTTCTACTATCTGCTCGACTCTGGGTAACTCTAAGTTCTCTTCTGTAGCTCTAGCAGGTTCCATACTTGCTTCCTCTGTAGGTTCAGCAGTGAGGATAGCCTCCCTCTCTGTTGGGTCATCAACCACTTCCATGACAACAGTAGTAGAGACCACTCCTGCTTCCTGGTCAGACACTGACTTGTCTGTATACCCTATCAGAGGGCTCATACTAAGTTCTTCTATTTCATCACCACTGATCTCCTCTTCATCTTCTGCAACAGTTTCTTGATTTTCATTTGAAGCTCCAGCCTCTTCTGCTTCGACTGTATCATCCTCGTCAGAAGTGTCCTTGAAAAAATATTGAGATTCTTCTTCTTCTTCTTCTGTAGACTCAGTCTCACTGTCTCTTAGAACAGGTTCTCTACTAGGTAGTTCTTTTGGAGGGCTTGCTGCTCCAAACGTCACTGTCCTGACAGGACTGTGAGTAGTCTCAGGATCACTCCCTTCATCAATTGGGGTGTTCTCTCTTGCAGAGTCACCAACTACTGCAGTCTGTTCATCATCTGAGTATACAGGTTCAGGCTCATCAGGCTTTAAGCCTGGATCTCTCCTATCTCGCGGTCTAGAGGGATGAGTAGAAGGGCCAAATTTCTCATAGATTCTCTCCTCATCATTCACCCATGATTTCTTCCAGGGATTCCAACTGATCCTCATGAATTTGAAGATTACTTTCGAGATACATACACTGTTCTTTGCCACCATCAACTCTTCCTGACTTCCAGCTGCACCTTTCACTTTCAACATTACCGAAATGAGTTTAGCATGAAACAAGGCACTTGATTTTGAGCTTGCCTTTATCATGTCCTCCATCTGAGCCATCAGCAACCTACAAAGGTTGACCTTCCTTCCATGTTTTAATAAGTACATCAAGTAAATATCCTGGTGCTTCAGAGTTGAAAAATCTCCTCTTCTAGGACTCAGTACATGCTGAATAAACTTAAACAGAAGCCTGTCCTCTCCATTCATTTCAGCAGCAATAATCTTTCTTACTGTGCCATTGCCTGTCAATTCTTCCAGAGCCGTCTCATGATCAAAGATTCTACTATTTGGAGGAGCCGCTCCAGAATAGTAGTTGTAAATACCCTCATGAGGAACTCTTAAACATGCAGCCCATTCAACAGATGAAAAACTGACCTCATTGCCGTTTACTCTGGATACCAGTCTATGCAGATCATCCTCTTCCTCGAACTGTAGATATTCATAGAATTCCTTCACCAGCTTCGGGTAGTACGGTCCATTATTGTTTGCGAAGCATTCGGTCCATCCTTGCTCATTAAGCACTGCCAGTACTAATGATCTGCTCGATAAAATCCACACTTCACTTAGCTCCTTCTCAGCAACTATTTCTCTCTTAGTCAGATGTGGATTAACAGGTCTTATCGAGGCGTTCCCGGTGCCACTGGATTCGACTCGAGTCCTCTTTGGCATTGGTGCATCTTCATTGACAGTCGGGGGTCGCTTTGTTCTGGCCATTGGAACTGGATGAGGTTTCGAGGTTTGGTTGAAGGTTTAGGGTTTAGGACTTGAGAGAGCAAGGGTCGAGATGAGTGGATTGAGATATGTTCGATGTTCTAAATTTTATCATTTAGGGATTTAGAAATAAAAGAATAAAGAAAAGAAACGGTTCGAATTACCGCAAAAATAAAATAAGGTTAAACAGCGAAACAGCCTACAGAGAGATGTAACAGTGAGGTACACCGGTGAGGTCTAACTGTGAGGTTTCAACTGTGAGGTTTCAACTGTGAGGTTTCAACTGTGAGGTTTCAACTGTGAGGTTTCAACTGTGAGGTTTCAACTGTGAGGTTTCAAATGTGAGGTTTCAACAGTGAGGTTTCAACTGTGAGGTTTCAACTGTGAGGTTTCAACTGTGAGGTTTCAACTGTGAGGTTTCAACTGTGAGGTTTCAACTGTGAGGTTTCAACTGTGAGGTTTCAACTGTGAGGTTTCAACTGTGAGGTTTCAACTGTGAGGTTTCAACTGTGAGGTTTCAACTGTGAGGTTTCAACTGTGAGGTTTCAACTGTGAGGTTTCAACTGTGAGGTTTCAACTGTGCTATAATTAATCATACCTAACTCATGTTTGATGTAACTTAATCTCTCAGAATTCAAAGGCTTTGTAAAAATATCAGCTAACTGATGTTCAGTGCCAATGAACTCAAGAGTGATATCACCTTTTTGATAATGATCCCTCAGAAAGTGATGTCTCACATCAATATGTTTTGTCCTAGCATGAGATACTGGATTTTTAGAAATGTTAATAGCACTTGTATTGTCACACCTTATAGAGACATGTTTGAATTGATATCCATAGTCTAGTAAAGTGTGTTTCATCGACAAGATTTGTGCACAACAGCTACCAGCAGCTATATACTCAGCTTCGGCAGTAGACAATGCAACAGAATTCTGCTTCTTACTACACCAAGATACTAGTGACTTGGCTAAAATGTGACATGTTCCAGAGGTTCTCTTTCTATCTAACTTGCAGCCAGAAAAATCAGCATCAGAATAACTTAATAAATCAAATGATTGTCCTTTTGGATAAAATAATCCCAAATTGGGAGTATGTTTTAGATATTTGAAAATCCTTTTAACAGCAGTCAAATGAGACTCTTTTGGATTGGCTTGAAACCGAGCACACATGCATACACTGAACATGATGTCAGGTCTACTGGCAGTAAGGTACAGTAGACTACCTATCATACCTCTGTAATTGGTTTGATCCACTGGTTCACCAGTTTCATCACTGTCCAACTTGCAAGTGGTGCTCATAGGTGTGTCACTGCCTTTGGTGCCATCCAAGGAAAAACGTTTTAGAAGATCTTTAATATATTTACTTTGGTTCAAAATAATACCATTTTTATTTTGAAAGATCTGAAATCCCAGGAAAAATTTTAGTTTTCCCATTAAACTCATTTCAAACTCATTTTGCATTATTTTTGAAAAATCAACACATAAATAATTTTTAGAAGATCCAAAAATAATATCATCCACATAAATTTTTACTATTAAGACATCTTTAGAAATCCATTTAATAAAAAGAGTAGGATCAGCTATCCCTTTAGTAAATCCTTTCGAAATAAGAAAAGAGCTGAGCCTATCATACCAAGATCTTGGAGCTTGCTTTAAACCATATAAAGCTTTAGATAGTTTAAAAACATGATTAGAAAAATGGGGATTTGTAAAACCAGGAGGTTGTTCCACAAATACATCCTCAATTATATATCCATTTAGAAAAGCACTTTTAACATCCATTTGATATAGTTTGAAATTCAGATGAGCAACATAAGAAAGTAATATCCTAATGGCCTCTAGTCTAGCCACGGGTGAAAAGGTTTCCTCATAGTCTATTCCTTCTTCCTGACTATACACTTGTGCAACTAGCCTAGCTTTGTTTCTGATTATATTACCAAACTCATCAACTTTGTTTCTAAACACCCATTTAGTACCTATGGTAAGAGTGTATTTAGGTCTTTCCACTAATTTCCAAACTTTGTTTCTTTCAAACTGATTTAGTTCTTCTTGCATAGCCATTACCCAGAATTCATCACTGATAGCATCATTGACATTTTTGGGTTCAAGCTGTGAAAGAAAAGCTTGATGTTCAACCTGATTTCTTAAAGAAGCTCTAGTTTGTGTTCCTCTATCAAGATTACCAACAACAGCATCTAAAGGATGATTCTTTAGAATCCTAGTTGATTTGGTAAAGGTTGGACTAGAGATTTCAGGTTCATTTATAGGTTCGGGTTCCACAGAGGAAGATTCTGGAAAAAGTCCAGAACTGGATGTTTTTATTACAGGTTCTTTAGATTTGTCATTTAGGTCCAGAACAGATAAGTCTTCTTCGACATCTTCAAGAGAAGTTTTAGACTCATGTGGATCAGTCTCATCAAACTTGATGTGAATAGATTCTTCCACACATTTGGTTTTCTTATTGAACACTCTATAGGCTTTACTAGACATAGAGTAACCCAGGAAAATTCCTTCATCACTTTTTGGAGCAAATTTATCAAGATTATCTTTAGTATTCAGAATAAAGACTTTGCAACCAAAAACTCTAAAGTAATTAACCTTAGGCTTCCTATTATTCCACAACTCATAAGGGGTTTTCTTAAGAACCGGTCTAATTAAGACTCTATTAATAACATAGCAGGCTGTATTTATAGCTTCAGCCCAAAAGTAAACAGGCAGGTCATATTCATTAAGCATAGTCCTTGCAATTTCTTGCATGGTTCGGTTTCTTCTTTCCACTACACCATTCTGTTGAGGTGTCCTAGGAGCAGAGAAATTGTGATCATAGCCATTGTGTGAGCAGTAAGATTCAAATTCTTGATTCTAAAACTCACGGCCATGATCACTCCTCAAGGTCTTAATCTTAAGTCCACGAAGATTTTCTACAGACTTAGAGTATTTAACAAAGGAAGAGCAGGCTTCACTTTTGTGAGCTAGAAAGTATACCCAAGTATATCTAGAAAAGTCATCTACAAGAACATAAACATAGTGCTTCCCATTTATACTTGAAATTCTTGATGGTCCAAACAAATCCATGTGAACCAGTTCAAGTGGTTGAGAAGTTGAAACTTCTTTCTTTGGTTTAAAAGAAACTTTGTGTTGTTTTCCCTTTTGACAGGGATTACACACTTTGTCATTTGGGAATTCAAGCTTATGTAGGTATCTAACTAGGTGTTTCTTAGAGAGTTTTCTAAGTGAGTGAATGTTGCAGTGTCCTAATCTCCTATTCCATAGCCAAGACTCTTTATGAAAATCATTTAAGCAAGTAACATTATGTTTAGCTAAAGTGTTTAAGTCAACAGCATAAACATTTTCATTTCTTAAGGCAGAAAATATTAAAGCATTTTTGGAATTATAAACATCACAAGAATTTTTTTCAAACCTGACATTAAAACCATCATCACACAATTGAGAAATGCTAAGTAGGTTGTACTTAAGTCCATCAACAAATAAAACTTTGGAAATTAATACTGAGTCAGTGTTACCAATCTGGCCTAAGCCGATGATTTTTCCTTTTGAGTTATCACCAAAAGTGACATATCCTCCATCAACCTTTATTAAGATTTTGAAGCACGAATAGTCCCCAGACATGTGTCTTGAACATCCACTGTCTAAGTACCATACCTTCTTGTAATTGCTTTTCAAACAGATTTCCTACAAAACAGATTAGACAGGAAATGACTTTGGTACCCAGATTTTCTTGGGTCCAGATATGTTAGCAATCAAGGATTTAGGTACCCAGATTTGTTTTATGGGTCCCATACAATTAATAGATGCAACAGATTTAGATAGATATACTTTATTTGATCTACAACTATCTAAATAACCAGTTGAGGCATACAAATTTCCAGAACTGGAATTAGCAGGATTTTTTCCAGACTTGGGAATAAATCGGGTTTTAGTAAACTGTCTTTGTCCAGGTTGGTATCCCAAGCCAGTAGCATACTTAGGTGCAACTTGCTTTCCTAGCAGTTGGGTTAGAGTATCTTTTCCATTTGTGAATGTTTCTAAGTCCTTTCTAAGTTGTTCATTAGATAGTTTCAGTTCTGTATTCTCCTTTAATAATTGAACATTTTTCTCTTTTTCTACATCAAGTGCAGACTTGACACTTGCAGTAAGAGCATGCTGTTTCTTTAAAGACTTATATTTATCCTTTAGTTCATTACACGTTTCTTCCAGCATATTACAGTATTCAATCAATTCATCTTTAGACATATTTTCAGAATCAGAACCAGATTCTGCTTCACCTTCAGAATAATAAGAGTTTAAAGTGGGAGTGTCTAAGGTTACCTCAGATGTGTTTGTCATGAAACACATATTAGCACGATTTCTTTCAGAATCACTGGACTCTGATTCACTTGTGCTGTCTTCTGAAGCACTCCAGGTGGCCTTCATAGCTTTCTTATAATTCTTGTCCTTGTACTCATATTTCTTCTTGAATTTTAACTTAGGATAGTCAGCTTTGATGTGTCCTTTCCTTTTACATTCATAGCAAACTATGTCTTCTTCTTTATCAGTTTTCTTCCAATCTTTCTTCCACTTACCTTGTCTATCATACTTACCCTTGTAGTTTGGTTTTCTGAAGAACTTCTTCTTCCTATAGAACTTCTTGAATCTCCTTGCTATTTGTGCCATCTCGGCATCACTGTCAGAATCTAAGTCTTCACTAGATGAGCTTTCAGTTGGTATATGCACTTTCTCCTTGTCTTTTCTCTTTGATGCAGTAGACTTAAAAGCTACAGATTTTCGTTTTGGTTCCTCATCTTCCTCTTTATTTACCTTGAGCTCTTCTTCGTACATCATCAGCTTACCAATTAACTCCTTGACAGGCAAAGTTCCAATATCACAGGATTCTCTAATTGAAACGGATGTGCCTCTCCATCTGTCAGGCAGACATCTCAATAATCTCATGATTTGCTCCTTTGCTGGAACAATCTTTCCGAGTGAGCTCATTGTGTTGACTATATCATTAAACCTGAGATACATATCAGAAATAGGTTCATCAGCTTTCATCTTAAAGTTATCATATTTGATAGTATAAGTATTTAACCGCATTTCCTTGACATTAGTTGTTCCTTCATGAGAAACAGCTAAGGTGTCCCAGATTTCAAAAGCAGTTTTACATGCAGAAATTCTATTGAATTCCTCATCTCCTAGAGCACAGTAGAGAGCATTCACAGCCTTACAATTATTATTGTAAGCTACCTTAGTAGGTTCATCCCAAGTTGTTCTTTCAGTTTCTGGAATCTTGTATTGAGACTCTATAGCAGTCCAAATATCAAAACCCATACTTTCCAAATGAATTTTCATTTTGAGCTTCCATTGGGCATAATTCACACCATTAAAGAAGGGTGGCCTGTTAGTAGCAGCACCTTCTAGTCTATTATCCATAAGGAAATTTTAGAAAATGTTTTAAAGAGATAAAATTTAGAACTAACAGAAATTTAAGATCTTTTACATAAAACTACAATCACAGTTTAAAAACAGAGAGTTAAAATAAAACTTTGAGCAAGTATAACAGAGATAAACACTTCCTCTGATACCAAATGTTGGTCGGAGTGGACACTCAAGAGGGGGGGTGAATTGAGTTCCAATTAAAATTTCTGTTAAAAACAATTTCTATTGAAATACCCCAATTTCAAAAACAAATTAAACTGCAGTGAATTTATATAGATTATAAAGGTTCAATTAGTTTCTCAAAGATTGATTAATTCTCAGTTAACTTAATCTTATGATTAAATTAACTTTTGAAACTAACTTACTGATTTATAACAAATATAAACACTTGCGAATTTAATTATCAAAGTAGCTTTGAAGATAGATTATATTTCAAAGTAATAGCAGCGGAATATGAAATAAATATGTATAGTATGGATATAGAGTATAACTACAAACACAGAGAATTAACCAAGAGGTTTAGTCTCAAGCCGAGACTTAGTCCTCTAAAAAGTTTATATAAAAATGATCCAAACCCTGGATCAGGGTTAACAACAGTGAACACACTGTCCAGGTCACAAGACCTCTACCACAGTTCTTCGTGGGAAAAACAAACAACAGCAGCCAGCTGTCCAGGTCACAAGACCTCTACCACTATCCACAGTGGGAAATGAAGTGTAAAAGGGTTTGCTGAGGATTTAAAGATCCTCCAGTGAAAGTACAGGAGTCAGTGTGTGTGTTTAATACAGCATATAACACACACTGCTCAAAATGTAGAAAACTAAAACACAGTAGAGCAAGAGATAGAAAGAAGAAGGTTTAGAGTACTCTATAGTGTTGGCAGATCAGTTCTGGACTCGTAGGAATGAGTGACTTGAAGCTTTAGTCCTTTTTCTGTAAGTTGACACTAAAACAGAGTGTCGTGATTTCCAGACTTCCAGATGTTCAAGTGATCAGCTTCTTTGAGTTTGAGTGCTTCACAGCATGGTTTTTAGGAGACGGTTCTTTCAGTCGGTTCACTGAGACTCTTTTGTTCTTCAGAATGAATGCTCGAGAGTTCTTCCTTTTTGTGTATATGCGTATCTCCTTCTCAGTTGTAGATGTTAGTCTCTGTGTAACTGTTCCATTCATCAAACTTATTGAATGCTTCTCTCTTCTTTTTATACTCCTCCATATATGCCCTTTTTGCTCACCCGAGGCCGACAAGATAAATAGTCTTGAGTTACACGTGCGATCTTCCTCGTACATTGTATTATTTCTTGATATGTCTACAAATATCAATAAATAATGTTAGGTGTATCAATTTGTCTAGACATGACCGTTAGATTAGTATTAATCAAATTGGTAAAGAAAAAGTAGAAATATAATAATAATAAACTGGTCGAGAATGTATGTCACTGTGGACTTCAACTGTGGTCTTCCAACTGTGGACTTCCTTCTGACTGCTGACTTCAACAAAAGGCTTGCTGTCTGTAGGCTTGAAATGGTACCTTTTACTTCATGTAACTGTAGCCTCTCTAACTGTAGACTTGTAACATCAAATTTGTAGAACTGTAACCTTTGTCAACTGTAGACCTCGATCATCAGTAGACTTAGTCGACAGAAGCTGTCTAACTGTAACCTTAACTGTAGACTTATGACTGTAGGCTTGTTCGACTGCGAACTTGAGCAGAGAAAACTTTGAACAGAAGTCTTGTAACTGTGACCTTCGTCTGTGAGCTTTGACAATAGATAGCGGTAGACTCGTGACTGTAAGCTTGTATTAGTCTTCGACTGTAACCTTGTAACTGTGAACTTATTACAACAGTAACTTAAGGTGACAGTTAGCTGTAACTGTGACTTTGAAAAGAAAACTCTGACTGGTAGCTAACAATACTAAACTTATGTAAATACTACTGTAAGCTGTTACAGTAAAGTTATGAGAGTAAGAATATGAACTTTTTAGAATAAAATACGTTTAAGCCTAGAATAATAAGATTAAGGCAAGGTTTTAATACATCATAATCAATGTTTATAATCAATGTTTAAGCATGATTTGGGATTATCAAAACAGGTGATTCCAACAGGATGTAACATAAAAATGATACATTCATAAGCATATCAATATGGTTTATCACCAAGGTATCATAAAACATAATTACCATGTTTATTCACCAAGGTGTTTTAAAACATATCCTATCTAGAGATTAATTATTTACCCAATGTATTTGAGTGAAATGTAAGAACACCCTTCACATGTCTTAATTTATGTGTTCACATAAATCATAATTAATCATTTCAATAATATCCTATTGAACTAAAATAATGGGTTTCATATAAAATCATTGAGTTCATAAAAGTATAAAGAAATGGAAATTTCATAATTTTTAACCTATAGGAAGGGAATGTGGGTTTTATACATGTTTATCACCAATAAATAAACTATGTTTACATATAGGTGAATACCTATGGGTAAGGAAGAGGCTTGGGTATTCAAAATATAAAAATATATCAAGGATAATAGATAATTACATTAAAATATTTCAGCATCATGACATTATACAATGTGGTTTAAGGAAAAGGAATAATGAGAGAGAATGAAGGTATCACACTGATACTACATGACTTTAGAAGTAATAGAAAGATAAAAAGTGTATTAAAACATAGTAACTAATTTTTTTTAATACATAAACAAAAATAGGTACTGGAACGAAAATTAAAAACATGAGAGTTCTCCTACCTTGTAATGTAACTTCCTAAATATTGGTGAGGGAAACCTTAGGACCTTGAAGAAAACTTGGATGGACTATATCGATGGTAAATGAGAAGAATATTTTTGATTAAGTTATATTTATTAGAGAGGAATTGGGGGATGGGTGGGTATTTTAGTAAAATATGATAAATTGTTTAATAATATCTAAATGTAGACCTTGGAATTTTAGTTTGTGAAAAATGAAAAAGAATTAGCTTACCCATGGTCTTTTCTTATGGTTTTTAACATTTAAGTCATGTTTTATAATATTTTAATGTATTATAACTGAAATCCATTTTTTATATTATTTTGGTCATTGAATATTAAATTTTCCACAAAATATAGTTTTTAAAATCTTAATTTCCATTTTAAAATTATGAAACTAATTTATAGGTTTTGAAATATAGATAAATCCATTAAAAGACATAATATTAATGAAATAATCTATTTATGGTAGTGGATTAAATCTTATAATTTTTTACATCATTATTACATTTTTTTGAAGTCTTAAAACATATTGAAAACACAAATGTTTCTTTTTACTCTTCAATGAAAAATAATTTATTTTATAAAATTAAAAAACTTTGACCATAACCTAATTTTGATGTGATGATTTAAAATAAAATGTTTATTTTATCAAAATAATTTCCTAAATATGGTAATTTTAACTTTAAAATGTAAAATGCTTATTTATTGAGAAATAATTGTTTTTCCAACATGGTCAATTTTTCAACACTTATAAAAATTTCCTATTACATGATAACATTATATTAGAATTTATATTTTAAAAAATTGTGTTTTATATGTCTATTTCAAGAAAATAAATTTTATTTAAAATTCTTGAATTTATTATAAAAGTGTACATGCTTCATAAAATACAATTAATTTTTATTTGAATCCAAAAACCTATTTATCAAATTCACCTTATATTCTTGTGTATTTTAATGAATAAAATAATAATTAAAATTTAATTTTAAGAAATATATACTTCATTTATACAAATAAAATAACTCTTTTATTTTAGTGAGATCTTTATATCCCCTTATTACACTAACATATGACCTATGGGTAAAGTGTGTAATGGTGATAGTTAATGGGGGGATCAACTAACATTGACTTAGTGATGATCTCCACTAACATGAACTTCTCCAATAGTTTATTTCATTAATGCCTCACTTATTGAAGATCTACTTGGGCTTGGTCAAGGGTGAACCCCAATGACACTACCTCCCTCCCATGTTCTGACAGATAGGATTTTAAAGGTGTGATCCTAATGGTTAAATCCATAGTTTCTAAATTTGACATCAATTATCTTTTATCATTACCCTTTATAAACACTAATTATAATGATACTATTTTTATCAATGGTAATAATGGCCAAATATTATACTGAGAAACAATCATATTAACCAATGGTTACATAATATTAATGCAATAGTCATATCCTAATGACAACACTTTCATTTATATAATATATTTTTATAACTAAAAGTCAACATTTACTACTTCATTTCCAAATGTTTTTATAGTTCCGTCAACAATGTCTATCATATTCCTCATTTTAATTTTTCATTTAAAATTTTTCATAGTATTTATAATCTTTCTAGTAGTGTTTTATCTTATATAGGACACCATTTCATGGTCACTTTTTTATTTGTATATCCATATACATGTCTTAGCTTTAGTAATTGATATTATTACTTGACATGTAATTTTTTTGTAATTTTAATTGTATGTAATTCCATTATATAATATATTAAAAAATTAATTACTAAAAAAGATCTTTTATTAATCATAGAATTAATTTGAAGGATGTTACATTCTTACCCACATAATAAATTTCATCCTAAAAAATTTGACTCTTGCCAGAAAAAAATGGGGGTATTTCTCTATCACCGCTTCTTAAGGTTCCCAAGTTGCTTATCCAAACTTTTGATTTTTTCATAGGATTATCAAAAATTATATTATCCTTTTATTCAATACTTTCTCACTTTAGTCAAGAATATTGATTTATTCCTCTTCATATGATCTACCAGGTTCCATTATATACCATTTTTCTATAGTATATATTTTGGTTATAAAATATTGTTTTGTAAATGGGACATGTGGAAGTATTTTTGGAAATTATATAGATTTGTTGGTAGTGGTGCTCAATAGGAAACTTCTCCAACATGATCCAAAATCTAAAATATTCCAATGTACCTCAAACTTAGTTTCAACTTCTTTTATAACCTCATGAAGACTTTACATGGAGATATTTTATGGAATAAATGATCCCCAATATGAAAATATATGTATTTGCTTTGATTTTTGTAATAACTCTTTTATAGTCTCTAAGAATCCACTATATGTTTCTAAATCACATTTATCTTCTCTCTGGTGTCTTATGTAAGGTTTATTCCCAATATTTTTCCTTCTCCAACTTCCTCCCATCATGTTGGAGTTCTACACCTATTCATATAGAGTTATTCAAAAGGATCTATTTTAATTATTTAGTGAAAATAATTGTTATAGTAGAATTCACTAAGTGGAATATATTGATCCCAAATCCCTTGAAAATCATGTGATCCATACCATAATATGGATTCTAATATTTTAAAATTCTTTTTAGACTACCCATAAATTTTAGAATGGTATGTTTTAATAAGGATTAATTCAATGTTCATAGCCTTTTAAGGGATCCTCCAAAACATATAAGTAAATCTTAGACGACAAACTAAAATAATTGATAGTGGAACCCCATGAAATCTCACTAATTCCTAAATATAAATATGAGTAAGGTTCTTAAGGGATAAATTTTAGTGTATATACATAAAAATTATATACTTTATTAATCAATAAACGATTACCTTTATATAATTTTTTACCTTAGATGTATTTATAAGGCCAGTAATAAAGTCCATAGTGATGTTTTCACACTTCCATACAGAGATATGGGTAGTGGTTTCATCATCCCTTTCGGTAGTTTTCATTCATCCTTAAAAAAATAACATACCAAACATCTTGTAGTATAATCAATAATATCGCACTTAATGATATCCCACCAATAATGATATCACAAATCCCTATACATTTTTTTACATATGGGGTGTATAGAGAGTGTGGAGTGTTGGGATTAATTCACAAGTTATTTCATTAGCTTTGTATTATATGTGATACATAGACTTGGACCAAACCTCATTACACCTTCATGATCAACAATAAACTCATAACTGACTGGAAATTAATTTTTTATTCAAAATCAAGAAAGAATAAAACCAAATTCATCAAGTAGGGTGAAAGTAATGGACACCAAGTGCATAATTTCTGATCTGTACCAAGAATGTGAATTTTTATAACCATAACTCACATTTTCTGAATTTACCAGAGTGATTATATTTCCCTAGAGTTTGTAAGATAACCTTTATATGATCCTTATGCTACTCTTGACTTTTCAAATATATCAAAATATTCTCCATAACAGCCACCACAAATTTAGCATGGTAGTCTATAAAGACTCTATTCATCAATTTCATAAATATGGAAGGATTAATAGTTAATCCAAAAGGAATAAAAATAAACTTTTAATTCCCATATCATGTTTAGAATTTAATATTTTGGATATATTCTTTTTTTACCCTCAATTAATGATACCCCGATCATAGGTCAATCATGGATAAGAATTGAGCCCCATGAACTTGGAGAAAAAAACATAAAAAATTAGAAGAGGATATTTATTCATTTGTATATTCCCATAATTTCCTACATAATCAATTCATAGTCACATTTATCCATCCATATTCTTTATAAAGTGAATAGGTTCTTCCAAAAAAAGACTCACCTTGTCGAATAAAACCCTTCTCTAAAACATATTGAAGTTTCTTCTATAATTCTATTAACTACACATATTCCATTATATATGGGGTCTTTGATATTTCCTTGGATCCATATATGACTTTAATTGAGAACTCTACCTCTATTTTTGAGGTAGGTCCTAATATATCTTCAAGAAATAGATCAATATATTCATGAAAAATGGCTACATATTATATCTTTAAACTTTCTCTTTATTATTCTTCTTCACCAATAATTTCTATGAAGAGGAAAATTTTAGGTGGTTCATAGAAAGTCTCGGGATAGAAAATTTCACCTTTAAAAATCTTTTCATGTTTTCCTTTCAATACTACTAATATATCTTTTCTTCTACAATTGATCTTGGCATTACACTTTGAAAAGCAATCTATCCTAGTATTATTCCAAATTCCACATTTAAAATGACCACTGGGATTGCTGAGAGATTATTATCAACAAAGTTAATAGGTTAATATCTATATAACATTTATTCTTGAATAGATACTATATTATACTTAACTTATAACTCTATCATTGGTAGTTCAATTTTTATTTTGATATTTATTGAAAATGTGAATGAAATAAAAGAATTTTTAGAACCAGATTCAAAGAATGGAATTTATAGATTTTGGTGTATAATGAGTATACATGACACAACATCATTTTAATCTTTGAATACATATTTTGTAATTATAAAATAATTACATTTCTCACTTTACCTCTATTGGGGTTGATTGAATTTCCCCCCAATTATCATCTGATTTGTAAATTTATTATCAAAATTCCCGTTCTTACCTCAATTGAAGCATTGCATAATATTTTTTTCTTACACCATATTCGTTTTTTCATTTTCATTTAGATGTTTATTCATTACATCTCCATGATAGTTTTGAGCTATATACCCATATATTCATCACTTTTATCACTTTCTAATTCCTTGTAAATAATTTCCTAATTGTTTATTCCCATATATTTTGAACATGAAATGTTATAATTTCTTCGTGAATGGATTATTTAAAAAAGATACACCCTTAGAATCTTGTAATTCTATCCATGAGTCTACTAGGAATATCTATACTCCATTTCACCTTTGAGATAAAATCTTACCATCTCTTCACAACTTCCAACGCCTCTGATAGAAAATTATTTCAATATATAGAGAATCAGCCTATAAAAGAGTAAATATATCTTCCAATCAAAATCGATGAAAATTCACTAATCGTATCCTGAAATACTTGTAATGTTAATCTAATAATTTCTCACTAATTCATTTTATCTTTCATTGAAATCAATGAATCCCTTCTCTATATCATTTTTATAGGTATGAGGAAAATATTTTTTAAAAAATATTTTTTTGAAGTCTTCTAATTCCATGGATTCCGCTTCATCCCTTTGATTTTTCTTCATGATTATCTTCCACAATTAGTGAACTTCTCCATTTAAGTGATATAATACCAACTTAACTCTCACTTTCATAGATAATGGAGTATAGAAAATATCTCTTCTATAGTGTTGATCCATTGTTCTGTGATTAGTGGGTCAGTGGTTCCACTAAAAATAACTGGTTTTTGACACATGATGGATTAAACTATTAGTTATTCCTTATTTTTTGATGTTGGACTATCCACATGGTCTAGAATTTTATTCATATTTTGATTTAACTGATGTATCATCATCATTAATATTTTTTCAACTCCATCTCTCCCAAAATTGTGGAGTCTATCTTCATACTATCTTTTATATATGTTGTTTTCAAAAGCACTTATATTTCCAACAATTTATCTTTAAGAAGAAAAACTATGTGTGAAATTTATTACTATTAAGAATATTATAATTATAATTCTAAAGGAAATATTAATCCTAAATTTTTTTAATATCACGATTCTAGGATTATATACTTCAATCTAACTAAAAAGTTTACATTATCTATGTATCCATAATAACAATTTGTATATATTATTGGATTAACCAAAAAATATCACCCAAGAGTATCAACCACGATGTTAAACATGGATTATTTTTAATTCACAAGGTGATGATTCATTTTATACCCAATTCACAAATTTCAATGTTTTTACCCATATGTAAAACTATGCTAGATACACATCTACTTACAGTAACCAGATAGGGATTTCATTTCTTGGAAACCACTCGTTGTATACTTCAACAAAATGTAATGATGTTTTCCTATATTTAGACTTATCCCTATGGATTTCACTATCATTTAATAGTCTTAATTCTAACATTATATAAACTATCATTCGATACTAACTAGGAATACCTACCTTTTAAATAAATGACTTTAAACTTAATTCCTTCAAATATATTATATTCATAACATTGATGATTCTTCTGAGGTAAAATGTCTTGAAAAATAGGTACAAAATACAATAACTACAATAAGAAAACATAAAAATAAACAATATTTAATCTTTTTTAAATAGTCCTTTGTTATTACGTCCAAGGTCACCTCACTGAAAGTAATTTCTTTGGGACATACATAAATATAAAATGGTGAGAATGAATCCCATTGAGGTATAAAAAAAGTAAATTGGACATGAACGATCATCAAGGATATAACACAAGGAATAACATGAGAGAATAATATCATGAAATTTATACATAACCTAGAAAAGTGGACATAATAAAAAAAGAGACTTTTATAATTATGTCACCATGTATTATCACTAAGGTGTCATAAGACATGATTACTAAGGTTATTCACCATGGTATCGTAAAAGAGGCCACTTCATATATGAATTATTTACCAAATTAATGTTAGTGATATCAGGGTGTTCCCTTCATATATATTAATGTACGTGTTCCACATAGATCATAACAAATCATTTCATGAATAACACATGGGACAAAAAGAAAGGCTTTCTATAAAATCATTGAGTTCATAAAACTTTAAATAGATCTACATTTCATCATTTTTAACCCATGGTAAGGGAATGCGGGTTTAATACATTTAATTAACAAATAAATAAATTAGTTTTACATCTTGGTTAATATATATGGATAAGTAATAGTATTAGGTGTTCACAATTTAAGAATATTATATAAAAAGAGAGAGATTCATGAAATGATTTCCACAACATGACAGTATACAATGTTGTTCAAGAAAAAGGAATAATGAGAGAGAGAATGGAGGTCCTATTGATAGAAAACTATTTGGGTAGTAACAGAAAGATCAAAATTGTATTAAAAGAATGCAATATAACATTTAGAATACATACACAAAAATGTGTACTTTAATGGAAAAGAAGAATATGAGAGTTCACTTACCTTGGGATGTAACTTCCTAAATCATGGTGTGGGAAACCTAAGAACCTTAAAGACACCTTGGAGGGAATTTAAAGATGGTAAATGTTCATAATATCTTGTTTAATAGATTTTTAGTGGACGGGAATGGGAGGAAGGGTGGTCTTTTATAGTTAAAGAAGAGTAATATTTTAATAATATCGAAATATAGACTATAGAGTTCTAGGTTGTGTAAAATGAAAAACCATTAGCTTAACCATTATTTTTATCATGGTTTTAGATATTTATATTATTTTTTATAATATTTTAATATATTATAACCTAAATAAATTTTTTAATATTTAATTTTCCATAGAAAATTAAATTTTCTAAAAATATATTTTTTAAAATAATAATTTCTATGTTAGAAATTAGAAAGTCATTTATAGATTTAGATATTTATTTAAATCAATTAAAGTACATAATATTAAAAAAATAATTTTTGTATGGTTATGGATTGTATTTTAGGAATTATTTCATCATTATTACATATTTATGAAGTCATATAACATATCGAAAACCAAAACTATATTTTTACTATTCATTCAAAATAATATATTTTAGAAAATTAAAAAAAATCACCATAATCCAATTTAGATGTGTTCATATAAAATATGATGGTTATTTTATAAAAAAATCCTTAATATGTGAATTTAAACATTTAAATGAGAAATAATTATTTATTTAAAAATAACATTTTTATGACATAGTCAATTTTTTGATACATATCCACAATTTAAACCATCATACACCCTAAGGAAAATGTTTTTGATGTTGGTAGTTTCAATGGGTGTCTCAACTAACATTGAAATAGTGTAAATCTCTACTAAATCAAACTTCTTCCATTTTTTATTTCATTCAAGTCTCACTTATTGAATCTCAACTTTGGATTGGTCAATGGTGAACTAGTAACACTACCTCCCTTCCATGATCTGACAAATGAGATTCAAAAGACATGATTATACTGGTTGATGCTGTCATTTCTCCCTTCAAAATCAATTATATTTTTTCATTACCATTTTTATATAATAATTAAAATTACCATTATTACTAATGTCATAATTGTGAATAGTTATATTAACCAATGGTTATATTAAATAATGGTCACATAATAATAATGTAAAATTCATATCCTAAATATCACATTTCTAATTACATAATATATATTTACCACCAAACATAAAAATTTACTAATTCATTCTAAATGGTTTTTAGAATTCCATTAACAATTTACATTATATTTCTTTCATTCCTTTTTCTTTTTATATTTTTCATGGTTGTTTTAATAATCTTGGCATAGTTCGATCCTATGTAGTACACTATTGGGTGGCCGTTTTTTTATATCCATGCACTAGTCTTAGTTGTAGTTAGAAATATTATTAATTGATATTTAATATTTTTTGTAATATTTTTTCTATGTACTTCTATTCAACAATATAATAAAAAATAAATTATTTAAAAAATAAATTATTAATCATGTAAGGAATTTATAGGACATTACATATTATGAATCCAGATAATTTCTAGGGTGAGATTTTTTACATCCTCTTTTATTCAAGTTTCTACCAAAGGTGATTTCTTTATTCATACCCTAGTTATTATTACACTATCTTGAGAGATCATTAATTGTTAGATAGATATGATTTATTCTTTGATTATTGTGTGGTCCATCAAGAATCGTCCTGGTAAGTGTTTCCTCTAACTTTTTTTAATCCAAGTGGTGCTTGAACTTAGAATTACGAATGTGGATTCCTTAGCTTAATATCTTATATCACCACTGAAGAGTCCTCTTTCTCCTAGATTGTGGATCCCATTCGGTTGTTAGAGACTCCACATGGTTGACTTAGGTGGTCCCTAATCTTTTACCTATACTTCATGAATTTATTTATAATTTTTAATGGTGTGTAATATATGGTCTTTACACTACAGAATATTGAAACTTGAATTAATAATTTTTTTTACCAATAATTAATTCATCATAAAACAATTATAATAACCATACAAGGAATTAAAAAATTTAATGGTACATGAAGGACCCTTGTAGATAGGTTGGACATCCCTTTCACCAATGATAGGGAGATGAACTAAACCCATGCACCTTACGATACTTAGACCCATGAGAAGAACTAAGTATTAATTATGTGAATATAGTAGACATGGTATGTACCTATATACCCCTTGATTAGGGATGAGTTCTTAATTGGGATAGTTTGATATATGAAATTCTTTGGTGCCTTATAGCCTTCGATATATATGACATGAGTTCTAAATGACTAAATATAGAGGTCTTAAATTAGTTCCATGGTGTTTTTTCCCCTGACTTGTGGGAGTTTCCCCTAGAAAATATTTTTGTTGATGAGTAATTTATTTATCAAGGATTGTTAAAACATATATTGATATCTTATACAAGAGTTGAATGTTTAATTATTAATTAATGAATTTTATTAGATGATTAAATGAAGTGATATACTGATTAAATGGTTTATTGATGAAATATATTTATTAAATGGTTTATTGATGTAATAAAATTATTAAATTGTAATTGGTGTGACATTTTGATAATAATTATTATAATTATACTTTCGGGGTACCTTGATGTGATTATAATGATCTGGTGTACCCATTATTATTATATACAAATGGGGGACCTTGAGGTGTTTCCAAGGATCTGGTTTTCCCATTATTATTATTATATTATTGGGGGACCATGGTATGATTCAAAATATTTGGTGTTCCCAATATTGATAAATAATATTGGGGGATATTTAGATGTTTCCAAGGATTTAGCTTTCAAATTATTATTATTATATTTTTTGGGAACCATGATGTGATTCTAAGGATCTAGTGTGCCTATTATTGTTACATACAATCTGGAGACCTTGAAGTGTTTCCAAGGATCTAGTGTTCCCATTATTATTATATCTATTGGGGTCCTTGATTTTATTCAATGAATATTATGTGCCCATATATTTATATACATTACTATAGTACTATGGGAAAATGCATTTGACCTTGGATAAA
Organism: Viscum album; assembly: GCA_963277665.1. Classification (NCBI taxonomy): domain Eukaryota; kingdom Viridiplantae; phylum Streptophyta; class Magnoliopsida; order Santalales; family Viscaceae; genus Viscum; species Viscum album. The sequence continues at coordinate 40,286,462 of OY728150.1, forward strand.
GATGGTATATTTGATCTTAGGTGTCATGTTAGACTTTGGGGATCGACTATTTTACTTATTTATGTAACTATAGTTTTTTAATTTATTCCACGGAGTATATCACATCTACATGACACTAAATTTAATTGATATATATTGGTCAGCGTTGGAGGTTACCTACTGAGTTATGTACTCAAACCCTGCTCGGGTGACCATCACGCTTTGGTACCAAAGTAGGTTTCACTGTTCTCAGGTTTAGGTTGGGAAGAGGATTGATGAAGCTTTATTGAGAAGGATAACTCAGATGATATTATAGACTAGATGAGGTGGGTCATAGGGATATAGCAGTGCTAGAGAGTGCTTTATTTATTCATTTATTTTCTATAAATTGGTGGTTGTCCTAATGAGAGACCATTTGATCTATTTACCTATATGAAAACATACATGTATTATTGGTGACTTCTATTTATATATTTTTTATGACTACAATGTTTGTTATTTATTATTGTGGATTCTATTTTTTTTATTTCTGCTATTATTTTTACACTAAAATGAGGGTATAGTCTCCCCATTATCACATCTTGACCCTTCATTACTAGTCTGTAGCCTTTGATGTATGGGGAGGCATGCCTAAGGTTACATAATTACTTAGACTGACTACTGTTGAAAGTGAACCTAGGTGAGGATTTTACAAATTGGAAACATATGTCTCCTATTCCTTTCTCTCTATCTTGGTAGTTGGTAGAAAAATGATATAGGAATGTGTTAGATCTTGTGATGGATATTAGACTGGTGCATCGCAAACAAAATTCCTGGTAAGATGTACAAGTTACTAAGGAAATGGGATTTATGTTATAGTTTTCGGAGTTACGGTTGATTTGTTCCACCCCGTGTGACATAGAAAATGTTTATATTTACGATTTATTATAGATTTATTGGATCTTATCCAATTGTAAAGAGTCCAGTGATGGAATTTTGGCTATTTGATTATTAGAAAGAGACATTTCATGAATTATTGTTGGCACATAGGACTCACATGAAATATGATTCCATGTGATTGTTAATGCTAAATTTTTATTCTAATGTAAAGACATGTGGATTATTTAGTGAGTTATTCAGTGATCGCAGTAGAAAAATCCCAGTGTAATGGATCTATGGTTACCCTAGTAGGTTGGTATGTGAATATGATACCTTATAAATGGAACCTCGGTGGTTCGGTTCTGAAATTTGGTGGATATCTACATAATATAAACTAGTAGATATGGGTCCTCAATGATAGTTGTGTTTAGGAGATACCATTATATACACTTTGTACCTAGATGAGATTATTATTCTCATGGGTTCAATCCCATATATGGATGATTGACGAGACTTGGCACCAAGAGTAGGTTGATGACATGGCATGTGATGACTGGTATTTCTATTATACAATTTTCCCTAGAGTGGAGTTTTTATGTTATATTAATGGTGGTAATAAAGAGGTGTTACCTAAACACCATTGCCTATTTGGGATGCGATCCATGGGTTAGGCATGAGGGATTAATGACTTGAATTTGGTTTAGAAATTTGGTGAGTCAGGATTTATTTTTAGAAAGATAGATATTCTTCCTTGTGGTTGTTAAGATGTGATATGAAATGGAAACCCATGAAGAGTTTTATAAAGGTAATTTGAGTGCCTTATATGTATAGATAAGTTAAGGGTCCCTCACGTTACAAGAATAGGGTATGTGGAGTGATACCAGCACTTAAATTACATCATTACAAAAATTACTATGATGATGATGAAAATATAGAAGGTCTGTTGTTGGGAGAAGAATTGAATAATCATGGTCTAAGAGGAGTGACATGTGTATATTGATTAACCTTGATAAGTTTATAATCGGGGATTAGTATATATAAACCCCAGTGGAGGAGACTCCACCATTGGATTCTTAAGAATTTGATCCCCATAGTAGGTGAATTTTCAATCGATGTCGAAAGTGATGTTCTGTAACAAGAAAAAAATTTAATAATTATTTTTGTTGGAACTTCAGTATGTGTGGGATTTCCATGTTAAGTCCTTATACTTTGAAACTGATGGATAATGGGCTATATTGATCGGGAATTTGGTTTTATGAAATGAAAATGGAGATACTCATATGATGGGAAGTGTTATTTTGGTCCTTGAAGAATGATCCACACGATGGAAGTGTCATTGATGTAATGAATCCATTTTGTGGATGGTCAATGTAACATTTTTTATTTTCTAGGAAAGTTAACCTGACTAATCTTGTTCCTTGTAAATATCAAATTTGATATTAAGATTCATGATGGATGGAGTTTGAGCAGTGGAATCGAGCTCAAGATAAATTGATGTGATCTAAGAGTGTACCAATTTGATAGTGTTGCAGTTCTTAAAAAGATATCCTATAATCCATCAGGTATCATGGTAAAATCACCATGGAAATTTATTAGATGTTGGGTTTGTATTTCATCATGATAGTTGAATATCCTTAGAATGACCCAAGGGTCAATTCCTCAGGATCAACCAAGATGAATATGCATTATTAGTGGAAACCAATCATTTTGAAAGAGACCAATTAGAGGAGTTAGGATCAATTATTATGTGTATAATTGAATATATTGAGTTGTAAATCATTTCTTGTTCATAGAATCAGATATGATGAATGAGTTTTAATTTTTTATCAGGGTTTTCCAAGGTAAATCCAATAACTTTAAGCCTTATGATTGAAAATTTTAGGCTTACACATTTTGGTTATAATTTTGATGAGGATCAATACCAGTATTTGACCAGTATTTATCTGTGATGTTGAAGTGTGGGGATGTATATACCACATTGAGTGGTCTCTGGAAAATATAAATGGATTGAATGGATGATTCTAAAGGTTTGTAACATCATGGATTGAAATTTTCCATGTGGGAAAAGGACCATGGAGGTAAGGGTTAATGGATTAGAAATGTTTGATGGAAGGATATGTTGTGTATTATAATTAATTAGTGCGTGTGAGCATGTTTTTGGTGATTTGGTAATAGTAAAGGGTGATGGATCGGGTTTCAGTGATTTAATTCCATAAGTTTACAGTAGGGTGATGAAATGTTTTATTTAATTTGGAGATAGAAAATGTCCTAATAGGGTTAATTTAATAACATGTATAGGTTGTTACTTATGATTGAATGGTCAATGATACTTTTTGGGATGATAAGTGCTATGGTTGGGATATTGTAACACCCTATCTTTAGAAAAGTTGAGAATATTCATAAGTAACCTTATTTTTTGTTTTAGTGGAAGGTTCATTTTGAGAACCATAGATTATAATTAGAATATAATATTATTTTTGGAATTTTCAAGTGAAACATGGGTATGGCCATGGAAAGGTGGAAAATATGTTTCACCTGGAGTCCTCTTATATGAAACATCTAGATCAACACACCTAATGTCTAAGCATTTTCTTGAGCATGGAGCACAAGGATTCATCCTATGGACCACAACCATGAAGGATTCAATAAACTATTTGCAAAGAAATAGGAAGATCAAAATAGTATGAAATGAAAGTAACTAAACACTTAGAATTCATACACAAAAATTGGTACTTGAATAGAAAAAAAGAGGAGAGTTCCCTTACTTTGGGAAGTAACTTCCTAAATTTTTTTTAGGGAAACCTCAGGACCTTGCATAAAACTTGGAGGGATTTTATATAGGTTAAATGAGAAGAATTATGTGATTAGGTTATTTGTAGTAGGGAGGAATGGGAGGATGGGTGGGTATTTATAGTAAACCAGGATGAATAGTTTAATAATTTCTAAATACAGGCCTTGGAATTTGAGGTTGTGAAAAAACGATAAACCATTAGATTACCCATGGTATTTTATTTTGGTTTTAGACAATTAAGTCACATTTAATAATATTTTGAGGAAGTATTATTGAAATTCATTTTAATATTATTTTGTTCATGGAAAATTAAATTTTCTTCAAAATAATATTTTTAAAATTTTAATATCCATTTTATAATTTTTTAAGGTCATTTATAATTTTTGAAATTGATTTAAATTTATTAAAATATATAATATTATTAAAATAATATATTTTTGGACATGGATTTAGTTTTATAAATTAATACATCATTATTAAATTTTTATGAAGTCATAAAAGATACCGCAAACAAAAGACAATAATTTTACTATTCTCTAAAAATAACGTATTTAAGAACATTAAAAAATTACCCTAATATAATATAAATGATATGATTTAAAATAAAATGTTTATTTTATCAAAATAACTTCCTATGTATGATAAATCTTACTATAAAATTTAAAATCCTTATTTATGGAGAAATAATAGTTTTTCCGACATATTTAATTTTCAAACACTTATAGAAATTTCCTTGAACATTATAAAATTATATTAACATTCGTATTTAAATAAATAGTGTTTTAAGAGTCTATTTAATGAAATTAAATTTTATTTATAATTCATTAATTTATTATAAAATTTTATATAATTTCATAAAATACATTTAAGTTTTATTTGCATCCAAAAATCTATTTATAAAATTATACTTATATTCATGTGTATTTTATTAAATAAAATAATAATGAAAATGTAATTTGAAGAAATGTATAATTAATTTATACAAAGAAAATGACGATTTTATCTTAATTAGGTCTGGTTACTTATCCCTAATTACACTGCCATAAGCCCTAAGGGTAAGCCATGCGATGGTGACACTTTCAAGGGGTGATCAGCTGATAGTGACTTATCAGTGATCTCCACTATCTTAAAATTCGTCCATAGTTGATTTCATTCAAGAATCAATTTTTTGAAGATCTACTTGTTCTTGGTCCCAGAAAAACCCCAGTGACAATAAACCCCTCCCATTTTCTAACAAACAAGATTCCAAATGGAAAGTCCTATTGGTTAAGGAAATCATTTCTCCATTAGAAATCAATTATATTTTATCATTGACCATTATAAACACTAATTATAATGGAATTATTTTTACCAATAATAATAATGACCAATGATTATATTGAACAACAATCATATTAACCAATTTTCAAATAATATTAATGTAATATTCATATCCTAATGACTACACTTTCAATTACATACAATATATTTACGACCAAAATCAGCATTTACTACTTCATTACCAAATTTTTTAAAATTACTTCAATAATTTCTATTATATTAATAAATTTATTTTTTATTTTAAAATTTGTTATAGCAGGTATAATCTTCCTAGTGTTTGATATTATATAGTACACCAATGCATGGTTACAATATTTTTTGGTTTTTATATCATGGTACTAGTCTTAATTATAGTAATCATTATTATTACTTGACATGTAATATTATTTTTGTTGTATTAATTATTTTTCAATCAATTATTTAATATAATTGAATAGTATTTGTTAAAAAAAAATTTAATCACTTAAGTAATTTTCAGGCTATTACATTTTTCCCCACTTCCGAAATTTCAACCTCAAAATTTGACTCGTGCCTCGAAGAGTATTTCTCTGTCATCACTTCTTCAGGTTCCCAGGTTTCTTATTCAAAATTTTTATTTATCGACAAGAATGTAACAAGTCATATTTTCCTTATCATCAACACTTTCTCCCTTCTAAAATGAATCTAGATTGGTTCCTCTTTATATGATAGATCATGTTCAAATTCCAAACCAATTTTTCTAGTCTATGTGTTGTTTCTAAAATATGGGTTCTTAATAGGGAAATGTTGAATATGTTGTGTACATTGGATAGATTTCGAGGTAGTGGTACTCGATAGGCAACTGATCCAATGAAATATAGATTGTAAAATGGTCTAATTTACCTTGGACTTAGTTTTCCCTTATTTTTGAACCTCATGACCCCTTTATATGGTGATATTTTTGGGAATAAATGATCCTTAGGATGTAACTCTTTTTATTTTTATTGATTTTTGGAATAAATCTATCATAGGGTCCAAGAATCCTTGATATGTTTGTAGATCACAGTTGTATTCTCCATAGTTTCTTTTATAATGTTCGGTCCCAATATTTTTTCAGGGTACAACTTCATCCCAACATGTTGGAGTTATAAACCTCTTCCTATAGAGTTCTTTAAAATGATTGAGAAAATAGAGGTAAATATTGGATCATGGACTAAACAAATTTACAATGGAACCCCATGAAATCATACCAATTACTACATATAAATACAATCAAGGTTCCCAAGGGAGAAATCTTCTTATATAGAATTAAAATAGACATACTTTATTAATATATCAAATATTACCCTTATAGAATTTTTTCCCTTAGATATCTTTAGAAGTCTTGTAACATAGTCCATAGTGTTGTTTTCCAATGTCCATAAATACATGGGTAATAGTTTCATCAAACCTTTAGGTAGTTTTTATTCATGATTCACTTACTGATATACAAAACATATTGCAGTATAATTGGTAATCTCCATTTTCATGTTATCCCATGAATAATGATATAAAAAATCCTTATACATTTTTTTAATTATGAGTTCTATATATAATGAAAAAGTATTGGGATTAATTCATCAGTCATTTTTTTAACTTTTTATTAGATGGGATATATGGACTTTTACCAATATTTAGTACTCCCTTGTGATCAATGTTGAACATAGAAGACATGCGATTTTTTTACAAATTCTCTCTTCTTTTGTAACATGGGATCATCACTTTTTTATTTCATTATATTTTCCCATAATGATGGTTGGGAAATAATTTGGAATGGGATTAATGATGTCCCTTCCCTTATGAAATTCATTTACATCATTACGAAGTCTTTAATAAATTGATCTTATTCAAACCTCATAATCGTATGAACTATGGGGTATTTCTTACTCAACACGTTAGTGGATTTTTTTTAATTTCTAGGGCGATAATGTGTTGAACAATCATAGTATTTAATAAGTTACAAACATATACTTTTGTCTCATATTTATTTACTTTTGCGTTAGTATATAGTTCATACTCTGGTTGGTGGTGTATATATCACAGTTCTACGCCATAAAGATGGTGTCTCCATATATTTAAGCTAAAAATAACTATATCTTACTCCCTGTCATGGGTATGATAAATATGTTAATCGAGATTTAACTGTCATAATGAATAGTTAATAAACTTTTCATTTTTCATGAATAGATATCCAAGTACCTTTAAGGATTGTTTTCTATAAATGAAAAATATTTCCCCATTAAGGGGTAATGTTAGTACCACTGCAAGAACCGACTTCTTCTTTAATTCATGAAAACATTCTTCTCACTTCTTTTTCTAGTTAAACATAACTCCTATTCGAGTTAAAATAGTTAATGGGTTGGAAATTTATGAAAATTGCTTCACAAACCTTATGAAGTATACTTATAGATTAAGGAAACTATCAATATCAGTTATAGTTATATGATGCTTCCACTCCTCCAAAACCTTTGTATTTTCTGGATAAACTATTATTCCCTCATTGGTTAGGATGTGTCCTAAGAATGTGTCTCTTTATAACCATAAATCACATTTTTTGAATTTACAAAAATGATTCTCTTTCCATATAATTTGTATTATAACCCTTAGATGATCCTCATGCTTATCATGGATTTTGGAATATATCAGCATATCATTAATTCCATTACAATTTTATCTAGGTAGTTCTTAAAGACTCTATTAATCAATTTTATAAATATGGGAGGATCACTAGTCAATCCAAGGGGAATATCAATAAAATGATAATGCATAAATCATCTTTAGAATTTTTCATTTGTGTAATATTATTTATTCACCCTCAAATGATGATACCCTGATCTAAGTTCAATCTTGGAGAAGAATTGAGTCCCATGAGGCTGGAAAAAGAAATAATCAATCCTTGAATGAGGATATTGGTTCTTCACTGTGATCCTACTAATTTCACCAAAATCAGTGCATAACTATAGTTATCCATCCTTCTTCTTTATAAAGAGAACATGTTCCCCCAAATGATACACCCTTGGTTGAATATAACCCCTCCCTAAAATATCTTGAAGTTGATTATTTAAATCCTTTAACTCCACGTTTGATATTATATATAGGGTCTTCAATATTTACGTGGATATATGTATGATTCCATTTGAGAAGTATAACTCTCTTTCCATGGGATGTCTTGGTAGATCATTAAAAAATATATCAATTTATTCTTGAAGAAAGGATACATATCCTATCTTTAGACTCTCTTGTTATTATTCTTATTCCAAAACCATTTCTATAAAGAGGGAAATATGAGGTAGTTCTTGGAAATAGTCAAACTAGGAAAAATCTCCCTAAAAAGTGATTAGAGGTTTTCCCTTCAAGGCTAATAAAATATCTTTACTTTTATATTTTGTCTTAGTATTATGCTTTGATAACCAATACATACCATGTATTATGTCAAATTACACTATTCAAATGACTATTGGGTTTTCTGAGAGATTATTATCACCAATTTTAAGAGGGGAATCCCTTTATATCATTTATTATTGAATAGTTCATCTATAATATTTAACCAAAAGATATACCATGGTAAGTTCAAGGTTTATATTGATGTTCTTTTAAAAATGTGAATGAAATAAAAGAATGTATAGAAACAGAATCAAACAATGGACTTCCTAGATTTGAGTATAAAATTAGTGTGTAGACACCATGAAATGTGTTCCATGCACTTCTCCACAAAAGGTCCTTAACAAGTCCCGAAATGTTCACGCCGCGACTCTGTATTTTTCATGGGGGTCAGTGACGGTAGAAAAGGCACTGCCCCGATGGGATGAGACCCCAGCCTGACACTGATCCCAAGTAGGGGTGCGGGGGCGCATCCCCCGCGGAATAGAGATATTATTTGGATAAGTCCCCAAATAGGTGGGTGAGGTACCTGCATGAAAATACTTGCACACCACCATGTTGGAGTTGAATGAAGTATTGATTTTGGATAAGTCCTCAAAGTGGCACCCTAGTCTAGCCAAAATACCATTGGCGTGCAAGGTACTTGCGCACCCAATTCTAGCATGCAGCCTACTTGAGCGCTCAAACTCCTTTCACCCAAGTTTCTATTTTTTCCTATAAATAGACCCTTGGGGTCTTTATTTGTATGTTCAAATTTCCCCAAAGCGTAATTACTTCTCTGGTCACCCTAGTACTTCTCCCCAGTCTTCTGAAACTTTCAACGTAGTTCTTTAACACATTAAGCAGAGGATTTATGGGAGGATCATTGGAATTAAGTACATTTAGTGTTTGAAAACCATAAATCTTGCACACCTAAAGTGACCAACATCCCCAAATCATAAATACTAGTGGACGCCTATTCATTTCATAAGAACTTGAGCGTCGCACATCTAGGAACACCTATGAATACTCCTGAAGGCTTGATCCAAGCCTCGCCCAAGTATTATCATACAGTTTGTTCGTCGCTTAAGTGAATATCAGGTTGCCCAAGTCTTCTTGTGAACCCATAATTGTGCGCCCTTACCTACTTGATCACCCTTACCTACTTGAGAACCCCCTCTTTGATTGTATTACTCTCTTCAGTCTACAAGACATCAAGCCTTCCTTAGATCCATTCATGTAAAGGATTCTTCTCCCTTGGATCCCTTGTATGAAATGGATTTTGTTGAAAACTCCACCAAAACCTCCTGAGTTATCAAACCTATGGGAAAGACACATCAGCATGTCTCTTATTTGGGTTTGTATATCCACAGTCAGAGGTTTCCCAAATTTTTTTTATAATGGAGTTAGGATACATGGAATGTCTTTGGGTTTGTATATCCACAGTCCCATGGACCTTCCTCCCTGGAACAGTGTTGGTGAGTTCTCGGTTTAGAGGAGGGTTGGGTGCTGGCCTCTCCCTTCTCAAAGAGATGACTCATAACCTCTGTTCTCTAGTAGTTAAGATAAAGGTCAAACTTTATTTTCTTCCTTTTGAACAAAGGAGATGTCTCCCTCTCCTACCTGGATCAATTTATTGAAAACCATCCTAGCACAAGCCCTTAGATTTTATTGTATGATGTTGCATCATTTCTCCTCCTCTCTTCTTCAGTGCTAAAGACTATAGGGGATATGGGAACATGGACTTTTATTACCCTTTCCCTCTACCATTGAGCTTTGTCACCATGGGAGGTCATCATAGTGTAAGACCCTAACCTTCATCCCTTCCTCTTTTCATTAGAGCCTTGTCTAATGTAAAGTGAACTGAGGGAAGGCTTTTCGCCTCACCCTCTTCTCGGGTCAACTCAGCCTCATGGTCTCACCCTCTTCTTAGGTCAACTCAGGACTTGTCCACTCTCTACGCAATAGGTTCAATCTCTTCCACCATTAGAGGAGGAAAAGTGTGAAGTTTCATTGTTTAATCTTTCACATCCTCTTGTTTCTCACACCGAGCGTGACTCATGTGGGATTAGAGATTCATGATTATTACAACATATGCACAAACATCAATGATTATGGAATTATGAAAACTCTGATTCTGGTTTGAACTAGGATATATAGGAAGCCCTTATCAGGGCCTGATCTCACATGACATCCTCTTTAGGAATCCAACCATGACTCCCTTAATCTGGGCATCCTCCTTAGGAATAAGCCCCAAATTAAACCCCAAAGTCATCAAGCCATCCTTTTCAGGAAGTAAGCCCAAACTCATTTCTCTCAAAGGACTATACTCTCCTATGAGATTTATCAAACTTTATGGGATTTGATTCCCAACCATAGGGGTTATGTAATAAGCCACCATGATGTTCAAACCCAACATTTCAAAATCAAACCTGTTCTCCTAGGGTCATATTCCTAGTAGGGTCTAATCTGACTTGGAAACTCTTATCCTTTCCAAGTTCATTGGGTTGTTTTCTTCATAAGTCCCACACCAAACTTTGATTAAGCAGCATTTATATTTCCTTACCACATGACATTAAACTGTATGGTTAGGTCCTTATCACATGACCTTAAAAGGTATGATGTGTCCTAATAAGAGGCACCGAACTACGAGGGGTCTGATTCCTTTCACAAGGATACGTAGGTAACCTATTTCATGGGTATGATCCCAATATCAAAACAAGCCTTTGTCTCCCTGGATGACAATAAATATCAGAGTGCCCTATTGAGTGGCTTAAAAACTAGTATCAACATAATTATGATTAAAGAATCTTGAAAAAGTATACTAAAGGATACCATTAATGGAGAACCTCGAAAACATACAAATCTCTATACTATTGAAGAACCTTGAAAGCATACTGTTGATTCTAGATTTTAAAAATGTTAATAAGTGATTTTAAATTCCAAGGGAAACTTATGTTATGCTTGGTGAATGAATAAGGATTCATGAAAATATCTTAAATTTAAAAAGAGATTCTTGAAGTAGACAATAATCCCCCCCAAAGGGTGTGATGAGTTCGACCACCCATCATCTCGACCAATGTATGTTCCTAAGTATTGTAAAGTTCAAACATAATGAACACCTTCCATTGGAATGTTGGTCCCCTTTGGATAAATAATTATTGGAAGTTTCCAGTTCCATGAATAAATCCATTGGAAACTGCATTGAAGTAGTGATTCTTAAAAATAGAACACACGTTTCAAGGAACTACGAAACCAAAATGGTGAACCTGGCGTGAATCAAACACGCAAGTTAAATAATGTTACCCACCTATTAGGAACCTATCAATTGATAAAGGAAGTCTAGAAAAAGTAATAAATCACGCATGTATCTGTATAAAAGATCTTACTTTAATGGATTTTATTGTTGTTTCTTTGTTTTTTTTCTCAAAACTATCTTCACTCCAAAATGGATTTCTCTAAGACGACATCTTAGGACTTCCCGACCGCTGCTCAAGATGGATCTTCATCCAAGAGGTGGATGTTATCACCCACCCAACATCTTCAATGCTCGGTCTCCAATGTGTTGGTAAAGGAATATCTCCAGCATGGTATAATCCCAACTTTGGATGCATCCCGATAGGCCCTCCAAGTCAATAATAATCCTCGATCATCTGGCTAACGATGACCAGTGATCAAGAACCAGATCGTACCAACCACAATTTTCAACCTTTTCGGGTCCTTATCCCCAGAACACAATAACCAGTCCCTCATGTACTACAAGGAGGTGGGTGAAGAGGTCACTCAGGGGCTCAATTCAAGAATGCAGGGATCCTTCCTGAGGACTCCCACCAACAATCATCGTCAGCAGAATCACACAGTAGTTAACCCCCAACATGATGGGGGTGTTTCATCTGGACTTTCGGCCCAGGTCTCTCAGACCCGGGCAAGCAAGACGAACCGCCAAGGACAACATCTGGTCAACAGGGAGCAGGTTCTTACCCCTTCCCCCTCTAGAGAAGTTCATCAACCTAACTTGATGGAAAACAACGAATGAGCACATACACATATCTCTCTTATTTTATTTTCCCAAAAGACTCGTATGGAATAAACCCACCAATCCCATAAAGTAAATTAGATGGAGTACTTTGAACATGCACATACACCTACTTACAAATTATTATCCATTCAGTAGGCTTGTATGACAGCATTTAAAGAATATCTCCAATTCAATGTGGAGACAATTGGTAAATAGGAGAACACACTTGTTTACAATCACCAATTCTGCCAGTAGTCTTTTCTACTAGTATTTAAGGAAGTCTCGCAACCATACTTGACAGAAAACATCCATCAGGCACATAAACCTGCCAGCGTTCATCAATCCTACCAACAATCTCATTTGGAAGCACTCAGAGAAGTCAGTCAGAAAGCTCCGATGACAAATCTGGGGCAAACCCAACTCTCTTCCCCCATGTATTAGTACTATCAATACCCATTGACAAGAAAATGAGGAAAAGAGTAGGCACATACACTACTCTAGATACAGAATGGACTTATATCCTCATTCCAGCCACTAATGTCACCAAACATATCTTATCAATGGTGAAATGGTAGAAGAAAATCCCTACCCTTATTCTGGAAGCATGACAGGATATTATAACAAATACTTCTGAAGTAATAGGGGAACAGACACACAAATTTGTCCCCACACATGGGATGAAACATCGTCATGCCATCTCGGAGCAAATACACACCTCTGTTCCAGTCCAGGAGGGTCATGGGGTATACTCCCCCATATCATACAGAAAACAAGATCGATAACATACACCCTTTACAATTGGAGGTAATCGGTCTGTTCCAGTAACCAATCCAAGGTAGGCACGTACACCTTCCAATGATAACCAATTTTCCCAGCAAGTGGCCCCATCTAAGTTTAACAGAACATGCAAAAAGAAGTCTCATCAAACACAGTTGGAAAATCAAGAGCCAAGCTGTAATCTGGATCCTCTTAATGCTAGAGTTCTTGAATCCCTTAGACATTTATCTATTTCAGCTCAAGATCCTATCCTCTAATTACCAAATTATGGGAGTGGTAGCAGTAATTCTGAAGTTCCTCATCAGAATCATCATCATAAAGGCTTGCTTCATGAAAATTTGGTCCATCCAGAGAACTTATCTCTAAAGGAGGGCCACAACAATCCTTCATGTGGCTAGAAGACCAAGGAGAAATGGGATTGACCCCTTGCTGTAATCCACCATGGTGATCCTCCCCATGATGGAACTCGATGCGAAAGTCCTCTATGCAGTATTATTCTGCAATGTCAAGATAATTCTATAATTGATAATGTGACGATGAGAAATCCCTCCTATCTTGAGTCACTTTAAAACACACAGCCATTCATGTTTTATGCCTTTTAATTGATAGGTAAAAAACTTTCTCATCTAGAAGACATATCAAGGGAACTGTCATTCTCTATACCTCCCTTGGGTCATTTGTCTTATAATACAGATCATCCACTTTGGTCAGACAAAGTGGAGAAATCTCTATTAAAATATGATGAAGATATGTTAAACATGAGAAAACCATTGGGAACATGAGAAATAACAGTCATGTTTGGACTTTGGAAAATTCTCAGTATAACATTCTAGAATTGATGACAGAAGATTTTACTCTTGATATCTTCCATAATTTATTGAAGACTATTCATCATTTGAAAACCAAAGTATTACCATATGATGAATATAGAAATCATGTAAAGGTAGTAGAAGGGTTTAAAATACAAATTGGCTTGGCATCTCTCTCAGTTTCCCAACATCCAAAGGTGGAAAAATATCAGAGAACCCTTCAGCGCACATGCCTCAATGCTCTAAAGAGGATACACCAATTAATTTATGACACCCCATTTGGTGTTCATATCATAGGATGGGGTGCACATAGAGCATTTCATTTCACTGCACTCCAAAATTAGAAAAGTCCGCCAAAAGTGGTATCATGCATTTTTATTTCCCACGGTCAGCTACAATCAAAAGATTTTGTATGTAATCGAATGTATGCTCAAGAATAGGCCTCAACCAACTCTCATCAAAGTTAGGCCCAATGAAATGAAGTTGTTGAGTTAGTTTTACATCAAGCATATGAGAATCTTGATTAGGCATTTTTCTTAGAGGATGTCAGTCGTTAGAGAATGAAAATGTCAGAAATAGAACAATGATTCTATAAAATAAGTGATTTGAGTGGTTTTTGGATAATGTACCCAGCTAATTTCCAAACAAAAATTCACAAAATTAGAAGAGTAGGTGCACGAATTTTAGCCATATTAGTTCAAGAATAACCCCATCTTGAAAGGCTAAGGTCTCAGTTAATTCAACCTTAAAATTCATTAAACGAAGTTTAGAAGTTTGAATAAGAAGAATAGGAACAACCCCAGCCTGCAAGGCTTGGGGATTTTTCACATCTGCAATCCCCTCCTCAATGAAAGTCAGTTTTCTACTAATTAGGGAAGAAGCCTCAAAGATAGTGCACAACTGAACTATCCATGGATTCCCTTCTTTCCACCAAATAGTTCCCGATAATTCATCATACAAGGGAACAAAGTCTCATGGAAGATTCAAAGAGAGATGATCTCACAAAGATACTAACAAAATGTCATCAATGCATTATGTGTCAGTAAATTTCATTAACACCATTTCATAAGATCATATAGAAAATGAGGCTAGTTCATGTGAATCAGAAGATGAAGTTCTTGTTCATAATACGGTACGCACTGAGGCAAATGAAGGTGTACATACCTGAAATCAGAGGCTTACCCAAAATCTAGGTATGCCTTCAAATAACCAAATCCCACCCCTATGAAAGTAATCTAACAAGGTTAAAGGTAAATGTCATATTGCATCTCACTTTTCCACTAAATAAGGTCAATATATTTCACTTGAAGATATATTTTCACTACAAGAAGATGAAATGAAGGAGTTGATAAGAATCAATACATTGTTACTTCGAAGTTGCATTTCTGCTAAACGTACTTCCCAGGAAGGTCCTAAAATTTCACATCCTATAGAATATCCTCAGAAAAGAGGATTTATAGTAAATACATATACAGATAATGAATTCGCTCCATTGGGTACACATCTTGATAAGACTATTCTTGTGGGTTATCCAAAGCAAATACTGGCACCATCGCCAGTGGGTTTTCCCGCCATTGCACCAGCTCAAGCTCTAGTTACTATACCTACACAAGTGCCAGCTCATCCGAATATTCCCCAAATTAGTATGAACACAATTGAGGTATTAAAAACTCAATTAGAAGCTATATAGGAATGACGTGTGCCAGTTCAGCCGGAAAATAAAGCTTACCCTGAATTGGTGGACCTGATCCCCCCAGCAAATTTTGTGAATACTACATTCCCAATCTTTAATTGTTCAGGAGATCCAGAGCAACACATGAAACATTTCATTTCTCATTGTGACCTTGTGATGGGAACACATCAACAAAAAGAAGTAGTAAAACTCAGGTGTTTTGTTCAATCACTACATGGACCAACTTTTTTTTGGTACACAAGTTTGTAATCTCGATCAATTACTGGATGGGAAGATCTTCGACAGAAATTACTTCTTAAATTCATATCAATACTACCAAACACAATGGTTTTTGATCTTACTAATTTTAAACATAGGGATAATGAAAGAGTTTCATATTTCATTGCACTGTGGAAAAGATTAAAATATTCCTTAAGTCTGGAAATTCCTCAAGAAGAGTTGCTGAAAATTTCTGTTGAAAATCAACATGATGAGTTACGCACATCATTGATCTGTGTGAAATACAAAAGAGGGTTTTGAGACCTTAGTTCAATTTCAAAATAGATATAAGATTATATTATTGAAACTATGGATAAGACTTGTGTAATTCCATCAAATCTGGGAAGGATAACAGGGAAAGCAGAGGCTTCTACCATTACACTCATGCAAGAAACTATACCTGCTTCCACTTCAAAACCCTCATCGTATCGAAGGGATCCACCTCCAGAGTGTCAACATCAATGACCGCCTCATCAATATGATCAAAGAGATAAAATTTGAAAACAATTTGATGAATTATAAAGAAAAAATTTTCCTTCTAGATTGAACAAGTTCCTAGATACTTCATCTCAACTCTAGAGAACAATTTGGTTCAGTTTCCAAGGCCGAAGAAACCAAACAAAGAAGGAGATAAAGTTCTTTAGAATTATTGTCCCTTTCACCAGATATTGGGGAATCCCATTCAGGAGTGGTGTTTTCAAGGACCTCCTACAAAAAATGGTAGACTCTAGACAGGTGAAACTAAAAAGTTCGTCAGACCAAGTAGCATGTGTTACTACTACTGATCCAGTTGAAGAAGGCAAATGGTAGGAAGTCAAAAGAAGAAATGTGAAGAAATATGATTATTGGATGATCTGGAAAATGATCAACCAAACTCATGCCATATTAAAAACAAATTTGAAAAAACCAATTGTATCTTCCGCCACTCCTGCCACAACAAAACCACCTCCATCAAAAGGTCAATCCTTAAAGAAGCGAGGTGATCAGAAGGACAAAGAGCAGTTAGATGAAGATGAGATAGTGTCAAGACCAAATTTGTCATTGAACCTGGAAAATTTCATGCCATCCACTTCAAAATCACAAGCACTACCCTGCCAAATGCCATAACCAAAACTAACATGTTAGGTAGAATCTTCATTAGATGAAAAATTGATCTTTGGTTCTGTCAATGTTATTCACTTAAAGGATCCTTTTTCCAATGATGATTCTGATTATAATGATCCAGAATTCCTTATACCAAATTTGGGAACCAGAGGAAGATTCTAAGTATGAGGATATAGAGGAAGATGTGGGAATTATAGAAACCACTATTTTAACTCTACCCCTGCTCTAACCATCTATGCGGTGGAAACTTGCGGAATAGACCTTCAGCGGGATCAATAATAACAAGGAGTTTCATCTATAAAATATAGTTTTGGTTATGATATGATTATTTTGGATGACTAATTAGAATTCCACCCTCTTCCACACAACAATTATATAGACTTAGTCGGTCTAATCTACCAAATCCAGAAGTATTTCCAACTTCTGCTCTGACAGAGGGTACATCTACAATAGAAGTATCAACTTCCAAAGCACCTGAAAAACCATATTTATATGCTATTAAATGAAGACCTATGTATCAAAAGTATGATGTTTTAAAACAACTATCCCAAGTACAAGCCAAGTTATCGATTTTGGATGCCTTGAATATATCAAAATATATTAGAGAAGCACTTATTGAGGCTTTTTCATGTCCTCAAGAGTTTGAAACCGAAGTTTTTGCTGCTGAGGTTTACCGTATAGATTATTATTGTGAAGAATGTAATGCAGTCATAGCTTTTACAGATGAAGATGAAGATAATTTTGTAAATGTACATATCATACTCTTGTATTTATCTGGAATGGTCAATGACATAGACATCTGAAGAGCCTTTATTGATAATGGATATAGAGTCAACCTCATTCTTGTTCGTACACTTCATCAATTTGGCCTAACTGAATCTGATTTATCTTATTCTAATTTAATGATACATGGATACAACAAGAATGAAAAGAAACACTGGGCGAGATTACACTCAGAACTCAATTTGGAGATCTTGTGTCTAATATAGGTTTCATGGTTGTTCGTCATGACACAACCTTCAACATTCTACTTAGAAGGCCTTGGCTGCATCAACATGCAGCCATAACTTCGTCATACCACCAATGTATTATGTATTGTTTCAATGGTCAAATTGGGATGTTTTATGGTGACAAGGATCTATTCAAAATGTGCGAATCTCAATACATTGAGGCATAGCTTTATCACAAAAAAGGAATGATATTCATGACAAAGTAGATAACCAGAGTTAATGCTCCAAAAGGTTTGGAAAAGATTCTAGAAAATCCATTCATACATTTGAGTAAATATTATGTGCTACCCATAAATCAAATTGAAAGGGTAAAACCAAATCTAAGAACTAATACAGTGATTTCCATAATGTCGATTGCAGAAACTGAGCTTGATGACATGGGAGAAACTGTTCATTCACCAAGCAGTGATGGAAGCTTAAATGGAGATGTCTTGATTTCATCCACTAAACCACATCAAGCCTCTAATTTGTTAATTATAGTAGAAGAAATTGTAGAAATGTTAGAGTAAGACAAATATGTTGATTCCCAATACAACATATCCTCTTTACTACCACAGGAAGACCCTTCGTCATCAGTAGGGTCATATATGGTGGCCTCTTCTTCCAGATGTTCAAATACTGACTCCTCCCCTAACTCTGGAAGTTTTTCCTCATCATTTACTATGTAATTAGAAATAGAATAGGTAACATGTAATGAAGAATAAGAGGAAGATCACAACGATTCTCCTCTAGCATTTGAGGAAGGTGTCTCTAACACCGTGGATGAGCTCAGAGAAAACAATCTGGGTATAGAAGAAGATCCACACCCCACTCTAATTAGTGAGGCCATGACCTATGAAGAGAAAGAGGTGTATACTTAATTTCTAAAGAAACATAGAGATATATTTTCTTATAATTATACAGAAATTCTAGGTCTTAATCCAGATATAGCCACCCATCATTTGGGTTTTCCAGAATCACATCGCAGATTTAAACAAGCAGCAAGAAGAACACACCCAACTCAAGCCTCTAAAATTGAAGCTGAAGTTGATAAGCTTATAAAGGACAACATTGTCAGGGACGTTTCCTATCCAAAATAGTTGTCCAATATTGTCCTAGTGAAAAAGCAAAATGTAAAAATCAGAGTTTTCATTGACTTTAGAGATCCTAACCATCATTTTCCTAAAGATGATTTTCCAGTTCTGATTACAGATATTTTAATTGATGCAATTGGTGGATATGAAGCTCTTTCTTTCATGGATGGATACTCTGGGTTTAATCAAATCTGTATAGCCCCAAATGATGAAGAATCTACAACCTTAAAATCCCCTCAAAGTGTGTTTTTCTATTAGGTAATGCCATTTGGCTTGAAGAATGCAGGTGCAACATATCAATGTGTCATGCACCATATTTTCAAACCCTTCTTAGGGAAATTTGTTGAATGTTATGTGGATGATTTGGTGGTCAAATCTAGACAATGTTCCAATCACTTGGATGATATGGAGATCATATTCAATAAACTTCAAAAACACAATTCGAAGATAAACCCCTTGAAATATGCATTCGGGGTAACCTCAGGAAAGTTCCTTGGCTTTGTTGTACGCCATCGTGGTATCTAAGTTGATCCTTAGAGAACAAAATCAATACTTGGTTTGTCACCTCCTTGAAATTTAGAATAATTAAGAGGACTCTAAGGAAACTTTTCCTACATTCGGTTCTTTGTATCCAATTTGGAAGGCAAGTGTTTTCCCTTCACTAGATTAATGAAGAAGGGAGTCACCTATCAGTTAAATAAAGACTGCCAAGAAGCATTTGATACCCTCAAGAAATATCTCTTGAGTACACCAGTATTAATGACACCTGTTAAAGGAAGACCACTTATTATCTATATGACATCTTTAGAGTGATCACTAGGTTCCTTCCTTTCCCAAAAGAATGATGCTGGGAATGAAAACAACCTTTACTATCTCAGTTGAACTATGTTTGATGCAAAAACTCGATATTCAAGTATTGAAATGTGCTTCCTGGCATTAATATTTTCAGTTCAAAAATTGAGGCACTTTCTGCAACATCATGAAGTCCAATTGGTGTCTCGTAGTAACCCACTCAAATTTATCCTCAATCGACCTATGCTTATAAGACGTCTGGAACAGTGGGTGGTTATTCTGCAACAGTTTTATATCTAGTTTTTGCCTTAAAAGGAAATAAAATTCCAAGATCTGGATGACTTCCTTGCTGGAAATCCAATTCTAGAAGATATAACATTAAATACTGAATTTTCTTATGAATAAGTCTTTTCTATTCAGGGTAATTCCCAAACATGGGAAATGTAATTTGATGGTGATTCTAGAAGTCCAACATGGAAGAGAATGAATAACCCTAAACTCAACAATTTTGGGTTAGGAATTTTCCTTATTTCCTCATAAAAGGAAGTGTTTCCTTACTCCTTCCTATTATTAGAAGGTAGTACCAACAATGAGGCAGAATATCAAGCTCTCATCACAGGTTTGGAATTTTCCCTTCAGGTGAAAGTGAATCACTTAAAAGTTAAAGGTGGTTCAGAATTAGTAATCAAGAAAATCAATGGGGAATATTATATCAGAAAAGAAAAGTTAATCCCTTTGTGGAATTACGTCATAGGGTTAATGGCTGTATTTCCCTTAGATACAACATTTTCTTATATCCCTCGATCACAAAATACCCAAGATGATGTATTGTCTTATTCAACTACATCCCTGGAAGATCCAAATCAGGATGAGACAATAATTTTCATATCCCATCATCGTGTGGTCTTACCTTTAATTCAACCCATAATTGAGGAAATTAATGAGATTATC
Source organism: Viscum album (assembly GCA_963277665.1). Taxonomy (NCBI): domain Eukaryota; kingdom Viridiplantae; phylum Streptophyta; class Magnoliopsida; order Santalales; family Viscaceae; genus Viscum; species Viscum album. The sequence goes on from OY728150.1 coordinate 40,307,252, forward strand.
CTTATTTCTGAACCATATGTCCATACCATGAAATGTAGAACACTGATCATAGAATATATTCCAAATGGAATACTTCCACCAGATGGGGATGAAAAAGAAAATATCCAATGATGAGTGGCCAATTTTACTCTTTTTGATAGTTCAGACCACCATAAGATCATTTACAAATGAGGATTTGATGGAATCTTCCTCAGATTTATTGACGGAGAAGAGACTACAGCTGTCATAAAATAAGCGCATTCAGGAAATTGTGGATCCCACTAGTCTAGGCACATACTCTCTGATCAAATCCAAAGGCTTGGATACTTTTTTCCTTCAATGACGCATGATTTTACATATTTCACTATGAAATTCCATCCCTATCAAGTGCATTCCAACTTCATTCATCAATCTCCAGAGTTACTACATACAACTAAATAGTCCTAGTCATTTTCCACAAGGGGAATGGATATAGTAGGAACTTATCCTCCAACCATAGCTAAGAAATTCAAATATATCCTTAAAGCTACCGACTTATTCTCCAAATGGGATAAGTAAATACCTCTCAAAGAATTTGGATCCAAAATCATTGTTAGTTTTTTAAAATCTTATATCATCACCAGATCCGGTGTCCCTCATACTATTTTGATGGAAAATGGCACCAATTTTTGTTCTGATGAGGTAAAAAGTTATATCAGGAACATAATAGCAAATATGACCATGAATCCCACTATCAGGAACTGGATAATGGATAGATGGAGGATTTGAATAACACTTTATCAAATATACTCCAGAAGATGGTGGATAAAGATAAGAAGTCTTGGCCTGATAAGATTTTGTATGCTTTATTGTCTTATTGGACTATTACCCGTACTGCCACCCAAGAAAATCCCTATTCATTGGTATATATAACAGAAGTGGTTTTTTCCAATTGGAATAAAATTTCCTTCACTGAGAGTTGCAATCTATGATCGGTTTTCCATAGATGAGATGTCTCAGAAACGGTTTGATGAGCTGGAGCGGTTAGATGAAAAAAGATTGCATACATTGCATCACTTGGAAGTCAACTAGAACAGAATAGTGTGAGATTTCAACAAGAAGGTTCACCCCCATTCATTTCTTCAAGGAGAATTAGTATTGGCCCTCTAGACTCCAATGATACTAGGAAAGAAACCTCCAAAGCTTGAGCCAAAGTGGGAAGGACCTTATTCAATGCATAAGTTCTACTCAAATGGAGCTTATTCCTTAATCACAATGGATAGAGAGCTCATTAAAACTCCATCCAATGTGATATTCTTAAAGAAATACTTTGTGTAATTTCATAGATCATAGTCCTCACTGCAAGACTGAAAACTGCACAGCCCCCATGTCCTTACTGCAAGACTTAAAATTTAATAGTACAAATTCCTAGTTGCAAGACATTAAACTACGTAACAACCATAAGTGTCCATGCTGCATGAAGTTAAAATGCATAGTATCTTTGTCCTTGTTGCACAATGTTAAACAACATGACACCATTTGTCCTCATTACATGACTATAAACTGTATGGTTAATGTCTTATCTAATTGATGTTAGAAGCTTTCATAAGCAAGCATCATGGACATCATTTCTACTCCTTAGTGGGACATGAGTCCCTCTCTTCCCTATGTCTGAGTCAGATCTGTATAGGGGCATTTTTTCAAGAGCTACATGTGGCTTGATTCTCATTTATATGAGATACGCATAGACACCTGGATCTCCAATCTTGGGCCCAGCTACAATCATAAAAAAAATATTTTCCTTTTTCTTCTCCTGTATATGAACTAGATCTATACAGAGTGATATTTTAAGATAAATGATTGGATTTTCATACTATCTGATGCCTTAAAATTAATCATTATTTTAGAATGTGTTAAAGCCTTCTGTCTCCCATGTCAAAATAGATTGGTGTGGGAAATGATTGTTTAAAGAACTATGTACGACTTCATTCTCATCTATACGAGAAACATAGAGAGGCCTAGATCTCCAATCTTGGGCGCAGCCATTATAAAATAAACCAAACCCCTTTATTCTTTATATAAGAATCAAAATTGATTAGGTAATGTTTAAAGAACTATGTATGGATTGATTCTTCCCCCCATCAATACATGTAGTGACACTTGGGTTTTATCCCTTAGTCCAGCTACAAAAAGGCTTTCTTTTCACATCGGTTCATCTTCATCATTACCGCATGACGTTAAACTGCATGGAAATCTAACACCCATACTCTTCTCTTGTGTCACCTTTGTGTTTTAGAATAAACCCTTACTGATCCTTGTTTCTCACACCAAGAATATCTCATGTGGGATTATGAATTGGGTAAAAGGGTTATTTATATAAATGAGGTGTATCAATTTCTTATGGGGTTATCAATGTATTCACTGTATGACTTAAAACTGCACAGTATAATTTCCTCGCTGTATGACTTTAAATAGTGCAATAGAATGTCAATTCTAAAGGAAACAAAGTCTCTGTTTTACATATGAGTTAGATCTATGTAAAGGACGTCAGATTCATGGAAAATATTGATAAAAACATTTCTTATGTGCATTGAGAACAACCCCGTTCTATATTCCGAAATATTAATATTGAATATTTTCCAGATCTTCATAATATTTCTTACAGTTCCTGGTGATAGAGTTTCTAATGCCTGAGAACACTTTTTCCTAACTATGCAGCGCGTGCCCTTAGGTGGCCTTGCATAAGTTGCCTCAATAACAGTCTTATCAATCAAAAGATACCACTATTTGCCTACGTAGCATATTCCCCAGTTGGCCCTGAATAATATATCCCCCATAACAGGTTTTTCAAATTATGGTAATTTTGTTCTTGGTTATAGTGTTTTTTCCCCTTCAAGCTTTGATGACAATATACAAGAATCTATATTTTAAACAGTTATTCAGATATATTTGTCCCATTATCTTTCTCTCGATCTAAAAATATTCAAGACTATGGTTTACACATTACCCTCTCTATGTGTTCAAAGTAATATGAAGTAACCTTGGAATCACTTGAACACATATCATATACTACTTCCATTTCTTGGTCCTTGTTGTATGACCTAAAACTATATACACCACAACTCTTACATTTGTGTCAGACCCTCATAAAAGTCATATTCCTCTGATTATTTATAAATCTTGTTTGGAAATACCCTCTCCAGATTTAGGTACCTTTCTCCATAAACCAAACTATGTTCTTCGGAAAATATGAATATCCATAAACTTCCTTTGGCTATTAGAAATAGTAAAATGTCAAACTATTGAGAGATATTTTCCTGACTATGCAGTATAAGCCCTTAGGTGGCCTTGCATAAGTTTTCTAGATAACAGGCATGTCAGACAAACGATGACATTATTTGGCTCTATAGCATATTCCCCAGTTGGCCCTGCATAATAAATCGCCCATAATGGGTTTTTCAAATAATAGAAACTACGTTCTTAGAAAAGACTTCCTCTAATGCCTTTATCTCTTTTTCCAGGTCATTATTCAGATCTAGAAATTCCCAAACCATAGTTTACAATTTTCCCATCCATACCTGAATATGATAGTATTTTTCTAAAAATATTATCAAGAAATTGGGAGAGTCTCATACCTCTGGTCAAAGATAAATACCTTAAATTAAAACAGTACAATGTCCTCACTGCATGAATTAAAACTGAACAGTACAATTTCCTCATTGCATGACCTAAAAATGCATAGTATAATGTCCTCTCTACCTGACTTAAAAATGCACAATATGATATCAGAAATTTCCATTTCTGATAAATTGTATCCATTCTTCGTACACCAACTTTGTATAGAAGTGGTTTTCCTATTCATGACATATGTTGGCATTAAACAACCCTTTCATTCTAAAAATTCATTTCCTTGGAAAAACCACCCATTGTGGTCTTGAGTCACTGAAATATTATTTTTTTCCTTGTCTATTAGCAACAAAATGTTAAATTCTTAAGATCTATTTTTCTTAACAATGTAGTACGTGCCCTTAGGTGGCCTTGCATAACTTTCCTACATAACGGGCCTATCAGACAAAGGATGCCACTATTTGACTATGCATCATATGCTCTAGTTGTCCCTGCATAACACAACTCCCATAATAGGTTTTTCATATAATGGTAATTTCGTTCTTGGAGGCGACACCCCTTATATTGATACAGGTTTTAAATTTGGTGACTATAAAAATCATGGGTGAAGATTCCCCTTGGAAATATTTAACGAATATTAAATAAATTCTTAGCCCCTGATTCTTGTTTGGAATCTAATTTTAAAATTTTTGGTCAATGTTGTTTGACCTTAAATACTTGCCCTTTTATAGTCCAACATTCATGACTCTAAACTGCCAACAACAAGAGACATGGTACTCACTAGATTGGGAACCCGTAAAGGACACTCTGAAAAAAAAAGTCGAGTCTCAGTTCACTAAACACACATTTTGTATGGTTTAGATAATATTGAGAAATAAGAAGTCAAAAGATACAATGTTTTGGGGGGGTTTTCCATATATCCCATGCAAAAACTCAAACTATGATCACAAAGCCCCATGGATTAGGAAAAAATTAGAGCATCCTTAAAAATGTGACGTAGCTCCAAATCTAAACAAATGATGTTGTAATGCATTAAAGTTCCCTAATTTTATCTTGTAATAAGATATTTTTCATTCTGAACGAATCAAATTATGGGTGGTGGGATTTTGTAGACAGCATGAAATGTGTTCCATGCACTTCTCTACAAAATCTTCTCAACCAAACATGAAAATTTCGTGGTGCGACACTTCATATTTCATGGGGGCGAGTGGCAGTAGTGAAGGCATTGGCCCGATGGGACGAGGCCGCAGCCCGACACTGATCCCAAGCAGTGGTGTGGGGGTGAAACCCTCGTGGTATGGAGAAATTATTTGGATAAGTCCCCAAAGAGGTACCCAAGGTACCTACATGCAAATACCTGCACACCACCATGTTGGAGTTGAATGAAGTAATTATTTTGGCTAAGTCCTCAAATTGGCGCCTTAGTCTATCCAAAACATCGTCGGTGTGCAAGGTAATTGCACGCCCAATTCTAGCATATATCCTACTTGCGCTCTCAAAATACTTTCGCCAAGGTTCCTATTTTTTATATAAATATACCCTTGTGGTCTTCATTTGTATGGAAGAATTTCCCCAAAGTTGAATTGTTGCTCTGGTCTCCCTTGTACTTCTCCCTAGTCTTCCAAAACTTTCAAGGTAGTTCTTCAACACCATGAGCGGAGGATTTAAGGGAGGATCATTGGACTTAATTCCTTTTAATGTTTGAAAACCATAACACTTCCACACCAAAATCTCCTAACCTCCAAAAATCATAAATACTTGTTCGCCACCTATTCCTTTCATAAGAACTTGAGCGCCCCACTTCTGGGACCACCTGTTAATACTTCTGAAGGCTTGAGAGAAGCCTCTCCCAAGTATTTCCTTACATGTTGTTCATTATTTAAGTGAATATCAGGTCTCCCAAGTCTTCTTGTGTGCCCATACTTGCGCCCCCTTACCAACTTGAGCTCACCTATTTGATTCACTTACTCTCTTTAGTCTACAAGACATCACTCCTTAAATCCATTCAGGGAAAGGCTTATTCTTCCATGGCTCCCTTGTCTGAAAGAGATTCTGTTGATACCTCCACCAAAACCTCCTGGATTATCAAACCATTAGGAAAGACACATCAGCATGTCTTTGGGTTTGTATATCCACAGTCAGAGGTTTCCCACATTTGTTTTATAATGGAGTTAGGATATAAGGAAGGTATGCGGGTTTGTATATCCAAATTCACATGGACCTTTCCCCCAAGAACAATGTTGGGAAGTTCCCATTTTGGAGGAGGGTTGGGTCCTGGTATCTCCCTTATCAAAGAGATGACCTGGAACCTCAGGTCTCTGGTAAGGAAGGTAAAGTTCACACTTTCTTTTATTCCTTTTGAATGAAGGAGAAGTCTCCCTCCTCTACTAAGATCAATTTTTGGGAAAACATCCTAGCGTAAGACCCTATATTTTCATGTAGGAGGTATCATAATTTATCCTCCTCTCTTCTTTAGTGCCAAATACTAGAGGGGAGATTGGCACAATGACTTTCGTTACCCATTCCCTCTCCCATTGAGCTTTGTCACAATGGGAAGCCATCCCAGTGTAATCCCCTAACCTTCATCCCTTCCTCTTTTCATTATACCCTTATCTAATGTAAAGTGAATAGATGGAAGGCTCGTCGCCTCACCCTCTTCTCGGGTTAAATCGGCCTAATTGTCTCACCCTCTTCTTAAGTCAACTCAGTCCTCATCCACTCTCGTCGCCATTGTTGCACCCTCTTCCACAAGATGAAGAGGAAAAGTGTGAAGTGTCATTGTTGAATCTTTCACATCATATTGTATCTCACACTGAGTGTGGCTCAAATGGGCTTAGAGATTCGTGTTAATTACAACATATGCACAAACATCCATGTTTAAGGAACAATGAGAACTTTGCTTCTGGTTCAAACCAGGATACGTAGGAAACCCTTCTCAGGGATAGAGCACACTGGACATCCACTTCAGGAATCCAACCCTAACTCCCTTAATCTAGGCATCCTCCTTAGGAATAAGCCCCAAATTAAACCCCTAAGTCATAAAGTCATCCTTTTCAAAAAGTAAGCCCAAACTCATTACTCTCAAAAGACTATACTCTCCTATGAGATTTATTGAGCTATGTGGTCTTTGATTCCCATCAACATGGGATACGTATGAAGCCTCCTTGAGGTTCAAACCCAACATTTCAAAATCAAACCTGTTCTCCTTGGATCATATTCCTAACAGGGTCTAATCTAACTTGGAAACCCATATCCTTTCCAAGTTCATTGGGTTGTTTTCTGCATAAGACACATACCAAACATTGACTAAGAACCTTTCATTTAGATATTCGTACCATATGACATTAAACAGTATGGTAAGGTCCTTATCACATGACCTTAAAAGGTATGATGTGTCTCATTAAGCGGAGTTGAACTAAAAGGGTTCTGAGTCCTTTAACAAGGATACATAGGTAACCCATTTCATGGGTACGATACAAATATCAAAATAAGCCTTCATCTCCCTGGATGACAATAAAACCCAGAGTGCCCACTGAGTGGATTAAAAACCAGTATCATCAAAATGATGATTAATAGAATCTTTAAATAGTATATTATAGGATAAAATTGATGGAGAACCTTGAGTACATAAGTATATCTCTATTAATGAAGAACATTGAATGAATACCAATGATTCTAAATTTTACACATGTGAATAAGTTATTTAAAATTTTAAGGGAAACTTATGTTATGCTTGGTGAATTAATAAGGATTCATGAAAACATCTTAAATTTATAGAGAGTCACAGAGTAGACAATAATTCCCCCGAAAAGGGTGTGATGAGTCCGACCTCTCATTCTCTCGACCAATGTATGTTCCTAAGTATCTTAAAGTTCAATATTAAATAACACCAACCTTTGGAAAGAAGATTCCCTTTGGATAAAGAACTGTTGGATGTTTCCGGTTCCATGAATAAATCTAATGGAAACCACCTGGAAGTAGTGATTCTTACAAATAGAACACATGTTTCAAGGAACTAAAAAATAGAGTGTAACATAAACAACATTACTTAGGTCCTTGAATTAATCCAATGTAATTGTAAAAGAATGAAAATTTTCGTTTTCCCTCTATTGGGGTTGATAAATGTTTCAATGAATTATCTTGTTCTATATAAATTGACTATCAAAATAACCATTTTCTCCACACTTGAAGCATTGCATAATAGTTTTTTCTTTCACAATATTCCATTTACACTAGAATTTAGATTATGAGGATTTATATCTCTATGATATTTTAAATCTATGTTATTATCTCTCCCACACTTGTGACACTTTCCACTTCCTTATACGTAATTCCCCAAATGTTTATTCCATAATATTTTGCACACAAGATGTTATAATTTCTTCCTATATGGATTATTTCCAAAATTTTACTCCATAATTATCTTCTTATAATTCTATACATTAGTACATTTAGAGTCTCTGAACTCCATTTCACCTTTGAGAGAACATCATACTATCTCTTCATAACTCTCAATGCCTTGGATTTCCAATTCTTTTGATAGATAGGGACTGATTCTTCTAAAGGATCGATGTATCTTCCCATTAGAATCAATGACAATACTTGAAGCATATCAAGAAATTCCTTATTATGTTCATCTCATAATTCACCTATAATGAATTTGCAATTTCACTCAACTCAAGGAATTCACTCTCCATCCTTTTTTGAAGGGTATGAGGAAAATAATTGTATGAATTCTTCCCATTCTATGGATTCCACCTTATTCCTTGGCTTTATCTTCTTGATCTGTGTCCACTACTAATTAGATTCTGTATCTATGTGATATAATTGCAACATAACTATCTCCTTCTTAGAAAATAGAGTATAGAAAATATATTTTCTATAGTATTGATCCATTTTTATAAAATCAATGGTTCAGAGGTTCTATTAAAAATAGGTGGTAATTCATGCATGCATGATTCAACTACTATTTATTCCTTCTTTATTAACATCAGAAACTTCACATGGTCTATGTTTTTGTTCATGACCTGAGTTAACTGATTCATTATCATCATGAATTTTTAAACACCATCTCTCCCTAAATTGGGAAGGCTATCATCATATTTTTCTTTCCATATATTTTTTACAGAATCCCTCCTATTTAATTTTTTTTTTCAAGACCATGAAAATTTAAGTGAGAAGTTTTTAATTGTAAATAATATTATTATAACAATTATTGAGGAAATATTAATTCTAAAATTTTATAATATTATTCTTCTAGGATGATATACTTAAATATTACTAAAATTTTATTATTATATATTTTCCCATCATAATGGTTTGTAAAAAACATTAGATTTACTAAAAAATATCCCCCAAGAGTGTCAAACATGGTGTGAATAAAGGATTGTTTTTTACGCATGAGGTGATGATATCTTTAATACATAATTAACCATTTTTAGTGTTATTACCACTAGGTAAAACTATCCCAAATACACAACCAGTTATAGTATCCAGATAGGGATTTAATTTCATGGAAACCACTATCTTTACACTTCACCAAAATTTAAGGATGTTTTACAATATTTCTACTTATCCCTTGGGATTTCACTATCATCTTCTAGTTGAAATTACCAAATTATCTAATATAATTACTTAGATAAATATTACATTAATAAATTTGAAGGATATTTTTGAGTTCCAGAGTCTTGAAAACTTGATAAAAAATACATGAATTACATAAGGAAATCATAAAAATAAATAATATTTTATATTTTGAAGGAAAACGTTTTTATTACATCCTAGGCCATGTCACTTCAAGTAATTTATTAGTGGCATAATAGAAAAGGGAGATCATAAAACCAAGTGAGGGATAAACAAAGTAAATGTAACATGAATGATCATCATGGATATAACAAGAGGAATAACATGAGAGAATAATATTAAGTAATTGATACAGATCATGGAAAATTAGTTGTAATGTAAAAATGACACATTTACAAGGTCACATAAAAAATAATTATTAAACTTATTCACCAAGGTATAATAAAACACATTATCCCTACAGATTAATTATTTAACTAATTTATTATAGTGATATCAAGGTACACCCTTCATATGTATTAATCTATGTGTGCTATATAGATAATAATAAACCCTTTCATCAATAAGCCATACAACAAAAATAATGGGTTTTATATAAAATAATCGAGTTCATAAAACAATAAATACATTGAAATTTCATTATTTTTATCCCATTCGAAGGGAATGTAGGTTTAATACATGTAAATAACCAATAAACAAATCATGTTCACATCTTGGTGAATACCTATAGATAATTAATAATCTTTGGAATTCACAATATAATAATATTACCTCAAATCGAGATAAATTCATGAAATGATTTTAGTAGTATGATGGTATACAAAATGGTTTAAGGAAATGGAAAAATGAGATAGAATTGAGGAATCCCATTGATTACAGACTATGAGAATAGTAAAAAGATGATAAAAATTATATTAAAAGATAGTAAGTAAATATTTAGAATAAATACCAAAAATAGGTACTTGAATGGAAATAAGATTGGAGAGTTCCCTTAGCTTGGAAAGTAAATTCCTAAATCTTGGTGAGGGAAAATAAAGGACCTTGGAGACAACTTGGAGGGAATTTAGGGAGTAGAAATGAACAAAATTTTATGTTTAGTGTATTTTGATTGAAGATGAATGGGAGGATCGGTGGGTATTTATAGTTAAAGATGAGGAATGGTTTAATAATTTCAAAATATATGCCTTGAAATTATAGGTTGTGGAAAATGAAAAACCTTTGGATTACCCATGTTTTCCTCTCATGGTTTTAGATATTTATGTTATTTTTCATAATATTTTAATTTATTAGAACCTAAATCTATTTTTTAATATTACTTTTTCCATAAAAAGTAAATTTTCTACAAAATATTTTTTTTAAATCATAATTTCCATTTTAGAAATTAGAAATTCATTTATAGGATTGGAAATTGATTTACATCTATTAAAATAAATAATATTAATAAAATAATCTATTTATGGATTTGGATTCAGTTTTATGAATTATTACCTCATTATTATATATTTATGGAGTCATAAAACAAATCAAAAACAAAAACTATATTTTTTATATTCACTGAAAAAAATGTATTTTATAAATTTAAAAAAAATCACCCTAAACCAATTTCAATGTGATGATTTCAAATATAATGTTTCTTATCAAAAATATTTCCTAAATATGAGAATTGTAAGTTTTAAGTGATAAATCATTATATATTGAAAAATAAATTTTTTTATGATATAATCAAATTACAAATACATATCCCCATTTTAAACCATCATACACCCAAAAGGTAAGGTGTGTGATGGTGGCAGTTTCATGGTGTGGATCAAATAACAATGACATAGTGGTGATCTCCACTAACTCAAACATCCACTTTTTTTTATTTTATTCAAGACTCACATGTTGAATCTATAATTGGGATTAGTCAAGGGTGAACCCCAGTGACACTACCTCCCTCCAATGTTCTTAACATTGGGATTTAAAAGGCATGATCCTAATGGTTGAGGCTATAATTTCCCCCTTCATCATTAATTAATTTTTTACATTACCCTTTTTAAAACAATTATTATAACATTTCCATTATTCCTAATGGTATAATTATGAATGGTTATATTGATCAATGGTAATATTAAACAATATTCACATAATAGTAATGTAAAATTCATATCCAAATTTTCACATTTATAATTATATTCTATATATTTACCACAAAACATCAAAATTTACTACTTCATTTCAAAATGTTTTTAAAATTCCTTCGATAATGTATATTATATGTATATAATTCCTTTTTCTTTTAATAGTTTACATTGTAGGTATAATTTTATTGGTAGAGTTTGATCATATAGAGTACACTATGTCATGGTCACTATCTCTTTGGGTTTTATATACATGTAATAGTCTTAGATGTAGTAATAAGTACTATTTCATAAAATTTAATATTCTTTTTTCAATAGTTGTTCTTTGTAATTCCATTTTTAAATACAATAAAATATACATTATTAAAAAATATATCCTTTTTAATCATATAAAGAATTTTTAGGCTATTACATATTAAAAATATAGAAAATTTCTAGGGTTATATTTTTTAAATCCTCTAGCATTCAAGTTTCTACCTAAGGTGAAATAATTCTTCATATCCTAGTCGTTATTCAAAATTATTGAGAGATCAAGACTGTTTCTTCTTTGACCATTTTGTGTTTCGTTTTGAATCATTGTTGTAAGTGTTTCCTCTTAACTATGTTGATCCAAGAAGTTCTTGAATTCAGAATTCATAATGTCTATTCCTTAGTTTAGTATCTTCTCTCACCATTGTAGCGTCCTATTTATCATGGATTTTGGATCCCATTCACTTTTTTGAGACTCTATGTGGTTTAATTTTGTGGCCCATAATCTTTTCCCTGTGGTTCATGTAATTATTTATCATTTTGTTAGGGCATATGATATATGGTTTTTCCACTATAGAAGACTGGAACTTGAATTAATAAATTGTTTACCAAGAATTAATAAATCCTAAATCAAATATAATACCCATAAATTTAATGCACAAATTTTCAAGGTCCATTAAGTACCCTTGTATATATTTAGGACATCCTAAACTCTAATGGAAGGGATATTAATTGAAACCATGTACCTCCTGATAGGAAAACCCATAAGAAAAACTTTGTAAAAATTATATGAACATGTTATACCTGGTATGTGCATATGGAAACCATTGGTAAGGATGTGTTATTAATTGGGATAATTATCCCCAGTTTACGATATGAAATATTTAGGTTCATTAGAGCCTTATGGCTTGATGACACAAGCTCAAAATGAAAGAATGTAGAGGTCCTAAATAGGTTCCATGATGTTTTTTCCTTTTCCCCTGAGTGATGAGAGTTTCCTATAGAAAACGCTTAATTTATGATTAATTTTTTTAATTATTATTTTTAAAACATATCACAAGATCTGCTATAAGAGTTGAATATTGAATTATTAATTAATTAATTTCATTAAATGGTTATGTGATGTGATATAATGATTAAATGTTTTATTGACACAATATATTTATTAATAGGTTTATTTATGCAATAAAATTATTACATGGTTGTTGATGTTACATTATTAACATTAATATTATTATTATTATTATTATTGTAATTATTATTATTATTATTTTGGGGTACCTTGATGTGATTCCATGGATCTGGTTTGCAGATTATTAATATATTGTGTTGGGGGCCTTGAGGTGTTTCCAAGGATCTAGTTTCCCATTGTTATTATTGTATTATTGGGGGACCATAGTGTGTTTCAAAATGTTTTGTGTTTCCTATAATATTATATATTATTGTGGGGGTCTTGAGGTGATTACAAGGATCTCATGTTCATGTAATTATTATATAATTTTTGGGGAACCTACATGTGATTCCAATGATCTTGTGTGCCCAGTGTTGTCCAAATCGGTGTGTTACTTTCGGTGGCCCAAATTGAAGTGCCCACTCTTAATACTAGTATAGTGTAAGTATGGGGATGATCCACATTCAGAGAAATAATGTATTATATTTAATGGATTTGTGATTAATTAATTGATGGTTTCTGAATTTTAGAGTTAATATTTGAGTTTTGAAATATCTGTTCCAAGGATTGAGTTACCGATCCTCAAAATTCTTTGGTGATTTATCGTAAAGATAGATAAATACAGAAAACTAGTATTGATGATGAATGGAAAAAATGCGTCGAGGCTGTGAGTTATTAATGTCATTGAAAAATTTATTTTCTTATCATGTTTTGTTGTTCATAATAACTCATATCTCTAGGTTATGAATGTAATGTAACCCCCTTGTTCTGCTGAATTCTAATTATATTATTAAAGATTAATTTCTTGATATGGAATTTAACCTTTATTAAATTTATTTAGGAAAGAACCTTTATAATATGACAAGTACTCCCAATGTTCATAGGTTCAATTGGTCGTAACTACTTTTAAGATCCCTAAGAGCCCCATTCATAGACCTACATGGGGTTTCCAGTGAGATTTAGAAAAGGGTTTCAAATGAATTTATGAGAGGAATATGAACAATGTAAACACAAAAAGAATTTTGATTAACAATTAACCTTAATTATCCATAGCCCCAACACATAGGAGGAATTAGTTACACATTGAAAAAATAATGAAAAAATATCCTGATACCTGAGGTATACATTATAGTAGATCCAGAAATAATAACGTGAAAACAATCACTGTAGAAATACTCCCAGGTAGGCCCCAATGAGTTTCAAGCTCCTCTCCTACCAAGATTCCCTCCACCAGATGATTTTTTTCCTTCAAAAGAGTCTCCCCATATTTAATTTGTTCTTACCCATAGTCCCAGGGTGGTTAGGGGTCCAAATCTAGGGTAAAAGGATGGATAGGAGTGGTAGATTGAAATTAGGTGGTTATCTACTGACTACCGCACAGTTATAGTGCATGGTTAGATTAAATCATGCACAAACCATACAGATGGTTTTGTCCACACAGGAGGTAGCGCATGATTTCCGGGGCTAGTCCACATAGTTAGGAAAACCATTTGGAGACCGTGTGGGGAGCCTCTGCCTAAAAATGTCATGACCCACTTGATTTTCTGGAGGACCCACACGGTTTGACAAACTGTGTGGAAACCATGCAAGAAGCTTTTTCCTTGAAATTCCAAACTCTTCCTATCCTTCTTGGTTTGCGTTCTCGACTTGAGTGACTTCATTGTGGAATACACCATGGAAAAAGGGTCCAAATTCCTCTGATTTCCATTCGAATCACCCGGTAATGAAATGTCTTCAATTCCTTCCTTTGGTGACTACAACTCGTATCAAGAAATGTTTAGGTTGTGAAAATAATGATAATATATCCATACAATCATTTTCAAAGTACATAAAATGAATGGAAATCCCCTATGCACATAATTGCATCAAACTTCCCCACACTCGACCAATTTTTTGTCCTCAAAATAATTCCTAGAAAATAATTTCAAGGAGTTACCAAAGAAATAGGCAGACATGTCACATGTTATATCAACTAAATGGATATGGATTTTGACTAAATTATCATTTAAATTGCTACATTAATTTTCTTCATGACTCACTGAATTTGTGAAATCAGCTAACAGAGTAAATCTAATTCAAAACCTCCAACCATTCATTATTAAAACATTATTGTTTACAAATTAAATGTTTCCTTCTTCATTTATAGAAATTACCAACCTCCATTTCCATCTCATAATACATTTAGATTTTATAAGCATAGATTTAGTCATCTCCAATTGGAGGGCTACCACTTATATAGGTCACACAACCTCATTGAATTGAATATTTTAGAAAATAATGAAATGTCATAAAAACTTTTGGGCATGCCTTTGCATATCTCAAATTATCTTTCATTGGGATGGGATACTAGTATTAAAATTGGGACCAATCTCATGTCATAACACTATGAATATATGGATAAAGTCAAGAGTTCATGAAATTAAGACTGTGTAATAACCACTAGTGGGGAAACAACAATTTATATACCTTACATCTCTTAGTGCACAAATTGATTTCCATTTTAAGGGGTTCCTTAATCTAAACTAATCCATCAAAAATTTAATTTTTAAACAAAATGTTTTCTGAAAGAATAAGAATAAGTTTCTCTTCATGTTTTACAATGTTCATTCATATCACCGACAAGGTTTACCAATATGGACATATCAGTAATTTTTATAAATAAACCCCAAAATTAATTTTTATCCAGTTGATATATGTGTGTGAAACCTAAAATAGCCCTTAAATAGACCCTAATAAAAACATTTTATCCTAGGGAATGTTAAGGCAATAACCAAATGGGGTGCCATATGTGGGCTCCCTCCCACACACTTAAAACCATGCATAGTCCTCCATTAAGGGAGTAAGGTGGAGAAGGGTGGGAAAATAAAAAATAAAGCAAGGGGAGGGAGAAAAATGAATGTAAATAATTGAGAACTAAAAACCTCCCCTAGAAACATGGAAAAAAATGAAAACAATTGGTTTGAGAGATACCATCAAGCTAAAAGGTGGATTCAAGTGGTAGATAGTGATTTCTCTACTGAGTGAATAGAGAAACCAGAAAAAGTGAAGCAGTAATTAGAAAATTTGCAGCAGTTAAAAGAAAATAGAAGCACACTATCACACCATGCATGAGAAAAATAGATATTATTATAGAGAATTAATGTTCAAAAGTAAATCCACAAAAGGAAGAGTAGAAAAAATAAGTATCAAGCTATGAAAAATCAATTCCACCCAGCATAGGGATTAGAGGGATCTTGCAATTGAGCATGAGCAGCCTCACCCCATGTGGTGTTCATGTGAGGTGGATCGGTGGCCATCTCTTTAGGGGAGGTTCTACTGATAGACCACCCATCATAGAGGATCCCCATGTCAGATTAGTATGGAATAGGGCATCACCATACATATCAAAATAGGGAGGGTCATTTGGCATTGCATGGTGAAGATCAAGCTTGGGAAGGTCTACCATGATGAGGCCTTCCACTTAGCACCAAGTGGCTTCTAAATTCCAATCAAACATGGCATATGAGTCTGGATTCCATTTCTAGAAAAGTTCTGGATCTCCGTAGGGGGTCCCCTGATGGTATGGGTAGGATGGATAAGGAGGAAATTGGGGTGTTTCCAAAGAGGTGGTAGGGGTAGGTGGGTTATTGTCCATAGTGTGGGGAGAGGGGTGGTGGAAGGATGAGAGTGGAATGGTTGGTGCCTCATCCTCAGTAGCCTTATGCTGGTGTGCAGCGGGTCCTTCCACAAGCTTTCCACTGAACTGGTAATGGTGACTATCACACTCAATCATCCTCATGCGACGAATGGGGGTAAGATCAAATGTAGGGTTTTGTGGTAGCTAAGTAAAAGCATCTTCATCATACTCAATATCCAGATGGTCCATTAGGAGAGTGATAAAGGTCCTGCTTAAAATTTCCCCCTTCGGTTAGGAAAACATGTTTTATAGGTACTGAGTAAAGAGGTAGTCAAAGTTAAGCTCATCACTTGTGACAATGGAATTCAAGAGAAATAGATCCTGAAGGATGAGATTGCCTTCACTATAAGAGTGGGCGATGAAACATGTAGTGATAACTCTATTCAAAATCAGATGAATTGGGTTGAGCAGCTGAGATGCTTTAGTAGTTTGGGGTACATAGGGATCCCCTGGTTGAGCAATGATAGTCCAAAAAGCTCGTAAAGATGCTGGATCCCACTTGAGGGGTGCCTCTTTATAGGCAAAAGTCTCAACATGGGTGTAGTAATAAATTCTATAAAAATTAGAAAACTCTTTGAGGAAAAATTGGAAACATTAGTTCATGAGGTGGAATGAGACATTGCCTTCTACCTCATTCAAATATCCCTGCTCATCTTTAGTGTATCAGTTACGACACTGGAAGGTGGTTGTGAATTCCCACAAAAGGGAAGAAGAATAGGGGAAGAATAAGGATAATAGGATGAAGAAGAGGAAGATAATGATACCTGAGTTGCTAATTTGGGGGAAGGAATATTTAAGGAGATGGAGCGGGAAGGTTAGGGTGCAGTACACGTCAAGGAGGAGGGGTGATGCGATTAGGGTTTAAGAAAGGTGGAAAAAATAAGATTTAAATTTTTTTCGGATTTTAATTGATATGCATGTTTTCATTGAATGGTTTAGAAAACTGTGTAAAACCGTGCATATAGACATCAAAAGTGATTTAAGATTCACATGATTATAACACACAGTTAGGGGAAACCATGCACAAACCATTTATTTTGTTATGTTTGGAATTGTTTTGAAAATATCCTTTGTTTGAATGAAATGCATCCCATTTTGAATGAAAAAACATGTTCCTCGTTATTTTAAAAGATAATTTGAGTTTTATATAGGATATTTATGTTAATATTAATAAAAAATCAACAATATATCAAAAGGATGGGCATCAGCCTGGCATCATGCTGCCAGTGTTGTCCGAGAAGGAGGGAGGAGAGTTCGAATCATATTTTCATTGAGGGGGTTTGGGCATGTATGGTGTGGAGGTTCTTTAGAATGCATACTGATTATTCTCTAAATGCAGATAACCTAGAGAGTTTTTTGGAGAAATGGTTTCAGGGGTGCGAAGATAACCTGAAGGAAGCTTAGGCCCATGCCATTATTTTTAATGCAGGCTACTGGGTGTTATGGCAGGCAAGGAACAGTACAAGGTTCGAGGGAACCAGGTCTATTGGGAGGGAAGTTGTGGCAAGGATCAGGTGCATGCTAATTGAGCTGGTGGATCTTTTGGATTTTGGAACCTAAGTGCCCTCGCTCTGGTTTTTATAGTCCCCCCCGGGATGGTGGCTAGACAGAAGGTCTCTAAGGGGCAGGGGAATTGGATTCACAGGATCCCCCCCCCCCCCCGAAGATGGTTATAAGATGAATATTGATGGATCTTGTGCAGTGGACATTATGCGGGGGGGGGGGTTCTACGGGATCACAGGGGGAGTGTGGTTTTAGCCTTCTCAGCATTCTATGGGAGGGGGATCTCCGTCCGGGCAGAGGCTTTGGCAGCCCTCTCTGGGTTGTACCTTTGTAGTCTGAGGGGCCTGGACATTGTCCAACTGGAAACTGACTTGAAGTTTGGGCATGATGCCTTGGAGGGGCATAACATTATTCCATGTACGATCACTTTCATTATTAGATAATGAAATGCACTCATGAACAACAACATTAGGGTCACACATAATTGGTTGGAAGGGGATAAAGTGGTGGACTACTTGGCGTCTGTTGCGGTTCCTCAGGAACCGGTGGTTTGGTTTGATAATGTTACCCTTTTCAAACTGGAGGGGGTGATCTTGATTAGGGGTGATGCCCTCAGTTTACACTATTTTCGACCCCCATAGGTGGTGGTTTTTGTATTTTTGCTGTTTCTGCATCTTTATTTTTGAATAAAAATCATAGTGATTGGATGGGTCAGCTCCTGGTTAGTTCTTCATTTAATGTCTCAAGCTAGACATAATTTAGCCTCTTACTACCCTAATTTCGTGGTGGAGATCATTTCCACCATGTACTCCTTGTGAAGATAATTTTTGAGACGCTACCCATTCACCTTAAATTATTGGTCATCTGCTCCAACAACTTCCACCACACAATGGTGGAAAACCTTGATCACTTAGAAAGGTCCCAACCATTAGGACTTCAATTTACCAATAAACAATCTCAAGTGGGAGTTAAACAAAAATACTTCATCATCGGGATGGAATGCCTTTTGGGAAATCATGTGGTCATGGACCGCCTTTGTCTTTTCTTTGTACATCTTATCATTCTCATATGCCTCCAACCAAATTTCATCGAGCTTCATCAGTTGAAATTTTCATTTCTCTTCCATGTCCTTTAGATCATAATTCATGGCCTTCACAATCCAATAGGGTTGATGCTCATGGTCCACTTGTAGATGACATGGTTTTCCATAGACTAAATGGAATGGGGACATACCTAGAGGTGTCTTGAAGGTGGTGATGTATGCCCTTAAGGCATCATCAAGCTTCTTGGACCAATCATTTCTTGAGCCTCCCATAGTCTTCTGAAGGATTTTCTTAAGTTCATTGTTGGATACATCCACTTAGCCACTGGATTGGGGATGGTACGGTGTCCCCATGTTATACCTCAATACATATTTCATGAGAACATTCATCATAAAATAATTGCCAAAATGCATCCCTTTATCAATGATCAGAACTCCAGGAACATTGAATCTGATAAAAATATTCTTCTTCAAAAAGGAAACTATGACCATGGAGGTATTTTTCACCGTGGCAGTAGATTCTACCCATTTGGAAACACAATCCACACAATCCAAAATATATGAGTTTTCATATGATGGGGGAAATGGCCCCATGAAATAAATACCCAACACATCGAAGTCCTAGACCTCAAGGATGGGGTGTTGAGGCATTTCATCTCGCTGCCCTATGTTACTAGTCCACTAGCACCTATTACAACATGATATAATTTATTGGGCATCTTTGTGCATGGTGGGCCATAAAAATCTAGATTGAAGAATATTTTTTGTAGTAAGGTCTGACCCATGATGCCCCCCATCCGGTGAGGAATGAAAAAACTCAAGAATTTCTTTAAGTTCATATTTGGGGATGCAGTAACAAATATCTTCATCTCCACATGAGAGGAAGAGTAGCAGGTCTTCCCATAAATATATTTTTTAATTATGACATGAATTGTTTCTTTTGTTGTAATGTAGGATCAAGGTGAACCACTCATGTAACCAATTAATTGGTGATGTCGCCATAGCATGGGAAAGGTGTCACTTAAATTGAGAAAAAAATGCTTAACCAGGAAGTCTTATTTGATTTCTCTATCATCCTCTCTTTCCATACGAGGAAATTCTAGATGGGAGATATGATCAGTGACTACATTCCCACTTCCTTTTTTATCCTGGATCTCCATTTCACATTCTTGGATGAGAATCATCCAATGGATGAGTCATGATTTTACATCCTTCTTATTCAAAAAATATTTAAGTGTTGCATGGTCAGTATAAACATAAACTTTTGATAGCACTAAATAAGATCAGAATCTATCAAATGTGAAAAATACTGCTAGAATTTCCTTCTCTATGGTAGTGTAGTTAATTTGTGCTTAATTCAGGGCTCTGCTTTCATAGCAGATTGGTTTGAAGATTTTATTATGCCCCTATCCAAGAACTGCTCCCAAAACATAATCACTTGAATCACACATAATTTCAAATTGTTCCTCCCAATTTGGGGAAATCATGATTGGATCCTCATCCAATAATTGATTCATGTGTTTAAAGGTTTCAATGAATGTTTCATCAAATTGAAATATAGAATCCTTTAAAAGGATATTGTTCAGTGGTTGTGCTATATTTGAGAAGTCACGAATGAATCTTCAATAAAAACCAGCATGTTCAAGAAAACTTCGGATTTCTCGAAAAGAAGTTGGAATGGATATTTGTGATATTACTTAAATATTTTAAGGTTCCACTTTAATTTCATTCATGGAAATCTGATTGCCTAAGACGATGCCATTCTGTACAATAAAGTGACATTTCTCCCAGTTCAAGACTAGATTGGTGTACTCCCACTATTCCAGGACTAATTCAAGATTTTTCAAGAAGGTGTTAAATGATTTTCCATAAAATGAGAAATCATCCATGAAAAATTCCAAAATATTCTCTACCATGTCACAGAATATCGCCAAAACACACTGTTGGAAGGTGGTAGGAGAATTTCACTAACCAAAAGACATTTGTCGATAGGAAAAAGTTCTGTAAGGTCATTTAAAGGTTATTTTCTATTGATCTTCAAGAGAAATATAAATATGGTTATATCTAGAATAACCATCTAAAATGTAGTAGAACTCATGCCCCACAAATCTCTCCAACATCTAATCCATGAAAAGAAGTGGGAAGTGATTCTTTCATGTGGCATCGTTAAGCTTCCATTTGTCCACACACTCTCCATCTCGTAACTTTTCTTTTTGGGATGAGTTCATTCTTATCACTGGAAATCATGGTGATACCCCCTTTTGGGCACCACTTGCAAAGGACTCACCCATGTTAAGTTGAAAATTTGGTAGATGATTCATGCATCCAATATCTTGATCGCTTCTTCATTCACTACCTCCTTCATTGGAGGGTTTATCAATTTTTTCAGTTCCTGAGAGGGCTTGGCTCCTTCCTCAAGTAGCACCTTATATGTGCAAATGGTTGGATGATTCCCTTATGATCAATGACTTTCCACCCAATATCAAATTTTATTCAATTTAGAACCTATAGAAGCGCATCTTCTTAATCTTGTGAGAGCAATGCATTGAGTATAACTGGTAGCATGTGATTATATCCAAAGAGTCCATATTTCAAAGACAAGGTGATAGGTTTCAGTTCAAGTTGTGGGGATTAAAGAACTGAAGGAACAATTGGTTATACCTCCTCCCTCTCTAGAATATATGAAACTATTGTACCCTTCCACTAATGAACACCCTGTCATGTGATAAATTGCAGCTCCTCTGGTTCATAATCAGGCTAGATGTCTTCAAATTTTGGATCATCGGTGATAGAAAAACATCTCATGTCAACTTCATTATAGCCAAAGTGATTATCCACTATAGTTAATTCACAACAGTCCCCAATTTCCACAAGTGATGCTTGCTTAAAAGATTTCAGGATGTTGTAGGATACCTTTTCATCCCATACTATGAAGATCAATTCTCTTTGGTGAACATCTATCAATACTTTTCATGTATCCAAGAAGGTTATTCCCTAAATAATAGGTGCCACTTGGTCTTCCTACATGTTGTGTATGATGAAATTAGCAGGAAGAATCATCCTTCCTACTTTAACTAACACATACTCAAGTATCCCTTTTGGATATTTAATGGAGCGATCATCTAGTTGTAGTGACACTCGATTTGGTTTTTGTCTTAATGACACCAAAGGAGATTAGGTTTATAGTAGATCCTAAATCATAAAATTCCTTTACAAATTCTTAATACCCAATTGGGTTAGGTATTTTAAAACTTTTGGGATCTTGGAATTTTGGAGGAAGAGTGATGAACCACCATTGAACATTCCTTAGTGAGAATAATGGTTCCCAAATCCTCCATCTTCCTTTTGTTAGAGAGTAATTCCTTCATGAACTTTGTATATGTTGGAATTTAATTCAATCCCTCTATGAAAGGAATGTTAATGTTATGTTTTCATAATAACTCCATAAATTTTCCAGTCTGCTGATCGAACCTCCTATGCTTCATTCGTTCAGAAAATGGTAAGGTGGGTTCATAAGGCTTTACCACCACATTTCCCTTAACATGTGGGGCCTCCTTATTTTTTGATAATCCCTATGATGAGGGGGACTCCTAAACTTTGGGTTTTCTATCTAAAGAGGGTGTGGGTTGATTTGGATTTTTGGTTTCACCTTGATTTTTAGTTACTTTCTGTGGAATCTCCTTCCCACTTCGTAGAGTGATGACATTATCCTCATCTCTTGGGTTTTTTTTGTTTCCCAGTAATGTATCAGTTTTCCTTTAAGAAAGTTGATTGGAAAACAATGCAACCTGATTTTCAAGGATTCAAATAGATTCCTCTTGATTCTGAAATCCTGTATCAACTGCTGTAATGAATTTTGATATCATTTCTTATAGCCTTTATGGATGTTCCTGCTGAGGTTGTTGTGCAGCTGGTTTTGGTTGTGGATACCTTGGAAGTTGCACCGAACGAGAGTTTTTATACCCTCTATGCTGGAAGGATCCTTGATAAAACTGGTTTCCCTGTTTCTGTCTGGGATAGGGATTTTGATAATGTTTTTTCCCCTAACAAGGAGGCCTCTTTTGTCATGGCTGAGGATTTGGTTGTTGTTGTCCCCAACCCATGTTCGTGTTTTCTTGCCAATATGGGTTTTGGTATTGAGGGTAATTGTTTGGCCCTTAGTTAAATGAAAAATAATTTACTTTACTTGTGGAAGGGTCGAAACTTAACCCTAGGAATTCTCCCATAACATGGATGTCACCACATTTTATGCATGGTGATTGATTAATAGCCTGAACTTGTGATGTGGTTTTCAGATTCAACACATAAATTTTCTTTAACATAGAATTGAGTTAGGAAACAATCTTCATAGTGGCATCAATGTTGTGCATTCCCCTCTTCTGAGTTCCCTGCTCAGAATTCCATTGTAATCTATTCATCAACATATCTTCTAAAAAGTCAAATAGTTCCTAAGGATATTTTCTCATGACCATTCCTCCAATAACTGCATCCATCACTGATTTGGTGTTTGTAGTAAGACCTCCATAAATTTGTTGGAATTTCATCCAAAAGGAAATGCAATGATGAGGTAATCTACTAAATATTTCATTTAAGAGATCCCAAGACACATATAGTGACTCCTAATCATGCTGCTAAAAGTTATGAATTTCATTCTATAATTTCACCATTTTGTAGGGAGGAAAATATTTGGACAAAAATGCCTAGGCCAATGCCTCCTAGGTGAGGATGGAATGTTGAGGAAATACTTTAATCTAGTCCTTTTATTTATCCCATAATGATAAGGGGAATATGAAAAGACGAATGGAATCCTCAAACACTTTATGGTAACGGAATGTATAACATATTTCCATAAAATTAGAGAGATGAGTGTTGGGGTCTTCACCTGGTAAACCCCCAAATAGAACAATATTTTTGATGAGATGCATGATGTTTGGATTGATCTCAGAATGTTGGGCTTTCACTAGTGGTCTGAAAATACTTTTATCCACACCATGAATAGAACGAAACCCATACACCATTAGGGTACGATGTGGAGGAGGTTTTTGTTGAGGCATCAGGGTAATAAACTACTCCTCCTGTGGGAAATATCATTTTTGATTTTGAGGTAAGTACGGTGGCGGATCATGTGGAATGTATTGTCACATCTGTTGTGGTCTATATCCCTACATAAACTGAACTGATGGTATTTGATGATTCTGTGGAACATACTCCATAAAGATGGCTTGTGGAAGATGGTTCTACTAATCCTCATCAATAGGTTGTTGGTTACAGTTTCCATCAAGACCAAACTACTATCCAACACAATGGATGGTTGTTGGTTCTTCCTCTTCCAAATTTTCCATGGGGGAATTTTGGTTGTGCTCACCCATAAGTAACTGACATCACCTGGATAAAGTTCATTCAATTTATGGATCAATACGAAGTATTTACTATGACTCGGTTCTCTTGGAATGAGTAATCCTGCCACTCATTCACTTATGGTTCCGAACAACACTAAAAAACACACCAATCATAAAGAGGAAAAACGGAAAAAATAAATGAAAACAGAAATGAGGTCTACAACAGAATTATTTAGAATTTATGATTTCCATTTTCAATTAATTGAGAAAAACTCAAATTTACAAAAAACCATTAACTCTTCTCCCCAGCAATGATGCCATAATTTTTTTTCATCCCAATCGGTGTATTAATTTTGGAATACCAAATTGAATTACCCACTCTTACTACTAGTATAGTGTAAGTATGGGGTCGATCTACTAAGAGAGTTTTAATGTGTCCTGTGTCGTGGATTTTTTATTAATTAAATAAAGGTTTCTGAATTTTAAAGTCTATATTTAAGATTTGAAATAGTTGTTACAAGTCCTGAGTTACAGATCCTTTAAATTTTTGGTTATTTACCTCAAAGATAGAAAAATATGGAAAATTGATTTTGATGATGAATGGGAAAAATGTTTCGGGGCTATGGGTGCTTAAAGTTTTCAAAAAATCGATTTGATTATCGTTTTGTGTTGTTCATAACAACTCACATCTCTAGGTTCAGAATTTAATGAAACTCCCATGGTCCGTTGAATTCCAATTCGATTAGTAAATATTAATTCCTTGATATGAAATTTAACCTTTATTAATTTTATTTAAGAAATACCATTTCCGAGATGAAAAATTATCCCAATGGTCATGGTTTCAATTTTTGGTAACTACCTTAAAGATCCCTAAGAACCCCATTATTGGACCTACATTGGATTTTATGCTAGATTTAGAAAAGGGTTTTCAATGAAGTTATGAGGGGAAGATAAACAATGTAAACATAATATGAAAGTTGATTAACAATGAACCTTAATTATCCACATCTCCAAAACATGGGAGAAATTAGTTACACATTGAACAAATGATGAAAAACCCACTCTTGATACTTGAGGTGTACATTACAGCCGATCCAAAAAAAATATCGTCAAAAAAATCAATAGAGAAATACTCCCATGTTTCCTCTAATGAGTTTCTAGCTCCCCTCCAGCCAAGATTCCATCCTCCAAATGACTTTTCCCTTTAAAAGAGTCCCCCCATCCTTAATTGGTTTTTCCCCACTATTACAGGGTGGTTAGGGGTCCAAATCATGGGTCAAAGGATGGGTAGAAAGGGTAGATAGAAAGTAGGTTGTGATATTATAGCTCCTGAAAGGTTACAATGTACATTTAGGGGAAACTATGTGAAAACCGTGCAGATGGTTCTTCCCACACAAGAGACATCTCACGGTTTCCTAGGCTAGTCCGCACGATTTGAAAAA
This sequence comes from Viscum album, assembly GCA_963277665.1. NCBI lineage: Eukaryota > Viridiplantae > Streptophyta > Magnoliopsida > Santalales > Viscaceae > Viscum > Viscum album. Next base: position 40,332,962 of record OY728150.1, read on the forward strand.
ATTTACAGGGACCATTCAGGGAGAGTCTACCTCAAAATGTTCTATCCCACATGGTTTCTTGGAAGATCCTCACAGATTTTCAAGCAGTGTGGAAACCGTGTGGGAAGCCTCTACCTTGAAATTATAAACTCCATATAGCCTTTTTGGTTGGGGTGCTCAGCTTGGGTGACTTCTCCATGAAATACACCCTAGAAAAAGGGTCCAAATGAATTTGATTTCCATTTGAATCACCAAGTAATGAAATGTCTTCAATTCATTCCTTTGGTGACTAAAATCCCTATCAAGACATGTTTATGTTCTAAAAATAATAATAGTCTATCCATAAAACCAATTCCAAAGTACTTAAATGAATGGAAATTCCCTATGCACATAAGTACATCAGTTCCTATTATTTTTATATATAGTCTGGGTACCTTGAAGTGTTTCCAAGGATCTAATGTGCAAATTATTATTATATTTTCGGGGTACCTTGATGAGATTATAAAGATCTAGTGTTCCCATATATTAATATTCATGAATATGGTACTATGTAAAAATACATCCAGCCCTAGATTAAGTAGTTATGGCCAATCTCAGGTGTGAAATTAGACCCTGGGGATCGACAGTTGTATTTATTTATATAAAGGTAGTTTTCTTATTTAATATACTGAGTATATAACATGCACATGTCACTAAATTTAAGGAATATATAAAGGTCTATGTAGAAGGTTACCTACTAAGTTATGTACTCATACCCTTCTAAGGTGACCATTACACTTTGGTAGCCGAGTAGTGTTTCACTATTCATATATTCGATTTGGGAAGAGGCATGATGTATCTTTATTGAGTAAGATAACTAATATGAGCTTATAGACTAAATGAGGTGATTCATTGGGATATAGTAGGTCCTTATCATACTTTATTTATTCATTTATTTTGTATAAATAGGTTGTAAACCTAGTTGGAGACTAGTTGGTCTATTTGTCTGTATGACTGTGTCCATTTATTAATAATTGATTTTATTTATTTATTTATTTTACCTACTCTATTGTTTATTTTTTATTTTTTATTATATTTTCTTATTCATGTTGTTATTTCTACTCTGATATGTTGGTATAGTCTCTCCACTATCACATCTTGAACCATCATTGCTATTTAGTAGCCTCTGGTGTATGGGGAGGTGCGCCTACGGTTACATAATGACTCAGTCTATGTGAGGGTGTTAAAAATTAGAATTAGATGGTTCCAATTATTTTCTAAATTTTTTTTGGAGTTGGTATATAGATGATATAGTAATTTGTTGCATCTTGTAATGGATTTCAGAATGGTGAATCATGAACACCATTACATGAAATAATTCCAAGTTAGTAGTGGAATGGGATTGAATTTCTAGTTTTTTGGAATTACAATGGACTGATTTCACTCAATGTAACACACATTACATTCCTATTTATAATTTATTATGGATTTATTGGCTCTTAGACCATTATAGAGAGGATAGTTTCTATAATTTTGACTATTGGTTCATTAGAAAGAGGCATCTCAGGAATCATACATATCACATAGGACTCACATGACATATTCTTCCTTATGATTGTTAAAATTGATATTTTCTTCTAATGTTAGGTCAGAGTATTCTTTAGTGATATTGTTAGTGATAAAAATGGAACATCCATTGTGTAAGGGATATATGGGGACCCTAGTAGGTTTTTATGAAAATGTGATACCTTATAAATGAATCCACAGTAAGTTGATTCAGGAACATTGTGAAAATATACATAATAGAAACTAGTAACTATAGGTCCTTTAGATGATAATTGTGGTCAAAATATACCATTATATATACTTTTTACCTATATGAGATCATTATTCTCAAGGTGGTAGTGCCATGTATAGATTCCTGATGACAATTTATTCCATGAGTGGGTTGATGAAATTGAATGTGATAACCGATATGTCTATGATATAAGAGGCCCTAGAGTGGGTTGTTGACTATTAGTTTTTATGTGAGTTTAAAGAAGGGAATGAAGAGGTGTTACTTGAGCACCATGAACTATGTGATATGTGACCCATGGGTTAGTAGTGAGAGACTAATTCCATAAATTTGGCTCAAAACATTGATGAATGAGGAGTTATGAATACAAAGTGAGATGTTTTTCCCTATGGTTGTTAAGATTCAATATGAAATGACAACCCAATAAAGGGTTATAAAGGGAATGTGAGTGTCATATTGGTATGGATAATGGATAGATCCTTCACATTGTAACAATTGGTAATGTTGAGTGCTACTGGTTATATAACATTGGTGTGTGAGGCCTTGTAATTTTTGCAATAAAACACTTTGAGTGATGGTTATTTTTGTGTCGAAGAGCGAAATCAAGGGCAGGATCAGTATGATGTTTGACCCTATTGAATTAGGCTATTCATCAAGAGTGTGATATAAAAAATGTATATTCTGTTTATTTATTAAATTATTCATGGATTGGTGGGTGGAGGAGTGATAATAATTGAATAGTTGTAATACCTGGTTGTGAGGAGGATCTCTTCGTGTTCTTAAAATTTGATGAGATTTACATGCCAAGGGGAATGGTTGGTGAAATAGGCATGTTATCCTAGGTTTAAAAATGTGGTACTTTTGGTAGTGTGAGTTTTTTGATGTAATAAGGAGGTAATGGAGCATATACTCATTTATTTTGGATAATATCGAGATGGAGAATTCTTTTTTATGTGTGGTATCGATTGATTGAATCATTGGGTGGTCGTGTAAAAGACACAGACATGTTGAAGTAGTGAAATTCAAAGGGTAATTATTTTTGAAGGGATTTTTTGATAGAAATGAAAATCGATATGAAGTAAAGGCTTTACCAAGAAGTTTATTGGGTCTTTGATAATTAGGATGAGTGTCTCCTTTGTGATAATGATGAAAATGTAGAAGACATGTTGTTGGGAGATGAAGCAAGTTATCATGGATTGATTGGAGTTATGTGTATATATATTGACCTTGATAAGGTTATAATCTAGGAGAATTATAAGAAAACCCTAATGGTGGGGAGTTCACCATTGGTTCCTTAAGAATATTACCCCCATTGTAGGTTAAATTTCAATTGAAGTCGATGGTTATGTTTTGTAACCTAGAAACAAGGAGTTACTGATATTTTTATTGTCACTTGGTTTTGAGTGGGATAGCCATGTTAAGTCCTCATACTAAAAAATAGATGGATAATGGTCTATATTGATTGGGAATTTGGTTCGATACAGAGAAAATCGAGATACTCATATGGTGGGGAGTGTTATATTGGTTACAGAAGCATGACCCTCATTATGGAAGTGTCATTGATGTAATGAAGTTGGTCAGTGTATGGTCGGTGTGACTTTTGGAAGTGGTTAGGTGGGTGAAATTGACTAATATAGTTCCTTGTAAATACTAAATTTTAGATTCCGATGCGTGATGGATAGAGTATGAACATTATCTTTGGGCTTAGGATAAATTTATTTGATCTAAGAGTATATGAGTTTTTTAGTGTGCCAGTTCTAAAAATGAGAGCATTGAAGGCATTTGGGATGGTGGAAAATTTACCATGTAACTTTATTAGATGTAGGGTTTGGATTTCATCATGAGAATTAAAGAACCTTAGGATGACCTAAGGGTTAATATATCAGGATCGATAAATATGATTGTACATTAATAGTGGAAACCAATCATTTTGAGAGAGATCAGTTAGATGAGGTCATACCAATGTAAATGTGTATAATTGAATATGGTGAGTTGGAAATAATTTTTGGTGCATCGTAATATATATGATGAATGAATTCTAAGGTTTTATCAGGGTTTTATATGGAAAAGGGAATAAGTGTAATCCTTATGATTAAGAATTAAAGGATCTCACATTTTTTGTTAGATTCAAGATGAGGATAAATACAAGTATTTGAATAGTGTTTCTAAGTGAGGTTGAATTTGAAGGATTTGGATACTACACTGAGTAGTCACTGGACCACAAAATTCATTTTATGGTGATTCTAATGGTGTGAAATTTCAGGGATCCAAATTTCCCATGTGTTAAAAGAACTATGGTGGGTATCTTTAATGGTCTTGAAATGCTAGATGGAAGACATTATCATGTCTCGAAATTCGTGGGTGAAGGTTAGAATTGTCTCAGTGCATTGGGAATAGTAAACGGTGATGGCTTGGGATTCGGTGATTTAATACCATAAGGTCAGAGTGGCATAATGAAAGTGTTTATGGAATTTTGGGATGGAACACATCCTAATGGGGTTAATTTAAAAACCTAAAAGGTTGGTCCTTTTTATTGAATTACCAATGATACATATTTGGGATGAGAAGTTTTATGGTTGGGATGTTCTAACACCCCATCTTTATACAGTTAATAAAATTCATCAGTAATGTTATTTTTTTAGTGTAAGGTTCACTTTGAGAACTAAACCTCATAATTAAATTCTAAGATGTTTTAGAATTTTCAAGCTTTCCATGGGTAGGGAAGGGAAAAGGTGGAAACCATTTTTCACCTAAATTCATCTTGTGTGAAACAGGGAGATCAACATGCACACTTCCTAAGAATGGTCTTGGGCATGGAGCACATGGAGTCTTACTATAGTCCATGACCATAGTGGCCTCAATACATCATGATGTAAAGCATGGTGGGTCTAAAATGACCATCCTTTCTTCTCTATGTTGTGGTTCATCCCCATGGATGGTCTTTTGGGAGTGGTTTGATCATTAAGTATGGGTTTTAATGTATCTATAACTAATTTAATCTTATAAAAATCACTTTCTTTTACACCTTTGTAAGATCATTAGATTTAGTGGAATACTAAGGAGAATTTTAGATGACCTCTACATTGTTGAGATTTTTCCATTGATGATATCATCCTCATTAAATGGATTCTATTGTATTTCTTATTGTATGATTTTTCTAGTGGTATGAAGTTATTTTTTCTATACATTAATATAGATATATTACTAATCCATATGATTTATTGGGTGAGCTTTAGTCAACCCCTATTTCATTCATGTTTCTACCTAAGGAGATCTCATTCTTCTCAAACCAGCCCTTGTTTGACCTTGCTGAAAGATCCGTCAATGTGAGATAGATAATAATTCTTCTTTGATAAGTGTTTATTTTATTAGAAATAATCCCGTTATGTGTTTCCTATTACCTTATTTCATCTAAGGTGTGGTTGAATTTGGAAATCATGACATAGATTCCTTGTTTTTGGATCTTTTATTAACATCATAGATACATATTTCTCATGGATTTTGGATATTATTCAGCTTTTGTAAACACCATGTGGGTTATGAAGGTGGTATTTAGGAATTTATCTATGGTTTATATAGTAATTTATAATTTTTAATGGTTTTTTCTATATAGTCTCTCTACTATAGTTGATCAACCATTTAATTAATAATTTTTTATACCAAGAATGAATTCGTCAAAAATTAAATAGAATACCCATACGTGCACTGTAATAAGTTCCAAGGGATGAAGATGACCCTTGTACATAGGCTGTAAATATAAACCACTAATGGTAGTGAGATTAATTGAAACCATATTCCTTAATATATGTGAACCCATGAGAAGAACTATGTAATAATTATGTGAGTGAACTGGACTTGGTAGGTTCCCATAAACCCCTTGAGTAGGTATGAGTTATTAATTGGAATAATTGGCCCCAGTTATACTTATAGAATTTTGAGGTTCCTTAGATCCTTTAGGATAGATAACATGAGATTGAAATGAATGAATATATAGGACCCAAATATATGCCTTGGTATTTTCCCTTTTCCCCCATTATGATGGGAGTTTCCCATAAAAAATATTTTTTTGATGATTAATTTATTTTTAGAGGATACATAAAACATATCCTATGATTTGTGATATGATTTTAATGTTGAATTATTAATTAATTAAGATTATTAAATGGTTAAATGATGTGTTATATTTATTAAATGGTTTATTCATGCAAGATATTGATTTAATGTTTTATTTATGGAATAACTTTATTAAATAGACATTGATGTGAAATTTTGATTATCACTGTTATTATATTATTGGGGGACCTTAATTTTATGTCAAGGATCTGGTGTTCGCATTATTACTATATACTATTGGGGGACCTTGAGGTGTTTAAAAGTATCTGGTGTTCCCATCATTATTATTATTATTATTATTATTATTATTATTATGGGAACTTGATGTGATTTCAAGGATCTATTGTTCCCATTATTATTCTATAATTTTGGGGGACCTTATTTTTGTGTCCAAATATTTTAGGAGCTCGTATATTTATATACATGACTATGGTGATGTGGGTAGAGACATTTGAACTTGGCCGAAGCAGGTATAACTGATCTTTGGTGTCATACTAGTCTTTGGGGACTGTTGGATGTATATATTTATATAACTATGGTTATTTATTTTTTCTATTGAATATATCCCCTACTAATTAAAAAACTTTATTTTCTATTCATGGGACCAAGTTGGTGATTCTCTACTAATTTATATACTCAAACCTTGCTCGGGTGTCCATCACACTTTGGTACCCGAGTAAATTTTAATGTTCACGATTTTAGGTTGGGTAAAGTCCCAACGTATATTTATTGAGTAGGATAACTTATATGGGACTAGTGATGGGATTTGGTGAGGCATGAGGATTTAGTAGATCCTCTTTGTACTTTATTTCTTTATTTATTTGGTATAAATTGGTGGTAAACCCAGTGGGTGACCTATTGATCTGTTTTTTTATATGACTACATCCATATATTATTGATGGTTTATATTTATTTATTTCTTTTGTGTACTACGTTATATATATATATATATTATTTATTTTTTAGGTTATTTCTACTTTTTTATGAGGTTATTTTATCCTTAATATCACATCTTTTACCTTTGTTTCTAGTTGAATTCCTCTAGAATACATGAAGGTATGTTTGATGTTATGTAAAAAATCTGTCTGCCTACTACTTACAGTGAACTGGGGTGTGGAAGTTACAAAGTGGTGTCATAGGATTAATTTTCTTGTTTTAATTTTTTAGGATTAGGTCCATAGGAGATATAAAAATGTGTCTTTTTGAGGTTCAATGGTTATTTTATCTAATAATTAATATGGTATCCTCAGAATTTATGAGGATTACTATAAATTAAATCAACATATTGTTAATAACTCTTATCCTCTACCTCATATATATGAAATCTTTTACTAGCTTTGAGGAGGGAGGGTATTCTTGAAAATTTATTTGAGAGCAGTCTATCCTCAGATCTGAGTTAGGCCTTCAAATATACCATGTAATATTTTTTGAATAAGGTATGGCCTTAAGAATTATTTTATAATGATGTTAGATCACATTAACATGCTGATTATCTTTATGGATCTGATGAATCAGGTTTCCCACCCATATCAAGATTTTTTTGGGGTATTTTTCTTCAATGACATCTTGGTGTACTCACATAGTCGACATGATCATGGAAAACACTTTCATATCGTAATGATCATACTAAGAGAAAATATTCTATATGAAAATCTCATAGGATTATACTTTTAGATAGTAAGGATCACTTCATAGGTCACATTATCTCAGATGTTGGACTATCTATGTACCCAAATAAGGTGAGAGACGTGGTTTCTTCTGAGCATACCAATAACTTCTTTGATATACATATTTTCATGTGTCTAGTTGAATTTCATAAGAGTTTAATTCAAGATTTATCACACCTTTTAGAACCATTAATTTTCTTAAAATATAATGGTTTTAAATTCCCTTGGTGTGATTCTTATGAAAAACCATTTCAGGAGATAAATGAAAGGATGACCTCAACACTGATTCTAATTCTAGCTAATCCTAGTAGAGACTATATGTTTTATTATAATGTTTTAGGAATTAGGTTGGAAGACATTCTAATGTAAGGGGGTGAGTCATAGCATATAGATATTATAGTTGAGGCCTCACAAGTATAGTTACCTAATACAAAACATCGAGTTAGAAGCAGTTTTCCTTGATTTTTATTGCTAGAGTTATTAATTATTGGGAGAGTAATTTTTGGAGTATACCGACCATAAAAGTCTCAAAGACATATTTACTCTGTGTGACTCGAACCGTATAGAGTGGATTTGGTTAGAGTACCTACTGTCCCTATATTTTAAGATCACCTATATGATTGGGAGTACAAATGTAGTGGATGATGACATAAGTATGAAGGATCAGATGAAAATTGTTAAAGAAGTTAGTAGTGAATGGATGTTGATGGATCTATGTTCTGATATGCATCTTGAGATTTGGTAGTGCCACATGCATCCTATTTTTACATATTTTCAATAACCTCATAAATTATTGATCGATTAATGATGTGATATGGCTATAATCTTAAAGTCATGATCCCAAGGGAAATTATGTTCAGTGAGGACCCACCCCTAGTTGGTTTTTTGATGAGGATGATATTTTTTACATTCATGGGTGTTTATGGGTTCCTATAGACATGAAGGATGAATTAATGAAAGAAAATCATGATTCTAAATGGGTATTCCACCCTTAACATACCACGATGTACAATGAATTAAGCTGAACATATTGGTGGTTGGTGATAAAAAAATTAGATAATGGGTTTTGTTACTCGATGTTTGACATGACAGTAGTTGAAGGTGAAACACTAATGGCATGTTGGTCTTTTATAGCCATTACCTATTCTAGAGTCGAAATGGGATAAAATCACCAAGGATTATCTGAATATCTTAATGACATCTCCATGAGGTAGTGATGTAGTATGGGTGATAATTGACATGATAATGAAGGTTTCTGTATTCCTATCAATCCAGGACACCTTCTTAGTGGGTGATCTTTGGTTGATTTATGTATTTTTTTATTATAGACCATCATGTAGTTCCAGGTATAATTTTTTTATATAGGGATTATCTATTTATGTCATTGTTATAGAAAGTGTTACAGAAGGTATTCGGTTCATAGGTACTTTTCAGTGCAATATATCACTGTTAAATCAGAGGTTAGTCCGAGAATATGATATATTATATAGAGTAAATTCTATAAGAATGTGTCCTTGATTCTGCAGGGTCCCTAGAGAACTAATTGTCTCTTATAAATTTTTATGAAAATAATATTTTATTATGATATGATTATGATGGGTCATTTCAAGGTCCTATATGGTTGGTTTTTTTGTTCCCTCTTATGCTTGTCAGAGGGAAGAGAGTCAATGCTATTGGGAGCACATCTTGTTCTGTAGATATTATAGCAGTTACAACTTATTAGGAAGTATATAGCTACATATCATCCTAGGAATATGATTTATACTAATATTGGTAGAAAATTTGTTGATTTTCAAGTAGGGGATCAATTAGTTTTAGGTGTTTCACATAGGATAATGAATTTATGGATTAAGTGGAATGGTAATATAACACCTAGACTCATAGAAACATTTGATGTTTTGGAGAGGGTCAAACTAGTGGATTATAGGAGAACACCCCCACAGAGATATAAAGATATACACCCCATATTTCATATTTATCAGTTATGTCATAATCAAGAAGACTAGTCTCATGTATTATAGCCTAATGAGTTTGAATTAGATGTTTATACTACTTTTAAGGAGTATCATGTTAGTATTGTTAATCGTAGCATGAAGGCTCTTTGAGGCAGGTCAGTTCATCTAGTTTGGGTGGTCTAGTAGTACAACCATGTATAAGATGATACATGGGAGGGAGAGGTTGTCTTATATACTTAGTATCTATAATTATTCACAAATGATTCTCAACCACCATCATGGTAACTCAAGTATGAGTTGTATTAGTGAGGGGGGTTGCAAGATACTGATATTTTGATGACATAAAAATCCTTTTAATTTAAGTTTAAATATCTTGTCTTATTTATATGGGTATTATTAATGACTAAGAAAGAGTTCATGATCATTTGAAGATTTTTTTAAGAATGAACATCTTGTTATTGTGGAAACATGTTGAGGATCATGATTAGTAGTAATTGTGTGGTGTAGATGTGCAGCCCAAAAGATAGGATCACAGTTTTTTAAATATATGATGGACAGAGCATGGCCATCTGAAACATGAAACAAATTGTGGGCTTATATCACATGGTCAGCACATGGTTTCCCCTAACCATGTTCATATATATGTTAATTGTATATCCTCATGAGAAGTAGGTGTATACAGTTGTCACATAGTTTTACTAATAGTACAGACAAACCATGCACCCTTTAAAAATGCTTGAATATGTGAATTTTCCATTTAACCACCCCAACATCTTTTCCCTCATATGTACAATAACCTCTTATACATGAGAGATATTATGTTTTCTCACCAAGTATTTAAGATATCTAATTAATTTGATCTTGTATTCAAGCATCGTTTGTGTCATTGGATCCCCCTAAATAATACTATAATCCATCTCACTTTTTTTCTTCATTTAGCTAACCTTATCAAATGATATTTTTATTAGAGATAATATTCCCTATTTTCAATGTGTTTGTCTATTTATTTTATTTCTCCCATCCAAGAATATTTTAGAGGATAATTCTAGATGAAGAATTGGCTATTGGTTTAACGTATGTGGTCTAGACATTTTCCATAATTTTTTTGATTTTTATATCATGCACCATCGTTCTGTGTGAAGAACCTTATCTTTGGAACCTTTTTAATATAAAATTAATTAAATGTATTAGAATCACATAATTTTAGTTAGTCCTTGTAATCAAATCTCATCCTTGGAAGTTTTCTACCTTTATGTGAGCTACCCCTTAGGGTGTTTCATCTTAAATAAATATAAATTTTATTCCTTGAAATTCAACTAAACAACTTTTTAAGGTGTGTTGAATGGTCCCTCATAAATTAAATATTTAAATTTTAATTTATGTAATGTGTAGAAAAGTTTGGAATCTAGATAGTCACCTATGTCTATGACATATAATTAAATCGTCATCTAAGGTGTGTTGAATCACTTCTACAACTGAAATTGATAAATGATTTAAATGAAAGGTGAATGGTATGATCATGTCACATGAGCCTTGTTTTATTATGAAGTGTGATCATGGATATAATTTTGATTATTGAAACTATATTAATTATTATATCATTCTTGAATATAGTCAGAGACTTATAATCACATTAATGGTGTGTTATACCATGAGCAATAAATGGACTCCATTTGTGGTTTTCCTTGGATGGGATAATGGGATACCAATAGATTAATTGATCCATCTTCCAAGTGAAGGACCACACATGGATTTGATCTCTGAATTATTATTATGAATTTTTTTGGATTGGAAATTAAGGTTCACTTATTTTTAATAAAATTGTAGTGAATAACTTCGATGATTCTCTGTGGATTCATCTTGATATTACCAACCACAATGGATTATTCCTTGGGATCCTTTCAAGTATCACATTAAGGATACCTAGGACATTATCTAAGGGCTTGGGTGTTACTTTCCACATAGGGATAAATTCCAATGGTACACCCATTTTGATTTTTCCCAACTTATAAAATGTAAATTCCATGGAAACTAATGTAACTTTAAATGACTATCACATTATATGGATTCCTTGGTTGTATTCCTTATGTTCTAAACTTATAAATATAAATTAAAAAATGAAATTTCTCAGAGACATTCTAACATATGATAAATTAGGTATTATCTAATGGGTATCCCATAAGGAACTCAAAACAACACATTTTATTTATTTATCACCTTTATTGACTATTACAAAACACAGCTCATTATATATTCATAGACCAGATAATATTAGAAAATGTTGGTGGGGGACTAATAAGTTTTACTCAAACCATGTTCAGTCTACTAATTGGTATTTAGACAGACATCATGGATGCATGTAAGGAAAATTGGAAGTTCCCTGGTCGGAATGATTTATTTTCTATAATAGTTTGCAGTATGGGAGCAAATGATCATGATTCTTTCCTTGATATTATTAGAGATAAATTTTGAGTTTTTTTATATTCTATAAAACATATAATATTTTTTTCTTGTGGACTATTTACAATAATCCTAATTTTGTATAGCATCATGGAATCACCAATTTTATATATGAACCTTCTTACTATCATGTTTATTTTTATTACATCTTGATTATTTACTCATCCAATGTTCATTTATTATATCATTTTGATTGATTTATTTTTTTATTGTTTACTACTATGATCCACTATGATTATGGGGGTATTGTGTCCCCACTATACAATTTTACCCCTCATTGTTAGTTGGCAGTTTCTTATATATGGGGAGGTGTTCTTGAGGCCATATGGCCAATCATTCCAGGTTACTTGTGAGTGCACTAGTCCAGGTACATCAAACCACCTCACCCAAATTATTCAATAATTAAAGAAGATTATTAGGGGATAACATTTAGAGAAAAACCCAGACCCTGGTGGAAAATGATGAATGGACCAATACCCCAAAAATCAAACCATAGCTCAAGGAGAAATGATGAAACTTCTGGGCCATCATAACCAAATTTATAATTGATTGACTCTACATATAAAGATCTTGAACCTCATACTTTCCATCATCACATCAACATGGGGAGTTCTCCTCCTCCCCTATATAAGAAATGGTTGAGATAAGGGAAGGGTAGATATAAAATAAAAACAAATAAAAAATAGATAAAAAATAAATAACTTCTTAATTACACTATCGATGATGCGGTCCTATGAACATTGATGAAAATCCAAATTATACTGCTCATGGGGTAAAAACTATGTCATAAATTCCATTGTGGTCTCAAATTTCTAATCTGAATATCTATTTCAAAAGAATATGTTTTCTCACTAAACCATACACACAAAAAAATATTTATTTTTATACTTTATACATTTTTATATAGGCCACGCCATGCCTGCATTTCTCCATCAGTTCTTAATGGGTTATAAAAAATATAGAATCAATATAACAAATAAATAATTTTTATGTGCTTTTTTTCTACGGTGAATTTACAAATTCACCCTTTTGGAAGGTTAGGAGATTTGAAACACCAAAATGATAAATGTTTTATGTGAAGGAAAACCAAGGGAACTATAGAACTGGTTAAATATTCCCAAATATTTATTTAAAATAAAATTTTTCTACAACATTTTAAAAAAAATCCAAAACACTAATTAAAATTTGATGATACCACTTAAATCATTTTTATTTTCTTAATGTTCATTATAACATATAGTTTTCATAGAAACTTATTTTAAATCAATTAAATAAATCATTACTTTTTTTTAAATTGTCACTAGCAATATATATACATTCATGAAAACCAAATACATTGTAAATTGAGTCGACATGCTATACTAATTATCTCAGCAAAAATATATTTAACTACATTTGTGGAATCCTTTGATGAATTCTGAAATGGTATAATCATCATATACTTTTTTATATCTGATATAATTTTCTTATACTCATTATTTATAACTTATACTCACAAAATGATATAAATGATAACAAAAATAATAAAAACATTTAAATAATAATTAAAATCGACATAAAAAATTAAACATATATTACATTTATCAAAAACATCAAAGATGATAGAGGCCACCTACCTCAAAAAATCCCCATAAATTCATTTTACATATATCTTGGCCACCAAAATCACTATTACACTCTTTAAAAATAAATCCCTCTAATTTTCATGATAAGTGTCCACATAAAACTCATTAAAAATAAGGAAATATTGAATAAAAAATTAGTAAGAAACATATCAATGTAAAATAAAATTGAGATCATTTATAGAATCCTTATAGATACTTATTTAACAGTCACACAAAAAATATTAAAAAAAACAATGACTAAATCCTATAATTTTTGAAAATATTAAATAATTATAAAAAAATCATTAAATATGATAATACAATGAAACAAACATTCACTTTCCATATATTATTATTGTATATTGTTTATTAGAAAAATACCTTTGATTCAAAAGGGTTTCCACTACTCTGGAGAAACCCCCCCAGTTAAATCACTATAACGCACCAATCTAAAACAAGATCGAAGAAAAAAATTGAATTAAATAAGGAAGGGATCTCACCTTATATCATAAAGAATAATGATGAAAAATTAATCTCCCAAGACCCAAAGATGAGGAAACATATAAGGGAAAGTGTGGGGTGTTTGTAAGTTGAAGTACGAGTAAAATGTAGAGAAGGGAATTAAAATTATAAAAAAACAACCAAACATATGAAATTAGAATTCATTGTTATGGAAACCATTTACCAAACCATTTATTTACCACTACCTATATACCAAAATTTATTGTTAGAGTGCCTGATTATCTAAACTTGAATTCTAATCCTTCATTTAAAAAAACTACCATTCTCACTCCATTTTATCTCTTAACATCACTAAACACTTTCACACTTCCAAATACACTCTCAATAGGGTTATTTTTATCCTTTTTAAAAAATAAGTGACTAATAAATATAAAGGGAACAATCCTCAAATTTATCATTATCAATTTCTATTTAATTTTATCCAAAAATAGTAATGATTGTTAAGGATTATAATAATATTTAAAATTGTTTTCTAACTAATATTTTTGATAAAAAGATATATGATAATATTATTATTACCAAAATAAAAATACATTGTTTTAATATGTTTCAAAATATTTTGAATAATCGATATATTATATTTTTTCATTATTATATTAATAATAGATTAATTTTTCTATCCACATAACATTTATAAAAATGGTTTCAATAAAAAATTTAGTAACATTTATTTATTTATTGGTATAATTATTTTCTAAATAAAAATTATCGTTTAATAATAAATTTTTCTATATTTGAAAAAGGTAAATATTTTTTTATCATATGATTGGGTAAAATCATTCAATCAATCGCTAAAAATATAAAAAATTATATAGAATTGTTTTGGTTATAACTATAGTTTCAAGGTATAAAATACCATTATGGGGTTGAACTAGCAGTGATCTTTTTAGAATTTATAACTTGGAAATAAACATATGCATATTATAATAGTTTTGGTCCTCTCATCTATGTGACTCAGCCTCACTCATATGTAAAAACCATACAAAAAAATACAAGGAATACTATTTTTATAAGGTTCGTTCCTAACATGGAAACCTACTCTTTTTTTGGAATCACCTCATATATATGTATTTTCTATTAAGCTCTATCATGGTTACAGAGGTAGGTAGAAAATAAATCATTCATAAACCAACTGAAGGTGGGAAGGAATCACCCTTTGAAGGACCCCGGGACACCCTGAGAGGGGAGGGGTGAATCAGGGTGACCACTTTTTCTTTTAATTTGTTGGATCTTGTTCCCACGTTGGTAGGAACTTGTTGAACCTGTATGATGATTACGATCAAAATGAAAACATTCACATGCACAGAGAAGACACAGTCATTTTTACTTGGTTCACCACTAAGGGCTACGTCCAAGGAGCATACGCCGACAGGTTGCCGGTCGTACCTAAATCCACTATGCTTCACTAGTTGCGGATACAAAAGTTCGGGTACAGACACTCTGTCCCAGGCTCACTGCCTTTACAATAGTTCAGGGATAGCTCACTGCGTCCCTCGGGTCACTCCCGTTGACTCCCCCTGGCTCACTGCGTCCCTCGGGTCACTCCCGTTGACTCCCCCTGGCTCACTGCCGTTGGTGAAGTCCCACTCAGTTTATAGACGTGTAGGTCTCTTCTTCATTTGCATAAGAGTGCATCCTTTGTTGAATGTAGATGCTCTATTGAAGTCTGATTCTCACCAGAAGAAGAATATCACTTTTCCTCGAATGAACCGAGTAGTTTCTCGGCTTTCGTGCAGCTCCAGCAAGGCAGGCGTGCTTCAATAGTGTCTAGGTCTCCTTTTCAAGCCCGGCGCGCAAGTCTCCCGGCGGCGCTCAAGTCTCCCGGCGGCGCGCAAGTCTCAGGCGCGCAAGACGAAATTGGCGCGCAAGTGTCACTGAAGCACCTGCGCGACACTGCCTTCTTGAACAAAATACCTGCACGATCCACTTCCTTACTCTTCCAAACTACCTTGGGACCTTGGGAGAACAGCCAAACACCGGCGCGCAAGCTCTACTTGCGCGACAAAACAACCACCTGCGCGACTCAACCACCTGCGCGACGAGAGCTCGATCAATCTCTCGGCCTTGAACTCCGTTGAAAATGAGGAGGGGTGGTCCAGTATTTATAGGCAAACTGGACCCCCTGCGCGGCGGCGCGCAAGTCCCTCGACGGCGCGCAAGTCCTGTCTCCAGATCCTCTGTCGCGCAAGTTACTTGCGCGACCCAACCAACACTTGCGCGACCTTCTTTCCTTAGCCAATTTGTGATGTTCTGACCCTCAAAAACATATGGCGCGCAAGTCTTTCATCCTCCAAGAGCTCGGCGCGCAAGTGTCTTTGCCAAAAACACTTTACTTTATTTACGGATTTTCAGGCCCAAAAATTTGGCAAACACTGGGAAACAGCGCCACCTTCACTACTGTTTTCTTCCTGAACGGTATGATTGCTTTGTTGGTTCACACCCTGAACTTCCACTGAGGATTGACAACAAACACAAACCATACACCAAATTATGCTTTGAAGAACCTGGTTCCAACAATCTCCCCCTTTGGGTTTGTTGGCAATCAGAATAAATTCAATAGATCTCCAATCATGAGCAAATCCAAAACGCAAGAATCAACTCAGCTAACACTCTAAGTCTACGTGAGCAATGCTCGGTGTAGAAAACAAGAGAGAAAGCTTGAATTGGGTCTTAGTGTGTTGAAATCGAGGAATTTCTTGCCTTCAATTTATTCCTTTCTCCCCCATTGACAATAAAACCAAAGACCGAAAAGTTTGTTCAACGTTCAGCCCAAGCCATACTCCCCCTGGATAGTATCTCCCCCATAAACCTGCATCACTGCCATAAACAGATAAAAACAGTTAAAACAAACGGGGAGAGGGGACTTCTGGTGCCTCCTTATGCAGTAGGAGGTGGTCGAACACCAAGGTTCAACCGATGCTTCTCGAACACAGCCGCGGACAATGGCTTGGTTAGGATATCAGCCACTTGCTCATTAGTTCCAACATGATCCATTTTAATCACTCCTTGTTCAACCTTTTCTTTGATAAAATGATACCGTATTTCAATATGTTTTGTACGAGAATGTTGAACCGGATTCTTCGTAAGATCAATTGCACTTTTGTTATCGCAATAAATCACCATTGGTTGCTGCACCTTATCACCAATATCTGTTAGCTGCTGCTTCATCCAAAGAAGTTGAGTGCATGCTTTTGTGGCGGAGATATATTCAGCTTCAGCAGTACTGAGAGAAGTACTTTCTTGCTTCTTGCTCAACCAGCCAACACATTTATGCCCAATATAGAAAGCTCCACCACTAGTGGACTTTCTATCTACTACATCCCCAGCCCAGTCAGCATCAGAAAACGCTGATAATTCACTGTCCCTGCCTGCAGCAAAGAATAACCCGAAGTTATGTGTGCCTTGAATATACCTCATGATTCTTTTTACTGCTGACATATGTTTCTCCTTTGGATTACTCTGAAAGCGGGCCGCAAGGCATGTTGCAAAGACAATATCTGGCCTTGTCGCTGTCAGATACAGTAGGCTTCCAATGATCCTCCTGTACATGGTGGGATCAACAGAGTTCCCATCCTCATGCTTTCCAAGTTTAGTTCCAACAGCAATCGGAGTTGACATTGGTTTGGAGTCTTGCATATTGAACTTCTTCAGCAACTCTCTTGCATATTTTTCTTGAGAAATGAAAGTGTATTCCTTATTTTGAATCACTTGCAACCCCAAGAAATATGTGAGCTCCCCAATCATAGACATTTCAAATTCTGATTTCATGTGGTCGGCAAATTCATCCACTGATTTCCGCCTGCTGCCACCAAAAATGATATCATCAACGTAGACAAGAACCATGAACTGATCTTTTGGAGAATTTTTCACATACAGATTGTGATCAACTCCTCCTCTTTTGAATTCCAACTTCTTGAGATATGAATCTAGCCGTGAGTACCATGCCCGTGGTGCCTGCTTCAAACCATATAGAGCTTTCTTTAGTTTGCAGACCTTTGTTTCATCGGTACCCAAGACAAACCCCACCGGTTGTTCAATGTAGACTTCTTCTTCGAGTACACCATTCAAGAATGCTGTCTTAACATCCATTTGATATACTTTATATCCTCTTTGGAGTGCCATGGCAAGGAAAAGCCTGATTGATTCCAGTCTAGCAACTGGAGCAAAGGTTTCTTCAACATCAATACCTTCAATCTGGGAGTATCCTTTACATACCAATCGTGCCTTGTTTCGGATAACACTTCCATGCTCATCAAACTTATTTTTGAAAATCCATTTGGTACCAATCACATTGTGACCTTCAGGTCTCTGGACAAGATCCCATGTCTGATTCTTATCAATCTGATCTAATTCATCATTCATGGCTTTCACCCAAGATTCATCTTTTGCAGCTTCTTCGAATGAGGATGGCTCTACAACTGATAGAAATGCTGATTGCGTGGTATTCCTCATCCTTCTGGTTTGTGTGGGTGCACTCCTATCCCCAATTATGTTGGATGGATCAATCTCAGCTCTTCGATTTCTCCTATGAGGTTCAGTAGTATTCTCTTCAGCCATAGTTTCTTCTTCAGATTCTTCTTCTGAGTCAACATCATTATGTGATTGATGAGTGTTTTGAACAGCTTCCTCTATTTCTGCATTTGTAGTTTCTTCATGTCCACATTCTTCATGACTTTCTATCACATCATCATATGACGTCCGTGAAGCATTTGTGGTTTTCTCTTCAATTATCTTAACATCATTGCTTTCCACAATCCTTCCCAAACGATTGTTGAAACATTTGTAGGCTTTGCTGTTCATTGAGTAACCGAGGAAGATTCCTTCATCTGCATTGTCACCATATTTCCCTTGATTTCCTTCTTTGTTCCTGATGAAGCACTTACTTCCAAAAACACGAAAGTATTTTAGAGAAGGCTTCCGTCCATGCCACAATTCATATGGTGTCTTCGTCTCACCCATATAAAGTCCTGTTCGATTCTGAATGTACACTGCAGCTTGAACAGCCTCTTTCCAGTAATGTCGTGGAATACGACTCTCAATCAGCATAGTTCGTGCCATGTTGTTCACCTGTCGATTCCTTCGTTCAACAACTCCATTTTGTTGTGGAGTTCTCACAGCAGCTACCTCATGTTGTATCCCATGCTTCTCCAGATAATTTTCAAATTCAATGGACGTGTATTCTCCTCCATTGTCAGATCGCAATACTTTGATTGTTCGTCCAGTATCATTCTCGGCGATTCGCCGATATGTTTTCATGCAGTCAAGGACCTGTCGTTTCCGGTGAATGACCATCACACATGCCATTCGACTGTAATCATCTATGAAAAGGACAAAGTACCTTTCTCCATGAGTTCCGGCAACATTTATTGGACCACAAACATCTGTATGAATCAGATCAAGAAGGTGAGATGCCTTTTTCTTCTTTGGCCGATATGAACTGCAGACCAACTTCCCACGAATACAAGCATCACAGGATTTTTCACGCTCACGCTTCAGGTTGGGAATGTCCATGACAATTCTCAATTTTGATATTTTCTCCATGTCTTGTTGATTGATGTGTCCCAATCTCCGATGCCACAGATTGTTTTCTTCTTCAACAGTCATGTAACATACATTCTCTTCACTATCAACCTGATACAAGTTTCCTTCTGTTCTGCATCCCTTCATGAGAGAATTGCCAGTTTTTCCCTTGATAGTGCAGCCTTTCTGATTAAAAGTAACAACAAGTCCTGAGTCACAGAGTTGACTCACGCTGAGGAGATTATGACGTAGGCCATCTACGTAAAGGACTTCAGTCTTCTTTAGTTCTCCATTAGCTAATTTGGTACTTCCACTTCCTTTGATTTTCAGAGCCCCATCATTACCAAATCTTACTGTACCATCAACATTCTTTATGATATTTGTTAGTAGACCGGCATTACCTGTCATATGAGATGAGCAACCGCTATCTAGAATCCAGGTACTGTTGTTCTTTGTAGCTTTGAGAGCTACCTCTGCAAGGTTTGATTTCTCAATCTTCCTCCTTTCCTTCCATGAGACATTAGATTGAGTATATAGAACTGATGGCCTTTCAACTATCTCTTCCGCAAACCCAGGTTCTTCATAGTCAAAGTCTTCTTCAAGAGGTGAGAACCTGTTTGAAAGAGAAACATCATCTTGCTGACGAGACTTGACATGTCTAGAACTTCTGTATGAGGTGTCAATGTCCCTTCTCTGCCTGCAATTAATGGCCTTATGACCAAAGTTAGAACAATGAAAACAATATCCATAGAAATTATTTCTTCTATAAGATTTAGGATATGAAATTATTCTCCTTTGTTGAGCGTCTATATCTTCTCCATTCAGATAGCTTCTTGCCTCTTCACAATAGGACATGGTATGGCCCAGATAGCCACAGAACTGACACTTCATGAGAAGAAATGTCTTCTCACTTGAATTTTTCCTTATAGCTTCTTCCTTGGGAGAATAGTAAGACTGTCTGCCATTTTTGAAAGTTTGAGGATAATTTTCAGGTCTCCTTTTAGTTTGGATTGAGGGTTCCTTTTTCAGCACTCTAGGTAACATTTCAACATGTTCAACTTTCATCTTATCTTTATTTTGGATCTTTTCACTTCCAGCAGTTGATGACTCAGCCTCACAGCCAATTCCACTCTTTCCCATGCAAGCAGGTCTTTGATCACTCAAGACTTTTCCAACCCCATCTGAACCACACTTGGCTCTTGCAAGTAATTCTGCATCTGAGAATCTTCCGAACTGTATTTTCTTCCTCGATTCTTTTGGAACTGATTCTGTCTCCATTTTACTCCTCAGAGTAACTACTTCCTCCTCAAGACCCTCAATAGTCTTGGATTTTTCATCCAGTCTGGATGTGAGGTCATTGATGACCTTTGCTTGCTCTTCAATTCTCAGCTTCAGATCAACTGCATCATCATTGCTTTCAATTATTTTAGACTGAACCTTCACAAATTCTTCCAGTCGTTCAATTTCAGCTTCAAGTTGATCAACATATTCAGTTGATTCTTCTACAATTGATTTCCACTTATTGCAGCTCTTACATTTAATCTTAAGCTTACTAACTGCATCCTTAAGTTGCACCTCAGGATCTACACAAGTTCTCAGTTGTTTTTCACCATCAGTATCTTCTGACTTTTCAACAGTGGCCATCATAGAAGCATGGTTCCCAGTTTTGAATTCTGGTTCTTCTTCATCACAGAATTCATTGTCATCTTCTTCCTCTTCACAGACAAAACTCTTCCTTTGCATTTTCTTACCAGATTTGAAGTCTCCCTTTTTGAAGAACCTTCTTTGAGGCTTCTTGAAGTTTTCATCTTCACTTTCATCATCATTGATATTCTTCAAGCACTGAGAAGCAATATGCCCAACTTTTCCACAACGGAAACATGCGAGAGGTAACTTCCCTTTGAATTTCCCTTTCCCCTTCTGGAACTTCTTTGCAATGAGAGAAAGAATTTCTTTCTCTTCGTCATCATCACCGCTACTATCCTTTGAGATTTTCAATTTATCCATGGCCTTGAATGCCATTTCCTTGCTCACCCGAGTCGTAGCATCTTCTGGTTTGACTCTCATTTCATAAGCTACCAAACTGCTCAGTAAGTCATCTAGAGAAAGTTTGGAAAGATCTCTTTCCTCAAGAGCTGACACCTTCGCATTATACAGAGGTGGAAGTCTTCTTAATATTTTCTTTACAATATCAATGTCTTTGATTTCTTCGCCCAGACCCCGAATTGCTCCAACCACTTCAGTAATTCGATTGAAGAAAGAGTCTGCATTCTCGTCTGGATGCATCTTCAGATCATCAAACCGATTGTGTAGCACTTGTAGTTTCGCCTCCTTCACTTTGTTATCACCTTCATAAATATTCTCAAGTTTATCCCACATGGATTTTGCTGAGGTGAAATTCATCACCTTCAGGTAAATCTGATCAGAAAGGGCTGCAGTGAGGGCATTCTGTGCTTTAGCATCTGCATCAAGAAGTTTCCTGTCTGTTTCAGTCATAGCCAGACCTGTTGGATCAGTGACATCTATTCCTTGAACAGTAGAAAAAAGGACTTCCATTCCAAGAGATCTTAGATGAGATCTCATTCTGTTCTTCCAGATCTGGAAATTGCTTCCATCGAAGTGAGGGACTCCCCTGACATTGATCGCGTTTTCCATGACGAAGAAGGTCAGATTCAACGCCAGCAACCTTTACCCTCTGATACCACTTGAAGGACCCCGGGACACCCTGAGAGGGGAGGGGTGAATCAGGGTGACCACTTTTTCTTTTAATTTGTTGGATCTTGTTCCCACGTTGGTAGGAACTTGTTGAACCTGTATGATGATTACGATCAAAATGAAAACATTCACATGCACAGAGAAGACACAGTCATTTTTACTTGGTTCACCACTAAGGGCTACGTCCAAGGAGCATACGCCGACAGGTTGCCGGTCGTACCTAAATCCACTATGCTTCACTAGTTGCGGATACAAAAGTTCGGGTACAGACACTCTGTCCCAGGCTCACTGCCTTTACAATAGTTCAGGGATAGCTCACTGCGTCCCTCGGGTCACTCCCGTTGACTCCCCCTGGCTCACTGCGTCCCTCGGGTCACTCCCGTTGACTCCCCCTGGCTCACTGCCGTTGGTGAAGTCCCACTCAGTTTATAGACGTGTAGGTCTCTTCTTCATTTGCATAAGAGTGCATCCTTTGTTGAATGTAGATGCTCTATTGAAGTCTGATTCTCACCAGAAGAAGAATATCACTTTTCCTCGAATGAACCGAGTAGTTTCTCGGCTTTCGTGCAGCTCCAGCAAGGCAGGCGTGCTTCAATAGTGTCTAGGTCTCCTTTTCAAGCCCGGCGCGCAAGTCTCCCGGCGGCGCGCAAGTCTCCCGGCGGCGCGCAAGTCTCAGGCGCGCAAGACGAAATTGGCGCGCAAGTGTCACTGAAGCACCTGCGCGACACTGCCTTCTTGAACAAAATACCTGCACGATCCACTTCCTTACTCTTCCAAACTGCCTTGGGACCTTGGGAGAACAGCCAAACACCGGCGCGCAAGCTCTACTTGCGCGACAAAACAACCACCTGCGCGACTCAACCACCTGCGCGACGAGAGCTCGATCAATCTCTCGGCCTTGAACTCCGTTGAAAATGAGGAGGGGTGGTCCAGTATTTATAGGCAAACTGGACCCCCTGCGCGGCGGCGCGCAAGTCCCTCGACGGCGCGCAAGTCCTGTCTCCAGATCCTCTGTCGCGCAAGTTACTTGCGCGACCCAACCAACACTTGCGCGACCTTCTTTCCTTAGCCAATTTGTGATGTTCTGACCCTCAAAAACATATGGCGCGCAAGTCTTTCATCCTCCAAGAGCTCGGCGCGCAAGTGTCTTTGCCAAAAACACTTTACTTTATTTACGGATTTTCAGGCCCAAAAATTTGGCAAACACTGGGAAACAGCGCCACCTTCACTACTGTTTTCTTCCTGAACGGTATGATTGCTTTGTTGGTTCACACCCTGAACTTCCACTGAGGATTGACAACAAACACAAACCATACACCAAATTATGCTTTGAAGAACCTGGTTCCAACACCCTTGACCCAATAATATTATTTATAACCTTTACAAAAGTTTTCCCCACCATTCTAAGGAATCTCTCTTGAAACACAAACTTCTTATGCAATAATGATAATGTTAATATAATTTTGTGAGGTATACATAATTATCCCTTTCTAAAAAACTCAACATTTCATAAATTTATTCCTAGAACATCTTCTTCTCAGTATCTCTGAATTCTCATTGTTATCAATAAACAACATAAAGTGTCTTCCACCCTTTAAAAAAACAAATTTCCACTGTTAAAAAGGGTTCAAATGTGGTCCCCAAATTTTAATTTCATTCATAACTCATTCTTCATTTAAATGCCTTCAATGTGTCCAAATAAATCAAATCCAACAGAAATTATAAGAACATCCTTAAATCTTATTTCCAATAACATTCAATGAATCTTAAAAACATAGATATAATAAAAAACTTTGTATCATAAATGATTATTATTAAAGTACTACTCAAAATCATCAAAATGTACGTGAATTCACAAAATTTATGGGAATTATTTCTAAAACATCCATCCAAAAACCCTTTTTTGAAACCTGTTTTTAATAATTATTCTGAAACATTGTTGTTTCAATATATTACAAACTATAAACTTCATTTGAAACACCTTATAAATTTTACACTCTAAAAAACCCATTCTTGTTAGATCTAAATTTAATATTATGTTTAGACTAAAAAGTATCCTTTTAAATCATCAGCTTATCTCAAAATACATACCTTACATATCTTTGTCTAAAAAAATTTAGTTTCTTCATTTTGAAAATATTATATTCATATGATAAAATTTCTTTCCAGTGTTTCATTCATTGAACATACAATTCTTTCTCAGAAACTTCTTTTGGTTAATTCACATCTTCTCTTTCCAAAAACTCATTTCCCAATATCACAAAAAATTATTTCGAAATTAAAATTCAAATTACATATTATAAAATATCCTTCTCATCTTGAATCACTTTTGGATCTTCCGTCGAAGTGATGTTTCATCCTTGAATTACCAAAATAGGTAACATATGACTTAATTATATTGAAATCAAATACAGAACCTTCAAAAAAAATGGTACCAATATTAAAAATTGGTAATGTGAATACAAATATATTTATCTAGAAACTCAATGGAAAATTTTTGACACAAAAATTTTTCTGTGTCACAAGACATAAAAAATGAAGAGAAAAAACATGTTGTAATACAAAACAATAAGAATAAATCACATGAAATGTTTTCTGACATAAAATTATAACCATATAGAACATAACATATTACATGATATATAATAATTTTTCTAATAGAAAAAATTTAAAAATGGGAAAGTGGTCAAAATAATTATTGAGTCATTAAATTCTTTTTAAAATATTGTAAAACATATTTTCATAAATAATTAATATTTGATATGTGAAATTACTTATTTAAATAATTTATATAAAACATTTGGTTCATATATATTTGGAATAGCATTTTAACACACACAAAAATAGGCACAAACTTGTGAATACATCATTAACAAAGAAACACACTTGTAAAAGTTTTTTTAGCAAAAAAAACATATATTTGTTAACACAAATGCACTTATAAATGTTTCATTAATACACACATAACATATATTCTATTATCACACCACATAAATGTTCTATTAAGATACACACACAAATATCTAAATATTCATTTAACACACCCAATATATATGTTTTGTTAACACTCATACATGTAAAAGGATTAATTAACACAAAGGAAAAAAAAATTTAACACACACATAGAGAAAAATATATATGGAAATATTTTATTAACACACTAATAATAGCTCACACCTACATTGACACCCACACATGAATATATTTTTTATCTCACAATCATAAATATATATGTACATTTCTTATTAACAAAAAAATACACACATGTAAATGTTCTGTTAATACACACACACACATAAATATATATTTGAGTGTTTGTTTGTGTCTGCCTATTCTGTTAACATACATTATATTTTAAATCATATTTAAAAAATATATATAAACTCAAATTTAATAAAATAAAAAATAAACACATTATATGTTAAATTGTTATGGACATTCTAAATTTTTTGTGCATTATATATAAATACCATGAAAATTTTATATGCATTATAAAAAATATTTAAATGTTTAACTCATTAAAAACGCAAAAAAAGAACACACGTCATATCTATTGTTTTCTTTGTTATCTGTTAGATTATATATAATCTATGAATTGTATGAATATTTTATAAAGTATATATAAACACCATGTAAATATTCTTTTCATTATCTGTACATGTTACATCCATTATACATACCATGTAAATGTTATTAAAAATATTAATTATTTGAAAATGTTCTGTGGAATATGAAAATTTCATAACATTATATAAATCAAACCCCATTATATATATATATATATATCATAAAAATGATTAGATTATAATATTTAAATTTTATGCAGGAAATGTTTACAATGTTTTGGGAATTATATGTTCCATAAAAATTTATAATTAATTATTTATATATGATTATATAATTATAAAATGTATCTCATGACATGTTTTTTGACCCAAAATAATCATTTTAACCTAGAATATACAAAAAGGTGAAATTCAAAAATATTCATAAGTTCACCGAATATTTTTTGAGACATGAATTATTTCAAAAAAATAAGGTACAAAAATTGTTCCATTGAAAATAATATTTGATATGTGATTGGGTATATCAAAAATATTTTAAAAAATTTTTGGATCATATATATATACCATAATATTATTTTTAAAGTAAATGAAATATTTACTATTTTTACAAACAGATGCATGATGCCATTATGAAAACTAACATAATACATTCCAAAATACATGAAAATAGATACATATATTCTTTGATAACACACACTTATGTTAATTCAAAAAAAATGTAATATTTCGGTCATCATACACACACAAAATTAATTTTTTTATTGTCATAGATAGAACATATAATATGTTAACACACACCGAAAAAAGTAAATATTTTATTAATAAACACCCACACATATAAACATTATATTAAAATTTACACACACACATTCTCTTTTAATACATCTAAAAAATTTAAATATATATAAAAAACATATATAAACTCAAAATTATTAAAAGCAATTATCTTATATAAATGTTCTATTTACTATGTAAATATTATATGGATTTTATATAAATACCATGTTGATATTTTGTCCAATAAATCTTAATTTTATACTTACTATACATAATATATAAATTTTATATCCATAAAAAACAAATTATATAAGTGTCTGTGTGTGTGAGATTGATTATGTGTGTGTGTGTGTGTATCACCCCTACCTCAATATCCTGGGGCCAGTGTGAACTTTATTACATTGGAAAAAGATATAAGGAATCACATCATGAAGGACTAAATAATTTAGTAGTCTAAGTAAAATAGATTCATATATGAAATTCACATTACATTTTACAGAATAAAATACAAAAATAATTTTCTTTGAGAATTCCATTATTCCTCTTAACATACCCATATATATCAATCATAAAAAAATCCTTATATCATGGGGAAAATAAAACATAAGAAATGTGTGATCTCAGATAGTTAGTAAGGGTAATATTAAAATAGAAGCTATGAAAAAATAAGGAATAATCAATATGTGATGGAAAATAACTGAAAAACATTTCATTTGATCAATAACATGAGCATAATATACTAGGAATAAATGATTAACAAATAATTCCACATAAAAAATCAAATTACCATGAAAATTAACTATGGATGTTCTAAATAATGGAATAATCACATGGAATATAAATAACTAAACTCATAATTATAGAATTCATTATGCTATAAATCTAAAACATATCATTGACTCCTTGTTCCAAGACATGCAATACCGTTGAGGCCTTATTCCAAGACACCTAATACCATCGAGGCCTTGTTCCAAGACATATATATAAATGGGTAAGTCCCTGGCAAGAACCCTATCCGGTTTTTATCATAGAACATATTAAATTATAGAGAAGCCATAATGGGTCTTCCCATCACTTAAAAACCCAGTGCATTACTCATATAAAATGGGTGAAACACAAAAAACATGAACATTCATAATAAAAAATTATCATATTAAATGTTAATACTTTCCCCAATCAATAAAGATCATCATAAACCATCCAAAGTAATATGGTTAAGGGTAATAAAATTGTACTTCCTCAGTCAAACTAATCATAATCAATACAAATAAATATTATGTATTATATAAAGATAACATATTTATATTATAGAAAATTTTTAATAATGTTTTGATATCATTTATGAGTATAAATATCGTAAAAATATATTTAAGAACATTTTTTAGGTTAATAACCTATTCAATTTGAAAATATTTGTAAAACTAAAAGTTAAAAAAATTAAATAATATTTTATTTTAAAATAAACATCAAAAAAAATTAAAGTAATCTTTAAAACATTGACTGTTCAAGATGTTAAAATTTTCATTTATGCGGTACAAGATAAAACAAAGATATCCTTCACATTTTTTTGTAAAATACAAATAGGAATTGTTTTGAAATCAACATGAATATTACTTTAAAAACATTTTTTAAATTTAAAAATGGGTAAAATTTTGTTTAATAAATCATCTTTAAAATTTTAAAAATATTTTTTAAATATTTTTTGTAAAACATGTGTTTTAATGAAAAAGGATTTCCGGCCAAAGAGGAAAATAAAGTTAGATTTTCTTAAAAAAAATTATCTATCACTTTAAGTACCAAGAAGCATAAAAATGGTATAATTACGTGGAAATATCATGAATTACCATAATTTAATAAAATAGAGTTATTTTAATTTATAAATAATAAATAATTTTCTATGGGAGTATTAAACAAAAATAATCTTGAATAATGATGATATTGTGAAATAAACCCTTTCTAATTTAGTAAATTTTGAAACATAAGCCCAATTAAAAAAATAAATCTAAATGAATATTTAGATACCATTAAAATAAATTATTACCTGATATAAAATAAAAAAGTTTAGTATTTATATGTAAAAAAGTAAATAAGTGGTGAATACGGCATATGTCTTATGGAAGTAAATATGAGATGAGAAACCCTTTCCTTGAGTCTGACGAATCATGTACCTTATTTATAATTCTGAATAAAAAAATTTTGTTAATTATTTAATTTATTAATAATATTTTTTTTATTTTTTTATTCATTTTATTTCACTTATTACCATGTTACATATGATTACAT
The DNA here is from genome assembly GCA_963277665.1 of Viscum album. Classification (NCBI taxonomy): domain Eukaryota; kingdom Viridiplantae; phylum Streptophyta; class Magnoliopsida; order Santalales; family Viscaceae; genus Viscum; species Viscum album. Next base: position 40,361,897 of record OY728150.1, read on the forward strand.
AATCAATTTAGTTTACATCATAGGTTTTGATTATATTTTTCTTATGTATCAAAAATGACTTTCATAGGTTGAATATGTTCAAAGAGTCTATCATTTAAACATATATAAAATAATAATAATAAAATAATTATCATATTTACACACAAAATATAATTTTAAAACCAATCATGAAATATGGTTATGAAAAATGAATTATGTTACAATCATAGAGATGGTAGGTCATACGTACACATAAGTAATGTTTTCATTTTTTAATAATCAATATAAAAAGAAGTTAAGAAATATATTATCATTAACAAAATTATCATAAAATCATATATACCATATTATATATTTAAATATACTTATATATATATTATCCATTTTATTTTTTTATGAAAATAGTTTCACATCGCTTCGTGGATGTAATATTCCACACATACACGGACGATGTTATCATTTTTTAGTATAAGAAATAAAATGACATAATATATTTAAATGATGATAAATATGTAATTAATATCATAACTATATCATTTATATCAAATATAATTATTAAAAGTATCCTTGTTACCTTCCATGTAATGTGTTAGTTAAAGAGAAATCACATTGGTTCGAGAGGCGGTCGTTCGTCGTACACATGAATGAGGATTTTATAACACATTTGATGAAAGTGTAGATGGTTATAGGTCATTACCTTAACCTAAAAACACATCAATATATGTAAAATATGTATTTTATTATATTAACAGTTTTTAATAAGAACTTATGGATATGGTGGAAGAAATAAAATAAAAATGCACGTTGAAGAATTTTATATCTTCCTCAAGTAACCTCCTATGTTTTTCACCCAAATCCTTCAAAAGATAGGTTTCCACACAAAATAATGTTTCTATGATGATTTTATGGAAGTTTAGATGTGATTTGGGTAGGTAACGGCTAAAAAATGGTTCTAAGGTCTGAAGAGGAGAGTATAGGGGGTTTCCTTATAGAAGTGAGGTGAGTGGAGCACTTGTAATTTGGGAAAATAATAATATTTACTAACATCATTCACTTGAAAAAAAGTGTTCAAAATGAATAATTCTATATAATTAGACATTTTAGGGTCAAAATAATTCCACTATATATATTTTATACACGTGTTTAGGTCATTTCAACACTTTTCTTACTATTTTAACCACCGGTAAATCCATATTTACCCTAACCATAGTAAATAAGTATTAATATTTTATTATTAATTTTGGTCAAAAATATTGTTGAAATTTGTTACCTACATAAATTATTCTAATTTAAAATAGTGGAATTCATTTGTATAAATTTTATTCAAATAATTGATTTTTTTTAATTTAAAATTAATCTCATAGACGTGATGAGAAAGTTGGTTTTCATGGAGAAAATGTTCAAAAGTTTAGATATTTTATATATAAAAAATGCTTCAAATGACCTAAATTGGTTTAAATAGTATACAATTATTCTAATTTTACTTTAAAACCAATTTTAAATATAATTTAACATTATAAAAAATTTAAATGAAATGGTTGATTTCAATTAAAATTTATTATTTTTCACAATTCATCAAGAAATGAAACTTTTCAGAAAAAAAAAATCACCCTAATATAATTTTGATATTATAATTTCAAAAATTAATTTTATTTTATCAAATGTATTTTTGAAAATTTTAAAAAATTATTTTTAAATCATCTGTCTGAAACAGGACTAAACCACTTTTTAGAAAAAATACAGGTTTTTAGAATACATTTCTTTTTCTTCAAAATGATTCTTATTTTTATTTATAATACATAGATAAAAAATGAATTTTTTTATACTATATATTTTTCATTATTTAGTTATTCCTATTTATACCCTCCAAATTAATTTCTAGGTTATAATGTTCGTGTTTTATTACTAATATATAAATAGAGTATTTTGTTATGTTCAAACCTCATTTTATGTGAATTGAAAGATATTAAAGAGATTGAATTTATTTAAAAAGAAATACAATATAAATTCTCAAGATTTTATAATCCATTTACACTTGGTGTTGTGTATCATACACTCTATCAAATATGATGTTCATGTTTTAAAATATAGGGGTTTTACATTCTACCCACTAAAAATCTATATTCTCATAATTTATTCATGATCTCAGTAATCAAGGATTTTTAATTTTAAAAAAACCTTTATTGAAAACCCACATCATAAAAATGGTTTATAAAACATCATATTAATAAGATATAATGGTGTAGTATAAAGGTCATATGGAATAGAAAATTACTAAGTCTCTATGTAGGAGATCATTGATGGAACGTGAAGATATTGACATTAAAGAAAAGAGAAAATAATTATTGAAAGTGATATTGTTCATTGATCACAAGAAATTTAATGATAAATGGAATGTTAAGGACCTTAAACCATAAATATGTGATTATTTAAAATAACATTGGCTCAACATAAATGAATTTATTTGGATAACATTTTTTTTAATATCCCTTTCCTAGTGTTAGTAATTCCTTTACCATCTCGACCAAGAATGTATAAAAATATAATTAGTTGACATCTTTCTATTTCATAATCACAATTGCACCCTTTGGTTATTATTTGATCAATTTCCAATTCATTTATTACTCTATGGAATGAATATCCAAAAAAAATTATGCCTAAGGCACTAAAAATAAATTTTCATTTATCATAAGATCCATAATATAATGATATACCATTCCATTGATCTCTAGTTATTATTATTAAAAAGTTTATAGTATAGGTTATCTAATATTCATAAATATTAATATTGAAAATTAATACATTAATCTCTAAAACCTCATAAAAAAATAACTTAAACCATTTCCCAAATGGTCACCCTTTTGACCCTTCCAAATGATTAATATCCAAAATATGAGAAAGAATGTCACTAAATTCCCAAAATGAATTTATCCTTAATCACCCAAAATACAAAAAGTAGTTCTTAATCATCACATTCCAAACATGTGAAAAACTTCACCATGTATTCTATTAAAACATTTTAATAACCTAAATTACCATAAAAACATATTAAAACATTCATCATTCTTTATTCATTAAATAAAACATAGATTATTGGATATATTCTTTAATTCCAAAATTATTGTTAAGACCATCATAAAAATAAATTTTCAACAAATCATTAATCATTTCCAATGTAGTTCGTACTATCCAATTTACTATATCTATATCAATCATATCTTAATCCCAACATCATAATCTCAACATCAGAAATATATTAAGGGTTATATTTCCCTCAATATTATGTTTTATAATAATTTCAACTTTCTATTGAATCATTTTTCTTGGTCATTAGTATCGTTCAATATACTATTTTAAATTATTAAAGAAAAAGTACTATAGTATAATCATTATACATTTTATAATTATTATAACCAGGATATCATTGATAAAATACATAAATGACATGATTCATTAATCCAAATACAAGAACATTAATCATTCCAATTTACATGTGGTAATGAAATAACATTAACCATGATCTATTAGATACTTTTGATGTATATTCCATTCATTATTCGGGAATTTTTTTCACAATGCCACATATCCTTACAGTTCAAGCATTAAACATTGGAAACCTTTTTCTTGTCCTTAAAATCATGGGTCGGGTTGACTTTCACTCCACACAAGAAGAAAATTATTTTTCTATTTAATCACATACCAATTTGTTTCCTTCCATAAGTATCACATGTTGGAAAATCCTTCTTTCTATTCTTCTCATTATCCATTTTTTCATTGTGATCCTTTTCTTCTATAACATTCCTTTAAAGCCATATGATTTGGATAATTCTTTCCTTGTCTTGATATCACATGATGTTATGTCCTCGTATGATGAGAAAGTTTGGGATAATGGTTCCCTTTGAAATATCATTTGAATCACATCAATGAAATATTCAATCATTATATTTAGATTACATATATGGTCCCTAACATGTCATGATAACATTGTAATGTTGGTTTCAAACTTATCAGCATTTTTCTATTCTTTCTATCCTAGACTGCAGAACTATATTTTCATATCCACTCATTCCACATGAGGAAAATATTTTCCCGAGAAAATTACCTTGAAATCCTTCAATTATTGAGAAGTTAGACACCAAAAGCCCCTGGAATACCCTGAGTGTCTTCACCTCTCCTGGAAGAAGAGTAACCAAAACCCCCGGGAGTGGGTACTAATACAGGTATATATATATATATATATATATATATATATATGATCAACCAAAGAATCCAAAACGAGCGACTAAGGGGATCTCCATATCACATCTCATCCTAAGAAGAAGAGTCACCAACAGTTCCAGAAGAACCCGCCTATAATGACCAGCATCGAAAGCATCTTCTCTGAACTACAAGTCAAAGGGACTCAATCACCGCACCTCGATACTATCTACTTTGGGCAGCACTGTCTCACCCTCACCATTTTAGGTTGCATCACATGGATGCATCTCGTGGGGGGAGAGCATCCCTATTCCTTGTGAGTCCAAAGGTACATCAAAAATGTCTCGTCACATATTTGTACAATCAAGAGGATGTGCCTCAAGGTTGAGGACACATTCCTAGACCGACTGGATAGTTCCACTCTACTGTCGTCAAGGACTCATGCCTATCCTGGATAGAGGGTTCAACTCATAAGTGACTAGAGATTAATTACACTAGCCACGCCTACTGTATCGAACCATTTGAAAATCATCAAGGAACTACACCAGTAAACATGCATGATCACAGTTGTCATCAAACATCTCCTAAAAAGGCGTCACGGCCAAAACATCTTGCACTATTAGTAGAAATACACTACAGAGGGAACCATAGTGTTCTACGCAAAAAAACACATAGGATAGGTTACTCACATTCCAAAATCTATGTCCAATAGAAGGAGGTATGAGAGATAAAAGATACATAAAGTGGTACACGGAGCATGTGGGGCCCACAATACCTATGACCCCACCTCATTTCTTGGCCATGTACCTCACCATACTCATGTACTAAACTGCAATCAAGTACCCCTAGGAATACCCGTGTACTCCCAGAGTACATTACACCTCTATCCAAAAAGGTTTATGAGTGTGCATTGCTCATTGTTGATCTGAAGGCAAAAATTGTAATTTTATCAACATACTTCTTCAAACGGCCCCAGATAACCAAATGTAACACACCTTTATGATCCTTGTGAATAAAAATCACAAGATTGACTATTCATTTTCTTAAAATAGACTCCTAGAGAAGAAGTTGCATCTCTCAACATCATACACGAATGATTCTTACAAGAACCCACACATTGATGCTAAAACACATCAAATGGATTGCACCATTGTGATCCTCATGCAAAAACACACATGATCAGTTGTTCCTTTGTCCAAAACAGATACCTGGTGGAAAAGTGAAATTTCACTACAAATGCACAAACTGGGCCCCATGGGGAATGCACCTTGATTTTGGTTTCAGAATTTGAAATTAGTCTTTGAATGTCTGCCTCAATTACAAGGTTGCAACATTGATAAAAGAATAGTAATAAAACAATGAATGAAAAGATACATCTGATATAAGAATCATCGAATAATAATAATTACATTATTATTATTTTAATTGGGTGTTTCATGCCACTGATCCTCAATCCTAAAACATAAAGTTCTCAATCTGGCCTCAAAAGGTCTGTCTTGAAAGATTGGTTTCACTTCTGTAGAGGGAACATTAATCGAATGCTCCATGTAGGAGTTACGCTCGAATCTACATTTGAATAATATTACTATTTTTTTATTAGGACATTTTATTGACCCACTCCATGAGTTGGAGAAAAGTACCCAACATTGGTCTTAAAAATACCGCATCGAAGACAGGGTCACATTGCCACTAAAAGTACGTGAATTGGACGCAGCACGAGGAAGTTACAACCGATTAACCATTTTATTAATAATGATAATAATAAAATTATTATTATTATTACTATTATTATTATTATTATTATTATTATTTTCATTCATTTTTTTTATGAACCCAAGTGGGGTGGGGTGGGTTCTCCTAGCTGGCCATCACCACCATCTCAGCTCGTCAGCTGTCATGTCTACCACCCGGTCTTGCACCCACACCACCACACTAACCCATAAAACCCTCCACACCAACCCCATCCTCCACTGTTCTGTTCTCCCTATCCTCTGCCTTTGTCGAGCAACACTGACCAGCCACACCGGACCACCACCGGTCCGCTTCCCGCACCGGAGAATGTTTGGTAGACCACCATGGTCACTCCAGTGATTGGAAAATTTACCCAAAACCAAATACAGGATCCTCAGGACCCGATCGGCACAACGGTGGTCTTCGCTTGAATAATCATCAATGTTTCTATGAAAAGAAAAGTTATCATATCTTTTTCTCACTGTTGCCCCTCCTCTGGCACCCGAAACTGAATTTAACTTTTACGGCTTGCTGGATTAAATTATTGAACTGTGTTATCTATGGAAAAATTAACTAACAATGTTTAAATCTCGGTGGTTGGATACTAAGAGAGTATTTTGTGTTCATTTGATTCATGGAATCATTTATATTAATTATAAAAGTCTTATTGTAGTAAATTAACCATTTTTATAGGCTCAACCGGAATATCAAATATATTACGCAAAGTATTGTGCTACTTAAAATGTCCTGAGTGATTGTTGAAGCATAATAAAAATTAAATCTCGGTAAAATCAGTTTAATCAAACTGAATGTGGTTCTGATGAAGTACAAGGAATTGAAATTTTTTAAGAGACTACTCAAAATCCATATTTTTCACAAAGAGACATGAATATCAATGATGACACACCACAATTAAGGGTTGATTGTGATGATGAAGTTAATGATGCTAAAAATGAATTTTAAATGGAAATAGATGATGAAACTGAAACACATATGGATATTGATGATGTCGTTGATGAATATGAATACATTGACATCATTAGATATGAAGATGATGATGAAGGTGAACGTTGACACAGTTAAATGCTAGTTATAATCACAACTAATATATATCTATATGTAATAGTTATTTTCAACTATCTGTTTTACAACAATCATTTTGTGTTTCAGATGGACACTGATTCATTTCGTGAGTTAGAGATGGCTGAGCTACCATTCGATGTGGAGGATTTGGGATCATCTAACCATCAGCCTACTCGCGGTTTAGGGGGTACACAGAGGGGGTGCAGTCTTGCGTGACTGATGATTCCTGACCCTATCTCCGAGCGACACCCACTTCATGGTTTTGATCCATGCATGAGGAGATATGGTAACTTTTTTATTTTATATAGCTTTCATTAATTTATTTATATACTAATTGTTTGATTTTTTGTTCTTTTTTCAAATTTTTTTGCATGTAGCTGTTGGACAGGGGAGCGCTATCTTGCACAATTATTTTTCTCAACAATGGCTCAAATGGGAACAGATTCCCGTTGATGTGCGGCTTGTAATGTTCAATCATTGGATGGTACATAAATAAAAAATATTTTTTTACAAATTTATTTCATTAATAACTTGATATTATAAATTATTTGTAGGGTTTATGGTATCTCTTTGATGATAGCATGTGTGGTGCTATCAACGAGGAATGGGATGTCTATGTGTGAGTGTTTCTATCAGTTTTTGCACAATTTGAGAATGACAGTCATTAAGAAAGTAGGACTTTCAATATTTGATGAGTCATGTAGATCCCACCAACCAGAGTACATTTCATCTCACGTTTGGTATGGATTATTTTCACACCGGTTGAGTGGTGGATTTCAGAAGAGATCTTCGTTGGGCGAGCAGAACTGGGGGAGACAGGTGGTGACACATCGAGCTGGTAGTCGTACATTCAGTATACATAGAGAGCATCTTATAAGTATCTTTTTTAAATATTTTATATAACATTAAATATAAATAGTTTATTTTATATTTATATAGGCATTCGATCATATTGATATTATGGAGTATGATGTTTATCAGAAGATGTACAGTGATCCAGCCACTGGAAAGATTAGAGTGGATCGCCAGCATCAGATTGTGACCAGTATTATTTTTTTTAGTTTGAAAGTTAACTGCATATAATATTTTCACAATTTTAAGTTCAAATTGAAACTGAAGGAGTCATATAAGGTCATGACTTCTTAGACACGGGATGATAGTTAGGCCAAGACGACAGATCAGACTAGTCCCCAGCATTTCGATGAGACGACATGGATGCAGGCGACCCAGTATGCCTTCGATAAGGGCCAAGTAGTTGGTATCATCTCTCATTTGACTACTAAGACTTATTATGGTACTGCTAAGATGTTGGTTTCCAGCTTGATAGGAGTTCGTGAAGAGGCATCAACTTCTGGCTCACAATATCAGGAGTTGTTGCAAGCTCAAACTGGTCTTATAGAGAGTTTGCAGAAGCAACATGAAGAGATGTGTCAGCAACACGAGGAGGACATGCATCAATGACAGTAGAAGCATCATGAGCAGATGGAGTACATGCTATGTCTGACTCATAGTTTAGGGATGGAGTTTCCTCCATCATCTCCTTCATCTCCTCATACTCCTCCAAAAGACTATCCCTGCCTGTGATTTTTTTGTTCTGTTAAAAACATTTGAATTGAAAAAAAATTTAATATGAACAATTTAATGTTTTTTTCTATTATATTGGTGTGAATATTGCATTTTTTTAATTTTTTTTTATTTTTTTATTTATTATTAGTATTATATTTTTTAATGTTTGTTTATTTAACTAATAATAAATATAATAATATTTTATGATTTTTTTATATTTTTTTGTGAATATTGTGAATTTTTATATTTTTTATTTTTTTATTATATTAATAATATTAAAATTGTTTTTTCATTAATCATTATTTTATTTTATTTTTATATTATTATGTATTTTTCAATATATGGAATTTTAAAAAATTTAATTTTCTTTTTTATTTTAATAATATTAATATTATTTTTTCATTAATCATAATTATATTATGTTATTTATTTTATTAAGTATTTGTGATGGGTCCTTTTTCGATGGGGTGCCATCGCAAATAGAATAAATATATATTTTTTAAAATACTTATTTGTGATGGGTTACTTTACTGTCGCAAAAACGTTTTTGAGACAGGCCTGTCGCAACAGGTTTATAACATAAAGTTATTTGTGACGGGACGACAGCCCGTCGCAACAGGTTCTTATATATATAATTTATTTAATCAGAGATCTATTTCCTACAGGGCCGATTCCTGTCGCAAAAAATATTATTTGTGACGGGATCATCGTAAAAATACTAGTTGCAAAGGTGTTTTGTACAACGGACTATTTGTGATGGGGGCCCGTCGCAAATAGCCAAAATTCCATTAGTTTCGGGTTGAGAGCGTCGCATATATGTTTCTTTATCCAATATCATAGGTCATTTTAGTATGGTGAAAATTTATCATCTAAGAATGGTGAAGATTACAATGAACAAAAAATTCCGAATCAAAATAGAAGATGGTCATTGCTAGTTTGACCATCCAAAAAAGATTCTAAAGCAGTGAATTCCCATAGAAATTGGAATCTATAACAAAGGATTCAATTGGGGAGCTGTAGAATCCAAAATAAAAATCTTATATTGATTTCGGATCCTCTATTGTGTTCACTGCACTCTGATCTACTTGCTCATATATTTTCATTGTGATCTGATGATGTTCGGACGTTGAATCATCATCGTGATAAGATTTCCAGAGCTCCACCATCTACGAGAGATATGAGATAACTCTATCTTAGTTCTCTAAACTCCCATTTATAGGAAACTGCTAGCGATCTCATAATCTGAACCTCATGCGCCCTCTCACCTGTGGTCTCTCCTATGGTAAACACTACATTACGAACTCAACGACAGTCTCATATTTCCAATATGAGTTCACATTCAAAATTTATTTGATCCGACATTTGAGATAAAATAATTAATTTTAATTATTTTATTAACAAAAACACCATTTGTGTCTTTTTCTATAGAAGACCAACTCCGACAAATCTTATGTCCCGCCTAGGCTAAACAGAACACTCCAAACACAACTATGGACTTGGTTTTCCTATCCAATATATTGTTTCAGAGATATCATATCTCCTTTTTATGCATGGTATAAAAATACTTAATATTATTATAAAATTTATTTTGGGAACACCGGGCCTCGAAATCACATGTCTTCTTAGAACCAAGATATGGAAATATATGTAGAAATATTCTAAAGTCTTACAAATAAAAAACAGGGTCTCTACATCATTCCATCCTTTATGATTTTCATCCAAAAATGTAAAACTTGAGAAACAACTCAGGTTACTGAACTCACACCTTGCTCTCTCACTCCTAGAAACTCTCCTACACTTATTTATGCTTCTAGGCAATGCAAACCAGAGGGATGATCCATCCTCATAAGGTCTTCTCTAATAGATGACGTGCATAGGAAAACATGCATGAATCTCCTCATCTTTATCACATGGAAAACATCGTTCACCCGTTCCAACTCTGGGGGTAAGTCATGGCGGTAAACAACCTCTCCCACCCTCATCACGATCTTGAATGGATCAATGGACCTTATGGGTAACTCGCCTTCACAACCAAAAACCAACATGCAAGACCACATCAAATCCACCAACAGCTGGATAGTACGCCTAGTCTGCCCACTGATATGGGGGTGAAAGGTTGTACTCATTCGTGACTAGGTCCTAAATGCCTCTTGCATCCCTCTCCACTATAGTGATGTTAGGTGCATATCACGATCGGAGACAAATGTAGAGGGTACCCCGTGAAGGATGAAAATCTATCATATGTTCAACTACCCCAAATTCATCACTAAACTCTACTCCCCAAGCAAGGGAATGAATCGAATCATGATTTGATCTTCTATAACTCAGATGAAGTCATAGACCTTTGTTTTTCATGTAATCCCTATGATGAAATCCATGTATATGCCATCCCATTTCCACTATGGGATTTCTAGAGGCTACAAAAACCCACCAGAACATGGTGCTCATCCTTTAATTACTGATAGGTGAGGCATCATGCGACAAGCTCAGCTACACTTCATCTCATTGTGGGCCACCAAACTGTCATGAAAGATCCCTATACATCTTCCACATCCACATGTACAACTAAGGGAGAAGTATGGAACTCTTGCATCACCTCCTCCCACATCACAACCAAAACTAATGTTTGAACTTGAAACAAGGTCTCGTGATTCTCTTCTTTAGAATCTCCATCTTGTGCTTCACCTATGGATATCTTAGTCATGCAAGATCTCATAGTCAGTGTCTCACAACTGGGACTATTTCACACGCTTGAGAATATATGGAGCCGACACCATTGACTGATGAAAAAATGTACCCTCCTGCTCTACTAGGGTAAGCTACAGGGAAGATAACTGCTCTGAAATGTCCTGCACTAGGACAGCTTGAGACTTCTTGTTAAGGTAATATGTTACAACTTTTATATTTCCTAGAGTATAGACTATCTCTAAGCCATAGTCCAGAATGAATTTCAACTATATTTTTTGCCTCGTGTTCATTTTTCTTGGATTGAAGACATACCTGATACACTTGTGGTCTGAGTAAACCACCAATCGTTATCCCAGGTGGTAGCACCTCCACAGTCTCAGAGAAAAAAAATACTTCTACTAGACCTAGATAGTGATTAACGTAGTCCTATTCATGTTGTCTCCATCACCTTGACTTGTACTTGGTAACTGTTGTATCATGGTCGACGATGATCACAAAAAGGTACCAATGAACATGGTTGGTGAGTAAACTCATCCTACCGCAAGTGGATAGACATGGAAAGCATGTGTCATACCCCACACATCATTGCCTCTATTGGAAGGATAGTAACCCTAAACTAGACACTCTATCATACCCAATAATGGACTTCCATGCAAAAGGAGTTCAAGTAGAAAAACTCCACTAGCAATGCCAGGACCAACACTGATACTCCACTACACAACCCTGCCATGAACGTATAAGTAAGAGGGACTCATCCACTACACCTTGAAACTACTTGCTTTGGGTGGCACTAAATCATCCTCATGATTTTTCTCACATAAAAAAACACATATCGGTGGGGGTTGTACCCCTCTTCCCCATGTATTCAAAGCTATGTTGAACAACACCGACACAGGGATACTTTGATGCCCCACATCACCTAGGTAAAACCTCAATCAAGAATCAAGGAGAAGGGAGTACCTCACACAATTTCTAAAACGTTATACCACAAAATGTTATAAAATACACAGAGCATACCTCTTATCATATCATTCCCTTTAGGACCATAAACATCCTAAGCATCCATATATCTACGACCCCGACCACTAGCTCCCTGAGCCTGACGCGGGATGCATAGTGGTGGTGGAAGGATCATGCAGTTTTGTTCAAAAACCATGATTTCTTATTCTCCTCTGCCAGCACTACCACCCTGGGGACCTACCAATCCCTACCTGAGAGATCCCTAATTACGGTGTCATATCTACCATAGATATTTGTTTACTATCTTCCAAGGAAGATCAGAATTTATGGTTGGGAAGTCTCATTCCATGTCACCTCACTCATCCCAAGCATAACATCAGCCCTCTCTAGGATATCCTAGTACTCTACACTAGCACAGATCTCCCTACGGAGTCCCCACTCCATCATCCGAGATCGGAAGTTACTACCGCATATCATTTCCAGTGAGTAGCGTGTAAGGTCTACGATCCTAGTTGCATTCTCAGAAACTATCTTCCCTCCATACTATAGCTCTAGAAGTTCCTTAATCTTATTGGATCATAATAAGGAAGGGTAGTACTCATCAAAGAACAAATTTTGGAAGTCATCCCCCACGAGTACTGACTCTCACACATCTGTTTAACCAAAATACAATGACATCCAACCATTACTTGGAAAATACTAGCTACCAAAGAAACCATCTAATCTGACAGTGTCTGCACTAGCCCGAAGAGGCGGACCACCAACCCTAGACAAACCTCTATGTCTGGAGGATATGGATCACCATAGAACCTCAGTGGTCTCTAACACTAGAACTTGCAGAGTGCGCTTAACTTGTGCACATCCTCAAACCACTCTGTTGGGACTAACTACTGCTCAACAGGTGGGGTTGTTGCTACCATCCCAATTGGGGGGAGAGGGATCCTAAGTTGGATCCTAAACTGAGACCCCATCTCTTATAGAATATCACCATGAACATGATCTAGTATCCTAGCTAGCTATCATCACAAAGGCATCTTGAAGATCATCAAGGATTCCTATGGTCGGATGAACATATATATATCAAGAATAATGGGGAGCTGACTCAAGAAGGAAAATAAAATAATCAACCCTATATGATTCATGTATTAATGTTCACTTAATCAAATTTCTTAGCATTTTGAGTTGACAAGAGGTTAATCAGGGTCCTAGAGAATGGCTAAATTGGTCATTGCACTATCAATGTACTCTCTGGCCTAAGAGCTGCACTCAAAACACATTGACACTATTACCCTAAACCCATCCAAGACCTTTTTAGGAAAATGTCCAAAAAACATCCCAAAGGTCGAACTACCTCTGATACAAATTTTTCATGACCCAACCCATGCCAAGGCTTGAGCCATAACTTTCCCAAGTCCACCTCCATAGGCTAGTGGATGGAGACAAGGGACGAAGGCATAACAAACATGGGGAGGTCTTCAGCTAAGTACTTGTACACATGCACATCACTAACTCAATGAAAAAGTGTATAGGGAAAAGGAAAAGACAAAACACTACTATATATAAACCAAAAATATTCATCAACCTAAAAAAAATACAAGTACAGGTGCTGTAAAGTATGATGAAAGGTAAAGGGAAAAAATACAAACCCAACCAGAAGAGTTCCACAACCCAACAAAAAGTAGAAAAGTAGAAAAGTTGATAGATCTCTGCTCCTAGATCCCATGCTATTCCCAATTCACACGGTCCAATCACCTCATATATCTAAGATCCTTTTATGTCATGATCAATATGTCTGTCATCTACATGGTCACACTAAGAGTTGGAAAATCCCAAAAAGGTGTGAGTATATAAAAATACTCAGTAAGATGCCCTGAAGGATCAAGGTAACAACAAAATATATACTAAAGAGGGGAGTAAAAGATAGAACAAGCTGTAGTAAAAGATATTACAACTCAACCCAATAAGATAGTGATGTAAAATCATCCATAACAGAAGAATCTAGAAATTGTGAGAAGATAAAATTCTCATAAATTATTCACTAACTTTAGTAGGAGAGTAGACTCTTCCAATCACGAGAAGCAGGACATGAAAGGAACGTGTCATACCCTGTGTGTCTTCACCTCTCTTAGAAGGAGAGTAACCAAAACCCTAGGGAGTGGGTATTGATACCAGATTTATATAAGCTAAACCAAATAATACAAAATGAGAGAGTAAGGGGATCTTCATTTCATATCTCATCGCAAGAAGAAGAGTTTCCAATAGTTTAATAAGTAACCACTAATGATGTCCAGCATCTCTCATGTTTGCTCTGAAATTCAAGTTAAAGGGACTCAATCATCGCACTTTGACACTAACTTCATTGGGTGACACTATCTGGGCCTCATGGTTTTAGGTTGTCTCACATGGACTCATCTTGGTAGGGAAAGCATCCCCCTTCCTCATGAGTCCAAAGCTACATAACACAAGGATTGTTACAGATCTGTACAATAAAGAGTTCACTCCTCAAGGTTGAGGACCCATGCCCAACCCAGCTGGATGGTGACACTATAGTGTAATTGAGCACCCATTCATAGCCCAGCTGAAGGGTTCCACTATAGTGTCAACAAGGACCCATGACCAGCCTGACTGGAGGGTTCCACTTAGAAGTAACTGTAAAGGAATATCATTGTCATCCCTAATAGATGGTACCTCTTGTAAAGAATCGAGGAACTACACTATTAAACGTTCCTGATCACAACCATTGTTGAAAATCACCTAAAAGGCATCATGCACAGAACATCTCACATCATAACTCAATTTTTACTATGGAGGGAACTGTCAAGTTCTATGTTGAAAAAACTCAGCATAGGCTTCTCACATGACAAAATCCTAGTCCAACAAAAAGAGGTATGAGAGATAGAATATTCATAAAGTGGTACATGACACGTGTGGGGCCCACACGATTTGTGACCCTACCTCATCACCTGACCATGTACCTATCCATAATGTGTTACTAAAGTGTGATCAAGTACCCATAGGCATGTCGGTGTACTCTCAGAGTACATTACACCTCTAGCCAAAAAGTTTTATGAGCGCAAGTTTCTAATTGTTGATCGGATGGGAAAAAACATAATTTTAACAACTTGCCTCTTTAAATGGCCCTAGATAACCAAACAGATCACACCATCATGATCCTTGTGAAAAAAATGCACAGGTTCAACAATTCATTCACCTGAAACGGACTCTCGGTGAAGAAGTAGCATCTCTCAACATCGTATAAGAATGGTTCTTCATGGGGACCATGCCTCGATCCTGGTACACATCAAATGGGTTGAACCATTATGATCCTCATGGAAAAACACATGGGATCAAATTTTAATTTGTCCAAAATAGATACCTAATGAGAAAGTGACATTTCACCACAAATGCGCAAACCGAGCCCCATGAGGCTCACATCTTGATTTTGGTTTAAGTGATCCAAATTAGTCTTATAACTTCCACCTCAACTACATGGTCACAACGCCATAATAGTGGGTCAATCGTAAATTGGATTTAGGGGATACGTTCGATACAAGAATCGTCGAATAATAATAATTACATTATTATTATTTTAATTGGATGTTTAATCCCACTAAGTCTCAAGCTGGAAACATAAAGTTATCCAACTACCCTCAAAAGGTATGTCTCAAAATTTATGTCGTTCTACTATATATGGTGCGTTAATCATACACTCTATGTAAGAGTTATGCTCAAATCAACATCTGAAGAATAATATTATTATTATTAGTTTTAGGAAATATTATTGACTCACTCCATGAGTCAGAAAAAATAACCCAACATTGGTATTAAGAAGACCCAATTAAAGATAGGGTCACATTTCCACTAACGGTGCATGAATTGGATTTCACATGGGGATGTTATAGTCGATTAACAATTTTATTATTATCATTAAAAATAACTTTAATATTATTGTTAGATTTATTTATTTATTTATTTTTCATTTTTTTCTTTGTTTTTTCTAAACCCTTGGGGGTCCGATGGTCGGATGCTTGCCGCCTCCATCCCAGCTCCCTGGTCATCCCAGTCATCGCCTGGGCTCACACCTACGCCACCGCACTGACCCACGTGACCTGCCACGCCAACCCCGGCCTCCTATAGTCTATTTTCCCGCACCGAAGAACATTCAACGGACCACTATAGTCACTCCAGTGATCAGAAAATTTATCCAAAACTATAATTGTGATCCTCGTGACCTGATCTACAAAGCATTGGTCTACGCTTGAAGAATCATCAATATATCAATGTAATAAAAAGTTATCAGATTTTCTTCTCACTGTCGTGCCTCCTCCGGTTCTTGAAACTCAAATATGGTCATAGATCAGGACTCCTCATGTCCATAGCTTTACATATATGTGTCTTGCTCCAAGATCAAAGGTCTTTTGATCATTGTGAAAATTTACCATCAAAGAACCATGAAGAACATGATGAATGGGAGATCCCAAATCAAAACAAATGATGGATATTGTTAGTTTGACCATCAATAAAGGATTATAAAGTAGTGAATTCCAATAGAAATTGAAATTCACAATGAAGGATTCAACCAAGGAGTTACAAAATCCGAAATAGAAATTCGACCTCGATTTTGGATCTGTCTTTGTGTTCTCTGTAATCTGATCTACTAGCGCCTACATTTTTGTCATGATCTGATAAATTTCGGACGTCGAATTACTGTTAGATGTAGATGGACAGAGCTCTTCCATCCAAGAGAGAAATAAGCCAACTCTAGATCATTTATTTAAACTTCTATTTATAGAAAATGACCAGTATTCGTAGATATTTAATAAGGCATATTTTTTATGACATAAATTGATTATTCAATATATGAGTAATGATTTGAACTGATATGACATAGTCTGGGGACCATTTAAAGGAATCCACTTGATGCACTGTTTATCTCATGGAACAAAATCTGTTGGAAACAAACCCTCCACATTTATAACCGAGAATCTTCTAAAATATCATGTGAAAGGTCTCCACAATAGTATGTTTAAAACATTATTTTGAAAGACCTTAATGGTGATGTTATCAGGTACCTGGGAAACATTTCATCCAATAATTAAGTATTTTATTCATTCAGAATTTAGTTATTATTGTCCTTGATATTTTCACTAGGAAAAAATCTATGGATTCATTTCATTATCATATTATTATTTAATGTATTGTGTTTTCAGTTATTTACCCTAACATATTGATTATACATTATCTTATCACGATAGTAATGTTATTTTAATTGCATTTGTTTTTAGTTATTTATCATGCCATTATATTTATGCATATCCTTCTCATTTAATTGATTAAATGTCACGTGTTCTCGATCATTTACCTTTCCATTTTGATTATGCTTATTTATTCAAGATTACTTACACTATAATTAATCCTTATTGATCATTTGATCACATTATTATTTTGTTTCCTTTCCCTAGGATTCCATGAAGATATTTTTGACTAATATACATGGATAATCTAGAATGGAAAATTTTATTGTCAAAATAAAAAAATTATATTGTAATTTTATTATTAAATTGTAATTAGTGACTTGTGTATGTATCTATTTTACCAATACTAAAAAATTATTCGGTCCTTTGGGATGAAATTCCATGTATCTTATTACAATGTAATGGTAGTAGGCACCGACTCTTGTATTCAATAATCAAGGTTTCTCTAGTTGGTATCAATATAAGTCTATTAGAAAATTTGGAAACTTGATTTAGTAAAACGTATATTAGAAAACCCTACCCTATGATAGACTTTGTAGATAAGTATAAAAGAACATCTTAGTGCTTTGGTAAGGTAGATATATGTGGTCTTTCCTAATAATAAATCCCAATTTGGATAATATCTGTCACAACCCATCCCCTAGGGCCCGTGCTATAACTACCTGAAGCCCGTCATCTATAGGACATAGGCTGGTGACTAGCACCGAGTAGGAATATCCCAAAAAAGGGAAGGCATTTTCCTTAAAACATGTACACACCCACAATGCTCAAACAATAGAATGTTAAAAAAGTGAAGGACAGTTATCACTGAGATGACTACTGAGATCACAATAAAAACTAAAAGTATAGAAGGACCAAAATACAATCAAAAAACCACAAAGGAAAGTACAACTCCCAAAATCCATCCTCTTAAGACCCCACATGAAGGGTAGGTGAAGGGTAGCTGCTTGTAGTTGTAGTAGTACGCCCATATGCCCAATTACACTGTGCACCACCTGATCTCGGTCAAACAATGCCTTCATTGAAACGTTCATCTGTCCCATCTTAGTAAGCACTGTCTGGTGCCAGACCACCATGGTCTTCATCGAAGCATTGATCACCTGCACGGGACATGACACGTGTGGGAAAAGTCTATGTAGGGGTGAGTAACACAATATTCAGTAAGGACCCCTGAAACACAAGGTAAAGGCCATTAATGAAGTTATGAACATGGTATTTTCAGCTTATGCAGGTATAATCTAATGTATTGAAAGCAATACTATTAGTCATAACACTTAACACCTTTGACTATTGAGGTACTCATCCCTAATGATTATTATGGGTTTTCTAGGTCACATAGAGATGCTCCCCACCGTGGGTATGTCGGTTCACAGAGAGCCTCTCCCCACATAGGCCATCATAGATGGTCCACACATGGATTCTTATATTTTTTCACATAGGGTCGTTAATAGATGGTCTACACAGGGATGCTTATAGCTGGTTCAAACAGTGCCACTTCTGGGTGGTTCACATAGAGCCGCTTGTGGCTAGTTCACACATGGATGCTTATTATCTAGGACTATAGGTCTAGTTAAACCCACTCATCAGCAGTCTCTGGGTCTCAGCCAGCCACAGGATTCCAAGATGTAGTACCATTTATTCTAGAATAATTTTATTCTCAATCCATTGGTTGCATCTCAACTACCACGAAATCAATATTCCCAAAGGACTCTCTCATCGCAAGGGTCCCAATTCCACAAGTAGCACATCAATCGGATGCCTGGTGTAAAAGATATTGATGTTTTAGTAGATAGGGGTTGGTTGTGTACAGACCCAGTTCGACAAGGTTGAACTGACCTGACCGACCCACCCCAGGGGTCCCACATGACTTGACCTGGTTCAGTCAATCTGACCCGGTCTAGTTGGGTATGGTCTGACCCAGTCTGATTTGGCTTCTAGTCCAGGACCATTGGGCCTTACTAGACCTGGCCTTGTTTGGTCGTGGCTTTAGCCCGCTGTGTCGCCCATTGACCTGATTTCATCTGGCTCGGCCCGCAATAAGAAGGATGGTTCCATCCTAGCCCAAGCCACCCAGCAGCCTATTTTGTCCTATCGGCCAGGACCGCATTGGCGTGCCAGCTCTTCTCTATACCATGTCGTCCATCGGCCCGGTTTGTGCCACCGGCCTCGCTCGCATGGCTGGCCAGTTTCCCCCCTACTCGGATGCCCACGAGGTGCCCAGTTTGCACTTCCCATAGCCGGCTGAGGTCGGCTGCCTCCCCCACACATTGTCTTGGACCACATGCTTGATCCTACTGTGACCCGCCAATGCAAGCCAATCCACTAACCCGGAACCCAAGTGGCACTGCCTGACTACGTTGGTCCGTTCACACGGACAGGTTCCCCCCCCCCATGGATCGTGTCTTTGTCACAGGTCCAACTTGGCGCCACAGTCAGTGGACCGCGACTCTGCACCGTGTGCGTCTCCGATGTAGCAGGGTGGCTGCATCTGCCTTCTTTTAGTCGTCGGTCTCCATGAAAGTTCCTCTTAATGCCACCACGACATGCTATCAGCGTGACACCTCCCTCCTTCCACCGCGGCTGCGGTGATGATGCCTCGTGCCCCCACTGCGACCTAGTGCCACTGTAGCGGCCACGTGCAGCCACCGCGGCTGGGTGTCGTAGTCTCTTTCCGATGCGGCGGCTGGCCTGAAGCATCTACAGACAATGAGATTCCATCTGTTATTCCATGAAGAACATGAGAGAGAGAGATGAAGTCTATCACAAATAACACCCATATGAACAACCAGCCTTTGTTTGTGTTAGTACAGAATTTTTCATGTTAGTGGGATCATGACATATAAATTATAAATCACTAATATTTAATTCTGATATCAACATGAAATTATATTTCCCAACCCTGGAATGGGAATTCAACCATGGATCAACTTTTTAGAGAGTTGATCCAAATTATTTGTTTATAGGAGGAGAGCAGGGAGAGAATTCATTAATAAATTAAACCCCAACCTGGGAAATGAGATTGTTGGAGGATAATAGTTTGTTATTGTCAATCGATCTCTGATCCTAAATCTGCTCTTCAAGGGTTTCATCATCGTCGTCCAATTTTCCAACATTAATTGTTGGAGATGTTTTCCTTCATCATTTGTGGTCTCCACCCACCAAAGCCTCATATGTAACATCCCAGATCTGGATGCCACTAATAGGTGCCCCGTACCCGATTTCCCACATGGCCTCAAGCGTATTTCCCCAAACTCCAGAGGCTATAGACTAATAGTGAGGGACTAGGTTTAGATAGTAGGAAAAATATACCCTCATTGGAAGAGTGTAACAGAGTAGAATAAATAATAACAAATAGTAGAAGCAGTAAATAGCATGCAACTGAAGTAAACACGTTAATACTGAAAGATAAAGTGAACAAGAAGGTATATGATATGAAAATGATGCAGCATGTCACATGTTCTAAGAAAACAGTGAAAATAGGATACACTACAATCAAGTACAATACAATACCAATGTACGGTAAAACAATATGAAACTCAGTAGCATCACAATCCTTGGCTTGGTCCCATGATCTCCTGCTCCTACGAAGCAATCATGTATTTGAAAAAGGGGCCTTGTCCCTATCGACACCTACAACAATATAGTATTTTGGGCCCAAAAACATCAACTAAACAGGTTGTGAGAAATAAATACTAGTAGGCAACCACCAAAGGTCTGTGTCAATATATCATTGAGTATAAAAAATAGTTGTGTACAAGGGAATGTATTTACTAGAAGGTACTCAAAAGTAAACAATCCTATAAGTCTTGTCTTCCATTTTCATTTAATAGTCAATTCAACATCTTTCTCACAGTAAAGACCTCGCCCGTAGGCACAACAAATCCTCACCCACTGGAATAACACACATCCTTACCCGCAAGCACAACCAATCCCTCCCACAGGCAGAACAATCTCGCCCACAGGCATAACAAATATAACCTGCAGGAGTAACAAATCTCACCGCAAGCATAACAAATCAAACAGGGGCAAGCCCTTATCTCAATATTCTATCATATTAAACAACACAAGCAATATTTACATTATTACATGGTTCTCAAGAAGTAACTTACGTTGGTAAACGTTCAATTAACCTAATAATTTAAAATAACCCATATTCGGGAAAATAGAGGCATAACCATGGTAATCCTAAGCCAAAAGGCCCATGAATGGTTATCCAAGGAAAATTCACCCCCGGGTGGCCCTTAATCAAAACAAATTGTCCCTTTATGCTTCAATCCATATACTTAATCACCAAAAAATCATTAGGAATTAACATGGATCAATATCTCAACCTAGATACACCCCAAATGGGGTCGCATGACACAACGGTACTTATAAACAACTTGACATTAAAAAATAATCATGAGACCACCTACCTCATCATAGTATAACTCTCCTCATCTAGCCTCGGCGTCTAATTCAAGCTATAACGGTTTAGATCTATGAAACAAGGATAATAATTCAACCTTAAATAACTTCTTATAGAATATAAATTAGGAATAACGACTCAAGATTAATCTAGATAATACCGATATGGTTCAAACTCAACTGACGATGATCGAATCAGAGTCTGGATGAAGATTTGAGAGAAGGTTTAAATTCCAGTAGTTCTTGTTCTTCAACCCGGTGAGCCCTCTATCCATTCTATCGAAAAGTGGGGATTATGTCCATTTTAAGTTAGAAAACACATATAAACATCATGTAATACCATATACACAGTATGTACATCATTTTACTGTTCATTTTGCGGATGTTTTCGATGGACATAGTTCCTGAGACCTGCCGACATGACTACATAGCGTGTACTAAGAAGTACAAGATGTGTAGTTGGTTTTTTCATCCTTTTCTTTCCAATATTCCCACACTCTATTTATTCCCATTATAAACGGCCAAAATACACGGCATTTAATTAGATTTACATAGCGTGTAACCTTGAATCAGCCCGTGTGATAGTATGATTCTAGAAATTGTCTAGTTTTCCCTTATTTTCTCAAGAAAACACAAAAGAAAAGGAAGAATTGAAAATTGTGCCTCAAAGTAAGAACCGGGTTCTTACAAACTCCCCCCCCCCCCCCTAATGAAATTTTTCCCCGAAATACCATTCCATCCGTGTTGAATAAATATCTGAGAATAACTCCAGCCACTGATAAAGTACGTCAACCTCCCTTTCCTAAGTCTCATGTTATACTCGGTCATGATTTCATAGCACCCATACGAGAGGAACTGACTGGCCTCAAAGAACTTTTGTGCTCCTGTCAACTATATGAATTGGATGCTTCTCAAATGATGCATCAACCTAAAGCTCAACCTTCTCATGTTGGAAAACCTGATATGGGTCTGAATGATAGTAGTGTAGTGGAGATACATGGAAGACATCATGCATGGCCCGGTACCTCTGAGTTAACTGTAACTAATAGGTAACCGTCCAAACTCGCTCAAGAATCTCAAACAGTCTGACATATCTAAGTGAAATTTTTCCCTATCTCCAGATCCTATTATGTCCCAACCTCGATGCGACACGTAGGAAATCTCAATCCCTGACCTCAAACTCCAAATTTCATCTACAGCTATCAATGTATGATTTTTTAAGAGACTATTTAGTAGAAATCCACTTCTGAATCAAGTTGACCTACTCAGTAGTCTCCTGGACCTGACAAGGTCTCAGTATACCTGCCTCTCCTGTTTCTAGCGAACACAAGGTTGATTGGCATTGCCTCTCATATAAAGTCTCATATGAAGACATCTTAATAGTATCATAGAAGCTATTATTATAGGAGAACTCAATAAATGGTATATGCTTATCCCATGATCCCCCAAAGTCTAGGACACATGCATGTAACATGTCCTCTAGAACCTGTATCATATGATCTAACTGGACATCAGTCTGGGGGTGGTATGTTGTGCTCAGAAGCACCTCTGTACCCAGCGCCCTCTAAAAAAATTTCCAGAAATGAGATGTAATGTGGTCATCCCAATCTGAAATGATAGAATGAGGAACCTCATGAAGTCTTACCACCTCTTGGATATATAGATTTTCTATCTCATCAACACCAAAAGAATCCTTGATCGATAAGAAGTGAGAAACCTTTCTAAGCCTATCAACAAAGACCAACATAGCATCATTGCCTCTAGGCGACCTTGGTAACCCCATCACGAAATCCATCGTGACGTCATCACACTTCCAATCAGGATTGGGTTGCAGCTATAAAAGTTCAGTTGGCCACTCATGTTCCTCCTTCACCTGCTGACAAGTGGAAAACCTTGTAACAAAACTAGATACTTCTTACTTCGTACCCACCCACCAGTACTAACAGCGTAAGTCACAGTTCATCTTGGTGACCCTGGTATGCACTTTCCAAGATCAATCATGAAACTCCTACTTCAGATCCTCGCATATATCCCATAGAACCCACACATGTCCATGGATACGTAGAAAATCATCATCGTCTATCGTCCATCCAAGAGGAGGGTCCTCACCTTCCAAACTCTCTCAGAGGACTAGGCCTTTAGAATTTGATAGCTGCCTCATCCTCACTTTGTCCAGTAGTGTAGAGGTAACTACCAAAGATGAAAGATATGTTTTCCCCTAAATTTTGTGAACCTCTAAATGCATCTCAGAGAACGAGGAAATAAGCTGCCACTCACCCCTAGCCTCCTTAACTACCTATATTTGATTCGTCCTACTCAGGGTTTCAGCCACTATATTGCCTTTGACAGGCATATAGGGAAGCTCAAAATCAAACGAATAAAGGTATTCCACCAACCATTACTGTTTCAAATTCAAATCACCCCAAGTAAAGATGTATTTGAGAATATTGTGGTCTATTTACACTACAAAATTCTCTCCCAATAAATAATATCTCCAACAGTGAAAAGAATGAACAATCAAATCCAACTCAAAATCATGTGTTGGGTAATTCCTTCCATTTGTCCAAAATTATGGGGACCCGTATGCAATAACTCGATCTCCCTACATAAGCACAGCTCCCAACCCAATACCTAATGCATCACAGTATATAGTGTAACTCCTACCTGGATATAGAAATACAAGTATCAGCACTGATGTCAAACGTCCGTTCAACTCCTGAAAGGCTGCATCACAAGAATATGACCACTCAAACTTCACACCTTTCTTATTCAAGATCATCATCGGTGCATCTAAGAATGAGAATCCCTATATAAAATGCCTGTAGTAACCAGCTAGCCCCAAGAAACTTCACACATCAAAAACTTTGTTGGGATACTCTCAGGTAACTTCTGCTCTTACCTTCTCTAGGTCCACTGATACTCCCTTCTCTGAGAAGACGTGACACAGAATGTGAATCTGATGCATCTAGAAGTGGCATTTTTTGAGCTTAGAATATAACGGATGCTCTCTTAGTGTATTCAAAATGATCTATAGATGTTTTTCATGGTTGTTTCAATTGTGAAAATATACCAGAATATCATCCAAAAAAACCACCATAAAAGAATCTAGGTAAGTATCGAACACTCATCTCATCAGTGCCTTGAAAAATATTGGCCTATTTGTGAGACCAAATGGAATAACCAAGTACTCATAGATACCATACCAACTATGAAAGGATGTACGAGGTATTTATGTTGATCGAACATGTACCTGGTGATATCTTGACCTTGGGTCAATCTAAAAGAACACTCGAGCTCCTAGAAGTTGATAAAATATGTCAGCTATCTAGGGCAAGGGATATCAGTTATTCACCATCAACTGGTTCAGTTTCTGATAGTCCACGCATAGCCTAAGAGAATCATCTACCCTTTTCACGAAAAGGACCGGTGAACAACAAGGAGAAGTATTAGGTCAGATAAAACCCTTAGCTTCTAGATCTTCTAACTTCCACTTGAGCTCTTGAAACTCCATTGTAGACATTGTGTATGGAGTAATGGATACATGTGCAGGTCTTGGAACTAGCTCGATAGTGAACTCCACCTCTCTAACTATAATTACGCCTAAGAAGTCTTCCAGGAAAAGATCCCTGAAACTATCCACCACTAGAGTGAAAACTTCCAGACATGTTCCCTAATCATCCAGATATAAACTTGCAATATGGGCTATCATTCTACCCAACAAATGATGCTCAGGTCCAGTTCTGCACACCTAGACATCCCATGCACCCTTATGTAGAAACTATCCACCCTATGGCGAAGTGAAACTCACCATGCATCAATTTCTATCAAAAAAGACATAAAAAGAAACCAACCATTCCATTTTAAGAATGAAATCAAATCTTGTCATATCGGTTCCATAGAAAGTTACACCCGCCAATCTCAAAGGGGAACTTCTTAAACTGATTCACACCTGCCTTTCTAATCCCCAATGGAGTGTCTAGAATCATAAAATCAGAATCAATATAAACACAGAGCCCAAATATTTCTAAAATAGCTACAGATATAAAACTATGTGTAGCACTAGTATCAAAAAGTGAAGAAGACAAAATAGAGGCAAATAAAATTGTACCTCTGATAGTAGAAGGTCCGGGAACCTGCTCCTTCTGGGTCTATTACACTATATAAGTCTCGCCTATACTGCATCCCTGAGACACTACTAGGATACCCTAAGTTTATCCGCCCTGTTTTGGCTGATATCCTAGGGCCTGGTTGCCATGGCTACAACCACCTCCTTGGCCTAAATGCCATGACATATTCTAGTTCCCTGACTAGTGATAAGCTGCTAACCCCACACCGGAACATTGAGCTAATTCAGACCCTATCTCAATAGTTTTTGGTGGAAACATCCTGTATTAACGTTGTAGGTGGCCCATTCTACCACAAGAACGGTACTTGACTGGGTCCATCAGACATTGTGGCCTCATGTGTCTAGCTCTTCCACACTGGTATCACCTCACCTGGCTTCCTGATGAATGTTTCTGACTTCTCCTATCCTCGTGAGAAATCTCTATAAAATGCTTCTTGCTTCCAATCGAGACAGTACCAGATCATGGTGTTGAACCACCCTGGCTTCCACCCCCATATTCTCATAGGTTTCACTTGGTAATGAGTGCTTAATTCACAATAGAAGAGACATATGGCAACCTGATGATATTCTCTTGTGATCATATGTCAAACATGGGACCATCCTCAAATATTCTAGCTTTCAAAACATCACCACCCTTCAGAATAGGTGTGAATTACTGAAGCTTGGTAATGTGGTAAAAATAGTCCATAATTTAATGTGTTCCCTACTCCAGGTGCATGAACTCCCGAGCTCGGTCGGCCCTCAGTGTCTTGGGAAAAAAATGTAGAAGGCCACCAAAAAGTCTCCCCATGTCATATCCTAATGAAACCCTTCCTGAGTCATAATATCCCACCATATCTTGGAAAAATCACGCAACATATATGTCGCGAGATTTACCCTCCTCTCAAGAGGTGTCTCCAGATTCTCAAAGATAGTCATCACTGATTATAGCCATGATTCCACAACCTGTGGTCTACCATCTCCTAAAAAAGTAGGCGCATTCTACTGCTGGAATATATACGTCAACTCTTTCATAGATGTGGAAGCATGCAGTGCTCTCTTAAAGGTCTGCATGAACCTCCCAAAGCCTTCACCAAACTGTTCATCGGCACCTACATTAGGTATAACAGCTGGTGCCATAGCTGGCACAATTGGAGGATCCATCGGTGGCCTATGGCCTACCATATGTGGAGTATGATCATAGACACTCTCCTAGCATACAGATCGTGGTTTTCATGACCATATGAATCTACAAGGTTTAAGAAAATGCCTTAGTTCAAACTTATTATCAAGGTTTCCCATTCAAAATATCCCAAACAAAATAGAAGAATACCCTCAACGTTTGGAAAAAAGGAATAACACGGCTTGTAGAAAGAATATGCAGAGTGTACCCTTAGGCTCTTACATGGTCATGTTCTATCTCCGGTCTTGCATGTATCAACCCTAAGTACATGGCATGTTCCTCAATTACACGGCATTTGCACAGGCCTATCCTCCTGGCCATATACTCTGATATGACCAG
Organism: Viscum album; assembly: GCA_963277665.1. Lineage (NCBI taxonomy): Eukaryota > Viridiplantae > Streptophyta > Magnoliopsida > Santalales > Viscaceae > Viscum > Viscum album. Next base: position 40,389,390 of record OY728150.1, read on the forward strand.
GTCCACTCGGGCTCTACCTCGGTACTCCACATGGTGTGTGTAAGCAATACACGGTGTGTTCTAATCCAAACTGCATGGCTCAGGTTTTCTCTCACATGGACCTTTACACGGTCAGGTACTACATGACATGTACTACTGGTACACAACATGTTCTTCTTAAATACATGGAACACTTTCTTCCTCAAACATAAAGAGAACACGACATGTTAGGATAAGCTACACACTGTGTATACTGGGTTTTTCAGGACAGAAACTCCGGATTTCCCTGAAAACCATTGTTCTATAGAAAATACAACCATTTGGATGCCAAATTTTGATCCGTGAGGGCCCATACTCCCCGTGAATCAAAGTTTGGTACCCAAGAAGAGCATATCATAGCACAATTATATACAAAAAAACTGAATCATGATCCACCAAATTTTGATCCAAGAGGGGCCATACACCTCATAGATCAAAGTTTTGTGTCCATTGAATTTTAACCATATCACGTAACAATAAAATTATCACAACAGTAGACATATCTTGCACGATATCTATCACAACAGTATGAAATATTTAATGCATCCTAAATGGCATGGCATGATGCATGGAATCTGATCCTAAAAACTGTTTATATGATGCATGAGATGGAATACCCTCACCTCATAAAGTTTCAACAAAATAGAACCACAATAATCCCAATAATAAAAACACAAAACTAGTATGTTTCCCAATGGTGAAATTGAATCTATTTTAATATCTCAATATACAATGGCACAATTTAATTCGAGGTAATTTGGATTTTCCCTGTACACGGGGTAGTTACTCCCAGGCATAGATAATTACCAAATTTCTTATCAATTATATCATTGTCAAATAGTAAATAAAACTAGAAAAGAACTCCTCTGATACCATATTGTAACATCATGGATCTTAATTCCATTAATAGGTGCCCCATACCCAGTTGGCCACATGGCCCCAAATGCATTTTCCAAAACACCAGAGGTTGTCGACAACTAGTGAGGATGTAAGGTGTTATAGTGAGGAAACTATACCCTCATTATTAGAGTGTAACATAGTGGAATAAATAATAACAAATAGTGGAATTGGTAAACAACATGTAACTATATTGAACAAGTGAATACTGAATGATAAAGTTAACCAGAAGACATGTGATATCAAAATGATGCAGCGTGTCATATGTTGTAAGATAAAAGCAAAAAAATGATACACTACAATCAAGTACAATAAAATACCAAAGTACGATAAAACAATATGAAAATTAGTAGCATTACAATCCTTGGCTTGGTCCCATGCTCTCCTCCTACTAAACACTAATCAAGTACCTGAAAAAGGGTCCTTTCCTATATCAACACTTGTTGTAATATAGTCTGTTTGGGCCCAAAAACATGGCCAAAACAGGGTGTGATAATGAAATCCCAGTAGGCCATCACCAAAGGTCTGTTACAATCTATCAATGAGTATACGAAGTAGTAGTGTAGAAGGTAATGTTGTAACTAGAAGGTACTCAAAAGTAAACCATCCAAAAAGTCTTGTTTTCCATTTTCATTTAATAATCAATTCAACATCTTTCCCACACGAAATTTCTCACCCTCGGGCACAAAAAAATCCTCGCCCGCGGGCATAACATACATCCTCATATACAGGAACAACCAATCCCACCCACAGGCATAACAATCTCACCCACAAACATAAAAAATCTCACTGCAGTCATAAAACATATCACCCGCAGGCATAACTAATCAAACAAGGGCATGCCCGAATCTCAGTATTCAATTATATTAAACAACACATGATATATTTACCTTATTAGATGGTTAGAAATAATAAAATTACATTAGTAAATGTTTAATTAACAAACTCATTTTAAATAACCCATAATAGGGAAAACAGAGGCATAAACATTGTTATCCTAAGTCAAAAAGTCCCAATAATGGTTATCCAAGGGAAACACACCCATGGGGTGGCCTTTAATCAAAAAAAGTAGTCATTGCATGCTTCAATCCATATAATTAATCACCTAAATATCCTTATCCATTAACATGGAGTTCATATTTCTATTGTATATGATCGTGAATCCAAGTTCACTTATATATTTTGGAAAGACCTTCAAAAGTTGTTGGGAACAGAATTAAATTTTAGTACAAATTTTCATCCTCAATCAGATAGGCAGTCAAAACGGATGATTCATACATTAGAGGATATACTTTGAGTTTATTCAATGGATTACCATGGAGTAATGGATCATCATATTGGTTTAGTTTAATTTTTTTATAATAATAGTTTTCATTCCAATATACAGTTGGAAAATTTTTAGGCATTTACAGGAAGCGATGTCTAACTCCATTATTTTGGGATGAAGTCGAAGAAAGGAATTTTATGGGACCAGAATTAGTATATAAAGTGGATGAGAATGTGAAGTTGATCCAATAATATATGAGGACAACACAGATTAGGAAGAAAATTTGTGCAAATAATAGGAGGAAAGACTTCTTTTGAGGTAGGTGATCATGTTTTTCTTAGAATCTCAAAATAGAAATGTGTTTTGTGTTTTTGGTAATAAAGGGAAGCTAAGTTCATGGTTCATTGGACATTATTAAATCATGAATAAAATTTGACCATTCAACTACTGATTAGGTTTTTCTCTATGTTTATCACAGGTACAAAATGTGTTTCATGTTTCGATGTTGAGAAAGTATGTGCAAGATTCATCCCATGTTTTGATATGAGAAACAATTTAGTAGGAAGATAATATTTCTTATGAAGAGAAACCTATTCAGATTCTTGATTGAAGATAACAAGTATTTCATAATAAGTTAGTCCACTTGGTAATGGTTTTGTAGAGAAGCCACTTGGTTGAAGAACCAACATGGGTGTCTGAAAACGCAATGAGGTAAAGGTACCCTAACTTGTTTAATAAGTAAATAAAATTGTGAGGATGCAATTTCTAGATGGTGGGGAGAATGTAACACCCCAAGGTATTAAAAATAAATTAATATGCATGAAAAAATGATTCTATAAATAATTTAACTTTATTTTAAGGGTGTAGTCATAAACTAGTCATTAAACATAATTGTTCTGCTTCTATGATTAGAATTTCAAAAAATGATCATCTATGGTTTCTATCAGTAAGTTATTCAGAGTCTAATGGAACCGACTTGATTTTTTGGTGAATAGTAACATAACCTTATAAATAGTAATATGAATAGTAATATTACCCTTATAGATTGTAAATCATATTATAATTTTATTTTCTTAATGTTATAAGATAATGAGATATTGATTAATTTTTCCTCGTGATATAAAATCAGGTATAGTTATAAAATTGTTATTTTTGGAATAAAATATGATTTTATTTAAAATTAAATTTCTCATATTTAGAAAATTATAATAAAAAAAGGAGTTCATTTTTGAATTCTACATTCTAAATAATGGTTAGGGTGTTTTTTGGTATTTTTTTGAGATATTTGAATTTTTTTGAATAGTAAAAAAATACAATTTTAAGTTTTCAGCATGATTAATGACCTAATAATGATGTAGTAATGATGTAATAATTTTGTTCAACTCCTGAGGATTAAAATATGATATGAGGTGTACCCAGTGGCCAATACCATGGGAAAAACCCATGGGTAAGCCTATGGATTTTCAAATACCACTAATGAGGTGTCCTTTCAAATTAATCAAAAACTCCATCACTTTCACTATAAATACCACCCTAACCCCCCTCTTCCTATCACAACTCTCAAGATTTGAATTTTTTTAAATTATTCCCAATCCCATTCCCTATGATATTCTCCATGTACAATACCTTTGGGTCTCACTGAAAGGCCAAAACCAAGGGCCTTAAGCAGGGTCTCAAGGAGAAGAGATCATGATGTAAAGATCCTCTTTCATTTTCTTGTGTTTTATTTTCAGTTATTTTCTTTTCTTATACTCTCTTCACATCACCTTATAAAATAGGAATTAAATCTCCAATATTATATATATTCTATATTTTTATCATGTTTATGGAAAAAATCTTCATCATTCTTCCTCCCTTCTTCCTCTTATTCTAAAAATAAATACATCATTCAAGATGTGTAAATTTACCAACATCGTGGACGATGTGTCTTAAATTTCCATTACATACATCAAATATGGTTGTAAAACCTTTTTAATGGTTGAAACTGATTTTAAAGTGTATTATATTGCCTCTCTTATGTTCTTTAATTAACTTACATTCATAATATTAAAGTTATATGATTAATCAAGTTTGTGATTATTGAAGAACTTCCAAAATGAGATAGAAAATGTTAATAATGATTTATCTAATGACTCATCCTCATACCATATAACCTAAATAATTTATGGCTTCATTTAATATTATAGAATCATATTAACACCATTTTTTCTACTTCTAGAGTTTCTCTTCCATTTTACATGAAAATATTTTTTCAACCGACCATGGAAATCATGTGAAGCACGCACCCAAAACAATGGAAATAACAAAATAATATTTATAAATGGGTCAAATAATGTTATAAAATGATCATATATGGTTTTATAAACATGAATATGTTACTGTAAAAAATTAATAACTCTCTTTAAACCATTATATAGGTGGTATAAACAATTTTTATGTAAGAAGAACCCAATGTAAGGGAATTCTTAACCCAATTTTCTTTCATTGGGTTAACCTTCTACTTCATTAATTAATTGTTACTGAAATTATTTGTGTAATTAATTTTGATTATATTATGTTGTATTATGTGGATTTATATTGTATACACATAATATTTCATTTTATTAATTCTCACATCAATTATATGATATTTTTAAGGAACTCTTCTTTAAAAATACTCTTTTGAAATTATATTTTACAAAATTTAAAAGCATTGTTTTAATGAAATTATCCTCATTTTATGATTATGTTCTAGTTGTTGGTCATTTTTTATGATGAAGGGTGGGAAATATATCTTTGTCTAATGTATTGGGTATATGTAAGTTGGAGGTAAGCTGTATGGTTACTCTAAGTGTAACTGTGTTGGTTAGACCATATGGTAGCCATGAGGGGTACATTGTAAGGTAGCCATGAGGGTTACAAATCATAAGGTATCCATGACTGTTAAAATATAAGTAAATTATTCCCCAATATACCCTTATTGTTTTATATATATTCTTTAATGTTTTATGGAAATCTTATGATTCACCAAGTAAGTATTTATGGTTGAGAAGTATGACTTGTGAAAATGATTTCATATGTTAATAATTATTTATTTACTAATGGGTTCTTTCCTTCTTTTTATGTCCCTTATTGAACTTTTTATGCTCATACCATGTTTTAAATGTTTTTCATAGGTCATAAGGATGTGTAATAGAAATAATGAGGTTAAGTTAAATTTTATGAATATTTTTCAAAGAAATCATGTTGTTGTTTGTGTGAAAACTTTTATGTTTTAGAATAAATTGATATTGTTTTAATGGAAACCACTTTGTATTCTTATGGGTTGATTTTTATGATTTGTCTCCTAACTTCCTAAAAAACTAAATCAAAAAGATATTTCAGAATTTAAGTAAGGTAAATCTAGTTGAAATAGTTATATTATGTAATTTTTAATATCGGGTCCTTGTAAAATAAATATAGTTTATACTTCTCATGGGTGAAGTATAAAAATTTTGTGTTGAATAAATTGTGAATTGAATATTAAAATATTATTTTATCTCTGATAGTATTTGGAAAAAAGATGTTTTTCAAAAAGGAAAATGAGAGGTAGACTAAAATTTATATTGAAGAATTATTAGGAGTTTACTTTATCTTATAATCATATAGTCATACATCTTTTATACTATGATCTAGACATTTTTTTCAATATTTTTACGAAGAAAGGGAACCATGATAATTAAGAGGTATATTTTAAGAAATATAATTTAGTTTTTCATGTCTAATTCTAGAGAAAATATAATTTTTTTGGAATATTTAGATGATTATTGGGTTAGAGATATTGTGGTTTAAAAATATAAAAGTAGAAGAAAATTTTATATTGTTAGAAATCACATTAAATGGTTAATTAAGAAATGAGATTTTTTTTCATTGATCCCAATAGAGGTAGAGTATACCTCATTCATAAAATATTGTTTGAAAGTTATTTTGATGGATTAATAGTTGGAAGATATCAATGAAGTGGTGAAATAGACAATAATGATTTAGTGAGACAAAAAAATTGCTATTGTGTGGACTAAAAAACTAGTACAACACTATAATAAGAAGAATATTGAGATGAAGTATCATTTCATAAAAGGGAAGGTAGAGGATAAATTTATATAACTATTATTTATTAGACTTCACAATTAGGTGGTAGACATAATCACTAAACCATTAGTGGTACATGTGATTAAAATGTATAGGTTATGCCTTGAAGTTAAACCTCTCTCCTTAAATTAATAAGGTTTTAATGCCCCATACTAATTATATTTAATATTGTATTTTTTTATAATTTCAATATATAGGATATTATCTTTTAGTGCAGTAATAAAACGTGGGTAGATACCATTAATTGAGCATTATAAGATGTAAAGGATTCATCTTGTTTTATGGAAATCACAACATCACTTAATTATCTCTTTTATATCCTAAAATGATACTTGACCAATATAGTCTTTGATACTTAGTTAAACAAAATTTTATTTTAGATACAATTCTTAAACAATTTTCATTTTAGAGTTAAATGGGGTCTATGATTGAAATTTAAGAACGAATTACTCAAGTAGGAGAGTGTATCTTGGGGGAGTGATTATTACGTTGGATTTTATTATCAAAGATGATGAATAATGATCATAGGATTAAAATATATGGGATTATTTTATAATTTTTTATGGTTGAAAACAAAATCCAAAAGGGGGGTTGTTACAACCAGAAGATGTTTTTCTTTCGTTTGTTATCAATGTGATGTTGGGTTCAAATTTTTACTAATTAGAAGTTAATTAGAAACCATAAAAGGTTCCATGATGTGTGTTACAGATATTTGGGTAAATATTTTAAAAATTAAATAAATGACATAGGTCAAACCATGACAAAAATGTCACACTATAAATTAATTTAGGGTTCAAAAATGGAAAAGTAATCACTTTTAAGACATGAGTTCAACTTTATAAGGTTGATACATGTTGTGACATAGATGTTATATTTTAATGGATACTCGAGTATATTATGGAGATTATAGATATTAAAGAGATGTCGAGTTACAAAGTTTTTACGTCATGAAGCATGTAAGTATATTTTCAAGGATACTAACTATTGGACCATACTGTTATGGATATAATAGCACACTACGAATGATATTTTAAAAAAATTAGTGTTTCTAGTATTACATCCCTAAAATCACACACTAAAATCTAGTTCTAAAATAAAATATCTACAATTATGGACTTGATATCAATAAACATAAAAAAAAATAACCATTGAAAACATATTTATTCCAAAGGAAATATTGGATTGCTTATATACCCAATGTCCTTTTAGGTTTAGAGTTCTAGAGAATTAGGGAAAATCATACAGAATAACTTATATACATAGACATGAAGTTCATAAAAATATAAACTATATCCTAATAATTTATTTATCTATAATAAATTTATTATTTAGAAAATACATAAAACTTTCTTCATAACCTGTTGAAATGTAAAACATAAGAACGGTGATCTCTAAAAATTTGTATGGGTGAATATAAGCATTAATAAATAAATGTCATCAATGAGTTTAATATGAGAATAAATTTATGATGACATAATCAAAGTACATGATAATAACATTAGATAATTCATAACCATAAAACATGGGTCCTAAATCATGTGATGTGGAGTAAATATTTTACATAATATAAGATTTATATAAGTCAACAATCATGATCCATGTGAGAAAAATACTTAAATAAAGGATCTATTTGAACACATAACATGCATTGAAAAACAATATAGATATCTTGGAACATGAAACATTCATCATGGAATTACCTAAATAGATAATTATCATATCTCTTAGTAGTAACCTATAAATATTAAACTTTATAGTATCTTGGGAGTATCTTACTTCCAGTTAAATTTGTCTCATTTCCCAACGCACTAGAGGGATATGACATACTCACTCATGCTTGGTTTGTAAAATAACGACCCACAATTGATTTATACCAAAACCAACCATCCATTTATTATAATATAACCACACATAAATAATCCATAAATATGTACAAGCACCATTAATGAGAAAAACAATTATAATCTTGCACATTTCCACATAATAATATTTATTATTCATTCATAGGTTGATTTTCCTGTAGAAAATAAATGGATTCCATGAAAAGTCTTATTAATATAATCATAATCCATATATATAAATAATAAGTATGGTATCATTACAACATATCCCTAGTAGATTTTATGTTGCATCAAGGTTTTCTTCCATTTATTAATATAAGTACCATAAAAATATGTTTTAATTAAGTTCTTCGCCTACTTGGGAAACTAACACCATAAGCACAAACTAAGGAAAAGAATCCCTCCAAATATCAATTTAAACATTCACACCTGGTTCTCTTGTAAAGTCACAACAACAAAGGGATAAGTGAGATCCCTCGAAGTACTGGAACCAAAGAAACCCCCGAGACACTACCCCGTGTCCCCCAAAACGGTTTCTCATCAACAGAGGATCCCACCCCAATTCGTGATATAAACAAGGTAACCACCCGGTCTTAAAACTCACAACCACTGAATCCATAACAACAGGGGATCCCATCCCCAATCTCGCAACCACCAAGAGTATAAAAAAATAGGGGATCCCATCCCCTCCCACATCTCCAGCAACCGGACCGTGAAAGAAGAACAACCAAACCACTACCACCAACACAGAGCAGGGCCATGCCGGTATTTTCAGATTTATAAGATTTAACACACTCCATGATTTCAATTTTCGTGTGCTTTAACCGAGGGTTATCACAGAAGGATTGATCCTGGTGCTTTCAATTTATTTAGCCGGGTGTACGTGATTAACCAATTTCCTTTTTATAGCAGGAGTTCATAACCACAAAAGATCCATTTAAAACATCACCAGGGGTTCATTAGTGCACAGAGAAAGACCACCAATGGCCATTATTTTCAGTAGGCGTAAGCCCGCACAATTCAGAAAGATGATCATAACATAAAACAGCATCAACGATCACATCCCCCCTTCTTTCTTTATAGAATATGTTCATTATCTTTATTTAGGTCTGTTTTATCCAATTCTACAGAATCAAAAGCATTCCCACCCCTCATGATACACAAAAAGGGAGAGACGAAGGAGAAATTCCCTACTTGTTGATCAATTATCGATGCTAAGTTGAAGGAGAGATAATGTCCCACAAAATGATTTCTCATCAACAGAGGATCCCACCCCAATTCGTGATTCCAGGAGGACTTCAGGGATCACACAGGACCATACTAGCAGGGACCTTTGGGGCAGTTGCAGTTGTTGTTTTCCTTTGTTTGGTAGTTACCCTTTTAGTCACTTTTTTACTTTGGGGATTCTACTTTTGGAACATGCATGTGGGAATGGTTTACTTTTGTCTTTACTTTTCTTTTATTTTTGGTGTTATTGGGTTTCATCATCTTATCTTCCGATCCTATAAAACAAAAGGGGGTAATGCCTTCCATTTGTGTGTAATTTCCATACCCTTGGTGCTAGTCGCCACTCCGGGACCTATAGAAGGTGGGTTTCGGGGGTCATTATCTCTCCTTCAACTTAAAGAAGGAAGGTCTTGGAAATCTGCTAACCTTTCCCTCCTTCTGGTGAAGGAGGGTCGTGACAGAATGGTATCAGAGTGAAATAAAGATAATGAATGGATTCTATAAATAAAGAAGGGGGGTTGTGATCGTTGATGCTATTTTATGTTATGATCATCTTTATGAATTGTGAGGGCTTATGCCTAATGAAAATCATGGTCGTTGGTGGTCTTTCTCTATGCACTAATGAACCCCTGGTGATGCTTTAAATGGCTCGTTTGTAGTTGTGAACTCCTTCTGTAAAAATGAAATCGGTTAATCACGTACACCCGGCTAAATAAATTGAAAGCACCATGATCAATCCTTCTGTGATAACCCCCAGTTAAAGCACTCGGAAATTGAAATCATGGAGTGTGTTAAATCTTATAAATCTGAAAATACCGATATGGCCCTGCTCTGTGTTGGTGGTAGTGGTTTGGTTGTTCTTCTTTCACAGTCCGGTTGCTGGAGATGTGTGAGGGGATGGGATCCCCTGTTTTTTATACTCTCGGTGGTTGCGAGATTGGGGATGAGATCCCCTGTTGTTATGGATTCAGTGGTTGTGAGTTTTAAGACCGGGTGGTTACCTTGTTTATATAAGTAGGGTGAGCATACAAGTACACTCAGTAGGAAAAACCAAAGACTCTCATGCACAAGTGGGGGAACGTACTAAAGTCTCATGAGAAAAAGAGTAAACCAAACACCTAACAAGGCAAACTATACACCCAAGCCTCACCAAGGCACACTCCCCAAATAACGCAAGTCAAGTAATATATATAATAAGAGCACATCGATGTTTGGGTACCCCGCACCACTTTCCCACTGGTTATTGAGACATCCAACGCATCGAACCAATACCACCATTCTCGCCGCAGTCCCACTGCCACACCCGCCCGCACACACCTGGGCCACAACCGCACGCAGTCCCACTGCCGAATCCCGCCCGCAAACACATGGGCCACAACTATCACACGTAACCGCGCCTGCAAACACCTAGGACAAAACAACCATCGATATGCCCAAAGACACCTGGGCTAGAAGATCCACTGCCACGCCTGAAGACACCAGGGCCTCATCCCGAAGATACATGGGAAACTACCTTCCCGCACACACCTGGTCCATAACCACCAAACTACCCCGCCCGAAGGTTCTTGGGCTAATAATGGACCTCAGGCCATCACAGCCTACCCGAAGATACTTGGACTATCTAGTAAAGGGAGCAGAAAAGGAGCTAATAACCAGCCACTAATAATAGTGTTGGGAAAAACACCCTCCCCCATGAAATGGGGGTGTTCGGCACTAAGTGCTCAACTTGGATGGGGCACGAATAAGAAACACAAAACTACAAGTATATATATAGGTAACAAGAACTCTCCCAAGTTTAGGTTTTTCTACAACCAGCCTAAAGAACACAAACAGCACTCAGTCCGAGTCGCAACTCTCTCCAACAAAACCCATTTGTCCCATTCATCTTCATGTTCAGTAATGATGTTTAATTAAGTTCTGCACCTACTTGGGTAACTAACACCATAATCACAAACTAAGGAAAAAAATCCCGCCAAACGTCAATTTAAACATTCACACCCGGTTCTATTGTAAAGTCACAACAACAAAGGGATAAGTGAGATCCCTCGAAGTACTGGAACCAAAGAAACCCCCAAGACACTACCCCGTGTCCCCCAAAATGGTTTCTCATCAACAGAGGATCCCACCCCAATTCGTGATATAAATAAGGTAACCACCCGGTCTTAAAACTCACAACCACTGAATCCATAACAACAGGGGATCCCATCCCCAATCTCGCAACCACCGATAGTATAAAAAAATAGGGGATCCCATCCCCTCCCACATCTCCAGCAACCGGACCGTGAAAGAAGAACAACAAAACCACTACCACCAACACAGATCAGGGCCATGCTGGTATTTTCAGATTTATAAGATTTAACACACTCCATGATTTCAATTTCTATGTGCTTTAACCGGGGTTTATCACAGAAGGATTGATCCTAGTGCTTTCAATTTATTTAGTCAGGTGTACGCAATTAACCAATTTCCTTTTTACAGCAGGAGTTCACAACCACAAACGAGCCATTTAAAACATCACCAGGGGTTCATTAGTGCACAGAGAAAGACCACAAACGGCCATGATTTTCAGTAGGCGTAAGCCCAAACAATTCAGAAAGATGATCATAACATAAAACAGCATCAACGATCACAGCCCCCCTTCTTTCTTTATAGAATTTGTTAATTATCTTTATTTAGGTCTGGTTTATCCAATTCTACAGAATCAAAAGCATGCCCACCCCGCATGATACACAAAAAGGGAGAGACGAAGGATAAATTCCCTACTTGTTGATCAATGATCAATGCTAAGTTGAAGGAGAGATAATGACCCCCGAAAATGGTTTCTCGTCAATAGAGGATCCCAACCCAATTCGTGATATAAACAAGGTAACCAGTCACTTTGAAAATAACATTTGAAAACAAATAATTTCAATAATATTAGGAAAATTATTTTACTTTAAAAGATATAATGAAAATTTTATTTGATTAATTAGATAATTAATTTTATAACATAGTTAAAATTTTCTTCCATGTTGTAATAATTAAAATATAGATTTTTTCCACGCCTTTGGTAAAATGTTGTTCAGAAAATGATAAGAATATTATTTTTAAATATTTTTTTGTAAAATGTGTAACTTAGGTTAAAAAAAAATTAATAAATCCTTTTATGATTTTTGAAATATTCTTGATTTTTTTTGAACAAATGTATATAGAAGAAAGAGGTTTTTTGGCCAAATGATAAGAGATAAGGTTGAATTTTCTTATAAACATTTTCTGAACAATTTTAGGTACCAAAGAGAAAAAAAATGAATCTTAAACATAAATATTACATAAATAATACAAGGATAAAATAAATTAAATGAATTTATAAAATATTTGTCATATAATTTTTCAATGGAAATTAAAGTATAAAAAAACCTGAATAAAATGGTATTAAAACATAAACCCCTTACCACTTTGGTAGATTTTAAATTTGTATACCCATGAAAGAATAAAATTAAATAAAACTTTAAATATCATGAAGATAATGATATTCATGATACTAAATTTAAAATTTGTAATATATTTAACTCATTAAATAATATAGTTGAATAACGTAAACGTATATCCCAAAGAAAGAAAATTTGAGAAGAATTTCCCTTACAAAGATCATATCATTTAATTAGGAATTAATAAATGGGGAGATTATGTGTAACAATTGTAAATACAAAATAAAATAATGGAAAACATTTCATAAGTAAAAAAAATTCATTTCACGTGTAATATTTTCTTAATATATTCATAGAATTATTGATATAACTCGTTTAGTTTAAAAAACGCTTTACCACTTGGTAACTTTCAAGTCAAACCACCCTTAATGAAATAATTTGAATTGATGCTTAAAATACTATGATGTATGAAATATTAATGATATAGCATATTTAAATGGGAAATATATACAACATATAAAATAAACTAAGTTCCTAACATTAAGATATACCTCAATGAAGAGAAATTTAGATGAAACCCCTTACCTCAATCCAGAATTTCCATGTATGTCCTTTAACTCATATATAATAAACATATACTAATTTTTTAGTTATTTATGAACCTTTTTAAGGTTTATTAATTTATCATTAAACTATTAATTTTTTATTTTTCAATTAAATATGTTACTACTTAATCTATTATTTCCATATGAGGTGTTTTAAGGACATTTGGTTCATAATTTCAAAATGATTTTGGGATGTTAATATGGGACAATGAGGTTATTGTTACATCATATTTAGAATAATAATAATTTTTTAATTATCATTTGTATAAATAAATTATACTTTTAAAACTAACCATGAATCATGAATATGAAAAATGGATTACTTTACAATCCTGGAGAAGGTAGGTCATACGTATGCATGAGTAACGTTTCCACTTTTAAATGAACAGGATAGAAAGATGGTAAGAATTATTTTATATATTAATAAATATAATTATATCGTAACTTGTATGTTATTTCATTAAATATACTTACATATACTATCTATGTGTTTTAGTAATGAAAAATGAATCGCATCACTTCGCTGAGGGGGTAATCGACACATAGCCCGAATGGCCCGAAGGCCTTATTTTTTTTATTATAGATAATCCCCCTTTTAAGGTTTGAAGGGGAACCCGTACATGACCCGTAGGTCCAAGGCACAAGGCCTGACATGACCTGTAATACATGACCCGAAGGACCAGAGGCATACCATGCCCATTACATGACCCGTAGGCCCAGCCCACTAGAACTTCCCCTCCCCGGCGTCTTGAATCATTGATCTCCTTAGCTCCCCACCATGCATTGCTAATCGGCTAGCATTGCCTCGTACAAAGCTGCATAGTGCCTGGTCCCGATGGCGGCTGGCATACCCTCTCATTCTTCCAATCTAGTTAGCTCTTCATTTGGTGGCTACTACTCATGTTGCTCTGATCCTCTTATGGGGCCCGTTTTATGTGAACTGGGCTACTCCATGGTCTACGTGACCCGAAGGCCCTATGGCCCGAAGGCCTTTGATGACCCGAAGACCCTGGAGACCCGTAGGCCCAAACCGGTGGCCTGAAGGCCCAAATAGGGTGAATAGTTCCGGTTGCTACAGTACCATGTAGTGACTGCTACATTACTGCTACAGTAACCTGGAAATTCGCCTCCACCTAGTTTTGAACCCGGGTCTCTTGGATGCCAAGCAGGAGCCCTTACCACTCAGGTACGGGCTCATTTGCGGTAATCGACACATACGCGTGAAGGACATTATCATTTTTCAATAAATAGAAGAATAAAAAAAATTGATGACATATTTTATTTATATACTTATAATAATTTCATTAATATGATATATATACTTCAAATATATCATTATAATAATATGTGATAGGTTCTGATGGAAAACAATTACATCAATTAGTGAGGCAGTAGTCATCCGTACACAAGAACTATGGTTTCATTTCCCAGTTGATGGAAGAGAAGATAGATATAGGTTATGAGACTAATATAATAAAATATCAGTATATGTATTTTACTGGTTATATAATTTCATAATGGTTGAATATTTTTTGAATGTGTTAGAAGAGTAAATAAATCTAAAACATTCAGTTAAAAGTTGTACCACTTCTTCGAACAACCTCCTCTGAATTCCACATTAATCAATATAAGGATTGTATTATTCCCAAAATAAGACCTATATATCATTGGTAGGGGTTTTAATAATAAATTAGTATATTTATTCTATGATATATAGTGCTCAAAATGTGTGAAGAATATATAAGAGTATGTGATCATTTATAAGTGAGGGAGGGGAATTCTTCGATTTTTTAAAGTATTTAATTAATATAAATTAATTTTCATTTTAATGTAGCCTAAAATTTATATAATTAAAATATTTTATGAGTATGAATTAAAATAATCTCATAAAATAAAATATAGATATGTTTTGATAATTTTTTCACACTTATCTCTTTGTTTTAATCACTCATTAACGCTTCTGATAATTACCATGATATGAATGTTTTTTACTATTTTGGGGTCATGAAAGTTACTAAAAAATTTAAAATGACACATAAATTGACCACGATTGATATATTAAACTATATACTATTCAATTATATGAATATATTATTTTTATTAATTTTAAATCATTTTATAAAATATTGTTTATTAATAATATCATTAATATCATTTTTGGAAGTACATGAAATATTATAATATAATATGTGAATAATTAATGTAAAATGGTTAGAAACTGAAATGGAATTAAATATAGTTAATATTATGGTATAAATTTAATCATTTGATAAAATTTATATGTCAATATTTCAATTTAAAACTTATATTTTTGTTTACTTCCTTTGTTAACCAATTTTAACCTCGACCATGGTAATGACTTTTTTAGTATTAAAAGGCTATAATTTTAATTATAATGTAAAAATTATATCATAAATGGAAAAGTTATAAAATTAAAACCATTTTTCATTATAATTTTTCAATTTCAAGGTTTTTATAATTTTTAATAATTTAATAAAATATTATTTATCAGAAAATATCATTAATGTCATTTCTGAAACTATTCCTTTACTTTGACTTTAATGATATGAAGATGGAAATTTATTTCCATCATAAAAATTTAGAACATACCCTAAAATACTTTATCTTACTATAAAATTCATCTGATTCTATAATTCACCTAAAAAATTACTTTTAGAGTTTTTAAAATCATTTACTTTATTTTTCTACTGCTTGCACAAGCACTATTTCAGCATTACATAAGCATTTAAGGTAATTATTTCAAAACTAAATATTAAAAATAAATTAAATTAATAAAATTAATTTTATTTAGATAAATATAAATTTTATATTAATTAAACTTTTATATTTTCACACATCTATGTCATGAAAATTTATTTTACATGTAATTTTGACAATTATAGCTATTTAAAATAATTGTGCAAGAATTTGGATATGATATTTTTTATATCAATACAAAATTAATATATATACATAAAAATCAAAACAAATAATACATATTTATTAAAAAAATTATATAAGAGACTTTTTACTTCTTAAATATTATATTTTGGACAACAAATTTTACTTTTCTAATGTTGTGCAATCACTGCATTGGCATTAAAAATGATTTTCAAATTTATACAAAAATAAATTATAATTTATATGTTTTGAAATATTTTGGAGTGTATTTTTAATATATTGTCATGAATTATTAATTTCATAAGTTTAATAATTTTTTACATCATATTTATGTCATTAAAATATCATAAAATATATCAGATTTCATAAAAATTGTATTTTTTTACTATTCACTAAAAATTCAAATTCATCAAAAAATATAAAAAAATAATCCTAGGAAAAAATTTCATTTCTAAATAAAAAAATTAATTCCATTTCTTCAACTTAAATTTATATATGTGACATAAACTACTTTTAATATAAATACATTAATTGTAATGAAAAACGGTTTTTAGCCAAATTAGTTTTAAGCCCAAAAATGAACTTATTCCAAAATAAACTATAAAAATAGTTCCTATGTAATTAATTATATTATTTCTAAAAAATTTGGTATATATTAATTTAGACTATATTCAAATAATAATAGGGATTTTTAATGAAACTAAATTACTATTCTGCAAAAAACGGTATTTTTTACTATTCAAAAAAAATCAATCATTTTAGAAAATCCCAAAATTTGCAGTTTTACATCCCCATTTCCAATTTAATAAATCGCATCCAATATTTTTTAACTTGTTATAAAAAATCAAGGTTTTACATTTTAAAAATCCTTTTTTGAAAACACAACTCCTTAAAAGGATTAATAAAAATTAATTTTGAAAAGAATGATATAAAAATATAAAGATCCTCTAGAATAACAGATAACTATATTTCTAAATAGGTATGGAAACTGATATAGAATATAGTCATGAGAGTATAGATGACCAAAAAAAATAAATTAATAATGGATTAATAAGACCATCAATTCATTGGAAATAAAGGCAATATGATAACATGTTTATTTAAAGAACCTTTTCCTAGAGTTGAGGAGTTTATTTACCATTTCTACTAAAAAATAAATAAACATACTTACTTTACAATTATAATTCCATCCTTTAATAAATTTCCACCACAATCTCATCTTTATCTACAATCACTGAGTATACAAGTTGATTTTATCATTATTAAAGCACTGGAAATCTTCAATTAGATCACATAATCCAAAAAAGTGTAAAAATCTATTCCTCCTATATTTTTAAATTAAGAAAAATTAAACTAGTTATAAAAAGTTAATAAAAATTAAAAAAAATTATAAATATTTATATAAATAAATAATACACTAATCTCTAAAATCCATCAACATCCAAAGAGGTTCAACAGATATCATTCAAAAAATTAATAACCTTCTATTCCAAATAGCCTCAATAACCTCAACATTAAACGAAATTTAAAGAATAGATTTTATCTCATACATTTTAATAAATTTAATATCATCCTTTCAAAATAATAATTTGTGTTAAACCTAAGGGTAATATATACCTTAACCCAATAAAACATCTCTCAAAAATATCATTAATAACATTAAAATATAGTCACTTAAAATCTCAAAAGGGGCGTCTAAGAAATTGAACTTATGTTCATCCTTATAATTGAAAACCCATTATAGTATTCATAACTCTTAAGATAACCTCACATTAAAACACCATAATATCATATTTTTTCAAAAACATACTCTGATACCAATTATAATTACACTGACCCCAGACACCCAAATCTAGTGCTAGAACATAATATTTTTATTTTTTACTTTTATACTGAAAAAAATATCCAATTTTATCCCTTAAAAATATATAACATCAAAAGGAAATATCAGATCACTTACTTACCCAAGTATCTTTTTTATAGTTTTAGATAATTAGGACATACTCTTACATAACAAATTGGATATATAAACAAGTAGTTCATAAAAATATGCATCATATCTCACTATGTTCTACACATCTAGTAACCTTATTTGTTATAACCAACATAAATCATTTCATTAAAACTTTAGGAAATGGAAATCATATAAGGGTGTGAACAAACTCTTAGTAAGGGTAAACATAATCATTAACAAATTAATTTCATTAATTAATATAATATAAGAAAAGGGGTATAATGACATACTGAAAGAAAATGATCATAAAATAAGAGAATTGATACCCATAAAATATGGATTATAAATCATGGGATATGAAATATAGTTTTAACATAATACAAGATTAATATAATTTAAAAATATAAATCCATGTTAAATGAATCTTGTTACAAAGGACCTATTAGAACCCATAATAAGCATTGAAAACTTTGTAGGTATCTTCGAACACTAAAAATTCATAATAGAATTACCAAAAAAAAGATAATTCCCATATCTATTTGGGGTAAACTATAACTAGTAAAATATATCATGTATTAGGTGTTACAAAACTCAGTCATCTCTTAGGAGTAACTTTCATTCAATTCACTCTGTATAATTACCCAATTCATTGAAGAGGTATAAGATACACACATTTCCTTAGTTTATAACATAACCACCCATACTTGGTATATAATAGAACCACTCATCATTGGTATATAATAGAACCACCCGTAAATCATCTATATATATTTACAAGTACAATAGAATTGGGAAAACAATTAAAATCATGTACTTTTCTATATAATAATAACCATCGTTCATTCTTAGCTTGATTTTCCCATCGAAAAGATTCAATTATCCTGAAAATCTCTTTGAAACAATCACATTCCATCCAGATCAATAAGAAGGATTGTATCATTACAACATATACCTACAATATCAAAAGTTACATTAATATTTGTTCACACTAATTAATATAAATACCATAAATGTGTCATTAAAATAATTATTGCAGAAAACACCCTTTCCAATTTTAAAATAAATTTTAAAAACTAAAAATTTCAAGAATATTAAAAAAATTATTCTCTTTGAAAATAAACATAAAACATTTTAAAGTAATATTGAATTCAATGATTGGTTATGTTAGTGAATATTTTATTTCATGTTGAAATTGTTAAAATAGAGATATATATTCACACCATTGGAAAAAAACACCTTATTCTGAAAACAACAAGAAGAATATTCCTAATCCTTTTTTAAAAAACATAAAAAATCAGTTAAAAATGAATTCAAAAAATTATTTAATAATATTAAAAATATTCTTTAAAATATTTTTGAAAACATAGATATGGAATAAAAAGTTTTTCTAACTAATAGAGGAGAAATAAGGTAAGATTTTCTTAAAAAACTTATGAACCATTTTGAGTATAGAAGAGAGAAAAGTCGTACATTGAAATAAAAATTCTATAAATATCCATATGATAAGAAACTTTTAATGGTTTTATAAAATAAGGATCAAATATTTTCTTAATAATAATTCAGGCATACACAATTCTAATTCAAAATGGGATTGAAACATAAACCCCTTACCACTTTTGACCATTTTGAATCATATTCCCCATTAAAGAGTAACCTAAAATGAATCTCTAAATATCTTGAACATAAATAGATTCATGTTACAAATTTAAAAGGGGAATTATCTGAACCTCACAAATTAAGATAGGAGTATAACCTAAATGTATATCCAAATGAAGGAAAATTTGGGACGAATAACCCTTATATTGATCATATCATTCAATCGAGAATTAATCAATGGATATATTATGTGTAAAAAAATTTAATACATAAAAATTGTATAAATAAATAATAAATAAATCATAAATAAAACAAAAGTTAAATAACACCTAATATTGGAATAATATAATCAATGAAGAAGTGATATAGCTCATTGAGTGAAAGAAACTCCTTACCAATTGGTAGATTTCAAGTCAAATCCCCATGGATGAAATAATTTGAATTAAAACATAAAATAACATGAATTTTTAATGATTAATTATATAAAATGTATAAAGGATAAACATATACACCATATAAAACAAATTAGGCACAATAAAGTAAAAAATTCCTCAGGATAAATGGAGACAAAATACCTTACCTTGAGTCCAGAAATTCCATATATGTCCTCTAACTCATATATAATAAAGTTAAATCAACTTTTTTATTTTTTTAATAACATTTTATATGTAAATTAATTTATTATTAATCCATTTATTCATTTGTTTCAATGAAATATTCCATTACATAATCTGTTATGTCTACATCGAGTGTTTTGTGGACGTTTAGTTCATAATATCAAAATGACTTTGGTATGTTCATCGAGGACAAAGAGGTCATTATTCCATAATTTAAAAAATAATAATCAAGAAATATTTTCATTTTTATACATAAATTAAAATTTTAAAACCAACCATGAATGATCTTTATGAAAAATGAATTATGTTACAATCATGGAGATGGTATTCCATACGTACTCATGAGTAATATTTCCATTTTTAAAAGAACTTGGTGGAAAGAAGTTAAGTATTATTTTATATTTATATAATAATTATTATATCACAAATTTAATATTATTTCTTGAAATAAACTTATATATACCAACCATGTGTGTTTTTGATGAAAAACAAATCACATTGTTTCGTTGAGGTTGTAATCCACTAGTACACACTCATGATTTTCTCACTTTCTAATAGATGAAAAAGCAAGAAAATATATGATATTTTATATTTAAAAATTTATATTTATGTAATTAATATCATATATATTTTAAATACATCATTATAACCATCCTTGATAGGTGTTTTGAGAAAGTGAATTATGTCAGTTTGTGAGGTGGTAGTCCATAGTACACACTAATGATGGTTCATTTCCCATTTGATTGAAGAGGAGATGGATATCAGTTATGGAATTAACATAATAATATATAATTATATATAATATAATTAATATTTTATTTCTTCATGGTTTTAGAATATTTGTAGTAAATATAATATTAAATAAACCTAAAACATTCGGTTAAACGCTATATGTTTTCATCAAACAACATCCTTTTCATTATATATGAATCCCACTAAAGAAGGTATTCTCCCAAAAATAAGATGTCAAGAACATGTTAATGGATTTATTAAGGGGTTTTTTTTGGGTATGTTTGATCTAGAGTGCTAAGAAGTTGTGATGAAGGGAGAGAAGGAGGTGAAAATTTATAATTGAGGGAGGGGTATTCTCATAGTTTGCTAAAGTATTAAATTAATATAATTAAATTTCTTGTTAATGTGGAAACAAATTGATATAATTAGAATATAGGATTATTATGTGTCAAAATAATCTCATATAATAATATTTTGACAAGTTTAGATTATGTGTTTGGTCGTATCTATTTGTTTTAACCTCTGTTAACTCTTTTAACAATTACCATGATATCAGTGTTTCTTACTCTTTAGGGGTCAATAAAGATACTAAAAAAGACAAAATTACCCATATATTGACAATGGTTGATATTTTTTACCATATCTCATTCATGTTCCTAAATATAGTATTTTTATGAATTTTTAATCATTTAATAAAATAGTGTATATTATAAAATTTTATTATTGTCATTTTAAGAAATACCTGAAATATTTTAATATATTATGCATCTATGTCATGAAAAATGGTTCCAAAATAACCTCAATTCTAAAATAATGATTTTATGGTCTAAAGTTTATCATCTAATAAATGTTATATATGTTTAGATAAATTTTAAACCTCATTTTCTTGTTTAAACCTTTGGTTAACATATTTTATCCTCAATACTTGGTAATAACTTTATAAATATTTTGGGTAATAATTTTACTCATAAGAGGAAAATTAGATAATAAATTTACATGTTATAAAATTATAGATTATTTTTCATCCTAATTTTACTCTTTTATGACTTTCGTAACTTTTAAATAATTTTATAAAATATTTTTTAATATAAAATATCATTCATATCATTTCTGACACTATTGATTTAGTTTGACATTAATGATAAGAATGTAGAAATATATTTAAAATATAAACCTTTAATGCGTCCCCAAATATATAATATTTATCTATAAACTATTGGGACACTATAACTCACAAAAAAACAACTTTTATAGTTTTTAAAATTCATTAAAATATTTTTCTACAAGTTTCCCAAGAACTATGTCGGTGTTACATAATAATTTAAGGTAATTATTTCATATTGAAAAAAATAAAATAAATTATCATCATAAAAATAAATTAATTAATATTAATATAAAATTTTTATTCATTCAACATGTATACTTACTAACATTTATTTCATGATAACTTATTTTGTTTGTTATTTTAACTTTTCTAGACTTGTGAAAGCATTACACAAAAAAGTTTTATAATTTACTTGTTATATAACTCAAAAATTAATATATAATAATAAGAATTACCAATAATGATTTATATATATTAAAAAAGTCTCTGAATTAATTTTTCCATCTCAAATATTATCTTTAAGACAATAAATTTGATTTTTCCATTGTAGATTAAGAACTATGTTGACACTGAAATGGATTTTCATATTTTTCATGAAATAAATTTTAATTTATACATTTTTATATATTTATGTATGATATTTGAATTATATTATCATAAATTATCCTTTCCATAAATTTAATACGTTTTTAAGTAATTTTTATTTCTTGATGACATCATAAAAGATATTGTATTTTATAAAAACACTGTATTTTTTACCATTCATCATAAATTATAATACGTTATAAAAATATAAAAAACTCATCATAGGATAAATTTGAATTGATTAATCCAATAATTAATTCAATTTCATAAAATAAAATTTCTTTATGTGATAGAAGTTACTTCCAATATTAATTCGTAATATGCAATGAAAATCTATTTTTATAAGAATGTGTCTTAACCCCAAAAATGAACGTGTAAAAAATAAATTTTGAATATGATTTCAATGTAAATAATTATATTATTTCTAAAAAGTAGTATAATTTTTTATAATTTAAAATAATTTCAAAATCATAATGGAAATTTTCAAAAAAAAATTTACAAAAATTGTAATTTTTAACTATTAAGGTGAAAAACCGACCTTTTTAGAAAAATACTAAAACTTCACCCTAAGATAATTTTGAGCTAAAATTTTAAAAAATGATACAATTTTTATATAAAATCATTATAAATTGAAATAAATAATTCTTAATATTCACTCATAATAATAAATACAAATCATTTTTGAAGAAAATGTATTTTGAAATCATAAAATGACATTAATAAAAATTGATTTCTTATTTCCTAAAAATTTATCAATACATTTATATTGAATATGACCTTTATATATATAATGTTAACCCAAATCATATCCACCAATTTAATGTATATTTTATATTTATACCATTTGAATATTAATATTCCTTGGTATGTTTATGCCCGGTGTTGTCTGTCATATATTATATTGGAAAACGTTTTATTTTTATAATATTGGTGTGTTAAATATGGATACAAATTTCTAAAAATGTAGATGGAATTTTACATTGTGAAAGGTGAAGGAAGTATTCCATGATTTCCTATGATGAAAATCATAATCTTCTATGATTTTGTAGTCTCACATTTCCTTTTTGTTGTGAGAAGTTACACACCATGAATATTTACCACACACCATAACATATATGGTTGTTTTGAATCTGTTAAATAATAAAATTACATGTCAAATCATGGAGGAGAAATTCTCATTGTGATTGATTTTTCAAAATATGAACAGAAATTATGGTATTTATTTCACATGATGGTTGAGGTTTTATTTAGAAAAATAAATTTTACTTATTTAAATTCAATGGTACATATTTTTTAGAAAACACCCTAGTGAAAAAAGGATTACCACATCGGTGTTTTTTAAGTTGGTTATATATAACCGATGTGAAAAGATGTAAAAATTTCTTTATCAGGTCGGTTATAAAATAACCGACGTGATAAATCAAATCTCAATGATTTATCATGTAGGTTATAAAATAATCGACGTTATAAATGATGAATTCTAACGTCAGTCATTTTATAACCAACATGATAAAATATTTTCTATTTCAGTTATTAAATAATAGACGTGGTAAACATAAAAAACATTTTATCACGTTGGCTATTAAATAACCAAAGTGATAAAGGTTTTAAATGATTTATCGGGCCCCATATTCTGTCATTCTGTTTTCTTAGATCAGGTGACCTATGACCTGTATCTCTCACACATAAAACCTATAAATGATTCTTCAAATTCATGACATCCAACATCATTTTTCAAACATCATTCATCATCTTTATTATCATCGGATCTATCAGGTCGACTCGCAACACACAAGTAATCCTCACACACCTCAGGTTCATTGTTTATTTTTCACGATACCTTAAATTTATGTTTTGGGATATTATTTTTCTATCATTGTTTTTTCTATTATGGTAAGTGTCATAGGGTTCTTTTATATCATGCTAAGTTATTTTCTGATAAAATAAAACATGGGAGTGATATCATGTAAGTTCTACGATTTTTGTTGTTACCATGTGTGTTCTATCATGTGTGTGTGTACGTGTATTTTCATGTATGTTCTACCATGAAATCATTATCATGAAAGTTCAGCCCTCGCCCCCACCCCACCCTTAGAAACCCCTACCTCCATGGTCATCCCCCCACCCACCCCCTAGACACCCCCCCTAGTCACCCCCACCCCCTGGATAGCCCCCACCCCCCTGGACACCCCCTACCCCTATGGACACCCCTACCCCCTGGACAGCCCCCCCCCACCCTGGGACACCCCTACCCCCTTGGACATCCACCCCCCCCCCACCCCCACCCCTGGATACCCCCACCCCCATGGACATCCCCACCTCCCCCTATCCCCCTAGACAACCCCCCCCCCACATCCCCCTGAACACCCCTACCCCTGGACAGCCCCAACCCCACCCACCTAGACACCCCACCCCCATAGACATCCCCCCCACCCTAGACAGCCCCCCATCCCCATGTAAACCCCCTAGCCCCTAGACATCCCACCTGGGAACCCCCACCCCCAGGACACCCCCTACCCCATTGGACATCCCCCCCACCCCCTGGACAACCCACACCCCCTGGACACCCCCTACCTCCCTGGACAGCTCTCCTGGGGATAGCCCCCCCCCCCCCCCGAGACACCCCCTACCCCCTGGACATCCCCCACCTCTTGGACACCCCTACCCCCTTGGATAGTCCCCCACCCCTGGATATCCCACCCACCCCCTAGACACCCCTACTTCCTCGACAGCCCCCCTGGACACCCCCACCCCCATTGATATCCCCCACCCCTAGACACCCCCCCCCAGACACATTCCACCCCCTGGACACTGTCACTCCCCCCTCCCCACAAAGTGTACCCCTCCTGGGCCGGCAATGTGAAAAGGGAGATAATGACCCCCGAGTCCCGCCTCCAGTAGGCCCCGGGTTGGCGACTAGCACCGAGGGTATAATACACACACAAATGGGAGGCATTACCCTCTAAGAGAACACATGCAGAAGAGAGAGATAGAATAGAATCCAACCAACTCCAACTCATAACTGAAATGTAAAAGAAACCCAAGTACATATATGAAATGTCATGCAAAAGTACTACAACTGAAAGGGGAAACTAAAAGTACCCAAAAGAAAGTAAAACGACAGCGACCACAAGCCCGAACAGCTCCTCCTCCAACCGCAAGCTAGTAGTAACCAGCTTGATCTCCAACCTGCTCCAAGTGACCTGAAAAACAGTTTATATGTACATAGGGTGAGTATAACAGTATACTCAGTAGGATCCTCCCCAAGACTCTCGTGCAAAAGTAAAGAAAGCATGCTAAAGCCCAGTGAACAACAAGTGAAACTAACTCGTCACCTAAACAGGTATACTATGTTCCCAACCTCACCATGGCTACTCTCACCAAGTAACACATACAAGAATATAGCATATAGTAAAGAATGTCAAGGGTACCCCGCTACTACTTCCCCACTGGTTTGCCGCTTTGCCCCAACGACATACGTCCTGTGCATCTCTCTCCAAAGGCTTGCCCGTATCAACATGGGTCAAGCTCCACAATCTGCACCACGTGCACCACATAGGTTTGCCCGCAGACACCTGGGCTAAGCTCCACACAATCCTCACAACCAAAAGTAACCAGGTAGTTTCCGGGAGCCACCACAGCTCGCATAACGTGTATCATACGTCGGGTATTATACCTGAAGCCATTACAGCCCATACACCGAGTAAGGATCCTCAAGCCATCACAGCCTATACACGTTACACCTATAGTAGTCCATAGGATACTATATCCAGAATATATGTGTGTGAAATAACCACAAGCCATTACAGCCCTCTACACACATATATGGGTAAAACTAACCACTGTGCCTACCAGCACTAGATCTACCAAGAGAAGAGAGAGGGGCCAAAGGGGGTAGTCAGCCATTCAACCTCCCATCAGAATGTTGGGGAAAACACCCCCCAGGGATCAGAATCCCCGGGGTGTCAGTTGCCCTTACCGACAGGGTGGAGTAGCGTATAGAAACACAAAAAGTACAGAATATATAAGTAACTCACATCCACACTATGGGCATTACCTAGTCATAGATACAACTGCAGCTAACGTCTCTCAGACTCCAGGCTGCTACTTCTAAGACTAGGTATCCTATAAGCACACAACCAATTGAAGAGCTTTATTAGATTACTCCATTCTCATTTATCAGTTCCACTGTACATTAGTTAATTCTTTAAGCATTAATTAAGATTGAACAATTCCCCATTTAACTGAAATGGCGTCACTTTCAATACAACTTCTCCTTTTTAAGATTCACATCACCTTTAAATTCTAGCATCTCCATCCCCGTGGATTTTCACCATTTAATCAAACATTCAATACAGAAATACTTTTCCACATTCCCAGGCATTCTAGAAAAACATCCTATGCTTCTAAACACAAAGGAGGCTCAACACGGTGAGTAGATATACTACCCGTCGAGTCTTTTCCGCCTATAGAAAGAGCATAGACCCATCCTCCATCGAGAGGCTAAACACGGAAAGCACGTGGCATACCCCGCGTGTCTTCGCCTCCTTCAGAATGAGGGTAAGCAAGACCAGCTGCCTTGAGCAGTGGGGAAAAGCAAAGCATATTAACATTCAAGAAAACCACAAGCAACCAGCAACCACATCCGTCCCATTCCATCACCCCTGGTGTCCTCCCTGACACCCATATGCATAAACCGATGCATCTCGACACACTAGGCATCATCCGCTGCCACAACTATAAGGCCTCCATGCCTCCACATATCACAACAACCATCCAGGCTCACATCACAGCACAAGCAGCAGGAAAACAAACATCACAAAATGGGCTCTCGGCCATTTAACAAACAAGAGGGTAACTCAGAACCCTTTTTGAAATTCCCACATAATCTGTTCTCTAAACCATATTGAATTAACAGATTTGTTATTCGTAGGTTCCAATCATGGATACCTAATCAGTAAGCTATCACAATTAAATAACCATGCTTACTTCCCTAATTTGATTATCCTCAAATTAGAACAACTACAACAACGACAACAACCAGATTAATTTACATGCCTCTTTATCTTTAGCCAATTAATCAACAATTAATTCCGGCTTTACGTTCATTATCAATTTCAATCATGAACGAACAATAAATCAAAGAAAACATAGATATCACTATATCTAGGAAAACATGAGGCAAACCGTTATCACGGTATAAAGCAACAACATGCGATCAACCAATTCTTTTAATCCGGTTCAAGTATTTAATTAGGTCAATTTCATTGTGATCCAAAGGAATAAATCATGCTAATTCTACGATTGCACATATATAATTAGAGAAGCCATGAATCCCCTACCTCGAAGAGTTCTTGACGTCCTTTATCCACACAGCAGGTCACGATCCTCCCCTCGCGACAACTTATGTGGAAGAAAGATCGACACAGCTTGGTTGCATCCAACAGAGCGGGACTGATCCTAGGAGTAAGGGTTGTTTTTGAAACTCCTAAGGAAAGGATTGAAAGGTTCTAGCGCCTCTTAGTTAAGAACAAAAGGGAAGGAACAAGGGAGAATGATATCTCGTCCCTTTTTAAGATTTAACGAGGTGACGGTTTAAGATCCGGTTAATTCTCCATTAAAAACGGATCGCATTAACCCACGCGGTTTGACCAAGTAAAACATTCCAAGCCTTAGGAATAATTAATATTAGGATTTATGGCATTTGAAACGGCCTTATGAGCCCTTAAAATAAGGCTTTAAATGTATTTTACGTCAAAGGAAACGTCAAAAGGGGCAAAACTGTAGGAGTCTGGAAACACTGTTCACCCACCGTTACTGTACATGAAACTGATCTGTGAAACTGATCTGTCACACCGATCTGTGAAACTGATCTGTGAAACTGATCTGTCACATCGATCGGTCTCACCAATCTGTCTCACCGATCTGTGAAACTGATCTGTGAAACTGATCTGTCACACCGATCTGTGAAACTGATCTGTGAAACTGATCTGTCACACCGATCTGTCTCACCGATCTGTCTCACCGATCTGTCTCACCGATCTGTCTCACCGATCTGTCTCACCGATCTGTCTCACCGATCTGTCTCACCGATCTGTCTCACCGATTTGTCTCACCGATCTGTCTCACCGATCTGTGAAACTGATCTGTCTCACCGATCTGTGAAACTGATCTGTCTCACCGATCTGTGAAACTGATCTGTCTCACCGATCTGTGAAACTGATCTGTCTCACCGATCTGTGAAACTGATCTGTCTCACCGATCTGTGAAACTGATCTGTCTCACTGATCTGTGAAACTGATCTGTCTCACCGATCCGTGAAACTGATCTGTCTCACTGATCTGTTACTGTTCATAAAACTGGAAACACTGTTCACAGAACTAGAAAATTGGCAAAGTGTTGGGGATAAGTCCCCTTGACCTCCCGGAACACCTCCAACACCAACATTTCACAAAGTAATAGACCAGAGAGGTCCGGGACATTACATTAGATACCTCTCAAAACATTCTCGTCCTCGAGAATTAAAAACCAAACCAGAAGAAAAGAGGGGTCCGAACAACCACCCCATAAGATACCTCTCAGGGGAAACCCACCATGAGTTGTTCGAAAGCTGGAACAAAACTATGACATCCGGGAACAAACAATCCATACCCAAACAATTCATTCACAACATCACATCAAAGGTACATAAATAAAACATGAAAGGTCCAACCACAGAGAAAACATCATTACATGAAAGGAGTTAAACATTAAACAACTCTGGGTACTGAGCACGTATCTGTGACTCATGCTCCCAGGTACTCTCCTCCATGCCACCGTGTCGCCACAAGACATGAACTAAAGGAATAGAACGCCCACGCAACACCTTCTCCTTGTGGTCTTGGATCTCCACAGGTCGCTCCTCGAAGGTTGCATCATCATCAATATCGATCTCTCCCCAATCGATAACATGAGATTCATCATGAAGATAATGACGGAGCTGCGATACATGAAAAACATCATGTATCCGACTCATCCGAGGGGGAAGTGCTACTCGATATGCCACAGCTCCAACACGAGCTAACACCTCGAAAGGCCCAACAAAACGGGGAGAAAGCTTACTTCCGCGACCAAACCTTCGCTGCCCACGACGGGGAGTCACCTTCAGAAACACATGATCCCCAACATTAAACTCTAACGGTCTCCTCCTTTGATCAGCATAAGATTTCTGGCGATCTTGTGCTGTCTTCATCCTCTCACGAATCACTTGAACCATCTCCGTCGTATTCTGCACTAGTTCTGGTCCGAGAATTGCTGACTCTCCGACCCCAGTCCAGCACAACGGAGAACGGCATGGCCGGCCATACAAGGCTTCAAACGGCGCCATGCCGATGGTAGAGTGAAAACTATTATTGTAAGCGAACTCTACCAAAGGTAAGTGCTTCACCCATGAACCTCCAAAATCAAGAACACAAGAGCGCAACATGTCTTCAAGAGTTTGGATGGTTCGCTCTGTCTGACCATCCGTTTGAGGATGAAAAGCAGTGCTAAGGCATAGTTGAGAGCCAAAAGCATGCTGGAGACCTCTCCACACCCTCGAGGTAAAACGAGGGTCTCGATCAGAAATGATCGTCTTAGGAACTCCGTGAAGCCTCACCACTTCCTCCAGATACTGCCTCGATAAAACCTCCACTGAGCTCGACTCCTTGATTGCTATGAAGTGGGCCGATTTAGTTAAATGATCCACTACCACCCATAAAGCATCATGTCCTCCCGGAGCTCGAGGTAAACATGTAACAAAGTCCATTGAGATGTCCTCCCACTTCCACTGAGGAATCTCTAAGTGCTGGAGAAGACCACCAGGAACACGGTGTTCGGCCTTCACCTTCTGGCAGACTAAACATCGAGACACACATTCTGCAACTGAACGCTTCAGCCCAGGCCACCAAAACTGACTCCTCAAGGATCGATACATCTTCGTCACACCAGGATGTACAGCTAAGGGCGAGCTATGGAACTCTCGGAGAACCGTCTCGCGCATCGCCAGGGGAACAAAAAGCCTGTCATGATACAACACTCGGTGTTGTTCATCCTCTGACCAACCATCAGGGGCCTCCCCACAAACAACTCTGTCTCTCAAAACTTCCACCTCTAGATCACCCAACTGAGACTCTTCCACCTTTTGCATCAGGGATGACTGCACCGTCATCTGGAAAAGACAACCTCTTCCTCCAACTTCTCCCATATCAAGATGCAAAGCTGCTAGCTCTTCCATCCCTCTCCAGGAATCACCAGATTCACGCACAACATCATTACGTGACTTTCGGCTCAGTGCATCAGCAACAACATTTCCCTTCCCAGGTGTATACGATATTTCGAAGTCGTATTCCTGCAAGAACTCCATCCACCGACGCTGCCGCAAGTTCAAATCCCGCTGAGAGAAAACATACCTCAAACTCTTATGATCGGTGAAAACCACAAAGCGCTCTCCAATGAGGTAATGTCTCCACAACTTCAGCGCAAACACCACGGATGCCAACTCAAGATCATGGGTGGCATAGTTGCGTTCATGGGGACGCAACTGCCGAGACCCATAAGAAACAACTGACCTCTGCTGCATGAGAACACAGCCTAGCCCCAGATGTGAAGCATCACAGAAAACATCAAACTGGACTCCCTCCGTTGGAAGACAAAGGACTGGAGCACTTACCAACTTCTCCTTTAGATACTCGAAAGTTGTCTGACACTGATCAGTCCATATAAACGCTTGATCCTTCCTGGTCAAAGCTGTCAGAGGAGTCGCAACTCGGGAGAAATTAGCCACAAACCTCCTATAATAGCCTGCGAGACCAAGGAAACTTCGCACCTCTGACACGGTCTTGGGGGATGGCCAAGACACCACTGCTTCTATCTTCGAAGGATCCACAGCTACTCCCTGTTGGGACACAACATGTCCCAAGAAACGAACTTCTCGAGCCCAGAACTCACACTTGGACAACTTCCCAAACAACCGATGTTGGCGAAGAACTCCCAAAACAGCTTGTAGATGTTCTGCATGCTCTTCTTCAGATGTGGAGTACACAAGGATGTCATCGATGAAGACCACAACAAACTTGTCCAAGAATTCACGGAACACAGCATTCATTAACCCCATGAAAACAGCTGGAGCATTTGTCACGCCGAATGGCATTACAACAAACTCATAATGCCCATGACGACAGCGGAAAGCAGTCTTCGGGATATCCTCATCCTTTACACGCATCTGATGATATCCTGACCGCAAGTCGATCTTTGAAAACCAACTTGCACCCTTCAGTTGATCGAATAGGTCATCAATCCGCGGGAGAGGATAACGGTTCTTTATTGTCACTTTGTTTAAGCGACGATAATCGACGCACAACCGCAAAC
Source organism: Viscum album (assembly GCA_963277665.1). Taxonomy (NCBI): domain Eukaryota; kingdom Viridiplantae; phylum Streptophyta; class Magnoliopsida; order Santalales; family Viscaceae; genus Viscum; species Viscum album. The sequence continues at coordinate 40,421,636 of OY728150.1, forward strand.
TGCCATCAGCCTTTTTCACGAACAAGACTGGTGCACCCCATGGTGACACACTTGGCCGAACAAAACCACACTGCAACAGACCATCGAGCTGAATACGTAGCTCTCGTAACTCAGAAGGGGCCATCCTATATGGAGACATAGAGATAGGAGACGCTCCTGGCTGTAGCTCGATCCCAAACTCGATCTCTCGTCGAGGGGGTAAGGATACAACCTCTTCTGGAAAGACATCAGGGTACTCTTCTACGACCCTAGGAAACGCCAGCTGTTGAACCTCTGAAGAACTCAGCATCATCCCAGCCATCATGGATGATAAGGATGAAACTCGTCTATGACTCATCCGAGGATCTCTCTCACCAACAAACACTACTTCCTCTCCATCTTCATCAAAGAAAACGACCTTCTTCCTGTAGCAATCCACAATAGCCTGCACCGAATACAACCAATCCATGCCGAGGATGACATCATATGGTTGTATTCGTAAACATAGGAAATCTCCCCAAGAGCGGTGCTGCCCCAACACTAGCTCACAGTCTCTACATACTTCAAACAAGCTAGCTCGACCTCCAACTGGCGTAGTCAACGCCAAGGGCACTGGAAGCCTCTCTACCTCAAGTCCCAAAGCGTGGAAAAGGGTAGGGGATATAAAGGAGTGTGTCGCTCCTGAATCAAACAAGGCATACACTAAGGTAGAAAACAAGCAAAGGGTACCTCGGACGACGTCTGGCTCGCCTGGAGCTGGCAACGCTAGAGCATGAAGCTGACCACGACCACCTCCACGGCCTCTCTGACCCTGATGACGACCACCACCACGGCCGTGCTCTGCTCTCTGAGGACGGGGAGCGTCATGGGGCTGTCCTCTACCTGCTCCATCTACCCTCTGGTGATCTAAAGCTGGTGCAACCTGCTGCTGTTGCCTCGGCTGGAACTGCCTCAACGGAGGAACCTGAAGTGGAGCGCCTGGTGCACGATGACTGCTCTGAAAAGTTGGGCACTCCCGCTGCTGATGACCACGTCCACCACAAGAAAAACAAGCGCCTGATCCCTTGGCATAGGTCTGAGAGTTGCTGCCTCCGGAGAAATGAGATGGGAAGGGCTGGGACCTACCCCCAGGTGAACGGAAACTCTTCTGTCCTGAAAACCGGGAACCCCAGACCACAGCTCTGCTTCTTGAGGAATCATGACGATTCCCCTCTCGTGACGATCCGGTCCTATCCAAAGTCCTCTCAACAACCTCTGCCCTCTCCAGCACCTCAAGATATGTCTTCAGCATAAATGGGGTGACCCGGCGCTGGATCTCTGGACGCAAAGCCTCCTCGAAATGACTCTCCCTGGCCTCATCATCTGGTAACAGGTCTGAAGCATATCGTAGAAGGTTCCTGAAACGGATTCCAAACTCCCGAACACTGGAGCTCCCCTGTCGAAGGGTAAGAAGCTCCTGGCGACTGGATGCCTTCGCAGTCGATGAAAGAAACTCGACTCTAAACCTGTCTCGAAACTCCTCCCATGAGATCGCTGACTCCTCACGATCCCCGAGGAACAAGAACCACCACTGTCTCGCTGCTCCACGCAACATCGTCACAACCAAGGACACCCAGTGTTCCTTCCGAGCACGAATCGAACTGAAGCCTATCTCGACCTCCTCCAACCAGTCTTCTGTGACTGCATCTGAAACGGAGCCCTCGTACTTCTGTAGACTCTGGCGCTGAAAATCTCGGAGTGTCTTCCTCCAAGTGTCATCGTCGTCAACCTCTACCCGGCGGCGATCTGCTGGAACAGCCTGCTGGGCACCTTCTGCGCAAACCTGACGGGGACGCCGACCTGGAGCCATACCTGTAAAATAACAATCGTTAGAGCTCCTAAGCCTGGAATATGGAAGACTCAACATTAATTAATTAATTATTTTGTTTTATTAATTTTAGGTTACCTATCCAAAGGTCTACCCATTCAAACACAGGCGCAAGGAATAATGATGCATGATCCTTTCCTAGGTCTCTACCCTGCAACCAGTATCACTTTGTTTAGTAGCCATCGTAACTTAAAGGTCCGTGCAACAGATCATAGGGGGCCCTGAACGCCTATGTCTCTGCCGGTCTCCAGTGTTTACCCCACTTGCTAAACATGAATGACACCGTTGCCCTACCATCCCATGCATCCTCACCTGTGCCTAACTCCAAACTCCATCCTATCACTCAACCAGAGCCTCTGATACCACTCTATCACGCCCCCCTCCCCACAAAGTGTACCCCTCCTGGGCCGGCAATGTGAAAAGGGAGATAATGACCCCCGAGTCCCGCCTCCAGTAGGCCCCGGGTTGGCGACTAGCACCGAGGGTATAATACACACACAAATGGGAGGCATTACCCTCTAAGAGAACACATGCAGAAGAGAGAGATAGAATAGAATCCAACCAACTCCAACTCATAACTGAAATGTAAAAGAAACCCAAGTACATATATGAAATGTCATGCAAAAGTACTACAACTGAAAGGGGAAACTAAAAGTACCCAAAAGAAAGTAAAACGACAGCGACCACAAGCCCGAACAGCTCCTCATCCAACCGCAAGCTAGTAGTAACCAGCTTGATCTCCAACCTGCTCCAAGTGACCTGAAAAATAGTTTATATGTACATAGGGTGAGTATAACAGTATACTCAGTAGGATCCTCCCCAAGACTCTCGTGCAAAAGTAAAGAAAGCATGCTAAAGCCCAGTGAACAACAAGTGAAACTAACTCGTCACCTAAACAGGTATACTATGTTCCCAACCTCACCATGGCTACTCTCACCAAGTAACACATACAAGAATATAGCATATAGTAAAGAATGTCAAGGGTACCCCGCTACTACTTCCCCACTGGTTTGCCGCTTTGTCCCAAAGACATACGTCCTGTGCATCTCTCTCCAAAGGCTTGCCCGTATCAACATGGGTCAAGCTCCACAATCTGCACCACGTGCACCACATAGGCTTGCCCGTAGACACCTGGGCTAAGCTCCACACAATCCTCACAACCAAAAGTAACCAGGTAGTTTCCAGGAGCCACCACAGCTCGCATAACGTGTATCATACGTCGGGTATTATACCTGAAGCCATTACAGCCCATACACCGAGTAAGGATCCTCAAGCCATCACAGCCTATACACGTTACACCTATAGTAGTCCATAGGATACTATATCCAGAATATATGTGTGTGAAATAACCACAAGCCATTACAGCCCTCTACACACATATATGGGTAAAACTAACCATTGTGCCTACCAGCACTAGATCTACCAAGAGAAGAGAGCGGGGCCAAAGGGGGTAGTCATCCATTCAACCTCCCATCAGAATGTTGGGGAAAACACCCCCCAGGGCTCAGAATCCCCGGGGTGTCAGTTGCCCTTACCGACAGGGTGGAGTAGCGTATAGAAACACAAAAAGTACAGAATATATAAGTAACTCACATCCACACTATGGGCATTACCTAGTCATAGATACAACTGCAGCTAACGTCTCTCAGACTCCAGGCTGCTACTTCTAAGACTAGGTATCCTATAAGCACACAACCAATTGAAGAGCTTTATTAGATTACTCCATTCTCATTTATCAGTTCCACTGTACATTAGTTAATTCTTTAAGCATTAATTAAGATTGAACAATTCCCCATTTAACTGAAATGGCGTCACTTTCAATACAACTGCTCCTTTTTAAGATTCACATCACCTTTAAATTCTAGCATCTCCATCCCCGTGGATTTTCACCATTTAATCAAACATTCAATACAGAAATACTTTTCCACATTCCCAGGCATTCTAGAAAAACATCCTATGCTTCTAAACACAAAGGAGGCTCAACACGGTGAGTAGATATACTACCCGTCGAGTCTTTTCCGCCTATAGAAAGAGCATAGACCCATCCTCCATCAAGAGGCTAAACACGGAAAGCACGTGGCATACCCCGCGTGTCTTCGCCTCCTTCAGAATGAGGGTAAGCAAGACCAGATGCCTTGAGCAGTGGGGAAAAGCAAAGCAGATTAACATTCAAGAAAACCACAAGCAACCAGCAACCACATCCGTCCCATTCCATCACCCCTGGTGTCCTCCCTGACACCCATATGCATAAACCGATGCATCTCGCCACACTAGGCATCATCCGCTGCCACAACTATAAGGCCTCCATGCCTCCACATATCACAACAACCATCCAGGCTCACATCACAGCACAAGCAGCAGGAAAACAAACATCACAAAATGGGCTCTCGGCCATTTAACAAACAAGAGGGTAACTCAGAACCCTTTTTGAAATTCCCACATAATCTGTTCTCTAAACCATATTGAATTAACAGATTTGTTATTCGTAGGTTCCAATCATGGATACCTAATCAGTAAGCTATCACAATTAAATAACCATGCTTACTTCCCTAATTTGATTATCCTCAAATTAGAACAACTACAACAACGACAACAACCAGATTAATTTACATGCCTCTTTATCTTTAGCCAATTAATCAACAATTAATTCCGGCTTTACGTTCATTATCAATTTCAATCATGAACGAACAATAAATCAAAGAAAACATAGATATCACTATATCTAGGAAAACATGAGGCAAACCGTTATCACGGTATAAAGCAACAACATGCGATCAACCAATTCTTTTAATCCGGTTCAAGTATTTAATTAGGTCAATTTCATTGTGATCCAAAGGAATAAATCATGCTAATTCTACGATTGCACATATATAATTAGAGAAGCCATGAATCCCCTACCTCGAAGAGTTCTTGACGTCCTTTATCCACACAGCAGGTCACGATCCTCCCCTCGCGACAACTTATGTGGAAGAAAGATCGACACAGCTTGGTTGCATCCAACAGAGCGGGACTGATCCTAGGAGTAAGGGTTGTTTGTGCAACTCCTAAGGAAAGGATTGAAAGGTTCTAGCTCCTCTTAGTTAAGAACAAAAGGGAAGGAACAAGGGAGAATGATATCTCGTCCCTTTTTAAGATTTAACGAGGTGACGGTTTAAGATCCGGTTAATTCTCCATTAAAAACGGATCGCATTAACCCACGCGGTTTGACCAAGTAAAACATTCCAAGCCTTAGGAATAATTAATATTAGGATTTGTGGCATTTGAAACGGCCTTATGAGCCCTTAAAATAAGGCTTTAAATGTATTTTACATCAAAGGAAACGTCAAAAGGGGCAAAACTGTAGGAGTCTGGAAACACTGTTCACCCACCGTTACTGTACATGAAACTGATCTGTGAAACTGATCTGTCACACCGATCTGTGAAACTGATCTGTGAAACTGATCTGTCACACCGATCGGTCTCACCAATCTGTCTCACCGATCTGTGAAACTGATCTGTGAAACTGATCTGTCACACCGATCTGTGAAACTGATCTGTGAAACTGATCTGTCACACCGATCTGTCTCACCGATCTGTCTCATCGATCTGTCTCACCGATCTGTCTCACCGATCTGTCTCACCGATCTGTCTCACCGATCTGTCTCACCGATCTGTCTCACCGATCTGCCTCACCGATCTGTCTCACCGATCTGTCTCACCGATCTGTCTCACCGATCTGTGAAACTGATCTGTCTCACCGATCTGTGAAACTGATCTGTCTCACCGATCTGTGAAACTGATCTGTCTCACCGATCTGTGAAACTGATCTGTCTCACCGATCTGTGAAACTGATCTGTCTCACTGATCTGTGAAACTGATCTGTCTCACCGATCCGTGAAACTGATCTGTCTCACTGATCTGTTACTGTTCATAAAACTGGAAACACTGTTCACAGAACTAGAAAATTGGCAAAGTGTTGGGGATAAGTCCCCTTGACCTCCCGGAACACCTCCAACACCAACATTTCACAAAGTAATGGACCAGAGAGGTCCGGGCCATTACAGACACCCCTACCCCCTGGACATCCCCCCCCCACCCCACACACACCCCCTCGACACCCCCACACCCCTGGACAACCCCTACCCCCATAGACAGCCCCCCTGGACATCCCCTACAGCCCCTAGACACCCCCACCCCCTGGACACCCCCACCATTTGGACACCCCTTACACCCTTGAACACCCACACCCCCACCCCCTGGAGAGCCCCCCCCCCCAACACCCCCACCCCCATAGACATCCCCTACCCCCTTGGATAGCCCCCCCCCCAGAAAGCCCCACCCCCATAGACCACCCCCACCCCACTAGACACCCCCCCCCCCCACACACACACACACCCTGGACACCCCCAACCCCTTAGACAGCCACCGCCCCTGGACACCCCCACCCCCTTTACAGGTTTTGGAAGTCATGTGTACAATTTCTAGAAGTCATGATGAGGATGATGGGTATGGTGCTGCATAGTTGTTGAGTAAAGAGGGTAGGCTGGTGGTTACTCAGTGAAGAGGATATACCAAAAATTTCATAAATTGTTGGATTAGATTATATACTAGAGATTGTATTCAAATGTTACTTAAACCAATGGTATATATATATATATCCCAACGATTTCATTGTAATCGTTGGCATATATTAACTTTTGGAAATCTATATAGTTTTCAAATTCCTCCAATTCAACTTATTTGTAGATAACATCTTCATGGGAAAGCAAGTTCTTCATTCTAAAGGATTTCCATTCTAAATTACTCTTTCCTCTCACACCCTTTGACAAAATTTTCATGGGTTTCTTATCATCATCGAATAATAATTTCATTGGACACTTTTCTATGAGATGACTAACTTCTGTATATTGATATAAATCAATTAGAATCTTCCTTTGAATGTTCCCAAATCCATGATTACTGACACATCTATTTCCAAATATTTCATAAAAACTTTTTTAATTTCTAATTATGTCATTTTTCATATAAATATAAAACTATTAAATCTAACTAGATTTTATTTTTGAAATTATTTTCATGCATATATTTTTCAAATACGCGTATATTTTTTTTATATTTCAAAAAACTTTTACATTCAAATTATAATATTTTTTATATAAATATAAAATTTTCATATATTAATAAGATGTATAATTTAGATATTTTTTATTGGTAATAATGAGTCAAAGTTGGATTACGTCACAGTAAATGAGTAATGAATATGAGGAATTTGTTGATGCATTTTTTGAATTTTATAAACAAAATGATCCAAGCAACGACATTTTTTCTGTCTATTCCTAAAATGTTTGAATATGAAGAATTTGAAAAGTAGAGAGATCCAAGATCATTTGATATTTCATGGTTTTAATCTGAGTTAAAACCCTTGGATTTGGCATGGTGAAATTGGGTAGAATGTCAAATCTACTGATGATGATGATTTTCAAGATGGTAACTCCGATGGAATTGAAGAAATGATTCGTGATATTGCAGCAGAACAAATTGAGATAGAATTGAAAGTTGTGCATCTATATGGTGATTCTAGAAAACCATTGTATCCTAGTTGTACAGATTTTACATTTTTTTTATTGTGTTAATAGTGATTAACCTGAAGGTGAAACATGGATATAGTGACAGAAGTTTTAAAAAGCTGTTACGATTATTGACAGACATTCTTCCAAAAGACCACGATCTTCCAGATTCACATTATAAGGTGAAGAAAATATTATGCTCAGTGGGATTGGGATACAAGAAAATACATGCTTTTCCTAATGACTGTATGATATATAGGAAGGACTATGAATTTCGTCCAGAGTGTCCAAAATGTGGGACATCACTGTATAATTTCAATGAAAAATCACCAGGTGATGTAGAGATTACAGAGATCCCTGCCAAGGTATTTTTGTATCTTCTTATAATTCATCATTTGAAACATTTATTTTCTAATTAACATGATGAAAAAAGGATAATATGGAATACTGATGAGCAGATATGTGATGGAAAAATACATCATCCAACTGATTTTCCACAATGGAAGAAAATTGATGAGCAGTATCCTACATTCGGAAATGAAATTATAAATCTCAGACTTGGGTTGTACACAGATGGAATGAATCCATATCAAAGCCTCAATAGCACATATAGTTCATGGCCTATTTTATTTGTAATTTAAAACTTTTCTCATAAAGTTTTTATGAAGTGAAAATATGTTTGTCGAGTATAATGATCTCTGGTCCTAAGAAACCCAGAAATGATATTAATGTTTTCTTGTCACCATTGATTGATGATTTGAAAATTTTATGGGAGGATGGTATTAGGGTGTATGATTCTTATAAAATGGAAAATTTTCAACTGCATGAAACACTTATATTCACTATAAATGACTTCCCAGCGTATGGAAATTTGTCTAGATACAGTGTTAAGGGGCATAAAGCATGTCCAATTTGTGAACAACAGACTTCATATTGTCAATTGCATCATGGGAGTAAAACAGTATACATGGGTCATCAAAAGTTTTTCCTATGTATCACTCTTATAGAAAACTAAAAAAGGTAATCAATGGCTCACAATAATTTGATATTGCTCCAAAACCTTTATCCCCTAATGTGTATTTTGAGAGGGTGAAAAACCTTGACGTGACATTGGGAAATGCAGCTAAATCTGGTAATGATAGACATATTCGGATGAAAAATTTAGCATTTCATGAGATACCATATTGGAGACATCATGAAGTGAAACATAATCTTAATTTCATGCATGTGGAGAAGAATATTTATGACAGTTTTATTGGATCATTGTTAGATAATAAAGGAAAGTGTAAAGATCTTACTATCAATGGGAATACGTTTGGAGTTAGCTCCCACTCCAAATGGAAGACTAACATTTCTTCCCTCGGCTTGTCATACATTATCCATGTGGGAGAAAATTATATTTTTTTCACTGTCTTCATGATATCAAACTGCCTTAAGGTTATTCTTCAAATGTAAAAAATTTTGTCTCTTTGAAGGATATGAAGTTGATAGGTATGAAATCTCAATATTTTCACGTCTTGATGCAACAACTTCTACCAGTTTCATTGTGTGGAATATTTCCCATCCATGTCAGAATGACTATAATGAAGTTATGTTATTTTTCCAATTCAATTTTTAAGAAGGCTATTGATGTGAATTATTTGAACATTTTGGAAAAGGATTAAATTTCTATACATTTTTAATTGGTAATTTATTTTCATCCTACTTTTTTTGATATAATGGTGCATTTAATGGTTTATCTGGTTCGATAAATAAAGCTTTGTGGACCTGTATATCTTTGTTGGATGTATCCTTTTGAAAGGTATATGAAAATATTGAAGGGGTATGTTAAGAATCCATGTCGACCTGAAGCCTCCATTATTCAAAAGTATATTTCTGATGAGGTTGTGGAGTTTTGTAAGATCTACTTGGTTGCGTCAGAGAACATAGGTTTGCCACTATCTTACCATGAACGAGTTAAAAATGATGGAAATCAGATTCGTGGATTTAAAGTAAAATTGTAGTCAGTTGAATATGTGAAAAAGGTACAATTATACATCTTGAATAACATAGATGATTCTCAACTGTATATCACATTTCATATTAATGAGTTGAAACAATGTCATCCAAAGAAAAAAGATATGTGGATTTTGAATGAGAACAATAAAAAAAAATCCATGGTTTAAAAAGACCTTGCTTGGTAGATCAGATGTATCAGAGACATTACGATGGTTAGTGTATGGTCCAAGTTTAAATGTGATAACATGGTCAAGGTATGAAATTAATCGCTATACATTTCATATTAAAGCTTAGGACAACAGGGGTGCAATTCAGAATAGTGGTGTATTGGTGTTTGTAGAATCAGTGCATTTTTCGAGTTCTAAAGAAAAAAACCTCATTTCTACGTCAAGTGCATATTATGGAGTCATTGAAGAAATATGGGAGGTTGATTACTTTAAAATTAAAGTTCCCATTTTTTAATGTATGGATTATCGGTAACAATATTGTCATACATGATGAATTTGTAATGACAGTTGTTAATTTGAATAGATTGGAAGACACATAAGATGCTTTTATAATGGAAACACCTAAAAATTTTATTTTCTATGTTGTTAATCAATCAGATATGCAGTGGTCTATTGTTTTATAAGGGAAAAAACAATATGTTGGTGAGGATAAAATTTATGAAGATGCTGATTTATGTGAGATACCTACTTCCATGGAATGATTAGAAGAAAATAATGATGAGCATGTTGAAGACATGGTTTGTGCCATAAGGAACTATCGTGATAATGGAATTTGGGAAAACAATCCATTTGGAAATTCCTAATATTTCAGATAACATATGTTTATTTCTGGTTTACATTTATTAATTTCATAAAATTTTAGATATTGTAATTTTTTTGTTTATTAAAACATGTAGTAAAACAAATTAGTAGAAATGTTTGTTTATTTTAATTTTGTTTAGTTTAAATTATCATGTTTACCATTACGTAACTTATATATCTATTGATTTTGTTGAATGAAAATTAATTTAAAATGTTTACCATATTTACCATAGTTTACCATAGTTTACCTTTACGTAAAATATATATTTATTGATTTTTTTTGAATGACACTTACAATACCATGTTTAACATATTTACTATTTTTACCATTATTTAACATGCTTACCATATTTACCATGTTTAGTATTATGAAACTTAGTTTATTTTTTTTTACATTGGTATTTTAATATTTAAATTTTTATATTTGTGAATTAATGTTTGATTTTTTGATTCGAAGGATAATAACATATCAATCAGTTGATCAACAACATGATTCTAGATATGATAATCATGATCATACCTTTGGGGAGGAAAATTCACATGCTCTTGATGTTTCCCAATCTTCCTTATGTGCTCCTATAATAATAAAGAAGAGTTCAAGAGTTGGTAAATGTTGTTGTACACATTTACCAAAATTATCACTTACCTGTAGCCAAGACCAAAGGATACTCATTGAGTTTGATGACCATGATATTCCTAGAGGTCCAAAAGAAAATTATTTTAAGTGTTTTGTATCAACTCAGGGTAAAAGAAAAGTAATCATTTTGTATGATGATTAGAGAAGTGAGGAAAAAACGATAATAACTCATTTATGGGAGACAATTTTTGTAAGATCTTTTTCTATAGTTTGACTAATCTTTAAATGTTTATAGTATAATATGTTTTTTCTCTTCTTTATCAGATGACATTTGATATTACTGACACTAGAGGAGTCAGGAGGAAATGTTTATCGATTGATGCTAGGAGATGGAGGGATTTCAAATCAACCCTCACATCTAATTTCATTTTTTGTTATAGGCAACATGACAGTCCATGTCATGTATATCCTTTCATATATGAAGACACATTGAATAAATTTGTTGATAGTAGAAGAAAAAATTCATTTTTGGTAAGGGAAATTTAAACTTTTATAAGTTTTCTTATATAAATGATCTTATTAATGTTTTATTAATGATTACCTATTCTTAATTTACTACAAACAAGGGCATCTTATCAGGAGATCCAATCTAAAAATGTATACCCTCATAGTTTATCTCAGGGAGGGTATATTTTATTGGAAGAACAAATGATGGAAGAAAAATTACAAAAACATAGAGCTAAGTCTTCAAGCTCTAGAGAGGTTTCCCCTCCATCCCCTCCATCTAAACATGAAAAATGGAAGAGAGATTGGAATAGCAGAATATGGCAATATCTTTTGGAATAATCAAGAATAGTAGTTGAGAGGATTGTAAGATATTTATTTTATTTATTTAAGTTAATTATATTCATTATATACTTTGAATCATTACAGAAATGTTCATCTAATTAATACAGGATCCTCTTAAGAAGTAGAGAACAAATGGGGTATTTCAAGCTACTGGAAGGTAATATATTTTATCTGCAGCATTGGGAAAGCTTGAACACCCTAGTCTTGTATGGGGATACCCGATGGGTGTATTGATTAGAAATGTGTTTCCACATTCTTCAACTTCTTCCATAGAGGGTGTTTATAAAAAATAGAATCCTTAGAGGCTAATGATCATAATATCAATAAGGCGATGGAGGAAAACATTAGAGTTTCGGTATACTCTATGTTTTTAGACATGAAAAGACAATTTCAGACTGAAACTCCCACTCTTCCACCTCCCCCTACAGACCCCATTATTTATCCTCCACCTCTACCAGTATCTCTCTCTCCTCCACCTCCAGACCCCATTATTTTTCCTCCACCTTAGCCTACGGACACCATTTTATATCCTACTCCTCGGCCACATCTTCCTTCTTATTTTGAGTTTTATGTTGTTGATCCTCTCCATCATACAGTTGCATTTGGGCTGGTATATTGTATAAGAGATACAGTTTATCATCAACAGTTAAAGTTAGAGCATCATAGGTCCACTGTACAAGATATTATAGATAGATCAGCTCAAGTATCATTACCTATAGATGAGGTGATGACAGTTGGAAATAGTATCAGTCACTTTTTAGTTTGGCCATCCAAACTTTTGTCACTCATTACCATAGAAGTATATATGTTATATCATTTATTTTATTTTTTTATTAATTTTTTTTAACATTTTTAAACTAATATATTACTCTATTTATTTATAAGAATACACCAAAGGTAAATAAATACTATATAGACAACAAAAAAGACAAATGGGTATGACATCATATATAGATTCTAGTAGTCTTGACAGATTGTCAAGATATTCAAATTTTTTGGAAGCTCATTATTCATTTATGATGGAAGCTCATGTTTGTGTACATGCAATAAATGTGGGGATTTTGAAAAATGATATCATAGAGCTTTTTACTGAAGATAATTTGGGCATTAACGTGATGAATATTTTTTACATGTAAGTCTTAACACCTTTCCCTACATTATATTTATTAAAAATGTATACTTATGTCTATTTTTTATTAGGTATCTTATAAAATGTGGGAGAATATTGATTGGATTGATGTATATGTATTCATGGACCTTCATTTTATTTCCCCTGAAGCACATGCATTGGATGAGGAACAAAGACCACTTTATATTGCAGAAAGATTTTAACAGAATATATTCACGCAGTGTTGGATGATGCCTTTTTGTTTGAGGTATGAAAAATATATCTGGAAAAGTGTTCATTTTCTTTTAACATAAAAAACCTCTAACCATAAATTTTCTTTTATATTAGCAATCATTGGATGTTAACTATTTTTTATCCAAGGGAGAAAACACTTTATTGGATATGCTCTATCCATGTCGATGTGTATGGAAGTTTTAAGAATATGTTGGAAAAGTAAGATTCAATTTCATAATAGTTTTTTATATTATAATGAATATTAAATTTATCCCATTAATATTATTTTCTAACATGGGATGGTCCTACTTTCAAAAAAACACAATGAAAAAGAGTGCCAAGAACAAATATGAAAAAGTAAAGGTAAATATCCATTTATAATTTGTACTTTTTTATGTGTTACATAAAAAATGATATTTTCAATTAACACTCATTTAAACATAATTTTCATGAAAAATAAGGTGTCATCAAATGTGGATATTATATGTTATTATTTATGTATAAAATAATTACAACTGGAACACTTGTGAAGATTGACCTGGTAATATTTCCTTATAAAATATGCCATAATATTTCAATTTATTTATTCATTATACATGTTAACTACATTCCTTTTAATTTGTATCTATTTGATGACTCTCAACCCTATAGTTCTAAATAGGTCAAACACTTACAAGTGGAATGGTAAAATTATTTTACTGGTTTGATGGGATTTTAGTTTGTTTGTAGTGTAAAATATAATTTTGAATATTGTAATTATAATTGTGTATTTGGTAGTAGTTTTGGTTGGATTTAGGTTGTTTTTTAGTTGAAATTGTATGTTTTTAATGTTATATATGTGAATGTTTAATTTTTCTTTGCTTCTTCTAATTTTTTGTCTAGACCTGATGTTTTTATGGTATGAATTCTAGTCTGGTTTTGATCTGCTTTTGGTTTGGTTTTTTCTTTTTTCATAATTTGGAAGATCATAGTAATGGTTTCAGGGGGTGGGGGCATCCCAGGGGGGGTGTCCAAGGGGTAGGGGTGTCCAGGGGGTGGGGGTGTCCAGGGATTGGGGGGTTTCCATGAGGGGTGGGGTGGTTTCTAGGAGGTGGGAAGGTATCCAAGGGGGTATGGGGATATCCAAGGGGTGGGGGTTGTCCAAGGGGGTTGGGGTGTCCAGGGAGTGGGCAGGTGTCCAGGGGTTGGGGGTTGTCTAGGGGGTCGGGGTGTCTAGGGGGTGGGGGTGTCTAGGGGGTGGGTGGGTGTCTAGGGGTGGGGGCTGTCTAGGGGGGTGGGGCTGTCTAAGAGGGTAGGGGTTTCCTTGGGGTGGGAGGTTGTTCAAGGGGGTAGGTGGTGGGAGGGTGTCTAGGGGTGGGGGATGTCTAGTGGGGTGGGGTGGTGTCTGGGGGGTGGGGTGTCTAGGGGTGTGGTTTGTACATGGGGTAGGGGTGTCTAGGGGGTGGGGGTGACCAGGGGGTGGGGGTGTCCATGGGGGTGGGTGGGTGTCCAGGGGGTGGGGCTGTCAAGGGGGTTGGGGGTCTCCAGGGGTTTGGGGGTGTCCAGGGGTGGGAGGGTGTCCAGGGGGTGGGGGTGTCCAGGGGGTGGGAGGGTGTCTAGGGGTGGGGATTGTCCAAGGGGTGGGGGTTGTCCAGGGGGTAGGTGTGTCCAGGGGTGGGTGGGTATCTGGGGTGGTGGGTTGTCCAGCAGTGTGGTGTGGTGTCCAGGGGTGGGAGGTTTTCAATGGGGGTAAGGCTATCCAGGGGGTGGGAGGGTGTCCAGGGGGTAGGGTTATCCAGGGGATGGGGGATGTCTAAGGGGGTAGGGGTGTCCAGGGGGTGGGGGTTGTCCATTGTGTGGGAGGGTGTCCAAGGGGGAAGGGGTGTCGAGGGGTGGGGGCTTTCCAAGGGGTGGGGGTTGTCCCAGGGGGGGTATAGGGTGTCCAGGGGGTGGGAGGGTGTACATGGGGTTGGGGCGGGAGGGTTTCTAGAGGGTGTGGGTTGTTCAGTGGGGTGGGGTGGTGTCTAGGGTCGGGGGTGGTCCAGGGGGTGGGGGCTATCTAGGGGGTGTCCAGAGAGGTTGGGGTGTCCAGGGGTTGGGAGGGTGTCCATGGGGGTGGTGGTTGTACAGAGGGGGTGGGGGCCTATCCAGGGGGTTGGGGTGTTTAGGGGGTGGGTGTTTGTCCAACAGGTGGGGACTGTCCAGTGGGGTGGGTTGGTGTCTAGGGGTGGGGGGCAATCCAGGTGTGGGGGTTGTCCAGGGGTAGTGGGTGTCCAGGGGGTTGGGGTGTCTCGGGGTGGGGGGTTTCCAGGGGGTGGGGTGTCTGGGGGGTGTCCCGGGGGTGGGGGGATTTGAGGGGGTGGTAGGATGTCTAGGGGGATGGGGGGTTCCAGTGGGGTGGGGTTGTCTATGGGGTAGGGGATGTCCTAGGGGTTTTAGGTTTTTTAGTTGACATTGTTAGTTTTGAATGTTATGTTTGTGAATGTTTAATTTTTCTTTGGTTCTTCTTTTTTTGTTCTAGTTTTGATGTTTATCTGGTATGGATTCTGGTTCGGTTTTGGTCTAGTTTTTGTCTATTTTCTGCTTGTCTCAGGTCTTCTTTGTCAGAGCAAAGTAATGGTTGAATATTTTTATTAAGAAAATTTGATTTTACATCGGTTATTTTATAACCGACATAATAAATGCATGGGAATGGTTTTTTATGTCAGTTATTTAATAACCGACATGGTATATCAGTTTTCATGTTCGTTATTGTTTAACCAATGTGAAAAAATGCTTCGCAGACTGGTTTATCACATCGGTTATAAAAATAACCAACATTAAAAACTTTTTTCACGCTGATTATTAAAAAACTGATGTAAAAAATACTTCGAAGGTGCAGTTTATTACATTGGTTATGTAAAAACCAACGTAATAAACTATATACCACGTCGGTTATTTAAAAACCAACATAATAAATCATAACTCTGAAGTGTTTTCACGTTGTTTATTTAGGAACCTACCTGAAAAATGCTTTGGATTTATGTTTTTTACATCAGTTTTGAAATAACTGACATATAAATATATTTATAATGTCTCCTTTAATAACTTCGGCCAAAAACAAACATAAAAAATAAAAAATAACTAGCTTAAAAAAAGTTATTTTACAATAGTAACAATCCAAGAGTAAGATTTTAATTAATAACAGATGGATGATAGAGGTTGTATTAATTTTAAATTTTAAATTAAAACATGTTATATATATAGGTAACCTTGTTGTGCATAATCAGAGGAATCATACACATAAAGAGAATAAGTTCAAGAATTAAGACCCCATATTAAAGGATTAGTAGTGAAAAATATTTAATATCTAGTATTTATTATTGAATCTTGATCATCCAAGATTTCATTGAAGGTCAATAATATTATAAGATTATGTTGTATATATATTTGAAGATCTGGAGGTAAATACTAGAGCAATATAGAGAACACACTTTTTAATCAGTGTTGATTTATTATATATATATATATATATATATTATATTTTGAAATTTTTAGTCATCTTTACCATTATATCCCTCTTTAATAGAGTGAGTGGAAGAGAGGAATATATTGTAGGCTTTGGATGAGTAATGATCTCTTCCTAAAGTTATCAATCAAATAAAACTAAATTTGTGTTTAATAGTAATATCAATAAAAAAATGATATTTTTTTATTGGATGTATCCCTTTATGAGTGAACCAAGTAAAAGCACATGCCCTTAATCATTACTATTCTTCATTCTATTAAACATATAAGATAGAATCATGGTGTCTTTGTCAGTTAAAAGACATCATTGGATTAGTCTAAATAGTATATGAATGTTTATAAACACAATAATCTACCCCCTCTTATGATGTACAACAGGACCACATGGTACAATAATATTTATTAAATGGTAACTAAATTTGACTTAGTGAATATGGGTGAATCTCTTAAAAGAATATAACCTTTTTATGTCATATTATATAGGGAAATGTTTTTTCTATATGTTTCTTTGAGAAAAAATATATATAGAAATTTTTCTCATGAGGGTGTAGATGAGTGTGGGAGAGTGCACCATTTCATAGAGAAAAAGAGGATATCAGTAATAGAGCTTGTAAATATCAGATAAAATTTAACTATTCTTTGTTTTAGAAGGTAGAGGAGACTCAGTATGGAGATATTTAATGGATGGTGTTTGGATATTAGGTAATTTATAGGGAATATCTTTACGGGTAGATAAAATATTTTGAGCATCACGTGTTTTTCAAGATTACACTTTCATTCTATATGCTATTAGAGAGGCATTTCTATGTGATTTTCCTAGATCATCTCTTATAATGAATTTTTATATTTTATAGATGAACCATTACTTAATGGAGTATTTATAGTTTTAGTTAAAAAAAGAGGATGATATTGGATTTTATATTTTGATGCATTTTCTATTAGTTTTTTAATTATGAGAATTAGGTTCCAAATGGTCTTTTAAAAACTCTAGGTGCATTATTGGTTGGATCTATGTTTATTTGTTTATTCCAAATATGGTTCATGAGATAAAATATTGGGATTAAAAAATATGTCAATATTTTATTATTAATATAAATTTCTATTTTATCTGATATTTATGTGGGTGGTATTTAATACATGATATTATATTAAAAATTCACCCATAGAAAAAGCTCTGATTAATCTCTATTTGATCTTTGTAATAAATGGAATGGTAGTGACAAAATTTTAAGAAAAGTGCATGTAGAGGCTCATATAGAGATAAATAGTTCACTCGTTATAAACAAGAATGACTTTTCTTATAGAAACCCCACGAGAGTATATCACATGGAATGATATACATATTGGATTCGATATATATATATGAGTGAATACATAATATGGATCACTAATACATGATGTTAACTAGTTATTATCTAATACAACATTCTTACTTTGATAAATTTATTATTATATCCTTAATTTTGAGATAATAATGGGGTGTTGGGAATGATTCTAACCTTGTTATGGGTTTTTCTAAACTAAGTCATGATTTTTCCT
Source organism: Viscum album (assembly GCA_963277665.1). Classification (NCBI taxonomy): domain Eukaryota; kingdom Viridiplantae; phylum Streptophyta; class Magnoliopsida; order Santalales; family Viscaceae; genus Viscum; species Viscum album. The sequence continues at coordinate 40,439,628 of OY728150.1, forward strand.
CCAGTATTCCTAGTTTTAAATTTGGGTCCATAATTGAATTAGACTAAAGAAATGCATAGTTGAGTGACATGTGTTGTGCCTATTTACATAAATGGTTGAATTTTAGTGTATTTATATAGATTTTTTGTTCTATTTCTATACAATATTTAATGTATGAGTTAACCTATAGTAGGCAGATAATACCCTTATCTTATGCCTAAACTCGATGTGTTAGATAAAGAGTTTATATGAGTTTATATGTTATTTCTAGAGATACATCTTGATAGAAATGTTTATATTGTGATATGAGTTTACTAGGAGGATATCAAAAAATATTCCATTATACATTGTGTAGCATTAATGATTTCATAGAGGCCTATCTATGTCTCTATTTATATAGTTTATGAATTGTTGAATTTATAGTCATTTTAAATGTTAAAAATCCTCAAATGGTCATAAATAAGATTATTAAATAATAATTTGTTTTAGTAGAAAAATTATCCAAAATAAATGAGTTTTTATGAAATCATGTACATTGGAGTTTATATATGATTTCAGAAGGTGTCATGAAATATTTATAATATTTATATGCATTTAGTGAAAGTGGGAGGTTGAATGTTAAGTTCAGTAATTTTATAAAATGAAAAATGATATAATGATATCCCTACCCACATTATAGAATAAATATATGATATAAGATTATATTTTATTTATTTTTCTTTGACATATAATATAATTTGAATTTTTTATACATTTTTAGATGATTTATTATTTATATATAGATACTAATTAATTTATTAAAGGGTTCAAAAGAATATAATAAATATTTTAATTATTACATAGATAAATAAAGATATTGTTATACTGTATAATGTATGGGCTATCATAGTTTGAACATTTGTAAAATATTTATAGTGTATCACCAATTCATTAATAAAAATGATCCAGAAAAAGGATTCCAAACTTAATTTTTGAAATATGATATGATTTACATTATAGAAAAATTTCTTTCTTTTCTTATTCTACTATTAAGTATATGATGTAATAATATAACATGGTGAGAAGAAGGACCTTCCAAACAAATTTTTAGTATCTATATCTTGAAGAAAAATTTGGAGGAAATATTATATTGGTTATTGTTTAATAATTCTATTTAACTACATAGTTTAATAATGCTATTTGAAAAGCGTGTTATTTTATTCTCTGAGTTTTATTCTTTTATCATATCTAAAAAATCATACTATATTTATGGTTTTTTCATTTTTTCTATTATTATATATGTTTTATTTCTTAAACCCTTTAAATAGATCATACCATCGCACTTTTTCACATAGAAATGAAAAGTGACTATAACTTACTAGCGTGCTTCAGATGCTCTTCCATTACCAATTGACTAGTAGGGAAATAAATGTTCACATCTATGTCCCTAATTATTCCTTACAACCATAATTCATATTAAATGTTATGATACATCCTAGTATAACGAAGATTGGATCATAATCATTATGTGTGAGATACATATATAACGCCATCTCACTTGTGTGTTAGGACTAAATAAAACTCATATGTATATAAGTAATTTTATGTATACACCATCTAGACTAATAAGTTATTTACACTATCAAGTCTCTTATACCCAAATGGCCCGAAGGCCTTCTTTTTATTTTATTATAGATAATCCCCCTTTTAAGGGTTGAAGGGGAACTCGTACATGACCCGTAGGCCCAAGGCACAAGGCCCGATATGACCCGCAATACATGACTTGAAGGCCCAGAGGCATACCATGCCCATTACATGACCCGTAGACCCAACCCACTAGAACTGCCCCTCCCCAGAATCTTGAATCATTGATCTCCTTAGCTCCCCACCTTGCATTGCTGATCGGCTAGCAATGCCCCGTACAAAGTTGCACGGTGCCTGGTCCCGATGGCGGCTGTCATACCCTCTCATTCTTCCAATTTGGTTAGCTCTGCATCTGGTGGATTCTACTCCTGTTGCTCTGATCCTCATCTAGGGCTTGTTTTATGTGAACTGGGCTACTTCATGGTCTACGTGACCCGAAGGCCCTGTGGACCGAAGGCCTTTGTTGACCCGAAGGCTCTGGAGACCCGCTGGCCCAAACTGGTGGCTCGAAGGCCCAAATCGGGTGAATAGTCCCGGCTGTTACAGTACAGAACAGTAACTGCTACAGTGACTGCTACAGTGCTGCTACAGTACCCGGAAATTCGCCTCCACCCGGTTTTGAACCCGGGTCTCTTGGATGCCAAGCAGGAGCCCTTACCACTCGGGTACGGGCTCGTTGGCCTATCAAGTCTCTTATTAATCATATAGTAATCATGATCTATGATTTGATCATACTTCAGCTTCTCTACCCAAGAGACCATTACATTATCATTTAATTTATGATAACCATTAAATATTTTTCTCAGTAAATCAGTGTACACATATTTTTTTAATGGTTGTATTAAACATATTTTAATTTTTATATGATGTAATAAATCAACAAGAATCATTTCTGTTGAACATTGAAAAATGAAGTATAAAAATACCAAAATATAACCTAACATAATAATCTAAATAAGAAGCTAATGATATAGTGTTCAATATTCAAGAACTCTCCAAAAATAAATATAAAAATCATTCGAAGGATAATAATTCAACAAATACAAACTACATATAACTAAACTGAGATTGTTATTCAGATTATAATATGTTTAAATTGACATAAATTCTAAATAATGAATATAATACTCTTATAATACACTCTATCAGTGATCATAAACTAAATTCAATAATTTGACACCTCGTAAATAGAATTGTAAGATGATATTAACATCGAGATTTATACATCTTCAAATTGACATTCTTATTAATGAAATAAAAAAATAGTTTTTACTTTTTTTTCAACCATTTAATACTTTCATAAAAGATTTTTCATTACTCTAAAATGGTCATAACAAAATTGGTTAGATCTAAATTCTTATATAAAGGACTAATTGTTCACTCTTCTATTATGACTATAATAAAGAATAAATCAATGTATGAATTCATAATTTTATGAAGTGTTTATTTCTAAAATTATCTTTGGATTTCATTATGACTTACAAATACTATGATTTTTTATTTTTATGAATTTATTGATATTTTATATTTTGATTTTTTAAAAAAATATATATTTTTTCTCTACACAAGGATTAAATGAATGGAATAAATAATTTAAAATAGTATAGGAAATAATGTTCATAAATTAGATGATATGTAGAGTGAATGTAAATACACCTTATTCTAAAGTAAATTATAATGTGTTTGTTAAAATAGGATCTATATATTCTTTTCAGTAACACCAATATTTGGTAGAATATGTATCGATGAATTGATTAATAAACAATAACAATTAAATCTTTAAATTCACATATTTTATATTATTGTTTTGAGAAACCTATATTATTGCAATAATTAAATAAGCAATATGATAATCAATGGAAAATACTTAAGTTGGCATATATCAATTATCCAAAGTCGATCTAGGTTTGGAAAATAACAAAGCATATTGTCTTACCACCAACCATGCATATCTAAATACAAACAATACATTAATAAAAATTAATGGGGTTAGATAAAATTAAAAAATGGGATCATAAAAAAAATATTTATCAAATATTAGAAAAGGGTAAAAAATATATTTGTTATATGATTTCTATACAAAGACTAAGAAAATACAAATAGATAATTGGATATTCTACCACCTCCCTTAGAAAAAAGTTTTACCACAATTACCTTCTTCCCAAAACACAAAATAATATGATACCTATCATGATACACTTCTATAAATTATATATTTCTAGTGGTGTCATGGGAAAACAATTCTCACTCATGAAGAACCAATCCGTATGTATAACAAGAGTTATCATTTCCAAAGAACATGCAACTCTCCGACATTAGGAAATTCAATAATTATGGTTTAAAATGATCATTTTAACTAATATAAATTTGAAAATTATAATATTATACCTATAAAAATAATATTAATAAATAATAAGGTGAATTAATTGATAATAAGAAACAATCATTCATTTTTTCTAGACACCAAATAAATTTTATAGTTCATATTTCAGATAATGTTATAATTTATATTAACATACTAATCATAAATAGATAATGCATATAGAATTAATGTGAGAATATAGTATATCTATCCCAATGTGAATATACTTCAATAGATAAGTCATTAGGTGATAATAGTTGGATGATTTCTATCATAAACTTATTTAATAAATTCAAGTAGAATTGAGTATTCTCATTAGTAAAAAATTATAAAAACCCTGTGGTTACATGAACCAAGTAGTGTTTTCAATATAAGTGTGATGAAAATGGGACCATTATTTAGAATAAGAAAACAATTATTGCAAATGGTTATAACCAATAATAAGATACCAACTACGAGGAAAAAAATAATGGTAGGAATACTCAACCCTATTTGAATTCTACCTACCTTTACGACATATTTGGATGTTATAAGTCTTTAAATGGAAGTTAAATATTCCTTTGTAAATAGGTTTTTTGAGGATTTCGTTTATGTTGAAAAACCCTAGGTTTTTTAAATTAAAAAATATATCATCCATGTTTTGAAACTTTCCAAGTAATTATAATGTCTCAAACAAAATTTAAAATCATTGTACAATCAATTATCAAATTTAATTTATAAAATTATTTTAAAAAATGAATGAGATATTTAAATATTTTTATCAAAAAGGTTTTCATGGATACTCTAATTCAAAAACTTAATATGAATGATATTATTTTTTGAACCATAATAATATAACATAGATTTTTTTTAAAAACTAATGTAAATTCAAAATTAGAAGATCAATATTGTTGAATATAATTACTCTCTTAAATATCAAATTTCATAAACTATATAAGGATATAATTTTTCTCAATCACTTCAATATAATTATTCCAGTAAGTCCATAATGTAATATATATTTTGATAAATCTTGGAAACAGGCATATTAAATGATTTGTGGATAATTGGTCTATAAATTACTTTACAAAACAACATGACTAATTAACATTATGTATTTATTATTTTTTATTCCTTTCAAAAAAATACCCAGAATTGTTTCATATTAAATTATAAAGATTAATTCTTTTTATTTTAGAGGAATAAACAATTGTTGATTATTTTATCCCAAAATTAATGATTTTATTCTTAAAAGTTATTTAGATGCTGACTTTAGTGAATATAGAATTTTTAGAAACTGTATACCCAAAAAATTATTTATAGGAGAATCATCTATATCTCATTCTAAAAAGAAACAACACTCCTAACACTATCAATTACCAAACTGCAGTATATAGTGACTTGAAGTTTTTGTGCACAAGTTTTATAAATGAAGAATATGTTGTTGAGTTTTCGTTTTGTATATATACATGTACTGATCATGTATAATAAAAAATATAAAATCTCAGATTCTAAATATCTAGATGAATATTCATGGGAAAAAATTCATACGTATATGTCACCACTTTCAAAGTGGTCATATAAAAAAAGGATAAATCGCTCAATAATATTTTAGAACAAATTGATAGATTTTATCATGTTTTAAAAGCATGTAAATGATCATTGGTTTTATTTTTCAAATGTGTGTTTGGTGTGACGAAAGACAAAAAATTACTTTCTATCTGAAGATAATATTTAAAATAATAGTTAACTCATTAAAAATGGTGAATTACATTTTCTTTTGGATGGAAAAACATTCATATCCCCCCAAAACAACTATATTGAATGTTAATTTCAAAATAACATAATTATCAAAGGAATAAAGTAATATCATATCATCATTTGATGAAAATGTAGTTATTATACTGTAAATACCACTAACCCTTTATCAATGAAAATATTTCAATGGATAATTAGTAACATCTATATATTATAATCAATTTTTTTTAATTTAAAAATATTTAACAATTAAAAGTAATAATTCTATATTATATTTATTTTTTAAAATTTTTAAATTCAATATTTTTATATTACTTTTCTTATTAATCCTCAATTATAAATTTATCCAATAGATACTAATATTTTTATATTAATTCTAGTCAAATATCATGTCCAATGACTAAAGGTGTGACCAAATTCCTATAAATATAAGTCTATTTTAAATCATTATTTTTACATTTATTAAAAAAATGTCCTATACATTTTAGAGAATATTTACTTAATTTATCACTCTATAAAATCTAGTTTTTTATCTCTCCTTCCAATTATATGGCCCAAAACATCAGAAGGTGTTCAATCAGTGCTTACCAAAAAATTAAACTAAGAAACTTTATCACTAAAAATAGGAACAATACATATCATTTCATTTTGAATGCAATTATCCAATTTAAATGATATTAAATGTTGGGACTATAAAGTACAAACCATAATTTGTATCATCCAAAACTGGTATGAATGTTTTAATACAAAATAAGGGATAGTTTAGTGTGTTACCTTCTCCATTATGATAACAAACACAAGTTTTCAATTGATTCTTTATCTACGTATTTTAGAGTTCACCTCAAGAATTAGATATGTGACATATCTAACCTTATACCAACACTATATGAATAGTTTATTTAGTATTATACTTCTAAATTGATTTATAAATTTATAAAACCAATTTTTATGTCATCTAGTATTATACACGAGACCCAAATTTCATGTAAGTGGGTTTAAACCCTTCTTGTCCCCAAAATATGGTGAAATTGATACTATTAAAGTTAACAGCACCTTAATATGGATTATCAATTTCAAATGGGACTATACTATTAACTATATATAGGAATAAATCTAATCTATTTACTAGTGAAAGATAAATACTAATATTCTAAAATATGAAATAACTATTTCTAATATTATTTACATATATTTTAAAATTCAAAATCATAATATACAATATAACTATGAAATCCTATTATTCTATGTTAAATTTTGATCATTGAGGCAATAATTAGAAATATGGAGTTACTTTTTTTATTAGAATAATAATATTAAGATAGATCTTAGTGAACCAAAATTTTCTATATGAGATGTCAAATAACTATTAACATAATTTATATATGATGAGTTTGAATATGAATGATCCATAATACATGATGATAGAGCTTCTTTACCCATATAATTTATATAAATATTATATTTCGTAAAGAAAATTAATGAAAAGAGGAAAAGTTAATGCTTCAGAATATTAGACAAAGAATAAAAAACTCTACCCAGCCCACTTAAAAAATAATATATGATGTTGAAGTAATTTGTTGAGTTTACCATACCAACAATACTTCATAAGAGACCATATATAAAGGAGACCAAATTTGGGTTATTGGAAGTTAATCAAAAGATAAAATACCAGATCATTATAAAAATATCCAACTATATGGATATACAGACCAGATAATATCCAAATAATCATGGATAAAGGATCAAAAAATAGAAATAAGGTTTCCAATAGTCCTCTATAGAAAATAACTATGTATAAAACACTTATCAGTCCAAAATTTTATCAAAATCCACAAAAATACTACTTCACACTCATAAGATCCATTTATATAAAAAATTAAATTGATTAGTAGGATATTTTTTTACCTAGTATTCACTAAATTAAATATAATATCCTATTAAGAAACTCGACAATAAAAATTTTCCACGAAAGTAGCAGTGGATTCTCTAGAATTATATAAAGGTAAATTATCACCCTTATCCTCATCAAACTCATCATCCTTTACATCTTATTCATGTTCTCATAAAACTATCCATTCCTATAATACCATCTGAAAAAACAAACAAAACATTATCACCAAACACGAATCTATAGTTTGATCAGAAAAATCGAACGTGACTGGATATAAATTAATAGGACTTTTGTAATATTTTAAAAGAATAATTTTAATCACTTATCTTACTTAGTTGAGTTAAATTATAGATGATATTTATGGAGATAGTGAATAACAAGTAGAGAATATAAAAAATTAAATGAGAATATAAATACAATTTCAATCAAATTAGAAGAGACTCAATATGGAAATGAAGAAACTATTTCAAAAAATATTATTCAGATAATAATTTTTTATTTCAAAAAATTAAGGGAAAAATTATAGTGCTTCAATTCTCATTCTCTATGAGATAATTCAAGAACATGTGTTGATATATCATCCAAACTCATTTTTTGGTATTTTTAGAAAAAGCCACTTTTATGGGTTAAGTGGAACCCGCACAAACTATCGAGATCAAATACAACATAAAAAAATGGATTCAAATTCAAACCATATTCGAACCAGAACAGATTCAAATTTCAAAATTCAAACATCAAATTGCAAACCGGCATATAGGCGCTACCTCGGGTCCAATGCTAACACTTTTCCCCATGACATCACCACGACTATGGAAGCCAACTGTCATTGCAAACATCCATCATCACCGCTATAACCCACCTGAAACAAAGCCCATGAGAGACCAGCACCTCCTGAATCACAATCAATAAGACCTCATCATCGTTGACCAATACCAAACTTCGTTACACAACAATCACTCATAAACCAACCAGGCATTGCATGATCATCCCCAGAGGAAATTCCAAACATCACAGGAACACAAAATGTCAAACAATCCCACTGGAAAACAGTAAAACAAATCTGAACCACCTGAGAGAAACTTCCAGTCATCGTCGCAACAGATCTAGTGCAAAAACCTGGCCATCAACCATGAGCAGCGTCAACACCTCTGGAGCCTACACCACAAAAGAAGGCCGCAGACTTGTGTATACGAACACCCCCCATCAAAATCCCAAACCACCATTGAGGGTCATCACACCAAACGAGATGGAGTCATGTGCGGTGAATCTGGTGGCAAGAGCAGAGGAAGAATGACCAAATCACCGATGAGCGAACAATAAGAACCAAGTTGCGAGAGAGACACCGGAACACGAAACAACCGAGCACCCGAATAACTCCAACTCAAAATCCCAATCCGCCAAGAGCACCATTTCGCTAAACCAAAAATGGGGTCTAGCACGATGCTGAAGACGACAAGAGCAGCGATGGGGTTGAACGAGACCCTGGGCTGCAGAAACACATAGACGAAAAAGAAGCCTTGAAGCGCCCAGGGAGGAAGAACATGGCTGCCGGCAAAGGCAGACGACGAAGAATCTCTAAATCGCCAAGGGAGAAGAGGGCCGCCCAGGACACCCCTTGCAGCGAGTGACGCCGAGAGAGACCCCATGAGGAGAACCGAGGAATGAGAGAGTGGGGGGCATGGAGATCACCTCAACTTCGAAGAAGCGCGCAGGAAACCCTAGGCGAGGGGGACGCCGAGAGAGAGAGAGAGATGCCGGGGGAGTGGGGAGCCATCACCATATATATGGAATTTAAATCTTTTCTTTATCTATTATTCTTTTATCCTATTAATACATAATGGTTTTTATAGTTTTCTTTGTTTTTATTATAACCATTTATTTATTTATAAATTCCAAATAATCATATAGGACACCTCAAAAATTTATGGGTATAAAATATAACTTGTATTGATTTATTTTAAAATAATAATAAAAAGTTATTAACCAAAATTTAATAACTTTCAATATAAAAATACCAACAACCTTCCAGAAAAAAAACCCTCAAATAATAAATCATACCTTATCTAAGTTTATTTATGAAGAGAAAAAATAGGGATAGTCTTGTGAATGGAATGATATAGAAGTAAAGTCTAAAATTGTGGTGAGGGATAGTGAAACATATGCTATAGAAGTTTATTAATGATATATAATTAATTAAAAATGATGATTATTGTCTAAAATAGAGTTATGTTTTAATTATTTTTTTAACTTCTTCGTCATACATTATATCTTAATGTTTCTTTAAAATAATATCATCTATCGTGCTTTGTGGTTGTTAGAAAAAATGAGATTACTGGGTGATTTCATTAACGATAACCACAAAATCCATTATTTTGTTAATAAAAATACTTTTATTTATTTTTCTGATGATTTAATTGCGTTTATTTCATTTATATATAATGTGTAATACCTACTGTAATAATTTCTCATAAACACCAAGAAACATATTTTTAATTATTTTATTACTAAAGAAAAATAAAAATATAACCTAATAGAATCGTTAGAATAAGAAAATAAATAGAAAATGTTCAAATATTAACGAATCTCCAAATATAGATACAAACATTATCCAAAATAAAATAATTTTAAATATCATAATTTCTCTATTTAAATAGAAAATTAAAATTCAAAATATTTTATGTTTATCTAAAATTAGTTTTTGAAAAATGGATAGACTATATTCAAAATGATATTTTTCAAATTACTATTTATCAATGTTAATTATATGATGAATTTGAATTTGAATTATTCACTAATATTTAAATTAATAATTATAATTCTTAGAATGGATATAACAAATGGAAATTTTATTAATTATTTTCAAAAAAAATCTCAACCCTTGAACTATTTTTTAGTAATAACATAATGAACATATCATCAATGGTAGTATCTAATGACCTTTATAAAGACTTAATGGTCATCATGCATAAAAATACTGAAGAAATAATGAATGATAAAAGTCAAAAGCTTGTGAATATTCCTATAATATCAATATCATATGTGTTAATTATAATCTACCAAGATTTTTTTTTTGAGATTAACTTTTACTTGTTCTCTTTCTTTGGGAACAATCACATTTAAATTAGTTCGTATTAAAAATTGAAAATAGTTTTCAAATTTATAATTTATATTTTACACTCTCTATTCATGAGGAATTGTATGATATAAGTGAGAACTATTTAAACTTATTACAAATAATAACACATTAAATGGACCTAAGATATTCTTTCTACATTGAATAAAAAGTGAAGAAGTTATAGGAATATGAACACTACTACCATTTTTTGTTAAATTTATAAGATATAAAGGAATTTTTTACATGAATCACTATATTAATTCCTGTGACTAAATTGGATACTCTATGTTTTACATCAATCTATTTTTCTTTTCTCAAAAACTTATACTATGTTTTTTGTATCTATTTAAACACTGCCAATTCACTATTATTATTTTCACTAAAAAGATATTGTCTTTATAAAAATATTCATAGATTTTCATTTTCACCATTTAAAAAACATTCGATATACTAAATCCTTTTAACTTATTTCAAACCATTCTATTACATAAATTATTATAGAGGGATTTTAGACAATATTTTTTCGTATCAATTAACTTCCCTCTTGAATATTAATTTTTGGGATAATAAACATGCTACATAGTAATGAAAATTCTATCATTAACCATTCCACTCACTGAGTCAAGTACAATTATAAGAAAAAATAAATCATCTTCGACTCCTATTTTGATTCTCAAATAATCTATATCTAAGATTCCCTATTGACAAAACATGATACAACATTCCCTTTTTGAATAGTGTAATCTATCTCAATGTCACAGTAATATAGGTTTTTTGTCCATATCCTCTATTTAAGATTCAAATATCTTTATGAGAAGATATACTTTAGGTTCATGCAGTCAATATAAAAAATATATATATATCCATATTAATCACGTAATTTATAATGATATTTCTATTCTATGCCAGATATTTTTTTCATAATCATACATCCAAATCCCACAACTGATGTGTTAAAATATAAAAAGAACCTATTAACGTACTCACATGATCTAAATAGGTGTATTAAATTAATTCCTTAATTAATCTACTAAAAATTCATCTTATTAGGCTTCTAAGGATCAAATGAAACTCGTTCAATGTAGTTAAAGTAATATAAAATCCCAAGTCCCATGAAGAACCAAGTATGGAATAAAACCACATATAAACCAAAATGAATAATAATTTTGTGTACCTTACATTTATGAATTCCACTTCTACTATATTTAACCACCCATTTGAATTATATCACAAATAGGTAGATATAAAACTAACTCCTTCATGTTGTGTCCATGAGTTGATATGAATTAGATAATTCTCAGGTGGGATTTTCCTTTATCAATAATATGGCAGTATTTAGCATCTTACAATGAATAATAAAGTGATATTAGGGTATGAAGGATCATGATGAATAAAATTAATGATGTAAAAAACAAAATATTGAAGGAACAACCTCATTTTATAGGCCTTGGGGAAACTCCTAAAACCTCTATGAATTTTCGGGAATATTCTGTATTGTTCATGCAATGTATATAGTTAGAACATATATAACCCTTTCCCATTTCACTCCATAAAATCTAATATTATAAAAATATTAATTAATAAAAAAATAGATTATATGTAAGATTACATGAATGTTAAAACTTAACATTTGACCACATCATAAAACAAAATGGGCTAATAATGACCTGGTGTCATTATTTCATATCATATGATATCCCTATAAAAAGGCATTGTATATTCCTTGGTTTTATCCAAATTGTACCATATGACTTGTACATATCATACATTATGATATCATCCCAAACACATGATATTTTTATATGTTATTAGTTATTTGGAATTATAAAATTATTTATTTATAAACTACTAATCCTAGTATAACGATACAAAGAATCATATCCATATGGAAGGAAGAATTGAGTTTTTGAAATTTGAAATATAATAAAATTCTTAGAAACACAAAATAAGAAATAGAAACATTTATTTAGTATATTTTGATGATTTGGATGATTTGATTGAATGAAAAACAAAATATATAGAGAATACTATGTAAAAGTGAGTTGATTAGATGAACAAGGTGGTTGTAGAAAAAAAGTTATAAGAACATGGGAAAATTCAATTTTATATTGTTAAATAAATTTTCATATATTTTTATACAATTGAAAAAATGGGTCTCTAACATCCAAGATGTGAATAGACCCTTCTATCAAGAGATTTATTTCTTGTCTAGGTGAATTTAGTGGGGTATAAACCGTTGAGATAGCTATTCTAGAGATGAATGAACTCATGTTCATTAAGATCAAATTTTACTTTGATCTTGATGAATGACAACCCCATAAAAAATCATGAAAGATATAAAAGTATAAAAATTGAAAAATATTATTTCCCCTCTAGAATTTATCCTAAAACCATGTTTGAAAAATTATCTTACAACATTGATTTCATAAAAAACAACAAGATGAGAAAAAGAAGAAGAAGGGAGAGAGGAGCCTTCTCTACTGAGGAGATTCAATTTTCCAACTCCAAGTGTTGTTGAGTCTCTTGACTTGTTTCTATGATCTGGTCCAATCCTCTCTAAATGTATTAAATTGTTAACTAATTAACCATGAATGTTCAATCCCTCCCCGTTTTTAGAGAAATAGAACAAAAAATTCCATCACTACAACTCATGGTAAGAAACTCATGTCAAATTTTAGTTCTCCTGAAAGTGTTGGTCACTATAAGTCATAATCCTTCCATAAATCTTGTTTAACTCTGATGTGCAAGTTGATATCCCCGTGTGGGTTCAAGATTTTTCTTTTAAATCATCATCAATATTTTATGAATTCCTCAACTCCATATTTAAATTAATCACATTCTCCTTTATTTGTTTTCATTTTGAAAATAGGAATCAAGGTATAATTTGGTTCTTTAATCCTTTAAATTATAACTGAGATTTTTTAAAAGTGTGGTAAATAATGTTTAAATATATAATTTTATGCTTATAAAAATATTATTCTTACATATATGGCATGATTATTATATAATAATCTATTTTATTCTCATACAAATAAACCCTCCACCCATATGATGCTTACATAATTGGTTTGATGCTTACACACGCTAGTACAAATATGAATTTTAGCGGCCGCCAAAATCCGTCGCTAAAGGTCTACAGCGGCCGCCTAGCGTCCGCCAAATGGCCGCCGCTTTTGGTCCGTCTTTGTTGCTATCAGTGACCGCCATTTGGTGGACGCTGAAGGCCAACAGGTATGACCAACAGCGGCCGCCGTTTGGCGGCCGCTTTAGCTGACCCGAACACAGGCTACAGCAGCCGCTGTTGGTCATGCCTAAAGCGGCCGCCAAATGGCGGCCGCTATAGCTTTTAATTTTTTTTTAAATATTAAAAATACAATAAATACCACATAAATCTCATCGTCATCTTCCATGCTATGAAACCCTCATCAAATATAACTACATATCAAAATTTAATAATAAAGTTAGTACCAAATAAAACCTATAAACAAATAATTGAAATAAATTAACATATTTCAATTCAAACTTACTATAACAGATCGAAAGTATACGATTTTAAAAATATATTCACAATTTTGATTATCGTTTTAAAATTTTAAAATCGTTAATTCTATGGTTCTAATTAAAGTGTTCCTCCTGTGATTTCAGGTAAATCTGATGTCGTACGCTCTGAATTTGACAGTTTGAGACCCGTTTTGGCCGTTTATGGCACCAGAATTGCGTTCTTGGTCAGCGCGGGCACACGGCACCTCCGATTGGTGTGCCGTCTGCCCGAACACTTCACAATTCACTCACCCATTGTTTTCGTCCGATTTCAGGCCAATCCGACGTTGTTCGGCCGGATTGGACCACCCCACGCGCCTTTCGGAAGCACGTCTAACACTTAAAAAGCGCATATTGAGCCGTTGCGCGCAAACCGCACATCCGATTGATGTGTTGTCTCCTCATACACGTCAAGAATAATAATTACAGTGTTCCCTTGTGATTTCAGGTCAATCCGATGTTGTACGCTCTGAATTTGACAGTTTGAGGCCCGTTTTTGCCGTTTATGGCACCAGAAATGCTTTCTCGGTCAGCGTGGGCACACGACACTTCCAATTGGTGTGCCGTCTGCCTGACCACTTCACAATTCACTCACCCGTTTTTGTCGTCCGATTTCAGGCCAATCTGACGTCGTTCGGCCGGTTTGGACCACCCCACGCGCGTTTCGGAAGCGCACACAACACTTAAAAAGCGCATATTGAGCCGTTGCGCGCAAACCGCACGTCCGATTGACGTGTCGTCTACTCATAAACGTCAAAAATAATAATTAAAGTGTTCCCTCTATGATTTCAGGTCAATCCGATGTCGTACGCTCTGAATTTGATAGTTTGAGGACCGCTTTGGCCGTTTATGGCACCAGAATTGCGTTCTCGGTCAGCGCGGGCACACGGGACCTCCAATTGGCGTTCCGTCTACCCGACCACTTTAAAATTAACTCACCCATTGTTGTCGTCTGATTTCAGGCCAATCCGACGTCGTTCGGCCGGTTTGGACCACCTCACGCGCGTTTTGGAAGCGCGTCCAACACTTAAAAAGCGCATATTGAGCCGTTGCGTGCAAACCGCACGTCTGATTGACATTTCATCTCCTCTTACACATCAAGAATAATAATTACAGTGTTCCCCCTATTATTTAAGGTCAATCCGATGTCGTACGCTCTGAATTTGACAGTTTGAGGCCTGTTTTGGCCGTTTATTGCACCAGAATTGCGTTCTCGGTCACCACGGACACACGACACCTCCGATTGGCATGCTGTTTGCATGACCACTTAAAAATTCACTCACCCGTTGTTTTCGTCCGATTTCAGGCCAATCCGACGTCGTTCGGCCGGTTTGGACCACCCCACGCACGTTTCGGAAGTGCGCCCAACACTTAAAAAATCGCATATTGAGCCGTTGCGCGCAAACCGCACGTCCGATTGACGTGTCGTCTCCTCTTACACGTAAAGAATAATAATTACAGTGTTACCTATATGATTTCAGGTCAATCCGATGTCGTACGCTCTGAATTTGACAGTTTGAGGCCCGTTTTGGCCGTTTGTGACACTAAAATTGCGTTCTCGGTCAGCGCGGCCACACGGCACCTCCGATTGGCGTACCGTCTGCCCGACCACTTCACAATTCACTCATCCGTTGTTGTCGTCCTATTTCAGGCCAATCCGACATCGTTCGGCCAGTTTGGACCACCTCACGCGCGTTTCAGAAGCGCGCCCAACACTTAAAAAGCGCATATTGAGCCGTTGCGCGCAAACCGCACGTCCGATTGATGTTCCGTCTCCTCTTACACGTCAATAATAATAATTACAGTGTTCCCCCTATGATTTTATGTTAATCTGATGTCGTACGCTCTGAATTTGACAGTTTGAGGCCCGTTTTGGCCGTTTATGGCACCAGAATTGCGTTCTCGGTCACCACGGGCACACGACACCTACGATTGGCGTGACGTCTAAATGAACACTTCAAAATTCACTCACCCGTTGTTTTCATCTGATTTCAGGCCAATCCGACGTCGTTCGGCCCGTTTGGACCACCCCACGCGCGTTTCGGAAGCGCTCCCAACACTTAAAATGCGCATATTGAGCCGTTGCGCGCACACCGCACGTCCGATTGACGTGTCGTCTCCTCTTACATGTCAAGAATAATCATTACAGTGTTCCCCCTATGATTTCAGGTCAATTCGATGTCGTACGCTCTGAATTTTACAGTTTGAGGCCCATTTTGGCCGTTTATGGTACCAGAATTGCGTTCTCGGTCAGCGCGGGCACACGACATCTCCGATTGGCATTCCTTCTACCCAAACACTTCACAATTCACTCACCTGTTGTTGTCGTCCGATTTCAGGCCAATACGATGTCGTTCGGCCGGTTTGGACCACCCCACGTGCGTTTCGGAAGCGCGCCCAACACTTAAAAAGTGCATATTGAGCCGTTGCGCGCAAACTGCACGTCCGATTGACGTTTCGTCTCCTCGTAAATGTCAAGAATAATAATTACAGTGTTCCCTCTGTGATTTCAGGTCAATCCGATGTCGCACACTCGGAATTTGACAATTTGAGGCCTGTTTTGGCCGTTTATGGAACCAGAATTGCGTTCTCGGTCAGCGCGGGCACACGACACCTCTGATTGGTGTTCCGTCTGCCCGACCACTTTAAAATTCACTCACCCGTTGTTATTGTCCGATTTCAGGTCAATCTGACGTCGGTCGGCCGGTTTGGATCACCCCACGCGCGTTTTGGAAGCGCGTCCAACACTTAAAAAGCGCATATTGAGCTGTTGCGCGCAAACCGCAGGTCTGATTGACGTTCCGTCTCCTCTTACACATCACGAATAATAATTACAGTGTTCCCCATATGATTTTAGGTCAATACGATGTCGTACACTCTGAATTTGACTGTTTGAGGCCCGTTTTTGTCGTTTATGGCACCCGAAGTGCGTTTTTAGTCACCGCGGGCACACGGCACCTCCGATTGGCATGCCGTCTGCTCAACCACTTCACAATTCACTCACCCATTGTTTTTGTCCGATTTCAGGCCAATCCGACGTCGTTCGGCTGGTTTGGACCACCCCACGCGCGTTTCGGAAGCGCGTCCAACACTTTAAAAGCGCATATTGAGACGTTGCGCGCAAAATGCACGTCCGATTGACGTTCCGTCTCTTTGTACACGTCAAGAATAATAATTACAGTGTTCCCCCTATAATTTTAGGTCAATCCGATGTCGTACGCTCTGAATTTGATAGTTTGAGGCCCGTTTTGGCCGTTTATGGCACCATAAGTGCGTTCTCGGTCAGGGCGGGAACACAACACCTCCAATTGGCGTGTCGTCTGCCTGACCACTTCAAAATTCATTCACCCGTTGTTGTCGTCCGATTTCAGGTCAATCCGACGTCGTTCGACCGGTTTGGACCACACCACGCGTGTTTCGGAAGCGCACCCAACACTTAAAAAGAGCATATTGAGCCGTTGCGCGCAAACCGCATGTCCGATTGATGTGCCGTCTCCTCTTACACGTCAATAATAATAATTACAGTGTTCCCCTATGATTTCAGGTCAATCTGATGTCGTACGCTCTGAATTTGACAGTTTGAGGCCCGTTTTGGCCGTTTATGGCACCAGAAGTGCGTTCTCAGTCAGCGCGGGCACACGACACCTCCGATTGGCGTGCCGTCTACCCGACCACTTCAAAATTCAGTCACCTGTTGTTTTAGTCCTATTTCAGGCCAATCTGACGTCATTCGGCCGGTTTGGACCACCCCATGCGCGTTTTGGAAGCGCGCACAACACTTAAAAAGCGCATATTGAGCCGTTGCGCGCAAACCGCACGTCCAATTGACATTCCTTCTCCTCGTACATGTCAAGAATAAATACTAAAGTTTTCTCCCTATGATTTAAGGTCAATCCGATGTCGTACGCTCTGAATTTGACAGTTTGAGGCCCGTTTTGGCCGTTTATGGCACCAGAATTGCGTTCTCGGTCACTGCGGGCACAAGACACCTCCGATTGGCGTGCCGTCTGCCCGAACACTTCAAAATTCACTCACCCGTTGTTGTCGTCCAATTTCAGACCAATCCGACATCGTTCAGCTGGTTTGGATCACCCCACGCGCGTTTCGGAAGCGCGCCCAACACTTAAAAAGCACATATTGAGGCGTTGCGTGCAAACCGCATGTCCGATTGATGTGACGTATCCTCGTACACATCAAGAATAATAATTACAGTGTTCCTCCTATGATTTCAGGTCACTCCGATGTCGTACGCTCTGAATTTGACAGTTTGAGACCCGTTTTGGCCGTTTATGGCACCAGAATTGCGTTCTCGGTCACCGCGGGCACACGATACCTCCGATTGGAATTCCGTCTTCCCGAACACTTCACAATTCACTCACCCGTTGTTTTTGTCCGATTTCAGGCCAATCCGACGTTGTTTGGACGGTTTGGACCACCCCACGCGCGTTTCGGAAGCGCGCCCAACACTTAAAAAGCGCATATTGAGCCGTTGCGCGCTAACCGCACGTCCGATTGACGTGCCGTCTCCTCATACACATCAAGAATAATAATTACAGTGTTCCCCCTGTGATTTCAGGTCAATCCGATGTCGTACGCTCTGAATTTGACAGTTTGAGGCCCGTTTTGGCCGTTTATGGCACGAGAATTGCGTTCTCGGTCAGCGCGGGCACACGACACCTTCGATTGGCGTGCCATCTGCCCGACCACTTCAAAATTCACTCACTGGTTGTTTTTGTCCGATTTCAGGCCAATCCGACGTCGTTCGGCCAGTTTGGACCACCCCACGCGCGTTTCGGAAGCGCGCCCAACACTTAAAAAGCGCATATTGAGCCGTTGCGCGCAAACCGCACGTCCGATTGACGTGCCGTCTCCTCTTACACGTCAATAATAATAATTACAGTGTTCCTTCTATGATTTTAGGTCAATCTGATGTCGTACACTCTGAATTTGACCGTTTGAGGCCCGTTTTGGCCGTTTATGGCACCAAAATTGCGTTCTCGGTCACCGCGGGCACACGGAACCTCCGATTGGCGTGCTGTCTACCCGACCACTTCAAAATTCACTCACCCATTTTTTTCGTCCGATTTCAGGCCAATACGATGTCGTTCGGCTGGTTTGGACCACCCCACGCGCGTTTCAGAAGAGCGTCCAACACTTAAAATGTGCATATTGAGCCGTTGCGCGCAAACTGCACGTCCGATTGACATTAAGTCTCCTCTTACACGTCTATAATAATAATGACAGTGTTCCCCCTATGATTCCAGGTCAATCCGATGTCGTACGCTCTGAATTTGACAGTTTGAGGCCCGTTTTGGCCGTTTATGGCACCAGAAGTGCGTTCTTGGTCACCGCAGGCACACGACACCTTCGATTGGCGTGTCGTTTGCCCGAACACTTTACAGTTCACTCAACTGTTGTTTTTATCCGATTTCAGGCCAATCCGACATCGTTCGGCCGGTTTGGACCACCCCACGCGCGTTTTGGAAGCGCGCTCAACACTTAAAAAGCACATATTGAGCCGTTGCGCGCAAACCGAACGTCCGATTGACGTGCCGTCTCCTCGTATACGTCAAGAATAATAATTAAATTGAATCCTAGGAACCCTAGAAAGCTACAGATATCAAAAGAGTTCTTGGGCTTCTCCCAAGAAACAATTGCCTGAACTTTCTCTCCATCCACTGAAACACCTTCCTCTAAGATTATTTGACCCATTAACTATACCTAATCAATACATAAGTGACATATATAAAGTTTGGCGTATATATAGTCGATGCTCAATAAGTGTAATCTGGATGATGTCAAGATATGGGTATGATCAAGTCAGTTTTGGAGTGCACAAAGATGTCATCCACAAATACCAGATCATTCATCAACACAAATGAAATTACCTCATGCATGGGGTTCATGGACAACTAATCATATCGCTTGGAAATCTGTTGGTGAAATCAATAAATTGCTTAATCCTCTCAAAATATTCAGCCAAAAACCTATCTTTCATATCAATCCAGCTCTTATCCATATCTGTATTTAATAGAAATAAAAAGTGAAATATCTTATTTAAATTCTAAATAAACACATATCATTAAATTTAAAAACCAACAACTTCAAAGCTAAATTTGAAGGATAAAAAACATTACCTACAGAGGACTCGACCACGGGTAATGGGGTGCGACTCGATTGCAGATTCATGACGGCGCAGTGACTTGACGACAGGGGTTCGACGGCCGGAATCGAAAGCGGCGGAACCACTGGATGAAGCGTGGGAGGGTTCTACACGGCGGGGCACGATGAACCGGAAGGGTCTGATGGAGGCAGGACGTGAGGACTCACCGGAGGGATGCAGCGAGGTCGAGAGGGGACGAAGGGGGAAGGACTATCCGAAGGTGCAGCGCAGGTTGTCGGGGTCGCGGGTGGCGCAGCCCGGGGTTGCGGGTGGTGCAGCGCGGGGTTGCGGGTGGTGCAGGGGGTCGCCGGGGTTGCGGGTGGTGCAGTGCGGGGTCGGGGTCGTCGGGGGTCGCTGGGGGTTGGGGTCGCTGGGGGTCAGGTCGCCAGGGGTAGCCAGGGGTCGCCGGGGCTCTCAGGGGCTCGCCGGGAGTCGGGGTTGCAGGGGTCACCGGGGGTCGAGGTGGCCGGGGGTGGGGTCGCCAGGGGCGGGGTCACCGGGGTTGGGGATGGTCACCGGGGTTGGGGTTGCGGGGTCAGGTAGGGGTTGTCGGGGGTGGGGTCGTCGGGGTCGGGGTCGCAGGGTCGGGGAGCAGGGTCGGGGAGGGTAATTGCGGGGGGGGGGGGGGTCGGGAGGGGAAAAGGGGTAAAATTAGGTATTCTGTGCAGCGACCGCCATTTGGCGGTTGCTGTTGATAGCATTAGCGGCCGCCAAATGGCGACCTCTATAGGTCTCCCACCTCCAAAAGTAAAAATTCTAGTAGTGACATGTGACATTTTTTAACATAAAACCAATTTTGAAACTTATATAAATAGTCCCTCCACATAGATGATTCTTATAATGGTAAATTATTGATGAAAATGATTCTTATGCACTATGAAATCAATCTTATATAGGAAAACCACCAGGGAAAAATAAAAATTCATTGTGAGATTATTCTATCTAGGTTGTCAAATTAAACATTAAAAGATATATTAAAATCTCAACAAGAACATTAAATCATTTTAAAACCTAAAACCCCATTTCCAATCAAATATAAAATTAATTTAAATTTTAACTCAAAATTATGAGTATTCAATAATTATACATTAAAATATATTTTTCACTACTAGAAAATGGGGCTATCCCCACACATCCATACCGATATTTTTTTAAAAATATGGGTAAATATTGGATGGAATTGGTCTATACCAACATTTTATGTAAACTGTTGGTATAAACAGTCAATCCTAATAGATTTTAAAAAACATTGGTATAGATTTATATATACCTATGGTTTGATAAAAACCATTGGAATAGATTCCCTCATATTCCCCCAGCTTCCCCCTCCCCCCCTCACTCAAGCCCTGCCCCCCTTCAGTTGTGCCCTATTTTCCCCTCACATGGGCAATGAAAGGCGCCTCCACTCTTCCAATTTTCTCCCCTAATTTAGTGATTTTTTATTCTAATATTCATCATCATCATATTAGTGAGTTATAAATCCACCTTCTCTTATACAGACTATTTTTTCATTTTTCTGTATATACAAAAACCTATCCAAGATACAGTTAGGTCAGGATTATTATAAATTACTTCAAATGTGGATTTTTGTGGGTAATTTCTTATTTTTTGGATTTTGGTTTAACGATTGTAATTTGGATGATCCATTAGTATTATATTGTTGTATATTTGGGATATAGTTCATGATAATATCAAAGGAAGTGATAAATCTTAGTTTAGGTTTTCCTCATTAGTAGGGAGTAAATCCTTTTTTATGTGTGGGTTTTTGGTTGTTGGATATATTTAGGTATGAGTTCCGGATGGTTTTTAATGAGTGAGGCTTTTGAATACATCTCGGTAACTTGGGTAGATAGACATTATGTATATTCTTTAATAGAATGATCCTACACTTACACATCCTCCATGCCATTCTTTATGTTCCTTTACATAGGTGTCAAATGACTCTTATACAGTATATATAACCTTCATCAACCATCCTTCATGATATTCATGGCATATATCGACAAGATAACTCATCACCTCATTTTTTCTATAAGATTTAAATATTTAGAAATGTAAAGCTCACCTTTAATACATGTCAACCTATTCCAATTGACTTTACATGAAAAAATATCATTTTAAAATAGTATAATTCAACCTCCATTGAAACATCGTCATCTAGAAAACTTTCATTTATCAAATGAACTATAATTTTTATATTCCAAATAGATAATTAACCACTTAGTAAATACATGTACACAAAACATCTAAGACTACTTAGTTGTAGCTCAGTGTAGGAAACAAGGGTTAAAGTAAATAATGTTAATTTTTTCTATATTTTACTATAAATCCATAAACAATATTGCAACTTCAGTATTCAAAGATTCCTATGATATTAAATAAACTCTCACAAAAGTTATTAATACATAAAATTTAATGCACATGGGTGAGGAACAAACAACTTGAAGGGTTAGTTGATACCACTAACTTCTCTATGATATTCTTAATCCTTCTTGGCTTAGTATCCTTTACCATTATGAGACTAAACCCACTAATACTTGTCTCTTATTTTTTTAAATTTTTATTCCACTATTCAACATCTTTCCACTGAAAATGTAGGAATCCTCCACCTACATTTACCTCTTTCCTTGTAATGTGATATATGAGATCATTAAGGAATACTTGTTCATTTTCTTCTTCTTTGATATCCATAAGAGTCACTTTATAATTATTCTTCCTTAGTGAATATTTATTTAATGGAACTTCCTTCACAATTTATGTAAACTCTACATGTTTTTTGAACCAATTTACATTGGTTTTGGTATTTGAAAGTTACTAGTTGACTTGGTGGATGATTGTTGGATTTTATTTGGTCTTATTGAAGGAGAAATGTGATCTATTTTTCCTTTACATTTATACTTAAATAATTTTTTCAAACATATTTTGTATTGCATTTCATATATCATGTAACTATGTTCTTATATATACTTTATTACATTTTGGATATATTTTTTTATTTTGTAAATAGAATATTATTTGATGTTAATATTGGATGATTATTTATATCTATTTATATTATGTTATAATTTCCATGATATTATTATACCATGTTTATGGGGTTTCGATATAGGGTGACACATTTTTTTTATTTGATTCTCGCTCAAATTTACCCAAGAGAAGAAGGTAAGATGGTCCTTGTAGTTTAGCTTGGGTTGTCGAATCCTCAGAGACCTAAGAAGTAACCTATAGACACGTACATTATATGGACTATTTTTGGATATGAAGTGGCCAAATTGGCTTGATTTTAGATGGGTTTAAAGTAACTCTAAGAGACTTAAGTGAATTCAATTTAAAATAATGAGTTGATCCTAGGTTATCACTCGGGGTTGATTGGACGTATTTCCTTTTTAATGATTTCAATTTCTTATATTTGAGATGGGTTCATTTAAGGAGATAAAACAACATCATCACTTACTGGTTTAATTCCTACACCCTTTAATACTAATCACCTATACACTTGAAGGATCAAAGTTTTGAGCACTTCAAGGTAAAGGTTCGTATTAGAACTTGAAGTGTGTGGCCTTAAATTCAACAAGGACGATGGAGTTTAAAAATCATCAAATAAAAATCTCAATTAAAGAAGTGATTATACATTAATGAGGTGATAAATAACATCCAATACAGCCCCTTGATACTCCCTTGGAACAACCCATAAGTAGGTTAGCCATCCATTGATCCCATGGTTTCAATGGAAGCGGAAAGTAGACTCATGAGGGAGGAAATGGAGAAGTAAAGAAAACAACAAAAATAAAATGATCACTCCACCGTTGTGTGAATAATTTTACAAGGTTTGGTGTGAATAAATTCACACCTTGATCCAACGGTATCAAAGTGATATGAAGAACAACAGAATAAGAGTATAAGAAGAACTTTTATTAAGAAACTAAAGTGAATTGAACAACTTACATGTGAAAGACAAATTTGAGACAACAAAATTGCAGCATAACATTACAATTGAACAAAGCATCCAAGATTCTCAAATCCTCCACCAACACTGCCTTAAATAGTCATTTTGGAATCCTTGGGTCGAGACTCCAACAGTACAAAGCATCCCACTTGATTATGGTAGGCCTAGGGTGGTGGAAAGCTTGTGGAACTTAGACTTTTACACATTTGACTTGAGGTGGAAGCCAACTTTCATACACCGAACAGACGCGATTTTAGGACCTTATAGATGTCCGAATAAGAGTGGTACATAGAAGACTAAAATGGCGCCCCAGATGTCTCCTAACCTCCTGTAAAATTTAGGCCCATTTGGAATTGTATATTCGGAGATATGACCGGATTAGTGGGATGTTTTTCTGGGACGCAGAATCTGGCCCAGAATTTTATCTCTAACTTGGGCCGCCTAAATGGAAACCATGGAGGCCTAATTAGTATCAGATCCTGAATAGTTATTTGTTTCTATAAATATCTTCAAGCATCCCACGAAATTTGGGATTCATTGGGCCTGTATGTTGGGCCCCACAGTCTCATTAGTGGGATGGTGTCCAATCTGACTTCTCCTGAATTGCTTCCTTTCATACAAAATATCTCCATCTTATTCCATGAATTATCCATTGATACCTAAATGAAACATGTTAATATTTAAGTGTAGATAAATTTCCCAAAATATAAAATTAAAATATGGATAATTATATTCTTTAAAATTAGATGAATCATTGGGTACTTTAAATGATGTTAAAAAATGTACCACATAATAGTGCATTTTAAGAAGTAGTTACAATCATAATGTGAAATGATGTTCAAAGTATAAAATGCACTAAAATTGTGTTTATGAATAAAAAAGAACATGAATATTATGTATATTAACAATGAATATTAGCCTCATTTAGTGACTAATCATTATTATTAGGTACTTTTTGTCATCATAAAGGCAAGGTTATTTAATTGGATTAATGCCATATTCAGAAAATTGATGTTTTAATAATAATTATTTCATAAAGTTATATATATATTTAATTTGATTGTGTAATATTTGTTTCTCATTCTATGATTTATACCTTTTCTGGTTTTTTATTTGTAGGCATCACTTATTGAATATATTATTTCTCTTATTCTTTGTTTTTCTAGTTATTAGTATTATTTGATTACTTTCATACTAAAATTGTTTTTAATGATTTTTTTATTATGGTGTACATTGTTGATTTGAATATAACTTTTTTCATATGATATAATGGATAGAAGATATATGTACTGTACTGATCAAATTTCAACCGAGTTTCCAATGAATCTGGATATTTTTTTTATATTTTTCATTTAAAAAAGCTTCATATAGAGTTCGTATATAGTGTCTATGTTATAATTTTATTGGAAGACCATGGTTAAGTTAGGAAGAAGTTATCTACCATATAAAAAAATCTAGATTTCAAAAAATCTGTTATTTTTGGTATCACAATGGAGAGATGAGACAATATTATATTTTTCATGAATGGAAAGAAAGAAAAAGTATAAATAATTTTATATTTGATAATTTTCTATTTTTACATCATCACAAGAGAGATAGAATTACATTGAAATAAATAAATGATATCAATACAAATGAGGAAAATAATGAAGAATATTACGTTAAGGGAGTGATAAAATTAATGGATAAGGCCAGAACACATGTATATCAAGAGTATACTAAAATGAAAAACTTAAATTTTTTAATATAGTTATATCGTGGAAAAACCATGTATGTAATTTCTAAAACCGTTATTGATTATATTCTTATCTTTTTAAAGGAATTTATTCCTGATTGGGTAGATATTCCATCAAATCATTATATATCATGGATGTTAATTAACGAGCATTGATTTTATACTAATACAATTAAATAATATCCAAAAGATTGTAGTTTATTTTGGGATGAAATATAAAACCTAAATAACTATAAAAAATGTGGCACATCTTGATGGAAGTAATATGTATATGGAACACCACCACGTGTTCCAAATAATGTCATGCGGAAATTTCCAGTGATTCTTTAACTTCAAAATATATTTATGTATTCAACAATATCAACTAATATATGATGTCATGATAATGATAGAATTAAATATGATAATGAATTAGTTCATCCTGAAGACGGACTATAATGGAGGTAATTTGATACACAACATCCTCATGTTTAAGTTGATGTTTATATTGTTAGTTTGGGTCTATCCTATGATAGTTTTAATCTGTTTGGTCATATTATTACTGCTCACATCACATTTTTAGCTTATAGTCATGTTTATAATAGTTCCCAAAATATTTTTATGAAAAAACCCTTTCACTTTATTAAGTATAATAATATATGGATGTTTTGATCCTAGAAATGATATGTATGTGTACTTGAATAATTTAATAAGAGAGTTGTAGAAGATTTGTGATATGGGTGTGCACAAATTTGACGCTTATTCAAAAAATATATTTTAGTTCCATGTTTCTATTCTATAGACTATAAATGACTTCCATGCTTATGTAATGATGTTTGTTTGGATCATAAAGGGGAAAAATTATGTCTTATATTCAATAATAATACACGGTCGAGAAGAATTAAATATCATCAGTGTTTTACATTCATGGGTAATTGATGATTCATTACCAAGGATTGTCAATATGTGAAGAATCCTTGAAGGCTTGATAATATTATTGACACTGAGTAGCCACCCCAATGTATGTCAGGAACTATAGTAAATAATAAATTGAAAGATTTCAGTTTTTCATCAGGGAATAGTTAGATGAAATCTAAAAAGAACAAGAATGTTGACACTAAATCCACTTATAATTTAAAAAATAAGAATATATTTTTTGAATTTACCTATTATTATAATTATTTTTTACATAATTGTTTAGAAATAATGTATATTTATAAAAATATAAGTGAAATTTTTATTTAAATTCTTTTAAATATCACGGGGAAGTCTAAAGATAATTTACTATCTCACCGAGACTTTTTGTATTGGGGTATTCGAATAGAACTATATCCTGTGTGTATTACTGAAAAAAATGGAAATATCCTTGTGCTTATTATGTGATGAAACCTTTAGAGAAAAATATATTTATGGAAGTATTGAAAAATATAAAAGTTTTGAATAGATATTCAAGAAATATATCTAAATGAGTGAAAATAAGGGATTTGAAATTAAAATCCCTAAAAACCCATGATTATCATATCCTTCAACATGAATAGATTCCAAATGAAATTCGAAATTTAAAATCCAATAATACAAGGTTGATTTTGATTTTCTTGTTCCATTTTTATGGATACATTCATGCTGAAATGTTATCCAAGTATTTATTGATAAATATACTACAAGAGGTACCATTAATTTTTTGTGAGTTGGAAAAAAATTACCTCCCTCATTTTCCACTTACATGATGAATTTAACAATTCTTCTTCTTACTGAAACACCTCTTGGGGACCAATTTCATTTTGGTTGATGTATCCTACTAAACTAAATATGTTCACAGTGAAATATTATGTCTGAAATAAGAATTATCCTAAAGGTTTAATTATGATACATTATATGGATTTTTGTTCAATGTATTTGTCTAATATGAGCACAATTCATAACAAGCCAATATGAAATTAAGATGAGTTGTATAGGGAAATTTAGACCTAATTTCTATCTATTCTCTAAATAGGAG
Source organism: Viscum album (assembly GCA_963277665.1). Lineage (NCBI taxonomy): Eukaryota > Viridiplantae > Streptophyta > Magnoliopsida > Santalales > Viscaceae > Viscum > Viscum album. The sequence goes on from OY728150.1 coordinate 40,467,694, forward strand.
GAATTCTACGGTCATATACATTGGAAAAATTGAGCCTTCGAGGGTTGGATATGGCACATCACATGGTCTTGTTTAAATGTGGTTTGTTTGATGAGTATATCAAGTTTTTAATTTAAATATTTATATATAATATCATACTATGTTATTTAACCTATTCCTTAAACTTTTATTATCATTTTATTTAGGGAACATAAAAAAATTATAAATTAATTTCATCGATATTTTCTTTTGATAAAGAGAGAGGATTTTCGTAGAAAATATTACCATTCTTGGTTGAAATCAAAGGTAAGACCATTATATTAATTACCATAAAATATAGATATTGTGTAACTATATTGTTCATATATATTTTAAGTACTAATTTTACCTGTTGAATTAGTCTTTCGATAATTAAGAGCACTAGATTTCAGTCAAAAAAACATTGTTTCATGGATGAAAATCATTAATAATCAATGGGTATAAATTCGATAAAATTGATCGAGCTGTGAAAATGAGAACACAATGTGATGGAATTTTGTTAACTACAACAACATATTATTATGGAAGTACATTAGATATTAGGCTTCAATATGAAAATGTTTCTTATTATGGACTTTTTGAGAAAATATTGTTATTGGATTACTAATGTCAAGGTTGAGTCACGATGATGAAATATAAATGGTTTGATTCAATGACCTGACATCGTAAATTTATTGATGATTATGGATTTTGATTTATTGACAAGACTCGATTCTTGGCTATCGATGAATTGTATGTTTTGGCATCAATGAAAAGACAAGTGTTTCATGTGAAAGATAATATGACACATAATTATAGTTTAATTATTGATGTAATCCCAAGACATTTTTTTGTGATGGTGGTGATGAAATTTAAACCATGACACCCTCATTAGTGTTAACAAAAAAATTGTATTTGGTGAAAAATCATCCCATTGTGAGAATTAATGTTAAACCTGAATTAGTGTTGGGTAATATATAGAATCATCCATATATGTTCATAGTTAATTCATTTTACCTAGATGTGGGTTACTTATGTTGGTAATACTGTAATTAATTTTATTAGTTTCAGTTTGGAAGGATATTTTTTTTAATATTGTTTGTTTTCATTGCATTTAATTAGATTTATTTGAATTCAGAAAATAGGGGTTAAAACGGGTTTTTAAAAAATGTATAACTTGGTTTCAAATTATAGTTTCTAAAATATGTTATGACATTATTTATGTCTTATTTTATAATTATGTTGTATGTATAATTTTTAAAAACTTTTTCTAAAAAAACTATATTTCATTCTTACACAAATTATGAAAGAAAATAAAGAAGTTTGAAGGAAGAGGTTATATAATAATGATTAACATATGATCAAGCTTGGGTTTTGTAATGCACCAACCCCAGTTACCCAGAGTCGGTGCATTATTATATAACATTTTCATGATCACAAAAGATCAAATCTCAAAATACCGATTAGTTTGGTAGCCTTATAAGTACTAGATACATTCATAAGGTTTACATTACATCGTAAAATGAAAAACTACAAAAACATTGTTTCCATAGACCACAATAATATCCCCTCAGAATATCTCTGCAGGTCAGTCATAAAATACTTCTTCACATCCTAGGAAAAATAAAACATAGAAAGGGGTGAGATCAGATGCTCAGTAAGGACAATAATATTGCAGAAACTTTCATAAATAAGCATAAACATTTAAGGCAATGTATAAAACTAAAACAAAAGCCTTTTTAACATAAAATTCATCATAATATGGAAAATATAAATCAAAATAATTCTATTTACTTACTCACATGGATATTCTACTAGTCGAATAATCACATGCAATATAAATATCCACTTTCATAATGATGGAATGCATAATGCCAGACTTTCATAACCACATAGTCAAGGCCTTGTGCCAAGACTAAAAATAATATTTTGTCAAGGAATTGTTCCAAGACATTAGTTTTTATCATGAGACCTACCGATTCTTTGAGGGGCTATAGCGGGCTCCACCTATCACATACTAAGTCCAATGCATTCCTCATATGAAAAGGTTTAAACATAACATAAACATTCGTATTAAAACTAGCATAAGAAATGTCAATAATTTTCCATAAACCATAAATGGTATAAAAATAACACATACACATTAAAAAATATCACAAAAAATTCAAAAAAATATAGAAGTTTTGTATCATAATAAATCAACTTCAAATAAAGATAAAATCCATCAAAAGATGTTTTCATAGATGAAATCAAAACCTTTTTTAGAGAAATATATATTTCTATTTTAATATCATTTAAATGTCACCTAATTATAAAAGAAAACATTAATATATGAGAATATTATTATAAGATTGGAAGGTAATCTTCGACGATGTTATAACGGTGGAAAATAGCCGCAACCGCTGTATAAGTTAAAAATAACATTCATACCTTAAATTTTTCAAAAAGGTCAAAAAGTACCCTATTTGGAAAATGACGGAAAGATTCCTTTGTAAACATCTTATAAAAGTAAAAAAAGGGTATAAATGACTTTAACCCATTGTCTATAAAATATTAATAATGTTTTGAAATATATTTTTAAGAATCATGGATGTGGATGATAAAGAGGTCCCAGTAGATACTTACGTAAAAACAACCTCAGATAATAAATAGATTGTGAAATTAACCCTTACCAATTTGGAAACTTATGAAAAATACACCCCATGAAAGAATTATCATACAATAAAGATGTAAATACCCATAAATTAAAGTTTATTACACAAATAATACAATTATGGGCAGTACATACACCACACAAAAGGAAATAATGGAAATATAGTATGAATCTCACGAGAATAAGGAGTGAGATGAAAACCCCTTACCTTATACTTTTCATTGGTAGAGGGTAGGTTAAAATACTATATAATTGTTAAATAATTGTTATTAAATTATAAAAGAATCATATACATTAATATGATATCATATATGATCTTTTAACATTGATTTTTTTAATAATATCTTAGTATTATCGTCGTTTCGGGTGTTAACTGATTCGTTTTCCTTTATATGATTTGTTACATAAGTAATGTTTTTTGTGGATAGGATGTATCTTATTAATATTTAGAATTATATTAAGTCTTTAAACATTTTTTTAATAATATAATGAAAATTAGTCTTGAATGGATACGATGGGGAATGAATCTCATCGCGTTCGTGGAGACGATAATCCATACGTACGCACGAGCGACAATATCACTCTTTTGATATTAAAATAATATATAATTGGATGGTATATCATATATACAGAATAATTATCATATTATATTTATTATTTACATCAATTATACATCATTATTATACCCATCCAAATAATAATGTATTGAATAACTATTACACCACGACATGGAGACGGTAAGTCGTACGTACGCACGTATGGTGACATGTAATTCAAAGGATGGATAGAATAATGAATTTGGTTATACCATATTTATAATAACATCACAGTATATATAATATACTATAGTTATTATGTTATAATGGAATCAACAAAGAAAAAGGAAGTGGAAGAAGAAAGGAACTTGAAAGAGGTGATGAAATATTTACCTCTTCTTCGGGTTCTTCCTTTTGATTTGATCAACATTTATCCTTAGGTTGGATTTATGACTAAATTAAGGCCTCTAGGATTAAGGTAGGATAGTTTATAGGGTATTTGGTCTGGGGTTGGCTGATCCAAAAGGATTTGTTGGTGTTAATTTGAGGGAGGGGGGGGGGGTGCCCTTTTATAAGAGGGGTGAGGGGCACCTTAGGAAAAGCTAGAAATATTATTTTATAATAAAATAATTTTCGGTTTATAATGGATCCAAAATGAATTTTTTAAAGGCTAAGGTGGGGATGGGTCAAAAACCACTCAAACAATAGGTTATAGACATGTTTGGATCACTATATTGACATTATCTTTTAGATTTAACTCTTAGTTAAATAGTTTGACATTTACTATGTCTCTTTGTATTTTTATATTATATGGTTAAAAAACTTACTATATACTTCCAATAGAACCTAAAGTGGTTCATTAATGACATATATAATATTATTTAAGACCTTTTTCCGAACCTTAGATTTTTAGGAATAGAATATCAATTAATAATATAATATTTATTTAAAAACTCTTTTATGTCAATTTTGACACTATTTGCTATTTTTTTTAAAAATCACAACAGCATTATTACTTCAAGAAAAATTCATTTAATAAACCCTAAAATGTCATATTAACCTATAAAATTAGTGTAATTCATAAAAAGTATCAAATTACATTTATTTGGATATTTATAATATCAATTATTTGAATATTTCATTAATAAGGTAATTACTGCATCATCATTGTGTCATAAATAAATTTAATTATTTAATGTATAAAAAATATAAATAAAATTCCATTATATATTAAATATTTTTATATTTCCAATTAATGTTGATAGTCGAAGATATGACTTATATAACCCCATGTAAAAACTTATTTACAAAAAGATATTTGTTTATGTAATTTTTGCCTTTAAGTTAATTAAAATAAAGTGTCATTATCATTCATAAGTGGCTTTATGGGGTCCCAAAATAGACCCAAGGATGACCATGGTCTTCCATGACTCATCCAATAATTTGAGGACAAGTTTTAAGGTAATTTTATATTATTGTAATATTCTTTTTACCTTGCATTGCCCTATTTACTTTTAACAGCGGTAAATAAAAGTCAAAAGTAACTATTTACCAAAAATTATTTTCATCTTATTGAACCAAATTTTACATACTGATATCAACCGTTTGGATTTTTTAAATTCAATTAACTGAAGAGGTAAAATTAAGTTTTATACAAATTTGCAAATTTTCCTAGGAGGTGGGTAAAAGACGGTAAAAAGTTCGATAAAATTTTTATATATCTAAAATTATTATAAAATGAATCCAATGAATTAAATTGAACATATATAGGTATTATGTATCTATTTTGACCTAAAATAAATTTTAATAAAATAAAAAATTATTTAAATAAAATGTTGGTTTTAAACAATAACTCAGTGTTTTTCACTATTCATCAAAATTGAATGTTTTCAGAAAAATAACAAAAAATCAACCTAAGATAATTTTGATATTCCACATTCTAAAATGAATTCTATTTTACCAATTTAAAAACATAGAAGTTGAATTAATTAATTTAAAATTAATTCGAGTTGTCAAAACCAAAAAGCATATTTTAAAGAAATAATAACTATGCAAAGATTAACAATTGTTTATGTCCAATTTCAAAGTGAAATTACTTAAAATGACCATAATTATATTAAATGGTAAAAATATAATCTAATTATACTTCTAAACCATTAAAATTTATAATTAAACACTATAAATTATTTTGATTAAAAAAGTTGTTCTCAGTTAAAATATAGTATTTTTTACTATTCACCCAAATATGAAATTTATCAGAAAAAAACCAATAATTTATTGAAAATAAATTATTATGTCTCTATTCTAAAGAATATTTTTATTTTTTCAAATTGAATTTACAAAATTTTCAAATATTGGATTTAAAAAATATCTCCATTAAAAGGTGGTAAAATTGCATTTTTTGAAAAATACTTCTTTTATCTAAAAAAATGAATTTGTCCTTACATTATGTCTAAGAAACTCATAATATGGATTATAAAATTATAATAATTATATAAAGTTCAAAATTCAGTTAATACTATTCATAACTGCTTTTGAACGGCTAGTTTGGTAAGTCGTGGTGCGCTTGAACTCAGTGTTGTGTATAGTGAAAGTTATTGAATTACTTTGAAAAAAAAATGTACTATGAAATATTGGGTTGTTAAATTATTCCCTCCTTCAATAAATTGCATCCTCGCAATTTGAAATTGTTCTTCGAAAATAAAAGTTTGAAAATAGAAAATACCTTTGTGGGAAAACCCACATCGGAAATTGGGTTAATAAAATTTAGTCTTAATAAGAGGAAAAGTGGAATGAAAAAGTCACCACCGAATTATGATCTCGATTAGGAGAACATTGGTGGAAATTAGAGACACATAATTGAAGGAGAAACATAAATATTTATAGGGATTGATTGAGGTCATCAGTTAGAATTAATTTTAGAATTGAGGGCCTCAAAGCCATCAATCTATGATTATTTAAAATATCATCGGTTCAACAAAACATAAGGTATTAGGATAACATATTTTTAGTTTTAAGATCCCTTAACTAAATTTTAAGAATTAATTTCTTCATAGAATAAGAGAAAAAAATATGTGTATATATATATACTTGACAAATACAGTTCCATCCTTTAACTAATTTCTACCACAAACTCATCTTTCACTCTAAAAGAAAATAGAACTTAAAATAATATTCTATTTATCATATTCGTATAGGGTTCTAAAAAAATGAATTTATAATTCATCTACCTGACCTTATAAAAAACTACATTATTTAATCTAGGACATCACGTGGGTCAGTGGTAGGTAATACACCCTTGTCGCCCTTCGGTTGCGGGTTCAAGTCTCGCGGCCTTTCTGGACGCGACGGGTTGCCGCCCAACCTCCGGGTTGTCCTTTTTATTTAAATCCAAGAATAATTTCAAACTAGAATTATCCAAAATACTTCTGTCCAAACTCACAATCCAAAATTTATAAGGAAGGTAATCACAATGAAGATCATTTTTCACACATAATAACATGTGAATACCTTCATCATGTATTCTTTTAAAACACTTCAACACCCCGAATTACCATAAAACCATATTGATTACATTCATTCTCCCTTATTCCTTATAGAATAATGGATATACTCTTTCTATCCAAAAATGATGTAAAATCTAAAAATTATGTAATATATAAATCATTAATCAGTTTCAGGGTAGTCAAGAACATCTAATATAATTTATCCCAATCAATCATGTATTATTCCAAAATAACTACCTCAGTATAAGAACCATATCATGTTTTATCTTTTTCTTAACCATATATTTTCCAAAAATTTAACCTGCTATTGAGTCACTTTTCTTGGTTCCACACAATGTCAAGTCCTTAATGAAATAGTACTGCAGTACAATCCTTATATACTCTATAATTCTTATAACATGTACATCATTAATACAATACTCAAATGACAGAATACATTAATAACGAAGTATGAAATATAACCTTTCCTCTTCATATTCGGTAGTATCATAACATTTTTATTATCAAATAGCAGCATTTGGGGTATACTTTGATGATTTGGACATTGATTCATGTAGTGTCCCAACTCCTTGCAGATGAAGCATTGTACATTTGAAACTTTTTTCATACCCTTGAAATCATGTACTTGGTGTCCTTTTTCTCCACACTTATAACAAACTCCCATTTCCTTCAAGCATTTACCGGGGTTATTCTTTCCATAATAATCACATATGGTAAAATCCTTCTTTTCCCTCTTCAATTTATCCATCTTTCTCTCTTCCATCCATTTCTTCTCTTACTTCCCTTCAAAGCCATAAGACTCAGAGAATTCATTACTTATCTTATTAACACATGATACTATTTCTTCATATGTTGAGAATACATGGGAGACTATTTACCTTCTAAATGTTTGCTTAATACCATGAAATATATGATCCTTCTTACTCTTTGGATCATACGTATTGCTGGAGTTCACATTCATTCTATTGAGTGCCATTTCTATACAATGGTACACACTAGGTTAGTTTATGAATTGCAATGAATAATTCCAAACTTGTAAAATACTTAATGTAAATTGAACAGTTTATGGATATAATCCATAATCATACAAATATTTTCTTTTGAGGATGTATATACTTGTAAATCCTTCATAATTATTTTTAAAGAAAATGAGAGTTATCCTAAGCATATCCCCCGGGAGTGTCGTAACCAAGAGTGCATCTAGACCCGTTGTCGTTCACCAGTTCCCATTTGAGTCTAGCTCAAAACAGTTTTTTCAAGTTTTACCCCTAGGTACATCTGTGCCAGAGCCGCCTCTACCTACTCATGTCTAGATAGAGATGTACTTCTTGGAAAAATCACAAAATATCTACAATACCAAAATTCTAAGATGTTCTTCTATACTAATTCTCAAAGTCTATCTTTGGGCTATAGGCTCTAATCAGAGTTTATCTAAATCTAGTTTCCAAGGTTTTTACTAAACCTCCCTCTGATACCAACTGTAATTCCCTGACCCCATTTACCCAGAGTTGGTGCATTATTACATAACACTGTCATGATCACACAAGATCAAATCTCGAAAGACCGATTAGTTTAGTAGCCTTGGAAGTACTTGATACATTCATAAGGTTTACATTACATCATAAAATAAAAAAATACAATAACATTTTTTCCATAGACCACACTCATATTCTCTCAGAATATCCCTGCAGGTCAGTCATAAAATACTTCTTCTCATCCTAGGAAAAATAAAACATAGAAAGGGGTGAGCTCAGATGCTCAGTAAGGATAACAATACAGCAGAAACTTTCATAAATAATCATAAACATTTAAGGCAATGTATAAAACTAAAACAAAATCCTTTTCAATATAGGATTCATCATAATATGGAAAATATAAATCAAAATAATTCCATTTACTTACTCACATGGATATTCTACTAGTCGAATAATCACATGCAATAACAATAACCACTTTCATAATGATGGAATGCATAATGCCAGAATTTCATAAACACATAGTCAAGGACTTGTGCCAAGAATACAAATAAGATTTGGTAAAGGTCTTGTTCCAAGACACTAGTTTTTATCATGAGACCTACCGATGCATCAAGGAGCTATAGCGGGCTCCAACTGTCACATACTAAGTCCAATGCATTCCTCATATGAAAATGGTTAAACATAACATAAACATTCATATTAAAACTAGCATATGAAATGTAAATAATTTATCAATAAACCATGAATGGTATAAAAATAACACATACACAGTCAAACATATCACAAAACCTTCAGTACAATATGGAAGTTTTTTATCATAAAAAATCAACTTCAAATAAACTTAAATTCCATCAAAGGATGTGGACATAGATGAAATCAAAACTCTTTTTAGAGAAATATATCTTTCTATTTTGAAATAATTTAAAAGACACATAACTATAAAAGAAAACATTTATATTTGAAAATATTATTATAAGCTTGTAAGGGAATCTTCGACGATGTAATAACGGCGGAAAATAGATGCAACCGCCGTATAAGTTAAAAAAAATATTCTTACCTTAAATTTGTCGAAAAGGTCAAAAAGTACCTTGTTTGGAAAATGACGGAAAGATTCCTTTGTAAACATCTTATAAAAGTCAAAAAAGGGTATAAATTACATTAACCCATAGTCTATAAAATCATAAGAATTTTTTGAAATATATTTTTAAGAAACATGTATGTGGATGATAAAGATGTCCCAATAGATACTTATGTAAAAACAACCGCGGATAATAAAGAGATTGTGAAATTAACCCTTACCAATTTGGTATCTTATGAAAAATACACCCATGAAAGATGTATCATAAAATGAATATGTAAATACACATTAATTAAAGTGTATTACACAAATAATAAAATTATGGGCTTTACATACACCACACAAAAGGAAATAGTGGCAATATAGTATGAATCTCACGAGAATAAGGAGTGAGATGAAAACCCCTTACCTTGTACTTTTACTTGGTAGAGAGTAGTTTAACCTCCTGTATAATGGTGAAATAATTCTTATTTAATTATAAAAAAAATCATATACATTAATATGATATCATATATGATCTTATAACATTGCTTTGTTAATAATATCTTAGTATTATCATCGTTTCGGGTGTTAACTGATTCGTTTTCCTTTATATGCTTTGTTACGTAAGTAATGTTTGTTATGAATAGGATGTATCTTATTCATATTCATACTGATATTAAGTCTTTAAACATTATTTTTAATCATATAATGACAATTATTCTTGAATTGATACGATGGGGAATGAATCTCATCACGTTTGTGGAGATGGTAATCCGTACATACGCACGGGCGACAATATCATTCTTTTGATATTTAAATAATATATAATTGGATGTTATATCATATATAAATAATATTTATCATGTTATATTTAATATTTACATCAATTACAAATCATTATTATACCCATACAAATAATAATGTATTGAATAACAATTACAGCACGACATGGAGACGGTAAGCCGTACGTACACACGTATAGTGACATGTCATTCAAAGGATAGATAGAATAATGAATTTGGTTGTACCATATTTATAATAACATCAATGTATATAGAAAATACTGGATTTATTATTTTATAATGGAAACAATAAAGAAAAAGGAAGTGGAAGAAGAAAAGAACTTGAAAGAGGTGATGGAATATTTACCTCTTCTTCGGGTTCTTCCTTTTGATTTGATCAAAAGGGATCCTTAGGAAGACTTTCTGACTAAATTAAGGCCTCTAGGATGTAGGGAGGATAGTTGAGATGGTATTTTGGTGGGGGTTGTCTGAGCCAAAAGGCTTTGAAGGTGTGAATTTGAGGGAAGGAAGAGTGCCCTTTTATAAGAGGGGTGAGAGGCACCTTAGAAAAAGCTTGATATATTATTTTATAATAAAATCATTTTAGGTTTATAATAACTCCAAAATGAATTATTTAAAGGATAATGTGGGGATGAGTCGAAAACCACTCAACCAATAGGTTTTAGACAGGTTTGGATCACTATATTAACTTTATCTTTTAGATTTAACTCTTAGTTAAATAGTTTGACATTTACCATGTCTCTTTGTATTTTTATATTACATGGTTAATAAAAATACTATATACTTAAAAGAGAAACTCAAGTGGTTCATCAGTGAAATATATAATATTATTTAATACTTTTCTCCAAACCTTAGATTTTTAGGAATAGAATATAAATTAATAATATAATACCGGTTTTAAAAACTCTTTTATGTCAATTTTGACACTATTTGCTATTTTGTTTTTGTTAAATTCATAAAAACATTATTACTTAAAAAAAAATTCATTTAATAAACCCTAAAAAGTCATATTAACCTAAAAAATTAGTGTAATTCATAAAAAGTCTCAAATTACATTTATTTGGATATTTATAATATCAATTATTTTAATATTTCATTAATAAGGAAATTACTGCATCGTCATTGTGTCATAAGTAAATTTAATTATTTAATGTTTAAAAAATATAAATAAAATTAAATTATTTATGAAATAGTTTTTTCTTTACAATTAATATTTATTGTTTAAAATATGACTTATATAACCCCATCTAAAAATTTATTTACAAAAAGATATTTGTTTGTGTCATTTTTGCCTTTACCTTAAGTTAATTGAAATAAAGTGTCATTATCATTCATAAGTGGCTCCATGTGGTCCCAAAATCGACCAAAGTATGACCATTGTCAGCCATGACTCATCCAATAAGTTTAGGATAAGTTTTAATGTAATTTTTGATTATTATAATATTCTTTTTACCTTGCATTAACCTATTTACCTTTAACTACGGTAAATAAAAGTCAAAAGTTACTATTCACAAAAAATTATTTTCATCTTATTGAACCACATTTTACATATTGATATTAACCGTGTCTCTCTGAGTTTTGAAATTCAATTCACAGAAGTGTTAAAATTAAGTTTTAAGCAAATTCGCAAATGCTCCTTGGAGGTGGGTAAAAGACGGTAAAAAGTTCGATAAAAATTTTATATATCTAAAATTATTATAAAATGACTCCAATTAATTACATTAAACTTATATAGGTATTATTTATCTATTTTTACATAAAATAAATTTAAATAAAATAAAAAAATTTTTAAATAAAAAGTCGATTTTAAACAATAAATCAGTGTTTTTCACTATTCATAAAAATTTAATGTTTTTAGAAAAATACCAAAAATTAACTCTAAGATAATATTGATATTCCGAATTCAAAAATGAATTTTATTTTACCAATTTCAAAACATATAATTTTCATTAATTAAGTTAAAATTAATTCCTGTTGTCAAAACCAAAAAGCGAATTTTTAAGAAATAATAACTATCAAAAGATTGACACTTGTTTATGTCCAATTTCAAAGTGAAATTACTTACAATGACCATCATTGGATTAAATGGAAAAAATATAATCTAATTATACTTCTATACCATTAAAATGTATAATTCAACCCTATGAATTATTTTGATAAAAAAAGTTGTTTTTAGTTAAAATATAGTATTTTTCACTATTCACCTAAATATGAAAGTTATCAGAAAAACACAAAAAATTTATTAAAACTAAATTCTTATGTCACAATTATAAAGAAGATTTTTATTTTGTCAAATTTAATATATAAAAGTTTCAAATATTGGATTTAAAAAAGAATCTCCATTAAAAGGCGGTAAAATTGCATTTCTTGAAAAATACTTCTTTTTTCTAAAAAAAATGATTTTTTTCTACATTATGTCTAAGAAACTCATAATATGGATTCTAAAATTATAAGAATTATATAAAGTTTAAAATTCAGTTAATACTATTCATAACCGCTTTTGAACGGCTATTTTGGTAAGTCATGGTACGCTTGAACTTAGTGCTGCGTGTAGTGAAAGTTATTGAATTACTTTGAAGAAATAACATACTAGGAAATCTTAGGGTGTTACAGGTTTTGTCCTATGGTTACCTTAGTGAATATAATAATTTAAATATTTTTATTATTCATTAAATTTAATTTCATGTTATTATTATTTATCAATAATATTTAGGGACATCAATTTGTTCCACAGTTGAGTTCTCCTTAGCCTACTTGTATGAGTCCATGAGGGGGTGTCCCTAGAGACACATAGAGAACCCATTGTACCTGTTCACACCCTAAACTACTAGATAACACCCCATATACCACACCTTTTCATCCTTTACTTGATCCTAAATGGATAATCTCACCCATTCATATATCATCATCTTATTTAGCATCTTTTTCTCATATCATGTCTATGAAGCTTGCATGGATGTCCCCAGCTATATAATATCTATATCCTATAATGCATCACCACCCCTTATATACTTATCCTACCATGTCTATGCTGACTCCATTTCCAATTATCCATCTAGGATTTTATGATTATGCTCCTTCATCTTCCACTCAAGTGCATGAAGATGACCAAGTGAATGCACTGGAATAGGCACATCATTCGGAGGATACTGATCCAAAATAACCCATGGATCCATCATATATTAATGAGAATACTGCATCAGGTTTTTTTATTATAAGTGTTTCAAATTATATCACATCATTTTTTTATTGTACTATGAATTAATTCTTATTTTCTTGCATTAATCTTATTTGGTTGTATATTCTAAATACAACATTCGTTCACCTGTATGAGTGAATATTAGAATCTTCAAACAAAACTAATGGTGTATTATAATGAATAAAATCAAATGATTAGTAAAATTATCAAGTAGTGTAGAAGTTTTACGACATCTTTAGCCATGTAAAATGATACCATTCTGGTGATACTAGTATCGAGGAGGTATATCAGTAAAGAAATCAAGGGGAAATAATGGGTTGATATATGCATAAGAAAAATTGTTAAATTGATATCTATATTATTGTTGTATTGATATGAATTAACAATTTTTTTCTAAACCTTTATTTTAACCTTCCCAACATTGAGGTAGACAATTCTTCATAGTTTATGGATCTTCGTATGTTGTGGTGTTCATATAATACTGACTTATATATTGGTTGGAAGAGTAGTGTCAGTTCTAATTTAGAGGGTGTACAAATATTCCCCAACATTCCAACAAAATAATATCAAGAAATGATCATATATTAGAAGTGTAATGAATTTAAGGTATTCTGAATTTTTAATAGTTTTCATTGAAAATTTAGTTCTAAGGAATTGTATTGATATTTTTAGGATGCGTTGGAAAAAAAACAAAAGGAACAAAGATGTTATGACGTATTTTCATACTATGGGGCACACTATAGTTCCTGGTCATGATAGAATCTTGTTAATTTAATATGAATATAAATAATATATATATTTATACTGTCATTAAAGTGTTTATTTTATTTTATTTATATTTTTAAGAAGTATAAATACATAAATAGTTATATTTTTATGCTGAAATTTAGTACAGAATGATGGAAATTACCCATTCTGTTAGATTTTCATACTAAAATTTATGTTTTCTTCTCATTAATCCATTTAATACAGGGATATAAATTCCCCTTTAAACTAAGAAGATATTTTTATGATTTTTTGTTTTAATATTGGAAATTGTAATTGACATGTGTTGAATACCTTTAAATAATTACTTTTTAGTAATGGATTTATTTTATAAAATTATTCTTTTAATGAGAATTAGTTTTGATAAGGGGTGGGTATATTGGAATGATTAATTTTTATATAGGAATTTGGGATATTTTTTTGAAAAAACTAACTTCAAATTAAATTTATTTTGAGGTATAATATATATTTTAAATATTCTTTTTGGGGATTTTAAATAGTAATCTTACTTTGGTGAAACTTTGTTGAAGTGTACTTTTTTTATGAACCAAAATTTAGTGGAATATAGAAAAAATTAAAGACATAGTAATTCTATTTGATTTCTTACGTAATTATGATGTAGAAGGATTTAGTGTTTTTTTGGGTTAGGTAACAGTTTTTTGGATATTAGTTACCTCTTAGATATTATAGATTTTGTATTTTGTTGTATGAATTAATTTTTTTAAGTCACACATCATAATAATTGTGTATATTCAAGATATGTGCTAGAGTTTTAGTTATTTATTGATAATTTTGGTATAGATATGATCTTGGAAGTTGAATTGGATAATAATTTTTGGGATTATATGTGTTTTAGTAGAGATGTTATAAAAACCCACATCCTAGTGGATTGGATTATAGGGGGAATTTCTTCTAACCTAAAAAAGACCTAACCAAAATTAAAAAAAAACCTAACCTAAAAATACCTAACCCAAAATGAACAAAATGAAATTACCCAAGATAAACCAAATAACCTAAACTAATGTTAACCAATTTTTATAACCAGAAAAATAAACAAATGACCAAATGATCTAACCAAAAATTACATAAACCTAAAATGAACTGACTAATGTAACCCAAAGTAAACCAAATGACCTAAATCAAATATGGAATAACCCAAAAATGAACTGTGTGATGTGACCCCAAATAAACTAAATGAACTAAATCAAATATGAAATAACCAAATGATGAACCAAATGACCAAATTTTTTTTACCAATGGACATAACCCAAGATGAACCAAATGAATAACCCAAATATTAACCAGATAAAAAAAACCCAAGATGAACCAATTGAAATATCCCAAAATTAACCAATTTAAATAACTCAAAATTAACCATTTTACATAACCCAAAATTAATAAATTCAAAAAACCAAAAATAAAACAAATAACCAAATATGTAACACCCCAAGTCATTAAAATATTTTCATATTATAATAATTATTACTTTCTATCTCTTTATATGCATCACCATGTTAATCTTATGTTACACACCACAATAATTTTGCTTGTGTTACACGCAAGATTGGGTCAGATCACCATTTAATAGAGAAACTATTTAAAACTAAATTTTGACAATATTATAAATTTTATTTGTAAAAATTAACTTTATTTTTGGATTCATAATGTAAAAATTATCTTAGGTTAAATTTTATGGTATTTTTCTGAGAAGTTACATTTTTTAATGAATAGTAAAAATTCAACATTTTAATAAAAAACGAGCTTTTCATTTAAATAATTATTAGAGTTAAATTATATTTTAAATTTGTTATTAAAGTAAATATAGATCAATTATATATATATATTAATCAAATTTTGTTAATTGGAATAATTTTTATATTTAAATAATGTATAGACACTTATTGAACTTTTCAATGTTTTCATTTAAAAAACCCACTTTCTCGCCACACCAACGAGATTAGCGCTAATCAAAATTTACCAACTGATGATATTTGAATTTTGAAAAATAGAAATAAAATATTATAATCAGTATAATATTTTTGTTCTAACAATATCAACTTAATTTTTTACCAAAAATATTTGTGAATGTGATTAAAATTAATCACAGTGATTAAGGTAAAATTAAGCATATTGATGACCAAAATGACTTGGAAACTTGTCCAAAATACATTTTCTTCCAGTAATTCAACCACATAAAAATTTGGATTTAATTTTATGTGTTATTAGGATATTATTAAATATAAGTTCTCTATATAAAAAGTTAAGTACAAAAAAAGACAAAAAGAGAACTTTCCATACCTTTAACATTTATAAAACATTTATATATGTACAAAAAATACTATTTCCGGTTATATATACCATTTTTAAAGATAAATGAGTTATTTTTATAATAATAATAATTTATCAATAATTTTTAGAGATTGTTTATTTATTTAAAATTCTTATGCAACTCTAATATAGTGATTATTTAGTTAATAATTTACTAAAGTAAATGATTATATTAGTATTAAAAGTGAAGTGAATTGATTGAATTTTTGTGTTTAATTATTATTTTTATATGAATATATCATGTCACAGAACTTTAAAATTAATATATCTTAATTAAAATATTGTTTTAATATTTTGAAATTAATGTTAGATAAATAATGTCAAAATTGACCTTATTGTTATTTTATAATAAATGATATTTTATTAAATGAATTAAAATTTATAAAAATCCTATATTTTTCCAAGTGATTTTTAAGTGTTAATAAATATTAAATATGGTCTATAAATGGACCAATTTATCTTATATAATTAAAATATTGATCCATATATTGTAAAAATGTTGTTAACACGGTCTAGGTTTAAGTAGTTTTTTAGCACGCCACATGCGCTTATTTTAAAATTAATTTGTAAAAAATGTGGTATTTTTATTTTATAAATTATATATAATATTAATAATATAGTGTATATATATTTTATAATAAACCTCACCTTATTTTAGTCTTAATTTTTAAATTAATTATATTATAAAACTAGATGCTTTAATAAAAACTAAAATGAATTTTTTTGGGAATCATAGAAGTTAAGGAACCAAATTATTAAAATTCACATGTTATTATGTTTAGAATGTTTTAATTGACCATTATTACCATTTAATACATTATTTTTAAATGTTTTAGGCACTTTAGGTAAGATAGATCTCCCATTAATAAATGCCTTCTGGTATTTACTAGAGTAGTCGTCCCCCTCCACTATAAAAATCCAAGCACTCGACCCCTTCCTCACACCTCTCAAGCCAAATTGTCTCATACAAAATCTAGAAACAAATAATCACCTAAAATCCCTCCTATAGTCCTAGAATCCTAAATTTGTGCATAAATTCATCCAAGTAATCCTTTTGGTATAAACCAAATGGAGTTACCTGATTAATAGGTAACAATCTTCCTTAATCTTTTTAGTTTTATTTCCATTCTCCAACCCCAAAAATCTCTTTATTATATGATTATATAACAAAAACAGTATCATAAATATATTAATATATTTTTATGTTAATATTTATACCAAAAATTACATAAAACGTAATATAATGGGTAAAAAACATACAGTTTCTGTGTACGACAAACTACTACCTCACGAAACGATGATTGCTCATTTTTTACATTACCACTTATCATGGTGAAAAGTATAATGAAATATATAATTATATATGATATATGTGGTATTTATTATTTATTTATACTTCTATAATAATTTTATAACCCATAACTTTAATACTTTCCATTTTTCGTTAATACGATAACATCGTTTGAGGAAGTGTGGACTACCGCCCCTCGAAGCGATGTGATTCATTCAAGCTATATATGGAACATATTAAGGATGATTTTAATAAACCAATTTAAAATATATAGAGTAGATATAATAATGTAATTTTATTATACCTATTTATCATTTACTTTTAATTATTTTAATACGACAATGAAGTGAATGTAGTGTGCATGCGTACGTACAACTTACCATCTCCATGAACGTTGCACTTCATTTCTTACCTCCAAATATTATGGACTACTATAAATAAATATGTAAATAATATATAATATAATTAAGTCATGTTTTAAATTATTGATATGATAAAATCATGATCTATTAAATAGGAATAACATGTAACAAGTCAAAACATACTAGAGAAAACTAGGCAATTAACACCCGAAATAGTTAAAATAATGAAAGATAGTTAACAAAAGGGTAATAAAATATTATATGAAGTTAATATATGATATTATAACCCTGAGTATGGACATTTTATAAGTTAGTAATATATTTTAAACAAATATACACTATGATAAATACCAAACAACAAAATGAAGGTTAAGTTAAAGAATTTCATCTCAATTTATTTTCCATTGAGACTTATTTTTTTTATGCACCAATTAACTTTTATTCAGTGTGTATACTAAGATTTTTCAGGTTTTATCATGAATCAACTTATTATCATGATATTATAGGTTTCATTTAATTAATAGGGAATTATTATTTAAATGTTTCACTGTGGTATTGCACACATTGTAATGTTTAAATATTATTTTTTTCTCATGAATGATTTAATGTCAACAACCCTTGTTGTTAATTATCCTCCTCTGAGGTATTATTTATGAATCAAAATTATATATTAAATATAGATATTTTATAAGACACGTTATTTTATGTATATTCTAGGAATGATTTGATCATGTAATTCATGGGTTAGGGACATTTTAAGGCAATCCCTAAGGGTTGGGGATCAGTTAATGAAAGCCCCTCGATGAATCAATAGTCTCATGAGATGAGTTAGTTGGACAAATATATTAAAATGTATCTTCATGGTAAAGGTATCATGTACCTTGGAAACATGGATTCTGATAATTAATAATTTTGTTTATTGAGAATTTGTTTATTATTATTTATCCATGATATTTTTCATCGACATATCTATGGATACATTTCATTAATGTTCATTGATTAAATGGAATGTGTTTTAGTTTCTTACTTTTCCATATTGATTTTTCCATATATAGTTATTTTAATGGAATGTGTTATTAGTTATTTACCTTTATATGTTAATTTAATTCTATTTATTCATTATTTCTCCCATTTTACTTACTCTTACTGATCATTTTATCTCACCCATATTATGTTTCATTTCTCTAGGTAACAAAGAAGAAATATTTGAATTAGATTTCAAGGATACAACTTATTTAATTTTTTTATGTATCATGTTTATAATTTCTATTTCTTGTTGTATTATGGATATCATGTATTTAATATGGATTTCCAAGTCTGATAAAATGATTGGTTCTTTGGGATTTTATTCCTTATAATCATTCCAGTGTAATAAGATAATGCACCAACTCCGAGATTCTAGGGTCGGGGCGTTGCAAAATTCAAGACGACCAAACCCAAAATTAACTAAATGATATAACAAAAAATAAACCAAATGTCCTATACCTAGATGATCCAATTTAAAAAACCAAAAATTAACTAATTGATATATCCCAAAATTAACTACTTTACATAATCCAAGATTAACCAATTTACATAACCCAAAATTAACCAATTTACATGACCCAAAATAAACTAATTGGCATAACCCAAAATTAACCAATTAACATAAACCAAATTTAACCAATTATAATAACACATGATTAACCAATTTAAAAAATAAAAAATTAACCAATTGACATATCCCAAGATTAACCAATTGGCATAACCCAAGATTAACCAGTTGAGTAATTAACCCATTTACACAACCCAAGATTTACCAATTGACATAACCCAAAAGTAACAAATTGACATAACACAAAATTAACCAAATAACCAAACCCAAGATGAACCAATAGGTATAACCCAAAATTAACAAATTAACATAACAAAAAATTAACCAATTGATATAACACAAAATTAACCAATTGACATAACTCAAAAATTAACCAATCGACATAACCTAATATTAACTTATTAAAATAATCAAATATTAACTATTTAACATAATGAAAATTTATAAAATTGACATAATGAAAAATTAACCCAAAATTAAACAATTGACATGACCTAAATAAACCAAAATGACCTATTTTAAAATAAACAAAATGATCCATCCAAATAACCAAAAGGCTAAATTTCAAAAAAATCTAACCCAAAAATGAACCAAATGACATAAATAACTAATGAAAGAAACAACCTAACCCAAAATGAATCAAATGAACAAAACAAAAAATAGGAAAAAAACTATATCTGATTGACTAAAAGAAAAAATTACCAAAATACAAAAAAAACCAACAAAAAATGAACTTAATGACCATATGATAAAAATTACCAAGTGTCTAAATAACCAAAAAAAATAAAAAATACAATTGGACCAAAGTGAACATACCATAGGAATCAATATCATACACATATTTATCATGATAATTATTTTGTATTGATTATGTTATACCACTAGTATTAAATTTTTAATTAAATGTAAATTTAGATGCTTCTTAATTTTATATATTTCTTTAATAGCTATAACATTAATTAATTATAGACTTCTAAATTACATATTATTCAATAATGTACTATTTTACTGATCAATTTCATTTTCAGAAAGATCCATTGGGTATTTAATGTAATTTTCCTTGAGAAAAAATATTTTTCTTGAGTTGGAAGAAAAATGATGGAAGTGTTTTAAGTGAATAAACACTAGAAAAGATTTTAATCCATTTTATTGATATTTAAAATTTTGATATGTAATTCATAATTAAGTATCTTGTTTTTATTTTCAACAGTGCTCCCTGGAGGACCTAGATGAGAAAGAAAATGACAACTACAGGCCAAATGATCATTTCAGACGGGTATTAAGTGAGGATCACTAGGTGAGAGTCTATAGTAAACCTAATAAAAACATCATCCCCAATAGGTATTAGCCCTCATCAGGTGCCTCTCAAAAATAGTAGAACACTGAGCTAAAATATGCTCATAAAGAAGCATCTGAGGCTAAAAATAGCTATAAATGAGCATTAATGAGGTAAATTGGTCAAAAAAAAAAACAGTTCTTGAATGTTGTTATAGTTATATGTCCACAACTTCTATCAGATTACACTAATGGTCTTGATTCATGTATGGAAACAATGATATATTTATTTGATGCACCGAGTGATGTCAATGAGGGATCTAGTGGTAGTCATGGTGATGATACTACTAGCGGTGGTGGTGGTGGTGATGATGATAATGGTACTCTAAATGATGATGTTGGTGTTGGTGATGGTGATGAGTATGAAGATATTGATAAGGGTGGAGATATTTGTCACCTATATTTTTGAGTTAGTAGTAAAGAGACATGTGGATTCTATTTAATGACTTGAATTGATTGATTTTGCGGATGGATCTGTATATTCTAGTATTTTAAATAGTTTGAAAAATATTACAAATAACTAGTTAAATGATAAATATAAAATATATGTATTACAATGAATGTGTACCATGGTTTGTATTTTTTATAGGTTCTGGTACTGTTTGTGGGGTGGGGTAGATGTGTTATAGCTTCTTTTTTGGGACTAATATTTATACCAACGATTCGATGAACCATTGGTAAAACTAGTCTGGGAGAAAAGTTATACCCATTGTTCTATTAAACAAGGGTATAGATATATACCCACTATTTTCATTATGTTGTGAGTATTATGAGTACCTTAGAGTTTATACCCATGGTTTATATAGAAATTTTGGGTACATCCCTGTTCTGATGGCTTAAGAACCCATGGTTTTATAGGATATACCCATATTCTAATTTGTGGGTATAATATACGTTTCTAGAAGTGTCTTGGATCAATAATCAATTAAATTCATAAAATAGATGTATAAAACATGTTTCAAATAAATTCTAGATCAAATTCACCAACACTTAAATCATTTATTATCCTCAAGAAATCAGCCAAATTAATTTGGGTGAAATTTATTTCATCTTAAATTTGAAACATTTTCATTTATTATAGATAAGTGATTTTAAATTTTTTTTCCCACAAGGACCCTTTCAATTAGAAATGATGATTTCACTAATAATAAATAATTTTTTTGGAAAAAATTTGGTTTAAATTTTTATAAAAAATATTGAATTTCAAATTTTTGAAAAGACTTAAAACATACTTCACTACAGATTCAATTTTTCTTCAAAACTTTCCTGTTTATCCATAGTGAACATACACACATATTTTAGCACACATAATATTTAGATACATGGATGGATGATTGAGTTTAGTAATTACCAAAAACCACAATTAACCCACCCAAAATTTTTATCTTAATGATTAAAAAGGTAAAATATGATCACAGGATCATTTAATATACTATTTTAACACAAATATTATAAGCTTACATCTAGAAAATAATTTCAAAATTCAAAATAAATTGGTAATATTACTCCCAAAATTTGAAAAAAATAAATTATAGAAGAAATGTAAACTAATTTACTAGATTGAATCCATGTTAGAATAAAAATAATTAATTCTTTCGATGATGCAATAGAGACTCCAATTATAATAAATATTTTCATCAATTCAAATTTGAAACTAAATCTTGAAATCAGTAAATTTTGAAATATTTTAACTGATTTATAATATGTATTCAATTAAATATAGTTTTGCATAAAAATGACCTCACTAACACAATTAGAACTCAACAATGTCCCCAATGTTGAATTATAAGGTGGATGAACATTTAAAATAATATAATTTAATGATATTTTGATAATAATTAATTAAAATCAAGAACTATAGTAAAAAAAATTAGAATACATGATTCCATAAATTCAAATTAGTTCTTCCAATATAGATTTTAAGTTACACATTATTTTTCATTATGGATATAAGGTAAGGTTTTATAGTACAACTCAGAAATTAGAATTTTAATTCATGATTACAACATCAAAAAAACAATTAAAAATACATTAAAATATTCTAAACATTCAATGTTTATTCAAAAATATTTTCAATAATAAATAATTAATGAAG
This sequence comes from Viscum album, assembly GCA_963277665.1. Taxonomy (NCBI): domain Eukaryota; kingdom Viridiplantae; phylum Streptophyta; class Magnoliopsida; order Santalales; family Viscaceae; genus Viscum; species Viscum album. Next base: position 40,490,696 of record OY728150.1, read on the forward strand.
AAAAATAGACATGGGTGAAAGAAATATTTTAGATGTAATCATTAGAATTGAATTTCATCGATTAATAAATAACAATTTTTAAAAAAACACTCCCATAATTAATTTCATGAAATGAAAGAATTAAAACCATTTAAAACAAACATTTTCAAATTAAAAATAACCAATAAAGAAGGATGAAATAATTTCATTAGTAAAGATATTAGAATAATAATGTGTTAGATTTTAAAAAACAACTCCTCTAATTAAGGAAGCTTTTATCTTTTATATTATACCAAAGACACCCTCTCTCTCTCTCTTTATGTAGAATCCCCCTTTATATAAATTTTTATTTCCTACCTGTTGAAATAGATAAACACTATATTTCAATATGTTAATATTATAATAGTGAAGAAACTTGAGGATGAGTTTAAAGGAAATTATGTTTAGGATTCTCTAGTATGCATATCCTTTTTTATATAAAGAAAACTATATTTTTACTCCATCTGTTGCACAAAATGTTCATTTTCCATAAAATTAGGGTGGAAACATTATTTATAGGAAAAAAGTTTCAGATTTATTCATTTTAAAAATAAAATAGAATATATAAGGATAACCATGGGATAAATCCCATGAGGCACTAAGTATAAATTCTATAGTTAAACTAAGAGGCAGATAAATTTTCAAAGATATATATAGAAACTAAGCCCTTATACTACCCTTAAAAATAGTGTTTATCCCTTTTTCCATTAAATAAATGTTTTCCATTCTCTTCTATAACTATATCCACTACTCCACTAACCACGACACTTATGATAATAAAAGTTCCATACCACATGTATTAATGTTTTATATGGAATATATTTAGTTTTTAATAGAAAAGTAACACCCTTTATCCATCTCTCAAATTCACATTATAAATATTTGAGTCATGAAAGGATTTATTTATTTATTTATATATCTGAAAATATTCATTGTATTCTATTCTAATCTCCATTATCATACTTTTATCTATCAATATTCTCTCTCGGTCTGATTTTAAATTAATGTTATGTGTTTCCATTTCTAAAAATAATGTTTATTGAATATTAATATTTAAATGAAATTATTTTCTAAAAATAATCCCATTCGTATACATTCCTATTTATGTTTTTAAGAAATTATACAAAGCCTAATATAATTTTAGAGATCCTTCATTATTTGAGTTACTCATGGTTTTCTACTAAATCTATTTTAGGTCCCTACTTAAAACTACATCATTATCACTATAATAAAGATGGTAATTAGTTACAGTATTATGCACACATATATTTTTTCCATTAAATATTTTAACTTAATGTTCTTGAAGTTTGTTCTATTATTCGTGATAAATGATCTGGTCAGCCTAAATCTTGAAAGGGTGTTATTTTACATGAATTTCAAAAAACTATTAGATTTATTATTAAGAGGTTCCATAGAATCTTTCCACTTAGACATATAATCTAAAGAAACTAATATGTACCATGAAAATATAGTTATGGTATAATAAAATCCAATACCCATACATTAAAATTTTCAACCACTAGTATTACCTTTTAAGGTAGCTATAGTTTTCTTCCAAAATTTCTTAACCTTTTTAACTTTTCCGAACCCACCACAAGAATCGTAACATCCTTAAAGATGATAGAATAAAAATACATCATGAAACACTTAATTTTTTATTCTTTCTTCACTATTTTTTCCTCCCCATAGTGAATTTTGATAACTCTCAATAAGAGCCAACATCTCTTATTTAGTAACACAAATCCTAATGATTCCATTCACACTCCTCAAAAACAATAATAAGTTATCCCAAAAGTAGTAATTAAGGTATGAAATAAATTTATTTCATTGATTATGAGATAAATCCATGTTCATGTATCCTATAACTAAAATGTTATAAAAATATTCCTAAAAAATGACTTTCTTCACTAAAATAGTATGTAATTTTTCATATGTGAAACAAGATTTTATCATCTCAGGTCATTATTTGAGGTGATAGATAGTCTAGAAAAGTGGGAAGCAACCAAATTCTAAAAAAAATATTATCTCTAATCTTGAAATAAAATTATTTATGTAAAAGGATCTATCTAATAAGCATTATCTTAACATATGTCTTGGGTATAAAGTACTTTAGAGTATCATAGTTAGTGAAAACTATGAGATTATGGCCAATCAAATACTATCAAAACTTTTCTAGATCATAAACCACTACTATAATTTCCTACATAGTTATGGTGTAATTTATTTAGGAATCATCTAGTAGTATAATAGAATAATACAACCAATGTAATATCTTGTCTTTTCTTTTTCATAAAACCACCCCAATAGAAATGTCACTAGCATCACACATTAACTAAAAGGCTAACTCCAAATCAAGGGAAGTGATCATGGGTGATGATATCAATTATTAATCAATTTGGTTGAATGAATTTAAGTTCATATCATAAAAAATAATAGTTATTTCCTTCAATAAAAGGGATAAAATTGTCCTTGTGATCTTTGAGAAAGCCTTAATGAACCTTCAGTAAAAATTAATATTCCCTAAAAACATCTAACACCCATGATATATTCAATAGGGAGAATATTTTTCATCACTTATGTTATAGAATTATCAATTTTTATTCCCCTTTTTGAGACATTGTAACCAACCACTATTCCCTTAGTTACTCTAAATTGACATATTTCCAAATTAAAAGCCATATTGGTCTCTTGGTACTTTAGTAAAACTGATTATATATTTGGAAATAAAGTATCAAATATGTTTAAAACTATTAAAAACTAATCCATGAACACCTTAATAATTCTCCAAATCACGCTTCAAGAGATAACCATTATAAATGTTTTAAGGTAAATGATCTATTATATAATATAAATAGAATTCACTAATAGAAAAATGTTCCAAATGGATATGTCAATGTGTTATTATCATAAAAATAAATAGTTTCATAAATTTGGTTGTAACCATGGTATACGTTAATAAAGTAATAATATTAATCCGATGATAAAATATCAATAATTTAGTTTTAAAATGTAATGAGGAAATGATCCTTTCTATTGGATGAGTTGATATTTCTATATCCAATACAAACTATACACATTTTAACTGTTCTATTATAAATGTTTTCATTATTTTTATTTTTTTTGACTATGAATCTTCCATTTTTAGAAACCAATTAGAACAATATGGCCTAAGAACTGTTTAAAATAGAGAATATAATTCTAACATAATGCACTTTAATCACTTATTCCTTAATAATATCTTTAATATTAGTATTTGGCCTCTTTTTACACTCAAATATTATTTTGTGTTCAAGATCCATTGGAATCTGATTCAGGGGAAAATAAGGTCCAATATATTTGATATATTAAATTGAATAAACTATATTAATTTTATAACTTTTCAACAAATCAAATACATTTTATTATCCACCTTTCCCTAATTAGTAGAGATGATGGCTATAAGTGATGATATATCACATAGAAAACAAAATTTCAGGTGATATGGGAGTGCTTTAAGATATAAATTTGGTTCTTCTTCACTATAAGTTCAGCTCAAGGGACTATGTTTCCTAAGGTATTAAATGTTTTTTTATTGAGAATTAATTATAGGTAAAAATATTTTTCTTTACCAGTTTACATATCAGGAAGCTCCTTACTCTCAATTTCAAGATTTGTTTTAAGTATGTTTTCATTTAAAATTTTATTAAGATGTTTTAAAAAATCACCCACATAAATGTAAATTGGTTCTTTTTCATTACATGAACTGATTCCCAAACATTTTTCAGTAGATTTGGGTATTCTAGTAATATCATCGACCATTATTAATAATTATTCTTATTCTTTTTTATAAAAAGAATCTTTAAATCTCAACAACCTAGTCCTTGAATGACTTTTTCCAGGTTTTGTTTCTTTATAATTTTTAAATACATTACATTCATATTTTTGACCACATTAATTTAAAATCATTTTCCCCTTTGAGACATTTATAATAAAACCACTTGTATCTAAGAGTGGTATTCATAATATTATATGGAACTCTTTATTATATTAAATATATAATATGTGGAAATAATCTTGTAAAAATAGTCCCTCAACTACAACAAGAAATTCATCCACTATCCAAATGGTTTGATTAGTAGTTCCACCATCCAACTACAAGACATCTCTAGTGGGTAGTAGGTCTTTTAATCTCATAAATATAAATAGTGATTTAATAATCAATTTGATGTTATCTCTATATTAAAAATGAAATTTTTGTTTTCCACTATTCCCAAAATTACATGGGGTAGAAAATATTCAAAAATATTTGAGTTATGGAGGGATTTGGTTTTATAAAAAAACACTACTCTCTATTATCAGATTATATATGGAAAACCACTCAATGTTTTCTTTATTTAATTTTATTTAATAGTTTATGATATTATTTGACCTAAACTAAAGCTTCAGGGAAATGAATATTGATTTGGATCTTCTTGAACCACTAAATGGATTTGAGTAGTTCAAGATCATTATTATTTTCCATTCCTATTTAAGGGAAATGGATAGTTGTTGCCAGATTCCTAAAAATAGTAGGTAGCCACTGATTTTATTCTTGAATTTATTACTTACCATTACTTTTCATATCTTTTAGATCCATTTAATATTTCTTTTTTAGTGGAATATCATGTTTTATCTTGGTTTATTCATTTCTGTCCAGATTTTCATATTTTATGTATCTCATATTTTAGTTTCTAGATACATTCACAATTTCATTTTATAGTACATCAAGAGCCCTATAAATCCAACTTATTAGTTTTAAAACCAATACATGTGGTGATACCCTTCATTTTACCCCTTTTATTAAGATCTCTTATTCAAAGAGACATTCTTCTATCTCTAGTATGCATGTCCCTAGCTAGATTCCCCTCTTGAAACTATACATAATTCATTATAGAATCGTTTTAAGCCTTATTATAATGATAATGAGACTTTTTTGAATGAAATTGTACTTTTTATGAGGAATAATATCCTTAAAACAACCATAACATACCCCTTGCTTCCTCTAGATAATTATAATGATTAGTTTTATGTTAGTTTTGAAATTGTTGCCTCAGCTTTTGTGGGAATCCAATGGTATTTTTTCATAGAATTAATTTATCTCTTTAAGAAAAAGTATGATGATTATAATTACCTTTATCATAGATTTTATAAAATGGGTTATATATATATGAATATATATATTTCATCATTAGGTCATAATCAAAAATACTGACATTTTCTATGGGTTGTGATTTCATGTCATATTTTGGGGAGTAAGTGATAGAATTCCCAAACATATACCACTGATCGAATTTCACTCTAAATGAATGATTTTGACTTTGAATTAAACTTTTATTAACATTTTGTTTTATATTCTAATTTATAATGTCCTGAAGTTGGTCCACTATTTCAAAATTCTACGAATAAATTATAATTAATGAAATAGTGTTGTTACCACTTCTAATAATTTTTTTTATCTTAGAATCATTGTGTTTTGAAGTGTGGATAAGTGTGTTTTAAATGATTCTTATCTCATCAAATATATTATTGATTTAATTAAATCTTGCATATTGGTCCACCAAATTCTATCTTGAAGGTGGAATACATTTATAAATTGTCTTCATGAGGAGGTGGGTAGGGAGCTAGTGGTGAGGAAACTACCTTCAAATTTCCTTAAAAAAGGTCATTGTTTTATAAACATCTTCTCCATCCTCTTGATAGAAAGTAGTAATGTTGATAATAAACTCTACCTTAAGTATCTTAGGATTAAATATAATTAAAAATGAGTTGTAGACTTGTTATTTGGTTTTACATATATTTTCATCTAGTGAAAAAATTTATATCATTATGTTTAAGACAAAAGTGGAAGACTCTCATTTTAAATCATTCTCACAAAACCCATAAAGTGGTAATTATTATAATATTTTTTTCAAGTCCCTAAATAATGTTAAGGAGTCCTTATTGGGTATTTAATTAAATATTGGGGGCAATGAAAGGTATGACTATTTAAGATCATAATTATGGGATTTTCAGTTTTACCATGATCCACCCAATTGAAAACACCTCATATATCAGCATATGATATGAGAGTGAACCCCATGGATTGCCTATAATATTCCTCAAGTTCTAAATTATCAAAAAATGAATCTTTCATAAAAATGGGAGGAATTTATCTCTTAATTCACAAGAGAAATGAATAAAATAATTGATCAACATCCAAGGATTTACATAAAGAGAATATTGATTCAAATAACCCAATTTCAGTTAAATGTCATTCATTTTAAAAGTAAAAAAATTAAATGTAGTAATAATACCAACACTATAAATAAACCCATGATTTTATCCAAGCTACCCAAATATCAAATCCAATATCTCCCAAACTATCCTACAAAACACATAGAAACATGTGGATGAGTGGGCACTTTGGAGTACCCAGTTGGATCATATTTCTGTGAAATTGTACATACATAAGAGATATAATTTTTATATAAACATTATTGAAAACATCTAAGAAATATAAGGGTATGGAAAAAGATAATAAGTAATATAGTACTTATTAACTATATCAAAAATTGATAACTTATCATATTATTACAATGACTTGTCACAAGTGAGAACCACAAGTCCTAATTTAAATTAATTTATAATAATATAATTGAAAATATAAGATATGAATTAAATATTGAATAATAAATCTATATCATTAATATTACCAAAACACTAGTTTGTGTAAAATGATTCATATAAGTACACGGTCCTAGATTTTAACTTGTAAAAATCATTCCATTATCACATTTATGAACCTCTTGTGACTATATCATCATATACCTACAACTAGTACAAGAACATAATCACATGCCTCTACCCCATGAAGCCACATAATCACATACATACACCTCATTAGATCAAATAATCACATTCCAACACCTCATGAAACCACTTAATCACATATGTACACCTCGTTCATCCACATGATAACATTCCTACACCCCGTGAAACCACTTCATCATATCCATACATTCTATATAGCCATTTCCCACATCCTTTCACCCTTTGTAACAGAAAAATCACAATCATTACTTTTACTAAACCATAATACATTAAAAACCAATATATGGAATAAAATTTAGTCCATTACAACCTGAGGATATGTGCACATGTTAAACATAACAACCTATAATAATTGAATGTGACACAATCATGATCTATTACAAAATTCATATATAAATATATGCTTTTAAAAATAAAGATACATTACATCCCAACATATACAAACAACATTGATAAGATAGAGGGTAAACACACATTCATAAAAGAAATTAATAGAGTAAAAAACACAAAATATCAAGAAGATAATCAATAATGGTACAAAAAAATTATCAACCACGTAAATTAAAAAAAGTGACAACATAATACATAATAAGAGGTGTTAATAATTAAGAAATGGATCTAATCATACAATTAAATGATTAAATAATTACCCCAACTATGTTACTGGATCATCTACCTTTACAAACCGTCATAATATAATTAATTTTTTAGTAATTTCTTATGGAATTATTATGATGTCATATTAATTTTAATCATTATTTTTTCCCTAAAAACATCCTTTGATTATATAGTTAATTAAACTAGATGTTTTTGGAAAAAATCCATGCTTACAAATATATTTTAAATGTTAAATATACTATTAATTACATAATCCCACATGATTAAGAAATATATCCTACTCTGTAATCCCCAAAATTAATCCACTATATATCTTATTCATTTTATCAATTGTAAATGTAGTTTACCTCTTTCATTTATACTAATTCGAAAGGTATATCATATCTCTTAATTTAATATCTAGACTTACAAAACAATGTTTTCCATATATAACTCTCCATTTACCCCAATTATTTCATCATGTATTTTCCAAAAAAATGTCTTCAGACATCATTAGGTAATTCCTAAAAAAAATATTAAATTAAAAAAAGTGTTGTATTCAAAAATGTATATAGAATGTAATAAAATAATTAACACAATATAGAAAAAACTAAATTCACAATTAAAAATAAAATCAGCTATTAGTGTAGAACTTATATGGATTAATCATTTCAATTATCATATCATGCATAATGTATAATATAAAAATAATTAATAAGAATGATCTTATTTCTATAACCACTAATAACATTATTGTTTTAATTATTTATTTATGTTTAAAATATATTCCAAACTCACATGGGTAGTCATATATTATTATTAGGGCATCATCATTATAATCATAAATTCTATAATGATGAAATCATCCTCATATCATATTTTCCCCATTTCCAAATAAGATTCCTCATTTTTAAATATTCTCATTTATTCTAGGTAATCATTTATTATTATAAAAAAATCATTTTCACATATAAAATCAAGACACATTTGATGATAATTTTAGAAAGGTAAATATAGAGGATATAATAACTAGAATAAAGTGAAAAAATAACTGCACATTATAGAAAGAAAAATAAGGTATGTAATTTAATGACCCATTCCACCAAACCAAACAAGTGCCCAAAATTAGAGCACCTTGTAAATATATATTAAGTTAATTGGAACCACTCCACTAGAATAAATAATCACCACCAAACCTAAGAAGATTGTATAATATTACCATATCTGAATAATTTTTCAATATGGGTTGATCATCAAAGGATTCAGTGGAATAAATATAGAACTCATAGGATATACAATTTGGTTTTGCTAATATAATTGAGGAGGTATCCATGAAATTATTTCAATGGGATATCAAAAAAATAAATGATGATGATTTTAGTAATTTGGTACTTGGTGATGACAATTAAAGAATTGTGGGATTTATCAAGAGTTTATTGAAGTTTTCATATTATATCAATCATTATATGTTTCAAAATATAAAGAATTATTGTAATACCCTACTTGGAAATGGATTATTTCAGGGAAAGCATTGTATCCTTTTCAATATTACTAGGATGTATTATATAGGTACATCGAGGGAGATAGATGTTTGTATGGCCCAAATAATGTGAGGTCATGGACTAAATTTCTTCAAGGTTCTTGCAATGCTCCTATGTTATATCTTATCATGCAGTGTTCAAAGAAATGAAAGATGAAATGTATAGGAGTGAGAAAGGTTATTATGTATATATAGTAAGTACCATATATAATAAAGTGGAGACACACAACATCTCATGAACTATAATATCCATATCCCTTTACAAATATTATTACATGATTTAAAGTATACCAATCCTTGAAATACAAACCAAATATCGTAAATTCTAGTGTCTTTGTAATATTAGGTACATAAAACAGAAAACATGAAACCAAAATAAAAAAATATTTTATTTAATATTCATAAAAAGATCCTAACTTTAATTGAGTTCATACATCTACATAGGATAACCTTGGTAATACATGAAAAATTGAATTATCCAAGAGCTCAGTAAGGGAATAAGAATATGAATAAAGCATAGAAAATTGGTTAGAAGGAATAACATGATGACATAAAATCCATGGAACATGAATAAACATACCGATGAAAAACATATAGAAAATTTGATAATGAAATAATGGAATTTTATAAATGTGGAAAAAACATAAAATATTACATAAGAATGAATCATGGCTAACCTCCATGACCATTTCACATAGAGGATCATGATTTAAGGCTATCCACAAAGACCATTGATCATGGAGGAGCATGAGAAAAGGCTAACCACAAAGACCATTGCACCTAACATCTCCTGAGACTAAACATTACCCAATGAATTAGAGAACTATATGGTCACACCCATCATAACATTTTCATGCATACGTGTAAAATATAAAGAATAAAACATAAGAGATAAACATATGGGTTACCCATGGAAAGAAATGGGTATCTTAATCATTTCATGAAGCATAACCAAGGGAATATCATAATGGTGACTATGAAAGAATGGATTTAAATAATAAATGTAAATTAATAATGGAAAATAGGTATACATAATGATAAATTATTTCCAACAGAATCAAAAACTTGTAAAAAGAGTGTTTAAGAAACATTTGAAATGAAACATTTTTGTGTGGTTTAAGAAAAATATTAAAGTGATTTTAATGAGAGAAATGAATAATATATTATATTAAACTAGAAATAAAATGAGATAGATTTTCATGATAAAATGATTTATTTTAAAATAATAATGGGGGATTAAAACAAATTAGTGATGATACTTTAAAATGGGTAATAAATTAGAAAGTTCCCATTAATAAGGCTTACTTATCGGGAGATATTATGATGAAAAATATATAAAACATGTATTTCACCATCATAGAATGAAGAATTAAAAAAAGTACTATTGGTCGGAGTGGACACTCTAGAGGGGGGTGAATTGAGTACCAATTAAAATTTCTATTAAAAATATTCTTATTAAAAATCCCCCAAATTGAATATTAAGCTAAACTATAGTGAATTTTCAATACTGTAAAGGTTCAGTTAAGTTTTCAAGAGATTGATTAGTTATCATTTAATCTAATCTAAAGATTATATTAGCTTTTGAAACTAACTTACTGCTTTACAATAAATACAAACACTTGCTAGTTTAACTATCAAAGTTACTTTAAAATAGATTTGTATTTCAATGTACTTAGCAACAGAATATTAAATATAGTTTAAAACAAAATAAATAAGCACAACAGTTTTAACCAAGAGGTTCATTCTCAAGCCGCGTATTAGTCCTCTCAAACAATTTATATAAATTTTGATCCACAACCTGGATCGGGGTAAACAACAGTACTCAGACTATCCAGGTACTACGACCTCTACCACAGTTCTACGTGGGAAAACACAAAAATAGCACACAGGCTATCCAGGACACACTTGACCTCTACCACTATCCACAGTGGTAAATAATAGTATAGGGAAGGAGTGAGTGAGTATTAAATCCTCCAGTTCAGTATAGGAGTCAGTGTGTGTATGGAATATACAGAGTACACACACTGCTCAAAAATTAAGTAAAAGAATCACTGAGAGAGAGTAGATATGAGTTTAGAATTCTTTAGTGATTTGAAGTGAAGATCTGGACTCCTTTGATTAAACAGAAATGCTTCGGAGTCCTTCTTTGGTTTTTGTCTTGAAAACAAATTGTCGTTTTTGTATTTGACTTCCAGTGTATTCAAGTCTTGCTCGAGGTTTCAATAGGCTTTGCAGCACAGCAATGTCCCTCATCTTCTAGAAAAATTTCTTCTCCCCTTTAAGCTCTGGTGCATGTGTTCTTTTTGTATCAGATGAGTATCTTCGTATATCACCACACCCAGTAGCTTTTTCACTTCTTTTCAGCCCTTTTTATGCCAGACTTTTGTCTTTCCTTTTATAGATTTCTGCTCCAGCAATGAGAATGATTACCTTTTTTACAGGTACGAGGTACGGTTCCTCAAATACCAACCACTATAATTAATTAATAGTACGTGCATTAAAAACATCAAATATGATCGTTTCTAAATAAACAAATAGAAATAGAGTTTAGAGAAACAGTGACTGGTTTCCATCGGTAGCTCTTAGTATCAGTGAGATTGTATCTATAACTCTTCTATAGCTATTATGATTTATAACGGTAGCTTGCAAGAATCAGTAACTTCTTCTATTGGTAGATACTTCTATCGGCATCTCCTTCTATCGGTAGCTATAACTCTATATAACAGTAGTCTATGTGTCTGTAGACTTTGTATCAGAAGACTTGTATCGGTAATTGTCTGTCAGTATCTGTCTATATCGGTGGACTTCATAACGGTAGCTGTGAGTCTGTCTATTTTTATTGGTAGCTTATATCGGTAGCTTATATCGGTAGGTCTCTGTGTAGTGGTGATCTCCTATCGGTAGCTCTTTTTTCTTGTACTGGTAGCTTCTTGTATTGGTAGAATTTATTAGAGGTGACTTCCTTATACCGGTGGACTTCATAATGGTAGACTTATACATATTAGTAGCCTTACTCTAACGGTAACCTTTCGGTGTACCGGTAGACTTACATACCGGTAGCTCTGTTCTGTACCAAAGACTAAGTGTCTGTTTCTCTGTATCAGTAGCTATGTGCATACCGGTGGACTTATGTATACCAGTGGTCTTAACACTTATCTTTTCTATGAAAAACATATCCAGATCGAGTTATAATTATTTCAAAGTATGTATAAACATAGATAAACATTTATTACCATATTCCAATGATTATTTTGATGTTTTTTTCAACATAGGATTATAAACACATATTAAAACATAATTGGGATTATCAAAGCATATTAAAGAATATTAAAGAATAATTGGGATTATCAAAACAGGTGAGGTCAACAATATCCCCCTTTTTGATAATCACAAATTATGATATTATAATCCAAAGTAATCAGTAATGTATCAGTATAAAATACAATGGGTTTTATTTCTCATTGTGATTAATGACATTTCTAGATGTGAGATTTTAAAAGTATCAGAGGATATAATATTAAATGAAATTGTATCAGAGGTAATAATAAAAACAATGTACTAGAGTTACAAAACAAATGTATCAGAGAATATATTATTAGATGCAAATGTATCATAGGTATGAAACAACTGTATGTGAGATATACAAAAAAGAAATGTATTAGAGGTAAAAATATAAATAAAAATGTACCAGAGGGAAATGTATTATGCTCATAAAATATAATGTTTTTTCATATCAGTGCTCCCTCTTTGTATTATTACTCCTCTATTATATTATTTCTCCCTTATTTCTCCCCCTTAGATATAGATATTATTTCTCCCCCTTTGTGATTAGTAAAAATTGGGAAAGAAAGAATGAGAGAAGGAAAAAAAAAGTAAAATAGAATAACATCATGCATATATTACTTGAGGAAAAAATACATATAAATACAAAAGTGAAACAAAAATAATACAAGTGATTCCTATCAAAGGTCCTATCCAAAAATCAATCAACCTCTTGAATTTCCACATTGGATTTGGATTTAGGTTCAGAGGTAGACTCAGACTGGGTAGCTTCAGAAGAAGTCTTGGGAATCCCAGAAAGCACTACTAGTGGTTGAGGAACAGAGACTGTTCCAGACCTATAGTGGGTAGCTCTATGTGTAATCATAGGAGTGGGGCTCCAGATTGCTTGGACTGGAGTCATCTGAGGAATGGAGGAATACTGAGCAGAGGCAGGTAGAGCTGGAGGTGAAATGATTATAGTACTGTCCATATAAAAAAATGGTAGCAATAGATTCCTAAAGTCCATTATGATTCCTCCTCCTCTCTCCATAGTAGAAATGAAGTCATCCTTGTTCTCTATGAACTTATCTAAAGCTGGAGTCAACTCCTTGAGCTTGCTGACTTGTTCTTTGAAAGATTGAGTGAAAGGGGATAGCTTCATGTTTTCTAACATATTCTTGAAATGGTTGTTCAGTTGATGCTTGGTATAAACCCTTTGGAAGTAGTAATCCGCTTTATCATTGAACTCTTTCTGAGAAGTAGTGGCTTCTATCATAAAATTTTGAACAATTTTCCCTATATCCCTAGTGGTAGTCACTACTTGGGTCAAAGCAGAAGAGTCTATAGAGACACTGGTTGATGTTGAACCAAGCTCCTCTTTCATCAAAGCTTGAATTTGATCCAATTATACTGAAGGTCTAGAAGAAAGAGAACTAAGAGAAAAAGCCACAGTTTCCTTGAAACTTTTAGTTAGCCCACTGATAATATTTTTCATAAGAGTGTCCTAGGTGCTAACATGCTGCTCCATGGATTTCTTAAATCCTTCAAAAAATCCACAAATTTCCTTACTACTCTTTTAATGAAATTGATATCAGTACTCATTTGAGCTTGAGAACTACTCAAGGTAGTTAGAGAAGCAACATACTACTTCAAGGCAACAACAAATCCTGTCTAGCTCTCAATCTGAGTGTGACATACTCTTATCTCATTCATCATTTCTGTCACAGGTCCTGACACCATACATACAAGAGATAGTTCTAAATATTTTTCCAATTTTCTCAGTTCTTCAATAAAATACCTCTTTAAATTTCCAACAGAAGCAATCAAAGTCTCCTTTAACTCATCCTTAAAAGACTCAAGATCAGCCTTAGTAACCAGATTGTCAGGCACAACTATAGGTTCTCTTTATAACATAATACTAGCCACATAGTCATTCATAACAGATTGAATGGATGATATTAAAGAGGTTTCATTTTTTCTTATCTCTTCCAAAAATGAGGTCTTCAGATCAGACTTCAACTAGTCTAGATCAGCTTTACTTACCACATCCTTAGGTAAAAATTTAGAAAAGATATTATAGTCAACTTGTGGTCTGTTGATGGGTGTCTCATCTTCAGAATCCGGATAGTCCAACCCAAAAACTACAAAACCTGGGTCTTCTGCCCAGTCTTCAATTCCATCACCACTGAAACATTGCCAAGTCTGATAGGATGCTCCCCCTCAACTATTACATTCTCCTGTATATGTAAGGCAATAGAACCCTCAACATCTTGGTCTTCCTCATAAAAATCCTCTACAATCATCTCCATTTCTCCAATAGTAGGAGGTTACTCAGGAATAGGTGTAGGTCTATCTAATTCAACAAGAATAGCTTCTGGAACAACAGTACTTCCAATCAATGGAATTAAATTCAAGGTGGTAGATTCAGATGCTTCAGTTTCAGATCCTTCTTATTCATCAATCTCTGGGACATGATGGTCTTCCTCATTAACAGGTGATTCTTCATTACTTTCTTTCAAGACTGTTTCCTTTCTAGATGACACAACTTCAGCAACATGACTTGGAGGTAAGTCAGGATCCCTTCCATTAGCAATAGAGGTATCCTCTTCATCAGTATCATCACTATACTAAGGTTCCTCTTCATCAGGTCCTAGACCTAGATCCCTCACATCCTTAGGCCTATAATGATCATCCATAGGATTAAACTTATCATATATCTTCTCATCATCACTGATCCATTCTCCTATCCATGTATTCCAATTGATCTTCATGTATTTACAAACAGTGATTATGATGAAAAAATTGTTCCTTACCACTACTGTCTCATCCTAAGACTCAGCTACTCCCTTCACTTTGATCACAACTGAAATTAACTTTGAAAAGAATAAAGCATTGGTTTTTGATTTTGGACTCGTTATATCTTCAATCTGAATCATCAGCAGTCTACACAGGTTCACCGTAATACCATGTCTTAACAGATGCAACAAATAAATATCTTGGTATTTCAGTTTTTCAAAGTCCCCTCTCTTTGGACTTAGCGCATGTTGAATGAACTTGAACAACAATCGATTCTCTCCATCCATTTCTGTAGAAAATACCTTTCATGGTGTTCTATATCCTGTTAAATATTCCAAGGCAGCTTCATACTCAGAGATTTCACGGGTAGGAGGTACTGATTTTGAGAAATATCCGAACACTCCTTCATATGGAACTTTCAGGCATTCATCCCACTCAGCAGAGGAAAAATCTATTTCTTTTCCATTCACTAATGATATCATCCTGTTCTCAACTTCTGATTTCTCAAAATGAACAAACTCATAGAATTATTTTACCAGCTTTGGATAATAGGTACCATTGTTATTCGAGAAGAATTCTACCCATTTTTGATCCTCCAGTACTTCCAGAACTAAAGACTTATTGGACATCATCCATTCCGCACACAGCTCTTTCTCAACTACTATTTCCCTTTGAACGAGATACGGATTTGTAGGTTTCTTCACTTCACTTCCACCACTGGACTCTCCTTTGAGTCCTTAAGCATTCGGCTCATCATCCTTTTCACTAACTGATGGTCTCTTCACTCTTTCCATTCTGCTAATTGTGAGGCTTAGGGTTCAAGAGAAGTAAAGGTTTGGGAGCTAAGGTATGAAAGTAAAGGGTTTGAGGTGGATCAAGATGAGGTCAAGACTTATGTTTTATCATTTAGGAATCAAAAAATGAATAAATAAAACATAATAAGTATAATATAAATGATACAGATTCCGGTGGCTAAAGATACAGAAGTTTAAAAACAGTGCAACCTAACAGTAACACATACCGGTGAGGATTCCTAACGGTGAGGTATTCTAATGGTGATGTCCACTAACAGTGAGGTAAATCGGTGAGGTTCATACTAGTGAGGTATAACAGTGAGGTTCATACCAGTGAGGTATAACAGTGAGGTTCATACCGGTGAGGTATAACAGTGAGGATTCATACCAGTGAGGTATAACAGTGAGGATTCATACCGGTGAGGTATAACAGTGAGAATTTACATCGGTGAGGTATAACAGTGAGGATTCATACCAGTGAGGTATAACAGTGAGGATTCTAACATACAAATTCTATCATTCCTAACACACGTATAATATAACTTAACCTATCTGAACATAAAGGTTTGGTGAAAATGTCAGGTAATTAATGCTCAGTACCTATAAATTCAAGAGTAATATCACCTTTTTGGTAATGATCTCTCAAAGAGTGGTGCCTTACATCAATGTGTTTGGTTATAGAGTGAGACAAGGGATTCTTAGAGATATTAATTTCA
Organism: Viscum album; assembly: GCA_963277665.1. Lineage (NCBI taxonomy): Eukaryota > Viridiplantae > Streptophyta > Magnoliopsida > Santalales > Viscaceae > Viscum > Viscum album. Next base: position 40,507,246 of record OY728150.1, read on the forward strand.
CTAGTGTTATCACAGTTTATAGATACATTTCTAAACTGATATCCGTAGTCCAATAGTGTTTGTTTCATCCACAGAATTTGTGCACAACAACTACCAGCAGCAGTGTACTCTTCTTCAACAGTAGACAATGAAACAGAATTCTACTTTTTACTACACCATGATACCAAGGACTTACCTAGAATATGAAATGTTCCAGAAGTGATCTTTCTATCTAACTCACAACCAGAAAAGTCGGCATCTGAATAACTTATTAAATCGAACGCTTGTCCTTTTGGATAAAATAATCCTAAGTTAGCAGTATGTTTAAGATATTTGAAAATTCTTTTAACAACAAGCAAGTTTGACTCTTTTGAATTAGCTTAAAATATTTCACACATACACACACTAAATATAATATCTGGTCGACTGGCAGTTAGGTAAATTAGGCTTCCAATCATACCTCTATAGTTGGTTTGACCCACTGGTTTTCTAGTTTCATCAGCATCTAACTTACAGGTGGTACTCATAGGTGTATCACTTTATTTAATACTATCTAAACCAAAATGTTTTAAAATATCCTTTGTATATTTATTTTGATTTAAACTAATACCATTTTCATTTTGAATGAATTGAAATATAAGAAAATATTTGAGTTCTCCCATTAAACTCATTTCAAATTCATTTTGCATACTCTTTGAAAAATCAATACACAAAGTATGTTTAGAAGATCCAAAAATAATATCATCAACATAGATTTTTACTATCAAAACATCTTTAGAGATTATTTTAATAAAGAGAGTTGGATAAAAAATCCCTTTAGAAAAACCTTTTGAAATAAGAAAACTACTAAGTCTATCATACCAAGCTCGTGGGGCTTGTTTCAAACCATATAAATCATTAGAGAGCTTAAAAAATTGATTTTGAAAATGAGGATTAGTAAATCTTGGTGGTTGTTCAAAAAAAAAATCTTCAATTATAAAACCATTTAGAAAATCACTTTTAACAACCATTTGATATAACTTGAAATTCAGATGAGCAGTATAGGCAAGTAGAATCCTAATAGCCTCTAATGCAGCTACAGGTGTAAAGGTTTCCTCATAGTCTATTCCTTCCTCTTGACTATATCCTCATTCAACTACCCTTGCTTTGTTTCTAACTATGTTTCCTGATTCATAAACTTTGTTTCTAAAAACCCATTTAGTGCCTATGGTCAAAGTGTCCTTAGGTCTGTCAACTAATTCCCAGACTTTGTTTCTTTCTAATTGATTTAATTCTTCTTGCATAGCCATTACCCAAAATTCATCATTGATTGCATCATTGATATTTTTAGGTTCTAATTGTGAATGAAAAGCTTTATGTTCAACCTGATTTCTTAGAGAATCTCTAGTCTGTGTCCCTCTATCAAGATTACCAACAACAACATCTAAAGGATGATTATTTAGAATCCTAGTTGATCTAGTAAAGGTAGGAATAGAAATATTAGGTTCTTCTCTATGTTTGGGTCCACCAGGAGTAGATTCTAGAATATTTCTAGAACTGTTTGTCTTTACAACAGGTTTATTGATTTTATCATTAAGGTCCAGAACAGACAGATATTCTTCAAGATTTTCAAGAGTAGATTTAGGTTCATGTGGATTAGTTTCATCAAATTTGATGTGAACAGATTCTTCCACACATTTGGTTATTTTATTAAAGACTCTATAAGATTTACTAGTTATAGAGTAACCTATAAATATTCCCTCATCAATTTTAGAAGCAAACTTGTCAAGATTATCTTTAGTATTAAGAATAAAGACTTTGGAACCAAAAACTCTAAAGTTACTAACTTTAGGTTTCCTATTATTCTATAGTTTATAAGGGGTCTTCTTAAGAACAGGTCTAATCAAAACTCTATTTATAATATAACAAGATGTATTCACAGCTTCAGCCTAAAAATAAACAGGTAAATCATATTCATTGAGCATAGTTCTTGCAATTTTCTGAAGGGTTCTATTTCTTCTTTCTGCTACACCATTCTGTTGAGGTGTCCTAGGGGCAGAAAATTTGTGACTATAGCCATTGTGTGAGCAATAAGATTCAAACTCATGATTTTCAAACTCATGACCATGGTCACTTCTCAAGGTCTTAATCTTAAGTCCACTAAGGTTCTCTACAAACTTGGAGTATTTAATAAAATAAGAACAAGTTTCACTTTTGTGAGCTAGAAAGTATACCCAAGTGTATCTAGAAAATTCATATACTAAAACATAGACATAGTTCTTCCCATTTAAACTAGAAAATCTATAAGGTCCAAAAAAATCCATGTGAACCAACTTGAGAGGTTGAGAAGTTGAAACTTCTTTATTTAATTTGAATTAAACTTTATGTTTCTCTCCCTTTTGACAGGGAGTACAAACTTTGTCTGATGAGAATTTTAATTGAGGTAGGTCTCTAACTAAATTTTTCTTAGTCAGTTTCTTAAGTGAATGAATGTTTAAATGACCTAATCTTCTATGCCATAGCCAGGATTCTTTATGAAAAGCATTTAAACAGGTAATGTTTTGTTTGGATAAAGAATTTAAATCTATAGCATAAAAATTTTCATTTATTTAGGCAGAAAACACTAAAGAATTTATAGAATTAAAAACATTACAAGCATCATTTTCAAATTTAACATTGAAACCATCATCACACAACTGAGAAATGCTTAACAGGTTGTATTTTAATCCATCAACAAATAAAAATTTAGAAATTCAAACTGAATCAGTGTTACCAATCTAGCCTAAGCTGATGATTTTTCCTTTTGAATTATCACCAAAGGTGACATGCCCTCCATCAAATTTGATTATGATTTTGAAGCATGAGTAATCTCTAGTCATATTCCTTGAACATCCACTGTCCAAGTACCATATTTTCTTATGGGAACTCTTCAAACAGGTTTCCTACAAAAAAAGTTTAAACAAAAAATGATTTTGGTACCCAGATTTTCTTGGGTCCAGACATGTTAGCAAACAAAACTTTTGGTACCCAAATTTGTCTAATGGGTCTCATACAATCAATAGATTCAGAAGATTTTTAAATATAAACATTGTTTGATCTATAACCATGGGAATAACAAGTTGAAGCATATGAATTTCCAAAACTAGAACTAGCAGCATTCTGTCCAGATTTAGGAATAAATCTATTTTTAGTAATCTATATCTGTCCAGGTTGATAGCCTATTCCAGTGGTATATTTTTGTGAAACTTGTTTTCATAACATTTGTGCAAGTGTATCCTTTCCATTTGTGAATTTCTCTAATTCCATCCTTAATTTCTCATTATACAATTTCAGTTCAGTATTTTCCTTAAGTAATTGAGCATTATTTTTTTTCTATATCAAGTGCAGATTTAACAGAGCTGGTCAAAGCATGCTATTTCTTTAATGACTTTTACTTATATTTCAGCTCATTGCATGTATCTTATAGCATATTAAAATATTCAAAAAATTCAACTTTAGACATATTATCATCACTACTCTCATTCCTAGAATAATAATCATTCAGCATAGGGGAAACAGGTACCTCAGAAGTATTAGTCATGAAACACATGTTGGAACGATTCTTTTTAGAATAAAAAACTTCAGACTCACTTGTGATGTCTTCTAAAGCACTCCAAGTTGCCTTCATGGCTTTCTTATATTTTCTATCCTTGTAGTCATATTTATTCTTGAACTTTAATTTTGGATAGTCAGCCTTAATGTGTCCTTTCCTTTTGCATTCATAACATACTATCTCATCATCCTTATCATCTTTTTTCCAATATTTCTTCCACTAACCTTTATTTTCATACTTACCCTTATAATTTGGTTTTTTGAAAAATTTATTCTTCCTATAGAATTTCTTAACTCATCTAGCTATTTGAGCCATATCTATATCACTATCAGAATCTGAACTTCCACTTGTTGAGATTTCAGTAGGTATGTGAACTTTCTTCTTATCATTTCTCTTTGAGGAAGTATACTTAAATGCCACTAACTTCCCCTTTAGTTCATCATCTTCCTCCTTGTTTACTTCGAGTTCTTATTCATACATCATTATCTTACCAATCAGTTCTTTAATAGTCAGAGCACCAATGCCACAAGATTCTCTAATTGAAACTGATGTGCCTCTCCATCGGTCTGGCAGACATCTTAGTATCCTCATGATTTGCTCTTTTGTAGGAACAAATTTTCCAAGTGAGCTCATTGTATTTAAAATTTCGTTAAAACTGAGATACATGTCAGAAATAGGTTCATCCGGATTCATTTTAAAATTATCATACTTAATAGTATAAGTGTTTAGTCTCATTTCTTTAACATTGGTTTTTCCCTCATGAGAATCACCTAAAGTATCCCAAATTTCAAAAGAAGTTTTACAAGCAGATATTCGATTAAATTATTCATCTCCTAAAGCACAGTACAAAGCATTCATAGCTTTACAATTATTATTGTAATCTATTTTAGTAGGTTCATCCCAAGTAGTTCTTCTAGTTTCTGGAATCTTATACTGAGTCTCTATAGCAGTCCAGATATCAAAACCCATACTTCTTAAATGAATTTTCATTTTCAGTTTCCATTGGTCATAATTAACACCATTAAAGAAAGGTGGCATGTTGGTATCAACACCTTCTAATCTATTATCCATAATTAGATTTTACCAAATATATCTAAAGAGATAAAATTTAGAACTAATAGAAATTTAAGATCTTTAAGATACAACTAAAATCACAGTTGAAAAACAAAGTATTTGGAAATCCTTTAAAAATAACAACCTCTGATACCAAATGTTGGTCGGAGTGGATACTCAAGAGGGGGGGGGGGGGGTGAATTGAGTACCAATTAAAATTTCTGTTAAAAATATTCTTATTAAAAATCCCTCAAATTGAATAGTATGCTAAACTATAGTGAATTTGCAATACCGTAAAGGTTCAATTAGGTTCTCAAGAGATTTATTAGTTCTCAGTTAATCTAATCTGAAGATTAGATTATATTTTGAAACTAACTTACTGCTTTACAATAAATACAAACACTTTCTATTTTAACTATCAGAGTTACTTTAAAATCGATTTTTATTTCAAAGTATGTAGCAGTGGAATATTCAATATATTTTAAAACAAAATAAATAAGCCCAACGGTCTTATCCAAGAGGTTAATTCTCAAGCCGAGACTTAGTCCTCTCAAACAATTTATATAAATTTTGATCCACACCCTGGATCAGGGTAAACAACAGTACTCAGACTTTCCAGGTACTAATACCTCTACCATAGTTCTATGTGGGAAAACACAACAATAGCACATAGGCTATCTAGGTCACACTTGACCTCTAACACTATCCACAGTGGGAAATAAGAGTATAGGGAAGGAGTGAGTGAGGATTAAATCCTCCAGTTCAGCACAGGAGTCAGCGTGTGTATGGAATATATAAAGTACACACATGGCTCAAAAATTAAGTAAAAAAATAACTAAGAGAGAGTAGATATGAGTTTAGAATTCTCTAGTGATTTGAAGTGCAGCTTTGGAATCATTTAATTAAACAGAAATTCTTCTGAGTCCTTCTCTGGTTTTTGTCTTGAAAAAAGATTGTCGTTTTTGTATTTGACTTCCAGTGTATTCAAGTCTTGCTCGAGGTTTCAATAGGCTTTGCAGCACAACAATGTCCTGCAGCTTCCAAGAAAAGTTCTTCTCCCCTTTAAGCTCTGGTGCATGTGTTGTTTTTGTATCAAATGAGTATCTTCATATATCACCACACCCAATAGCTTTTTCACTTCTTTTATTCCCTTTTTATGCTCGGATTTTGTCTTTCCTTTTATAGATTTCATCACTGAAAATGAGAATAATTACCTTTTTTATAGGTACGAGGTACGATTCCTGAAATTCCAACCACTATCATTAATTAATAGTATGTGCATTAAAAACATCAAATATGATCGTTGCTAAATAAACAAATATAAATAGAGTTTAAAGAAACAGTGACTGGTTTCCATCGGTAGCTCTTAGTATCAGTGAGATTGTATCTATAACTCTTCTATAACTATTATCCTTTATAACGGTAGCTTGCAAGAATTGGTAGCTTCTTCTGTCGGTAGCTGGAACTCTATATAAAAGTAGCTCTATGTGTCGGTAGACTTTGTATCAGCAGACTTGTATTGGTATTTGTCTGTCGGTATCTGTCTATATCGGTGGACTTCATAACAGTAGTCTTTGTTGAGTCAATAAGGTTTTCCTTATGACTTTTACATTCCTTCATGTAAGGGGAATATTGTTAAGTCATTAAGGTTTCCTTATAACTTTATCATTCCTTTTGTTTTGAAAATCACAAACACCTTATTTTTCAGAAAATCCTATTTTACCCCTGTTTTACTTCTATAAGGAAAATTTCCTTCCCCAAGGAAATTTAACCTTTCCTAGATTTCATTATTCATATCATAAATTTTCTAAGTATAATACTCGGATTGAAACCAAAAACCTCAGAATCATATAATACTTATAAATGAGGTATTCTGTTTTAGACTCCGAATTATGGATACGAACACTCATGAAGTTCAACTCCAAATTCTGGATACGAACTCTCATGAAGTTCCACTCAGAATTCTGGATATGAACTCTCTTGAAGATCAACTCTGAATTCTGGATACGAACATTCATGAAGCTCGACTCCGAATTCTGATTATGAACTTATGAAAATATTGACTATGAATTCTAGTCATGAATTCTGATTACGAATTCTGGATACGAACTCTTCAGAGTTATGACTCTGAATTCTCATTAAGAATTTTGATTATGAACTTCTCTAAGTTCCGACTCCAAGTTATCTGAATTTAGTCTCTGAAATATTATGAGTTCTGAATCTGAATTCCCATGAACTATGACTCTGAACTTTGTAAGTTCTGGTTCCTAATTCTTGTGAATAGAGAATATGAATTTCTTTGAAATTCAGACTCCGGAATTCTACAGAATTCAGGTTCCAAATTCCTACAAAATAGAATCTGAATATCTTAGTACTACAGACTCTGAATTCATTTTTTCCTACATTCCGAACTTTCATTTACCTTCATTCCGAATATCAGTTTTGGTTATGCTTACATCTATTTAGTTATAAAACGATGTCATTCCTTCAGTTATCAATTAACCGTTGTTTGAGTGACATGTGTATAGGTCCCTCTGAAATTCAAAGAAGAATATGACCATTGGAGGAGGGAGCCGACCGTTGGAGTTGTGCCTATAAATAGGATCTCATTTGAAAACAACTTCAACACTGAACTTCGACAATTGTGCCTACATGCTGTTGAAGTGATTTCTAGAGAGAGAGCCTCTTATCGACTCTCAAGATTCATGCAGAAAGTTTGAATGGATTGTTAAAACTTTACTTCATGCAGATTTGCATCGTGCAAAGGTTCTATTACCTTAAAAATTAGAGACTTCGGGTTGTGAAGTCAGAGGTGCTGATTTCCTTAGAAATCGAGGGCTTGCGGGGATAGCAAGATAGATACCGATCTTCGGATTGAGGGATTACCTGGGTTTGGGTAAGAAAGAATTTCTTGAAAGTATAAATCAAGGGACCTCTTATCCAGGGTTGTTGGATACCCTCCTCTTTGGGTTAAAAGATTTTATACTTGTTACTTGTAGTTTTACTACTTTTGTTTTCTGATGCTTTTGTATTGATTGAGGAAAGTACAACTCTATTATACTTCCTCATATTTGTACTCTGATTTAGTTGGATTCTATACACTTTAAGGTAGAATCTTATCGGTTGTAAACTTATGTTAAGTTTCACAACCGGAACCATTTTTCTGGAATCTAGTAAGTCATTAGAACTTAGAGGTGTTGTGAATTTTGGTTATCCAAAATTTCCTAAGGGAATTTTTTAAGAATATAATTCACCCCCTCTTGTATTTTTATCTCATTTTACTTATTTGATCCTATGTTTGGTATTATAGAGTATATCATGCTTAGTCACATACCATCCTAAAAATTGGTATCAGAGCATTGGTTCAATTTTAATTAATCTCACGATTAGATTCAGAAGGGATTTCTCGGAATTACATTTTCTGGATTTATATTTTTCGAATTCATACTTTTTCGGATTCATAAATTCAAAATCATATTTTTTGGATTCACTCTTGCTTAGAGATACAATATCTAATTCCTTTCTTAGGATATTTCCTTTATTTTACAAACTCGTACTACTAACAAGTTTGTGTGCCAAATATTTTCTTAAGAATGACAGGTTTAGATGTTGGATCTATTGATGACCTAAATCCTACCAAACCTCCTATTTTTGATGGAAATTATTATGAGTACTGGAGATATAAGATGAAGAATTTTGTTATCAATACTGGATTTGATAACTATCTAATGCTGACTGGAGATTATATGATTCCGGATAAGGAATTGAGAACCTTTACGAATCAGGAGAAATCAGAATATCAATCAAACTTCAGAGTCAGAAATACTTTGTTGTGTTCCATGAATAGGAACATCTATAGTCAAATATCATCATGTGAAGCTGCAAACAGTATCTAGAAGAAACTTGAAGTTACACATTTTGGTACATCCAAAGTCATAGAGACTAGAAGAGCTATGTTGAGAGAAGAATACCATGGATTTAATTTTCCTTATGGAAAACCTATAAGAAAAGTAAATAAATGGTGTATAACTATCATGAATAGCTTACAATCTATGGGAGAAAAAGGTTTGGATGATGAGTCTCTTGTGGATAAGATCATAGATATCAAGCCAAATGAATGGGAGTCCAAGAGGACAGCTATTGATGAGAACAGGAAAGTCACTCAGATTTCCTTAGATGAGTTGTTTGGAACTCTTCTTCAGCATGAAACCAGAATGAAGATAGATGATGAAAATGTTAAGAAGAAGAATGGGAATGGATGAGTTTCTTTTACAACCACTTCCAAACATATGAAAGCCAAGACCCCAGAAATGGTGACTAGATCTAAATCTAAGAAAGTCATTATTCAGTCAGAATCTAGTGACACAGAAAAGTCTGATAATGAATTAGCTAATCTTTCTTGGAGAATGAACAAGATTGTTTCTCAGAAGAACCATCAGAATAAATACAAGAAGAAAGACTACATAAACAAGCAAGATGGATAAGTTACATGTTATGAATGTAGAAGAACAGGTCATATCATACCTGATTGTCCCTTGTTGAAAAATAAGAAAAAAAAGGAAAGGAATTCAGAGAGGAACAAGAAGAAATTTTATAGATCAAAGCCCAAGAAAAGTCTTAAAGCTAATGATACTTGGAGTGATAGCTGTAGAGACTCTTCAAAAAGTGTATCAGATGAATATGATTCATCAACACAGAAGAATATGGGATTCATTGCTACTACTTATTTCCCTAATACATGTCTTATGGCCAAGGTAAGCTCTGTCGAGGCTTTAACAAATTTATCTCTTGATAAGAATTACTATTCTGAAAATAGCACTTCTAAAGAAGATACTTCATCCTCAGAAAATGAAGAACCTTCATATGAAGAAGTATCTAGATTTTCCAAGTTACTTGAAGCAAAAAATTTTAAAATTTCTAAAAAACTAGACAAGGAAAATAATATAGAAGAAATTCTTATAAAAGAGATTTCAGATCTTTCTAGAGATCTTAGAAATAAAGAAGAGTTTTAGAAAAACATTCTAAAGACCTTGAGAAAGAAAATTCTGTTAAGGAAGAACTTTCTAAAGATCTTAAGAATGCTATATTAAAGATAAAAGTTTTTGAGGGAAAATCTAACTCTAAAGAAATGATTCCTAAGGATAAGAATTTAGTCATCAGACTAAAATCTGAAATATTTTCTCTTAAGAAGATTCTTGTAAAATTTACCTCTAGGAAGGAAAATTTTGACAAGATGTATTCTCAAATTAAACCTCAAGGAAACACTACTGGAGTAGGTTATACTCACCAAAAACTAGTTTTCAAAAACAACTATTTTGTTCCTTCTAGAGCCCCTTTTTTCACTAAGTGTCAAAGTGGTGGGCATTGGTATAAAAATTTCTCCTTGAATAGAGTTCAATCTATTGGGTTTCATAAAGATTATTTTTCTAAACAAATGTTGATATCCAAATTTTGTTGTCTAACAATTCCGGATCCAAGAAAGTTTGGATTCCGAAAGTCTAACTCTTTTGTTTTCAGGAAAATAAAGAAGGTACCAACAGCAATATGTGGTACATGGATAGTGGATGTTCCTGACATATGACTGGTAACAAAAACTATTTTGAAAAGATTATCAAGACGAAAGGAGGAAAAGTAACTTTTGGAGATAATGAAAATGGAGAAATTATTGGTATAGGTAACATCATTTTTCTTGGAAAAACTTTGATTTCAAATGTTTTATTTGTTAAGGGTCTCAAGAACAACCTCATCAGCATAAGCCAATTATGTGATGAAGGCTACCTTGTGAATTTTAGGAATGATAATTGATTAGTACACAATTCCAAGGAATAGTTTATTATTTCTGACCATAGGTAATAAAATATTTACACACTAAACTTAGAATACCTTAGGAGCCAAGACATACCTCGTCTTAGTGCAATGAAAGATCACTCTTGGTTATGGCATAGAAGGTTAGGACACTGTAACCTTAGGAACCTATGAAAACTTTCTAAGAAAGGATTTTTTAAGGATCTACCAGAACTTATATTTGATTCTTCAAAAGTTTGTGATCATTGTCAATATGTCAAGCAACATAAATCAAGTTTTAAATCAGTTGGTGATGTCTCAACTACTGATTCATTACAACTAGTGCATATGGATCTTTTTGGTCCAACACAAACTGGAAGCATTGGGGGAAAATACTATGTATTTGTTTTGGTTGATGATTACACTAGATATACGTGGGTCTATTTTCTAGAAAATAATTCTGAAGATTTTTCTTATTTCAAAAGATTTAGAGCCCAAGTTAAAAATGTGAAAAACCTTCCATTAATAACTATTCATAGTGATCATGGAGGAGAATTTCAAAATTCTGATTTTGAAACTTTTTGTAGTAGAAAAGGCATTCCTCGCAACTTCTCAGTACCCAGAACACCTAAACAGAATGGTGTTGTTAAAAGAAGAAATAAAATTCTTCAAGATATAACTAGAACCATGTTGAGTGAGTATTCTGTAGCCAAACATTTTTGGGCTGAAGCTGTGAGTACTGCTTGTTATACTATAAATCGAGTTTTGATTAGACCTTTTATTAATAAAACTCCTTATGAGTTATGGAATGGTAGAAAACCTAGACTTTCCTACTTTAAGGTTTTTGGTTTCAAGGCATTCATTTTGAATACTAAAGATAATTTACACAAATTTGCACCAAAATATGATGAAGGAATTTTCTTAGGCTACTCCACAACTACTAAGGCATATAGAGTTTTTAACAAAAACACTTGTATTGTTGAAGAGATAGTACATGTCAAATTTGATGAAACTAATCCCTTTGTTTTTAAACAACCTCAACCTACATCCTCGGATGTGTTTTAAAAAACTGATTATAAACATTTGATAGAAAATCCTTCTGACAAGGAAAATGTTCAAGAAGATACTTCTGAAATATTCACCCCAGAAGATTTCCTACCCTATGTTGATGAACAGGTTTTACAAAACCCAAATCAGTCATTTCTTAAGAATCATCCCAGTGATAGTATCATTGGTGATCTAAATCAACCTATAAGGACTATAAGTTCCTTAATAAATTAATTAGAACATGTATCATTCCTTTCCCAATTAGAACCAAAAAGCACTGATGAAGCTTTAGGTGATGATGATTGGATAAAAGCCATGCAAGATGAACTAAATGAATTCGAAAGGAATAAATTCTGGACCTTGGTTGAAAGACCTAAGGAAAATTATGTTATTGGAGTAAAATGGGTAATTAGAAATAAGTGTGATGAAAATGGAGTCATAGTTAGGAATAAAGCTAGATTGGTTGCTAAAGGCTATAATCAACAAGAAGGAATAGACTATGAAGAAACCTATGATCCAGTAGCTAGACTTGAATCTATTCATATTTTACTTGCCTTTGCATCATTATTCAATTTCAAACTTTTTCAAATGGATGTGAAATGTGCTTTTCTTAATGGTTATGTTCAAGAGGAAGTTTTTGTGGAACAACCTCCTGGCATTAAACATACAAAACATCCTGATCATGTTTTTAGACTTACCAAATCTTTGTATGGCCTTAAACAATCCCCTAGAGCTTGGTATGATAGAATTACATGATTTTTGTTTCAAAATAACTATGTTAAGGGAAATGCAGATCTAACCCTTTTTATAAAGAAATATAAGAAAAATGTTTTGATTGTTCAAATTTATGTTGATGAAATTAGATTTGGTTCAACTCAGCAATCTTTAATTGATTCCTTTACAGATGTAATGAAATATGAGTTTGAAATGAGTATGATGGGTGAGTTAACATTTTTCCTTGGTTTTCAAATTTCTCAAAAACCAGAAGGAATCTACATATCCCAATATAAGTATATTAAATATATTCTTAAAAAGTATGGATATGAAAACAATAAGAGTATAAGTACTCTGATCGGTACCTCAAACACACTTGATCTTGATGAAGCTAGGAAACCAGTAGATCAAATATATTTTAGAGGTATGATAGTAAGTCTACTTTACTTGACAGCTAGTCATCCAGACTTAATGTTTTCAGTAAGCTTATGTGCAAGATATCAATCCAATCCTAAGGAATCTCATTTAATGGAAGTGAAAAGAATTTTTCACTATTTAAAGGGAACCATGAATTTAGGACTATTTTATACTTCTGGAAATGATTTTGTCTTAATTTTTTTTTCATATACTGACTTTGGTGGATGTAGAATGGATAGAAAGAGTACATCCAGAACTTGTCATTTATTAATAGATTCATTAGTTTTTTGGTCTTGCAAGAAGCAACATTCTATAGCACTTTCCACTGATAAAGATGAATATGTAGCAGCTGGAAGTTGTTGTGCTCAAGTGTTGTGGATGCAACACACACTCATAGACTATGGATTGAGTTTTACTAAGACTCAAATTTTGTGTAATAACACAAGTGCCATTGTCCTTAGTAAAAACCCTACACATCACACTCATGTAAAGAACATAGATATTAGGCATCACTTTCTTAGGGATCACACACTAAAAGGAGATATCATTCTTCAATTTATCAGAACGTAAGATCAACTTGCTGATATTTTCACAAAATCTTTACCCTACGATAGATTTGAATATATTAAACAAAAGTTAGGAATGATAACCGTAAGGTAATCTTCCTTGATTAACTTATTGGTTGAACCATTCTCTTTACAGTAATAAACTCCTTTTCATAGGGGGAGTACACATGTTATTAAAGTTTATGAAAATTTTCGTAGTTATATTTTCAAAATTTTTCGTAATGAAAATTTTCGTAGTCGGTTTTTCGCAGTCGGTTTTTTCATAGTCAGTTTTTCAAAATTTTTCGTAATGAAGTTTTCAAAAAAAAAAAAAATTCGTTATTGGTTTTTCAAAATTTTCATAATGAAAATTTTCATAGTCGATTTTTTTTCCCAAGTTTTCGTAATTAATATCTTCGGACCTGAAGTTTTTGTAATGAAATTCTTCAGGCCTGAAGTTTTCGTAATGAAATTTTCAGAACCGAAGTTTTCATAATGAGAATCTTTGTACCTTGAATTTTCGTAATGGAAATTTTCGTAATAGAAATTTTCATAATAGAAATTTTCGTAATTGAAATTTTTGGGACTGAGATTTTTGTATTTTTTCATTCTCGGAATTTTCGTAATGAATGTTTTCATACTAAAAATTTTTATAGTGGATTTTTCGTAATAAGGTTTTCGTAGTCAAATATGTTTGTTCAAGAAGAATATCACCTATTACGAATAACCTTCCTAGAAAATCCGAAAGGTATGATCTCCTTCTTAATCTTTTCATAGTCATTATTTCTTTTTTGTTAGTTTCTTTTGATTTTAAAATTTCTTCTCAAATCTATTTTTTTAAACCTCAAAAGATCAGAATCACAAAAAATTTCCTTGTGGCAATTATATCAACCGTTTGATCAGATCAAATCGTTTCCCAACCATTAGATTGGTTTTGGAAGATGAAAGGTCACTTCCATCACCTATATAAAGGGGACCCCCGATGGTTGTCCCACATCGTTTATCAATCTTGTGCGTGTTGAAGCCCTGCTCCTCTACAAAATCTTGTTCCGAAATCTTCAAAAGTGCCCAGTCCGAATGTCTGCAGAAGCTCCTTCTCAGGATATGTCTTCATTCAAGCCGATCTCAGAGTGGCAGATATATAGGGAGAGGTTGGTACACCCAAACTTCTTTAATAAGTATGACTCTCTTATTTACAAGAATATTAAGCTCAATGGATGGGAAGATGTAACCATTTTTAAAACTCGAGCTCAAGATGTGGTGTATCCAGACTTGCTTATAGAGTTTTATGAGTCAGCCAGTTTTTTCAAGGAAGATGGAAGGTAGAAGTTCTCTTTCAAAAGCTATGGGAAGACGTATGCTTTATCTTATACCAAGGCGGCTAGATTGATTGGAATACCCTATGAAGGAGAGGCATAATTTTGCTCTCATAAGTTTCCAGAAGTTCAGGGTAGTTTTGTTAAGGCAATGGATATGGAGTGCCTTGGTCTTTCTCATATCAACAATGCAAAGAAGATCACCCATATTTCAACCAACAATTGTTTCCTACATCTTTGGGTTCAAGGGTTTATCATATCGAGGAAGGGTGATAAAAATACCCTTAAGAAGGGTGACATGTATTTTCTAGATTTTTTGGTAAATCTAAGGTAGGCGAATCTCATGAGACACATCCTCATTTTGATTCAGAACATCAATAATGGCAATCTTAGAGCTCAGATCATTATGTATCTGACATTTCTTTCAAAGTTGATAGTTCAGTGTCTTGAGTCCTTCAAAATTCCCTACAGCTCCAAGTTGAGGAATTGCAAGGTGATGCTGATCAGTGATGACACCCTGAAGATAATGAAAGTAAGTTTTTCAAAGGAGTCAGGTGAATTCTATGATCTGCCAGAGGAGGAGGAAGAACCCATTCCGGAAAATGTAGAAAAGGCTGAACCTTCAAAGAAGGCTGGCAAGAAGAGGAAGTTGAAAGAAGTGGAAGTTGAAGATAAAACCTCTAAACTGAAGAAGCATAAAGCGTATCTGGATAAAGTAGTTGAAAAGTGGAGGGAAGATAAAAAGACTAGAAAAGAAGGGGATCCAAATTTCGGTATGGATCCTGCTGAGGCTAAGGCCTTGAAAGAAAAAGCTGCTGATGAGCTAGAGAGGCGGTCCAAGGAGAAAAAGCAAAAGAAGAAAATTTCTAAGGTAGAGAATGTTAATCTTTTTTGAAGGATGATGATGTTGAATCCGAAAAAATTCCTGTACCGAAAACCTTTTTGGTGTAATCATTACCTGAGACTCCAGGGATGAATTTCTTCACTCTGGAAAAACCACAAGAGAAGGTTGTGGAAGAGAAGGAAGCTTCAAAATAAGTACAACAAGCTGAGAGTAGTGGTAGCTCTGATGATGTAATCAACCAGGTTAAAGAATATCAAGAAAAGGAAAGTGTTTCAGAGAAGTTTTCACTCCGGAATTCTCAATCCAGATCCTAAAAATTGGCTACACCTGCAGATGATGATAAGGGTGAAGAGGAAGTGAACAAGACTTCTGAGGAAGAGAGTCACAATCATGACTTTATTCTTCCTGAGGATATTGAAGCTGGAGCTGAGAAAGAAAAAGTTGATGAAGACAAGATTGTACAATTATTCGGAAGTGAGAAGGAATCTCATGATGAGGAAGAAGTAATGAAAGTTGATAAAGGTAAGAAAGTGCTTGTTGACACTCCAATGAAAGATATTATAAGGAAGAAGGAAGTTGGAGGTTATTATAAAAGGAATATGGTGGAAATAGAAGAAGAACCATCTCCTAGAAAATTGTCTGATTCAGAGTCATCTTTATTGGGACATGATTTTGTTGTCCAGTCCCTGAAGAAGCTGGTGAATACCTTTCCGATCTTTCCAGCAATTGAGTCTAGATTCCAGATGCTTCAACACAATATGAATCAGAAATCAGACTCCATATCGATGGTAATGGACAGATGTGTGAAGATTGAGGTAGATTTAAAAAATTTCATGGTCAATTATGAATCTCACCAAAGTTCTTTCACTAAAATGAACAAATGGTCTAAGAAGATTGTTGAAGATATAGAAGAGCTTGATCAGTTCCAAGAAGATGTTAGGGAGGCCTTTGGTACTGAGGATGCCAAAATGAAAAATATTTTAGACAACTTTCAGGAAAATATAACCCTTGAACAAAATAATCGGAATCAATAGGTGAAGGATCTAAATGGGAAGCTTAAATCTGTTGCTCAAAGCTGGAAGGGGGAAAGAGATCTCCAGATTGAGATCAAAGAGAATATTGTAAAGCAGATTGAATTGATAAAGGTTCAGGAAGAGGCCATGAAAGCTCAAGAAGAAAGGATCAAGGCATTAGAAAAGCAAGCTGAGGAAGACCACAAAGAGTTGAAGAAGTTAAAGACCATTGTAAAGAAGCTAATGCCTAAGGAAAAAGAAACAAAATAGACCACTCCAATCTTTTGTTGTATTTTTCCTTGTACTAATTCTTTCAATCATAATAAAATTATTGTTGTGTGTTTGGTTGTTTAAATTAATATTTCAGGTACCATATTTCTTTTCCATTCCCTCAAACTCTTTTTTAAAATCACAAAGGGGGAGAAGGAAAAAGAACTCAAAAGGGAGAAGGAAAAATCTATAAGGGAGAAGAAAAATTTCTAAGTAAAGAAGAACTACCCCTAAGTAAGGGGGAGTCTATCTAAGGGGGAGTTCTCATTACAAAGATTTATACATTCAAATAAAATTTCTCATTCCGGAAATCTAGAATATGATCCTTAGAGTTCCAAAGCCTAAGGGGGAGTTAGTTGTATTCATCATTATACATAAACAAAGGGAGATAGGCTTTAATTTCAAAGTCTAGAAACTTATTCTAAGTCATTACATTATTTTTCGTAAGGATGTTTGTGATTTCCAACAAGGGGGAGATTGTTGAGTCAATAAGCTTTTACTTATGAGTTTTCCATTCCTTCATGTAAGGGGAAGATTGTTAAGTCATTAAGGTTTCCTTATGACTTTATCATTCCTCTTGTTTTGAAAATCACAAACACCTTATTTTAAGGAAAATCCTATTTTACCCCTGTTTTACTTCTATAAGGAAAATTTCCTTCCCCAAGGAAATTTACCCTTTCCTAGATTTCATTATTCATATCATAAATTTTCTAAGTATAAAACTCGGATTGAAACCAAAAACCCAGGAATCATATAATAATTAGATATGAGGTATTCTGTTTAAGACTCTAAATTATGGATACAAACTCTCATGAAGTTCAACTCAGAATTCTGAATACGAACTCTCATGAAGTTCCACTCAGAATTTTGGATACGAACTCTCATGAAGTCCAACTCTGAATTCTGGATATGAACATTCATGAAGCTCGACTCCGAATTCTGATTATGAACTTATGAAAAGATCGACTATGAATTCTAGTCATGAATTCTGATTAAGAATTTTGGATACGAACTCTTCAGAGTTCTGACTCTAAATTCTCATTACGAATTCTGATTACGAACTTCTATAAGTTCTGACTCCGAGTTCTCTGAATTTAGACTCCGAACTCTTATGAGTTCTAACTCTGAATTCCCATGAACTCTGACTCCGAACTTTATATGTTCTGGTTCTGAATTCTTATGAATACAGAATCTGAATTTCCTTGAAATTCAGACTCCGAAATTCTACAGAATTCAGGTTCTGAATTCCTACAAAACATAATCTGAATATCTTAGTACTACATACTCCAAATTCATTTTTTCCTAAATTCCTAACTTTCATTTACCTTCATTCCAAATATCAGTTTTGGTTATTCTTAAATCTGTTTATTTATAAAATGATGTCATGCATTTAGTTATCAATTAACCGTTGTTTGAGTGACACGTGTACAAGTCCCTCAGAAATTCAAGTAAGAATATGACCGTTGGAGGAGGGAGCCGACCGTTAGAGATGTGCCTATAAATAGGATCTCATTTGAAAAAAACTTCAACACTGAACTTCGACAACTGTTCCTACATGCTGTTGAAATGATTTCTAGAGAGAGAGGCTCTTATCAACTCTCAATCTTCATGCAGAAAGTTTAAACAGCTTGTTCAAACTTTTTTTCATGCAGATTTTCTTCGTGCAGAGGTTCGATTACCTTAAAAATCAGAGACTTCAGGTTGTGAAGTCATAGGTGCCGATTTCCTTACAAATCGAGGGCTTGCTGGGATAACAATACAGATACTGATCTTCGGATTGAGGGTTTACCCGGGTTTTATTAAGACAGACTTTCTTGAAATTATAAATCAAGGGATTTCTTATCTAGGGTTTTTGGATACCCTCCTCTTTGGGTTAAAATATTTTAAACTTGTTAATTTTAGTTTTACTACTTTGTTTTTCTACTGCTTTTGTATTGATTGAGGAAAGTACAACTCTCTTATACTTCCTCATATTTGTACTCTGATTTAGTTGGATTCTATATTCTTTAAGGTAGAATCCTATCTGTTGTAAACTTCTCTTAATTTTCATTTTCGGAACCATTTTTCTGGAATCTAGTAAGTCATTAGAACTTAGAGGTGTTGTGAATTTTGGTTATCCAAAATTTCCTAAGGGAATTTTTTAAGAATACAATTCAACCCTCTTGTATTTGTATCTAATTTTACTTATTCGATCCTATGTTTGGTATTATAGATCATATCATACTCAGTCACATACTATCCTAACAGTTGTGTGTCTATCTATTTGTATCGGTAGCTTGTATTGGTAGGTCTCTGTTTAGCAGTGAGCTCCTATCGGTTGCTCTTTGTTCTTATACTGGTAGCTCCTTGTATAGGTATACTTGAGTAGAGGTGACTTACTTATACTAGTGGAATTCATAACAGTAGACTTACACAAATCGGTAGGCTTACTCTAACGGTAACCTTTCGGTGTACCGATAGACTTACATACCAGTAGCTCTGTTCTGTACAAAAGACTAAGTGTCTGTTTGTCTGTATCAGTAGCTATGTGCATACCGGTGGAATTTTTCATACCAGTGCCCTTAACACTTATCTGTTCTATTCAAAAAATATCCATATTGAGTTAGAATTATTTCAAAGTATGTATAAACATAGATAAACATTGATTACCATATTCCAATGATTATTTTTATATTTTTTTCAACATAGGATTATAAACACATATTAAAACATAATTTGGATTATCAAAGCATATTAAAGCATATTAAAGCATAATTGGGATTATCAAAACATGTGAGGTCAACAAGTACATATCTTTGGTACATATAAATAGAACATAGGAGGATTAAATAATAATAATTAATAATTAAATTGGGTTAAATATAGAGTAATCATAACCAAAAGAAAAAAATGAAGGTTATGAGAGAATCCCTTACCTTATGTTCAAAACTGTTCTTCACTTGATCTTAATTTCCTAAATAAAGAAATTAGATTAATTAATAATTTAATTTAGAAACTATTTAATTTTTTATTTATTATAATTTTATTAAGTTCATTTATAGCATTTTTGATTTATAAGATAATATTTCATCATTCTTGGAGCTTTCATTTCCTTGGTTTTCATGGTCAGTTTACTTGTATACATGTATGGAATATCATGTGAAATGATAATGGTTGTTGAGAAATTAAATTACATGTTTTAAAGAAAATTACATAATATTAAATGGTCTTATATATCAATTTTTCATATGTGAGGATGATTCATTAGATATAACATTAATGATAACTTTTTAGATTATTTTGGCATTTTTTGATCATCTCGAACTAGTTTTTTTTATTATTTAATATTATGTATATATATAATGGTTCGAGAATAATAAATAATATGTAATAAATATATAATAACTTTTATAAACCATAAAAATGGTTTTATGACCATACTTTAAGGTGGAAATGGAAATTAAAAACTCATTGTTCTTGTATGTGATAAATTAACAATCATAGATGATGTTTTCATTTTTAGAACAAAAGAGAGGGAAGAAAAATGATGATGGGTTTTTAAATTAATAAAATAAAATTATATTATATAAAATATAATATATTTATCATTTCACTTGGATAAGGGGAGGTTAGGAGGGAATATGAAAAGAAAAGAAATTGAATGGAAATTAAAAGAAAACAAAAAACGTTTTTACGTCTTGAATTCTTCTCCTTGAGAACCTCATTTGGGGAATTGGGTATGGTATTTTTTGAGGCCAAAGTATCTTGGACATGAGAGAGAGACATGGGATGGGTATTGGGCATAATTTTGACAAACATCAAGGATTTTGAGGTGTGAGGAGAAGATGTGGTGTGGAGTGGTATTTATTCTGGAGGAGAGGGGTGTTTTTTAATTATTTTATTAATTGTTTTATTATTTTAGCTCAAGACTATGAATAGTATTGATTATTGTGACTAAATATAGTAAATGGTTCAAGTGATTTCAAGCCAAGGGTTCTTACATTATCTATACATCAACCATGACTCAATAATTCATGTATCTATCTTATACCATAAATTATTGTATTTCACTATTCCCAAAAAAATTAACTATTTTATAAAAATCCCAATAATTAACCCTAACCATTTTCCAATGTGAATAATTAAAAAATTGACTCCATTTTTTGAATATAATTTTCTAAATATGAGAAAATTATTTTTTTAATTAAAATCACCATTTTTTTATAAAATACAAATTTTAAAATTATAACTGATTTTATAACATTTTTGAAAATTAAATTAAGTTATCATAAAATTATATTATATTAATAAGAAAAAAATAATAATTTATGAATCTATTTTATGAAACTAATTTTTTTAAGTTATTATATTAATTAGAAAATTGTAATTAAATATTAATGACTTATAAAAAACTCACCACTCAATTTATCATTTTTAAAAAATTCATTTACTTATAAAATGATATAAATATATCGTATTTTCATTTATAAGATACCTAAATATTATTTATAATTTTATAGGTGAGCTTACTCTTCTATTGGCCAGATTACTATTCTTAAGGGTCATATTAATATTCCAAAGGCCACATTGAAATTCCATCGGTATTGGTTCCTTAATTTATATAAATACCTCTCATTTCATCCATTATTCATTTGAAAATATTTTATCATGTTATCAATGTGATTTTATGTGGTCTATAGTATATGAAATAATTATATGAAGGAAAATTTCATTGATATAATTCTAGTTCTTTACATTCTTCTCCCTTATAAAATTTCTCCCTCAGAATTTTTTTTACAAACTAAGGGGAAAATATGTGTGGGTACTTATATGATGGTGAATGATTTTCACCCTTTCTGCCATTTCTTAAATCATTTTAGGTCCTATAAGATTCTTTTCACCAACTATATCCTAGCATGTTGGTGTTCAACACCTTTTCCCATAAAGGTATTCTTATGGAGCCATTTGGATGCTCGAGTAAAAACTGTTTTTTAAGAGAACTTGACCAGAGGAAGATATTGGTCCCATTATCCCTTAAAGTCCATAGAATATGATCTCAAAATTTCTTGTAGTTTATTAATATTCTATTTATATTGGCCACCAGTTTGATCATGACTGGTTACACTTATTTTTTGTTCAGTGTTTAGAGCATGTTAAAGAATTTTCCATAACATAGAGATAAATCTTGGATCTTGATCAGATACAATTGATAGTGATACACTATGAAACCATACCACTTATCTGATGTATACCCATTAAATATTATCAAGTTATAAGTCCTCTATAATTAATATAAAGTGAGTTGTCTTAGTAAGAACATCCATAATAACCTATATAGTATAGCTTCATATCAATGTATTTTAAAGTGTAGTGACAATCTACATAGTGGTGTTTTCCCATTTCCATGTTGGTATGGATAGTGGTTGCATCATAACCTTATAATTTTTCCTTCAGGCCTTCACTTACTGACATACCAAGAACATTGATGCTTATTCAGTAATCTCATTCTTCAAATTGTCCCACTAACAGTGCTCTTGGAGATCTTGATATATCTTTATGCTCCGAGGGTGAATAGAGAAGGTTGAGCTATGTGTGCCATTTCAAAGATCTTTCATTATATCTATATTTTATGGTACACATTGTTATAACATTAATCTCATGACTCCATCTTTATCTATTTTGAATCCTTATTATTTATTATTTCTGATAGCTCCCTCCTTTTTCTGAATATCAACATCATTTCCATGAGAATCCTTTATTTTTTCTATAAGGGATGGTTGATAAATCATTTGAGAAATGATTATTTATTTTACTTCCTTAATAATTACCATTTGAATACATTATTGTTCTAATAATATTGGATCCTTCTCAATTCCCATAATTAATAAAGATGTAGGATCCTTTATACAAAGAGAATCTACAACCTTATTTTTTTACCAGGATTGTAGTGGATTGAGCGTTCATAATCCTTGAATATCTCTAACCATATTACCTGGAACATGTTAAGTTCCTTCTGTGTGAGTATATATATATATATATATATGAGGATTTTATGATAATTATTTATCTCACACTTCTCCCCATATAGAAAATTCATACACGTTTTCAATGAAAATATCACTACTTCCAACTCCATATCATGTGTGGGATAGTTTTTCTAATGAATTTTAAAATACCTTGAGGTTTAGGATATCACTTTATCATTTTTCATCTATAAAAAGCCTAATAACATATTTTAAGAATACTTTTACACCACAAATAGTTCCCCAATTTTTGGTAGTGTGAGCATTGGTGCAATAATAATCCTCTTTTTCAACTCTTTGAAGCAGTCTCCACATTCAATTGTCTGGAAAAAAATCACTCCCTTTTGAGTTATATTGGTTATTGGGTTTTAAAATTATGAGGAGTTCTTAAAAAATCATCATTACTACCCATACAGACTAAGTAAACTATGTATCCCCATTATAGATGTTGGCCTATGCCACTCTTCAATTACATTTTTCATGGAAGGGTATACAGATATTCGTTTTCTGGGGATAAAAATCCCCAATAATGATAATTCCCCTATCTAGAAATCACATTTACTAAACTTTTCATATAGTTTTTCCCTTAATAAATCCTTCAAAACAATATTAAAATTCTCTTCATGTTCCTCCTTGGTCTTGGAGTATATCAGAATATAATCAATAAAGGCTACCAAAAATATTTCTTAGTGATCTCTAAAAACTCAATTCATTAAATCCATGAAAGTTGTTAGAGAATTAGTGAGTTTGAATGGAATCACTATGAACTCATAGTTTCCATATCTTGTTCTAAAGGCAGACTTGGGAATATCTCCATTCCTCACCATTAATTGGTGATATCCCAACTGAAGTCCCACATTAGATAATTACATGGCCCCAACATTTTTTATCAAAAAATCCATCTATCTGTGTCATAGGATACTTGTTATTTATCGTGATTTTATTGAGATCATGCTAATCAATTCAAAGGCATGTTGACCCATCCTTATTTTTGATGAATAGGACCATCAAACCTCATGGTGAAGCACTTTGGTGTATAATACCCTTGTATTGTTCTCTTGTAACTTATTCTTTAGTTCCTCTAGCTCAATGGTGGCCATTCTATAAGGTGTCATTGATATACGAAAAGATCCAAGAATAAGTTAAATTGAGAACTCAACCTATTGGTTAGGAGGAAGACCATGAAACTCTTTGGGGAACACATCATTGTAGTCCCACACAGTGGAATTGTCTTCCAGCATGATTCTCTACTTTGTCTCAATAAATTGATCAAGATATGATTTATCATAAGGAAATAATATCCAAAATTGATACAATGATTTTGATGGAGACTAATCCTGTAACTTACACTTGTATAGAATTGGAGGATTCCTCATGATGTGAAGAGTGATGGACCTTTCCTAAGAGTTAATGTAAGATTTGTATAGAGATAGTTAATAAAATCCCAATATATAATCAAAATCCACCAATGGAAGTATGGAATTTTTTTTGGGAGGTTCAATCCACAAACATTAACTAGGGAGGAGTTATATAATTTATATGAAATAAATTCCCCATTTTTTATTCCCACAAATAACTCAACCTCCATATTTTGAGGCTGTATTTGAATAGTTTTACTAAACTTGTAAGTTATAAAAGTTTGTATAGAATCATAATAAAATAGTAAATTCACTATTATCGAATGAATAACCAACATACATGTCACCACATCATTTTTCGACTCCACCTAAGTTGTAGTAATAGAATATTCTCTTCCTGGATGCCTTGGGGGTTGTTGTTGTTATTTCCCCCAATAACCATTGGCTTAGGGAAATGATTCATGAAATTCTCATGTTCTTTTTAATTTAAGAATTACACTATAGGCTATGTTTTGATGTGAACATTTATTTCTTCTTCCACATTAGCGGGATTCTTCATATCCCTTTGGAATTTATTATCCAGATGCCATATTATTCCACATTTGATGCATTTTTGGGTTCCATTTAGACAACTCCCAAGACACTTATTCCCACAATTTTGACACATTGGATGTTGGTTTTTCATTCCATCATGTGATTTATATGATAATATAAACATATTAAACTCTATTTTCTGATTTTTTATTTAGGATCACAAGACAACTTAGAATCTTTGATCTCTATTTCAATCTTAAAGGAACAATGGACAATCTCCCCATAGCTACCAAAGTATCAAATCACCAACACTTTTCATAGACCCGACATTAGTCTACTAACGAAGTCAGCCACCTTGCTTTCGATGTTTATGAAAAAGTCAGAGGTTTATCTTGAAATAATTTTAAAGTTTTCCTTGTACAACCTGATAGGCTCAAATTCCTTTTTCTTCAGTCTAAGGAATACCCTTTCTATATTTAGATGAAGAGTTCCAGGAAAATATTTACGGAAAAATATTATCTTGAAATATTCACATTCCATGGAATCAATTTCATCCTTGGAACTTGTATTCATGAGCACTTTCCACCCATGATCATATTACCCATAAAAAAAATAGACCACCAACACAACATTCTCTTCTTCATAGAACTGGAGGATAGAGAATATCTTATTAATGGACTTAATCCATTGTTCTGTGAAGAGGGGATCAGAAGATATACTAAACATGGGAGGTCCTTGTTGCATAAAGGATTCAGTCAAAACTTACTATTTCTTAGGATAAGGATAGATTTATGTACGATTCAAGGTATAATTCATAACATGAGCTAGTTGAGAAAGTATTGTTATGATTTTTTGACCACCCATTCCCATCATATTTTTATTTCATTAGGTGAATCCTCACATTTCCTATCACATCGATTGTTGGAATTAGTTCTCTTATTTAAATCCATTAACTATAAAAAAGAAATTAAAATTAGAGGGGATTCAATAATTATATAATAAGCATGTTGGTTGGGTTAGAGTAATCAAGAGGGGAGTGAATTGAGTATCTATACAACTTTCTATTTGAAAAAATTATTCTTAAAAATGTTCCCCAATAAAAATAAACATAACCCAGCTAATCAATGTAATGTAGTTATGAAAATTTTTCTATTTAAATAACTTCTCAGAATATTGAATAATTATTAGTAACATTAATATCAATTATTAATATTACTTCTGAATATATTATAATAGGGAAAAGCAATTATAACTTCTTTCCAAGATTAACTATCAAAGTAAATCTAGCGATTTTTGAATTATGCAGTAAAATAGAGAACACTAAGTTAAACAACACAGTGGATATAAAACAAGTAATTCAATCTCAAGCCGAGACATAATACACTTCACATTGTGATCACCTAACCTCAAGAAGTTTATATTAATAAACTTGATCCACACCCTGGATCAGGGTAAACAATAGGGAAAAAGACTGCCAGGTCACATGACCTCTTCCACAGTTCTTCATGGGTATGAATTATTAGGTCACACAGGGACCTCTTCCACACTTATCTGTGGGAGTAAACAAGTGTAAAAAAATACGAGAGGAAAGATATATTCTATCCTTCAATTTAGTATAGTATATAATGTATGATTTTATACAGAAACAAACATCCACTGATCAAAATCTAAAAACAATACACAACAGAGAAAAGATGATGAGGTAAGGTTGGAAGTACTTTGAGTGTTATTCTATACAACTATGGAATTCTAGGATGAAGTAGATGCAAGAATCGAGTCCTCTTTCAAGAAATAGAGTATTGCATATCTGGTGTTCTGGTTTATAGTTAGATCTATCTTGTGTTCTTCGTGAAGTTGGTATTGTGAATATGTTCTTGACTCTCATTTATGGTCTCTCAACTTTTGTATTCATGAATTCTTTGTGTGTTCTTCAAATGTATCTTGTTGCATGTTTTAGTTCATTTCTCAAGAATGCCCGTGTGTCTGCTGCTCTAACACCACACTTTTCTTTTTTATTCTTGGAGTGTATGTGTTGAAGTTGATAGGATACATGTATTCTAAAACTCATACCTCATAATATCAGGTGATATGTCTATATAGAAATATTAATTATGTCAGTGCATTTAAAAGACTCAAATATGATCGTTAGAAATTAAATCGAAAATGAAAAAACAGATTAAAGAATGATTCCACAGTCTATCTGGAAATGGTGTCACTTAGAAATAGTGTCTCAATGAAGTGGTATCTCTATAAAGTGGTGTATCCATTAAATAGTGTCTCCTTCTTTGCCTTTGAGTAGTGAGATAGTTATTATGGCATAGTTGTATAGAGACTAGGAACTGGTATCACAGATACAGTCTTAGGATCATGATATCTGGTCCTTTACCAAATTTCAAACGGTGTCTTTGCAAGGAACCGGTGTCACAGACTTCAATAGATCTAAAACTAGTTTCAGTGTCTGGTCATGGTGTCTGGTTCATGGTTTCTGGGTTACGGTGTCTAGTTCACGGTGTCTGGGTCACGGTGTCTGGGTCACGGTGTCTGGTAACAGTTTTTCAGACTTAGCCAAATATATGTATATATACATGATCAGTAATATTCACAGAGTGAATTAGACTTAATAATTCATAAAATAAATCATTATAGACCAATGTTAAATATAGTTTATAATAATTAAACATGATTTATAACAATTAAGATCTTGAGAAAATTTATGTAAAGCATAAAGAAACCAACCATCTGTACACATGATTTGAGATAGAATAAATGGGATTAACAAGCTTTATAGAATGTATAGGATTTGTGATCATTAAAACCTAATTAACACATGAGGATTCCAACAATATCCCCCCTTTTGATAATCAAAAATCATGTGAGTGAGATATCTATTCTTAGTGGATGTGTCTCTCCGTTAGTGTGCATTTAGAGTGCATGTATCTCCCCCATTTGGGATTATCAAAAAGAGTAAAAAAAGTGAATAATATAGGAGACAATCAAAGTTCATAGTGTATTATATTGAGAAAGTGGTGTCATTACAATCAGAAAGCAACAAAAAAACAAAAATATCCCTATCAAAAGATAGTGTGCACTTTTCAGAAGTAATGTCTGTCTTCTCTTTTCCCTTGGCAGGAGCATCACTAGAAGCCACAGGAGCATACATAGAAGTTGAAGAAGCAAGTGAACCAACTGAAAAAGAAGGTAGAGGGAGACCTTCAAAAATAGAAGGGTCCAAGGTAGGTGTAGTAGAAGACTGAGTTGATTGTTGGTCAAGGATAACAGGTCTGATCTGACTCAGAGTCTAAGAGACAGACATAGAGGTAGAGGCAAGGGAAGTGGATGAGAAGGTAAGAAAATTAGGTCGCTGGGGTGTAGGTATAAGAGCCACAATAGTAGTGCTCTTCATATAAAGATAATGCTTCAAAATCCTGACGAAGTCAGGAATAATCTCACCACCATAATGCATCGCCTTCTCAAAGTCATCCTTGTTTTCCATGAAATTTTACAAAAAAGGAGTGAAATTATTCAGATTTTGAACTTGAGTTTTGAAATCTTGAGTGACATGAGGGGTTTTCATATTCTCTACAAGGTACATGAAATGGTTTGTCATATCATGCATAGAAAAAATTGTATTGAAGTAGAAATCCACATTCATAGTAATTTATTATTGAGCATTATTGGAAATATTGGAATGTATTCTTACCAGATAAAAAAATCTGTCACTATTCTTGACAACCACAAATAGAGACACTTTGTCAAAACCATTGAGCACTGGTTGAAGTTCTTCCTCAACAACTGTTCTGAGCAGATAACTATCCAAGGAGGGTTGAGATGACTATCCAAAGGCACTAGAAGCTGTAACATCTAAATTAAGAGACTTCATTTGATTCATAACTTTCTGGAGACAACCCTTATACTCATAAATACACTTGTTAAGACAGATTACCAGATCACACATTTCTTGAACAATTTTCTTGCTTCTTCCAGCCACCTTCTCATCTAAGGAAGTTAAGTTAGGTTGAATTAGGTAGGAAACGTCCTTTGGAATCTGACCACTAACATCCTCAATAGGATGAGCAACAGGTTCTGGTCTTTATTTCAGCACTCTTTTCATATCTTTAATCATACCTCTGAGAGACTTCACTTCATCACATAACTTTTTGTTCTCAAATCTTAATTCTTGAATTTCATGAATCATTTTTGGATGAATCTACCAAATAATCTTCTCTAAAAATAGGGCAGCATCTCTTTCACTCAAGTTTTTCACAGGAGAAGATTGAGTGTTTACAAGCTTTCTAACTCCAGCCAACAAATTAGCTTCAAGGGCTTTCAAATAATCCTTACATACTAAGGTAGAAGGTTCTTGTGAATGTTTAGGAATAAGAGATGAGAAAGGTTCAGGTTTCTTTGAAGAGATATGATCAGAGACTAATTTCAATTGAAATATAGTAGAAAGGTATATACCTTTAATTGAGACTTCTTGGGAATCATTCACATAAAAATAGCTAGGGAATTATATACCATGTATCCATAGATCTTGGATGAAATGGATTAGGCACATAAAATCTTTCCAAATTGGGTCGATGCTCCCCCTCAATAGGTGTATCTCTTACAGGACTAAGAGATTTAGATCCTTGATCTATTTCCAAAATTTCATCCCCAATAGCCTCACCCATTTATTTTCTATCTAATTGAAAGGATTGCTCATTATTTATTCAGAATATGGGATAATATCAGGAAAAACTTGTTCCTCTAGGTTTTCCTCAAGAGCAGCTTCTTTCTCAAGATAAAGATCTTCTTCTAGATGTTCTTCAAGAACAGCCTTTTCCTTACACTAACAACAGACTCTTCTTTAGAAGTAGGTTCTTCTTCCAGATCAACAATTTCTTCAAGAACATGTACTTACTTATCAATTAAGAATTGAGGAGCAGGTTCAATTCCTTCCTCATCCAAGAAAGTTTTCTATGTTGGTGAAACAACCTCTTCTTCTTCCTCCTTAATATAATAGTCAACAATCTCATATTTGTCCAAACTAGGATCAGAAATATCTTTAGGTCTTGAAGATTTCTCAACTGGGTTGAACATTTCATAGACCCTCTCATTATTCTATACCCATGCTTTTCTCCATGGATTCCAACTGATTTTCATTCTGTTGACTGTAACTTTTGAGATACAAAATTCATAGTCCTTAATGACTTCTTCATCTGGTCCAACCAACCCTTTAGCATGAAGCATAGTAGAGATTAACCTTGATTAGAATAGGGAGGTTGAATTTGAGGTTGTATTTATCAACTCACACATATAAATTATAACATACATCCATAGATTTATCTTCTATCCATTATTTATAATATGTATCAAAAATACACCATGATACTTGAGTGTAGCAAAATATTCTTTTCTTGGACTGATCATATTCTAAAAAAACTTAAACAAAAGTCTGGTTTCACCATCTAGCTCAGCAGAAATAGATCTTCTTTTATTTTCATTGCCAGTCAAGCTTCCTAAGTATTATTCTAAAACAAATATCTCACTTGGAGGAAGAGGACCTCTATAATAGTCCTAAAAAAACACCATTATGAGGTATACTTAGGAAAGAAGCCCATAACCTTGAAGAAAAGGTACATCTAAGCCCATTTATCCAGCTTCTCAGAATAAAACCATCTTCTATATCAAAAGAGAATTGAACGAACTGATAAAATTGAGCGACTAGCTTTGGGTAAATCAGTCTTTCCTCTTTTATGAAACAATCCATCCATCCTTGCTCTTTTAGTACTTTTAGTAATAAATACTTACTTGACATCATCCACTTGGGAAAAATTTCCTTTTCAGGTACCACTATTATGTTCACCAAGTTCATATTAAAATAACCTTCAGGTGGTATCTTAAGTGCTATTTTTATCTTCTTCTTTGATAATCACTTCTCAGAAGTTGATGATGATGAGAGTTTTATTATGGGCATTCAACGAAGTTTTGAGAGAGAGAGAAAGGTTAAAGGAGGGGTTATGGTTTGAGAGAAGAGTGCTTGAGTGAAGAAAAAAGTGAAACTTCTTTCATTTTTATCATTTAGGGATATCAAGCGTCACAAAATCAAAATCACCGAAAAGTAAAAGAATAAAATAATTAATTACCACGATATAGGTTATAATATGTAAATAAAATTATAAAGTGTCTTTATGGTGAGACTATTACATACTTTCATGGTGAGACCATAATTGGTTTTCACTGTGAGAGCGTAACAGGTTTTTCACAGTGAGACCGTAACAGGTTTTCACGGTGATATCTCTATTATGAGGATTCAAAATTGTGCTACCATATTGTTTAAAATAGTATGTTTTAGGCCGTAAATGAGATTTAGTAACTCTGAGACAATAAACACGAAACAAAAATTTTTAAGATAGTAAAGTATAGAAATGTAAGAGTGAGGCAATAGTCTTAATACAGTGAATTATAAAACCATAAACTATGGAATAGTTAGTTGTGAAATAATACACTTACTACTTAAGATTTATCATTCCAAATAAATTTATGATGTAATATATTCTTTCAGAATTTAATGGTTTAGTGAATATATCAGCCAAATGATATTCAATTCTAATTAATTCCAAAGTGATGTCACCTTTTTGATAATGGTCTCTCAAAAAGGGATTTCTTACATCAATATGTTTTGTCCTAGAGTGTGAAATAGTATTTTTTGAGATGTTAATCTAACTTGTGTAGTCACAATTTATAAGTAAATGCCTAAATTGATATCCATAATCTAGTAATGTGTGTTTCATCAAAAAAATTTGTGCACAAAAACTACCAACATCTATGTACTCAGCTTCAGAAGTAGATAATGAAACAGAGTTTTGTTTCTTTCTACACCATGATACTAGTGACTTTCATAAAAAGTGACATGTTCCAGAGGTGTTTTTTTCTATCTAACTTACAACCATTAAAGTAAACATTAGAATAACTAACTAACTCAAATTATTGTCCTTTGGGATAGAAAAGCCCTATATTGGGTGTATGCTTGAGGTATTTCAAAATTCTCTTAACAAAATTTAAATGAGATTCCTTAGGATTGGATTGAAAACAAGCACACATACATACACTAAACAAAATGTCAGGTCAGATAATAGTTAAGTAGAGTAATCTTCCAATCATTCCTCTGTAAATGGTTTGATCAATAGATTTTCCATCTTCATCAATATCCAACTTACAATTTGATCTCATTGGAGTGTCACTACATTTAGTGTTATCCAATCCAAAACATTTTAGAAGATCCCTAGTATATTTTCTTTGATTTAAAATAATACCATCATTATTTTGAAAGATTTGAAATCTATGAAAGAATTTTAGTTCAATCATTAAACTTATTTCAAATTCTTTTTGTATCATTTTTGAAAATTCAATACATAAAGAATTTTTTAAATATCCAAAGATAATATCACCTACATAAAATTGAACTATTAAAACATCATTGGAAATTCATTTTATAAAAAGGGTAGGATCATCTATTCCTTTTATAAAACTTTTGGAAATAAAAAAGGTACTTAATATATCATACCAAGCTCTTGGAACTTGTTTTAAACCATATAAAGCTTTTGATAATTTAAATGCATGATTTTAAAAATGTGGATTTGTAAAACTAGGGGGTTTCTCAACAAAGACATCCTTAGCTATATATCCATTTAGGAATGCATTTTTAACATCCAATTGATATAGTTTGAAATTCAGATGTGCAACATAAGAAAGCATAATTATGATCCCTTCATGTCTAGATAATGGTCTAAAGGTTTACTCATAGTCAATTATTTCTTCTTGACTATAGACCTGTGCAACCAATCTAGCCTAGTTTCTAACTATGTTACCATCTTCATATAATTTATTTCTAAACACCCACATAGTTCCTATGGTGAATATGTCTTCAGGTCTATCAACAAGTTTCCAAACTTTTATCCATTGAAACTGATTAAGTTATTCTTGCATAGCCATCACCCAAAATTCATCATTTATTGCATAATTAATGTTGTTATTTTCAAGTTGTGACCAGAATAATTGATGTTCAACCTGATTTCTAAGAGAAGCTCTAGTTTGAGTTCCTTGATCTAAATCTCCTACAACTGCATCTAAAGGATGTTTCTTAATAGTTATAACAACTCTTGAAAAAGAAGGACTAGTGATTTCATGTTCTTCAATATTTTCAGGTTCATTATGACCAAAATCTGAATAACTTCTAGAACTAGAAGTTTTTATAGATTCCTTTGCAGAATAGTTTGAGGATTTTGTATTGCTGTCCAAATTTAACACATCATCCTCCAAGTTCTCTAGAGTTGTTTTAGGCTCATACAGATCTGTTTCATCGAATTTGACATTGACAGATCCTTCCACACATTTAGTCCTTTTTAAAACACTCCATAGGATTTACTAGAGATTGAATTTCCTTGAAATATTCCTTCATCACTCTTGGATTCAAATTTATCAATATTTTTCTTAGTATTAAGGATAAAGACTTTGAAACTAAAAACTTTGAAGTAGCTTACTTTGTGTTTTCTATTATTTCTTAACTCATATGGATTTATTTTAATAATGGGAATAATCGACACTCTATTAATAATATATCATGCTATATTTACAGCTTTATCCAAAAAATAAATAGGCATATCATATTCATTAAGCATGGTTATAATAATTTCGTTCAAGGTTCTATTTATTCTTTTTACAACTCCATTTTGTTGAGGTGCTCTAGGGGTAGAGAAATTATGACTAAATCAATTTTGTGACCAAAAGGATTCAAACTCTTGATTTTCAAACTCACATCTATGATCACTTCTTAAGGATTTAATTCTATGTCTACTACAATTTTCTACAATTTTGGAATATTTTGTGAAATGAGAGTAGGATTCACTTTTGTGACACAAAAAGAAAGACCATGTATATCTAGAAGTCTTCTAAAATAACATAAATATAGTGCTTCCCATTTAAACTAGAAACCCTAGATGGTCCAAACAAGTCCATGTGAACCAGTCCAAGAGGTTGAGAAGTTAACACTTATTTCTTTGGTTTGAAGGAAATTTTATGTTCCTTACCCTTTTGATAGGGATTACACACTTTATCATTTGAAAACTCAAGTTTGGGTAGTTCTTTTGCAAATCTATTTATAGTTAGTTTTATAAGAGAGTGAATATTATAGTGTCATAGTATTCTATGCCAAAACCATGAATCTTTGTGAAATACAATTAAACATGAAGTATTTTGAGAAACTAAATACTCTAAGTTAACAGTGTATACATTTTCATTTCTCAATGTGAAAAACACTAATTCATTTTTATAATTAAAAACAATTCAAGAATAATTTTCAAATTTAACATGAAATCCATCATCACATAGATTTGAAATACTAAGAAGATTATATTTCAATCCATAAAAAAAAAGTAATTTGGAAATTAAAACTGAGTTAGAGTTACCGATTTGGCCAAGGCCAATGATTTTTCCTTTGGCATTGTCACCAAAGGTGATATGTCCACCACCAATTTTTATTCAGTTCTTGAAGCACAAATAATCCCATGTCATGTGTCTTGAACACTCACAATCCAATTACCATAAGATTTTACATGATCTCTTTAAGAAACTTTCCTAGAAAATAGTCAAAAACATATTTTGGTACCCATATTTGTTTGGGTCCAGTAATATTAGTGACTAGTTCTTTAGGAACCCATATCCACCTAATAGGATTCCTATATGCATTATGTAAAGTTATTTAAAAATAAACTCTATTTGGTCTAGAAAAGATTGAAACAGTAGAGAGTGTATCATAACATGAACTAGTTGAATGTTTTCCAGAATTAGGAGTAAAGTTGTGTGTCCTTGATTTAGAAACAAAATTAGTTATTCCAAAATTTCTTTTACCAAGTTGATAGACCATACCAGTAGTATATTTATGAGCAATATGTTTACTTAGAATTTGTAACAAAGTATCTTTACTATTAGAAAACCTTTCCAGGTCATTTTTCAATTACTCATTAGATAAATTTAGTGCATTATTTTCTTTGAGTAATTGAAATTTTTTCTCCCTTTCTATAGTAAATTCAGTTTTAACATTTGAGGTAAGAGCATATTGTTTCTTTAAAGATTTGTATTTATCTTTTAGTTCATTACATGTCTCTTCAATCATATTACTGTACTCAAACATTTATTTATTATACATATTCTCAAAATCAATTTCATCTCCAGAATAATAGAAATCATGTACAAGAGATTCCAATGTTACCTCAGATGTGTTTTTCATGAAACACATATTGGATTTGAAAGCCTATTCATGATGTGAAGATTCTGAGTAACTTGAACTATCCTCAGAAGCACTCCAGGTTGCTTTTATTTCCTTTTTATACATTCTATATTTTTCCTCATATTTCTTTTCATACTTGAGCTTGGTACAATCAGACTTTACATGTCCCTTTCACTTACATTCATAGCATACCATCTCATCAGACTTGTCACTTCTTTTCCAATCTTTCTTCCACCTTCTTTTTTGATTATATCTTCCTTGGAAGTTAGGATTTTTGAAAATTTTATTCTTCTTGTAAAATCTCTTAATCCTTTTGAATAATTGATCCATATCTTCATCACTATCAGGTGATGATTGTTCACTGTTGGAACTTTCTATAAAGGCTTTCAATTTCCCTTTTTCTTTGTGTTTAGTGGTGGTGGTATTAAATGCAACAGATTTTCTTTTGGGTTCATCCTCCTCTTCCTTTTTGACTTTCAACTCCTCTTCATACATCATTAATTTCCCAATGAGCTATTTTATAGGTAACTAGCTGATGTGTCATGATTATCTAATAGAGACATAGTTTCATCTCTATCTATCAGGTAAGCATCTGATAATCCTCATAATCTATTCTTTTGTGGTGAATTCTCTTCCAAGAGAAATCATTTTGTTAAAAATTTCGTTGAACCTGATATACATGTTAGAAATAGGCTCATTAGGATTCTTTTTAAAGTTATCGTATTTAACAGTATAAGTATTAAGTCTCATTTCTTTCACACTAGAAGTTACTTCATGTGAAACAGACACAATATCCCAAATTTCATGGGTAGTTTTACATACAGAAATTCTGTAAAATTCCTCATATCGTAAGGAGAATTATAGACCATTCATGGATTTGAAATTGTTATTTTAGGTAGTCTTGGTTGGGTCATCCCAAGTGATTCTATCAGTAGCAGGAATCTTATAGTCATCTATAATTTAAGACCTAATTTCCAAACCCATACTTTCTAAATTCATTTTCATTTTAATTTTCCATTGGGAATAAATGGTTCCACTAAATAATGGTGGTATATTTGTTACAACACCTTCCAATCTGTTATAAATAATAAATAAATAATTTTAAGGAGCTAGAAATTTAGAATTAACATAAATTTACATATCATTAAAGTACAACTAAAATCATAGTTGAATAGTTTCAAAAACTGAGTCTTAACAAGAATAACAAACACTCTTCTAATACCAAATGTTGGTTGGAGTATAGTACTCAATAGGGGGGTGAATTGAGTATCTATAAAAATTTCTGTTTCAAAAAAGTATTCTTAAAAAGGTTCCTCAATAAAAATAAACACAACCTAGTTAATCAATGTAATAAGGTTATGAAAGTTTTTCTATTTAAATAATTTCTCATAAGATTGATTAATTCCCAGTAATCTTAATATCAGTTATTAATATTACTTCGGAAGCTATTATAATAAGGAAAAATGATTATAACTTCTTTCCAAGATTAACTATCAAAGTAAATCTAGTGATTTCTGAATTATATAGTAAACCATAGAACACTAAATTAAACAACCTAGTGGATATAAAACAAGTGGTTCAGTCTCAAGCTGAGACCTAATACACTCCACTTGGTTATCACCTTCCACCAATAAGTTTATATTAATAAACTTGATTCACACCCTGGATCAGGGTAAACAACAGGGAGCAGGACTGTCCAGGTCACATGACCTCTTCCATAGTTCTTCATGGGTATGAAATACCAGGTCAACAAGGGACCTTTTCCACACTTATATATGTGAGTAAACTAGTTTAAAAAGATATGAGAGGAAGGATATCTTGTATCCTTCAGTTTATTACAAGAGACAATGTGTATTTTTATACACACAGACAGACACACACTTCTCTAAAGCTAAAAACAATACACAACAGATAAAAGATGATGAGATAAGGTTATAAGTGCTCTGATTGTTATTCTATGAAGCTCTGGACTTCTAGGATGAAGAAGATTCAATAATTGAGTCCTCTTGCAAGAAATAGAGTATCGAAAGTTTGGTGCTTTGTTTTCTAGTTAGACATGACTGAGGTTATTCATGGTGTTGGTATTGAAAATATGTTCTTGAATATGATCTACGGTCTCTCAGCATTATGATTATTGAATGCTTTGTGTGTTCTTTAGATGTATCTTGTTGGATGTGTCGGTTCTTTTATCAAGAATGCTCATGCCCCTGCTGCTCTAACACCATGCTTGTTTCACGACCACACATTTATTTTTATTCTTGGGGTGCATGTGTTGAAGCCAAAAGGATACATGTATTCTACACCTCATACATCATACTGTTAGGTGATATTTCTATAAAGAAATATTAATTATGTTAGAGCATTTAAAAGGCTCGAATATGACTGTTTGAAATTAAATTGAAAATGAAAAAAAGATTAAAGAATGGTTTCAAAGTCTGTCTAAAAATGGTGTCACTTGAAAAAAGTGTCTCCATGAAGCGGCGTCTCCATGAAATTGTGTCTCCTTATTTTCCTTTGAGCGGTGAGACAATTATGATGGCATAGTTGTACAGAGATCAAGATCCGATAGCACATATGCAGTGTTAGGATCACGGTGTTTGGTCCTTTTCCAAATTTCAAACAGTGACTTAGAAAAAAACCGGTGTCACAGACTTCAATAGATCTGAAACTAGTTTTGGTGTCTAGTCACTGTGTCTGGTTCACAGTGTCTGGGTCATAGTGTCTGGTTCATGCTGTCTGGGTCACGGTGTCTGGGTCACAGTGTCTGGTCATGGGTTTTCAGACTTAGCCAAATATCTCTATATAGACTTGAGTAGTAATATTCACAGAGTGAATTAGAATTAATAATTCATAAAATAAATCATTATAGACCAATGTTAAATATATTGTACAATAATCAAACATTATTTATAGCAATTATGATCCTAATAACATTTATGTAAAGCATAAAGAAACCAATAATTTGTACACAGGATTTGAGACAAATTAAACATGATTAACAAGATTTATAGAATGTATAGGATTTGTGGTAATTAAAACATGATTAAAACTTAAGGATTACAATAAATAATATAAAAATAAAACTTTTAATTTAGATGGATAATATATAAAATGAAAAGTATATAATAACTTGTGATTCCCTTATGTTTCAATCTACGTTATCCATGGTGATATAATTATCCATAGGGTTCTTACAAATTATCTCTAGTAATAATCTACAAAAATAACTAGATCACCTTATGATACCAAATATAATAGCCCTAGACTTTTACACATATTGTTACATGATTTTAAGCATAACTAGCTATCAAATGAAAACAAAGGATCATAAATTCTAGTGTCTTTAGATGATTATGTATACAAAACTAAAAATAGGGAACAGAAATAAAAAAAATCTTTTATTTAATCTTTATAAAGGGATCCTAACATCCATTGAGCTGTTACATCTTCATAGAATAACCATGAGAATATATTGAAAATGTATTGGGCCAAAAATCCCAATAAAGAAATAAGCATAATAATTTAGGATAGTACATGAGTTATAAGGCATACAATGATGACATAAAAGGCATGTAACATTAATAAGCATATGGAAGAAAAACATATAAAACATGGGATCATGTAATCATGGAACCATATAAATGAGGAAACAACATAAAACATGACATAATCATTAGTCAAGGATAATCTCAAAGATCATGGAGGAGCATGTGTCAAGGATAACCACCAAGACCATTTCACATAGAGGAGCATGAGTCAAGGCTGAACACCTAGACCATTGAACATGATGAATCATGCGACTAAAAATTACCAAATTAATTGGATCACTATATGGGTGCACCCATCATAACATGTTCATGCATATGTGTTCCACATAAAGAATCAAACATAAGGGGTAAACATAATGGTTTCCCATCGAATGAAATGGATATCGTAATCATGTCATAAAGCATAACCAAGGGAACATCATAATGGTTTCCATGATATAATTGATTTAAATTATAAATGGACATTAATAATGGAGTATAAGAATGGATAATGATAAATTATTTACAACTGAAGTGCTAACATGTAAAAAGAGTATTTAAGAAACTTCAGAAAAGAATCTTTTTAGTGCGTTTTAAAGAAAACATTAAAGTGAATTTAAACCGGAAAATGGAAAATATTTTATATAAAATCATAAATGAACCAAAATATATTTTCTTGATAAAATTATTTATTTTAAAAGAATAATGGTGGATTAAAATAGATTATGGATGGTACATGAAAATGGGTAGGAAATTGGGAAGTTCCCTTTAGCCGGGCTTGCTTATCAGGGAGATTAGGTAGGGGACTTATGTATTTTCCTATAAAATATAGAATAATTTATAATAGGTACATATATTTGGAAAATAAAAATAGAAATTAGGAGGATTAAATAATAATAATGAATAATTACATTTTTTTAAAGATATAGAAAGAGTAACCCAAAGGAAAAAATGAAGGTTTGGAGAGAATCCCTTACCTTATATAAAAAACTATTCTACACTTGATATTACTGTAAAAGATAATGAAATTAGATTAATTAATAAAATAATTAAGAACCTATTTAATATGTATTTAATTTATTATAATTTTATTAAGTCAATTTATGGCCCTTTTAATAAGTTATAAGATACAATTTCATCGTTTTGGGATCGTTCATTTCATTTATTTTCAAGATCAGGTTACTTGTATACATGTATGGAATATCATGTGAAATAATAATAGTTTTCTAGAAGTAAAATTATATGTTATTAATAAAATTAAATAATATTAAATGGTCTTATATATCATTTTTTCCAAATGTGAAGAATATTCATTAGATAAAACGTTATGATAACTATTTAGATTAATTTGGCTTTTTTTCGATCATCATTAAATAGTTTTGTTTTATTTATTAATAATATGTATATATACAGGTTCCAAAAAACTAAATAAGTTTTAATAAATATATTATAATCTATTTTACCAATAAAAACAGTTTTATTACCATCCTTGAATGTGGTAATGAATATTTAAAACTCTTCATCCTTGAATATGATAAATTAACACATCACAGTCGATGTTTTCATTTTTAGAAAAAAGGGGGAAGGGATGAGATATGATGATGGGTTTTTCTATTAACAAAATAACATTAAATTATATAAAATATATTGGAGTTATTGTGTTAGTTGGATAATGGGAGGTGAGGATATAATTAGAAAAGAAAATAAATTGAAAATAAATCAAAATTAAATGAAAGAGGATTTTACCTCTTGATTTCTTCTCATTGATAACCTCCTAAGGGGGATTTTTTTGGTATTTTTTTGATTCCACATGATCATGGAAGTTGGGGAGATACATGGTAAATTTATTTCAAATAATTTTGAATAGCTTCAAGTCTTTTGAGGTGTGAGGAGAAGAGGTGGTGAGGGGTGGTATTTATAGTGGAGGAGAGGGGTGTTTTTTTATTAGTTTATTCATTTGTTTATTATTTTAGGTCAAGACTATAAATAATGTTGATTACTAATACTAAATAAAGTAACTAGTGAATGTGAGTTTGAAACAAGGGTGATTTCATCATCTATATATCAAACAGAACTCAATAATTCATGTATTTGTGTATACCGTAAATTACCATATTTTACTATTCACAAAAAATTAAACTATTTTAGAAAAATATCAAAAATTCACTGTAACCATTTTTTGATTTGTATAATTGAACAATAGACTCCAATTTATGAAAATAAATATCTAAATATGATAAATTTAATTTTTAATCAAAATCATCATTTATTCAAAAAAGTCATATTCTAAAATTATAAGTGTTTTTATAACATTTTGAAAAATAAATTAAGGTCTCATAAAATTATATTATAATCCTTAGAAAACAAAATATAAATTTATGGATCTATTTTATGAAAATAAATTTCATTTTATGTCATTATATTAATTAAAAAATAGCAATTAAATATTAATGACTTACAACAATACCAACACTTAATTTATCATTTTTAAAACATTTATTTACTTATACCATGATATAAATATATTCTATTTTTATTTATAAGATACCTAAATTTTATTTAAACATTCATAAGTGAGGTTACTATTTTATTGTTCCAGTTACTATTCTTAAAGATTATATATCTATTCTGAGGGTTGCATTACTATTACATCAGTATAAGTTCCCTAATGTCAAGAAATACCTATCATTTCATTCATTATTCATGTATAAAGATTTTATTGTGTTATCATAGTGATTTTATGTGGTTTATACTATATTGAATAGTTATAAGAAGGGAAATTTCATTTATTGAATTCTGGGTAGTTACATGAACCACTGTGATGGTTTCAGCTTTTAAATAATTAATTTCCCACTTAATATGCCTTCAAATAAAGAAAATGAGATTTTCTATATTAATTTAATATGAAACATCATATGTGTACATGATCAAAATTTCAAAAAATATAACTTTATTATTTCCTAAAAAATGAAACATCATAATTTTTAATTCATTTTTTAAATTCTATCATTTTATAACAATTAATTTCCAATGAGAAATATGTTATAGATTTAATGAATAATATTATTAATTAAAAACATTCATATTTGATGATTTATAATCAAAAAACCATTACAAAGTCCAAAAACCCAGGTTTCAGTATGAATTTGGATGAAAAGGAAGAATCCTTGTATGAAAATAACCACCTTCACAAATCATGGGGGTCTGTGTAAGGTAAAACTGGGTTACCCTTGCATAGTGCTAAAAGAAGATCCTGTATAAAGGTAGTTGTGTTTAACTTTACATAAATATCATACCACATTTATTCCATAGGTTATAACCTTATATGTGAATCAAATACCCTTCAAGAGACAATACCTTTACACAATAAAGGAATTTCCATGATGTGAGATGGGTTTTACACTTAAGTGAGCAACATACATTGACATGAAAGAAGATCTATCCTTACATGGCTTGGAAAAAATGACATTACCATTACATTAATAACATACTACACATATGTGACTGATGGTCCACCTTTATATAGATAATGGAATCACTAGATTAAACTTATGTGATAGTCATTACCCTTATGCCGCATAGTAAACCTCAGGCTTACCCTTAACAAAAATATTTCTACATAAGGGTAAGTGGACTTACCTCTTAACAAGGATAATTTTAAAAATAAAGGTACATTACACTATGGAACAAATTAAATCCCAAATAAATTAAATTATAATTATTAATTAAAATATATTGAACACCCTTGGGGATCTAGTAAAATATAAATGATGGTTTAGGAAAAAACCATGTTATTACAAAATAAGCCTAATGAAATATGGTTTTTATAAAAATTGAGGTGATTCATACAACGTCATCCTTGGTCTTTTAATGTTGTTTTATATGAGTCCAAGTTGTAGATTATGTTGATTATTTGTAATGACCCTAAACCCAGTAGCCCATAGTCGGTGGTTACTTCATTACATTTGAACTATATATAAGTAATCACATCCTAATGTGACAAATAGTTTAGTATTATTGGTAAAAAAGATACATACTTTAATTTACACATTGAAATTGAAAAAAACATTGTATTATATTTTAGTATTCCCATATTCCCTTTAGAATACCCATGTATATAAATCATAATACACTTTTTTGAATCATTGGGAATGAAAACAGAATAAAGGGGTGAACTCTAATGATCAGTAAGGGTATACATACAACATAATCTATATGAATAAATAATACTTAATCAATATGTCATGGTAAATAACTAAAAACACATTCCATTTAATCAATATATTGAACATGAAAAATAATATTACATGAATAAATAATGATCAAATAATGACATATAAATAATCAAATGATCTTAAAAAATTTCCATGTAAATTATAACTAATAAAAAAATTACATGGACATAAATAAATAATATCATAATGATGGAAATACATAATGTCAGACATTATAAACATTCCATCGAGGACTCATTTCAAGTCATCTTACATAAATGGATAAGGCCTCAACCAATACTAAAGAAAGTTTGTCTCATGAGACCTATTGATGAATTGAGGGGAAATATTAGTGCCCAAAAATCGATTAATAAGTCAAATTCATTCCTCATATGAATGAATTATACAACTGAATTAACATGTCTCATCAAAATCAATAACTATCCATATTGGAAGAACTAGTCAAACGAAGAATTAGTACTTTCCTTAGTCAAACTATTCATAATCCAATGAAAGAAATAAGGGTGATGGTATGATTATATTATATTATCAGAATATGATTAAACAAATTATTTTTACATAGATTAAAATAATTTAATGATATTACTAGAATATTTCTTGAGGATAATATCCTATTTTATTTGAAAATAATTTTCAAAATCTAATAACTACACATATAATGAATATATAATTTATGTGAACTGAACCTTGTAAAATTTTAAAGTAAATATAAAAAACAATGAGTCATCATGATGGTGGGAAATTCCTTTTATTCTTTATAAGTAAAAAAAATTCCATTCACACTTTT
Source organism: Viscum album (assembly GCA_963277665.1). Lineage (NCBI taxonomy): Eukaryota > Viridiplantae > Streptophyta > Magnoliopsida > Santalales > Viscaceae > Viscum > Viscum album. The sequence continues at coordinate 40,550,512 of OY728150.1, forward strand.
TAAAGAAAAATAGAAAATTACCTTGTTCAGAAAATGATAGGAATATTCCTTTTAAGACATTCCTTAAAAAGTAAAACAGTTAAAAAAATGATAATAAAAATAAATTTGATATTAGAAAAAACAATTTTCAAAAATATTTTTAGAAAACATGGACCTGGAAGAGAATTATTCCTCAACCATGACTTAAAAATAAACAATCCTTAATAGTGATGAGATTGTAAAATAAACCCTTACCATTTATGTTTATTTTGAATCATAAGCCCCCTAAAAGAAATAAAATCAAATAAAAAATTAAATAATATGAATAAAAATATATCAATGATATAATATATAAAATGGGTAGTATAAACACCACACCAAATAAATAAGTGGTGCATATGGCATATGTCTCAGAGAAGTAAAAGTGAGATGAGAAACTCTTACCTCATGTCTGAGATCCTTAGTATGTGTTATAAAATCATATATAATAAATATAGATTTATTATAAATATATTCTAGAAACATTATAATATATATCATACCATATATGATTTACCTATAATATTTATCACCAATTTATTAAAAATTCTTTATTAAAACCATTTTTACTTGTAATAACTGTTTCTTTTTTCATGTATGTTTTGTTTCAGTAGTTTAGGTATTTATAATTTGATCAAGGATAAATTATATATAGAAATTTTATAGGATATAAATATTTTATATATTAATTATATATGTATTTAAGGTAATCCATTAAAGTTAGGTATGGAAAAAATTAATTTTCACCATTCATAGATACATTTGTCCATACACACGTAAGAATGATTTTTCATTTTTTAATTGATATAATGAAAGAAATAAGAATAATTAAAATTTTAAGAATAATTATTATGTTATATATATGATATATATTCATTTGTTCTATATTTATAACCATACAAGTAATTTGTTGGTGAAAAAAAATTACACCATTATAGGGAGATAGTAAGATGTACAAACGCACGAGCGATGTACTTACTTTTCGTACGGTGGAAAAGAGATGAAATATGGTTTTTCCATAATCATAATAAAATATTGGTATATTTAGGATTATTTATTTATTATTTTATAAATATTAAAAAGCATTAATAGAAAGTATAAGAGGAAATAAACCTGAAAGAGTTAGTAAATATGAATAGCTCGTATTCGAGGGACTCCCTTTAGATATCTTCTTAATGGACTTAAGATTCATATTTTAGGGATACCTAAACCTCTAAAACTTGGATAATTATTTTTATAAGATAAATGGATAGGGATTGGTCAATCTATATGGATCAATTTTGTGTGAATATGTAAGTAAGAAGGTTCCCATTTATAATTGAGTGACGGGCGATTTGAAAATTTCTTAAAAGATTAAAATATAATAAGTATACTCTACAGAAAAATGCTTCCAAATTGGAAGGTTTGAAAAGTAAAGGTTGAATGGTGTTACAAATTCATAAAATAATAAAATTTATAAAAAATTTTGTATAATTTTAAACCTTATCATTTTGATTAACCCTTAGTTAACCTATTTTAATTTTAACTACAATAATAACTTTTTTATAAATTATCATATATATATTTTTTATTAATTTAATATTGTATTAACGTTGCACAAGCACATAAGGTAATTTTATAATTTATAAAACTTTTAAATAAATATCTGGTATGGAAATAATTTTATTATGACCAAAAAATACATTTATATTTATTAAATATTTTTTTTCTCACATCTATATCCTCACAAAAAATTTAATGTGTTATTTTGAATTTTTTCCTTACGCAAGAATTTGGATAAGCCGCTTGTTATAAAATACAAAAAATAGTTTCTAACCATCAATGTAATAAATTATATTTAATATTTAATAAATTTTTTTGTCAAGGACTTATCATATACCAATTATTATTATTAGGTTACCAAATTTGACTTTTCAAGTGATGCATAGGCTCTGCATCGACAATGAAAATTCTTTTCATATTTGTTATGAAATAAATTATAATATTAACATTTTCAATTATTTTTGTATTATATTTTTATTATTTTATCATAATTTATGAATATAGTAAATTTCATAATTTTTCATATTATTTTTATCTCTTGGTGATATAAAAAATTATATTGTATTTCACTAAATGTTTTTAATATTCACTAAGACTTTTACTTATTTAGAAAAAAGTCAAAAAAATTATCCTATGATAAGTTTGAATTTTTTATCCAAAAATAAATTTTATTTCATGATATTATATTACTATAATTTCTAGAGAATAATTTAAAATTAAGTGCCCAAAATGTGGTGAAAACCTCTTTTTGGAAAAAATACAGTTGTTCTTAAAAATACATATTTATGTATTAAAAATATTTTATAACAAATTCAATTATAAATCTGATTCCAATGAAACTAATTAATTTATTAATTATATATTACAACTAAATTTAGTTTCAAACAATTTTAAAATAAAATGGATCTTTTCAAATAGTTGATATAAGAATATAGTTTTTAATAAAATCATTGTTATCAATATTCATTAGAAACTCAATCTTCTCAGAAAAGTCCCAAAAATTCAACCTAATTTAATTTTGATATGGTAATTTTAAAAATAATATTATTTATAAAAAATAAAATTTATATATGTTCCAAAAATTAGTTATAATATTTTAAAATATAAAAAAATATAAAAAAATCAAGAAAAATTATTTTGGAAGCATATAATTACATTAATAAAAATTGAGTACTTATTTCCTAAGAATTAATAAATGATTTTTAATTGTGTAGGTATTTCATATTTATTTGATAATTTAGTAAATACTATTCATACCTGACAATTCAACATCTTGGTTATAATAATAATATTTAAATAATAATATTTGGGGGGGTTTGATTAAGCTTGAAGATTCATGTTGTATATGCTACCGAACATAAAGTTATTTTATATATATATTCTTGTTACATTAGTATCATATTTCTATATCTCAGGTTCTTTGTTTAAATTTTCATTTTTATTTATATCTATTATGTGTTTTCAACTTTCATATATAATAGGCTCTACAATTTCAAAATATGATCTTTTGTGCTGGCACAAAACAATTATTTTCAGAAATATTAAACAAGGAACACCACATATTTGATTTTTTTATATTGATTTTTAAAATAGATTTGATTATTTTTTAGTTTTTATATTTTCTTGGACATGTTATTTCTTTTATGGAAATTATGAAAATTTTTATGAGGTCGTTGGTATTGTAGAGTTATTTATTTATGACCTATTATCCTTAGTATAGTGCTATGCAGGAATATATCCATAGGGAAGGTAGAGGTGGTTATTTAAACCAGGAAAAAGAATAAAAATATTCAAAACATGAGAAAATGGAAACATTTATGTGTAGATGTTGAGAATATTGAAGGTGTGATTGAAAACCAAATACAATATAATGAGACAACTATATTAAACCAAGTTGAGAAGGCGCACATAGTGTCAACAGAGAAACAAGTTATAAGGACAAGGTAAATTTTGATTGTCTATTATTAAATAAATTTTTATTATATTATTAAATGGTTTACAAACTATCTATCCAACATCGAATAAGTCACTAGCTCATTATTTTAATAGATTTAGTGTTCTATTGATATAGGAATGAATTAAGCTAGGTTCATCAAGATTATATTTTCATTTGATCTTATTTAACATCAACATAGAAAATAAATGAATCAATAATCAAGTAAAATGAATACAATAGGAAAATATTTTTTCCCTACTAATAATTTATCCTAAAAATATTTTTGAAACAATCATATACATAATTGTGTTCAAAAGAAAATAGAAATATAAGAGAAAGAAGAAGAAGGGAGAGAAACTTCTTCTCTCTTGAGGAGCTCCAGTTACCTAGCTCCACGTTCTTTGTAGTCTCTTCCTTCGTATCTATACTCTATTCAAGTCATCTTTCAGAGTATTGATTGGTCAATGAATAGACCTTCAATTCATAGGTCCTTCCCATTTTGAATGTATTATCCCGAGAAACCCTATTTTAACAACTCATAGTTAGTATCTCAAGTCAAATCATTGGCTTCCATATGGTTCTAGTCACTGTTGATCGTATTCCTCTCATAACTCTAGCTAAACTACTTTTTGAGTATCTGTATCCCCACATGGGTTCACAATTTATCTATTAAGCTCTATTATAATTACTTTATGAATTTGTCAACTACACTTTAATTTCATGCTCTTGATATCTTTAAAAAAAAATATAAATAGAAGGATGACATAAAACATTACTCTTTCAAGGTAGAAAATATATTTTTACAAAATATGGGAAATGATTTTTACATAGAAAATTGGATGCTTATATGAAGATGATTCTTACATGGGTTTCATGATTCTTATCAAAATGGATAGTTTATAATTATTTAAACATTCCATATATATAGATGTTTCTTACAAAGTTGAGTTAATTCTTAGTTTGGTGGAATGATACTTATGGAAATGGATAGTTAATTCTTATATAAATAGGCCCTCCATGAAAATGATGCTTATATGGGTCAGTCCCTCATGTAGATGATTCTTATATAGGTCAGCCTCTAACATAGTTAATGCTTAAACAGGAAGGAATCATGGTTACACCAGATAACCTATATAGAGAAATAATAGTATTTGTGAGATAAATCAGTTTATGTTATGAAATTATACTTCAAAATAGAACTAGGCAAAGATATTCCAGATTCAAAACTATATATGACAAAGGTATTCCAAAATTTATGTTCAAGATAAAAACATGAAATTTTTAATATTAAATTCAAATACAAAACATTAGTTTTAATATATATTAATATATCAACAAGATTATAAAATCATTTTAGTATTAAATAACTCATTTTAACTCAATTATAAAATTAATTTCAATTTCAATTAAAAATTGTCAGTATTAAATAATTCTAAATTAAAAAATCATTTTGGGATAAAAAATAAATTAAAATATTAAAATATATGTGGAATAAATGTATTAAATCAAATTTAAATAAATAAGGATTTGGGAATATCTCTATGAATATCCCAATTATAATAAATATTTATATCATTTTTTCTATTTTAGATTATACTTTATCAGCAACACACCTGGATTTTATTAATTAAAATTTTCAAATAAATTTATTTCATTCAATATTATACATTATACGTAACACCGAGTTTTAATGAACCTCAATATAATATTAATATTATTATTTTTAGCATGTATGTTATTCATGTTTATAACATTTGAAAATATATTTTTCTAAAATAATGGTTTCTATAGTTTTTTGTGAAAAAATAATAAACATTATTTTTTCAATTTGATAAAATTGATTTGAAAAAAAATAACTTTATTTTTTGAATAAAAATGTCAATATTGTCTTAGCGTGATGTTTTCTGATTTTTATGAAAAGTTCCATTTTTAATTAATTGTTAAAATGCTGATTTTTATTAAAAACTGCTTTTTCGTTTCAAGAATATACAAGTTTAATTTTGTTTTAAGAGAGATTTAAAAGTATAATTATGTTAATTATATCATAATTAAACCAATTTATTTTCTTTTAATCAATTTCATGTTGAATTTCTATATTAAAACATTCTATGTGTATGAAAAAGTTTCATTGGAAAACCATGTTTTCATTGCGTCTATGGGATTAATTTTAATTTAAATTCTGCCACTTCTATGAATTGAATTAGGAAAAAAGAATTAAATATTTTAAAAAATAATATTAACTCTATATAATATTTTCAACTTATTTTTGTTCATAAAGTATTGTAAAAATATTATGAATTTGTTAATGCAGTTAAGGATTAAATGGGGTTTTGCACGTTAATTGTGCATGAGATAAAATTAATTTTCAACTAACATAAGTTCATTATATAATTATTTTTATTTAATATTTATAATCAATATTTAAAAATTATATATTAATTACCACTTTATTTTAGGATTAATGGATAAATTACCGAGGTAAATACGAAGAGACTAGTTACTGTGGTGAAAACTAAAATGGTAAAAGTGAGAAAACTTATAGGCTAAGGGAAAACATGCTTAAAATATGTGTAATTTCTTATTTTTGATGTATGTATAGAACATATTACTACTAAAATATATTATTTTTTTATTTTTAAGGCACTTTAGTTGAGAGTGAATTTTCATTATGGAGTAATTTATGGTATTTACAAAAATTTCACCCATCCTCAATTTTAAAAGGGCACTTCCTCCCCTAAATTAATGACACTTATTAAGCACATGTACTAAAAAACAATCCAAAATACTTTCTAAAAATACATATACATGTTCTATATCTGATTTTTCCCCAAAATTCCAATCCTAGGGCCTTTATAAGAGATCTAAAAGAGGTTTTTCTAAGAGAAGATAATTATCTTTACTAAGCTATTTATTTTTTAATTATTCTTTTACCACATTAACTAATGTGCTAAAATTATAATATAATAGAAATATTATATAACATAAAATAATATGTTATTATTTTTATGTAATAATTTATATAAATCACTTCCATAAAATGGGAAACAAAACCTTCGATCACGTGAAGACAAACTACCGCCTCTCGAACTGATGTAGTTCATTTTTTAAAACCTCCTCCCCAAAAAGGATATAATTATGGATTAAAATTATATATATATAATCCATAAAAAAATTATTTTATATAATTATAGTAACACATATATCTTCATACTTTCCATTTAATGGAAATATGATAATATTGCTCGTGTGTATGGTGAACTATCGTCTCGCAAAGTGATGTGATTCGTTTTCACATATGATTTTATTGGAAAGTAATAAGAATTAATTTAATGAATATATCTAATATATAAGACATAATAGTGAATATATAAAGTTGATATATTAATTTACTTTATTTTATTCTATCTTTCGAGATAATGGAAATAGTGTTTATGCGTAGTTATGACATATCGTCTCCTTGAATGTTAAAATTCATGTTCTATATATAACATTAATGGATTAATATATATATATATATATATATATATAATATTTATATAATGGATAAAATTATAAATTTTATTTTACCTTTATCAATTTAAAAGAACCAAAAATATAAAACCAAAACATACTTGAAAAATTAAGTAGTTATTACCCGTCATGTGAATTTAACAAGGAATTATTAATGGATGGATAATAAAAGGAAATAAGTTAATCATACATGATATGATATATATTAAAATCTTTCTGTAATATATATATTTATTATAAATTATTTTCAAACATTTACTAATTAAGTTGAGACGTAAGGTATGGGATTTCTAGTCACTCTTTTATTTCTGGTAGACACATGTCAAATTCACCACTGATTTATTTTTTATGGTGAATATAATTCCCATTTAACATTTTATATCACTAATTAATTTATTTTAAATATTTAAATATTTTATTCCATGGGTATTACGATTAAAAAATCACCAACGTGACAAGGGGAGTTTTTCTCACTTTTGTTTTTATGAGACACATGCCATATTTACCACTTGATTATTTTATGCAGTGTATATAAAGTTCATGAATTTATTTTATGATTATTATTATGAATATTATGGGTATTTAAATATCCATATACTTTTATTTATTTCATGTGGCTAATGATTAAAAATTTACTAAAGTTGTAATGGTTTTATGTTATAATATCATTTTTTATTGGGATTGTTTATGATTATGCTTCCCATTATTAAATATTAGGATCTACCACTCAAGAAAATCTAGAATTTTACTATTCTATAGAAATTTATACAGAATGAATTTTTTCATTTCATTATTTTCTAAAAATACCAAAATGATTTTTTTTAAATTAAATTTACTTTATTTATCTCTTTGGTTGAAAATATTTTTTCTTCCAAATCAATGATTTCTAATAAAATTCATGATTTTTTAATATGATTATTTAATGTAATATTTAACCACGGTTTTTTCCAAAAAATTTATTAAAAGGAATCTTCCTATAATTTTCTAAAAAAGGTAACTTTTGATTTTTTTACAAAAAATGTGAAAGATATATTTATTTTAATGTGTACGGAATGAATGGTAATTCCTATGATCATAAATGATCAATAATTTAAAGAATAATTTATAAATTTCTATATTTATTTTAAAATGAAATTTTTTTCATTAATATTTGGAAATTATTTAAATATTATATTTGTGATTTCAAAGTTAAAAGGATATTTTTCTCAAGATATGTTCCAAGAGATTGTTCAAAATAATTTCACATATAAGATGATATCCTTTGATACTATATAAGTTTGAATGGAGATATAATCCAATGAGACTAGATTTATTAATTCTCTATATGGTTTGTGATTATTGTGAAAACATGCCTATTAAACTAGTTCTTTTTTCATGGGGTATTCTATGTTGAAATGATGAAATGTTTTTGAAACCCATTCATTTTACACAGGTTTAATTTTGATGAAATGTTTATGAAATCCATTTCTTTTTTATGGTTTATGATATTATAAATGTTGTAAGATCTTATAGAACACATATGTATGATTTTTGTTATATAAAAATTGGTTATATTATAAAACCTAGATGGTGGTCATGCTATATCCAATGATGGTGGTTAGGTTAAAACCAAGGTTGATGGTTATATTATAACCAAGGATGGGGGTTACATTATAACAAAGTAAAGTTGTTATATTATAAACAAGGATGTTTGGTTATGTTATAAACTGAGATGGGTGGAACCTATATCTCTCTCTAGTGAATCGGGTAAGGATTTATATCTCATGAGATGAACAAGATTATAATGGGGAGTTAACCCTATTCGGTAAGGGTCCTTTTTTTCTATGATAGTCTTCTGAGTGAACCATGACTACTAGAATGGTTTGGGGAGAGAACTCATTCCACTATGATAACCTTATAGAAAATCCTTGACTACTAATAGAATTATTTTTCTTATGTGTATGATAAAAATATATGTCTTATTCCAATGTTATTCTCTTATGGATTATGATCTTTGATTCCTTAATTATTCATGTCTTATGAAATGTCATGATTTATTCCATGTCTCATTTTTATAATCTATGTTATATAGGGTATGGTTTTTCAAATGTATTCTCATGTTCCCATACCCTTATTCTCATGTTATGCTTATGTGATCATTTATATCCCCCTTGTTTACCCTAAATGAGTATCTGAGGTCACCTTTTTTTATATTTCATTTCCTTTGGTTATAAAGAAAGGTATTAAGTATGATATATCTAATAATATTTCTAGATATAGAGAAATTATTAGAAGATAATGTAGATTACCTATCAAGTAGTATTTTTTTTTTCATGTTTCCAAAGGCAATAGGCCTGGAAGATTCTAACATGGTTCATTATGTTATATAATTAATACTCATCGATTAAGATGTGATATATATGTATGAAAAGTATGGGTATCTATAGTTGGTATCAAAATAAAGGGTTTACTTAGCCTTTAGAAATAATATGGATATATTTAGTGAGAACCCTTGGGATATGTCTAATGATAAGTCAGTGTATATGAAAATTTATTGGGATTTTGGTAAAGGATAGAGTAAGTGGTTTCAATAAAATTACATCCCTATATGAATACTATAAGTGTATGTGGCTCTAAATGTTTTTTAACTAGGGGTAATAACTTCAAAAAGAGCACACTGAGTTGTACACGACCATCATTTGGTGCATGAAAACAAGAAAGTCTATACACATGGATTGACACTACTGAAGGATATGTTTTAGAAATTCACAAACTCTTTAAGAACCATCATGAAGGTCATGAATAGATTATGATTGTGGATAGACCATTTTCAACCTATTTTTTCTTATATTGAAGAAAATGTTTCATGTTTTATACATCTTATAAATTTTTTTTCATGATTATGTAGTTTCTCACTATGATTATTATTTCTCACACAATGGTATTTGGCTTTTAAAAATAGTGGAAAATATAAGGAAATATGATAACAAAGAATGTGGTAGAAACTTAATTTATGAGAAACCAAATTGGATTATTATTTGAGGGAATAATATTATGATTATTCTTCATCAGTTATCATGATATATTATTAATAATTTTCTCCTTAACTAACTATTGGAATCACTAAAGAAGAGTGGGATGGAGTTCAATGATAGCTCGAGTGGTGGAGACCATGGATAAAATAGGAATTAGTTTCCTATATATAAAGAATGTGGGAAGAAGCACCCAAAAGAGTGTCCCAAAGGAATGAGAATATATTTTATTTTTTCAGATGAAGGGAACTGAGTGAGTAATTCCTGAATAGAAATGAAAAGTACATTTATTGAAATGAATATGAATAAAGTTTTCCCAAAAGAAACATAAATAGTTGAATGTTTTAAATGTGGAATGTATAGACATTATGAAAATCAATGTCCTATGGGGACTGCTCGATAATATAATTAGAAAGATGGTATGAGTAAATGATTTATTTTTGATGTTGAAGATAATAAAAATGAAACATGAAAGGAGGTATTAAGGAATAATATGATGATGCCTAGTTAATGGTTTAGGAATTAAGTGGAATGAATAAAGGTTTTATATATTTTAATTTAGGAATTAAATTATATAAATCAGGAAATATATAAGGATTTTTCTGTAAGTTTTACATCAAGTATTTACCATAATATATTGAATGGTACTGACCTTGAAAATTGATTTAATGGAGATTTGATATTTTATGGAAAACAAATGATTGAGGGAAGACTACACTTAATATGTTCCTCATGTTTACAAAATGGAATTTAGTTTACATAAATAGATAATTGATATGGATAAGGTAAATTAGATAGAACTGATGACCACAGAGCTAATTAATGAATTGTTGATAAAGTGGGTTATGTTATTATTGATGGAGTTTACATAATTTTTGGATTTATAAAATATATTCAATAATATGTGGTCTTATTTAAGGAATGAGGAAGCATGTATGTTTCTATTGAGGTTTTGGGGTAATTCTGGTTATTATAATTCTTCAGGAGAATACATGACCAATGTATTTATATATTAGGTGTAGCATAATTAAGTGATACTATATTATATTTTGGGGATTAATGTTATGTTTATTTTGGGAAATCTAATGACCTTATACCTGAATTTTTTGTCTAAAAGGTTCTTAAGTTTAACCATTTATATAATGGATTAAGTTGAACTTTGGATGAGGTTTTATAGATTAATGTATTGTTTCACCATGTGAATATTTATGAATAATTGATAAACTATTCTAAATATTCAATTTTTAATAATAACTAGAGATAAAAGGAATGACATATCATTCTTTTTTGTATTATATGATCCACTTGTTATTCAGGAATGAAAAATTCATCATTAATTCTTATAGTAAGAGATGAAGTGGAAATTGATAAATGCACTACCAAAGGATGATATTGTTCTTATAGAATGGAAGTAAATCAAGTAACTATATCTTCTCATGAAAACTCTTCCACTTTAAGAAAAGTATATTGAAATAAAAAATTTATACATTTACCTTCATTTCAAATTAATTAATTTTCTTTTAACTCTTTATCGTTTTATGGTTTTGTGGTGTTTAAAATTTTCATGACAATGTCTCAAAAACTCTATAATTAACCCTTGGGAATTATAATTCTCTTCCATGTCTATATATTCACCTCCCACTAATTTTTTTATACTTATAAACCTTTTTAGGTGTTATTCTAGGTGACCATAATACTACCATTTCTTTCATATAAAGATGATGTTTTATTAACCCTTTTTATTATATGGGTTTTCAAAAAAGGAATTTTCAAATTTAAAACCCTTGATTATAGAACAAAAGTTCATATTTAGAGGAAAAAATTTATTTAATTGGGGAGAATGTAACTCCTTGATATTTTATGAACTATTTTTTTTTCAAATTAATTTTATTTCTTTGATAGATTTTGTTACACCGAACACCAAGTTTTAACAAACCGTAATATTCTATTATTATTATATAAACCTGACTATTATAACCTATCTATTAAATTTTTTTTATGAATAGGAATAACCACATTATTAAAATTAATTAATAAGGTTTTAGATAAATAAATTATATTGATAAATAAGTTCATATTTTTTGGTAAATGTTTTATATTCTTCAAATATATATTTTCCTAAAAAATGATTTTTATTTATTTTAATAAACAAATAATAAAAATGGTTTTTCCAATTCTAGAAAATTTATTTCAAAAAATGAATATTCTTTTTGGAATCAACCTTTAAAAATTTTCTTAGGGTGAATTTTATGTATATTTTTCAAAAGTTTAATTTTCTAATTAACAGTGAAAATTGATGATTTTTATTAAAAATTAAATTTTAATTTAAATAATTTACAACATCTATTTTGTTTCAAGATTGTTTTAAGAGTAATATTAGTTCAATTATATCGTAATTTTCCCAAACTAGCACATTTTAATCAATAATATACTAAATTTTTATATTAAAATTTATATACTTATAAACACATCTTTATTGGAAAACTGTTTTTTCATCACGTCTGTGAGATTAATTTTAAATTAGATTCTACAAATTATGTGAAAAATATTTTGAAAAATTTATTCAATATTTTTAATCATCATAAATAATATTATATAATAATTTCAACTTGATATTGTTTCAAAATTATTAGTAAAAATATTAAAAAATAATTAATACAGTTAATGTTAAAATGAGGTTTTGTGTGTTACGTGCCCATGTATTAAAATTAATTTTCATGAAACATATGACCTTTATTTAATAAATTTAATTTAATATTTATAATATTTGGGTAAAAATATCTAATAATAATCATTTAATTTTAGTCATAAAGGATACATTACCTTGAAAAATAAAAATAGACTAGTTACAATGGTGAAAAATAAAATGGTAAAAGTGAGAAAACATAGAGTCTAAAGGAATAACATGTTTAAAACATGAATATTTTATTATGTTCGAGGTATGGATGGACCATAAAATCCCTCCAATCCATTATTTATCAATTTTTTAGTCACTTGGGGTGATATTGACTTCCTATTATTGAATAGTTTTGGGTATTTAAAAAATGTCACTCCTCCTCAATAATGAAAGGGAACTTCATCCAATCATTTATTTACACCTATTATTCCCTTTTAATTGAACAAAAACATCCCCCACATAAAATAATTATCCATATTACATAGCTTATTTTCATCCCAAAATACCAATCTTCAGATCCTTAACAAGAGATCTAAATACGGTTTTTCTAAGAGAAAGTAATTTTCTTCACTAAGCTCTTTCTTTTTACATGTTCTCTTACCACCTTCATGAATGTACTAATAATTATAATATAGTAAAACTAGTATCTAATATATAGTTATATTTTATTATATTTATTTACTATCCTATATTCAAATCATCTTCCAAAAAATGGGATATGAAATTGTCGATTGTGTGTACAACGAACTACCGCCTCACGAACCGTTATAATTCATTTTACATAACTAAATCTCATGAAATTATATAATGATTTATTGAAATTATATATATATTATTCATAAAATAATTATACTTATCTAATTATAATATAATATATAACTTCTTAATTTATATTCCATAGGAATATGATAACGTCGCTCATGTGTACGGCGGACTACCGCTTTGCGAAATGATGATATTATTTTTTCACATACAATTTACATAAAACGTAACAAGGATAAATTAAATAGATATATGTAATATATATGAAATCATAATTAATCTATAATTGTGATATTTTATTAACTTTCTTTTTTTCCGTCCATTTAGAAAATGGAAACATTGTTTATTCTTACATATAACCTACTATCTACATGAACAATGTAATTAATTATATATATATATATATAACTTTAATGTATTATTATAAATAAATATATATTATATTTATATAGTATTTAATATTATGGATATGATGTTTCCATTATCATAGTTAAATCACTAAAAATAGTAAACCAAAATATACATGAAAATCAATGTATTTATTACCCAAAACATGGGTTTAACAATTTTTTTTTAATAAATGGGTAAAAAAAGTTCATAAGTATATAACTTGTGGTATGATATATATATATATATAATTATTTTAATTTAATATATGTATAATAAATCTATATTTATTATATAGGAGGTTTGAATGTGTACGAAGGAAGTCAATACTTTAGGAAAAATATTTCTATTATCTCATTTATTTCTAGGAGACAAATTCCATATTCACCACTTGTTTATTTTTTTGGTAATCATAAAGAAAATTTGAAATGTTATATCATGAATTTTTTTATTATAATTAAATTTAACATTTCATTTAAATTTAATTTTCCATGGGGGTTTCAATTCAAAAATTATAAAATTTGAAAGGTATTTTTATCTCAATTTTGTTTCTAAGAGACAAATTCCATATTAACCGATTATTTATTTTTTTGTGGAGTATATAATTCCCATGAATGTATTTTATGGTTATTATTATGAATTTTATGTGGATTTAAATATCCATATAATGTTATTTATTTCATTGGGATTATTATTCAAATTTTACCAAAGTGATAAGGGTTTTATGTTACAATCACATTGATTATTGGGATTTCTTATGTTTTTGATTCTCATGATGAAATATTATAATATAACTATAAATAAAAGAATGAATTATATTAAATTATGTTTATTTATGTATAATACATTTTTTTCATTTATTTTTCTCAAAAAACACGAAATGATTCTTTTTAATCAAAATCGACTTTATTTCTCTGTTAGTTCAAAAATATTTTTTCTTAAAAATATATTTTTTCTAAAAAAATGAAGAATATAATTATATGATTGTTTAAAGTTATCTTTTCCCATGTCTTTTATTTCACCAAAAAATATTAAAAAGGAATTTTCCTATCATTTTACAAACAAGGTGATTTTTTTTATTTTCATATAAAATTATGAATGAAATATTTATTTTAACATGTACAGAATGAGGGACATTTCTCATCTCCATAATTGATAAATTATTTAATGAATAATTTATATGTTTCAATGTTTATTTTCAATAAAATATTTTATTCATTAATATTTTGGAAATTTTTATATTTCAAATGGGTTATTTGAATGTAAAATTCTATTTTCCTCAAGAAATTTACCAAGTAATATTTCAAAACCATTTTCCATATAAGATGACATCCTTTGTTGTTACTTAAGTATTACTTGTGATATGAATCAATGATACCTTATTTATTATTTATCTATAAGGATTATTATTATTATTATAAGATGTTTATAAAAGTCACTCATTTTTTAGGTTATGTTATGATGAAATAATGAAAGGTTAATGAAAACCATTTATTTTTTATAGGTTCTATTACGATGAATGTTTTATGATCTTATGGAAGACATATGTATGATTTTCGTTATGTGATGGATTTTTCTATTATAAAAGAAGGGTGGTGTTTATGTGATTACCAATGATGGTGGTAATGTGATAACCAATGATAATGGTTATATTATAACCAAGCATTATAGTTATGTTATATCTAAGGATTGGTGGTTACATTATAAACCAATACGTGTGGGACATATATCTCCTTAGAATTCATTGGTTAAAGATTGATATCTCATGAGATAAATAGGGATGGAATGATGAGTGAACATAGTTCTATAATGAAATTTTTCCACTATGATAGTCTTACCAGTGAACTTTTACTACAATGATGGTTTGGAGAGTGAAATAATTCCACCATGATAGCCTTGGTAGCAGGCCTTTAGTTATAAGGAAATTATTTTCTATTCTAATATGTATGCCACAAATCTATTTCTTGTATCAATGTTATTCTCTCATGGACTATGTTCTTTGATTCCTTTATGATTCATGTCTTATTAACCAGTAAGAATTATTTTATGACATGGTAATATTATATATGATATGTAGGGTTTGGTTTTCAAATGTATTATCATGTAATCATAAAAATATTATCATATTATGCTTATGTGATCATTGAAATATCCCTTTTTACCCTTACTGAGCATCTATGCTCACCCTTTATAGTGTTTCCTTTCATCGGTTTATGAAGAAATGTAATATGTATGATATATCTATGAAGGGTCCTAATTACGAAGAACCTAGGGGGAATAACGTAGATCACTTGTGAACTAGTTGTTTACATTTAAACCCATCTAAATCCACTATAAATATAAAATTCTCAAATGGATTTTTATTTCATGTAATTAATATTCTTAATATTTGATAACTGTGTTTGAAAAATTTGGGTCTCTATATTATCATATATAATAATCTTTTAAAATCATATATAAAAATACTTTCATATATCTTCTAAAACACTCATGAAAATAATATATATATATATATATATATATGTCCTCTGGTATCTCATTGTAACGCCCTAACTAAAATAAACAGAATGAAACCATAGTTGTAGTTCCACATGAACTCGGACACCCCCCACCCCACCCCAAATATTCCAGAGGCATCCAAATAGTAGTGAGAATCCAAAACCAATATGGAAAGACAGTAATATTAGCGATATCACATAAAAAATTAGGTCAATAAAAAAATATTTATAATATATCAGAGTAAGTTAATGGAATTAAATCTAATAGTATCCTATTATTCCAAACAAGACAAATAAATTAAAAATAAACAATAAGGATAGTCAACATTAAAACCCATGTACCTCTGTGGACTAATTGCCTAAAAGAAATCTAGTTACTCTATATATATCCTCTATATAACCTGTCACCTAAAAACTAAGAATAAGGTCTGTATATGCACTAAGGTGCCCATATATGGTGTGAGTATATAACCTATTCGGGTTCCACAAACACATCCCTTATATATTCCATCATAAATTTTTTATGAATGTATGGGAAAATAAGTTAGGTGGAAATATAAAATAAAAAAAATAAAATTAAGTCATCATGTGCTATTTAGGAAACCATGATTCCTAAAATCACCTACTTTGTCCAATGAAAAAGAATAATTCCTCTCACAAAAACCCCCTAAACCGTTCACTATCACTAAATATAGGGATATATGATTGATTTGTAACTACATCACTCTCATTCATGGTGGGGTTTTATATATATCCTCATCTCATATTTAACATAATATTACACCTTCTCACTTAGGGTGATCTCTCATACCAGACCTCATACCATCACTCTCTCACTCAGGGTAATGTCTTGAATCACATCGTATTTAGCATCTTATACCTTTACTTATACTTCCACTCTCAAACATAGGGCGAAGTCAAATACCACATCATACACCACATGCCATACCACTGCATTCTCACAAAGAGAGATGTGTCACCCATATCACATATCACATCTCATAGCTCCACCCTCCCACATTGGGTGATATATTATACCATGTCTCAAATCACATCTCATACATCCACCCTCTCACTTAAAGTGAGGACTCATAACATGTTTAACATCATGTACCACACCACCACTATCTCACTCAGGATGAGTTATCATAAATTTAAATTAAATTGGTCATATTATAGTAATAAATAATAATGATTAAGAACCAATCCATATCATATCCCTCAGTTATCTACACACCAATCCCAAACTAGCTCTCCTCCATAGGATGGAACATATGACTCAACATCAACAACCTAATGAATCTCATCATACCTATCAATTAATATGATCAATATATATATAATTCTCATGATTATCATAGGTATCAAGTCCATACCCAACTCACAAGTTCAACCAATAGGCCATTTTTTGGATACACTAGGCATTAATCCTCTCACTTATACAATCAACTACTCCATAGGCCCCCTTAGAAATGTACACCAACACTAAATCACAAACCTAGAACACGTATAGCCCTCTAGACTCATTGAGGGGTTCCATTGGACACTCAGGGTAACACCCTAATATTTTACTCTCTCTCTCTCTATATATATATCCTTTAAAACCTTATGCATTCAAAGTCTTGCTTCCCAGGCAACACCAAACCAAAATGAAATGCACACCATTTATAAATATAAAAATGTTGTATCTGTATTGGTGGGTAAATATAGTGGTATCCAAATTATGAACTATATATAAAAATAAAAATAAAATTCATTATTGATACTATTTCATTGACAAAATTCAATTAATATATGTGAATAACAAGTAAAATGATTTTATTCTTAAAAATATATTTTCTTAAAAAAATCATTTTTTTTCATGTGGTATGATGTTTATTAAATTATACTTAAAAATGTTTTAAATGTAAACTATAGATAATATATACTATAAAATAATTTAACATCCATACAATAGTTATTACTAGGTTAGGAAAAAAAATTATTTTATTCTTAGGATATAAATGTTTCTTAAATTGTTTTTATGTTTTATGTACGCTTATATTAAAATTTATTTTTATTAGTTTTAGAATAAAAATTGTATAAAATGATCTGAATATTTTCAATAAGTATTTAAAAATATTTAATGGTATAAATTTCATTATTATTCAAAAATTAAAGTTATAATGATAAATATTAGTTACCATTATAAAAAATTATTTTTTCAAGGAATGATAGTTTTCCTAATATCATGATTTTAAATTAAATTGATCTATTTATAAAATAAAGACTCTAATATAAAGTTTAAATAATTATATTATTAAATTATAATTATTTAATTATTCATAAATATTAAATAATATTATGATTAAAATGACATTTTTCTACAGTACAGTTTTGCAACACATTGTATATTTTAATTTAAAAGTTAACTTCCTTATATTTAGAAATTTAATTTGATTAAATGGATTAAGACATATTATTAATCAAATTTAAATATTGTAAGAATAGTTATCATATATTTTTTTGTGAAAAAATAATTACCATTTCTAAATTTTAATCAAGATTAATAATTGTTAAATTGTGAAATCTATTGCACCTCGAATTTTAAATAATCAATTTTACACTTATACCATATATAATAGAATTATTGGGTTATAAATTAACAACCATATTTATCACTAAAACTTTCCCACCTAACTTTCCAAACTCTCCTGAAATTCAATTCATACCCCTTACTTATCATTCTTTTCCAAATATTTATCATACTTTTCACCTATAAAACGGGCTCACAGAAACCCTTTTCAAGACACAAAAATATTTCTAAATTCCAATGAAATTTCTCCCAATATAAATTTTATATATACCCTCTACACATTTGGTATCCCCTATCCTTATCAAAGCTCCTAAATTCCTTTATTTTCAAAAGATACTTAAATAGAAGTTTTAGATTTCCAACATAATTATTACTTTCCCTATTACTTCATTTCTTTATCCTTATCATGAAAAATCCTCAAAACCTATATAACCATAAGAATTTAATGAATTTATTATAAATTATATACTGAAATATTTGTATATTTATGGTATAATAATTATCTATTCCCTTCCCATTCTATCGAAAAAATGAAAATGTTTCTCATGTGCGTGTGCGGACTATCGCCTCTATGAATGACACATTTTGTTTTTCCTAACCACATTTATAGGATGGTTATATAAATTGGTTTAGGGAATATATATTTTACTTATATAATTATTTATATTTTAGAAATATAAATTAGGTATTCCATAGTTACTATTACAAATAATAAATCATTGTATCACTAACCACCTGACATGAATATACAAAGAATAAAAATAGTATATTTACAACTGAAAAATTATTTTTCATTAACCTTCTTATTATAAATATTCCAAGTTATGATTAATCACCTTAAAAATTCCAAATTAATTCATCATTATTTTTATGTTTATATTATAACAAATGGATTTCTTCCAATGACATACTCACATATACATTGTAGCGCACACTTTATGGGCCAATATAACCACCAATATAAAAATGCTATAAATTTATATCATATATAAAATAGGAAAACAATATTGGATATTAATAAGTAATCAATGTCTTTTTTTTCACATGAAAATTTAACTCATTAATTAAGATACCATCATTCCTTTATTAAAAACATTAAAACATTCTTATTACTAATTTCATCTATAAGAACCATAAATAAAACACTCATATAAAATATAACATTATAAACTATCCTAATACATTTATTATATTATATTTTATAATCTTGTAATAATTAAATTTGGAATAATAATGAATAACATCATTGATGTTATGAAATTGTTCAAGACAATCAGTATTACTAACACTTGATATTGAAAATAGATAATAACTATTTAATATAATGTATAGAATAATTATAAAAGGGTTTTATTTCTCAAATTTAATTTCTTGATACATATTGAATATTTTTCACCATTAAAAATTTGATATGGTTTTATTAATAACTAATTAATGTATTCTTCCATATTTATTTAATTCAAGGTATTTTAAGATCCATATCATGTTCTTTAATTAAATTTTCTTTAATTTGAAAGATTCCAAAGTTATAAGGGTTTTTGTTAACTGAACTCCCTTCATTGAGTTATAAAGTATCTTCTTAAACTTATATCTTATATGATTGGTTTATTAAAAATCTAGAATTTATATCATGTTACTTAATATTTATCTATATTTAAATAACACTCTTTACATAAATGTTCCCCCCTTGATGAATTTCTTCCCTATAAAAATTATATCAATATTAAGATTAATTATCATCCTCATTAATGATGGTTTCCTACCCTTGTCCTTATTTTCATTTCCTACCAAATGTATCATTTATATTTGGAAATAAAATTTGGTTCTATCTCATTTTACCTTTATATTTACCTTTTCTTATTTTAAAAAGGATTTTCTATTTATTATTTTATGATATGGGTTTTCAATAGTGTTATTTCAAAGTGTTCAAACGATTTTAAAATCCATTCCAAATTAAATGTTTTATCTTCCACTCAAAATTTATTATTGATAACTAGTATTTATTTTCAGGTGTATTTTAATGAATATTTTTTATATATTAAAACTCTTCAATGTGTTTTAACCTTACCTTTTTGGAACCCTTGGGTTATTTTTGAGGATCTATAATTTAAGATTATTTTTAAAAGTAACCTTTCTAAAAGTATTTTCACTATAAATTTTCAAAAGAATTATGTATTTTATAGGTATCTACTATGAAAATTTCCTTATAAAAATGTTAATATATTTTAAAAAAATTAAATCACCTTTTAAAAACAGAATTTTTAATGTGACATAATTTTTTTTACACCAATGACAAAATCATTTTCTAAAAATATTATATGATATCACTAAAAGTTTAATCATTATCTCAAAAGGTTTTATTTATTTGGAATTTTTTAAGATGAATAATGTTCAAAATTTTCTTTTTAAATACTCTTTTAGTATGATTTAATTTTAGTCATCAATCGTTTATATTCTTGATGTCAATTTTGGTGATACTATCTTGAAGTATTGTAAAACCCATTTTGCTTTCCATGGGTTCTTTATGATGTGATGAATTAAACCCATTTTATTTCATATATATTTTCATGATAAGTTTAATGATTAATTTCTTATGGAAAACATATATATGGATTATGATAGGTGGCGTACTATATCACCATCCAATGAATCGATTAACATTTTATACCTCGTGAGGAATTTATTTTGAGTGTGAACACGATGTTGATTAGATACATTCACATGATTTAGCATGAAAATGATATGAATTAACTATATTTATATGGTTAATAATGAAATATATGTGGTTAGATATGTTCAAAATGTTATGAGTACATATTCTCATACTTATTCTATAATTATATGTTATATACTTATGTTATGCTCTATTGAAAATGTTTATTATATCATGTTTACACATTTTTTTCCACGATATATTTTATTATTTTGAGTCTAAATTACCTTAAATCATGGATTAAGGATAAATATTTTTTATCAATTTTATTTTTAATAAAATATTTCTACCATGATCATGTTTTCTTATATGCTTCTGATCCAACCTTTGATGAAAAATTGATAAGTTTCCCCTTAATGAGCATTTGAGATCTCCCGTTTCAAATGTTTCCCCTCCATAGGATATGAAAATGGGTATATATTATAGAAATTATAGAAGTAATTATCTAATATTTCAATTATGATGAAATGTTCAAAAGTTTTCTAAAATAATTTTCATGTGTAACTAGTATTAAAAGACACTAAACCATCCATTAATGGGATTGTGAGATTATATTACGAGATGTAATTTTTATCTTATGGAAATTATGTAAAAGAATTAATTTTTTAGCTTGGGTTTCTAAATATGGTATCAGAATAAGGTTTATTTATTTTTAAAGGTTATTTTATTTATTTTTTGGAAAGATGATTTGATAACGTTAAAAAAAATGCTAGGAATTCTAAGTGATAATTATAAGTATAGTATGAAATTATCATGTTTTGGTAAATTAGAGATAATGTTGTTATTAGAGAAATTAAATCCTTATATAGATGCTATAAATGGATAAGGAATTTGAACTAGATGTACCTAGGGGTAATAACCCTAAAAATTGAATGTTCCATATTAACCAAATTGTGACCTAGTGTTTGACAAATAGGCCTAAATAAAAACATGGTTTGACACTTATAGGGGATAATATTTAGTTAATTATTATTCTATTTATTAACCATTATAAAGGATTTAAATATAAAACTTATTTAGTTACAAAACTAACCACCGATAAACTAGATAAAATCCTAGAGATTCATAAGTTAGGATATAGACATCATTTGTGAGTAACTTCTAATATTTTTATAGTTTCCTTTTTATGAAATTATTAATTTTCACATAATTAAACTTTTCATTATTTAAGTAATAACTGGATCAAGTAGAATCTAAGATAAGAATGGATGTGATGGAAAATGTAATGATTACCCCAATAATAAACCCAATGGGATAGAAAATTGTGTCCAAAATTTTATAGTAATTTTATCCCATCATATGAGTAAAAACATGAATGTTATTGAGATCTTGAATACACCATGGAAGAAAAAAGTTACAATAAAGTCTTATAGGTGACAATGTCCACCTTCCATTTTTGTATCTTCTAAAACAATAATGTCTAAAAAATGGATCAATGTGATAAAGAATATATTTATTTTCCTCCAATTTTCAAGCAATGAGAAATTCATATTATCTATTTATCATCTAGAAGGTCTAACTAACCAATAGTGGACACTAATTATGAATACAAAAAAATGAATCATTTTACTCTATGTAATTATAGGAGATAAAGAAATTACATTTTACTAAATATTTTTCCCATACACATCACATAAAAATGGAGAGATTATTCTTAGAGTCAGAATAATAGGGGATGAATCAGTGAGTACCTATGAACTAAACTTCACAAGAATCACAAGTTATACCTCCAATTTTATTATTTTCATGATTAGACACATCAAGGACCATTAAATCAGTGATAATATGAGTGTGAAACCCCAATACCACCTCAAATAGGATAGAGTTTGGTGATTAGCATCGAGTAAGAATATCACACACATGGGAGGTATTATCCAAAAATATTTTTACACACACACATCTTCATAAAAATTTATAACGAAGAAAAGATAAACAATTGATACTTAATATGAATTCATTACAACTATCCCATATCACGGTACAATAAATAGTAAAGAAAAATAAAAATGGGAAAAATAAAATCTCACTAAAACTACAAAGAACCCAACCTACTAAAAAATAGTGGATGCTACCCAAAATCAACTCTTGGTTCCCTATAGTGTCTACCTATTATAACTAATTCCCAACTAATCTCCGCATTATCTGGGTCCACATAGGAATAAAAAAAAGTAATATATTATGTATATGTTATAACATGTGTAGGAAAATCTTGTGAAGGGGTGAGTATAAACAAACCCATTAGGACACCCTGATGTCACCAAACTGCAAGCATCAAGAGAGAGTAGTCAACTCATCACCAAGAAGGCATGCCAATATAATATGAGACAAAAACCATAATAATAACCAATATATCAACAAAAATAATTCCAAACTAATAAATAAATGAAATCTATATCTCTTTAACCAATTAAGAACAATGAGTCAGCCTAGAGCTCTAAATACCTATCACTAATTCCTAGAACCATACGTAACCACACAAGAATATGTGTAGAGGTCCCAAACCATGCCATGATGCTCTAGAGCCAGGGGATATCTCTTATACATACTTATCATGTAAGAACTCAAGAGTTACTGAGGATGGATTGCACCTCTCCATTGTGCACCACATCCAAGGGGGATCAACCTCTTATGGAGGTCCCACTCCCCATCGGAGCTCAAAGACATGTGGCACAACTTCATAAATAGAGGAACCAAACCCTATTTAGTATCTGGGCTTTCCATATATACATATGGAAAGTGTATGGGGGACAATTTCCTAGTGCGATATTGGGGTTCCTAAATCTGGAATCTCTTTAATGATCACACTCAATCACTTCCATTGGTCAAGCATCAATGAAAGAAGAATCATGCTTATAACACCTCATGTCATATATTTGATTCCAAAAATGAATTAAACCATTTCATTTTACATGTAAAACAACTAAAGATAGGATACTCATGGCTTAAATCTATGTCTTGGAGATAGAAATACACAAGGTAGAATATCAAGGGGTCCAACATGACTTAAAAAGAGTACATGAATTGTCCCATGGAATACAAAACATGTATTTGTGAGTCTTGAATAGTTCATGTCTCACCATCCCAAAAATAATTTCTTCTTATAAATATATTATAATCTACATAGGGTACATGAGGTGTAGATGTAAGGACCCGACCCCAGTTTCCCAGAGCTGGTGCCTTATTTGATTACATTGGCATACATACAAGGAATATGAACCCCGAAGGACCAAATAGTTTAGTATTATTGGAAAAAGATACATATATAAGTTCAAATATACATATGGAAAGGAAAAACAACACTAAATTATTCCACTAGCAACATCATGTCTCCTAGAATATGCTTACATGTCATTCATAATTTACTTCTTCATATCTTGGGAAAAAATGAAACATATGAAAGGGGTGAGCTCAAACGCTCAGTAAGAGTAAGAAATACAATGAAAGATAATATAAACATTAGACATGGGGAATAATTGAAAACACATGACTTTAATAATAAACTTGAACACATTATGGTAGGGATATGAGTTGAGTAAATAACACTATAATAAAACATAATCATGGGTATTCTACTAGTCGAATAACCACATGAACTTACAATTGAAAACTTTATAATGAAGGAAGTTCATATTCCAGACATTATGAAACATTTTGTCATGGCCTCGACCAAGACATCTAATAATTAAGGCCTCGTCCAAAATCCATATCACATTGGGAAAGGCCTTGGCCAAATCCAGGTCTAGTTGTCTCATGAGATATACCAATGCATCGAGGGGATATAGTGGGCCCCACCTGTCACATAATAAGTCCAATTCATTCCTCATATGAGCGGGGATAAATATAAACAACATATACATTCATATTGAAACTATAATATGAAATGTAACTAACTTTCCCCAATTTTTGTACATAAACACTAACCATTCAGAATAATATGTTGAATGGTTTTAGGATAGATCATCCACAATAAAGTTAGTCCTAAACCATTCAATAAAATATGGTATATTAAATCATAAATTATTAACCCCAAAAATACATAATAATCAACAAGAGTGTTGAATCAAATGAGAATAATCTTCTAAAATCCTTAAGCAATTCTTGTGATAAATACTCTTTTATTTTGAAAAAAAGAGTTCTTTTGGAAAAATATTTGTATACAACCAGAAGTAAAGTAAGATAGTATTTCATGATAAAATGAGTTTTTTTATAATTATAATGTTTTCCAAAAATATATTATATCTTTCCCTTGAAATTAGATATGAATTTGAGAAATTCCCTTATATTGGGCTAGTATTTTTGGAAACAGTTTTGAGAGATTCGTTTAAAACATGTAACTATCCAGAAAATAGGGAAGGATACTGGTTGGTGTACATATATATATTACTCACACAGAATTTATGAGGAGTACATAACAATACATAGGAATTTATTCGAGGAAACTATACAATAAAAGTAACCCGAATGAAAATGGAAATTCTGGTGGAAAAACCCTTAACACAACTCCAAACGTGTTCCACTCTTGAACTTAAGCTCCTGGAATATGAAATTATACTTATTAATAACTTATTTAAGAACAAATTATACATGTATTTAGTTTATAATAATTCTGTTTAGTTCATTTATACCCTTATTTTGAAGTTATTATAATGAATTTCATTGTTCTTGGGTGTTCGTTTTCTTTATTTTCATAATCGGTTCACTTGTTTTTAAGTAATGGAGTTCATGTGGAAATGTTATAAATCTACAGGATTGGAATTATATATTTATTATGAACATAAATAATTGTTAATGGTCATTTCTATAATTTGGTTACGTGTAATGATAATGAATCATTAGATGAGAACCACTTTGATTATTCGGCGGTATTTGGATTATTATAAACTAGTTTTGTCATATAAATTAATAATATGTACATATACTGATTCCTAAATATTAATTAGGTATAAATTAATATATTATAGTCTGGTTCAACCATTAATATGGTTTCATGAACAGTAATGAAGGAATGATTGAAGAACGAAACTTCGTTGTCCACGAAGGTTATAAATTGGAACCTCGTGGACGTTGATTTCATTTATAAAAAGTAAAAGGGAGGGAGTATGAATATTTATGATGGTTATTCCATTAACATGATATAATTCCAGTATATAGATGATACTGGATTTATCATGATCATTAAGACATAGTAGGTGAGGTGAGGATAGAAATTGAAGATAAATTTAAATGAAACCAAATGAAAAAGAAGGGTGCTTTACCTCTTGAAATAACCTCCTTGAGAATCTCCTTAAGGGAAGGGGTTTTGGTCTTTTGGAAAGACCAAAAGCTACTTTTACGTGGTAAGAGAGTAAGGTAGGGTAATTGGGAAGAACTTTGAGGAGCTTCAAGGCTTAGATAATTTAAGAGAAGAGGGAGTGGTGAGGGGTGTTTATAGTGGAGGAGAGGGGTAATTTTTGAATATTTAATTCATTATTTTATTATTTCCCTCAAGAAAACCAGTAGCATTGTTTCATGTGACCCATAAAATCAATAAGTGCATGCGAGTTTGAACCAAGTGTCCTTGAATCAATTGTGATTTCATCAATAGTGTATTTAACTGATAATTTCTGTATATGATATTTTATCGTATTTCACTATTCATAAAAAATTCTAGAATTTTAGAAAAATACCAAAAATTCACCCCTACCATTTTTTAGGTGTAGAATTTAAAAGTGAACTCCATTTTTCAAAAATAATTTTCTAAATATTATTAATTTAATTTTTAAATAATGTCATTGTTAATTCGAAAAATAACAATTTTAGAGGTATAGTTAGTTTTATGTGACACTGAAAAATTAATTAAGATCCCATTATCATATTACATTATGAAAATAAAATAATATAATTATTTACTATTAATAAGGGTCATATTACTATTCATATTACTGGTCATAAGGGTATGTTACTATTCACCAAAAAATCAAGTTTGTTCTATCAGACTCCAAATGACTTACTGAACATAACTCTAGATGACCATTATTCGAAATTCCAAACATAGAAGAGGAAAATTTGTGTTTAATGGATAGATTATTAAATTTAATTCCATATTTATTTTCAAAACCTTGGGGTGTTACATTCACCCCTCCTTACAAAAATTTCATCCTCAAAATTCACTAAATATTACCTAAAAAGATTCGGGTATGTCTTTAACATAAGCTCCTCAAGCTCCCATGTTGCTTCCTCCATCTTATGGTTCCTCCATAGAACCTTTACCAGACGAGTCTTCCAATTTCTCAATACTTGTTCTCTAGTATCAAGAATCTTTATAGGCTCTTCACAATAAGATAGATCAGGCTCAAGTTCTACTTCATCATAAGTAAGTACATGTGTTGGGTCTGGAATGTACTTTATTAACATTGACATGTGGAACACATTGTGGAACTTGGAGAGACTTAGAGGAATTGCCAGATGGTAAGTTACGGCTCTAATTCGGTCTATAATTTCAAAAGGTCCAATGTACTTGGGACTTAATTTTCCCTTCTTACCGAATCGTATAATACCCTTCCATGGAGATACCTATAAGAAAACATGATCACCTTCTTGAAACTCCCAATCCTTCCTTCAGTTATCAGAATATCACTTTTGCCTAATTTGAGCTGTTTTGATATGGTTCTGGATAATCTTCACCTTCTCCATACGAGCTTTCTTTCACCAACATCATCCCAACAAGTTGGTGTACGACATCTCCTCCCATATAATGCTTCAAAGTGTGCCATCTGAATACTTTAATGGAAGATATTATTGTATGAAAATTCTACGAGAGGTAAATACTGATCCCACATGACTTGAAAATCAAGTGAACAAGACCTTAACATGTATTCCAATGTTTGAATAGTCCGTTCTGATTTTCCATCAGTTTGTGGGTGGTAGGCAGTGCTCAAACAAAGATCAGTATCTAGGGTCTTTTGAAGACTCTTCTAGAATCGTGATGTAAAACAGGGATCGCGATCAGAAACAATTGTTGAGGGTAAAACATGAAGTCTTACAACTTCATTAATATATATTCCTTCTAAATGTTAAAGTTTTAAATCTTCCCTTATAGTAAGAAAATGTGAATTTTTTTTAAGACGATCAACAATGACCCATATCGTATCATTATTTCTTGGAGTATTTGGTATCCCCATGAAAAATTCTACCATAATATCATCCCATTTCCACATAGGTATAGGAAGGGGTTGCATGAATCCACCAGGATGTTGTCATCCTGCCTTCACATGTTGACAAACTAAACATCTCAAAACGTAATCAACAATCTCCCTCTTTATGTTTTACCACCAAAAATATTCCTTCAGATCTCTATACATCATGATGATTTTTGTGTGTATAGAGAAATTTGAGCTATGGGAATCGTCTAATAGTTCCCTTTTTAGCTCAGGTACTGATGGAATGCATAACCTCTTCCCAAACTTCATAACTCCTTCATCATACACGAATCTAGCCAGTCTAACATCCTTAACTACATTAATTTTCTTGTGCCGATTCTCATCATCAGATTGAGAAATTTTTATCTTCTATAATAAAGATGGTTTAGTAATTATTTTAAAGAGGATTGATTTTCCCCCTTCCATAACAATTCCCATATCCATCTTCAGTAGATCCATGAACATAGGATCTCTTTCAATACTCATTCGAGTCAAAAGTCCATGAACTTTCCCACTAAATGCATCTGCCACCTTATTCGCCTTTTATTGGTGGTAGTGTATTGAACAATCAAAATCTTTGAGTAACTCAAGCCATCTTATTTTCCTCATGTTGAGTTCTTTTTTTTTGAAAATATATTTCAAACTCTTGTGGTCCGTATAAATCTCACATCTCTCTCCATAGAGATAATGCCTCAATATTTTCAGAGAAATGATTACAACTGCTAACTCAAGATCATGAGTTGGATCATTTTTCTCATGATTCTTCAACTGTCTTGATGCATAATAAATAAATTTATCATTTTTCATAAGGACGCAACCTAATCCATTCTTTTATTCATCACTGTATATTAAAAATCCATCACTCCCATATGGAAGAGTCAAAATTCGAGTATTGACCAATCTTCTTTTCAATTAATCGAAGCATTCTATAAATTATTTTTTCCACACAAACTTAACTCCTTTACATGTGAGATTGGTTAGCGGGTTATCCAGTTGGGCAAAATTCGGAATG
This sequence comes from Viscum album, assembly GCA_963277665.1. Lineage (NCBI taxonomy): Eukaryota > Viridiplantae > Streptophyta > Magnoliopsida > Santalales > Viscaceae > Viscum > Viscum album. Next base: position 40,580,331 of record OY728150.1, read on the forward strand.
AAACACTGATAATGACCTGTTAATCCAATAAAACTGCGTACCTCAGTTATGTTTGTTGGCATGGGCCAATCTTGGATTTCCTTTGTATTCATAGTATAAACTAGGATTCCATCCTTAGAGACAATATGGACCATAAAATAAACTGATTGAAGCCAGAATTCGCACTTGCTAAGCTTCCCATATAATTTATTTCTTCTAAGAGTTCTCAGAATAACCCGCCAGTGATTCTCATGGTATTCATAGCTTTTTGAGTATACAAGGATACCATAGATGAATACCACAACAAAGTTATCAAGATATTCTTTGAAAACTCTATTCATTAAATCCATGAAAACAGAGGGTGTATTTTTCAGTCCAAAAGGCATCACTGTAAACTCGTAATGCCCATACCTGGTCCGAAATGTTGTCTTATGAATATCTTCCTTCCTCACATGCAACTGATGATATCCGGATCAAAGGTCAATCTTCTAAAAGTATTGATCCCCATGAAGTTGGCCAAATAAATCATCAATCCGGCATAGAAGATACTTATTCTTTATTGTAATAGCATTGATTTCCCTATAATCAATGAAAAACCTCATGGATCCATCTTTCTTCTTGACAAAGAGGACAGGGGCTCCCCATGGAGAAACAATAGGTTGAATAAATCCTTTTTCACTCAATTACTCTAGTTGTTTCTTTAGATCTACTAATTCCATAGTGGAAATTCTATAGGGAGTCTTTGATATAGGTCTTGCATCATGAATTAAATTAATAGAGAACTCAACTTCCCGCTCTGGAGGATGTCCAAGTAAATCCTCTGGAAATACATCAATGTACTCTTTCACTATGAACACATCTTCAATTAGATGATTTCTTTCCTCGCCCATAGATATTGGTTTATCTTCCTCTCCTAGTATTGTATTCAGTAGAGCTACTTGGGGTGGTTCTAGATAAGAATCAGGTGGCGAAGTTTCCTCCCTAAAGGCAAGGGATTCTACACCATTTTCAAAAATTGTAACTTCCTTATTCTTACAATAAATCTTCGCATCATAATTTGATATCCAATCCATACCAATAATTATATCAAATTCAGTCATTGGTATGATTATAAGGTTAGAAACTAGAGAACATTTTGGTGTCTAGAGGGGGACTAGTCAACATGCCTTTATTGCAATGATACATCCATTGGGAGTTTTGACTGATAACTACTTTATTAAATTAAATTGGACATATTGAATTTCCTTGGAAAACTAGGAAGATATAAATGAATGCGATGATACAAAATCAAATAATGCATTGGATAAATTTGAATAAATGATTAAAGTACCCGGCACCATGTCATTATGAACTTCAACCTCTGCAGTTGTGATTTCATAAGCTTGTCCCTGACCCCTTGGACTTTTTTGTTGCATATTTCCTTGACGCTTTGGACAATCATTAGCATAGTGTCCCATCTCCCGACAAATATAGAATTAAACATCATTGGATTTCTTCTTACCTTTACAATCACCAGCAATATGGCCTTTCGAACCACATTTGTAGAATACTTCTTTTCCTTTTAAGCATTCACCAGGGTGTTTCCTTCCATAATTTTCACATGGTGGAAATTCAAATCTCCCCTTCTTCCTCGTTTCCTTATTTCCTTTCCCATGGTTTTTAGCATCCCTCTTCTTTTCTTGCTTTCCCATAAAGTCATAAGACTTAGAGAATTATTTTTCTGTATTGATAGCACATGAAACTATATCCTCATATGATGAAAACTATGGGAGACCAGTGCTCTCCAGAGGAATGTCTTTAGGCCATCAAAGAATTGATCAATTTTGCTCCTTGGATTTCGTATATAGTCCACAACATGTCTTTCTAACCTTGAGAATTTTTCTTCATACTTGTAAACATTTTCATCCTCCTTTTTCTTCAAATTCAAGAATTCTCTCTCCATAACAGCTCACTGCTCACAATGAAAATATTTTTCTAAGAAGATTTCCTTAAAATACCTCCATTCCATCTCTTCTATATCTTCCTCCTCCTTTTTGTTTTTGATCAATGACCACCACTGATCCTCATATCCCAATAGATGATATACTGCCATGACAACATTCTCTCTTTCATTACATCCCAAAGCAAGAAATATCTTCTCGAGGGAGCTTATCCACTACTCAGCTACAAATGGGTTTGTAGTCCCTTTGAATGATGGAGGTTATTGTCGCATAAAGTGATCCATCATAGCTCCTCCACGTGGTGGACCCAGATGCTCCATAAAAGTAAGGTTATTATTCATAACCTGAGTAAGTTGTCCTAGTATAGTTATGAGTTTCCCAGCACTAGTTAGAGCACCAGAGCCAACATCATTATCTTTCATCGGAGGAAAATACCTACAAGGGACACATGTGTTCATGCGGTTTCCATTCCTTCCACTTGTCTCCATCTCTAGACAATGGCATACACTAGATTAGGTTATGAATCATAATGTATAATCTTAATGTAACAAAATAATTATAAGAAATTGAGATCCTATGAATGGATAATCCTATATTCACAAATATGGTTTCTTTGAGGAATATTTTACATTTCAATCCTTTATAATGGATTGTAAAGAAAATATGAATTATCCTAATAATATCCCCCGAGAGTGTCATATCCAAGAGTGCAGCAAGGCCTATTGTCATGCACCAGTTCCCGTTTGAGTCTAGCTCAAAATGGTGTTTTTGGGTTTTACCCCTAGATACATTTGTACCAGAGCCGCCTCTACCTACTCATATCAAGAAATGGATGTATTGATTGAAAAATACACATAATCTATTCCTTACCAAAATAACAGGACATTATTGTATGTATATCCTCAAAGACTAACTTAGGAACTCTTCCCTAATTCTACGTTTTCTAAATCTAGTTTCCAAGTATTCAACTAAACTTCCTCTGATACCAACTATAAGGACCCGACCCCAGTTTCCCAGAGCCGATGCCTTATTTGATTACATTGGCATACATACAAGGAATACGAATCCCGAAGGACCAAATAGTTTAGTATTTTTGGAAACAAGATACATACATAAGTTTAACATTAAATATGGAAAGGAAAAACGACACTAAATTATTCCACTAGCAACATCATGTCTCCTAGAATATGCTTGCATGTCATTCATAATTTACTTCTTCATATCCTGGGAAAAAATGAAACATACGAAAGGGGTGAGCTCAAATGCTAAGTAAGATTAAGCAATATAGTTGAAGATAATATAAATATTAGACAAGGTGAATAATTGAAAACACATGCCTTTAATAATAAACTTGAACACATTATGGCAGGGATATGAGCTGAGTAAATAATTCCACAATAAACATAATTATGGGTATTCTACTAGTCAAATAGCCACATGATCTTACAATATATAGCTTCATAACGAGGTAAGTGCATATTCCGGACATTCTGAAACATTTTTTCATGTCCTCGGCCAAGAAATCTAATGATTAAGGCCTCGGCCAAAAATCCATATCACATTGGGAAAGGCCTCGGCCAAATCCACGTCAAGTTGTCTCATTAAACCTACCGATGAATAGAGGGGCTATAGCGGGCCCCAACTATCATATAATTAGTCCAATTCATTCCTCATATGAGAGGGGATAAACATAAAAAACATATACATTCATATTGAAACTATCATATTAAATGTAACTAACTTTCCCCAATTTTTAAACATAAACACTAACCATTCAGAATAATATGGTGAATGGTTTTAGGATAGATCATCCACAATAATGTTAGTCATAAAACATTAAATAAAATATGGTATATGACATCATAAATGATTATCCCAAACAATACATAAGAATCCACAAGAGTGTTTAATCAAACGAGAATAATCTTCTAAAATCATTAAGCAATTCTTGTGATAAATACTCTTTTATTTTGAAAAGAAGAGTTCTTTTGGAAAAATATTTGTATACAACCAGAAGTAAAGTAATATTTTATTTCATGATAAAATGAGTGTTTTTATAATTATAATGGTTTCCAAAAATATATTATATCTTTCCCATGAAAATAGATATGAATTTGAGAAATTACCTTATATCGGGCTCGTATTTTTGGAAACAGTTTTGAGAGATTCTTTTAAAACATGTAACTATCCAGAAAATAGAGAATGATTCTGGTTGGTGTACATATATAGATTACTCAAAAATAATTTATGAGGATTACATAACAATACATAAGAATTTCTTCGAGGAAACTAGGCAATAAAAGTAATCTGAATGAAAATGGAAGTTTGGGGGGAAAAACCCTTACCTTAACTCCAAACATGTTCTGCTCTTGAAATTAAGCTCATAGAATATGAAATTATAATTATTAATAACTTATTTAAGAACCTATTATACATGTATTTAGTTTATCATAATTCTTTTTAGTTCATTTATACCCTTATTTCTATGTTATTATATTGAATTTCATTGTTCCGGGTTGTTCGTTTTCTTTATTTTCATAATCGGTTCACTTGTTTTTAAGTAATGGAGTTCATGTGGAAATGTTATATATCTAAAATATTGAAATTTTATATTATTTATGAACATAAAAAATTGTTAATGGTCATTTATATCATTTTTTTACATGGAATGAGGATGAATCATTATATTAGAACCACTTCGATTATTTGGCGGTATTTGGATTATTATGAACTAGTTTTGTCATATAAATTAATAATATGTACATATACTGGTTCCTGAATATTAATTAGGTTGTAATTCATATATTATAGTCTGGTTCAAACATCAATATGGTTTCATGACCAGTAATGAAGGAAATATTTAAGAATGAAACTTCTTTTTCCACGAAGGTTATAAATTGGAACCTCATGGACGTTGATTTCGTTTATAAAAAATAAATGTGAGGGAGTAAGAATATTTACTGTGGTTATTCCATTCACATGATATAATTAAAGTATATATATGATACTGGAGTTATCATGATCATTTGGATAGAGGAGGTGAGTTGAGGATAGAAAAAGAAGATAAATTGAAATGAACCCAAATGAAAAAGAAGGGTGCTTTAACTATTGAAATAACCTCCTTGAGAATCTCCTTAAGGGAAGGGGTTTTGGTCTTTTGGAAAGAACATAAGCTTATTGGAAGTGGGTAGATACTAGGGAAGGGTAATTGGGAAGAACCTTTAGGAGCTTCTAGGCTTAGAGGTGTGAAGAGAAGAGGGAGTGGTGAGGGGTTTTTATAGTGGAGGAGAGGGGTAATTTTTTAATATTTAATTCATTATTTTATTATTTCCCTCAAGATAACCAGTAGTATTGTTTCATGTGACCCCTAATAAAAATAAGTGCATGTGAGTTTGAACCATGTGTCATTGCATCACTCGTGATTTCATGAATAGTGTATTTAACTGATAACTTGTATATACTGTATTTTATCGTATTTTACTATTCATAAAAAATTCTTCGATTTCAGAAAAATCCCAAAAATTCAACCCTACCATTTTTTGACATGTATAATTCAAAAGTGAACTCCATTTTTCAAAAATAATTTTCTATATATTATAAATTTAATTTTTAAATAATGTCATAGTTAATTCAAAAAATAACAATCTTAGTGGTATAGTTAGTTTTATGTGACATTGAAAAATTAATTATGACCCCATTATCATATTAACTTATGAAAATAAAATAATATCATTATTTAATATTCATAAGGTTCATATTACAATTCATAAGGGTATGTTACTATTCACCAAAAATCAAGTTTGTTCTATCAGACTCCAAATGACTTACTGAACACAACTCTAGATGACCATTATTCGAAATTCCAAACACAGAAGAGGAAAAGTTGTGTTTAATGGATAGATTATAAAATTAAATTCCATATTTATTTTCAAAACTTTGGGGTGTTACAGTAGAGGTCATTCAAAACTCTGCATGCTATCTTGTCTAGCCAATTTATTATGGACCATGCTCATGTATTTAGGTTTTTCCCATGTATGCTAGCCATGTTTGAGTGATTTCTGAAGTACATAGGGTTTACTACACATAACATAGTGTGTATGGGACTAGTTCGGAACTCATCATGTGTCTTCAGTCCAAACCAGTGCACCTTCTGAATTACTCAACGTGTGCCCCACCACACATGGCGTGTGGGACCACATGGTCTCCTAGGAGTGTACTCCTTTTACATGTCGAGTTGGATAGCTAAGGGTCACATTATGTGTGGAATAACAACATGGTATGTCATATTTAACTCCACATGGGGACCCTATCCACCACACAAAGGGTACTATATAATGTGTGTTCCTGAACTACCTATCATGTATTGCGGTATTTTCCAAAAAACTCCCTCCTGTTCAATATGTATCAACTTCACTGCTTCTACCACTGATTATACAATAAAACTCATTGTAGATCCAAGATCTAGGCTTATTATGTATACCTCACCACTAGTGGATAGATTTAGTCGACCCAAATATATTCACAATCTATTCACATGGAATCATATCAATCTCATGCCTGAACCACAAGACAAAATCACTAATCCAACACCTGATTGAACCTTTTTAATTTTAATTCTCTTCAATCACACTAAAAAACCCTAATCTAAACTTCTAGAAAAAATATGTCACACCAAATATCATACACACAATGATTAGTTTCTAGGTATTTTTCAAATTTATGTTCAAATGATATACCGACATTGATCAAATGGAGAATAGTGGGAGGAAACCAAAAAACATAAACATATTTAATGAAACCCACCCATTATTCTGGTTGTCCTCAATACATTATCACTAAGGAAAATAAAAATGAGGATTATATAGATTAAAATACAATCATATCAATTCCTAATACCTAGGAAGATAAATCATAAATCAAAAACTACCATTACCCATGAATTAATTTTTCTAGAGAAACCAATTCATGTTTTACATAGGATAACAAAATAGGATTGATAAATATTAAATAGACACCCAAATTCTATTTTAGATGAATATTAGGTGAAGAATGATTTCACTCTGTTTTCATTTGTGAGATCCAAAAAACTCTAATGATGGTGAAGATCCTCCCAATACACTAATCCTCAATCCCGGACCCATGATCATCTTCCAATATGATTTCCACCAGAGCTATCTCTCTATCCCTTTCATTCCCCTTAGGGTTATGCAGCTAACCATAGGGAATTCTTGATAATGGGTTTTATAAAGGGGTTCCATCATGGTTTCTAAAATAAATAAAAATTATATCAGTTAATTCATTTAATTCACCCACAACATCACTCTATCGAAGTGCCTGATGCGGATGAGATTTATGTTATACAAAGGGTAAAAATTGCATTCCAGATTTAATGATAGTAATATATTTGACATCCAAGACACAATTTAAGAGTTATTATATTATTACTAAAAAAATATTTGTGCAATATATAATATATTTAAAATTTTTAATATATCTACATCAAGGCTCTCCAGAACCCATAATCTTATGTTGACTCAATGTCTAGATTCAAAAATATCCCATTAAATATTACAAGGTCTTATAAGGTAAAATAGAGTTGTTATATTCTACAAAACATCAAGTATTTTCATACTGAAAAGAAGTGGGTGCACTGATCTCTAATTTAGTTCTCCCACTACTACATGCTTCTTGGAGAATCACATGCTACCAAAAAACATGCACCTCAGGAACAACACTTGCCCATGAAGGGTAATATTCAATCAATTCTTGAATTCCACCAGGATCCTAAAAAACGTAACACCACCCTCGATGTTCATATCAACCTATAAAAAATCTTGTAATAATTCATGCACAAATCTATAAAAATTTGACACATGAAATACATGATTCAAATGATCCAGCTATAATAGTAGTTCTAACCGATATGCATCCACACTAAACCAACACATTAACTAGAGAATGGGTCTAAAAACCTTGGATGTTGACTATTTCCTCATCTAAAAATCCATAGTCCCCAATTATAGAAGATATAACTAAACAATATCACCCTAAAAAAACTCCAGATGCCTTTATTTTTGGTCCATATAGGACTCCTAACATCAATATGAAATCATCATCCACCCCTAGATGAACTAAAACTTCTTCAACCATTGATTTAACTAACTATTGGCTCGTAACCATTTCCCCCCTTTCTCAAATATGTATAGAGGTGAGCCATAGGGTATCTTGTACATGTCCTTGAGTGGTGTTACACTGATTTTGGAGTGGAAACTATCATTATATCAAATCTCAACCAATTATAGATGGTCCTCCCAACTAGAGACAAAACTAATAAGAAAACATAAAGCTTGTTCTTGATAGCATAAATGGTCTACTTTTCCTAAAAATGTTTTGGGTAAGAAACTCCTTGATAAACTAGAATTCATTCCAAAATCCCTCCCATATCCTATCCATGATCATGACATGATATGATCATCATAGTCTAAAATGATCATTGATGAAACTCTATGAAACCATACTACCATCGACATGAACATGCATACCAAAATCCCTTATAAACTCTTCTCTATGATGGTTAGAAACTAGGGAGACATGGTGATTTGGTTTATGATCACTTATATAGAATCTTCAAATCTCACTAATAATGGAATCCCCATCATGGAAATTAAAAATATATAATCCCATTCCATCATCAATTGGGCACTTCATCCTTAACCTACTAATGGGTGAGGCTTTGAAAGATAAATCAGAATAATATATTACATCATTGTATAACCAAACCATTTTCAAAGAATAATAATAGATCCTCATCTCCCGTTGATGTATTTCTAATGGAAATCAAGAATCCTCCGCTACACCTCCTCTCATAGCATGATTTATTTAATTATCTCTCCTTGAATAAGAGTGATGTGTTCCCAAACTTCAGAATTTCCATAATGTGAACATTCAGTGCATATGTTTTCATGAAATATCTCACAATTATCATCCCCATGTTGTGCCTCCCTAACACATTAAATAAGAATAGGGGAAGAAACCATCAACTAGAGGTTTGATTCATTATCATCATCTATAATTATTAAGGTCAAATACTATATCCATTAAATCAATAATAGAATATGGAAAACCTTGTTGAGAGTATATTTATCCATGACCACACCCTCAGGTTCCACCCAATATTGTATTACCTCAACCTTTGTTGGGTGCACTATCACTTCCATGTATTTGGATACATATAAGAATACGTGGACATCCTAAACCGATATTTGAAACTTATATAGCTTCCCATAAATCTAGTACTCTTAGAGCATGCATTGAACAATCCTCAAGTGTCTCATGCGTTCCACCTCTCATAACAAGTACACAAGGATTTCATCAATGAATATTACCATGAACCAATCCAAGAAGAGTTGAAATATTAGGTTCATAATCACTACAAAACCCACTGGGGAATCAAACATGTTGAAAGGTATAAAAAATAACTCAAATAAAATGTAGTGTATTTATAAATAAACCTTTGGTATAACCTCATATCTAACCCAGATCTGGTGAAAATTCATCCTGAGGACAAACTCTAAGAACCACTTTACTCCTAACCACTGGTTGAATAAGTCATAAGTTATTGAGGGTGGGAACTCCTTCTAGAGTCACTTTATTCAAGTAATATTAGTCCCACGAAAAATACTCAATATCTCGTATTGTTTTTTTGGTGAACATCACTGAGCTACCCAATGAAATAAATTGGGTCTAACAAATCCCAGGATTTGAAAATTCTCTAACCATAACTTCAGATCTCACAGCCACATGAGGTCATCCAATATGCTAGAACATATATCATGGTATCCCTGGGTGAATCTCTATAATAGAACAAAATTATATTGGGTAGTTAATCCTAGAAAAAACTCATGGACTACTTTCTCATACTCCTCCAATTCCATAAGAAACAAAAATTCTTTATCATCTGCTGCTCCAAGAGTTATACAAGCCAGATGATAATAAATTGGGTATATCCTCTTATACCCAAGTCTACCCCACTATTCCTTGGATTCCACCATTACAATGATGGATAAATTCCATACCAATAACTTAGATTCACTAAAACCCTCATTGGTAATAATCAAATGAACATATATGGTAGAAACCCAGTCTATGGTAAGGAAAACATCATAGGGACTCATTTCTATTATGGAAAGATTCCAAGTTTAGATCTCTATCATCTCCAAGATAGGTTACACTATCAACTAAATTGTGTGATCTATGGATTATATCTACAAGATATTTTAAACACAAGGGGTGATCAAATATTATCCACTTGAGTCTCTAGGCATTGAACATCATATATTTTCATTAAAATGTGTCTTGAAACTATGTACAAAAACTACTACTTGAGAAAAGAAGTCACATGTCATACCTCATACCAACCTTGAAACCTCTGAGCTATATGCTCCTACAACACGTAGTTATCCTTTCATTTTCACACATGTTACCCAAAACTAGGGATCACTCTGACACCTTAGCACATTGAAACATCCTCAAATATACAATTCAAAGTAACTAATCCATCACACCATGAAACTATCCACTTTGGTCAGCACTAACTCACCCACATGGATTTAAATCACATCATAAGAATGTTTATTCGTGGGGGAAGTGCCCCTATTCCTTCCATGCATGATTCCACATCTAATTTCACCAGAACAGATATATACTAATGCCCCATGTCATCCTGGAGAAGTACCACATCCAAGGCCACCATTAAGATGGTTCAAAAAAAATAAATACTCGCACCACAAGCACAATCCAATCCTATATTTCACAATAAGGGAGTCTACCCCACCATGAATCCTGTGAGATATCTATATCCAAAACTCATGATGAACACTTAGAATAGGTGTTTCATCTATCGGTACCACTATAACCAACTATTGAACCATTAAGAAGACTATTTATGAGATCAACCATTCGATCAGTTGAGGTCTAAATAATATAGAAGACCCAATCAATTTCCTTGAGCCCATACCACATTGTATGAGGGTCCAGATCATTAAAACCCCGAGTATCCTCTACCAATGAAACTCACATAGTGTACTAAGCCTACATGTATGATCATCCTAGCCCACTGAATCCATCATTTTCTCAACATGCCAACTGTCATCCACTTTAACCACTATAGGTGGATCTAAATGCTTCTCAAAAGCTTATAGCATTACTCAATTCCTTCATAGAGGAAAAAATCATGAGTGGGTCCCTGAACTAAGGCCTCATCACTCAGCTAATCATTATCTTGACACTATTTTTGGAATCCTATTGGGCTATTATCATGTAGACATCATGCAAATTATCAAAGAATACCAAATTCAAATAAAACATCTAATAGATAACTCAATAAGTACATGTAAACCATAAACCACCCCTATATGATGCATGTAACAATGTTTTCCCTACAAAAAGTTCCTACATGTGTTGAGTCAACAAGTAGCTTATTAGATTTCTTATAAATTTATATGTCATCTATCACAATAAAACTAGGTTACATATCCTAAGATCCAAACTTGGGAAACTATAACATTATTTCCATATATCCCAAACCAAAACCTCATAGCTGAGAAATTACCATAATCCGATCTTAATATAACCTCCTTTGATAAAACTCTATCATGACCTGCCCCACTAAGGTTTGAATGGCCATAAATAAGCCAAGTGTGACACATGAAATCTTCTTCCAATAGTCCAAGGGCTATACACTAATCCATAGTAGGAATATCACACACATATGAGGCCTTATCCAAAAGTACATACACATGAAAACACATCTAAATACACAAGTATAATGAAAAAAAAGACAAAAAAATTGATATTAAATATTGATTTAAAAAAACTATACCACAGAAGAGTATAAAAAATAGTATAACTAAAGTGGAAAGGGAAAAATAAAATCCCACCAAAATAAAAAATTACCAAACCAGTTGAAAACATTGGGGAAACAACCCAAAAGTAGTAGATGACGTGTTTCATGGGGCACATGACATGTCTTTTTCAGTATATAACTACTCATGTATTACCGTATCACATATAATGGATTCATTCATATACATAGTGTGTCCACTAGGGGTACACGTCATGTAGACTGTAGCATACTGTACACTGTGCGATACTGTAGTAGAACTGTACACTGTGTAGGTACTTTAGCAGGCTGTACACGGTGCGAGGACTGTAGCAGTTACTATAGGAGGTACTGTTCGGTACTGTAGAAACTGGAACTATTCACCTTGGGCCACCGTATTGGGCTTGTAGTCCTTAAGTATTTCAGGCCAACTGGGCCTTCAGGTTAGTAGGGATTTCGGGCCACCTTTAAGGCCTTCGGGCCACCTCAAGGCCTTCGGGCCACATGTAGTTGTCCCAGAAAGACTCCACAAAAAAGAAAAAACCCTAGAAGAAGATTCAGAGTAGTTGAACTTACCAGAGTAGAGAAAGATGGATTTTTCAGAATGAGAGGGTATGGCTATGCCATCAGGACCAACCTGTGCTTGAACAGGAAGCCTAAAAAGACGTCCAAGCAAAGGTGGAGAGCTACTATCACGATGTAGATACTGGGAAGGGGAAATTCCTTGTAGATAGTTTGGTTGAATTCCCTATGACCTTTGGGTCATGTAGTCTCCTAAGCCTATGGTCAATGTAATCGTTGAGCCTACGGGCCTTGTTAGGGTTCCCCCTCATCCCTTTAAAGGGGGATTATCAAAAATCAATAAAAATGAAGGCCTTTGGTCCATTCAGGCTATGTCTCTTATTGATGTAATCAAGACTTTCTCATGTACAATGGACATTTATGAGTAATTTACAAAGTAAAAAGGGTGTACTCTACATAACATGGTGTGTATGGGACTTTTCTTGCACTTAGTACATTTCATCAATCTAAACCCATGTACCTTTTTAAGTACATGGTGTGTGCCCTTCCACAGATAGTGTGTGGGGCCCCATTTCTATTAATAGGTGGTTTCTATGGAATATTGCCTCAGCTGTTGGAAACCCCATTCGGTTCGATCAGCAGACATATAATCCAATGTTTGGTCACTTTGCATGGATATTGGTGGAAGTGGATATGGATAGCACCCTTGTTGAGGAAATTGTTCTCACATCAAGGGATGATAGTATGATGTTAGTTATCATCTATGAAAGGAAGCTGAAATTCTATATGAATTTACTATTCTTTGGTCACCTACCCTTTTAATGTAAAAGGGCTAAAGAATGCAGTGTGTGCAAAGTGAAAGGGCATGGTGATGATACATGTAGAAGGAAGAGGTGCAAGGAAAAGCATCCACCTATTCCACAAGGCAAGGATGGGACAGTTGCTATTAAGGTGGTGGAGGGGATTTCCTTGTCTAGTCATCATGAGGAGGGATCTACCTTTGGACAACCTTCTGCTGGTTATGATAGATTGGTACCCGAGAAAGAGGGTTTCCATTTGTCACAAATGGGTCCTGCGCTGGCAGCCAATAGTTCAGGGTTGGTGGTTTCCAATGGCTTGACATGGATTTATTTGGGGGCTACTGCTCTAGCCTGTGACAATGATCAAATGGTTGATGTAGCATATGGAGATATTATAGTGTTTGTGGGACCTTCTCTATGCCTTGACAAAACCCATGTTGAGCAGGATGCTTCTCTGTCACTGGAGGTTGCACCCAATGTGCAGGGTGCCAATCTTCAGACCGAATCACCCATTCCATCATCTCATGATGTTTCAGGTGAATATAACCATGGAAAAACCATGGATGCATCAGATCCGGGGGGAATTTGTGTCCACACTTCCCTCTAAGGCTGCCTGAAGTAATATTAATTTGAGCATTGACACTACTCATTTAAAATCACAGAATATTTTCACACCATTGAGTGGAATTTTTTGGTAAGATGACACTAAAGATCCTCAACCCACTGAGTCAGAGTCGGCTAACTCTAGTGATACAGGGACCCTCCTCCCTGATCGGAAAATCTCACTAAATACCTAGAGCACCACGTTGGATTATCACAATTCATAGCAGGTGAACACCACTGATACGGGGGTTTTCCCCTCTGATCGGATGCTACCAGTTAATATCCAGAGTATGGAAAGCAAGTAGGATGATGATGATTCTCAGTAGGTTCCTGTGGGAAATGCTGATATGGCTTCACCCATTTTGAACCCTGAGGTCAGTTGTAATCATAATGGGAAAATAAATAAAGGAAAAGGGAAGAAAGGTAAGACTCAACCGACTATGGCATCAAAGGGTGCCCCAAAAAAGAGACATGGCCCACTTGTAATGAAGATCTTCTTCTAGAACTATCAAGGGTTGAGAAATTCCTAAATGGCCTAGGCCCTTAGACATTTTATTGTGGCCCATAAGCCTTTGCTTGTTCGTATTTCTAAACCAAAGCTTACTTTTAATAATTTGAATGTCTTCAACTGGCGCTCTATTGGGTATCAATTTGTGTCAAGAAACTTGCATGATTCTGAGATGGATCATTTGTGGGTTCTACGACATGACCCCATTCAAGTCATTTTCTATTTGAAGAGGCCTCAGAGTGTTCTGATCTCTTGAAGCATTGATGATCATCAATTTTCATCTTCTTTGTATATGCTTTCACATCCTATATTAGAATAAGGGAGTTATGGGTGGATCTCAAAGAGGTTTTTGGGTCGTTGAATCAAAGATGGATATCTATTGGAGACATTAATACCGTGTTGAGACCTAAGGAGAAGAATGGAGATAATTTTAATAGGATTGTGGCTACTGATTTTTCTATATGCCTTGATCAGTGCTATCTTGTTGAGGTCCCTCTTACTGGAGCTGAATTCACATGGTGTCGTTATACCTGGAATGAGAAGCAGGCAAGAAAACATGATATATGTTTTTTTTCAAATGGCTGATCAAGGTGATTCCCATAGAGTTTCTAGTTTTACATTTCCGAAACATCACTCGGATCATAATCCTATTGTTGTGGATTTTAATACACAATTATCACGGTCAGGCCTCATCCCATTTCGATTCAACAATGGGTGGATTATGGAACATGGATTCCGAAAACTTGTGCTTGAGGCGTGGAAGCATGAACTGATTGGAAGCCCCCCTCCAGAGGCTGGCTATGAAATTAAAACATCTTAAGGCTCTTCTCATGTAATGGAGAAAAAAATGCTTCTCTTATCTTGACTATGACTTTAAGGCTGCTGACGAGAAGCTTTCGTGTATCCAGATTTAGAACCAGCAACAACCTTCTCCATCTCACGAGGAGATCATGGATCATAATAAAAGGGATGATCTCCTGATGGTCAAGGAAAGGCTGTCTAGAAACGAGCTGAATGTGAGATGGTTCAAAGAGGGAGATAGGAATTTTAATTTTTTCAAATGTCTACATAAAGAGAAGAAAATAAGGGCAAGGGATAAGGAAATAATCATACAAGGTAATCTCTTTACATCTAAAAATGAGATCTCTTTGGAGGTGGTGGAACATTTTAAAGGGTTATATTTTGATGATGGGCAGGACAACACCCAAAATATGGTTGGGAACATAACCACATGCATTGGAGAGCATGATAATCAATATCTTATAACCCCTCCTCTTAAGGAGGAAATCCATGAAGCTCTTCTCCCTATTAATGTAGATATTTCTCCTGGTCCTGATGGTTTTTTCTAACAAGTTTTACATATCTTATTGGGAAATTTTGAAGGATGATATTAATCAAGCAATAAAGGACTTCTTTTCTCACTCTTACTTTTTGTTTGGGATGAACTCTTCCTTAATTTACCTATTGCCTAAGAAAGGTAATTCTCTTTATATCATGTATTTCATGCATGTTTCACTTAGGAACACAATCCCCAAGACCATTAGCAAGATTCTTATGAATCGAATGGGCCTTTTGGTTGGTGACATGATCACGGTGAATCAATTTGGATTTTTTCCTGGGAGACATATTCGGAATTGTCTCTTTACTGACATAGAGAGTGTCAATATCATGAGGAGGAAGATGAAGGATGGCACTCTTTCTCTAAAAATTGACATCTCAAAGGCATTTGACACATTTAAAATAGAGTTTCCTTCTGGATGTTCTTAGATGGTACGGTTTTTCTGATGCTTTCATCAAGCTAATTAGAACCATTCTATGTTCTTCAAGGCTGTCCATCCTCATTAATGGCACACCCAGAAGTTTTTTTCCATGAACCAGAGGTGTGTGACAATTTGATCTTCTCTCTAGCCTTCATTTGGCTATTGATGAAGACTATATTTTCCGATGCATTAATAATCTTGCTAATATGGGTTTCTTCCAACAAATCAAGGCAGGTTGGAATGATTTTTCTTCATCCCACATGATATATGCTGATGACATTCTTTTTCTTGGGAAAGCTTCTAGGAGGACTATTTCTTCCATAAAATCCCTCTTTTAACACTATGAAGTGGTGGCTGGTCAAGAAATTAGATGGGAGAAGTCATTTATTGTTTTTGGAAATGAAGTCAGAGTTAGTAAGAATAGTAGGATAATAAGATGCATGGGGGTAAAAAAGGGCTCTTTACCATTTCAATATCTAGGGGTTCCCTTATTTTGGGGAAAGGTGAAGAGGCGGTATCTGGAGAGAATTTCTTCGAGCATTGTGAATAAACTTGATAGTTGGAAAGGGAAGGAAAAGTCTATGGCTGGGAGGGTTTCCCTTGTCAACTCAGTGATCAACTACAAGTTTTTCTATTCATTCTCTCTCTATAGATGTCCTAGTGGTCTCATCAAGGAGCTTCGAGGCATGATTCGAAATTTTATTTGGAATGGTTCAGTCAATAAGAGGAATCACAACTCTATTTCCTGGAAGGAATGTATCAAGCCTGTTGAATTGGGAGGCCTTAGAGTTAAGGATCTAAAGACTTTTAATGATGGTATTATTTGGAAGATCACAAAGGACCTGATTTTCAAGGATGGGTCTAGTGATTTTTAAACAAAAAGATTTACATGAAGTCTACTTATTGGTAATAAAAACTATCTTGCATCATCTATTTGGGCATCTCTCAAGAATTATTTTAGGAAAATTTTCGATGACATCAAGTGGCTAGTCTGTAGGGACTCTCATATTAACTGTTCGAGTACGATATAGCTTGAGAGGCCTCTATAGGACAATATTTTTGTTCCTCCTAACACAATTAATTTCTCTATTGCTGACTTTATTTCTCAGATGCATCTTTTTGGTAGCGTGGTCCCCTCTGAGGTGGAGCAAGAAGTTAAAAATTATCCCCTTATGGGCAGTGATATGGTGATGTGAAGGCATAATCCGAATGGGCAGTTCACTAGCATGGATTTTTACCAGCTGGTTTGTGGAGGCTCTTGTCATGCACCTGCCTGGCTGATAAATTTTCGTACCCTCTTTATCTATCCTTCTTGATTCCTTCTTATTTGGAGAATCAGAAAAAATTGGATGCATACCCATGATCAACTCAAGCGGTATGAATTTAATTTTTATTCAGCTTTTCACATATACATGGCTGCCGAGGAGAATGTTCAACACCTATTTGTGAAGTGCAGCTATGCTGGATGGTTGTGGGAATATGTTGGAGGCCTATTTGGGCCGGTGTTTGACCAGAATTTTCTGCTAAAGGACCTACTTGCTGGGCTGTCCAAGGTCACAAGCAGCGAACAAATTGGGAACCTCATGATGGTGTTCGTTGCATCCCTGATTGCAGCTATATGGGCTACTCATAATATGGTTCAGTTTGACAACAGGAATGTACCTATATAGCATGTAATGGCGGCTATCTATAGTGAGGTCCATACTTCTTCCAAGATTCAAATAGGTATGATGCACAACAACATATTTGATCTATGGGCTCTTATTATGCTTGGTGTTTTAGGTCAGCTGCAGAAACCCAAAGTTATTAAGTATATTCACTGGATACCTCCAGTCATTCCATGGATCAAGGTTAATGTGGATGGAGCCGCTTCTGGAGAACCAGGATTATCAAGGTGTGGTGGTGTATTTCGAACATACCGTGGCTTTATTAAGGGATGTTTTTATCATTTTACTGATGTAATATTTTCCTATGAAGCTGAACTCTGGGTGATAATTCATTCAGTCAAGCACATTGTTCGGTATAATTGGAACATGTTATGGATTGAATCGGATTCTCAGCTAGCAGTTCATGCATTGGAGTCACGATCGCACAACGTGACAAATAGAGTGATGCCTCACTAGGTTGAATGCCTTAACTAGGTTTCTCATTTACAGCTAGCAGTCTCACATGGTTATTGGGAAGACAATCAGGTAGCAGATGCTTTATCTAAGCAGGCGATTTTAGCGATGGATACAATGTGGTATTTTACAGCCCCTGGCTATTGTGCCTCAATGGTGGAGGCGGACATGTTTGGTGTCATATATTCTAGACTCTATAATAATCCTCTAGTTTCCTGACTCTCTTTCTTTTTTTGATTAATAAATTTCTTTGGACCGAGTTTGACCGGTTCTTGGGCTTTCAGAGTTATATAAAAGAAAATAAGTTATAGGAAATAAGGAAATCACATCAACCCATTATATTATGTCAATGAAAAGATGATTTTGATCACACTTTAGATGAAAATTATATAATGTGGGTATTGATACACAATAATAATAAACTCTTGGCTTAAATGGTTGGGATTGTTAAGGATAAGCCCATTTTGAAGAAAAAAAATATATTTCTTATGTTTTTGAGCCACATATAAATTTTAGAAAGCCTTATATATTTTCATTAGAATTTGATAGTTAAAATTATGAGGAAAAAATTTACTTAAGGGCGAGAGAATGTAATTCCACATGATTTTATTATATATATATATATATATATATATATATATATATATATATATATATTCTTTTAAAAACTAAATTGTTCAGTAGGTTACTTCACCTACAACTCTAAACCAAAAAGAACCACAAAACATTATATAACTATTAAAATATGATATTTGAATTGATGGGAATATATATAAGAAAAACAATTATGATATATATATATATATAAAATAAATATATTTTCTAAAATTAATTCATTGATAAAATTTAATTAGTATAACTAAATATAAAATAAAATCATTTTATGTGTAAAAAATATTTTCTAAGAAAATTTATTTTTCATGCACTATAAATTATATTATATTATTGTTAAATAATATTTTAAATATTATTTATTGATAACATATATATAAAATAAGTTAATGACCATCCAATATTTATTACTTGGTTAATGATAAATTTATTTTTTTCTTAGATGGTGCATGCTTCTTAACATTTTTTTATGTTATGAAAGTTTATATTAAAATTGATATTTGTCACTTTTATAATTTGAATCATATAAAACAATATAAATATTTTGAATTATAATTTTAAAATTAATTAATGGGTTCAATTTTAGTTTTAGAAATAAAATTAAGTTATTAAGATAAATATTTGTTACTAAGGAAAAACATTTCTTTTTCAAGGGATTACACTTTTCTAAATATTATTATTTTAAATTTAATTTAAATATTTATAAAATAAATATGCTAATATGATTCTTAAACCTTGGTGTAAATAAATTTACACTTATTTAATTGGTAATCAATGTTGAATAATATTAAGAACAATTAATGATTGAAATAAATTTTTTCTCTAAATTTTTTTTTACAACACATTATATGTTATAATTTAAAATTTAATTTTATTATATTTAGAAGTGGAATTATATTAAATATATTCAAAAAATTTATTTATATCATCAAAATTTGGTGATAATGGTCATCTTAAATTTTTTGTGATAAAATAATTACCATGGTTAAATTTTAATCAAGATTAATAAAGGTTAAAATGGATAACTAAATCAATTTGACACTTAGACCATATATGATAACGTTTTTAGTATTAAATTTCATACACACATTCCGAACTAACATTTACCAACATACCTCACCTAACTATCTTGAAATTCCAATCCTACCCCTTACCAAATATTCCTTTCCAAATATTTTCCCTCTTTTTCACATTTAAAAGGAGTTCACTTCCACCCTTTTCATGCCACAACCCTAGTTATAGATTCCCTTGAGACATTAACCAAATTATTTCTTATATATACCCTATACATTTTTTTATCCACTAACCTAAAAAATTTTAAACAAGCCCTACATTTTCAAAGGATAATTTAAGAGAAGATCCATATTTCTAATGTAAATATTACTTACCCTTAATATTCATTTCTTTATCCTTATCATCCAACGTACACCAAACCATTATATCCATATGTATATAATTAAATAATTATTAATAATACTCTATAATTTCATTGTATTTATGTTATGTACATTATCTATTCCTCTCTTGCTCAATTGAAAAAATGAAAATGGTACTCATGCGCATGTGCAGACTACCACCTCAGTGAACGATGGATTTTGTTTTTAATTACCACCTTTAAAGGATGACTCTAAATACAGGTTTAGTAAATATATATTTTACTAATTTCATGATTTATATTACCTAAAATAAATTATTAGTTCTATAAGTAATATTATTAATAAGTGATAACTATAAAACTAACCGCTTAAAATGAATATACCAAGAGGAGAAGATTATTATTTATAATTGACAAATTATTTTTCATTAAAATTATTATTATAAATATAAAAAATTATCATTAAATATCTTTATAAAATGTAAATAATTTCATTATACTTTTTCTTTAATGATATCATAACAAAAGGATCTCTTCCATAGACATAGTTACAAATAAATTATAACATATTCTTGTTGGGCCAGTTTATCCACCAACAAGAAAAATGATAAAAATTTATAAAATGTTTGTAAAATTATTATAAATATTTGATATTAATAATTATTTAGTATTTTTTTTAATATTTTGGAAATATAAAAATTTAATGTATTAATTAAGATATAATTGTTCATTTGTTAAAAATCAATGAAAAAATTCTTGTCTACAATTTCATCTGCATGAACTATAACTAAAAATCTCATAGAATGAAAAATATAAATTTATAAAATATCCAAAAAATGAATCCCATTACCTTTTATGATCTGAGAATGATGAAATTTGGAAGAATAGTGAAGAACAATACCGCTATTATGAAATTATTTAATGATAATCACGATTACTGACTCTAGATATTGAGAATAGATAATAACTAACTAATAGACATAAAAAAGAGAATTATAAATTATGTTTTTAAAAATATTATGGTTATAAATAAGGTATTTAAATAGGTTATTAAGATATCCATTTTTGTTATACAATATGTTATAGTTCAATAAACTAGGTCTGAATTCAAGGGATGGGTCTCATGTCTTAATTTAAATTTCATGAGGCATGTTTATTATTATGAACCATGGAATATTTGATATAGTGTGATTAATTACTAATAAATTTATTTCACCATATTCATATAATTAATGATGTTTAAAGATCCAAACCGTGTCATTTTTTCTAAATGGACCTCGATTCAAAAGATTCCAAATATATAAGGGTTCTTTTTACTCAACTCACTCCATTCAGTGATAATGCATCTTATTAGACTTATTTATTAAAAGATTAGTTTATCCCCCTTAAGATTTTATTTAAAGGTCCTTTATTTTTATATTTTATGAAATGACAAATTTAATTCTAATTTTAATCCTTGATTAATTCCTTACACATAAAAATTAAATCATCATTGAGAATAATTTTCATCCTTTTTAACGATTGATCACACTATCATGAAACATCAAATTGATTATGTTTTTAAGGTTGATTTATAGTCTAGTTTAGATCCTAGTTCATCTATCAGGGAGAATTGTTGGGTTTAGAGTGAGTGTTTTTACTAAGAATTACTAAAATATGGGGTGGTTTTGAAAATAGTTTTAGGAAGAAATTACTTAATTGAAAAATTAAAAGTTGAGAAACCAAATGGTTTTTGAAAAATATGAGATAAAAGGGTTAATTGTGTGTTCACAACACACTTTCATGTTCATAATTCTTGGAGATTAATTTAGGTTTGGAGTAATTCATCGGTTTAAATTAATTGGAATCCTGATTAATTCCTAAGACTTTATATCTTAGCTTGAAGAACCTAACTTTAACATAACAATCATGTTGTCAGGGTCCAGAAATAATGCATGGAATAAGAGTTTCCAAATAAGATTTAAATCTCATGAAAGTGGGTAAGAAAAGGATTCATGAGTTACTCAATCAAAATAAAAAAAGTCACGCACTGAAAACCTCATGCCGATCCGTTATAAATTAAGAGCATCTCATTCGCATGCATCCAAACAAGCATTAAAATATGAAAGTATGTAAGATACATGGAAAGAAATGTTTTAACTCCAAAATTACTCCAAAAAAGTAGCTAATATAAGCTTTGTAACTCCCTTGACATGTGCGTAGCTCTCTCACAACGAACACCCACCGATTAGCTCGAAATCTGGTGGAGGAGGAAGCTCAGGCGGAAGTACTTCTTCATTATCGATCCCCCTATGAGGATAGGGGACTTCAGAACTTAAAAGAGGATGAGAGGAATCCTATGGAACCCCAAATTGGTAGAACTTCACTCCGTTTCTAAACATCCATATGAGGTTCCCATGGTGCCTTTTTATAGCCAAAATGGGACATGGTTTTGGGCAACCAGTTTTGAGATACCACTTGTGTCTCGGTTTAGGAATAGTATAAAGACATATCATAACTTCAACAAAAGATAAGAGTCATTGTACGAAATATTGAATGTCTCCTTGCCTAATTTTGTGGACATTAGACAGCTTTATTTAGAGATATGGTCAAAAGACCGAAAAAAACTTTTGAATTCAGGCAGATTATGTCTCCTGGACAGAATGATTTGTATGGGCCACCAAATGGAAAAATTTGGCTTATTTTACTCAATATTTGTTGTATCCCATGATATTTTTGAAAGTAACACAATGTTTCAGCCCATTTGAATGCAAAAAATTCTCGTATTGTTCAAAAAAATGGATAGATGTGCATGGGATGCCATGCAGTTTGGCCCATTTTCCTTCCGGATGATCTATGGGCCTCCAAATCACCTTCACCTTCAATGAAAATATCAAGACAAGTATAATTTACCTTTTTAACTATAATAAATATTAATTCATTGAATAAAACATGAAGTGAAATTTATTATTATATTTTTGAATATTCATTACAAAACTAGTTTAAAACAACGATGTAAGGGTGGAATTGAATAGTGAATCGATATGTGATCATACCCCCACACCTAAACATTTGCACTCCTGAAAAAAGTCACATATCCAAAAAATGAGCATGTATATAATACCAACATCATGAAGATTTAAAATTTGAGGAAATATTAATTCATTAAAGTAATGTGATCAATACACGAACCACACTAAGGAGTTCTTCCTAGTGAAAATGGAAAAAGATGTCTCATTTATCATATCACAATGAAATTCGAAGAGATTCAGGACACCAAATTGTTTAAGGAATTCAAAATTTAACCATTCCACCAACTCTCCATGTGTGTGTATAAACCATTCCATTCGATTCATTCCACTTTCTATCCAATAAATTTAGGTTATTTTAACATTATTCAGCTTTAAATGATTTTTTCCACCAAACCTGCCCTATATGCTTTGAAATAATATTTCAAGACCCACTCACTTAAGAATCCCCAATAGTCAAACCATAATCTATTGACCTAAATATCCTCATATGTTGCACATTTCATCATTCCCATCATTTATTATTTTTTTAGAAGTTTCATTTGGAAAAAATATCAAACTCATATCTCAACCCTTGTTTTATATCCTTGTGACACTAATTGCAATAGTTATAATAAGATAAAAGGTTGAGAAAGAGTGGGTTTTAACCTACCCAAGACACAAACCAATTTATTTTGAGGGCGTACAACAGTCAGACATTCGGTACACACACATAGGTCAATATGGTATAATAATAAAACAGATCAGATAAGGAATGAACATATGGAAATATCATTTAAAGCTGAAAAATATTAAACTAAAATATATTTACCTTATATTAAGTAAGAAAATTTCACACTTTTTTTGTTTGGTGCAAATTTTTTTGGATATATTAGTGACATAGTTTTCCCAATAACTACTCACACAAGGGGAATCAATCATCTCAAATGTTTCATAGTTATATAACCATTTATATCATTGATAGAAAACCAGTTCACTAAAAATCACTGCATGATGTTAAATTCATACAAACATTCAATCCAAAACAGATACAGGATTTTTTTTATCAAATGTTAAATCAACATGGAATCAAAAATTTCAACATGCATATTCAGTAAGTTCCATGATTTGGTGACCATAAGGGGGGAAGTGAAAATAACATATAGAAGGTGAAAAAGAGAAGAAATATGAAAGGAAATGAAAATCCTAATGAACCCAGAAAGATGGGGAAAAGTGAAAATACCATAAAGAAGGCAAAAAAGGGAATAAAGAAAAAACACGATGAAAATTCATAACTAACCCAGGAATGTACCCATCTCCCAACACCTAGAATGTGCAGTGTCCTCACTGTAATAATTATGAATGTGAGAAGGAAGGATAAAACTTGTTGTGTTTCATGGGTATGTTGCTTCTTGAACATGAATTTACTCCATCGGGAACCCCGAAAGGGCTTCATGGAAGTGCTTCAGCCACTGACCATTTACAATGAATGTTTTCTTGGTTTCTTCATTTTGAACCTGAACAACACCAAATGGAGATACATTAATAAAAGTGTATGGTCCAAACTAGTAGGAACAAAGCTTACCTAGATATAACTTCAGCCTTTCATTATAAAGGAGTTCCTTCTTCCCAATTTGGAACTGAATATGAAGTATAATATGTTTGTGGGTAGCCTTGGTTCACTTCTTATAAATCTTGGAGTTTTCATATTCATCTCTTCTCATTTCCTTCAACTCCTGAATCTGCATCTTCCTTTAAGAACCTGCACCTGAAAGATTATAATTGCATTGTTCAATGGCCAAGTAGGCCCAGTGCTCAATCTCAATAGGAAAGTGACAACAATTTCCAAACACAAGATGATATGGTGACATTCCAATGGGGGTTTTGAAAGAAGTATGGTAGGCCCATAATGAATCATCAAGTCAAAGACTCCAATCTTTTCTATTGGGTTGAATCATTTTTTCAAGAATCAATTTTACCTATATATTTGACACCTCAACTTGACCATTGGTATGTGGGTGATATGCAGTAGTCACTCTATGACTGACCCCATATCGACTCAAAAGTGATTGCATTGTTCGGTTATAGAAATGAGAACCCTGGTCACTAGTGATGAACCTAGGTATTCCAAACCTACAAAAGATATGAGTTCTCAAAAATACTACAAATGTTTTGGAATCATCTATCCTTATGGCTCGAGCCTCTACCCATTTTCACACATAATCGACCTCCATAAGAATGTAAAATTTTCCAAAGTAATTGGGAAATAGACCCATAAAGTTAATTCCACAAACCTAAAAAATGTCATGAAAGAGCAATGGTTGTTGTGGAATTTTATTTTTTTAGTGAAATTCCCCATTATTTGACAATGAGGACATGATTTGAAAAAATCATGGGCATTCGAAAAAAGTGTTGGCCAAAAGAGGCCAGAATCAAGGACCTTGTGAGCAGTCTGTTGGGGAACAAAGTGGCCCCCACATGCAAGAGTGTTGTAGAATCTAAGGATAGACTAAAACTCGCTATCGGAGACACAAAGCCTAAGAACCTGATCACTACATGAGCACTCAAGGTAGGGGTCATCCCAAATGTACCAATGGGACTCATGTTTTAGATGAATGTATTGGTTTTTATTTAAATAAATAGGAATACAAGATGCTACTAAATAATTTACAATTTCAGTATACCAAGGAATAACATCTTGTACTCGGTACAATTTCTCATGAGGAAACATGTCGTTTATAGGAATATAGGGGGATGAGTCAATGTCCGAGGATAGGGGAATCCTATTAATATTCTCAGCCACCACATTATATACTCTTTTTTATCTCTAATTTCTATATTGAATTCTTGAAGGATGAGCATCCAACAAATGAGACTTGGTTTGGCTTCCAGTTTCTTAAGAAGATACCGAAGGGCTGCATGGTCTGAGAAAACAATGACGTTGGACCCAAAAAGTTACGACCTGAATTTATCCAAGGAAAACACAATGTAAAGGAATTTTTTTCAGTTGTGGTGTAGTTTACTTGGGCAGGGTCTAGTGTACGTGAGGCATATGCAATGACATGTGGATCTCGATCAACCCTGTGTGACAAGACTGCCCCAACTGCATAGTTATAGGCGTCACACATGAGCTCAAATGATAAATCCCACCGAGGTGGTTGGATTACTGGGGGTGATGTGAGACTCCATTTTAACTTATTAAAATCTTCCTCACATTATTTATTAAAAAATATTTTTCTTTTTAGAGTAATCATGAGAGAGGTTTTTCAATTTTACTAAAGTCACAAATGAAATGACAGTAAAATCTTGCATGACATAGGAAAGAACAAACATCCCATATATTTTTGGGGTAATGGTAGGGAAGAAATGACATCCAATTTTGATTTATCTACTTGGATTCCATCTCTAGAAATGACATTCCCCAAAACAATACCTTTTTGTACCACGAAATGGAATTTCTCATAGTTTAATACAAGATTTTTTTTCAATACAGGGACGTAGGACTAAACCAATAATACTTAAAAATTCATCAAAATATGATCCATAAAAATTGAAATCATCTATGAAAACTACCATGAAATTCTCTAGGTAATCCAAAAAAATTATAACTATGCATCACTGGAAAGTACCTGGAGAATTTCACATACCAAATGGCATTCTCCTATATGAAAATGTACCAAAGGGGAGAGTGACAGTTGTATTTTCTTGATCCTCAGGGGAAATATGGATATGAAAGTATCCAGAATACTCATCAAGAAAATAGTAGTGGGACTTACCTGTTGGCCTCTATAGCGTTTGGTCAATGAATGTCAAAGGGAAATGGTCCTTCCTAGTGCGTTGGTTTAGTCGGCGATAGTCTATATAGACCCGCCAACTATTCTGCACATGAGTTGGAACCAATTCATGGTTTTCATTTTTGATTACTGTAAGGCCATTTTTTTAGGAACTACTTGAACATGATTGACCCATTGTCTATCAGATATGGGGTAAATGATTCCATCAACCAATAATTTTGTGACCTCCTTTTTCACAACTTCTAGGAGGTTTGGGTTTAGTCGAAGTTGTGGATGCCTCACTGGTTTAGCATCATCATTTAATAAAATATGATGTGTACAAATTTATGGGCTAATACTAGGAAAGTTAGTCAGTTTCCATCCCAAATATTTTTTATACTCCCTAAAAATTTCAAGTATTCGCAATTCATGCTCAGGAGGGAGTGAACTAGAGATGATGACGAGAAACCTGTTTCCATTCTCAAGATATTTATATTTTAAATCTTGAGGTAGTTGTTTCAGTTCCAATTCAGGTGGATTTAGGATTTATGGGAGTGTGTGTGAAAGTGAGAGGTCACTAATCTCATCTAACTACTTAATGGTATCATCCTCAGTTGAGGAATGATCTTTTACAAGCTTATATGTATAATCAATGGTCATTGGATCCTCAGTGTTCAAGAAATCATCAATCCATGAACATGCATGACACTTTTCTAGACCACTACAAAAATCAATGCATGAATCATTTCCTAGAATTTATATCAATGATGAAAACTCAGAAAGGGGATCATGGGAATGAAATAATGTTTTTTCAAAGGAAGTGAGTACATCTATAGAATTAACAGAGAGAGAGGAATGTTATTCTAAGGGGTGTTTCATGGAATCAAGGATATTGAAGTGGACAATGTCACCACCAAACTACATAGATAATGTATCATTGTGGACATTAATTATGGTTTTGGAGGTTTTCAAGAAGGGTCTCCCCAATATAACCGGGGAATTTCCATTCATCCTATCATCTTCCGTTTTAAGAACATAAAAGTCAGCAAAAAAAAATTAAATTTCAAACCCCCATAAGGACATACTCTAACACACCAGAGGGGTGTGCGGTACTCCAGTTATCCAGTTGAACAAAAATTACAGTGGGTTTCAGTTCCCTAAACTGTAATGTATAGTAAATAGAGTGAGGCATCATATTTATAGAAACACATAAATCAAGCATAACATTAGAAAAAGAATACTTTCTTATGGTACATGGAATTGAGAATGTTCTAGGATCATTTAACTTGGTGGGAAGTGATGGATTATCAAAGATAAAATATTCCTCACTAAGCTCACTTTATCATCACCTTGAAGTTTCCTTCGGTGTGTACACATATTCTTTAGAAACTTGGTATGCCATGGGATTTTTTTAGGACATCAATCAAGGGGATGATAACCTGCACTTTTTTGAATGTTTCCAATATTTCCTTATCAAGTTCAGTTTTATTTTTTTTTCTAGGTTGGGTGGACCTTTGAGGAAATGGAAGAGGAATGGTTGGGCTAGGAGACCCATCAAAATACACACTCTTTCCTTTAGAAGTACTTCTCTCAGGAAAAGGATTTTATTCTCATAGACTGTTTTTAGAAGTGGTTGGGATGGTGGTTTCCTCATGAGGGGATGACTCTAATGGAGGATTCATTTGGTTTTTAAGTTGTTTCTACTCCTAAGGGTGATGGAACTAACATTTACCTTATTTCTAGGGTTAACTACTTTTTGATAGGGTAGTTTACCCGACCCATGACTTTGAATTATCCCCACCGAGTTAGATAGTTGGCATAATTGGGTTTTGAAATATTGTATAGTAACTTGGGTGGTTTGTTGGAATTGGATATTGTTGGTAGCCATTTGTTTCATCATATCTTCTAGGATAGGCTCGGTTTTGAGAGGGGGCAGTTAGAAAGGCCTTTGGGGTGGTTGAGGATTTTGGGGTGGTGGTGGTGGATGACTACTCTGACCTTGTTGGTTCCATGGTTGATGAGGCTGGTTTGAATAACCCTTTCCTATAACCTTGGTTTTCTTTCCACCCATAGTTGGATGGATAATATGGTTCTTTCCTAAAGAGTTGGTTATAGGGATGTCCTGGGAAGATTTCCTCACAACTCTCAGAATTTTCTCTCAATTGGGGGCATTGGTCAGGATAATGGGCATCCAAAGAGCAGATTCCACAATGGATGGGAGGAGAAGATTGAGATTTATCTTGGGCGAGAGAAAGTTATCGTAGAAGGGTACTTACCTCCTCAAAATTTGTGTCCACCTTCTTCTCGAATTTAGTACTTTTCACCTCATGGACACCTCAAATGGGTATACTAGACCTTGTACTGAATTGTTGAGTGTTATGTTCCATTTTCTCAATCAGGGTCCTTATAGAAATTGGAGTTTTATCCACTAGTTCACCACCTACTGAAACATCAATCATGACATTATCAATTGGAATAAAACCTTCATAAAAATACTGAATTAAAAGTTGATCCCTTATTTGGTGGTGTGTACAACTTGAACATAATCTTTTAAATCATTCCCAATATTCATGAAGTTTATACCTTTGATATTGTATTATCCCACAAATTTATATCCTTATTGTTTCAGTTCGAGAGTCTAGGAAATATTTTTCAAGAAAAAGGTGTTTCATGTCCGCCCAGCCTCTTATTGGTGAATTAACATAATAAAGCCAGTCTTTCATAGTGTCTTCTAATGAAAATGGAAATTACCTAAGCTTTACCTTTTCTTCATCCACATATTTAGGTTTTAATGTTGAACACACAGTATAAAATTATTTTAAATTTTTATGTGGGTCTTCTCCTGCGAGTCCATGAAATCTAGGCAACAGGTGAATTAGACAAGATTTTAATTCAAAATTGGGTGTCTCGCCTTGAATTTGAATATATGTGGGTTGGATGTCAACATCAAGTGAGGTTAGTACTTTTAGTTTTCTATTGTTTTCAGTAATTTTAGACTTGTTAATTTTAGGTTCTAATTCAGTTCCAGAAGAAGAGGGGTTTTGAAAAGTCTCAAGTTGTGGTGTGTCGTCCTTCAAAGAGTTGTCTTGTCCGTCTTGGGGCTGCTGACATAAGATCCTCTCAGGTTCGGGTTCTAAAGGTGGTAAATATCTCATATTAGAATGTGTAATGCACAAAACCTACACAAGACCTAAATTAGAACACAAATATATAGGTAAAGTTATACCAAAAAACAAAAAAAATATTCACAAAAATTACCAAAATCTTATAAAAACACGCATTAAAAACCAAAGCGCTCCCCGACAACGACGCCAAAATTTCACCGTGTAGTCGTGAAATGTCAAATTGATTATGTTTTAAGGTTTATTTATAGTCTAGGGAAGACCCTAGGTTGTCTCTCAAAGAGATTTGGTGGGTTTAGATTGTGTGTTTTTACTAAGATGTACTAAAATAGGGGGGTGGTTTTGAAAATAGTTTTAGGATGAAATTACTTAATTGAAAGATTAAAAGTTGAGAAACCAAATGGGTTTTAAAAAATATGAGATAAAAGGGTTCATTGTGAGTTAACTAAACACATTCAAGTTCATCATTCATGGAGATTAGTTTATGTTTGGAGTAATTCATTGGTTGAAATTAATTGGAATCCCGATTAATTCACAAGCCTTTATTTCATTGCTTGAAGAACCAAACCATGACATAAAAATTGTATTGTCAATGTACGGAACATATGCATGGAATAAGAGATTATAAATCAGATTTAAATCTCCAAAAAGAGGTTAATAAAAGGATTCTTATGTTACCCTATCAGAAAAACACAATTCACGTAATCAAAACCTCATGCCGATCAGTTAGAAATTAAGATCATCTCATTTACACGCATCAAAACAAGCATTAAAATATTAAAGTATGTAAGATACATGTAAATAAATGTTTTAACACCAAAATTACACCAAACTAGTAGATAATATAAGTGTTGGAACTCCATTGATATGTGTGAAGCTCCCTCACAATGAACGCCCACCGATTAGCTCGACATTGGGTGGAGGAGGAAGCTTGGGTGGAAGTCCATCTTCATTCTCGATCCCCATATGATGATAGGGGCCTCCAGAACTTCAAATATGATAATAGAACTCCTATTAAACTCCAAATTTTCAGCACTTCAATCCTTTTCTGAACTTCCAAATGAGGTTCCCATGGTGCATTTTTATAGCCAAAATGGGACATGGTTTTGGGCACCCTATTTTTGAGATACCACTTGTGTCTCAGTTTTGGAATAGTATAAAGTCATATCACGAATTGAAAAAAAGAGAAGAGTGGATTTTAGAACTCTTTACTATCTTTTTATAGATGTTGTCATCCATTAGACAACTGTATTGGGAGATATGGTCAAAATACTGAAACAATCTTTTGAATTCTCACAGATTTTGTCCCCTAGAAAGAATGGTTTGGATGTACATACAAATAGCTGAATTAGGTTTTGGTTCCTCAATAAGAGTCGTATAACATGATGTTTTTGAGAGGAACTCCATGTTTCATCCCATTAGAATGCACATAACACTCGTACTATTCAAGACAGTGGACATATTCCCATTGGATGCCAGGAAGTTTGGCCCATTTTTCTTCTGGATGATCTCCGGGCCTCCAAATCACCTCCACCTTCAATGGAAATATCAATACAAGTATAATTGAAATTTTTAACAGTAATAAAAATTAATTCATTGAAGAAAACATGAAGTTAAATTTATTATTATATTTCTAATATTTATTACAAAACTAGTTTAAAACGACAGTGTAAGGGTGGAATAGAATAGTGAATCGCTATGGGATCAACGATGGTTTTCCCTCATCCAAATTTTACATTATGGCCAAGATTATCATTTATACTTGGAAATAAAATTATTTATATTCTCATGTAAACTTTATATTTCCATTATCAAATTTTAAAAATATGTTTCGGTTAATATTTTTTTGATATCATGTTTCAACAAAGGTATTTCTAAATGATAAAACATTTTCTACATCCTTTCAAAATCAAATGTTTTATCTTCCACTCCACAATCCTTTTTTATAACCATTATGTATTTTAAAATATCAAGTTTTGGATATTATTTTTAAAAATAAAAGATTTAAAAGTGTTTCACTTCACCTTTTTGAAACGATTATGTCATTTTTAGGGCTCAGTTATTGAATAGTATTTTTAAAAGTAAAATTTTTAAAAGTGTTTTCACTTCAACTTTTTAAAAAATTTATATCGTTTCTGTGGATACACTATGGGAATTTTCTTTTAAAAAATTAATTCCATTTCAAATGTTTTCACTTCACCTTTTTGAAACCTTTATGCATTTTTGGGCACGATTATTGAATATTATTTTTAAAAGTAAAATTTATAAAAGTTTTTTCACTTCACCTTTTTTAAAAATTTATATCATTTCCATTTATCTACTATGGGAATTTACTTTTTTAAAAAGTAATTCTATTTCAAATATTTTAACTTAACCTTTTAAATATATACCATTCAAAGTGACCATAACTTCTTCTTATAATCCAAAGATAAAAATGTTACCTAACGAACAATTTATTATTTCTCCAAAATTTTAAACTTTATCTCTAAAGGATTTATTTCGTTGGAAATTATTTTTAATGAATCACCTTATAAAAGTTCTTATTAAATGATATTTTGGTGTGGTTGAATTTTGGGTATCATATGTCTATATTATTGAGGTCAATTTTGGTGATACCATCTTGAAGTGCTGTGAAACAAATTTTTCATTTCATGGGTCCTTTATGATGTGATGAATAAAACCCATTTTATTTAAATTGATTTTCATTATATGTTAAATGATTTACATGTTATATGACACATATACATAGATGATGATGGGTGGGGTATCTTTTCACCCTCCAATGAATTGGATGAGTTTTTACACCTCATAAGGTAATTATGTTTAGTGTAATCATGATACATATTAGAAGCATTCATAAGATTAATCAAGAACACGATGAATATTAGCTACATTTATAGGATTAAGTGTCAACATGGGAAATATTAGCTACATTCATAAGAATGAGAATGAAATTAATGAGTTTTTCTATGTTCACAATGTTATGAACACCTATGATTATGCATATGGCATAATTCTATATTATATATTAATTTTATGCTCTTTGAAAAATGTTTATTATATCATGTTTCCTCACTCTCTTTACATAGTATATATTTTCCTTTTGATATTAAATTCCCTTAAATTATGACTATGCATTACTCTTATTATTTAATGTTCTTTTTAATAATATTTTTATCCCCTTCTCAAGTTTTTTCACACTCTTAAGATCCAACCATTGATGTACTATTGATAGGTATTCCATTACTGAGTGTTTAATCTCACCCATTTCTTGTATTTACCTTTCTTATGTTATTAAGAAGGCTATATTTTATTATAATTCTATAAATGGTTCTACTATGTTTCAAATGTGGATAAATGCTAATATTTTTTCTAAAATATTTACCATTTTTAACTGGTCCTCAAAGAAACTAAACCTTGTTTTCTTAGGATTATGAGATTATTTTGTGATTATAATGTTTATATTTTGAAAATTATGTGAAATAAATATGTGTTAATATGACGTTACTATATATGTCCCCTTACCATCACTATTAAAATATCTCATGGATTACCACTATCTATCCAAGCCCATATCATGTTCCCATTGCACTTAATCTATATCCCCATGTCTAGGAGAGTTATTGAACCCTATTTAATTCTAATAAGTTCCAATAATCATGCTCTATGGTGGGTTACTACCCTTTTGCATGATCCAAAAACCCAGTAATCCCAATACTAAAAAATCACCATGGAAACTAGTTGAACGCCCGTCACTCCACACTTAACATTTGATATGTTCTAAGGTTCTATGGTTATTCCAATAGAATTTCCAAAAAAATCCAATGTTGACACCAACTGGTCTATTTAGAAATGTAAAAACACTTGAAAGTACATAACCTTTATCACTAAGGATTGACTAAGAAACTTTGTAGAATATTCAAATAAATCCTAAGGAACTCACAGGAAATTGAATATAAACACACATATGATTCAATATTAAAGAGACCATCTTACTCAATCTTGGAGTTACTATCCCAAGTGCTACTCTCCATTACCATCCAATCATAGACATAACCCATCCATACTCCTAAAACAATATCTCACCTCATACTACCACTATAATAAATTATATAAATTTATAATTAATTATCCAATTCAAAATAATGTGGAATAATCCTCAATTCCCACCGAGTTATCATCCATGTCTAGGAACAACTATAAAAATCCCCATCATACAATACTCCAATGACCTCAAATTCTAAGACAATTTTGTGGGAACACTGGGAAAATACATCACACAATGTACCTATAATAATATAGTGATTAATGGGATAAATTTCTCCTCTTATACATCACCAAGGATCCATACTATGAATCTTCATCATTCTGATACAATTACACCATGTTGTAGTGGAATCATCACTAAACCTATATGTAGAACCAACCAAAATAAAAAAATATTTGATGAAAAATAATTCAATAGTAATAGGGGAATGTTTTCCTTTTATTAGTGTGATGAAACAACTCCCAATTTACCTCAAAATAGGAGGAAAACATGTGGCCACCAAGTGGTATAAATGAAGGGGGAGAGGATACCTAAATAGACTCTCATAAGTGAACATATGGATGAAGATGTGGGAGATCAAACCTAGAAATTATAGGATTTACACAACTAAAAAAATTAAAAAGGGGTATATTTTGGAATGGAGTTTGGTGTCACAATGAAATTCCATATCTTATTTTTTTGGTTATGGAATGATGAAATATCTTATGATAAAATTTCAAATCCCACATCTACACCTCTACCCCATGGACACCCCTTTTATAGTGTTCCCTAGAAATTCATGGAAAAACTAAATTCATAGGGAAATACCAGTAATCATGTCTCATGGGAAACATTTATGATACATTTTCTGGGATACGGTGAAATAATCCCCCTTAGATATCATTCACAACAAAATTCATCATGATTTGGAACAATGCTCCATCGATATTAAAATTTCAATCATACAAAACCCTAACCAACGTAGCATTACACACCTGTTGTGGCGTTATTCATCCCAAAATATCTGATTTTAATTTTATTTTTCATAAAATACATGTCGCACACACCATTCCCTAACACTCCTTGGTTATGGCATAATCATCCACCTATAATAGAATTTCAACCTTCCAACAAAATTAACTCCTAGAGCCTGCTCCCTATGCCCTAAAAAACCATTAAAATTCTTGAACCCCTGAAAAAAAACTTCCTAATAATTAATCACTCCTAGAATTGAAATATAAGTCTTAATTCTCAAAATAATCATCCAAAGGAGCTTAGAATTAAAATTTCCTTTGAATTTCACCAATATATAATGATGAGGGGTGTTAAAAAATTCCAACCATAGGGAATATCATCTCTAAGAATAATTTTTAAAAATAAAATTATTCAAAATCAACCATAAAAATATATACCCATTTCTCATTTTCAATCATGTCTAACCATGGGTCCCTCATACACATGATGGACTTAGCCAAAATATATTTTCACTAAAAAAACTCACTATAACACACCACAAACATAGATCCTCATCTATGTGATATATCTAATATTGAAAACATTTTCCCTTTCTCAATTACATGCACTAATCGCCAATAAAATATCCCATGATGTGAAAAGATCAAAACTGATAATATCTCACTATGGTACCAAATTCTTAATCTTTAACACCATGCCACTTCCCAAATGACATCATGAGATGCTGATCCAAAACCATCACCTCTACTAAAGAATACTCATTATCTGTTATTGAACATACTAAAAATACCCACCACCATGAATGTAACATCCCATCTTTTTCCAAAGGTACGTATTGTTATTTTTTTGTTTTAATTCCTTAAATGGTTCTTAATTTGAAGACTATGAGGTTAAAGAAGGTCCCATAGGGAATTTGGGGCTCGTTTGAAGATTGGATCACTGAAAAAGGGGAATCATACTCAACCACATGGTTTTTATGCAACTTTAAGGCCTAAGGATCATGGCCATGTGCCAAGATGCAGGTCTTAGATAATGGTAAAATGAACGATTTTCCCACAGTTAGTAAAATTGTGTGCCTTTCTTATGTGGTATGCCTAGTGAAACAGAACCACATGCATCGTTGGAACACGGTTTGGCCAAACCATGTGGCCAAAACATGCGTAGTATAATTTTGAGTGAAATGTCAAATTTTCCCTTAATAAAAGAATTAACCGTAATTTTCCATCTTCTCTACCCTTTCCACTTAGAATTTCTACTTCGTCCCAGTGCAATAAAGTCTCCCTCCACCCCTAGGGAGTTTGAAGTATCTCATTATTTAGTGATATTTTTACTTCACCGTTAGAATCTATAGACTCATCTCAATATGATCTTCCTTACACACCCCTCTATTACATAGTTCCTCCATTATCTGTTGCGCTATTTTGGTGTGATAGATTTTTACCATATTTTGGGGGTTTTGATAAATATCTCTATTTATACTGTTTTAGGTTGAATCAAGCCTTATTACTAGACTTTTGGAATACTATAACCATAAGGTAGGAAATATATTCTTTTTCTATTCATTTTATTCCATTTTGGCATCATTCCATCGCGCCTCTAGCCAGATCCTTCTGATGAAGACCTGTTATAGAATATTAAATTGATTCTAATTTTTTTCTTGTCCATTTTGACCTTATCTTATGAAGAAACCCATTAATAAGGTGTTTTTCTTGCCTATGGACATCACATTGGGTGTTCGCAACCAATATGGATTAATTTTACCATTTTTTAAATGTGGAAAATACATTGGTTGTGTGTGGAACCCTGGATAAATGACTTAAATTGATAAAATTAATTAATAAGGGTGTTGAACCATGAATTGAATTCCTTGATGATTTATATGATTAATTAAAATAATTTGGCCTCTGTATAATTCAATAATCCTTTACATTGTCATAGTTTCTCTATGAAAATCACTTTCCTTGTAATTACATACCTAGGCTTGTGTTGGTAATCCTTGTTCTTTATGGTGATTTCATGTACATTTATTTTCAATGATTACATTTTATTTTATATACCATTTCTTTCCCTTATGCTATGACTTGTGACTTATGTTCTATTCCACATCCTATAATTATTTAATTATTCCATGGTTAAATGTCTTGAATTGTAATGGTAAGTTTAGTCAAGATTTACAACCTGAGATATTGAAATGTCATTGATGACATATTGGTAAGAATCATTATAATTCTATGAACCTTTAGATATATTTCATTGTTTAGAGATTATGACTTATTTTTTATACCTAATTCCATGCTTTCCCTTATTTATGAATTTTTTACTAGCCATTTAAATTGTTCAATGATATTGGATTGTATTTATTTTTTTGATTTAATAGAAGATTGTGGTATTAAGATGATTATTGGATAGCATAATTTATATATATGCCTTTCCATGTGGTGTAATATTTATTTCTTCTGATGTTCATGTCTATGTGGTTCACTTGACACTGGCCGAGATAGAACATGGGTTCTGTATTAAGGACATGTTGATGGAATCCTATTATTGATTGGATAAGACCCTTCACACTGAGGGTGATGCTTTGGATTACCATGAGGGGGCTTCCTGAGTTGTTTATTATAATCATGTGTGATATCAATTCCCTAGGGGAGAAAACATATATGGACACATTGGTAATATAGATACTACATTCCAAGGGTGGTACTTATTCCCCCACATGAGATACCATGGATGATATCACAGTTAACAATCATTACGTTATACAAGGGACACTGTATGCGTCACCTAGGATAGGCTTAGTGATATTGGATTATTAGATGTTCTTGTTGCGATACTTGAGATTTTCTATAGATCGTCTTAGAAAAGAATGATACTCCACCACTGGATTTTATTGATTGTTTGAATTGAATTGATTGATTATAGTGGTGAATTTCTTGTGATGTACTTGTTTCTTATATTTATATTATATCATGAACTTATGATGTTTCATACTTGCTTTACTAGCACTCTTTAATGGTGAAATTTGGAATATACCCCAAGCCAAAGAAAAACCCGAGGAGTATGCCTTTCTTATACTATCATATTTACTTGGGAAATTGTATATATTTTTTTATTTTCATGGGTACCTCAATTTTGACTCCCAGCTGTCACGAACCTAGTTGGGTCGTCATCTAACCCAGCACCCAACCTGGTCTGCAGCAAGGCCCGATGGGCATTACTGATCCCCACAGGCTGGCACAAGTGCCCAAGTATCAAATGAAAGTTTGGGAATGATTTACTCGATAAAAAAATAAAGAAAAGTAAATATAAACTGAATAAAATAGGTAAATAAAAGAAGATGAACTAAACAAACTGGTAGTAAAAAATGAATAAACTAAATAATGAGACATACCTCAAGTGACCTCGTGGGTCACCATAGAACATAACCCACACTAGCTTCAAGAGTGATCCAAAACAATACCATGAAAACTGAAATAATGTAGGCATTCACAGTGAGATGCCTAGTATGAATTCCAGAGTACAACAACTCCCTATTCCCTTACCGTTAAAAAAACCCCAAAACATGATTTTTTGAAAATATGACCCATTAAAATATTTTTTTAAATTTTTTTCAAAATCATGTAACATGTTTATAATATTAAGGAAAACATTTCTCTACCACTACATTTTCAAAATAGAATCCAAACAAGAATTAACATTTCAAAATGAAAGGGAATCAATTAAATGTTAAATATGGTTTAAATGAAATAGGAAACAAGCATGAAACATCATAATTTAAAATAATAACACCAGCACCATGGGAAATCCCTAAGAAACTAGTGTTAGTTGGGGACCTAGGATCCTCATACCTCAATGTAAACATGTCATATGAACCACAATGGTCTGCATTCTCGTTCATGAGCCACTATTTGGGAATAAACCCATAAACTAGTGGTCGCCAATCAACACAAGTATTTAGTTAGTTTTTTAATGTCAATCCTGCTCGATGAAACCGGGATGAACCAATTAGGTATCATCTAGCATACTAGTTCTAGTCCTCCAACCTAGGTACTCTGGGTTTCCTTTGTGCCCAAGTTAAAGTTCACATGCATGTACACCACACCTCCACATTCACACAAAGGACAAACATTTCAATGAAAACACCCCATTTTAAAATAAAAAAATAGAATTTTTAAAACACTCAAGTAAATAAGGAATTAAATTTAGATGTACAGTCCTAGGGGACCTACCACAAGGGGGAACTAATCCATCTACTTTGGCTCTTAGAACTTTGTAACTAAAATTTGTTTCTCCCTCTCTAAGCATATGATCCTTCACATACGTGCAATGGAACCTAACCCCTATGCATACATTTGCATGGCCCATGAACAGGTACAAGGGATCCTTACAAGTATTTTTATACGCAAATACTAGTCTCCAATCACCTACGTATGAATTTTTATATATACACATAGGCACACTTATCCCCATACATGCACATTCAATTACATGGATGAATATACATGTAATGGGAGAACCTAAATGTATATATTTACTTAGGAACATGTAGGTGAGTCACCTTAGATATGGATACTGGAAACCATAGAGAAGGTACTGCACACTATATATATAAGTTAATAAATCAATCAATCACTTAATAAAACATTTTCAAGATTCCTAAAAACACTTTACCACAAAAAGATGCTCAAATTCTTCTCCTTAAAATACAATATACAATAAAAACATTTGAAAATACATTTCACACTACTTATATAACTTATAGAACCAATTTGGAAACATTAGAAGTAATTCACATAACCAATTTAACTGATTCCAAGGGTCACACACATTTTAAATCCATACTCACATCAAATAAATTTAATAAAATGATTTATGCCACTTTCAAAATTCAATAACACATTTAAGGTTCACAACAAAGAATCCAACAAAAAAAAAACAATTTTCTCTTGAAAATATACTTTCAACACGATTGCACCTTTAAATATCTTTGAAAGTATTATTTTCACCTTTTACATAAGGAATTTTATATATTTAAGAAATTCCATAATGAAGAACACATGAAATATAAACAATTTTCTTTGGAAAACTCATTTTCATCACATGGGAATCACAACACCTTTCTAGATCATGTTTCTCAACACATAATTAATCCATAGAACTCATTTAAATAATAAATAAGGTTATCAAAACTCATATAATAATGTAAAATTATGGAACTACCTACCTATCATTAATAATATTTTTTAAAAAAGGTTGGAAATCCCAATTGGACCTTAACCATTCCACAGGAAACCCTAGGAAGCCAAAATATACCCAAAAACCTCAATATTTGACCCTAAAAGAACCCCATGAAGGAGAAGAAAACCCTAGAATGAATGGGGGTTTACCCGAGGGGTTGGATACCCGAAGGAGGAGGTGCGGCGGGGTTGCATGAGGGAGGGTGGTGGGTTCGAAGTTACTGGAGGAGGAGGCCGGTGGATTCACATTTACTGGAGGAGGATGTCAGCCGAGAAGAGTGGGGACCCACTGGAAGGAGAGCTGGCCAGGGGGAGCGAAATGATTGAAAATGGGGTGGGTAGTGTGATGTGGATGGAGGGTGGGATGGGCAGCATAACGGCATGGAGAGGGAGGAAGGAGGGCTGGGGCATGACGACATGAAGAGGGGGGAGGGTTAGGGTGCGACCGAGAGAGGGAAGAAGAAGGGAAGGGAAGAAAAAACCCCTTACCCAAAATATATATATATATATATATATATATATATATATATTAAATCCCTAATAATAATAATAGTAATAATAATAATAATAATAATAACCATCATAATAATAATATTAATAATCATAATAAAAATATTAGCAAAAACAATAATAACAGTAACTTCATAAAATATTAACAACAACAACAAAAATAATAATAATCTTCAATAATATTACCATTAATATTATTATAAAACAATTCTTATTTTTATTATTTTTATTTTTTTATTTTATTTTCATATTATTATTAATTTCGTTAATTAATTACTATTTTTTTGAATACCGTGTAGGGAGCACAGTGACCTAGGTGAAACCCCACAGTTTCGACCATGCTCCGCCTATGCACTGGACACTGACAAGACTAAAACACTCACTTATCAGCAAAAACACAATATTCCAACTGAGACTCTTCCAAAACCATGACAAATTCATATGAAACATCAAACCCGTCACACCTGGTCCCTAAACAAAAACAACCGAGACCTGACCCAGATCAGTAACAAGGATAAATTAAAACTCAGGTGTGACAATTCTCCCCACCATAAATATTTCCATCCCCATAAATCCATCCCAATATTGTTTAGATAATGGAACCGGTACACCCTCTTCGCTCAAAGAGGTTCCCAACAAACAACAAACAACAAACAATAGAGAAGAAAGGACACTATCAACAAGGGGTAAGGACCAACCAATTGAACTTAGAGACCCAAAATGAAATCCCTGCTATGTGTCACCCACCCCTAAAAGTGAAGGAACCTCCAGTTGATCAATCAATGGAAATGATCTTTTCAGTGTATACAATCCAACACCCTGAGACAAGCACTTTAAACATTCCCAAGAGCTCATGAAGTCCACCTGAAATGAAAAACGAATCCTAATTTCTGACATAGGGAGGACTGAAATACTCCCCACCATAAGAAACAACCTACCCCCGAGGCAGAACCAGGACACTAACATGGGGAGGCCCGAAAAGACTACCAACTATGAAAACTGTTTAGATTATTCAAACTCAAATACTTCTCTGTACGCACCAAGAACCCCCACCATGAGGGGAGGGGTGGGAAGGGGGGCATCTAATGGACTAAAATTACCACCATTAACACATCCCAATGGTTTATTTCCCCCGAAAAAACACAAACCCAACTAATCTCAATTTATATGAAATGTCCATGACGGGGCCATTAAAAGAATACCCACACTTGGTGGAACACAACCACCAGGATTCTAAGGAAACAAGGAGACTATACCGTCTTATAACCAATGAGAAACTCTTATAGCCAAATGGGTCATAACGTGGAAATGAGGTCCTCCCACCTCCTTCCACTAAATAGGAAAAATTAAAACAAACTACACAAGAGGCTTAAACTATCTCCACTTCCCACACTGAGAAAAAAACTCAGATCCAAACCTTTCACACCATTTGGGGTTCTCCTAACTACGTGCCATCTTTACTCTGAGACCTATGGCCAGAGCACTAATGATTTAATCATCTCTTACCTTGCAATCAATCTTCAACCCCACCCCCAAACAAAACATCTCATTGTGATTCTACAAGCGACCATACCATGAACTAAACAAAACCATCAAACAAAACACTCTTCAGCATCCATTTTTTCCACATAGCACTTCACCAAGATAAAGGCTTATAATATGAGTTATAATCACGCCTCTTTACATTGAATAATAAAATTTTAGAGGATTGACACACAAAATACACCTTCCTCTAAAATAGAGGACATCATGATTTCTTGAAGGAAACACTCTCTTATTATAACTAAGGTTCATAGAAGGGTGTGAAACCTTCACCTCTTCCATCGATCGAGAACACAACACTGCAAAGTTTCACCAAACATGACCCTTGAAACCACCAGAGAAATTTTAAAGAGAGGGATCTTAACCTGACTCCCTAACAGCATATGATTACTGAAAGGGTCCATAAACAACTCTTATAACTAGATTCTCCTAATGGGAGGCTTAACATGATCTACTACTTAGAAGAAACCAAAAAAAGACCCAAAGACCCTTTTAAAACATAATTCTGCACCAACTACTCCATACTACTTCAAATTCTCCTCAATGGAATTTCTTTCACCGCCTCCAGTCAGGTCATACAGACTCAATGGTGTCAAACTCCATAGTCCACAACCTAGGAAACACAAGAGACCAATGTTTCTTCTAACTCCTCTCACATCTGCTCTCCCATTGTGAGAGGATCCACTAGACCAAAAATATATAGGTTGATTCATATTCCAATGTACAAGAAGAAGAAGGTTATTACACTGATAAAATGGAGGATCTACCCATGGAGAATCACTCGTGGCCGCACTTCAACCGTGCAATGACTCTTTATGGGGGCATATAGTAGCTAATGTGGAGACCCAAGAACTGAAAAAACGATTACATTGGCCAAAAATGACACAAACTATCACTAGAACACACAAAGGGATCCACCACTAAGGCTCCCCAAAGAACTCCTTGAAAAATACCACTAACCAACATCAACAAATTATCGAAGAAACACAAGATGGAAACATTACTCAAACAAGAACTCACTTTCAAATCTTAAAAATCAATTTCAAAACATATCATTTCACTGAAAATACTTTTCATTAGTTTATAAAATACCATTTAAAACATATTTACAAAAACAACTTTAACATAATTAATTATTTCCTAACAATTAATTTTCAATAAACCACATTTTTAAATAGTGAAAATCTAATCCCGGTAAACACAACCCCATTTATCAAAACCATCTTCCATTTTAAAAATCTAGTCCCCACAATTTTCAAACAAGAGTTTTCAAAATGATTTTCCAAAACCCATAAATATAGCAGGCAAATTTAAATGAATCTAGCATCGATGGGTGACTTGGACATATGGTTAGTGGCCATATGCTAATCACACCACCATCATAGAGAGTGTTCTAGGAAAATATCTATGGCTCCGCATGGATCTTCAGATCATGAAATCTCACAATGACTATTGGAATACACCCATTTATTTTCCCAAATAGCGGAAAACCACAAAGACCAAAAGACTCAGATGAAACATGACTTCCCTTGGTGACATGGGTCCCATCACAAGGTGTGCTAACCAGGCACTA
Source organism: Viscum album (assembly GCA_963277665.1). NCBI lineage: Eukaryota > Viridiplantae > Streptophyta > Magnoliopsida > Santalales > Viscaceae > Viscum > Viscum album. Next base: position 40,624,176 of record OY728150.1, read on the forward strand.
CACTCATGACCATAATTCTATGTTCTGAAAATACTAGCCCTAATCTAACCAGACTCTTTCTAAGAAACAAGACCCAAAAGAGTGAACCTCCTTTGATTCCATTTTTTCAAGAACTAAGTTGGGTCATCATCCAACCTGACAACCAACCTAGTCTTCGGCAAGGCTCGAGGGGCGTTCCAGATCCCCACGGGCTGCAACAAGTTCTCGGGTATCAAATGAATGTTTTGGAATGATTTACCCGATAACAAAAGATAGATAAGTAAATATAAACTGAACAAAACAGGTAAATAAAATAAGATGAACTGAAAAATCTGGTAGTCGAAAAAGGAATAAACTAAGTAACGAGACATACCTCAAGTGACATTGTGGTTCACCATGGAACATAAATCACACTCTCTGGAAGAGAGATCCAAAACTAGACCCTAAAAACTGAAAAGATAAAGTAGGCATGACCACTGAGATTCCCAATAAGAATTATAGAGTACAACATCACCCTATTCCCTTACTGTTAAAAAGAACCCCAAAACATGCTAGTTTGAAAATAAGACCCATTAAAATATTTTTTAAATTATTTTCAAAATCAAGTAACAAGTTTACATTTTTATGGAAAACATTTTTCTACCACTTCATTTTCAAAATATAATCCAAACATGAATTAAAATTCTAAAATGGAAGGGAATCAACTTAAAATTTAAATATAGTTTTCATGAAAGAGGAAACAAGCATGAAATAGCTAAATTGAAAATCATAACACAAGCACTAGGGGGAATACCTAAGCATCTAGTGTTAGTTGGGGACATATAATCCTCGTACCTTAGTGTAAAAATGACATATAAACTTCAATAGTCTACGCTATCATGCATGAGACACTAGAAGGGAACACACCCACAACCTATTAGTCTCCAATCATCACAATTATTTGGTTAGAGCTGTAATGTCAATCCTGCTCGATGAAACTAGGATAAACCACTTACGTATCACCTAGCGTACTAGTCCTAGTACGCACAACAAGGTACCTGGGGTTTCCCTTGTGCTCATGTTAAAGTTCACATGCATGGATAACACACCTTAACATTCACACAAAGGACACAAATTTCAATTAAAACATCCATCTTTACAAAACATCACCTTTTTCACTTTACGCACACCATAGAAAATACCTTTTTCAAATACCTTTTCCATCACTTACAATGTTCCCAAATTCATTTTTTTTAAAAAAACATACCAAAATCCGTATTCATTTAAACCCACTTCCACAACTAATATACACACCAACATTATGAGAAATACCCACCACCACCCAAAACCATTTTAGAAACTAATTTTAATCATTTAAAATGTTAAGAATTATAAAACAATCTTGGGATCATATTTTAATGGAAAATACACATGTCAATACATAAAGAGAACCTAAAAAATGAATGAGATACCAACAACAAGCATCAATATAATTTTCATAGCATGCATATACTATTTAATATAAGAAAATAAACTTCTTAAAACACTCAATAAATGAAGGAATTCAATTTAAAGTTATAGGTATAGGGGATCTACCTCAAGGTGGAACCACACCATCCACTTCGACTCTTGGAAATTTATAACTTAAAGTTAATGCTCCCCCACTAAGCTTATATGTCTTCACATACATTCAAGGACACCTATCCCCAATGCATACATTCACATGGCCCATGAACATGTGCAAGGGGATCCTTACAGGTATGTTTATACGCATATACTCATCTCCACTCATCTGCTTATGCATTTTTATGTATACACATAGGCACACCTAGCACCATACATTTAAATTCAATTACATGGATGAATATACATGTAATGGGGGAACCTACATGTATATATTTACTTACCTATGCTCACACAGGAGAGTTTCCATAGATCTGGTGAATCGAAACCACATAGAAGGGACCACACACTACACATATAAGTTAATAAATCAATCAAACACTTAATAAAACATTTCGAAGATTCCTAACATGACTTTACCCCAAAACACACTCAAATTATTATCCTCAAAATCAAACGCACACTAAAACCATCTAAAAATACATTAGTCGCTACCTACATAACTCATAAAACCCATTTAAAAGTATTGGAAGAAATTCACATAATCAATTTAACTGATTCCAATGGTTATTCCCTTTTCAAATCCATTCTCCCTTCAAACCCATTTTATAATACGCTTCACGTCACTTTAACAATTCAAAAACGCATTTAAGGTTCACAATAAAGAATCCAACAAGAAAAAAAACAAATTTCTCTTGAAAAATAAACATTCAACGCAATTGCACCTTAAAATCTCTTATAAAATATGATTTGCACCTTCTACGCAAGGCATATAAAATATTTATGAAATTCCATAGTGAATCACCAGTGAAACATAAACACTTTTCTTTAGAAAACTCATTTTCATCACATGTGCATCACAAAACCTTTCCAAATCATGTTTTTCACATTATAATTAATCCATAGAACTCATTTAAATGATCAAGAAAGTGAGAAAAACTCATCCAATAATGTAAAATCATGTAAAAACATACCTCTCATGAATAATAATCTGAAACAAAGGTGATAAATCCCAATTGCACCTTGACTGCGCCATAGAAAACCCTAGAAAGCCAAAATATAACCAAAAACCAAAAAATTATACCCTAAACGAATAAAATGAAGGTAATGAAAACCATATAATGAATTGGGGTTTACCTGTAGGGGCTTCTATCATAAGGAGGAGGTGTGGCGTGGTTGTACACAAGAGGTCAGTGGGTTCGTGGTCGCCAGAGGAGGAGGCCAGTGGGTTTGCGGTCACTGGCGGAGGAGAACAGGTGAGAAGAGGGGGGATGCTCCAGAATGAGAGCTATCTAGGGGGTTAGTGAGACGATATAGTAGAGGGTGAGGAAAAAACAATGTAGATGGAGGTTGTAATGGGTGTCTTAATGACATGTAGAGGGAGGTAGGAGGGATGATGAGCAACAAAATGAAGAGGGGGGAGGGTTGGTGCTCGACTAGGAGAGGGTTGAAGAAGGGAAGGGAAGGAAAAAGAGAGAGAGAAAAACCCTAACCCAAAAAATTAATAATATATATATTAAATTCCTAAAAATAATAATAATAATAACCATCATAATAATAATATTAATAATCATAATAATAATTTTATAAATAACAAAAAAAAATTGTTACTTTATAAAATATTAACAACAACAATAATAATAATAATAATAATAACAACAATAACAATCCTCATTAATATTAACATTGATATTATTATAAAACAATTCTTAATTTTCTATTTATTTTTATTATTTTAATTTTATTTTCATTTTATTAATCATTTCATTAACTAATTATTATTATATTTTCAATACTGGGTAGGGAGCACGGTAACTTGGGCGAAACCACATGGTTTCGACTATGCTCCACCCGTGTGCTGGATGCTGATAAGAAAAAAACAATCACTTATCAGAAAAAACACAATATTCCAACCAGGACTCAGCCCGAACCATGAAAAAGTCATCTGAAACTTCAAACCTATCACACTCGGTCCTCAAAAAAAACTACTGAGGCCTGACCTGATATGAGACCAAGTCTAAATTAAAACATGGGTGTGACACCGGCTTAGGTTGATGTAGGTGGTATGGGATGGGTATCCACTTAGGAACACAGAATACAGTTTTCATGAATATTTATTTATTGTTCCACATTCACTATATTTGTCACACTGTTGTCTAATTATAACATGAAATGGAAAGTTCTAGCCACTGTGGGGACCTACCTACTTACATTATATATCACACACTTCTCGAGCACTGTTTTTTACCCGAGTATACTTTATGGTCCCAAGTACGGATAAAGTAAAGTGTGCATATTCTAACACTTTATTTAATGCTGATTAGGATGGAACTTTTTGGGAAAAGGACTAAACCTATGCTTGAGATACTGTGTGGTAGTTTTTGGATTTATTTTAGTAGTTTTTTATAGCAGGTAGTATATTCGTTCACCCATGTCCCGCTTTAATCTCACTTTTTTATAGTCTCTTTAAATTCCACAATTAATAAAAATTATCATCTTCTGCTAGTTGTTACTTATACTATTATTCTTATTCATTTACTTCCACTATTATCTTCTTTTATCAATATGCTTCCACTACTTTTTTATGCAGTTACTACTATGAATACTGGACCTATGAGGGAATAGTCTCCCCAGAGACACATCACATGCCCTCCCTTCCAGCCATAAGCCTCTTTCATTATGGTAGAAGCGCTTGAGGTTATGTGGCCAACTGGGATCAGGGCACAGTTCAGTGTCATTCAGGTCTGGGATGCTACAAAGTGGTACCAGAGCTCCTTTTTCCTTTTTCTTACTACTTGGGTTAGATAGGATATTAGTAAACTGGGATTCGAACTTGACCCTATGCTTGGACTTAGCTAACCCATGTATAGAGAGCACCCAAATTACATAGGTTGGGATTTGTGTTATTTATTATTCCATTGATGGTTGATACAAATTTTTCATTGGGTGATGCACTTGTTTTGTGTTGATATAGATATTGGAAAGATTGATATGATAATTCTATTACGTCATCTAGATGATATGAGGGAATTATATTACATTTGTCATATTAGGAACTATAGGAAATGAATTGAAATGAATATTTCCATGCCACATGTACCGTTAGTGTGAATCTTCCTATTTGAATGTGATTGTTGATGTGACTTGATCTGCTGGGATTTTTAGTTCCTAAATTGTTAAAATTATTGAATTTTTATAGTTTCTTATGAAAGATATTGTTTAAAATTGGATTATGTGGATGCCCAATTTCAATTTAAAGGTGTACGAGACCTTAGAAATTAGAATGGTGATCCACCTATTTCAATCTGTGTAAGAAGGAAATTAATTGATTAAAATAATTAAAGATAAAATCACCTTTGACAATTAAATTGACCTTACCTTATTAATGGGAAGTAGTCCAAGTATCATGTGATACTTTTGAGGTCACTTATTCCTATCTACACCTGGATCTTAGAGCAGGTTGTTAGTGTGTTATAATCAAAGCTAGTCCATATACTTATCCTATTTATCGCTTTCCTTATCTACTGTGACATGTTTCAGGGAGGCCTTACACCTATCGCTTCTTACTACTATCTTATCTTCTTTTCCTATCTATTATATGAATCTTTTATAAGGTGTGAATTTTGGAATTTTAGATTTATACTACCTCAATGCCCTCATCTTGTATGCCAAGAGAGTGGCAATGAGAACACTCTAGAGGAGGTGGGCCCTGAGCCCCCCATTTTACCTTATGTAGTGCATCCGAAGGAACCACCTACTGATCTTCCACTAAAAGATGAATATTAGTTCATGGATTTTTTTCTCTGGTTCATGCTATCAATTTAGGGTTCTCTCAATCCTACCCCTACTATGGCCAACCTTACACGGGACTTTCAGTAGCAACATCCTCACACTATCCTAGGGGATGGAGATCCTCTTGCTATAGAGTCATGGATAGAAGCTATGATATCCATCTTTGACCATATTGAGATGCCTACATAGAATAGGGTCATGATTACCTCTTATATGTTGTGTTACTTTAACAATCTTTGGTGGGATTTCATCTATCAGTCTGAGTGTTACCATGAAATGGTTTGGTCAGACATCCTGATATCTTATGATGATCATTTTTTATGTAGAATCTGGGATAGGATCATTCCAGATATTTCATGCATCTTCATTAGGGATCCATGACTATTCTATAGAATTATACTTGTTTCACCAACCATCGATGTTTTTCTCCAAATATGACCAGTGATGAGTTGAATACTACGAGGCACTTTGAGGATAGGCATGGTTTTGCTATCCATTCACAGGTGAACATATTTTAGTTGACTACTGCTATAGATATAGTTAAACATACCCTTATTATGGAACAAAATATTAGAGAAGTTGGTCTTGTGAGCCAAGGAAGTTTAGTTCCAATATAAGGTAACGATTCTTCAGGAATTAGGAAGCACTAATTTGAGGGTGCATGTGGGGGTGTTTCCAGCCAGGTGGAACATAATGATATATCTATAGTATGTCACTGGGGTGGTTGTATATACTATAAAAATCCTCAGTTCATGAGTAACCTGATATAATACCAATATTACAGTAGGATGGGTCATCATCAACGCTTCTACCATTCTTTTCCTCTAGTATCCAGTTATTGGGGATCCGTACCAGCACCTCTATCAGGTACCAGATCTATGAAACCATGTTAGGATAGAATTTGGTATTCTACATGCTGATTAGGATGAGGTAATGGTATTTGTGTCTAAGGAAGTTGGGGGCCAAATATTATGTGTTAGCAGAGTGGATCTTCATAGGTTAGTCAGGCCACATCTCAAGGCTGGGGTTCAGGTCATATATATGCAGTACATCCAGCACTAGAGGAGCAGAGTCCAATGAAATCTACAGTCAGAGATACAATTCTAGTAGACTCTACTTTAGTTTTCCCCCTTTTTTGATAATAGTGCATCATACTCGTTTATATCTGATGTGACTGTTCAAATTTTGGGTCTTTCTATCGAGTAATTTTGCGATGTTATATCTCTCGACACTCCGTTATGGGTCATAATAGAGTGAATATGTTAGTTTCAGGAGTTCCCCCTTGATATATGTGGGTATCATTACTTCTAGAATTTCTTAATCCTAGAGATAACCGACTTTTACATTATTCTCGACATGGATTGGATAGTTCTTTATCATACCCAAGTATATTGTTATCACCATTGAGTGTCTTTTACATCACTGGATGGAAATAAATACGTAAATAAATGAGAATGGGATATTCAGGTAGATGAATCTAGACCAAATAGGAATAGTATTGTTATAGTTACATCTGAATTTGAAAGTCTCTTCATGAGTTATCTGGGGATTCAGCTAGCAAAATTCCCTTAAATTGTGGATCAGTTCAGGGACATCTTCCTTAATGATTTCTCAAGATTACCTCTTATGAGAGAGGTTGATTTATCTATATATATAGTTCCATTTTTTGCACCATTTTCTATTCTTCTTTATAGGATGAAACCTATAGAGCTCCATGAACTCAAAAGGAAGCTTAAAGACATCAAGTCTAAGGGTTATATCATACCCATAATATCTCCATGGGGTTATCCTATCCTTTTCTACAAAATGTGGATGGTACCCTATTATTTTGTGGTGATTATAGATTTTTGAACAAACTTATAGGGAATAAACATTATCCATTGCCTCTCATAGAAGAACTTTTCGACCATCTATGAAGAAAAACTATTTTCTCTAAGAACAATTTATGGTCAGGCTATCATTAGGTTCATGTGAGACCATAAGATATACCACATAATAAATTCTAGAGCTATTACGACTTATATGAGTATTTGGTTATGTTGTTTGGTCTAAAAAATGCACTGATAGTCTTTATGGATTTGATGAATCAGTTTTCCACCCATATCTTGATTCATTTATGGTAGTCTCCACAGATGATGTCTTGGTGTATTCACACTTTAGACATGACCATGAAACCCATCTTGAGATCATGATGAGTACACTGAGAGTGAACCAGCTATATATGAACCTCTATAAATTCAACTTTTGGATCAGTGAGGTTTACTGCTCAGTTAATATCATATTTGAGGTAGAAGTATCAATTGACCCTGAGAAGGTGAGCATTGTGGTATTCTAAGAGCATCCTAAGAATGTGTTTGAAATACGCAGCTTCTTGGGGCTTGATGGCTATTATAGGTGATTCATTCAAGACTTCTCTATGATTGGAAGAGCCTATAAAGACCTTGAATAAGAAGAGTTTATAGCTCCTATGTGTCTAAATATTATGAAAAATATTTTCAAGATTTAGTAGGAAGACTCAATTCAGATCCAATTCTGATTTTACCAGATCCAGGAAGAATTTATATAGTCTATTGCATTGTTTTGGGAATCAAAGTAGGTGTGGTTATGATGCAAGGTGAATGAGTTGTGGCTTATGGATCCCATAAACTAAGGCCTCATGAGTGGAACTATCCTACGCATGACCTCTATATAGGAGATGTGGTTCATTATATTTGATTTTGGAAGCACTATCTATTGGGTGAGAGATTCATTGTTTACACAGAATATAAAATCTTGAAATATATCTCAACTCAGTGGGAAATGAATTGGAGGAAGCATGGGTGGGTGGAATATCTACAGTTGTTTGATTTTGAGTATTCCTATAGCCCAAGAAAGGGTAAGGTCATGGTTGATTCATTGATCCGCAAGACTCAGACACAAGTTGTTCAAGTGGCCAACAATGAGTGGAAAATGATGGAAATATTTTCTAAGTTTCATTTGGAGGTTTAAGTGTAGCATGTGCATCCAGTTTTATTAGATATTTCATTGAAATATTCTCTTATAGAATGGTTTTGGGTGAGTCAGTTGTTAGATTTTGAGGGACTCATTCTAAGGAAGAGTATCACAAGAGAGAACCCGCCTCCTGGTTGGTTTGTTGATGGTAGTGAAACCCTACTCTATTGTGGCCACATATCAGTCCCTTCTGATATACGAGAAGAGATTATGAGGGAATATAATGCCTCTATATGGTCTTTTCTTCCTGGGATTTAAAAATTCTACCGATATATACATCTTTAGTACTAGTGGCCATGTTTAAAGAGAAAGATACCCGAATTCATCACTCAATACTCCACCTATCAGCTGGTGAAGGAAAAGCACTAGGAACCTTTTGGTCATATAAATCATCTTTTCATTCCTAAGAGTAAATGTAATTAAGTCACCATGGACTTTGTGATAGGCATTCTGAGATCTTTTTAATGAATAGATACAATATGAGTGATCGTCGATAGGTGGACCAAATTCATGTAGTTCTTACTAATATGAGATTCATACTCTTTTGATGAGATATGAAGGATTTATATCAAAGAGATATTACAACTTCATGTTATAACCCATTCTATCATTTTGATGGAATCACGTGCTCGATGGGTTATGACCCGATGCGCTGGGGGAGTTTCTTTTTCTTTCTAGGAGAGGGATTCCTGGGTGGTTTTTTATACTCCTGAGTGATTCTGGTTCTCTTTGGGAGCGACCATTTACAAACTCATTAGAAATATGGCTACACCATTCCTTGGGTGATACTTAGTCCCCTACGTGAGATACTTGGGACAGGCTTAGAGTTATCATTCCTCAAGTGATACTGGGGACACCATATGGGTTGCCTAGGATTGAATCAATGGAACTGGATTATCAGATGTTCTCATTGTGATACTTGGGATTATTTCTAGATAACCTTTTACAGGCATGAGACTCCACCACTGGATTTAATGGATTGTTATAATCACATTGATTGATTATAGTGGTTAAATACTTGTGTTATACTTGTTAATTATATTTTTATTAGAGCATGCACTTCTAATGTTTTTCCATGATTTCATATAAAACATGACTAGTGACATGTGTACTATACCTAGAGCCAAAGCATAATCTTTGGGGTATTCCTTTCATGATATTTTCTACTTACTTGGGCCGTTGTAAACATTTTCTTCTTTTCCCAGGTTCCTTTATTCCAACTCTTGGCTTAGGCAGATATAGGTGGTATGGGATGGGTTTCCACTTAGAAACCTAGAACAAGGTTTACATGCTAATTTATTTATTGCTTCACATTTAATATATCTAGAATACTTTTTTCAATTTAGATCATGAAATTGAAAGGTCTAACTACTGTGGGTGCCAGCCTACTAAGATTTTATCCAAAACCCTTCTCGGGCACCATTTGATACCCAGGAAATCTTTATAATCACAATTATGGATAAAGGGAAGTGTTCTTCTTTAGACTCTTGATTTTTTGCAGCTTAGGATGGATCTTTGGGGGTAGAGGACCGATCGTATGTTGAAGATTCTATGTAACATTTTTTGGATTTATTTTGGTAGTTTTGTATATAATGTTGTATATTCTTTCACCACAATCCCCATGCACTCCCACTTTTGTATAATCATGAAATAACATTATTATTAATTATTATTTTCTTCCTATGGTTGATTTATTATATGAATATTCTTATTATTTTAATTATGTTTCTGTATTCTTGTATCAATATGATTCTTCTAGTTATTTTATATTGTTTACATCTATGCATACTGTATTAATGAGGGCATAGTCTTCCAACAGACACATCCATGAGCCTCAATACTAGTCAGAAGCCTCCGATATTCTAGGAAATGTTCTTGAGGTTATGTATCCATCCAAGATCAAGGCATAGTTTAGTGGGACTTGGGTATGGGATGATACAATGAATGGTTTTCTAAATTTGGTTTAACTCTTGTACCTGACTCTAAAATCACCCACATATTGTTCGTTATTTTCATCTCTATAGATTAATATGTTGATCACCACTCACATGATGTGAGGGTATATTTTAAATATCAATGGAATGATTCCTAAAATTATATTTTCTATACCGCGATCCCATTAATACAACCGCACCAAAATTCAAATATCACATTGGTAATTTTCATAAGTGATCCTTTCTACTCAATACCTAAAAACCTAAACCCACAAGATACACCCTCAGGTCCTATGATCTCAATATATCTTCAAACATCTAACTCAAAACCCAAGTGACCCTCGATGGACACTCCTAATTGGCAAGACATGTTTTCCCTTAAGAGTATATTAACCTTATCTATAGAACCAGTGAAAATTAATCTTAGTATAACTTGAATACTTTTTTAAAAATTCTCAAGCACACCCAATTCTATACCTTATATCTCCCATAGAAGGCTTAGTAGTCTCTACAAAATATCCAGGATAATCAACAACTCAAAAAATACAATCAACCTCACCATAGATTTTATCACATTTATAATGGGTATCACATGTTCCACTATGAACCTGTTATGATTTCCACTAACACTCAAATAACATTCTTATCTTTATATAATTGCAAATATATATTGAGTTTATAAGATTCACTACAATCCCATTCCCGTGTTATCTTCACCAGCTACTATCCATTAGTGATTTCTTGTAACTATACACAAGGCTTGAGGAAAAAATGCCTGCCACGATTTCTCGTAAATATCAAGATACTCACCCGAGGGTAAACCATGAATGACCCAATCATTAATATCAGACTATTATCCATAAAAAACCTAGGGTTCCTCAATCCACCCATAACTAAACCCATTGGCATTCCTAAACAGGATATTTTGAGAATTTTACATCTCTAAACTACTCTAACCTACATGAAATGCATGGATTTTGCACTCCTAATACATCAAAATGAATTCAATTATAGTTTCTTGATTGAATCCCTGATCCAAAAAATATCTACTCAATTATTCATGGACAAAATTTCCCTCAGAAATATCTCGTAGTGCCTCAACCCCCATCATACCCAATGTAATGCTAAAGAAATATTGAATAGTCAGTACCATTCTAAACATGATATTATTTATCATTAGAGAGTCTCACCATGTTCCTATCCTCTGAGACCATATTATACTATGCACCTAACTAAAAAAGAAACACTCTCACAGTCACCAATTATGAAAAATTAGGATCAACTAACCCATACCATCAAACCATAACCAATCTACCTAATTATCATACCTACAAGCATCACCTCATCTAATGGAATCTCTAAACAAATCAAGGCACAACATAAATCATCTTTATACCATAGAGGGTCTATCATCATCAAAAACCTCTATACATACATAACTCTATAACATTGTAACTCATCTCTAAATCCTATCATAAGAGATATCATACCATGACCTATACACTATGGAGTTGTAATTTACCATAGGAATAACTAAAAAGAGCACAATATTAATAATAGAACCCAAAAAACAATCAATATTATCTTAATTAATTATGTTTCCACCAATAAGTTATTTTGGGAAGACACCAAATAAATTATTATTGATTATTTAATTAATTAAAACCTATTTTCTCAAAAAAAAAATCCTCAAAAATTTCATTTTAACAATTTTCTAAAACTATTTTCCATTTTTTGAAATCCATTTTATTTCTATAAGGATTAATATATATTTTCATGATAATCACATTTATAATAATAAAACATCAACACACACCTCTCTTGACACCCTAGGGTAAGAAAAACAATAATAAATAACAATTTCATCCAGAAAAACATTATTGATTATACACCTTGATCAAAATAGTTAAACACTGTGAATAGAAATACCATCACTATTTACTTTGACTTCTATCATACATGAGTTAACTACTCTAGTACATAATTTATGTATCAAGTTTTGAAACTATCCTTACTATAACTACCATACCCAAATAATAATTCAACCAAAAAAATACTTTAATACCATTTTTTTATTCCCTAACTAGAATCACACAAATGATACCCTAGACAGAGTGCCACAAGAACATAGGCACACACCATATAATATAGGTTGTCAAATAGTAGTGAAATTCCATAACCAATGCAGTGATTATATAATCATGGAACCATAACATAAAACAATAGGTAAATAATAAAATCACCGTACTACATCAAAGTAGTTTCATGGGATTGTAGCTAAAGGCCAATAATAAATAACAAATAATACCCATATTATATGACATAAGTGACACCAATTCTCAACATTCATAAATAAACAAAGTGATTTTATACTAGGTTAAATAATAAAAAATAAAAAAATAATGGAGTCTCAACTATAAAACTGGAGTCCCCCCTTGGACTAGTTTCGCCCACCCATCTGGATACTCTAGATAGATCCCTCACACAACATGTCACCTCAAAGTAAAATATAAGGTTTTAACACATACTCGGTTTCTCATATAGGGTTAAGGGATACAAATAAGTAGGTAGATACCAAGAAATCCCTTATGTATTCCATTATATTTGGTGTATGAATGAATAGAAAAAAAATTATACTGTAAGATAAAACATAAAATAAGTCAAGTTAGTTCATCGTGTGCAAACCATACTATCATGATACCATACCTTACCTCATTTGATCAATGTTAAAAAATATGTTATATTAGAAAAAAACTTGGACCCATGCCTTATATCATAGGGGAATGACATATAATTTAGTCTTAAACACCCTCTATCACTTTGGGTAGGGTCTCCTACCTGTCTTAATCTCATATTCTTCCTCCTAACACCACCCTCTCACTCATGGTGATCTTTAACACAACAAACCATACCGCATATCATACCACTACCCTCTCACTCAGGGTGATGTCTCATACCACATCTCATACCATATCACATACCACTACCCTATAACTCGATGTGATGTCACATAACATATCATATACTGCATCCCAAACCATTAGCCTCTGACTTACAATGATCTCATATCATATATCATGTATCACATCTCTTACCTCTACCAACCCACTATGTGTGAGATCTCGGACACTATCATAGATCACATCTCATACATCCACCCTCTCACTTAGGGTGAGGTATAATTCCATATCCTGCATCACATCACATACCACCACCCTCTCACTCAAGGTGAGGTCTCATCAATAATTTATAACATATTCGAATATTAAAAAATTAAAAATAATATAGGAATGATCTATATTCTATCCTTAATCTATCCAAATATCCATCCAAACTTAGCTATTTGCTAGAGGTTAGCACATACAACTCAACATTAATACCCCGTCCAACCTCATTATCGCTAGAAATTAACGTGATATATACATATATAATGTTTATGATGATATAAGGCCCAAGTATTTACCAAACTCACATGGTTGAACCATAGGACATAACAACAAATACAAAACATTAAGATTCTCCCACAGGACACACATTGCACTGAAATGGCCCTTAGAAACATATTTTAAACACTAACTCCAAACCCTAACATATATCTAGTACCCAAATACACCATGAGGTATTACATTGGAAACTCAACCACCTTATCATCACTATACAACCCTCAAAAATTTTAATCTATCGATTCAAGCTTATCTTAGATTCCATTTTCACACACTCAAGATCCAAATGTTCATTAGATCCCATTCCCCCCCTTTGCCTCCACTAATTGATATTAGAAATTATATAGAGTTTGATTTCCCTTTTACAAGATCCAATAACCAAGATATTCCAATACTAATGTTTCACCATAGTTAGTAGGATTATCCCAATCACCCCACTTCTCTCTCTCGATATGTTCTAATGTTCCAAGCATATTATAACTTAATTTACCATATAATTCTCATGGATGAAAAAAATCCGTCAATTTCTCGATGTATAACCTTATGGAAACCACTCAACTAGATAACTAAGGCTCAACTTTTCCCCTTTAAAGGATACCCCAATCAATCCCAATGTAGACACTTGAAATAAAATCCAATAAACATATGGTTATGTTTTAATGGGACCATGGAACTAAATATCTAAGTTATCATCTTAAGAAATGATCACCATATACATCTAAGATCTAGACAAGGCCTCCCATTCACCAAATATTCTATATCAAAAAACACAACATCCATAATTAATTATATTAATTTATAATTATTTATCCAATTTTATATGATGAGGCATATTCGTTGAAAATTCAATTAGTGACTATAAATTTTTGAGACCTTAATAGAGTACAATCCAATAGCTTGTGGTATGTTTTCATCATAACTGAAAAAAATATCCTTAATAAGATACATAATCAATTAATAATAAATATTTAATTCATTAGTAACACTGTGAAAATTAATCAGGTAAAACAACTCTAGGAAAACATTATTAAATGTGAAATTTGTCTTTTAAAACATTACCAATCCACCTCACTTTGAATCCACATCATTCTAAGATGACTTTACCATGTTATGATGGAATCATAACCAAATCACATGGTGAAACCCACTAAAATTGGATATTGAATAAGAAAAATAATTCATGTGGAATAGGAGAAGCATTATCTATATTTAAAGAAAAATCTCCCAATCATACTCAAACCAAGCAGGAAATATAGAGACTATAAGGGGAGAAACAAAGGGGTAAAATCAAGTCAAATGGCCTCCCATATGTTCTAATTTGACTATAGAAGAAATATGGATAAACTATAAATTATAGTCATATCCCTAAAATAATATGAAAAGGATCACACCTTGACATGTACTTTAGTTTCATGTCACAACACCCAATCCTGGGGTCAGGTTTTAGCTTTTCCAAAAGGTTTAGATTGAAATGACACATCCCATAGTCACAACAAAACCCTATATCTATAATCTTTATGGTATGAACCAATGATTCAAGGAATAACCAACCATATGGGTGAATCATGGTAATCTTATATCTTAATAAACCTTCATGGTTTAATGACTAGGTTGTGATTTAACACTCCCCCTTAGTCTAACCTCATGGAATAATGCCTCAGGATATGAAAAAACACCCCCCTTTTCCCAAAATTTTAATCTTACTCATTCAAAACTAAAACTTCATGGAATTTCTATGCTAGTGTGACCTATCCAAGACTCTATGATATTAATATTAAATTGAATACATGCCACATCAAAATACCCCCATGGTTACAATGTGATCTACCACATGTAGTGGAATTTTTTCACTATACCACAACTAACTCTTACAACCTCTTCTTGATGCACCTCAAAAATCAATAGAATGCATAAAAACGAAAAAAAACATATCCATGGAATATCCTCACTCCCATAATTTAAATTTAAATCCAAATTATCAAATTGGCCCCTCCTCCTGAGATCAAAATTCAAATTCGAACATAATTTCAAAAACCTATTATAACATATTTTTTTGTAGACATCATAGTAAATACCTTATGAATATCCATTAAAAAATCCCAGAAAACACCTTTAGAACATCTCCCATAGTTTTTTAAAACTCAATCTATATTTAGTGAACCAAAAAGTTTGATACTTTGAGCCTTTATAGAATTGAAAAGAAATTCAATAATTCATAGATGTAAGAAAATACTGGTGTCAAGTAAAGAGCATAAGTGCCACTCAAGATACAAACTGGTTTTGTATGATCTGCATCAAACACACATGTTTTTATACTTATTCTAACTAACTATATCATAAATAAAAATTCATTTTTATACTGATCCCTTTTTCTAAGCCATTGAGAAACCATAAGACAAGGATTCTTAGAATTTTTTATAGCTACTCACACTACTCTACTCTTTGATTATAGGCTTACTGGGATGATGAATTCATCCCATTTAATTAAACCTTATGGATTATCACATGATATAAAACTCATATGATAGATAAGAACATCATATATCTTATCTAGGTATAGTTTTAATCTTCCTCAATAAATCTTATTCAATGGACTATATTTCATACTCATCGTATGAGAGGATGAATCCAATAATGTTTAAGATATAACTAATGAAATGATTAATAACATACCCAACCGCCACTGGTTATAAAAGAATCAAGGATTTTTATATAAATGTATCAAATCCTGAAGGTTCTCATACTTGGTATCTCACTATCCTAAAATAATGGGATTCAAATATGAAACCTTCAATCATAGTATATGAAAGATTATATATTTTCGGTTATATTTTAATTATAATTAAATGATTTAATTCCCATGAATTTTATAATTTAAGGTTAATTATCACATTTTTACTTTATAGGTTTAATTTTTAGCTTAATATGAAAATGATCTAATTTAGGAATTTTATTTCATAAAAAAATTATTCTTAAAATTTCATGATTGAGTTTTAAAATAGACTTTTGTAGATTTTCAAGAAAAGGTAGACAATATGACGTGTTAGCATATGGATGGTATGTAATGACAATAATTATTTTATGGAAATAAAGATCCTAAATATGTAATAAAATCTTGAGTATGGATTTCAAAAATTTAGAGTGAGCACACCTGAAAGGAAAATTAGGGGAAAATAAGGTTGGCATGTGGGGACACATATTTTTCTGTTGGATGGAAGGTTTCATGCCTTCCACTAATACATAAAATATAATTGGTGATATATAATAGTTATCTTATCATATGTAATATAAAAGTGGATATAAATAATAAATACTCAAATCCAAAATTGTGATATAAAATATTCATTAGGAGTTACAGAGGGTATATACGGTTTTCCACTAAGAACCATTTGACCAAGCTATTCATGTACGATTTGTCTCCTATGAAGAAAACAAATCCGGGTGAGTAAGTAACAGTGAATAGTTATAAATAATTTAAGGAGATTATTTCTCAAAAGCATAAGAGTCCAATTTTTACAACCCTTGTTTTTATAAATTATTTTTTTGTTTAATTTAATCTTTTTGACATTTTTCATTTCATGCTACACTGAATATAGCTTGTGTTATATGAAACAACCAAGTTATTCTTTATTTTTTACAAAACAATAAGTCAAGATTATTCTACAACATAGATTATTGGAACAAATTTTACATTTAAATTAAATAAAAAATCATTTCAAACTATTGAACTTTTGTTTACATTAAAAACATGTTGTCTCATCCCATTTACGATATTAACTTTAAATTATTTTATACAAATTATGAGTTTAGAATTTCGAAAAATGGATTCTATATATGTAATAAAGATAATTTTTAATTTCTAGTATATTCAACTTATCTTTTTTACCATAATTTTTTGTGAAAGTAATTAAAATTTACTACGGTAATTAAGGTAAAAATGAGTTTACATAGAGGTTAAACATTAACTGAAGAGGAAAATAACCTAGAAACATGTCCATAATCAATATTTTTAATACTTAGTATATACCATCCCTTTTATCCAAACATTTACCATTATTTTATTCACATGATGTATGGGAGACATCTCTAAAGTGTTTACCTTTTTTATTTACAAGAATGCCACTTCTCCTCCACTATAAAAGGGAAATCACCCCCACACTTCTTTATACATACCAAACACATTATCTTGTCCAAAACCTACCCAAATAATCTCCTAACTTCCTTTAATTCAACTTAGAGTTCTAAATTTGGGAATAAATCCAACCAAGGAATCCATTTGGTGAAAACCAAAAGTAGTTACCCAAATAGAAGGTAACATCCTTCAATAAGCACTTTTATTTTATTTATTTCTTCTCCCCTAAAATATTATTATTATATGATTAAATAATATAATTAATATCCTAAGTATAATTATATTTTTTATTTTAATGGGCTGACCTACACCAATGAACCCTTCCATCAAATGGTATATGCAAGTATCATTCGTGTGTATGACAGACTACCACCTCGCAAACTGATGTCATTAGTTCATCCATTAGTAACATAAAATGTTGGGAATAATAATTTAATTACTATTTTATATGATAATTATAATATTTATGTTGTATTTATTCTTATTTAAGTATTATATAATAGATACATTCAAGCTTTATATTTTGTGGGAATATGATAACTTCATTTATGGACGTTTGGACTACCACCTCCTCAAAGTGATGTGATTCATTCACAAATACAAGGAATGTATTAAGGACGGGTTTATTAAAATTATATGATATATATGATATAATAATTATACTATAAATGTAATTTATATATATGTGGGTCATATACTAAATTTTCTTCAATCTGATAAGAAAACAGAAACATCGTTCATACATACGTACGACCTAACAAATCCATAAATAGTGTATTCTATTTAATATTTATATCTTTTATCAATTATTAGAGATAATAATATAACAAATATATATGATATTTAAATCATTTTTCCATTATTTAAGTTATTAAATCATGATATAATTAATAGGATTAAGAAAGACAGGGACACACTATTATGAAAAAACAAAGTGGATATTACCCAGAACATAAGGTTAACAAAGAATTGTTAATAAATGGTTAATATAAAGTCATAATAAATTAATTAATGGTATTATATATAATAATATTTTTATGGGGTATATTTATAATAAATTTATATTTTATATACTATGGGTTTTAACTTCTATAAATAAAATCAAGACTTAAGGTAAGGGTGTTCTCATCTCACTGTTATTTCTATGATAAATATGATATATTTACCACTTATTCTAATTGTGTGTTGTATATAATTACATATGAAATATAATATAGTTAATTTAATTTATTTTATGTCAATAATAGTTTAAATTGATTTTATTCTTTCACATATCTCACGATTCAAAAGTTACTCAAGTAGTAAGAACATTTATTGTCTCAATTTTTCCTATGAGATATATGCTTAATTCACAACTCATTATTTTTTTGTATTATATATACTTCCCATGAATGTATTATATAATATTTATCTTTAAATTTATTTTTATTTAAAAATTCATTTTAGGATCTATATTTCATAAGGTTTTTCTGTTCAAAAGTTACCAAATCGATAAGGTAATTTTTTCTCAATTTTCTTTCTTCAAGACACATGTTTTGTTATGCACCTATATTATTTTATGAGGTGTATATACTACCATTTTACATATCATATCATAATATTTCTTCCTTTAATGATATTTAAATATTAATCTAATTTTATTATTTCTTTGTTATCAGGATTTAGAGATTCCAAGATAGAAATATTTTATTATTATAATCTCATCTTATATCTAGATTGTTTTTTATTATTCTTATATTGATTAAATATTATAATACATATATAAATGATTATTATTAATTATATTATCAACTGGTTATTCATGAAATATTCAAGTAATGGTGAATTTTTTACAATCATTGGTACTTAAGATAATTAAGAAAATGTTTTTAAGGAAATTTTATTTTATTTCTCTCTTCGACTAGAAATTAGTTTTATTAAAAACAATGTTTCTTAAATTTTTTTTTTTAAATAATATATTAGGATCATTTTTGAGGAAAAATATTTTTGAAGTGTGTTATGTTAAAAAAAAATCAAAATGCTTGAAATCTTTCTTTCTACGTTTTCAAAGATATTTTCAAAGAAATGGTTTTCAAAATATTTTTAAGCTTCCTTTATAAGTTTTCAAAAGTTTATTTTTGAAGAAAGGTATTTAAATGATTTAAAATATTATTTTATATGTTTTCCAATATATTTTCAATGAGAGGTATTTTCAAAAAAAAATATATTCAATAAGGGTTTTAAATTATTTTCAAAGCTTCCATTATATGCTTTGAAATGTTTATTTTCAAATAAAAAGATTTCAATGATTTCAAAGATTCTTTTATATGTATTTAAATATATTTTCAAAAAAAAAAATCAAAAGACGTTTTATATTAAATAAGTGCTCTAAATGATTTTCAAATATTCCTTTAAATGTTTTCAAAAGGTTGTTTTCAAAGAAAAGTATGTTCATGGTTTTTTTCAAAGAAAAGTAATTTTTCTCAATATATGATTTTAAAATATATTTCAAAATTATTTTCCATACAAGAAGACATTAGTTTGTGTTATGAATGAATTACTAGGGATATGATCCAAGGGTTTCATTTATATTATTTCTATTAATGGTTTATGTTTTGATGGAATAATGTTTATGAAACTCATTTCTCTTTCACGGGTAATATTTTTACGAAACTCATTTCTCTTTCATGTGTTAAATTTTTAGGAAACCCATTTATATTTCATGGGGTATATGATTTTGAAACCCTTTTATCATTCACGTGTTATGATCTTATGAAACCCTAAACTTTTCATGGGTTTCTCCTTGAATAAATTATTATAAAACCTATCTCTCTTCCACAGGTTATGAAATTATGATATGTTTATGATACCCATTTCATTTCATCAGTTATGTAATGATAAATGTTTATTATCTTGTGGAACACATATGTATGATTTAATT
Organism: Viscum album; assembly: GCA_963277665.1. Classification (NCBI taxonomy): domain Eukaryota; kingdom Viridiplantae; phylum Streptophyta; class Magnoliopsida; order Santalales; family Viscaceae; genus Viscum; species Viscum album. The sequence goes on from OY728150.1 coordinate 40,644,969, forward strand.
ATGTGATGGTTGGGACCTATATCCCCATTAAATTCATTAGGTTAATATTTATATCCTATGATATAGACATGGCCGGAATTTGGAGTGAACGTGGTTTTATAAAAGACTTTATCCGCCAAGATGGACTTGGGAGTGATCCCTGACTATTAAGTTGGTATTGGGAGTGAAACTTGACTACTAAGAAGGTATTGGGAGTGAATATTTACTTCTAATATGGTCTTGGTAGTAAATCTTGATTAATAATATGGTTTACAGAGTGAAACCATTCCTCTATAAGGAAAGGGTTGTGCTTGGGGATGGTGGTGTGTCCCTCCTAGTAGGTGTATCCCCCATAATGTTCCCTGATAAGTTTTGGAAATGATACTTGAATTATAGGGAATGATGTTATATTATTATGTGTCTTACACAATTCAATGCCTTATTATTATGTTATTATTTCTTGGATTATGATTTTTATTCCCTTATTATTCATGTCTTATGAACTTATAATATTTATACCATGACTCATGTATATGATTATTGATATAAAGGGTATGATATTAAAATGTTATTATTATGTTACCAACCCATTATGCTCATGTTATTCTTACATATATGTCCTTTTTTACCCTTAATAAGTGTGTATGATCACCCTTTAATATGTTTCATTTTCCCATGTTATGAAGAAAGGTTTTGAGTAGGAGTAATAAAGGGGAAGATATTTGTGGGAAGCATTGATAATATTTCACCAGGTTAGAAGAATTTTTTACAAGATTCCAAAGATGTTAAACTATTACAATACTAGGGCATGTATTTTTGTAATGTGATGAATATTCATCTAAAATGATGTAATATCCATGTATATTATTGCTAAATCTTTATACCAAGACACCATAAAACTTTTAAAAATGTCTCATGAATATTCATGATGATTAATTTGAGTGTGTGAGATTCATATGCTAAAAAACTATGATACATATAGTAAAACTTGAGTGAAGAATAAATAAAAACATATTTTTCTCATCAAAAAATATATTTACATTTATTTTTTTATTTTTTTTAATCCAAGAGATAAGAAGGAAAGTGAAAACCAAAAATCATGAGAGAATTTGAATATGTTTAATATATGGAAAATATAGAAAATTTATTTATGAAATAATATGATTAATATTTCATTCCCATATGGATCCATACTATGTATGTGGATAATTATTAAACCATTGTACTTATATATTTAAATAATTTATTTCATCTATTTAAAAGGTTTTAAAACATATCCTTTATCATTATAATTATATTAGGTCTCTATATTTCTATATATATATATATATATTAATTCAAAATTTTATTTATATCTCTATTTCTCTTTCATTATTCATTATCTTCCACTATATGTTTTTTAACTCCTTGATATAGGATAACTAAATTATTGATTTGATATATGGGAAATCCATGGTGTCTCCATGTTCTATTAATTATTTTTTTTAATTTTTCATTTATATTTTTTGTAGGAAATGAAAATAAAAAGGGTTTAGGTAGAATATTGTAACTATTTACTCTTAGTTGGATCAATTGAGTTTTTTATTTCAATTTTTATTATCCATTTTATTATCCAAATATATATATTTCAAAGTTTAGAAAGTCAAAATATGATTAAAATGTTATGTGTATGGATATTTTGAAGTTATGTATTCTTAGTTGATGTGTGAAATGTATTTCTATTATGGGGGAGGTGAGACTAAATGTTCATGGAAAATATCTCGCGGTTTTAAATATTATTGAAAGTAGAGTAATCAATGAATGATATTTAGTTAATTATTGAAATGAATTTAAATAACTAAATAAAACAGTTAACGAATACATAAAAATGATAGGATCATTTCTATTTCCTTTTAACTTGTGTATTTTTTAATTTCTATCATTTTATTTTCATCACTGACACCATAAATAAAAACAAAATAATTTATTTTTATTTTTTAAAATTTGAAAATATAAAAAATATAATAAAATGAAAATAATTGGGACTTATCCGAGGTAGGATCCTTGAGATATTTCCTGGGTTATCTAATGTCTCTTACTAGTAAAAATATAACTTCTTTATTTATATACCCCATGATAGTTGTATTTAAATTTTTCACTATTAATAGATATCCAACTAGGTCATTAATTTTTTATAAAAACTTTTTAAATATTTTTTTTTGTAAAAAAAATAAAAAAGTGCATATATCCATGATGAATTTATTAGAAGAAAAATATTATGGATGGACTAACTATTTTCAGGTTAAAAAAACAAGAAGTGTGAAATTAAAGAGAATCCAAGTTGAAAACACTTCAAGTAAAAATGTAGTTAATGAGGAAAAAATGATGTTTATAATAGAATATATATATATAGGCTTTAAATTGAAAATAATTAGAGCTATAAGAATAAGAAAAATGGGGGGAACTGTTGTCCCTAAAAAATTTTAATGTTAAAGAACAATATGAGGCATAGAATGAACAACTTCATGCTCTAAAATCATTACTCACTCTATCACTTATAGAAAAGATCATTGATGAAAAATTCTTATTGATAAACATGAAGGGGATTAACAACTTTTCTATACAAAATAAAGATAATTTATGGAATATAATTTTCAAAATTATCCTCCCATATTTTAATAAGCACCATTAAAACCCTTAAATATTTCCTTGGATTAATATGAGAAATAATATAATTGGCATGTATATGAATATATATATCTCTGAGAACACATAATTTTTTTTTATTGGGACCTAATGAGGATTTTACTTTGGATTTTCATGAATATAAAAGACTAATAGATGACATGATTGAGGTAAGAATTTATATTTAAAGTAATATTTCTTTAATTCCATTTAATTTAATATGTTTACTGATTCAAAATTAAATGCAAATTTTGATCCAACACCATTATTGTGGACCTTCAATATTGATGAAAAAAGAAGGCACAATAGTAGTATAAAAATAAGGGGACCTATATTTTAATTTGATCCCACAACCTGAGTTATATTTCCTTGTAAAGGGGGTGGTTCCACATCATTCTATCTAAGGGATACATAGAAAACAACACATTTGGATGAGTTTTTGAATAAAATTTTTTGGTGTTTTATACTAAATAATATCGATCCACTATTATATTCGGGATAATAAAAAGTCTAAATAGAAATAGGATATATTAACACAACACCTATTGGGGGGTTACACATATTTATCGTTACTTTTATATATCTACCATTTTCTTTAATTTTAAATTAATTAATTATTCCTTTGTTTTTTATAGGTTTTGGAACGTGGTATTTAGGATCTGAACTCAAGAAACTGGATGAACAATAAAAACTAGGTTATATTTCTTCAACTTATTATGATTATTGACTATACTATTAACATTTTCACTTCAGGTGTGAGTAGTAACATGTATGTGTGGTGGTGTGTTGACATGTTTTTGGATTTTTTTCATGTTTTTATTTTTATTTTCATTTTTTAGTAATATTGATCGAAAAAATATCTATTATCCCTTTTCAGTCTTATGTTGATTTTGATAAGTATTAATTGATTTGTTAAAAATTTATTTTAAATTTTTTTTATATGAAAAATCCCCTTTATCTTTGATTTTAAAATCATTTTTATATTTTTTGGAAAAATTTTAAATTCATACCCATGATCACAAGTCCAAATAATTTTTTCCATCTAGAGAGGTATTCTAAACCATTTGAACTTATTATTCATATTATCCTCAAATTCTTGTGATGAAATTAAAACATTCATGATAACTATAACATGTTATTATTTCTTTTTCAATGATTTATAGTCCAAGAATTGTTTTTTATATGATTGAGGAACTTCTTTTGTTATCCAAAATTTTCATTCAAATGTACCTTTTACATAAATCCATGTTAATCCCATAGAATACCATAAATTTTCATATAGTTTTACGAAACATTAAAATCCAATTTATCCTTACATGCCTTCACTCTTAATATATTATTATTATTATTATTATTTCAATTTTGAGTGTAGGGGAAGGACATATCATGTGTTTTTCATGGGATATAATAAAATTATGGGTGAAGTTAAAATTTTGTGTCATCATTCTGAGAATTCAAAATATAAATGGTTATGAGTCATTTTTATCCATTTGATTTCATTATTCTCATCTTATTCTAGTAAAAAATAAAATAAAATAGAAGAAATAAATAAATTGAGTCGATATAGAATTATCCATTATTATTAATTATAAAAATCTTGACCCTAATAAAGAAATTTTCAAGGACCATAAATCCTTTATTATATTGATTTTTTATCTCATCCTATTTTTAAATAAAAATGGAAAAATGATAATAAGTATGAAGTCATTTGTTGTTCTTCATATTCAGCACACTTTAAAAATTTCATAAAAAGGGAATTATATGAGCACTAATTTTTTAAGGGGTATTGAGTGTGGAATTTTCCATAATTTTAATAGAATATTCATTTATTATGTGTATGTGTAAAACCTTATACTTTTAGATTATTTTTTTATATAAATTTTCTCTCCCACACTTAACTTAAAATTTAACCTTGGAATGGCCTTATGATTAAACACATTTTTATGTATTATAGTGTAAATAAACTATAATTTTCCAAAACTATGGAGATACTTTAATTTTCTAAGTATGTGTGTTTATAATGGAAACTATAATGCCCTATATATCTTCAATGGATTGATGTGAACACCATTTTAGACCTTCTTTCCAAATGTAGGTAATCACTAGGGTTATTTTTTAGTGATACATAAAAAAATCACTAGTTGAGAGGATGGGAGATCAGGATAATCAAAAAACTTTTGATGGGGTGTTATTGAATATTATTGTATTTTCTTATATATTTACTAATTATTCATGAATCCTTCCCAAATCCTATTGTGAGATAGGTTATCCCTATGTCAGTAATTAATTATTGGCATGCATTAATTATTAGTTTCTTTATGTATCATAGGTTCCCCATAAATTTGAATTTCTATATGGATAAAAATATATATATTGCTAAAACCATATATATATATATCACAACCTATTCATATTTCACTTTTTAGTTTAATTATTTTTTTGTATTAATCCATAATTTAGTACTCTTGTGTTTATTTATATCCAATGATGAGGTCTGTGTTTATAATGTTAGAATTAAGACAACATAATATTGTTTATACATATACCTATTAGGGGAATCATAACCTACATTATTCAATGAAATTTAGTGAGGAACATAGTAACTTTTAAGGCCATGTGATAAGGACCAGACCATGCAATTTAACATCATGTGGTAAGGATGACTAGGTGAAAGGTTCATAGTACTATTTTGTGTGGGACTTACACATAATTGGAACATTTTAATTAACCTTAGAAGGGAATATAACCAAATTAGGATGGGTTGGTTTCATATGTAATGTGGTCCTATAATATATTTCATTAGTTTAGATCATGGGATAACAGAAAACTCAATAGGATATGGCCTCATCAGGAATATGGTGTAATTATAATGGTTTCCAGAGAATATGGCCCTAGTAAAAGGAATAACAATTTTATAGAGAATATAGATTAAAGGAAATGTTTTTAAGTGATTTCCTAAAGAATGTAGCACTATGAATATGGGATCACAGAGAAAATGGCCCAAGTGAATGGGGAAAATAGTATCTGAGAGAATATATCCCAACGAGAAAGAACATCAAAGATCATGGGAAATAAAACTCAGTGGGGAAGGATTTAAGTGGGTATGAAGTTGAGTTTGAACCTCAAGGATGTTTCCTATGTATCCTAGTTGTTAGGAAACAAATTCTATAGAGTTTGAGTTTCATATCTTAAGGTCATATAATGGGATTGTACCATGTAGTTTAACATCATGTCATATGGATGTTGTATCATTGTTTAACATCATGTGACTATGAAACTTATTTCATTAAAGGGAATAAAATATTGAAATCAATGGATCCTAATCCTGGGATTCCATTTATATTTCCTAATTTTAGAATATGAATCTTTGAATAATTATTTATCACAAAGAATATGGATCTTTTAAGATAATTACACAGAGTATAGGGACCTGTGAAGATGAGTTGCAAGTTATGAATTGGTGAACAAAATGTGGCTCACTAATGAAATATTATAATTGGATATTTAATGAGGGAATAATTTTGGCAGCTTACACATGGGAGGAATCTCACATCTTCAATTAGATAAGAAAGGATATGTTTGTGGGGATTATTCATGAGGTTTCCCATGATTCTGCTAAAAAATTAGGAAATCTTGAGTGGGGATTATTCATGAGTATATTATACTTGAATATGGTGGGTCCAAACTTTATTAGTGATTCTAGGTGATGAAATATTTCTTGAGAACATGGTTGGGTATTAAACCTCAAAATGAAGCATGTTTCTGCATGGATTATTGATTAGAAAAAGGATCTAGGATGGGTATGTTGAGCAAAGAGAGACTTCTATAGTGTTTTAATGATATGTTCCATTTTTATCAAGGGAATATAATATTTTACTTTACCTAAGTGTTCTACCATTTTAGGATGATAATTCTCAAACCTCATTTTATCAATAGAAATCCTGATTAAAAAAGGGAACTCTAGAATACCTGAAAATATGATCATGAATGTCAGGTGATTTTGGTGGAGGTATGGATTAATATTTTTTTAGGTTTTAAACCTAGTAAAAGGAATCCAAAAAGTCATTTTGGTTTAATATGACCTAATATGGCGAATTAAGTGAATAATATTGCGTGGAAGAAGTCTATTTCATACCATATGGATGCTTTATAAATAGTCCTTAGGGAGTTACATGAAACATGAGCTATAGGCCTTGAAATTAGATCAACGGTTACCTTATATATTGGTTTATTCTTATAGGAGGGGTGATATAGAAATTGGAGGAGTAATCCTACATAGGTAATGGATTAAGTAGGATTTACAATGGATTTCTACTGAATCCTCCTTATATGAACCTAGTTTTCTTGAATTTATTACATATGGATCACACAAAGGGAGGATCTTGTGAAGGTATTTATAAATGATACCCTTTATAATGCATGGTTATTTTCCTATTTATGTGTTTTATCTCTAGATTTACTAAAGATTCCCTGATGAACAAAAGAGTACGTGGGTTATTTTAAATTTTATAAAGTGTTAATCCTCTCTGCATTGGAAAATTTATCACTTTTTGAATTTTTTCTATTTCTATATAGGCATGGGATATTTATAGGACGTTTTGGGTAACCACCCTACAAAATTTATGACTACATAGGGAGTATGCGGCTACATACTAATCTCATGAATGATAGAACTCACATCTTAAAATCTTGTCCGAATATCTCTATGGGGGGGTATCCAAAATCTACACCTTTATAATAGAAACCATAGTTGTTCATTGGAAATCGAGGAGACCAAAACACATCATGAATTAAACATTATAAATGACATAAATTACCACCTAGGAATATGAAATATCTGTACTTCACGGGAATCCATGGAACCTCATGAAATAATAATTTCATCATAATACACTACATGAAACCCCTTAATTTATTAAATTTTACTTGAAATTTCTTCTTGATGATACTGACTTTTATAATTGGTCATATCCCTAATTGTTTCTTTAAATATTAATTAATTTTTAGGCCCCAAAATATTCCCCCTGGAATGGGGTTTTACCAAGAAAAATAAGAGAATATTTTGAGGGTAAAAAGTGTCCCACATATGTTCATTACAGTCTATTAGGAAAAGGTACCACCATATATAAATGGTGTCTAGCCCCTCATATTTAAATTTTTCTTATGGCTTATTCATGATCATATAGTGATAATGATCTCTAATTGTTTTCACATAATATATAGGCTACATGGGATCCACCTTCACAAATTATTGGTAATCATTAAAACTCGGTAAGAAATCCTCAAAATTCATTTACTTGAGAGTAATTGATGTAGTCATAGAGAAACTATACATAATATTTAGTGAAATGAAACTCATGTAGTAATATAGGTGCTATGTGTTATTATGGACTTTATCAATTTTAATGTCCAAGTCCCCCAAAATATGACCCGTTATTTTGCTTTAAAAAAATCTTCAGTATATGTAATTCATGCCTCTAAAGAGAGGAAGAACACTATGATTGAGAGAATCAAACTAACTTATGGAAACACATATGTCCAAAAAATCATTTCTTATTGGAGATCATAGCAATTTTCATCCAGTATTACCCAATATTAGACATGGTACCGGTCTATTGGATTGGACTATTAGTTAAAATTAATTTGTATTTCCGACATTTAATAGTGGTGATTCCCATAGGTTTAGTTGAGATAAAACTTAGGCCTACTACTCCAGTAGGGGATTTTGTGTCCTCAGTGAAAAATGAGAATGTGGTTTCCATGAATTTGGGTGTAGTATCTCAAATCCCAGTACAGGGATAACCACATGGGTTAATATATTCATCACTTACTAATGGGGCTATGGTGATCGGGGAGTTTAGAACCTAAATGGATAAAAATGATTACTTATATTCATGAATATATCTTTTCTTCACCATTTTTGTTGAATTATATGTTTGAAGTGTCTATATCGGCATCCCTATATACTATAAAACCTCAAGATTTTATTTTATCATTATCTCAATTAGTAGAATCTGTGGGGAGTAAAACTGATCCAATGTTAGTTTACCTAGGATAATTTCGAACCAAACCTTATTTTAGTTACCTAATTCTCAATTATGTAATAATACCTACCATTATATTTGATTTATAATAATAGGAACTTATATCAATAAAAAATGTGATTATGGGTGTGTAATATTAACTTGTAAATGATCTATGGGACCTCTATAAGTGGTCTTATTAGTCTATTATATCTCTTCCAATACATGTTCTTCACTTTGTGCAATGGAGGGTATTACTACCACCTAATCAATGTTGGTGTAAAGGAAATAATTACTACTTAGGAGTGAAATCCCATGATTCAGTTATATATTTACACTATTTAATCCATGTACCACTTTTTAAATAATAGAGACATAGAAAATAATAAATACTCTCAATATGAAGTGATTTATTCAAAGAGAAAATATCAGGAAATGGAAATAAGGGATCATGTAAAATGAATTTATTTAAATGTTTGATCGACTCCATAAAAAATAGACTAACTTTTTTACAAATAGATATCATTATAAAATAGAAAAATTGAGAAAAACATCTCGTTTAAAAGAGTGAGAGTGATAGGATGGAAGCTTACACAAGGGTGGATTCATTATAACCAGATATAGAATCAGAAGCCATCACATTGGCTATAAATCTTCGATATTTGAATAAATATGATAAGGGGACAACTCAACATTAAAATTACATTGAAAATTAATTATAATAATATTTTATCCTGTATTTATACCTATATTTTATGATTTATACTCTAAATTATGTATTCCCATCTCTTATTTTGAAAATGACTAAAAAAATTGTTCTCAATTATTGACAATTCTTCAATATTAATTTCAACCTTATAATAATTTCATAATATTACATAAAAATTTAAAATATAATGTTAAGATAATAATAATCCATATGAATATTTAATTGGAATAGATTAAGTAAATCATTATTACTAAACACTTGATCTTGGGATATTTTCCTATATGTGTGGATCAAAGATGGTTATAGGAATAAATACCATCACCTTATCACTAGAGTTTGTCCATTTGGATTTGGAATAATTTTTCTTTGGAATTAATCATGGATTAGTATGGGTATAAATACAATAATTGTAACACTAATGTTTTTTCTATTTAGATGTTGAATGATTTTCTACTAGGTATGGATCATAGAATGGTATATGTATAAATACCATAATGTAACCCAAGAGTTTTTTCATTAATGTGTGGAATTATTTCCTCATGTGTGTTCCTCATAGATAGAAAAAGGGAGAAATATGATCACTAAAATACTAGAGTTGGTCTATTTTTATCTGGAATGATTTACTCATGGACCTGGCTTATGGAAAGCTATTGGTTAAGATATTATCTCTATAACACTAGAGATTTCCAATTTATATATGTAATGATTTCATCATGGGCCTAGACCATAGACTAGTGTACGAAGAAATATCATCACTGTAATAATAGAGTTGGTCCATTTGTATGTGGAATGATTTACTCTTCTGCATGGATCATATTTGGGTATGAGAAAGAAGAAAATCATTGTAACACTGGATTTGATACATTTCGGCATGGAATGATTTCCTCTTGGGTGTTTCTTATATATGGTTATTCTTAAAAATAAAATCACCATAACACTATTTTTTTTCATTTGGATGTCGATTAATTTCCACCTGGGTATAACTCATATATGGGTATAGGATGAAATATCATTATAATAAAACTAGAATTGGATCGTTTAGATACTGAATGATTTACTTCTAGGCGTGGATGACACATGAGTTTATGAAGAAATATCATCACTATAACACATGATTCGGTCCATTTAAATGTGGAATAATTTATTACTAGGTGTTCCTTACTTACAGGTATAGTGATAAATACCATCACCCTAACAATAGAGTTATTCCATTTTGATACAAAATGAATTCCTACTAGGTCTAGATCATAGAAGAGTATATACAAAAATACCATGACTCTAGCATTAGTGTTGGTCTATTTTTATGTGTAGGGAGATAAATAAATTTGATAAAGATTACAAAGGGGAAATTATGAAATTAGGATTCCAATGTTCAAGAGTGGTTATGAATCCTAAAACTAAATATTTATTCATTTTTCATGGGTAACTAAACTGATATGATTGGATAAGAAGAATGCTCTATATTTTTTTCTATATAAGGATGTAGAGAGAATAATATGGATTTCACTAGGTACATATGTATTACCCAACAAGATTTTTTTATTTTTTCATTAATCATACCTTCTTCTTAAGTCTCACATGGGGGGACCTAGTGGGATAGAAATTGTATTTTTAATAGTCTACCCTTTACATGTTATTAACCTGAAAATTATTATTTATTTTTTTCATTTAAATTGATGAATTTTTCCTAGATCACACAAACTACATTTCCAACATTCAATGAATCAAATTTTTCGTAAGCCTCCATTTTGGGGTTTTTAACATAGTTATTTTTACATATCTTTACTTGGATATTTCTAGTACTTGTAAGTTAGACCAACTACTATAAGGTACAAAAAGATAGAAAATAATTGAGGTGATCTACACTAAAACCTGTTAAAAACAAACCTAATGTTAATGGATTCCTCAACATCCTAAATGTTGACAACCTAATGTAATGGTGTGCATATTTTATGGTTATAGTTCTTAGACCAATGGTTATGAATTTTTTAGTTCAACAACTTTGACCACATTCTAATACAGTTTAAAGTCGTATATCAATGACCAAAGGTGTGAGGAGGTATATAAAGAAATTTAAGAGAAAAACCAACATAAAGGGATTTCTTATTTCTAGTATAGTATATCTTAGGATGATGAAAATTAATTTTATTATCATGGAGCTCAGAACAATATGTTGTGAATTTTGGGGTCACATAATGAGGAATGGAAAATGAATAAGAGGTAAAATTATATAATCTTTAATTGAGGTTGGGTACTAGGTAAAAGTGTGTAACATTGATGATATCTGAATCCAATTGAATACATTGATTGTGGAATGTGGAAGTCACATGTAAGGATTTTTTGGAAACGAAAAATGGTGGTATGAAACTAGTACATTTGGGATGACTATGGTATAAATTTTAATTATGGGTTATTTTATGATTATTCTTGGGTGTATATATATTAGAATAGTTTCCCCATTGTATGAAGATGAATCTAGTTGATAGGTCATATTTTTCACACATAAGAAATTCAATATTATGGGAATTTATGAATAGTCAAACAAAGGTTCCTTTTGGAGTTGAATAAAATCATTATAAATTGTCATTAATTGTTTTAAATGATTCAAATATAAAATAAATTAAATATTCTTGCAAATAAAAAGATATTCAATAAGGGTTCAAACACCCTAACTATTGCGCCACTGTGTAATGAACATATTCTTTTGGAGAAATTTTATAACACAAGTTATCTCTGAATTTTTTCTAAACTTGTTTTTTTGTGAGTATAGCCTTACATTATCTATAGTTTTATCTCATAAAACATTGAATTAGTGATGATATGTTTTATGGTTTCATGAATTTGTAAAACGGGTGATAATCTATCAAGGGATAGGAAAATTTTTATGTGAATGTAGTGCCTAATGTCATTATAAACTATCTCATAGAGAGGTGAGAATAGTTTTAATGTCACGATTCATTGAAATATGGATGATATCTGAGAGTGTATCTGGTCCTAGGATAATAAATCCAAGAATTAATATATATCCTTGAGTAGGAGGGATCAAATCATACATATTACTTAAAAATATTTATCCCACATAGATATATATTATATATAGGAAAGAGGAATTTTCCTATTCTGGTGAGAATTCAAATCGATAGTGGATCCTTGACTAATCCTATAATAGCATTCTCCATGGAAGTGTCCTTATGAAAATGTAGGGATGTAAAGGAACTATTATATTATTTAAAGAGATGGTAATTTTATCCCGATACTTGTTTTTGAAGGAACCCTATATTAGGAATCCTCAGATGGTTCTAACCTTCCATAATGGAATTGGTTCAGATAGAATAGACTAATATAATAAGTTAAATATCATTCATGTTAGACAATATGTTGTGTAGTTTAAATTAATGTGGCAAATACTTTCTTTTTTTTGGGGGGGGGGGGGTTAAATCTATCCCATTTGAAAAATTATATGGCTTCATCTCGGTGTAGAACATGTGAATAAAATCCTAATGTGAAGGAAATGGTATAAGAACTAGGTCAAATTGAGGTATAGATTTGGATTCTTGGATAGGCCTAAGATAAGTGATAAAGGTTTAACTATATATCCTAACATAGAAAGAATAAATCCACAATATTTTTTGATCAAGGAGAACTCTTTCAATGATCTATCTCGGTCATAGGAAAAGGGTAATTTAAACTTTTAGTTGATCGAGAAACAAACTAAATATTCTTATATGGACTTAGATATCATGTAATATAAATTGAACTAATAAAAAAACTCAAATAACTTTTAGTGTTTTTATATAGTGGATTTAATTTTATGTAGTTTAACATCATATGACAAGGAACCAATCTATGTAGATCAACATCTTCCACCAGGGATAAAAGTTATGTGGGTGAATTGTTTCATTGGAAAAATTAGGATATGTGAAAAAAATGTTCAGTGAGAATTCATATATAGATATAGCCAATGTGTAAGGAAAATGGTGTTTAAAGTGTTGTAAAAACATTCCTAGTATTAAGATTAAAAATCTGAGCATCAGTTTGTATCTTGTAAGAATAGGAATATTAACACATGTAATTATTATGAGATGATATTTCTTTAAAGATATATCTCATGTATAGGGAAAGAGGTATGAAATATTGTGTGGGAAATATTGTAAAAATAATGAATGAAATCTGAATTAATGAGAGATATAAATTAAAAACAGGACATAAAAATGGGAGTATAATTTGAGAATAGTCTTAGCGTAAAAGATCTTGGCCTCACTATGTATCCTCAGGTAGTAGGAATAATGCCTCGTGCAGTTATTTAAAATTGTTCCTATATATACCAAACTCTTACATAGGATAATGGTATTTTTTTAGCATAGGTCCATGGAAAATTGGACCATACGAAATATACTCCTATGTATATATGATTCATATATAAGGGAGTCAGGTCCCACTAGATAAACCTCTCTAGTTTGTTTAAGTTCATGCATGATGGACCTTGGGTAGTATTGTTATATATCATGTGGTCAGGATTTTGTTTCTAGATTAGAGCATAGTGTATCTCAATTATGAAAATTAGTTAAATTTACCAATAATTATAATATCACTTAAGTAATTCTTGGTGTGCTAAGAAATAAGTAATTAGAATATTACATGCATCACACTAAATCACATGTCAAGGTAATTTCAAACACATTCCATATAGTTTAACATATTATCATGGGGATATTGTCAGACTGGTTAATTTAATGTTACTAGGAAGTCTGTGTTATACAGGTTAATTTAATTTTTATGGAATGAAATTTCATAAAGTTTAACATCTCTTGAATAAAACATTTTACATGTAGTTTTACATTGTGAGACTAGGAATAAATTGTCCATATTTTAAAGCCATATAGTAGGGATGTTAAGTGAAACTAACATGAAAGTATGTTAAAAAATTCTTGAGTAACCATGCATTGGTTTATATAATGATTCTTTCATTACCTTTTATGATCAATTAATATGTTCTATTAGAGTAGAATTTGTGTACAGTGTTAGGTACCCCCATTTTAGTTCACACTTTAAAAGATCCCTCCTTAGTATCAATAGAGTTCTGAGAACCAATACCATCTCTCCTTAGAGTAATGATTATAGGTTAACATTCTTATAGAAATATCATGTAACTCAATTTTAATATACCTTATGGTTGAGTATAATCTTTAATATTTTCTAATCTATTCATTTCAATTCATCCAATATCTTTTGAGAATTTTCCTTTTCAGAAAACTGGTTTTAGATAATGATTTGGAGATAGTGTATTTGGAATTATATAGGTAAGACTTCCTCTATACTATATACAAATGAATTTGGGTTCATCTATACAAAAATATGAGTTGTGGTGTGATAAGATCCCAAAACATACAATAGTTTATCTATCCTAGATTTTTTTCTTCACACACTATCTTCTAGAGTATGTAAGAATTTGTTTTTTTTGAAAACCTATTTATATCCATTAGATATAGTATGGTAACATGATGAGTAGTTGGACTAAATATTATATTACTAAAACAACACATTCAAATCAGAAGAGAGAACATTGGTTCTATAATCCATCAATATTGTTTAATGGATAATATTTTTTTAATGATGTTTGACTTTAATAATTTAATGATAGAATTCATCTCAACTTCCTTAAGGGATATTTCCTCAATTTACTTAGATAAGAAGTTGGTGGTAATAAGGATGTACTCGAACTATTTAACTATTGCTGGAGGATATGGCCCCATGACATATATCACCCATGTGAATAATTAATAAGAATATATAGTGGTATAAAAGAACTTGGGGGTTGATAAATCATTTTTTCTTATGTCTTACAAGAATTTCATTTTCTAGTGAACTCCATTCAATCTTTTTTCATCAATGGAAACAAGTATACAAGACTCTTGATCTTATGATATTGTTTGGTACCTAAATGTTGATCACTGTAAGGGACTATATAGAATTTTGGTATAATAGATAGGGTTTCTCCCCCTTTAATTAATTTGAGTAGAATTACATAAAAGCCTCATTTATAATGGACTTTAAACGAATTTAGTCCATCATTAAGATTGATTTACTACAAACTGTAGGATATGCTATTTCTTGGCATGGTATGATGGAAGAATTATTCCTTGGAGATAGTCCTAGATACATCCATCCAATAAAAGTATCATTTGTATAGGATATTAATCCCCCTTGATCAGGGGTGTCATTGATCTCATTAAGTACATTTATTGTATTACATGTGAATGGAGACACAACACTACGGTGCGTAATGATGATAATTATTCCATCCTGGTCTAAATCTTCTAAAGGCATGGATTAAATATATAATACATTGGAATAGTTATTATTTGATTGAATATTGTGATACAATGTAGGATTATTGGGGAATTTATCCATCAAACCTAATATATGATCAAGTAGGTGAATCAATTATTCTTTCTTAATGGTTTATTCACTATTAATTTTCTTTATTACTGGTTATAAATCTCCATTTACATTTATTCAAAATACAAGTATTTATAGGGATAATTCTATGACTAAAATTATGGGTTTTTATTGTGCTTTATTTTAGGTTTATCCTTCTAAAAATAATAATAAATGTGGGAATGATTCATTTTGTAGATAAATGAGAATAATTCTCAAGACCACTCTATTGAGTTTTGTGTTTTCCATTATTCATTTTATTTCTATTCTATAATTAAAATTAAAATATATATCCTATGTCGGGGTGGTGCCATAAATAGATTAAACCTCTTCATCAAATAGTTACATATTCACTATTTTTATTTCTGAGTTCATATGTTCTCTAATAAAATTTTCCAATGATTTCCATTTGACTACATTTTGTGATATGAATTAGATATAAAAATACCATAAGATTACCACCAACATGACCAAATGTTTAGTTTTCATAAGATTATTGAGGATGAATTTGAGCATCTTAATATAAGATAGTGAGTGTATCCCATGACTCTATAGGTAGTGCCTTGGATTTTAAAATGTGAATATTAGTGCACTGAATTTTTTTTCTTGTCAATGTATCAAGTGTTCATGTTTAGAATTGTTTTACTTAGTTATTAGAGATTTAACTCTTTCCTGGTACTTTTATTTTGAGAAAAAAGGCATCAAGTGATAGTTCTAAGGTTTCCACATACCAAATGAGTGATTTTATTTCTTTGAGAGACAATAATACCTTTATCATCTAGATAAATTACATCAAATTGTTGAACTATTCTTTATAATATTCATCCCATAGATAGGTGACTCTCTTATTCATCATATTTTTCAAATGTATACACTTTCATGTAAGGTCTTAAATTAATCATTTAATATATGTGAGGAATTACTGGTCCCTCATAATTAATTGATATTTTAATGAGGTTGCATATAAATTATCTCCTTATAATTATCACTGTTGACCTCAATGTTGTAATGACATAAAACAAAGCCAAGAAGTTAAGATAATTTTCATGGATTAAACTTCAGGTAGAGTTTTCCAGGATTTTTGAAAATATTCTCATGATTGGAAATATTTCCATGGTTCTATTGAGATTTTAGAACCAAATAATCAATGAATAATTCCATGGTTTCCTTCAAGAATGGATTAAATATATGTTGCATGTAATGTAAGTATTTTTCTCCAGAATTATTTATATAAAGGGATTTACTTGATGGAAATATACCTATTGAGGTAACAAAAAGTTAGTGTCCTCCTCGTCTTTAGAGACCATCTATATATGATTATATATAGAGTACCCATAGAAAAAAATATAGCGTGAAAACCATCAGTTATATAGATAAAAAGTTTTGTGACTGGGAATAAGAAACCATCCTTTATATTGTACTAATTGAGATACCTAATGTAGATGAAAACACATATATTCCCATTAATATTATTTATGATTATTATATTGGTGATCCATTTAAGGTATTGAACCTCTCAAAGTTGGATTTAATGTGCGCATAAACTTTAGATTCAACCCTGATCATATGTGTTAAATGAATTATCCTACTTGCTTTCTTATAGCCATGGAAATTCTCATAAAAAAGAAAATTATGGGTGGAAACATCATGATAATGTCTAAGAATTTCTATGTAATTACAAGGTAATATGTATCAATGATTCTTTAATAAGGAAATTTATGTATCTTATTATATGGGATACATGGTAGTACTAATTAATTTAGGGTGGGGGTCTTTACACCTAGATTCACTTGTGTAAGATCGTCAATGTTTATAGATACATTCTAAAAATAGTGGATGTACATCGCTGATATCTTCATCCTTATCTTCTTATACCTCAATTTTAGTATATGTGGGAGATAATGGGATTTTTTTAGGAATTAAATGGAAATTTGGGAGAATATTAAACTTATATGAATGATAAGGAGGTGTCTCTATACTTTGAGGGTGATAATGCATAAGAATCATTGTATATGGATTTCTAAATTTGTTTTCCTACCTATATCATGTAATTAGGGGAATAAAATTTATTCCATCATAATATTTAGGATATTATATGAATTCATTTTCAGTCCCTAGTGATGATGTATAGGTATTATTCTATCCAAATGATAATGAAAGGATATACTTAGTTGTTGGAGACAAATATAGACTATTTTTTCCTGAGGAATTGCCATCACTT
This sequence comes from Viscum album, assembly GCA_963277665.1. NCBI lineage: Eukaryota > Viridiplantae > Streptophyta > Magnoliopsida > Santalales > Viscaceae > Viscum > Viscum album. Next base: position 40,663,003 of record OY728150.1, read on the forward strand.
CCAGGATCACATTCTTATTCCTCATGATTGGATTCATCCATCATGGATAATATCATGAATATAGAATAAAAAATTCCAAAACCCGATGACTACCTTTTTCTCTAGAGTTTTAGGTATGGATATTCAAAGATCTATGAATGTGTATCTAGAGATTAGTTAGAGTATAATCTAATGAAAGGTTCCTAAAATAAACATTATTTCCCTTTGGGGGCATATTTTTCTTTTTATTTTCCAATTTTTATTTTTTAACAGGGGGATTTTCATAACCCATTTATGATATAAAGGTAATTGGAATCTTTGAACATTCAAATGAGATTCAGATGACCTAATTACATTCTAAATTTAGGTTAACTGAATAAATTTTATTGATAGGCCACATATTGTCTAAACCAAATTATTTTAATGTGTTGATATGATCCATCCCCAAAAAATTGGTTGTAGTGACCCTAGTAGTGTTATCGGTCATCAGTTTCATCCCCTCCCTTTAGATGAATATTTATTTTATGTATTGGAATTGAAGGGAGTCTAATGGGATGTTTTAACCATACTAAACTCTAAACTTTCTATCAAAATATTACTTGAGGCACTGAAGGTATGATGAAGGAACCACAAAATATGAATTAATCTATAGTTTTCCGAAAAAGGAAGTAAAGGTTTTATCCCGATAGACTATCATAAATTCATAACTAGAGACAAGGTCTCAAAACTAGGCTATAAGATTGATTCGACCATGAGTCCTCTGCTTTCTCTTGTTATGTTCTTGGGTTATCTTTTTGGAAGGAAAAAAATTAGCTTCACAATATCCCAGTATTCAATGATTTTAGAAAAATATGATATTAATTATATCACTATTTTCAGTGAGATCTTGATTGATAAAAATTTCATCCATATTTCCAGATATGTACAATGGATTGATATTCCTTTGTATGTTAGTCCTCCTTTACTATTTTGTGAAGGATGTGACTATGTGTAATTTGAAAGATTTTGAAATTGCATGATACACTTTAGTAGAATGTACATTTTCTTCAAACTCATGAGGTATTAAAATGGAATTAACGAGATATTCCTAAAGATACATTGATATTTGAAGGGAATAATGTATCGAGATCTTAGTCAGAACAATGGAAATTTTATTTAAGATTTAATACTTATAAAAGGGATTCATATGATTACCACTGTGAGGATACTCCTCCGATTAAGTCATATAAGTTGGAACTTCCTATGGTGGTGGTTGTTTTCATATTCTAGAGTTTGGGGGAATTTTTAATATATGAATTTTGTTGAGCTTATTTCCATGAATTTAGCTGTTGACTAAGCAAGTGCTTGTTTCTTAAATTGAGAATCCAATATAATTGGGACTGAACTAACCTTGGTTGATTCAAAAGTTTATTAGTGATCTTAATAATCCCATAAAAATGTTTTTTATTCAGGTATCCGTATCATATATTGATTCAATGGATATATGTCCTGAATGTAAAGATCCATTTTGCACTCATCTTCATCAACCCATTGGCCTCTGTGAACTCTCCTGATTCTCACTAATTATGGGAGGGTAACTCATTTTTCATATATATTATTCCTCAGAGAAGGTTTTTTAATGAAGTTTTATTTGAATTCATCATCCAAAAAATAATTATGTTTGTATGTGAGATTCCCATTTCCTCATTTGTTGGGACAATTATTATCTTACTAATTTTTTGGAAAGAAATATTAGATTGTCTAGATCATCTTAGGAATTGAAATGGGTTTCCATTATTATGCCTTAATCTTGATATTCCAGTTTAAATAGTTATTATAAGACCATCTCTTAGAGGAATTTGGTGCTAAAGATGTCACCTCAACTATCACAGAGAGAACCAGGGTCACAACTGATTGATTCAGTCACACCTTGAGGATAATTTGAACCTGGATGATTGAAATTACTATTATCCAGTCATCAAATTTTTTTACAACATTTCTTAAAACTTCATTCCTTTATCATTCCTCTTCTGTTTGGATGACAAAAACACAATTCACTTGTTTTAGTGGTTTTCCTCACTTGACTTATCCAGAATCATAAATATTCTGAAGGATGTATTTAAACCTAAATAACTCTTGTATAGTGTTCCCCAATATCTAGCAGTGGGTAAATAATAAGATAATCCATTGAGGACAACTTCATGAGGCTTTTTAGCTTCTAGTAATTTGAGTATATTATTATCCACAGTCATGATGAAGTAACTTGTAATATGATCTTTAATGAAAGAATACTATTTATTGATATGATCTTCAAATGGTGGAATCCACCTCTCCTTTCTTCCCTATTATCAATGATTTAATTGTTCTTACTTTCATTCAAGGGGAGGAAGGATGTGATATTGAATGAGTTTAATAACTAGAGTTAGTGTCAGATCTAAATTAAGAATAATAGTTACTATTTATACTTTTTCTAAAAAACTTTCTTTAAACTACTAGTTTATATGAGATTTAACATTTGATAACTGAATAGAATATTCCCATATTTGGGAAACTATCTTGAACTCTTGAAATCCTATGGGGTATTTTAGTGGGATCAATAATGTTTTAAACTAATCCTTGATATTTTCAATGATCATATGAAATACCTGATCCTAGGGGAGTTTCATTTTACAAAAATAGGTCAAACATTTCCATCTAAAAATAAAATCCCAGACCCTCTCATTCTAGCACTACTTATAATTTGAGTGATCAATAATTGTATTCTTTATCAAAGTTAAGATGAATTGATAGAGATATTATTGACTAAGGTATTATTATCCTAAAAATAATATAGCAGGTATGTTACTATACCAAAAATATTGTTCCTTATAGAGTTTTTGTGAAACATATAAGGTTTACTATCCTTTTTTCTTGAGCATTCCCATCCGAGGTCTATATTATAACAAAAAAACCATAAAACTATGCTCTAGATATCTAATTCCATTAAATACTAGAAAAGTAGGATTTTCAAAGTTGGGTAGATAGGGTTACATCCACCAATTTAGGGTATGACTTCTTTTATTTTTGTAATGGTTCATGTCCCCTCATATGGACTACATTAAATGTACTAGTGATTCGATGGTGTCAATAAGATATGGATAGATGGTTAGTTGAAAAGCTATTTGAGTATAGGAGGTGGGAAGAGCATAATATGGTCAAAAGGATTGTGTTTGTGGTTGATGATTAGTATGAGTTAGATGAGGGTAGCTCACCTAACATGGTTCCAGATTCCACCCCAGTGGAGAGAACTCCTTATATGCCTCGATCATCAGGTTTAGATACTTTGATTTTATGAATCCCAAATTGGTCAAATAATCGAATTATATTTGTTTATATAATTTTATTATTATTTAGGAATATTATATATAGGAGAATCATGAGTCACTATTTAGAAGTTATAATTAGTGGGGTAATTTACCTTGTGTAATTTACCATTGAGTCTCTTTGGATCCTTTATATCTTCTTCATATTTGTAAAATTTCATGACCCGACCCTACCCGGGCTCGAGCCACAACTACCCCAAGCCTGCCTCTATAGCCCAGGGGCTGGCGACAAGCGCCGAAGGCTAAAAAACTTGGGGAGGCCTTTTATTGAGTACCTGTACACACACACGCATCCCACTCAATACAGAAGTGCAGAGTAAAAAGAAAAGTAATGTACCGTCTGCTATAAATAAGCCACAAAGTGCATCGAACTCTAAACCGTACAAACAAAGTGCTGAAGGTAAACTGAAAATAAAAGGGGGAAAACACATGCCAAACCGGTATAGTGCCACAACCCGACAATAGGTAAACAAAGTAAAATAGCTGGGAGAGTCCCACACTTGGAACCCGACTACGACTGCTGCACACGGTCCAAGCTCCCGAACTCCTAAGCTCCTCTGATGTCACGACCAACCTGTCCGTCATCTGCAAGGTCACACCAAGTTTGGGAAAATCCCAAGCAGGGGTGAGTATAAAAATACTTAGTAGGGTGCCCCAAAGTCTCGAGGGAGAAAAAAAGGAGGTACTGAAGAGGTGATAAGTAGATCTAATAGGGAAAAGTAAATAAATACAACAGAGAGTGTAGTAAAGAGTACAATAGAGTAACAACTCAACCCAACAAGAGAAAGGAAGTAGACTCGTCCAATGACAGAGAGATAGAAGCTGTGAGAAGATGAACTTCTCATCGAGTCTTCTCTACCTAGCGGGAGAGTAGACTCATCCAACCATGAGAATCTAGACACGGAAAGCACATGGCGTACCCCGCATGTCTTTGCCTCTCCTGGAAGGAGAGTAACCAAAAACCAAGGAGTGGGTAATGGAATAAGGTATACATATATATATTCTCTACCCAGAAACCTGAACAAGATCGTAAAGGGATCTCCACCCCGTATCTTAGCCCAGAAAGTGAGTAGCCAACAGTCCCAGAAGTAAACACCATCGATGCCTAGTATCCCACACGTCTAACCCGAACTGCAAGACAAGGGGATCAAATCACCACAACTTGACACTATATTCTTTGGGTGGAACTGACTCACCCACACAGTTTTAGGTCGCGTCACAAGGACACGTCTTGGTGGGGAAAGTGCCCCTTGTACTTGAGAGTTCTGGGGAAAGTCAAACCACAACTCATCACCGTCACACAGTCGAGAGGTCTTCTCTAAGTCAAAGATGTCACATCACTGACCCGTACAATCCAAGGGTCCCGCTCCGGTAGTCACGTATAAAATCCACCAAATAGCCTTGTAGAAAGGAATGAGTCTTAAAGGAGTCATCGGGTAACCCACTGCCCAGCCCCGCTGGAGGGTAAACCCTAAGAGGTCGTTGGGTAACCCACAACCCAGTCTCTACTGGAGGGTAAACCCCAAGAGGTCATCGGGTAACCCACTTCCCAGTCTCTGCGGGAGGGTAGACCCTTAGAGGTCAACAAAAAACCCACTGCCCGGCCCTGCTGGAGGGTAGGACTAGAAGAAGATGACATGCGACCCACTGCCCAGCCCTGCTGGAGGGTAGACTTGGAAGAAGTCAACAGACGACCCACTGCCCAGCCCTGATGGAGGGTAGACTTTGAAGAAGTCGACAGGCGACCCACTGCCCAGCACTGCTGGAGGGTAGACCTCGAAGAAGTCGACAGGCCACACACTGCCCAGTCCTGCTGGAGGGTAGACCTGGAATAAGTCGACAGACAACCCACTGCCCAGCCCTGCTGGAGGGTAAACCCTAGAGAGTCGTCGGGGGACCCACTGCCCAACACTGCTGGAGGGTAGACCTAGAATTGGTCCGATAACTCAGCACTACAGCTGACATCATCAGGTGTTACCAACATCGCTACCGTGCGTTGGTGCGGAGTACGTACAAAGAATCCTCTGACCAATGCACTTTCATATTTCCACTTTTAATAAGATCATATAAGAGGCTCTGCTCACCTGAAAAGATTACACCGTTGTAATCCTCATGAAAAAACACGCGAGATAGACTACTTACTCCCTGGAAATGGGCTCCCGATGAAAATGTTACTCGACGCCGCTTTACGCCCATACGACATCTCATGGGGCCCGCACCTCAGTCCCGAAAGATGTATGGCGAACTGCGCCACCACCGATCAAATTCTCCTCGATGCCAGGGTCACAACGCCATTGACGGTGCCTAAAATAGACTCCGGATGCAGAAGCTTCAACATCCAGCGTTATACACAAACAAGCCCCTGTGGGGCCCACACCTCAAGCCCAAATTTAGGCGGGCGGATTGTGCCATCGCAATCCCCTCGGAAAAACACTTAGAAATGAGTGTTCATTCACCCTAAACGGATATCGGGCAAAAAGGTTGTGTTTCACCGTAAAATGTGTGAACTAGGTCCTATGGGGCCCTCACCTTGTCTCCAGCCCAAACGCTTCAAAAAGCTTCTCAAAAAGTCTGCACGAGGACTGGGGTCATGCTGCCGCTGACGGCGCGTCAATCGGACATCCCAAGTAGGATTGAGGTCTGACGCAATAATTAATTAATTAATTGAATAATTAATTAATAATTCACATTAAGTGTTTCGTGCCACGAGCAACGAAACCAACCCAAAAAGGTTTCAAACCAACTTTGGAAGGACCAACTCAGCTTTAGGGCCACATTTCCTCCGATGGTGCGTCAAAAAGAAGACCGGATCGTGAACCACGTCCGATGCAACTTTAATAACAATTAGTATTATTAACGTAAACAGTTTTGGGGCAATCGTCTTAAGGTGAAGAACTCAAAATAACCAAAAACACACTTCAAAAGTCCGTCTTGTTAACACGAACCTACAGCCATAGACGGTGCATCAATTGGACCCGCCGTTCAGTAAATACGGCCCCTTGAATGCAAGGGGCCCAACCGGGCCGGTCCACATCAGTCGGCCCAGTCCGGACCACCGGCCCACGGCCCAACCATGGGTCTGGTACAGTTTGCCGAGGCCCGCTGGCCGCGGCCCCCCTAGCAGCACCAGACCTGAGCGGGTTTGGTTTTATCCACACAGACCGGCCAACTAGCCGGTCTTCCGTATCGTGCAGCAGGACCCGCATACCGCAGGTCCTTGTCCGCGGTTTCCTCCCACGAGGTCAACTCCTCGAGGTCCTCCTCCTTCGACCGTGACAGGCCGGCTCACCCCAGCAGCACACCACCATGCCTTGCCGCGGCCTGCACCGCCCAGCAGCACTGCCCCAGTGCTCCCCTGTGACACCCACTGCACCTCCCGCCTGGACCCGCTGACCCCTCGGCCTCGACTTCCCGCTGGCCGCACACCCAGATGCCGCCTCGTCATCCTGGCTGCTCGGAATCCCTCCGAGCTCCACCACCCCGATGCACCGTGCCGACGCCGCAGCCGCCTTGGCTCCTCCGGCGGACTCCTCTGGCTTGATCGCATCCGCTTCCTGACAGTCCCTCGTGACGCCACGCCGGCAGCGCCCCTATACTCCTCCGCCGAGCCACCCCGAACTCCGGCCACCATCCTTGCCGGAACCAAAACATCCGACGGCCTCCGCCACCGCTCTGGTGGCCCGATTCCAAAACCGAAAGAAGATTATGGATCCTCGGGGCGAGGCCTTCGCAATGCCTACCTCAGACCGATGATCCGATGGCCATTTGACGCATCCGAAAATTATGGCGGGTATTCGCGAAGAACAGAACGAAGAACAGGGTTCCAAACATAGATCGATGGCCATGTTTGTGTAGCCATCGATGATTTTGTAAATTAAATACAGAAAACAAATAGTGAAACCAATAACCGAAGTGGAAATTGAATCGGAGGTCAAAAACAAAAGAGATCCTACCTCGATTCCGATGTGCGTCATAGGTGACGTGTCCGCAAGGCTCCACCTTCGAACCGCCGAAGTTTCTACGAAGATCGATCCTCGATCCGGTGAAGAACGATGAAGAACGAATGGAGAGATAGAGAGAGACATGGAGAGGGAGAGAGAGAGAGAGAGAGAGAAGGAAATGGGTCTTCCCTCAACACTTGTGAATTTATAAAAATTCACTAAAACTCTCCCAACAGGCGCAGATTCCGAAACCTCTGCGCCCGCCTATTTTATCTCACGCTTAGGAAAAACGCCCCATTTCAAACTCAACGGAAGTCACAGATTTCAATTCCAAGACATCGTTTTAATTTTATTGAAAAATAATGCCACTGATAAAAATCACTAAGTGGATATTTCGAAATGACCACTTTTCCCATGGGTGACATTTTTCACAAAAGCCCCGCGCCTGTGAAAATTGCACCCCTCCTAGGGTAAACGGCACGCTCCGGACTCAACGATGCCATCAGTTTTCCCATCCGAGAAACCCTTTTGAAATTAATAGGGTTTGAGATATTAAATGAATAATTTAATTTAATTTATCCATTTAACACACCTCTAACGAGCTAGGGGTCTGAACGTCCTGCGCCGACTCATTTTATGTCGCGCCTAGGGTAAACACCGCGTTCCAGACCCAACCGTGGTCTCAGATTTCTGATCCGATAACCATATAAGAGATATCACATTTTCTTTATTTAAACACTTGTGCGTAATATAAAAACACACAACATTTTTATAAAATTAATTCTGGGCACACCGGGCCTTGGAATTACACGCCGTCTAAACGACCTGCTTTGGAATAACATCAAGAATATTCCAGAGTCTTTTATAGAAAAAACCGGGTTCTTAAATCATTCCCTCATTCAATATTTCCATCCCCAAAAAGAAAAAACAGGGACTAACTCAGGTTACCAAGACCACACCTAGCTCTCCCGTACACATAATAACTCTTGCACAGTCCCGCATCACCGCACACAAACCAGAGGATTTGATCCGTTCACGTGAGGTCGGACCTCGCTGATGACGTGCATAGGAGCATGAAAACTTATTCTCAGGTGAGTCATGTGGGAGACGCTATGCACCCAAACCAGCCTTTGGATTTAGGGAAAGGCAGTAGGCAACCTCACCATCCCTTCGCACGACCTCCAATGGACCAACGGCCCTCGAGGGTAGCTCACCTCCTTGGTCGAACCCCTATGTCACACGCCGTGACTGGAATCACTATTTAGACCTAGGACAAAGCCTGGTGATTCCCTCCTTTAGAATATCTATATGGTGAAGCACCCAAGGATATCTGGTCATGCAAGATTTCACAGTTGATGTCCCATGACCAGGATTCTCTTACACGCCCGAAAGGAGAAGGAGTCGTCACCATAGACTAAAGAGAAAGGTTCTTATTCTCCTATTTTACTAATACAGGGTTACACCAACGCCCCACGTCACCCTGGTAACAACTCAAGAAAGAAGTAGGGAGAAAATCATTTCACACACAGAGTCTTGAAATTCTACTACAAAGAGAAGAAGAGCCGTAAAGCATACCTCTTATCACCTCATGCTCTGCAGGATCGTAGAAATCCAAATATCGCGGCTGTCCATTGCCCCAACGGTCAACTCCTAGAGCCTCTGATGGACCGCCTGATGGTGATGGGAAGATCTCATAATGTCATCCCCCACTTCCAGCTACTCCCACTCTTCTGCTAGCACCACCTCTCTGGGTACCACTCCGATCACGGCACTGCCTCTGTCGTGGTGGTGCACCCTCTACCTGCCTGATATTCTTAGCATTCCTGGTCGGCAGTCCCATTCCAGGTGACCTCCTTCATCATAAGCATAACAACGACACTCTACGGGATACACTGGTGCCCTCTGGCGCAACTGTGGTGTACGACCACGCCCCTAAGTCCGATTACCAGAAAGCCACCTGCGTCGAGGATTTGTCAGTCGACGCTCAATAGCTGCGACAGACGTCTCGGATCTGTCGAGCCTGCTACCACCACCGACTGTAGAACACGACAGGAAGCTCTCTATCACCAGTGCCTACTCTATCACTCCGACATAAGTGGGAATTCCAAAGGGTACTATGATAGCACACATCTCTTTACGGAGACCCTGCTAGAACGTCCGTGCCCAGAAGTTGCCTTCAGGGACCATGTCAGGGTAGAAAAATGTGCACAGTCTGCAAACGAAGTCGCGTACTTAGTCACCATCATCCCCACCTGCTAAAACTGTAGGAGCTCCTGAATCTGAATAGAGCGTAAGCAGGAGGGGTAAAACTCCTCACAAAACAGCAGCTGAAAGTCACCCCACGAAAGTGATGACTTATCAAGTAACTGAGTATCTAGACTCCACCAATGCCCAGCTGCTCTGTGTAAAAGGCTGGCGGCTAAATCCACCATAAGATCTATCAGTGTCTACACAAGCCTGAAAAGGTGAACCACTATCCCAAGACAAAACTCTGTTGCTTGAGGGTCTGGCTCACCACTGAACCTCAGCGGTCTCTGTCGCTGGAACTCACAGAACGCACTCAACCTGTGCTCATGATCGGTCTACTCTACTGGAGATATCTTCTGTTCACTAGGTGGGGTTGCTACTACCAGCACACCCGGAGAAAGTGGTTCACGTGATGGGTTATGGACTGAGGCCTCGTCGCTCACAGGGTCATCGTCATGAACCAAAGCTGGTATCCTGGCTGGTTATCTTCACAGAGATATCCTGAATATTATCAAGGTGTGCCACGGTCAGATGAGCATATATGTATATAACAGTAAAAACAATGGGTTGATGAATCCAGAAGGACAGTAAAGACTCAATCCTATGTGATGCACAAACCAATTCCCTGCAACGAGTGTCTCAGCATGCCGAGTCGACAAGCGGGTTATTAGGGTCCTAGTGAATAGATACATCGGCCGCCGCACCATCACTGGACTCCCTAGATTGAGAGCCACTCTCGAGACACGTTAAAACCATTGACCTAAATCCCAACCAAATTTCTTTTTAGGGATTTCCGAACAATTTCCCAAGGAACGAACCACCTCTGATACCACTTTTTCACGATCCGACCCTACCCGGGCACGATACGCAACTACCGCAAGCCCGCTTCCATAGGCCAGGGGATAGCGACAAGAGATGAAGTCTAAACAAATCGAGGATGCCTTTTCCTAATTACCTACACACACACACGCGCATCCCACTCAATGTAGAAGTGTGGAGTAAAAATATATGTAACGTACCATCTGCTATAAATAAAACACAAAATGCATCAACCTCTAAATAGTAGAAAGAAAGTGCTGAAGGAAAACTGAATAGGAAAGGGGGAAAACACGCACCCAGCTAGTATATTTCCACAACCCAGAAACAGGTAAACAAAGTAAAACAACTAGAAGAGTCCCACACCTGGGACCTGACTACGACCACCACACGTGGTCCATGCTCCCAAACTCCTATGATCCTCTGACGTCACGACCAACCTGTATGTCATCTGTAAGGGTACACCAAGTGCAGGAAAAGGCCAAGAAGGGGTGAGTATAAAAATACTCAGTAGGGTTCCCCGAAGGCTCGAGGGAGCAACAAAGGAGGTACTGAAGAGGTGAGCAGTAGATCGAACATGGAAAAGTAAAGAAGTACAATATAGAGTGCATTAAAGAGTACAATAGAGTAACATATCAACCCTAAAAGATAAAGGAAGTACACTCATCCAAACACAAGGAGCTAGAAGCGGTGAGAAGATGAACTTCTCGTTGAGTCTTTGCTACCTAGCAAGAGAGTAGACTCGTCCAACCACGAGAATCTAGACACGGAAAGCACGTGGCATACCCCGCGCGTCTTCGCCTCCCCTGGAAGGAGAGTAACCAAAACCCAAGGAGTGGGTACTGGAACAAGGTATACATATATATATGCTCCGTCAAGAAACCCGAACAAGATCGTAAGGGGATCTCCATCCCATAGATCAGCCCAGAAAGTGAGTAGCCAAAAGTCCCAGAAGTAAACTCCATCGATGCCCAGTATCCCACACGTATGCCCCGAACTGGAAGCCAAGGGGCTCAAATCACCACACCATGACACCATCCGCTTTGGGCAGCACTGACTCGCCCGCACGGTTTTAGGTCATGTCACAAGGATGCATCTTGGTGGGGAAATCACCCCTCGTACTTGAGAGTTCCGGGGAAAGTCAAACCATACCTTGTCATTGTCACACAATCGAGAGGTCTTCTCAAAGTCAAAGCTATCACATCACTGACCCGTACAATCCAAGGTTCCCACTCCTGTAGTCATGGAGAAAATCCATAGCCTAGTAGAAAGGACTGAATCTGAAAGGAGTCATTGGGGAACCCACGGCCCAGACCCGCTGAAGGGTAAACCTTAAGAGGTTTTCGGGTAACCCACTTCCCAATCTCTACTGAAGGGTAAACCCCAAGAGGTCATCAAGTAACCCATTTCCCAGTATCTGCTGGAGGGTAAACCCTAAGAGGCTGACAGGAGACCCACTGCCCAGCCCTGCTGTAGGGTAGACGTTGAAGAAGTTGACAGGCGACCCACTTCCCAGCCCTGTTGGAGGGTAGACGTGGAAGAAGTCGACAGGAAACCCACTGCCTAGCCCTGCTGGAGGGTAGACATGGAAGAAGTTGACAGACGACCCACTGACCAGCCCTGCTGAAGGGTAGACCTGGAAGAAGTCGACATGTGACCCACTGCCCATCCCTACTGGAGGGTAGACCTGGAAGAAGTCGACAGGCGACCCACTGCCCAGCCCTGCTGCAGGGTAGACCTGGAAGAATTCGACAGGTGACCCATTGCCCAGCCCTGCTCCAGGGTAGACCCTAAAGAGTCGTCAGGTGAACCACTGCCCAGCTCGACTGGAGGGTAGACCCAGAATTGGTCCGATAACTCAGCACTGCAACTGACATCACCGGGTGTTACCAACATCGCTACCATGTGTTAGTTTGGAGTACGTCCAAAGAAGCCTCCGACCAATGCCCATTCATATTTCCACATTTAATAAGATCACGTAAGAGTCTCCGCTCGCCTGAACAGATTACACCGTTGTAATCCTCGTGAAAAAAACACGAGATAGACTACTTACTCGCTGGAAATGGGCTCCCGATGAAAAAGTTACTCGACCCCACTTTACGCCTATACGACGTCTCATGGGGCCCGCACCTCAGTCCCGAAAGAGGTGAGGAAAACTGCACCACTACGATACTCTCTGAAAAGCATGCTGAATCGACTATTCATACGCTCCAAACAGACGCCTAATGAAAAAGTCGTAGTATACTGCACACAGCTTAAGAGACGGCCCGTGGGGCCCATGCCTCAACTCCAGATTCAATGCCTAAAACCAACCCTATCAAATTCTCCTTGATGCCAGGGTCACAACGCCATTGACGACACCTAAAATGGACTCCTGATATAGAAGCTGTAACTCCCCGCATTATAGGCAAAAGGGCCCCTGTGGGGCCCACACCTGGAGCCTAAATTTAGGCGGGCAGATTGTGCAGTTGAAATCCCCTCAAAAAACACTCAGAAATGAGTGCTCATTCACCCTAAACGAATGTCGGGTGAAAAGGTTGTGTTTCATCGTAAAACGTGCGAACTAGGCCCTGTGGGGACTACACCTTGTCTCCAACCCGAACGCCTCAAGAAGAATCTCAAAAATCCCACACGAGGACTGGGGTCACGGTGCCGCTGACGGCGCATCAATTGGATATCCCAAGAAGGATTTAGTTCCGACGCAATAATTAATTAATTAATTGAATAATTAATTAATAATTCACATTAAGGGTTTCGTGCCACGAGAAACAAAACCATCCCGTAAAGGTTACAAACCAACTTTGGAAGGACCGTCTCAGCTTCAGGGCCACAACGCCGTTTAAGAAATACGACCCCTTGAATGCAAGGGGCCTAACCGGGCCGGTCCACCCCGGACGGCCCAGCCCGGACTACCGGCCGGCGGCCCAGCCGCGGGTCTGGTCAAGTTCGCCGCGGCCTGCTGGCCGCTGCCCGCCCAGCAGTACCAGACCCGGGTGGGTCCGGTTTTCTCCACACAGACCGGACAGCTGGCCGGTCTTCTGCGTAGCGCAGCAGGACCCGCATACCGTGGGTCCTTGTCCGCAGTTTCCTCCCTCGAGGTCAGCTCCTAGGGGGACTCCTCCTTCGACCGCGATAGGTCAGCGCACCCCAGCAGCACGCCGCCGTGCCTTGCAGCAACCTGCGCGGCCCCGGTGCTCCCCTCCGACACCCGCTATGCCCTCCGCCTGGACCCGCCGACCCCTCTCCGGCCTCAACTTCCCACTGAGCCGCACACCCAGCCGCCGTCTCGTTGTCCCGACCACTCAGACTCCCTCCGAGCTCCTCCGCCCCGATGCACCGTGCCGACGCCGCAGTTTCCTCGGATCCTCTGGTAGACACCTGCGGCTCGACCACACTCGCTGCTTGACGGTCCCTCACGATGCCATGCCGGCAGCGCCCCTCTACTCCTCTGCCAGACTCCTCTGCCGTGCCACCCCGAACTTCGGCCACCGTCCTTGTCGAAGCCAAAACTTCCGACAGCTGCGACCCCTGCTCCTGTGGACCGATTCCAAAACTGATAGAATATTCTGGATCCTCGGGGTGAGGCCTTCGCAACGCCTACCTCTGATCGATGATCTGACAACCGTTTGACGCATCTGAAAATTATGGCATGTATTCGTGAAGAACAGAACGAAGAACGGGGTTCCAAACATATATCGATGGTCGTGTTTGTGCAACCATCGATGATTTTGTAAATTAAAGACGAAAAAAATAGAAAAACTGATAACCAAAGTGTAAATTGAAATGGAGCTCAAAAAAAAAAGAGATCCTACCTCGATTTCGATGCGCGTCGTAGGTGATTCATCCGCGAGGCTCCACCATCGAACCACCAAAGTTTCGACGAAGATCGCTCCTCAATCCAGTGAAGAACGAATAAGAACAGCTAGAGAGATATAGAGAGAGGGAGAGAGAGAGAGATATAGAGAGAGAAGGAAATGGGTATTCTATCAACACTTAGTGATTTTATAAAAATTCACTAAAACTCTCCCAACAGGCGCGGATTCCAGAACCTCTGAGCCCGCCTATTTTATCTCATGCCTAGGCAAAACTCCCCATTTTGAACTCAATGAAAGCTTCAGATTTAAATTCCAAGACTTCGTTCGGAAGTTATTAAAAAAGAAACCCAGTGATAAAAATCAGTTAGTGGACATTTCGAAATGACCACTTTTCCCTTGGGTGACATTTTTCACAGAAGGCCCATGCCCGCAAAAATTGCACCCCTCCTAGGGTAAACGACACGCTCCATACTCAACGGTGCCCTCAGTTTTCCTATCTAAGCAGCCATTTAGGAATTACTCGGGTTTGAGCTATTAAATGAATAATTTAATTTAATTTATCCATTTAACACACCGCTAACAAGCGAGGGGTCCGAAAGTCCGGCGACGACTCATTTTATGTTGCGCCTAGGGTAAAAACCACGTTCCAGACCCAACCATGGTCCTTGATTTCTGATCCGATCAACCTTCTAAGAGATATCACATTTTCTTTAGTCAACCACGTGTGCGTAATATAAAAACACTTAACATTTTTATAAAATTAATTCTGGGCACACCGGGCCTCAAAATTGCACGCCGTCTGAACGCCCTACTTTGGAATAACATCAAGAATATTCCAAATTCTTTTATAGAAAAAACCAGGTTATTATATAAAATATTTCTTCAATGATAGGAGGTTAAACATCTTTAGGGGTGAGTGGGATACAACCACACTTTTCCCGTTTTATTTAGTGATGATCACTTGAGAAGAAACAATATAGAATTTGGTGAAACCCTGAAATTTTGAAACTATCATTGGGGTAGATTATGTACACCTTCTTCAAGTGTTTGATGTCGATTATATTTCAAAGGCATATTTCCTCATCCTACACTATTGAACTAGAATCATTCTTTGAGTCATTTACAGGTATGACATTGATGGAACTCACTGAAGAGTAATATGTTAGAGTAATCTTTTATTTATCAAAAGGATAAAGGGATGGAAAAATTATTGAATTTTCATCAAGGTAAAATTTACAATCATCTTTTGTATTTCCTTCTTGGTAGGTTGTTTTGACTTGCGGCCCATGTGAGGATTTACTTCTTCTTCCCAATTCTCTAACTATAGTGATTTATAAATGGTAATCCCAAGGGAATACCTAAAGATAATTATTAATAATTACCTTGAATAAATGGGAGGATTACATCATGGGAGGAACTATAAAATACTTATTTGTAATTTCCTCCCCACAATCTTGAAAAAAAAAATATTCATCTGGCTTGAGAAGGTTTTGATATAAATTCCCCTATCCCTATGGGCTTGAGTGTATTTTCATCATCTACCATGGAATCATGGTTTTTCTAGGGATTTTATGATCCCAGCAGTGGTGATGGTTGTAAAAATACCCCCAGAGATGTGGCCTAAGGTTGTTCCCATATTGATGTTGTATCAGTGAGTGTTACTACCCCTTTTAAATTGTAATATTTTTTTGATCATAAATTATATACTGTGATTTTTCTAATAATGAGATACTCACTATTGAGGTCATCACATAGCCAAGGTTTTGTTTTTTCTCAAATGAGTGAAATATTAAGACTTTTCATATGCATGAAGTAGGAGTTTCTAAACAGACCACTCCCATCGAGTTCACTATTTTTGAGATTTGGTAAAGATAGGTACATTCTGGATAGACCAACTACCATGTTCATAGCCTGGACTTGATACATATCCTAAGGAAATCACATTGCATGATGTCTTCCTCAGTGGACTCGAGAGACTAGGAAATGGAGTGAAATACAACACTCCATGTTCATCCCACCCTATTATGTGTGCACTGGGTGTAGTTTTAATAACTATTTGGGATAGAGTCTTTAAAGAACTATGGAATGAATATTGGATATATTCACACTACTTTGACAACTTCAGGTGTCATGCAACTGAGAGGGAATTGAAATTGATATAAGGACAATATTATCTCATTATCATGATGTAGATTTAATACTCCTCATAATATAGACACTTTAACTTAAAATTGTAATGATTCAACCTCATATTCATAAATAGGTAATTCATGTGTTCCCCTTTAAATTTCATAGGAATGGAATACTAATGTGTGTCCAGGAGCTAGAACAAGACCAATATATTATATTCATATAGTTAAATTCATACCATTATAGAATTCCATTCATAATATAAGAGATATTTCTCTACAAATTTAACTATAAGGTCATTTCTTGGATTCCTTATTGAGGGGAGTGATATTGGTTAGAAAATTCTCCACTATATTGAAGGATGAATTATCCAAAGGTAGTAAAAATGATTATCATTTCCATATATTTTATTTGGGTTGATAAGGGATATGAACTTTCATAGATGAGTCACTTAGGGTATCTAGCCTTGTTCTCCTAAGTTTTAAATATGAGTTTCTTATCAAAATAGATTCTATAAGGGGAGGACCTTCTTGTCAAAATGGCATGTCGCTGCCGGTAGAGAATTTTGTGAGAACACCATGGGGGAACCTCCATGGTCAAATTAATATTATCTATTAAGGGGAGTACTTACATTGTGGAATGATTCCTCTATATAATGGATTTTTTTTAAATATATACCAAAGGTAAGACCATTAGAGAGTACTCTCTAGCCTCTATGAGGGGAACATCCATCATAAATAGTTCTTGATGTGTTATAAAGGGGAGGGCCATCTTGAAAATTGATCATATAGTCCTGAGGATGATTTTCTTTTATCATATCATGGAAATTTTGTTTATTGATATTGATATTTTCATGGGGAGGTCCTTTATAGAAGACCCTCTAGGGAGGAACAATATAGGTGTTGATAAAAATATTACAGGGAGGACCACCATGGATAAAACTGAGTTCTCTTTCTAATGATGATTTAGCAAGTTATTGGGCCAATGTTGATATATTTTAAATGGAATCAAGAACACAAACATTGATTATGGTAGGGATATGAGCATGATTTTAGGGTTTTTTTCTCAATGATATTTCTTATTTTATACTCTTTTTTGGTAAGTTGTGGTTGTGAGCTGTGTATAATTAACATTATCATTAAAAGTCCACCTAGATGACTCCCATGTTGTCATAAGTATATACCAACAAGATTTTCTAATATTAGTGGGAATATGAGTTGGGCTTTTCTAACCATCAAAATCTATTGAAGAGACTATTCATAATAGAAATGGATATGCATCTACCTTTTAATTATTATCTGGATATACTGATATCTTTCCTCATATTCAACTTGTGTAGGAATATGGGATTTCTTTTGAGTGACCATAATAATTTGTTGGATATTTCTGGTGTGATCGGTGGGGATATAATCCCACATTATTGTGGTCATTGGGTTGTACTAACAAAATTCAGTGGGAATGGGAATATGGGTCTAATACTATTATTCATTAATCATCAACATATGCTAATGTTTCGTAGGAATGTGAATGAAAATGTGTGATTGGGCTCCTATGTATATCCCAAATTATGCAAATGAGATGTGATAGTGATAGAAGAAAAAATATGATCATTCTATCTATTGTCCATGAGGGATATACTGATTATTGTATTCTACTAATATTGACAGAATATAATAATATTTTGTAAGGCATGAGTAGGGATATATGTCTACCCTTCAATCACTAATTTAATATGGTGATGATATTCTTTAATAAAAATAATAATATGGACCCACTCTATAATGTGAGATGGGATACGAGTCCAAACCTCTTATTTCTATTGGTATTTTACAAAAGACTTCATATATAGTTTAAATAATATGGGAATACACTTGGTAGCTACCAGAATATATAGTCATGATCCTCCTAATTCTTTTAGAGTGAAACATACGTCATAATGAGTAAGGGAATAAATATGACCCTACAATTCCACTAGGATACAATGACCAATTTATTTATAGGGAACTGGGATATGAATATGTTCATAACCATGATGAGTTTGATTCCCTTGGTGAGATCTCATTTTTTGGTTCTTAGCCTTAATGTATAGGATTGGGACCTCTAGGGTGGTCTCAAAGTGTTACTGTAGAACTAGGGTAACAATACATTGACAATGGTGATGGAACATCATGAGAACCCTATTAGGTAACTCTTGAGCAGTAGTGATGAAACATTGAACCCACTGATGAACCTCCATATGATAAGGGGGTTATGCATTACCATATTCTGGGGAATGACTCTAAAAATAGTTGGAGGTGTCCATGTGTTTCTCCTCCTTCTTTATAACATATATTCGAGTGGATGGTTTGTGGGGATTCATTTATAAGAGGTTTTCATGTGAGACATATATCGTTTGGTTAATACCATATATATATTACTATCAGATAATATCTTTTTTAACTAGATTTGTAAAATATATGTGGGTGACATCATACTTTTGGTGGTCAAGACAACATCCTTTGTTTTAGTTATAATGTATGTTTTACATCATTTTGATTACATTAGTTTAGATTAAAGGGGATACTTGTTCTAAATTTCATGGAAATATCAACAAAAAACGTGAAAACCCATCAATATAACATCACTAGTTAGAACAAGATTGTACAATTTACTTCATAGTTAAAGGATATATATCAGGTTATCCTTTTATATTTCTTACAAAAACTATAATGTATTCAAAAAATATGAATTTTCGATGTGTACATCATTTTTGATCTACATTCTAAAGGCATGTGGTCACTGGGGTTTCTTTCCATCGATAATTTGAAATGTGAATTAATCAAGACGGTGGGAGTTGATCTCATACACACCTTTATGGTGGAATTAATTCCCACTCTTAGATGCTATTACAGATTTAATACACATTTTTGAATCATTCCTAAATCATAATGTGAGTCTGGTTACTCATATGTTAGTGATTGGTTGTCCGAATGTTCAGATTATGAGTATCTATATGCATCTGAGTTTCTCAATCAATATGATGATATGTGAATATAATAGGTTATATATTTATGGTACTATCTATATACATCACAAACTCTTCATATTTCTCTTTTTAATTTATTACTTCGATGATTTAAATCTATAATTAGGTAATCTAGAGTTTGTCATCATCCATGGATGTTATTGGTATTTATAGTGTCAGGATCAGGCCCACATGAAGGGATTACTATGTATCCTTGTAAAAATAATCATAACCCACAGAGTTAAAATCCACTTAATTCATCATGTCATATATTTTTAGGACTAGGGAAAAGGTCTTTTCAAATATATTTAATTCCATGTGGTAAGGATGAATATGAGAAAGGTGCTTGTTAATGGTTGGTATGGGACTTATGTATGAGCAACCCTTTTTAGTTGACCTCAAATGAAAATTTAATTCAATGAGTATGGGTCATAATCACCAGGAATATGTCCCCATGGAGTGTGTGGTAGGTATAGATCATGATAATATGGACCATTATGTGGCATATAGACTCATTAGTAATATTTTCTTATGAGAAATGTTTCTGGGAATATGGCCCTAGTGAAAGGACATTCAAGTTTATAGATAATATAGCATTGTAAGAAAGGAACTAATATATTTAATGATGAATATCGACCCACAAATATGGGTTCATAGGAAATATGGATTAGGTAAACGATTAACAATATTTTCATTGGGAATGTGTCCTAATAAGCATAAACATCTGAGCTCACATCAAATAGGTCATGTGGAGGAAGGACATTGGTGGTTATGATGTTGGGTTTTAAACTTATTTAAGAATCCTAATTTTCATTATTATCAAGAATAAATGTTCATGGAGTTCAATTATCATATATTAATCTCATGTGTAATTACATTACCATGAAGATTATGTTAATATGGTAAGGATGTTGTCATCTAGTTTAATATCATGTGATTAGAAGGTCTATGTCATGAAAGGGGTAAAAAGGAGTAATGAATGGGGATAATTCATGGGATTCCCTTGATATTTCCTCATAAAATAATATAAAATTTTGAATAATTATATAACATAGGGAATATTTCCCTTTAAAATGGATTCGTCAAAGGATGGTACCCCGGGAAGATGAGATGGGGCTTATGCATGGGTGGACTAAATAAGGGTCACTAATGAATTAATTGAATGAAATAATTAATGAGGGAATTATTTTTGGGGGATTAAACCTAATATGAGTCCCAAAGTTTTTATATGAGAAGAAATGATATGTTTTTTAGGTGTATTTATGAGGCTACAAATGACACTGCTAAGAAATAGGGAGAGTATGAGTGGGACTTCTATATGAGTATGTGTTCACTGAATGTGGTTTCCGTAGACTATTGGTTATTATAGGTGATGGAATCATCAATGGGAACATATATGGGGAATAAAAATTGAAATAATATTCATTTCCACATGGCTCATTGATTAGAATCAAGGTCCAATAATGGAATGTTTATCTAGTAGAGATTACTCTAGTGTCACTATAATAGATACCCTCATTATCAAGGGAGTAAAAGAATATGATTACCTTGAGGGTTATACCTTTTAGAGATTATAACTACCAATAATCCTTTTGTCATGGGAATAAAATAATTAAATGAGACCCTCTATAATTATAGATAACATAATCATGTGTATCAGGTGGTTTTGTAGGAGGATTTTATTTCACCTTTTTATGTTTTTTTTCTTAGAGGATGGAATTTATAAATGTGTTTTTGGTTAATATAACCAATTTGGTGAATTGGGTGAAGAGTAAGTAATGGAAGAGGTTAATTTACTCACAATTTGGATGTTTTACAAATCTCCCATTGGGATCCAGATTTTATGCATGCTGGAGGCCCTGAAAGGAGGTCATTAGGTACCTTGGAGATCGACTAATTCATATAGGAGGGGTGCTACACAAACCAATGGTATGATTATGTATAGGGATTTCATTAAGTAGGATTTAAAAAGTTTTTATACACATGACTCTATCCTCAAACCTATTTCATGGTAATGTCCTACATTAGGACACAATAATGAAAGGATCCTATAAAGGGACTTCATAAAGTGGACCCATTATGAAGGATGAGTATTTTCCCCTCTTTGAGTGTGAACTCTAATTTTTCCTCAGATTCCCTCATAAATTAAAGAAGGAGGGTTTGTAACACCCTGAGTATTTGTGAACTAATTTTTCTCAAAAAAGTAATTGTTATTTTAGTATTATATTTCAATAAATCAAATATTCCTTTCACATGACACCAACATGGCATGTTCTACACGACACCAACTTGGCTTGCATTACATGCAATGATGACTTGGCATCCATTACATGAAACACCAAGTGTAAAAGGGAATATAATAAACTGATACTTTATAATATATTTAACACCTTGAATAAATATAATATATTCTATGGATTCTAATTCAAACCACACCTATTAAGCTTTTGTTACAAATAAGAGTGACTTTATTCGATAACTTACACTACACACAAGACTGAATATTACAAGACAATGATATATTATTAAAACAGTATTATTTAATATAATAAGATATAACATAGAAATTATATTAATAGTTATGAATATTATTAAGTAAATTATGAAAATTTATGGTTTATATAATTATAAAATGAATTCATTGGTTACCAATTTATTATAAATTAAACTAAGAACCAAATAAATATAAAAAGAAATAGTGTTATTATTTTTATACTCCCAAAGGAGTTTTATCTTGATAAACTATATTAATCACAATTAGTGAATTAATTTAATGAAATATATATTACATATTAAATAAAATATTTTTTATATTCATCCATTAGTTTTGATATGCATAAGATAAGAACAAAACCAATTTCACACATAAAACCCAATATTTTTATTAAGGAAAATTTACCTCTTTTTTATAGATAATCCATTTTAAATACAAATTGTGATCATTTTATAAATATAATATGTTAAAATAAGATTTATCATTGGAATAAAAACATAAAAATTATCTTACGGTGAATTTTTTGTATTTTTCTATGAAGATTCATTTTCTAATGAATAGTGAAAAATACTAAATTTTAGTTTAAAAGTGAATTTTCATCTAATTTATTTATAAGGTTAAATTATACTTTATATTGGTATTAAAATTTAATTATATCATATATTTATCAATTAATTCAATTTATGTTATTGGAATAAATTTCAATTTCAAATTAACTAATAAAACATAGAAAACATTGGAATATTTTTACTTTAAAAACTTGTATTGCCATCTCACCTGCGAGATGAATTTTAATTTAGTTTATGCTACTTCTATGAATATATTTTGGAAAATGGATTAAATATTTGTAATAATAATAATTAATAATTTCTAATAATATAAAATTATTTTGGCAAAAAAGAGTAGTGAAAGTGATTAAAATTAATCACAATGATTATGGTTAAATGAAGCCTAATAAGGGACTAAACATTAGACTTAAGACCCAAAACAACCTATATAATTTTACAATATCAATTTTATGTCCATATGTTGACCCTATTCTTCATTTATTGAATTTTATATATTATTTGATCCACTTTAAATATGAAAAATAGGTATGGAATTCCATTTTCAAAATATTACAAGAGTGTCACCCCTCTACTATAAAAGGCCACCACTTCTCCCACTTCTTTAAACCTCTCAAACCACTTAATTTAGGCCATGATATGCCAAAATGTATTCTCAAAATACCTCCCATAAACATTTAATCCTCCAATTGTGCATAAATTCATCATGGAATCCCTTTGGTAGAAACCAAAAGGAGTAACTTGGTTTTAATGTAATGTTTTCCAATGATCTATTTTCTTTCATTTGATTATCCAATCCCTATACTATTATCATTCCATTTTTACATAAAATAACAGTATAATAAATATACTATGATTTTGTTATGTTATTATTTATAAAATAACATTATAATAAATATACTATGATGTTGGGAGTATTATTCTATGTTACCAAGTGGTAAGATTTTATTGAAACAATCTCATTGTTTATCGAGATTGATTATGATTATTCCTTAATTGATGATATCTCATGATAAATATCTCAAGAACATCCATTAAAAATATTATCAACTGATTTTACATGATACATTAATGTATTATTACCATTTTACACTCTTTTTTACTTAGTATAACTAACAAAATGTTTTAATGAAAATTTGACTTTATTTCTTCTTTTGTTTGGAATTATGTCTTCTTTCAAATCCATGATTTCTAAAAATGATTTCACAAAAGATTTACATTTATCATATGATGTTAAAGTAAAATTTTCCAATGTTTTATCATTTATTTTCATAAAAAAATATTCTTGTCATGTTCCTATCAAGGAACATTTTAGAACATTTAATGTAAAAAAGGAATGTTCAGCACGTACGAACATACCACCATTAGGACCATTAATTCCTTAAATTTTCCATTGGACGTTTAAAAGTTTGATTTAAAGGTGAAATATATTTTTAATATTATGTATATTTATTTCTTTTAAAGTTTTTTTTCAATGAAAAAGGTTTTCAAAAAGGTTTAATGGTTTTTTTAAACCTTCCTTGAAAATATTTCAAATCAATTTTCAAAGAAAAAGGTTTTCGAGAATGATTTTTGATTAAGAAATATTTTTAAAATTTTAAATAATTCATTATAATTTTTCAAATAAAAAGGTTTAAAAAATTATTTCAAAAAATTATTTATAATTTTTTAATTTTATTGTCAAAGAAATGGTTTTGAAAAGGATTTATGTTTTAAAAATTAGTTTTTTTAAAAAGAAAGGATATTTTCCTCAAGAAGTGTTCTTAAAAGATATTTAAAAATTATTTTCCATTTAAAATGACATACTTTCTTGTTACTGATGCCTTTATAGGGAAATGATTCAATGATTCAATTCATATTATTTCCATGAATGGTTAATGTTTTAATGGAATGATTTTTGTGAAACCTGTTCTTCTTTCACAGGTTATGTGCTTTTAAAACTCGCTTCTCATCATGGGTTGTGATTATGTGACCTACCACTTTTTTATAGGTAATGATATGACTAAATTATTATAATTCCTATCTAATTTTATAGTTTATGATATGATTATTTTTTATAATCTTCTGTTACTCATATGTATGATTTTTTTATGTTTTGGGTTGGATCTATATCTCCCACCAATTCATTAGGTAATGATGGATGCCTCATGAGAATATATGTTATACATGAACCTGATTTCATGTTCAAAATGTTATTTTTGAACCTGATTACATATTTAAAATGTTATGTATATACCCAGTTTCATGTCTATAAGTTTATGCATGAACCGGATTACAAGTTCAAAATGTTATGTGTGAACCTGATTACATGTTCACAATGTTATGCATGGAACTGGTTTCATGTTAATAAGGTTATTCAGGAACCTGATTACACATTTAAAATGTTATGAATGGACCTGGTTTCATGTTCTTAAGTTGATGTGGGGAACTCATTTCATGTCCTTAACTTAATTAGTGAACTTGTTTCTACTTATACATGTTCACACCATTATAAACCAATATGCATGCCACAAATTCCATGTATTATTCCGATGTTATCCTTTCATGACTTATTCTCCTAATTATATTATTATCAATGTCATATGAAATTACAATATTTTTTATGATCTATAATATTTAAGTTATTATCTTAAAATGTTATTCTCAAGTTCTATACCATTTTTTTCATGTTATTCTTATACATTTCGTTTATTTACCCTTACTGAGCATTTGAGATCACCCCTTTCTTATGTTTCCTTTCCCCAGGTTATGAAGAAATGTTTTAGGAATAATTACTAGAGGTGGATATCTTTATGGGAGATGATGAATATATTTCACCATGATAGAATATTTTTTTCCACGTTTCCAAAGACACTAAACTATTATGGTCCTCGGGCATGTATTTTTGTAACATACTGAATATTCATCTAAAATGATGTAATATCCATGTATGTTAATCATGGGTCTCTATAGTTTGTATCAAAGTAAAGGTTTATTCATACTTTGTGAACTAGGAATGTGAAAACCTTAGTGAAATCCTTAGTGGTATTTTTAAGAATATGTTTATGGATATCTCTAAGGATAAGTCTAAGGATAAGGAAAAGAATAAGACAATGTTTTAGAATTTTGTTAAAGGATAGAGAAATTGGTTTCTTAGAAATACATACATGTCTAGATACTAAAAGTGGTTGTGTCTCTAGGATACATCTAGCTAGGGGTAATAACTCTGAAAAGATGTTCTGGGCCCGACTCAGGGTAATATAGTACATGAAAACAGGCCTTTCTACACAATGGGTTTGACACTCCCACGGGATATGATTTAGAAATTTACAAACTCTTCTCGAACCATTATGAAGGATTTGAATATAAGATGACTATAAATAAGCTTGGATAAACCTAATATGTCAAAGATTAAAGAAGGTGTCCTAATTTAGACATCATATAAGTAATTTTTCATGGTTATGTAGTTTTATTCTATGATATGTGTTTCTCACCCAGTTCTTTCTGGTTTTAGTAAATGGAGAGAACTACACGGAACAAGGTTAACATTTAATATTTAAGATGTGGAAATTATGGGCATCATGAAAGTCGATTTCCCAAGTGGAAATCTCAGGAAGTGAATAAGGAAGGTGGTATGAGTATTGGTTATACTTATGAAGATAAAGAGACTGAAAATGACATGTGAATGGTATATGATGTTATTAAAGTATTTTTTACATTAATCATGAGAATAATAATTAGATTGAGTTTTAGGAAACTTATGACATGATTCATATATTATAGGAAAGAGTTATTAAGGAATAAGTTGATGAAGCCTGAGTAATGGTTTAGGAATAAAGTAGGGTGAATGAAGTACTTATGCTTTGGAATTCAAAGATAAAGTTATATTAATCATGAAATATATAAGTATTTTCACTCTAAGTTTTCATTAAGTATTGAAAATAATATGTTTAATGGTGATGAAGACTTAGAAAAGTGATATTTTGATTAAGGGAAGGTAACCCTTATTGTGATCAAGATGTTGATAAAATTTTGTTTCACTTTGATAAAAAGATGATTGATTTGGATTAAGTAAATTGGATGGAACTGATTACCTTATAACTAATAAACAATTTGTTGATAAATCAGTCTATGTTAGAATGGATAAAGTTTACAACTTCATGCATTTAAGGAATATATCCAGTAACATTTGGAATAAGGAAGAATGCATGTTTTCAATAAGGACGTTTGGAAATTCAGGTCATTACCATGTTTCATGATAATATACAATGATTATATTCACATGTTTAGAATGTGACAACTAAGAGATAATTTATGATATATGGGGATTAATGTTAAACTGATCTAGTTCATTGTTTCTAATGTTTTGAATTTTCATCATCTACAAGGGTTATAAGATTAACCATTTATGGGATGTTTATATTAAACTTCAGATGAAGTTTGTGAGATTAAAGTGTTATATCACCACTTATGGATTTATAAATATTGGATAAATTGATATAACAATTTTTTGTTGATAGTAAATGAAGATATATGGGATGACTTATCCAGGATATCATGATCTGCTAGTGCTTCAGGAATGAAAAATTCACCTTCCATTGTGGAGAAATAGGTTAATTGAAAACTGGTCAAGACATGACCAAAGAGTGGGATTTTACTTATTAAAGGGAATGAAATAAAGTAAGTATAACTTCACATGAAAATTATTTAACCTTATAGAAAGGAATTTGAAACTGAAAATGTTATCCTAGTACCTTTTATTCTGATGAATCAAATGGCCCCTTAGATAATCACATATTTATGGTATTTTGATTATTAACTTTCTCTTGATCAAGTTCTTTATTACTCTCCATTAGAATATGATAGTTATATTTCACTTCCATATCCAATTTTTCACTTTCCACCTATGTTCTCATATGTGGAAACCTATTATATTTTACTTTTAGAAACCGTTATGTTTACAACTTTTATTTTTAAAAATATGTTTCAGTATTCGTTTTTATAATGTGAGATTCTGTGAAAGGAACTTTCAAATATAACTTCTTTGATAACCCACATGAATTTTGAGGGCGAGATTCATTTTAAGGGGGGTAGAACGTAACATCCCGAGTTTTTGTGAACTAATTTTTTTGAATAAATTGATTTTTGCTGAGTTATTTTATTTCACTAATTCAAAAATTTATTTCAGATGACACCAACATGGCAAGCACTAAATGACACCAAATTGGCTTGAATTACACGCAACACCGAATTGGAATCCATTACAAGAAACACCAAGTGTAAATTGGAATATGATAACTCTATACAATAAAATATATTTAATATATTAAATAAATATAATATATTCAAAGGATTTTAATGAAAACCAAACCTAGTTATCTTACATTTCATGCAAGAGAGAATTTCATTGAAATCTTACACAACTTAGAAGACTATATATTAGAAGAAAATGATATATTATTAAAAGTTATTATTTAATATAATAAGATATAACCTAGAAATTAAATTATTAGTTAATAATAGTATTAAATAACTTATGAAAATTTATAGTTTATATAAATATAAAATGAATTCATTGGTTACCAATTAATTATAAATGAAACTAAGAACCAAATGAATATAAAAAGAAATATAATTATTATATTAATGCTCTTAAAGATGTTTTGTATTGATAAAATAAATTAATCAAAAATAGTGAGTGGTTTTAATTAAATATATATTTTACATATTCAATCAAATATTTTTTATATTCATCCATTAGGTTTTAAAGGCATAAGATAATAACAAACCCAATTTCATACATGAAAATCGCTATTTTTATAAAGTAAAATGTACCGCCTTTTAATGGAGAACCCATATTAAATAAAAAATTTGATCATTTAATAAAATTAATATGTCAAAATAAACTTTATTTTTGGAAAATAAAATATCTTATTATAATTTTTTCTATGAAGATTCATTTTTTAATGAATAATTAAAAACACTGAAATGTTGTTAAATTTGTTTTCCCATATAATATTTTTAAGGTTAATTTATGTTTTATATTGGTTTTAATGTTTAATTATGTCATATTTTTATCAATTAACCCTTTGTAGGTCATTGGAATCATTTTTAATTTTAAATTGTCTATAAAAACATAGCAAACTTTCGAAAGTTTTTACTTTAGAAACCTGCTTTATCATCTCGTCTGCGGAATGAATTTTAATTTAATTTCTACCACTTCTATAATTGGAATTTGGAAAAATTTATTTCATATTTTTAATAATAATAATTTATAATTTATAATATGACCAATTTTTTTAACAAACAAATATTAGTGAAAGCGATTAAAATTAACTAAAATGATTAAGGTAAAATTAAGAAAAATAAGGGACTAAACCTTAACTTTAAGGCCCAAAATAAACTATAAAATTTTCCAAGAGATATTTTATGGCCTTATTTTGACACTATAATCCCTTTAATCTAATTGGGTCCATTATTGGAGCCACTTGAAATGTGAAAAACGTGTATGTAATTCCTTTTTCAAAATATAACAAGAGTGCCACTCCACCTCCACTATAAAAAACCACCACTTCTCCCACTTCCTCACAACTCTAAAACCACTTAGGTTCAGAAAAATATACCAAAATTTCATTCCAAAATACCTAAAATATACCTTGAATCCTATGTTCATATATAATATATATTATATTTATAATGAATTTATTCTTATTTTATTTTCATTTATAACATACCTTTATACTTTTAATCTTGTGTAAATACAATTATTTTGTTTGGAGATGTGTGGAGTACTGCCCCCTCAAAGCGATGTGACTCGTTCATTCCATGCATGTAATGTAAACAAGATGTTCTTAATAAAACTATGTAACCTATATAAAATAGATATAATATTTTAATTATAATATACATATATCATTTACTTTTAGTTATTTTAATACAACAAATAAATGAAAGTAGCATTCATGTGTACATACGACCTATCGTCTCCATGAACAGTGCATTTTATTTCTTATCTCCAAAATTTATATATTTTTATAAATACATATGTACTGATTTTATAAGATAATTAAGTCATAGTTTATATTATTTATATTATGAAATAATTATCTATGTAATATATAAGCAAATAACAAGTCAAAACATACTTGATAAAACTAGGCAATTAACACCCAAAATAGTGAAAATAATGAAACATTGTTAACAAATGGGTCACCAGATGTTATAAGAAGATGATATATAATAGTATAATCACTATAAAAGTTCTGGTGTAAGTCAGTAAAATATTTTAAACTACTATAATGGTTGGTAAATACTACAAAAAATATGTATACAGAATGGTAATTTCATCTCACCTTTTATTTCTGTGATGTGCATGTCTTATTCACCACTCACTTTTATTGTGAGGTATATACAAAAAACTTTGAAATGTTATATCATGAATATTATTGATTTAAAGATATTATAATCTTAATTAAATTTAATTTTCTTACATGGGGAGTATTATTCTAAGTTACCAAGTGGTAAAAGTCTATTGAAACAATCTCATCATTTATCGAGATTATTTATGATTATGCTTCAATTTATGACATCTCATGATCCATATCTAAAGAACACCACTGAATTATATTATTTTATGGGTTTTAATGATATTTTCATGTATTAAAACAATTATTCAACTCATTTTTACTTATTATAACTAAGAAAATATTTTAATGAAAATCCAAATTTATTCCTCCTTTCGGTCGGAAATATGTGTTCTTTCAAAACCATGATTTCTAAAAATGAGTTCAATTTTTTTTAATTTTTTCATTTGATGTTAAATGAAATTTTTACCCATTTTTTACCTTCTATGTTCATATAAGTAATCATCTTGTTTTTTTCCTATCAAGTCATTTTATGAACTTTTAAATTAAAAAAATTAATATTTGGAAAATACATTCTTATCGCCGTTGTGACCGTCATATCATTGAACATTCCATTATACGTTTACAAGTTAATTTAAAGGAAAAATGTTTTCTTAATATTCTAGATATTAAATGTTTTTAAAGTGGTTTTCAATGATTTTTTTTCAAAAAGGTTTTATAGTTTTTTTTCAAATCTTCCATTAAAATATTTCGAAGCTATTTTCAAAGAAAAAGGGTTTTGATAATTTTTTATTTTTATGAAATGTTTTAAAAAATTTCAATAATTATTTATATGTTTTCAAATAAAAAATTTTCCAAAATTATTTCAAATATTTATTTATAAGTTTTCATGTTTATTTTCATATAAATGGTTTTCAAAAGGTTTTATGTTTTAAAAATGAATTTTTCAAAGAAGAAAAGATATTTTCCTCAATAGGAGTTTTTAAAATATATTTCAAAATTATTTACCATTTAGGATGAAATACATGGTGTTACTTATGGCTTTATATGGAAATTATTCAATGATTTAATTCATATTCTTTTTATGAATGGTTAATGTTTTTATGGCATGATTTTTATGAAACCATTTTATCTTTCATGGGTTATATGATTTTGAAAAATAATTTTTCCAGGTTGTAATTATGAGACCAAACTATTTCTATATGTAATGATATTGTTAAATTTTCCTGATACCTATATCATTTCATGGGTTATGATATGATTATTGTTTATTATATTTTTTCAATCGTATATATGATTTTTTTATGTCTTTGGTGGGATCTATATATCCATCCAATGAATTGGGTAAAGATGGATTAATCCTGAGTATATATGTTATGTGTGAACCTTATCTCATGTTCACAATGTTATGAGTGAACATGATTACATATTTACAATTTTATGCATGGACCTGGTTACATGTCCTTAAGTTTATGCATGAACCTGATTACAAGTTCACAATGTTATGCGTGAACCTGATTACATGTTGAAAATGTTATTGATAGAACTAGTTTCATGTTCATAAGGTTATACATAAACCTAATTACATGTTAACAATGTTATTCATGGACTTGGTTTCATATCCATAATTGGATTCGGGGGGAGCGATTTCATGTCCTTAACATAATGAGTGAACCAATTTCCACTTATACACGTTCACAACATTATAAACCAATGTTAATTCCACAAATTCCATGTCTTATTTCTATGTTATGATTTTATGAATTATTCTTATAATTATCTTATAACCCATGTCTTATTAAATACTAATATTAATTATGATATCTAATATAGAGGGTATGATCTTCTAATGTTATGCTCAAGTTCCACACATGTTGTTCAGGTAAACATTAATCATTTCCTTTATTTACCCTTATTGAGCATATGATCTCACCCCTTTCTTATGTTTCCTTTCCCCAGGTTATAAAGAAAGGTTTTAGGTAGAAGTACTAAAGGTGGAGATATTTATGGGAGATGTTGAAGATCTTTCATCATGATAAAATATTTTGATTCCACGTTTCCAAAGACACTAAACTCTTATGATCATCAGACATGTATTTTTATAATGTAATGAATATTCATCTAAAATGATTTAATATCCATTTATGTTAATCCCTAGGTTCTATAGAGTCTTTCAAAATTCCTAAAGTTTTTAGTATCTCTTATTTGGGAAATATCTCTTCCATTGTATTGTTTATATTTTAATATAGGAATAAGGTATTTATAGGTAGTGTTTTGGTAATCACCTTCTAATTTTCCATATAAATACAACACTTAGGGGAGACATGAATCACATATAAAAATAGAATCTTCAAAGTGATATAAGTGGAATCCAAAATGTTTTCATCCTCAATTATAATTATGGATGTTCATATACAACTATGGTGTTTCTGATGAGTCTAAAATACATTGTTAATTCCTCCAGGCATGAAAAGATTATAAACTTATGTCTCAAACTTAACTCAACTACAAAGGTTTTTTGGGATGAAAAAAATATGAATTATTTTTTCATATTGAAATGAAATTTGAATACTACACCTGTGTTGACTATTCTAGAGGGTGGGT
Source organism: Viscum album (assembly GCA_963277665.1). Classification (NCBI taxonomy): domain Eukaryota; kingdom Viridiplantae; phylum Streptophyta; class Magnoliopsida; order Santalales; family Viscaceae; genus Viscum; species Viscum album. The sequence continues at coordinate 40,695,283 of OY728150.1, forward strand.
AGGACTATGTGGTCTTTTTTGATGCATCATGTTTAGGTTTGTTTGTGATCTTATGCATGGTAACCATGTCATTTCCTACCGATCTAAGAATCTTGGGAAACATGAGAAGAATTATCTGACCCATTACCTTGAACTCATAGTTTTGATGCATGCTCTTAATAGTTAGTGGAATTACCTTTTCGGATAAAGGATTACCATGTATTCCATCCACAATATCTTGAGTTATAACTTATCTCAAAAATATTTGAATCTAATCCAGAGGTGTTGTAATACCTGTAATATTTTGATTTTTAAATCACCTATACGTTGAGGAAAGGGAATTTCATTGTAGATGCTTTGAGTAGGAAACTTACAACCCTGGCCATGAATGTATCATTAGAAGAGTGGTCCCCAGTGGATCTATTTTCACAGTTGTATATTGGAGTTTGGGAATCAGAAGTTGAAGTTGTTTTGGCTAGTTTTCAGTTGACCTCCCCTCTTCTAGAGTTAATTCTTTAGGAACAATAGCTTCATGATGAATTTCATAGCATTAGAGAATCTCTTTATAGTGCGGAGAATGTTCCTAAGTGGTCATTCTACACAAAATTTGTTATATTTTAAGATAATATTTTTTTGTACTGCTATTGGTAAGGAATTATATGATAGGGTATTTGTATAATTACTAATGGGCGGTTCACCTAAGAACCATGAAGATGTTCTATGATATGTGGTGATGATTCTGGTGTCCAGGTACGATATGGGGCATTGCTCATTTTTTCTCACATTTTTATACATGGAAATGGGTCACATCCAAGCATGAAATACCTTCAGGATTGATTTGGACACTTTTAATACCAACTTGGAAGGGCTATAAGATCACTATGAACTTTTCGGTTGGGTTACTATGTGCTTACAAAAAAAGAATAATGAGATATGGTTCGTGATTTATATGATGACCAAATCAAGTCACTTTATACCCATTCATGATACAACCAAAGTTATGGAGTTGGGAAATATCTATGTGAACGTGATCGTTTCTTTTCATGGAGTCTCATCACCTGTAGTCTCTAATAAATATCCCGGATTCATTTTTTATTTTTAGAGAGGTCTTTAAGAGGCATTGGGATCTCATTTTCATTTTAGTATGGCATACCATCCATAGTTAGATGGCTATAAAGAAATAGCTATATAGATTATTTATAATATGCTTCTTGGATGCATTCTTGACTTTGGTGGGGCTTGGGATCACCAGTTGGGGCTGGTTGAGTTTTCTTAAAAAAATAGTTACCATCCTGTGATCATAAAGGCCCCTTTTGAGTCCTTTTATAAGTAGACATGTATATCTCCATTATCTTGGTTGAAGGTCTGTGAAAGTTACTTGGTAGGACTGATCTTGGTTTAACAGATGATAGTAAATATTTAGTTGATTCATCAGATAATGTTAATGGCACAAAGCTGGTATAAATCTTATGTTGATTGTCACTATAGAGAGTTGTTATTTTTAGTAGGTGATCAACTGTTCTTGATATTTTCACCTCATTTAGTTCATCAATGGATTGTGAGGTAAGGGAATAATTCTCCCCATTTTTTGGACCTTTTAAGGTTATTGAGAAGGTGGAGAAATAGGTTTATCATTTATCACTTCTTCCCCAGTTGACATCAATACATAATGTGTTCCATATATTGTAGCTATAGAAATATATATCTAAAACCATGGTACTTTGTGGGAGGATGATACCTTTGGTTTGAGTGGTGCGGAAGAATGGTTCTAATTCTCATGAGACATGGGTGAGAGAGACACTAATGAGAGATTAATGGCCTCATATTTTTAACATTGAATATTTGTGCCATAATTTCTAGGGAAAAAAGTTTCTATAGTTGGGAGGTTTTAACATCATACTACTGTTTTTAGGTACACCTCATCCCCTCTTTTTATCATTCCAAGTTTGGGTCTCATTTATGGGTTATTTTTTGAAATTTTGAAAATTTTGGAAGGATCTTTGGTTGTGTATGGTTGGCATATGGTTTTCCCAAACCATGTGCCCTACTAGTGAAACCCTGCAAAACCTAAGCAGTGAGGGTTTTCATAGTTGGTGCATGTTTTGAAAAATGGTACCCCACCTAGTAGAAATATTTCACCTAGTTTGAGTGGAACACAGTTAGGGAACACAGTTTGCTAAACCATGTGTCCCCCTCCAGGAAACTGTGCACACAGGATTTATCAAACCCCTATTTCGACTCTCCGAACCCTAACTCAAGATATCTCAATTTCCATGGCTGGGAAGGCTTCTAATAACAAATTTTTTATCCTAAAAACCCTCTCTAAGGCAGATCAAATCTAGGCAATCATCTTTCAATATCTCCCTAGTAAGAGTTATTGTATCGTTCCTTCCCTCTATTCTTTCTCTCTCATCAGGTTTTTATATATCTCAATGTTGTTGGAGGATTTAATTTATATTGATTTAGATTTTGAGTCTAGGTTTGATTCTAGGATCTCTATTACTGACTTTTTTTATTGGATTTTCCCGTTGTGGGTGTTGTGAGATGTAATATCCTTATTTCTCTAGGTGGTTCCTTTTAAGTTTGGATATTTGATTAAATCCTAAATTTTTTGATTTCAATTAAATTTATTTCAATTAAATTTTGAAAAACCAATTTTTTGTGGATGTTTATTTGAATTTTTTTTGGAATAAAACTGGGGAAAAAACCCAATTCCAATGAATTGGGGTGTGATTGTGAAGTTTGATGAAAAATTGTGAAATTAAATTATGGAATTAAAGTATGAAATTAATTTAATAATTTTATTCGATAAAAATGGTTTAATTTTTTTATATGAACTCATTGTTTTTATCCTATAAAATGACATGAATAGATTAAAAACCTATTTTGTTTTTGAAGAGAAATTATCATATTGAAATGGAAATGGGGTAATTTTATTTTGAATGTTTTTGAAATAATTTTCCCATTATTGATTTTTTAAAGCACATGAAAGACTTGTTATTTAGTGAGTTATTTGGGAAAACACTCTATTGAATCTTTACAACTGTAACAAAATATAGTTAGTAGGTCGCATCCCCGATGGGATGGTGATGAGTCCACATTGACCATTGTCTAAGGGTCATGTGTACACATATTTCCGTGATCACATATTTAAGATATCATAACCTGAAACTATCGTACCTTTTGAAAGATGAAAATGTTGATCATTTTTTATTATTTTGATATATATTCCATTGTTTATAATTTTTTTACACATTCCTTGTGAATTTATATAAATTGTTTCATATAAAATTTTTATTAAGAAATTGTTTGAAATATTTCCATCAATTCAAATGTAAGTAATGATTTTTTAATATGATTTTGTACTAAAAAACCTATTTAATTAAATTTAAAATATTTATTTGGTCAATTAATGTTGTATCTTATTATGGTATTGATGTACTCGATTTTTGTAGACATTTTCATACATTCAATTGATTATAAAAACGTTTTTTCACCGGATACATGATATTTTAGGGAATAAATGATTTATTTCAGGGTTTATAATGATTTTTAGGAGATTCTATATAATGTCACAAATTTGGAGTGACCAAAAAAAAATTTCACATATAAATGGTGTGTACATTATAAACATGCTTTGTGTACCCATTCCCCGACACAACTCAACCATCCCAAGTACACACCCATGTTACTGACCAGCCAGAACACTCCATGTAGTCTATGTTAACATGCATTGTACGTCCATACAGAAGTAGTAGGTGTATTAAATTGATTTCACATGACATGTGTGTCTATTCTATATGTCGTGTACCTACACCAATTGACCACCGATGATTAAAAGTCAAGGAATGGTTCATGAATCACCTACATGAGGAGAAACCAAAGAAGAAAAGCCAGTAGAACCATGTACATGGTGTGTAATTTATGGTATATGTCTTGTAGTAAATTTTTTAAACATTAAGGAATCCCTCCATGTTTGAAGTTTTATAATCTATTGGGGGTGTTTCTGCTCTACTATTTGACCTCCCTCAGATCCAAATTTGAGTTTTATTTCTATTTCCATTTTTTTGTATTGTAATTTTTTCTTCTCCCCTTTCTCGTACTACTCTCATATAAATTGTAGGGATTGAGTCTCAGCTCAATCCACAAAATGTGACCATGGTCATAAGAGGGTAATTTTATTGTTTTTGGGTTTTAATAAAGTTATGTGTACATTATAATTTATGTTTTTAAGTATTGATTTTATTGTGAATTCTATTTTATAAATCATTTATTGATCAACTCCATATAGACTGTTGGTGTTGTGTTAGAACAAGAAGAACACAAGAAGATAAAACTAGAGGAGTTACAGTGGGGGAATTCATGACCATTGGGTGATTCAATTACCACTTGTTGTAGGTATTAAGAACTTGAACGAATTTGAGTAGTTAACTATCAGACCAAGGAGTTTACCATTATATATGTAATTCTTTGTTTTTGAAAAAAAAACATAAGTTAAATTTTATCCCCATAGTAAAAAAATTCATTTATAGTTTTAATACTAAGGAATAAAAAATGAAATAAAATATCTTCAAATTGCAACCCCAACATTCTTTTCTTATAGTTTTTCTTCTTTTTCTTCTATTTTCATTTAATTTTTGCAAATAGTTTCACTTAGTAATAAGTTCCCTTCAATATTCTATTTCATCTAGATAATCGACTAAGACTCACCAACTTGTGTTGATCCCATTGATTTTCTATTTTCCCTATAGGATTGAGCCTGACTATTGCTAACTACATAGTTAGTCAGATTAGAAGGGAACAAACAAATTTTTCCAATTTTCTGCACCTCAGGATGGGAGAGATTAAATTATAGCGCTATTGTCAGAGATTGTGGAGATCATAAATGAAAGTTTACTTAAGGTTAGTTTACCCTAAATTTCTCCCTTTCTCTTCTTGTTTCTTTTTCTTAGTAACCTCAAACCCACATCCCAAGGATTATTATCTGAATGGAGAATGGTGCAATCCACCTGGGGATGATTTTTATCTACATGATCAAGTGTTATTGTATTCCTACCCAGAAGATTATTATTAATACATAGATAATGATTTTTATTATAATAAAAACCCATGTAAATTCTATACCCACCCCTCTCTTAATAAACTGCAAAATTATCTTATAGTAATATTAAATGGTCATTATCAATGATGGAGGCCTTAACCACACACCAGTTGTACCAAACCAAAAGGTTGGGCAGACTTGGAAATATGGTAGAGCATATCTCCAAGACAATTTCTAATTTTTATACTCCAGTTGAGTCTCATGTTGGTGTTTCTACATATTTTTTAACTGAGGATACATGTTATGATTTATTACCCACCTATGCTTCATTATAAATTTGAGAACATAATTTATAAAAATCAAATTTTGAATGTGGTGACACATCACATCATGCTTATACTGAATTAGATCTCTCTTTTGTTTCTAACACCAAAGTTGATTATTTACTTGATCCAGATAACTCCTATGATTATTTTTAGGTCTTTAGCATTGAAAATGAAGAGGTGGAGGATGTAAAAGATTAGAAAAGGGAAAAATTACACGTTTGGTATCTTCTTGACATGGATTAGTATAGCGACCCATACTTTACATACATTGTTAATACTTCAAAATTGAAGCACACTTATTACAACATATGAAAAAACCACAAAGGACCGTATAGGTATAGTGTCTTTAGAAACTGGGAAACATAAACAACTGGTTCATAAATCTTCTACAGTGTCTCCCATTTATTTCATCATATCTAGGGTCCCTTTTAGCATATTCTACTTAATATCCATCTTCCTGACCTGGGGAAAAGAAAACATAAAAGGGTGAGCTCAAATGCTCAGCAAGGGCAAATAAAGGAAATAAAAATCATATCATATCTTTTTGAAAATCAAAACCTGCAAAAGAGATCATAATATCTTAACATGGAATAAATCATAGAAGTGAAAATGAGATCCCCATAATCATAACATAAAACTTGAAACTTTGTGGCATGCACACATAATCATGGAAAATCATTTCTTGTTAGTCATGACTCATTGCCAAGACTATCTTAGTGGACAAAGTCCCTTTCTGAACCGAGTCACCCTTATTCCAGTCCTGTTTCACTGAACTGGTATAACCTACCGTTCCAGCCATGTCTATCTCATGAGATATAAAATCTTTACCCAATGCATTGGAGGGAGATATAGGTCCCACCCATCTTATAATGAATCCTTTCTTATGTGTGCCACATAATCATACATCATCGCATAACACATGTAACAAAAATGGGATTCTTGAAACATCATGACATCATAAATCAATTCATATAAGATAAAGGAATTCATAAAAATAATTCCACCACAACATGATCAAATCAATGTAATAATAGGGATAAAAACAGAACCCTTTATTATCTTAGATGGAAAATAAGTTTGATAAAACACTTGAACTCCATTCTTGAGGAAAATATCCTTTCTTCTTCAAAAACATTTTTCCTTTCATAACATGTCATACAACTTTAAAATAAAATAAGTTGATTAAAAATAAACTTGAAAACTTGTAAAGGAATCTTCTTGGAAATAATGTTTTAAAAATCCATTCATGTCGTATAAGTTAAAAAAACATTCTTCGTACTTTTGTCGGAAAAGTCAAAAAGTACCTCGTATGACAAAAGATTCCTTTCATAGATATTACTAAAAACTCACCGAAGGGTAAAAATGGATTTAAACAATTGTAGGTGGATGTAAATAATATTACATATTGATTAAACATGGATGTGGATGATAAAATACACCCCAGTAAATATTTACGAATAAACAGTCTCGGATAAAAATGAGATTGTGATATTTCCCTTACCTTAGGTCCAATTTGCTTTGTACGTGTCCGAAGCTCCTGTATAATGGTTTAAATAATGTTATTTAATTATTCCAGAATCATACATATTGATATGATATCATATATGGTCATATTCTTAGCTTCTTGATAGTAATATTTCATTGTTACTTGTTACTCGGGTCTTTATTGCCTTTTGTTCTTATGCGTGTTTTGCCGAATACATTCTTATTCTTATTTTAAGGTTATAGATACCTTATATCCAGAATGGTATTAGTGTAACATATATCATATTTATTCATTCAATTTATATAATTACTATGTAATGATGATCATGTAGAACGAGTCGCATCACATCGTGGAGACGGTATTCCGTACGTACGCACGAGTGATGATATCGTTCCTATGATCGTGGAACTGTATTGGAGTATATATTATTTCAATATCAATATTACTTTATAATAATCATAATTAGTTACTCATTACACCATTATACCCATCCTTTTAAAGTGATGGTGGAAAATAGATTACACCACGGTGTGGAGACGGTATTCCGTACGTACGCACGCGCGGTGATTTCATTTTTCCGTAGGATGGATAGAAGGTGAATTAGGGTTGTTTCATATTTATAATAACATATCAGTATGTAAGTAATACTGATGTTATTACTTTATCATGAAACAACTAAAGAAGAAGATGTTGAAGAAGAAAGAAATTGAAAAGATTGGTAATGGATATTACCTCTTCTTTGGAACGCCTCTTTGAATCCTCCACTTAGGGAACTAAGATTAGTCTTTGAAGAAGACCAGGACCTCTAGGATTATTCTAGGGAAGTGTAGAGGAGAAAATGGCAGGGGTTGGCCGAGCTTGAGTGCTCAAATTGGTGTGAGGAGGAGGGGGAGGAGGTGCCCTTTTATAAGGGAGGAGAGGGGCACCTTAGGAATATCTCAAAATATTATTTTATATTAATGTCAAAATCGGTTTATAATGGTTCCAAAGGGTCTTATTTCGAAGCTAAAGTGGGGATGGGTAGAAATACTATCAACCAATAGTATTTAGACAAGTTTAGGGTATTATTTTAACCTTATCAATTAGATTTAACTCTAAGTTAATTAATTTAACTTTTACCGTGTCTTTTTGTTTTCTTTCACTATATGGTTAATAAGCTTACTATAACATGCCAAAAGAACCCCAAATTGTTTATTACTAATATATATATTCTTATCTAAGTTATTTGGCCGAACCTTAGATTTTTAGGAATAAAATAACAATTAATAATATAATATTTGATTTAAAAACTATTTTGTGTCAATTTTGACATTATTTGATATATGATTTTTTTGAAAGTCATAACAGAATTATATGTTCGAACCAAGTTTATTAAATTAACACTAATATATCATAGTAACCTAGAAAATTAGTGGAATTCATAAAAAGTCTCAAATTACATTTATTTTGGTGTTTATAACATCAATTATGTCAATATTTCATTAATAAGATAATTACTGCATCATCATTGTGTCATAAATAAATTAAATTATTTAATGTCTAAAAATTACAAATAAAATACCATTATGTAGGAAATCGTTTTATCTTTCTAATGAATATTTATAGTCTAATTTATCTTATTTATAACCCCATATTAAAAATGATTTACTTATTAAACTTTGATTTTAACTATTTTAACTCTTCTTTAAATAAATTAATAATAAATGTCCTAATCTAATCCAAGTGGGCCTAAATGGTCATATTTTATTACTAAGTTTGTTTTTGGTCGAATTACATTTGTCCAATAGAATTAGGACATGTGTTAGGGTAATATTAATATCATATTTACCCTTAGTTACCCTATTTACTATTAACCGCGGTAAAAAAAGTAAAAAGTTACTATTCACCAAAAAATTATTTTTATCTCATTGAACCACATTTTACTTACTGATATCAACCGTGTCTGTCGAATTTTTGAAATTCCATTCACAGAAGCGGTAAAATTAAGTTTTATGCAAAATTCAGTTTTTAACCTACCACTTAGTGGTTTCACTATTCATCAAAAATTGAAAGTTTTTAGAAAAATACCAAAATTTCACCCTAGGCTAATTTCGATATTATGAGTCCAAAAATGAAGTCCATTTTGAAAAATAAAATTTATAAAATTTCAAAAAGTGGTTATTACTATTCATAACGGCTAGTTTTAATAGCATATTGTTGTTTAGTGAAACTCGGTATTGCGTACGACGCAAGCTATCGAGGAAGGTCGCGATTGCGTGTAAAGAAAGCCAAGCAAGTGTTGTGTAGAAAAATATTCCTTTGATGATTTATATAACATAAAAGTCTCGGGTGTTACATTCTACCCCCCTTAAAAAGAATTTCACCCTCGAAATTCGTCACTTTGTAACAAACAGATGAGGATACTTCTCCCTCATCATATCCTCAAGCTCCCATGTAGCTTCTTCAAGTTGGTGGTTCCTCCATAAAACTTTCACCAATCGAGTGGTCTTATTTCGTAGGACTTTTTCGCTACGATCCAGAATCTCTATCGGCTGTTCTTCATAAGAAAGATCTTGCTCCAGCGGTACAAATTCTGAGCTGAGTACATGTGAAGGATCTGGTATGTACTTTCTTAGGAGAGATACATGGAACACATCGTGAACTTGAGAGAGATTCGGTGGAAGCGCCAATCGGTAAGCTACCTTCCCAACACGATCTAGTATTTCGAAAGGACCGATATATCTAGGGCTCAACTTCCCCTTCTTTCCAAATCTCATAACCCTTTTCCAGGGAGATATTCGTAAGAACACTTTATCACCCACTTCAAACTCTAGGTATTTTCTTCGGTTGTCGGCATAACTTTTCTGTCGACTCTGAGCTGCTCTTATGTGTTGTTGAATAGATCTGACCTTTTCTGCCATTTCATCAACGAGATCAGGTCCTAATAGCTTTCTTTCCCCAACTTCATCCCAGTAAGTTGGAGTCCTGCATTTCTTTCCATAGAGAGCTTCATAAGGAGCCATCTGAATATTGGAGTGAAAGCTATTATTATAAGAAAATTCCACCAAAGGTAGGTGTTGATCCCAACCTCCTTTTAAATCCATAGAGTAAGCTCTCAACATATCTTCTAGGGTTTGAATTGTTCTCTCAGACTGACCATCTGTCTGGGGATGATAAGCAGTGCTGAAACTCAACTCTGTATCCAGAGTATGCTGAAGACTTCGCCAGAACTTCGAGGTAAATCTCGGATCCCGATCAGATATAATAGAAAGTGGTACTCCATGCAATCTTACCACTTCCTTTACATATATCCTGGCAAGCTGATCTAGAGAGAAATCCTCTCTAATAGGAATGAAGTGTGCAGACTTTGTAAGACGATCAACTATGACCCAGATAGCATTATTTCCTTTGGATGTTTTAGGAAGTCCTGTGATAAAGTCCATAGTGATGTTTTCCCATTTCCATTCGGGTATGGGTAATGGTTGTAACATACCCTTAGACTTCTGTCTCTCAGCTTTAACTTGTTGACAAACAAAGCATCGAGAGACATATTCAGCAACATCTCTTTTCATGCCATCCCACCAGAAGTACTATTTCAGGTCCCTATACATCTTCGTGCTTCCAGGATGAATAGAGAATGAAGAACTATGAGCCTCATCCAGCAGCTCCTTCTTTAATTCGGGGATGGAAGGAACACAAACCCGATTCCTGAACTTTATTATCCCATCACAATCAAGGTTAAATTCAGGAACATTTCTCACCTTCTTTTGTAACTCGACATCTTTTTCTGTGCCTCTTTAATCTTCACATGTATAGATGGTTGAACATTCATTTGAGAAAGATAAGATTTTTCCCCTTCCATTATAATTCCGAGATCCATCCTTTGTAAATCCATAAATATTGGATCTTTTGTGATCCTCATCATGGATAAACTAGCATGGTCTTGTCGACTTAATGCATCTGCCACCTTGTTTGCTTTCCCAGGGTGGTAATGGATTGAGCAGTCATAATCCTTAATCAGCTCCAACCATCTTCTTTGGCGCATATTCAGCTCCTTTTGTGTGAAAATATACTTTAAACTTTTATGATCAGTATAAATATCACACCTTTCACCATAAAGGTAATGCCTCCAAATCTTTAATGCAAAGATTACCGCAGCCAACTCCAAATCATGTGTTGGGTAATTTTGCTCATGGATTTTCAACTGTCGTGAGGCATAAGCTATCACCATATCATTTTGCATAAGAACACACCCCAATCCCTTCTTGGATGCATCACTGTAGATCACAAACCTTTCTCCACTACAAGGCAGTGTGAGCACAGGTGCACTGGATAAACCTCTTTTCAACTCCTTGAAATTCTCTTCACATTCCTCTGTCCATACAAACTTAACTCCTTTCCGAGTCAACTTGGTGAGTGGATTAGATAATCGTTAAAAATCTTTTACAAAACGTCGATAATATCCAGCCAAACCAAGAAAACTTCGAATCTCAGTTATTATTGTTGGTCTCGACCATCTTTCGATAACCTCTGTTTTTGCTGGATCCACAGATATCCCCTCTTTTGAGATTATGTGACCCAAAAATGCAACTTTTTGAAGCCAAAATTCACACTTGGTAAATTTGGCATAAAGCTTCTCCTTTCTCAGGGTCTTCAATATAATTCTCAAGTGATCTTCATGCTCTTCCTTGCTCTTTGAATAGACAAGAATATCGTCTATAAAGACTACCACAAATTGATCAAGATAGTCTCTAAAGACTCTATTCATTAGATCCATGAAGATAACAGGGGCATTAGTAAGACCAAATGGCATCACTATAAATTCATAGTGTCCATACCTTGTACGGAAAGCCGTCATTGGTATATCCTCCCTTTTGACCCTTAATTGATGATACCCTGAACGAAGATCAATCTTGGAAAAGTATTGAGCTCCGCGTAGTTGGTCAAATAAGTCATCAATGCATGGGAGAGGATATTTGTTCTTGATAGTGATCTTGTTAAGTTCTCGATAATCAATGCAGAGTCTCATTGATCCATCTTTCTTCTTAACAAATAGAACAGGTGCTCCCCAAGGTGACGCACTAGGGCGTATGAATCCCTTATCAAGATTCTCTTGGAGTTGCTTCTTCAATTCCTGCAACTCAATTGGGGCCATTCTATAAGGTGTCTTTGAAATAGGAAAAGCACTCGGTACGAGTTCTATTGAAAACTCAACTTCATGATTTGGTGGAAGACCCGGTAATTCCTCCGAAAAGACATCATCAAACTCCCGTACAATGGGCATATTCTTAATCGTGAGTTTCTCACCAACCATTTGATATAAATAACCTTCATTTAGTGGAATCAATACCCATAAGATGGAAGAAATTTCCACTAGAAGGTTATGTTCATCCTTGCATTGGTATACGATCGTAGATTGATCTGGAATATGAAATGTGACTTCCCTTCTTTGGCAATTGATATGAGCTTCATGTAGAGAAAGCCAATCCATGCCAAGAATCACATCAAATTCCACTAAAGGAATGATCACAGGATTTGCAGGAAGCACTTTCCCACAAACTTCGATCGGAGAAGAATTATAAACTTTTGATGCGACTGTTGTGCCATTAGGTGTTGTCACAGCTAACTCAACATCTAATTGTTGAGGTAATACGGTGATACCCTTAGAAAATTCTTTAGAAATAAAAGAGTGGGTGGATCCAGAATCAAATAAAACATTTTCTACTTTAGAGTGGACGGTAAGTGTACCTTTCACCACTTCGTTATCGTACTCCACATCGCTGATATAAATTGCATGTGACTTTCCTTTGTCTTTAGCCTTAAGATTTTGTTGACGCCGACCATCATCATCAACCCTTGGATTTGGGCATTGATTGGCATAATGCCCCATCTCCTTGCACTTGAAACATTGAAGTGTAGTAGGTTCATTCTGTGTATCCCTTCCTTTGTTTGCGTCATTAGACATCTTCTTCCCATTATCACGGCATTCAAATGCCCGATGACCTTCCTTTCCACATTTAAAAAATTTGCTTGTCCCTTTATGACAACTCCCTCCATGTTTCTTTCCACACTTTGAGCATAAGGAAAAGCTCATCTTCTTTTCCGTGTGCTCTTTAGATTTTTCTTTGAATTCCATCTTCCTCTTCTTATCAAACCCATGTGACTGATGGGTTACTCCAATCTCCATCTCGACTTTGAGAGAACATCGAACGATTTCCTCGTAGCTATTGAAGTCCCTTATGGCTAACGCCCTTAGAAGACTTGGTTTTAAGCCACTAAAGAATCGATCGATCTTACTCTCAGGTTGGATAATAATACCAGAAGCGTACCTTGCAAGTCTTGTAAAATTTGCTTCATAGGTACCAACAGATTCATCATCCCTTTGCTTCAGTTCAAGGAACTCTTTCTCCATCTTTGTTCGGAGAATACGAGGGAACTACTTATTGAAAAATAAGTTCTTGAACTCGTCCCATTCCATAGACTCAATTTCATCCCTTTGCCTCATATTCTTAATAATATTCCACCATTGATCAGCATCTCCTTCCAAACGATACACTGCTAGGATGACTTTATCATGTTCAGAACATTGAAGAACTGAAAATATCTTTTCAGTAGTACTAATCCATTGTTCAGCAACTAATGGATCAGTAGACCCGCTGAAAGAAGGTGGACGCTGCCTCATGAAGGATTCAACAGAATGTTGCTCCTTCCTTTGCTCGTTTGGAAGTCCTGCATGATTCATAGCTTGAGAAAGTTGTGTGAGAATGGCTACAAGATTTTGCATTCCAGCTCCCATATCGTTTGGTTGCTCAGGGGGACAATCATTGCATTGCCCATCGCATTCCGCATTAACACGGTTCCTTCGGGTTCCAGCCATTGACTAAAAATAGTGTGAGCAACACTAATTATAATAGGAAAACCACATAATTCAAGAATAAAATTTTCATGCCTAAGGTCTTATCCTAGGTTATTCATGGCCATTTATAAAACACTAAGATTGTGTTCTATTCTTAGACTTATCCTTAGGGTTCTTACTAAGGATTTCACATCCTAGTTTCCAAAGGTTGACTATACCTTTCCTCTGATACCAACTATAACGACCCATACTTTACATACATTATTAATACTTCAAAATTGAAGCACACTTATTACAACATATGACAAAACCACAAAGGACTGTATAGGTATAGTGTCTTTAGAAACTGGGAAACATAAACAACTGGTTCATAAATCTTCTACAGTGTCTCCCATTTATTTCATCATATCTAGGGTCCCTTTTAGAATATTCTACTTAATATCCATCTTCCTGACCTGGGGAAAAGAAAACATAAAAGGGTGAGCTCAAATGCTTAGCAAGGGAAAATAAAGGAAATAAAAATCATATCATATCTTTTTTAAAATCAAAACCTGCAAAAGAGATCATAATATCTTAACATGGAATAAATCATAGAAGTGAAAATGAGATCCCCATAATCATAACATAAAACTTGAAACTTTGTGGCATGCACACATAATCATGGAAAATCTTTCTTGTTAGTCATGACTCATTGCCAAGACTATCTTAGTGGAAAAAGTCCCTTTCTGAACCGAGTCACCCTCATTCCAGTCCTGTTTCACTGAACCGGTATAACCTACCGTTCCATCCATGTCTATCTCATGAGATATAAAATCTTTACCCAATGCATTGGAGGGAGATATAGGTCCCACCCATCTTATAATGAATCCTTTCTTATGTGTGCCACATAATCATACATCATCGCATAACACATGTAACAAAAATGGGATTCTTGAAACATCATGACATCATAAATCAATTCATATAAGATAAAGGAATTCATAAAAATAATTCTACCACAACATGATCAAATCAATGTAATAATAGGGATAAAAACAGAACCCTTTATTATCTTAGATGGAAAATAATTTTGATAAAACACTTGAACTCCATTCTTGAGGAAAATATCCTTTCTTCTTCAAAAACATTTTTCCTTTCATAACATGTCATACAACTTTAAAATAAAAGAAGTTGATTAAAAATAAACTTGAAAACTTGTAAAGGAAGCTTCTTGGAAATAATGTTTTAAAAATCCATTCATGCCGTATAAGTTAAAAAAACATTCTTCATACTTTTGTTGGAAAAGTCAAAAAGTACCTCGTATGAAAAAAGATTCCTTTCATAGATATTACAAAAAACTCACCGAAGGGTAAAAATGGATTTAAACAATTGTAGGTGGATGGAAATAATATTACATATTGATGAAACATGGATGTGGATGATAAAATACACCCCAATAAATACTTACGAATAAACAATCTCGGATAAAAATGAGATTGTGATATTTCCCTTACCTTAGGTCCAATTTGCTTTGTACATGTCCGAATCTCCTGTATAATGGTTTAAATAATGTTATTGAATTATTCCAGAATCATACATATTGATATTATATCATATATGGTCATATTTTTAGCTTCTTGATAGTAATATTTCATTGTTACTTGTTACTCGGGTCTTTATTGCCTTTTGTTCTTATGTGTGTTTTGCCGAATACATTCTTATTCTTATTTTAAGGTTATAGATACCTTATATCCAGAATGGTATTAGTGTAACATATATCATATTTATTCATTCAATTTATATAATTACTATGTAATGATGATCATGTAGAACGAGTCGCATCACATCGTAGAGACGGTATTCCGTACGTACGCACGAGTGATGATATCGTTCCTATGATCGTGGAACTGTATTGGAGTATATATTATTTCAGTATCAATATTACTTTATAATAATCATAAATAGTTACTCATTACACCATTATACCCATCCTTGTAAAGTGATGGTGGAAAATAGATTACACCACGGCGTGGAGACGATATTCCGTACGTACGCACGCACGGTGATTTCATTTTTCCGTAGGATGGATAGAAGGTGAATTAGGGTTGTTTCATATTTATAATAACATATCAGTATGTAAGTAATACTGATGTTATTACTTTATCATGAAACCACTAAAGAAGAAGATGTTGAAGAAGAAAGAAATTGAAAAGATTGGTAATGGATATTACCTCTTCTTTGGAACGCCTCTTTGAATCCTCCACTTAGGGAACTAAGATTGGTCTTTGAAGAAGACCAGGACCTCTAGGATTATTCTAGGGAAGTGGATAGGAGAAAATGTCAGGGGTTGGCCGAGCTTGAGTGCTCAAATTGGTGTGAGGAGGAGGGGGAGGAGGTGCCCTTTTATAAGGGAGGAGAGGGGCACCTTAGGAATATCTCAAAATATTATTTTATATTAAAGTAAAAATCGGTTTATAATGGTTCCAAAGGGTCTTATTTCGAAGCTAAAGTGGGTATGGGTCGAAATCCTATCAACCAATAGGATTTAGACAAGTTTAGGGTATTATTTTAACCTTATCAATTAGATTTAACTCTAAGTTAATTAATTTAACTTTTACCGTGTCTTTTTGTTTTCTTTCACTATATGGTTAATACACTTACTATAACATGCCAAAGGAACCCCAAATTGTTTATTATTAATATATATATCCTTATCTAAGTTATTTGGACGAACCTTAGATTTTTAGGAATAAAATAACAATTAATAATATAATATTTGATTTAAAAACTATTTTGTGTCAATTTTGACACTATTTGATATATGATTTTTTTGAAAGTCATAACAGAATTATATGTTCGAACCAAGTTTATTAAATTAACACTAATATATCATAGTAACCTAGAAAATTAGTGGAATTCATAAAAAGTCTCAAATTACATTTATTTTGGTGTTTATAACATCAATTATGTCAATATTTCATTAATAAGATAATTACTGCATCATCATTGTGTCATAAATAAATTAAATTATTTAACGTCTAAAAATTACAAATAAAATACCATTATGTAGGAAATCTTTTTACCTTTCTAATTAATATTTATATTCGAATTTATCTTATTTATAACATCATATTAAAAATGATTTACTTATTAAACTTTGATTTTAACTATTTTAACCCTTCTTTAAATAAATTAATAATAAATGTCCTAATCTAATACAAGTGGGCCTAAATGGTCATATTTTATTACTAAGTTTGTTTTTGGTCGAATTACACTTGTCCAATAGAATTAGGACATGTGTTAGTGTAATATTAATATCATATTTACCCTTAGTTACCCTATTTACTATTAACCGCGGTAAAAAAAGTAAAAAGTTACTATTCACCAAAAAATTATTTTTATCTCATTGAACCACATTTTACTTACTGATATCAACCGTGTCTGTCGGATTTTTGAAATTCCATTCACAGAAGCGATAAAATTAAGTTTTATGCAAAATTCAGTTTTTAACCTACCACTTAGTGGTTTCACTATTCATCAAAAATTGAAAGTTTTCAGAAAAATACCAAAATTTCACCCTAGGCTAATTTCGATATTCTGAGTCCAAAAATGAAGTTCATTTTGAAAAATAAAATTTATAAAATTTCAAAAAGTGGTTATTACTATTCATAACGGCTAGTTTTAATAGCATATTGTTGTTTAGTGAAACTCGGTATTGCGTACGATGCAAGCTATCGAGGAAGGTCGCGATTGTGTGTAAAGCAAGCCAAGAAAGTGTTGTGTAGAAAAAGATTCCTTTGATGATTTATGTAACATAAAAGTCTCGGGTGTTACAATTAGGGCTACTACAAGCCACCACCTAGACCACTTGAAGGTCAAGAATATTGGATTGAGGATGAGGGATCTGACACATGTGGTGATTTTCACTACGAAAACCATATCCACATTCAGATAATGGGTATGTACCGCTAACTCAGGTTGAGTAAAATAATTAAAACAAAGGTTCTTTATAGGAGGAAGACCAAACACTCTTCTCTCCCCCTATTTCTTTATTTTATGTTTTTTATTAACACAAAAAGTGTACATCCTGTCACCACATCATGTGCAACCATTTCACTCATCCACATTATAAATAATGACAAAATTATCCTACACATTGTGCAAAAATTCTTACATGATAGGTAATGTCATGTTTAGTGTCTATTATTATATAATGTTTAGTATAACTAAATATTAACTAAGTTAATTAATAGGAATGAAGCATGTGTCGATGGTAAGGTCACTAGACTGTATCATATCCATCACTGGTTCGAATCGATCCACATATACCATTGGTACAAGATTCATTATTTTTAGTCACATGTTTTAATTAAACAGTGTGTGAGAAGTTTTCAAGAATAAATAAAACTATTTAAAAATAAAAGAAAACCAGTGGTGGGGATGAATTTTCTGGTAGGTTCGTACACATAAATCCAAAAAACCTGGGATCGAGTCCTGCTATATGGTTCAGTTCCATCCTTTTTATCTTAAATAAAACCACACATCATGAATTTCAATAGATATTTTGTGTTCTAAGTTTTAATAATAGTTTAAAACTTTTTTAAAAATAAGATATCACCCAAGGTGATGTGGGATGATTGGCAGAGTCACATCCCATGGTCCAAAAGACTCAGGTTCGACTTCATCTAATCTTCTCACATCATTCCAATCATTTCTAATTAAAACCACACATCATGGGTTCTTATTTTTCCCTATAGTGCTGAAACTATACTTTAAATATTAAAAGTTAATAAAAACGTTCATCACTACACCCTTCACTCCAATATCTGAGGGTGTGCATTTGTATAGGTTTGGTCACTAGTTCAAATCACACCCTAAGAATTAGAATGAATGTTATAGTTATATTTTTTAAATTTTAGAAAATGTGGCATGTATGTATCTAGCACACTGTGTTTATAGTTTATTTTTCATATGTAAATATATATATATATTATTTTTAATTATATATATAATTATTATTAGTATATAAATTATTATAAAAATTTTATAATAAATATTAATAATTTTCTAATTAAAAAAATTTACACAGTGTGTATGGAGGTTCACACATAGTGTGTCCCAGATTTAAAAATCAAGAACCCTAACCGATCTCAATATGTGTCATGTGACACCCCTCCCCCCATATTCCCATTTTACTTCAAACATATGATGTTACACCTACCTCCCATTAATCTAATGGTTCGGTACATTACTAGCCAAAAAATCTATTTCATTTTGTTCCTTAATATCGGTATGTAATTATATGCCCCAGATTTCAGTTTTTACATGTATTTAGGTTGATTTTTGATTTGGGGTTGGTTCGGCCATAAAACTCTCATTATAAGGGTTCAATGAAGAATACATGTTGTGTGATATAAGTACATAGCCACACATGCTAAGTTCTAAATTTGAAAACACACGGTTTGTGTGTTCAGTACACGTCGTGTACCATTGTTTCTGTACAACTCAGTTGACCTTGTGTACTAATATCTTGTACAGATTCTTACATGGAAACAAACTTGTGTATTGGTTCATAATGATTTGGACGTGTCTGAGCTCACACACTGGTTGGTTTCCAATGTCCCAACACATGGTGTATGCCCGATATGACACACCATGTACTGTGACCCCAAATTTTCATTTGGTAGAGTTCGTGTATGGGTACACATATAGGTTAGACCTCATGTTCCCACACATGGTGTGTGGCCATTTTTACATGTTGTGTACTAGCCACTTATCCAAACACATGCCCACATGGTGTGTTTATCCAAACTACACAATCTCACCACCCGATGACATTACACACCATGTACCCTTGATCCACATAAAAGATACTTTTCAATTTTACATTTTCTCACATTTTATTTATTTTCATTTTCTTTTCTTTTTGTTCTTTGTTTTTTTCATTTAAAATTATGGAATATGGGGAAAAAGAGAGTGGGAAACATATCGTATATGATACTGATGGAGAGAAACCACATCAAAAATCAATGAAACCTTCATCTACAGAGCCTCATATGTCACAGGCTCTAACTTTCGCGATGCTACCTCCTCTCGTACTGGCACCCACATATTTGGCATCATCCTCCGGGCTAGAATAAACCATGATACCATCTACGACATCAAATGAACCCCATGTTTTCATGACCACTCCACCTCCAGTAGACAAGGTCTCCGGCATAGCAGATCCTGCTACTAGTGCAGCACCATCAGATCCATCCATGGTTGAAACAGACCCTACCATTCACGTGCCACCACCCACAATTTCTAATACATCAGTTACATATCTAGCTTTATCTTCTCCTCCAACTACAACCATAGTTGGGCCTACTATATCATCAGTTGTTGCACCACCTCAGCCAGCTCTTGCAGCATCCTAACCCCAATTGCATCCCTTCCTGGTTTTTTATGAGCGAAATCCTACTGTATATCAACAGTGGAGAGTTTCCCACCGCACGATCCAGTTCAACAGCATATTCTTATATATCAATGTACCATAGATTCTAGGAGTTTGGGAGGAGATAGATGAGATCCTCAGGAATACGCATCTGATTAACATGCTCCACAACAAAACTCCTACAACCAGAGATTTATTTTTAGAGTTCATGTCTACTTTCAAGTTTAATGGGCCCACATACCGTCATACACAAAAAAATAAAGCTATTCGAGTTTGATTCAAACTGGGTAGACTCTATTTCTCACTAACTATGGATAAGTTGGGATGAGGGTGTGGATTTGACCCCCATCCAGCCACCCCACCCCTATTTCCTCCCTCACCTGACATGAAATTTATGACCTTAATTCCATGTGGTGGTGAATTTCTTGGCCCTACTAAAAGAACACACCCATTTCCCAGAAGTGAAATATCATCCTTTACCCTCCCCTAAATTTTATTGATTGTTACTTCAGTTCCATCTTCTATCCTCGCCTTGAGGTTATGGGAGCCGTGTCTGGACATGGTATGGAGCTACTCATGTTAATTATCTCGTATGACTACCCTGACCTCCCATTTTTCTCCGCCTCCTATTTTCACTCCATGATCCATGACCATCAGGAAAACCATAACATCAGTTTCTATGCCACTCATTTGGAACACTACCTAGGGGTATCTGATCCTTCTCTCCCTCACAATCACTTAGGCTCTCACTAGCGTATGGACTTCACCATGATTATATGGATGAGTATTTTTGAGCATCGGGGAGGTGAATTTATGTTCGTTCAAGATGCCTCAGATATTTTAGGGGCGAGAGATAACCAACCTTCTCCTAGTGGTAGTGTTGATCAAGTACCACCCCTATAACTACATACCTCCTTTTCCACTAGTGGATCTTCCTTCTTCATCACTTCTATCTTATTCTTCTATCCCATCTTCTTTTATCTCATCCACAACCCCACCTCCACCATAACCCTCAGCTAATCTCTCCATCTCCCTCCACCTATCCATCTTAGACCACTTCCTAGACACCATGGAGAGTCACCGGGATACCATAGTTCAAACACAGGCATGGATGGAGGGAATGTTGATCCTACTCCTCCAAAACCTGGGCCTTACACTCCCACCATCACCTATTCCTAATCTGAATCCTCATCCTTCCAGTGAACAACCTCATTTCATGACATTTTCCATGGATTCAATTATTCTATCATTAGATGGCCCAGATTCTACTTCTAAAACTATGGGATAGGATGTTCTAATTGAACCTATCACTCAGTGTTTGGATATTCCATTTTATCATACCATACAGAGAACAGACCCAGATCCTCCATTTTATTCTACTTATACTCCTCTACTTGATCCCCCTTTTACAGATAGTGTCTCATCTGAGGTGACCCAGTGACTAGGTTTTCACCCTTATTTCATTATATATCTCTCTTTTGTGATATGCATGTGATATGATAGTTTATTTACATGTAGAATTATTTTTCATCGATAGTAATAGTTACTCTAGAGTGTTATGGGCATCTACATTCAACTTCATTCCATGTTTTTCATCTCTCTATGAGATTGGAATTACTATTGGCATCTCTTTTCATTTCTTTACTTTAGGACTACTTCTTTCACTAGTTCCCCTCAGCCTAGCCCACTTGTGTTTCCCCATATCCTCTTCTCTTACTTAATGTTAATCTTCGGGTACCATGTTCTATATTAAGTGTGGGGGAGAGTCTCTGACTACATTAGTTTTTCCCCTTTAACTAATCAAGTAGACAACATTAATAGATTAAATACTGTAAAATAGGGAAATTGTTTGACTGATTATAATTATAAATAATAAATACATAAATGATAATTTTAAATGTTACATTCTTATATTAATTTTATTGTATTTTAAAATGATTTCTGATATAGTTTGATTTTTTATTTAAATTCTTTGATATTTTTTAATTATTTTACTAGTCATTTTTATGAATTTCATAAATTTATTGAACCAATATTTTCATCATCCGTGAGAGGTATTCTTAGTCATTTGTCATTTTCTTTCATATACCCTATTTGTAGAGAGATTATTGGGATATGTATAACTACTATAACTTGTGAGTTTTTCTCTTAAAAACATGAATATTTTGAATCACATTAAAATTATTAAGGCATTTGATTACTATTTTCATCCCTTTTGAACTTGATACCTACCCTACATCTAACTATCATAAAAGACATATAAACCATGAACATACTTCATAGGAATCAACATTAAAAGCCTATTTATCCCTCCTACCTTAATTCTATTATAATTTTTTATGATTATTCATTTGAGCTTTTAAAAAGGAAGTTTGG
Source organism: Viscum album (assembly GCA_963277665.1). Lineage (NCBI taxonomy): Eukaryota > Viridiplantae > Streptophyta > Magnoliopsida > Santalales > Viscaceae > Viscum > Viscum album. The sequence goes on from OY728150.1 coordinate 40,717,741, forward strand.
CTATTCATGGTATATTTTGGTGAGTGACCATGAAATTAAGTGTGGGGGAGAGTGCATCTTCTTCATTTGTGTGGAAGGGTTCCAAATCACTATTCATTGTATTCCTGGTGGTCATTATAAAAAAATGTTGAAAATTTAAAAATAGGTCCAATTATATTCATTACACATATTTCTCATTTATGAACCCAGGTTGGTAGGGGAATATTATAGTGATGGTACCCTTTGAGATATCCTGTAGGGATGCATTTTCATTGATATTTTTAATTGAAAATCATGATTAATTATTTAACAATTAATCATACCTTTTCCAGACTCTAAGATTAATTTTCACATCATTACATACATACCTCTATACTCAGAATCATTTGGACCTTATTGAAATACCTCAGTATTTTTTTGTGATTTAATTTCTAAGTGGGGAATGGGAATACTTGAAAACCTATAGATAGAGTACATATACTTGAGATTGATCATAACTATAATTAAATGATTTTTAGTGATGAGTGTGCCATTTTCTATTTAGCTAAATCATCAAGTGATGTGTATGTTTATGAAAAGATGAATAATGTGAATAAAATAGGATTAAAGTCTTTAATTGAATTACATTAGAGGAATGATTAGAATTTATTTGAAATTAAAATAAGTTTTTTACCTTTTTAAAATTATCTGCTATGGATATAGTAATTATGAGTATAATTTATTGAACAATTCCTTTTTAGAGTATGTATTCTTTTTAATTAGATGTTGAGATTTTTCTTGGGGAAAAGAAAATGACTAAGTGTATGAGTGTTCGATTACCCATTTTTTGTATACATTTCTATAAATTCTATTGGGTATAAAAATGTTTTTTCACCAGATATGTGGTATTTTGTGGAACAAATTATTTATTTTAGTGCTCATGATGATTTTCAAGATATTCCAACTAAACTAACAAATCAGTGCTGACCATAACCAAGTTCACATATACACAGAGTGTATTTTATAAACACACATTGTGTAACCTTTCCCCGACACAGTTTGTCCAGCATGAGTACACGCCCATGTTATCGACTAGTCAAAACATGCCATGTAGTCCATGTTAGCACTCTATGTAAGTCCTTCCATAAGCGGTTGATGGATGAAACCGATTTTACATGCTATGTGTGTCTACGCTAAATGTCATGCACCCACACCAACTGACCGATGATGCTTCAAAGTCATGGAGCGGTTCACGACTCACCTATCAATAGTGAAGCCAAATCAAAAAATTAGTTGACCCAAGTATAAGGTGTTCACATTATGTTACACATTATATAGTTTATTTTTCATTAAATATGAAGGCATCCCTATACGTTCGAAGTTGTATAATCCAGGGGAGGTGATGCCACTCTATAGTTTAACCACCCTTGGATCCAAATTTTAATTTTATTTCTATTTTCATTTCTGTTGTAGTGTAATTTCTTCTTTTCCCCTTTCTTTCCTTCCTCTCATATCCATGGTAGGGATTAATCCTCGGCTCAATCTGCACACCATGACCATAGTCATAAGAGGGTAATTTTCTTGTATTGGGGTTTTAATAAAGATATGTGTAATTTTTAATTGAAGTTATGAAGTATTGATTTTCTAGTAAATTTTTTATAATTAAATTATTTATTCAATTCCATACAAACTTTTTGTGTTGTGTCAGACCAGGAACAACAATAACGGTGAAAAATTAAGGAGCTACAGAGGGCGAATCCATGGCCATTGGGTGAGCCCATTGATGCTTGATTTAGGGGTTATGAAAATGAAAGTATTTGAGTAGTTAAATAATAAAAAAAGTACTTAAAAATTAAATACATAATTGTTTTTTGGACCAATAAATGATAGTTGAATTTAATCCCCATGGTAAAAAAATAGTCTAAAATTTTAATACTAAGATTTGAAAATTGTAATAAAAAATAATCAAATTGAAACCCCGACATTCTTGCCTTATTTTTGGTATGTTTTTTATTATTTTTTCATTTAATTTTCATAAATAGTTTCACTTAGTAATCGGTTCTCTTGAATCTTATTTCTCATTTGGATAATTGACCAAGACTCACCAACTTTCACTGATCCCATTTATTTTCCATTTTCCATATGGGATCAACCTCGAATTCCACTGACTACCTAGTTATATGGATTAGAATGAAATAAAAAAAAATTTCCAGTTTTCCACACCACATGATGGGAGAATTCATGGATCCTTAGTGAGAATTATATGGGCTTTTAGCTGTCACCCTACATGTGCCTTCAGTTGTCTATATATTTCCTCCTTCCAGGTTTGAGTAAGGGGAAATCACTGCATTGAGGTGGTAGTTTTTGTTGATATTTGATTTTTGGGATGATATTTCTATTGTTACTTGATTTTTTATGATATTTTCTAGTAATATGATAATGTACTTTGGGTTTTTGACACATTTTTGACTTTTAGTATAGTTCTCCCTATGGAATTTTCTTTTGTTCATGCTGATTTGTAACTCTTTCTTCCACTGTGTTTATGAAAAAAAATCTCACTTTCATATTGCTTGATTCTAGGTGATAATCACCAAACCATAGGTATATGGATTGAGATTCTGGCCATGTCAATTTAATCTCAGGTATTAGAGTACGAAGTTATCATTTTTGATTCTTGATAGACAGTCTGAGTGAACTATATGAATATCAGAGGATTTTCTTTGACCTTTCATTATAGAGTTTAGTGGATCATGGGAGGATCATATATAATTAGGGGAGTTTTCATATAAAATTGTTATCATGATTTTATTTATATGTAACCTTATGATTCTCTTAATGGGTGTCCATTTCATTCAACACTTTTTTTGGATGAGACATGTTAGGGAATGGTTGTGGGAATAGTTTAGTTTTAGAGACCACTAGAAGAGTGTATCTGATTTAGAATATATTGATCACTAATTACATTATGTATAGATCATATGTTGACTATAGGATGATTCCTTTAGAGTTTATTTTGGGTTATCGTGTTTTCTTGAGAGTGGCTCCTTAGTTAGACCACCAACTTCTGAGGAAGCAATAAAAGATAACACCACATTTTATTAGACACTTCCAGATCTCTGAGTGGGTTGGGATAGTGTCTTACTGTTTGGATATTCCTTCTCACTACCAAGGTATACTCGAAATATTTCATGTGTTATAGCTATAGAAGTACCTGGATGATCCTACACATTTCATCAATAATAAGGATATTGAGTTGGATCCAAATGCATCTTACAAGGAGTATCTAGTGTGAGTTATGGATTGGAGAAAGAATGTCCCTAGAAGGAAGATGGTACCACTTTTATGAATTTAGTGGTCAAATGGTCAGATCCCAGAGGAAACATGGGAGTGTGAGTCTGATATATGAGCTTTTTAGCCTAAGTTGTTTGGTCAGGACCACATGAGATACTTCTCGGGGATGATAAGTCATTATATGGGGAATTGTAATATTTTCAATTTTAATTTATAATGAAACCCTATTTTTTCTATAATTTATAAGAATATTTATATAAAATTTAAATTTTTTAATAAGAATCTACTTTTATATAAATTAAAGGCTTCCTGTAAGGGTAAAATGGGATTTAAGGGTCTTACCTAACGGTAAAATCCCTTTTCCAAGGATTTTATAAGTGTAAAATCCATTTTATAAGCACTATGTAAGTGTACAAACTGTGTAAGGGAAATTTTGTAAAGGTATTGTCCACATTAATGTACCTAATATAGGTTACCAGATGAATTAAAGTACCTTTATAAGGATAATGAACACACATGAGGGTACCTGCGTAAAGGTACTGGCTGGATGAGGGGACCTATGTAAGTGTAAGGGACTCACATAAGCATACCACTTTAGGGTACCGATACATTGTTTAAGGGTAATCGGCCATGTAAATGGACCTATGTAAGGGTAAGAGTTTCTACTTAAGTGTGAGGAAATTATTGAGTAAGTTTATCAGGAACTATATAAGGTTAAGGTAAGCACTGTGTAAGGGAACTTGCCGCATACATTCTGCATGTAACATTGCAGGTATATATAGAATAATACATTTTCATATCTATTAATATTTATGAATAAAATATTAATTTTATGTTAAATTTGACACTTTTTCTGATAGTGTTCTCAACACGCACCTACAAGTTTCTCCAAAAATCTTATGTTGCACACAACTTTGAGTTATACCAAAAAATAATACAATAATAATATTATTATTTTAAATGGTAACACCTAGAAATTGTATTGGTGGGAATGAATAGAACTAAGTACAATATCATTATAATTTTTTTTAAATGTATTTATATTTATCCAATAATTTTTATAGTAATAAAATTAGAATGAATCCAATTTTAAGCATAAAATGCTTTAATATTTTTTAAAATGTCGTTTTATTGACTTTTCATGGAAAACCCTTTTTAAATATAGTTTTTTGTCACTTTTATATGTTCTATTTGAAAAAATAAACTTCTTATTTCAAATAGGAACATAAAAATTTACTTTGGTTGAAATTTTGGTATTTTCTGATAAAATCCATATTTTAATGAATAGTGAAAATACTGCATTTTAATTCAAAACAATCGTTTCATATAATTTATTTATACAGTTAGATTGTACTTTTAATTAGTTTTAATGTGTAATTAGATTATGTTTTTATATTTTAATATAATTTTTTTTCATTGGAGGAAATTTCACATTGAAATTGGACAGAAACACATGTTAACCTTTTGAATGTTTTTACTTCTTAAAAACCTGCTTTTTGGTTTTAATAATGGAAACTAATTTTAAATTATTTTCCTCCAATTTTGTGATTTGAATTTGGAAAAATGGATTCCATATTTGGAATCATAATTTTCAAATTGTTTAAATAGGTACCTTTTATTTTTTTAAAATTATGAATAATAACTTTAGTAATTATTTTTATTTACCATGGTTAAAGGGTAAATCGGGTAAATAAGGGTAAAAATAATATTATAATAATATTAAACTAGCCTAAAACATTTCCTAATTCTATTTGATGAGATATTGTAGACCATGATCATCCCAGGGTAAATTTTAGGACCCCATGGAGCCACTTGGATGTCATAATGACATGTTATAATAAGTAATTTAAAGTAAAGAGAAATATAAAATAAATATGTTTCTTTTACTAAATCATTTTTAATATAAGGATATATAACTGATCACTTTGACTATAAATAGTAATTATAAATCTAAAAATATTTCCTACATCATGGTATTTTATTTATAATATTTATAGATTAAATAATTAAATTTATTTATTACACAATGATAATACAATGATAGCCTTATTAATGAAAGATTCAAATAAATGATATTATAACTACCAAAATAAATGTAATTTGAACATTTTAATGTCATAAAAAAATTTTATGGATGATTATGAAATTTTATATGTGATTTAATGTAGTTTTTTAATGAATCAAGTTGTTGTTACTTTAACAAAAAAATTACTAAATAATGTCAAAATTGACATAAATGAGTTTTTTAAACAAATACTATTTTATGAAATGATACAATAGTCATAAAAATCATATATTAGGTAAACTAACTTATATAATGTCAAAAATTTCATTTATTATACACCTGAGGATATCTTGACTTTTAATTGTAACTATATTAACCATATAATGTAATAATACAAGAAGACATGCTAAGAGTTGATTTATTTAACTAAGGGTTAAAAACAAAAGATAAGGTTAAATTTGTGACGTAAACTTTTATAAATACTATTTTTAGAGTATTTCAAACCATAAATATATTATACTTTAAATATATTACTTTTTATCTATTAAAATTTGAAAATAAATTTATAATAAAATAATATTTCATGACTTTCCTAAAGTGCCTCTCCTCCCTCTTATAAAAGTCCACCACCTCTACCCACTTACTCACACCTCTAAAGCCCCTTATTTTTTCCAAAGTTTTCTCAAATAATCTCCAAAAATCTATAACGTCCTCCTATAATCCTTAAATAGGGAATAATGCAACTCATGGAATCCTTTTCGCTCAAATCAAATGATGTTACCCGATTTAAAGGTAACATCTTTTCTCAAGCTAATTTCATTTATTTTCCTTATCCAACCCACTAAAATATATTTATTATATTATTTTATAACAAAAAAATTATCCTAAATATACTAATGTTATTTAATTCTATGGTTTCAACCAACACTTAAACACACCTTCATCTAATGGATAAAGAACATATTGTTTCTGTGTACGACGAACAACTGCCTCACGAAACAATGATTGTTCAATTTTCTCCTACCACATCTCATGGAGGCCATTATAATGGAACTATATTTATATATGTTATAAATTATTTTTATTTTTTCACTATTCTTATTTCATTTTTATTTATTACATACCCTTATGCTTTCCATGTAGTGTAAATACGATAATTTCATTTAAGGAAGTGTGGAATATCACCCCCTCAAAGCGATGTGACTTGTTCCTGCTATACATGGAATGTATAAAGGATGGTTTTATTAAAATTATGATACATTTTTTATATTAATATGATAATGTTATTATAATATACATTTATATCATTTTATTATTATTCTTTTAATATGAAAATAAAATGAAAGTAGCGTTTATGCATACGTACGACCTACCGTCTCCATGAAAGGTGCATTTCATTTCATATATCCAAATATTATGATATTAAAAATACATATATATTGGATATATTAGATATTTTAATCATGAATAATTTTTTTTATATGATGGAATTTTCACTACATGGACAATTTACATCTAAATAAGTTCATTTTCGACTCAAGTACTGAATATCGACAAAACGACTGATATGAACTTAAATAATTATGTAATTTTTAAAACATGGTAATAAGTGATATAAATGGAATAATAAACTTGAAAAATTTTATAATGAAAATATAAATTAACTTAAGTTTATTATTTAGGAACATAACGATTGTACGTGACGAGTCATACTCAAGGTATGGGACTTCATCTCAATCTCCTTTTATTGAGACATATTTTGATAGTATACACCTATTTATTTTATATGATGTATAATTAACCCTTTAAATTTGAATTTTATTAAAATGGAATCTTTTTTTTCTAAGAAGGGTTTTACTAAATGAAAAAAAGGAATGTCTTTAATGTATTTGGTGACAATGACTCCTCTTCCATTGTAACTGTTATTTTCTATTTGGATTTCTCTTTAAGCCTTAATGTTTTTTAATGGAAAAGAAATTTCATATTCCATTTTTTGGTGTTTTGGTATTGAAAATAGTTTTCAAAGTGGATTTACTATTTTAATATCTTTAAATGATCTCTTGTGACTGCAAATGATGTTTTATGAGTGAAATGATGATAATTGTAATCTTCTATGTGTTATGATTATATAATGGTACTTGAACATTTGATGGGTGGTTATGTGATAAACCAAATATAGGTGGTTACGTGATAAACCAATGATGGGTGGTTATGTGATAAACCAAATATGTGTGGTTCCGTGATAAACCATGGACAAGTGGTTAGGTTATAACCTCTAATACATTGGGTATGGAAGTCGGCCATATGGTTAGTCTATTTAGTGATATGTGTGGAAGTCAACCATTTGGTCATTCTATTTAAGTATGTTTATATCCCAAGTTACCTTTATATGATATATGTTTCTTTATATTGTTTTTTGGTAATATTTTGGTTAAAAAAGGGTAAGCAATGAGCTTATATTTAGTGAATACTATTTACTACTTCATAAGGGTGAAAAGTATTACTTTATGATAAAGTATTCATGGTTTTCATGTTTTGCCAAGACTAATAGTTTTTCCTTCTTTGTGTATCCCTTAATGATATTTTAATACTCATCTTGTGCTTTGAAATGTTTTTAATATGACTTAAATAAGAATAGAGTCAAGGATGGGATCGTGGAAATGTTATGTTTCACCATGTTTCTTTTTAATGACTTTTTTTATGAAAAAAATAGATAGTGAGTAGAAGTGTCTACTTGTAATATTTTAGTTGATATGTATGAGTTATGACATAATTTTCTAAATATCTAAACCTGAAAAGATCCTTGATGTGAATTAAAGTAAAATGATTAACTTATCTCAAGATTAAATAATGTTTAAGGCTAGAGCCTTATAGTTTCTATCAGATTTTTATTTAGATAACATTAAGAGTTAAAATATTTTTAATAGAATAACCATAAAATATTTTTACTTTATGGTCAAATTGAAATTATATAGCATTTAAATATTACCATATTTCATTGTCTAATATATATTTGTTCAACATGGTTTTCCATAGAGGAAACAGGGTATCTATGTTGGGAAGGCATACTAAGGGAAATAACCTTCCAAATCAACATCCTGAGATGGTAAAAATCATAACCAAATATTTTGTTGTAGTGATGTCTTAGTTGAATTAGGTGATAAATGGTGGTGGTGTCCATGCTCAATATCAACCAGAACAACTGAAGAGGAATATGCCGATCATGGATCATTTCATGAGGCAACGTCCCCCATCATTTAGAGAATCATCTGACTCTATTCTAGATGAAGGGTTGATTAAAGAACTAGAAAATATATTTTATGTAATGGGGTGATCAGAAAATAAAAATTTTGGTCTTGATGTTTATCATTTCGAAGGTGAATCCGATTAGTGGTGGTCAATGATTAAAAATATCATAGGAAGTGAAGCTATTGACACCATGGAATGGGATGGATTTAATAATATATTCCGCGATAAATATATTCCTAATGCTGTTTGACTTAGGATGGAAAAGAAATTTTTGGAATTCATAAAAAAGGAGGATGACATTACAAAAACAGCTTTCCGAATGAGATATGGGCATTATGAGTTTTTAGTTATTCCCTTTGGGTTATCTAATGCACCAACTATATTTATGAATCTCATGAATGGAGTCTTTCATCAGTTTTTGGATTATTTTTTTTGTTGTTTTTATAAATGATATTTTGGTATATTCTAAAATTCAGGAGGAACAAGAAAGTTACTTAAGGATTTTTTTTTCAAACCTTAAAAGAAAATAAACTATATGTAATGTCTAATAAGAGTGAATTTTGGTTGAAAAAAATTTATTTCCTTGGATATATTGTTACTAATGATGACATAACTATTGAACCTTCTAAACAAAATTTCTTGAATTGTGGAAAAGACCTACCAATATTATAGAGATTCATAGGTATCTTGGGTTAGTAGGTTATTACCGAAGGTTTGTTGAAAAATATTACTAGTTATCTATCCCACTAACTAAGCTAACACGTAAGGGATTTAAGTTCATTTGGAAAAAATAACATGATGATTGTTTTTGTGAATTGAAAAGAAGATTGGTTAATGCTTCAGTTTTGGAATACCTTCCCAGAATGGTGAATTTTTTATATACAGTTATGCACCATTGAAAGAACATGGTTGTGTCCTAATACAAAATGATCAGGTAAATTCTTTATGTTTCACATTAGTTGAAACCTCGTGAGTTAAATTACTATACACATGATTTGGAATTATCTGATGTTGTTTTTTCATTAAAAATTTCGAGGCATCATTTTTATGGAATAAATTTTTAAATATATACTTATCACAAAATTATGAAGTATATATTCACTCAGAAATAATTATACATGAGAAAAAGGAGATGGCCAAAATTAATCAAGGATTATATTGCACGATTCATTACTATCTAGTGAAGAAAAATAATGTGGATGATGCTTTGAGTCGAAATATTAATTCTACATTAACCATGATACTTTTGGAATGAGATCCTTTAGTTATTGATTTGATGAATTTTGGATTGGGAGTTGTTGGTGCAGGGAATTATTCTATTTTGTTTCAGGTGGTAGTGAAATCATCTCTATCAGACAGAATTAAGAAATCACCAAAAGAATATAGTGAGTTGTAGAAAAAGGTATAATTGGTTCAGAATTGTAAGTTACCAGAATTTAACATTGATAATGACTTTTTTTTAGGTTTTTAAAGATATTATGTGTGTCACGACCCGTCCCAGTGGGGCCCGCACCGTGACTCCCCAAGCCCGCCTCCAATTGGCCAGGGGCTGGTGACTAGCACCGAGTAGGCATATTACTAACATGGGAGGCATTGCCTATGTACCTGTACACACACACACATCGCCAAGCCCACAATTTTGAAATGTAAAAACCACTAAAGAATAAAAATTCATGCAATCAACTAAACCCAACCAACAGAGTATGAGGAAAGGTAGGGTACTAAAAAGTAAACTGGGCCAGAATACAAGCCCACAAAAAACAAGAGTCTGAAAACTGAAAAGTCCAACCTGTAAACACAAAAGGTACTGGGAATGCTGCTCGTAGCCGTAGGAATGCATCGGCCTATAGGGAACTCAAAAATCTCGGTCCTATCCTGGTCCACCCTGGACTCTGTCAAAAGGCTGCTCATCTGCACAAAACACCAGACGTGTGGGAAAAGCCCGTGCAGGGGTGAGTATAACAATACTCAGTAGAGGACCCCAGAAACCACAAAGCAGTACACAAGGTAAAGGTACAATTATCTATGCACAGTATATGTCTATAGAACATATGGAACAAACCAGATATACTCCAAACCCAGACCCGTAGTCTAGAGACAAGTCACACAACAGCATTCCCCCATCAGGGATTCAGTTCAAAGATTTCACGAAGCACTCGTCCCGGGAGAACCCACTCCACGAGCCTTATAGCTTTGATGACGTCCGTACGAGAAGTACCATTCTTCAGGAACCATCACGAGAGGTGGGATGCTCTAGAAGGAGAGATATCTAGGGGGTTAGTGAGACGAGATAGTAGATGGGGAGGGAAGAATGATGTAGATGGAGGTTGGAATGGGTGGCGTAATGACATGTAGAGGGATGTAGGATGGATGGGGAGAAATATAATGAAGAGGGGGGGAGGGTTAGTGCTCGACTAGGAGAGGGTTGAAGAAGGGAAGGGAAGGAAAAAATAGAGAGAAAAACCCTAACCCAACAAATTAATAATATATATATTAAATTCCTAAAAAAATAATAATAATAACCATCATAATAATAATATTAATAATCATAATAATAATATTAGAAAAAAATAGTTACTTTATAAAATATTAACAGTAATAATAATAATAATAATAATAATATTAATCCTCAATAATATTTCCATTGATATTATTATAAAACAATTCTTAATTTTATGTTTTTTTTACTATTTTAATTTTATTTTAATTTTATTAATAATTTTATTAACTAATTATTATTAGTTTTTCAATACTGGGTAGGGCACACAGTGAAATAGGCGAAACCACATGGTTTCGTCTGTGCTCCACTCGTGTGCTGGATGATGTCAAGAAAAAAACACTCACTTATCAGAAAAAACACAATATTCTAACTAGGACTCAGCCCGAACCATGAAAAAGTCATCTGAAACTTCAAACCTATCACACTCGGTCATCAAAAAAAACTATTGAGACCAGACCTAAGCTAGGACCAAGTCTAAATTAAAACATGGGTGTGACACTAGCTTAGGTTGATGTAGGTGGTATGGGAAGGGTATCCACTTAGGAACACAGAATATGGTTTTCATGAATATTTATTTAATGTTCCACATTTACTATATTTGTCACACTGTTGTCTAATTACAGCATGAAATGGAAAGTTCTAGCCACTGTGGGGACCTACCTACTAACATTATATATCACACACTTCTCGAGAACCATTTGTTACCTGAGTATACTTTATGGTCCCAAGTATGGATAAAGTAAAGTGTGCAGCTTCTGAAACTTTATTTAATGCTGATTAGGATGGAAATTTTTGGGAAAAGGACTAAACCTATGCTTGAGATGTTGTGTGGTAGTTTTTGGATTTATTTTAGTAGTTTTCTATAGCAGGTAGTATATTCTTTCACCCATGTCCCCCTTTAATATCATTTTTTTATAGTCTATTTAAATTCTATGATTAATACAAATTATCATCTTCTGCTAGTTTTTACTTATACTATTATTCTTATTCATTTACTTCCACTATTATCTTCTTGTATCAATATGCTTCCACTACTTTATTATATAGTTACTACTATGAGTACTGGACCTATGAGGGAATAGTCTCCCCATAGACACATCACATGCACTCCCTTCTAGTCATAAGCCTCTTTCATTATGGTAGAAGCGCTTGAGGTCATGTGGCCAACTGGGATCAGGGCACAATTCAGTGTCACTCGGGTCTGGGATGCTACGAGGTGGTATCAGAGATCCTTTTTCCATTTTATTACTACTTGGGTTAGATAGGATATTGGTACATTGGGATTCGAACTTGATCCTATTCTTGTACTTAGCTAACCCATGTATAGGGAGAACCCAAATTACATAGGTTGGGATTTGTATTATTTATTATTCTATTGATGGTTGATACGAATTTTTCATTGGGTGATGCACTTGTTTTATGTTGATATAGATATTGGAAAGATTGATATGATAATTCTATTACTTCATCAAGATGATTTTAGGGAATTATATTACATTCTTCATATTAGGAACTATAGGAAATGAATTGAAATGAATATGTCCATGCCACATGTACCATTAGTGTAAATCTTCCTATTTGAATGTGATTATTGATGTGACTTGATCTGCTAGAATTTTTAGTTCCTAAACTGTTAAAATTATAGAATTATTATAGTTTATTATGAAAGATATTGTTTAAAATTGGATTATGTGGATGCCTAATTTCAATTTAAAGCTGTACGAGCCCTTAGAAATTGGAATGGTGATCCACCTATTTCAATCTGTGTAAGAAGGAAATTAATTGATTAAAATAATTAAAGATAAAATCACCTTTGAAAATTTAATTGACCTTACCTTATTAATTGGAAGTAGGCCGAGTATCATGTGAGACATTTTAGGTCACTTATTCCTATCTACACCTAGATCTTAGAGTATGTTTTTAGTGTGTTATGATCAAAGCTAGTCCATATACTTATCCTATTTATGTCTTTCCTTATCTATTGTGACATGTTTCAGGGAGGCATTACACCTATCACTTCTTACTAATTCCTTATCTTCTTTTCCTATCAATTATATGAATCTTTTATAAGGAGTGAATTTGGGAATTTTAGATTTATACCACCTCAATACCCTCATCTTGTAGGCCAAAAGAGTGGTGATGAGAACACTCTAGAGGAGGTTGGCCCTGAGCCACCCATTTTACCTTATGTAGTGCATCCTAAGGAACCACCTACTGATCTTCCACTAAAAGATGAGTCTTAGTTCATGGATTTTTTCTCTGGATCATGCTATCAATTTAGGGTGCTCTAAATCCTACCCCTACCATAGCCAACCTTACACTGGACTTTCAGTAGCAACATCCTCACACTTTCCTAGGGGATGGCGATCCTCTTGATATAGAGGCATGGATAGAAGATATGATATCCATCTTCGAACATCTTGAGATTCCTACATATAATAGGGTCATGCATACTTCTTATATGTTGTGTTACTCTAACAAGCATTGGTGGGATTTCATCTATCAGTCCGAGTGTTACCAAGACATGGTTTAGTTAGACATCTTGATAGCTTTTGATGATCATTTTTTTCTAGAATCTGAGATAAGATCATTCCAGATATTTCATGCATCTTTAGTAGGGATCCATGACTATTCTATAGTATTCTACATGTTTCACCGACCATCAATGTTTTTTCTCCAAATATAACCAGTGATGAGTTGATGACTGTGAGGCACTTTGAGTATAGGCATGGTTTTGTTATCCATTCACAAGTGAACATATTTTAGTTGACTACCACTATAGATATTGTTAAACAACCCCTTATTATGGAACAAAATATTAGAGAAGTTGGTCCTGTGAGCCAAGGAAGTTTGGTTCCAAGACAAGGTAATGATTCTTCAGGAATTAGGAAGCACTAATTTGAGGGTGCATGTGGGGGTGTTTCCAGCCAGGTGGAACATAATGATATATCTATAGTATTTCACTGGTGTGGTTGTATATACAATAAAAATCCTCAGTTCATGAGTAACCTGATATAATACCAATCTTATGGTAGGATGGGTCTTCACAAATGCTTCTATCATTCTTTTCCTCTAGTATCCAGTTGTTGGGGATTTATACCAGCACCTCTATCAGGTACCAGATTTATGAAACCATGTTAGGCTAGAATTTGGTATTCTACATGCCGATCAGGATGAGGTAATGGTATTTGTGGCTGAGGAAGTTGGGGGCCAGGTATTATGTGTTAGCAGAGTGGATCTTCATAGGTTAGTCAGGCCACATCTCAAGGCTGGGGTTCACGTCATATGTATGTAGTGCATCCAGCACTAGAGGAACATATTCCAAGGAAATATATAGTCAGAGATACAATTCTAGTAGCCTCAACTTTAGTTTTCCCCTTTTTGATAATATTGCATCACACTCGTTTATATCTGATGTGACTGTTCAAGTTTTGGGTCTTTCTATCAAGTAATTTTGCGATGTTATGTCTCTCAACACTCCGTTATGGGTCATAGTAGAGTGAATATGTCAGTTTCAGAAGTTCCCCCTTGATATATGTGGGCATCATTACTTCTATAATTTCTTAATCCTAGAGATAACTGACTTTTACATTATTCTCGACGTGGATTGGATAGTTCTTTATCATACTCAAGTAGATTTTTATCACCATTGAGTGTCTTTTACATCACTGTATGGAAATAAATACATAAAAAAAATGAGAATGAGATATCCAGGTAGATGAATCTAGACCAAAGAGGAATAATATTTTTATAGTTACATCTCAATTTTAAAGTCTCTTCATGAGTTATCTGGGGATTCAGCTAGAAAAATTCCCTTCAATTGTGGATCAGTTCAGGGACATCTTCCCTAATGATTTATCAAGATTACCTCCTATGAGATAGGTTTATTTATCTATATATATAGTTCCATTTTTTACACCATTTACCATTATTCTTTATAGGATGAAATCTATAGAGATCCATGAACTCAAAAGGAATCTTGAAGACATCAAGTCTAAGGGTTATATTAGACCCAGAATATCTCCATGGGGTTATCCTATCATTTTCTCCAAAATGTGGATAATACCCTATTATTTTATGGTGATTATAGATTTTTGAACAAACTTATAGGGAATAAACATTTTCCATTGCCTCTCATAGAAGAACTTTTCGACCATCTATGAGGAAAAACTATTTTCTCTAAGAATAATTTATGGTCAGGCTATCATCAGGTTCATGTGAGACCATCAGATATACCACGCACTACATTCCAGAGCTAGTAGGACTTATACAAGTATTTGGTTATGTTGTTTGTTCTAACAAATGCACTGATAGTATTTATGGATTTGATGAATCAGGTTTTCCACCCATATCTTGATTCCTTTATGGTAGTCTCCATAGATGATTTCTTGGTGTATTCACACTCCAGACATGATCATGAAACCCATCTTGAGATCATGCTGAGTACACTGAGAGTGAACCAGCTATATATGAACCTCTATAAATTCAACTTTTAGATCAGTGAGGTTCACTTCTTGGTTAATATCATATTTGAGGTAGAAGTATCAATTGATCCTAAGAAGCTGAGAAATGTGGTATTATAAGAGTATCCTAAGAATGTGTTTGAAATACGCTGCTTATTGGGGATTGCTGGCTATTATAGGTGATTCATTCATGAATTCTCTCTGCTTGAAAGAGACTCTAATGACCTTGAATAAGAAGGGTTTACAGGTCCTATGTGTCTAAATATTATGAAAAATATTTTTAGGATTTAGAAGGAAGACTCAATTCAGCTCCAATTCCGATTTTACCAGATCCAGGAAGAATTTATGTAGTCTATTGCGTTGTTTTGGGAATCAAACTGGGTGTGGTTATGATGCAAGGTGAATGAGTTGTGGCTTATGGATCCCATCAACTAAGGCCTCATGAGTTGAACTATCCTATGCATGACCTTTATATAGGAGATGTGGTTCATTATATTTTATTTTGGAAGCACTGTCTATTGGGTGAGAGATTCATTGTTTACATGGAATATAAAATCTTGAAATATATCTCCACTCAGTGGGAAATGAATTGAAGGAAGCATGGGTGGGTGGAATATCTACAGTTTTTTTATTTCGAGTATTCATATAGCCCAGGAAAGGGTAAGGTCATGGTTGATTCATTGATCCGCAAGACACAGACACAAGTTGTTCAAGTGGCCAACAGTGAGTGGAAAATGATGGAAATATTTTCTAAGTTGCATCTGGAGGTTCAAGTGTAGAATGTGCATCCAGTTTTATTAGATATTTCAGTGACATATTCTCTTATAGAATGGGTCCGGGTGAGTCAGTTGTTAGATTTTGAGGGTCTCATTATGAGAAAGAGTATCACAAGAGAGAACCCGCCTCCTGGTTGGTTTTTTGATGGTAGTGAGACCCTACTCTATTGTGGTCACGTATCAGTCCCTTCTGATATACAGGAAGAGCTTATGAGGAAATATAATGCCTCTATATGGTCTTTTCTTCATTGGATTAAACAATTCTACTGATATATACATATTTCTTACTAGTGGCCTTGTTTAAAGAGGAAGAAACCAGGATTCATCACTCAATGCTCCACCTGTCAGCTGGTGAAGGCAAAGGACTAGGAACCTACTGGTCATATACATCCTCTTTTCATTCCTAAGAGTAAATGTAATTAAGTCACCATGTATTTTGTGACAGGAATTCTGAGATATTTTTAATGTTGTGATACAATATGGGTGATCATCGATAGGTGGACCAAAGTCATGTAGTTCTTACTAATATGAGATTCATACTCTTTTGATGAGATATGAAGGATTTATATCAGAGAGATATTGAAACTTCAGGTTATACACCATTCTATCATTTTGATGAAATCACGTGCTCGATGGATTATGACCCGATACACTGGGGGGATTTCTTTTTCTTTCTAGGAGAGGGATTCTTGGGTGGTTTTTTATACTCCTGAGTGATTCTGGTTCTCTTTGGGAGCGACCATTTAAAAACTCATTGGAAATATGGCCACACCATTCCTTGGGTGATACTTAGCCCCTACGTGAGATACCTGGGACAATATTTGAGTTATCATTCATTGAGTGATACTAGGGACACCATATGGGTCACCTAGGATTGAATCAATGGAATTGGATTATCAAATGTTCTCATTGTGATACTTGGGATTCTTTCTAGATCACCTTTTACAGGCATGAGACTCCACCACTGGATTTAACGAATTGTTAGAATCGCATTGATTGATTATAGTGGTTAAATACTTGTGTTATACTTCTTACTTATATTTTTATTAGAGAATTCACTTATAATGTTTCTTCCATGATTTCCTATAAAACATGACTAGTGACATGTGGACTATACCTAGAGACAAAGCATAATATTTGTGGTATTCCTTTCATGATCTTTTCTACTTACTTGGGCCATTGTATACATTTTATTCTTTTCCCAGGTTCCTTTATTCTGACTCTCTGCTTAGGAAGATATAGGTGGTATGGGATGAGTTTCCACTTAGAAACCTAGAACAAGGTTTACATGCTAATTTATTTATTGCTTCACATTTAATATATCTAGAATAACTTTTTTCAATTTAGATCATGAAATTGAAAGGTCTAACTACTGTGGGTTCCGGGCTACTAAGATCTTATACAACACCCTTATTGGGCACCATTTGATACCCAAGAAGTCTTTATGATCGCAGTTATGGATAAAGGGAAGTGTTCTTCTTTAGACTCTTGATTGTTTGTGGCTTAGGATGGAGATTTGGGGGTAGAGGACCGATCGTATGTTCAAAATTCTATGTAACATTTTTTGGATTTCTTTTGGTAGTTTTGTATATAATGTTGTATATTCTTTCACCCCAGTCCCCATGCACTCCCACATTTGTAGAATCATGAAATACCATTATTATTACTGATTATTTTCTTCCTCCGGTTGATATATTATATGAATATTCTTATTATTTTAATTATATTTCTATATACTTGTATCTAAATGATTCTTATAGTTATTTTATATTGTTTACATCTATACATACTGTATTAATAAGGGCATAGACATCCGACAGACATATCCATGACCCTCACTACTAGTCAGAAGCCTCCGATATTCCAGGAAATGCTCTTGAGGTTATGTAGCCATCCAGGATCAAGGCATAGTTCAGTGGGACTTGGGTCTGGGATGCTACAATGAATGGTTTTCTAAATTTGGTTTAACTCTTGAACTTGACTCTAAAATCACCCACATATTGTTCCTTATTTTCATCTCTATAGATTAATATATTGATCACCACTCACATTATGTGAGGGTTATATTTTAAATATCAATGGAATGATTACTGAAAGAATATTTTATATACCGCGATCTCATTAATACTACCGCACCAAAATTCAAATATCACATTGGGAATTTTCATAAGTGATCATTTCTAATAAATAACTCAAAACCTAAACCCACAAGATACACCCTCAGGTCCTATGATCTCAATATATCTTCAAATATCTAACTCAAAGCCCAAGTGACCCTCGATTGACACTCCTAACTGGCAAGACATGTTTTACCTTAAGAGTATATTAACCTTATCCATAGAACCAGTGAAAATTAATCTTAGTAGACCTTGACCACTTTTTTAAAAATTCTCAAGCGCACCCAATTATATACCTTATATCTCCCATAGAAGGATTATTAATCTCTACAAAATAGCCAGGATAATCAACAACTCACAAAATATAATCAACCTCACCATAGATTTTATCAAATTTATCATGGGTATCACATGTTCCACTATGAACCTGTTATAATTTCCACTAACACTCAAATAACATTCTTCTCTTTATATAATTGAAAATATATATTGAGTTTCTACGATTCACTATATTCCCATTCCCATGGTAGCTTCACCAGCTACTATCCATTAGAGATTTTTTGTAACCATACACGAGGCTTGAGGAAAAAATGCCTGACATGATTTCTCATAAATTTCAAGATACTCACCCGAGGGTAAACCATGAATGACCCAATCATTAATATCAGACTATTATCTATACAAAAACCTAGGGTTCCTCAAACCACCCATAACTAAACCCATTGGAATTCCTAAACAGGAGTTTTTGAGAATGTTACATCTCCAAACTACTCTAACCTACATGAAATTCATGGATTTTGAACTCCTAATACATCAAAATGAATTCAACTATAGTTTCTTAATTGAATCCCAGATCCAAAAAATATCTACTCAATTATTCATGGACAAAATTTCCCTCACAAATATCTCGTAGTGCCTCAACCCCCATCATACCCAATGTAATGCTAAAGAAAAATTGAATAGTCAGTACCATTCTAAACATGATATTATTTCTCATTAGAGAGTCTCACCATGTTCCTATCCTATGAGACAATATTATACTATGCACCTAACTCAAAAATAAACACTCTCACAGTCACCAATTATGAAAAATTAGGATCAACTAACCCATACCATCAAACCATAACCAATATACCTAATTAGTATACCTACAAGCATCACCTCATCCAATGGAATCTCTAAACAAATCAAGGAACAAAATAAATCATCTTTATACCATAGAGGGTATCTCATCATCCAAAAATTCTATACATACATAACTCTATAACATTGTAACTCATCTCTAAATCCTATCATAAGAGATATCATACCATGAACTATACACTATGGAGTTGTAATTTACCATAAGAATAACTAAAAAGACCACAATATTAATAATAGAACCCAAAAAACAATCAATATTATCTTAATTAATTAAGTTTCCACCAATAAGTTATTTTGGGAAGACACCAAATAAGTTATTATTGATTCATTAATTAATTAAAACCTATTTTCTCAAAAACAAATCCTCAAAAATTTCATTTTAACAATTTTCTAAAACTATTTTAAATTTTTTGAAATCCATTTCATTTCTATAAGGATTAATATATATTTTCATGATAACAACATGTATAATAATAAAACATCAACCAAAACCTCTCTTGACACCCTAGGGTAAGTAAAAAACAATAAATAACAATTTCATCCAGAAAAACATTATTGATTATACACCTTGATCAAAATAGTTAAACACCGTGAATAGAAATACCATCACTATTTACTTTTACTTCTATCATACATGATTTAAATACTCTAGTACATAATGTCTGTATTAAGTTTTGAAACTATCTTTACTACAACTACCATACCCAAATAACAAGTCAACCAAAACAATACTTTAATACCTTTTTTTATTCCCTAACTAGAATCACACAAATGATACCCTAGACGGAGTGCCACAAGAACATAGGCACACACTATATAATATAGGTTGTCAAATAGTAGTGAAATTCCATAACCAATGTAGTGATTCTATAATCATGTAACCATAACATAAAAAAATAGTTAAATAATAAAATCACCACACTACATCAAAGTAGTTTCATGGGATTGTAGCTAAAGGCCAATAATAAATAACAAATAATACCCATATTATATGACATAAGTGACACCAATTCTCAACATGCATAAATAAACAAAGTGATTTTATACTAGGTTAAATAATAAAAAATAAAAAAATCATGGAGTCACAACTATAAAACTGGAGTCCCCCCTTGGACTAGTTTCCCAACAACCATCTGGATACTCTAGATAGATCCATCACACAAACTTTCACCTTAAAATAAAATATAAGGTTTTAACACATACTCGGGTTCTCATGTAGGGTGAAGGGATACAAATAAGTTGGTAGCTACCAATAAATCTATTATGTATTCCATTATATTCAGTGTATGAATGAATAGAAAAAAATTATACTATAAGATAAAACATGAAATAAGTCAAGTTAGTTCATCGCGTGCTAGCCATACTATCATGATACCATACCTTACCTCATTTGATCAATGTTAACAAATATGTTATCTTAGAACAAAACATGGACCCATGCCTTATATCATAGGGTAAGGACATATAATTGAGTCTTAAACACCCTATATCACTTTGGGTAGGGTCTCCTACCTGTCTTAATCTCATATTCTTCCTCCTAACACCACCCTCTCACTCATGGTGATCTTTAATACAACACACCATACCACATATCATACCACTACCCTCTCACTCAGGGTGATGTCTCATACCACATCTCATACCATATCACATACCACTACCCTATAACTCGACGTGATGTAACATAACATATCATATACTGCATCCCAAACCATTATCCTCTGACTGACAATGATCTCATATCATATATCATGTATCACATCTCTTACCTCTACCCACCCACTATGTGTGAGGTCCCAGACACTATCGTAGATCACATCTCATACATCCACCCTCTCACATAGGGTGAGGTCTCATACCATATCCTACATTACATCACATACCACCACCCTCTCACTCAAGGTGAGGTCTCATCAATAATTTATAACCTATTCGAATATTAAAAAAATGAAAAATAATATTGGAATGATCTATATTCTATCCTTAATCTATCTAAATACCCATCCAAACTTAGCTCTTTGCTAGAGGTTAGCACATACAGCTCAACATCACTACCCTGTCCAACCCCATCATCACTAGCCATTAACGTGATATATACATATATAATGTTTATGATGATACAAGGCCCAAGTATTTACCAAACTCACATGGTTGAACAATAGGACATAACAACAAATAAAAAACATTAAGATTCTCCCACAGGACACACATTGCACTGAAATGGCCCTTAGAAACATATTTCAAACACTAACTCCAAACCCTAACATATATCTAGTACCCAAATACACCATGAGGTATTCCATTGGAAACTCAACCACCTTATCATCACTATACAACCCTCAAAAATTTTCATCTGTCTATTCAAGCTTATCTTAGATTCCATTTTCACACACTCAAGATCCAAATGTTCATTAGATCCCATTCCCACCCTTTGCCTCCACTAATTGATATTAGAAATTATATAGAGTTTGATTTCCCTTTTACATGATCCAATAACATAGATATAACAATAATAATGTTTCACCATAGTTAGTAGGATTATCCCAATCACCCCACTTCTCTCTCTCGATAAGTTCTAATGTTCCAAGCATATTACAACTTACTTTCCCATATAATTCTCATGGATGAAAAAAATACATCAATTTCTCGATGTATAACCTTATGGAAACCCGTCAACTAGCTAACTAAGGCTCAAATTTTCCCCTTTAAAGGATACCCCAATAAATTCCAATGTAGACACTCGAAATAAAATCCAATAAACGTATGGTTATGTATTAATGGGACCATGGAACTCAATATCTAAGTTATCATCCCAAGAAATGCTCACCATATACATATAAGATCTAGACAAGGCCTCCCATTCACCAAAGATTCTATATCACACAACACAACATCCCTAATTAATTATATTAATTTATAATTATTTATCCAATTTTATATTATGAGGCATATTCGCTGAAAATTCACTGAGTGACTATAAATTTATGAGACCTTAATAGAGTACATTCCAATAGATTGTGGTATGTTTTCATCATAACTGAAAACAAAATATCCTTAATAATATACTTAATAAATTAATAATATATATTTAATTCATTAGTAACACTGTGAAAATTAATCAGGTGAAACAACTCTAACAAAACATTAAGAAATGCAAAATTTATCTTTTAAAACATTACCAATCCACCTCACTTTGAATCCACATAATTCTAAGATGACCCTACCATGTTATGATGGAATCATAACCAAATAAGATGGTGAAACCCACTAAAATTGGATAATGAATAAGAAAAATAATTCATGTTGAAGAGGAGAAGCATTATCTATATTTAAAGAAAAAACTCCCAATCATACTCAAACCAATCGGGAAATATAGAGACTATAAGGGGAGAAACAAATGGGTAGAATCAAGTAAAATTTCCTCCCATATGTTCCAATTTGACTATAGAATAAATATAGATGAACTATAAATGATAGTAATATCACTAAAAGAATATGAAAAGGATAACCCCTTGACATGTCCTTCTGTTTCATGTGACAACACCCAATCCTGGGGTTAGGTTTTAGCTTTTCCAAAAGGTTTAGATTGAAATGAAACATCCCATAGTCACACCAAAGCCCTATATCTATGACCTTTATGATATGAACGAGTGCTTCACGGAATAACCAACCATATGGTTAAATCATGGTAATCTTATATCTTAATAAACCTTCATGGTGTAATGACTAGGTTGTGATATAACACTCCCCCTTAGTCTAACCTCATGGAATAATGCCTCAGGATATGAAAAAACACTCCCCCTTTTTCCAAAATTTTAATCTTACTCATTCAAAACTACAACTTCGTGGAATTTCTATGCTAGTGTGATCTATCCAAGACTCTATGATATTAATATTAAATTGAATACATGCCACATAAAAATACCCCCATGGTTACAATGTGATCTACCACATGTAGTGGAATTTTTGCACCACACCACAACTAACTCTTACAACCTCTTCTTGATGCACCTCACAATCACTAGAATGCATAAAAACACAAAAAAACATATCCATGGAATTTCCTCACTCCCATAATTTAAATTTAAATCCAAATTATAAAATTGGCCCCTCCTCCTGATATCAAAATTCAAATTCCAACATAATTTCAAAAACCTATTATAACATATTTTGTTGTACACATCATATGAAATACCTTATGAATATCTATTAAAAAATCCTAGAAAACAACTTTAGAACATCTCCCATAGTTTTTTAAAACTCAATCTATATTTAGTCAACCAAAAATTTTGATACTATGAACCTTTATAGAATTGAAAAGAAATTCAATAATTCATAGATGTAAGAAAATACTGGTGTCAAGTAAAGCATAAGTGCCACTCAATATACAAACTAGTTTGGTGTGATATGCATCAAACACACATGTTTTTATACTTATTATCACTAACTATATCATAAATAAAAATTCATTTTTATGCTGATCCCTTTTTCTAAGCCATTGAGAAACCATAAGACAAGGATTATTAAAATTTTTTATAGCTACTCACACTACTCTACTCTTTGATTATAGACTAACTGGGATGATGAATTCATCCCATATAATTAAACCTTATTGATGATCACATGATATGCACCTCATATGATAGATAAGAACATCATATATCTTATCTAGGTATAGTTTTAATCTTCCTCAATAAATCTTATTCAATGGACTATATTTCATACTCATCATATGAGAGGATGAATCCAATAATGTTTAAGATATAACTAATGACATGATTAACAACATACCCAACCACGACTGGTTATAAAAGAATCAAGTATTGTGATATAAATTTATCAAATCTTGAAGGTTCTCATACTTGGTATCTCACTATCCTAAAACAATGGTATTCAAATATTAAATCTTCACTCCTAGTATATGAAAGATTATATATTTTTATATATAATTTAATTATAATTAAATGATTTAATTCCCATGAATTTTATAATTTAAGGTTAATTATCAAATTTTTACTTTATAGGTTTAATTTTTATCTTAATATATGATCTAATTTAGGAATTTTATTTCATAAAAAAATTATTCTTAAAATTTCATGATAGAGTTTTAAAATAGACTTTTTTAGATTTTTTAAAAAAGGTATCCAATATGATGTGTTATCCTATGGATGGTATGTAATGAGAATAATTTTTTTATGGAATAATGATCCTAAATATGTAATAAAATCTTGAGTAAGGATTTCAAAAATTTATAGTGAGCACACCTGAAGGGAAAATTAGGGGAAAAATAATGTCGGTATGTAGGGACACATATTTTTCTGTTGGATGGAAGGTTTCATGGCTTCCACTAGTACATAAAATATAATTGGTGATACATAATAGTTATCTTATCATATGTAATATAAAAGTGGATATAAATAATAAATACTCAAATCCAAAATTGTGATATAAAATATTCATTAGGAGTTATAGGGGGTATATACAGTTTTCCACTAAGAATCATTTGACCAAGCTATTCATGTACGATTTTTCTTCAATGAAGAAAAAAAATCTGGGTGAGTAAGTCATAGTGAAGAGTTATAAATAATTTAAGGAGATGATTTCTCACAAGCATAAGATTCCAATTTTTACAACCCTTGTTTTAATGAATTATTATTTTTGATTAATTTAATATTTTTGGTATTTTTCATTTCATGCAACACTGAATATAGCTTGAGTTATATGAAAGAACCAAGTTATTCTTCGTTTTTACAAAACACTATGTCATGATTATTCTACAACATATATTATTGGAACAAAATTTACATTTAAATTATATAAAAAATCATTTCAAACTATTGAAATTTTGTTTACATTAAAAACATGCTGTCTCATCCCATTTATGATATTAATTTTAAATTATTTTATACAAATTATGAGTTTAGAATTTGAAAAAATGGATTCTATATATGTAATCAAGATAATTTTTAATTTCTAGTATATTCAACTTAGTTTTTTACCATAACTTTTTGTGAAAGTAATTAAAATTTACTATGGTAATTAAGGTAAAAATGAATTTACATAGAGGTTAAACATTAACTTAAGAGGAAAAAGAACCTGGAAACATGTCCATAATCAATATTTTTAATACTTAGTCCACACCATCCCTTTTCTCCAAACATTTACCATTATTTTATTCACATGATGTATGGGAGAACTCTCTAAAGTGTTTACCTTTTTTATTTACAAGAATACCTCTTCTCCTCCACTATAAAAGGGAACTCACCCCCCACTTATTTATACATACAAAACACTTTATATTGTCCAAAACCTACCCAAATAATCTCATAAATTCCTTTAATTCAACTTAGAGTTCTAAATTTGGGAATAAATACAACCAAGGAATCCATTTGGTGAAAACCAAAAGTAGTTACCCAAATAAGAGGTAACATCCTTCAATAAGAACTTTTATTTTATTTATTTCTTCTCCCCTAAAATATTATTATTATATGATTAAATAATATAATCAATATCCTAAATATAATTATATTTTTTATTTTAATGGGACGACCTAAACCAATGAACCCTTCCATCAAATGGGATATCCAAGTATCGTTTGTGTGTACGACAGACTACCACCTCGCAAACGGATGTCATTAGTTCATCCATTAGCAACATAAAATGTTGGGAATAATGATTTAATTACTATTTTTATATGATAAATATTATATTTATGATTTATTTATTCTTATTTAAATATTATATAACAGATACCTTCAAGCTTTATATTTTGTGGGAATATGATAACTTCATTTATGGACGTTTGGACTACCACCTCCTCAAAGTGATGTGATTCATTCACACATACAAGGAATGCATTAAGGATGGGTTTATTAAAATATTATGATATATATGATATAATAATGATACTATAAATGTAATTTATATATATGTGGCTAATATACTAACTTTTATTCAATCTGATAAGAAAACACAAACATAGTTCATACATACGTACGACCTAACATATCCATAAATAGTGTATTATATTTAACATTTATATCTTTTATCGATTATTAGAAATAATAATATAATAAATATATATGATATTTAAATCATTTTTCCATTATTTAAATAAGTAAATCATGATATAATTAATAGGATTAATAAAGACAATGTAGAGACCCGTAAATTTCAAGGAAATTTTTTTCTTAATTTTTTTGGGATTTTACGAGTACGCAGTTTTTGACGGAACCTGATTCCGAGGCCCGGTGTGCCTGGAATCAGTTTCAGAAGTTTAGCTCGGGTACGCTTAGTGAACGAACAAGCGGGTTTTTCTAACTTTAGAACCGGTGCTCAGAATCGAAATCTGAGGGCACCGATGAAACCGCAGCGCCGGTAATTGCATAAGATGACCTTTACTGGAGTTGTGTTTTCTTGGGAAGAGTTGTTAAAAATTGTGAATTAAGTATAAAGAGAAATAAAATTGTGCTACAAATTTTATTTCACTTAAGTGGTTAAACCCCATGTGTCGGAGTTGGGGTGGGACCCACTAAAATTCTAACTCCTCTTGATAGGATATTAGTGAGGTGGGGCCCACACAAGCCCCACCCCTTCAAATTCTCTAACCCCCTCCACATGAGTTATGTAACTCTTCCACATTTATGTTGACAACTTAACACTCCTTTTAATTTTGACAACTCTAGTTTTAAATAATGAAATGAATTCAAATTTTGAATTTTGAAATGCATGGCTTGAGAAATAAAATAAGGGTATTCTTATTTTATTTGGTTGGAAGCTTGTTGTGTTATGTTTTTGGAGAGAATAATCTAAGTCTTGGAGATCTCCATCATCCTCAGTGAAGAACATCAAGACCTCGACGAAGAACGCCGTCACCGTAAAGAGAGATCGACATGCCGTTCTTCTGCACTCCGCAGCCAGTGTGAGGCGTCATCCCCTCCTTGGATGTAAGTCAATGCTGACATCGAAATCATCCCCACAACGCAAGATTCTGTGAAATTCTTGAGGTAGGGGTTGTTTTCATCGTTCAAGGATTATTATTTTGACGTTCTTTGTTATTAATTGGCTGCTTGTTATCAATTTAACGGGAGGAGGTCGGACTACACAAACACGGACGATCCTCCTCCCCTTTGTTGTTGATCACCGTCGTGGTTTGGAACGGAGGTGGTGCAGTGCAACGGCACCGCGTGGGAACAAGGAGAACCGCGATGAAGGTGTGCGGCGCCGTCGCGCCGCACCGGTGAAGCCGAAGGAAGCCGAGGCCAAGAGTGGGCTGCGACGGAGGGGCGCAGTGACACCGCGCTGCGCCGGAGCACCATAGAGGGCCGCGGCCGGGGCGGGCCGCGGAGGAGGGGAGCGGCGCCGTCGCGCTGCGCCAGTCGGATAGGGGCCACGATCTAAGGCTGCAGCGGTGTAGGGAAGGGCGGCCAGATCCGCTGACCGCCGAGGCTTTGGAAGGCGGGACCCACGGTGGTCCTGCGACGGCACACCGGCCGGCCAACATGGCAGGCCGTTTCAGGAAGTCCGGGGGTTGTAACCCCCGACGACAGACAAGGGTGGGCCCCTCCACATGGGGGCTTCCGTTTCAAAATGAGTGGGGGGGGGCAGCGTGCCCCCCCCTTCGCGTCCAGGTCAGCCTCGAGCCGAGGCGTGGCCCATGTCGGGCCGGACCGCCTGCTCCGGGCCGCGCCAGCCAGGCCGGGCCGCTCCCTAACGGGCCGGACCCGGACCCGGGTCAGG
Source organism: Viscum album (assembly GCA_963277665.1). NCBI lineage: Eukaryota > Viridiplantae > Streptophyta > Magnoliopsida > Santalales > Viscaceae > Viscum > Viscum album. Next base: position 40,745,982 of record OY728150.1, read on the forward strand.
TCGAACCAGTTCGGGCCGATTCAGGGGTATCGGGCTGGGTCGGACCGGGCTCGAACCCCCTAATTTCCCGACAGATCCGTTTAAACACCCATAACTTGGCCTAAAAACCTCTGATTGACGCACCGTCAGTTCCATAGCGATCCTTGGATCGGGCGGTATTTTTGGTATATTACACTTAGGGTTTTAGAGAACTTTGGGTACATCTGGGTTGGTTCGAACACGAAACCAACCGGGCCCTCGGAGCGGAAACACTTATAACTTGAGCTCCGGACGTCCGATTGACGTGCCGTCGACTTTTTTGGATTCCTCTTAGTGAGACGGTTCATTTGGATTACTATTCTTCAGGTTTGGATGCATCTGGAGTATGTTCGGGTTGGTTTTAGCTTTAAAACCAACAGGGCCCCTAGGACGAAAAAGCCAATAACTCTCAGACCAGGCGTCTGATTGACGTGCCGTCTATCGCGTTGAGTTACTATTGACGAGACGGAAATTTGGGATACATCAACTTCAGAATTCATGTCAGTTGATGTATCGAACCCCTTTGGCTCGTGGAGCGGACCCTCCCGGAATCGACCATGCTGTGTGTGGGAACCCTAGAGCTGGCTGCGACTGCCACAACGATGACGACTGTACTGGGATCCTCTATGGGTTCTGCAGCGACGACGACCGTATTGGAATCCTCCATGGGTTCGACGATGATGACTACTGTTCTTGTATCCTATGTGGGTCTGACAGTACTTGACTACTGTTCTTGTATCCTGTGTGGGTCTGACAGTATTTGACTCTGTACTTGTATCCTATGTGGGTCCGGTAGAGTCGCTAGTCTTGTATCCTTTGTGGGTCCGACAGCGTAGCTGGTCTTGTATCCTATGTGGGTATGACAGTTTATATGAATCAGTGGCTACATCTAATCATCTCTATCGCCTTACGAAGAAGTATACCTCTGTGAGATGAGTCTTAACTTACAATCATTATCATCGATATGATTTTTTTGCTTTCCTTTTTGGATTGGGTTGTACTTTCTTATGTGGATTGGGTTGTGAATTTCTAAGTGGAATGGGTTATGTTTTCCTGTGTGGACTGGGTTATATTTGGACTCGTGTGCTGGAGCTGAGATGGAATAGATGACTTAGGTATATGTATTGGCATATACCTAAGTAGAGTTGGTTGTTACTTCGTGATTGTATTATTACTTTGTGGTTTATCCTTCGTGGATTCTGGGAGACCTTTGGGGGTCTCGGGGTCCCTACTGAGTAGCGTATACTCACCCCTGCATGGGCTATGCCCGCACTACATTGTATTGGATGCAGACGACAGATAACGCTGATTGAGGTGGGTTCTCATGGAGCTGGACGGTACCTGGAGGTGGATCACTAATCAGGATGTGCTCGGAGCGGAAGGATGGAGCCGAGAAGCAGATGAAACTATCTGTACCCACCCTTCAGTTGGGATTTCTAGAGGGAAGCTCAGACTCACTGCTTTTCTTTTCTGCTACTGTACTTTCTTTCAGTTTTATTTTACTTTCAATTGGGTTTGTATTCTGGCCCACTTACTTTCCAGCACTTACTTTTGTACTCAGTTTACTTAGTGTTTACTTAAGCTTGCGTACTTTGTGGTGTTTGTTTAAATTATAAAGGAAATGCCTTCCCTTTTATCGAGATTTATGCCTTTGGTGCTAGTCGCCAGCCCCTGTCCTATGGGAGGCGGACTAGGGGTAGTCACGACACAGGCCCCAAGGACGGGTCGTGACAAATTGGTATCAGAGGAGTTCGGTTCTACCACAGAACTCAGGACTCTGATCTTTCTTCTATTTAAAGCAATAATGTTAAGGGTATTGAGTGTGTTTATTAGTCCAGGGAGTCCAGTGTTGGTGTGGCGGCCGACGTATCCGTACACTAGGACCCTGACTCCTGATTTCCGACTCAGTGCACGAAAAAATTGATTGCATGTGAGTTTCAAAAGTTTTCTTTGTGATTAATTTGTGTCAGCTCACCAGGTATACTGTATTGACCATGGCACACCTGTTTATTTTCAGGATGGCCCCACGACGGTAGCCAGATACGGTTCCGAGCTTTGTGCGAGACGAAAACCCACCGAGTGACGAGGCCTCAGTATAGGGCCCTATTACAGCAGAGGCACTGATGATACCTCTACCCGCCGAGCCACCGATGCCACCAACCCCAACCGCTGAGAGTGCATGTCGCCTTAGTGAACTGAATGAGTTTTAGCGTCAGAGACCGCCTAGGTTATATCGGGAGATGGACCCTCAGGAAGGCGAGGATTGGTTGGAGGATTTTGTACGAGTTTTCAGGTTTTGTGGGGACACCAACTGACCTCATGGTGATCCTTGCAGCGAGTCTACTGCACGTAGAAGCAGGTAGATGGTGGAGCCTGATGTTCCAGGTGCACGACGAGACATCTCTTCTTTGGACGGACTTCAAGAGCCTCTTCTACTCAGAGTTCATTCCAGCCACCCTCCGTGCGGTGCACATTAAAAAGTTACAATAGCTGCGGCAGGGCATCATGACGGTAGCCCAGTACTCGGTGAGATTTACCGATCTCTCTCGCTATTTCACAGACATGGTACGAGACCCATTCTTCCAGGCCCAGACCTTCGAGCAGGGACTAAGGCATGAGATCAAGGCATCAATGATCTCCCTCAGCATTCCGATGCAGGCAGGAGTACTGGAGAGAGCCCTTCTTGTAGAGAGCTTTCTTGCTGAGCCTACACCAGCAACGAGACCTACCGCATGGCAGCATGTAGCGGAGTCTTCTGCAGCTGGTAGTCGACGGATGTCACATGAGTCCAAGTGGATCAGACCATCAGGTAGATGACCTCAGGATACTGTCTCAGTGGTGTGGGGCACACGTCGAAGAGCCAACCTTACGAGGATCAAACAATGCTATGCATGTGGAGGGTAGGGCCACATGGCTCGTGACTACCCGACTCTCCTTGCAGATGAGCAGCAGATGGTTGAGGTACCACCCAGGCAGAGGCAGAGGTTCAACTGTGGCGGTCCGCTGGGAGCAGGAAAAAGAGGCAGAGGAGCTGGCCGAGTAGCAGGTGGTGGGCGACGCTTTGAGGCTCTATCGCCACCACCACCAGGAGGTCCACCCTGACCACAGGGAGCTGGCGGACAGAGGCAGGCTCAACTTCAGGCAGCGGAGGCCTATGACCACGACACACCTGAGATGATTCGAGGTACTATTTGTGTCTAATCCACCCTTGCTGCAGTTCTTATAGACACAGGTGCACGTCATTCTTTTATTGTCACTGCCCTTGTTCGAAGCTCATAGATTTCGATAGATCTATTGGCTCGATCCTTATGGCTAGAGACTCCTACGGGAGTAGACTCGATGATTACGCACTGGTTCCGGCAGTGTGAGATTACTCTAGGAGGTGAGAGCTTCGGCTGGGATATTCTTGTAGTGGTGTCGAGGCCTTCCGATGTCATCTTGGGCATGGATTGGTTATCTACAATTCATGCTCATATAGATTGTATTAGGTGCAAGGTGCGGTGTGTCCGCACCGATGGGAGCAGGTTCACCTTCACCGGCGAGAAGGGAGCCTTTTCAGCGCCGGATGGACTCACGTAGAGGAGAGGATAGCTGATCACTCATCAGTTGGATAGCCTCATCCTAGGAGCAGTGGACGTGCGGAGTCCGAGTCTTCTTGTAGTGGTGGATCAGTATGAAGACGTTTTTCCTGACGACGTTCCAGGACTACCTCCTCACAGAGAGGTAGACTTCTATATTGACATATACCTCGGGACAAACCCGATATCTACTCCAGCATATCGGATGGCTCCCACTGAGCATTGAGAGCTACGAGTACAGCTTGAGGACTTGCAGGGCAAGGGATTCATCCGACCCAGTGTTTCACCCCAGGATTCCGCGATTTTGTTTTCCAAGATGGCGGATGGGAGCTTGCGACTATGTGTCAATTACCGTCACATGAACCAGGTGACCATGAAGAACAATTATCCACTTCCGAGGATTGACGACCTCTTAGATCAGCTCAAGGGAGCACATTGGTTCTTGAAGATAGACCTCAGGTCAGGCTATCATCAGCTCCGAATGTGGGATAAGGATGTGCAAAAGATGACCTTCAGGTGTTGGTACAACCACTATGAGTTCTTGTTCATTCCCTTCGATGTGACCAATGCTCCAGCAGTGTTCATGAGTCTCATGAACAGGATCTTCCAGCCCTACCTCGATCGGTTTGTCATAGTCTTCATTGACGACATACTGATTTACTTGACGACCGAGGAGGAGAATTCCTACCACCTACGGGTTGTACTGGATGCACTCCGAGATCACCAGCTTTATGGTAAGCTCTCGAAGTGTCAGTTCTAGATACATGAGGTCCACTTCTTGGGGCACGTCATCTCTGAGGTGGGATTTACAGTGGATCCTACGAAGGTCGAGGAAGTGCTAGCTTGGGAGCCACCCAGGAGCGTGACGGAGGTACAGAGTTTCTTAGGTTTGGTTGGGTACTACTGGAGATTTGTGCCAGAATTCTCCAGAGTTGCAGCACCACTTATAGCTTTGAAGAAGAAGGGGAAACCCTTCATGTGGTCAGATAGATGTCAGCAAAGATTCTAGGAGCTGAGACAGAGATTGACCAGTGCACCCATCTTGAGGCTACCAGAGGAGGGAGTAGGGTACGTAGTCTACTGTGATGCATCAAAGACCAGACTCAGGTGTGTCCTGATGTAGGAGCAGGAAGTGATCTCCTATGGATCACGACAGTTGAGGAAGCATGAGAAAAACTACGCTACTAATGACCTAGAGTTAGCAGCAATGGTCTTCACTCTGAATATATGGAAACACTATCTGATGGGTGAGTGCTTTACCATCTACTCTGACCACCAGAGTCTCAGGTACATCTTCTCGCAGAAGGACCTGAACCTGAGACAGCGACGATGGCTCGAGTTCCTCCAGGACTATGACTTTGAGATAGTCTATACTCCTGGAAATGGGAACGTAGTAGTCGATGCTCTCAGTAGGAGGACAGGCATTCAACTTCTTGGAGAGGCGATAGAGCAGTTAGCCTCTTTGTAGATATCCTTCGTGGATAGAGATGAGGAAGCCTTCCTTCAGTCGCTCACAGTCACACCTCCACTTCTTCAGTGGGTCAGAGAGGCACAACGTGGGGAAGTTGACTATGAGATGCGGTGTGCAAAGATTTCCATAGGACATGCACCAGATGGATTTTCTATTGGAGGAGAGCACATAATCCTTTTTCGAGGACATATCATGGTACTAACTTCTTTACAGGAGGAGGTGATGAGAGAGTTTCATGCTTCCCCTTTGGCGGTACCTCCAGGGGTAGTGAAGATGTACTAGGATCTCAGACGACAGCACTAGTGTCTGGGTATAAAGAAGGCTATGGCAGAGTTCATTTCTTGATGCCTCACCTACCAGCAGGTGAAGGCAGAGCACCAGGTACTAGTAAGCTTGGTACATCCCTTGGAGGTCCATGAGTGGAAGTGGTACGGGATATCAATGGATTTTGTGACTGGAATTCCACGTAATTCCCGAGGACACAATTCCATTTGGGTGATCGTCAACCGACTCACCAAGTCGGCCCACTTCCTACCCATCAGAGAATAGTGCTCAGTGGAGATCATGGGATGCCTCTATGTTCAGGAGATCATACGGCTTCATGGAGTTCCATAATCTATCCTCTCTGATCGATATGCTCTCTTTACTTCCCGGCTTTGGAAGGGGTTGCAGGAGGCTTTCGGGATGCAGCTACGTCTGAGCACCGCCTTTCACCCTCAGACGGATGGTCAGACGGAGAGGACCATTAAGACTCTTGAGGAAATGCTCCGTGCATGTGTTCTCAACTTTGGTCACACCTGGGAGGATCACCTACCCTTGGTGGAGTTTGCGTACAACAACAGCTACTACTCCACCATCGGGATGACACCATACAAGGCATTGTACGACCGACCTTGTAGATCACCTCTGTGCGGGACAGACCCTGGGGAGTCAACACTTGTGGGACCAGAGATGGTCCAGGCCACGACAGAGAAGGTCCAGGTCATCCAGGAGTGGATGAGGATAGCTCAGATCTGACAAAAGTCTTATGCTGATAGGAGGCAGATACCACTAGAGTTCGAGTATGATGACCACGTTTTCTTACAAGTCTCACCTCGACATGGATTACAGAGATTTGGATGGGGCAACAAGTTATCTCCGCACTTCATCGGACCATTCCAGGTTCTAAGAAGGATAGGCGAGGTGGATTATCGCCTGGCTCTACCACCTCAGTTGCACCAGGTGCACGATGTCTTCCATGTATCTCAGCTAAGGAGATACGTGCATGACCCGACGCATATCATCGACCATGGGGAGCTAGAAATCGATGACGGGGTGACTTTTACGGAGGTCCTAGTGGAGATCGAGGATTGACATGAGTGGGTCCTACATGGGCAGTCGATTCCTCTAGTGCGCATCTGGTGGCAGTACTAGAACCTTTAGGAGAGCACTTGGGAGCGGGAGGCTCAGATGCGTGCCCAGTACCCTCATTTGTTCCCCTAGTTTGTGATGTATCATTACAGGGACGTAAAGACCTGAGGTGGGAGTAATGTAAAGACCCGTAAATTTCAAGGAAATTTTTTTCTTAATTTTTTTGGGATTTTAAAAGTACGCAGTTTCTGACGACACCTGATTCCGAGGCCCGGTGTTCCCGGAATAAATTTCCGAAGTTTAGCTCGGGTACGTTCAGTGAACGAATGAGTCGGTTTTTCTAACTTTTGAACTGGTGCACGAAATTGAATTCTGAGGGCACCGATGAAACCAAAGTGCCGATAATTTCTTAAGATGACCTTTACTAGAGTTGCGTTTGCTCGGGAAGAGTTGTTAAAAATTGTGGATTAAGTATAAAGAGAAATAAAATTGTGCTACAAATTTTGTTTCACTTAAGTGGTTAAACCCCATGTGTAGGAGTTGGGGTGGGAACCACTAAAATTATAACTCCTCTTGATAGGATATTAGTGAGGTGGGTCCCACATGAGACCCACCCATTCAAATTCTCTAACCCCCTCCACATGAGTTATGTAACTCTTCCACATTTATGATGACAACTTAACACTCCTTTTAATTTTGACAACTCTAGTTTTAATTAATGAAATGAATTCAACTTTTGAATTTTGAAATGCATGGATTGAGAAATAAAATAAGGGGAGTCGTATTTTATTTGGTTGGAAGCTTGTTGTGTTAAGTTTCTGGAGAGAATACTCTAAGTCTTGGAGATCTCCATCATTCTCATTGAAGAACATCAAGACCTCGACGAAGAATGCCGTCACCACAAAGAGAGATCAACGTGCTGTTCTTGTCCTCTCCGCAGTCGGTGTGAGACGTCATCCCCTCATTGGACGTACGTCAACACCGACGTCGAAATCATCCCCGCGACGCAAGATTCCACGAACTTCTTGAGGTAGGGGTTATTTTCATCGTTCAAGGATTATTATTTTGACGTTATTCATTATTAATTGGCCGCCTGTTATCAATTTAATGGGAGGAGGTCGGACCGCACAAACACGGCCAATCCTCCTCCCCTTTGTTGTTGATCACCGTCGTGGTTTGGAACAGAGGCGGCGCAGTGCAACAACACCACGCGAGAATGAGGAAAACCATGGTGAAGGTGTGCGGCATCGTTGTGCCGCGCCAGTGAAGCCGAAGGAAACTACGACCATGAGTGGGCCCCAGCGGAGGGGCGCTATGCCGTCGCGCCGTGCCAGAGCACCATGGAGGGCCGCAGCGTAGGGGCGTGCCGCCGTCGCGCCGCGGGGTCATGTCACACCGGTCAGACAAGGGCTGCGGCCTAAGGCCGCAGCGGTGCAGGGAAGGGCGGCCAGATCTGCTGGCCGCCGGCGCTTTGGAAGGCGGGACCCGTGGGGGTCCCGCGGCGGCACACCGGCCGGCCAACATGGCCGACCGTTTCGAAAAGTCTGGGTTTTTTAACCCCTGGTGGCAGACAAGGGCGGGACCCTCCACGTGGGGGACACCATTTCAAAATGAGGGGGGCACCCCCCCCCCCCTCTGCGTCCAGCTCGTCCTTGAGCCGAGCCGAGGCCCGTGCTGGGCCGGACCACCCGTTCCGGGCCAGACTGTCCGCGCCGGGCCGGACCTCCCACGCTGGGCCAAGATGCGCTAGTCGTCCTGGGACGTGCTCTAACGGGCCGAACCCGGACCCGGGACGGGCCGACCCAGGGGTATCGGGCCCGGTCGGACCGGGCCCGAACCCCCTGATTTCCAGACAGATCCGTTTAAACTCCCATAACTTGGGCTACAGGCCTCCGATCAATGCACCGTTAGTTGCGTAACGATACATGGATTGATACGGTCATTTAGGTATATTACACTCAGGGTTTCATAGAACCTTGGGTATGGCCGTGTTGGTTCGAACACGAAACCAACCGGGCCCTCGGAGCGAAAACGCTTATAACTTGAGCTCCGGACGTCTGATTGACGTGTCGTCGACTTTGTTGGATTACTATTAGTGAGACGGTTCTTTTGGCTTACTACGCTTAAGTTTTGAGGTAGATGGAGTACACTCGGGTTGGTTTTAGCTTTAAAACCAACCGGGCCCCTAGGACGAAAAAGCCAATAACTCTCAGACCAAGCGTCCGATTGACGCGCCGTCTGTCGCGTTGAGTTCCTATTGACGAGATGGAACTTTGGGATACATCAAATCCAGAATTTGTGTCAATTGATGTATCGAACCCCCTTGGATCATGGAGTGGACCCTCCCGGAATTGAGCATGCTGTGTGCGGGAACCCTAGAGCTGGCTACTACTGTGACAACGATGACGACTGTACTGGGATCCTCTGGGGGTTCGACAGCGACGACGACCGTACTGGAATCCTCCGTGGGTTCAACGACGACGACTACTATTATTGTATCCTATGTGGGTCTGACAGTACTTGACTACTATTCTTGTATCTTGTGTGGGTCCGACAGTATTTGACTCTGTACTTGTATCCTATATGGGTCCGGCAGAGTAGCTGGTCTTGTATCCTTTATGGGTCCGACAACTTAGCTGGTTTTGTATCCTATGTGGGTCTGACAGCTTAGATGAATCAGTGGCTACATCTGATCATCTCTATCGACTTACGAATAATTATACCTATGTGAGCTAAGTCTTAACTTACAATCATTTTCATCGATATGATTTTTGTGCTTTCCTGTGTGGATTGGGTTGTACTTTCCTGTGTGGATTGGATTGTGAATTCCTATGTGGAATGGGTTATGTTTTACTGTGTGGACTGGGATGTATTTGGACTCGTGTGCTAGAGCCGAGCTGGAATAGATGACTTAGATATATGTATGTGCATATACCTAAGTATATTAGGTTGTTACTTCATGATTGTATCATTCCTTTGTGGTTTATCCTTCGTGGATTCTGGGAGACCTTCGGGGGTCTCCGGGTCCCTACTGAGTAGCGTATACTCACCCCTGCATGGGCTATACACACACTACATTGTGTTGGATGCAGATGATGGAAAACACTGATTGAGGAGGGAGCTCATAGATCTAGACGGTACCTGGAGGTGGATCCCTAGTCGGGACGTGCTCGGAGCGGACGGCTGGAGCCGAGGAGTAGAGGAGACTATCTGTACCCACCCTTCAGGTGGGATTTCTAGAGGATAGCTCAGACTCGCTGCTTTAGTTTTCTTCTGCTGTACTTTCTTTCAGTTGTATTTTACTTTCAGTTGGGTTTTCATTCTGGCCCACTTACTTTCCAGCACTCACTTTTGTACTCAGTTTACTTAGTGTTTACTTGAGCTTGCGTACTCTGTGGTGTTTGTTTACTTTATAAAGGCAATGTCTTCCCTTTTATCGATATTTACGCCTTTGGTGCTAGTCTCCATACCCTGACCTATGGGAGGCGGGCTTGGGGTAGTCACAGCATGGGCCCCGAGGACTGGTCGTGACAAATAAGGACAAACTAGTATGAAAAAACAAAGTGGATATTACCCAGAACTTAACATTAACAAAGAATTGTTAATAAACGGGTAATATAAAGTCATAATAAATACATTAATGGTATTATATATAATAATATTTTTATGGGGTATATTTATAATAAATTTATATTTTTTATACTATGGGTTTTAACTTGTATAAATAAAAGCAGGACTTAAGGTAAGGGTGTTCTCATCTCACTGTTATTTCTATGATAAATATGCTATATTTACCACTTATTCTTATTGTGTGTTTTATATAATTAAATATGAAATATAATTTAATTAATTTAATTTATTTCATGTCACTAATAGTTTAATCAGATTTCATTCTTTCACATATCTCATTATTCAAAAGTTACTCAAGTAGTAAGGACATTTATTGTCTCACTTTTTCCTATGAGATATATGCTTAATTCAAAACTCATTTGTTTTTTGTGTTATATATACTTCCCATGAATGTATTATATAATATGTATCCTTAAAATTATATTTGTTTAAAAATCAATATTAGGATCTATATTTCATAAGGTTTTTCTGTTCAAAAGTTACCAAATCGATAAGGTAATTTATTCTCAATTTTCCTTCTTCAAGACACATGTTTTTTTATGAAACTATATTATTTTATGAGGTGTATATAATACCATTTTACATATAATATCATAATATTTCTTTCTTTAATGATATTTAAATATTAATCTAATTTTATTATTTCTTTGTTATCATGATTTAGAGATTCCAAGATGGAAAGAGTTTATTATTATAATCTCATCTTATATCTGGATTATTTTTTATTATTATTATATTGATTAAATATTATAATCTATATCTAAATTATTATTATTAATTATCTTATCAATTGGTTATTCAAAAAATATTCAAGTAATTGTGACTTTTTTACAATCATTGGTACTTAAGATAATTAAGAAAATATTTTTAAGGAAAATTTATTTTATTTCTCTCTTTGACTGGAAATCAATTTTATTAAAATAAATATTTCTTAAAAAAATTTAAAATTGTTTTTAAATAATATATTAGGATCATTTTCAATGAGAAATATTTTTGAAGAGTGTTATGTTTTAAAAAAAATCAAAATTCTTTCAATCTTTTTTTTCTACGTTTTCAAAGATATTTTCAAAGAAATGGTTTTCAAAATATTTTTATGCTTCATTTATAAGTTTTCATAAGTTTATTTTTGAAGAAAGGTATTTAAATTATTTAAAATATTATTTTATATGTTTTCCAATATATTTTTAATGAGAGGTATTTAAAAAAAAATATATTCAATAAGTGTTTTAAATTATTTTCAAATCTTCCATTATATTCTTTGAAATGTTTATTTTAAAATAAAAAGATTTCAAAGATTTAAAATATTATTTTATATGTATTCAAATATATTTAAAAAAAATATAAAAAATGATTTATATTAAAGAAGTGTTCTAAATGATTTTCAAATATTCATTTATATGTTTTCAAAAGGTTGTTTTCAAAGAAAATTATGTTCATGGTTTTTTTCAAAGAAAAGTAATTTTTCTCAGTATATGATTTTAAAATATATTTCAAAATTATTTTACATACAATAAGACATTAGTTGGTGTTACACATGGCTTATTAGGGATATGATCCAAGGGTTTCATTTATATTATTTATCTTAATGGTTTATGTTTTGATGGAATAATGTTTATGAAACTCATTTCTCTTTCATGGGTAATATATTTACAAAACTCGTTTCTCTTTCATGTGTTAAATGTTTAAGAAACTCATTTATATTTCACGGGGTATATGATTGTGAAACCCTTTAATCATTCACGAGTTATGATCTTATGAAACCCTTTAGTTTTCATGGGTTTCTCTTTGACTAAATTATTATATAACGTATCTCTCTTCCACAGGCTATGACATTATGATATGTTTATGATACCCATTTCATTTCATCATTTATGTAATGATAAATGTTTATTATCTTGTGGAACACATAAGTATGATTTAATTATGTGATAGTTGGGACCTATATCCCACTTAAATTCATTAGGTTAATATTTATATCTTATGATATAGACATGGCCGGAATTAGGAGTGAACATGGTTCTATAAAAGACTTTATCTGCTAAGATGGACTTGGGAGTGATCCTTGACTATTAGGTTGGTCTTATGAGTGAACCTTGAATACTAAGAAGGTATTGGGAGTGAATATTTACTACTAATATGGTCTTGGTAGTAAATCTTGATTAATAATATGGTTTACGGAGTGAAACCATTCCACTATAAGGAAAGGGTTGTGCTTGGGGATGGTGGTGTGTCCCTCCAAGTAGGTGTATCCCCCATGATGCTCTCTGATAAGTTTTGGAAATGATACTTGAATTATAGGGAATGATTTTATATTATTATGTGTCTTACAGAATTCAATGCCTTATTATTATGTTATTATTTCTTGGATTATGATTTTGATTCCCTTATTATTCATGTCTTATGAAATTATAATATTTATACCATGACTCATGTATATGATTATTCATATAAAGGGTATGATATTAAAATGTTATTATTATGTTACCAACCCATTATTCTCATGTTATGATTACATATATGTCCTTTTTTACCCTTAATAAGTGTCTATTATTACCCTATAATATGTTTCATTTTCCCATGTTATGAAGAAAGGTTTTGAGTAGGAGTACTAAATGTGAAGATCTTTATGGAAAGCATTGATAATCTTTCACCATGTTAGAAGAAATTCTTACAAGATTCCAAATATGTTAAACTATTACAGTCCCAGGGCATGTATTTTTGTAATGTGATGAATATTCATCTAAAATTATGTAATATCCATGTATATTATTCCTATATCTCTATGCCAAGACACCATAAAACTTTTAAAAATGTATCATCAATATTCATGATGATTAATTTGAGTGTGTGAGATTCATATGCTAAAAAACTCGGATACATATAGAAAACCTTGAATGAAGAATAAATAAAAACATCTTTTTCTCATCAAAAAATATATTTACTTGTATTTTTTGGATTTTTTAATCCAAGAGATAAGAAGGAAAATGAAAACCGAAAATCATGAGAGAATTTGAATATGTTTAATCTGTGGAAAATTTAGAAAATTTATTTATGAAATAATAAGATTAATATTTCATTCCCATATGGATCCATACAATGTATGTTGATAATTATTAAACTATTGTACTTCTATATTTAAACAATTCATTTCCTTTATTTAAAAGGTTTTATAACATACCCTTTATCATTATAATTATATTAGGTCTCTATATTTATATATATATATATATTAATTCAATATTTGATTTATATCTCTATTTCTCTTTCATTATTCATTATCTTTCACTATATGTTTTTAACTCCTTGATATAGGATAACTAAATTATTGATTTGATACATCGGAAATCCATGGTGTCTCCAAGTACTATTAATTATTTTTTTAATTTTTAATTTATCTTTTTTGTAGTAAATGACAATAACAAGGGTTTAGGTAAAATATTGTAACTATTTACTCTAAGTTGGATCAGTTGAGTTTTTCTTTCACTTTGTATTATCCATTTTATTATCCAACTATATATATTTCAATGTTTAGAAAGTCAAAATATGAATAAAATGTTATGTTTAGAATCTTTTTCACTATTAATAGATATCAAACTAGGTCATTAATTATTTTTCCAAAAATTTTAAATATTTTTTTTGTAAAAATATAAAAAAGTGCATATATCCATGATGAATTTCCAAGAATAAAAATATTATGGATGGACTAACTATTTTCAAGTTAAAAAAACAAGAAGTGTGAAATTAAAGAGAATCCAAGTTGAAAAAACTTCAAGGAAAAATTTAGTTGATGAGGAAAAATGATGTTTATAATAGAATATATATATATATATATAGGCTTTAAATTGAAAATAATTAGAGCTATAAGAATAAGAAAAATGGGGGGGAACTTTTGTCCCTACAAATTTTTAATTTTAAAGAACAATATGAGGCATATAATGTACAACATCATTCTCTAAAATCGTTACTCACTCTATCACTTACAGAAAAAATCATAGATGAAAAATTATTATTGATAAACATCACAAGGATTAAAAAATTTTCTATTCAAAATAAAGATAATTTATGGAATATAATTTTCAAAATTATCCTCCCATATTTTAATAAGCAGCATTAAAACCCTTAAATATTTCCTTGGATTAATATGATAAATAATATAATTGGCATGTATATGAATATATATATCTCTGATAACACATAAAACATTTTTTAATGGGACTTAATGAGCATTTTACTTTGGATTTTCATGAATATAAAAGAATAATAGATGACATGATTGAGTTAAGAATTTATATTTAAAGTAATATTTCTTTAATTCCATTTAATTTAATATGTATACTAATTCAAAATTAAATTAAACCTTTGATCCAACACCATTATTTTTAGACCTTCAATATCGATGAAAAAAGAAGGCACAATAGTATTATAAAAAAAAGGGGACCTATATTTTAATCTTCTCCCACAACCTGATTTATATTTCCTTATAATGGGGGTGGTTCCATAGCATTCTATCGAGGGGATACATAGAAAACAACACATTTGGAAGAGTTTTTGAATAAAAAAGTATGGTTTTTTATATCGAATAATATCAATCCACTATTGTATTAGGGATAAGAAAAAGTCTAAATAGAAATAGGATATATTAACACAACAGCTATTGGGGGATTACAAATATTTATCGTTACTTTTATATATCTACCATTTTCTTTAATTTTAATGTAATTAATTATTCCTTTGTTTTTTATAGGTTGCAGAATGTGGTATTTAGGATCTGAACTCAAGAAAATGGATGAATAATAAAAACTAGGTTATATTTCTCCAACTTATTATTATTATTTACTATATTATTAACATTTTCACTTCAGGGGTGAGTAGTAACATGTATGTGTGGTGGTTTGTTAACATGTTTTTGTATGTCTTTCATGTTTTTATTTTTATTTTTATTTTTTAGTAACATTGATCGAAGAAATATCTATTATCCTTTATCAGTCTTAAGTTGTTTTTGATAAGTATTAATTGATTTGTTAATAATGGATTTTAGATTTTTTATATATGTAAAATCCCCCTTAACTTTGATTTTAAAATCATTTTTATATTTTTGGAGAAATTTTAAATTCATACCCATGATCACAGGTCCAAATAATTTTTTCCATCTAGAGAGGTATTCTAAACCATTTGACCTTATTCTTCACATTATCCTTACATTCTTGTGATTAAATTAAAACATTCATGATAACTAGAACATGTTATTATTTCCTTTTCAATGATTTATAGTCAAAGAATTGTTTTTTATGTGATTAAGGAACTTCTTTGGTTATCCAAAATTTTCATTCATATGTACCTTTCACATAAATCCATGTTAATTCCATAGAATACCATGAATTTTCATACAGTTTTACAAAACATTAAAATCCAATTTATCCTTACATGCCTTCACTCTTAATATATTATTATTATTATTTCAATTTTGAGTATAGGGGAAGGACATATCATGTGTTTTTCATGGAATGTAATACAATTATGGGTGCAGTGAAAATTTTGTGTCATCATTATGAGAATTAAAAAGAGAAATGGTTATGAGTCATTTATATCCATTTGATTTCATTATTCTCATCTTATTCTAGTAAAAAATAAAATAAAAGAGAAGAAATAAATAAATTGAGTCGATATAGAATTATCCATTATTATTAATTATAAAAATCTTAACCCTAATAAAGAAATTTTCAAGGACTATAAATCCTTTATTATATTGATTTTTCATCTCATCCTATTTGTAAATAAAAAAAATGGAAAAATGATAATAAGTATGAAGTCATTTGTTATTCTTCATATTCAACACTCTTTAAAAATTTTATAAAAAGGGAATTATATGTGAACTAATTTTGTAAGGGGTATTGAGTGTGGAATTTTCCATAATTTTAATAGAATATTCATTTATTATGTGTAAGTGTAAAACCTTCTACTTTTAGCTTATTTTTTTACATAAATTTTCTCTCCCACACTTAACTAAAAATTTAACCTTGGAATGGCCTTGTGATTAAAAAAATTTGTATGTATTATAGTGTAAATAAACTATAATTTTCCAAAAATATGGGGATACTTTAATTTTCTAAGTATGTGTGTTTATAATGGAAACTATAATGCCCTCCACATCTTCAATGGATTGATGTGAACACCATGTTAGACCTTCTTTCCAAAGGTAAGTAATCCCTGTGGTTATTTACTGGTGATACTTAAAAAAATCACTAGTTGAGAGGATGAGAGATCAGGATAATCAACAACTTTTGATGGGGTGTTATTAAATATTATTTTATTTTTTTATAAATTTATGAATTAGTCATTAATCCTTTCCAAATCCTATTGTGAGATAGGTTATACTTGTGTCAGTAATTAATTGTTGGCATGCATCAATTATTAGTATCTTTATGTATCATAGGTTCCCCATAAATGTGAATATCTATGTGTATAAAAATATATATATTTCTAAAATCATATATATATATATATATCATAACCTATTCATATTTCTCTTTTTAGTTTAATTATTCTTTTGTATTAATCCATAATTTAGTACTCTGGTGTTTATTTATATCCCATGATGAGGTTTGTGTTTACAATGTTAGAATTAAGACCACATAATGTGATTTATATATATACCGATTAGGGGAATCATAACCTACATTATTCAATGACACTTAATGAGGAACATAGTAACTTTTAAGGTCATGTGATAAGGACCAGAACATGCAATTTAACATCATGCGGTAAGGATGACTAGGTGAAAGGATCAAAGTACTATTTTTTGTGGGACTTACACATAAGTGGAAATTTTTAATTAAATTTAGAAGGGAATATAACCAAATGAGGATGGGTTGATTTCATATTTAATGTGGTCCTATAATATATGCCATTAGTTTCGATAATGGGATTATGGAAAAATCAATAGGATATGGCCTCATCAAGAATATGGTGTAATTATAATGGTTTCAATAGAATATGGTCATAGTAAAAGGAATCTCAAATTTATAGAGAATATAGATTAAAGGAAACTTTTTTAAGTGATTTACTAAAGAATATAGCACTATGAATATGGGATCACAGAGAAAATGGCCCAAGTGAATGGGGAAAATAGTATCTGAGAGAATATATCCCAACAACCAAGAACATCAATGATCATGGGAAATACAGCTTGGTGGGGAAGGATTTATGTGGTTATGAAGTTGAGTTTGAACCTCAAGGATGTTTCCTATTTATCCGAGTTGTTAGGAAACAAATTATATAGAGTTTGAGTTTCATAGTTTAAGGTCATATAGTGGGATTGTTACATGCAGTTTAACATCATGTCGTAAAGATGTTGTAGCATTGTTTAGCATAATGTGACTATGCAACTTATTTCATTAAAGGGGATAAAATATTGAAATGAAGGGATCCTAATCATTTGATTCAATTTATATTTCCTAATTTTGGAATATGACTCTTTGAATAATTATTTATCACAAAGAATATGGCTTTTTTAAGATAATTACACAGAGTATAGGGCCCTTTGAAGATGAGTTTCAACTCATGAATGGGTGAAACAAATGTGGCTCACTAATGAAATATTGTAATTGGATATTTAATGAGGGAATTATTTTGGTAGCTTACACATGGGAGGAATCTCACATCTTCAATTAGATAATAAAGGATATGTTTGTGGGGATTATTCATGAGGTTTCCCATGATGCTTCTCAAAAATTAGGAAAATCTTGAGTGGGGATTATTCATGAGTATATTCTACTTGAATATGGTGGGTCCAAACTTTATTAGTGATTCTAGGTGATGAAATATTTCTTGAGAACATGGTTGGGTATCAAACCTCAAAATGAAGCATGTTTCTGCATGGATTATTGATTAGAAAAAGGATCTAGGATGGGTATGTTGAGCCAAGAGAGACTTCTATAGTGGTTTAATGATATGTTCCATTTTTATCAAGGGAATATAATATTTTACTTTACCTAAGTATTCTATCATGCTAGGATGATAATTCCCAAACCTCCTTTTATCAATAGAAATCCTGATTGAAAAAGGGAACTCTAGAATACTAGAAAATATGATCATGAATGTCAGGTGATTTTGGTGGAGGTATGGATTAATATTTTTTTAGGTTTTAAACCTAGTAAAAGGAATCCAGAAAGGCCTTTTGGTTTAATATGACCTAATATGGTGAATTAATTGAATAATAGGGCGTAGAAGAAGTCTTTTTCACACCATATGGATGCTTCATAAATAGTCCTTGGGGAGTTACATGCAACATGATCTATAGTCCTTGAAATTAGGTCAACAGTTACCTTATATATTGATTGATTCTCATAAGAGGGCTGATATAGTAATTGGAGGACTAATCTTACATAGGTAATGGATTAAGTAGTATTTGCAATGGATTTCTACTGAATCCTCCTTATATGAACCTATTTTTCTTGAATTTATTACATATGTATCACACAAAGGGAGGAGATTTTGAAGGTATTTATAAATGATACCCTTTCTAAAGCATGGTTATTTTCCTCTGTATGTGTTTTATCTCTGGATTTACCAAAGATTCCCTGATGAAAAAAAGAGTACGAGAGTTATTTTAAATTTTATAAAGTGTTACGCCTCTTTGCATTAGAAAATTTATCACTTTTTTAATTTTTTCTATTTTTATATAGTCATGGGATATTTATAAGACGTTTTGGGTAACCACCCTACAAAATTTATGACTACATAGGGAGTATGCAGCTACACACTACTCTCATGAATGATGAACCTCAAATTTTAAAATATTGTCCAAATATCTCTATGGGGTGGGTATCCAAAATCTACACCTTTATAATAGAAACCATAGTTGTTCATTGGAAATCGACGAGACCAAAACACATCATGAATTAAACATGATAAATGACATAAATTACCACCTAGGAATATGAAATATCTGTACTTCATAGGCATCTATGGAACCTCATGAAAGAATAATTTCATCACAATACACTACAGGAAACCCTTTAATTTATTAAATTTTACTTGAAATTTGTTCTTGATGATACTGACTATTATAATTGGTCATATCCCAAATTGTTTCTTCAAATAGTAATTATTTTTTAGGCCCCAAAATATTCCCCCTGGAATGGGGTTCTACCAACAAAAATAAGAGCATATTTTGAGGGTAAAAATTGTCCCACATATGGTTATTACAGTCTGTTAGGAAAAGGTACCACCATATATAAATGGTGTCTAGCCCCACATTTTTAAATTTTTCTTGTGTCTTATCCATGATCATATAGTGATAATGATCTCTAATTGATTTCACATAATATATAGGCTACATGGGAGCCACATTCACAAATTATTGGTAATCTTGAAAACTCAGTAATCGGTCCTGAAAATTCATTTACTTGAGAGTAATTGATGTAGTCATAGAGAAACTATAAAAAATATTTAGCACAATGAAACTCATGTATTTATATAGGTTCTATGTGTTATTATGTACTTTATCAATTTTAATGTCCAAGTCCCCCAAAATATGACCAGTTATTTTGATTTAAAAAAAACTTCAGTATATGTAATTCATGCCTCTAAAGAGAGGAATAAAACTCTGATTGAGAGCATCAAACTAATTTATGTAAACACATATGTCCAAAAAAATAATTTTTTATTGGAGATCATAGAAATTTTCATCTAGTATTACCCAATATTAGACATGGTACTGGTCTATTGGATTAGACTATTAGTTAAAATCAATTTGTATTTCCAACATTTAATAGTGGTGATTCCCAGAGGTTTAGTTAGAGATGAAACTTAGGCCGACTACTCCAGTAGTGGATTTGGTGCCCTCAGTGAAAAATGAGAATGTGGTTTCCATGAATATGGGTGTAGTATCTCAAATACCATTGTAGGGATAACCACATGGGTTAATATATTCATTACTTACTAATGGGGATATGGTGATTGGGGAGTTTAGAACCTAAATGGAAAAAAATGATTACTTATATTCATGAATATCTCTTTTCTTCATCCTTTTTGTTGAATTATATTTTTAAAGTGTCTATATCGGCATCCCTATACACTATAAAACCTCAAGATTTCATTTTATCATTATCTTAATTAGTATAATCTGTGGGGAGTAAAACTGATCCAATGTTAGTTTACCTAGGATAATTTCAAACCAAACCTTATTTTAGTTACCTAATTTAAATTATATAATAATACCTACCATTATATTTGATTTATAACAAGAGTATCTTGTATCAATAAAAAAATGTTATTATGGGTGTGTAATATTAACTTGGAACTGATCAATGAGACCTATATAAGTGGTATTATTAGTCTATTATATTGCTTCCAATACATTTTATTCACTTTGGGCAATGGAGGGTATTACTACCACCTAATCTATGTTGGCTTAAAGGATATAATTACTACTTAGGAGTGAAATCCCATGATTCAGTTATATATTTACACTGTTTAATCCATCTCCCACTTTTTAAATAATTGATACATAGAAAATAATAAATACTCTCAATATGAAGTGATTTATTCAAAGAGAAAATATCAAGAAATTGAGATAAAGGATCATGTAAAATGAGTTTATTTAAATGTTTGATCGACTCCATAAAAAATGGAATAACTTTTTTACAAATAGATATCATTATAAAAAGAAAAAAATTGAGAAAAACATCTCGTTTAAAAGAGTGAGAGTGATAGGATGGAAGCTTACACAAGGGAGGATTCATTATAACCAGATTTAGAATCAGAAGCCATCACATTGGCTGGAAATCTCCGATATTTGAATAAATATGAGAAGGGGACAACTCAACATTAAAATTACATTGTAAATTCCTTATAATAATATTTTATCCTGTATTTATACCTATATTTTATGATTTACACTCTAAATTATGTATTCCCATATCTTATTTTGAAAATGACTAAAAAATTGTTCTCAATCATTAACAATTCTTCAATATTAATTTCAACCTAATAATAATTTCATAACAATATATAAAAATTTAAAATATAATGTTAATATAACAAGAATACATATCAATGTTTAATTGGAATAGATTAAGTAAATAATTATTACTAAACACTGGATCTTGGGATATTTCCCTATAGGTGTGGATCAAAGATGGTTATAGGAATAAATATCATCACCTCAGAACTATATTTTGTCCATTTGGATTTGGAATAATTTTTCTTTAGCATTAATCATGGATTAGTATGGGTATAAATACAATAATTGTAACACTAATGTTTTTTCCATTTAGATGTTGAATTATTTCCTACTAGGTATGGATCATAGAATGGTATATGTATAAATACCATAATGTAACCCAAGATTTTTTTCATTTATATGTGGAATTATTTCCTCATGTGTGTTCCTCATAGATGAAAAAAGGGAGAAATATGATCAGTATAATACTAGAGTTGGTCCATTTTTATCTGGAATGATTTACTCATGGACCTGGCTTATGGAAAGCTATAGGTTAATATATTATCTCTATAACACTAGATATTTCAAATTTATATATGGAATGATTTCATCAAGGTCCTAGACCATAGACTGGTGTGTGGAGAAATATCGTCACTGTAACAATAGAGTTGGTCCATTTAGATGTGGAATGATTTACTCTTCGGCATAGATCATGTTTGGGTATGGGAAAGAAGAAAATCATTGTAACACTGGATTTGATACATTTGGATGTGGAATTATTTCCTCTTGGGTGATTCTTATATATGGTTATTCTTAGAAATACAATCACCATAACACTATATTTTTTCATTTGGATGTCGATTAATTTCCACTTGGGTATAGCTCATATATGGGTATAGGATGAAATATCATTATAATACAACTATAATTGGCTCATTTAGATGTGGAATGATTTACTCCTAGGTATGGATGACACATGGGTTTATGAATAAATATCATCACTATAACACATGATTTGGTCCATTTAAATGTGGAAAGATTTATTACTAAGTGTGCCTTACTTACAAGTATAGTGATAAATACCATCACCCTAACAATAGAGTTATTCCATTTTGATACAGAATGAATTCCTACTTGGTCTAGATCATAGAAGAGTATATCCAAAAATACCATGACTCTAGAATTAGTGTTGGTACATTTTTATGTGTAGGGAGATAAATAAATTTGATAAAGACCAGAAAGGGGAAATTATGAAATTAGGATTCCAATGTTCAAGAGTGTTTATGAATCCTAAAACAAAATCTTTATTCTTTTTTCATGGGTAACTAAACTGATATGATTGGATAAGAAGAATGCTCTATATTTTTTTTTCTATATAAGGATATGGAGAGAATAACAAGGATTTCACTAGGTACATATGTAGTACCCAACAAGATTTTTTTTTTCATTAATCATACCTTCTTCCTAAGTCTCACATGGGGGACCTAGTGGGATATAAATTTTATTTTTAATTGTCTACCCTTTGAATTTTATTAACCTAAAAATTATTATTTATTTTTTCATTTAAATTTATGAATTTTTCCTAGATCCACAAACTACGTGTCCAACTTTCAAAGAATCAAATTTTTCCTAGGCCTCCTTTTTTGGGTTTTTAACATAGATATTTGTAAATCTCTTTACTTGGGTATTTCTAGGACTTGTAAGTCAGGGAAACTACTATAAGGTACAAAAATATAGAAAATAATTGAGGTTATCTACACTAAAACCTGTTAAAAACTAACCTAATGTTAATGGATTTCTCAACATCATAAATGTCTACAACCTAATGGAATGGTGTGCATATTTTATGGTTATAGTTCTTAGACCAATAGTTATGAATGTTTTAGTTAAAACAAATTTTACCACATTCTACTGTAGTTTAAGGTCGTATATCAATAAAAAAAGGTGTGAGGAGGTATATAAATAAATTTAAGAAAAAAACCAACATGAATGTATTTTCTATTTCTATTATAGTATATCTTAGGATGATTAAAATTAATTTTATTGTCATGGATCTCAGAACAATATGTTGTGAAGTTTGGGGTCACATAATGAGGAATGGAAAATGAATAAGAGGTAAAATTATATACTATTTAATTGAGGTTGGGTACTAGGTAAAAGTGTGTAACATTGATGATATATGAATCCAATTCAATACATTGATTTTGGAATGTGTAGGTCACATGTAAGGATTTTTTGTAAACCAAAAATGGTGGTATGAAACTAGTACATTTGGGATGACTATGGTATACATTTTAATGATGGGTTTTTTATGATTATTCTAGGGAGTATATATATTATAGGAGTTTCCCCATTGTATGAAGATTAATCTAGTTGATAGGTCATATTTTTGTCACATAAGAAACTCAATATTATGGGAATTTACGAACAGTCAATCAAAGGCTCCTTTTAGAGTTTAATAAACTCATTATAAATAGTTATTAATTGCTTTAAATGATTCAAATATATAATAAATGAAATATTCTTGCGAAAAAAAAAGATATTCAATAAGGGTTCAAACACCTTAACTATTGCACCACTGTGTAATGAACATATTATTTTGTATAAATATTATAACACATGATCTCTCTAAAGTTTTTCTAAACCAGTTGTTTTTGTGAGTATAGACTTACATTGTCTATAGTTTTATCTCATAAAACATTGAATTGGTGATGATATGTTTTATGGTTTCATGAATTTTTAAAAAGGGTGGTAATCTATCAAGGGATAGGAAAATTGTTATGCAAATGTAGTGCCTAATGTCATTATAAACTATCTCATAGAGAGGTGAGAATAGTTTTAATGTCATGATTCATTGAAATATGGATGATATATGAGAGTGTATCTGGTCCTAGGTTAACAAATCCAAGCATAAATATATATCCTTTAGTATGAGGGATCAAATCATATATATTAATTAAAAATATATATCCCACATAGATATAGATTATATATAGGAAAGGGGAATTTTCCTATTCTGGTGAGAATTCAAATCAATAGTGGATCCTTGACTACTCCCATAATAGAATTCTCCATGGAAGTGTCCTTATGAAAATGTATGGATGTAAAGGAACTATTATATTATTTAAATAGATGGTAATTTTATCCCGACACTTGTTTTTGAAGGAACCCTATATTAGGCAACCTCAGATGGTTCTAACCTCGCATAATGGAATTTGGTCAGATAGAATTTAGTAATATAATAAGTTAAAGATCATTCATGGTAGAAAATATGTTGTGTTGTTTAAATTAATGTGACAAATACTTTGTTTGGGGGGGGGTGGGGTTTAAATCTATCCCATTTGGAAAATTATATGGCTTCATCTTGGTGTAGAACATGTGTATGAAATCCAAATGTGAAGGAAATGGTCTAAGAACTAGGTCAAAGTGAGGTATAGATTTGGATTCCTGGATAGGCCTATGATAAGTGATTAATGTTTAACTATATATCCTAACATAGAAAGAATAAATACACAATATTTTTTTATGAAGGATAACTCTTTCAATGATCTAGCTCGGTCATAGGAAAAGGGTTATTTTAACTTTTAGTTGATCGCGAAACAAACTAAATATTCTTATATGGACCTAGATATCATGTAATATAAATTGAACTATCAAAAAAACTCAAATAACTTTTAGTGTTTTGATATAGTGGATTTAATTTTATGTAGTTTAACATCATATTACAAGGAACCAATCTATGTAGATTAACATCTTCCACCAGGGATAAAAGTTATGTGGGTGAATTTTTTCACTGAAAAAATTATGAGATGTGGAAAAACTATTCAATGGGAATTTATATATAAATATATCCAATGTGTGAGGACAATACTGTTTAAAGTGTTGTAAAAAAATTCATAGTATTAAGATTCAATATCTGAGCATCAGTTTGTATCTTGTAAGAATAGGAATATTAACTCATGTAATTATTATGAGATGATATTCTTTAGAGATCTATCTCATGTATAGGGGAAGAGGTATGAAATATAGTGTTTGAACTATTGTAAAAATAATGAATGAAACCTGAATTAATGAGAGATATAAATTAAAAACAGGACATAAAAATGGGAGTATAATTTGAGAATGGTCTTAGGGTAAAAGATCTAGGCCTCACTATGTATCCTCAGGTAGTAGGAATAATGCCTCATGCAGTTATTTAAAATTGTTCCTATATAGACCAAAATCTTGCATATGGTAATGGTATTGTTTTAGCATAGGTCCCTGGAAAATTGGACTATAGGAAATATAATCCTATGTATATATGATTCATATATAAGAGAGTTAGGTCCCACCAGATAAACCTATCTAGGTTGTTTAAGTTCATGCATGATGGACCTGGGGCAGTAATGTATTATATCATGTGGTCAGGATTTTGTTTCTAGATTAGAGCATAGTGTATCTCAATTATGAAAATTAGATAAATTTACCAAGAATTATAATATCACTTAAGTCATTCTTGGTGCACTAAGAAATAAGTAATTAGAATATTACATGCATCGCACTAAATCACATGTCAAGGTAATTTCAAACACATTCCATATAGTTTAACATATTATCATGGGGATATTGTCAAACTAGTTAATTTAATGTTATTGGGAATTCTGTGTTATATAGGTTAATTTAATTTTTATGGAATGAAATTTCAAAAACTTTAACATCTTTTGAATAAAACATTTTACATGTAGTTTTACATTGTGAGACTAGGAATAAATTCTCAATATTTTAAAGTCATATAGTAGGGATGTTAAGTGAAACTAATATGAAATTATGTTAAAAAATTGTTTATTAACAGTGGATTGGTTTATATAATGATGCTTTCATTACATTTTATGATAAACTAATATGCTCTATTAGAGTATAATTTGTGTATAGTGTTAGGTTACCCCGATTCTAGTTTACACTTTAAAAGATCCTTCCTTAGTATCAATAGAGTTTTGAGGACCAATACCATCTATCCTTGGAGGAATGATAATAGGTTAATATTCTAATAGAAATATCATGTAACTCGATTTTAATAGACCTTGTGGTTGTGTATAATCTTTAATATTTTCTAATCGATTCATTTCACTCATCCAATATATTTTTAGACTTTTCATTATCAGAAAACTGGTTTTAGATAGTGATTTGGAGATAGTGTATTTGGAATTATATAGGTAAGACTACCTCTATACTATATAAAAATGAATTTGGGTTCATCTATACAAAAATATGAGTTGTGGTGTGATAAGATCTCAAAATATACAATAGTTTATCTATCCTAGATTTTTTTTCTTCACACACTATCTTCTAGAGTATGTAAGAAATTGTTTTTTTGAAAACCTATTTATATCCATTAGTTATTGTATGATAACATTATGATTAGTTGGACTAAATATTATATTACTGAAATAACTCTTTCAAATCAGAAGATAGAATATTGGTTCTATAATCCATCAATATTATGTAAGGGATAATTGTTTTTTAACGATGTTTGACTTTAAAAATTTAATGATAGAATTCATCTCAACTTACTTAAGGGATATTACCCCAATTTAATTAGATAAGATGTTAGTGGTAATAAGGTTGTACTTGAACTATTTAACTATAGCTGGGGGATATGGCCCCATGACATCTATCACCCAAATGAATAATTAATAAGAATATATAGTGGTATAATAAAACTTGGGGGTTGATAAATCATTTTTTCTTATGTCTTATAAGAATTTAATTTTCTAGTGAACTCCATTCAATCTTTTTTCATTGATGGAAACTAGTATCCAAGACTCTTGATCTTATGATATTGTTTGGTACCTAAATGGTGATCACTGTAAGGGACTACATAGAATTTTGGTATAATAGATAGAGTTTCTCCCCCTTTAATTAATTTGAGTAGAATTACATCAAAGCCTCATTTATAATGGACTTTTAAAGAATTTAATCCATCATTAAGAGGGATTTACTACAAACTGTAGGATATGGTATTTCTTGGCTTGGTATGATGGAAGAATTATTCCTTGGAGATAGTCCTAGATACATCCATCCAATAAAAGTATCATTTGTATGGGATATTAAGCCCCCTTGATCAGGGGTGTCATTGATCTCATTAAGTTCATTTATTGTATTACATGTGAATGGAGACACAACACTGCGGTGTGTAATGATGATAATTATTCCATCCTGGTCTAAATCCTCTAAAGTCATGGATGGAATATATAATACATTGGAATAATTATTATTTGATTTCATAATGTGATACAATCTAGGATTATTGGGGAATTTATCCATCAAACCTAATATGTGATCAAGTAGGTGAATCAATTATTCTTTCTTAATGGTGTATTCACTGTTAATTTTCTTTATTACTGGTTCTAAATTTGCATTTACATTTATTCAAAATACAAGTATTTATAGGGATAATTCTATGACTAAAATTATGGGTTTTTTTTGTTCTTAATTTTAGGTTTATCAATCCAAAAATAATAATCAATGTTGGAATGATTCATTTTGTAGATAAATGAGAATAATTCTCAAGACCACTCTATTGAGTTTTGTGATTTCCATTCGTTATTGTATTTATATTCTAGAATTTAAATTAAAATATATATCCTATTTCTGGGTGGTGCCATAAATAGATTAAACCTCTTCATCAAATAGTTAAATATTCACTATTTTGATTTCTGAGTTCATATGTTCTCTAATAAAATTTTCCAATGCTTTCCCTTTGACTTCATTTTGTGATATGAATTAGATATAAAAATTCCATAAGATTACCACCAACATGACCAAATGTTTAGTTTTCATAAGATTATTGAGGATGCATTTGAGAATATTAATATAAGAGAGTGAGTGTATCCCATGACTCTATAGGTAGTGCCTTGATTTTAAAATGTGAATATTAGTGCATTGAATTTTTTTTCTTATCATAGTATCAAGTCTTCATGTTTAGAATTGTTTTACTTAGATAGTATAGATTTCCCTCTTTGTTGGTATTTTTATTTTGAGAAAAAAGACATCAAGTGATAGTTCTAAGGTTTACACATACGAAATGAGTTGTTTTACTTCTTTGGGAGACAATAATACCTATGTCATCTAGATATATTACATAAATTTTTTGACCTATTCTTTATTATATTCATCCCATCGATAGGTGACTCTCTTATTCTTCATGTTTTTGAAATGTATACACTTTCATGTATGGTCTTAAATTAATCATCTAATATATGTGAGGAATTCCTGGTCCCTCATAATTAATTTATATTTTAATGAGGTTACATATAAATGATCTTTTTATCCTTATCAGTGTTGACCTCAATTTTGCAATGACATCAAACAAAGCCAAGAAGTTAAGAGAATTTTCATGGATTAAACTTCAGGTAGAGTTTTCCTGGATTTTTGAAAATATTCTCATGATTGGAAATATTTCCATGGTTCTATTGAGATTTTAACAACAAATAATCATTAAATCATTCCATGGTTTCCTTCAAGAATGGATTGAATATATGTTGCATGTAATGTAAATTTTTTTCTCTAGAATTATTTATATAAAGTGATTTACTTGATGTAAATATACCTATTGAGGTAACCAAAAGTTATTGGCCTCCTCATATTTAGAGACCATCTATATATGATTATATATAAAGTACCCATAGAAAAAAAGATATCATGAAAACCATCAGTTATATAGATCAAAAGTTTTGTGACTGGGAATGAGAAACCATCCTTTATATAGTACTAATTGAGATCCCGAATATAGATGAAAACAAAAATATTCCCATTAATATTATTTATGATTATTATATTGGTGATCCATTTAATGTAATGAACCTCTCGAAGTTGGATTTAATGTGCTCATAAACGTTAGATTCAGCCCTGATCGTATGTGTTAAATGAATTCTCCTACCTGCTTTCTTATAGCCATGGAAATTCTCATAAAAAATAAAATTATGGGTGGACACATCATGATCATGTATATTTATTTCTATGTAATTACAAGGTAATATGTATAAATGATTCTTTAATAAAGAAATTTATCTATCTTATTCTATGGAATACATGGTAGTACTAATTAATTTAGGTTGGGGGTCTTCCTTTATACCCAGATTCACTTGTGTAAGATCATCAATGTTTATAGATACATTCTAAAAATAGTGGAGGTACATGTCTGATATCTTTATCCTTATCTTCTTGTACCTCAGTTTTAGTATATGTGGAAGATAATGGGATTTTTTTTGGAATTAGATGGAAATTTGGGAGAATATTAAACTTATATGATTGATAAAGAGGTGTCTATATACTTTGAGGGTGATAATGCATAAGAATCAGTGTATAGGGATTTCTAAATATGTTTTCCAACATATATCATGTAATTAGGGGAATAAAATTTATTCCATCATAATATTTAGGATATTATATGAATTCATTTTCAGTCTCCAGTGATGATGTGTAGGTATTATTCTATCCTAATGATAATGCAAGGATCTACTTAGTTGTTGGAGACAAATATAGACCATTTTTACCTGAGGCATTACCATCACTTCTAGGATCACATTATTCTTCCTCATGATTGGATTCATCCATCATGGATAATATCATGAATATATAATAAAACATTCCAAAACCTCATGACTACCTTTTTCTCTAGAGTTTTAGGTATAGATATTCAAAGATCCTTGAATGTGTATCTAGAGATTTGTTAGAGTATCCTCTAATGAAAGGTTCTTAAAATAAATATTATTTCCCTTAGGGGGCATATTTTCCTTTTTATTTTCCAATTGGGATTTTTTAACAGGGGAATTTTCATAACCCATTTATGATATAAAGGTAATTGGAATCTTTCAACATTCAAATGAGATTTGCATGACCTAATTACATTCTAAATTTAGGTTAATTGTATCAATTTTATTGATAGGACCCATAGAGTCTAAACCAAATTATTTTAATGTGTTGATATGATCCATCCCAAAAAAATTGGTTGTAGTGACCCTAGTAGTGTTGTCAGTCATCAGTTTCATCCCCTCACATTAGATGAATATTTATTTTATCTATTGGGATTCAAGGGAGTCTAATGGGATGTTTTCACCATACTAAACTCCAAACATTCAATCAAAAGATTACTTGTGGAATTGATGGTATGATGAAGGAACCACAACATAAGAATGATTCTATAGTTTTCCGAACAAGGAAATAAGGGTTGTATCCTAATAAACTATCATAAATTCATAACTGGAGACAAGGTCTCAAAACTAGGATCTAAGATTGATTCGACCATGAGTCCTCTGCTTTCTCTTGTTATGTTCTTGGGTTATCTTGTTGGAAGGAAAAAAATTATCTTCACAATATCCCAGTATTCAATGATTTTAGAAAAATATGATATTAATTATATCACTATTATAAATGAGATCTTGATAGATAAAAATGTCATACATATTTCTAGATATGTACAATGGATTGATATTCCTTTGTATGTTAGTCCTCCTTTACTGTTTTGTGAAGGATGTGACTATGTGTAATTTGGAAGATTTTTACTTGGCATGATACTCTTTAGTAGAATCTACATTTTCTTCAAACTCATGAGGTATTAAAATGAAATTAAAGAGTTATTCCCAAAGATACTTTGATATATGAAGGGAATATAGTATCGAGATATTAGTCAGAACAATGAAAATTTTATTTAAGATGTAATAATCCTAAAAGGGATTATTATGCTTACCACTGTGAGTATACTCCTTGGATTAAGTCATATAAGTTGGAACTTCCTATGGTGGTGGTTGTTTTCATATTCTAGAGTTTGGGGGAATTTTTTATCTATGACTTTGGATGAGCTTATTTCGATGAATTTTGGTGTTGATCAAGCAAGTGCTTGTTTCTTAAATCGATGATCCAATATAATTGGGACTGTACTAACCTTGGTTGATTCAAAAGTTTATTAGTTATCTTACTAATCCCATAAAATTTTCTTTATTTAGGTATCCGTATCATATATTGATTCAATGGATATATGTCCTGAATGTAAAGATCCATTTTGAACTCATCTTCCTCAACCCATTGGCCTCTGTGAACTCTCCCCATTCTCATTAATTGTGGGAGGGTAACTTATTTTTCATATATATTATTCTTCAGAGAAGGTTTTTTTCCAATGAATCACATTAATAAAGTTTTATTTGAATTAATCATCCAAAAAATAATTATGTTTGTATGTGAAATTACATTTCCTCATTTTTGGGACAATTCTTATCTTATTAATTTTTTGGAAATAAATATTAGATTGTCTAGATAATCTTAGGAATTGACATGGGTTTCTCTTATTATGCCTTAATCTTGATATTCCAGTTGAAATAGTTATTATAATACCATCTCTTAGAGGACTTTGGTGCTAAATATGTCACCTCAACTATCATAGAGGGTACCAGTGTCACAACGGATTGATTCAGTCACACCTTGAGGATAATTTGAACCTGGATGATTGAAATTACGGTTATCCAATCATCAAAATTTGTTACAACATTTCTTAAAACTTCATTCCTTTATCATTCCTCTTCTATTTGGGTGAAAAAAACACAAGTCACTTGTTTTAGTGGTTTTTCTCACTTGACTTATCCAGAATCATAAATATTCTGAAGGATGTATTTAAACCTAAATAACTCTTGTATAGTGTTCCCCACTATCTAGTGGTAGGGTAAATAATAAGAGAATCCATTGAGGATAATTTCATGAGGCTTTCTAGCTTTTAGTAATTTGAGTATATTATTCTCCACAGTCATGATGAAGTAACTTGTAATATGATCCTTAATGAAAGAATACTGTTTATTCATATGATCTTCAAATGGTGGAATCCACCTCTCCTTTCTTCCCTCTTATCAATGATTTAATTTTTCTTACTTTCATTCAAGGGGAGGCAGGATGTGATATTGAATGAGTTTAATAACTAGAGTAAGTGTTAGATCTAAATTAAGAATAATAGTTACTATTTCTACTTTTCTAATCAACTTTCATTAAACTACTAGTTTATATGAAATTTAACATTTGAGAACTGAATAAAATATTCCCATATTTGGGAAACTATCGTGAAATCTTGAAATCCTATGGGTTATTTTAGTGGGATAAATAATGTTTAAAACTAATCCTTGATATTTTCAATGATCATATGAAATACCTGATCTTAGGGGAGTTTCATGTTACATAAATAGGTCAAACATTTCCATTTAAAAATAAAATCCTAGACCCTCTCATTCTAGCACTACTTATAATTTGAGTGATCAAGAATTTTATTATTTATCAGAGTTGAGATGAATTGATAGAGATATTATTGACTAAGGTATTATTATCCTAAAAATAATATAGCAGGTATGTTAATATACCAAAAATATTTTTCCTTCTAGAGTTTTTGTGAAACATATAAGGTTTACTATCCTTTTTTCCCGAGAATTCCCATCCTAGGTATATATTTGAAAAAAAATCATAAAACTATACTCTAGTTCTCAAATTCCATTAAATAAAATAAAATTAGGATTTTCAAAGTTGGGTAGAGAGGGTCACATCCACCAATTTAGGATATGACTTCTTTTATTTTTTTAATGGTTCATGTTCCCTCATATGGACTCTATTAAATGTACTAGGGATTTGATGGTGTCAATAAGATATGGAGATATGGTTAGTTGAAAATATATTTGAGTATAGGAGGTGGGAAGATCATAATATGGTCAGAAGGAATGTGTTTGTGGTTGAGGATTAGTATGAGTTAGATGAGGTTATCTCACCTAACATGGTTCTAGATTCCACCCCAGTGGAGAGATTTCCTTATATGCCTTAATCATCAGGTTTATATACTTCGATTTTATGAATCCCAAACTGGTCAGATAATTGAATTCTATTTGTTTATATAATTTTCTTATTATTGAGGAATATTATATATAGGAGAATCATGAGTCTCTATTTAGAAGTTATAATTAGTGGGGTAATTTACCTTGTGTAATTTACTATTGAGTCTCTTTGGATCCTTTATATCTTCTTCATATTTGTAAAATGTCACGACCCAACCCTACCCAGGCTCAATCCACAACTACCCCAAGCCCGCCTCCATAGGCCAGGGGCTGGCGACAAGCGTCGAAGGATAAAAAACTTGGGGAGGCCTTTGCTTGAGTACCTATACACACACACACACACGCATCCCACTCAATGAATAAGTGCAGAGTAAAAAGAAGAGTAATGTACCGTCTGCTATAAATAAACCACAAAGTGCATCGACCTCTATACAGTACAAAGAAAGTGATGAAGGTAAACTGAAAAGAAAAGTGGGAAAACATGCGCCAAACTAGTATAGTGCCACAACCCAGTAACAGGTAAACAAATTAAAATAGACGGGAGAGTCCCACACCTAGAACTCAACTACGACCACCACACGTGGTCCAAGCTCCCGAACTCCTAAGCTCCTCTGATGTCATGACCAACCTGTCCATTGTCTGCATGGTCACACCAAGTGCGGGAAAATACCAAGCAGGGGTGAGTTTAAAAATACTCAGTAGGGTGTCCCAATGTCTCGAGGGAGCAACAAAGGAGGTACTGAAGTGGTGAGCAGTAGATCGAATAGGTAAAAGTAAATAAGTACAATAGAGAGTGTAGTAAAGAGTAAAATAGAGTAAAAAATCAACCCAATAAGAGAAAGGAAGTAGACTTGTCCAAACAGAGAGAGCTAGAAGCGGTGAAAAGATGAACTTCTCGTCGAGTCTTCGCTACCTAGAAGAAGAGTAGAATCATCCAACCACGAGAAGCTAGACACGGAAAGCACATGGAATACCCTGCACGTCTTCATCTCTCCTAGTAAAAGAGTTACCAAAACCCAAGGAGTGGGTACTGGAGCAAGGTATTCATATATATATATGATCTACCCAGAAACCCGAACAAGATCGTAAGGGGATCTCCATCCCATAGCTCTGCCCAGAAAGTGAGTAGCCAATAGTCCAAGAAGTAAACACCATTGATGACCAGTATCCCACACTTCTGCCCCAAACTACAAGCCAAGGGTCTCAAATCACCACACCTTGAAACTATCCTCTTTGGGCTGAACTGACTCACCCACACAGTTTTTGGTCGCGTCACAAGGACACGTCTTGGTGGGGAAAGCGCCCCTTGTACTTGAGAGTTCTGGGGAAAGTCAAACCACAACTCATCATCGTCACACAGTTGAGAGGTCTGCTCTAAGTCAAAGCTGTCATATCACTGACCTGTACAATCCATGGGTCCTGCTCTGGTAGTCATGGATAAAATCCACCAACTATCCTAGTAGGAAGGAATGAGTCTTAAAGTAGTCATCAGGTAACCCACTACCCATCCCCGTTGGAGGGAAAACCCTAAGAGGTTGTTGGGTAACGCACTGCCCAGTCTCTGCTGGAGGGTAAACCCCAAGAGGTCGTCGGGTAACCCACTGCCCAGTCTCTACTGGAGGGTAGATCCTAAGAGGTCGACAGGAAACCCACTTCCCATCCCTGTAAGAGGGTAGACCTGGAAGGAATTGACAGGCGACCCACTACCCAGCCCTACTGGAGGGTATACCTTTAAGAAGTCGACAGGCGACCCATTGCCCAGCCCTGCTGGAGGGTTGATCTGGAAGAAGTCGACAGACGACCCACTGCCCAGCACTGCTGGAGGGTAGACCTCGAAGAAGTCGACAGGAAACCCACTGCCCAGCCCTACTGTAGGGTAAACCCTAAAGAGTCATCGGGGGACCCACTTCCCAAAACTATTGGAGGGTAGACCCGGAATTGGTCTGATAACTCAGCACTACAACTGACATCACCAGGTGTTACCAACATCGCTACCGTGTGTTGGTGCAGAGTACGTCCAAAGAATCCTCTGACCAATGCCCTTTCATATTTCCTAATTTGATAAGATCATGTAGGAGGCTCCGCTCTCCTGAACAGATTACACCGTTGTAATCCTCGTGAAAAAACACGCGAGATAGACTACTTAATCGGTGGAAACGGGATCCCGATGAAAATGTTACTTGATGATTCTTTACGCCCATACGGCGTCTCATGGGGCCCGCACCTTAGTCCCGAAAGATGTATGGCGAACTGCACCTCCGCGATACTCTAGGAAAAGCGCGTTGAATAAACTATTCATACGCCCCAAACAGACGCCTAATGAAAAATCCGTAGTATGCTGCACACAGCTTAAGAGATGGCCAGTGGGGCCCACGCCTCAATTCCAGCTTCAACGCTTGAAACCACCTGGGTCAAATTCGCCTCGATGCCAGGGTCACAATGCCATTGCTGGTGCCTAAAACATCCTCCGGATGCAAAAGTTGCAACTCCCCGCATTATACGCAAATGGGCCCTTTTGGGGCCCACACCTTGAGCCCGAATTTAGGCGGGCGGATTGCGCCATCACAATCCCCTCAGAAAAACACTTAGAAACAAGTGCTCATTCCCCCTACACGGATGTCAGGTGAAAAGGTTGTGTTTCACCGTAAAACGTGCGAACTAGGCCCTGTGGTTCCCGCACCTTGCCTCCAACCCAAATACTTTAGAAAGCATCTCAAAAAGTCCGCACGAGGACTGGGGTCACGCTGTCGCTGATGGTGCATCAATCTGACACCCCAAGCATGAGTTAGGTCCGGCGCAACAATTAATTAATTAATTGAATAATTAATTAATAATTCACATTAAGAGTTTCGTGCCATGAGGGACGAAACCATCCCGCAAAGGTTTCAAACCAACTTTGGAAGGACCGACTCAGCTTCAGGGCCACAGTGCTTCCGACGGCGCGTCAAACAGGCGTCCAGATTATGAACCACATCCGACGCAACTTTAATAACAATTAGTATTATTAACGTACATTTCGGGGCACCCTTCTTCAGGTGAAGAACCAAAAATACCCCAAAACATACTTCAAAATTCCTTTTTGATAACACAAAACTATAGCCATAGACAGTGTGTCAATCAGACATGCCGTTTAGGAAATTTGGCCCCTAGAATGCAAAGGGCCCAATCGGGCCGGTCCACCTCAGCCGACCCAGTCCGGACCACCAACCCGCGGCCCTACTGCGGGTCTGGTCCAGTTCGCCGAGGCCCGCTGGCCATGGCCCACCCAACAGCACCGGACCCGAGCGGGTCTAGTTTTCTCCACACAGACTGGGCAACTGGCCGGTCTTCTGTGTTGCACAGCAGGACCTGCATACCGAGGGTCCTTGTCCGTAGTTTCCTCCCCCGTTGTCAACTCCTTGGGGGCCTCCTCCTTCGACCGCGACAGGCCGACTCACCCCAGCAGCACGCCGTCGTGCCTCACCGCGGCCTGCAACGCCCAGTAGCACCGCCCCGGTGCTCCCCTGTGACACCTGCTGCGCCTGCCGCCTGGACCCGCCGACCCTCTCCGGTGTCGACTTCCCGCTGAGCCGCAGACCCAGCCGCCGCGTCGTCATCCTGGCCACTCGAACTCTCTCCGAGCTCCACCGCCCCGACCCACCATGCCGATGTCGCAGCCACCTCAGCTTCTCCGGCGGACTCCTCCGGCTCGACCGTACCTGCTGCCTAACGGTCCCTCGCGACGCCATGCCGGCATCACCCCTCTACTCCTCCGCCGGACTCCTCCGTCGTGCCACCCCGAATTCCAGACACCGTCCTTGCTAGAGCCGAAACTTCCGATGCCCACCGCCACCGCTTCGGTGGCCCAATTCCAAAACCGAAAGAATATTCGAGATCCTCGGGGCAAGGCCTTCACAATGCCTTCCTCTGACCGATGATCCGATGGCCGGTTGATGCATCTGAAAATTATGGCGGGTATTCGTGAAGAACGGAACGAAGAACGGGGTTCCAAACATAGATCGATGGCCGTTTTTGTGCAGCCATCGATGATTTTGTAAATTAATGACGAAAAAAATATTGAAACCGATAACCAAAGTGGAAATTGAATCGAAGCTAAAAAAACAAATCCTACCTCTATTCCGATGTGCGTCGTAGGTGACACATCCGCAAGGATTCACCTTCGAACCGCTGAAGTTTCGATGAAGATCGCTCCCCGATCCGACGAAGAACGATGAAGAATAGATAGAGAGATAAAGAGAGAGAGGGATAGAGAGAGAGAGATAAGGAAATGGGTCTTCCCTCAACACTTAGTGAATTTATAAAAATTCACTAAAACTCTCCCAACGGGCGCAGATTCCGAATCCTCTATGCCTGCCTATTTTATCTCACGCCTAGAAAAAACACCCCATTTCGAACTCAACGGAAGTCTCAGATTTCAATTCCAATACTTCATTCTAATTTTATTCAAAAGGAATGCCAGTGATAAAAATCACTAAGTGGATATTTCAAAATTACCACTTTTCCCCTTGGTGACATTTTTCACAAAAGGATCGCACCTGTGAAAATTGCACCCCTCCTTGGGTAAACAGAACGCTCCGGACTCAAGGTGCCATCATTTTTCCCATCTAAGAAACCATTTAGGAATTAATCTGTTTTGATCTATTAAATGAATAATTTAATTTAATTTATCCATTTAACACACTGCTAATGAGCGAGGGGTCCAAACATCTCGCGCCGACTCATCTTATGTCGCTCCTAGGGTAAACACCGTGTTCTAGACCCAACCGTGGTCTCAGATTTCCAATCCTATCAACCCTCTAAGAGATATCACATTTTCATTAGTTAACCACACATGCGTAATATAAAAACACATAACATTTTTATAAAATTAATTCAGGGTACACCGGGCCTCAGAATTACACGCCGTCTGAATACCCTTCTTTGGAATAACATCAAGAATATTCCAGAGTCTTTTATAGAAAAAACTAGGTTCTTAAATCATTCCCTCCTTCATGCTTTTCATCCCCAAAAAGAAAAACTAGGGAACAACTCAGGGTACTAAGCCCACACCTAGCTCTCCCATACACATAAGAACTCTTGCATAGTCCCACATCACCGCACACAAACCAAAGGATTTGATCCGTTCATGTGAGGTCTTATCTCGCTGATGACCTGCATAGGATCATGCACACTTTTTCTCAGGTGAGTCACGTGGGAGACGCTATGCACCCAAACAAGCCTTTGGATTTAGGGCAAGGCGGTAGGCAACCTCACCATCCCTTCGCACGACCTCCAAAGGCCTAAAGGCCCTAGGGGGTAGCTCACCTTCTTGGTCGAACCCCTATGTCACACGCTGCGACTGGAATCACTATTTAGACCTTGGACAAGGCCCAGTGATTCCATCCTTCATAATATCCATATAGTGAAGCACCCAAGGATATCTGGTCACGCAAGATTTCACAGTCGATGTCCCATCACTAGGATTCTCTTACACACCCAAAAGGAGAAGGAGTCGTCACCATCGACTAAAGAGAATGGTTCCACGCCTTCTATTCAACTAACACGGGGTTACACCGACGCCCCCTGTCACCCTGGTAACAACTCAAGAAAAGAGTAGGGAGAAAATCATTTCACACACAGAGTTTAGAAATTCTAATTCAAAGAGTAGAAAAGCCGTAAAGCGTACCTCTTATCACCTCATGCTCTATAGGATCGTAGACATCCAAAGCTCGCAACTGTCCGTGGACCCAACTTTCAGCTCCTGGAGTCTCTCGTGGACCGCCTGCTGGTGATGGAAAGATCTTATAATGTCATCCCCCACATCCAGCTTCTCCCACTCTTCTGCTTGCACCACCTCTCTGGGTACCACTCCGATCACGGAACTGCCTCTATCGTGGTTGTGCACCTTCTACCTGCCCGATATTCTTAGCATTCCTGGTCGGCAGTCCCATACCAAGTGACCTCGCTCATCACAAGCATAACACTGACACTCTCCAGGATACACTAGTGCCCTCTTGCGCCACTATGGTGTACGACCACGCCCCTGAGTCCAGTTAACGGAAAGCCACCTGCGTCAAGGCTCTGTCAGCCGACGCTCGCTAGCTGCGGTAGATGTCTCGGCTCTATCGAGCCTGCTACCACCACCAACTGTAGAATGCGACAGGAAGATCTCTATCACAAGTGCCTACTCTAGCACCCCGACATAAGTGGGAATGCCCAAGGGTACTATGATAGCACACATCTCTCTACGGAGACCCTGCTCGAACTTCCACACCCGGAAGTTGCCTTAAGGGACCAAGTCAAGGTAAAAAAATGTGTACGGTTCGTGAAAAGGCGAACCACTATCCCAAGACAAACCTCTGCTGCCTGAGGGTCTGGCTCACCACTAAACCTCAGCAGTCTCTGTTGCTGGAAATAATGGAGCATGCTCAACATGCACTCAAGCTCGGTCTGCTCTACTGGAGATGTCTGCTGCTCACCAGGTGCGGGTGATGCTACTGGCCCACCCGGAGAAAGGGTCACATGTGATGGGTTCTGGAATGAGGCCTCGTCACTCACATGGTCATCATCATGAACCAAAGCTGGTATCCTGGCTGTATATCTTTGCAGAGACATCCTGAATATTATCAAGGTGTGCCGCGGTCAGATGAGCATATATGTATATAACAGTAACAACAAAGGGAAGATTACTCCAGAAGGACAGTCAAGACTCAATCCTATGTGATTCACGAACCAATTCCCTAAAACTATTGTCTCAGCATGCTGAGTCGACAAGAGGGTTATCAGGGTCCTGGTGAATGGATACGTTGGCCGCTGCACCATCACTAGACGCCCTGGTCTGAGAGCCGCTCTTGAGAAACGTTGAAACTGTTTCCGTAAATCCCAACCAAATTCCTTTTAGGGATGTTCAAACAACATCCCAAGGAATGAACCACCTTTGATACCACTTTTTCATGACCCGACCCTACCCAGGCATGACCCACAACTACCCCAAGACCGCTTCCATAGGCCAGGGGCTAGAGACAAATGCTAAAGGCTAAAAAACTCAGGGAGGCATTTTCCAGAGTACCTATAAACACACACACATCCCACTCAATGAAGAAGTGCGAAGTAAAAAGAAAAGTAATGTACCATCTACTATAAATAAACCACAAAGTGCATCAACCTCTAAATAGTAGAAAGAAATTGCTGAAGGTAAACTGAAAAGAAAAGGGGAAAAACACGCACCCAACCAGTATATTGCCACAACCCTGCAATAGGTAAACAAAGTAAAACAACCGGTATAGTCCCACACCTAGAACCTGACTACGACCACCGCACCCGGTCCAAGATCCCAAACTCTTAATCTCCTATGATGTCACGACCAAACTGTATGTCTTCTTCAAGGGCACACCAAGTGTGGGAAAAGCCCAAGAAGGGGTGAGTATAAAAATACTCAGTAGGGTTCCCCAAAGGCTCTAGGGAGAAACAAAGGAGGTACTGAAGAGGTGAGCAGTAGATCGAACAGGGAAAAGTAAAGAAGTACAATAGAGAGTGTAGTAAAGAGTAAAATAGAGTAACATCTCAACCCAACAAGATAAAGGAAGTACACTCGTCCAAACACAAGGAGCTAGAAGCGGTGAGAAGATGAAATTCTCATCGAGTCTTTGCTACATAGAAAGAGAGTAGACTCATCCAACCATGAGAAGCTAGACACAGAAATCACGTGGCATACTCCGCGCATCTTCGACTCTTCTGGAAGGAGAGTAACCAAAACCCAAAGAGTGGGTTCCAGAAAAAGTTATAAATATATATATGCTCTATCAAGAAACCTGAAAAAGATCATAAGGGCATATCCATCCCATAGCTCATCCCATAAAGTGAGTATCCAATAGTCCCAGAAGTAAACTCCATCGATGCCCAGTATCCCACATGTCTGCCCCGAACTGCAAGCCAAGGGGCTCAAATCACGGCACCTTGACACTATCCACTTTGGGTGTCACTGAATCACCCCACAAAGTTTTAGGTCGTGTCACAAGGACACGTCTTGGTAGGGAAATCACCCCTCATACTTGAGAGTTCTGGGGAAAGTCAAACCACACCCCGTCACTGTCACACAATCGAGAGGTCTGCTCAAAGTAAAAGCTATCACATCACTGAACCGTACAATCCAAGGGTCCCGCTCCTGTAGTCATGGAGAAAATCCACAGAATAGCCTAGTAGAATGGACTGAATCTGATAGGAGTCGTTGGGGAACCCACTTCCCAGCCTCGTTGAAGGGTAAACCTTAAGTGGTTGTCAGGTAACCCACTGCCCAGTGTCTGCTGAAGGAAAAACCCCAAGAGGTCATCGGGTAACCCACTGCCCAGTCTCTGCTGGAGGGTAGACCCTAAGAGGTCGACAGGAGACCCACTGACCAGCCCTACTAGAAAGTAGATGTGGAAGAAGTTGACAGGCGACCCACTGCCCAGCCCTGCTGGAGGGTAGACGTGGAAGAAGTCGACAGGAGACCCACTGCCCAAACCTGCTGAATGGTAGACCTGGAAGAAGTCGACAGGCGACCCACTGCCCAGCCCTCCTGGAGGGTAGACCTCGAAGAAGTCGACATGCAACCCACTACCCAGCCCTGCTGGAGGGTAGACCTGGAAGAAGTTGACAGGCGACCCACTGGCCAGCCCTGCTGAAGGGTAGACCTTGTAGAAGTCGATACACGACCCACTACCCAACCCTGCTGAAGGGTAGACCCTAAAGAGTCATCGGGTGACCCACTGCCCAGCCCTACCAGAGGGTAGAACCATAATTTTTCCGATAACTCAGTACTACAACTGACATCATCGGGTGTTACCAACATCGCTACTGTGCGTTGGTTCGGAGTACGTCCAAAGAAGCCTCCGACCAACGCCCATTCATATTTCCACATTTAATAAGATCATGTAAGAGTCTCTGCTCTCATGAACAGATTACACCATTGTAATCCTCATTAAAAAACACACGAGATAGACTACTTACTCATTGGAAACAGGCTCCCGATGAAAAAGTTATTCGACGCCGCTTTACGCCCATACGACGTCTCGTGGGGCCCACACCTTGGCCCCGAAAGTGGTCGGGAGAACTACGCCATCACGATACTCTCAGAAAAGCGCCCTGACTCAACAATTCGTGCGCCCCAAATGGAAGCCTAATGAAAAAGTCGTTGTATATTGCACACAGCTTTAGAGATGGCCCATGGGGCCCACACCTCAACTCTGGCTTCATCGCCTAAAACCACCCCAATCAAATTCGCCTCGATTCCAGGTTCACAAAGCTGTTGAAGGAGCCTAAAATTAACTCCAGATATAGAAGCTTTAACTCCCTGCGTTATACGCAAATGGGGACCTGCGGGGCCCACACCTCAAGCCCAAATTTGGGCAGGTGGATTGCGTTGTTACAATCCCCTCGGAAAAACACTCAGAAATGAGTGCTCATTCACCCTAATTGGATGTCAGGTGAAAAGGTTGTGTTTCACCGTAAAACATGCGAACTAGGCCCTATGGGGCCTTCACCTTGTCTCCAACCCGAATGCCTCAGAAATAATATCAAAAAGTCCACACGAGGACTGGGGTCACGGTGCTACTAATGGCACGTCAATCGGACATCCCAAGCAGGATTTAGGTCCAAAGCAACAGTTAATTAATTAATTGAATAATTAATTAATAATTCACATTAAGAGTTTCATGCCACGAGAAACGAAACCCTCCTGCAAAGGTTCCAAACCAACTTTGGAAGGACTGTCTCAGCTTCAGGGCCACAACGCCTCTGACGGCGTGTCAAACGGACGTCCAACTCATGAACCACGCCCGACGCAACATTAATAACAATTTGTATTATTAAAGTAAAAAGTTTCAGGGAACCCGCCTTCTAGTGAAGAACCCAAAAAAACCCAAAAAATACTTCAAAAATTATGTCTTGTTAACACGGACCTACATCCGCAGATGGTGCGTCAATTAGATACGCCGTTTAGGAAATACGACCCCTTGAATGCAAGGGGCCCAACCGGGCCGGTCCACCCCGGCCGACCTAGCCCGGACTACCGGCCCGAGGCCCAGCCGCTGGTCCGGTCCAGTTTGCCACGGCCTGCCAAGCAGCACTAGACCCGGGAGGGTCCAGTTTTCTCCACACAGACTGGCCAGCTGTCCTGTCTTCCGCGTAGCGTAGCAGGACCCGCATACCACAGGTCCTTGTCCGCGGTTTCCTCCCCCGAGGTCAGCTCCTCGGGGGACTCCGCCTTTGACCGCGACAGGCCGAAACACCCCATCAGCACGCCGTCGTGCCTCTCCGCGGCCTGTGCCGCCACGGTGCTCCCCTACGACACCCGCTGCGCCCTCCACCTGGACCCTCCGACCCCTCTCCAGCATCGACTTCCCGCTGAGCCGCACACCCAGCCGCCACCTCACCGTCCCGGCCACTCGGACTCCCTCCGAGATCCGCCACCTCGACATAAAATGTCGAGGCCGCAACCACCTCGTCTTCTCCGGTGGACTCCTGCGGCTTGAACGAACTCACTGCTTGATGGTCCCTCACGATGCCACACCGGCAGCCCCCCTATACTCCTCCGCTGCACCGCCCCGAACTCCGGCCACCATCCTTGCCGGAGCCAAAACTTCTGACGGCCACCACCACCGCTCCGGTGGCCCGATTCCAAAACCGAAAGGAGATTCTGGATCCTCTGGGTGAGGCCTTCGCAATTCCTACCTCTTATCGATGATCCGACAGCCGGTTAACGCATCCGAAAATTATGGCTTGTATTTGTGAAGAACAGAACAAAGAACGGGGTTTGAAACATAGATCTATGGCCGTGTTTCTACAACCATCAATGATTTTTTAAATTAAAGACAATAAACAAATAGAAAAACCGATAACCGAAGTGGAAATTGAAATGGAGCTAAAAACAAAATAGATCCTACCTCGATTCTGATGCGCATCGTAGGTGATGCGTTCGTGAGGATCCACCTACCGCCAAATTTTCGATGAAGATCTCTCCTCGATCCAGTGAATAACGATGAAGAACGACTAGAGAGATAGAGATAGAGGGAGAGAGATAGAGAGAGAGAAGGAAATGTTTCTTCCCTCAACACTTAGTGAATTTATAAAAATTCACTAAAACTCTCCCAACAGGCGTGGATTCCAAAACCTCTACACCCGCCTATTTTATCTCACGCATAGGCAAAAAGACCCATTTCAAACTCAACGAAAGTTTCAGATTTAATTTCCGAGACTTCATTTGAATGTTACTCAAAAAGAAACCCATTGATAAAAATCAGTAAGTGGACATTTCAAAATGACCACTTTTCCCCTGGGTGACATTTTTCACAGAAGGCCCACACCCGTGAAAATTGCACCCCTCCTAGGGTATACGGCACGCTTCCAACTCAACGGGGCCCTCAGTTTTCCCATATGAGCAACCATTTAGGAATTACTTGGGTTTGATCTATTAAATGAATAATTTGATTTAATTTATCCATTTAACACACCGCTAACGAGCGAGGGGTCCAAACGTCCCGCACCGACTCATTTTATGTCGCGCCTAGGGTAAACATCGCGTTCCGGACCCAACCGTGGTCTCATATTTCTGATCCGATCAACTTTCTAATAGATATCACATTTTCTTTAGTTAACCACGTGTGCGTAATATAGAAACACTTAACATTTTTATAGAATTAATTCTGGGCACACCGGGCCTCGGAATTGCACGTCATCTGAACGCCCTGCTTTGGAATAACATCAAGAATATTCCAAAGTCATTATAGAAAAAACCAGGTTCTTAGATAAAATATTTCTTCAATGATAGGAGCTTCATCATCTTTTGGGGTTGGTGGGATACAACCACACTTTTCCCCTTTTATTTAGTGATGATCAATTGAGAAGAAACAATATAGAATTTGGTGAAACCCCAAAATTTTGAAACTATCTTTAGGGTAGAGTATGCACACCTTCTTAAAGTGTTTTGATGTGGATTATATTTCAAAGGCATATTTCCTCATCGTACACTATTGAACTAGAATCATTCTTTGAGTCATCTATAGGTGTGACATTGATGG
Source organism: Viscum album (assembly GCA_963277665.1). Lineage (NCBI taxonomy): Eukaryota > Viridiplantae > Streptophyta > Magnoliopsida > Santalales > Viscaceae > Viscum > Viscum album. The sequence continues at coordinate 40,790,846 of OY728150.1, forward strand.
AACTCACTGAAGAGTAATATGTTAGAGGAATATTTTATTTATTAGAAGGATAAGGGGAGGGAAAAATTCTTGAATTTTAATCAATGAAAAATTTACAATCATCTTTTGTATTTCCTTCTTGGTAGGTTGTTTTTACTTGGTCCCATGTGAGGATTTACTTCTTCTTCCCAATTCTCAAACGGTAGTGATTTATAAATGGTAATCCCAAGGGAATAGCTAAAGATAATTATTGAGAATTACCTTGAAGAAATGGGAGGATTACATCATGGGAGTAACTATAAAAGACTTGTTTATAATTTCCTCCCCACAATATTGAAAAAACCAATATCCATGTTGATTGAGGAGGTTTTGATATAAATTCCCCTATCCCTATGGGCTCGAGTGTATTTTCATCATCTACCATGGAATCATGGTTTTTCTAGGGATTTTATGATCCCAGCGGTGGTGATGGTTGTAAAAATACCCCCAGAGATGTGGCCTAAGGTTGTTCCCATATTGATGTTGTATCAATGAGTGTTACTACCCCTTTTAAATTGTAATATTATTTTTAGAATGAATTATATACCGTGATTTTTCTAATAATGAGATACTCACTATTAAGGTCATCACATAGGCAAGGTTTTGTTTTTTCTCAAATGAGTGAAATATTCTGACTTTTCATATTCATGAAGTAGGAGTTTTTAAACGGACCACTCCCATCGAGTTCACTATTTTTGAGATTTGGTAAAGATGGGTACATTCTGGATAGACCAACTACCATGTTCATATCCTGGACTTGAGACATATCTTAAGGAAATTACATTGCATGATGTCTTCCTCAGTGGGCTCTAGAGACTAGGAAATAGAGTGAAATACAACACTCTATGTTCATCCCACCCTATTATGTGTGCATTGGGTGTGGTTTTAATACCTATTTGGGATATAGTCTTTAAATAATTTTGGAATGAATATTTGATGTATTCACACTACTTTCACAATTTCAGGTGTCATGCAACTGAGAGGGAATTGAAATTGATATTTCGACAATATTATCTCATTATCATGATGTAGATTTCATACTACTCATAATATAGACACTTCACCTTAAAATAGTAATGATTCAACCTCATATTCATACATAGGTAATTCATGTGTTCAACTTGAAATTTCATAGGAATGGAATACTAAGGTGTGTCCAGGAGCTAGAACATGACCATTATATTGTATTCATATAGTTATATTCACACTATTATAGAATTCCTTTCATAATATAAGAGATAATTATCTACAAATTTAACTATAAAGTCATTTCTTAGATTCCTTATTGAGGGGAGTAAGATTGGTTAGAAAATTCTCCACTATATTGAAGGATGAATTATCCAAAGGTAGTAAAAATGATTATCATTTCCATAGATTTTGTTTTGGTTGATAAGGGATATGTACTTTCATATATGAGGCACTTAGGGTATCTAGCCTTGTTCTACTAAGTTTTCAATATGATTTTCTTATCAAAATAGATTCTATAAGGGGATGACCTTCTTGTCAAAATGGCATGTCGCTGCCGGTGGAGAATTTTGTGAGAACACCATGGGGGGACCTCCATGGTTAACATAATATTATCTATTAAGTGGAGTACTTCCATTGTGGAATGATTCCTATATATAATGATTTTTTTTTAAATATATACCAAAGGTAGGACCATTAGAGACTATTCTCTAGCCACCATGAGGAGCACATCCATCATAAATAGTTATTGATGTGTTAGAAAGGGGGGGACCATCTTGAAAATTGATCATATAGTCATGAGGATGATTTTCTTGTATCATATCATGGAAATGTTGTTTATTGATATTGATATTTTCATGGGGAGGTCCTTTATAGAAGATCCTCTAAGGAGGACCAATATAGGTGTTGATAAAAATATTACAGGGAGGACCAACATGGATAAAACTGAGTTATCTTTCTAATGATGAGTTAGAAAGTTATTGGGCCAATTTTGATATATTTTAAAAGGAATCAAGAACACAAACATTGATTATGGTAGGGATATGAGCATCATTTTAGGGTTTTATTCTCAATGATATTTCTTATTTTATACTCTTTTTTGGTAAGTTATGGTTGTGACTTGTGTATACTTAACATTATAATTAAAATCCCACCTAGATGACTCCCATGTTTTCATAAGTATATACCAACAAGATTTTTTAATATTAGTGGGAATATGAGTTGGCCCTTTTCTAACCATCAGAATCTATTGATGAGACTATTAATAATGGAAATGGATATGCATCTACCTTTTAATTATTATCTGGATATGCTGATATCTTTCTTCATATTAAACTTGTGTAGGAATATGGGATTTCTCCTGAGTGACCACAAGAATATGTTGGATATTTTTGGTTTGATCGGTGGGGATATGATCCCACATTATTGTGATCATTGGGTTGTACTAACAAAAATCAGTGGGAATGGGAATATGGGTCTAATACTATTATTCACTAATCATCAACATATGCTAATGTTTCTTAGGAATGTGAATGAAAATGTGTGATTGGGCTCCCATGTATCTCCCAAATTATGCAAATGAGATGTGATGGTGATAGAAGAAAAAATATGATCATTCCATCTGTTGTCCATCAGGGACATACCGATTGTGGTATTCTACTACTATTGACAGAATATACTAATATTTTTTAAGGCATAAGTAGGGATATATGTATACCCTTCAATAATTAATTTAATATAGTGATGATATTATTTAATAAAAATAATAATATGGACCCACTCTATAATGTGAGATGGGATACGAGTCCAAACCTTTTATTTCTATTGGGATTTTACAAAAGACTGCATATATAGTTTAAATAATATGGGAATACACTTGGTAGCTACCAGAATATATAGTCATGATCCTTATGATGCTTTTAGAGTGAAACATATGGTATGATGAGTAAGGGAATAAATATGAGCCTACAATTCCACTAGGATACAATGACCAATTTATTTATAGGGAATGAGGATATGAATATGTTCATAACCATGATGAGTTTGATTAACTTGGTGAGATCTCCTTTTTGGGTTCTTAGCCTTAATGTATAGGATTGGGACCTCTAGGGTGGTCTCAATGTGTTATTTTAGAACTAGGGTAACAATACATTGAAAATGGTGATGGAACCTCATAATAACCCTATTAGGTAACTCTTGAGCAGTAGTGAAGAAACATTCAACCCACTGATGAACCTCCATATGATAAGGGGGTTATGCATTACCATATTCTGGGGAATGACTCACAAAATAGTTAGAGGTGTCCATGTGTTCCTCCTCCTTCTTTATAACATATATATGAGTGGCTGGTTTGTGGGGATTCATTTATATGAGTTTTTCATGTGAGACATATATAGTTAGGTTAATAAAATTTATATATTACTATCAGATAAAAGTTTTTTTACATAGAATTGTAAAATATAAGTGGGTGACATCATAATTTTGGTGGTCAAGACCACATACTTTTTTATAGTTACAATGTATGTTTTACATCATTTGGATTACATTAGTTTAGATTAAATGGGGTCCTTGTTCTAAATTTCTTGGAAATATCATCAAAAAACTTAAAAACCCATCAATATAACATCACTAGTCAGAACAAGATTGACCAATTTCATGCATAGTTAAAGTATACACATCATGTTATCCTTTTATATTTCTTACAAAAACTATTATTTATTCAAAATCTATGAATGTTCTATGTGGACATCATTTTTGATCTACATTCTAAAGGCATTTGGTCACTGGGGTTTCTTTCCATCGATAATTCGGAATGTGAATTAATCAAGATGGTGGGAGTTGGTCTCATACACAACTTTATGGGGGGAATTATTTCCCACTATTAGATGCTATTACATATTTAATACACATTTTTGAATCATTTCTAAATCATAGGGTGAGTCTGGTTACCCATATATTAGTGATTGGTTGTCCGAATGTTCAGATTTTGAGTATCTATATGCATCTGAGTTTCTCAATTAATATGATTATATGTGTATATCATAGGTTCTCTATTTATGGTACTATCTATATACATCATACCCTCTTTATATTTATCTTTTTAATTTATTACTTCTATTATTTAAATCCATAATTAGGTACTCTAGAGTTTATCATCATCCATGGAGGTTATTGGTATTTATAGTGTCAGGATCAGGCCCACATGAATGGATTACTATGTATCCTTGTAAAAAGAATCATAACCCACAGAGTTAAAATACACTTAATTCATCATGTAATATCTTTTTAGGACTAGTGAAAAGGGATTTTCAAATCTATTTAATTCCATGTGGTAAGGATGATTATGAGAAAGGTGCTTGTTAATGGTTGGTGTGGGACTTATGTATGAGCATCCCTTTTTTAGTTGACCTCAAATGGATATATAATTCAATGAGTATGGGTCATACTCAGTAGGAACATGTCCCCATGTAGTGTGTGGTAAGTATAGATCATGATAATATGGCCCATTATGTGGCATATGGACTCATTATTAATATTTTTTTATGAGAAATGTTTTCTGGGAATATGGACCTAGTGAAAGTACATTCAAGTTTATAGAGAATATAGCCTTGTATGAAAGGAACTAATATATTTAATGATGAATATCGACCCACAAATATGGGTTCATAGGAAATATGTATCAGGTAAATGATTAACAATATTTTCATTGGGAATATGTCCTAATAAGCATAAACATTTGAGCTCACATCAAATATGTTATGTAGAGGAAGGAAATTGGTGGTTGTGATTTTGGGTTTTAACCTTAGTTAAGAATCCTAATTTTCATTATTATCAAGAATAAATGTTCATGGAGTTCAATTCTCATATATTAAGCTCATGTGTAATTATATTACCATGAAGATTATGTTAATATGGTAAGGATGTTGTCATCTAGTTTAATATCATGTGATTAGAAGGTCTATGTCATGAAAGGGGTAAAAAAGAGGAATGAATGGGGATAATGCATGGGATTCCCTTGATATTTCCCCATAAAATAATATAAAACTTTTGAATAATTATAAAACATAGGGAATATTTCACTTTGAAATGGACTCGTCAAAGGATGGTATCCCGGGAATATGAGATGGGGCTTATGCATGGGTGGACTAAATAAGGGTCACTAATGAATTAATGGAATGAAATAATTAACGAGGGAATGATTTTTGGGGGATTAAACCGAATATTAGTCCCAAATTTTATATATGAGAAGAAATTATATGTTTTTTAGCTTTATTTATGAGGATACAAATGACACTTCTCAGAAATAGGGAGAGTATGAGTGGGACTTCTACATGAGTATGTGTTCACTGAATATTGTTTCTGTGGACTATTGGTTATTCTAGGTGATGGAATCATCAATGGGAACATATATGGGGAATAAAAATTGAAATAATATTCATGACCACATGGATCATTGATTAGAATGAAGTTCCAATAAGGGAATGTTGATCCAGTAGAGACTGCTCTAGTGTCTCCATAATAGATACCCTCATTATAAAGGGAGTAAAAGAATATGATTACCATGAGGGTTATACCTTTTATAGATTACAGCTACCAATAATAATTTTATCATGGGAATAAAATAATGAAATGAGACACTCTATAATTATAGATAACATAATCATGTGTATCAGGTGGTTTTGGAGGAGGATTTGATTTCACCTTTTCATGTTTTTTTCTTAGAGGATGGAATTTATAAATATGTTTTTGGTTAATATACCCAATTTGGTGAATTGGGTGAAGAGTAAGTAATGGAAGAGGTTAATTTACTCACAATTTGGATGTTTCACAAAGTACCCATTGGGATACAGATTTTATGCATGCTGGAGGCCCTGAAAGGAGTTCATTATGTACTTGGAGATCGACTAATTCATATAGGAGGGGTGCTACACAAAACAATGGTATGAGTCTATATAGGGCTTTCATTAAGTAGGATTTAAAAAGTTTTTATACACATGGATCCATCCTCAAACCTATTTCATGGTAATATCCTACATTAGGACACAATAATGAAAGGATCCTATAAAGGGACTTCATAAAGTGGACCCATTATTAAGCATGAGTATTTTTCCCTCTTTGAGTGTGAACTCTAATTTTTCCTCAGATTCCCTCGTAAATTAAAGAATGAGGGTTTGTAACACCCTGAGTATTTGTGAACTAATTTTTCTCAAAAAAATTAATTTTTTATTGTGGTATTATATTTCAATAAATCAAACATTCCTTTCACATGACACCAACATGGCGTGTTCTACACGACACCAACTTGTCATGCGTTACATGAAATGATGACTTGGCATCCATTACATGAAACACCAAGTGTAAATGGGAATATAATAAACTGATACTTTATAATATATTTAAAACCTTGAATAAATATAATATATTCTATGGATTCTAATTCAAACCACACATATTTAGCTTTTGTTACACATAATAGTGACTTTATTCGATAACTTACACTACACACAAGACTGAATATTACAAGACAATGATATATTATTAAAAAAGTATTATTTAATATAATAAGATATAACATAGAAATTAAATTAATAGTTATTAATAATATTAAATAAATTATGAAAATTTATGGTTTATATAATTATAAAATTAATTCATTGGTTACCAATTTATTATAAATTAAACTAAGAAACAAATAAATATAAAAAGAAATATTGTTATTATTTTCATACTCCCAAAGGAGTTTAATCTTGATAAACTATATTAATCACAATTAGTGAATGAATTTAATGAAATATATATTACATATTAAATAAAATATTTTTTATATTCATCCATTAGTTTTGATATGCATAAGATAAGAACAAAACCAATTTCTCACATAAAACCGAATATTTTTATTAAGGAAAATTTACCGACTTTTAATGGAGAACCAATTTTAAATACAAATTGTGACCATTTTATAAATATAATATGTCAAAATTAGATTTATCATTGGAATAAAAACATAAAAATTATCTTAGGGCAATTTTTTTTTATTTTTCTATGAAGATTCATTTTCTAATGAATAGTGAAAAATACTAAATTTTAGTTTAAAAGTTATTTTTCATCTAATTTATTTATAAGGATAAATTATAATTTATATTGGTGTTAACATTTAATTAGATAATATATTTATAAATTAATTCAATTTATGTTATTGGAATAAATTTCAATTTAAAATTGACTAATAAAACATAGCAAAAATTGAAATATTTTTACTTTAAAACCTTGTATTGTCATCTCACCTGTGAGATGAATTTTAATTTAGTTTATGCTACTTCTATGAATAGATTTTGGAAAAATGGATTCAATATTTGGAATAATAATAATTTATAATGTGTAATAATATCAAATTATTTTTACAAAAAAGAGTACTGAAAGTGATTAAAATTCATCACAATGATTAAGGTTAAATGAAGCATAATAAGGGACTAAACATTAGACTTAAGACCCAAAAAAACCTATAAACTTTTCCAATATCTATTTTATGTCCATATGTTGACTATATTCTTCATTTATTGAATTTTATATATTATGGGATCCACTTTAAATGTGAAAAACATGTATGGAATTCCATTTTCAAAATATTACAAGTGTGTCACCCATCCACTATAAAAGGCCACCACTTCTCCCACTTCCTCACACCTCTCAAACCACTTAATTTAGGCCATGATATGACAAAAAGTATTCTCAAAATACCTCCCATAAACATTTAATCCTCCCATTTTTCATAAATTCATCATGGAATCCCTTTGGTATAAACCAAAAGGAGTAACTTGGTTTTAATGTAATGTTTTCCAATGATCTATTTTCTTTCATTTGATTATCCACTCCCTATACTATTATCATTCCATGTTTACATAAAATAACAGTATAATAAATATACTATGATGTTGTTATGTTATTTTTTATACCTAAACATACACACACCTCCATCTAATGGGTAACAAACTTATTATTTCTGTGTACGATGAACTACTACCTCACAAAATGATAACTGTTCATTTTTTATTTACCACCAATAATGGTTGCCATTATGATGGAAAATATATTTATATATGATATATATGATATTTATAATTTATTTATGCTTCTATAAGTTTCACTTATATTATACCTTTATGCTTTCCATCTTATGTAAATACTATAATTTCGTTTAGGGAAGTGTGGACTACCGCCCCCTCAAATCGATGTGACTCGTTCAAGACATACCTGGAATGTAAAAAATAATGGTTCTAATAAAACTATGTAACATATATAATGTAGATATTATATTTTAATTATGATATACATATATAATTTACCTTTATTTCTTTTTATATAATAAATAACTGAAAGTAGCGTTCATGTGAACGTACGGCCTACCATCTCTGGTGCATTTCATTTCTTATCTCCGGAATTTATATATTATTATAAATACATATGTAATATATATATAAGATAATTAATTCATGTTTTAAATTATTTATATGACTAAAAAATGATCCAAGTTATCATATAAGCAAATAACAAGTCAAAACATACTGGAGAAAACTAGGCAATTAATACACGAAATAGTGAAAATAATGAAATATTGTTAACATATGGGTAATAAGATGTTATAAGAAGATGATACGTAATATTATAAATTTTTTTTGGTTATGGAATAAGTTAGTAAGATATTTTAATCAAATATATAGGAGGATAAATACCACACAACAAAAGGAAGGTTAAGGAAAGGGAATTTCATCTCACCTTTTATTATCGTGAGATACATGCCTTATTTCCCACTCGATTTTGTTGTGAGGTACATACACTACCCTTTAAAATGTGATATACTTAATATGTTTGTTTTAATGATGTTATAATGTTCATGAAATTACATTTTCTTAAATGGGTAGTATTATTCTAAGTTACCAAGTGGTACGATTTTATTGAAACAATCTCATTGTTTATCGAGATTGATTATGATTATTCCTCAATTGATGACATCTCATGATAAATATCTCAAGAACATCCATTGAAAATATTATAAACTGATTTTACATGATACATTAATTTATTATTACCATTTACACTCTTTTTTACTTAGGATAACTAAGAAAATGTTTTAATGAAAATTCGACGTTATTTCTCCTTTTAGTTGAAAATATGTCTTCTTTCAAATCCATGATTTCTAAAAACGATTTCAAAAATGATTTACATTTATCATATGATGTTAAATTAAAAAATTCCAATTTTTTATCATTTATTTTCATAAAAAAATATTCTTTTCATGTTCTTATCAAGGAACTTTTTGGAACATTTAATGTAAAAAAAGTAATGTTCGGCACATACGAACATACCACCATTAAGACCATTAATTCCTTGAAGTTTCCATTGAACGTTTGCAAGTCTGATTTAAAGGTGAAATATATTTTTAATATTATGTATATTTATTTCTTTTAAAGTTTTTTCAATGAAAAAGGTTTTCAAAAATGTTTAGTTGTTTTTTTAAATCTTCCTTGAAAATATTTCAAAGAAATTTTCAAAGAAAAAGGTTTTTGAGAATGATATTTGATTAAGAAATGTTTTTAAAATTTTCAATAATACATTATAATTTTATAAATAAAAAGGTTTAAAAAATTATTTTCAAATATTTATTTATAATTTTTCAAGTTTATTTTCAAAGAAATGGTTTTGAAAAGGTTTTATGTTTTAAAAATTAATTTTTTAAATAAGAACGAATATTTTCTTCATGAAGTGTTCTTAAAAGATATTTAACATTTTTTTCCAATTTAAAATGACATACTTTTTTTTACTGATGCCTTTATAGTGAAATTATTAAATGATTCAATTCATATTATTTCCATTAATGGTTAATGTTTTAATGGCATGATTTTTGTGAAACCTGTTTCTCTTTCACAGGTTATGTGCTTTTAAAACTAGCTTCTCATCATGGGTGGTGATTATGTAACCTACCACTTTTTTATATGTAATGATATGATTATGTTATTATGATGCCTATTTAATTTCATATTTTATGATATTATTATTTTTTATAATCTTCTGTTACTCATATGTATGATTTTGTTATGTCTTGGGTTTGATCTATATCTCCCACCAATTCATTAGGTAGTTATGGATGAATTATGAGAATATATGTTATGCATGAACCTGATTTCATGTTCACAATGTTATTTGTGAACCTGATTACATATTAAAAATGTTATGTATATACCCAGTTTCATGTCTATAAGTTTATGCATAAACCTGATTACATGTTCAAAATGTTATGTGTGAACCTGATTACATGTTCACAATGTTATTCATGGACCTGGTTTCATGTTAATAAGGTTATTCAGGAACCTGATTACACATTCACAATGTTATGAATGGACCTGGTTTCTTGTTCTTAAGTTTATGCGGGGAACTCATTTCATGTCCTTAACTTAATTAGTGAACTTGTTTCTACTTATACATGTTCACACCATTATAAACCAATATGCTTGCCACAAATTCCATGTATTATTCTGATGTTATGCTTTCATGAATTATTCTTCTAATTCTATTATTATCAATGTCATATGAAATTCCCATCTTTTTTATGATCTATAATATGTAAGTTATTATCTTAAAATTTTATTCTCAAGTTCCATAGCATTTTTTTCATGTTATTCTTACACATTTTGTTTATTTACCCTTACTGAGCATTTGAGCTCTCCCCTTTATTATGTTTCCTTTCCCCGTGTTATGAAGAAATGTTTTAGGAAGAATTAATAGAGGTGGATATCTTTATGGGAGATATTGAATATATTTAACCATGATTGAATATCTTTTTCCACATTTCCAACGACACTAAACTATTATGGTCCTCGGGCATGTATTTTTGTAACATACAGAATATTCATCTAAAATTATGAATATCCATATATGTTAATCATGGGTCTCTATATTTTGTATAAAAGGAAAGGTTTATTCAACCTTTGTGAACTAGTAATGTGAAAAACTTAGTGAAATCCTTTGTAGTATTTTTAATAATATGTTTATAGATATCTCTAAGGATAAGTCTAAGGATAAGAAAAAGAAAAGGAAAATGTTCTAGAATTTTTTTAAAGGATAGAGCAAGTGGTTTCTTAGAAATACATACATGTATGGGTACTAGAAGTGGTTGTGTCTTTAGGATACATGTAGCTAGGAGTAATAACTCTGAAAAGATGTTCTGGGCATGACTCAGGGAAATATAGTACATGACAACGAGCCTTTCTACACAATGGGTTTGACACTCCCAGGGGATATGATTTAGATATTTAAAAACTCTTCTCAAACCATTATGAAGGATTTGAATAGAAGAAGACCATAAATAACCTTGGATAAACCTAATATGTCAAAGATTAAATATGGTGTCCTAATTTAGACATCCTATAAGTAATTTTTCATGGTTATATAGTTTTTTTCAATGATATGTGTTTCTCATCCAGTTCTTTCTGGTTTTAGTTAATGGAGAGAACTACAAGGAACATGGTTATCATTTAATGTTTCAGATGTGGAAATTATGGGAATCATGAAAGTCTATTTCCCAAGTGGAAATATCAGGAAGTGAATAAGGAAGGTGCTATGAGTATTAGTTATACTTATGAAGATAAAGAGACTGAAAATGACATGTGAAAGGTATATGATGTTATTCAAGTATTTTCTACATTAATCATGAGAATCATGATTATATTGAGTTTGAAGAAACTTATGACATGATTCATATATGATAGGAAAGAGTTATTAAGGAATAAGTTGATGAAGCCTGAGTAATGTTTTAGGAATAAAGTAGGATGAAAGAAGTACTTATGCTTTGGAATTCAAATATTATGTTATATTAATCATGAAATATATAAGTATTTTCAGTCTAAGTTTTCATTAAGTATTGAAAATAATATGTTTAATGGTGTTGAAGACTTAGAAAAGTGATATTTTTATTAAAGGAAGGTAACCCTTAATGTGATCAAGATGTTGATAAAATTTTGTTCCACTTTGATAAAAAGATGATTGATTTGGATAAAGTAAATTGGATGGAACTGATTACCTTATAACTAATAAAGGATATGTTGATAAATCAGTCTTTGTTAGAATGGATAAAGTTTACAACTTCATGCATTTAAGGAATATATCCAGTAACATTTGGAATAAGGAAGAATGCATGTTTTCAATAAGGATGTTTGGAAATTCAGGTCATTACCATGTTTCATTATAATAAAAAATGATTATATTCACATGTTTAGAATGTAACAACCAAGAGATAATTTATGATATATGGGGATTAATGTTAAACTGATCTAGTTTTATTGTTTCTAATGTTTTAGATTTTCATCATCTACAAGGGTTATAAGATTAACCATTTATGGGATGTTTATATTAAACATCAGATGAAGTTTGTGAGATTAAAGTGTTATATCACCACTTGGGGAGTTATAAATATTGGATAAATTGATATAACAATTTTTTGTTGATGGTAAATGAAGAGATATGGGATGACTTATCCTAGATATCATGATCTGCTAGTGCTTCAGGAATGAAAAATTCACCTTCCATTGTGGAGAAATAGGTAAATTGAAAATTGGTCAAGACATGACCAAAGGGTGGGATTTTAGTTATTAAAGAGAATGAAATAAATTATGTATAACTTCACATGAAAATTATTAAACCTTATGGAAATGAATTTGAAACTAAAAATGTTATCCTAGTACCTTCTATTCTGATGAATCAAATGGCCCCATAGATAATCATAGATTTATGGCACTTTGATTATTAACTTTACCTTGATCAAGTTCTTTATTACTCTCCATTAGAACATGATAGTTAGATTTCACTTCCATATCCATGTTTTCACTTTACACCTATGTTCTCATATGTGGAAACCTATTTATATGTTACTTTTGGAAACCTTTATGTTTACAACTTTTATTTTTAAAATTATGTTTTAGTATTCATTTTTATAATGTGGGATTCTGTGAAAAGAACTCTCAATTATAACATCTTTGATAACCCACATGAATTTTGAGGGAGAGATTAATTTTAAGGGGGGTAGAACGTAACATCTCGAGTTTTTGTGAACTAATTTTTTTGAATAAATTTATTTTTACTGAGATATTTTATTTCACTAATTCAAAAATTTATTTCAGATGACACCAACATGGCAAGCACTAAATGACACCAACTTGGCTTGTATTACACGCAACACTGAATTGGCATCCCTTACAAGAAACACCAAGTGTAAATGGGAATATGATAACTTGATACAATAAAATATATTTAATATATTAAATAAATATAATATATTCAAATGATTTTAATGAAAACAAAACCTAGTTAGCTTACATTTCATGCAAGAGCGAATTTCTTCAAAAGATTACACAACATAGAAGACTAAATATTAGAGGAAAATTATATATTTTTAAAACATTATTATTTAATATAATAAGATAAAACCTAGAAATTAAATTAGTAGGTAATAATAGTATTAAATAACTTATGAAAATTTATAGTTTATATAAATATAAAATGAATTCATTGGTTAACAATAAATTATAAATGAAACTAAGAACCAAATGAATATAAAAAGAAATATTATTATTATATTAATGCTCCTAAAGAAGTTTTGGATTGATAAACTAAATTAATCACAAATAGTGAGTGGTTTTAATGAAATATATATTTTACATATTCAAACAAATATTTTTTATATTCATCCGTTAGGTTTTAAAGGCATAAGATAATAACAAACCCAATTTCACACATGAAAATCTCTATTTTTATAAAGTAAAATTTACCTCCTTTTAATGGAGAACCAATATTAAATAAAAAATTTGACAATTTAATAAAATTAATATGTCAAAATAAACTTCACTTTTGGAAAATAAAATATCTTATTATAATTTTTTTCTGGGAAGATTAATTTTTTAATGAATAATGAAAAATACAGAAATGTTGTTAAATTTGTTTTCCTATATAATATTTTTAAGGTTAATTTATGTTTTATATTATTTTTAATGTTTAATTATGTCATATTTTTATCAATTAACCCTATTTAGGTCATTGGAATCAATTTTAATTTTAAATTGTCTATAAAAACATAGCAAACTTTCGAAAGTTTTTACTTTAAAAACCTGCTTTATAATCTCGTTTGCGGAATGAATTTTAATTTAATTTCTTCCAATTCTATAATTGGAATTTGGAAAAGTTTATTTCATATTTGGAAGAATCATAATTTATAATTTATAATAAGACCAATTTTTTTAACCAAAAAATATTAGTGAAAGTGATTAAAATTAATTACAACAATTAAGGTTAAATTAATAAAAATAAGGGACTAAACCTTAACATTAAGAACCAAAATGAACTATAAACTTTTCCAAGAGATATTTTATGGCCTTATTTTGACACTATAATCCCTTTAATCTAATTGGGTCCATTATTGGAGCCACTTGAAATGTGAAAAACGTGTATTTAATTCCTTTTTCAAAATATAACAAGAGTGCCACTCCACCTCCACTATAAAAAGCCACCACTTCTCCCACTTCCTCACAACTCTAAAACCACTTAGGTTTAGAAAAATATACCAAAATTTCTTCCCAAAATACCTAAAATATACCTTTAAGCCTAAATTTATTTAATAAATCTTTATAAATAATCCTTTTGGTATAAACCAAAAGGAGTTACCCGATTTTAAGGTAACATTTTCCAATGATCTATTTTCTTTCATTTTCTTATCCACTCCCTATACTATTATTATTACATTATTACATAAAAAAATTATCCTAAATATAATAGGATGTTTTTATATTATTATTTATACCTATACTTATACACACCTCCGTCTAATGTGTAATGAAAATAATGTTTCTTTGTATGATGAACTACTACCTCACGAAACAATGATTGTTCATTTTTCATTTACCACCTATCATGGTGGCCATTATTATGAAAAATATGTTCATATATGATATATATGATATATATTATAAATTTATTATTAATTTATTTTCATTTATAACATACCATTATACTTTTCATCTTATGTAAATACAATTATTTTGTTTGGAGATGTCTGGACTACTGTCCCCTCAAAGTGATGTGACCCATTCATTCCATGCATGTAATATATACAAGATGGTATTAATAAACCTATGTAACCTATATAACATAGATATAATATTTGAATTATAATATACATATATCATTTACTTTTATTTATTTTAATACAACAAATAAATTAAAGTAGCATTCATGTGTACATAGGGCCTATCGTCTCCATGAACAGTGCATTTTATTTCCTATCTCCAAACATTATATATTTTTATAAATACATATGTACAGATTATATAAGATAATTAAGCCATAGTTTATATTATTTATATTATGAAATAATTATATATGTAATATAGAATCAAATAACAAGTCAAAACATACTTGATAAAACTAGGCAATTAACACCCAAAATAGTGAAAATAATGAAACATTGTTAACAAATGGGTAACCAGATGTTATAAGAAGATGATATATAATAGTATAATCATGATAAATGTTCTGTTATAAGTTAGTAAAATATTTTAAAATACTATAATGGTGTATAAATACCACAAAGAAAAGATGTATAAAGAATGGTAATTTCATCTCACCTTTTATTTCCGTGAGGTGCATGTCTTATTCACCACTCACTTTTATTGTGAGGTATATACAAAAACCTTTGAAATTTTATATCATGAATATTATTGATTTAAAGATATTATAAGCTTTATGAAATTTAATTTTCTTACATGGGGAGTATTATTCTAAGTTACCAAGTGGTAAAAGTCTATTGAAATAATCTCATCATTTATCAAGATTATTTATGATTATGCTTCAATTGATGACATATCATGATCAATCTCTAAAGAACTACAATGAATTATATTATCTTATGGATTTTAATGATATTTTCATGTATTAAAACAAATATTACATGCTTTGTTACTTAGTATAACTAATAATTTTGTTTAATGAAAATCTAAATTTATTCTTCCATTCGGTCGTAAATATGTGTTCTTTCAAAACCCTGATTTCTAAAAATGAGTTCAATTTTTTTTACTTTTATCACATGATGTTAAATGAAATTTTTACCCATTTTTTAACTTCTATGTTCATATAAGGAATTGTCTTGTTGTTTTCCTATCAAGTCATTTTCTGAACTTTTAAATAAAAAAAGGAATGTTTGGAAAATACAGTCTTACCACCATTGTGACCATCATTTCATTGAAGATTCCATTATACGTTCACAGGTTAATTTAAAGGAAAAATGTTTTCTTAATATTCTGGATATTTAATGTTTTTAAAGTGCTTTTCAATGATTGTTTTTTCAAAAATGTTTTATATTTTTTTTCAAAGTTTCCATTAAAATATTTCAAAGCTATTTTCAAAGAAAAAAGGTTTTTAATAATTTTTGTATGTTAATGAAATGTTTTTAAAATTTTCAATAATTATTTAAATGTTTTAAAATAAAAAATTTTCCAAAATTATTTCAAATATTTATTTATAAGTTTTCATGTTTATTTTCATATAAATGGTTTTTAAAAGGTTTTATGTTTTAAAAATTAATTTTTCAAAGAAGAAAAGATATTTTCCTCAATAGGTGTTTTTAAAAAAATATTTCAAAATTATTTACCATTTAGGATAAAATATGTGGTGTTACTTATGCCCTTCTATGGAAATTATTCAATGATTTAATTAATATTCTTTTTATGAATGGTTAATGTTTTTATGGCATGATTTTTATGAAACCATTTTCTCTTTCATGGGTTATATGATTTTGAAAAACACTTTTTTCCAGGTTGTGATTATAAGACCAACCTATTTCTATAGGTAATGATATGATTAAATTTTCATGATGCCTATCTCATTTCATGGGTTATGATATGTTTATTGTTTATTATATTTTTTTCAATCGTATATATGCTTTTTTTATGTCTTTGGTTGGATCTATATCTCCATCCAATGAATTGGGTAAAGATGGATGAATCCTGAGTATATATGTTATGTGTGAACCTTATCTCATGTTAACAATGTTATGCGTGAACTTGATTACATATTGAAAATGTTATTCATGGACCTAGTTACATGTCCTTAAGTTTATGCGTGAACCTGATTACAAGTTCACAATATTATGCGTGAACCTGATTACATGTTGAAAATGTTATTGATAGAACTAGTTTCATGTGCATAAGGTTATGCATAAACCCGATTACATGTTAACAATGTTATGCATGGACTTGGTTTCATGTCCATAAGTGGATTCGAGGGGAATGATTTCATGTCCTTAACATAATGAGTGAACCCATTTCCACTTATACATGTTCACAATATTATAAACCAATGTTTATGCCACAAATTACATGTCTTATTTCTATGTTATGATTTTATGAATTATTCTTCTAATTATCTTATAACCCATGTCTTATTAAATAATAATATTAATTATGATATCTAATATAGATGGTATGATCTTCTAATGTTATGCTCATGTTCCGAACTTATTGTTTAGGTAAAAATTAATCATTTCCTTTATTTACCCTTACTTAGCATATGATGTCACCCATTTCTTATGTTTCCTTTCCCCAGGTTATAAAGAATGGTTTTAGGTAGAAGAAGTAAAGGTGGAGATCTTTATGGGAGATGTTGAAGATATTTCAACATGATAAAAGATTTTGATTCCATGTTTCCAAAGGCACTAAACAGTTATGGTCATCAGACATATATTTTTGTAATGTAAGGAATATTCATCTAAAATGATTTAATATACATTTATGTTAATCCCTAGGTGAAATAGAGTCTTTAAAAATTCCTAAATCTTTTTAGTCTCTATTATTTGGGAAATATATCTTCCATTGTATTGTTTATATTTTAATGTAGGAATAAGTTATTTATAGGTAGTGTTTTGGTAATCACCTTCTAATTTTCCATATGAATACAACACTCAGGGGAGACATGAATCACATATAAAAATAGAATCTTCAAAGTGATATAAGGGGAATCCAAAATATTTTCATCCTCACTTAAAATTATGGATGTTCATATAAAACTATGGTGTTTCTGATGAGTCTAAAATACATTATTAATTCCTCCGGGCATTATAAGATTATAAACTTATTTCTCAAACTTAACTCAACTACAAAGGTTTTTTGGGAGAAACAAAAATCTGAATTTTTTTGTCATATTGAAATGAAATTTGAATACTACACCTGTGTTGACTATTCTAGAGGGTGGGTAGGACTATGTGGTCTTTTTTGATGCATAGATTTTAGGTTTTCTTGTGCTCTTATTCATGGTAACCATGTCATTTCCTATGGATATCAAAATATTGGGAAACATGAGAATAATTATTTGACCCATTACCTTGAACTCATAGTTTTTATGCATGCTCTTAATAGTTAGTGGAATTACCTTTTCAGATAAAGGATTACCATGGATTCTATCGACAATATCTTGAGTTATAACTTATCTCAAAAGTATTTGAATCTAATCCATAGGTGTTGTAATACCTGTAATATTTTTATTTTTAGATCACCTATACCTTGAGGAAAGGGAATTTCATTATAGATGCTTTGAGTAGGAAACTTCCACCCCAGGCCATGAAAGTATCATTAGAAGAGTGGTCCTCAGTGGATCTGTTTTCACAGTTGTGTATTTGAGTTTGGGAATCAGAAGTTGAAGTTGTTTTGGCTAGTTTTCAGTTGACCTCCGCTCTTCTAGAGTTAATTCTTTAGGAACAATAACTTCATAATGAAATTCATAGCATTAGAGAATCTCTTTATAGTGGGTAGAATATTCCTAAGTGGTCATTCTCCACAAAATTTGTTATATGTTAAGATAATATTTTTTTGTACTGTTATTGGTAAGCAATTCTAAGATGGAGTATTTTCATAATTACTAATGGGTGGTTCACCCAAGAACCATGAATATGTTCTATGATATGTGGTGATGATTCTGGTGGACAGGT
This sequence comes from Viscum album, assembly GCA_963277665.1. NCBI lineage: Eukaryota > Viridiplantae > Streptophyta > Magnoliopsida > Santalales > Viscaceae > Viscum > Viscum album. The sequence continues at coordinate 40,809,849 of OY728150.1, forward strand.
ACGATATGGGGTATTGCTAATTTTTTCTCACATTTTTATACATCAAAATGGGTCACGTCCAAGAATGAAATACCTTCCATATTGATTTATCCACTTTTAGTGCCAACTTGGAAGGGCTATAAGATCACTATGAACTTTTCGACTAGGTTACTATGTTCTTAGAAAAAAAGAAGAATGCTATATGGTTATTGATTGATATGCTGACCAAATAAACTCACTTTATACCCATTCATGATATAACCAAAGTTATGGAGTTGGTAAATCTCTATGTGAACATGATTGTTTCTTTTCATGGAGTCGCATCAGCTATAGTCTCTAATACATATCCCTGATTCAATTTTCATTTTTATAGAGGTCTTTAAGAGGCATTGGGATCTCATGTTCATTTTAGTGTGGAATACCATCCATAGTTAGATGACTATAAAGAGATATCTATATAGATTCTTTACGATATGCTTCTTGGATGAATTCTTGACTTTGGTGGGGATTGGGATCACCATTTGGGGTTGGTTGAGTTTTCTTAAAAAAATAGTTACTAGCCTGTAATCATAAAGGCTCCTTTTGAGTAATTTTATAACCAGACATGTATATCTCCATTATCTTGGTCGAATGTCAGTGATGTTTACTTGGTTGGACTGATATTGGTTCAATAGATGATAGTAAAGATTTAGTTGATTCATCAGATAATGTTAATGGCACAAAGATGGTATAAATCTTATGTTGATTGTCACTATAGAGAGTTTTTATTTTTATTAGGTGATCAACTGTTCTTGAAATTTTTACCTCATTTAGTTCATCAATGGATTGGGAGGTAAGGGAATGATTCTCCACATTTTTTGGACATTTTAAGGTTATTGAGAAGGTGGAGAAATAGGTTTATCATTTATCACTTCTACCCCATTTGACATCAATACATAATGTGTTCCATATAATGTAGCTACAGAAATATATATCTAAAAACATGGTACTTTGCGGGAGGATGATACCTTTGGTTTGAGTGGTATGGAAGAATGTTTCTAATTCTCATGATACATGGGTGAGAGAGACACTAATGAGAGATTAGTGGACTCATATTTTTAACATTGTAGCATTGTTCTAGGATTTCTAAGGAAAAAAAGTTTCTATGGTTGGGAGGTTTTAACATCATACTACTGTTTTTAGGTACACCTCAACCCCTCTTTTTATAATTCTAAGTTTGGGTCTCATTTATGGGTTATTTTTTGATATTTTGAAATTTTTTGAAGTATCTTTGGTTGTGTATGGTGGGAACATGGTTTTCCCAAACCAAGTTCCCTACTAGTGAAACCCATAAAAAACTAAGCAGTGAGGGTTTTCATAGTTGGTTCATGGTTTGAAAAATGGTACCCACCTAGTAGAAATATTTCACCTATTTTGAGTGGCACACAGTTAGGGAACACAGTTTGCTAAACCATGTGTCCCCCTCCAAGAAACCGTGCACACAGGATTTCTCAAACCCCTATTTAGACTCCTCAAACCCTAACTCAAGATATCTCAATTTCCAAGGTTGGGAAGGCTTATAATAACAAAATTTTGATCCTCAAAACCCTCTCTAAGTCAGATCAAATCTAGGAAATCATCTTTCAATCTCTCCCTAGTAAGAGTTATTGTATCGTAACTTCCCTCCATTCTTCCTCTCTCCTCCTTAGGTTTTTATATATCTCAATGTTGTTGGAGGATTTAATTTATATTGACTTAGATTTTGAGGCTAGGTTTGATTCTAGGATCTCTATTACAGAATTTTGTTTATTGGAGTTTCCTGTTGTGGGTGTTGTGAGATGTAATCTCTTTATTTCGCTAGGTGGTTCCTTTTAGGTTTGGATATTAGATTAAATCCTAATTTTTTTGATTTCAATTAAATTTTTTTCAATTAAATTTTGAATAACCAATTTTTTTATGGATTTTGATTTGAATTTTATTTGGAATGAAACTGGGGAAAAAACCCCAATTCCAATGAATTGGGGTGTGATTGTGAATTTTGATGGAAAATTGTTAATCTAAATTATGGAATTAAATTATGAAATTAATTTAATTATTTTATTCGATAAAAATGGATTAACTGTTTTATATGAACTCATTGGTTTTATCCTATAAAATGACATGAATAGATTAAAACCCTATTTTGTTTTTGAAGAGAAATTATCATATTGAAATGGAAATGGGGTAATTTTATTTTGAATGGTTTTGAAATAATTTTCCCATTATTTATTTTTTTAAAGCACATGAAAGACTTGTTATTTAGTGAGTTATTTGGGAAAAAAATCTATTTAATCTTTACAACTATAACATAATATAGTCAGCAGGCCGCATCCCTGATGGGATGATGTTGAGTCCACATTGACCATTGTCTGAGGGTCATGTGTACACATATTTCCGTGATCACCTATTCGAGTGATTTAATATATCATAACCTGAAACCATCGTACCTTTTGAAATATGACAATGTTTATCATTTTTTATGATTTTGATATATATTCCATTATTTTTAAAATTGTTTTACACATTCCTTGTGAATTTATATAAATTTCTTCATATAAAATTTTTATTAAGACATTGTTTGAAATATTTCCATCAATTCAAATGTAAATCATGATTTTATTAATATGATTTTGTACTAAAAAGCCTATTTAATTAAAATTAAAAGAATTATTTGGTAAATTAATGTGGTATCTTCTTATGTTATTGATGTACTCGATTTTTGTATACATTTTCATACATTCAATTGATTATAAAAAAGTTTTTTCACCGGATACATGATATTTTATGGAATAAATGATTTATTTCGGTGTTCATAATGATTTTTAGGAGATTCCATATAATGTCACAAATTTGGAGTGACCAAAAAAAGTTCCCATATAAATGATGTGTACATTATAAACATGATTTGTGTAACCATTCCCCGACACAACTCAACCATCCCAAGTACACACCCATGTTTCTAACCAGCCAGAAAACTCCATATAGTCCATGTTAACATTCCTTGTATGTCTATCCAGAAGTAGTAGGTGTATTAAATTGATTTCAAATGAAATGTGTGTCTATTCTATATGTCGTGTACCCACAATAATTGACCACCGATGATTAAAAGTCAAGGAATGGTTCATGAATCGCCTACATGAGGAGAAACCAAAGAAGAAAAGTCAGTAGACCCATGTACATGGTGTGTAATTTATGGTATATGTATTGTAGTAAATTTTTTGAACATGAAGGCATACGTCCATGTTTGAAGTTTGATAATCAAGTGGGGGTGTTTCCGCTCTACTCTTTGACCTCCCTCAGATCCAAATTTGAGTTTTATTTCTATTTCCATTTTTATTGTATTGTAATTTTTTCTTCTCCCCTTTACCATCCCCCTCTCATTTACATTGTAGGGATTGAGTCTCAACTCAATCCACACAATGTGACCATGGTCATAAGAGGGTAATTTTATTGTTTTTGGGTTTTAATAATGTTATTTTTACATTATAATTTATGTTTTTAAGTATTCATTTTATTGTGAATTTTATTTTATAAATCCTTTATTTATTCAACTCCATATCGACTGTTGGTGTTGTGTTAGAACAATAACAACACAAGAAGAGAAAACTAGAAGAGTTAAAGTTGGGGAATGCATGACCATTGGGTGATTCCATTACCACTTGTTGTAGGTATTAAGAACTTGAACGAATTTGAGTAGTTAACTATCAGACCAAGGAGTTAACCATTAAATATATAATTGATTGTTTTTGGACAAAAAAACATAAGTTAAATTTAGTCCCCTTTGTAAAAAAATTCATTTATAGTTTTAATACTAAGGAATAAAAAATGAAATAAAATATTATCAAATTGAAACCCCAACATTATTTTGTTATATATTTTTTTCTTCTTCTTCTATTTTCATTTAATTTTTGCAAATAGTTTCACTTAGTAATAAGTTCTTTTAAATATTCTATTTCATATAGATAATCAACTAAGACTCACCAGCTTGTGTTGATCCCATTTATTTTCTGTTTTCTCTATATTATCAAGCCTCACTGTTTCTAACTACATAGTTAGTCGGATTAGAAGGGAACAAATTTTTTTTCCAATTTTCTGCACCTCAGGATGGGAGAGATTAAATTATAGAGCTATTATCAGAGATTGTGGATATCATAAATGAAAGTTGAGTTAAGGTTAGTTTACCCTAAATTTCTCCCTTTATCTTCTTGTTTCTTTTCCTTAGTAACCTCAAACCCACGTCCCATGGATTATTATCTGAATAGAAAATGGTGCAATCCACCTAGGGATGATTTTTATCTACATGATAAACTGTTGTTATATTACTACCCAGAAGATTATTATTATTACATAGATAATGAGTTTTATTTTAATGAAACCCATGTAAATTCTCTACCCACCCCTCTCTTAATATCCTCCAAAATAATTTTATGGAAATATTAAATGGTTATTATCAATGATGGAGGCTTTAACCACACACCAGTTGGACCAAACCAAAAGGTTGGGAAGACTTGGAAATATGGTAGAGCATCTCTCCGAGATAAATTCCGATTTGTATACTCCGGTTGAGTCTCAGGTTGGAGTTTCTACATATTTTTTAACTGAGGATACATGTTATGATTTAGTCCCCACCTATCCTTAATTATAAATTTCAGAACATAATTTCTAAAACTCAAATTTTGAATGTGGTGACACATCACATCATGCTTATACTGAATTAGATCTCTCTTTTGTTTCTAACCCCAAAGTTGATTATTTACTTGATCCAGATAACTCCTATGATTATTTTTAGGTCTTTAGCATTGAAAATGAAGAGGTGGAGGATGTAAGATATTAGAACAAGGAAAAATTACACATTTTGTATCTTTTGTACATGGATTAGGGCTACTACAAGCCACCACCTAGACCACTTGAAGGTCAAGGATATTGTATTGAGGATGAGGGATCTTACACATGTGGTGATTTTCACTATGAAAACCATTTCCACATTCAGATAAAGGGTATGTAATGCTAACTCAGGTCGAGTAAAATACTTAAAACAAAGGTTCTTGCTAGGAGGAAAACCAAACACTCTACTCTCCCCCTATTTCTTTCTTTTATGTTTTTTATTAACAAAAAAAGTGTACCTCCTATCACCAAATCATGTGAAACCATTTCACTCATCCAAATTATAAATAATAACAAAATTATCCTACACGTTGTGCAAAAATTCTTACATGATAGGTACTTTCATGTTTAGTGTCGATTATTATATAATGTTTAGTATAACTAAATATTAACTAAGTTAATTAATAAGAATGAAGCATGTGTCAATGGTAAGGTCACTAGAGTGTATCAGATCCATCACCGGTTCGAGTCGATCCACATATACCGTTGGTATAGGATTCATTATTTTTAGTCACATGTTTTAATTAAACTGTGTGTGAGAAGTTTTCAAGAATAAATAAAACTCTTTGAAAATTAAAGAAAACCAGTGGTGGGGATGAATTTGCTGGTAGGTTCGTACCCATAAATCCAAACAACCCGGGATCGAGTCCTGCTATATGGTTAAGTTCCATCCTTTTTCTCTTAAATAAAACCACACATCATGAATTTCAATAGATATTTTGTGTTCGAAGTTTTCATAATAGTTTAAAACTTTTTTAAAAATAACATATCACTCAAGGTGATGTGGGATGATTGGCAGAGTCACATCCCATGGTCCAAAATACTCAGGTTCGACTTCATCAAATCTTCCAACATCATTCCAATCATTTCTAATTAAAACCACACATCGTGGGTTCTTATTTTTACCTATTGTGCAGAAACTATACTTTAAATATTAAAAGTTAATAAAAATTTGCATCACTACACCCTTCACTACAATGTTTGAGGGTGTGCATTTGGATAGGTCTGGTCGCCAGTTCATATCACACCCTAAGAACTAGACCGGAGGTTATAGTTATCTTTTTTAAATTTTATAAAATGTTTCATGTATGTATCTAGTACACTGTGTTTATAGTTTATTTTTCATATGTAAATATATATATTTATTATTTTTAATTATATATATAAGTATTATTAGTATATAAATTATTATAAAAATTTTATAATAAATATTAATAATGTTCTAATTAAAAAAATTTACACAGTGTGTACGGAGGTTCACACATCGTGTGTCCCAGATTTAAAAATCAAGAACCCTAACTGATCTCAATATGTTTCATGTGACCCCCTCCCCCCATATCCCCATTTTACTTCCAACATATGATGTTCCACCTACCTCCCATTAATCTAATGGTTCAGTACATTACTATCCAAAAAATATCTATCATTTTGATCCTTAATATCGGTATGTCATTATATGCCCTTGATTTCAGTTTTTACATGTATTTAGGTTGATTTTTGATTTGGGGTTGGTTCGGCCATAAAACTCTCATTATAAGGGTTAAATGAAGAATACATGTTGTGTGATCTAATTACATAGCCACAAATGCTAAGTTATAAATTTGAGAACACATGGTCTGTGTGTTCAGTACACGTCATGTACCATTGTTTCTGAACATCTCAGTTGACCATATGTACAAATATCTTTTAAATATTCTTACATGGAAACAAACTTGTGTATTGGTTCATAATGATTTGGACGTGTCTGAGCTCACACACTAGTTGGTTTCCAATGTCCCAAAACATGATGTATGACCGATATGACACACCATGTACAGTGACCCCAAATTTTCATTTGGTAGAGTTTGTGTATGGGTACGCATACAGGTTAGACCTCATGTTCCCACACACGGCGTATGGCCATTTTTACATGTTGTGTACTAGCCACTTCTCCAAACACATGCCCACATGGTGTGTTTATCCAAACTACATAGGCTCACCACCCGATCACATTACACACCATGTACCCTTGATCCACATAACAAGTACTTTTAAATTTTACATTTTCTCACATTTTATTTATTTTCATTTTATTTTATTTTTGTTCTTTGTTTTTTCATTTCAAATTATGGAATATGAGGACAAAGAGAGTGAGAAACATATCGTATATGATACTGATGGAGAGAAACCACATCGAAAATCAATGATACCTTCATCTACAGATCCTCTAATGTCACAGCCTCTAGCTTTCGTGATGCTACCTCCTCTCATACTGGCAGCCACATATTTGACATCAGACTTCGGGCTAGAATAAACCACGACACAATATACGACATCAACTGATCCCCTTGTTTTCATGACCACTCCCTCTCCAGTAGACAAGGTCTTCAGTATAGCAGATCTTGCTACTAGTGAGACACCATCAGATCCATCCATGGTTGAAACAAACCCTACCATTCACGTGACACCACCCACAACTTCTAATACATCAGTTAAATCTCTAGCTTTATCTCCTCCTCCTACTAAAACCATAGTTGGAACTACTATATCAGCAGTTGTTGCACCACCTCAGCCTGCTCTTACAGCATCCTAAACCCAACTGCATCCCTTCCTAGTTTTTTATGAGTGACATCCTACTATAGATCAACAGTGGAGAGTTTCCCACCGCACGATCCAGTTTAGTAGAATATTCTTATATATCAATGTACCCTAGATTCTAGGAGTTTGGGAGGAGATAGATGAGATCCTCAGGCATATGCATCTGATTAACCCGCTCCACAACAACACTCCTACAATCAAAGATTTATTTTTAGAGTTCACGTCTACTTTCAAGTTTGATGGGCCCTCTTACCGTCATACACTAACAAATAAAACTTTTCTAGTTTGATTAAAACTAGGAGGACTCTATTTCTCACTAACTATAGATGAGTTGGGATGAGTGTGCGGCTTTGACCCCCATCTAGCCACCACACCCCTATTGCCTCCCTCACCTGACCTGAGATTTCTGATCTTAATTCCATGTGGTGGTGACTTTCTAGGCCCTACTAAAAGAACAAAACCATTTCCCAGAAGTGAAATATCATCCTTTACCCTCCACTACATTTTATCGATTGTTACTTTAGTTCCATCTTCTATCCTCACCTTGAGGATATGGGAGTCGTGTCTGGACATGGTTTGGAGCTACTCATGTTCATTTTCTTATATGACTACCATGACCTCCCATTTTTCTCTGCCTCCTATTTTCACTCCATGATCCATGACCATCACGAAAACTAGAACAATAGTTTCTATGCCACTCATTTAGAACACTAACTATAGGGATTTGATCCATCTCTCCCTCACAATCTCTTAGGCTCTCACTAGCGTATCGACTTCACCATGATTATATGCATGAGTATTTTTGAGCATCAGGGAGATGAATGTATGCTCATTCAAGATGCCTCATATATTTTAGGGGCGAGAGATAACCAACCTTCCCCTAGTGGTAGTGTTGATCAGGTACCACCCCTATAACTACATACCTCCTTTTACACTAGTGGATATTCCTTCTTCATCACTTCTATATTATTCTTCTATCCCCTCTTCTTTTATCTCATCCACAACCCCACCTCCACCATAACCCTCAGCTAATCTCCCAATCTCCCTCCACCTAGACATCTTAGACCACTTCCTAGACACCATGGAGAGTCACCAGGCTACCATGGTTCAAACAAAGGCATGGATAGAGTGAATGTTGATCCTACTCCTCCAAAACCAGGGCATTAAACTCCTACTATCACCTATTCCTCATCTGAATCCTCATCCTTCCAGTGAACAACCTCATTTCATGACATTTTCCATGGATTCAATTCTTCTATCATTTGCTGGCCCAGATTCTACTTCTAAAAATATGGGACAGGATGTCCTAATTTAACCTATCACTCAAAGTTTGGATATTCCATTTGAGCATACCACACAAAGCACAGACCCAGATCCTCCATCTTCTTCTACTTATAATCCTCTACTTGATCCCCCTTTTACAGATAGTGTCTCCTCTGAGGTGACCCAGTGATTAGGTTTGCACCCTTATTTCATTATATATCTCTATTTTGTGATATTCCTGTGATGTGATAGTTTATTTACATGTAGAATTATTTTTCATCAATAGTAATAGTTACTCTGGAGTGTTATGGGAATCTACATTCAACTTCATTCAATGTTTTTAGCTATCTATGAGGGTTGTATTACTTTTGGCATATCTTTTCATTTCTTTACTTTAGGACTACTTATAACTGGTTCCCCTCACCCTGGCCCACTTGTGTTTACCCACATTCTCTTCTCTTACTTAATGTTAATCTTGGGGGACCATGTTCTATATTAAGTTTGGGGAAGTGTCTCTGACTACATTAGTTTTTCCCCTTTATCTAATCAAGGAGAAATCATTAATAGATGAAATACTGTAAAATGGGGTAATTTTTTGACTGATTATAATTATAAATAATAAATAGAGAAATTATAATTTAAAATGTTACATTATTATATTAATTTTATTTTATTTTAATATGATTGCTGATATAGTTTGATTTTTTATTTAAATTCTTGGATATTTTTTTAATTATTTTACTGGTCATTTTTATGCATTTCATGAATTTATTGAACCAATATTTTCCTCATCTGTGAGAGGTATTATTAGTCATTTTTCCTATTATTTCAAATAAACTATTTCTAGAGAGATTATTGGGATATGTATAACTACTATAACTTGTGATTTTTTCTCTTAAAAACATAAATATTTTGAATCACATTAATATTATTGAGGAATTTGATTAATATTTTCATCCCTTTTGACCTTGATACCTACCCTATATCTGAATTTCATAAAATACATATAAACCATGAACATACTTCATATGAATCAACATTAAAAGCCTATTTATCCCTCCTAACTTAATTCTCTTATAATTTTTCATGATTATTCATTTAAGCTTTTAAAAAGGAAGTTTGGATATTCATGGTATATTTTGGTGAGGGACCATGAAATTAAGTGTGGGGGAGAGTGCATCTTCTTCATTTGTGTAGAAGGGTTCCAAATCACTATTCATTATATTCTTGGTGGTCATTATAAAAAAATGTTGAAAATTTCAAAAGAGGTCCAATGTTATTCATTACACATATTTCTCATTTATGAACCCAGGTTGGCAGGGGAATACTATAGTGATGGAACCCTTTGATATATCCTGTAGGGATGAATTTTCATTGATATTTTTAATTTAATATCATGATTAATTATTTAACAATTAATCCTACCTTTTCAAGACTCAAAGATTAATTTTCACATCATTACCTACATACCTCTATACTCAGAATCATTTGGACCTTATTGAAAGACCTCATGATTTTTTTGTGATTTGATTTCTAAGTGGGGAATGAGAATACTTGAAAACCTATAGATAGAGTAAATATACTTGATATTGATCATAACTCTGATTAAATGATTTTTAGTGATGAGTGTGCCATTTTCTATTGAGGTAAATCATCAAGTGATGTGTATATTTATGAAAATATGAAAAATGTGAATAAAATAGGAATAAATTATTTAATTGAATTACATTAGAGGAATGATTAAAATGTCTTTGAAATTAAAATAAGTTTTGTACCGTTTTAAAATCATCTGATATGGATATAGTACTTACGAGTATAAGTTATTGAATGATTCCCTTTTAGAGTATGTATTCTTTTTAATTAGATTTTTATATTTTTCTTGGGGAAAAGAAAATGACTAAGTGTATGGGTGTTTGATGTACCCAATTTTTTTATACATTTACATACATTATATTGGGTATAAAAATTTGTTTTCACTATATATGTGATATTTTGTGGAACAAATTATTTATTTTTGTGATCATAATGATTTTCCATACATTCCAACTAAAGTCACAAATCGGTGGTGACCACAACCAATTTTACATATACACAAAGTGTATTTTATAAACACACATTGTGTAACCTTTCCCTGACATATTTTGTACAACATGAGTACATGACCATGTTATCGACTAGTCAAAACACACCATGTAGTCTATGTTAACACTCCATGTAAGTCCTTCCATAAACGGTTGATGGATGAAACTGATTTTACATGCTATGTGTGTCTACGCTAAATTTAATGCACCCAAACCAACTGACCGATGATGCTTCAAAGTCATGGAGCGGTGCACAACTCAACTATTAGTAGAGAAACCAAATAAAAAAATTAGTTGACCCATGTATAAGGTGTTCACATTATTTTACACATTATATAGTTTATTTTTCGTTAAATATGTAGGTATCCCTCCATGTTCGAAGTTGTATAATCCAGGGAGGTGATGTCTCTCTATAGTTTAACCTCCATTGGATCCAATTTTTTATTTTATTTCTATTTTCATATCTGTTGTAGTGTAATTTCTTCTTTTCCCCTTTCTTGCGTTTCTATCGTATCCATGGTAGGGATTAATCCTTGGCTCAATCTGCACACCATGACCATATTCATAAGAGGGTATTTTTCTTGTATTGGGGTTGTAATAAAGTTATGTGTACTTTGTAATTGAAGTTATGATATTTATTTTCTAGTAAATTGTTTATAATTCCATTATTGATTCAATTCCATATCAAATTTTTGTGTTGTGTCAGACCAAGAACAATAATAGAGGTGAAAAATTAAGGAGCTACAGTGGGAGAATCCATGGACATTGAGTGATCCCATTGATGCTTGATTTAGGGTTTATGAACTTGAACATATTTGAGTAGTTAACTAATAAAACAATTATATAACCATTAAATATATAATTGTTTTTTTGGACCAAGAAATGATAGTTGAATTGAATCCCCATGGTAAAAAAATAGTTTAGAATTTTAATACTAATATTTGAAAATTGTAATAAAAGATAATACAAATGAAACCCCGACATTTCTACCTTATTTTTGGTATGTTTTTTTTTATTTTTTCATTTAATTTTCATAAATAGTTTCACTTAGTAATTGGTTCTCTTCAATCTTCTTTTTCATTTCGATAATTGACCAAGACTCACCAACTTTCACTGATCCCATTTATTTTCCATTTTCCATGTGGGATCAACCTCGAATGCCACTGACTACCTAGTTATATGGATTAGAATGAAAGATTTTTTTTTCCAGTTTTCCACACCACATGACGGGAGAAGTCAGGGATCCTTAGTGAGAATCATATGGGCTTTTAGCTGTCACCCTACCTGTGCCTTCAGCTGTTTGTATATTTTCTCATTCTAGGTTTGAGTAAGGGTAAATCACTGCATAGAGGTGGTAGTTGTTGTTGATATTTGGTTTTTGGGCTGATATTTCTATTGGGACTGTAATTTTTACCATATTTTCTAGTAATATGATAATGTAGTTTGGGATTTTGACACATGTTTGACATTTAGTATAGTTCTCCATATGGAGTTTTCTTTTGTTCATGATGATTTGTAACTCTTTCTTCCACTATGTTTATGAAAAAAATATCACTTTCATATTTCTTGATGATAGGTTATAATCACCAAACCATAGGTATATGGATCAAGATTTTGGCCATGTCAATTTCAGCTCATGTATCAGAGTACGAAGGTATCATTTTCGATTCTTGATAGACAGTATGAGCGAACTATATGAATATCAGAGGATTTTATTTGATCTTCCATTATAGAGTTTAGTGGATCATGGTAGGATCATATATATTTAGTGGAGTTTTCATATAAAATTTTTATCATGATTTTATTTATATGGAACCATATGATTCTTTTAATGGGTTTTCATTTCTTTCAACATTTTTTTTAGATGAGGCGGGCTAGGGAATGGTTGTGGGAATAGTTTAGTTTAGGAGACCTCTGGAAGAGTGTATCTGATTTAGAAGATATTGATCACTAATTAAATTATTTATAGATCATATGTTGACTATAGGATGAGTCATTTAGAGTTTGTTTTGGGTTATCATGTTTTCTTGAGAGTGGATCCTTAATTAGACCACCAACATCCAAGGAAGCAATAAAAGATAGCACCACATTTCATTAGACACTTCAAGATCTTTGAGTGGGTTTGGATAGTGTCTTACTGTTTGGATCTTCCTTCTCACTACCAAGGTATACTCGACATATTTCATGTGTTATAGCTCTAGAAGTACATGGACGATCCTACACATTTCATCAACTATTAGGATATTGAGTTGGATCCAAATGCATCTTAAGAGGAGTATCTAGTGTGAGTTATGGATTGGAGAAAGAATGTCCTTAGAGGGAAGATGATACCACTTTTACGAATTTAGTGGTCAAATGGCCAGATCAAAGAGGAAACATGGGAGTGTGAGTCCGATATGTGAGCTTTTTATCCTAATTTGTTCGGTCAGGACCACATGAGATACTTCTCGGGGATGATAAGTCATTATATGGGGAATTGTAATATTTTCAATTTTAATTGATAATGAAACCCTATTTTTTCTATAATGTATAAGAATATTTATGTGAAATTTAAAATTTTAAATAAGAACCTACTTTTATATAAATTAAAGGCTTCTTATAAGGGAAAATGGGATTTAAGGGTCTTACATAACGGTAAAATCCCTTTTCTAAGGATTTTATAAGGTTAAAATCCATTTTATAAGCACTATGTAAGGGTACAAACTGTGTAAGGGTAATTTTGTAAAGGTATTTTACACTTGATTGTAACAAATATAGGTTACCGGATGAATAAAAGTACCTTCATAAGGCTAATGAACACACATGAGGGTACCTGCGTAAAGGTACTGGCTGGATAAGGGAACCTATGTAAGGGTAAGGGACTCACATAAGCATACCACATTAGGGTACCGATACATTGTTTAAGGGTAATCGGCCATGTAAATGGACCTATGTAAGGGTAAGAGGTTCTACTTAAGTGTAAGGAAAGTATTGAGTAAGGTTATCAGGCACTATATAAGGTTAAGGTAAGCACTGTGTAAGGGAACTTGCCGCATACATTCTTCTTGTAACATTGCAGGTACATATAGAATAATAAATTTTCATATCTATTAATATTTATGAATAAAATATTAATTTTACGTTAAATTTGACACTTATTCTGATAGCGTACTCAACACGCACCTACATGTTTCTCCAAAAATCTTATGTTGCACACAACTTTGAGTTATACCAAAAAATAATACAATAATAATAATAATATTTTAAATGGTAGTTAACACCTAGAGATTGTATTTGTAGGAATGAATATAACTAACTACAATATGATTATAAATTTTTATTAAATGTATTTAGATTTATCTAATAATTTTTATAATCATAAAATTAGAATGAATCCAATTTTAAGCATAAAATGATGTAATATTTTTTAAAAGGCCATTTTATTTAATTTTGATGGAAAACCATTTTTAGATATAGTTTTTTGTCACTTTTACATGTTCTATTTGAAAAAATAAACTTTTTATTTGAAATTGGAACATAAAAATTTACTTTGCTTGACATTACTGTATTTTTCTGATAAAATCCATATTTTAATGAATAGTGAAAATACTGCATTTTAATTCAAAACAATCGTTTCATATAATTTATTTATATAGTTAAATTGTACTTTTAATTAGTTTTAAAGTTTAATTAGATTATGTTTTTATATTATAATACAATTTTGGTCATTGGAGGTAATTTCACATTGAAATTGGACAGAAACACACGTTAACCTTTTGAATGTTTTTACTTCTTAAAAACCTGCTTTTTGGTTTTAACAATGGAAATTAATTTTAAATTAATTTCCTCCAATTTTTTTATTTGAATTTGGAAAAATGGATTACATATTTGGAATCATAATTTTCAAATTGTGTAAATAGGTACCTTTTATTTTTTAACATTATGAATAATAACTTTAGTAATTATTTTTATTTAACATGGTTGAAGGGTAAATCGGGTAAATAAGTGTAAAAATAATATTATAATAATATCAAACTAGCCTAACACATGTCCTAATTCTATTTGATGAGATAGGTCAGACCATTATCATCCTTGTGTCAATTTTAGGACCCCATGGAGCCACTTGGATGTCATAATGAAATGTTATAATAATTAATTTAAAGTAAAGAGAAATATAACATAAATATGTATCTTTTACTAAATCATTTTTAATATAAGGCTATATAGCTGATCACTTTAACTATAAATAGTAATTATAAATATAAAAATATTTCTACATCATGGTATTTTTTTTATAATATTTATACATTAAATAATTAAATTTATTTATTACACAATGATGATACAGTGATAGCCTTATTAATGAAAGATTCAAATAAATGATATTATAACTACCAAAATAAATGTAATTTGAACATTTTAATGTCATACAAAAATTTTATGGATTATTATGAAATTTTATATGTGATTTAATATAGTTTTTTAATGAATCAAGTTGTTGTTACGTTAACAAAAAAATTACTAAATAATGTCAAAATTGACATAAATGAGTTTTTTAAACAAATACTATTTTATGAAATGATAAAATATTCATAAAAATCATATATTAGGTCAACTAACTTATATAATGTCAAAAATTTCATTTATTATACACTTGAGGATATCTTGACTTTTAATTGTAACTATATTAACCATATAATGTAATAATACAAGAAGATATGCTAAGAGTTAATTTATTTAACTAAGGGTTAAAAACAAAAGATAAGGTTAAATTTGTGACGTAAACTTGTATAAATCCTATTTTTAGAGTATTTCAAACCATAAATATATTATACTTTAAATATATTACTTTTTATCTATTAAAATTTGAAAATCAATTTATAATAGAATAATATTTCATGACTTTCCTAAAGTGCCTCTCCTCCCTCTTATAAAATTCCACCACCTCTACCCACTTACTAACACCTCTAAAGCCCCTTATTTTTTTCCAAAGGCTTCTCAAATAATATAAAAAAATCTATAACGTCCTCCTAGAATCCTTAAATAGGGAATAATGCAACTCATGGAATCCTTTTCGCTCAAATCAAATGATGTTACCCTATTTAAAGGTTACATCTTTTCTCAAGCTACTTTCATTTATTTTCCTTATCCAACCCACTAAAATATATTTATTCTATAATTTTATAACAAAAACATTATCCTAAATATACTAATGTTATTTAATTATATGGTTTCAACCAACACTTACACACACCTTCATCTAATGGATAAAGAATATACTATTTCTGTGTACGATGAACTACTGCCTCACGAAACAATGATTGTTCAATTTTCTCCTACCACATCTCATGGAGGCCATTATAATGGAACTATATTTATATATGTTATAAATTATTTTTATGTTTTCACTATTCTTATTTAATTTTTATTTATTACATACCCTTATGATTTCCATGTAGTGTAAATACGATAATTTCATTTAAGGAAGTGTGGACTATCACCCTCTCAAAGCGATGTGACTTGTTCCTGATATACGTGGAATGTATAAAGGATGGTTTTATTAAACTTATGATACATTCTTAATATTAATATGATAATGGTATTATAATATACATTTATATCATTTTATTATTATTCTTTTAATATGACAATAAAATGAAAGTAGCGTTTATGCATACGTACGACCTACCGTCTCCACGAACGGTGCATTTCATTTCATATATCCAAATATTATGATATTAAAAATACATATATATTGGATATATTAGATATTTTAATCATGAATAATTTTTTTTATATGATGGAATTTTCACTACATGGACAATTTACATCTAAATAAGTTCATTTTCGACTCAAGTACTGAATATCGACAAAACGACCGATATGAACTTAAATAATTATGTAATTTTTAAAACATGGTAATGAGTGATATAAATGGAATTATAAACTTGAAAAATTTTATAATGAAAATATAAATTAACTTAAGTTTATTATTTAGGAACATAACGATTGTACGTGACGATTCATACTCAAGGTATGTGACTTCATCTCAATATCCTTTTATTGAGACATATTTTGATAGTATACAACTCTTTATTTTATATGATGTATAATCAACCCTTTAAATTTGAATTTTATTAAAATGGAATCTTTTTTTTTCTAAGAAGGGTTTTACTAAATGAAAAAAAGGAATGTCTTTAATGTATTTGGTGACAATGACTCCTCTTCCATTGTAACTGTTATTTTCTATTTGGATTTCTCTTTAATCCTTAATGTTTTTTGAAGGAAAAGAAATTTTATATTCCATTTTTTGGTGTTTTGGTATTGAAAATAGTTTTCAAAGTGGATTTACTATTTTAATATCTTTAAATGATTTCTTGTGACTGCAAATGATTTTTTATGAGTGAAATGATGTTAATTGTAATCTCCTATGTGTTATGATTATATAATGGTACTTGAACATTTGATGGGTGGTTATGTGATAAACCAAATATAGGTGGTTACGTGATAAACCAATGATGGGTGGTTATGTGATAAACAAATATGCGTGGTTCCGTGATAAACCATGGACGAGTAGTTAGGTTATAACCTCTAATACATTGGGTATGGAAGTCGGCCATATGGTTATTCTATTTAGTGATATGTGTGGAAGTCAACCATTTGGTCATTCTATTTAAGTATGTTTACATCCCAAGTTACCGTTATATGATATATATTTCTTTATATTGGTTTTTGGTAATATTTGAGTTTAAAAAGGGTAAGCAATGAGATTATATTCAGTGAAGACTATTTACTACTTCATAGGGGTGAAAGGTATTACTTTATGATAAAGTATTCATGGTTTTCATGTTTTCCCCAGACTAATAGTTTTTCCTTCTTTGTGTATCCCTTAATGATCTTTTTATACTCATCTCGTGTTTTGAAATGTTTTTAATAGGACTTTAAGAATAACAGAGTCAAGGATGGGATAATGGAAAAGTTATGTTGTACCATGTATCTTTTTAAAGAGTTTTTGTTTTATGAAAAAATAGATAGTGAGTTGAAGTGTCTACTTGTAATATTTTAGTTGATATGTATGAGTTATGACCTAATTTTCTAAATCACTAAACCAGAAAAGATCCTCGATGTGAATTAAAGTAAAATTATTAACTTATATCAAGATTAAATAATGTTTAAGGCTAGGGACTTATAGTTTCTATCAGATGTTGATTTATATAACTTTAGGAGTTAAAATATTGTTAATATAATATCCATAAAATACTTTTACTTTATGGTCAAATAGAAATGATATAGAATTTGAATATTACCATATTTCATTGTCTAAGATATTTTTGTAAAAAATGGTTTTCCATAGAGGAAACAGGGTAGCTATGATGGGAAGGCATACTGAGGGAAATAACCTTCCAAATCAACACCCTGAGATGGTCAGAATCGGAACTAAATAGATTGTTGTATTGATGTCACAGTTGAATCAGGTGATAAATGGTGGTGGTGTCGATGCTCAAGATCAACCAGAAAAACTGCAGAGGAATATGTCTATCGTGGTGCATTTCATGAGGCAACGCCCCCCATCATTTAGAGGATCATCTGACTCTATTATAGATGACGGGTTGATTAAAGAACTGGAAAATATTTTTGATGTAATGGGGTGTTAAGACAATAAAATGGTTGGTCATGATGTTTATCATTTCGAAGGTGAATCCGATCAGTGGGGGTAAATGATTAAAAATATCATAGGAAGTGAATCTATTGACACCATGGAATGGGATGAATTTAATAATATATTACGTGATAAATATATTCCTAATGTTGTTTGTCTTAGGATGGAAAAGAAATTTTTGGAATTCAGAAAAAAGGAGGATGACATTCCAAAAACAGCTTTCCGAACGAGATATGGGCATTATTAGTTTGTAGTTATTCCCTTTGGGTTATCTAATGCACCTGATGTATTTATGAATCTCATGAATAGAGTCCTTCATCAGTTTTTGGATTATTTTTTTGTTGTTTTTATAAATGATATTTTGGTATATTCTAAAATCCATGAGGAACAATAAAGATACTTTAGGATTTTTTTTAAAACCTTAAAAGAAATGAAACTATATGGAATGCCTAATAAGAGTGAATTTTGGTTAAAAAAAATTTATTTCCTTGGGTATATTGTTACTAATATTGGCATAACTATTGAACCTTCTAAACAAAATTTGTTGAAGAGTGGAAAAGACCTACGAATATCATAGAGATTCATAGTTATCTTGGGTTAGTAGGTTATTATCGAAGGTTTGTTGAAAAATATTATCAGTTATCTATCCCACTAACTAAGCTAACACGTAAGGGATTTATGTTCATTTGGAAAAAATAACGCGATGATTGTTTTCATGAATTGAAAAGAAGATTGGTAAATGCTTTAGTTTTGGAATACCTCCCCATAATGGTGAATTTTTTATAGATAGTTATGCATCATTGAAAGGACTTGGTTGTTTCCTAATACAGAATGATCAGGTAATTTCTTAGGTTTCACATCATTTGAAACCTCATGAGTTAAATTACTATACACAATATTTGGAATTAGATGATGTTGTTTTTTCATTAAAAGTTTTTGAGGAATCATTTGTATGGAATAAATTTTGAAATATATACTGATCACAAAATTATGAAGTATATATTCACTCAGAAATAATTATACATGAGACAAAAGAGATGGCCATAATTAATCAGGGATTATGATTGCACGATTCATTACTATCTAGTGATGAAAAATAATGTGGATGATTCTTTGAGTCGAAAGATTAATTCTACATTAACTATTCTACATTTGTAACGAGATCCTTTAGTTATTGAATTGATGAATTTTGGATTGGGAGTTGTTTGTGCAGGGAATTATTCTATTTTGTTTCAGGTGGTAGTGAAATCATCTTTATCAGACAGAATTAAGAAATTAGCAAAATAATATAGTGAGTTTTAGAAAAAGGTAGAATTGGTTCAGAATTGTAAGTTACCTGAATTTAACATGGATAATGACTTTTTTTAGGTTTGTAAAGATATTATGTGTGTCACGACCTGTCCCAGTGGGGCCCACGCCGTGACTCCCCAAGCCTGCCTCCAATAGGCTAGGGGCTAGTGACTAGCACCGAGTAGGAATATTATTAACATGGGAGGCATTGCCTCTGTACCTGTACACACACACACACATCTCCAAGACCACAATTCTGAAATGTAAAAACCACTAAGGAACAAAAATGCATGCATTCAACTAAACCCAACCAACATATTATGAAGAAAGGTAGAGTACTACAAAGTAAACTGGGCCAGAATACAAGCCCACCAAAAACAAGAGTCTGAAAACTGAAAAGTCCAACCTGTAAACAGAAAAGGTACTGGGACTGCTTCTCGTAGCCATAGGAACGCCTTGAACTGTAGGGAACTCAAAAAGATCAGTTCTATCCTGGTCCTCCCTAGACTCTATCATAAGAATGCTCGTCTGCACAAAACACCAGACGTGCAGGCAGAGCCCGTGTAGGGGTGAGTATAACAATACTTAGTAGAGGACCCCGAAAACCACAAAGGAGTACACAAGGTAATGGTATAATCAGCTATACACAGTATATGACTACAGAACATATAGAAAAAACCGGATATACTCCAAACCCAGACCCATGGTCTAGAGACAAGTAACACAAACGCACTCCCCCATCAGGTATTCAGTTCGAAGATTTCACGAAGCACTCGTCCCGGGAGAACCTTCTCCACAAGCCTTACATCTCTGATGACGTTCTTCCAAGAAGTACCGTTCATCGGGAACTGTCACGAGAGTTAGTCACACTCATTATGGGAGACACACACTTGATTGGGAAGATTTCAGATAGATAAAATCACTCATTACGGGAGACACACTCATGAGTGGAAAAATATCTATTATCCTTTTTTAGTCTTAAGTTTATTTTGGTAAGTATTAATTGATTTGTTAAAAATGGATTTTAAATGTTTTTTCATATGGAAAATCCCCCTTAACGTTTATTTTAAAATCATTTTTATATTTATGGAGAGATTTTAAATTCATACCATGATCACAGGTCCGAATAATTTTTTCTATCTAGATAGGTATTCTAAACCATTTGAACTTATTCTTCATATTATCCTCACATTATTGTGATGAAATTCAAACATTCATGATAACTAGAACATTTTATAATTTATTTTTCAATGATTTATAGTCCAAGAATTGTTTTTAATGTGATTGAGGAACTTCTTTGGTTATCCAACATTTTCATTCATATGTACCTTTTACAAAAATCCCTGTTAATCCCATAGAATACGAGGAATTTTCATATAGATTTATGAAACATTAAAATACAATTTATTCTTACATGCCTTCAATCTTAATATATTATTATTATTTCAATTTTGAGTGTAGGGGAAGGACATATCATGTGTTTTTCAGGGGATGTAATACAATTATGGGTGAAGTGAAAATTTTGTGTCATCATTCTGAGAATTCAAAAGAGAAATGGTTATGAGTCATTTTCATCCATTTGATTTCATTATTCTCATCTTATTATAGTAAAAAATAAAATAAATAAATAAATTTAGTCGATATAGAATTATCCATTATTATTAATTATAAAAATCTTGACCCTAATAAAGAAATTGTCAAGGACCATAAATCCTTTATTATATTTATTTTTTATCTCATCCTATTTGTAAAAAAAATGGAAAAATGATAATAAGTATGAAGTCATTTGTTGTTATTAATATTCATCACTCTTTAAAAATTTCATAAAAAGGGAATTATATGAGCACTAATTTTGTAAGGGGTATTGAGTGTGGAATTTTCCATCATTTTAATAGAATATTAATTTATTGTGTGTAAGTGTACAAACTTATACTTTTAGCTTATTTTTTTATATAAATTTTCTCTCCCACACTTAACTAAAAATTTATCCTTGGAATGGACTTATGATTAAACAAATTTGTTTGTATTATAGTGTAAATAAACTATAATTTTCCAAAACTATGGAGATAATTTAATTTTCTAAGTATGTTGGTTTATAATGGAAGCTATACTTCCCACCACAGCTTCAATGGATTGATGTGAACACCATTTTAGACCTTCTTTCCAAAGGTAGGTAATCACTGGGGTTATTTACTAGTGATACTTAAAAAAATCACTAGTTGAGAGGATGGGAGATCAGGATAATCAAAAAAATTTAATGGGGTGTTATTGAATATTATTGTATTTTATTATAGATTTATGAATTATTCATGAATCCTTCCCAAATCCTATTGTGAGATAGGTTATCCCTATTTCTGTAATTAATTGTTGGCATGCATCAATTATTAGTCTCTTTATGTATCATAGGTTTCCCATAAATGTGAATTTCTATATGTATAAAAATATATATTGCTAAAACCATATATATATATATATATATCATAACCTATTCATATATATCTTTCTAGTTTAATTATTCTTTGGTATTAATCCATAATTTAGTACTCTGGTGTTTATTTATATCCAATGATGAGGTCTATGTTTACAATGTTAGAATTAAGACCACATAATGTGATTTATACATATAACTATTAGGGTAATAATAACCTACATTATTCAATGACACTTAATGAGGAACATAGTAACTTTTAAGGTCGTGTGATAAGGACCCGACCATGCAATTTAACATCATGTGGTAAGGATGACTAGGTGAAAGGTTCATAGTACTATTTTGTGTGGGACTTACACATAAGTGAGACTTTTTAAATAACCTCATAAGGGAATATAACCAAATGAGGATGGGCTGGTTTCATATGTAATGTGGTCCAATAATATATGTCATTAGTTTAGATCATGGGATTATGGAAAAATCAATAGGATATGGCCTCATTATGAATATGGTGTAATTATAATGGTTTCTAGAGAATATGGCCCTAGTAAAAGGAATCTCATGTTTATAGAGAATTTATATTGAAGGAATTTTTTTTAAGTTAGTTCTTAAAGAACATAGCACTATGAATATGGGATCACAGAGAAAATGACCTAAGTGAATGGGGGAAAACAGTATCTGAGAGAATATATCCCAACGAGTAGGAACATCAAAGATCATGGGAAATACAGCTCAGTGGGGAAGGATTTAGGTGGTTATGAAGTTGAGTTTGAACCTCATGAATGTTTCCTATGTATCCTAGTTGTTAGGAAACAAATTCAATAGAGTTTGAGTTTCATAGTTTAAGGTCATATAATGGGATTGTACCATGTAGTTTAACATCATGTCGTAAGGATGTTGTAGCATTATTTTACATCATGTGACTATGAAAATTATTTCATTAAATGGGATAAAATATTGAAATTAATGGATCCTAATCATGGGATTCCATTTATGTTTCAAAATTTTGGAACATGACTCTTTGAATAATTATTTATCAAAAAGAATATGGATCTTTTAAGATAATTACACAGAGTATAGGGCCCTGTGAAGATGAGTTGAAACTTATGAATGGGTGAACAAAATGTGGCTCACTAATGAAATATTGTAATTGGATATTAATGAGGGAATTATTTTGGCAGCTTACACATGGAAGGAATCTCACATCTTCAATTAGATAATAAAGGACATGTTTATGGGGATCATTCATGAGGTTTCCCATGCTTCTGCTCAAAAATTAGAAAATCTAGAGTGGGGATTATTCATGAGTATATTCTACTTGAATATGGTGGGTAAAAACTTTATTGGTGATTCTAGGTTATGAAATATTTCTTGAAAACATGGTTGGGTATTAAACCTCAAAATGAATCATGTTTCTTCATGGATTATTGATTAGAAAAAGGATCTAGGATGGGTATGTTGAGCCAAGAGAGACTTCTATAGTGTTTTAATGATATGTTTTATTTTTATGAATGGAATATAATATTTTACTTTACCTAAGTGTTCTACCATTCAAGGATGATAATTCTCGAACCTCTTTTCATCAATAGAAATAATGATTGAAAAATGGAACTCTAGAATATATGAAAATATGATCATGAATGTCAGGTGATTTTGGTGGAGGTATGGATTAATATTTTTTTAGGTTTTAAACCTAGTAAAAGGAATCCAGAAAGGCCTTTTGGTTTTATAAAACCTAATATGGTGAATTAAGTGAATAATAGGGCGTGTAAGAAGACTATTTCACACCATATGGATACTTCATAAATAGTCCTTGGGGAGTAACATGCAACATGAGCTATAGGCCTTGAAATTAGGTCAACAGTTACCTTATATATTGATTGATTCGCATAGGAGGGGTGATCTAGAAATTGGTGGAGTAATCCTACATTGGTAATGGATTAAGTAGGCTTTACAATGGATTTCTATTGAATCCCCCTTATATGAACCTAGTTTTTATGAATTTATTATATATGGATCACACAAATAGAGTAGATTGTGAAGGAATTTATAAATCATACCCTTTCAAAAGCATTGTTATTTTCCTCTGTATGTGTTTTATCTCTGGATTTACCAAAGATTCCCTAATGAACAAAAGGGTACGGAAGTTATTTTAAATTTTATAAACTGTTGAGCCTCTCTGCATTGGAAAATTTACCACTTTTTGAATTTTGCCTATTTTTATATAGGCATGGGATTT
The DNA here is from genome assembly GCA_963277665.1 of Viscum album. NCBI lineage: Eukaryota > Viridiplantae > Streptophyta > Magnoliopsida > Santalales > Viscaceae > Viscum > Viscum album. The sequence continues at coordinate 40,834,247 of OY728150.1, forward strand.
TTATAGGACGTTTTGGGTAACCACCCTACAAAATTTATGACTACATAGGGAGTATGCGGCTACATACTACTCTCATGAATGATGGAAATCACATCTGAAAATCTTGTCCAAATATCTCTATGGGGGTTATCCAAAATCTACACCTTTATCATAGAAACCCTAGTTGTTCATTGGAAATCGAGGAGACCAAAACACATCATGAATTAAACATGATAAATGAAATAAATTACCACCTAGGAATATGAAATATCTATACTTTACGGGCATCCATGGAACCTCATGAAAGAATAATTTCATCATAATACACTACATGAAACCCTTTAATTTATTAAATTTTACTTGAAATTTCTTCTTGATGATACTGACTTTTATAATTGGTCATATCCCAAATTTTTTCTTCAAATAGTAATTATTTTTTAGGCCCCAAAATATTCCCCCTGGAATGGGGTTCTACCAAAAAAAATAACAGCATATTTTGTGGGTAAAATTTTTCCCACATATGTTCATTACAATTTGTTAGGAAAAGTTACAACATATATAAATGGTGTCTATCCCCTCATTTTTAAGTTTTTCTTGTGGATTATTCATGATCATATAGTGATAATGATCTCTAATTGATTTCACATAATATATAGGCTACATGGAAGCCACCTTCATAAATTATTGGTAATCTTGAAAACTCGGTAAGCAGTCCTCAAAATTCATTTACTTGAGAGTAATTGATGTAGTCATGGAGAAACTATACATAATATTTAGTGCAATGAAACTCATGTAGTTATATAGTTTCTATGTGTTATTATGTACTTTATCAATTTTAATGTCCAAGTCCCCCAAAATATGACCAGTTATTTTTCTTTAAAAAGATCTTTAGTATGTGTAATTCATGCCTCTAAAGAGAGGAAGAACACTATGATTGAGAGCATCAAACTAAGTTATGGAAAAACATATGTCCAAAAAAATCATTTCTTATTGGAGATCATAGCAATTTTCCTCTAGTATTACCCAATATCGACATGGTACCGGTCTATTGGATTGTACTATTAGTTAAAATCAATTTGTATTTCCGACATTTAATAGTGGTGATTCCCAAAGGTTTAGTTAGAGATGAAACTTAGGCATACTACTCCAGTAGTGGATTTGGTGCCCTAAGTGAAAAATGAGAATGTGGTTTCCATGAATATGGGTGTAGTATCCCAAATCCCAGTGTAGGGATAACCACATGGGTTAATATATTCATCACTTAATAATGGGGCTATGGTGATCGGGGAGTTTAGAACCTAAATGGATAAAAATGATTACTTATATTCATGAATATCTCTTTTATTCACCCTTTCTGTTGAATTATATTTGTGAAGTGTCTATATCGGCATCCCTATACATTATAAAACCCCAAGATTTCATTTTATCATTATCTCAATTAGTAGAATCTGTGGGGAGTAAAACTGATCCAATATTAGTTTACCTGGGATAATTTCAAACCAAACCTTATTTTAATTACCTAATTCTCAATTATGTAATAATAACTACCATTATATTTGATTTATAACAAGAGGAACTTTTATCAATAAAAAAATGTGATTATGGGTGTGTAATATCAACTTGGAACTGATCTATGGGACCTCTATAAGTGGTATTATTATTCTATTATATAGCTTCCAATATATGTTCTTCACTTTGGGCTATGGAGGGTATTACTAACACTTAATTTATGATGGCATAAAGGAAATAATTACTACTTAGGAGTGAAATCCCATGATTTAGTTATATATTTACACAATTAAATCCATGTCCCACTTTTTAAATAATATAGACACATAAAATAATAAATACTCTCAATATGAAGTGATTCATTCAAAGAGAAAATATCAGAAAATGGAAATAAGGGATCATGTAAAATGAATTTATTTAAATGTTTGATCGAATCCATAAAAAATGGACTAACCTTTTTACAAATAGATATCATTATAAAAGAAAAAAATTGAGAAAAACATCTCCTTTAAGAGAGTGAGAGTTATAGGATGGAAGCTTACATAAGGGAGGATTCATTAAAACCAGATATTGAATCAGAAGCCACCACATTGGCTTGACATCTCCGATATTTGAATAAATATGAGAAGGGGACAACTCAACATTAAAATTACATTGAAAATTCCTTATAATAATATTTTATCCTATATTTATACCTATATTTTATGATTTATACACTAAATTATGTATTCCCATCTCTTATTTTGAAAATGACTAAAATCATTGTTCTCAATCATTGACAATTCTTCAATATTAATTTCAACCTAATAATCATTTCATAATAATATATAAAAATTTAAAATATAATGTTAAGATAACAAGAATCCATATGAATGTTTAATTGGAATAGATTAAGTAAATAATTATTACTAAACACTTGATCTTGGTATATTTCCCTATTGGTGTGGATCAAAGATGGTTATAGGAATAAATACCATCACCTCAACACTAGAGTTTCTCCATTTGGATTTGGAATATTTTTTCTTTGGAATTAATCATGGATTAGTATGGGTAAAAATAAAATAATTTTAACACTAATGTTTTTTCCATTTGGATGTTGAATGATTTCCTACTAGGTATAGATCATAGAATGGTATATGTATAAATACTATAATGTAACCCAAGAGTTTTTTCATTTATAGGTGGAATTATTTCCTCATGTGTGTTCATCATAGATGGAAAAAGGGATAAATATGATCACTATAATACTAGAGTTGGTCCATTTTTATCTGGAATGATTTACTCATGGACCTGGCTTATTGAAAGCTATAGGTTAAGATATTATTTCTATAACACAAGAGATTTCCAATTTATATATGGAATGATTTCATCATGGGCCTATACCATAGACCGGTGTACAAAGAAATATCATTATTGTAACAATAGAGTTGGTCCATTTGGATGTGGAATGATTTACTCTTTGGCATGGATCATGTTTGGGTATGAGAAAGAAAAAAATCATTATAACACTGGATTTGATAAATTTGGATGTGGAATGATTTCCTCTTGGGTGTTTCTTATATATGGTTATTATTAGAAATACAATAACCATAACACTATATTTTTTCATTTGGATGTCGATTAATTTCCACCTGGGTATAGCTCATATATGGGTATAAGATGAAATATCATTATAATAAAACTATAATTGGATCATTTAGATGCGAAATGATTTAGTCCTAGGCATGGATGAAACATGGGTTTATGAAGAAATATCATCACTATAACACATGATTTTGTCCATTTAAATGTTGAATGATTTATTACTAAGTGTGCCTTACTTACAGGTATAGTGATAAATACCATCACCCTAACAATAGAGTTATTCCATTTTGATACCGAATGAATTCCTACTGGGTCTAGATCATAGAAGAGTATATCCAAAAATACCATGACTATAACATTAGTTTTGGTCCATTTTTATGTGAAGGGAGATAAATAAATTTGATAAATATCACAAAGGGGAAATTATGAAATTAGGATTCCAATGTTCAAGAGTGTTTAAGAATCCTAAAACTAAATCTTTATTAATTTTTCATGGGTAACTAAACTGATATGATTGGATAATAATAATTCTCTATATTTTTTTCTATATAAGGATATGGAGAGAATAACATGGATTTCACTAGGTACATATGTAGTAACCAACAAGATTTCTGTATTTTTTCATTAATCATACCTTCTTCCGAAGTCTCACATGGGGGGAACTAGTGGGATAGAAATTGTATTTTTAATAGTCTACCCTTTACATGTTATTAACCTTAAAATTTTTATTTATTTTTTCATTTAAATTGCTGAATTTTTCATAGATCACACAAAATACATGTCCAACATTCAATGAATCAAATTTTTCCTAGGCCTCCCTTTTTTGGTTTTTAACATAGTTATTTTTACATCTCTTTACTTGGATATTTATAGGACTTGTAAGTTAGACCAACTACTATAAGGTATGGAAAGATAGAAAATAATTGAGGTGATATAAACTAAAACATGTTTAAAACTAAGCTAATGTTAATTGATTGCTCAACATCATAAATGTCGACAACCTAATGGAATGGTGTGCATATTTTATGGTTATAGTTCTCAAACCAATGGTTATGAATGTTTTATTTCAAACAACTTTGACCAAATTCTACTACAGTTTAAGGTCGTATATCAATGACCAAAGGTGTGACGCGGTATATAAAGAAATTTAAGAAAAAAACCAACATGAATGGTTTTTCTATTTGTAGTATAGTATATCTTAGGATGATGAAAATTAATTTTATTGTCATGGAGCTCCGAACAATATGTTGTGAAGTTTGGGGTCACATAATGAGGAATAGAAAATGAATAAGAGGTAAAATTATATACTCTTTAATTGGGGTTGGGTACTAGGTAAAAGTGTGTAACATTGATGATATCTGAATCCAATTAAATACATTGAATGTGGAATGTGTAAGTCACATGTAAGGATTTTTTGGAAACCAAAAAATGGTGGTATGAAACTAGTACATTTGGGATGACTATGGTATAAATATTAATGATGGGTTATTTTATTATTATTATAAGGAGTATATATATTAGAGGAGTTTCCCCATTTTATGAAGATTAATCTAGTTGATAGGTCATATTTTTGGCACATAAGAAACTCAATATTATGTGAATTTATGAAAAGTCAAACAAAGGTTCCTTTTGGAGTTGAATAAACTCATTATAAATAGTCATTAATTGTTTTAAATGATTCAAATATATAATAAATGAAATATTCTTGCGAAGAAAAAGATATTCAATAAGGGTTAAAACACCCTAACTATTGCACCACTGTGTAATGAACATATTCTTTTAGAGAAATATTATAACACATGATCTCTCTGAATTTTGTCTAAACCATTTGTTTTTGTGAGTATAACGTTACATTATCTATAGTTTTACCTCATAAAACATTGAATTGGTGATTATATGTTTTATGGTTTCATGAATTTGTAAAAAGGGTGGTAATATATCAAGGGATGGGAAAAGTTTTATGTGAATGTAGCGCCTAATGTCATTATAAACTATCTCATAGAGAGGTGACAATAGATTTAATGTCACAGTTCATTGAAATATGGAGGATATCTGAAAGTGTTTCTGGTCCTAGGATAATAAATCCAAGAATAAATATGTATCCTTGAGTAGGAGGGATAAAATCATACAAATTACATAAAAATATATATCCCACATAGATATAGATTATATATAGGAACGGGGAATTTTCCTATTATGGTGAGAATTCAAATCGATAGTGGATCCTTGACTAATCACATAATAGAATTCTCCATAGAAGTGTCCTTATGAAAATGTAGGGATGTAAAGGAACTATTTTATTATTTAAAGAGATGGTAATTTTATCCCGACACTTGTTTTTGAAGGTACCCTATATTAGGCATCCTCTGATGGTTCTAACCTCGCATAATGGAATTGGGTTAGATAGAACAAACTAATATAATAAGTTAAAGATCATTCATGGTAGACAATATTTGTGTAGTTTAAATTAATGTGACAAATACTTTCTTGTGGGGGGGGGGAGGGGGGGTTTAAATATATCCCATTTGAAAAATTATATGGCTTCATCTCAGTGTAGAACATGTGAATGAAATCCTAATGTGAAGGAAATGGTCTAAGAACTATGTCAAAGTGAGGTATAGATTTGGATTCCTAGATAGGCCTAAGATAAGTGATAAAGGATTAACTATATATTTTAACATAGAAAGAATAAATCCACCATATTTTTTATGAAGGATAACTCTTTCAATGATCTAGCTCGATCATAGTAAAAGGGTATTTTTACCTTTTAGTTGATCTAGAAACAAACTAAAGATTGTTATATGGACCTAGATATCATGTAATATAAATTGACCTAATAAAAAAAATATAACTTTTAGTTTTTTGATATAGTGGATTTAATTTTATGTAGTTTAACATAATATGACAAGGAACCAATCTATGTAGATTAACATCTTCCACTAGGGATAAAAGTTATATGGGTGAAGTTTTTCATTGGAAAAATTAGAAGCTGTGAAAAAAATGTTTCGTGGGAATTAATATATAGATATAACCAATGTTTAAGGAAAATGGTTCTTAAAGTGTTGTAAAAACATTCCCAGTATTAAGATTAAATATCTGAGAATCAGTTTGTATCTTGTAAGAATAGGAATATTAACACATGTAATTATTATGAGATGATATTTATTTAAAGATCTATCTCATGTATAGGGGAAGAGGTATGAAATATAGTGTGTGAACTATTTTAAAAATAATAAATGAAACCTGAATTAATGAGAGATATAAATTAAAAACATGACATAAAAATTGGAATATAATTTGAGAATGGTCTTAGGGTAAAAGATCTAGGCCTCACTATGTATCCTCAGGTAGTAGGAATAATGCCTCGTGCAGTTATTTAAAAATGTTCTTATATAGACCAAAATTTTTCATATGGGAATGGTATTGTTTTAGCATAGGTCCATGGAAAATTGGACCATAAGAAATATACTCCTATGTATATATGATTCATATATAAGGGAGTCAGGTCCCACCAGATAAACCTATCTAGGTTGTTTAAGTTCATGCATGATGGACCTTGGGTAGTATTGTTTTATGTCACGTGGTCAGGATTTTGTTTCTAGATTAGAGCATAGTGTATCTCAATTATGAAAATTAGATAAATTTTCCAAGAATTATAATATCACTTATGTCATTATTGGTGCGCTAATAAAGAGGTTATTAGAATATTACATGCATAATACTAAATCACATGTCAAGGTAATGTCAATCACATTACATATAGTTTAACATATTATCATGGGGATATTGTCAAACTGGTTAATTTAATGTTACTGGGAAGTCTGTGGTATACAGGTTAATTTAATTCTTACAGAATGAAATTTCATAAAGTTTAACATCTTTTGAATAAAACATTTTACATGTAGTTTTACATTGTGAGACTAGGAATAAATTGTCCATATTTTAAAGTCATATAGTAGGGATGTTAACTAAAACTAACATGAAAGTATGTTAAAAAATTCTTGAGTAACCATGCATTGGTTTATATAATGATTCTTTCATTACCTTTTATGATCAATTAATATGCTCTATTTGAGTAGAATTTGTGTATAGTGTTAGGTTACCCCCATATTAGTTCACACTTTAAAAGATCCTTCCTTAATATCAATAGAGTTCTGAGAACCAATACCATCTCTCCTTGGAGTAATGATAATAGGTTAACATTCTTATAGAAATATCATGTAACTAGATTTTAATAGACCTTTTGGTTGAGTATAATCTTTAATATTTTCTAATCGATTCATTTCAAATCATCCAATATCTTTTGAGACATTTCATTGTCAGAAAACTGGTTTTAGATAGTTATTTAGAGATAGTGTATTTGGAATTATATAGGTAAGACTGCCTCTATATTATATACATGTGATTTTGGGTTCACTAATAAAGAAATATGAGTTTTGGTGTGATAAGATCCCAAAACATACAATAGTTTATCTATCCTAGATTTTTTTTCTTCACACACTATCTTCTAGAGAATGTAAGAAATTGTATTTTGAAAACCTATTTATATCCATTAGTTATTGTATGGGAACATGATGAGTAGTTGGACTAAATATTATATTACTGAAACAACTCTTTCAAATCAGAAGAGAGAACATTGGTTCTATAATCCATCAATATTGTGTAAGGGATCGTAGTTTTTTTAACGATGTTTGACTTTACGAATTTAATGGTAGAATTCATCTCAACTTCTTTAAGGGATATTTCCTCAATTTACTTAGATAAGAAGTTGGTGGTAATAAGGATGTACTTGAACTTTTTGACTATAGCCGGGGGATATGGCCCCATGACATCTATCACACAAATGAATAATTAATAAGAATATATAGTGGTATAAAACAACTTGGGGGTAGATAAATCATTTTTTCTTATGTCTTACTAGAATTTCATTTTCTAGTGAACTCCATTCAATATTTTTTCATCGATGGAAACAAGAATCCAAGACTCATGATCTTATGATATTGTTTGGTACCTAAATGGTAATCACTATAAGGGGCTACATAGAATTTTGGTATAATAGATAGGGTTTCTACCCCTTTAATTAATTTGAGTAGAATTACATCAAAGAATCATTTATAATGAAATTTAGAAGAATTTAATCCATCATTAAGATGGATTTACTACTAACTGTAGGATGTGCTATTTCTTGGCTTGGTATGATGGAAGAATTATTCCTTGGAGATAGTCCTAGATACATCCATCCAATAAAAATATCATTTGTATAGGATATTAATCCCCCTTTATCAGGGGTGTTATTGATATCATTAAGTTCATTTATTGTATTACATGTGAATGGAGACACAAAAATGCGGTGTGTAATGATGATAATTATTCAATCCTGGTCTAAATCTTCTAAAGGCATGGATGAAATATATAATCCATTGGAATAATTATTATTTGATTGCATAATGTGATGCAATGTTGGATTATTGGGGAATTTATCCATCAAACCTAATATGTGATCAAGTAGGTGAATCGATTCTTCTTTCTTAATGGTGTATTCACTATTAATTTTCTTTATTACAAGTTCTAAATCTGCATTTACATTTATTAAAAATAAAAGTATTTATAGGGATAATTCCATGAATAAAATTATGGGTTTTATTCTGCTTTATTTTAGGTCTATCCTTCAAAAAATAATAATCAATGCGGAAATGATTCATTTTTCAGATAAATGAGAATAATTCTCAAGACCACTCTATTGAGTTTTGTGTTTTTTATTCTTCATTGTATTTATATTCTATTATTGATATTAAAATATATATCCTATGTCTAGGTGGTACCATAAATAGATTAAACCTCTTCATCAAATAGTTACATATTCACTATTTTTATTTCTAATTTCATAGGTTCTCTAATAATTTTTTCCAATTCTTTCCCTTTGACTGCATTTTGTGATATGAATTAGATAAAAAAATACCATAAGATTACCATCAACATAACCAAATGTTTAGTTTTCATAAGATTATTGAGGATGAATTTGAGCATCTTAATATAAGAGAGTGAGTGTATCCCATGGCTCTATAGGTAGTTCCTTGGATTTTAAAATGTGAATATTAGTGCATTGAATTTTTTTTCCTTGTCATAATATCAATTCTTCATGTTTATAATTTTATTACTTAGAGAGTAGAGATTTCCCTCTTTCCTGGTTTTTTTATTTTGAGAAAAAAGTCATCAAGTGATAGTTCTAAGGTTTCCACATACAAAATGAGTGGTGTTACTTCTTTGGGAGACAATAATACCTATGTAATATAGATATATTACATCAAATTGTTGAACTATTCTTTATAATATTCATCCTGTCGATAGGTGACTCTTTTATTCTTCATATTTTTGAAATGTATACACTTTCATGTAAGTTATTAAATTAATCATTTAATATATGTGAGGAATTCCTGGTCCTTCATAATTAATTGATATTTTAATGAGGTTGCATATAAATGATCTCCTTATCCTTATCAGTGTTGATCTCAATGTTGCAATGACATCAAACAAGGACAAGAAGTTAAGAGAATTTTCATGGATTAAAATTCAGGTAGAGTTTTTCTGGATTTTTGAAAATATTATCATTATTGGAAATATTTCCTCGGTTCTATTGAGATTTTAACACCAAATAACCAGTGAATCATTCCATGGTTTCCTTCAAGAATGGATTGAATATATGTTGCATGTAATGTAAATATTTTTCTCCAGAATTATTTATATAAAGGGATTTACTTTATGGAAATATACCTATTGAGGTAACCAAAAGTTATTGGCCTCCTCATCTTCAAAGACCATCTATATATGATTATATATAGAGTAACCATAGAAAAAAAAGATAGCGTGAAAACCATCAGTTATATAGATCAAATGTTTTGTGACTGGGAATAAGAAACCATCCTTTATATAGTACTAATTGAGATCCCTAATGTAGATGAAAACAAAAATATTCACATTAATATTATTTATGATTATTATATCAGTGATCCATTTAAGGTATTGAACCTCTTGAAGTTTGATTTAATGTGCTCATAAACTTTAGATTCAACCCTGATCGTATGTGTTAAAGGAATTCTCCTACCTTCTTTCTTATAGCCATGGAAATTCTCATAAAAAAGAAAATTATGGGTGGAAACATGATGATCATGTTTAAGAATTTCTATGTAATTACAAGGTAATATGTATCAATGATTCTTTAATAAGGAAATTTATGTATCTTATTCTATGGGATACATGGTATTACTAATTAATTTAGGTTGGGGGTCTTCTTTTATACCAAGACTCAGTTGTGTAATATTTTCAATGTTTATAGATACATTCTAAAAATAGTGGAGGTACATCTCTGATATCTTCATCCTTATCTTATTATACCTCAGTTTTAGTATATGTTGAAGATAATGGAATTTTTTTGGAATTAGATTGAAATTTGGGAGAATATTAAACTTATATGAATGATAACGAGGTGTCTCTATACTTTGAGGGTGATAATGCATAAGCATCACTGTATAGGGATTTCTAAATATGTTTTCCTACCTATATCATGTAATTAGAGGAATAAAATTTATTCCATCATAATATTTAGAATATTATATGAATTTATTTTCAGTCCCTAGTGATTATGTTTAGGTATTATTCTATCCTAATGATAATGCAAGGATCTACTTAGTTGTTAGAGACAAATATAGACCATATTTACCCGAGGCATTACCATCACTTCCAGGATCACATTCTTCTTTCTCATGATTGGATTCATCCATCATGGATAATATCATGAATATAGAATAAAACATTCCAAAACCTCATGACTACCTCTTTCTCTAGAGTTTTAGGTATGGATATTCAAAGATCCCTGAATTTGTATCTAGAGATTGGTTAGAGTATACTCTAATGAAATGTTCTTAAAATAAATATTATTTCCCTTAGGGGGAATATTTTCCTTTTTATTTTCCAATTGGGATTTTTAACAGGGGAATTTTCATAACACATTTATGATATAAAGGTAATTATAATATTTAAACATTCAAATGAGATTCACATGAGCTAATTACATTCTAAATTTAGGTTAATTGCATAAATTTTATTTATAGGCCACATGTAGTCTAAAACAAATTATTTTAATGTGTTGATATGATTAGTGACCCTAGTAGTGTTATCTATCCTAAGTTTCATCCCCTCCCTTTAGATGAAAATTTATTTTATGTATTGGGATTCAAGCGAGTCTAATGGGATGTTTTCACCATACTAAACTAAAAAATTTCTATCAAAAGATTACTTGAGGAACTAAAGGTATGATGAAGGAACCACAACATATGAATGAATATATAGTTTTTTGAAACAGGAATTAATGGTTGTATCCTAATAAACTATCATAAATTCATAACTGGAGACAAGGTCTCAATACTAGGATCTAAGACTGATTCAACCGTGAGTCCTCTACTTTTTCTTGTTATGTTCTTGGGTTATCTTGTTGGAAGGAAAGAAATTAGCTTCACAATATCCCAGTATTAAATGATTTCAAAAAAATATTATATTAATTATATCACTATTTCCAATGAGATCTTGATAGATAAAAATGTCATCCATATTTTTAGATATGTACAATGGATTGATATTCCTTTGTATGTTAGTCCTCCTTTACTGTTTTGTGGATGATGTGACTATGTGTAATTTGGAAGATTTTGACTTTGCATGAAACACTTTAGTAGAATCTACATTTTCTTCAAACTCATGAGGTATTAAAATGGAATTAATGAGTTATTCCCAAAGAGACTTTGATATATGAAGGGAATATTATATCGAGATCTTAGTCATAATAATGGAAATTTTATTTACAATTTAATACTTATAAAAGGGACTCCTATGCTTACCACTTTGAGGATAATCCTTGGATTAAGTCATATAAGTTGTAACTTCCTATGGTGGTGGTTGTTTTCATATTCTAGAGTTTGGGGGAATTTTTTATCTACAACTTTGGTTGAGCTTTTTTCCATGAATTTTGGTGTTGACCAAGCAAGTGCTTGTTTCTTAAATCGATGATCCAATATAATTGGGACTGAACAAACCTTTGTTGATTCAAAAGTTTATTAGTGATCTTACTAATCCCATAAAATTTTCTTTATTCAGGTATCCATATCATATTTTGATTTAATAGATATATGTACTGAATGTAAATATTCATTTTGAACTCATCTTCATCAACCCATTGGCCTCTGTTAACTCCCCCCATTCTCACTAATTGTTGGAGGGTAACTCATTTTTCATATATATTATTCTTCAGAGAAGGGGTTTTCCCAATGAATCACATTAATAAAGTTTTATTTGAATTCATCATCCAAAAAATAATTATGTTTGTATGTGAGATTCCCATTTCCTCATTTGTTGGGATAATTATTATCTTACTAATTTTTTGGAAAGAAACATTAGATTGTGTAGATAATCTTAGAAATTGACATGGGTTTTTCTTCTTATGCCTTAATCTTGATATTCCAGTTGAAAGAGTTATTATCACACCATCACTTAGAGGACTTTGGTGCTAAATATGTCACCTCAACTATCACAGAGGGAACCAGGGTCACAACTGATTGATTCAGTCACACCTTGAGGATAATTTGAACCTCGATGATTGAAATTACGGTTATCCAGTCATCAAATTTTTTTTACAACATTTATTAAAACCTCATTCCTGTATCATTCCTCTTCTGTTTGGATGAAAAAAATACAAGTCACTTGTTTTAGTGGTTTTCCTAACTTGACTTATCCAGAATCATAAATATTCTGAAGGATGTATTTAAACCTAAATAACTCTTGTATAGTGTTCCCTAATATCTAGTGGTATGGTAAATAATAAGAGAATCCATTGAGGAAAATTTCATGAGGCTTTTTAGCTTCTAGTAATTTGAGTATATTATTCTCCATAGTCATTATTAAGTAACTTGTACTATAATCCTTAATGAAAGAATACTCTTTATTCATATGATCTTCAAATGGTGGAATCCACCTCTCCTTTCTTCCCTCTTATCAATGATTTAATTGTTCTTACTTTCATTCAAGGGGAGGCATGATGTTATATTGAATGAGTTTAATAACTAGAGTTAGTGTTAGATATAAATTAAGAATAATAGTTACTATTTATACTTTTCTAAAAAACTTTCTTTAAACTACTAGTTTATATGATATTTAACATTTGAGAACTGAATAGAATATTCCCATATTTGGGAAACTGTGGTGAACTCTTGAAATCCTATGGGGTATTGTAGTGGGATCAATAATGTTTTAAACTAATCCTTGATATTTTCAATGATCATATAAAATACCTGATCTTAGGGGAGTTTCATGTTACATAAATAGGTCAAACATTTCCATCTAAAAATCAAATCCCAGACCCTCTCATTATAGCAGTACTTATAATTTGAGTGATCAAGAATTGTATTCTTTATCAGTGTTGAGATTAATTGATAGAGATATTATTGACTAAGGTATTATTATCCTAAAAATAATATAGAAGGTATGTTACTATACCAAAAATATTGTTCCTTATAGAGTTTTTGTGAAACATATAAGGTTTACTATTATTTTTTCTTGAGCATTCCCATCCTAGGTCTATATTAAAACAAAAAAAAATCATAAAACTCTGCTCTAGATCTCGAATTCCATTAAATACTAGAAAAGTAGGATTTTCAAAATTAGGTAGAGAGGGTTACATCCACCAATTTAGGATATGACATCTTTTATTTTTGTAATGGTTCATGTCCCCTCATATTGAATCCATTAAATTTACTAGCGATTCGATGGTGTCAATAAGATATGGAGAGATGGTTAGTTGAAAATATATTTGAGTACAGGAGGTGGGAAGAGCATAATATGGTCAAAAGGACTGTGTTTGTGGTTAATGATTAGTATGAGTTAGATGAGGGTAGCTCACCTAACATGGTTCCAGATTCCACCCCAGTGGAGAGAACTCCTTATATGCCTCGATCATCAGGTTTAGATACTTCGATTTTATGAATCCCAAATTGGTCAGATAATCAAATTCTATTTGTTTATATAATTTTCTTATTATTGAGGAATATTATATATAGGAGAATCACGAGTCTCTATTTAGAAGTTATAATTATTGGGGTAATTTACCTTGTCTAATTTACCATTGAGTCTCTTTGGATCCTTTATATCTTCTTCATATTTGTAAAATGTCACAACCCGACCCTACCCAGGCTCGAGATGCAACTACCCCAAGCCTTCCTTCATAGGCCAGGGGCTAGCGACAAGAACCGAAGGATAAACAACTTTGGGAGGCCTTTTCCTGAGTACCTGTACAACACACATGCATCCCACTCAATAAAGAAGTGCAGAGTAAAAAAGAAAAGTAATGTACCATCTACAATAAATAAACCTAAAAGTGCATCGACCTTTAAACAGTATAAAGAAAGTGCTGAAGCTAAACTGAAAAGAAAAGGTGAAAAAACACGCGCCAAACCAGTATAGTGCCACAACCCGGCAACAGGTAAACAAAGTAAAATAGCTGGGAGAGTCCCACACCTGGAACCCGACTACGACCACCGCATGCGGTCCAAGCTCCCGAACTCCTAAGCTACTCTGATGTCATGACCAACCTGTCTGTCGTCTGCAAGGTCACACCATGTTTGGGAAAATCCCAAGTAGGGGTGAGTATGAAAATACTCAGTAGGGTGCCCCAAAGTCTCTAGGGAGCAACAAAGGAGGTATTGAAGAGGTGAGAAGTAGATCAAATAGGGAAAACTAAATAAGTACAACAGAGAGTGAAGTAAAGAGTACAATAGAGTAACAGCTCAACCCAATAAGAGAAAGGAAGTAGAATCGTCCAAATATAGAGAGCTAGAAGCGGTGAGAAGATGAAATTATCGTCGAGTCTTCGCTACCTAGCAGGAGAGTAGACTAATCCAACCACGAGAAGCTAGACACGGAAAACACATGGCATACCCCGCGCGTCTTCGCCTCTCATGGAAGGAGAGTAACCAAAACCTAAGGAGTGGGTACTGGAACAAGGTATTCATATATATATTCTCTGCCCAGAAACACGAACAAGATCGTAAGGGGATCTCCATCACGTAGCTTAGCCCAGAAAGTGAGTAGCCAATAGTCTCAGAAGTAAACACCATCGATGCCCAATATCCCACACGTTTTCCCCGAACTGCAAGCCAAGGGGCTCAAATCACCGCACCTTGACACTATCCTCTTTGGGAGGCACTTAATCACCCGCACAATTTTAGGTCATGTCACAAGGACGCGTCTTGGTGGGGAAAGTGCCCCTTGTAATTATGAGTTCTGGGGAAAGACAAACCACAACTCATCATCGTCACACAGTCGAGAGGTCTTCTCTAAGTCAAAGTTTTCACTTCACTGACCCATACAATCCAAGGGTCCCGCTCTGTTAGTCACAGATAAAAGCCACCGACTAGCCAAGTAGAAAGGAATGAGTCTTAAAGGAGTCATCGGGTAACCCACTGCTCAGCCCCACAAGAGGGTAAACCCTAAGAGGTCATCGGGTAACCCACTTCCCATTATCTGTTGGAGGGTAAACCCCAAGAGGTCATCGGGTTACCCATTGCCCAGTCTCTGCTGGAGGGTAGACCCTAAGAGGTCGACAGAAAACCCACTGCCCAACCCTGCTGGAGGGTAGACCTAGAAGAAGATGACAGGTGACCCACTGCCCAGCCTTGCTGGAGGGTAGAGCTGGAAGAAGTCGACATGAGACCCACTGCCCAGCCCTGCTCGAGGGTAGACCTGGAAGAAGTCGATAGGCAACCCACTGCCCAACACTGCTGGAGGGTAAACCTCGAAGAAGTTGAAAGGCAACCCACTGCCCAGCCCTGCTGGAGGGTAGACCTGGAAGAAGTCGACAGGAAACCCACTGCCGAGCCCTGCTAGAGGGTAAACCCTAAAGAGTCATCGAGGGACCCACTGCCCAACACTACTAGAGGGTAGACCCAGAATTGGTCCGATAACTCAGCACTACAACTGACATCACAGTGTGTTATCAACATCTCTACCGTACGTTGGTGCAGAGTACGTCCAAAGAAGCCTCCGACCAATGCCTTTTCATATTTCCACATTTAATAAGATCATGTAAGAGGCTCCGGTTGCCTGAACAGATTACACCGTTTTAATCCTCATGGAAAAAATGAGAGATAGACTACTTACTCACTGGAAACGGGCTCCCGATGAAAATGTTACTCGACGCCTCTTTACGCCCATACGACGTCTCATGGGGCCCACACCTCAGTCCTGAAAGATGTATGGTGAACTACTCCACCGCGATACTCTCGGAAAAGACCGCTAAATAAACTATTCATATGCCCTAAACAAATGCCTAATGAAAAAGTCATAGTATGCTGCACTCAGCTTAAGAGACAGCCCGGGGGGCCCACACCTCAATTCTAGCTTCAATTCTTGAAACCACCCCAATCAAAGTCGCCTCGATTCCAGGGTCACAATGCCATTGACGGTGCCTAAAACAGAATCTGGATGCAGAAGCTGCAACTCCCCGCGTTATACGCAAATGGGCCCCTGTGGGGCCCACACCTCGAGCCCGAATTTTGGTAGTCGGATTGTGCCGTCGCAGTCCCCTTGGAAAAACACTTAGAAACGAGTGCTCATTCACCCTAAATGGATGTCGGGTGTAAAGGTTGTGTTTCACCATAAAACGTGCGAACAAGGACCCAAGCAACGAAACCAACCCGAAAAGGTTTCAAACCAACTTTGGAAGTACCGGCTCAGCTTCAGGGCCACAGTGCCTCTGACAGCGCATGAAACAGACGTCCGGATCATGAACCACATCCAACGCAACTTTAATATCAATTATTATTATTAAAGTAAAACATTTCAGGGAACCCATCTTCGGGTGTAGAACCAAAAATACCCCAAAATATACTTCAAAAGTACGTCTTGTTAACACAAACCTACAACTATAGACGACTTGTCAATTAGACGCACCGTTTAGGAAATACAGCCCCTTGAATGCAAGGGGCCCAACTGGGCCGATCCACCTCGGCCGGCCCAGTCCGGACCACCGGCCCACAGACCAACCGCGGGTCTGGTCCAGTTCGCTGAGGCCCACTGGTCACGGCCCGCCCAAGAGCACCGAACCCGACCAGGACCAGTTTTCTCCACATAGACCAGCCAACTGGCCGGTCTTCCTTGTTGCGCAGCAGGACCCGCATACCGTGGGTCCTTTTCCGCAGTTTCCTCCACCGAGGTCAACTCCACGGGGGCCTCCTCCTTTGACCGCGACAGGCCGACTCACCTCAGCAGCACACTATCATGCCTCACCGCGGCCTGCGCCGCCCAGCAGCATCGCCCCGGTGCTCCCCTGTGACACCCGCTGCGCCTGCCGCCTGGAACCGCATACCCTTCTCTGGCCTTGACTTCCCGCTGAGCCACACACCTTGCCACCACCTCGTCATCCAGGCCGCTCAGACTCCCTCTGAGCTCCACCGCCCTGATACACCGTGCCTTCGCCGCAGCCGCCTCGGCTTCTCCGACGGACTCCACCGGCTCGACCGCACCTGCTACCTGACGGTCCCTCGCGACGCCATTCCGTAAGCTCCCCTCTACTCCTCTGCCGGACTCCTCCGCCGCGCCACCCCAAACTCTGGCCACCGTCCTTACCGGAGCTGAAACTCCCGACATCCACCTCCACCACTCTGGTGGCCCGATTCCAAAACCAAAAGAAGATTCGGGATCCTCGGGGCGAGGCCTTCGCAATGCCTACCTCTGATCAATGATCCGATGGCCGGTTGACACATCTGAAAATTATGGTGGGTATTCGCGAATAACGGAATAAAGAACGGGGTTCCAAACATAGATCGATGGCCGTGTTTGTGTAGCCATCTATGATTTTGTAAATTAAAGACGGAAAAAATCGTGAAACCGACAAATGAAGTGGAAATTGAATCAGATCTAAAAAACAAAAGTGATCCTACCTCTATTCTGATGTGCGTCATAGGTGACGCGTCCGGAAGGGTCCACCTTCGAACTGCCGAAGTTTTGACGAAGATCGCTCTTTGATCCGGTGAATAACGATGAAGAACATCTAGGTAGATAGAGAGAGAGGGAGGGAGGGAGGGAGAGAGAGAGAGAGAGAGAGAGAGAGAAGGAAATGGGACTTCCCTCAACACTTAGTGAATTTATAAAAATTCACTAAAACTCTCCCAACGGGCGCAGATTCTGAAATCTCTGCACCCGCATATTTTATCTCACGCCTAGGAAAAAAGCCCCATTTCGAACTCAACAGAAGTCTCAGATTTCAATTCCAAGACTTCATTTGAATGTCATTAAAAAATAATGCCAGTGATAAAAATCACTAAGTGGGTATTTCAAAATGACCATTTTTCCCCTGGGTGACATTTTTCACAAAAGGCCTGAGCCCGGAAAATTTTACCCCTCCTAGTGTAAACGGCAGGCTCCGCACTCAACGGTGCCATCAGTTTTTCCATCCGAGAAACCGTTTAGGAATTAATCGGGTTTGAGCTATTAAATGAATAATTTAATTTAATTTATCCATTTAACACACCGCTAACGAGCGAGGGGTCTGAACATCCCGCACTTACTCATTTTATGTCGCACCTAGGGTAAACATCGTGTTTCAGACCCAACTGTGGTCTTGGATTTCTGATCCGATCAACTGTCTAAGAGATATCACATTTTCTTTATTTATCCACCCATGTGTAACATAAAAAAACATAATATATTTATAAAATTAATTCTGGGAACACCGGGACTTGGAATTACATGCCGTCTGAACACCCTGCTTTGTAATAACATCAAGAATATTCCATAGTCTTTTATAGAAAAAACCGTGTTCTTACATCATTCTCAAATTCAAGATTTTCGTCCCTGAAAAGAAAAACCAAGGAACAACTTAGGGTACTAAGCCCACACCTGGCAATCCCATACACATAAGAACTCTTGCACAGTCCCGCATCACCGCACACAAACCAAAGGATTTGATCCATTCACGTGAGGTCTTCCCTCGCTGATGACGTGCATAGAAGCATGAAAATTTCTTCTCAGGTGAGTCACATGGGAGATTATATACACCCAAACCAGCCTTTGGATTTAGGGATAGGCGGTAAGCAACCTCGCCATCCCTTCACACGACCACCAATGGACCAAAGGCCCTCAGGGGCAGCTCACCTCCTTGGCCGAAACCCTATGTCACACGCCACGACTGGAATCACTGTTTAGACCTGGGACAAAGCCCGGTGATTCCCTCCTTCATAATATCCATATGGTGAATCACCCAAGGATATCTAGTCACGCAAGATTTCACAGTCGATGTCCCACAACCAGGATTCTCTTACACGCCCGAAAGGAGAAGGAGTCGTCACCATCAAATAAAGAGAAAGGTTCCAAACCTTCTATTCTACTAACACGGGGTTACACTGACGCCCCACGTCACCCTGGTAACAACTCAAGAAAGGATATGGGAGAAAAGCATTTCACACATAGAGTCTAGAAATTCTACTTCAAAGAGTAGAAGAGCTGTAAAGCGTACCTCTTATCACCTCATGCTCTGCAGGATCGTAGACATCCAAAGCTCGCAGCTATCTGTGGTCCCAACTGTTAGCTCTTGGAGCCTCTCATGGACCACCTATTAGTGATGGGAAGTTCTCATAATGTCATCCCCCACTTCCATCTGCTCCCGTTTCTCTTCTAGAACCACCTCTCTGGGTACCACTCCGATCATAGCACTGCCTCTATCGTGGTGGTTCACCCTCTGCCTGCCCGATATTCGTAGCATGCCTGGTCAGCAGTCTCGTACCAGGTGACCTCGCTCATCGCAAGCATAACACTGAAACTCTCCGGGTTTCACTAGTGCCCTCTGGCGCCACTATGGTGTACGACCACGCCCCTGAATCCAGTTACCGGAAAGCCACCTGCGTCGAGGCTCTTTCAGCCGACGCTCGCTAGCTGTGGCAGACGTCTCGGCTCTGTCGAGCTTGTTTCCACCACCAATTATAGAACGTGAGAGGAATATCTCTATCACCAGTGCCTGCTCTTGAACCCTGTCATAATTTGGAATGCCCAAGCGTACTATGATAGCACGCATCTCTCTGCAGAGACCATGCTCGAACTTCCGTGCCCGGAAGCTGCCTTCAGGGACCAAGTTCGGTTAAAAAAAACATGCATGGTCCGTGAATCTAGTAACTTACTCTGTCAACATCATCCCTCCCTGCTAAAACTGTAGGTTCTCTGGAATCTGAACAGAGCGTATGCAGGAGGGGTAAAAATCTTCACGAAATAGCAGGTGAAAGTTGCCCCACGAAAGTGATGACTCATTGAGTAACTGAGTCACTGGACTCCACCAACCCCCAGATATTCTATGGAAAAGGCTGGCGGAAAAAGCCACTATAAGATCTGTTGGCATCTGCACAAGCCTAAAAAGGTGAACCACTGTCCCAAGCCAAAAATCTGCTACCTAAGGGTCTGTCTCACCACTGGACCTTAGCGGTCTCTATCGCTGGAACTCATGGAGCGCGCTCAACTTGCGCTCAAGATCGGTCTGCTCTACTGGAGCTATCTGCTTCTCACCAGGTGGGGGTTCTGCTACCGTCCCACCCGGAGAAAGGGGCTCAGGTGATGGGTTCTGGACTGAGGCCTCGTCACTCACATGGTCATCCTCATGAACCAAAGATGGTATCCGAATGGCTATCTTCACGGAGAAATCCTGAATATTATCAAGGTGTGCCACGATCAGATGAGTATATATGTATATAACAGAAACAACAATGGGGATTTGACTCCAGAAGGATAGTCAAGACTCAATCCTATGTGATTCACAAACCAATTCCCTGCAACGATTATCTCAGCATGCCGACTCGACAAGTGGGTTATCTGGGTCCTGGTGAATGGATACATCGACTGTCGTACCATCACTGGACACACTGGCCTGAGAGCTGCTCTCGAGACATGTTGACACCGTTTCCCTAAAGCCCAACCAAATTATTTTTTAGGGATGTCTGAACAACATCCCAAGGAATGAACCACCTCTGATACCACTTTGTCACGACCCGAGCCTACCCGGGCACGACCCGCAACTACCCCAAGCCCTCTTCCATAGGCCAAGGGCTAGCGAAAAGTGATGAAGACTAAAAAACTCAGGGAGGGCTTTTCCTGAGTACCTATACACACACACGCAACCCACTAAATGAAGAAGTGAAGAGCAAAAAGAAAAGTAACACACCATATGCTATAAATAAACCACAAAGTGAATCGACCTATAAACAGTAGAAAGAAAGTGCTGAAGGTAAACTGAAAAGAAATGGGGAAAAAACACGCGTCCAACCAGTATATTACCAAAACCCAGCAACATGTAAACAAAGTAAAACAACTGGGAGATTCCCACACCTAGAACTTGACTACGACCACCGCACGCGGTCCAAGCTCCCAAACTCTTAAGCTCCTCTGACATCACGACCAACCTGTACGTCGTCTGCAAGGTCACACCAAGTGCTGGAAAATCCCAAGCAGGGGTGAGTATTAAAATAATCAGTAGGGTGCCCCGAATGCTTGAGGGAGAAACAAAGGAGGTACTGAAGAAGTGAGAAGTAGATCAAAAAAGGAAAATTATAGAAGTACAATAGGGAGTGCAGTAAAGGGTACAATAGAGTAACAACTCAACCCAACAAGATAAAGGAAGTAGACTCATCCAAACACAAGGAGCTAGAAGTGGTGATAAGATGAAATTCTAATAGAGTCTTCACTACCTAGAAAGAGAGTAGACTCGTCCAACCACGAGAAGCTAGACACGGAAAGCACGTGGCATACCCCGCGTGTCTTCGCCTTTCCTGGAAGGAGAGTAACCAAAACCCAAGGAGTGGGTACTGGAACAAGGTATACATATAGCATCCCGTCTTTTTATAACATAACTTTTCATTCCATTACACGGAACTGAGGATCTTTAAGGTTTAGTGTCTTGGAAACAAGGGACATAAAACATGAAAAAAAACATTCTTCTTAAACACTTGAAAGGCTTCTCCTCATGTTCACCCTAGGCTCATTACTGCATCTCATAACCTGGGGACATACATCAAAAGGAAGGGTGAGCAGAAGGCCCATCAAGGGAAACAAGTGAAACATTTTACATATGAACTTGAGATACATCAATAAAGTCATGAAAAGAACTTTAATGCATGAAAATGAAATCATGAGGCATATCATAATAAAAATAAAACTTTTTCATAACTTGAAGATGTGGCTACATCATTTAACATAGACAATCATGAACATATCACCAAGGTCCATCCCCAAGGTGTCATTTGAAAATTACCAAGGTTATTCACCAAGGTATCGTGAAAATTGTAATCTCTAGTGGTTACATCATTACCCAATGCATTGGAGCGCTATCAGGGCACACCCTTAAATTTGTCTTTATTATCATGTGAGCCACATATATCATCATCAAACATTTCATAAATAACCCACATAGCATAAAATAAATGGGTTTCATTTCATAATCAAAACGTTTTAAAAACTGCTTTAAAGACATGATCTTTACGTCACTTTAAAACCCACAGAAAAGGAAGGTGGGTCTCACGTATGTAAATCCCAGAATTTAAAATAGAACATTTTGGTATATATGTGAATACCCCTTTAGAATAAAGAGCTTTGAGTATTCACTTAATAATATAAAAGAACTTTAGAAAAAGAGAGAGACATTTTGAGATGGAAATTCTGCAGCATAACAGCTATGTTATGAGGTTTTAGAAGACATTAAAAAGAGAGGGAAAATGAGTCAAACATTCATAAATGACCCATAAAACAGTATATGGACAGAATAAGAAGGATACATGATCACGGTAATGAAATTTCAAGGACATACCATTTGAAATGAAAAACATGGAAGGAAGAAAAAAAATTAGATTTCTCTTATGAAAGTTCGACAGCCTAACGGCGTTACTTAAACTTCAACAAAAACGATTTGAAAAGATAAAATAGGGTCTCTCATCATGTGAACATAAGAGTTCAGTATGATAGATATATAGATAATTCCCCAACATAACAAAATGAACTTGAAAGAATTGACATGAAAGTAGATCTTCAAAACGAGAAGGGTGAAGAACCACTTAAAAATTCGGCAGCCTAACAGCGCCACTTAAAACTTCAAAATACTGAATTGAAGAGATCAAATGGGGTCTCTCATCATATGAAAATAAGAGTCCAGTATGATAGATATAGAGATCATACCCCAATATAACAAAAAGGAACTTGAAATAATTCACATGAAAGTAGAACTTCAAAACGAGAAGGGTGAAGAACCACTTAAAAATTCAGCAGCCTAACGGCACCACTTAAAACATCAAAATACTGAATTGAAGAGATAAAATGGGGTCTCTCATAATATGATCATAAAAGATCAGTATGATAAATTTAGAGATCATGCCCCAACATAATACAAAGAAACATGAAAGACTTGAATGAAAATAGAACTTGAAAACGAGGAAGGTGAAAGAATCCCTTAAAAATTCGGCAGCCTAACGGCGCCACTTAAACATTCTTAAAACGAATTGATGAGAGCAAGGGGGGTATCTCATCATATGAAAATTAAATAGGCAGTAGGATGAATATAAAAGAACATCCTCCAACATAAGAACATGGAGTATAAAAGAAAAGACATAAAAGAGATTACTTGAAAAGAAAGAGAGAGGTCAGATCCCTTACCTTAAAATGTAACTCTTAAACCTCAAAGGTTGGGACCTTGAGGGCTTGGGGGAACCTTGGGAGGACTACTTGGGAGGTAATAAGACCAGAAATTCGTTGGGAATGAGTGGGGAGTCGAATGGATGAGAGGAGGGCTTGGTATTTATAGGGAAAGTGAGGGGACAAGGCATTAATGGCCAAGGGACACCTCACATGTGCTTTTCTCAAACCCATGTGCTCTCCCTTGTCATTTATCATGGAGTTAGGCCACATGGGGCCCCCAAAACAATAATTCATCACCCTTGGCCGGCCAACCCTCAAAATATCTCATGACATCATCATGACACCGTTATGATGTCATTACACATACCGAAACCCTAAAACTGTATTTATACTATTCACTGAAAATTCAACTTTCTCAGAAAAATCCCAAAATTTCACATTAACCAAATATCAATGCTCTGATTTCAAAAATGAAATCCATTTTATAAAAATAATTTTCTAAATATTTTTAATTTAATTTTTAAATAAAAACACTATTCATCGAAAATTCATTTTTTTCAGAAAAACCCCAAAAATTACCATAACATAATATCAATGCTCTGAGTTCAAAAATAAAGTCATTTTTATAAAAATAATTTTCTAATTATTTTTAATTAAATTTTTAATTAAAAAACACTATTCACCCGAAAAAACTAATACTTGAATAATAATTAATGAAACCGTTATTTAACTATTTTATTGAATCACATTACTTAATCAAGGTGCCTAGATTATTTTAAAACTTTCTTTAAGTGAGATTACTAATCCATTTGGTCATATTACTAATCCTAATCATAAAATCACTATTCATAATTTACTATTCATCAAAAATCAAGTTGATCTTATTAGACTCTAAATTTAGTACTGAACATAATTGCAGAAGACCATTTTTTGAAAATCATTACACATTTTCAATTATTTAGAGTTTACATAAACATATTTAAAATATCCTTTTTCTAAAATTCATCAAAAATATGCATACTATATTTATCCGGTCATTTCAAAATTCATAAACTTCATTATAAGAAGAAATCCCAATTTTTATTTAAAATAAGGATTACACAAGGTAGTTACGGTCTCGTTAAATAACCCCTTATAATACCAGCATAGGACCTAAGAGTAAGGTGTGCTAGGGTGATAGAAGCTTGGGGCGGCTCAGTCAACATTGCCCGAGTAGTAATTTCTATCAGTTTGAACTTCTCACGAAGGCGATTTCGTTCCAGCTTCACATGATGAAGTTCAGCTTGGATTTGATCCAGAGCAAAGCCCAGTGGTGCTACCTCCTTCCCAAGCTCTGTTAGATGGTCTTCGATTGGTCCAAGACTACTAGGTGAGGCCATCGAATATTCTTTCTATAATAATTAACCAAGATTACTTATATTTAGAGACAATAATCAAAACATTTTGTTCACAGCGGTCATATTGACCGATGGTTATATAATAGTCAAAACCCACTGATCTCATTTTAATTATAATCATGTTTATCAAATAAAACATTTTTGTTAAGTATAACAATAACACATAAAATTAGGAAACAAAATTTATTTAAAAACTTCGGGTCGTTACAATCTTCCCCCCTTAAGAAATTGCGTCCTCGCAATTTTAAAAAAAATTGGGTTTTGAAATTTCATTGAAAGTCCCACATCGGAAAAAGAGTTGGTGACGCCATTACTTTAAAATAAAGAAAAGGGAGTACAAAGGCCACCCGAGTTTACTCATACTGGGATTCCATGTAGGAAACATGGACATGGAGGAAAAAACAAAGGGTCACGTCCTAAAGGAGAGTGATAGAGAACATGATTAGGAGAAAGTTAACCATGAGAAAATCCCAAACTTATGATGTGTGTAAACGGTCTTTGATTACCTAGTAGGAAACGTAAACCAACAACATTTTTGTTTTACGTTTCTTTTCATAATTTTGAGGATTTCATTTACTACATAGAACAAAAACATAAGAAAATATACCTACCTTCAAGTAGAGTTTCATCCTTTAACAAGTCCCTACCAACACTAATCTTTTCTCCAAATGAAGACAATTCAAAAACACTTGGTCTCATAAATGCACAAGAATCATCTTCTATAGAATCACATAATTTACAAAAGATTAACTATCTATTTCTTCTATCTTTAAACATTATCCCAAAAACAGAAAGGTTAAGGTAAAACAACTCTTCAAAAAGAAAGAATCTCATAGGAATGGAAACAACTTTTAAATCATCAAAGTTCCATGGTACTACCCAAAGTTCATCATAGACCATTCCATAAATAACGTTCCTTAAAATTCCTCAAAACAAACCAAACTAAGATTGAAACCCAAATAAAATAAGGATTTGATAACATAGTCTTCCAAAACAACTTCATTGTTCATCTCCAGACAACATCAACCACTCCTAACATCTTATAAAAAGTATCTAACCTAAACATATTTTACCCAAGATAGGTTAGTCATTCCCATAAGTAACCTAAATTACTATAAGTTCACCTTAAATTCATCGATTCTTCAAAATATAAGTCAACCTTACTCCTCAATGAAAATACCGTAGTAATCTATTTACCTCGATCAAATATGGTTCCCAAAATAATGAACGTCTTCCAAAATAATAATCATATTTTAATCCCCTAATCATCCCTGTCATATTAATACGAAAATCATCGCATTTCCTATCACATTGGTTGTCAGAACATGTTCTTCCATTTCCCACCATTAACTAAGAAGAGAAAGCATAATTAGGGGCTTAAGTACTTAGCTAATAATCATGAAAAGGAACTGAAAGCATATAAGGATAACTTGTATATGAAAGGTATACCCTAACTTGTGATCTCCTAGGTTCCCATCTAGGTTATGAATGATCATATATTCTTATGTGAACCTTTATTTTATTTTATCTTTGTTCCTTTAAAAATGGTTCATACCAAGCTTATGAATTTACCAAAGCATATCCCCCGGGAGTGTCGTAACCAAGAGTGCAGCAAGGCCCGTTGTCGTGTACCAGTTCCCGTTCGAGTCTAGCTCAAAGCGGTGTTTTCGGGTTTTACCCCTATGTACATCTGTGCCAGAGCCACCTCTACCTGCTCGTATCCAGACAGGGATGTATTTGCTTGGCAACCCCTTACTCAATACTCACCAAAATACCAGGAAGATTTCCTATATTAAACTTTTCTATAGGGTTCCTCCTAGAGTTTTCATATCCTAATTTCCACAAATAACTAAACCATCCTTTGATACCAACTATAGCATCCCGTATTTTTATAACATAACTTTTCATTCCATTACACGGAATTGAGGATCTTTAAGGTTTAGTGTCTTGGAAACAAGGGACATAAAACATGAAAAAAAAACATTCTTCTTAAACACTTGAAAGGCTTCTCCTCATGTTCACCCTAGGCTCATTACTGCATCTCATAACCTGGGGATATACATCAAAAGGAAGGGTGAGCAGAAGGCCCAGCAAGGGAAACAAGTGAAACATTTTACATATGAACTTGAGATACATCAATAAAGTCATGAAAAGAACTTTAATGCATGAAAATGAAATCATGAGGCATATCATAATAAAAATAAAACTTTTTCATAACTTGAAGATGTGGCTACATCATTTAACATAGACAATCATGAACATATCACCAAGGTCCATCCCCAAGGTGTCATTTGAAAATTACCAAGGTTATTCACCAAGGTATCGTGAAAATTGTAATCTCTAGTGGTTACATCATTACCCAATGCATTGGAGCGCTATCAGGGAGAACCCTTAAATTTGTCTTTATTATCATGTGAGCCAAATATATCATCATCAAACATTTCATAAATAACCCACATAGCATAAAATAAATGGGTTTCATTTCATAATCAAAACGTTTTAAAAACTGCTTTAAAGACATGATCTTTACGTCACTTTAAAACCCACAGAAAAGGAAGGTGGGTCTCATGTATGTAAATCCCAGAATTTAAAATAGAACATTTTGGTATATATGTGAATACCCCTTTAGAATAAAGAGCTTTGAGTATTCACTTAATAATATAAAAGAACTTTAGAAAAAGAGAGAGACATTTTGAGATGGAAATTCTGCAGCATAACAGCTATGTTATGAGGTTTTAGAAGACATTAAAAAGAGAGGGAAAATGAGTCAAACATTCATAAATGACCCATAAAACAGTATATGGACAGAATAAGAAGGATACATGATCATGGTAATGAAATTTCAAGGACATAGCATTTGAAATGAAAAACATGGAAGGAAGAAAAAAAATTAGATTTCTCTTATGAAAGTTCGACAGCCTAACAGCGTTACTTAAACTTCAACAAAAACGATTTGAAAAGATCAAATAGGGTCTCTCATCATGTGAACATAAGAGTTCAGTATGATAGATATATAGATAATTCCCCAACATAACAAAATGAACTTGAAAGAATTGACATGAAAGTAGATCTTCAAAACGAGAAGGGTGAAGAACCACTTAAAAATTCGGCATCCTAACAGCGCCACTTAAAACTTCAAAATACTGAATTGAAGTGATCAAATGGGGTCTCTCATCATATGAAAATAAGAGTCCAGTATGATAGATATAGAGATCATACCCCAATATAACAAAAAGGAACTTGAAATAATTCACATGAAAGTAGAACTTCAAAACGAGAAGGGTGAAGAACCACTTAAAAATTCAGCAGCCTAACGGCGCCACTTAAAACATCAAAATACTGAATTGAAGAGATAAAATGGGGTCTCTCATAATATGATCATAAAAGATCAGTATGATAAATTTAGAGATCATGCCCCAACATAATACAAAGAAACATGAAAGACTTTAATGAAAATAGAACTTGAAAACGAGGAAGGTGAAAGAATCCCTTAAAAATTCGGCAGCCTAACGGCGCCACTTAAACATTCTTAAAACGAATTGATGAGAGCAAGGGGGGGTATCTCATCATATGAACATGAAATATGCAGTAGGATGAATATAAAAGAACATCCTCCAACATAAGAACATGGAGTATAAAAGAAAAGACATAAAAGAGATTACTTGAAAAGAAAGAGAGAGGTCGGATCCCTTACCTTAAAATGTAACTCTTAAACCTCAAAGGTTGGGACCTTGAGGGCTTGGGGGCACCTTGGGAGGACTACTTGGGAGGTAATAAGACCAGAAATTCGTTGGGAATGAGTGGGGAGTCGAATGGATGAGAGGAGGGCTTGGTATTTATAGGGAAAGTGAGGGGACAAGGCATTAATGGCCAAGGGACACCTCACATGTGCTTTTCTCAAACCCATGTGCTCTCCCTTGTCATTTATCATGGAGTTAGGCCACATGGGGCCCCCAAAACAATAATTCATCACCCTTGGCCGTCCAACCCTCAAAATATCTCATGACATCATCATGACACCGTTATGATGTCATTAAACATACCGAAACCCTAAAACTGTATTTATACTATTCACTGAAAATTCAACTTTCTCAGAAAAATCCCAAAATTTCACATTAACCAAATATCAATGCTCTGATTTCAAAAATGAAATCCATTTTATAAAAATAATTTTCTAAATATTTTTAATTTAATTTTTAAATAAAAACACTATTCATCGAAAATTCATTTTTTTCAGAAAAACCCCAAAAATTACCATAACATAATATCAATGCTCTGAGTTCAGAAATAAAGTCA
This sequence comes from Viscum album, assembly GCA_963277665.1. NCBI lineage: Eukaryota > Viridiplantae > Streptophyta > Magnoliopsida > Santalales > Viscaceae > Viscum > Viscum album. The sequence continues at coordinate 40,863,712 of OY728150.1, forward strand.
TTTTTATAAAAATAATTTTCTAATTATTTTTAATTAAATTTTTAATTAAAAAACACTATTCACCCGAAAAAACTAATACTTGAATAATAATTAATGAAACCGTTATTTAACTATTTTATTGAATCACATTACTTAATCAAGGTGCCTAGATTATTTTAAAACTTTCTTTAAGTGAGATTACTAATCCATTTGGTCATATTACTAATCCTAATCATAAAATCACTATTCATAATTTACTATTCATCAAAAATCAAGTTGATCCTATTAGACTCTAAATTTAGTACTGAACATAATTGCAGAAGACCATTTTTTGAAAATCATTACACATTTTCAATTATTTAGAGTTTACATAAACATATTTAAAATATCCTTTTTCTAAAATTCATCAAAAATATGCATACTATATTTATCCGGTCATTTCAAAATTCATAAACTTCATTATAAGAAGAAATCCCAATTTTTATTTAAAACAAGGATTACACAAGGTAGTTACGGTCTCGTTAAATAACCCCTTATAATACCAGCATAAGACCTAAGAGTAAGGTGTGCTAGGGTGATAGAAGCTTGGGGCGGCTCAGTCAACATTGCCCGAGTAGTAATTTCTATCAGTTTGAACTTCTCACGAAGGCGATTTCGTTCCAGCTTCACATGATGAAGTTCGGCTTGGATTTGATCCAGAGCAAAGCCCAGTGGTGCTACCTCCTTCCCAATCTCTGTTAGATGGTCTTCGATTGGTCCAAGACTACTAGGTGAGGCCATCGAATATTCTTTCTATAATAATTAACCAAGATTACTTATATTTAGAGACAATAATCAAAACATTTTGTTCACAGCGGTCATGTTGACCGATGGTTATATAATAGTCAAAACCCACTGATCTCATTTTAATTATAATCATGTTTATCAAATAAAACATTTTTGTTAAGTATAACAATAACACATAAAATTAGGAAACAAAATTTATTTAAAAACTTCGGGTCGTTACAATACATATATATATGCTCTGTAAAGAAACCCAAACAAGATCCTAAGGGGATCTCCATGCCATAGCTCGGCCCAAAAAGTGAGTAGACAACAGTCCCAGAATTAAACACCATCGATGCTCAGTATCCCACACGTCTTCCCCGAATTGCAAGACAAGGGGCTCAAATCACCGAACCTTGACACTATCCTCTTTGGGTGGTACTGACTCGCCCAAACGGTTTTAGGTCGCATCATAAGGACCGGTATTGGTGGGGAAATAAACTCTCATACTTGAAAGTTCTGGGGAAATTCAAACCACACCTCGTCACTATCACACAATCAAGAGGTCTGCTCAAAGTCAAAACTATCACATCACTGACTCGTACAATCCAAGGGTCTCGCACCTGTAGTCATGGAGAAAATCCAAAGACTAGCCTAGTAGAAAGGACTTAATCTGAAAGGATTCATTGGTAATCCCACTGCCCAACCCCACTGAAGGGTAAACCTTAAGATTCCATCTGGTAACCCACTGCCCAATCTCTACTGAAGGGTAAACCCCAAGAGGTCATCGGGTAACCCACTGCCCAGTCTCTGCTGGAGGGTAGACCCTAAGAGGTCGACAGGAGACCCACTACCTAGCCCTCCTGGAGGGTAGACGTGGAAGTAGTTGATAGGCGATCCACTGCCCAGCCCTGCTAGAGTGTAGACCTGGAAGAAGACGACATGCGACCCACTGCCCAGCCCTGCTGGAGGGTAGACCTGAAAGAAGTCGACAGGCGACCCACTGCCCAACCCTGCTGAAGGTTAGACCTGAAAGAAGTCAACATGCGACCCACTTCCCATCCCTACTGGAGGGTAGACATAGAAGAAGTCGACAGGAAACCCACTGCCCAACCCTGCTGGAGGGTAGACTTGGAAGAAATCGACAGGTAGCCCACTGCCCAGCCCTGCTGAAGGGTAGACCCTAAAGAGTCGTCAGGTGACCCACTGGCCAACCCTGCTGGAGGGTAGACCCAGAATTTGTACGATAACTTAGCACTAAAACTGACATCACCGGGTGTTACCAACGTCACTACCATGAGTTGGTTCGGAGTACGTCCAAAGAAGCCTCCAACCAACACCCATTCATATTTACACATTTAATAAGATCATGTAAGAGGCTCCCCTCTCCTGAACAGATTACACAGTTGTAATCCTTGTAAAAAAACACACGAGATAGACTACTTACTCAATGAAAACAAGCTTTCGATGAAAAAGTTACTCGATGTCGCTTTACGCCAATACGACGTCTCGTGGGGCCCGCTCCTCGGTCCAGAAAGAGGTCGGGCGAACTGCGCCACCGCGATACTCTTGGAAAAGTACGTTGAATCAAAAATTCATATGCCCCAAATAGATTCCTAATGAAAAATTCGTAGTATGCTGCACACAACTTAAGAGATGGCCCGTGGGGCCCACGCATCAACTCCGGCTACAACACCTGAAACCACCCCGGTCAAATTCGCCTCAATGCCAGAGACACAACGCATTTGACGGCGCCTAAAATGGACTCCGGATGTAGAAGCTACAACTCCCCATGTTATATGCAAAAGGAGCCCTATGGGGCCCACACCTCAAGCCCGAATTTATACGGGCGGATTGCGTCATTGCAATCCCCTAAAAAAACTCAGAAACGAGTGATCATTCACCCTAAACGGATGTCGGGTGAAAAGGTTGTGTTTCACCGTAAAACAGCGAACTAGGCCCTGTGGGGACCACACCTTGTCTCCAACCCGAACGCTTCAGAAAAAACCTTAAAACATTACCACAAGGACTGGCATCATGGTGCCGCTGAAGGCGCGTCAATCAAACATCCCAAGTAGGAGGTAGGTCCGACACAACAATTAATTAATTAATTGAATTATTAATTAATAATTCAAATTAAGTGTTTCATTCCACAAGAAACGAAACCCTCCGGAAAAGGTTCCACACCAACATTGGAAGGACCATCTCAGCTTCAGGGCCACAGCGCCTCTGACAGCGCGTCAAACGGACGTCTGGCTCATGAACCACATCCGACGCAACTTTAATAACAATTAGTATTATTAAAGGAAAACATTTCAGGGAACTCGTCTTCTAGTGAAGAACCCAAAAAACCCTGAAAAATACTTCAAAAAGTCCTTCTTGTTATCGCAGATCTATATCCATAGAAGGTGCATCAATCAAACGCGCCGTTTAGGAAAGACGACCCCTTGAATGCAAGGGGACCAATCAGGCCAGTCCACCCCATCCGTCCCAGCCCGGACCACTGGACTGCAGCCCAGCCGCAGGTTCGGTCCAGTTCGCAGCGGCCCGCTGGCCACGGCCTGCCCAGTAGCACCAGACCCGGGTGTGGCCGCTTTTCTCCACACAGACCGGCCAGCTGGCTGGTCTTCCGCGTAGTGCAGCAGGACCCGCATACCGTCCTTGTCTGCGGTTTCCTCCCCCGAGGTCAGCTCCTCGGGGGACTCCTCCTTTGACTGCGTCAGGCCCGCACACCCCAGCAGCATGCCGCCATGCCTCGCCATGGCCTGCGCCACCCCAGTGCTCCCCTGCGACACCTGCTGCGCCCTCCGCCTGGACCCGCCGACCCCTCTCCGGCCTCGACTTCCCGCTGAGCCGCACACCCATCCGCCGCCTCGCCATCCCGACCACTCGGACTCTCTCCGAGATTTGCCACCTCGATGCATCATGCCGATGGATCAACCCCTCGTCTCCTCTGGCAGACTCCTGTGGCTCGACCGCACTCACTGCTTGATGGTCCCTCACAACACCATGCCGACAGCACCCCTCTACTCCTCCACCAGACTCCTCTGCCGTGACACCCCGAACTCCGACCATCGTCCTTGCTGGAGTGGAAACTACTGATAGCCACCGCCACCACTCTGGTGGCTCGATTCCAAAACCGAAAGAAGATTCTGGATCCTCAGGGCGAGGCCTTCGCAATGCCAACCTCTGATCGATGATCAGATGGCCGGTTGACGCATCTGAAAATTATGGCTTGTATTTTCGAAGAATGGAATGAAGAATGAGGTTAAAAACATAGATTGATGGCCATTTTTGTGCAGCCATCGATGATTTTGTAAATTAAAGATAAAAAACAAATAGAAAATCTGATAATCGAAGTGGAAATTGAAATCGAGCTCAAACACAAAAGAGATCCTACATCGATTCCGATGCGCGTGATAGGTGATGCGTCTGCGAGGCTCCATCTTCGAACCGCCAAAGTTTCGACGAAGATCGCTCCTCGATCTAGTGAAGAACGACGAAGAATGGCTAGAGAGATAGAGAGAGAGAGGTAGAGAGAGAGAGAGATGAGGAAATTGGTCTTCCCTCAACACTTAGTGAATTTATAAAAATTCACTAAAACTCTCCCAACAGGCACGGATTCTGAAACCTTCGCGCCCGCCTATTTTATCTCACGCATAAGAAAAACACCCCATTTCTAACTCAATGAAAGTTTTGGATTTTAATTCCGAGACTTCGTTAGAAAGTTATTCAAAAAGAATCCCAGTGATAAAAATCAGTAGGTGGACATTTCAAAATGACCACTTTTCCCCTGGGTGACATTTTTCACAGAAGGCCCACGCCCGCGAAAATTGTACCCCTCCTTGGGTAAACGACACGCTCCGGACTCAACGGTCCCCTCAGTTTTACCATCTGAGCAACCATTTAACAATTACTCAGATTTGAGCTATTAAATGAATAATTTAATTTAATTTATCCATTTAACACACCTCAAATGAGCGAGGGGTCCGAACGTCCCGCACCGACTCATTTTATGTCGCGCCTAGGGTAAAAACCGCGTTCTAGACCCAACCGTGGTCTCAGATCTCAGATCTGATCAACCATATAAGAGACATCACATTTTATTTAGTTAACCATGTGTGCGTAATATAAAAACACTTAAATTTTTTATAAAATTAATTCCGAGCACACAGGGCCTCGGAATTGAATGCCGTCTGAACGCCTTGCTTTGGAATAACATCAATAATATTCCAAAGTCTTTTATAGAAAAAACCAGGTTCTCACATAAAATATTTCTTCAATGATAGTAGGTTCATCATCTTTAGGGGTGGGTGGGATATAACCACACATTTCCCCTTATATTTAGTGATGATCGCTTGAGAAGAAACAATATAGAATTTGGTGAAACCCCAAAATTTTGAAACTATATTTGGGTTAGAGTATGCACACCTTCTTCAAGTGTTTTGATGTGGATTATATTTCAAAGGAATATTTCCTCATCCTACACTATTGAACTAGAATCATTCTTTGAGTCATCTACAGGTATGACATTGATGGTAATCACTGAAGAGTAATATGTTAGAGAATATTTTATTTATCAAAAGGATAAGGGGATGGAAAAAATCTTGAATTTTCATCAAGGGAAAATTTACAATCATCTTTTGTATTTCCTTCTTGGTAGGTTGTTTTGACTTGAGGCCCATGTGAGGATTTACTTCTTCTTCCCAATTATTTAATGGTAGTGATTTATAAATGGTAATCCCAAGGGAATACCTAAAGATATTTATTGAGAATTACCTTGAAAAAATGGGAGAATTACATCATGGGAGGAACTATAAAAGACTTATTTGGAATTTCCTCCCCACAATCTTGAAAAACCAATATTCATGTTGCTTGAGGAGGTTTTGATATAAATTCCCCTATCCCTATGGGCTCGAGTTTATTTTCATCATCTACTATGGAATCATGGTTTTTCTTGGTATTTTATGATCCCAACAGTGGTGATGGTTGTAAAAATACCCCCAGAGATGTGGCTTAAGGTTGTTCCTATATTGATGTAGTATCAGTGAGTGTTACTACCCCTTTTAAATTGTAATATTTTTTTGATCATGAATTATATACCCTGATTTTACTAATAATGATATACTCACAATTGAGGTCATCACATATCCAAGGTTTTGTTTTTTCTCAAATGAGTGCAATATTAAGACTTTTAATATGCATTAAGTAGGAGTTTTTAAATGGACCACTCCCATCGAGTTCACTATTTTTGATATTTGGTAAAGTTAGGTACATTCTGGATAGACCAACTACCCTGTTCATAGCCTGGACTTGAGACATATCCTAAGGAAATTACATTTCATTATGTCTTCCTCAGTGGACTCTAGAGACTAGGAAATGGAGTGAAATACAACACTCTATGTTCATCCCACCCTCTTATGTGTGCACTGGGTTTGTGTTTTAATAACTATTTGGGATAGAGTCTTTAAAGAACTGTGGAATGAATATTGGATGTATTCACACTACTTTCACAACTTTAGGTGTCATGAAACTAAGAGGGAATTGAAATTGATATATCAACAATATTATCTCATTATCATGATGTAGATTTCATACTCTTCATAATAAGACACTTCACCTTAAAATAGTAATGATTCAACCTCATATTCTTACATAGGTAATTCATCTGTTCCCCTTGAAATTTCATAGGAATGGAATACTAAGGTGTGTCCATGAGCTAGAACATGACCAGTATATTATATTCATATAGTTATATTCACACTATTATAGAATTCCTTTCATACTATAAGAGATATTTCTCTACAAATTTGACTATATGGTCATTTCCTGGATTCCTTATTGATGGGAGTGAGATTGGTCAGAAAATTCTCCACTGTATTGAAGGATGAATTATCCAAAGGTAGTAAAAATGATTATCATTTCCATAGATTTTTTTTGGTTGATAAGGGATATGAACTTTCATAGATGAGGCACTTAGGGAATCTTTCCTTGTTCTCCTATGTTTTAAATAAGAGTTTCTTATCAAAAAATATTCTATAAGTGGAGGACCTTCTTGTCAAAATGGAATGTCACTGAAGGTAGAGAATTTTGTGAGAACACCCTGGGGGAACCTCCATGGTCAACTTAGAATTATATATTAAGGGGAGTAATTACATTGTGGAATGATTCCTATATATAACGAAGTTTTTTAAAATATATACCAAAGGTAGGACCATTAGAGAGTATTCTCTAGCCTCCATGAGGAGCACATCCATCATAAATAGTTCTTGATGTGTTAGAAAGGGGAGGATCATATTTAAAGTTAATCGTCTAGTCATGAGGATTATTTTATTTTATCATATCATGGAAATTTTGTTTATTGATATTGATATTTTCATGGGGAGGTCCTTTATAGAAGATCCTCTAGGGAAGACCAATATAGGTGTTGATAAAAATATTACAGGGAGGAGCACCATGGATAAAATTGAGTTCTATTTCTAATGATGAGTTAGCAAGTTATTGGGCCACTGTTGATATATTTTAAAAGGAATAAATAACACAAACATTGATTATTTTAGGGATATGAGCATGATTTTCGGGTTTTTTTCTCAATGATATTTCTTATTTTATGCTCTTTTTTGGTAAGTTGCGGTTGTGAATTGTGTATAATTCACATTATCATTAAAAAGCCACCTAGATGACTCCCATGTTGTCATAATTATATACAAACAAGATTTTTTAATATTAGTGGGAATATGAGTTGGGCATTTTCTAACCATCAGAATCTGTTGATGAGACTATTCATAATGGAAATGGATATGCATCTACCTTTTAATTATTATCTGGATATACTGATAGCTTTCCTCATATTAAACTTGTGTAGGAATATGGGTTTTTTTCTGAGTGACCACAAGAATATGTTAGATATTTCTAGTGTGATCGGGGGGGGGGGGATATGATCCCACATTATTGTGGTCATTGGGTTGTACTAACAAAATTCAGTTGGAATGGGAATATGGGTCTAATACTATTATTCATTAATCATCAACATATGATAATGATTCATAGGAATGTGAATGAAAATGTGTGATTGGGATCCTATGTATCCCCCAAATTATGTAAATGATATGTGATGGTGATAGAAGAAAAAAATACAAGCATTCCATCTGTTGTCAATGGGGGACATACCGATTGTGGTATTCCACTACTATTGACAGAATATACTAATATTTTTTAAGGCATGAGTAGGGATATATGTCTACCATTAAATCACTAATTTAATATGGTGATGATATTATTTAATAAAAATAATAATATGGACCCACTCTATAATGTGAGATGGGATACGAGTCCAAATCACTTGTTTCTATTGGGATTTTACAAAAGAATTCATATATAGTTTAAATAATATGGGAATACACTTGGTAGCTACCATAATATACAGTCATGATCCTCCTGATGCTTTTAGAGTGAAACATATGGCATGATGAGTAAGGGAATAAATATGAGCCTCCAATACCACTAGGATTATAAGGCCCTAGCCTTAAACATCACATAATCTTGAGTTACTTCAAGAATACACATTGATGATATTTTCAGGTTTAGATTTTTAGACAATTAGATCATAAATCATGCATTACATTCCACATTTAAACAAGGTGGTTACATAAAAGACAGAATTTATTTTTTCCCATCAAAGGAAACATATTTAAGATAAAACACGAATTATTTCTTGAAACTTCCTTGACACTATCATCATATCATGTACCTTTCCCTTGACCTGTGAAAAACATTTCAAAAACTTGGGATGAGCATAAAATGATTAGTAAGGGATATAAAAATATGGAAAGGAACCATGAGTACATATATACATAAGAATGAAATCATACTTTACCCATAAAACATAAGAACTTTAACATACCTCATAAAATCATGAATAAATCATAGAAATCATAAGACATAAAGGTAACTTGAGGCATTCATAACATTCTTACGTAGGGAGTAACCCTCTTGGTTACGTTTGGAATACCTATCACAGTATATTCCCTAAATCTCTTTGGAGAAACCTTAATGTTTAACCCCTTCGTGTTACCCAATGCATTGGAGAGATATATCGGGCTCACTCGCCCTTAGTTTATCACGGAACCACCCGTCTTCATAATAATACCCAAGGACCATAACGTAATCGTATCACATAAAAACATGCATAAAAGAAACATAACATTTCCACTTTTCAATCACAATATATCAATAAAACACATTGATATAAAAACATTATGAAAACCATTTTCAATACCAAAATAAAAGAAAAGTAAAACATGGTATTTATTTTTCATTAAAAAAAGGTATGGCTTGTAGAGGAAGCCAAAACTCAAATAATGGTCACTGCGGCGGAGAAGTCGTTGTCGCTGCATTATACGACAAAAAACATTCCTTTTGTCATTTTATATTTCGAATTTAAAAATTATGTCTATTTTAAAAAATTCAAAACATATAAGTTACATTAATTAATTTAATAATCAATTCCCGCTGTCAGAGCAAATAGCGTGTTTTTATGAAACAATAAGTATCAAAAGATTGACACTAGTTTAAGTCCAATTTCAAAGTGAAATTAATTACAAAGACCACTATTGGATTAAATGGTAAAAATATATTCTAATTGAACTTTAAAACCAATTAAAAAGATAATATAATCATATAAGTAAAGTAGATTAAAAAGTGGTTTTGAATTAAAATACAACATTTTTCACTATTCAATAAAAAAAAGAACTTTATCGGAAAAATACCAAAAATTCAAACAAAGTAAATTTTTATGTCCCTATTCTAAAGATAAATTTTATTTAGTCCAATAGAATGTATAAGAGTGACCAAAACTATATTTATAGACGGTTCACCATCAAAAGGTGATAAGTCAACCTTTAGTGAATGTTAGAGTATATATACCTAAAATTGAATTATTTTCATATTTTAAGCCTTTATCCTTTATTGGATAAATGTAAAATCAATTAAAAAACATATATAATCATATTTTAGTTATTTCCATTCATTCTTGCCAATACAAAGGCTACGTGTTAACTACCATTTAAAATAATATTATTTTATTACTAGTGTGAAACGTAAGATTTAAAAAAAACTATTTGTTGCGTATCGGGTATTCTATCGAACATAGCAACCCCTTTAAAGTAAAATTAATATTTAATTCATAAATATTAATAAAAATGAAAATGATTTATTTTTTATTTACCTGGGATGTTACATCCTTCCCCCCTTTTGGGAATTGCGTCCTCGCAATTTTATTCACTTATCAAAATAAGTGGGGGTATTTATCCCTCATAGCATTTTCAGATTCCCATGTTGCCACTTCAACCATATGGTTTTTCCATAAAACCTTTACCTGGTGAATTACCTTATTCTACAACACTTGATCACTACGATCAAGTATCTGGACTGGTTGTTCTTCATAAGAGAGATTCTCTTCCAACTGAACTACCTCTGGGCTCAAAACATGAGATAGATCTGACATGTACCTTCTCAACATCGAAACATGAAAAACATTGTGTACCTGAGATAAATTTGGAGGTAAAGCCACTCGGTATGAAACTGATCCAACTTTATCCATAATTTCATATGGTCCAATGAACCTTGGACTCAGCTTTCCTTTCTTACCAAATCGCATCACCCTTTTCCATGGATAAACTTTGAGAAAAACATGATCACCTACCTCAAAAGATAGATCCTTCCTCCGGTTATCCGCATAACTCTTCTGCCTTCTTTGAGCTTTTCTCATGTGTTTCTGTATCAGCTGAACTTTTTTTTTCCAACTCTTCTACGAATTCCGGTCCCATCAACTTCCTCTCACCCACTTCATCCCAAGAAGCTGGATTTCGACACCGTTTACCATATAATTCCTCAAATGGTGCCATCTGTATACTGGAATGAAAACTGTTATTATATGAAAACTCAACCAAAGAAAGATGTTGGTCCCAAATTCCCTGATAATCCATATATCAAGCATGTAACATATCCTCCAATGTCTCAATCGTTCTTTCTGACTGCCCATCTGATTGAGGATAAAAATCTGTACTAAAATTTAATTTAGTACCCAACGACTTCTGAAGGCCTTTCCAAAAGTTAGAAGTGAACCTGTGATCACGGTCAGATACAATGGAGAGAAGCCAATGCCCTTCGATATTTTGGCTTTAATCCTGAGTAAAAATGATTGATTTTACTATCAAGATCTCAGATAAAATTTGGAGCATACCTTGCCAATCGAGTGAACTTCTCTTCATAGGAAGCCACCAAGTCTTCCTCTTTCCTCAATTCCAAGAATTGTTTTTCCATCCTAAGTCGAACAGCCTTAGGAAAATAATTCTCAAGAAACATACCTTTGAATTCATCCTAGTCGAGAGCATCAATCTCATCAGCATCCCTGATATTTTTAACCATCGACCACCACTGATCTGCTTCACCCTCCAAACGGTAAATAGCAAGACTAACCTTTTGATTGTCTGAACACCCCATGAAATCGAAAATATTCTCCAGTTCTTTAGTCCACCCTTCAGCTAGAATATGGTCAGATGATTCTATGAATGATGGGGGATGTTGCCTCATGAAATGTTCCAACACTGACATGTTCCTCTGCGGTTGACCTGGCTGATCTCGTGCATGGATACCACCACCATTTATCTCTTGAGTCAACTGCACCATTACTACAACAAACTGTTCAGTTCCAATTCCGACCATCTTAGGATGCTGATTCGGAAGGTTATTTCCTTATGTATGCCTTCCTAGCACTTCTTCCGTGTTTCCTCTGCGGAAAACCATTCTGAACAAACATGTCTTAGATGAAGCAACATGGTAATCTCCAAATGCTATATCATTTCAATTTGACCATAAATTTTTTTTGGATAATCATTTAATAGAATTATAACTACTAATGTTATCTAAACCGACCTCTGATACCAACTATAAGGCCCCAGCCTTAAACATAACTTAATCTTGAGTTACTTTAAGAATACACGTTGAGGATTTTTTCAGGTTTAGAGTTTTAGAGAATTAGATCATAAATCATGCATTACATTCCACATTTAAACAAGGTGGTTACATAAAAGACAGTATTCATTTTTTCCCATAAAAGGAAACATATTTAATATAAAACATGGATTCTTTCTTGACACTTCCTTGACACTATCATCATATCATGTACCTTTCCCTTGACCTGTGAAAAACATTTCAAAAACTTGGGATGAGCATAAAAATCTCAGTAAGGGATATAAAAATATGGAAAGGAAACATGAGTACATATATACATAAGAATGAAATCATACTTTACCCATAAAACATAAGCACTTTAACATAACTCATCAAATCATGAATAAATCATAGAAATCATAAGACATAAAGGTATCTTGAGGCATTCATAACATTCTTACATAGGGAGTAACCCTCTTGGTTACGTTTGGAATACCCATCACAGTATATTCCCTAAATCTATTTGGAGAAACCTTAAGGTTTAACCCCTTCGCGTTACCCAATACATTGGAGAGCTATATTGGGCTCACCCGCCCTTAGTTTATCACGGAACCACCCGTCTTCATAATAATGCCCAAGAACCATAACATAATCGTATCACATAAAAACATGCCTAAAGGAAACATAACATTTCCAATTTTCAATCACAAGATATCAATACAACACATTGATATAAAAACATTATGAAAACCATTTTCAATACGAAAATAAAAGAAAATTAAAATATGGTATTTATTATTTCATTAAAAAAAGGTATGGCTTGTAGAGGAAGCCGAAACACAAATAATGGTCACGGCGGCGGAGAAGTCGCTATCGCCGCATACGTACGACAAAAAACATTCCCTTTGTCGTTTAGTAAAATGATTAATATAGAAAATATTCCTTTTGAATAAATTTAAAAGTAAAATGGGTTTATATACCATATAAAATAAGGTTTTGTATAAAACAAAAATATGCCTCAATGAAAGGAGATTGAGACGAAGTCCCATACCTCGGGTCCGACTTGAATCGAACATTTTTTAACGTCCTGAATAATAAACTTGAGTTAATTTCTAATTTCTTAAGAAAATTTTTTCAAGTTCATTATTCCTTTTATATCACTTATTACCATGTTATGAACACTATGTAATTATTTAAGTTAATAATGGTTGTTTTGTCGATCATTGGTACTTGAGTCCAAAATAAACTCTTTATAATTACATGTTGTTCATGTGGTAGAATATACATTATATAAAGAATTATATTCAAGATTTAGATATCATATATGTCATATATATCTAGTATATAAATGCATTTACAATATTACATAACATTTAGAGGTAATAAATGAAATGCACCGTTCATGGAGACGGTAAGCCGTACGTACGCATGAACGCTACTTCCATTTCTATTTCATATTTAATGGAATTAAAACATAATGATACATAATAGTATTATAATTCCAGTATTGTATCATATATAAAATCATTAAATCTATCCTTTATACATACCACATATGGTATTAACGAATCAAATCACTTTGAGGGGGCGGTAGTCCGCACTTCCTAAAATGAAATTATCGTGTTTTACCCATAATGGAAACCATAAAGGTATGCCACAAATGAAAAATAAAGAAGCTTAAGTAAAAAAATAAACATATTATATATCAAATATAAATGTAGTGACATCTTAATGGCCACCTTTTAAGGTGTTATATGAGTGTTGATCAATCATCATTTCGTGAGGCAGAAATTCTCCATCCACGGAAACAGTATGTTCTTTAACCATTAGATGTAGGTGTGTGTAAGTGTATCTTGAATAATTCTTATAAAAACATCCTAGTATATTTATGATACTTGTTTTGTTACAAAATAAATGAATAAAAAGAGTTTATGGGGTTGGAGAAGAAAAATAAAACATAAGAACACAAGAGAAGACACTAGCTTTAAAACGGGTAACTCTTTTTGATTTGAGCTCAAAGGCTTCCTTGCGAAGACTTCTACCCAAAGTGAGGATTCTAGGAGTAATAGAGGGATGTGGAGAGACAAAATGGGCAGGTGTTGGATGAGCCAAAGGCTTGAGAGGTGTGGGTAAGGTGGTAGAGGTGGGGGCCTTTTATAAGAGGAGAGGAGGGGCACTCTTGGAAGGTTATAAAAGGTTATTTTATTATAAAATGATTTTCAGATTTAAAAGGTTCCAAAATTATATATTTCGAGGATAAGGTGCTAAGAGTTCGAAATCCACCCATATAATGGGTTTTTGACATGTGTAGGATTATATTTTACATTATCTTTTCATTTTATTTAAATCATTAAATAATGAGGTAATCGCTGCATCATCATGGTGTCGTATATAATTTAATTTATTTAGTGTCTAAAAATTATAAAAAAAATATCATGATGTAGGAAATAGTTTTATATTTTTAATTAATATTTATAGTAAAAAATATGACTTGTATAGCCCCATTTAAAAATTGTTTTAGTAAAACAACTCATGTTTGTGACATTTTTATTTTAACTTTAAATAAAAAGGTATTAATGTCATTTTCCTACCAAAGTGGCTCCATGGGGTCCCCAAGTTGACCCATGGATTTTATTGGTCGGCCATGACACATCCAATAAGGGTAGGACATGTGTCTAGGTCATTTAATATTATTAAAACATAATTTTTACCTTAAACTACACTAATTACCTCTAATCGCGATTAAAAACTTAAAAGTTACTGTTCACCAAAAAATTATTTTAATCTAATTGAACCACATTTTAATTCCTAATGACAACATTGTATTTTGGATTTTTGAAATTCAAAACACAGAGGTGGTAAAATTTCATTTTAATGGAAAATCTGTTTTTATAAGTACCACTTAGTGGTTTCACTATTCATCAAAAATTGAAGTTTTTCAGAAAAATACCAAAACATTACCCTAAGCTATATTTGATATTCCGAATTCAAAAATGATTTATATTTTACAAAATTCAAAACATATAAGTTACATTAATTTATTTAATAATTAATTCCCGCTGTTAGAGCAAATAGCGTGTTTTTATGAAACAATAAGTATCAAAAGATTGACACTAGTTTAAGTCCAATTTCAAAGTGAAATTAATTCCAACGACAACTATTGGATTAAATGGTAAAAATATATTCTAATTTCATTTTAAAACCAAATCAAAAGATAATCTAATAATATAAATAAATTATATTAAAAATAGGTTTTGAATTAAAATACAACATTTTTCACTATTCATTAAAAAAAAGAACTTTATCGGGAAAATACCAAAAATTCACACAAAGTAAATTTTGATGTCCTTATTCTAAAGAAGAATTTTATTTGGTCCAATAGAATGTATAAGAGTGACCAAAATTATATTTATAGACGGTTCACCATCAAAAGGCGATATGTCGACCTTTAGTGAATGTTAGAGTATATATGCCTAAAATTGAATTATTTTCGTATTTTAATCCTTTATCCTTTATTGGATAAATGTAAAAACATTTAAAAAACATATATAATCATATTTTAGTTATTTACATTCATTCTCGCCAATACAATGGCTACGTGTTAACTACCATTTAAAATAATATTATTTTATTACTAGTGTGCAATGTAAGATTTCAAAGAAACTCTTTGTTGTGTATCGGGTACGCTATCAAACATAGAAACCCATTTAAAGTAAAATTAATATTTAATTCATAAATATTAATAAAAATGAAAATGATTTATTCTTTATTTACTAGGGATGTTACATCCTTCCCCCCTTTTGGGAATTGTGTCCTCGCAATTTTATTCACTTATCAAAATAATTGGGGGTATTTATCCCTCATAGCATTTTCAGATTCCCATGTTGCCTCTTCAACCATATGGTTTTTCCATAAAACCTTTACCTGGTGAATGACCTTATTCCGCAACACTTGCTCACTACGATCAAGTATCTGGACTGGTTGTTCTTCATAAGAGAGATTCTCTTCCAACTGAACTACCTCTAGGCTGAAAACATGAGATGGATCTGGAATGTACTTTCTCAACATCGAAACATGAAAAACATTGTGCACCTGAGATAAACTTGGAGGTAAAGCCACTCGGTATGCAACTGATCCAACTTTCTCCAGAATTCCATATGGTCTAATGAACATTGGACTCAGCTTTCCTTTCTTACCAAATCACATCACACTTTTCCACGGTGAAACTTTGAGAAAAACATGATCACCTACCTCGAAAGATAGATCCTTCCTCTGGTTATCCACATAATTCTTCTGCCTGCTTTGAGCTTTTCTCATGTGTTTCCGTATCAGCTGAACTTTTTCATCCAACTCTTCTACCAATTCCGGTCCCATCAACTTCCTTTCACCCACTTCATCCCAGAAAGCTGGAGTTCGACACCGTTTACCATATAATTCCTCAAATGGTGCCATCTGTAGACTGGAATGAAAACTATTATTATACGAAAACTCAACCAAAGAATGATGTTGGTCCCAACTTTCCTGATAATCCATAGAGAAAGAATGTAACATATCCTCCAAAGTCTGAATCATTCTTTCTGACTGCCCATCTGATTGAGGATGAAAATCTGAACTAAAATTTAATTTAGTAACCAACGACTTCTGAAGGCCTTTCCTAAAGTTAAAAGTGAACCTGGGATCACGGTCAGATACAATGGAAAGAGGAACTCCATGTAACCTGACTATCTCTTTAATATACAAATGGGAAAGTTGATCTAGGGAAAAATTATCTCGTATGGAAAGGAAATGAGCAGATTTAGTCAAGCGATCAACAATAACCTAGATTGCATTATTACCTCGAGGTGTCTTCAGCAATCCCACAACGAAGTCCATGGATATATTCTCCCATTTCCACTCTGGAACTGGTAAAGGCTGAAGCATCCCTTACGGTAACTTCCCCTCTTCTTTAACCTGTTGACAATTCAAATACTTCACAGTAAAATCAGCAATACTCCTTTTCATTTCGTCCCACTAGTAATACTCCCGAAGATCTCTATACATCTTAGTACTGCCAGAATGGACTGAAAACGGAGAACTATGAGCTTCACATTACAAATCTCTCTTCAACTGCAAATCACACGACACAAACAATCTCTTCCCGAATCTCAAAACAAAATCATTATCAATATTGAATTCAGGCAACTGCCCTTCTGGACCAGCTCTACCTTTTTCTGCAACTCGCTATCTTACTTCTGTACTTTCTTAATTCTGTCTGATAGAGAAGATTTCACTAATACCTGAAACAAAACAGAAGGACATCCTGCACCAACAACTTCTATGCCAAAGTTCATCAAATCCTTAACCAAAATATCACGTTCCAAACACA
This sequence comes from Viscum album, assembly GCA_963277665.1. Classification (NCBI taxonomy): domain Eukaryota; kingdom Viridiplantae; phylum Streptophyta; class Magnoliopsida; order Santalales; family Viscaceae; genus Viscum; species Viscum album. The sequence goes on from OY728150.1 coordinate 40,880,774, forward strand.
ACATTGGTAATGAATCATTATTTTTCGACTCAAAGCATCAGCCACTTTATTTTCTTTTCCCGGATGGTAATGAATTGTACAATCATAATCCTTGATTAACTCTAGCCATCTCCTCTATCTCATGTTCAATTCTTTTTGAGTGAATATATACATTAAACTTTTGTGATCGGTATATATTTCACACTTTACTCCATACAAATGATGCCTCCGAATTTTTAAATCGAAAACAACAGCATCTAATTCCAAATCATGTGTAGGGTAATTTACCTCATGAGTTTTCAACTGTCGTGAAGCATAAGAAATTACCTGATCATTCTACATTAGGACGCAACCAAGTCCTTTCAATGAAGAATCACTGTAGATAACAAACTCACCATTCCTTCAAGGTAGTTCCAAAACTGGAGCATTCACCAATCATCTTTTCAGTCACTGAAAACAATCATCACATTCTTTTGTCCAGATAAACTTAAAACCCATCCGAGTTACCTTAGTCATTGTACTAGATAACTGTGAGAAATTTCTAACAAACCTTCGGTAATAGTCTGACAAACCAAGGAAGCTATGAATCTCAGTTACATTTGTGGGTCTTGGCCATTCTTCCACAACCTTTGTTTTTGCAAGATCAACAGTTATCCCATCTTTAGAAACAATATGACCAAGGAAAGAAATTTGTTGCAACCAAAACTCACACTTGCTGAATTTCCCATAAAATGTCTTTTCTTTTAAGGTTTGAAAAGTAACCCTTAAATGTCTTTCATGCACCTCTTTAATTTTAGAAAACACCAAAATATCATCAATGAAAACCACCACAAACTTATCCAAGAACTCATGGAAAATTCTATTTATTAAGTCCATGAATACAACAGGTGCATTGGTTATCCCAAAAGGCATTACCACAAATTCATAATGTCCATATCTTATACAAAACGCAGTCTTCGGAATATCTTCTTCCCTTACCTTCAACTGATGGTACCCCGATCTCAGGTCAATCTTTGAAAAATACTGAGCTCCCTGGAGCTGATCAAACAAATCATCGATATGAGGCAAAAGATATTTGTTCTTAACAGTGATGTTATTCAAGGCTCTATAATCAATGCAAAGTCTCATTGAACCATATTTATTTTTAACAAATAAAATAGGAGAACCCCATGGTGATGTGCTAGGTCGAATGAAACCTTTCTCTAATAAATCTTGCAATTGCTCCTTCAACTCTAAAAGTTCAACTTGATCCATTCGATAAGGTTTTTTGAAATTGGCTTAGCATCAGAAACTAAGTCAACAATAAACTCAACTTCCCGATCTGATATTATTCCAGGCAACTCATCAGGAAAAACATCAGGATACTCATTTACCACTAGAACATCATTAATCTGAACAGTTCCCTTATTTTCAACAATATGTGCAAGGTAACATTCATTTCCATATTTTAAAAGTTTCTCAACCTCTTGATATGTTATGAACAGTAAGGGTTCATTCTTGTACACAAACTGAAAGTCTTTCTGAAAAAAAACTTCTTTTGCTCTAAAATCAATCTTAGCATGGTAAATATAGAGCCAATCCATACCCAGGATAACATCAAACTCTACTAGAGGTAAAACAATAAGGTTTGTAAGTAGGTTCTTTCCACGGATAAGGATAGGAAGATTCTTATAAATTCTTTTTGCCTCAACATTTCCCCCAGGTGTTTTTACCAAAAGTTCAAGAGTCATTTCTTGAGATGGTATTCCCATTTTACAAGAAAAGTTTTCAGAGATGAAAGAATGTGTAGACCCCGAATCAAACAACACACTTGCATAATCTGAAAAAACAAACAATGTACCTGATACAACTTCATTTGATGGACCGACATCTGCTGAAGTAGTTGCAAAAGATTTCACCACCCCTTTCTACTTGTAGTCTAACTGCTTCCCATCACTCGAGCTCTTTGTCAGACACTCGTTTTCATAGTGACCCATCTCATTGCACTTAAAACATTTCACTAACTGTAAATCAAATTTGGTCTTACCATCACCCTGATATTTTTCAGTCCAATCACGAGCCTTATGTCCCATCTTACCGCATCGGTAGCACTTTCTAGAATTCATAAGACATTCCCCATCATGGCTTTTACCACATTTATCACAAACTAGAAACTTAGTTTTATTACCATCATACCTTTTTGAAGAATTCTTTCCTTTCTCCTGCCACCTCAGTCTCTTCTTCTGCTGGTTGTTATAGAACGCTCGATCATCGAGAAACTCCATTTCCACCTTCTCAGCACATCGAACAATCTTTTCATAACTTTTGAACTCACGAGAAACCAATTCCCTTCGATATTCTGGCTTTAATCCTGAGTAAAAATGATTGATTTTACTATCAAGGTCTCGGATAAAATTTGGAGTATACCTTGCCAATCGAGTGAAATTATCTTCATAGGAAGCCACTGAGTCTTCCTCTTGACTCAATTACAAGAATTGTTTTTCCATCCTAAGTCAAACATCCTTAGGAAAATACTTCTCAAGAAACATACCTTTGAATTCATCCCAGTCAAGAGCATCAATCTCATCAGCGTCCCTGATATTTTTAACCATCGACCACCACTGATCTGCTTCACCCTTCATACGGTAAATAGCAAGACTAACCTTTTGATTGTCTGAACACCCCATGACATCGAAAATCTTTTCCATTGCTTTAATCCACCCTTCAACTATCACAGGGTCAGATGATCCTATGAATGATGGGGGATGCTGCCTCATGAAATGTTCCATCACTGACATGTTCCTCTGTGGTTGATTTGGCTAATCTCGTGCATGGATACCACCACCATTTATTCCTTGATTCAACTGCGCCATTACTGCAACAAACTGTTTAGTTACAATTATGACCATCTCAGGATGCTGATTCGGAAGGTTATTTCATTCTGTATTCCTTCCTAGCACTTCTTCCCTCTTTCCTCTACGGAAAACCATTCTGAACAAAAATGTCTTAGATGAAGCAACATGGTAATCTTCAAATCCTATATCATTTCAATTTGACCATAAAAAAATATTTTTGGATAATAATTTAATAGAATTATAACTCCTAATGTTATCTAAACCGACCTCTGATACCAACTATAAGGACCCAGCCTTAAACATCACATAATCTTGAGTTACTTCAAGAATACATGTTGAGGATCTTTTCAGGTTTAGTGTTTTATAGAATTAGATCATAAATCATGCATTACATTCCACAATTAAACAAGGTGGTTACATAAAAGACAGTATTCATTTTTTCCCATCAAAGGAAACATATTTAAGATAAAACATGGATTCTTTCTTGACACTTCCTTGACACTATCATCATATCATGTACCTTTCCCTTGACCTGTGAAAAAAATTTCAAAAACTTGGGATGAGCATAAAAAGCTCAGTAAGGGATATAAAAATATGGAAAGGAAACATGAGTACATATATACATTATAATGAAATCATACTTTACCCATAAAACATAATCACTTTAATATACCTCATAAAATCATGAATAAATCATAGAAATCATAAGAAATAAAGGTAACTTGAGGCATTCATAACATTCTTACGTAGGGAGTAACCCTCTTGGTTACGTTTGGAATACCCATGACAGTATATTCCCTAAATCTCTTCGGAGAAACCTTAATGTTTAACCCCTTCGCGTTACCCAATGCATTGGAGAGCTATATCGGGCTCACCTGCCCTTAATTTATCACAGAACCACCCGTCTTCATAATAATTCCCAATAACCATAACATAATCGTATCACATAAAAACATGCATAAAGGAAACATAAAATTTCCACTTTTCAATCACAAGATATCAATACAACACATTGATATAAAAAAATTATGAAAACCATTTTCAATACCAAAATAAAAGAAAATTAAAACATGGTATTTATTTTTCATTAAAAAGGTATGGCTTGTAGAGGAAGCCGAAACTCAAATAATGGTCATGGCGGCGGAGAAGTCATTGTCGCCGCATACGTACGACAAAAAAACATTCCTTTTGTCGTTTAGTAAAATGCTTCATATAGAAAATATTCCTTTTGAATAAATGTAAAAGTCAAAGGGGTTTATACACTGTATAAAACAAGGTTGTGTATAAAACAAAAATATGCCTCAATGAAAGGAGATGGAGATGAAGTCCCATACCTCAGGTCCGACTTGACTCGATCATTTTTTAACGTCCTGAATAATAAACTTGAGTTAATTTATACTTTCTTAAGAACCTTTTTTCAAGTTAATTATTCCTTTTATATCACTTATTACCATGTTATGAACACTATGTAATTATTTAAGTTAATAATGGTCGTTTTGTCGATCATTGGTACTTGAGTCCAAAATAAAATCTTTATAATTACAAGTTGTTAATGTGGTAGAATATACATTATATCCAGAATTATATTCAAGATTTAGATATCATATATGTCATATATATCCAGTATATACATGCATTTACAATATTACATAACATTTTGAGGTACTAAATGAAATGCACCGTTCATGGAGACGGTAAGTCGTACGTACGCATGAATGCTACTTCCATTTCTATTTCATATTTAATGGAATTAAAACATAATTATACATAATAGTATTATAATTACAGTATTGTATCATATATAATATCATTAAATCTATCCTTTATACGTACCACATATGGTATTAACTAATCAAATCACTTTGAGGGGGCGGTAGTCCGCACTTCCTAAAATGAAATTATCGTGTTTAACCATAATGGAAACCATAAAGTTATGCCACAAATGAAAAATAAAGAAGATTAAGTAAAACATAAACATATTATATATCATATATAGATGCATTGACATCTTAATGGCCACCTTTGAAGGCGTTATATGAGTGTTGAACAATCATCGTTTCGTGAGACAGAAATTCGCCATCCACGGAAACAGTATGTTCTTTAACCATTATATGTAGGTGTGTGTAAGTGTATCTAGAATAATTCTTATAAAAAAATCCTAGTATATTGATTATACTTATTTTTTTACATAATAAATGAATAAAAATAGTTTAGGGGGTTGGAGAAGAAAAATAAAACATAAGAACACAAGAGAGGACACTACCTTTAAAACGGGTAACTCTTTTTGATTTGAGCTCAATGGCTTCATTGGGAAGAATTATTCCCAAAGTGAGGCTTCTAGTAGAAATAGATGGATGTAGAGAGACAAAATAGGCAGGGGTTGGCCGAGCCAAAGGCATGAGAGGTGTGGGTAAGGTGGTAGAGGTGGGGGCCTTTTATAAGAGGATAGGAGGGTCACTCTTGGAAAGTTATAAAAGGTTACTTTATTATAAAATGTTTTTCGGATTTAAAAGGTCCCAAAATTATATATTTCGAGGATAAGGTTCTAAGAGTTCTAAATACACCCATCCAATAGGTTTTTGACATGTGTAGGTCTTAGATTTTACATTATCTTTTCATTTTATTTAAATCGTTAAATAATGAGGTAATCGCTGCATCACCATGGTGTCGTAAATAATTTAATTTATTTAGTGTCTAAAAATAATAAAAAAAATATCATGATGTAGGAAATCTTTTTATATTTCTAATGAATATTTATAGTCAAAAATATGACTTGTATTACCCCATTTAAAAATTGTTTTAGTAAAACAACTCATGTTTGTGACATTTTATTTTAACTTTAAATAAAAAGGTATTAATGTCATTTTCCTACCAAAGTGGTTCCATGGGGTCCCCAAGTTGACCCATGGATTTTATTGGTCTTCCATGACACATAAAATAAGGTTAGGACATGTGTCTAGGTCATTTCATATTATTAAAACATTATTTTTACCTTAAACTACACTAATTACCTCTAATCGCGATTAAAAACTTAAAAGTTACTATTCACCAAAAAATTATTTTAATCTCATTCAACAAAATTTTACTTCCTAATGAAAACCTTGTATGTAGGATTTTAGAAATTAAAAACACAGAGGTGGTAAAATTTCATTTAAACATAAAATCAGTTTTTATAAGTACCACTTAGTGGTTTCACTATTCATCAAAATTGAAGTTTTTTAGAAAAATACCAAAACATCACCCTAAGATATATTTGATATTCATAATTCAAAAATGATGTCTATTTTAAAAAATTCAAAACATATAAGTTACATTAATTAAATTAATAATTAATACACAATGTTAGAGAAAATAGCGTGTTTTTAGGAAACAATAATTATCATAAGATTGACACTAGTTTAAGTCCAATTTCAAAGTGAAATAAATTTCAACGACCAATATTGGATTAAATGGTAAAAATATATTCTAATTTAAATTTAAAACCAATTAAAAATATAATATAACTATATAAATAAATTAGATTAAAAAGAGGTTTTGAATTAAAATACAACATTTTTCACTATTCTTTAACAAAAAGAACTTTATCGGAAAAATACCAAAAATTCACACAAAGTAAATTTTGATGTCCCTATTCTAAAGAAGAATTTTATTTGGTCCAATAGAATATATAAGAGTGACCAAAAATATATTTATAGACGGTTCACCATCAAAAGGCGATAAGTCGACCTTTAATGAATATTACAGTATATATTCCTAAAATTGAATTATTTTCATATTTTAAGCCTTTATCCTTTATTGGATAAATGTAAAAACATTTATCAAACATATATAATCATATTTTAGTTATTTATATCCATTACCGCCAATACAACGACTACGTGTTAACTACCATTTAAAATAAAATTATTTTATTACTAGTGTGCAATGTAAGATTTTAAAAAAACTCTTTGTTCTGTATCGGGAACACTATCGAACATAGCAACCCCTTTAAAGTAAAATTAATATTTAATTCATAATTATTAATAAAAATGAAAATGATTTATTCTTTATTTACCTTGGATGTTACAAGGATACAATGACCAATTTATTTATAGGGAACATGGATATGAGTATGTTCATAACCATGATGAGTTTGATTCACTTGGTGAGATCTTCTTTTTGGGTTCTTAGCCTTAATGTATAGGATTGGGACCATAGGATGGTCTCAATGTGTTATTTTAGAACTAGGGTAAAAATACATTGATAATGGTGATGGAACATCATGGGAAACCTATTAGGCAACTCTTGAGCATTAGTGATGAAACTTTCAACCCACCGATGAACCTCTATATGATAAGGGAGTTATGCATTACCATATTCTGGGGAATGACTCTCAAAATAGTTGGAGGTGTCCATGTGTTCCTCCTCCTTCTTTATAACATATATTTGAGTGGATGGTTTGTGGGGATTCATTTATAAGAGGTTTTCATATGAGACATATATAGTTAAGTTAATACCATTTATATATTACTATCAGATAATAATTTTTTTACCTAGAATTGTAAAATATAAGTGGGTGACATCATACTTTTGGTGGTCAAGACCACATCCTTTTTTCTAGTTACAATTTATGTTTTACATCATTTGTATTACATTAGTTTTTATTAAAGGGGGTCCTTGTTCTAAATTTATTGGAAAAATCAACAAAAAACGTGAAAACCCATCAGTATAACATCACTAGTTGGAACAAGATTGACCAATTTCCTTCATAGTTGAAGTATACACATCATGTTATCCTTTTATATTTATTAAAAAAACTATAATGTATTCAAAAACTACAAATGTTCTACATGTACATCATTTTTGATCTACATTCTAAAGGCATGTGGTCAGTGGGGTTTCTTTCCATCGATAATTCAGAATGTGAATTAATCAAGACGGTGGGCGTTGGTCTCATACACACCTATATGGGGGAATTATTTCCCACTCTTAGATTCTATTACATATTTAATACACATTTTTGAATCATTCCTAAATCATAGTGTGAGGCTGGTTACCCATATGTTAGTGATTTGTTGTCAGAATGTTCAGATTACGAGTATCTATATGCATCTGAGTTTCTCAATCAATATGTTGATATGTGTATATCATAGGTTCTCTATTTATGGTACTATCTATACACATAATACCCGCTTCATATTTCTCTTTTTAATTTATTACTTCTATGATTTAAATCCATAATTAGGTACTCTAGATTTTATCATCATCCATGGAGGTTATTGGTATTTATAGTGTTAGGATCAGGCCCACATGAAGGGATTACTATGTATCCTTGTATAGAGTCGATGGAGATAGAGGAAGTGATGTTTCATATGGTTTCACCATAAGTAAGTTAACTAGAAGTTAATAATTCAAAAGGTGGAACCATCTAATGCAGGAGTACCAAATATGAATTCTCTACTACTAGATAATGATACTAAATATTTTTAGAAAACTTGAATAATTTATGGAATGAAATCGTGTCACTGGAAGTAATTAAGAAGAAGTGATGAAAATTTTGGTGGTGGAATGAGGATACATTAATAGAGACTATTCTATTTGCAATAATATATTTCATCAAACAATTATTTGAGTTGATCATTAATGTCTCATTGTAGGTGCTGAAGGATGAAGAATCAATTCAACATTATAATGAGTTGAAGAAGTAATTTTCCAGGATGTGGAGATCCAGAAGATAGAAAACATTCAATTATTTTTAAACCATTCATTAAGTTAAAGAAAAAGTGATGAAGGTTGAATATGAAACATATATAACAATTACCATGATTGGATAACCAAATGGTAGATTTCACCCATTTAATGTTGAAGATGGAAGATAAGAAGATTAAGGAATCAATTGAAGATATTGAAGATCAAACTTAAAAATCGCTAAAATAAGTTGATCAAAAGTTAAAAAATGTACTTATATTGAAAGAAGAGTTACCTAGATGATGTTCATTTGTAAGATGGAAATATGAGATTACCAAAAGTCGCATAGTGTAGTATAAGAATCATATAATATCAAAATGCAATCCCATATTGAATAATTTAAAATGACCTTGATATTGATCCCAAAGAACGTAAGGAGAACTTCACCTTATAAATAGAGTTTCTTCCCTAAATTTTGAAATGTAATGAATTGAAATTTATTAAAAGTTAAAAGTATTGAAGGAGAATAACTAGAAGATACACTAATGGGAATAAGATATAATTTCTTTAAATAGGTAGCTGAAGAGTAAGTAAATATTTATAAGATGACTTAAATGATTTAATATTATATAGGTGATTCATGCACTTATCTTTATATTCAATAAATATACCATTGGTGGAAGAAAAAAAAGGAATCAAGTTTAGTTCACCAGAAAATATGAAAATCAAAAGTTGAGGTAATTAGAAGTGGATGTTGCATACTAAATTTAAAACATCGTGTAGGTGTGGTGAATTTAGACCACCAAAAAAATAAGCTTCATATCAAAGTTATTCAAAGTGTCAGAGGTTGTATAATATTGAATTTAGATGAATCAGATGATGAACTAAAAGAAACATGGAGTGAATTCTATAAAAGTATATTAACCATAATATGTTGATTGAATTTACAGAAAATATTGTAAAGTCACAACCATTATGTTGATGTTTATCTAGAATCTCAAAGTTCTAAGTTCATGATGGAATTTTGTTCACTCAAGCCATGATTTTAGGATGATTTAAAGGGAGAGTTTTCATTATATTTTTTTCATAGATTTGAATTGACTATGATATTTTATATGATTTCTAAAGGTATTCAAAATATAATGATTCTGGGAATTGGAGTTTAGATATTTCAAATAACTGAAAATATTGAGAATTTTTTCAAATATAAAATAGGTTTATCTCATTAAATAAAATATATAAATAATCACTACTGAGTCTGATAAGGGAAAAAATAGAATAGCATGAGTTGTTGACCAGTGCTTACTAGAAATTCATTTATGTTGTGGTTTTGGGAAGAATGAAACTTAACATTATAAGGAATTATAGTGTGTTCTTAGACTTAGAAGAAAAAAATAAAGAGAGTCAAACTAATATAAATTATCATCCTACAAAAGTACCAGGCATCAAAGAGATATAGTGAGATCTCTAGAATTTAGTTATTGAAAGAAAGAATAATTCAACATGTATACTAATTATAGAAAAAGATCAGAGGCCATCAAATTTATATCCATGGAGTTTGTGAAGAACCCCATAAGATTGGTGGTTTTAGTATAAAAAATTCTACCATTATTATTTGTATTTTAAAGGATTTTTTAGGAGATATCTCAACTATATGAGTAATATTTTGGTTTTAGAGTTCAAGTGGACCCTTGCTCTTGGGTAAAGGATAATAACTTGCGATGTTATAATAGTAATGAGAATATTAAAAATATAAAAACCAAGATAATAATTAGATGTTGGAAGTAGTAGGCTTCCCACACTAGGGATGCACCCTATAAAAATACTCACGTGTTATTTCATTTACATACATTTCTTGAGAGGTTAAGTGTTGAGGGAACACATTAAAGATCCATACATGCTAACCTATAATAGAGGTTTGATAAAATTAAAGGAAGAAAAATTTTAAGTTGGATATAATCAGTAAATGTTTGTTAACCCCAATTCACCCCCACCCAGGGTGACTACATGGTCTATTGGGATTCACAAAAATAATAACAAACAATATACAAATAATTAAAAAGCTTCCTTAAAAAAATAACGACTTTATCAAAATCATTGTATGTAGATAATAATTGATTCCAAGGAATAAGAACATGTGTATCCCTAGAATGAGGAAAGGAAAAAAAGTAACAAAAGAAATTTAGATTCTATTTAATAATAATTTGGAAGAATAATAGGAAAAATAGTGGAGTAGAGAGAGTATAAACCCAAAATAAAATTGTTGTGGTCAAGTTTCCCCTTACCTTAGTTATCATTTAGATTAGTTGCTCTTACAACTCATCTATGATTATATTATGTTGTTAAAATCATTATTATATAAGTATATTTTATTCATTTATTCTATTAATTGTTATTTTTTATTATTAGGAACCTTTCATCAAAGATAAAAAGGCATGATGACCTATTTGTTTTAATTATTCCATTCTCGATTCCATATTGTGGCATTGATCATTATTATTTATGTGATAGTTTTTTTACCTACATAAGCTTAATAATATATTAAAATACATAAATATAAACATATACATATAAATATATATTATTTAATCTATTCTAACCAACAACGGAGGAGGTTATAAGTAATTAATTAGACAACACCCTCATGTATGGTAAAACTAACAATTAACAAGACATGTCAAATAAGGAAGATATATAATTTATATATTATAAATATTTTATTATAATTATAAAGTTCCATAATAACATTTATATATACATATATAATTTACACTAACTATATTTAAAGCTAGTGAAAAATAATGAATCGATAGCACCCTCATAAGAAGTATAATTGATCATTAACAGTATATTTCAAAACATGGGGAGAGATGTTATGTGTAAATTATAAATAGATTGGATAAAAATTATAGTAGATTAATAAAATTAATATTTTTATAATATAAAAATTAATTAATTATTGGATTATTTATTTAGAGAGGTGTAAAAGAATATAATAAAGGAAGAACTCATCCCAGAAGTTTTCTCATTTTTTAAGGACCTAATGCCTCGAAATCTTGGTGTAATGTGAGAATAAAATCTATAAAAGGATATTAAGAGGATTAATTCATGATTTATGCTTTTAATTTGGATGTAGGTTAAATTTTTGAAGTTATTTTCTATGAGGGTGAGAGGGGGTATTTATACATGAAGGGGAGGGGTATTTTTAGTTAAAATATTATGCTTAAAATTAATTAATGACCAAGACATTTAATAGTGATATTATACATGAATAATAATATAATTACATATCATAATATCTAGACTCAACTATTCATGACATCATGTATGATGTTTTTCATGATGATGTCATCATTAAATCATCATTGCATCATATTTAAATATGATTTTTTTATTTCATTAATTATTTATAAAAAATACCAAAATTTCACCCTAACAGAATTTTATTATTATGATCCCAAATATTAAATTTATTTTATTAAAATAAATTTCTATCTGTTAAAAATATAAATTTTAAAAATCCATTAATATTTTAAAAATCAAGATTTTATTTTATTATTTTTACCTATTAAAAATATTATTCAAGGATTAATAAATTTTGTTCTAGATTTTAAGAAAAAAATATAACATTTTCATATAATTTATTTAACAAATAAATCTAGCTTTATTTTTTTATAAAATATTATTTTAAATACATCATTTTCAATATTACAATATAACCTAAAAATTTAACTATTTCAAAATATATATATATAATTCATTCTTAACTCATTTTGATATCATATTTCCTAATTTTCCATATATTTTATAAAAAAAATTAAATTTTGAAAAATTAAATATTTATGCTGATTTTAGAACACTAATTTTTTATTTCTAAAGATAAAATACATTATAGAAATACCAACATTAGATGAATTTAAATATTATATTTATTTCTGTAAATATTAATTAATGGTATTTTGATGTTCTCGTATTGTTATTTTAATTACATTGGTTATTTTAATATTAAATAGCGAAGTAATTATTCTAACAATCATGTGTTTATTCTAATAGTTATGTTACTATTTTAATGGTTTAATTACCATTCTAATGGATATAATTGTTAAATAAAACATATTTAATCATAATATTTTCTTTTTTACATTGGTGTTCATGGGTTTAATATTTCAAGGAGACTGTGGGCTTATGGATTTTAAAATTCTAGTCATTCTATTTAATAGTTTTTATTTTCACATTTAAGTTTTATTTATTCTTGGTATAGGAGATTATAACCTTCAAACACACACACACACCTAGGTACCCTAGTGGTTCAAGCTTCATACCACCCTATAAGGATTGTTAGGTACCCACTAAAGCCTTATTATAATTTCTGATAAACCAAATTCCCTTTCAAGATGGAGTGGACAAAAGTTTTTTGAATTGAAAATATGGTTGGCACCTCCTATAGCCTAAAGGCCCTTGAAAAGTGTCCTAACACCTATCTTGGTGAATATTACTTATGCTACTACACCCTTACTACTATAGTTTTTTGATTGTTATACTACCTGTTATAGTACCCAACAACTACAGTTCTACAATACCGGACTACTATAGTACTTTTTATAGTACTTCTACAAGTATGCTATAATTCCATAAAAAATCACCCAAATATATGGTTCATTAGGGGTTTGACCCCAAATATCAAGGATGTTGGGATATGGGGTGGTACCACTCAGGCACCACCTCATAAGAACATTTTACTTATATTAATTTTATGAAATGTATTTATCCATTATATATAATGTTCTATATTGTTGAAATAAAATAGTGTTCAATTTTCTTTGGGGGTGTATTTGATTTATTAATTATATATTCTTATCATCTAGTTTCTTATAAAAACAATTAATTTAATTAAGGAATAAAAATAATTAATGGATAATATCTAACTTTTTGGTTTATAATATAAAATAGATTGAATTTAATTTTTTTAAATATTTATCATATGGTAAAAATCGAAATATATATGTAAAAAATCTAAGATGTTACAAATTACTTTCCTATGATGTGATAACAACTAGGGTGACCACTTATTCACTCACGTTAATACTTGTATCTATTTATTTCATATTATTCATCCCATTACCATTCTATTTAGCTCACCATTTCAATAATATATACTCCTAGGTGATCATATGTGACATCATATTATGATCATCTATAAGAGGTCTATGACTAAGGATTTAAAAAAATTATTAAATTTTATGTGTATTAATAGTGTATAAACCAAATTTTTAACTACAATAAACCTATCAATTTTGGGATGTATAATATTTTTTATGATTGTTTTAAAAATTTTGTAATAATTATATATATGATATATGAGTTTCTATAATTAGTATTAGATCAATATTTAGTTTATTTTTTAATTATGTTAGTTAGGAAATAAAACATAGGTTAAACTAACAGATTTTATAAAACACAGTACATTATACTTAAGCATCGATTCACTTTTATTTATAAGATATTATCCATTATCTATAGAATTATGTTTTTTTTCACTAACCTTTTACTTTTTAGAAAATGGTGGGAACAATGATAAATAAAATTAAATGGTGAAATTTACACTTTCTATTTACTCAAGAATGGAGGAAGCATTATTTAATTTTGTTTTAACACATTAATACATATCTTACATGTTTTCTAGAAATAATGAATCAAGTCCTTGATACCTTGAAATTAAAATATCCATTAAAACATATAACGTTGTAATTTTTTCATCCCCAATATTTTACTCTTACCTAATAAACATTTGTTGGATAATTCTTTAAGAAAATATCATAATTTTTCATTTGGTAGAATTTGATGCTATATTGGGCCTGGATTAACCCTATTTATATAGATCTCATATCCAATGTTTGGAAAATGAGGCCTCTTTCCATATCAAAAAACATAACATACTCTTATATAAATTAAAATAGAATTATTTATCGCAGTCGACTATGATCGTTGCTATAGGCGTTCTATTTTTACAGTTGCGGCTGACTCTGGAAATAGGACTCGGACAATCATCCTACAACTACATTTGACAAAGGCCATGGATGTATGTCACAATTTTTTTAATTAAATATATAAGAGAAATGATAGTTTAATAATTAATAATTTATTATTAATTAAATTAAAATATACTATTAATCATTAATTATATATTATAATTCAATTAATTATTTATTTATCAAATATTAAATATTAAATATTTATTAGTAATAAGTTATGAAAAAATAATTTATTAAATATCATACATTATTTAGATATATTTCAATTACTTATTAATGAATAATTAACATTTATTATTTATTAATTAATATTAATTTTTTATTATTTAATAAGTAATTATTAATTATTAATTATTAATTATTAATAGTATCTAGTCATTTTTTATCAAATAATAAAAAATTAATAATTTATTATTAATTATGAATTGTGAATTAAATATTAATTATTGTTGAGGGCTTACTTGGGTAGTGATGTTTCCCCATAATTCTACATCAAAATCGAGTTGAAATCTAGGTGGGGATAAATTATTGTGGTATTGTAGTAGTACTGTTGCGCTGTAGTAGTGTTGGTATTGTAGTGTGGTACTGTAGTAGTAGAACCATTCATCATAAATTAGATTTCAACCTATGAAATCAGGCCTTCAGGTCATAAGGTCTTTGGTCTAGAAAATGTGGGACTTTAGGCTATGCACTGCAGTAACTCCAGTCTCAGTGGAGTGTGCGATGATGATGGTCATTAACGAGGTCGACTAGACATAGGGGTGGTCATCAAGGGAGCTACAATGGTGTGTATGGTTGCTGGTAGTAAAATCACATAACTGAGAATATAACAGGTTGAGGTAGAGATGATGAGGTTACGAACGCTGACGAGCTGACATGGATGGGCGATAGGCAATCACTGTGGGGTTGTTGTAGCTTTGACCTTTGAATCATTTTTATGGACTTTTCCCATGTGGGCCTTTGGGCCATGTAATCTGCGTCTTCAGTTCATGTAAAGGTTTCCTCTCAACCCAATTAAAAATAGGGATTGTCCAGAACAATAAAATAAATATAGAATTATTGGTAATTAAATATTAGTTAGAAAATTATAATTAATCACTAAAAATTAGTTATCAATTACTATTTATTAATTATTATTTACTACCTATTTATTAAATGGTAGTTATTAATTATTCATTATTAATAGTATTTATTCATTATTTAATACAAAAAAATTGAAAATAATTTATTAATGATTAATAATTAATTATTAATTATTAATTATTAGACATTTGTTGATGAGAATTAGTCATTTTTTAATGATTTTAATTGATCATTAATAATTAATTATCAATGACCTTTTGTTAATTATTTGTTATTAATTAGTCTTTATTAATTATTTGTTAATAAATAATATGTAATATGTACTCATTGTCAATCATCAATTATGAAGTATTATTTATTTATTATTTACAATAATTAATTACTAATTATTAAATATTAATATTAATTATTCAATAATATTTAATAATTTTAACTTTTAAGTATTAAGTATTAATTATTAATTTGAAATTATAAATAAATGTTTTGTTTCTAATATTTATAATTAATTAATATTTTGATATCACTTATCAGTTTAAATTGATCTCCCATTAATTAATAATTAATTATTATTTATAAATCAAAAAATTATTAATTATTAATTATTAATCTTTATTTATTATTTATCAATGAATTTTTTCTAATAATTACTATTTATAATTAATTTTAAATTTTGATTAATTAACTAACTACTTAATTATTAATAATTACTATTAATCTATTAATAATTATAAATTATAAATTATTGATAGATAAATTAAATTATTAATAATATTGTTTTGTTACTATTATAATATTTTTAATTATTATTTTTGAATAATTAATTAATACTTATTGAATACTTATTACTAGATAATAAGTGATATTCATGAATAATTAAAAAATTTAACTCAAATAATAATAAAAATAATCTGATAACAAGTTATTCAAAAAAAATTAATAATTAATAAATGTTAAAAATCAATAAATGTTAATAATTAATAATTAATTAAAAATATATAAAATTTTCAATAAGTCATTTATATAATGTAATTTTTTATCAAATAGATTTAATGACATTTATTGACATTATATTACATGAAAATTTATTCAATAAAGTGGTGAGCACTGAGAGGGCTAAGTTAGAGTAGTGTTAGGATAAGTGACCTCCTAAGATGTTGTAGTGTTATATATAAAAGAACTGAATCAAGTATATAAAAAATACTAATTGGTAAATAAATAAAAGATACATTTTAAAAAATTAATGATTATTTTTAATTAGTTATAATTAATTAAAAAATAACAAATTTTAAATTTTAATAATTAATAATTAATTTATATTAATGGAATTTTTTTGGAAGATCATATAACCATGATCATGGAACATGGAAGTATGGTTATGACCACAGTCATGGAAAAATCATGACCATATCCTATGCAAAGGGTCAAGGGGCTTGTTTCTGTTGTTTTAGCCCATGGAAATAAGATTATTTTCTAATAGTATCACCATAAATTAAAAGTATACACTAACAGAGATTGATATCATGATTGATCAACTTCAAGGATCATAATGATTTGTAAAATTGGATCTTTTTTTGGATATCATCACCTAAAGGTGAAGATTGAGGATATTCAAATGATAACCTTTCCTACAACATTATGGGAAAATGGATATTTGCGATGGGTCAAGGGGTCGTCACAAATAACCCATCAAAAGAGATTATTTGCAACAGGCAAATTACCCCGTCGTAAGTAACCATTATTTTTTACGGGCACTTACCGCCTGTCGCAAAAGGTTTGGCATGAACTATGCGCCAAACAATGGGTAAGGTTATTAGCGATGGATTCTTATTCCCATTGCAAATAACCGGTGGCGGTTTTTAGTATTTGCAACGGGATTCTTCCCCCGTTGTAAATACTTTGTCAAAAGGAACTATTTGTGATGGAGCCCATTTTAAAGACCCGGAAATTTCAAGGAATTTTTTTTCTTAATTTCTTTGGAATTTTGTGAGTGCGCAGTTTCAGACGGCACCTGATTCTGAGGCCCGGTGTGCCCGGAATAATTTTCCGAAGTTTTTTTAAGCTTAAATTAACGCGCGTAAGCAGTTTTCCTGAAAAAGTGGAGTAATTCTTAAACGGTTGCTCGGATCAGAAATCCGAGGCACCGTTGCGCTCAAGATAACGGGATTACCCTAGGCATGACTTAAGTTTAGTCGGCATGGGCCTCCTATGAGAAATCCCAAAATGGTTTAACCGTAAATAAAATAATTAAATAAATTATTTTATTTTTCAAATGCTTATAACTCACAAACGGTAGCTCATATTAAAAATCCGAGACCACTGCTAAACTTGTGATGGCATGTTTTATTTAAGCAGATACTAACTTTTGCCGGCACGGGCCACCAGAAAAAGTTAGTTTTTGGCCGTAAATAAAATAATTAAGTGACAATTATTTTATTGTAAAATTCATAACTTCTAAACGGTAACTCAGATTGAAAATCAGAGAGTATCGATGGGTTATTTGGGGGCATGTTTTACTTAGGCAGAGCCTAACCTCGACCGGCGTGGGTCGAGGGTGACTGATAATAATTTTCCGAACTTTATTTCGAGTACGTTTAGTAAACGTACGTGCGAGTTTTTCTATCTTTTGAACCAGTGCTCAGAATTGAAATCTGAGGGCACTGATGAACTCACAGCGCCAGTAATTTCTTAAGGGGACCATTACTGCAGTTGCATTTTAAACAGGTTGAGTTTTATTAATTTTGGAGTTTAGTTAAGAAAAGTTAAATAAATTTGTTAAAACAAATTTATATCTAAGGAAGTTAAATCATCCCATGCGTGGATATATGAGAGGTGGGACCCACACGAGCCCCAACCTCTCATCTTCCCATAACTCTCTCCAACCCCCCTTTAACATCCCGTCAATTTAATGTGCCTACCATCTTTATTAATGAACTAAACATCTTTTAATTATTTGGCACGTTTTTGAAATTCTCTTGAAATATTTATGAAAACTCTTTAATAAATGGTTATACTTTATTATTATGGGTGTTGGCATAATCTCTAGTGGGGAGAGTCTTGAGAGAGGGGATTTGGGAGGATTGAGAGGACTTTTTTCCCTCATCGAAGAATGCAAAGAACTCTGGTGCCAACCTCGACTTCTTCCTTCTCAACACTGACGAAGCAACGTCGTCATCCCGCGGCCACGTCAATGGAACAAAGATAGCATCTCCTACCTTCGTTAAGCGATCAACCGTCTTGAATTGAGGCAGGGGTTTAATTTTGAAGTATGATAAATATCTCGGTGTTAATTCCTCTTGTTCATGAATCTCAACGACGGTGGCCAAACAAATATGGTCATCGATCCGCACATAGACCGTGAACCTTTCTGTTTCGTTTCTCGTGCATTATCCGTCTCCAAATAATTAATCGTGCTAAAAACACAATGTTACGTTGAGCATACGGATGCAGAGATCTCGACCGGAGGATCATGAATCTGCGATTGTCACAATTTTTAGGTTTTGAACGAAGATACAGCAACCCACGAAAGGGGCGACGCAGCGGTGTCATTTTGGTGTGTGTTCAAGGCATGACTTCGGGTGGAAGAGGACACTGCGTGAAGGGATGGCTAATAGGGTTTGGAGGTTTGGGTTGGAGGCGCTAAAACGTGAAGGAATTGATAGGTTGGAGAGAGAAAGTTTAAGTTGGTGATATAATAATAAAAAGAAAGGAATTAATTGATAGTGTATGTTTCCAGCGCCCAAGAAGGGCTCCAAAAAAAGCGTGGATTGATTTGGAGTTAGGAATAGTAAATAAATAAGTAATTAATAATAATAATAAAATATGGTTGTTATTACTTTTGATGATAAAACATATTTTTGTCTGCAACTTCCCCGTACGACCTCGGTTTTACGAACCGTCTATGGTGGTGCGACCCTGATTTCGATACGGACATTCCGAGTCCAATATTGAATGTCTTTTTTGGGTTTTTGGATCGGGTACCCGAAGCACTCGGAAAATAATAAATTTAATATTATTATTAAATCTTTGACCTTCCATAACTCATGTGTGCGACGTCCGATTGGATTTTCGTCAGTGGCGATGTAATCCTGACATCAATATGGTCGATTCAAGACTAATGTCGAATAATAAATTCTGGTTCATGGGTCGGGCCCACGAAACACCGAATAATAATATTATTATTATTACGGGATCTTATTTTGGACATATCTCTCTCATACGGTGAGGGAATGCCGAACTATCTGTGAGGTTGCAACCCTGGAATTAAGATGGATGTTTCAAAAACAACTTTGGATATTTAAGTCGAGGTCGAGGCGCAGGCCCCACAAGGCCCGGTTTGCGCGTGTTGCGGTGAAATGCAACTTTTTCACTGGCAATCTGTTTTGGACCAATGGGTAGTCCATCTCATGTGTTTTTACGTATGGATCACAATGGTGTGACCAGTTTAATTAACCAGTGTCATTTGAAGTACGGTCGGGTTGGTTCGAACCCGAAACCAACTGGGCCCTCGGAGCGGAAACGCTTATATATTGAGCTCCGGATGTCCGATTGACGTACCATCGACTTTATTAGATTCCTCTTGATGAGATAGAACTTTTGGAATACTTCTCCTGAGTTTTGGTTGTAGTTGGATAGTGTCTGGGTTGGATTGTACCCGAAATCCAACCGGGCCCTTGGAACGGAAAAGATGATAACTTTCAGACTGGACGTCCGTTTGACAAACGGTCAGTAGTGTTGGTGATCACATTGATAAACGGTCCCTATGAGTATACCCTATGAGAGTTCAGGGTACAGTTGAGATACGACCGGGTTGGTTCGCACATGAAACCAAATGAGCCCTTGGGACGAAAAGGCTAATAACACACAGACCGGGCGTCTGATTGACGCGCCGTCTGTTGCGTTGAGACCCCTATGATGAGTTGGTCCTTTGAGATACTTTTCTTGGGAATTTTAGATACTTGGAGTATCGAACTGTAGCTCGTGGAGTGGACCCTCCTGGAGATGAGCGTACGGAGTATGGAGACCGTGTAGCCGGCTGAGATTTGACGACTGCTTGACCGACTCGACTTGTAGTGAGTCGACTAGCCCAGTGGACGGAGCACTACTTTGTTTTAGTGCAGACCCATGGCGGATGGAGCACTACTGTGTGATAGTTCAGACCCGCGATACTCGTCCGGAGAGTACCTCTGCAGGCTATTAGGGGGTGTGCACTACTGTGTTTGGGTGGCATACCTCGGTGGGATGCACTACTGTGTTTGGGTGGCTGACCTGTGGTACTCTATAGGAGAAGTACCTCAGCAGTCTTAGGTTAGTGAGCAGTACCTCAGAGTCATGACAGGACCACTGTACACTCCAGAGACGGGGCTCTTTAGCAGTTACGGTTTCGACATTGAAAATCATGGTTTGAGTTGAGTCTGTGACCTTTGTGTTTACCTCATGATTGAGATGGGTCACTTGATAACTTAGGTATATGTATGGGAATATACCTGGGTAGTGGTTATCCGTTGAATCTATCACCTTTGTGTTTACCTCATGATTGAGATGGGTCACTTGATAACTTAGGTATATGTATGGGCATATACCTGGGTAGTGGTTATCCGTTGATTTCATGACCTTTGTGTTTACCTCATGATTGAGATGTGTTACTTGATAACTTAGGTATAAGTATGGGCTTATACCTAAGAAGTGTTATCTGTTGTGATTCTAATTTGTGGGTATCCTTGTTGGATTTAGAGAGACCTTGAGGCTCCCGGGGTCCCTACTGAGTATCGTTATACTCACCCCTGCACGGGCTATGCCCGTACCTCATTGTGTTCGTTGCAGACGACGGGCAACGCTGACAGAGGCCGAGTGTTTGAGGACTGGATGGTACCCGGAGGTGGATCTCACGACGAGTCAGTATTCGAAGGTGGAATTCTCAACGAGACGACACTCGAAGGAGGTTGACGGGCGAGAGCGTTGTGGAGAATACCTATACCTACCCTTCAGGTAGGATCCGTGGTGGATGATCCAGGAGTTGTGCTATCTATACCTACCCTTCAGGTAGGATCCGAGGTGGATGACCCAGGAGCTGTTTCTATTCTTCCAGATGTTTTTCTTTTCTGTTGTAATTCCATTTAGTTGTAGCTGTACTTTTCATTTGGGTTTGTATTCTGGCCCTTTTCCTTTTCAGCACTTCTTTTGTACTCAATGTTTACTTCTGATTGTACTCTGTGGTGTTTTGTTTAATTTTATAAAGGAAATGCCTTCCCAGTTATCGAGGTTTACGCCTTTGGTTCTAGTCGCCAACCCCTGGCCTATGGAAGGCGGGCTTGGGGTAGTCACGGCACGAGCCCCGAGGACGGGTCGTGACAAATTGGTATCAGAGGAGTCGGTTCTACCGCAGAACTCAGAACTCTGATCATTACTTTCTGTGAAACAAGAGTGTTAAGGGTACTGAGTGTGGTCTTCAGTTCAGGGAGTCTAGTGTTGGTACGGCGGCCGACGTATCCATACACCATGACCCTGACTACTGATTTCTGACTTACTGCACAAAAACACTGATTGCGTGTGTGTTTCCAAAAGTTTTAAAGTCAGCTCAAACCAGGTCAGCTCACCAGGTATAAATCGTTGACCGTGTCACATCTGTTTAGGATTTCTCCATGAAGAAAGTCAGTTGGAGTTCCGAGAGAGTACTCGATGACGGCCCACCGAGCGGCGAGGCTCCAGTGCGGGGCCCTTTTTACTATGTTGGCACCCTCGGGTGGTGTACCAACAACACCACCACCTGTTGGGAAGCAGATGCCACCAGCCTTACTAGCAAACTATGCACGCTGGCAGAGCACTTTTCACGAGTTCCAGCAGTAGTGGCCTCCGAGGTTACGAGGCGAGGCAGATTCCCAGACAGCAGAGCACTGGTTGGAGGCGATTGCAAGAGTTTTCTGCCTAGCTGAGACATCAGTAGAGTGGATGGTGGTCTTGGATACTAGTGTTTTCCAGTGAATGACCATGAGGATGGTCCGCATAGTGATGAGGCTTCGGTACGTGGACTGATGCCTGAGATAGTGCCTTTGGGTAGTGTGTCAGCTATACATAACTACCTGTTGGTCAACAATTACAACTGGCGGTACTAGTAGATGACACATGTAGGCTTACTGCCTTACACATGTTCCAACATCAGATAACCTCAAGTTCCAAGGAGAACCTGACTCACAGGTGGCTGAGGACTAGCTTGAGGAGGTGGCTAAGAGTTTTCTAGAGCTTATACAGCTTCGGCAGGATGACGTTTCAGTAGCTGAGTATTCATCGAGGCGTACCGAGCATTCCGGGTACTCGATGAATACGATTCGATTAGTTCTATAGAGCTCGGACCTCTGAGCGTGGTGTGTTTAAGGATATCCGAGCCATCACCTTTCCTCTATGAATTCCTACTTAGGCTAGGGTGCTAGAAAGAACCTTTGTGGTTGAGAATTCTTTGCTGAATGGATGCAGTCAGTGAAGGTTAGTAGTGGGAAAGCTGGAAACTGGTGCCAGTCTCGAAGACTTGGGCATGTTAAATGTTTCAAGAAGAGGAAGTGTTAAGGACAGATGAATCTATAGAGTAGAAGACATGGAAGTAGAGCTAAGAGTGCAACATGAGGTGGTGTACATTTCAACATGTTACAACCACCCCCCGCTAGGCTCAGGGAGCTGGAGGGTAGGGGAAGAGAATAGATGCATGGGGTCACAGAGTGTGACCCAAGGGCTCTAAGAATGATTTGAGGTACGGTATGTGTCTACTACGAGATGCCATATCAATAGACATAGGTACCAATCATTCCTTCCTTCCACGAATCTTGTCCCAAACCTAGAGTTTCCGGTTAAAACCGTTGACTTGACCCTCACGTCTGGAGATACCATTGAGAGGAGACTCAATAAAAACACTTACGCCGACAGGTATGATCTGACCCTTGAGGCGATAGTTTTGGTTGGAACCTCTTGGTGACAGCGTTGAGGCCTTACGACGTTAGTTTGGGTATGGACTGAGCAATCACAGTTCATACACGGATTGACGGTATTAGGAAAAAAGGTTGTGGTTTACTTACAATGATGTGATGGGTTTTCCTTGGTCGTCAAAAAGGAAACCCCAGGCAACACAGGAACCTCCAGGAGAGCACATGGGAGCGGAAGGCTCAGATGCGTGCTCAGTATAACTTTTTGTTTCCCCTAGTGTGTGTTGAAGCTTTACGGGGATGTAAATCCCTGAGGTGGGAGTAATGTAAAGACCCGGAAATTTCAAGGAATTTTTTTTCTTAATTTCTTTGGAATTTTGTGAGTGTGTAGTTTCAGACGACACCTGATTCTAAGGCCCGTTGTTCCCGGAATAATTTTCCGAAGTTTTGTTAAGCTTAAATTAACGTGCGTAAGTAGTTTTCCTGAAAAAGTAGAGTAACTCTTGAATGGTTGCTCGGATCAGAAATCCGAGGGCACCGTTGCGCTCAGGATAGCGGGATTACCCTAGGCGCGACTTAAGTTTAGTTGGAACGAGCCTCCTATGAGAAATTCCAAAAATGGCTTAACCTTAAATAAAATAATTAAATAAATTATTTTATTTTTCAAATGCTTATAACTCACAAACGGTAGCTCGGATTAAAAATCCGAGACCACTGCTGAACTCGTGATGGCATGTTTGTTTTATGAATATACTGACTTTTTCCGGCACGGGCCATCAGAAAAAGTTAGTTTTTGGCCGCATATAAAATAATTAAGTGACAATTATTTTATTGTAAAATTCATAACTTATAAACATTAACTCGGATTGAAACTCTGAGAGTATCGATGGGTTCGTTGGGGAGTGTTTTACTTAGGTAGAGCCTAACCTCGACCGGCGCGGGTCAAGGGTGACTGATAATAATTTTCCGAACTTTTTTCCGGGTATGTTCAGTAAACGTACGTACGAGTTTTTCTATCTTTTGAACCAGTGCTCGGGATTGAAATCTGAGGGCACCGATGAACTCGAAGCGCCGATAATTCCTTAAGGGGGCCATTACCGCAGTTGTGTTTTAAACAGGTTGAGTTTTATTAATTTTGGAGTTTAGTTAAGAAAAGTTAAATAAATTTGTTAAAACAAATTTATATCTAAGGAAGTTAAATCCTACCATGTATGGATATATGAGAGGTGGGACCCACACAAGCCCCAACCTCTCATCTTCCCATAACTCTCTCCAAACCCCCTTTAACACCCCTTCAATTTAATGTGCCTACCCTCTTCATTAATGAACTAAACACCTTTTAATTATTTGGCATGTTTTCGAAATTCTCTTGAAATATTTATGCCAACTCTTTAATAAATGGTTATACTTTATTATTATGGGTGTTGGCATAATATCTAGTGGGGAGAGTCTTGAGAGAGGGGATTTGGGAGGATTGAGAGGACTTTTTTTCCCTCATCGAAGAACGCAAAGAACGCTGGCGCCAACTTTGACTTCTTCCTTCTCAATGTTGACGAAGCAACGTCGTCATCCCCCGACAACGTCAACGGATCAAAGATAGAATCTCCTACCTTCGTCAAGCGATCAACCTTCTTGAATTGAGGTAGGGGTTTAATTTTGAATTATGATAAATATCTCGGTGTTAATTCCTCTTGTTCTTGAATCTCAATGACGGTGGCCAAACAAATATGGTCATCGATCCGCACATAGACCGTGATCCTTTCTGTTTCGTTTCTCGTGCATTATTCGTCGCCAAATAATTAAGCGTGCTAAAAACACAATGTTACGTTGAGCATACGGATGCAGAGATCTCGACTGGAGGATCGCGAATTTGCGATTGTCAAAATTTTTGGGTTTTGAACGAAGATACAGCGACCCACGAAAGGGGCGACGCGGCGGTGTCATTTCAGCGTGTGTTCAAGGCATGACTTCGGGCAGAAGAGGACACCACGTGAAGGGCTGGCTGATAGGGTTTGGAGGTTTGGGTTGGAGGCGCTAAAACATGAAGGAATTGATAGGTTGGAGAGAAAAAGTTTAAGTTGATGATATAATAATAAAAAGAAAGGAATTAATTGATGGTGTATGTTTCCATCCCAAGAAGGGCTCCAAAAAAACGTGGATTGATTTGGAGTTAGGAATAGTAAATAAATAAGTAATTAATAATAATAATAAAATATTGTTGTTATTACTTTTGATGATAAAACACATTTTTGTCTGCAACTTCCCCGTACGACCTCGGTTTTATGAACTGTCTGCGGTGGTGCGACTCTAATTTCGAGACGGACATTTCGAGTCAAATATTGAATGTCTTTTTCTGGTTTTTGGATCGGGTACCTGAAGCGCTCGGAAAATAATAAATTTAATATTATTATTAAATCTTTGACCCGCCATAACGCATGCGTGCGACGTCCGATTGGCTTGCCATTAGTGGCGATGTAATCCTGACATCAATACGGTCGATTCAAGTCTAATGTTGAATACTAAATTCTGGTTCATGGCTCGGGCCCACGAAACACCGAATAATAATATTATTATTATTACGGGATCTTGTTTCGGACATATCTCTCTCATACGGTGTCAGAATTTCGAACCGTCTGCAAGGTTGCGACCCTGGAATTAAGATAGATGTTTCAAGACCAATTTTGGATATTTAAGTCGAGGTCGAGGCGCGGGCCCCATGAGGCCCGGTTCGCGCGTGTTGCGTTGAAATGCAAAATTTTCACCGGCTATCCATTTTGGACCAATGGGTAGTCCATATCGTGTGTTTTTTCATATGGATTGCAATGGTGTGACCGGTTTAAATAACCAGTGTCATTTGAAGTACGGTCGGGTTGGTTCGAACCCGAAACCAACTGGGCCCTCAGAGTGGAAACACTTATATCTTGAGCTCCGGACGTCGGATTGATGTACCGTCGACTTTGTTGGATTCCTCTTGATGAGACGAAACTTTTGGCATACTTCTTTTGAGTTTTGGTTGCAGTTGGATAGTTTTCGGGTTGGATTGTACTCGAAATCCAACCGGGCCCCTGGAACGGAAAAGCTGATAACTTTCAGACAGGACGTCTGTTTGATGAACCGTCAGCGGCGTTGGTGATCACGTTGAGAAACGGTCCCTATGAGTATACCCTATGAGAGTTCGGGGGTACAGTTGAGATACGGCCGGGTTGGTTCGCACACGAAACCAAATGGTCCGCTGGGACGAAAAGGCTAATAACTCACAGACCGGGCGTCCGATTGACGCGCTGTCTGTTGCATTGAGACCCCTATGACGAGGAGGTCCTTTGAGATACTTTTCGTGGGACTTTGAGATACTTGGAGTATCGACCTGTAGCTCGTGGAGCGGACCCTCCCAAAGATGAGCGTACGGAGTATGGAGACCGTGTAGCCGGCTGAGATCTGACGACTGCTTGACCGACTCGACTTGGAGTGAGTTGACTAGCCAAGTGGACGAAGCACTACTTTGTTTGGGTGTAGACCCATGGAGGACGGAGCACTACTGTGTGACAGTGCAGACCCGCGGTACTCGTCTGGAGAGTACCTCTATAGGCTATTAGGTGGTGTGCACTACTGTGTTTGGGTGGCATACCCCAGCGGGAAGCACTACTGTGTTTGGGTGGCTGATCCGCGATACTCGATAGGAGGAGTACTTCAGTAGTCTTATTTTAGTGAGTAGTACCTCGGAGTCGTGACAGGACCACTCTACACTCCAGAGACGGGGCTCTTCAGCAGTTATAGTTTCGATATTGAAAATCCTGGTTTGAGCTGAGTCTATGACCTTTGTGTTTACCTCATGATTGAGATGGGTCACTTGATAACTTAGGTATATGTATGGGCATATACCTGGGTAGTGGTTATCCGTTGAGTCTATGACCTTTGTGTTTACCTCATGATTGATATGGGTAACTTGATAACTTAGGTATATTTATGGGCATATACCTGGGTATTGGTTATCCGTTGATTTCATGACCTTTTTGTTTACCTCATGATTGAGATGTGTTACTTGATAACTTAGGTATAAGTATGGGCCTATACATAAGAAGGGTTATCTGTTGTGATTCTACTTTGTGGTTATCCTTGTGGGATTTAGAGAGACCTTGAGGGTCTCGGGGTCCCTACTGAGTATCGTTATACTCACCCCTACACGGGCTATGCCCGCACCTCGTTGTGTTGGATGTAGACGACAGGCAACGCTGACAGAGGCCGAGTGTTTGAGGACTGGACGGTATCCGGAGGTGGATCTCACGATGAGTCAGTATCCGGAGGTGGACTTCATGATAAGACGACACTCGGAGGAGGTTGACGGGCGAGAGCGTTGTGGAGACTACCTGTACCTACCCTTCAGGTAGGATCCGTGGTGGACAATCCAGGAGTTGTGCTATCTGTACCTACCCTTCAGGTAGGATTCGAGGTGGACGACCCAGGAGCTGTTTCTATTCTTCCAGCTGTTTTTCTTTTCTGTTGTACTTCCGTTCAGTGGTAGCTGTACTTTTCAATTGGGTTTGTATTCTGGCCCTTTTCCTTTTCAGCACTTCTTTTGTACTTAGTGTTTACTTCCACTTGTACTCTGTGGTGTTTTGTTTTCTTTTATAAAGGCAATGCCTTCCCAGTTATCGGGATTTACGCCTTTGGTGCTAGTCGCCAGCCCCTGGCCTATGGAAGGCGGGCTTGGGGTAGTCATGACACGAGCCCCGAGGACGGGTCATGACAAATTGGTATCAGAGGAGTCGGTTCTACCGCATAACTCAGAACTCTGATCAATCCTTTCTGTGTAGCAAGAGTGTTAAGGGTACCGAGTGTGGTCTTCAGTTCAGGTAGTCCAGTGTTGGTGCGGCGACCGACGTATCCATACACCAGGACCCTGACTACTGATTTCCGACTTAGTGCACGAAAAAACTGATTGTGTGTGTGTTTCAAAAAGTTTTAAAGTCAGCTCAAACCAGGTCATCTCACTAGGTATAAATCGTTGACTATACCGCATCTGTTTAGGATGTCTCCATGCAGACAGTCAGTTGGAGTTCCGAGAGTGTACTCGATGACGGCCCACCGAGCGGCGAGGCTCTGGTGCAGGGCCCTTTTTAATATGTTGGAACCCTCAGGTGGTGTACCAACAACACCACCACCTGTTGGGAAGCAGATTCCACCAGCCTTACTTGAAAACTATGCACGCTGGCAGAGCGCTTTGCACGAGTTCCAGAAGTAGTGGCCTCTAAGGTTACGAGGCGAGGTAGATTCCCAGACAGCAGAGAACTGGTTGGAGGCGATTGCTAGAGTTTTCTACCTAGCTGAGACATCAGTAGAGTGGATGGTGGTCTTGGATACTAGTGTTTTCCAGTAAATGACCATGAGGATGGTCCGCATAGTGATGAGGCATTGGTACATGGACCGATGCCTAAGATAGTGCCTTCGGGTAGTGTGTCAGCTATACATAACTACCTGTTGGTCAACAATTACAATCAGCGGTACTGGTAGATGACACATGTTGGATTACTGCCTTACACATGTTCCAACCTCAGATACCCTCAAGTTCAGAGGCAAACCTGACTCACAGGCTGCTGAGGACTGGCTTGAGGAGGTGGTTGAGAGTTTTCTAGAGCTTATACAGCTTCGGCAGGATAACGTTTCGGTAGCTGAGTATTCATCGAGGCGTACCGAGAATTCCGGGTACTCGGTGAATACGATTAGATCAATGCTATAGAGCTCGGACCTCTGAGCGTGGTGTGTTTAAGGATATCTGAGCCAACACCTTTCCTCTATGAATTCCTACTTAGGCTAGGGTGCTAGAAAGAACCTTTTTGGTTGAGAATTCTTTACTGAATGGATGCAGTCAGTGAAGGTTAGCAGTGGGAAAGATGGAAACCGGCGCCAGTCTCGGAGACTTGGGTGTGTTAAATGTTTCAAGAAGAGGAAGTGTTAAGGACAGATGAATCTGCAAAGTAGCAGACATGGAAGCAGAGCTAAGAGTGCAGCATGAGGTGGTGTACATTTCAACATGTTACAACCACCCGTCTTTGTAGTCCCCGCCAGGCTCAGGGAGCTGGAGGGTAGGGGAAGAGAATAGATGCATGCGGTCAAGGAGTGTGACCCAAGGGCTCTAAGAATGATACGAGGTACGGTCTGTGTCTACTACGAGTTGCAATATCAATAGAAATAGGTACCAATCATTCCTTCCTTCCACGAATCTTGTGCCAGACCTAGAGTTTCCGGTTAAAACCGTTGACTTGACCCTCACGTCCGGAGATACCATTGAGAGGAGACTCGATAAACACACTTACACCGAAAGGTGTGATCTGACCCTTGAGGCGAGAGTTTCTATTGGAACCTCTTGGTGACAGTGTCGAGGCCTTACGACGTTAGTTTGGGTATGGACTGAGCAATCACAGTTCATACACGGATTGACGGTATCAGGCAAAAAGGTTTTGGTTTACTTACAACGATGGGATGGGTTTTCCTTGTTCGGTGAAAAGGAAACCCCAGGAAGCATAGGAACCTCCAGGAGAGCACATGGGATCGGAAGGCTCAGATGCGTGCTCAGTACAACTTTTTGTTTCCCCTAATGTGTGTTAAAGCTTTACGAGGACGTAAAACCCTGAGGTGAGAGTAATGTAAAGACCCGGAAATTTCAAGGAAATTTTTTTCTTAATTTCTTTGGAATTTTGTGAGTGTGAGGTTTTAGACGATACCTGATTCTGAGGCCCGGTGTTCCTGGAATAATTTTCCGAAGTTTTGTTAAGCTTAAATTAACATGCGTAAGCTATTTTCCGGAAAAAGTGGAGTAACTCTTCAACGGTTTCTCGGATCAGAAATCTGAGGGCCCCGTTGTGCTCAGGATAGCGGGATTACCCTCGGCACGACTTAAGTTTAGTTGGCACGGGCCTCCTATGAAAAATCCCAAAAATGGCTTAACCGTAAATAAAATAATTAAATAAATTATTTTATTTTTCAAATGCTTATAACTCACAAACGATAGCACGGATTAAAAATCCGATACCACTGCCGAACTCGAGATGGCATGTTTTATTTAGGCAGATACTAACTTTTGCCGGCACGGGCCATCAGAAAAAATTAGTTTTTGGCCGCAAATAAAATAATTAAGTGACAATTATTTTATTGGAAAATTCATAACTTATAAACGGTAACTCGGATTGAAAATCTGAGAGTATCGATGGGTTCATTGGGGAGTGTTTTACTTAGGCATAGCCTAACCTCGACCGGTGTGGGTTGAGGGTGACTGATAATAATTTTACAAACTTTTTTTCGGGTACGTTCAGTAAACGTACGTGCGGGTTTTTCTATCTTTTGAACCAGTTCTCGGAATTGAAATCTGAGGGCACCGATGAACTCGCAACGCCGGTAATTGCATAAGGGGACCATTACCGCAGTTTCATTTTAAACAGGTTGAGTTTTATTAATTTTGGAGTTTAGTTAATAAAAGTTAAATAAATTTGTTAAAACAAATTTATATCTAAGGAAGTTAAATCCTCCCATGTGTGGATATATGAGAGGTGGGACCCACATGATCCCCAACCTCTCATCTTCCTATAAATCTCTCCAACCCCCCTTTAACACCCCTTTAATTTAATGTGCCTACCCAATTCATTAATGTACTAAACATCTTTTAATTATTTGGCACGTTTTCGAAATTCTCTTGAAATATTTATGCCAACTCTTTAATAAATGGTTATACTTTTTTATTATGGGTGTTGGCATAATCTCTAGTGGGGAGAGTCTTGAGAGAGGGGATTTGGGAGGATTGAGAGGACTTTTTTTCCTTCATCTAAGAACACAATGAACGCTGGCGCCAACCTCGACTTCTTCCTTCTCGACGTTGACGAAGCAATGTCGTCATCCCGCGACAACGTCAATGAAACAAAGATAGCATCTCCTACCTTCGTCAAGCGATCAACCTTCTTGAATTGAGGTAGGGGTTTAATTTTGAAGTATGATAAATATCTCGGTGTTAATTCCTCTTGTTCTTGAATCTCAATGATGGTGGCCAAACAAATATGGTCATCAATCCGCACATAGACCGTGAACCTTTCTGTTTCGTTTCCCGTGCATTATTCATCGTGAAATAATTAAGCGTGCTAAAAACACAATGTTATGTTGAGCATACGGATGCAGAGATCTCGACCGGAGGATCACGAATCTGCGATTGTCATAATTTTCGGGTTTTGAACGAAGATACAGCGACCCACAGAAGGGCCGATGCAGTTGTGTCATTTCGGCGTGTGTTCAAGGCATGACTTCGGTCAGAAGAGGACACCGCGTGAAGGGCTGGCTGATAGGGTTTGGAGATTTGGGTTGGAGGTGCTAAAACGTGAAGGAATTGATAGGTTGGAGAGAGAAAGTTTAAGTTGATGATATAATAATAAAAAGAAAGGAATTAATTGATGGTGTATGTTTCCAGCGCCCAAGAAGGGCTCCAAAAAAATGTGGATTGATTTGGAGTTAGGAATAGTAAATAAATAAGTAATTAATAATAATAATAAAATATTGTTGTTATTACTTTTGATGATAAAACACATTTTTGTCTACAACTTCCCCGTACGACCTCAGTTTTACGAACCGTCTGCGGCAGTGCGACCCTGATTTCGAGACGAACATTCCAAGTCCAATATTGAATGTCTTTTTCGGGTTTTTGGATCGGGTACCCGAAGCGCTCGAAAAATAATATATTTAATAATATTATTAAATCTTTGACCCGCCATAACTCATGTGTGCGACGTCCGATTGGCTTGCCGTCAGTGGCGATGTAATCCTGACATCAATACGATCGATTCAAGTCTAATGTTGAATTCTAAATTCTGGTTCATGGCTCAGGCTCACGAAACACCAAATAATAATAATATTATTATTACGGGATCTTGTTTCGGACATATCTCTCTCATACGGTGTTGGAATGTTGAACCTTCTGCGAGGTTGCGACCATGGAATTAAGACAAATATTTCAAGACCAATTTTGGATATTTAAGTTGCGGTCGAGGTGCGGGCTCCACGAGGCCCGGTTCGCGCGTGTTGCGGTGAAATGCAACTTTTTCACCGGCTATCCATTTTGGACCAATGGGTAGTCCATCTCGTGTGTTTTTCCGTATGGATCGCAATGGTGTGATCGGTTTAATTAACCAGTGTCATTTGAAGTACGGCCGGGTTGGTTCGAACCCGAAACCAACTGGGCCCTTGGAGCGGAAATGCTTATATCTTGAGCTCCAGACGTCCGACTGATGTACCGTCGACTTTGATGGATTCCTCTTGATGAGATGGAACTTTTGGCATACTTCTCCTGAGTTTTGGTTGCATTTGGATAGTGGCTGGTTTGGATTGTACCCAAAATCCAACCAGGCCCCTGGACGAAAAAGATGAGAACTTTCAGACTAGACGTTTGTTTGAGGAACCGTCAGCGGCGTTGGTGATCATGTTGAGAAACGGTCCCTATGAGTATACCCTATTAGAGTTCGGGGTACATTTGAGATACGACCGGGTTGGTTTTCACACGAAACCAAACGGGCCCCTGGGACGAAAAGGCTAATAACTCACAATCGAGCGTCTGATTGACACGCCGTCTGTTGCGTTGAGACCCCTATGACGATGCAGTTCTTTGAGATACTTTTCCTGGGACTTTGACATACTTGTAGTATCAACCTGTAGCTCATGGAGCGGACCATCCCAAAGATGAGCATACGGAGTACGGAGACTGTGTAGCCGGCTGAGATCTGATGACTTCTTGACTGACTTGACTTGGAGTGAGTTGACTAGCCCAGTGGACGGAGCACTACTTTGTTTGGGTGAAGACCCATGGCGGACGGAGCACTACTGTGTGACAGTGCAGACACGCGGTACTCGTCCGGGGAGTACCTCTGTAGGATATTAGGGGGTGTGAACTACTGTGTTTGGGTGGCATACCACGGCGGGAAGCACTACTGTGTTTGGGTGGATGACCCACGGTACTCAACAGGAGGAGTACCTCAGCCGTATTAGGTTAGTGAGAAGTACCTCAGAGTCATGACAAGACCATTGTACACTCCAGAGATGGGGCTCTTCAGCAATTACAGTTTCGATACTGAAAATCCTGGTTTGATCTGAGTCTATGACCTTTGTGTTTACCTCATGATTGAGATGGGTCACTTGATAACTTAGGTATATGTATGAGAATATACCTGGGTAGTGTTTATCTATTGAGTCTATGACCTTTGTGTTTACCTCATCATTGAGATGGGTCACTTGATAACTAAGGTATGTGTATGGGAATATACCTGGGTAGTGGTTATCCGTTGATTTCAGGACCTTTGTGTTTACCTCATGATTGAGATGTGTTACTTGATAAATTAGGTATAAGTATGGGCTTATACCTAGGAAGGGCTATCTGTTGTGATTCTGCTTTGTGGTTATCCTTGTTGGATTTAGAGATACCTTGAGGGTCTCGGAGTCCCTACTGAGTATCGTTATACTCACCACTGCACGAGCTATGCCCGCACCTCGTTGTGTTAGTTACAGACGACGGGCAACGCTGACAGAGGCCAAGTGTTTGAGGACTGGACGGTACCCAGAGGTGGATCTCACGATGAGTCAGTATCCGGAGCTGGACTTCATGACGAGACGACACTCGGAGGAGGTTGACGGGAGAGAGACTTTTGGAGACTACCTGTACCTACCCTTCAGGTAGGATCTGTGGTGGACGATCCATGAGTTGTGTTATCTGTACCTACCCTTCAGGTAGGATCCGAGGTGGACGAACCAGGAGCTGATTCTATTCTTCCAGCTGTTTGTCTTTTCTGTTGTACTTCCGTTCAGTTGTAGCTGTACTTTTCAGTTGGGTTTGTATTCTAGCCCTTTTCCTTTTTAGCACTTATTTTGTACTTAGTGTTTACTTCCGCTTGTACTCTATGGTGTTTTGTTTACTTTTAAAAAGTCAATGCCTTCCCAGTTATCGGTATTTACGCCTTTGGTGCTAGTCGCCAGCCCCTGGCCTATGGAAGGTGGGCTTGGGGTAGTCACGGCATGAGCCCCGAGTACGGGTCGTGACAAATTGGTATTAGAGGAGTCGGTTCTACCGAAGAACTCAGAACTCTGATCATTCCTTTCTGTGAAGCAAGATTATTAAGGGTACCGAGTGTGGTCTTCAGTTCAGGGATTCTAGTGTTGGTGCGGCGCCCGACGTATCCATACACCAGGATCCTGACTACTGATTTCCGACTGAGTGCATGAAAAAACTGATTGCGTGTGTGTTTCCAAAAGTTTTAAAGTCATCTCAAACCAGTTCAGCTCACCAGGTATAAATCGTTGACTGTGTCGCATCTGTTCAGGATGTCTCCATGCAGACAATCAGTTGGAGTTCTGAGAGAGTACTCGATGACGGCCCACCGAGCGGCGAGGCTCCAGTGAGGGGACCTTTTTACTATGTTTTCACCCTCGGGTGGTGTTCCAACAACACCAACACCTATTGGGCAGGAGATGCCACCAGCCTTACTAGCAAACTATGCATGCTGGCAAAGCGCTTTGCACGAGTTCCAGCAGCAGCAGCCTCCGAGGTTATGAGGCAAGGCAGATTCCCAGACAGCAGAGCACTAGTTGGAGGCGATTGCTAGAGTTTTCCGCCTAGCTGAGACATAAGTAGAGTGGATGGTGGTCTTGAATACTAGTGTTTTCCAGTGAATTACCACGAGGATGGTCTGCATAGTGATGAGGCTTCGGTACGTGGACCGATGCCTGAGATAGTGCCTTCGGGTAGTGTGTCAGCTATAAATAACTACCTGTTGGTCAAAAATTACAACCGGCGGTACCGGTAGATGACACATGTAGGCTTACTGCCTTACACATGTTCCAACATCAGATAACCTCAAGTTCCGAGGCGAACCTGACTCATAGGCGGCTGAGGACTGGCTTGAGGAGGTGGCTGAGAGTTTTCTAGAGCTTATACAGCTTCAGTAGGATGACGTTTCGGTAGCTGAGTATTCATCGAGGCGTACCGAGCATTCCGGGTACTTGATGAATACGATTCGATCAGTTCTATAGATCTCGGACCTCTGAGCATGGTGTGTTCAAGGATATCTGAGCCAGCACCTTTCCTCTATGCATTCCTACTTAGGATGGGGTGCTAGAAAGAACCTTTGTGGTTGAGAATTCATTGATGAATGGATGCACTCAGTGAAGGTTACCAGTGGGAAAGATGGAAACTGGCACCAGTCTCAGAGACTTGGGCGTGTTAAATGTTTCAAGAAGAGGAATTTTTAAGGATAGATGAATCTACAGAGTAGCAGACATGGAAGCAGAGCTAAGAGTGCAGCATGAGGTGGTGTACATTTCAACATGTTACAACCACCTGTCTTTGTAGTCCACACCAGGCTCAGGGAGCTGGAGGGTAGGGGAAGATAATAGATTCATGTAATCATGGAGTGTGACCCAAGGTCTCTAAGAATGATTTGAGGTATGGTCTGTGTCTACTACGAGCTGCCATATCAATAGACATAGGTACCAATCATTCCTTCCTTCCACAAATCTTGTCCCAGACCTAGAGTTTCTGGTTAAAACCATTGACTTGACCCTCACGTCTGGAGATACCATTGAGAGGAGACTCAATAAACACACTTACGCCGAAAGGTGTGATCTGACCCTTGAGGAGAGAGTTTTGTTTGGAACCTATTGGTGACAGCGTCGAGGCCTTACGACGTTAGTTTGGGTATGGACTGAGCAATCACAGTTCATACACGGATTGAAGGTATTAGGAAAAAAGTTTGTGGTTTACTTACAATGATGGGATGGGTTTTCCTTGGTCGGTGAAAAGGAAACCCTAGCCCACACAGGAACCTCCTGGAGAGAACATGGGAGCGGAAGGCTCAGATGCGTGCTCAGTACCACTTTTTGTTTCCCCTTGTGTGTGTTGAAGCTTTACGGGGACGTAAATCCCTGAGGTGGGAGTAATGTAAAGACCCGGAAATTTCAAGGAAATTTCTTTCTTAATTTCTTTGGAATTTTGTGAGTGCGCGGTTTCAGACGGCACCTAATTCTGAGGCCCAGTGTGCTCGGAATAATTTTCCGAAGTTTTGTTAAACTTAAATTAACGGGCGTAAGTAGTTTTCCTGAAAAAGTGGAGTAACTCTTGAACGGTTGCTCGGATCAAAAATCCAAGGGCACCGTTGCACTCAGGATAGCTAGATTGCCCTAGGCATTACTTAAGTTTAGTCGGTACGGGCCTCCTATGAGAAATCCAAAAAATGGATTAACCGTAAATAAAATAATTAAATAAATTATTTTATTTTTAAAATGCTTATAACTCACAAACGGTAGCTCGGATTAAAAATCCGAGACCACTGCTGAACTTGTGATGGCATGTTTTATTTAAGCAGATACTAACTTTCACCGGCACGGGCCACTAGAAAAAGTTATTTTTTGGCCGCAAATAAAATAATTAAGTG
Organism: Viscum album; assembly: GCA_963277665.1. Taxonomy (NCBI): domain Eukaryota; kingdom Viridiplantae; phylum Streptophyta; class Magnoliopsida; order Santalales; family Viscaceae; genus Viscum; species Viscum album. The sequence goes on from OY728150.1 coordinate 40,917,724, forward strand.
ACAATTATTTTATTGTAAAATTCATAACTTCTAAATGGTAACTTAGATTGAAAATCAGAGAGTATCGATGGGTTCGTTGGGGCGTGTTTTACTTAGGAAGAGCCTAACCTCGACCGGCACGGGTCGAGGGTGACTGATAATAATTTTCCGAACTTTTTTTCGGGTACGTTCAGTAAACGTACGTGCGGGTTTTTCTATCTGTTGAACTGGTGGTCGGAATTGAAATCTGAGGGCACCGATGAACTCGCAGCGCCGGTAATTGCTTAAGTGGACCATTACCGCAATTGTATTTTAAACAGGTTGAGTTTTATTAATTTTGGAGTTTAGTTAAGGAAATTTAAAAAAATTTGTTAAAACAAATTTATATCTAAGGAAGTTAAATCCTCCCATGTGTGGATATATGAGAGGTGGGACCCACACGAGCCCCAACCTGTCATCTTCCCATAACTCTCTCCAACCCCCCTTTAACACCCCTTCAATTTAATGTGCCTACCCTCTTCATTAATGAACTAAACATCTTTTAATTATTTGGCACCTTTTCTAAATTCTCTTGAAATATTTATGCCAACTCTTTAATAAATGGTTATACTTTATTATTATGGGTGTTGGCATAATCTCTAGTGGGGAGAGTCTTGAGAGAGGGGATTTGGGAGGATTGAGAGGACTTTTTTCCCTCATCGAAGAACGCAAAGAATGCTGGCGCCAACCTCGACTTCTTCCTTCTCGACGTTGACGAAGCAATGTCGTCATCCCGTGACAACATCAACGGAACAAAGATAGCATCTCCTACCTTCGTCAAGCGATCAACCTTCTTGAATTGAGGTAGGGGTTTAATTTTGAAGTATGATAAATATCTCGGTGTTAATTCCTCTTGTTCTTGAATCTCAATGACGGTGGCCAAACAAATATGGTCATCGATCTGCACATAGACCGTGAACCTTTCTGCTTCGTTTCATGTGCATTATTCGTCGCCAAATAATTAAGCGTGCTAAAAACACAATGTTACGTTGAGCATACGGATGCGGAGATCTCGACTTGAGGATCATGAATCTGCAATTGTCACAATTATCGGGTTTTGAACGAAGATACAGCGACCCACGGAAGGGGCGACGCAGCGGTGTCATTTCGGTGTGTGTTAAAGGCATGACTTCGGGTGGAAGAGGACGCCGCGTGAAGGGCTGGCTGATAGGGTTTGGAGGTTTGGGTTGGAGGCACTAAAACATGAAGGAATTGATAGGTTGGAGAGAGAAAGTTTAAGTTGATTATATAATAATAAAAAGAAAGGAATTAATTGATGGTGTATGTTTCCAACGCCCAAGAAGGGCTCCAAAAAAACGTGGATTGATTTGGAGTTAGGAATAGTAAATAAATAAGTAATTAATAATAATAATAAAATATTGTTGTTGTTACTTTTGATGATAAAACACATTTTTGTCTGCACCTTCCCCGTACGACCTCGGTTTTACGAACCGTCTGCGGCGGTGCGACCCTGATTTTGAGACAGACATTCCGAGTCCAATATTGAATGTCTTTTTCAGGTTTTTTGGATCGGGTACCCGAAGCGCTCGGAAAATAATAAATTTAATATTATTATTAAATCTTTGACCCGCCATAACTCATGCGTGCGACGTCCGATTGGCTTGCCGTCAGTGGCGATGTAATCCTGGCATCAATACGGTCGATTCAAGTCTAATGTTGAATACTAAATTCTGGTTCATGGCTCGGGCCCATGAAACACCAAATAATATTATTATTATTATTAAGGGATCTTGTTTCGGACATATCTCTCTCATACAGTGTCGGAATGTCGAACCGTCTGCGAGGTTGCGACCCTGGAATTAAGACGGATGTTTTAAGAACAATTTTGGATATTTATGTCGAGTTCGAGGCACGGGCCCCACGAGGCCCGGTTCGCGCGTGATGCAGTGAAATGCAACCTTTTCACCGGCTATCCATTTTGGACCAATGGGTAGTCCATCTCGTGTGTTTTTTCGTATGGATCAGAATGGTGTGACCAGTTTAATTAACTAGTGTCATTTGAAGTACGGCCGGGTTGGTTCGAACCCGAAATCAACTGGGCCCTCGGAGCGGAAACACTTATATCTTGAGCTCCAGACGTCTGATTGATGTACCATCGACTTTGTTGGATTCCTCTTGATGAGACGGATCTTTTGGCATACTTCTCCTGAGTTTTGGTTGCAGTTGGATAGTGGTCGGGTTGGATTGTACCCGAAATCCAACCGGGCCCCTGGAATGGAAAAGCTGATAACTTTCAGACTGGACGTCCGTTTGACGGACCATCAGCGGCGTTGGTGATCACGTTGAGAAACGGCCCCTATGAGTATACCCTATGAGAGTTCGGGTTATAGTTGAGATATGGTCGGGTTGGTTCGCACACAAAACCAACTGGGCCCCTGGGATGAAAAGGCTAATAACTCACAGACCGGGCGTCCGATTGACGCGCCGTCTGTTGCGTTGAGACCCCTATGACGAGGCGGTCCTTTGAGAAACTTTTCATGGGACTTTGAGATACTTAGAGTATCGACCTGTAGCTCGTGGAGCGGACCCTCCCGGAGATGAGCGTACGGAGTATGGAGACCGTGTAGCCGGCTGAGATCTGACGACTGCTTGACCGACTCGACTTGGAGTGAGTCAACTAGCCCAGTGGACGGAGCACTACTTTGTTTGGGTGCAGACCCATGGCAGACTGAGCACTACTGTGTGACAGTGCAGAACCACGGTACTCGTCTGTAGAGTACCTCTGCAGGCTATTAGGGGGTGTGAAATACTGTGTTTGGGTGGCATACCCCGGCGGGAAGCACTACTGTGTTTGGGTGGCTGAACCGCGGTACTCGACAGGAGGAGTACCTCAGCAGTCTTAGGTTAGCGAGCAGTACCTCAGAGTCGTGACAGGACCACTGTAAACTCCAGAGACGGGGCTCTTCAGCAGTTACAGTTTCGATACTGAAAATCCTGGTTTGAGCTGAGTCTATGACCTTTGTGTTTACCTCATGATTGAGATGGGTCACTTGATAACTTAGGTATATGTATGGGCATATACCTGGGTAGTGGTTATCCATTGAGTCTATGACCTTTGTGTTTACCTCGTGATTGAGATGGGTCATTTGATAACTTAGGTATATGTATGGGCATATACCTGGGTAGTGGTTATCCGTTGATTTCATGACCTTTGTGTTTACCTCATGATTGAGATGTGTTACTTGATAACTTAGGTATAAGTATGGGCTTATACCTAAGAAGGGTTATCTGTTGTGATTCTGCTTTGTGGTTATCCTTGTTTGATTTAGAGAGACCTTGAGGGTCTCGGGGTCCCTACTGAGTATCATTATACTCACCCCTGCACGGGCTATGCCCGCACCTCGTTGTGTTGGTTGCAGACGATGGACAATGCTAACAGAGGCCGAGTGTTTGAGGACTGGATGGTACTTGGAGGTGGATCTCACGACGAGTCAGTATCCGGAGGTGGACTTCACGATGAGACGACACTCAGAGGAGGTTGACGGGTGAGAGCGTTGTAGAGACTACCTGTACCTACCCTTCAGGTAGGATCCATGGTGGACGATCCAGGAGCTGTGCTATATGTACCTACCCTTCAGGTAGGATCTGAGGTGGACGACCCAGGAGCTGTTTCTATTCTTCCAGCTGTTTGTCTTTTTTGTTGTACTTCCATTCAGTTGTAGCTGTACTTTTCAGTTGGGTTTTTATTCTGGCCCTTTTCCTTTTCAGCACTTCTTTTGTACTTAGTGTTTACTTCTGCTTGTACTCTGTGGTGTTTTGTTTACTTTTATAAAGGCAATGCCTTCCTAGTTATCGGGATTTACGCCTTTGGTGCTAGTCTCCAGCCTCTGGCCTATGGAAGGCGGGCTTGGGGTAGTCACGGCACAAGCCCCGAGGACGGGTCGTGACACCCATCGCAAATAAGTTTTAAACAACCTACTGTAATTAATGCGGGTCAAGGTGTTTGCGACAGGCCCCATCGCAAATAACACTATTTGCAATGGGTAGCCCATCACAAATGCCTCTGTCACAAGTAATATAACTTATATTCCTCCATCTATTTTTCCTATCATTTCACTCTTTACTCAACTTCTCTCTCTATCACTACTGAAAAATTTTCCTCTAAAATTTTTCATAGTTTAAATTTTTAAATGTGACCATTATCTTGGACATTAATACTTTAGAAGCATGAGTTTCAAGGTATTTATCTATTTTTTTTATTATTTAGTCAATTTATTTTATTTTCAATTATTTATAATTTTTGTTAATTAGATGTAAATTAATTAAATTAGAATTAAATATTAGTTTTTCAGAATTAATTTTTATGAATAGTTATATCTAAGTGTCAATTAGCAATAAATTGTAATAAATAGTAATAATTTTAAATAATTTGTAATAATTAGTAATAACTAGTATTAATTAGTAATAACTAGTAATAAATTGTATTAATTAGAAATAATTAGTAATAATTAGACATAATTAGAAATAATTAGAAATAATTTGTAATAATTAGAAATAATTTGTAATAATTAGAAATAATTTGTAATAATTGGAAATAATCTGTAATAATTAGAAATAATCTGCAATAATTAGAAATAATTTTTAATAATTAGAAATAATTTTCAATAATTATAATAATTTGTAATAATTAGAAATAAATAGAAATAATTTGTAATAATTAGAAATAATTTTTAATAATTATGAATAATTTATAATAATTCTGAATAATTTGTAATAATTTTGAATAATTTGTAATAATTCTGAATAATTTGTAATAATTTTGAATAACTAGAAATAAATTGTAAAAATTAAAAATAATTAGTAATAATTAGGATTAATTATTAATAAATTTTTATAATTACAAATAAATTTTAATAATTAGAATTAAATAGTAATAAATAGTAATGAATAGAAATAATTACTAATAATTAGTAATAATTAGTAATAAATAGTAATAAATAGTAATAATTAGTAATAATTAGTAATAATTAGTGATAATTAGTAATAATTATTAATAATTAGTAATAATTAGTAATAATTAGTAATACTTAGGATTAGTTAGTAATAATTAAGATTAGTTAGTAATAATTAGGATTAGTTGGTAATAATTAGGATTAGTTAGCAATAATTTGGAATAATTAGCAACAACTAGGAAATAATTTGAAATAATTTGTAATAATTAGAAATAATTTTTAATAAGTAGTAATAATTTGTAATAAATAGTAATAAATAGTACTAAATAGTAATAAATTGCAATAAATAGTAATAAATATTAGTAAATATTAATCAATAATTAGTAATAATTAGTAATCAATAATTAGGATTAGTTAAGAATAATTAGGAATAATTAGGAATAACTATGAAAAATTAGAAACTAGGAATAATTAGCAACAACTGTGAATAATTAGAAAAAATCGGATTAATTAGAAATAATTATAAATAATTAGGAAAAATTAGAAATAATTAGGATTGATTATAAATAATTAGGATTGATTAGAAATTATTAGGATTAATTTATATTAATTAAAAATAAATCATAATAAATTTGAGTACACTGATAAACTGGCATAATTTCCAGCAGATTGGCGGCATTCCTTTTATTGAAGCCTCTGCTCCTGGAAACTTTTTCCACTAAAATCAATATGAAAAATATGCTCAGATATACATCGGAGTAGATTTTTCATAGTGATTTAAGTTAGAGAAAGTTTCAAGGTGGTGAGCCATAGGACAAAAGAGGATCTTTTGCCTGACGACTCACCCCCTTGAAACTTTCTGTGATTGAAATCCCTATTAATAGTCTGCTTCGATGTAATAATATTCATTTTTGTATGCATTAGAGCATGGAGAGCAATGCCATAGTGCTTTCATTCCATGATCTCGTGCATAAAAAAATGGATATTCATACGTTGGAGAAGACTATTCATAGTTCTTTTAGTCGGAGAAAGTTTCTAGGGGATGAGTCATCGGGAAAAAGAGCTGATGTCAATCTGTTGGAAATTGTGCCACCAGTAATTAAGAATAATTAGTAAAAAATACCCGAAATTAATAATAATTAGTGGTAATTAGAATAATTTTTTATAAATGACTGTAGATTAGTATAAAAGCTTAAAAATAGTTTAAATAACTCTGAAATAATAAAAATTATTATAAATTTCTAGAAAATATAATTTAATTGTCATCTCTATTTTGGATACTGTTTATCTAATATCTAATTATAAAAAATAACTAATTATTTCATATTTTTTAGAAAAATATAGAACGAGGAAATCAACAAAATTCATTATTAGATTATCATGCTTGGATAACTTGGAATAAGAATCCAAATGGTTCTAGTTTAAATCCTAAATATATTGTGGGTGTTCAAGCTTTCTTGTCATTTGGATCATCGAAACAAAAATTTGTTTTAGAATGGAAAATTATGTGTCCTTGTAAAAAATGTGCTCTGAAGGCATATGACACATTTGAAAATGTTGGAGCTCATTTATTGTGTTTTGGTTTTCAAACAGATTATGTTTTTTGGAATCAACATGGTGAATGCAATTATAGAGAAAATATAAATAATTTAGGTCCAGATCCAGCACCGTTTTGAAGATTAGTACATGATGTATTAGGTTCGTCTGTTCAAAAACTGAAACATAGGATGATGTTGATTTAACTCCAGAGTTGGAACCATCTCATTTATATAAGTTTTTGAGGTTTTCCGAGGATGCCTTATATCCTGGTTACAAGATAAGAAAGTTTGAAGAAGTTGATAAATTTACGTCCATTGAATTAGATAATGGAATGTAAAATAGTTGTTTTGATCAGATATTATCTTTGTTAAAAACACTACTACCTGAAGGAAATGTGTCGCATGCAAATTTTTATAAGAGTAAGAGGATGGTTCGCAATCTGGGTCTTGGTTATCAGAAGATTCATGCATGTTCAAATGACTGTCTCTTATATTATGGTGAAAACGAGTTGTTGGATAGTTTCCCACCATGTGGACAATCAAGGTATACAGAAAATCAACTAGGGAAGTCTGGATTTGTTCCTATAAAAAATTGAGATATTTCCCTCTCACACCCAGATTTCGACATTTATTTATGTCTCAAAACACAACATCATTGATATCCTAGCATAAAACCAACAATACAACCAATAAAATCATAAATCATCCATCTGATGGTGATTCATGAAATCATTTTGAACAAGCGCATCGATCATTTTCTTTAGAATCCCTTAACATACAATTGGGTCTTTCTACTAAGAGTTTCTGTTAATTTGGTTCTTAAGGTAGTCAGTATTCATGTTCGCCTATCTTTATCACTCCGTATAATTTACCTCTATGGATTTTTATAAAGGAGCCATATATATTTTTGACCTTATTAATTCCAAGTCATTCGAAAAAGAATATCGATGTTTATTTAAAACCATTGATTGATGAGTTAAATTCACTGTGGAGTTATGATGTCAATACATATGATGTTTCTGCGAAACAAAAATTCATACTAAAAGCTTCATTGATGTGGAAATTAGCGACTTACTAGTATATGACACATTATCTAGTTGGAGTACACATGGTCCAAAATCATGTCCATACTGCATGAGAGACAACAAAGAGTTTATGGTTGTAAATTGGAAAAAACCTTGTTTTTTTACTCACATCGCAGATTTCATCCAACTGATCATGCTTTTCGAAGAAACGAATATCATTTCAGAAAAGGAACAATTGAAAATGATGGGCCTCCAAGAATTATCTCAGGTACATAGTTGAAATCCATTGTCTCTTCATTTTCTACCATCACATTTGGACCAACAATAAACCAAGAGAAAATTGATAGGTTTGGAAAAGATCACAATTGGATAAAATGAAGCATTTTTTGGGATTTTCCATATTGGTCTGATTTTTGGTCTGTCACGTGTTAGATGTGATTCAAATTGAGAACTATTTTGATAATTTATTTCATACAGTTTTGGAAACACCCGGTAAGACCAAATACAATGGGAATGCACGATTAGATCTTTCCTAAATTTGAAAGCGACCAGAACATAAACTGTTTTAAAATGTTAGATCCCAGAAATTAATGAATCCAAAAGAATATTATACACTTTCCAAAGAGACTCATTTATTATTTTGTTAGTGGATTGTATATTTGAGACTTTCATATGGTTATGGTTCTAATTTGGGAAGATATGTCAGAAATGGTCATATTGTCGAATTGAAAAGTCATGACTGTCATGTCTTAATGGAAAGGCTTCTGCTAATTTTATTAAGAGGTTTGTTAAATCTAATGATTTGGTATGCGATAACATACATATCATAATTTTTTAGAGACATTTGTGCATCGAAAACAGACTACGATGCCATAAGAAAACTACAAGAAGGTGTCGTTTAAATTTTATGTAAACTGGAAAAAATATTTATGCCAGGTTTGTTTGACTCAATGGAACATTTGATATTACATTTTCCACATGACAAAAATGTGGAGGTCTGGTGCAGTTCTGATGGATGTACCCATTTGAGAGATGCATGAAAAAATTGAAAAAAAGTATGTAACAAAGCATCAGTGGAAGGCTCAATTGCATAAGTTTATTTGCAAGAGGAAATTTATTTTTTATGCTCTCTTTACTTTTAATCTAAATATTCCTCAAAACACAAGTGTATGAGCCATAAAAAAGGAAAATTTTAAGATAACATGAGAAATCAATTATCAGTTTTCAATCAACCTGATCTTGGATTTGATGGAGTTCATAGATGATAGATTTGAGATGATGAACATCTTAGAGATCATACATATATTCAGTTGAACTATGAAGAATTGACACAATTTGTATTGTGAATGCTCCTATAACTTATTATATAATTTTTATAATAGTACATTAATATTATTTTATTTTTAGGTTATATGATAATAATATCAAGAAACAGTTTCCACAAATTAAAACAGCTGCTCTTGTAGAATGTCGTCAAATTTTTTTTACTACTGGTTTCAAAAATTTTTAACATAAATTATTTTTTATTTCACATAAATAATCAACTTAATACATTTTATGGTGATAATTGTTTTACAACTTTTCAAGTATCTCAACATGGTGATAAAATTGATAATTGATTGTATGTATTGAGTAACTCACTATCCAAAATGGTTATATCTTATAATGCATACGTGGTGAATGGTTATTGATTTCATACATGATCATATGAGGAATTAAAAAATAATAATGAATAGTGGTGTTTTATTGAGAGGATCTCATCATAGAGAAACTGAAGTTGACTTTTACAATATGCTGGAAGAAATCATTGAAGTGTGTTTTTTGGGATAATAATACGTAAAAATGTTTAAATGTCAGTGGTTAGATACTGAGAGAATATTACGTGTCCATCTGATCCATTGAATCATTGATATTAAATATAAAAGTATTCCTGTAGTAAATGAACCATTTTTATTGGTTCATCAGGTACATCAGATTTATAATTAAAATTATTGTGCTACTTCAAGGGAGTTGGATGATTGGTGGAGCATAATAAAAATTAAATCTTGATAGAATCAGTTTACTAAAAGTGAATGTGGTTCTGTTGAAGTGAAAGGAATTGGAATTTTTTAAGAGACTGCTTTGAATCCAGCTTTTACATGAAGAGACATGAATATCATTTATGACACCCCATAGTTAAGGGACGATGGTGGCGATGATGTTAATGATGTTACAACTGAATTTGAAATGATAAGATATGGTGAAACTGAAAAAATTATGAAAATTGATGATGTTGAGGTGAAAGATGAAGACATTGACATCAACAGGTATGAATTTGACGATGAAGATGAACATTGACGCAGTTAAATGCTGATTATAATCATATATAATATATATCTATATATAATAGTTGTTTTAGATTGTTTGCTAACAATAATGATTTTATGTTTTAGATGGACGATGATCTGTTTCGTATGTTGTAGGAAGGTGATATACCTTTGGACGAGCAGGAGGTTTGATTAGCCGACCCTCATACTGTTGGCAGTTCAAGGGGCACTCGGAGAGGGCGTGGTCTTGCCCGAATGATTATTCCCTACCCTATACCTGAGAAAAGTCCACATCTTGGGTTTGATCCACGCACGCAGAGGTATGTTTACTTGTGAATTTTAGTAAGTTTTCATTAATTTATTTATATTATAATTTTTTGATTAATTATTCATTTTTTCACAAATTTATGCATATAGTTGTTGGACAGGGGAGCACTATATTTCACAATTATTTTTCTGATGCATGGGTGTCATGGGATCAGATTCCCATTGATTTTCAGCAGTGCATGTTCAAGCATTGGCTGGTATGTAAATAAATAATATTTATTTTGAAATTATTTTAACTAATAACTTGATATAATAATTTTTTTGTAGGGTTTATGGTATCTCATTGATGAGTGCATGTGTGAGGCTATTTGGAAGGCATGGCAGGGAGTTATGCATACTCATTGCACTCAGTTTTTGCACAATTTGAAAAGGAAATCAATGGAGAAAGTAGGAGTGAAGGAGTTTGATAAGACATGTCATGTCCACTGACCTAATTATATTTCATCTCAGGTTTGGGATGTATTATGTACACACTGGTTGAGTAAGTAGTTTCAGAGTAGATTATTAGTAGGTCGGAAAAATCGGGGGAGACAGGTGGTAACACATCAAGCCGGTAGTCATACATTCAATACACATAAGGATCATATGGTAAGTACATTTTTTTAAATATTGTCTATAACTTTAAATGTAAACGTTTATTTTATATTTATATAGGCAGTCGCATGGCCCGATATTACGGTGTACGATGTTTATATGAGGATGTACAGTGATCCAGCCACAGGGAAGATTAGAGGTGCTCGCCAGCATCAAATTATGGCCATTATAAGTTTTTTTGAGTATTAAATTTAACTAATAATAATATTTTAACTATTTAAATTTTAAATTTCAAGTGAAAGAGTCATAAGAGGTCGTGATGTCTCAGACAGATGTTTAGAGTCAGGTCGAGACTGATGGTCAGACCAGTGCCCCCCAATTTAATGAGGCAGTATGGATGCTGGCGACGCAATATGGCTTCGAGAATGGTCGAGTTGTTGGTATCATCTCTTGAGTGACCCTGGGGGTTTTTATGGATCCTCTAAGATGTCGGCGTCCAACTCAAGAGGAGTTTGCAAAGAGTAATCACCATCTCATGCAGAGTATCAGGAGCAGCTATGAGCTAAAAGTGATCTTATAGAGACTATGCGTAGGGAGTAGGGGGAGATGCGTCAGTGGCAGCGATAGAAAAAAGAAGAGTTCCTCTAACAACAGAAAAAGTAGAAGCAGTGGTAGTAGTAGATGTAGGATGAGATGAGTCGATGGAGGCAGAAGCAGATGGAGTACATGTGACGTCTAACTCACAGTTTAAAGATGGAGTTCCCTCCACCATCTCCTTCAGCTCCTCCAGATGACCCTCTCCCTAATCAGCGATGTATTTTTATTTTATCATGAAACATTTGAATGTATTTTTTTAAATATTAGCTATTTAAAGTTTTAAATAGTGTTTGTTTTATATTGTCTTGAAAATAATAGTTTTTTTATTATTAATTTATATTTTCATTATATTTATTATTTTATTAACTATTATTTTTTTTATTTTTTTTGAATACTCATGTTTTTATTATATTAATAATATTATTATTTCATTAATATTAATAATAATATTATTATATTAATTAATTCTTTTATAATTAATTTCATTTTACAAATATTGATAATATTATTTTATTTATATTAATATTATATTATTTATATTATTTTATAAATATTTTTTTTATATTAATATTAATATTATATTATATTTATATTAAATTTATATTATATTATTCTTAATGTTATTTTATTTTTTAATTTTTTTTTTAATTTTTTAACTATTTTCGACCGACCGTCGCAAATACTAATTATGACGATCCATCCCAAAAGGGGTTATTTTTATTTATGTTTCAAGAAGTAATTGCAACAGTCTGTCGTAAACGAGTAAAAACTGGGAAGCTATTTGCGACGAGTTGTTGGTTCGTCCCAAATATCTTCTAAAAAATCGTCGAATGTTTTTTGTGATGGTTTTACTACACGTCGCAAATAATCTATTTTTATGAAATACAATCATAAAAAGTAATATTTGCGATGTTGTTTTCCATGATTGGTCATTTTCGATGAGACCCAGTCGTAAAAGACTATTTGCGACAAGATCCCATCGCAAATAACCCATCGCAATAATCCATTTTTTTAGTAGTGCAAGACATGGACACTATGAGTTCATAATGATTCTTTTTGGATGTTTAAATTTCTGATAAAATATTCAAAAACATGATGAATAGATTCTTTAGAGACTACCTAGATAAATTTTTGGTTGTATTAATTTGTGATATTCTTATATAATCAAAGAGAAGAGAACATGAAGAAAATATAAGAATTGTTTTGAAGAAATTAAGTATAAATCAGTTGTTCAAAAAATTTGGAAAGTTTAACTTTGGAAAAAATAAGTCACATTCTTAGGGAATGTGATCAAAAGAAATGGAATTTCCACGGATCATTTAAAGACAAAGTTGATAAAAAAGATAGCTCAAACTAAAAAGTTTTGTATAGATTTTTAGTTTTCATAGATTAGTTGGGTATTACTAATGATTTTTAGGATTTTTTCATGATAGTATATTCCACTAACTAAGTTAACACAAAAGTGAGTAAAGTATGTTTGGATAGAGGAATGCAAAGAAACCTTGAAATACCTCGATAAGAAGTTGGTCACTGCACTTGTACTCACACCACCCTTAAGTGAAGAAGGGTTTGTGATATAAAATGATACTTTGTAAAATAATAGAGTAATATACTATAACTTATGAATATTTAATATTCATGAGGAAAATTTCCCTACACATGATCAAGAGTTAGTACATATGTTATTTTCATTGTAGATTTCAATGAAATTATTATACAAAGAGAAGTGTGTATACGGTCCCAATAATTCCGCATTCTAGATGAAGGAAATTCTATCAAACTCAGCAATGGAAAGAAATAAAATGATGAAGGAAGATTGAAGAACAATGTTGAAGAATCCAAATTTGGAAAAGGAAATTAGTCTTTCCACATACTGATTCCTGAGAACTGCTCGCGGAAGGCATCAGTCAAGAACCAAATGGTTCGTAGAACAAAGACGACGACACCATCTCTCACGAACCACATTGTTGGAGAAATAGAGGTAGATAAATTCTCCCCATTTATGATACACTTGAACCTTGTCATTGGTAGAATGAAGGCAGAGAATTCCTCCCCTACGTATGATATTCCACGCAAACTAGTTAGTTCGTGGGATGAGGTGGAATCCCAATGCACGAAAATGATTCCTACCACTGACAAAGTCATTCGTGGATCAATGAGTTCTCCATGGGCTTCTGCAAAAGGCATTATACTTCTCATTGATCAAGCGCTCAGTTCCTCTATAAATAAACATTGAGGAGGAGTGGAAAATAGCTTCCCAGATGAAAAAAAGGGATGATGCATGGAGAAAAAAATAAAGGGTGCAGGAGAAATCCACCTCGCACCCAAATCAGTTCACGGAATCCATCTCATGAACCATATGCAGGTGGCCCTTCATAGACTCCATCCCATGAATGGTATGAAGAAGACCCTCCATGGAAGATAACATGTGGAGGCAGTTTTGTTTGTGGAAATGAGGCAACATTTATGAACCCCGTGAACAAATAAAAAAAATAGTATGTGTATGCTCTTATGTGGAGAGTGGTTCACATATGTCCTTTTGCGGAAAACAATATGTGGAATCTCCTATTTCAAAAATGGTCCACAAATGATCATATGCATAAAAAAGTATGTAAAAGATCCTAGGGAAAAAATGTTTGACAATTGATCATATGCATACAACACAGTATGTGGATGACCCTATGTGAAAAATGGTTCGCGGACTGCCCTTCGCAGATGCTCCTATTTAGCCAACTCCTACACGACCAACCTTATGCAGCTAGCTCCAACTTATCTAGCCCTATGCGGACAACTCCCTCATGGAAAATCCTATGTCAAAAATATCCTATGTGAAGAAAATTGTTTTTTCTTGCCATCTATATTATAGGGGCTATGCCCCCGCACCCCCATTTGGGATCAGGGTCAGGTTGTAGTCTCGGCCTTCCAATCCGATCCCTTCTCTACCATCACTGACCCCCATAATAAATGGAGAGTCTCACTATGAAATTTCTGAGCTAGGTCATCGACATTTTATCTTGTGCCATTATTCCGACCAAACATTCATCCCTTAAATACCATGATTCCAGTTACTCCTCATGAGACTCCAAAATCCCCATCACCTGCCTCCTATACCAAGTTGATCCAGAACTCTCTATATAGTCACAGTCTTAATGTTTCTTACATGCTTGGACACACCCTTCTCCATCCATCAAACTCTGTGTCCCGGGTGATTTTAGATCTTCATAAAATTCCATGACAATTAGAAATGGACGGTCAGTGTCTTGAGGACATCATTGCTTGCCTAAGTGCACAATGCCCCAGCGGCTCCATATATATTGACCACAAAAGGCATGTCAACTAGAGTCTTATTCATCCTCATGAGTGGATTTTACAAATTTATTATTCCCAATGGATTCTATTCCCCGTATTCTTTCTCCTAATCTGAGAACCCCCTGAATCATGGTTCACGCATTCCTTCCCTCACATATTTGAGGCATGTCAGAACATTCAGACCCGATTATACTCTAGTTATTTGTGGTTTCTTTAGAAAATGGTCTAAACTATATGACCTTAAACTATGAGTTATCATCCTAACAACATGAAATTAAACTATATGGAATTAGTCCTTACAACACAACATTAAACTGTGATTCCATCATCCAAGATATATGAATTTAAACTATAGTATACCGGGTGATTTTAGATCTTCATAAACATCCCTAACCATCAGAAATGGAAGGTCGGTGTCCTAAGGACACCTCTGTTTGACAATGCGCACAATTCCTCGACAACTCTGCATATGTTTCCCACAAAAAAGGCCTATCAACTAGAGACATATTTTTTCTTTAGGAGAGGGATTTTTTACCTTTGTATGCCATAATCACTTCCATGCCTCGTATCATTTCTCCTAAACTGAGATCCTCCAGAATCATGTTTTACATGTTCCTTACCTCTCTTTTTCAAGTCATGTTGGAACATCCTGACATGATTATACTCTAGTTAATCATCGTCTAAGCTATATTAATTTAAAATATAGTATACTAGGATATTTTGGGTCTTTATAAACTTCCAAAGACATCGAAAATCAACGATTAGTGTCCTGAGGAAACCTCTGCTTGACTATGTGCACAATGCTCTGGCAGCTCCGCATTTGTTGTCCACAAAAAAGGCATGTCAACCAGAGACATATTCATCCTTAGGAGAGGCATTTCCTACCTCCATACTCTATAATTGATTTCATGCCTTGTTTCATTTCTCATGATCTGAGATCCTAAAGAATCATGGTTTACATGTTCCTTCCCTCTCATGTTCGAGGCATGTCAGAACATCCAAACATGACTATCCTCTAGTTAATCATCATCCAAGCTATATGACTTTAAACTGTAGTATAACCCCATATTATATTCAACTAGGAACTCCCCTTAAGGTTACCCCATATAATTTCTACTAGAGGCGGCACTCCTGCTCCTCTCAGGCTCGGCCTATGACATATCCAAATAGATTTCCAAATGTGACTATCCTGGATTTCAACATGGGTGAGAGTTGGAACATTCAAATCCCCCCCTCTCTTGTTGATCTTTCATCCTGACCTCTTCCACTTTCATCCTTCTTTTCCATCATTGTAAAAGGGAAAGTGTGTGGTTTGTTGGATCTATGACTTCCTATTGTTTCTCAAACCAAGCATGACTCACATGGGCATAGAGGTTAACGATGATCACAACATCGAAATCATACCCAATTGCACTACAAGAACTCTGATTCCTACTCTAACTAGGATATGTAGAATGCCTACCTAGGGCCTGATCTCAAGGGAAACTCTCCTTAAATGTTATCCCCAATAATAATTCCCCCAGCTCTCCAAGGACTCCTCTTTAGGAATAATCCCTGATGTGACTCTTTCAAGAATGGACTCCTTTATAGTGTAATACCCAACCATGTCTTCTCAAATGGGAATATCCAATGTGTAATCCCCAATCATATCCCCTCATAAAATGGAATCATCTTTAGGACTAATCCCCGATTTAATTCTCATAAATGGGACTCCTCTATGATATAATCCAAAAATTAAGATGAAATACAAGGGCTTTGATTCCCAACTAACTGAGATACATAGGAAGCCTCACTGAGGTCCAAACCCAACACCCAAATCATCCTAGTGTTCATCGGTCCATATCCCTAGTAGGGCCATATCCACCCATGAGACCATGACTCTACTGAGCATTCGGTGCTTCTTCGGCATAATACTCACATGAAATCTTGACTAGGAACCTTTTTCCTAGACATCTTAGCCACATGATGTTAAACTTCATGGATGGGTCCTCGTCGCACGACCATAAAAGGTAATGTGTCCAGTAAAGTGTCACTGAAAAATGTGGGGTTTGATTCCTCTCATTAGGATTCATAGGAAGCCCATCTCTTGGGTTTAATCCTGATATAAAAGAAACTTCCATCCTCCATGGATGATGATAAACTCCAGAGTGCCTCATCATAGGGCTTAAACTAGCATTGTCTCTGTGATTCCAAACCTGTGTGTATATATGGTTAATCTTTCAACCCAGGGGTAACCCGTGGACACATGCTTGGAAAAAACCTAAGATTCCTGAACATATTAACATTGCTTAAATCTATAAGAGAGTCCCAAAGTTGAGAATATTTCCCCCCAAAAGGGTGTGATGAGCCCTAAATCCCATCCTCTCAACCAATGGAGTCCTTTAGTGTCATTGGATAAATCATCGTACAACTAGCACCTGCCTTTGTAAAGCAGGTCCATGAATCATGGATACCTGGTCCATTGGGTGTTTCTGGCTCCACAAATAAACCCATTGGAGACCATCCAAGGAAAGCGTACCCGACTTGGTAACCTTAATAATAACATAAAACTATTTGATGTCTATTGGTCCATTTCTCCAACCCCCACCTAGTACAACACAAATTGGGTTGAAACAAAAACGGTGAACCTAACATGAATCCCTAACCAAGGTGGTGGTATTATCCCACCACAAGAACCTTTCATACAGAAAAGGAAGAGGGCAAGGAAATATCATTAATTATTTATAAGATCATTACATGATACTTTGAAGTTATTTTGTTGTCTGTATATGTCATATATATATATATATATTTTAGGAATTTAGTAGAGCTATCTTCGTTCCAAATGGAATCCTGACAATTTTCTCAGACTGGCATGTCAATGAACACACATGAGCCCTTGTCCTCAACAAATAAGAGGAATCCCTCACCTACATAGTGTATTCAACACTAGGTTTCGAACATGTTGATCAAATAGTACCACCAAACTGGTACTCTCCCCATGGTGGAGGCTGTAAGATAGACCCTCCAGTCCATGAAAGATCGTGAGCCGCCTCTTCAACCATGGTCAGAATCCCAGCACAGGACGACCCTGCTTTCCATCTCTAATTGCTTCGGTACACTGTCCCAAGAGCTTGGAAATGAATACCTCCCTTATCTTAGGGAGGAAGATGAAGTCGACAACAATGAATTCATCCTGGCTATATAGAAACCCTAATCAAGGGCTCCTTCCAGAGGACATCTCCACCAGTGGCATACAACCTGATATCCACGCTTTGAAGAGGATCCCATGTTGAGGGCACCTGCTGAAGTCCAATGGACACGGGCCCCTCAGGCTACTCACTGAGGGAGGAAAATTCAAAATTAGGAGTAGGTTATCACACTAATTCCTGGGGAGAAGGTCTTACACAAAAATGTAGTATCATATGATGGGAAGGCATACGATTCTACCCCTCCTACTAAATCCCTCCACATAAATAATACAGAAATTTATGAGTGGATGCATATCCCTGGTCACTCCTATGAATCCCATCATGGAAATAAGGTGGCACAATACAAGAAAACACATATTCCTACAAGTGATTGTCAGTCCCTTCATACGGACAAAGTAGAAAATTATAGGAATATGAAAACCTTTTCCAATGTGAAAGAAGACCTTCATCCAAATAGGATGAAAACTAGCTATAAGAATGTGAAAATTCATGATGATGCATAGAAAGAACACTATCAAAATATTGTGGTAAATTATGGGTTGTCAAACAACACTAATAGTGAATACGATGCTCACCATAAAAATACAGTGGCCAACAAATATGAGCAGAGTAAAATTCCTATAGATGCAAATGAAGCCCATGAGACAAATATAGCAGTAGAAGAGATGACGCATATTCCTACTTGAAAATATAAATCCCACCAGTCAAATATGGTGGAAAACAGAGAAAAGAGTTGGCTTATCCTAGCTAGTCAGGCATAGACTCATTCTTATGCCCCGACACAAGAGAACTGCCAGTAACCACTGGAAACTCATGGAGGACTGGAGCAGGCACAAACTCCTACTCCAACATCAGAATGGGCATTCATACATGTTCCATCCAAATATGTATCCAACACATCTTTTACATGATGGGGGACTATATGTAAATACTAGACTATATCCTCTAGACATGTCAAGAGTTTATTGCATCAGTATAAAAAGTGAGGAGTTGGGCCCATGAACTGATCTCCCTGAGCAGGGTGATTCATCCACCAAGTCATATAATCACTCCAGTGCATACCAATATCCATTCTCTAGTACAGGAGGGTCGATGACCATATTCCGTGATACAAGGACAACTGGATGGGGAACAAATACCAGTTCCAACAAGGATACACTGGTCCAATGTGGTGGCCACTCCAGGGCAGGCATATATCCCTTCCAGAACTCAAGATGTTCGTCGGTGTATCCCAATGACATTATGGGAACAAATTAGATGATGAACCATATTTGAAGGTATTTACCAATAGTAGGAATCTCCAATTTACCTCAAGAGAGTGATAAAAATTAAACTTACCAAAGGCAACTGAAAAATGAAGAGAACACTCATGATTTCACTCTCTTAGAAGCTGGTATTCTTGATACCATAAAAAATATATCAATAGAGTCTCAATATCCTATCGATCCATGACCAAATTATAGAAGTGATAGTAGTATTTTTGAAGTCCCTCCCTGTAATGTTTCTACTAATAGCTCTGAAGGTCCTCCCTAGGGCACCCATGAGGGCTTACTCTATGGTCCAGAATTGATTGATCATGATATCATATCTCTGGATCCATGTCAGGGTAGCCCTCCCTCTAACCAGAAGATCATACATAAAGGACCTCCCATTGATATAGTCCACCCTGATGGTCCTCCCTAGGTTATACACTATAGATATGTTTCTCCCTTTAGTCAGACATTAATCTGTGATGGAAGTCCTCGCCATGATGGTAGTTGCTGTGAAGGCCCTCCCCACAGTGAAATCAAGCAACGATAAGGCCCTACCATCATTTTAATACATCCTAAAGGCCATCCCTAGTATATAAAATATATATATTCTCTCTACATCTAGGACTATTATGGTATTCCTCACCATTATAGAAGTCATTGTGAAGGACCTACCCTCAATGACGCCAAGCTGCAAGAAGGTTATCCCCTTGTTGTGGTCCACCCTGAAGGACCTCCCCTTGGTATACACAGAAGAAGTCCTCTATATGGAAAGATAGTAAGTCATGATGGTAGTCTTCACCGTCACAACACCGAATGTGAAGGTTCTCCCATAAGTGAAAATTTACATTGGTGATAAGATCCTCCCCTTGTTGGGTCAACTACGAGAAATCCCTCATATTCCAAGGTGCTTGGAAAAATTGAGTACGATGTGTGGGATACTCCTTATATGACAAGAGATATCCTTTCTCAACCCAAGGATGGATCAGGGACACACTCATCTTCCAGGACACCCTCATACCCTACACATTTCAACAAGACTCCCACAAATCCTGCTGCATAGAACAAAAAGATATGTTTCTTGTGAGAAGGAAACTAGATGGGGATGACATACTAGTGATTTATTGGCCCACAACCAATTCTCAGTTCAACACACCAAAAGATTCGTTAGAAGAATGTATGCATAACATTCACCTCAATATCTGGGCTACTCTCTTCCAATTAAAGGAAGAATTTCTACCCTAATAAGGGTATGAATACCATGATAATGTTCTGGGAGAGCTTCACTAGTAGATAGACCTTGAATCCCTTCCATCTAAATGGTGGGAACAATCATAAAGTCAAATGAAAGACCTTGGGTTATCCTACATCCATGTGTTGCACAAGTTGACGACCTTATCGGCAAAGCCCCATATAGTGTTCATATCTAGGGATGGAAAAAACATGGAGCTCTACACATCACCCCACTTCCCATCCATAAAAACCCAAAGAAGGTGACATCATGAAGTGTTGTCATCCCAAAATGGAAATAAAATGGAGTCCCTAGTCAAGAAAGGTGGAACGCTTGACAGAACCGGTCTTGAGTAAGTCCTAGAAGCATTAGGCCTGACGAGAGAAATCCATCAATAATCTCCTGAACTAGGCCACCAAGAACATCTAGTAGGCTTCCTATCTAAGAGAAACCAATCAACGATCATTGATCATGACCTCAGAAGCCAGTAATTATTGTGCATACCTAACACCATATCTGACTCATACCCACATGGGAATGCAAGAGATCAAGAAAGTGGCAATGGTAGTAGCAGCTACCACAATACAAGACCAGCCCTAGACCACAAGACTGGGGGAATTTTTAACATTAAATTCCCCTATTAGACTAGAAGATATGGGCTAAGGCATGTCAATAGAGGAGTGGGAGAAACCCCTGCCTGCATAGGGGTATTTTTACCTCAAATTCATTCTCAGTGACTGTATGTCTTCTCTTGTCTAGGGAGAACAATGGAGAGAGGGGTTACCCATTCCATCCCATCCCATGAATCTCATCCCCTATAATATAGGTGTACTACAAGGTCATATCATGGCTACCTTTGAGTAACTCTTATCCAATAAACTCGAATAGTATCATAGAATGGTTGGAGAAGATCCAACAAAGGATGTAATAATCTCTCCTACCATTCATCCCCTAGTACACCAACCCCAATATGGCATGCATTAGTGAACATCATGGAAACCAGGCCCACAGACCTCACTGAAAATAATACAAATAATTAGGAAATTAGAGAAGAGGGTTCCCTCCCAGAGGTGGTCCACACTTATCCTAGAGGGGTGCACACTAGAAACCAAAGAGTTTCCTTAAATTTGGGGTCCTCCTTAGTTAATATTCCATTACATCCCGTGTGAATCCTAAACAAGTAGAAGAATAAGAGCAAGGTCTAAAACCCACCACCTCCTTCCCATGAAGACGATTCCCCAATTCTTGAGGAGAGATTTTCTTGACATGAGGAGGAAATAAGAGAGTTGAGGCAACTCAACACTAAACTACTAATATAAAGGAATCCTATTGGGTATGTTCCTCTGGTGGAGCACCAACATACACTTCTATCTAATGTACCTCTAACTCATAGGCTCATCTAGATAGATAAATCAAGGCTCTAAATATCATCCAAGGTAGCGCTGGGACCATCAGTCTATCTGAACCCAATCCTGGAGGGATATAAATATTTCCCTCTATTAGAGAAGAAACTGGAACAAATTTAGGAAAATCCACGAAGGATGACCCTGGATGGGTATCCGCCTCAAGTTCCAGCAGCACCGACACATCAAATCTCACTCCCTACTACACCCACCAATGCTAAGGTACAAAAGTACATACATCAATAGATCCTAAATGTTGTCGATTTATTGACAACTCAAATGGAAGAAATGGTAGGATGACGCAATCCAATAAAACAAGAATGAAATCCCTACCCCAAGTGGGTGAGCAATGTCCCTCTGCCACCAAATTTTGGGAGCCCCATATTCACAGTGTTCAATGGATTAGGGGACCCATAGTAGCATCTAAGGAACTACTCTTCTTATTATGATCCCATGATGGGAACCACAGAGCAGTAAGAAGCTATGAGGCTCAGATGATTTTTGAGAACCTTGTAAGGTTTAGCCTTTGTGTGGTACACTAGTTTTCAAGATAACTCAATAACAGGATGGTAGGATCTTCAGTGCAAGTTCCTATTATAGTTCAACTCGATGTTTCCAAAGACAAAAGTTACTGATCTCATGAACTGAAAATAATGAGAGAATTAAAGAGTGTCATAATTCATTTTCATATGGAAAGGTCTGACTTACTCCTTGAACCAGACACTCCCCCTAGATGAGATGCTTTCCATATGCATTGATAATCTCCGAGAAGAGCTAAGAACATCACTCATTCCTGTAAAATATACAAGTGGGTTCTGAGACTTCTCTTCCATAGCTCAAAGGATATAAGATTACTTGAAATAGACTAATATCAAGTCTTATAAATCCCCTATAGCCCTAGTAAAAAGAGCAGAGAGAGATGAACTAGATTTTGTCATGCTTAATCCACCTCCTGCACCAGCCCCAACTCCAAGGCCCCCAATAAACCATGAAGGTCCCTCTGAACGTCAGCATCCACCCCTCCATATAAAGAAAAGTAGAGGTGGGTCAAAGGAAATAAATTCAAGGAATTTAGAAAAAAAGAATACTCGTTCTGAGATGATTAAGTCTACAGTTACTTGATAGCCTCCATGAATTCTAACTTACTTCAACTATGACAGCCTAAGAGGGCTGATGAAGTAGGTCTTGATGACTGCCCTGATTACTGCCCATTCCATCAGATATTTTGACATAATATCCAAGAGTGATTTGTCTTCCAGGACCTCCTACAAAAGATGATGTATTCTGAACATGTCAATCTGGGACCACCACTAGTGCAAGGGGCGTATATTTCCCCAATTGATCTGAAATAAGAATGGGATTGGAAAAAAGTTGTTAAAAAAAGGAGAAGAAGTTTGATCGTTGTATAACTCAAAAAATAGTCAAACGACCTCATGATATACTCCAGGAATAGTTGAAGCAACCAACCATGCCTCCAACGGATCCTAATAAAATTCAAAAATCATCCTTGGCCCTCCATTCCTCTGAAGGATGACCACCCAAAAAGAATTCCAATCAGAAGGGTCAAAAGAAAGTTTAGAAAGATGAACTTTCACCAAAGACAAATTTGTCTTTGAGACTTTCAGATTTTATACAATTGAATCTGAAGACACGGGTACCACCCCACTAAATGACACAACGGGAACTGCCCCACCAAATGACAAAATGGGAATATCCCCACCAAATGGTAAAACCAGGAGTAGATGATGAGGCAGTCATCATCATAAGAGGATATACTTTTTGGCTCTATTAATGTCATCTACTTGATG
This sequence comes from Viscum album, assembly GCA_963277665.1. Classification (NCBI taxonomy): domain Eukaryota; kingdom Viridiplantae; phylum Streptophyta; class Magnoliopsida; order Santalales; family Viscaceae; genus Viscum; species Viscum album. The sequence continues at coordinate 40,941,174 of OY728150.1, forward strand.
GATCCCTTCTCTGAAGATGAATATAGTTATCAGCCATAATTCCCCACACCCAATTGGGGGTTGAAAGAAGAAACCACATAATCTAGGGATATCAAGGGAGATGCGGACATGGAATAAATCAAGCTTATGGCCGCACCCTCAGTCAAACCATCATTATTATAGAAACTCATGACAGTACCCTCCAGCAGTTTCAATAGGGATAGGAAAATTCTCAGGCCCCCATGGGAAGACACCCCAATCCAATCCTTCTAAAATATACATAAGAGGAAGAAACGATGACTAATTTCCCTCTGCAGGCGAGCATACCTACCCGAACCAATCCACAAAGGATGGAAGCTCCTTCGTCTTTGATCCCAAGGGATGAACCGTCGTCATCAAATGATCAGTCCCCTAAAATTCCTATGAATGATCATCCCCAGGATGGGAAGCTCCCGCCTTTAGATCATAAATATGATATTCTGAAGGATCGAGCTTCAGTACTAGATAATATTTCAATCATGGATGGACTGAATCTATTAGCATATCCTAGGGAATCTCTCATAAAAGATTTTCTAAGTCCATAGGATCTTGAAGCCGAAGTATCCTCCACTGAATTCTACTGAATAGATCCCAATCTTACAAAATTCCATGTAGTTATCTCCTTCATGGATCAAGATGAGGACTCCATCATGAAAGGAAAAAATCAAACCTGTATATGTTTCTAGCATAATAAATGGGGTTAATGTCCGAAAATTCTTCATCGACAATGGTTATGGGTTAATCTCCTCCCACTACGGACACTTCATCAGCTGGGATGCAATGAGGATGATCTAATTCCCTACACCACAACCCTATTGGGCTACGACAAAAATAGAGCAGAATCCATTAGGCAAAATCAAGCCCAAAACATGGTTTGGTGACCTCGTAGCTCACCCAGAATTTTTGGTTGTCCGAAATAATATGGCCTTCAATGCTTCGATAGAAATTCCCTAGCAGCATAAATATGCAGAAATCTCCTCCTCATACCATCAATACCTGAAATATTTCATTAATGGAAAGAGTGGGAAACTACATGCCAATGAGGACTCGTTATAGTCCTACCAGTCACACTATATTGATGTAGGGTTCTTTAAACCAAAAGGAAAACAACCCTCAGCTAACCGAATTGACTTGGTCGTCACCCCAAACTGTTTTAGAAATGGTTCCCACCAAACCCTTAAAACATATTGGGGAAGAATATGTGCTTCCCATCAATTAGATTGAAATCATAAGTCTGAATTCAGACACACATTAAGAAGTCCTCAATATTTTAGTTATGGTTTTTGAGCCTAATAATGTTGAAAGGCTCATTGAATCCTGATATAATAGAGAAGATTCAGATAAAAATGCCTTCAAACTATCATAAAAACCCCATAAAATCATGAGATCACCCACTGAGGAAGGAGGAAGTATCTAATCACTCAAATAAGAAGGGGAAACTATTTTACCCATCGATGCGTCTTCTTTGGAGAAGCCCCTGTGAATGACCAGGGCAGAAGAGATAGTTTCACCTCCCAGAAACCAAAATTAAAACTCATCCCTACACTATGGAGAAATCATTTCAAGGATTATTTCCCCTTCATAATAAAAAGATGAAAATGATGATGATGTAGAGGTGGAAGAAGAAGACCTAAAGTATTCCCCTCCAACATTTGAGGAAGTAATATCTACCATTTTTAATGAACTCAAGGAAATCAACTTGGGTATGGAAGAAGACCCGTGACCCACTCTAGTTAGTGTGGCCATGCCTTCCAAAGAGAAAGAGTTATACACTTATTTCCTGAGGAAAAATTGAGATGTTTTCACCTGGAATTAAAAAAAATCCAAGTATTGATCCATAGGTGGAAACTCACCACCTAGGCTAGCCAGAGGACCACTGTGGTTATAAGAAAGCCACTAGAAGGTTGCACCCAACACATGATTCCAAAATAGAGGTTGAAGTCGACAATATCATCTGAGCTAACTTCATTCGGGAGGTCCGATATCCCACCTGGATAAAAAAAATTTTCCCCATCAAGAAGAAAAAAGTTCATATCAGGGGATGCATCAATTTCCGGGACCTCAACCAGCACTTCTCAAAATATGATTTTCTAGTCCCGATCACAAAATTGATAATCGACGCAACTGCTGGATATAAGGCTCCTTACTCCATATACGTCTATTAAAGATATAATCAAATTTGGATGGCCTAAGAAGATGAAGATGCCACCACCTTCAGATCCCCCCAGGGGGTAATTTCCTATAAGGTGATTCCCTTTGGTTTAAAGAATGTTGGTGCCACATATCAGTGCTCAATGCACCTCATTTTAAAAACATTCTTAGGAAAGTTCGTTTAGTGGTATGTTAATGATCTGGTGGTTAAATCATGATAATTCTCTGACCATCTGGCCTATCTTGAAACCATCTTCAATAAACTGTGATAGAACAGTATGAAAATAAACTCCCTAAAATGTGATTTTGGTTCTTATTGACACCATGGAATTTTTTTCATGTAATTCTCCACAAAATTGAAGATATGATTCTCACATAGACAACAATTTTCAAGTATGAGTAAAGATATTTCACTATGAAGGAAGAAGATGCAGTTTGGATTTCTATCTTCCCAAATACTTCTCCAAAATTAGGGATAATTGGAAATATCCCCCCTCAAAAAGTTGGTTGTGGATTTCCAAGATTGATGATGAAAAGGCGTTGATTGATTAAACTTCAATTTCATATTTTCATCTAGAAGACTTGGTGTATTCACTATCACAAGAAGTGTATATCTCTTTGAGTGATTCGATTTTACTAGTCATAAATCCCAAAAGGACATACAGATAAAAGATTTATAGAACTTGGAACACATATAAAATTTAATAAAGAAATTTCTATGACCTATGCGGAGTAGCTACACAAAGGAACTACGTGGAAGAGCTACGCGGCTGTGTATGTTTGACACCCCTGCATGGAGGAGCTATGCAGGGAAGATATGGAGAGGATCTGCATGGAAAACCTCCATTTGACCAGCCCCTCTCCTTGCCAATAAATAAGAACCATGAGATTCTCATTTTAGAAGCAGAAAAAGTTGGAAGAAGTCTTGAATATCCCGTTTCAAATATCCTTTTCCCAGGTTCTCAAGAACACTCAAGTAATTTTCCTAAACATGAGAGAAGAGATAATTAAAGGGAGAAAAGTGGTTCAAAGACCCATCAGGGCCTAGAACATATAGGGATACACCAAGGACTTGCGCCAAGGGCCTTCACGGAGCACTTGTGCGACACAACTTGGTGGAGAACCTGCGTGACGCCCCTTGGTGGAGCACCTACTTGATCCCACTTTTTCATACCATGGGGGATGCACCCCTACACCCCCACATCTGATCAGTACTAGGCTCTAGTCTCAAACCATTAGGCTGGTCCCTTCACTCTAATCATTGACCCCCATGAAAAATGGAGAGTCACACCGCGAAATCTTCAGGCCAGGTCGACTAAATTTTCCATTTCTCCCTTTATGTGGCCCAACATCCAAACTTAGAATACTGTGCTTTGAGACACTTTATCACACTCAATGAAGAACCTTGAGTTGAATTACTCCTCTTGGTTCCTTTCACATGTTACGTGTTTGGACTCTCCTTATGGATTCCTCGAGTACCTGGAGTCGATACACTCCTCAAGAAGCTCCTCAAACCTTATCACTAAACTCCTATTACAAGTTAAATCCCAAAAGGGAATAATCCTTAGGATTAAACCCCTACCAAACTTATAATGGGAATAATCCTTAGAAGTATTCCCCAACCAAAATTAAAATGGTTATCCTCTTTAGAAGTAAGCCCCAAACAAACCTAAAAGGGAACTCCCACTACGGTAATATACTAATATTCTGAGAGCCAGGCCACATGACCTCCAACTTCAACCCACATTGAAATTTTCATCGCTTCATGCCCTCTTCCATGGTCACCTCAACTTATTTCATTGTAGGCTCTCTCTATCCCATCAGCGAAATAGAGAGTGTGTGGTTTGTTGAATCTTTCACATCCTCTTGTTTCTCACAGCGAGAATGACTCACGTGGTCTTAGAGAACTGTGATAATCACAACCTCTACACAATCCACTACTCTTGAGCTACGAGAACTATTATTCCCACCATAATTAGGATACGCAGGAAGCCTTAACTAGGGCCTGAGCTCACTGGATATCCTCCTCATAAATCCAACCTTAATTCCCTTAATATGGGCATCCTCCTTAGGAGTAAGCGCTAAATTAATCCCCCTAAACCTCTTGAAATACGAGAACTTTGATTCCTACTATAACTAGGATACACAAGAATCCTTCCTAAGGCCCTAGTTCCATCTCATTTCATCTATAAATAGGTATTATTATCAGAAATTAAGCCAAAATGCATTTCTTTCAAAGGACTACACTCTCCTATGAGACTCATAGAACTACGTGGGATTTGATTCCCATCCAAGTGGGATGGATAGGAAGCTTCCCTGAGGTTCAAACCCAACACTCTAAATCAACCCTATTCTTCTTGAGCCATATTTCCAACAAGGACTAATCCAACTTGGAAAATCAAATATTTTCAAGGATCCTTGGGATACATAGGAATAAGTCCCACACCAAGCTTTAACTAAGAATCTTCTGCTTAGATTTCCTTACCACATGATATTAAACTATATATATAGGTCCTTATCACATGAACTTAAAAGGTATGATGTCTCCCATTATGAGTCATCGAACTACAGGAGTTCTGATTCCTTTCACAAGGATATGTAGGTAGCCTATTTATGGGTACGATCTCGACATCAAAACAAACTTTCATCTCCCTAGATGACAATAAATTCTAGAGTGCCCCACTGAGTGGCTTAAAAACTAGTATTATCATAACAATGGTTAAAATATTCTCTAAATAGTATATAAGAGGATACCATTAATGGAGAACCTAAAATACATATGAATGTCTCCATTAATGAAGAACCTCAAATACATATGAGTGATTCTAAATTTCACACATGCTAATAATTGATTGAAAATTACAAGGGAAATATTGGTTATACTTGGTAAATTAATAAGGATTCACAAGAAATGTATTAAATCTATAAGAGATTTATGGAGTAGGAAATAATTCCCCACAAAAGGGTGTGATGAGTCTGACTTCCCATCCTCTCAACCAATGTATGTTATTAAGTATCGTAGACCCAAATCTAACGAATGCCTACCTTTAGAAAGCTGGTCCCAGTGGATAAAGAACTATTGAATGTTTCTAATACCATAAATAAATCTAATAGAAACCTCATAGAAGTAGTGATTCCTATCTAGAACACACATTTTGAGGGATTCGAAATAGTATTACCTTAGGGAAATTTCTCGACTTCATCATACGCCACCAAGGCATCGAAGTCGGCCCTGAGAAAAAAAATCCCATCCTTGAAATGTCACCACCTCACAACCTCATTGAGTTGAGAGGATTCCAAGGAAACCTGGCTTACATTCAGTGATTCATATCCATCCTTATAGGAAAATGTTTTCCCTTCACTAGGTTGATGAAAAAAGGGTTAGAATATCAATGTAATAAATACTATCATAAAGTGTTCAAAAATATCCAGAAATATCTCTTATATCCATAAATTCTAATACCTCTTATCAAAGTAAGACCACACATTATATACATAACCACCTTAGAGTGATCCATAGGTTCCTTCCTCACACAAAAGAATGATTCTAGCAGTTAGAATAGTCTATATTAACTCATCTAAACCTTGATTGATGTTGAGACTCATTATTAAATTATCATGAAGAGATTCCTTGCATTAATATTTATAGTCCCGAAGTAGAGACATTACTTGAAACACCATGAATTTCATTTGGTCTCATGTAGTAATCCACTCAAGTACATTATCATCCACCTAATGTTGGATCGATGCCTATCACGATAGGTAGTCATCCTGTAGTAGTTCAATAAACAATGCACACCATAGAAAGACATAAAAGGTAATGCATTAGTAGACTAGTGGGTATAACACCCCTCAATAGAAGTAACTCCATTGGATGTCAAATTACCCAATGAAGAGGTGTTCTCTATTCCAGAAACACTCCGATTTGGGAAATACACTTGGATGGTGCCTCTAGAATCCTAACAAGAAAAATAATGGAAGACCCCAAATAACAAAGTGTGTCTGGGAGTCATGCTTATATCCTCAGAGAAAGGAGTCCTACCTTATTCGTTCTTATGTTATAGGGGTGAATAAATAATGAATCAGAGTACCAGGCCCTTATCGCATGCCTCAAACTAGCACTCCAAGTTAAAGAAGAACACTTTAAGATTAATGGAAATTCATAACTAGTCATCAAGAAAGTAAATGGTGACTATGCTATCAAGAAAGAGTATCTGATCCCTTTGAAGAACCATGTTTGAGAATTTATGACAGAAATATCATCGGATATGAAATTGGATTCTATCCCTCATTCTAAGAATGTACAAGCTGATGCATTTAAAAAGTTAGCCATATCTCTGGCCGAACCAGATCAAAATCAAATAGTCAATAATATTTCCCACTGATGGATGGTCTTACCATTCATTCAGAACAACATGGAAGAAATTAATGAGATCATTTTAATCTATGAGCCATAGGGTCCTACCACCGGCAGGATGAATCCCATTATGGACTATCTTCAAAAGGGAGAACTGATATCATGTAGGGTTATAAGGGAACAGATCTAAAGAAGAGTAGTCAATTTCATGTTGTGCTAAGGAAAAAACTAGGTAAAGGTTCTTTATAAGAGAGGCCTTGATGGAGTCCTTCTTAGTTATGTTGATGGAGAATATACCACTGCTGTCATGAAATAAGTGCATGCCGAAACTTTTGGGGCACACCAGTTAACGTCCAAACTCTCTCATCAAATTTGAAGTCTTGGGTACTATCGGCACCATGATGTAGGATTATGATGATTTAAACAAAAAGTATCATTCTTTCCAAGTACATGCCAAATTCATCCATCAACCACCAGAGTTTCTTCACAAATAAAATTACTCATGGCCATTCTCTATGTGGAGAATGAACATCGTGGGACCATATCCTCCCACCATAGCTAGACAATTCAAGTTTATTCTCACAGAAAATGACTTATTTTCCAAATGGGAAGAAGCTACACCCCTTAAATAAGATAGAGAAAAAAAGAATTATCAGCATTGTGAAATCCAATATCATCACAAGGTTTGGTTTCCATCACACAATAATGATGGAAAATAGAACCAATTTCTACTCTTTTTAATTGGACAAACTCTACCAAGAGTATGGTATCAAAGCCAATCAGTAATCCCACTACCATGCAGTGACCAATGGATAGATAGAGGATTTCAAAAAGACCATATCCAATATACTCCAAAAGATGGTACACAAGGAAAAGAAATCATGGACATATAACCTCCTACATGCTCTTTGGGCTTACCGGACCACAACCTATACTGCCACAAAAGTGACCCCATACTCATTAATATACAAGATGGAGGTGGTTCATCCCATTGAAATTCAACTGTTATCACTCCACGCTTCTTTCTGTGATCATCAATTTATATATGAGCAATACCAAAAATGTTTTGATGAGCTAGAGTGGTTGGACAAGAAAATATTGCACAATTTTCACCATTTTGAAGTCTATCAAAATCGGATTTCACGAGCCTCCAATAAGAAGATTTTCCTCTTATATTTCCTCAAAGGAGAAATGGCGTTGGTCCTCAGAACTCCAATGATACTTGGGAAGAAGCCTATAATTCCCCGACCCTAGTTACCTAGAGTCGGTGAATTATTACATAACATTGGCATGATACAAGGAATCATGTCCCTGAAGACCGATCAGATTAGTAGCCTTGGAAGTACTAGATAGATACATAAGTTTTACATTACATCATGAAATAAAAAAAACATTGTGTCCCATTTGAACACTCTTATATCCATTATCATATTCCTGCAGGTTAATCGTAATATACTTATTTTCATCTTGGGAAAAATAAAACATAAGAAAGGGGTGAGTTCAGATTCTCAGTAAGGATAACAATATAGAAGAAACTATCATAAATAAGCATAAATATTTAAGGCAATGTATAAGAATAAAACACAATCCTTTTAAACTTAAACTTCTACATAATATGGAAATGATAAATCAAATAATTCCATTTACTTATTCACATGGATATTCTACAAGTTAAATAATCACATGTAATATTAATATCCAATTTCATAATGATGGAATGCATAATGTTGGAGATCATAACCACGTAGTCAAGGCCTCGTGCCAAGACTATAAATAAAATTTTTTCAAGGCCTTGTGGAAAAACAATAGTTTTTCTCATTATAACTACCGATGCATTGAGGAGCTATAGCGGGCTCCACCCATCAGTTACTAAGTCCAATGCATTCCTCATATGAAAATCTTTAAACATAAGATAAACATTTGTATTAAAAATGGCATATAGAATATTAATACTTTAACCATAATCCATGAATGGTATAAAAGTAACACATCCACAGTCAAATATATCACAAAAAATTCAATACAATATGGAAGATTTTATTATAATAAATCAACTTCAAACAAGTGCTAAAACCATATAAGGATGTTGACATAGATTAAATCAAAACTATTTCAAAGAAATATCTCTTTCTATTTTGAAATCATTTAAAAGTCACATAATTATAAAAGAAAATATTTATTTTGAAGATATTCTTATAATATTTTCAGGGAAGCTTCGAAGGTGTCATAACGGTTGTAAATAGCCGCACTCGCTGTATAAGTTAAAAAACATTCTTTTCTTAACTTGTCTAAAAGGTCATAAAGTACCTTGTTTGAAAAATGACGGAAATATTTATTTAAAAAAATTATAAAAAGTCAAACAAGGGTATAAATGACTTTAACCCATATTCTAGGAAATAGTAAAAATGTTTTGAAATACATTTTTAAGAAACACAGATGTGGATGATAAAGAGGTCTTAGTAGATAATCACGTATAAACAACCTCGGATAAGGACAAGATTATATAATTAACCCTTACCTTGTAACTTTCCTTAATAGAGGGTACGTTAACCTCATGTATAATAGTTAAATAATTTTTATTAAATTATATAGGAACCACATACATAAATATGATATCATATATGGTTATATAATATTTCTTTGTTAATAATATTTCAGTAGTATTATTTTTTTCAGGTGTTAACTGATTCATTTTCCATTATATGTTTTGTTATGTAAGTCATGTTTGTTATGGATAGGATGTATATAATTCATATACAGAATGATATTAAGTTCTTAAACATTATTTTTAATCATAAATTGAAAATTATTTTTCAATTATTACAGTGGGTAATGAATCTCATCGCGTTCATGGAGACGGTAATCCGTACATACGCATGAGCAATAATATCATTCTATTGATGGTGATATCGTATGTAATTGGATGGTATATCATATATACTGAAAAATTACCATATTATATTTATTATTTATATCAATTATACTCATTATTATAACCATCCAAATAATGAAGTGTTGAATAACAAACTACACCATGACGTGGAGACGGTAAGCCATATGTACGCATGTATGGCGACGTTGTCATTCATAGGATGGGTAGAATAATGAATATAGTTGTACCATATTTATAATAATATCATAGTATGTAGAAGGTACTAGAGTTACTGTTTTGGTATAGAAACAACAAAGAAAGAGGAAGTGGAAGAAGAAAATAACATTGAAAGAGGTGGTGAAATTATTACCTCTTCTTCGAGTGTTTCCTTTTGAGTTGATCAAAATAGATCCTTAGGTTGAACTTCTGATCAAATTAAGGCCTCTAAGACGAAGGGAGGGTAGTTGGGAGCATATTAGAGTAGGTTTTGGACGATCCAAATGGATTTGGAGGTGTGATTTTGAGAGAAGGAAAAGTACCCTTTTATAAGAGAGGTGAAGGTCAGTTTAGGAAAAGCTTAAAATATTTCTTTATTATAAAATAATATTCAGTTTATAATGGCTCCCAAAGGATTTATTTTGAGGATAAGGTGGAGATGGGTCACACAAATCTCAACCAATAGGTTTTAGACAGGTTTAGGTCACCATATTAACCTTATATTTTATATTTAACTCTTAGTTAAATAGTTTAACTTTTACCATGTATTCTTGTATTATTATAATAAATGGTTAATAAACTAACTATAAAAAGCCTAGTGAACACCAAGTGGTTAATTATTGATATATCTAACCTTATATAAGGCCTTCTTTCCAAACCTTATATTTTTAGGAATATTATATCAATTAATAATATAGTATTTGTTTTGAAAACTCATTTATGTCAATTTTGACACTATTTGGTGTTTTGTTTTTGTGAAAGTCATAAAAAATTTATCACTTAAAAAATTATTTAATCAACACTAAAATATCATATTAACCTAGAAAATAAGTGGAATTCATCAGAAGTCTCACTTTACATTTATTTGAATATTTATAATATCAATTATTTTAATCTTTCATTAATAAGGTAATTACTACATCATCATTGTATCATAAATAAATTTAATTATTTAATGTTTAAAAATTATGAATAAAATACCAATATGTAGAAAATGTTTTTATATTTCTAATGAATAATTATAGTCGAATTTATCTTATATATAACCCTAAATAAAAAAATGTGTTAGTTATTAAATTGTTTAATTTAATACTTTTAACTCTTCTTTAAATAAAATAATAATAAATGTACTAATCTAATCCAAGTTGACCAAAAGGTTCATATTTTATTCCTAAGGTTGATTTTGGTTGAAATACACTTATCCAATATAATTAGGACATGTTCAGGGTAATTATAATATCATGTTTAACCTTTAATTGCCCTATTTACTTTTTACCATGGTAAATAAAAGTCAAAAAGTTACTATTCACCAAAAATTATTTTCATCTTATTGAACCAAATTTTACTTAATTATGTCAACCATGTCTCTCAGATTTTTGAAAATCAATTCACAGAAGTGGTAAAATTATTTTTTATGCAAATTAGGAAATGTGCCTAGAAGGTGGGTAAAAGACGATAAAAACTTCAATTAAATTTTACATATATAATATTATTATAAAATGACTCCAATTAATTACATTGAACATATATATGCATTATGTATATATTTTTACTTAAAATAAATTTAAATAAAATAAATAATTTTTAAAATAAAAAGTCAGTTTTAAACAATAACGCAGTGTTTTTCACTATTTATCAAAAATTGAAAGTTTTCATAAAAATACCAAAAATTCACCCTAAGCTAATTTTGATATTCCAAATCCAAAAATGAAGTCCATTTTGAAAAATAAAATTTATAAAATTTCAAAAAGTGGGTATTATTATTCATAATGACTAGTTTGATTGGTCGTGGTGTGCTAAAACTCCATGTTTCGTATAGCGCAAGCTATTGTATTATTCAAAGAGAAGCATATCGTGGAATCTTGGGGTGTTACATTATTCACTCCTTCAAATAATTTCGTCCTCAAAATTTCTAGAATACTACTGCGAAAAAAATATTTTTGGGGTTCTTCATCATAAGTTCCTCGGGTTCCCACGTTGCCTCTTCCATCTTATGGTTTCTCTATAGAACTTTTACCAGATGAGTCATCTGGTTTCTCAACACTTGTTCTCTAGTATCAAGAATATTGATAGTATTTTCACAATAAGAAAAATCAGGTTCCAGTTCAATTTCCTCATAGGTGAGTACATGCATTTGGTCTGGCATGTATTTTCTCAACAGTGATACATAGAACACATCATGAACTTTGGAGATACTTGGCATAATTTCCAAATGATAAGATACAAATACAATTCATTATAGAATTTCAAAAGGTCCGATGTACCTGGGACTTAATTTTCCCTTCTTACAAAATCGTATAACACCCTTCCATGGAGATACCTTCAAGAAAACATGATCACCTACTTGAAATTCTAAATCCTTCCTTCGATTATCGACATATATGTTTTTCCAACTTTGAGCTGCTTTAATGTGGGTTTGGATAATATTCACTTTTTCCATTGTTTCCTCAACAATTTCTAGGCCTACAAGTTTTCTTTCACCAACATCATCCCAACATATTGGTGTGCGACATCTCATTCCATATAACTCTTCATATGGTGCCATATGAATACTTTAATGGAAGCTATTGTTATAGAAAAATTCTACCAGTGGTAAATATTGATCCGACATACCTTGAAAGTCAAGTGAGAAAGATCTCAACATGTATTGTAAGGTTTGAATAGTCCGTTCTGATTGTCCATCAGTTTCAGGGTGGTAGGCAGTGCTCAAATGAAGTTCAGTATCCAATTCCTTCTGAAGACTTTTCAATAAACTTGATGTAAAATGGGGATCACGATCCGAGAAAATCGATAGGGGTACTCCATGAAGTCTTACCACTTCATTAATATATATTCTTGCAAAATGTTCAAGTGGTAAATCTTCTCTTATAGCAAGAAAATGCGCTGCCTTGGAAAGATGATCAACAATGACTCATACTACATCACTCCTTCTAATAGTCTTTGGTATCCCCATGATAAATTCCATCGTAATATCATCCCATTTCCATTGAGGTATGGGAAGAGGGTGCATGACTCCTCTATAATGTTGTCTTCTGGCCTTCACCTATTGAAAAACCATACATATTAACACATAATAAGCAATATCCCTTTTCATGTTCTCCCACCAAATATGTTTCTTCAAATCTCTATACATATTAGTGCTACCAGGGTGTATAGAGAAATTAAAGATATGAGCATCATCCAACAATTCCCTTTTTAGATCAGGTATTCCAGGGACACAAAGTGTCTTCCCAAATTTAAAAACCTCATCTTTATATGTGAAGTTGATCAATCTCCCATCATTCACATCTTTAATTTTCTTTTGAAACTCCTCATCATCAGTCTAATAACTTTTTATCCTTTCTAGTAAATATGGTTTATAAAACATTTGAAAATTATTGATGTTTAACCTTCTATGATTATTCCCATATCCATCTTTACTAGATCCAAGAAAATAGGATCCCTTTCAACTCTTATCTTGTTCATAAATCCATGATCCTTTCTGCTCAAAGCATCCGCCACCTTATTTGCCTTCCCTGGGTGGTAGTTTATAGTGAAATAATAATCCTTAAGTAGTTCAATCCATCTTATTTGCCTCATGTTGAGTTATTTCTGTGAGAAAATATACTTTAACTCTTGTGATCAGAATATATCTCACATTTTTCACTATAGAGATAGTGTCTCCATATCTTCAAAGAAAATATTAGAGATACTAACTCAAGATCATGAGAGGGATAGTTTTGTTCATGAATTTTTAGCTGTGATGATTCATAGGAAATAACTTTATCATTCTTCATAAGGACAAAAACAAGTCCTTTCATTGAAGCATCACTATAAATAACAAACCCATCATTCCCTGAGGGTAGAGTGAAGATAGGATAATTGAATAATCTTCTCTTTAGTTCTTCAAAACATTCTTCACACTCTTTTTTCCAAAAAAATTTAACCAATTTACGTGTGATCTTTGTTAATGGGTTATCCAATCGGGAAAAATCTTGGACAAAATTCCGATAATAACCTTCTATACAAATAAAACTATGTACCTAAGTTATACTATTCGATGATGGCCATTCTTGGATTCCATTGGTCTTTGAAGGATTGACAGAGATTCCATCCTTAGAGACAATATGACCAAGAAAAGAAATTTCCCGAATCCATAATTCAAACTTACTAAAATTCCCATATAATTAATTTCTTCTGAGGATTTTCAGAATAGTGCGCAAGTGATTTTAATGATCTCCAAATCCTTTTGAGTATACCAATATATCATCAATAAATACCACTAAAAAGTCATCAAGATATTCCCTGAAAACTCTATTCATTAGATCTATGAAAACATAGGGTGCATTAGTCAGTCCAAAAGGCATTACTGTAAACTCATAATGCCCGTAATTGGTTCGAAATTCTTTTTTCGGAATGTATTCCTTCTTCACTCACAACTGATGATATCTAGATCAAAGGCCAATCTTTGAAAAATATTGATCTCCATGAAGTTGGTCGAATAAATCATTAATGCAAGGTAGGGGATACTTGTTCTTTATTTTTATAGCATTGATCTCCCTGTAGTCAATGCACAACCTCATAGATCCGTCTTTCTTCTTAACAAAAAGAATAGGGGATCCCCATGGAGAAACACTAGGGAGAATAAATACTTTATTACTCAATTCCTCTAGTTGTTTCTTTATTTCCACTAATTCCATGGTGTACATTCTATAAGGGGTCTTTGATATGGTCCTTGAAGCATGAATTAAATCAATGGAAAACTCAATTTTTCATTCTAGAGGATGTCCCGGTAAATCCTCTGGAAACACATCAATATATTCTTTAACAATAGGTACATCCTCTATTTGAACATTCTTTTCCTCACTCATAGTTATTTCATTCAATTACTCCCTAATAATTGAATTTAGTAGAGCTACTGGGGGTGAATCTAGATAATAATAAGGTGGTGAAATTTCTACTCTAAAGATAAGTTACTCCTTATCATCATCGAAAATTGTAACCTCCTTATTCTTACAATAAATTTTCACATCATGGACTGAAAACCAATCCATACCGAGGATTATATCAAATTCAATTATGGTTATGATGATGAGATCAATAGATAAAGCACATTTATATGCCCTAATGGGAACTGATTCACAAAACTTTGTTGCAAAGAAACTTCCCTTAGGAGTTTTGACTGAAAACTCCCTTGTTAAATCAAATTGGAAATATCTAATTTTCTAAGAAAACTGGGAAAATATGAAACAATTAAATGATATAGAATCAAATAAATCATTTTCTAAACTTGATTAAACCATTAAATTACCTACCACCACGTCATTCAAAGCTTCAACCACAGTATTAGAGATCGTATAAGCTTGGCCTTGATCCCTTTCCCTTTTTGAGGTATTTTTTCTTGGCGATTGGAAAATTCATTTGCATAATGCCCCATTTATCTACAATTATAGCATTCAACATCGACAGCCTCTTTTTTCCCTTGCAATCACGAGCTTGGTGTCCTTTTTCACCACACATGTAATAGACTCTCTTTCCCTTTAGGCAAGTACCGGGGTGTTTCTTCCCACATTTACTGTAGGATGGAAATTAAAATTTTCTATTCTTACCCTTATTTCCATTTCCAAAGTGCTCAAAAGATCTCTTCTTCTCTTTATTTGCTTTAAAGTCATAAGACTTAGAGAATTCCCTTTCTGTCCTGATAGCACCTGAGACAATATCTTCTTACAATGAGAAGGATTTAAAGACTTATGCTCGATGGAGAAATGGTTTTAACCCATAAAATAATTGATCAATATTACTCCTTGTGTTACGTATATAATATGATACATGCCTTTCTAACCTCACAAAGTTAGCCTTATACTTTGCGACATTCTCATCGTCCTTTTTCCTCAGACTCGGAAATTGTCTTTCCATATCCGCTCGATGGTCACAAGGAAAGTATTTTTCTATGAAAAACTTGTTAAACTACCTAGAGCTTGTTCATCCTCATTTTTGTTTCAAATTAATGACCACCATTGATCTGCCTCTCTCGTGAGTTGATAAAATTCCATAACAAATTTTTCCCTTTCGCTACTCCCCAAAGCATGAAATATTTTCTCTAAGGAACTTATCCATTTCTCAGCTACAAATGGATTTGTAGTCCCATTGAATTTTGGTGGTTATTGCCTCAATAAGTGGTCTGACATTGATCCTCTTAATTATGGATTAGGGTGCTCCATACGGGTAAGGTTATTATTCATAACCTTAGTGAGTTGTCCTAGTATGGTTATAAGTATTTCAACACCAGTTGCATCACCAGCTCCACTATAATTATCTTGAGTAGGAGGGAAATCCCAAAATGAATTACATGTGTTGATATGGTTTTCATTCCTTCAACTAGGAACCATTTCTAAACAATTGAATACACTAGATTAGTTTATGATTCACAATATTTAATTCCAAACTAGTAAAATACCTCACATAAATTGAATAGTTTATGCATATAATCCATAATCATAAAAAAATGTTTTCTTTGAAGAAGTATTTACTCATAAATAATTCATAATGGTTTGTAAGGAAAATGTGAATTATCCTAAGAATATCCCCTGGGAGTGTAGTAACCAAGAGTGAAACAAGGCTCGTTGTCATGTACCAGGATACCGAAGGTCAAGACCAAAACTCCTTGTCGGATTTTTCACTCCTAGGTACATTTGTGCCAGAGCCACCTCTACCTACTCATATCCAAACATGGATTTATTTCTTGGAAAATACACAAAATCTATACATTACAAAAATTCTAGGAAGTTTTTCTATACTAATCCTCAAAGTATATCTTTGGGTAATGTGCTCTAATCATAGTTTTTATAAATATAGTTTCCAAGGACTGTACTAAACTTTCTATGATACCAACTGTAACTCCCCAACCCTAGTTACCCAGATTTGGTACATTATTACATAACATTGGCGTGATACAAGGGATCATTTCTCAAAATACCGATCATCTTACTAGCCTTCGAAGTATGAGATACATACATACGTTATACATTACATCATAAAATAAAAAAAAATCGTGTCCCCTTTTAACACTCTTATATCCCTTAGCCTATTCATGCAGGTTAATCATAATATACTTTTTCACATCCTGGGAAAAATAAAACATAAGAAAGGGGTGAGCTCAGATGCTCAGTAAGGATAAAAATATAGAGGAAACTTTCATAAATAAGCGTAAACATTTAAGGGAATGTATAAGATTAAAAAACAAGCCTTTTAAAATTAAACTTAAAAATAATATAGCAAATATAAATCAAATAATTCCATTCACTTATTCACATGGATATTTTACTAGTCAAATAATCACATGTAATATCAATAGCCAGTTTCATAATGATGGAATGCATAATGTCGAACATCATAACCACATAGTCAAGGCCTCATTCCAAGACTAAAAATAATATTATCTCAATGCATTGTGCCAAGACACTAGTTTGTCTCATGAGACCTACTGATGCATCGAGTATCTATAGCAAGCTCCACCTATCACTAACTAAGTCCAATGCATTCCTCATATGAAAATGTTGAATCATAACATAAACATTCGTATTAAAACTAACATACAAATTGTTAATACTTTAACCATAAACCATGAATGGTATAAAAATAACACATACACAGTCAAAAATATAACAAAACCTTTAATACAATATGGAAGATGGTATTATAATAACTCGACTTCAAATAAGTTTAAAATCCATCAAAGGATGTTGACATAGATGAAATCAAAACTATTTGACAGAAATATCTCTTTCTATTTTGAAATAATTTAAAAGTCACATAATTATAGAAGAAAATATTTATTTTTGAGATATTCCTATAAGCTTTTAATACAGTCTTAGAAGGTGTTATATTGGTGAAAAATATCCGTATTCACCATATAAGTTAAAAAACATTCTTTCCTTAATTTTTTGAAAAGGTCATAAAGTACCTTCTTTGGAAAACGACGGAAAGATTACTTTCAAAACATTTTATAAAAAGTAAAACAAGGGTATAAATTAATTTAACCCATATTCTAGGAAATAGTAAAAATGTTTTGAAATACATTTTTAAGAAACATGGATGTGGATGATAAAGATGTCCCAGTAGATACTCACGTATAAACAACCTCAGATAATGAAGAGATTGTAGAATTAACCCTTACCTTATACTTTTCCTTGATCGAGGGTATTTTAACCTCCAGTATAATAGTTAAATCATTGTTATTAAATTATACAAGAACCACATACATAAATATGCTATCATATATGATCTTCTAATATTTCATTGTTAATAATATTTCAGTAGTATCATTATTTCGGGTTTAACTGATTCATTTTCCATTATATGTTTTGTTATTCAATTCATGTTTCTTATGGATAGTATGTATCTGATTTATATACATAATGATATTAAGTTCTCAAAAATTATTTTTAATCCTAAAATGAAAATTATTCTTGAATGATTACGATGGTCAATGAATCTCATCGCATTCATGGAGATGGTAATCTGTACGTACGCATGAGTGAAAATATCATTCTATTAATGGTAAAATTTTATGTAATTGGATGGTATATCATAAATACAGAATCATAAACATAATATATTTATTATTGACATAAATTATACTCATTATTTTACCCATCCAAATAATTAAGTGTTGAATAACAAACTACACCACGACGTGGAGACGGTAAGATGTACGTACCCACGTATGGTGACTTTGTCATTCATAGGATGGATAGAATAATGAATATGGTTGTACCATATTTATAATAACATCACAGTATTTAGAAGGTACTGGATTTATTATTTTGTTATGAAAACAACAAATAAAGAAGAAGTGGAAGAAGAAAATAACTTTGAAAGAGGTACTGAAATGATTACCTCTTCTTTGGGTGTTTCTTTTTAAGTTGATCAAAAGGGCTCCTTAGGATGGATTTATGATCAATGTAAGGACTCTAGGTCGGAGTGAGTGTATTTGGGAGGATACTTGAGCAGGGTTTGGCTGATCCAAATGGCTTTGGAGGTGTGATTTTGAGAGAAGAGGAAATACCCATTTATAAGAGAGGTGTGGGTCACTTTAGGAATAGCTTGAAATATTATTTTATTATACAATCATATTCGGTTTAAAATAGATCCAAAAGGATTTATTTCTTGGATAAGGTGGGGATGGGTAGAAACCCTCTCAACCAATAGGTTTTATACCGGTTAGGTCACCATATTAACCTTATCTCTTAGATTTAACTCTTAGTTAAGTAGTTTAACTTTTACCATGTATTCTTGTATTATTATAATAAATGGTTAATAAACTTACTATAAAAAGACAATAGAACCCCAATTGCATCATTATTTATATATCTAAACTTATATAATTCCTTTGGTTGAACCTTATATTTTTAAGAATATTATATCAATTAATAATATACTATTTTTTTAAAAACTCATTTATGTCAATTTTGATATTATTTGGTATTTTATTTTTGTGAAAGTCATAGAAATTTTATCACTTAAAAAATTATTTAATCAAACCTAAAATGTCATATTAATCTATAAAATTGGTGTAATTCATAATAAGTCTAAATATATATTTATTTGGATATTTATAATATCAATTATGTTAATCTTTCATTAATAAGGTAATTACTGCACCATCATTATGTCATATATAAATTCAATTATTTAATGTCTAAAAATTATAAATAAAATACCAATATGTAGGAAATATTTTTATCTTTATGATGAATATTTATAGTCGAATTTATCTTATGTATAACACTATATTAAAAATGTTTTAGTTATTAAACTTTGAATTGAACACTTTTAACTCTTCTTTAAATAAAATAATAATAAATGACCTCATCTAATCCAAGTTGAACAAAAGGATAATATTTTATTAATAAGGTTGATTTTTTTTGAAATAATCTTATCCAATAGAATTATTACATGTGTTATAGTAATTGTAATATCATTTTTTACCTTTAATTACCCTATTTACTTTTAATTGTCGTAAATAAAAGTTAAAAGTTACTATTCATCAAATATTATTTTCATCTTATTGAATTATTTTTTTACTTACTGATGTCAGCTATGTCTCTAATATTTCTGAAATTCAATTCATAGAAGCGGTAAAATTACGTTTTATGCAAATTGGTAAATGTGCATAGAAGGTGGGTAAAAGACAGTAAAAAGTTCAATAAAATTTTATGTATCTAATATTATTATAAAATGAATACAATGAATTAAATTGAACATATATAGCCATTATGTATATATTTTTACTTAAAATAAATTTAAATAAAATAATTAATTTTTTAAATAAAAAGTCAGTTTTAAACAATAATGCAGTGTTTTTCACTATTCGTCGAAAATTGAAAGTTTTCAGAAAAATACCAAAAATTCACCCTAAGCTTATTTTGATATTCCTAATCCAAAAATGAATTCCATACTAAAAAATAAAATTTATAAAATTTGAAAAAGTAGGTATTACTATTTATAACGGCTAGTTTGATTGGCCGTGGTGTGCTAAAACTCCAAGTTGCGTACAACACAAGCTATTGTTTATTCAAAGAGAAGCGTACCATGGAATCTTGGGGAGTTGAAAAGCCTCCAAAGTAGAGGCCAAAATGGGAAGGACCATATGTTATACAAAAATTTTACTCCAATGGATCATATTCTCTAATTTCAATGGATGGACAACTCACCAAAGCTTCCACAAATGTGAGGTTCCTGAAGAAGTACTTTGTGTAATCATGGTCAAAGTTATCTTAGATGGATGATGTTAAACTACATAGCACCACCTAAGTCCTTTCCAGATGACATTAAACTATACATAAGATGTCCTGATCACATGAAAATAAACTACATGATGATGTTTTTCACACTGCACGACGTTAAATGGTTCAACATATTCGTTTATTCTTCACAATGTTAAAATGCCCAACATCTTTGTCCACACTACACGGTGTTAAAATGATCAGCATCTTCATCCATGCAACATGACATTAAAATTCTCAATATATTCATCCATGCTACATGACATTAAAATTTTCAGCATTTTCTTCCATGGTGCACGACATTAAATGGATCAGTATCTTCGTCTATACTGCACGATGTTAAATGGCTCAACATCTTCATCCATGTTTTACGACGTTAAACTACTCAGCATATTCATCCTAACCACAAGACATTAAACTATATGGTGATCCATATTTCCTAAATAATAACTTATTTTGCATTAATTATATCTGTGCAGGGGTAAGATAAAAAAATGGTCCCCCACCTTGCATGTGGCCCGAGTCTATACAGGGAGGGCCTTTTACAGAACTACATATGAATTGATTCCAATTCAACAATGGGATATGTAGAGACACCATGACCCTTAGTCTTATTCCATCCATCAAATGACATGGAATGCCTCTATTATATCCTTTTTACCCCTATACTACAAGGTACCTCCTTGTCACTCTTTGTTTCTCACACCGATCATAGCTCACATTAGCTTAGGAATGGTGGTCAGGATTTCCTCAGCATAGACTTTTTTGAGAAAGATGGAGGGTGGACCTCTTATTATAACAAAGTAAAAGATAGTAGCTGAGAAGAGTACAAGAAAACAAGGCGAAATCCCAAAGCAGTAACTAATAACCGATCTTTTTCAATAGTAATTCACTTAGCCTCTTTTATTCTTCTTGAAGGGCGTTCCAGTCTACCCTTCCACGACCGTGCCCCTGACCTCTCGATCGACCCCTACTTGAAGGAAGAGATTGAAGCCTTTTTTAAATCTTCTATGCATCAGTTCTTTTAGAATCATATATTTCCTCCTATCATTCCTCACATTTTTCAGGATAAGTGTCTCTTGTCACAGGCATCATCATTCCTTCAATGGTCATTACTTCAGCCGGGTCCACAATCTCCTAGTGCTTTTTCTCATTAAGAGAGATCAGTGTTGAATCCTTCATTTCAATGTCACCTATATTCTGCTTAGATAAAGAGGCATTGTTACCTGCAATCGAATGCTCAACCACCACTAGAGTGAAAACCGAGGATTTTTTCTTCTTGCAGGAAACCAGCTGAAATCCTTCACTATCCACAATAGGCTTTAAAGATTTAGAAAAGGTTGTACAGTCAGATTCTAAGACATTTTTACCTTTTCGGTTTCCTGAAGCAACCATCTTTTCCTGTGAGAGCTGGTGATCCACCTCTAACTAGACTCCTTTTCCTGTATTATAAGTATCAGCGTTGTGTAGATTCACCTCTTCAAAAAAGATCGAAGCCCAAGATTTCGTCTTGTTTTCAAAGGTGGAGGCATTTGGATGGTCTCCCATTTCTATAAAAACACTCTGAACCTCTGTCTTCTATTCAACACCTTGTTTATAATCACTTTTACAAGGTACATGATGTTGTAGCTGAGGAAGAACATTAGCTTTCTGAGCATGAGTTTTTCTCTTTTTGAGACACTTACTCACATCATGGCCACGCAAACCAAAAAAGCTGCAAACTATATAGCACCTATAGGTAGATGATTCATGGTCAATAACATTTCATTCTTTATAGAATTTGGTAATTTTTTCATAAATGATCTTCAACTCAATAATATCATCATCAGTTGCAAGCACTACCTTGTCAACAAGAGTGGAGCCCAGTTTGACCTCAACCAAGAATATATCAAAGTGCCCAAAACGAGCAACTTCTGTTTCCTTGTCAATTTTGATTGGGATACTGATGGATAAGGCAATATCATACAAGATTTTAGGATGCCATAGAATCCATTTTAAACCATAAACTCGTACTCATATTTGAGTAGTAGAGTTACCAAACTCAAAGGGATTGAATTTTTTATCCCATTCATGAAAATGAATAATACCAGGTTTAAGCGCTATTGAACCAAAGCCCCAGGCTCGTACTTTCAATTCTTATGAAGGAAAGATCATATAAAAATATCCTCGTCCTAGCTATACACACTTCCAAGATGAAAACACCCAAATTGACGAAATTTGTGCCTTGAGATCATCCATTTTTTGAGGCTGAGTACCTTTAGGCAGAAATAAGTGAGCAATAATTGAGAACTCACCCATTTTAAGTCTCTCTTATACCACATCAGGATTGGATTTAATAATCCCATAATCTTTAAATCATGATATAATATTCACCCTCTCTGTGCATAGGTCATATTGGAATGAAGAGTCCTTATAACTATGTATGGCTTGATTCATATCTTCGTAGGATACATAGTGATGCCTGGATTCTACATCTGGGTTCAACCACCAGTCAAAATAAATAATTCCCCTCTTCCTATGTATAGGTCAGACTTGCATAGGGAAATTCTAATCCCTAACCACATGACATTAAATGGCATGGCCCCAATAGTGTTCTCACCCAAGGGGACATTGCCTGTAGCATCACTCACCTACCATGCCACAGTACAGAACAATGTATGACTTTATTCTTTCCCTTGCGGGAAAAATAGTGACACCAGGATCTTTCATCCAAGTCCAGAATCCATAAAAAAATTCCCCCTCTTTTCCTATCCACCAGTCAAACTGGTCCAGGGGACATATTGTCGTAGGACCACATACAACTTGATTCTCATCTGCTAATAGGATACATAGTTAAACCAAGATCTTTAACCCTACTCCATCTTCCACCTGGTAACAAAATGACTCTATTATACTCTCAACTAACTTGGAATTATGAGAAGAGACCCTAGTTATTTATTATTTCTAACATCGGTCATAGCTCACATGAGCTTAGTAATAGTGGTAACGGTTTCTCCCTAGATGAATAGAGGATACATGTATGCTATAGGCCCATTAAAAAATTCCATGCCTGCCTATGTATGAGACAAAACTATATAGGGAGGCATCTCCAGAACTATGTGTGGATTGATTCATACTCTCACAGGATACATAGTGATGCCCGGATTCTCCGTCCTAGTCTAGCCGCTACCCATTTTTCCCCTTTCATTGTGCAATGGTCAAGCCTATGTAGGGAGCTTCTTCATAAGAGGAACACACGGGTTCATTCTTTCCCCTATGGAATACATAAGCAGTGTCTGGATATTCAAACATAGGAATGGTTGCAGTAATGAATTGAAGTGAAGTACCTTATCCCTCTTTATAATCCCCCTGTGCGACAGAGTAATCCTTTTCTGGACCTTGTTTCTCACACTGCGTACTACTCACATTGGCTTAAGAGTCTCATAAGAGGATTCCTCGAAGGCATAACAACTCAAAATTGGTCAATGTTTTTACCACATGACATAAAACTATAGGGTACCCCAATAACTACGTGTGTCATGATTCCTACTCTCACAGGATACGTAGTGACACCTGGATCCTTCATCCTGGTCTAGCCACCACATAAAAAAATTTCTCTCTTCCCTGCGTATAGATCAGACATATACATGGAATTTCCTTCAAGAACTATGAATGGCTTGATTACTTCCCTTTCAGGTTATGTAGTGACGTTTGGATCATTCATCCTAGTCCAGCTGCCATACAATAAAAAATAAAAAAAATAAAAAAAGGCCCCCCAATCTCCTACATTTGAAATACAAGTAGATGTGGGGATTTTAAATCTAGACTCTTACATCATGAAAGTTTCAAAATACCATGATTCCCCTTTCATACGAATCAGATCTATGTATAGGATCTCTTACCTCATAACTAAAAATGGTCAGGATATTTTTCACATAACTAGACATCCACATGTCATCCTTCAAACTCCATGCCCCGAGAAATCTAGGATCACCATAATCAACCACAACTATCAGAAATTAATGGATAGTGTCCCGTATACACCTTTGTTTTATTATGTACATTTTTCCCTAGTGGCTCTGCATACATTTCACACAACAATGTCCCATCAACCAAAGGAAAATTTTCCCGCAAGAGAGGTTGTTCCAACTTCCATACACTTATTGGATCTTAATCCTCGCATCATCCCTCCTGAATCAAGGGCTCCTAGAATCATGGTTTACACCTTCTTCCCCTTCTCATGTCTGAGGCATACCAGAAATATCCTGGCCTGATTATATCATATATACGCATAACTCCTTCGATAATTCATCCCTGCAACATAATGATTAAACCGTAATTTCAACATCCTTTACACATGACATTAAACTACATGGATGACATCCCAATTGCATGGCAATAAATTTCACAATGAATTCATCCATACTACATGACATTAAACTACTTAGAATCTACATCATCACTGCATGATGTTAAATTGCATTACATCCTCACATCCCTAGGTGGTTGAGTGAAACCCTTTTCATCCCTTATTTCTCTCATTGAGCATAGATCATGTGATCTTAGGAATTTTTGTAGGGGACTCCCCATAAGGTTAGGGCAATTCATTCTATAATTATTGACCCTAATGGCATGAATTTAAAAGGAATATTATTGTTTTAACCTTCATATTAGGAAACATGAAGTCCTAACCGTATGAAATTAAACTTAAAGGTATCCCAAATATAGAAAAATTCCCCTCCCCTTACCTATGAATCAGACCCAGGTAGGGTTTCCAATCTATGGGTGCTAGGATCTCCAAACCTGGGCCCAGCCCCACTGAGGGAATCAAAATGCCTCACCCCATGTGTGAGTAAGATCTATTTAGGGGAGTTCCCAACTCTATGTGTAACTCATGGAAATAATGCTTCTAATGTATCCAGGAATACTCCCTCTAGGTGTCAAACTTATTTCTTTGAGTCATATGGGATCTTCATAATCATTCATGACCATCGAGAATGGAAGGTCAGTGTCTTGCAGACACCTTTGTTTGATTATGCACACAATGCCTAGGTGTCTCTCCATACATTTCCCAAAAAAACAGCCTGTCAACCAAAATAATTATCATCCTCAGGAGAGGCTTTTCCTATTTTCATATACCTATTGAATTCAAAGCCCCATGTTATTTCTACTAAATCAAGAGCCCTCAAAACCATGGTTTACACTTTCTTTCCTAATCATGTCCTAGACTTGTCAGAACATCCTAGCCCGATTACCCTCCATTTACTTGGGGATTCTATATTAATATCCCAATCACATGACGTTTAAATTGAATGATACATGATACCTGGTATTCACCCTTATTCTAGTTTATATCAAGAGGATATTTCCCCTTGTGACCCTATATAAGAAATGAATATACATAGGAAAATTCAACATACACCCTGCCCCATTGGATAATCCATATCCAAAACAAAAATTCCCCATCCATATGCGTGAATCAGATCTGCATGGGAATGAGACTTAAAATAACTACCTACATCTTGATTCCTATCATCATAGGATATGTAGTTAAATAAGAATTTCATATGTTAGATCTAGCCCTGAATCAATATTGTCAAATCCCCACCCGTGCAAGGGTAAAACCTACGTAAGGAAAACAAATAACATGGATAGGATAAAAAATACTTAACAATTCTCAGTATTCCTTATAAAATTTGACCTAAAATTCCCTCTTTTCATGTTCAGGAACCCCTCTTCACATACCATACTCTACATCCATAAAGGTCCGAATCACCATAATCATCCCTGGCCATCGAAAATTGACATCCAGGGTCTTGTGGAAACCTTTTTTTTACTATACACACAATGCCCTGGCGGGTCTGCATATGTTTCCCATGAAAATGTTCTATCAACCAAGGGAAAAATCTTTCTTAATATAGGCTTTTCCAATCTTCATACACCCCTATGATGTCTATGTATCACATCATTCCCTAGTTTTAGAAACCCCCTGGATTACAGTTTACATATTTTCCCTTTTCAACGCCTATATATAAAGGATATTTCTGGTAAAACTAATTTGAAAAAAATGAACCATTTACCCTCCTCTAGTTAGAGTGAAATGATTTCACAAAAAAATATAAAATTTCCTAGTTGTACAATATTAAACTACACCATGCACTAGCCCTCCTTTTCATAAGTCAAATTCATGTATTAGAGGTTTCTAAACCAGAACCAATATAAATTCATCCATTATTTCATACATTTTTCAATTAAAAGGCCACCCACTATGTCCCTCAACATAAAAACAAATCCAAAATTCTATAAAAATTTCCTAGACATCAGAAATGGATCACCAGTGTCTTGAAAACACATTTGGTTTACTATACATCTAATTTCTTGACTACTATGAATATGTTTCCCACAAAAATGGTCTATCATCCAAGGGAAAATTCATCCTCATGAGTGGAATTTCTTACTTACGTACTCCCCATGGCTTCCATGAACCATATCATGTCCCATATCTAAAAATAACAAGTCATGGTCAATAAAAATCCAAAATAAATGTCTAAAAGTTGATAGGAAATTCTTGGTTAATGAGTCCTAAATTGGGGCCCTTTCTCCATAAGTATTGTTCAAATATGTTCGACCTAAAACAACAATAATGATAGTATAGTTTTAAATACTTTAAACTACTCATGAAAGAGACAACATTTGGCAGGACGAAAGCCCTAAAAGGGAATCTTGGACAAAAGTCGAGCTCCATCTCACTAAACCAATGTCACATTTGGTATAGGAAAAAATATTGAGCAACCCAAAAAATAAAGAGACACAAATCTCGTTAGGTTAAAAACCTGCAAAGGGTGTCCTAATAAAAATTCAAGTTATACCTAATAATCCAACACCAAATTGGGTTTAAGAAAAAATTTGGGTGATAATGAAAAATATACAATGTCTTTAGGGTTTTCCATGTAACCCCATAAATATCCATACTATGCTCACTAAGTTCGTTAGCTCAAGAAAAAATTATATCATTATCTAATCATTCAAATCGGTACCACTTCTACATTAGAATAGCCTCCTCTTCATCCTGATCAGAGCCCATTCCGATGAGGGGAATTTATAGGGTCCCAAAAATTCCACATTCTAGATGGAGAAAATTATATCAAACTCAGCAAAGGAAATAACTAAAATGATGAAGGAAGATCAAAGAATAATGTTGAAGAAGCCAAATTTGGAAAAGGAAATTAGTTTGTCTGTGTATTGAATCCTGAGATGGTTTGCGGAAGGCATCAACTGCAAACCAAATGGTTCACAGAATGAAGATGATGACAAAATCTCTTGTGAACCATATCAGATAAATAGAGGAAGAGAAATTCTCCCCCACATTTGGCCCCTACAAACCTTGTCATTGGCAGAATGAAGGTGAAGAATTCTTCCCCCACGTAAAATATTCCTCATGAACTAGTTAGTTTGGAGGATGAAGTGTCATAACAGCACCTGAAAATGATGCATCCAGCTGACAAAGTCATCCATGGATTAAAGAGTTCTTCATGGGATTTCAAAAAAGTCACTATTTGTCCCATCAATCTAGAACTCATCTCTTCTATAAATAAACCCAGTGGAGGAGTGGAAAAGAGCTCCACAGACATGCAAAAAAGGGAAGAATCATCAAGAAAAACATAAAGGGTGTGGGAGAAATCCCTATGTCACCCAATGCAGTTCACAAAATCCATCTCGTAAACCATATGCGGGTGGCCCTTCACAGACTACACCCCAGGAATTGTATGCGGAAGACCCTCCACAGAAGATAACACATGGAGGTACTGTCATTCGTAGAAATGAGGTGTCATTTATGAACCCAGTGAATGAATAAAAAAATAGCACGCATATGCTTCTACATGGAAAGTGGTTCGCTGATGACCCTTTTTGGAAAATAGTATGCAGAATCTTTTACAAAGAATGTGGTTTTCAGATGATCTTATGCAAAAAATAGTACACAGAAGATCCTACATGGAAAATGGTTCATAGACAATCATATGCAGACAACATAGTATGCAGATGAACAT
This sequence comes from Viscum album, assembly GCA_963277665.1. NCBI lineage: Eukaryota > Viridiplantae > Streptophyta > Magnoliopsida > Santalales > Viscaceae > Viscum > Viscum album. The sequence goes on from OY728150.1 coordinate 40,969,581, forward strand.
ATGTAGAAAATGGTTCATGGATTGACCTTCATGGGTGCTCCTATGTGGCCAACTCCCACATAGCCAGCCCTTTGCAGCCAACTCCTACGCGGCCAGCCCAATGTGAATAGATCCCTTGTATACTATCCTATGTGAACCATCTCTTATGAAAAGGAAATTGTTTGTGCCTGTTGGTACATACTGCAGGGGGATTCACCCCCGCACCCCTGCTTGGGATTAGTGATGGGTTGTAGTCTCAACCCTTTAGGTCGGTCCCTTCACTACCATCATTGAACCCCATAAAAAATGGAGAGTCTCGCCATGAACATTTCGGGCTGGGTCATAAACATTTTCCTTTGTGCCCTAATTCCACTCCAACATCCATCCCTTAAATACCATGAGTCAAGTTACTCATCATGAGACTCCTAAATCCCCACTGCATGCCTCCTATTCCAGGTTGATTGACAACTCTGTGTAAAATTTTATTCTTAATGTTTCTTAAATGCTTGGAAAAACCCTTATCCATCCATCAAACTCTGTGTCCTAGGAAATTTTGGATTTTCATAAACTTCCACGACCATCATAAATGTATCGTTAGTGTTCTGAGGACACTTCTACTTGTCTATTCGCACAATGCCCTGGAAGCTCCACATATATTGCCTACAAAAAAGTCCTATCAACCCGAGACATATTCTTCCTCAGGAGAGGATTTTCCTACATTCGTGTGCCTAATGGATTATATGACCTGTATCCTTTCTCCTGATCTGAGAACCCCCAAAATCATGGTTTACACATTCCCTCCCTCTCATATTCGAGGCATTTTAGAACATCCTGACATGATTTTCCACCACTTAATCATTATTTATTTAACAAATGGTACAAACTCTACGACCTTAAACTATGAGTTATCATCCTAACCACATTACATTAAACATTATTGTATTAGTCCTTGAAACACAACATCAAACTTTGATTCCATCTTCCCAGCTATATGAATTTAAAATATTGTATATTGGGTGATTTTAGATCTTCATAAACATCCCCGACTATTGTAAATGGAAGGCTGATGTCCTGAGGACACCTCTGTTTGAATATGCGCACAATGCCTCAGCGGATCTACATACGTTTCCCATAAAAAATTCCTTTCAACAAAAGACATATTCATCCTTAGGAGAGGCCTTTTCTACCTCTATATTCCATAATGACTTTTATGGATCGTATCATTTTTCCCGATCCGATATCCTCTAGAATCATGGTTTACATCTTCCTTCCCTCTCATGTTTGAGGAATATAGGAACAACCCAACATTATTATCCTCTATTTAGTCATCGTCCAAGATATATGATTATAAACTATAGTATACCAGGTGATTTTTTATCTCCATAAACTTCCACAGCCATTAGAAATGGACGATCATTTTCTTGAGGACACCTCTACTCGACTATGTGCACAATGCCCTGGTGACTCCACATATGTTTCCCAAAAAAAGGTTTGCCAACTAGAGACATATTCACACTTAGGAGAGGCCTTTCCTACCTCTGTAATTTATAATGGCTTCCATGACTCATATCATTTCTCCTAACCTGAGATCCTCCAGAATCACGATTTACATGTTCCTTCCCTCTCATGTTCGAGGCATGTCGGAACATCCCAACATGACTATCCTATAGTTAATCATCATCCAAACTATATTACTTTAAAATTTAGTATAACTCCATAAGATATTCAATAGAGTACCCCATTAAGGTGAACCCATAGCCTTTCTACTAAAGGTGTCACTCCTTCTCCTTTAAGGCTTAGCTCGGGACATGTTTTGATAGATTTCCAAACGTAAATATCCTAGATATCAACATAGGTGAGATTTGGAACATTCAAAGCCTCTCTCTCCCTCTCTCTCTATCATCGAGCCATATCCCCAAACTCTTCCATCCTCATCCTCCTATTCCATCAGAGGAGTAGGTAAAGTGTGTCGTTTGTTAGATATACAGCTTCCTATTGTTTCTCGCACTAAACATGACTCACATAGGCTTAGAGGTTAACGATGATCGGAATGTCCACATCATGCCCAAATTGAACTATGAGAACTCTGATTCCTTCTCTAACCAGGATACGTAGGACTCCCACCTAAGGCCTTAGATAAAGGGGCACTCTCCTTAAAAGTCAGTCCCAATAATAATTCCTCCCAACTCTCTAGGGCCTCCTCTTTAGGCATAATCCCCCACGTGACTCTTTCAAGAAATGCCACCTTTACGGTGTAATCCCTGACCATGTCTTCTCAAATGGGAAGCTCCAATGAACAAGAACCAATCATGTCCCCTCCTAAAAGGGCATCATCTTTAGTAGTAATCCCTAATTGAATTCTCACAAATGGGCCTCCTCTACGATATAAGCCCCAATGTAATATGAACTATGAGGTCTTTGTTTTCCAACTATCTAGGATATGTAAGAAGCCTCACTAAGATCAAAACCCAACACCCAAATAATCCTAGTTTTCACTAGGCCATATCCCTGGTAGGGTTATATCCATCTAGGAGACCATGCCTCTCCTAAGCATCCTGGGCCACATCGGTGTAAGTACCATAAAAATATTGACTAGTAACCTTTCTCTTAGATTTCTTAGCTGCATGACATTAAACTGCACGGATAGGTCCTTGTCGTACGAATTTAAAAGGTGATGTGTCCAGTTAAGTGTCACCAAACTATGTGGGTTCTGATTCCTCTCATAAGGATACGTAGGAATCCCATCTCATGGGTTTGATCCCAATATAAATGCAACTTACACCCTTTCTATATGATGATAAAATCCAAAGAGCCTCATTATAGGGCTTAAAATAGCGTTTTCTTAGAATTTCCTGACACATGCGTATATATGGTTAATCTTGCAACCCGGGGGTAACCCACAGACACATTATTGAGAAAAACCAAGGATTCAAGAACATATGAACATTTCTTAAATCTATAAGAGAGTTATGAAGTGGAAATATTTCCCCCCAAAAGGGTGTGGTGATCCCAACCTCTTATCCTCTCGACCAATGGAGTCCTTAAGTGTCATTGTCCAAATCATCATCCAATGAGCACCTGCCTTTGGAAAGTAGGGCCATGAATCATGGATACCATGGATGTTCTGGATCCATGAATAAACTTGTTGGAGACCATTTTAGGACATCGAACCTGACCTGTGACCCTTCATAATAATGGAAAACTCATTACTATCTGTCAGGCCATTTCACCTACACCCACCTAGTATGATGCAAATCAGTTCAAAACAGTGTGACTTATATATTGATCACAATAGTTTAAAGTGTATATTTACACATAAGTATATGAAAATGAATACACAAAAGATTATTATAGTTAATTAAGGATTATAATTTTTGAATGCATTACAATATTGATAAGGAAAACATGGTAGTTGATGTAATTAGCATAAAGGAACTTGCTATTATATCCATGATGAGGATTAACCAAGACCCAATAATTATGAATATATAAAGGATTCACTGGGATATTATAAAGTTGGGGATGATAAAATACCTTTCTAAAATTATTTCCTAACCTCCCATACAAAAGAAAATCAAGGAGGCACAAATTAATGATTTGGAGCTATAAAAGAATTTGAACATAACAAAGGAAGGAAATATTCTTGTATTAAAATTTTTTAAAATGGATTTATTCCGTTTTGAACTCATGTATGTGTGACATCAATTAAATATATAAATGAGGATCTGTTAAATTATTCACATATACCATATTTCTCTTTCTACCTAAAAATTACTAGGATGTATTGATATTTGTGAGAAGGATTCTTGTGCAAAAAAATAAAGAAAGATATTACAAAATACAACTCAAATTAGTTGGTATACAAGAAAGTTAAAGAATAGTATTAGAAGTTCAAGGGGATGATTCAATAATTTCCCATCACAACATAGAAATTTTATAACATCACTATGAATTTTTTCACAGGTATTTCCAATATATATAAATTTAAAAACATGGTCACTATTGTAGTGGATCATCTTACAAATATTGAACTCTTAATTTCCATTTGGGTATATTTCTTGCTCGATAAAATTGCTAAGGCATATGTTAAGGACATGGTGAGGATAAATGGGTCACCACATTCAATAATATAAAATTGAAATCCTATTTTCACCTCAAAACCATGTAGAAACTTGGAGATTCATCGTGATGCTGATAAATGGGTTTTAAATGAGGTTGGGATCAAAAACTTCTACTAGTTGAGTACTTATATAAAAACATTTTTTACTCAAGTATAAAAATAGTCTCATATAAACCTACATATGGGAATATATCATTAACTATAACATTCCAGGATGAAGTTGGTGACCAAAAAATTTTAGTATCCATACTTATATAGGAAATGATAGGGAATGTTCAAACCACTCAGCAATATTTTTAAGTAGCATAAAGTCAATATAAGAACTATGTAGAAAATCAACAAATATAGATTGAATTAAATGTTGTAGATAAAGTTTTCCTTTTAATTTCTCCCTAGAGGAGAGTTATGGGATTTGGAATGAATGAAAATCTTAGACCTAGTTATATTTCCCTATTTTAGATTCTTTGTCACCTAAGAGATATGGCCTATTAGTTAACATTTACACTAAACCTAGCCTAACTACATTATATATTCCATGTAGCTCTCTTATGAAAATTCATATGAAATCCCCCACATGTACTGAATCGAAAGTTGGTACAACTACAGTATGAACTTGCTCATGAGGAAAAACTGATGAAGATCTTAGATTGTAGAGACAAAGTTTTATGATAAAAGAAAACTCACATTGTCAAATCACTTTAGGGAAACTATAAGTATGAAAAAGAAACATCAGAACCTAAAGATACAATTTAACATAAGAATCCCCATATGCTGTTAACTAATGATTAAAATTTCAAGTATGAAGTTTTTATGGGGAGAGTAGTGTAATGACCTAGACTTTTCAATATGAAATTTTCTTTCTTAACACATATATGTGTTATACTTAAACATATTTTCATTATGATTCATTGTATAAGGTATAATATAGTTGGATCACATGCACCACATTTAAAATTTAAAAATTAATTCATAAATAATAAAAAATCAAATCAAAGATAAATTAATTCTAAAACATTAAAATCATATATTGGAATAATAAATATAACCAAATAACTAGATTAAAATTTTGAAATATATAAGGTCATGGTCTCCCATAAATAACGCACCCAAAAACACAATTATAATAAGAAAAAAGTGATTAAAAACAAGTAAGGAATATTGTAAATGAAGTATACAAAATCTAGAATGAAAATAAATTTAATTCAATGTGAAGGATTTGAGGAGTTTATATAGGGTAGTGAATAAAAATATGGCTATTGGAAATATAACCATTGGAATATTAAATTGACCGTTGGAATATTAAAGTGACCATCCTAGGTAACTATTTAAATGACTATATAATTGAATAAATACTAATATATGAATATCAAAATATCACAAATGAATATTTAAATTGATGGATATAATGGTTTATCTCGTATAATATAAATAAACTAATTACAATTGTAACGTGTTTTATCATTGGTTATAAAACCTTAATATTTAAAATTCAAAATTAATATTAAATTTAACTAATTTATAAATTTAACTTTATAATATTTTTAAAATGTATAATGAAAATTTCAAAACTAGAAAATAATTATTTTTTTATAAATTTATAAAATAGCCAAATTTTCAGGTGAATAATAAAATATGACATGTAATATATATAATAATATTTTCTAATAATAAAAATTAATAATTATTAATTAATTAAATTACTTTAAAATTAATTCCCTATTTATAAAATTTGTAAATTAATTTCATAAGAATAAAAAAATTGTTTTAAAAAAATTAAGAAATAATTTATTCGATAAAAATTTTAATTTTAACATATTTCAATTTTTGTAAAAATATATTTTCTCATTGTTAGAAATTTATTTAAATAAATTAATTCCTATATATATAATATATATTTTAAAAAATTGGATTGAAATTTTGGAATTTTTCATAAAGAATTAACCAAATAAATAAAACAATGGGTAAATATGATGCAATAATGATGTAATGATAAAATTATCATGAAAAAAATCACATGTGAATTAAGAATTATTGTATTAGGATATAAGTGTGTGTATTTATATTATTTTTCTTTTAAAAGACTATAATTTCAATTTTTTTTCATTAATTGATTTAATATTCAATATTTTAACTTAAAATACCCATACCCCCATTTATAAATAGCCTCTATCATCTCATGAAAAAACACTACAAAACATTCATCCCTTTTCCCAATATCTCTCCAAATCCCACCTCTTACGACTCCTTACGTATCTTGGAGATGAATTGGTTTGAACCCACTCCAAGATCCATAGAAATGTGTCCCTTAATAAATGAGTAATCTTCAAGGATGAGTTAACAATCTGTCCTCTTCATTTAATTTGGATTATTCTATTTTTCTATTCTAATTTTTTGTTTTTTAATCCTCACAAAACTAATTAATCAATATATATACATTATATTAATGTTATTGTTCTATTGGATTATTTAAATAATCTCATTGTTGTATATGAATATATTATCTCTCTCCCTCCATTGATGCATCCTTGTATGGTCGATTCTACCAGCTATAAGGATGTGGAAATTATTTATTTTCAACCCCTTCAAAGATGGTTAGATTAACTTATATATGAATGTATATGAATTTATGCATGGATGTATTTTTATTTTCTATTAATATTGTATAGGTAATGAAACTATTATATAGATAACAAGGATCAATACCGAAATTTTAAAATAGAAATAGAATAATTCGAACAGATATCCCACCACTCCTTTTTATATTGAATGAAAGGTAAATAAATAAATTTTAGAGAAAATGAAATATATTTTTTTATGTGAAAAAAATATCAAGGACACATGATAATGTGAATAGATCAATAATTGACTCCCATATCTCCAAAAAAATTTAAAAAAGAACAAACAACATCCCCTCATGCCCATTCTTTATAGAATTGACCAACAAAAGGGGAACACACACATATAAAATATGAAAAGTGTAATATATAGATAGTACTATAAAAAATATACAAAAAGTAAAAATAAAAAAACCAAAACCAATCCCCATATCTACTCAAGTGACAAAAAATCTAAACAACACACCCAAACAAAGAAAATTAAACAAAATACCAAAAAAACTAAGGAAAATACATTCGACAATTTAACCTTATTTATTACTAAGGGGTCCACATATAGAGGGAAATTATCATCCACCGAAAGCACTAAGGCATTACGTTGGGACCTAGTTGACCAGAAGAACCCTGATAGGGGTGTGAATTATCTTGTCCCCTGATAAAATTTTCCTTTTTGTTTAGTCCTCTTAGCCATATAAATATTATTCCAATGTTAGGAAGAACACATTCAATCTATTATTCATATTCGCTTGTAAAACCTAATGCACTAAACAATAACTATAAATTTAATAAGTAATGTATGTAGGAAAAATTTAATTTAATTGGTTTACCAATAAGGGGTAATATAAGGAACCTACACCAATGGTGTGTCCACTTACCAAAAGATAACACCGTGTACTATATGTATGATAATTGTTTTGGAAAGACGTGACATTTATCTGGGGGAACTCAATCTTCTTATCAAATTTTTCACTTCTTTGAGACAAGGATTAAAAATTTTATAGACTTTTGGATCTTATTCAATTATTTATGGACATATTTATCTGTCTCTATTTAAAATGAGACTCTACTTTCATCATAGTTCCATATTTAATAAACCTTTGATCTACACTACATTATTCTTACATTCTTAAATGCTTGATGAGACAAAATACTTTATGTGGGGGATGAATATATGTATTCTATAAAATAAAGTAGTAATAACTTCATCTCCCAGATCAATATAGCTCTAGGAGTTCAATTATCATTTTTCATTATTTCTTCACTAAAAATATGTTTTCATTATAATCCTTCTTCATCTATCCAGCCCCCTATTCTTGAATTGAACTAGATATAGCAGTGGAATTTTTCTAGGGATCTATTCTTCCCACTTTCCCTGATGTATCAATATTTTTCCTTTTTTTTCTTGGAACTGATATAATAATTTATATAGGATTATTTTAAAAAACCTATTTAATATAAGGGTTGATATCAAATTTCCTTCCTATCCTCTTTTAAAATCACTCCAGATGTCCAAGTAAATTTATTTTTCCAGTAAACATGCTATAAAATCTGAGTCAACTTTTAAAATATCAACCATATATTCCTTGTTTTAAATTTATTTTGAAATAACCATATATTTAGAAAACTAACCCTTTATAGTGTGACATATTCTTTCACAATGTGGTATTATAGACTCCAACGATTTCATAGTGTGATTCTATTTAAATTAGTAAAAAGCTAAATCAAATAATATATTTAAAAAATATACTCCATAACTTCCTTTTAATTATCCTATATATCACAACATGATATTTCAAATTTATACTCAACCTTAGAAATATTAAAAAGGTGTTCTACAACTTTCTAATGTGATCCTCTTATTACTCTTGAAAGTTTGTGGTGAAAATATAATCTAAGGAGTGGAGATACCAAAACTTATATAACAACTAAATATAATATAAAATTCATTCAAAACACAACCTCTGCCTCACAACATGGATAATGTCAATCATATTTTATGATATAACATGTTGGAGTATAAACCTTTCTCCACAACATAAAAAAATTCAAATTTCTAGATCCACTTCATTTTATCCAACAACCTTCATGGTGTGAATTATTGTGTTTTAGAATGTAACAAAAAACTCTAGATTTTTTAAAATATAAAACATTATTTTTTTTCCTAAAAAAATTCTTTTTCTCCACTATGTTCTTTAAAACTTAGTCATATTTTCTCTATTGTTCTTCATGGTGAATCCATCACTTCCATGAAACAAGATTCCAAAAATAAAAATGAAATTAAACATATTATAAAATCTCCCACAAAATCTTACATTTACACTATCTTATTATGTATCACCAAACATATTAAGTCCCTTCCAGACATATATTATATATACCTCGCCTTTGCATCATTTTATAATCTCTCAAGTGAATATATTACATATGATCCTAGAGATATATTATGTATAAAATCAAAATATATTCTATGTTGAAAATATGTTACATATCACCTTGAGGAGTATTCCTTCCCCAATTTCAATGAAATAAAAATATATTATGTATCAGGTAAGATATATCCATTTTCAAAAACATCCATTTCCAAATTATCTTACATTCTAAAAAACATCTTACACGTCACTATGAAGCCAGATATTTTCCCATTTTCACCTCCCCCATATTAAATAATTCATTTATGTAAATTTAAGACTTTTAAAAATTCAATCATTTAGAATATCCTAAAAATATAGATTCACTCCAAGGATTATCCACTTCATCATATTCTACTCAAATAGAAACTTAAATCAAATTATTCCAGAATCAACTCAAAATTCTTACAACTATTATATTAGATCAGAATAGAGAATATACATCCCTTCTCATAAACTTTTTCAAAATATAGATATACCATTAACCTTTAAAAAAAATCTAAATTATGATTTATTCATTAACAATTTCTTTTATGTGACCATTTCCTTGGATTTATAGTTTGTGATAAACTTCCATGAATCTCATAGTCATGATTTATTAACAATCCAAATATGGTTCCCATGTTTATGTAACATTTTTTGTATTTATTACTTTATCCATTACATCACATATTCTAGATTTAAACCATGTATTCTCATATAATCATCCTCATGCAAAGGTTCACTTTTCAATAACTCCATGTAAGTCATTTTAATACATTAAACCACTTAAAATATTAATTTGTTACAAATAAAACAAACAATTTTTTGGTTGAAACGTTATACACTTTTGATTTTATTGACAATATCCCCAAAAATCCATGCGCCATGTATAGATGAGAATAATATCTCCCCCTTTTCATTCAATTTTTTGTCCATTTTTGTTACCCATTATCATAAAAATGTAATGGGTTTTCTCATTTATAAATTTAGATTTACATTATATACACCTATATCATGAAACACTTATCCAAAAAATTTGAAGTAGGGCTATACAAGATTTCTCAAGACCTATATCCACTACTCAGATTACCTGATTTCACTTCCAAAATAGGTCCATGTTTTTAACTATTATCTCTATTTACCACTTTTTAAAACGAGTTTATATCTAAACCACCTATTAATAAATACTTTTCCATTTTTACAACTAGTTATGTCACTCATTGGTTACCTCTTATTGAATGAGTATCATTCCATATTTTTCAGTTCGTCTTCTAAACCACTTGTTGAACCTAATAACTTCTATATTTATAATCCTTTATGCTCTGAACCTTTGCATCCAAAATTTGTCACAATTTTTTTAATGATTTTAATTGAGTGAATTTACCACTTTGAATTTGATTCATTAAAAAATTCTCTATGCTTGCTAAGTTGTATCCTAACGTAGGAAAATAGTGTTTGAGTTAGACATACCAAAAATATCCATGTTACTCACATAATTATAAAAGAACATGAAACATAAGTTCTCTCATATTAAAAAACATCATGTGATTTCAATATTAATTTAACCAAACCATCAGAAAATAAGCCATAAATTACAAGTGTGTGATATGTAACACATGTTGAATCAATTGATACCATTCATTTGTGATAAACTTGTGATATGACTTGATATCCATTTTCCTTTCATTATTCACATGGATTATTTACTTTATAATGATGTTGAAAAACCTCTAAGTACTCATAACTAAAACACCCTAAGCACCTTAATCTCTTGAAAACATATCTTGAGATGATTTTCATCATGGGGAACCACTTTTTGGTAATGATATTTTTCTGCCAGTAGTTTCTTGGAATCTTAAAAATAGTTATCGAATAACACACTTGTTTGTATATAAATAAATAAATATGAAACCATAATTGTCATTTCTTCTTAATTAAAGATGTATAATCCTTTTTTATGGTTTAATACAACTTTAGAAATGTTATGATGTCTCTTGTTGATCTCCAAAAATGTCTTAACACAACTAGAGATTTCAAATACATCTTTGATGCATCATCAAATTAAGATAAGGATATTCATCATTAAAATATATTAATTACATCATCAATTTTCCAGATTCATCTTTAAAATAAAAATTTTGTTTCTTAAATACACCTATAGAGTCAGATCAGGTTCTTGATAACATTTCTTTTTTTAGCCTAATATCAATTAGGATGTTCAAAAACTTTGAATCCACTTGTGGTATTTATCTCTTTTTAGCACAATCACATATATGAATATTCTTTCAACACATATAACCCCATAAATCATATCTTCTCCTTAAACCTACACCAATTACAATAGATATTAAAATTATTTAATACATGGGTATAGGGATACCTCTGATATCCTCAAGTTGAGGAATTTGGTTGGCCATAATGAACTAACCATTCACTTCCAACTTTCTTCCAATCCTTTCCCATGGATATTTTTATACTACTAATTTTAAATATTTCACTTCAAATGTTTTCTCTATATTTCTTAATCTTTTTTAACTTGGTCTCCATCTACATAGTGATATTACTCTGACTTGTGAATTCTTATTCTTTTGATGCAACATAAATTCATATTTCTTCTAGATTACTCATCACATGAGGTCTCTTCCATCTATCTCTACTTTTTACTTAGAGGTATGATTTTTTAAATCATAAGAAATAATTAATGTTTTTCCTCTTAATTTTCCATTTTAATCAGTTTATACTAATATATAATTGGTGATTATCTGTTTAAGTGAACTTTATTCTTTCTCAAATATGGAAAAAAATTCGCCTTTTCTCTTCCATACCAAGAATCCTAAGTTTAGTGTATTTAGGAACTTGGTACATATTCACAGACTTCTTAGGATCAAATAATACTTATTAAATCAATAAAATACATTAATAAGACCTAAAAAATATCCCAATATTATTAAACTAATGCTATATATACTGTAAAATAAATAATATATGTGTAAATTGCACCATAGTTGGTCAAATCCCTAATCTTAAACCACAATATTGATGAAGATCACTATGAAAAATCCAAAGGACTTCCTCCTCCTAAGTGTATCCAAAGATTAATGAATCACTTTATTTTTGGATGAGATCCTTATTATTTCCATAGTATTAAAGTGCCACTCAAAGAAATGGAATAAGGAGAAGAGTTATTGTAGAGAATCAAAATATTTTTCATTAAGAAATTAGTCACCCATTTCAATGGACATGGAATATTTATATAGTCATTAGGGATGTTCCATGATATTTCCATGAATTTAACTAAAAATTACATGACATTCAAGTAATTCATGCTGTTAAAATGTTTATAATCCTTGGATATGAACATATTTAGTTAACACTTAAATGAATTAAATTTATTCTCCCAATAATTTCATCATATGAAATGATAAAAATCAATGATAACTTACATGGAAGAGAAACAAAATGTTAACACTTAACATTCACCTTCCAATGTTAATCATACATTATGATTAACCCATATTATAATATATGTGGATTTCCTATATTGTAATCTACAATAAAATTAAGGCATAGGTGTGATATCTTTTATAACCTGCCTATTGATATCCCTTACCAAGGTACATGATATGTCTTAATTTTAAGGATGTCATAAATTATTGCACACCCCATATTATTTTAAAACCTTGAACCAAATCTTAAAGTATAATATTGAGTTTCACATAGCCTCATGTGCACCTCCTTATATGCAATAGGTTGCCAACTAGTATCGAGGACCTAAGATATAAAATGGGGAAACTATTCCCATAATATAAGTAATAATCATCAATATAAACAGTGTAAGAAATAATAAAAAAATAGTATGCATTCATAATGATAAGCTAACCATAAAAATAACACCTCATACGAAAATAAGATAGAAACATGTCAGTCATAAATCTATAGTAAAAATTATCCCCATAGTCAGTGGATCAGTAAATAAAATATTCAAAAGAATAAAATATTTATATAAATATGATTGTAAAAGATCTTATAGTACATCTTAACATCGCCTTAGTCCATATCCCGCTTTTATTGATCAAGTTCCTCACATAGGTCCTTTTCTGTGGGATAGATCCATGAAAACGAAGTATGTATTTTCACTATAGTTCCCATGCAGTTTGAAAGTATTAAAACCCAATATAATACCATTAAATCACCCTTAAAATATTTCAAATAGAAATATGTGAGTGTATTCACTAAAAGAAATAAATAGATGGGTAAGAATACAATCCCATTGGGTCATTATTCACTAAGTATGACATAAAGAACCCCATCCATACCTTTTTCATCTCTATGTTAGAAGTAAAAGTCATATCATGCCGTAGGTATATCTCATAACATGACCAATGCCTTCTCACTCAAGGGATAATCCCACATCGAGTCCCTGGCCAACACCATTTCACCAAGGTGATTTTACACATCATTAATCCTTACTAGAACCCTCTAACGCAGGGTGTGGGTATATAAACAAATCAAAAAACCAAAATCCACCCACTTTGTATATAGTCACATAACCACACTATGGGCCACCTTCCTCTCACCTAGGATGTGGTCACATAAAATAATCATGACTAAAATTAATAAAAATATGGTAGTAAATAGAGTCACCAATCCATTACACAATCTTATAGGATCAAATACTAGCACTAAGAGGAACCCATGATTCAAGGGTTCTATAAGGGTAACCAATTATATACTCCAAACTCAACCCCTCTAGGCCACTCACACTAGCCAAACATAACCACCCCACACCTTAACATTTTAAGTAATTCATTACTCCAACCCATACTCTAGTCTCTAACCTCATTCAACCCTTATCCAAGCCCAAAAAACTCACACAAATCCTAGTTAAACAATCGTACAATCCTACCTTAATCCATGCTACCAAGAGTGTTTTCACTATGACCAAGCAGTTCCACTCGTCTCTCCCCTATAAGGTTCCAATTACCTCAATCCATAATTTTACGAAAAATTTGATACCCAAGTTGTAATAATGTTAGGAAATACACGCACCCACATACATGGAAACCCATAAAACCGTATAGAAATATTGTAATGTGGTAAGGACTTCCTACCTAAACCATTAGAGATATAGCATTACAATCCATTCCACATTAAATGATTCTAATCCAATGAATCCAAAAAATCATACAAACACCTAAAAATTAGGTATTTGGAATCATTAAAGGGGAATAATGAGATGATGAGGCATCTGGAGCTTCCATGACATTAGAGTAACCGAAAGAGAGAACTGTTGTGATTAAAGTCGCCTAAAATGGGAAAGAAAAGACGTGATAGACTCTTGAGAATCCATTTACGGAGTCTATAAGGGGAAATAAATTATGTTGGGTTAGGGGAAGGGAAGAATTAGGGTATTTTATAATTTCAAACCTTAAAAAAGTTTATTAATATTCTAATAAAATCCAAGATGTAGGATTCAATATAACTATAATTGATATGGTGAAACCCACCTCTCCTAGGGTCACATTAGGGAATTTACCCTAGATCATGATGAAACCACCCCCTGATTGAGTGGTTTGACACCCCACAACACACTATGATAGTTTGTACATTAATATCATTCCTCAATGGTCTACACTATGGATACTTCAAGGAACAAACATGATGGTTTCATCATGACCCTTATTAACACTAGATCTCCACACTATAGTGAACTTTACCACATCATGACATCCTATATACTATAGGATTATTAGCCTTGAATCACTGCCAAATCTTCAACACCGGACCCTAATCCACCAACAACAATCCCAATAATAGAGACTCATCAAAATACATGAAATTTTATATAATTTAAATAAAAAACACTCTGAAATTTGAGGGGTGTTACATCATAAACTATGATATATGAAAAAATAAATCTCATGTATTTATGCATTAGGGTATATATCTATCAATTTATCAATTTCACAAAATCCACACAGACTTTGTGCTATTTCATATTATATCATATCGTATGAACAAAGTGATATTTTGGAGTAATAATCAAAAATAAAGTCCCACCCTCAAGTGACCAACTATCCACATTGGGTTTGATCATACCTACTTTAGCCATTATTAAGGTTCCATTGAACATATCACAACAAACCATAAAGAAAAAGAGGAATTATGTTCCCATGCCTTTAAATATCTCATCCCATAAAGATTATCAACCACCATGAATGTAAGAATAATGGGATAACTGGGACCCTAATTATATCAGTTTTAGTCCTTAGAAATATTTCCCAAAACTCATAATAGTATAAAGACCATGGGAAATATAACCCGTGACTATCTCAGTATCAATCCATAGGCCTTTTGATCTAGGATAAACTCAATATAAGTATAATGGCCATGTATCCCATGTCTATAACTATATCAATTGATTCTATCTTGATAAATTTATATTAATTTCAATATAAATGGTAATGTATCTCTGTATCTATATAGTATCTCCCAATTGGTATCCTAAAACCTACATATAAATAAAGAGACATAGGAAAAAACCCTAAATATATGGTCTCACCCAATAGGAATATTGAATCCCGATTAGGAAAATAGTAAGACCAATTGGAAAGTGGAACAAAACTATAATGATCTAAACCATCAATAGACTTGATACCATCTCATATCATAATGGTGAGGAAAATTTCATTGAGTCTATAATGATATCATATTAGTAAAATCTTGATCCATCTCAAATTAATAATAATACTATGGGAAAGTTGACCCATGATTATATTAGTCTCAACCCATAGTTTTCTTAACCCCTCATATTAACCCTCTAAGGTATATATCATAAAACGATTTAACTAATCATTTAATATTGGGAATAACATTCGTACCACCACAATACATACTATGTTATCCCTCACATTCCAACCACTCCACAGGTCTTATCCACGGTATGATCCCCTAAGAACCATTTAGTTTAATGGAGTTGTTCATGTATCCCTTATATATGTAAAACATGACAAAGTGCTTGTACACCATTGCCTAATTCTTCCTAAGAGACAAAACCAGTTTATCTACTAGGGTAACTGCACATTTTCTATTCAAAGGGGTTAATTTGAACCTAATAAAGTCCACTATGTCAGAATAAAACTCATAGGAACAATCATTGGATTTTGATTATAAGGCTTAACCTACTTTATATTAAGCTCATGGACATCAATATCCCTAACACAAAAGTATAAAAAAAATTGGGTCTATCATGGCCCTATATATCCATACCCAAATCATGTGGGTCTAAGGTAAATAATTTGGACTAATTTTATATCAATCACACATGATGGGTGAGATCCCATATCACATGTTAAGGAAAAACACTTATAAACCACAAAAAATAGTTATGGACCACCTACATAAAAACACTAAGATCCTTATTATTAAAGATTGTCAAATTAAATGGTCCTGATCAATGTTTTACCAAAAATATAAGAAAATCCCTTAATTTAGTCACAACCATCTGATTACACTATAATTATTTGAGAATCACAGAGATAATTGAAGTGGGGTGATAAACTTTCTTGTGATAATACCACATCACAAATAGTTTTAAAATCCAAGCATAAATGGGTGAGATTCACTTTGAGACGTGGGGAATGAGGGAAAAGAGGGTTGGAGGTCGTAGAACTGCTACTGGGAAAAATAAGGAACCCTAATTTAAGTTTTATAGCTTAAAACTATTTTTTTTAAACATAGGAGGTGATAAAACACTATATTTTTTGAATATTTTATTGATAATAAATGAAATAATTTCCTCACAATGTGCTAAATATGTTCATTTATGAAATATTTGAAACTAGATCTTTCATTTGAAATTTTATGAAAATTCTAGTTTTACCCTTTTAAACTACAATGTAGTATTTAACACATAAATATTTTAATATGAATTATTGGAATTTAATATCTGGAAATAGTGTTATTCACTTAATTTTCTACAACTTTTAATCAGGACACTAGAGCTAAAGAGTGCATTTGGATGGAGTAAATGGGCCATTAAGTCAATGGTGGGATGGACATGCAAGATGGGACATCACTTTAGTGTTTGGGACTACAAACTTGAATGAAGTGAGCCCAAATTTTTAGAGGGGATGTAAAACCCAATTTCTCACATATTATCCTTCTGGAAAGAAAGCTAATTCATGCGTTTTTGTGGTAAAAAAGGTGGTGAAAGTTGAATTAAAATATTTGTAAGAATCATCTCATTCACACTTGAAACCACTTTTAACCTGGCCTCGCATCCATTCTATAAATATGTATTTTTCTCATTTTTATGGTTAGGACGTGCCTCAGAGGATTGGGATCAGAGTTTAAGAGCTTATTTTCCATTTCAATTAACCATTGTATGAGGGGAGCTTTCAAGCTAGGATCTCCTCCAAAATTCTCTTATCTTCCTCTTCTTTGTTGTAATGTTTTTGTTCTTTCAATGAAATTCTTATTTTATATTCCATTTATTTTATTTTGATAAATTTTATTCTTATTTTATCTGACTATTTGGGATGGAATCAAGAGTGGAGACAAGATTGGGTTCTACCCTTTCAATCCTTTGCTCATGCAAAACATCTCCACGATGACCACACCGCCCATGGAAGAGTAGTTTTTTCAGTAATCGATCTATCTTCTACCCTATTAATTTAATTATTTTGAATCATTGAGATACTATAATTCACATAACATGATCCGTTAAATTAGTTTTTAAATTTGAAGAAACTAAGCAAGCAATTGTAAAATTGACACAAAAACACACGAGGTCGGAAGTTGTGTAAATTGTAAGAGTGAGATATTTATCGGTAATACAAGACCACACGGGATAAATTTTTAGATTTCAAATATAATCCCTAAACTCAATTAATACTCATCTCTAGAATTAATATGTGCTCTAATTAATAACTGAACATAATCAAACCTTCAAACATCAATCAAATCAGGGTGTTTTGATTGCATGTTTTGAAGCTAGCCTAGAATTTAAGTAATTTCATATTTGTGGTTTAGTTCACTCTTGTAAAGTTAAAGGGTTAACAAATTAAGGGATCATAATTAATTGGGTATTAATTTAAATGATAATTATTAATAAGTAAATGAAGAGGTGGAGTTATATTTATTATTCCTTTTAAATATTTTCTAAAAAAACATCTTCTTGTTGGGTGATTTTAATCGAACTTCATTTAAAAAAATAAAAAAATAAAAAAACAAACTTCTTCCAACAAACTTCTTATAGTTTTATAATGATAAAAAACCCATAATTTTAAGTATTATTTTTATTCTATTTTTATAATAACTTTAAGAAGTTGTTTTAGTTCACTTCCTCCTTAGAGAGACGACCTTAGTCAGCCACTCTACCGCACCTAAGTACCCAAAAACCACTAATCATTTGAGGGCTCCCACAACAACGCCTTTCAAATTGGAGACACTGTCGGGGAGGCAAGTAATTTATTCAACAAATTAGAGGTATTTATTTAATTTTTCATTTAATTCTTTTTTTTTCTCCTCTTTCTTTCTTCTTTACCCTTTCTCATGTTTTTTTCTCTTCTCCTACTCTCTTATTTTATTTTTATCAGACCAACTCAAACTTCTTTTCTTTTTATTATGGTCCACTTTTCTTCATTTATTTTTTATATTTTATTGATTTATGACATGAGCTATTCTCTAAGATCTCTTAGTTATTGACCCTGATATTGAACATAGCCTTAGGGCTCGAATCAGACATTCTCAGTCTACGAGAAGTTTCAACATTCAACCAGTTGGAGAATTCCTCCACTCTCAGAACATTGAAATTGGAAGTAATTAAAATTCAACCATAAAATAAGAACCAATGGATGAAAATAATGGAAATGAACATAATAGAACCATTTGATAATTTTCTACACCCGATATTAATTATCAACCAAATTGAATTGCATACCCAAATCTCAAATCAAACTTTGAACTGAAATATGGATTAATTCACCATCTTCCAAAATATCATGGCCTCTCTGGTGAGGATCCCAATAAAAACCTTAAATAATTTAATGTTGTTTGATCAAACTTAAAACCAAGAAATTTTTCTGAAGATCAAATCAAACTAAGAGAATTACCATTTTCACTTGATGGAGCTTGAAAATACTGGATTTATTATTTACAACCTGAAGATGTCACATGTCGGAACGATTTGAAACGTCTTTTCTTTTAGAGATTTTTTCCAGCATCAAGGACCACTTCCATTCATAAGGATATTTCAGGGATCAAGAAAGCCCAAGGGGAGTCAATGTATGTGTACTGGGAGCGATTTAATAAGTTTTGTGCAAGCTTCCCACATCACCAAATCAGTGAGAAACTCATCATCCAATACTTCTATGAAGGACTCACACCTATAGAGAGAAGCATGGTGGATGTTGCGGCTGGAGGAGCATTGGTGGAAAAAACACCAGTAGCTTCACATGTGTTTATTGACAAGATGGCCCAAAACTCCCAATAATTTGGCAATCGAGGTACACCACGTGTCAGGGGAGTACATCAGGTAAGTCCATATTCTCTTGAAAGTCATTTGATTAATACCAAGTTGGAATAATTGACAACTATGGTGAGATAGATTACTTTGGATCAAAAGACATCCCAACCCCCTCCTCCAAGGCCTTGTGGCATTGCACTAAGACAAGCCACCCAACTGACTATTTACCCCAACTATAAGAAACATAAGATTGTGCAGTACTATTTCCTGGGAGACTATATCAGCAAAAACAACAACCACATCCCCAAAATAAGTTTAATTCCTTTGCACCAGCATACAACCAAGGGTGGAAGGATCAATCAGACATGAGGTATGCATTTTTACAACAAAAAAGGCCCCCCTTTCAACAAAACTTCCTGCCGCATCCACCTTACCAATAAGGTTTCCAACAACACCAAAGGCAATTTGAAGCTCAAGCATAAACCAGTCAATAACAATGGAATTATCAACCAAATTTAGATTCTAATACTGATGATCTTTTGAAACAAATTTTTTTTAATCAACAGAATGAGTGGAAGAGTCAAGGTTCAGTGCTGAGGGAGTTGAAGACTCAAATGAGCCAGATTTCCACTTCCCTCCATGATCTGGTAAGTAAGAATTTTGGAGATCTGCCTTCCCAACCTACTCCAAATCTCATGGGGAATGTTAGTTCCATCACATTGAGAAGTGAGAGGCAAACAACTGATACATCGACACCTATCGTTCCATCAGGATTCACCTCAACTCTAGAAAATCCTCATTCCACACCAACTGTTGATAAACCCAAGGAGAAAGATAAAGGTAAGAAAAATATTGATGATGTTCCTCTTAAACCCCTTACCTTTCCAAATAGGGGTGTATAAACCAAGAAGATGGCTGAGGAGTAGAAGAAAAAAAGGGTTTTGGAAACATTCAAGCGTGTGGAGATCAACATCCCTTTACTTGAATCCATTAAACAAATACCAAGGTATGCCAAATCCTTAAAAGAACTTTGTACCAATCAAATAGGGGTCAAGGGAAATGAAAGGTTAAATCTTGGAAGGAATGTGTCAGCACTCATTACACTAACTCTAGTAATTCCAACAAAGTGCAAGGATCCAGGGACATTCACTATCCCATGCACCATAGGGGAGTTTAACTTTTCAAATGCTATTTATGATTTGGGAGCTTCCATAAATGTGATGCCTCACTCTATATTCTCTTCTTTACTGGTTTGTGAGTTGAACCTGATGAGAGTAGTGGTACAATTGGAGAATAGAGCTATGGAATATCCAGTGGGAGTCCTTGAGTATGTACTTTTTTGGGTAAGAGACATGATCTTTCCAGCAGATTTCTACGTGCTTAACATGGAGGATGATTAGGTAAGTTCTCATGCTCCCATTATCTTAGGTAGAACCTTCCTTAAAACTGGAAAAAACTATCAAAAATGTCAATGAGGGTATACTTACCATGGAATTTGGAGATGAAGTTGTGATATTTAATGTCATAGGATCCATAAAGTACCCCTCAGAAGACCATTATGCTTCTGTTATCTCCCATTTTGAACCACCAAGTAAAAAACCCATGGATTTTGATTGTCCTATTATTAGTGAGATTAGGAGTATTAGTTCTAGTTTGATGTCTAAGAGTACTTCCACACCTATTTCAAATTAACAAGACTCTCTTAGATTTGATTTAGAAATGGAATCATATTCTGATCTTAATCATTTAAACTCTAATTATGACATGGCTATTGAGTATACTGATGGATTTGATGCTTTATTCTCTGATTGTGAATATTTCTATTCTTATATTGATGCTCTTTGTGAACATATTTCATTTCCTTAAATGTATCCATCCATAAACCACCCCCCTTCATTAGAGCTAAATCAATTGCCACCAAATCTCAAATACTCATACTTGTTGAGTGGAGAGATATTACTTGTTATAATTGCTAATAATATTCCTTTTGACCATGAAGAAAAACTTTTGAATATTTTGAGGGAGGACATTAAGGCAATCAGGTGGACCTTGGATAACATATCAGGTATTAGCCCCTCCATTTGCATGCATGTAATTCTTTTGGAGGATGGGGATAAACCAGTGAGGCAGCTACAAAGGAGACTCAATCAAACCCTTTTGTAAGTTGTTAAAAAAGAGGTTGAAAATTTACTCCAGGCAGGTATAATTTATCCCATTTTAGATTCTCAGTGGGTAAGTCCTATTCAGGTTGTGCCTAATAAAAGTGGTGTTACAGTTGTTTAAAATGATAAATATGGGTTAGTTATAATGAAGGTGCAAAACAGTTGGTGTGTGTATATTGATTATAGGAATCTAAATCAGTCCACTCGTAAATACTATCTCCCCCTCCAATTTATTGATCAGATGATTGAGAGACTAGAAGGGAAAACAAACTATTGTTTCATAGATGGATTTTCTGGATTTTTTAGGTTCTTATTGATCTGGAGGATCAGGTGAAGACAACATTCACTTGTCCATTCAGTACGTTTTCCTACCGAAGGATGCCATTTGGACTTTTCAATGCCCCAGGTACCTTCCAGAGATGCATGGTGACTTTTTTTTGATTTTATTAAGACCTGCATGGATATATATTGATGGATGATTTTATAGTATATGGGTATTTATTTGATGATTGTATCTCTAGTTTGGTAAAGGTTTTGAATCGTTTTATTGAGAAGAATCTGGTCTTGAACATTGAAAAGTTTCATTTCATGGTAGATCATGGCATTGTATTAGGGAATATAGTGTCAAAACATGGCATAGAGGTTGATAGATCTAAGGTAGATATTATTTCATCCTTACCATATCCTTCATGTGTTTGCAATGTTAGATATTTCTAAGGTCATGCCAGATTTTATTAGTGCTTCATCAAAGATTTTAGTAATATTTCTCTTCCTATGTCACGATTAATTCAATAGGATTCTGATTTTGTGTTTCATGATTCTTGTAGGACTTCCTTTGATGAGATAATGAAGTGTCTCACCACTACACCGATCATATATCCTCCACGGTGGGATATTCCTTTGGAGCATATGTGTGACGCGTCCAATGTTGTGGTTGGTGCTGTCTTATCACAAAGGGTGGAGGGACATTCACATGTGATTGTCTATGCATAGAGGACACTGGATTCAACCCAATAAAACTACACAACCATGGAAAATGAGTTTCTTACAGTTTTATTCACTTTAGATAAATTAAATTCATATTTATAGGGATATAAAGTAGTTGTTTTTTCTGACCATGCAACTATGAGGTACCTCTTGAAGAATCCAGATGAAAATCCCAGGATAATCTGATGGATGCTCCTTCTCCAAGAATTTTACATTGAGATAAAGGACAAGAAGAGGTCGGAAAAACTAGTGGCAGACCACATGAGTAGGCTTACTCACACACTAGAGGATGACACCTTGGAAAAGGAACCACTTTGGGACACTTTCCCTGATGAGCATCTTTATTCCATCTCGGGTACGCATCCTTAGTATGTTGATTTAGTGAACTACCTTTTTTTCATATGAAATTCATGAAAATTTAAAAAAAATCATCAAGTCCAAAAGTTAAAGAGTGAGTCTATATTTTATGTTTGGGACGATCCCTACTTATAGCGCATGTGTAGTGATCAAGTTATTAGGAGGTGTGTTCCTGATCATGAGTTTGAGTCTATTCTGAAATTATTTCATACACTTTATTGTGGTGGACACTTTGGACCCTAACGGACAGCTAGGAAAGTTTTAGATTCTAGATTATATTGGCCTAGGTTATTCCATGATGCCCATGTGTTTTGTAAGTCATGCTCTCGTTGCCAACATACTAGAAACATTTATAGGGGACATGAGATGCCCCGAACAACCCATACTATTTTGTGAGATTTTTGATATCTGGGGAATCTATTTTATGGGTCATTTTCCTAGTTTATTTGGTTTTTTGTATATTTTGGTTTCTGTTGATTATGTGATCAAATGGGTGGAGGATAAGGCCACTAGGACTGATGATTCTCATGTTGTTGTGTACTTTGTCAAAGCACATATTTTTTTCAGGTGTGGAGTACCGGAGTCCATCATTAGGGACCAAGGGACACACTTTTACAATCAGAATTTGGCTTCCTTTATTTGGAAGTATGGGGTGACACACAAAACGTCAACACCATACCACCCTCAAACAAATGGCTAGGTTGAGGTTTCAAATGGGGAGTTGAAACAAATTTTGGAGAAAACCATGTTGTCGAATGGGGAAGACTGGAGAAAGTGATTGGATGATGCGCTTTGGGATTATAGGACAACATACAAGACACCCATTAGTATGTCCCCACTTCTGATTGTTTTTGGGAAAGCATGTCATCTCCCTATGGAAGTTGAGCATCAAGATTATTGGGATATAAATAAATGCAACTTGGATTTGGCATAAGATGGAATCTAAAAGAATCTGCAAATTCAAGAGCTTGAGAAGATTTTATTGTATTCATATGAAAACTCATGTCTCTACAAGGAAATATCAAAAGCATCTCATGAAAGAATGTTCCAAAAAAGAGAATTTTGAGTTGGAGAGAAAGTCTTTCTCTATAGTTCATGACTGAAGCTGATGCCTGGTAAGTTATGTTCCAGGTGGTTAGGTCCTTATGTTGTGACTAATTTTTTCCTTGTGTTTCAGTGGATATCACACAAGAAGAAATATTAAGGAGATTTATATTCAATGGGAAACGTTTGAAGAAATACATTGAGGTACTTCCTATCGATGTAGTGGACTTCATCACACTGCATGACCCCATCATCACTTGAGCATATCAGGCGGTTACTAACCCTTTCACTTTTTTAATCATTGTCCTATTTAAAATTATACATTTCATGTGAATATATCTTCTGATGGGTTTACATTGAGTACAATTAAATATTTTATGTGTAGTGGAGGGAACCTTTTAGTTTAGTAATTTCAATTATTTTCCTATTTTTCAATGATTTTAAAAAAATGTGTGTTTTTTTTTCAAATTTAGTGTGTTTTTTTTTTCAGTTTTTGTGTGTTTTTGAAACATTTGAGCTGAAATGATTCTCATCACCATTTTGAAATTCATATCAATAATTGAAACAATTTATCCCATGAAACCGAGCTTAAATGAATCCTGAAAATAACTTTGTTTCAAGTTCAAATCATTATTAATTTCATGAAAAGTACTTTAAATTTTGAATCCTATGACACGTCTCACTGTCATTATATTTGAAATCACTTTCCTATGAGTCTTCTGAACCATTATTTTCATATTATTTAAATTTACCTCACTTATTGGGAGAACCAAACCATGCTTTATTTAACTAGAATTTGATTTATTCATGTCAAAACTTGAGGGTTTGAGGTACTTATATTTAAATTATTGAGGAACTTGTTTTGTATTAAAGCCCCAATTTCAAAGAATTATTTTTTATAAGGGCCTAACTTGAAAATTTAATCCTTTTATCCCTTAGAATCCATGAACATGCTTTAGGTTAGCCACATTATAAGCCAATTTTCCATATACAACCAACTCTTGAAGTAAAATTGCATAATCTAGTTGAACTTAAGTGTAGGGGAAACTGTCTTGTGTTGTGATACCACATTTTCTGATTCTTTGGGTGCACAATAAAATTCCAAATAAATGTGTTTGCTACTGAAAAAATCATTTTTTTGAATTTTTTGCCTTTCTGGAGCTTTCATGATAAAAGAAGTTGTGCCTTTCTGGAGCTTCTAATTAAGAAAGAAAGATGTGCCTATCTGGAGCTTTCATGAAAAACTGTGTTTAAGAGGATTGAATTTTTTGTTGATGAAATGATGAATGGTGTAAAATTTCCATCAGTTTTCATGATGACATATCTGAATTGATACTAAGATGTGTGAGGAGGAGATCATACTTGAGTGATAATTAGAATAATGCAATTTTGCTTCAAAAAGAGTCAAGCCCTCCTCATTCAGCCTCATAATTTTTCACATCTAAATCCTACCCACCGAAAGCCACAGAACTACCCTAAAAAGTATTCATGGTAGACATATGTCCTTGAATAACATAGGGTGGTTATTTGGGAACTTATCAAGCATATGGTGACTCTTGTAAGAGTTTGGATGAGAAAGACATTGCTGAAAAAATTGACAATTGTGTGATAAGAGAAAATTTAAGTGAGGTAAGTGTTTTGTGCATGAGATGATAAATGAAGTGGAAATATATTAAATGATATAAATAAAGGACTTGAAATAATAGTTTTTTATGAGTCATGATAACTTTTGTTTCTTGGTGTGGAATTTTTGGATCTCAAGGATATGTGTTTTAATTTTTTTTTTTGATTTGATATTGATGTTTACTTGATATGAGGTTTGCCCAAGAGTGCAAAAGGGTAAGTGTGGGGGAGTTGATAAAAAACTATTTTTTTTTGAATATTTTATTGATAATTAATGAAATAATTTCCTTACATTATGCTAAATATGTTCATTTATGAAATATTTGGGATTAGATCATTCATTTGAAAATTTGATAAAAATTCCAGTTTTACCCTTTTAAAATACTTTGTAGTAGTTCGCACAAAAATACTTTACTATGACTTATTTGAATTTAAAATTTTGTAACAGTGTTCCTTACTTAATTTTATACAAATTTTATTCATGACACTAGAGCTAATAAGTGCATTTGGATGGAGTAAATGGGCCATTAAGTCAATGGTGGTCTGAACACGTTAGATTGGATATAACCTTAGTGTTTGGGATATATATTCTACATAACTGAATGGATTGAGCCCCAATTTTGAGAGAGGATATAAAACCCAATTTCTCACATATTATCCATCTTGAAGGAAAGCTAATTCATGCATTTTGGTGGTCAAAAATATGGTTCATGTTGGATTAAAATATTTGGCAGAATCTTCTTATTCACACTTGAAACCACTTTTAACCTAACCTCCCCTCCACTCTATAAATATTTATTTTTCTCATTTTTAAGGGTGATACGTGACTTAGAGGATTGGTATAAGAGTTTAAGTGGTTATTTTCCATTTTAATTAACCATTGGAGCATGGTATCTTTCAAGGTAGGATCTCCTCCAAAATGCTCTTCTCTTCCTCTTCTTTATTGTAATGTTTTTGTTCTTTAAATAAACTTCTTATTTTATCTTCAATTTATTTTATTTTGCTCAATTTTCTTCTTATTTTATCTTCCTCATTAGGCTGGAATCAAGAGTGGATAAAATATTGGGTTCTACCCTTTCAATCTTTTTCTCATGCAAAATGTCTCCACGATGACCACACCGCCCATGGAAGAGTAGTTTTTTTAGTGATCGATCTATCTTCTACCCTCTACATTTAGTTATTTTGAATAATTGAGATATTATAATTCACATAATATTATCCATGAATTTTGTTGTAAAATTTGAATGAACTAATCAAGAAATTGAACAATTGGCACAAAAACACGCGAGGTTGGAAGTTGTATAAATTGTGAGAGTGTGATCTTAATCGGTAATACAAGACCACATGGGAAAAATTTTAGAGTTTAAATATAATCCCTAAACTCAATTAATCCTCATATACAAAATGGATATGTTATCTAATTAACCACTAACTATAAGCTAACCTTAAAATATCAATCAAAGCAGGGTGTTGTGATTGCGTGTTTCGAATCTAGCCTAGGGTTTAAGTAATTTCATCTTTGTGGTTAAGTTAACTCTTGTAGGGTTTTAGGGTTAACAATTTAGAGGATAATAATTAAGTTGATACTAATTTAAATGATAATTATTAATAAGTAAATTAATAGGTACAGTTAGATCTATTACGCCTTTTAAATATTTTCTAAAAAATATCTTCTTGTTGTGTCATTTTAATTGAACTTCATTTAAAAAAATAAAAAAATGAAATCTTCTTCCAAAAAACATCTTCTAGTTTTATAAATGAAAAAAAAACCCATACGTTCAAGTATTATTTTTATTCTCTTTTATTTTATTTTTATAATACCTTTAAAAGGTTGTTTTAATTCACTTCCCCCTTAGAGAGATGACCTTGGTGAGCAACTCTATTGCACCTAAGTACCCAAAAACCACTAATAATTTGAGTCCTCCCACAAAGGCACCTTTCAGGAGGTGTGTTTCATTTTGAACTCATGTGTAATGGTGAAATTTCACTTCCTCAAGTCACATCACAATATATCCCATCATGCCATGGAGTAGTAAACCTCCCTAGTGGAGAACCATAAAACCTATCCACCTAGGTCTTGGTTCATACTATGACATGACCTACTCCATCATGGTGAAACACCCCCATGATTAGGGAATCATGGGGAAATATCTATATATTGTTATGTGACTAGACACCTATAATAAAATTTAATCCTATTTGGCCCTCATCATACTGATATATTCTTTGATGGGGAGTAACCTTCAACATACAACAAGATTTTTGCCTAAACCCCAATACAACTTCCTAAATCGGCCTTAGGGCCTACCAATACCACCAATATCCCAAAATCATCAAGACACGCATTTTTGTGTAAAAATTTATTTCATTTAATACCACATAAATAGGTAATGTTTTACAAAATCCCTATCATATAGTAGCTCGTTGCTAAGAATTATCACCAAGAATCATAGATAAACAACTCCATCCACTGCACTCATATATTAATCTCCCACTCCCAAGGATCCTAGATAAACCCATGTTACCAAAAACATGCATAAAAAAGTAACATATTATCCAATAGAATATTTTCACTCTGGTAAACTAAAAAAATGGTACATTCCTTGGATGAAGCATCAACCTCCAACTTGACATCATCGACACTCATAACACAAGAAGGTTAGGGTGTAATAACACATGATGAGATACATAGAATACATTTTTAATATCACATATACTTCGAGGAAGTGATAGTCAGTAATCCATAGTACTACAACTCTTGAAAACCTCAAATGGACCCAAATACTTGGGTGTTAGCTTCTCATGCCTTAAAAATTGGCAGTGTACTGATAGAGGTGACACACTCAAGAAAAATCAGTCACCTATCTCAAAATCAAGAGGAAAATGTCTACCATCTGTAAATGAACATTTCCTACTCTGTTTATTCACAAAATACTATTGGATCAACTGAATATCCTCAAACATTTCCAAAATGAGGATCAATCCAATAATAGTTAAATCATCTACCTCTATCTAGTATAGAGGTAAGAGACATGACTGGTTATACAAGGCTTAAAAAGTTTCCATTTGATTTTATATCTGATAACTATTGTTATAGGTGAAATAGGCTATAATTAGATGAATATACCATGCATCACTAGAATCTATGAAACATTCCCATGATGTGTCCTATAAACACTAGGTAGTGTATTAAAACTACTTATCAGTTCCACACTCAAATTCACCCGAGTATCAAAAACCTTATATTGTTCTTACAAGAAGTGATATGTGAATCAATCATATCAATCCAAAATAATACTCCATTGTATATCATGAAACTATATTGTCTCATAGACATAAAACCTACCCATATCGTCTACAAACTAGATATCCCCTATCAAAATGAAATATGTGACCTTAATTAATTGATCCACAATGATCTATATCACATCACTTCCATGAGGAAACATTTATAGCCCTTTTAAGGAATGTATTACCTTTTTATAACATTTCCACGTAGTAATAGGTAATGGATAAAGAGGTTTGTGATGGTCTATGATGGTCATCCTTCAATTGTTGAAAGGTGATTTATCACAAAAAGAACCTATAAGTATCCTTATTCATCATGGGCCACCAATATAACCTTCTAATTTCATGGTAAATATTTCTAATCCTTAGGTAAATAACCCATTTTGTGGAATATGAAAACTAATTAAAGTATTCATGTGTTCTAGAAGGTACCATAACTCATCCTTGCACATACAATATCTTTTCAATATATTGGGACCAATCAGGTGGAATCACCCCACTATACATACCTTCTCTCCCAAATAAAAAATCTAATTTGAAAACATATCACTCCATTACCCTCTTAAAGAGTGAGTTTGTAATATACATTGATGTTAGAGTTACCCTACCATGACACACTTCAACATCGAGATGCATCTCAATATAGATTCTCATCAACAACCAGTACTTGATTCATTATACCCAGAGTATCAGCCATGAAATTCCCCTTATCAGGGGTATATTCTATCTCAATGTAAAAATAATAAAGATACTCAACCCACCTTCTCCATTGAAGATTCAGGTCACATCGTGAATAGACATATCTAATGAATTTATAGTTTTTATATATTATAAACCTCTCACACAGAAGGTAGTGAAGCCAATATTTCAATGCATTCACTATTAATTCCAACTCTAAAAATTCATCCAATTTTTTTTCTCATGTAGACTCAACTTGTTGAATCTACAAGTGATTACATACACACCTTAGATCATAATGGATCCAAGATCAACCCCTCAAACTTCTCCCCCTTCAGGGTCAGGTCCATCATCGGAACTTCCAAATGAGTGAAGTCTTGAATTAATATTCTATAATAGTCTACTAGTCTAAGGAATCTATAGATCTAAAATATATTATTGGTTTGTTACCAAGAAAACATGACCTCTAAATTCTCAAGGTTAGCTGATATCCTAACAAACAATATCAAATTCCCCAATAACAGAACCTTCTAGATATTGATTTAACACTTTGAGAGCATGAAATATTACTATTGTTCTCTCAGTGTACTCAATAAAATCTATAAATATCAAGTGTGGTCCTCCAATGACTGGGAGGATACTAATAAATCATTGATAAATATGAAAATTAATGAATCTATATATAGATATAAGACATGATTTATTAATTCCATAAACACTACTAACTTGTTCATAAAAACACATGACATCCCAAGATACTCATACAAGCCACACCTACTCTTGAAAGCATTATAAAGAATATTCAAAGGCCTCACTCATAATTGGTGATAAACAGACCACAAGATGTTCTTGGATAAACACTTTGAACCCCTTAATTGATCAAAGTACCCATTATTATGAGGAATATGATATTAATTCTTGTCTTTAACTTGGTTTAAAATCCAATAATCTAGGAATAAATGTAATGATACATCACCCTTATTTGAAAATAAAGTTGAATCACCCCAAGGGTACATGTTTAGATGAATAAATAACTTTCCCTTGGTATCTTGTACTTAAAATTTCCACTTTCTAAGATCTTTAGGATCTATCATAAAATGAGGAATAAATATATTCTTTATTCATTTCACAGAAAAAAATCATAAACTTGACCTCTATATTAGGTGGAAAATCTAAGAATAAATTAGGAAATATATCCTATAACCAATCAAAATCAAGATGAAATAACATAATACACATATCCTAATATCCCAAAAAAATCTAGAAAACTAGGTTAAAACCATTGATAATAGCCTATGGTTAGGTCCCTAATTTCCTTATTACAGGTCCCACTTTTTGATATATAATAAACAAGAATAATTATTTTTGGTGATAAAAATAGATTTGTGCTCTATATTGAGTCAAAATATTCATACCAAGAATCACATAAAAATGAATAAATCCAATATGAACATGTACCGGAGAATCCTATAAACACAAATCACAATAGTGAACCCTAAAAATCTCCAGATAAACTCTGATCACACCCCTAAGTCCATATCAATAGACATCACCCCATAAAGATAATCAATCACAATCCCCAAATCCATATAAGACTAGATTGATATAAACAAATATGATGCACCTGAATTAAATTAAAAATATTTAAGGGTAGATTCTACTAAGATCATACCTAGAATTCTTAAAAGCACCAATCTATGATAAGAGATTTTCATACCAATAACATGAAGCTAGCATGGACCTGAGCCTCCGCCCTAGTCTCTATGCCGCTAAATATCCTATGGAGAGCCACTTTACTACCTATTCAAATGCTGAGAACCCAAACCACCTCTATGAAAAAATTAGAAGAATTACAGATACTTCCATGAGATACAAAACTTTGAATATTTATTGATCCTTGAACCTAGCCATCACTAAAACACTACCTGGATTAAAAAATATCTAAACAATGCTTCAGATTCCCCATATTCCCACAATATTTATACTTCATAGGATCTCACTGGATATATGGTCATGTATTCCCAAATCTACCACACTGATAACATGTCTATTAAGTCCCCCCACACTTGGAAGAATAAGATACATAACCCTGATTGGCCTTCCTATCACCACTTTGGTGAGAATAATCAAAAATCCACTTCTAGATACCCAAGGATCCACTCCTAGATTCAATAAAAGAACCATAATATCCATAATTAACATCCTTAGATAAGTTCTTCTCTGTAATTATAAATTGGTTCATTTCCTCTACAAAATCATAATCTGAAATATTTTTACCTTTGAATTAATAGAATTTCTTATCCAATCATCAAAATGGAAAACCCTTGTGGTCTCACCACTCACTAGTGATGGTGAAAAATGATGAAAAATGATATGATGTGTAATATATTTTATCCCAAACACACTCCCTTGAATAGGATACATGAAATATCCATCCCTATCTACTCTAAGTATCTTTGGAATGAAATAATTGAAGAAATTGGACTTTAATACCTTCCAAGATATCCCAAAATTCTAATCGTCCTAGATTAATACATCCCATAAGTGCTTCACTGGCCCTCAAATCAAATACAGAACAATATTTACCCACCTCTCTATGGGTGTCTCAATAAGGTAAAAAATAGTCTTCATAGTCTTGACCTAGATCTCAGTAGCCTATAGTTAATATTTCACTCTCTGAGCTCTATGTCCTATAAAATAAATATCATGAAGAAAACTCTCTTAGGGATGCTGATCATCAAGATGTATAAGCACAACAGGAGGATCTGACTCAATAATTAGTGGGGAATACCCATCCCCTCTCTCCAGGCACACCACTAGAGGTCTTCATAGGGTAATTACACTAAAACACTAGGGTCACACCTCAAAACACATCTATAATTATTCTTGATATCACATGTTGATAATAAGTATTAGTTAGAGTATCCCACTATGTTATAAACACAATCTACGTACATTGGACTCATAAAACTTAAGTACTCTATCTATCCATGACTACCAACTCCTAGGGTATATATCAAGATACATATAGGATTTACATAATAAATTATTTAATAATAATTGCATCATCAAAAGAAAATATAAATTAA
Organism: Viscum album; assembly: GCA_963277665.1. NCBI lineage: Eukaryota > Viridiplantae > Streptophyta > Magnoliopsida > Santalales > Viscaceae > Viscum > Viscum album. The sequence continues at coordinate 41,002,381 of OY728150.1, forward strand.
TTATAATTCCATTATTAATTTATATAGGAAACACTGTATAATTTTTTGTGTACACTTTAAATAACTGATCCCTATATCATAATCATGGTGCTAATCCCAAATCAAGCACATTAATTTCCTATGAATCTTAAATTCTAAGAATGATACATGAATTTACACTTATCACATTCCTAGGAAAATAGTTCAACCACAAATCAATAAATCACACACCATATTTTTGGAAAACCTAAAATCATAAAATTGAAAACAAAGAAAAAAAATAAAATACCCTATAACGTAGATTTCCCAATACATGGGTTAGATACACATAAGAAAAGGGTCTATATAACATTCCAATAACAACCTATGTAACCCCTCATTCCCATATGGGTGTTCATAATTGAAGAGGAATTAAATGTTTTGAAATAATGGATGGTTATGATTCAGAACAAGGTTTTGGAGTAAGATACTAAAGGTTGTAACACTTTAAACGTATGAAATTGGACATGTAATATAATAACCCTATCCTTTTACACATATTTTTACATGATTTTAGGCATAATTAACCATGAAATACAAACCATGGATCATAAAGTCTAGTGTCTTTGTAAGATTAGGTATTTAAACTAAAAACATGGATCTAGAATAAATCATTTTTATACTAATCATCCATAAAGAGCTCATAACTTCCTTTGAGCGCCTACATATACATAAAATAACCTAAGAAATACATAGAAAAGATGTGTGATCTGAAAATCCCAATAATGGAATAAACATAGGAATAAATTATAGCACATGGGTTATAATACATAACATGATGACATAAAAATTCATGGAACAAGAATAAACATATGGAAGCATAACATATAGAAGATGGGATCATGTAATCATAGAATCATATGAATTTGGAAATAATATAAAACATTACATAAGCATAAATCAAGGATAACTTCTAATACCACTGCACATGGAGGAGCATGAGTCAATGCTAACTGCTAAGACCATTGCACATGGTAAACTAAGTCCCATAAAGAAATCAGGTTTACTCCCTATCCCAACATAAAGTCTCATTAGACTAAAAATTAACCAATTTATTGTAGTACTATCTTGGCACACCCATAATAACATGTTCATGCAAATGTGTTCCACATGAAGAATCAAACATAAGGAATAAACATAAGGGTTACCCATGGAAAGGAATTGGTATCGTAATCATGTCATAAGGTATAATAAATAGCTGTATCATAAAAGTGTCCATGAAATAATGTATTTTATTCATAAATGGACTTTAAAAAGGTAAAATAGGATTATATCATGATAAATTATGTTAAACTGAATAGAAAACATGTAAAAAAGTGTTTAAGAAACTTTATAAATGAGCCTCTTTAGTACAGTTTAAGGAAAAATATTAAAGAGACTTTAAAGCGGGAAACGGTATAATTATTTATATAAAACCAGAAATGAAATTATATGGTTTTTCATGATATAAATAGTGTTTTAGAAAAATATTTTTGGTTTAAAATATATTATTTATTGTACTTGAAAATGGGTAAGAAACTTGGAAGTTCCCTTTAATCGGGTTTGGTTATCAGGGGGAATTGAGAAGGGAACCTTATAAAACATGTATCTCACCATAAAAGAAAGAATAATTGAGATATTTAAATATTTTTGGAACATAAAAACATAATTTAGGAGGTTTAAATAAGAATAATTTATAATTTTATTAGGGTAATAAGATAGAAATTGTAACCTGAAGGAAAAAAATAGTGGTTCGAAAAGAATCCCTTGCCTTATGTCTAAAAGTGTTATGCACTTGTACTTAATGTCCAAGATAATTAAATTAAATCCATTATTTAATTAATTAAGAACCTATTAAAATTATATTTTTTTATTATAATTTTTTAAGTATTTTTATGGCCATTATGATGATTTATAGAGTTCATTTGTGTCTTTCTGGGAGCGTTTGTTTCATGATTTTTCATGATCGATTCACTTGTATACAAGTATATAAGTTCATATAAAACGGTAATAATTATCTAGAATTAAAATTATATGTTATTAATGAACTTACATAAGTTTAAATGATATTATATATAATTTTTCTTCCAGTTATTATGATGATTCATTAGATAAAATGTTAATGATAATCATTTAGAATAATTTTGAAGTTTTCGATCATCATGAACTAGTTTTGTTTTATTATTTAATATTATATATATATGTCAGTTCCAGAATATAAAAAAGGTTATAACACAAATTTAAAAATATATTTCAACCATTATAATGGTTTTATGATCATCCTAGAAGGAGTTAAAGGAAAATGAAAATGCATCGTCTATGATAGTGGTAAATCGACACATCATGGATGACGTTTTCATTTTTATAATAAAACAAAGAGGGAAGAGATTTAGTGATGGATTATTCCATTAACAAAATAAAATTAGAGTATATAAACTATAATTGAGTTATCGTTTCACTTTGGGATAGGAAGGTTAGGAGAGGATAAGAGAGAAAATATATTGAAATGAAATTAAAAGAAAACATAAGAGGATTTTACCTCTTGAACTTCTTCTCCTTGAGAACCTCCATAGGGAAATTGGATTTGTTCTTTTGTTGATAACAAAGGATCATGGAAGTGTGGAGGAACTTGGGAAGAATATTTGGTATAATTTGGACAAAATTCATGTATTTTAAGTTGTGAGGAGAAGTGGTGGTGAGGGGTAGTATTTATAGGGGTGGATAAGGGCGTTTTTTGATTATTTAATTCATTTTTTTATCATTTTTGGCTCAAGACTATCAATATTGTTGAACATTATCACTAAATATATTAAAAAAAATGGATATTATGAGATTATATTTCTCACATTAGTAATGAATCAATAAATAGTGTATTTGACTTATAATGTTATATACTGTAAATTATTGTATTTCACTATTCCTAAAAAATCAACTATATTACAAAAATACCAAAAACTTTCCCTGACCAGTTTTTGATGAGTAGAATTAAAAAAATGAACTCCATTTTGTAAAAATAACTTTCCAAATATGAGACATTTAATTTTTAATTAAAATCATCATTTATTAAAAAAATTACCAATTTAGAAATTATAACTAATTTTATAAAACTTTGAAAAAATAGTTAAAGTCATATAAAATTATCATATAATCATAATACAACAAAATATTAATTTATGAGACTATTTTATGAAATTTAATTTTCTTTTAAATCGTTATATTAATTATAAAATTTTAAATAGAAATTTTCATTTCAGAAAAATACCAATACATAATTTATAATTTATAAAACATTTATTTTACTATACTATGATATAATTATATCATATTTTCATTAATAAGATACATGAATTTTATTTATACTTTTATAGGTGTGTTTGCTATTCTATTTTCTAGTTTATTATTCCTAATGTTCACATTACTATTCCAACGGTCGAGTTACTATTACATCGGTATAAATTTCTTAATTTCTAGAAATACATATTATTTCATTAATTATTTATTTATAAAGTTTTTATTGCGTTATCAATGTGATTTTATGTGGTTTATACTATATGACATATTTATAAGAAGGGAATTTCCATTGATAGAATAATGGGCTATTACATCCTTCCCCCTTATGAAATTTCACCCTCAAATTTTTTTTTTGCATACTAAGGTGAAAAATGGTGAGGGTATTTCTCCTTCATTACTTCTCCAAATTCTCATATTGCCTCTATGAACTTATGGTTCTGCCATAATAATTTTACCAGGTGATTATTGTTGTTTCATTGAACTTTATCTCTACAGTCCAAGATCTTAACCAGCTTCTCAACGTAAGAGAGATCATTTTCCAATTGTACCACCTATGAATTCAGTACATGTGAGGGATATGGTATGTAGTTCTTTAATACAGATATGTGGAATACATCGTGTACTTGAGACATGGTTGGTTGAAGTGCTAGTCAATAGGCCACAACTCCGACACGATCAAGAATATCAAAGAGACTGATGTACCTGGGACTCAAATTTCCTTTCTTCCCAAATCTCATGATCCTGTTACATAAAGATATGTAGTGGAATACCATGTATCCAACCTAAAACTCTAGGTCTCATTAATGATTTTCTACATAGATATTTTGTTAACTTCAGGCTGCCTTGATGTGTTGTTGTATGGTTTTCACCTAGTATATGATTTCCTTGACTATTTTAGGTCCTAGCATCTTAAATTCACCAACTTCATCCCATATTGTTAGTGTTCTAAATCTTTTCACATACAAGTCTGCATATGGATCCATTTGGATGCTTGAGTGTAAAACTATTATTGTAAGAGAACTCGAACAGAGGTAGATGTTGTTCGAATCCTCTCTTGAAGTCCATAGAACATGCTCTAGACATGTATTATAATTTATGAATATTTTTCTAAAATTGGCCATAAATTTGAGGATGATAAGTCATACTAAAGCTCAAATCAGTGTTTATATCATGTTAGAGACTTTTCCAAAACATGGAGTTAAATCTCGATCTCGATCGGATAAAATCTATAGTGGTACTCCATGTATCTTCACCACTGTTCTGATGTATATCTATGCAATTTTATCAAGAAAGAAATCCTATAAAATTATGATAAAGTATATTTTATTTGTAAGATGATCTGCAATGACCCATATAGCATTATTTCCACTGGATATATTTGGAAGTCCAATGAAAAAGTCCATGGTAATGTTTTCCCACTTACATTTTAGTATGGGTAATGGTTTTATCATCCCCTTAGAATTTTTCCTTTCATCCTTCACTTGAATACATACCAAGAACTTTGATGTATATTTAGGGATCTCCTTCTTCATATTGTCCCACTAAAAGTGCTCTCAGAGATCCTTATATATCTTTGTTCTTTCTATGTGAAAAGAGAAAGTTGATCTGTGTGCACAATTTAAAATCTATTTCTTTATCTATGGATTAGATGGTACACATAGTCTTCACCCAAATCTTATGACTCCTTACTCATCAATTTTGAACTTTGAGGATTTCCCATTTTTGATAGCCTTCACCTTCTTCTAAATTTCCTCATCATTTCTTTGATCATCCTTTATTTTATCCTCAAGGGATGGTTGAGAAATCAATTTAAAAAGTACTGATGATGTTCATTCCTTAATGATTCCAATGTCTGTCCCTTGAAAATCTAATAATATTGGATCCTTCCGAATTCTAATCATTGACAAGTTGTTGGATCCTTTTTTTATCAAAGCATTTTTCACTTTAATCACTTTACTAGGATGGTAGTGGATTAAGCAGTCAAAATACTTGATGAGATCTAACCATTTTCATGGTTCATATTAATATAATTTTATGTGAATATATATTTTATGATATTGTGATCATCATGTATCTTAAACTTCTCCCCATAGAGATAATGTCTAGATTTTCAATGCAAAGATCATATCAATCAACTCCAGATCATGTGTGGTATAGTTTTTTTAATAAATTTTCAAATTACTTGAGTAATAGGCTATCACTTTATCATTTTGAATCAATACATAGCCTAAGACCATTTTGTAAGAATCAACGTATAAAACAAAGAGCTTCCCACTTGTTGGTAGTGTGGGTATTGGTGCAATGATAAGACTCATTTTTAACTCTTTGAAGCAATATTCACATTCACTGGTCCAAACAAACTTTAATAGCTTTCATATTATCTTAGTTAATGGGTTTTATAATCATGATAATTTCTTCACAAATCAAAATTAATACCAAACTTGACCAAGTAAACTATGGATCCCCAATACAGATTTTGGCCGAGTCCACTCTTCAGTTGCCTTTATCTTGAAAGGGTCCATAGAGATCCCTTTTCTAGTGATAACATGCCCCAAGAATGATACTTCCACCTTTAAAAACTCCCATTTACTATACTTTGTATATAGTTTCTCCCTTAACAAAGTCATTATCATAGTATTCAAATGCACCCTGAGTTACTCCATACACTTAAAGTATATTAGAATATTATTGATAAAGACTACTAAACATTTGTTGAGGTAATCTCTAAAGACTATATTCATTAAATCCCTAAACATTATTGGATCATTAGTGAGTCTAAAGGGAATCACTATGAACTAATAGTGTCTATAACCTATTCGAAAGGCAGTCTTGGGAATATATTACTTCTTCACCATTAATTGGTGATATCCTAATCTAAGTTCCACCTTATCAAAATACTTATCCCCACATAATTGATCAAATAAGTCATCTATTTGTGGTAGGGGTACTTTTTATTTATCATGATTTTGTTGATATCACAATAATCAATGAAGAGGATCGTTGATACGTCTTTCTTCTTGATGAAGAGGGCTATCACACCACATGGTGAAGCACTCATCTATATGGAACCCTCGTCCAAATTCTCTTGTAACTGCTTCTTCAGTTACTCTAAATCAATGGTGGTCATTCTATATTGAATCCTCTATATAGGCATAGATATAGGAATAAGTTCAATTGAGAAATCAACCACAATGTATGGAGGAAGACCCAAAAATTATTTATGGAGTGAATTAATGCAGTCCCTCACAGTGGGAATGTCTTCGAGCATGATTATCTATTTTTTCTCAATCATTTTAGCCATATATGCTTGCTCGTAAGGAAATAATATCCATAAATGAAATAATAATTCTGAATGATATTCGTCCTCCTCCTTACACTTGTATAGAATTGGATGATTCTTTGGGATGTGAAGAGTGATCTCCCTTTCTCAAAAATTGATGTTGTATTTATATAAAGATATCCAATTCATGCCCCAATATAACATCAAACTCAACCAAAGGAAGTATGAAAATATTTTTTGGGAGATTCAATACACAAAAATTAAATGGGAAGGAGTTATATACATTGGATGAAATAATTGTTCCATTCTCTATTCTGTCAATTAAAGCAACCTATAAATTTTAAGGTCGTGTTTGAATAGTTCTACTAAACTTGAACGATATGAAATAATTCATAGAACCATAATCAAATAGTATGTTCACAATTCATGAATGAATCACCAGCATACCTGTCACCAAATCATTTTCAGGTTCCACCTTAGTGTTAGTGATATCATATACCCTTACTTACATCCTTAGATATTGTGTTTTATGATTTCCTCTAAAAACCCTCATCTTAGCGCAATGGCTCGCATAATTACCATGTTTCTTATAGTTTAAATATTGTACTATAAGTTGATTGTAGATATGAAACTTCCATTCTTATTCCATATTTGTCATATTCTTCATATCCCTTCAGAAATTATTATCCATATTCCCCTCTCTTCCACATTTAAATCATATTATGGTTCCCTTTAGAAAATTATCAGGATGCTTCTTCCCGCAATTTTGAAACATGGGATGTTGGTTTTTCTTTCCATCATGTGATTTATATATTGATACTCTCATATTAAACACCATGTTCCACTTTTTATCTCTGGGAACACAAGACCACTAAGAGTATTTGATATTCATTTTAACTTTAAGGTCACAACGTACAATCCCATCATAACTGTTGAATTCTCAAATCCCCAAAAAAAATTAGACTTGGATTTAGTCTGCTGAAGAAGAAATCCACCGTACTTTCAATGTTCATGAAAAATTTGGTGGCATATCATGAAAGTCTTGTGAAGTTTTCTTCATACACCCTGATAGATTTTTCATCCTTTTTCTTTATTTCGAGGAACTCCCTCTCCATCTTAAGATTAAGAGTCTGGGGAAAATATTTATTGAAAAATATTTTCTTAAAATCTTTAATTTCCATGGAATCAATTTCCTCCTTGGAAATCATGTTCTTGATCAGTGTCCATGATTGATCATCTTCCCTATAAAAATTATAGACCACTAACACAAATTTCTCTTCTTCTTAGTACTAGAGGACAGAGAATATCTTCTCAATGGAGCTAATCCATTTTTCTATGAGGAGGGGGTCAGAATATTCACTAGACATGGTAATACTTTGTCATATAAATGATTTGACCACAACTTTATCTTTATTAAGAAAATAAGGGTGTTTCACATGATTAAATATATTATTCATAATTTACTCCATTTTTTACAGTACTTCCATGATGTTTTGATCTCCTGTCCCCTTCAGATTTGTAATTTCTTTAGGGAAATCATCAAATTTTCTATCACATTTATTAGTGGAATGAATTATCCTATTTTCATCCATTAACTAATAAAAAATAAATTATTATTAGGGTGTATTGAATACTTAGATATTAATCATAAAAAAGAAACATTAAACATAGAAGGATAAACTTATAAATGAAAAGTATATCATATCTTGTGATTCCCTAAGTTTTAATCTAATTTATCCATGGCGTTAGAATTATACATAGGGATCTTGCTGAAGTTTTTTATTCATAATATCAAAAAATAACTAGACCTCACTATGATATCAACTATAAACACCCTATCCTTTTACAAATATTTTTACTTGATTTTAAGCATAAATAACCATGAAATAAAAAACCAAGGAACAAAAAGTCTAGTGTCTTTGGAAGATTAGGTACATAAAACTGAAAACATGGAACTTGAATAAAATATATTTATTCTTATCATCCATAAAGAGATCATAACTTCATTTGAGCTCATACATTGGAATAAGATAACCTATAGAATAATAGACAAAAGTGACACACTAAAAATCCCAGTAAGGGAATAAAAATAGAAATAAATAACATCACATGAGTTAGAATTCATGACATGATCACATAAAAAGTCATGGAACGTGAATAAACACATGGAAGTATAAAATATAAAGCATGGGATCATGAAATCATGGAATCTTAGGAATGTGGAAACAACATAAAATATGGAATTATCATGAATCAAGGAAAAATTCCAAGACCATTTCTCATGGAGGAGTATGAGTCAAGACTAACTTCCAAGACCATTGCACATAGAAGACCAAGTCCCATAAAAGATTCATGTTTACTCTATGTCCAAACATGACATCTCATGGTACTAGACATTACCCAGTCCATTATAGTGTTATATGGGTGTACCCATTAAAACAGTTTCATGAATATGTGTGCCACATGAAGAATCAATCATATGTAATATAAGGGTTACCCATGTAAAGGAATGTGATTTGTAATCATGTCATAAGGCATAATAAATGGGTGTATCATAAAAGTGTATATGATATAATGAATTTAAATCATAAATGAAAATTAATAAATTAAAATATGAATATATCATGATAAATAATGTTCAACTTAAGTGGAAACATGTAAAAAAAGTGTTTAAGAAACTTTAGAAATTATCCTCTTTAGTGCGGTTTAAGAGAAAATATTAAATGGTCGTTAAAGCAGGAAAATGAATAACTTTTTTCAAAAAACTAGAAATTAACATAGATATTTTTTCATGATTAAAATAGTTTTTTATAAAAATATTTGTGGTTTAAAATAAATTATTGATAGTACTTGAAAATGGGTAAGAAACTGGGAAGTTCCCCTTAATTGGGTTTGCTTATCGGGAGGAATTGAGAAGGGAACATTATAAAACATGTACTCCCCCATCAAATAAAGAAAAATTGAGCTAGTTAAGTATGTTTCAAACATACAAAAATAATTTAAGAGGAGTAAATAATAATAAGTAAGAATTAAAATGTGTTAAAGATAGAAAAAGTGAAACCAAAAGGAAAAACTAGTGGTTTGGAAAGAATCCCCTACCTTATGTCTAAAAGTGTTCTGTATTTGTACTTAATGTCTTGGATAATAAAATTAAATAAAATAATTAATTAATTAATAAACTTTTATACATTTATTTTATTTATTATAATTTTTTTAAGTGTTGTATGGCCATTATGATGCATTATGGAGTTCAATTCTGTCATTCTGGAAGCATCCATTTCATGGTTTTTCATGATTGGTTCTCTTGTATACAAGTATGGAAGTTCATGTAAAATGGGAATAATTATATAGAATTGAAATTATATGATATTAATGAACTTACAGAAGTTTAAATGATCTTATATAACATTTTTTCTAGTTATGGGGATGATTCATTAGATAAAATGTTAATGATAATCATTTAGATTAATATGACGGTTTTTCGATCATCCCGAACTAGTTTTGTTTTATTATTTAATATTATGTATATATGTTTGTTCGTGAATATTAAAAAGGTTATAAGAAAATTAAAATCTTATTAAACCATTATAATGGTTTTATGACCATCCTTGAAGGTGGTAAAGTAAAATGAAAACTCATCATCCACGATGGCGATAAATCGACACATCATGGATGATGTTTTCATTTTTATAAGAAAAAAAAGAGGGAATATATTTGATGATGTATTATTACATTAACATAATAAAATTATAGTATATAAAATATACTGGATTTATCGTGCCACTTTGGAATAGGGAGGTGAGAAGAGGATGAGAAATAAAAGATATTGAAAAGGAATTAAATGAAAATGGAAGATGATTTTACCTCTTGAACTTATTCTCCTTGAGAACACATTAGGAAAATTAGATTTGGTATTTTTTCAGAAACAATTATCATGTACATGGGGGTAATTTGAAATAGTATTATTATGAATTTATATAATCTTAAAGGATTATAAGGAATTAGGAGAAGTGGTGGGGAGGTGTGGTATTTAATGGAGAGGAGAGGGGTGTTTTTTGATTATTTTATTTAGTTGTTTATTATTTTGGCTCAAGACTATCAATAGTGTTAAAAATTATCACTAAATATATTAAATAAATAATAATATTTCTACATTATGGTTCTTACATTAGTAATGGCTCAATAAATTGTGTATTTAACTTATAATGTTTTATTCCTTAAATTATTGTATTTCACTATTCACTAAAAAATCAGCTATTTTAGAACAATCCCAAAAATTCAGGTTAATAATTTTTTAAAATGTATAATTAAGAAATGAAATCCATTTTATGAAAATAATTGAATAACGTGATAAATTTAATTTTTAATTAAAATAATCACTTATTTGAAAAATACCTATTTTAAAATTATAACTGATTTTATAACACATTAAAAAATTATTTAAGGTCTTATAAAATTATCCTATAATCATAAGAAAAAAATATTAATTGATGAATCTATTTAATGGAAATAAATTTTCTGTTAAATTGTTATATTAATTATACAATTGTAAATACACATTTTCGTTTCACAAAAACATCAATACTTAATTTATCAATTTTAAAAAATTTATTTACTTATACTATGATATAATTATAACATATTTTCATTTATAAGATGCCTAAATATTATTTATACTTTCATAGGTTAGGTTACAATTCTATTGGTCACCTTACTATTCCTAATGGTTACATTACTATTCCAATGGTTAAGTTATTATTCCATTGGTATAAGTTCCTTAATTTCTAGAAATACCTCGTATTTCATTAGTTGTTAAATTATAAAGTTTTTATTGTGTTATATATGTGATTTTATGTGGTTTATACTATATGAAATAATTATAATAAAGGAATTTCCATTGATATAATTCTAGGTTGTTACATGGAATGGGGACCAATAAATGGTCAGGAGATCATGGGAGAATTGGAGAAGGGATGGAGTGTCCACTTTAAAGTGATGTAGAGCACCAGATAACTAGTGTATTCCACCATCACACTGGTGGGATTTTTAAAGGGGGGAAATTGTGATATTTCCACCTGGGGTTTTTGAGTGTTCACCCCCCCCCTTCCCCCTTTGTTTAGTGCACACAAACCCCAAAAACCACTCCCTTTATCCCTTCAACACCCCTTGATCTTGGTGTGTTTTGTCTCCATTATTGGAGATTCAAGGTATTTCCTCTCATCTAGTAGTATCCTCAAATCCACTCCTTCCTATTCTCTAAATTTTGGGTTCTTAGTTTATGGTTTTGAGTGTCGATTTCACTAATTCATTATGGAATCCTCCAAGTATCATGGGGATTCAACTTTAGTTGTATAGGTGACATCTATAGATGACATATTCATGAAATTTCTCAAAATTTTGTTAAGGTATAAACCTAGGGTCAATTTTTAATTGATTTTTTTCTCTAAGTTGATTTTAAATTAACCATGGATGTGGTGTTTTATGTTAGGTATTTGACCTATATTGTGTTCAATTGTACATAACTAGTCTTCGGAAAGCGATTGGTTGTGGTTATGATGTGTCTAGATAACCCAATATTTGTTTTTTCATTTACTCCTTTGGAGTTAATTGTTAATTTAATTTTAATTAGTTATAACTAATTTTTTGAGATTTCATGGTGTTAGTTTGGACCAGGAAGTGTGGGTGAGAACTTTTTGGCTATGTATGAGGCTTAGCGGGCCTAGGAATTTATTATTGTCCCTTAAGAAAATGATTATAAGCATCGAATAAAGGTAGGTGATCCCAAAATTCACCCACATTATTTCCTAACCTTCTAAGTTCATGTGGGGATGGTTTCATCAGTTTATCGAGTGATGACAATAACACTATATTTCTTTGTTTTAAATTAAAAATTGATTTAGTTAACACCATTGACATGTCTTGAGCCTTAAGTGAAGGTGGTTCCTAGAGGAAAAAATTAGTAATGACTTGACCATTTAAATTGGATAATTAAATGGCATTTTCATGAAAATTGTATTTGGTTTTGGTACTGGAAATAGACCCCAAAACGAAATTGGAATTATTGTTTTTGGAAAAGGGAATTCCATATGTAATTTTGAAATGGTAATATGTTTCTATTTTTGAAATTGTAATGTGAAATGGTATTGATGGAATGTTTTGTTTTTTTTAGAATTTTTTTTAAATGGGTTTTTAAATGTTCTTCAGTAATGGTCTTCTTGGAAAATAATGTTGGAAGTGGTTTTCAAAAATGGTTTGAATAATGGAATTAGAATAATCTCATATCAATAACTTTAAAGGATCCATTATTCCTTGATTTTATTTACTTTTCAATATGGCTACAATGGAAATATTTTGTTCCTCGTGGTAATGATAGTTAAACCTGGGGTGAACATGACCCGTGGGTGGACATCGTTTGATGGTTAAAAAAATGGTGAACACAACCCTTGGGTGGAAACTAAGACTGATGGTTAACCTGAGGTAAACTTGATCACCAGGTGGATGTATTTTTTATTTTTAAACCTAGAACTAGTCCAAAAAATGTTTAACACATCGGAGTTTTTCACGTCGAATCTATATAAATGACGTGAAAAGTTTGAAAAATTGGTTTATCACGTCAGTTATAAAATAACAGACGTGATAAATCAATGAGAATCGATTTTTTATGTTGGTTATAAAATAACCGATGTCAAAAATACTGAGATTATATTTATCACATCAGTTATTTTATAACCGACATGAAAGATCGAATCTAGGAACTTTATCATTTCATTTATTTTATAACTGATGTGATAAATCAAATCTCGGTGATTTATCACGTCAGTTATAAAATAAACAATTTGATAAATGATTTTCTACATCAATTATTAAATAACCGATGTTATAAACAAAAAAATAGTTTATCATGTCAGTTATTAAATAACTTACGTGACAAAGATTTTAAATAATTTATTGCACCCCATATTCTGTCATTCTGTTTTCTTTGATCGGGCGACATGCGATTCATCTCTCTCATGAATAAAATCTAGAAATGATTCTTTGAATTCATTCCCTCCAACCTCATTTTTTCAACATCATTAATTATATTTATTATCACCAGATCTATCATGTCGACTCACAACACTCAAGTAAGCCCCACACGCCTCAGTTTCATTTCTTATTTTTCGCGATTCCCTAAACTTATGTTTTGAGAAGTTATTTTTCTATCATTTTTCTTACTATCATGGTAAGTTTCATTATGTTATTTTATACCATGCTAAATTATTTTCTGGTAAAATAAACCATGGAAGTGATATCATGCAAGTTTACGATTTTTTGTGTTATATCATGTGTGTGTTCGTGTACTTTCATGTGTGCGGGGCGCTAGGGGTGTCCAGGGTGTGGGGGTGTCTCGGGGGTAGGGGTTTTCCAAGGGGGCGGGGTGGTGTCCATGGGGGTGAGGAGATCTTTCCAAGGGGGGTAGGGTGTGTCCAGGGGGTGGGGGTGTCTAGGTGGTGGGGGTGTCTAGGGCTGGGGGGTTGTTCAGGGGGTGGGGGGATGTCTAAGGGGGTGGGGGTTTCTAGGGGGTGGCCAAGGGGGTGGGGGTGTCCAAGGGGGTGAGGTGGTTGTACAAGGGGGTAGGGGTGTCTAGGGGGTGGGGGTGTCCATGAGGTGGGGGGGGGGGGGTTGTCCAGGGGGTGGGGGTTGTCCAAGGGGGTGGGGGGCTGTCCAGGGGGTGGGGGTTGTCCAAGGGGGTGGTGGTGTCCAGGGGTGTCTAGGGATGTCCAAGGGGGTGGGGTGGTGTCCAGGGGGTGAGGGGGGATTTCCAAGGGGGTAGAGCTTCCAGGGGGTGGGGGTGGTGTCCAGGGGGTGACGGGGATGTACAAGTGTGTAGGGGGTTTCCAGGGGTGGGGTGTTTGGGGGGTGGGGGTGTCCAGGGGTGGGGGTGTCCAAATGGGGTGGGGTGGCTTCCAGATGTGAGGAGGTTATCCAAGGGGGTAGGGGTGTCCAGAGGGTGGGGGTGTCTGGGGGTGGGGTTTCCTAGGGGGTGGGAGATGTCCATGGGGGTAGGGGTTTGGACAGCCCCCTCACCCCCATGAACACCACCCCCACCCCCTAGACACCCCCACCCCCTTGGACAGCCCCCACCCATTGGACACCACCCCCAACCCCTTGGACACCCCCTATACACCCCCACCCCTTGGAAATCCCCCCAACCCCATGGAAACCCCTGGGGGTGGGGTTTCCAGGGGTGGGGGTGGTGTCCAGGGGTGGGAGGCTATCTAGGGGGTGGGGGTCCAAGGGGTGGGGGTGTCCAGGGGTGGGGGCTGTCCAGGGGTGGAGGGGCTGTCCGGGGGTGTCTAGGGGGTGGGGGTTGTCCAGTGTGGTGGGGTGGTGTCTAGGGGGTGGGGTGTCCAAGGGGGTGGGGGTTGTCCAGGGGGTGGGGTGTCCAGGGCATGGGAGTGGTTTCTAGGGGGTGGAGGGCTGTACAGGGGGGTGTCCAGGGGGTGGGGGTGTCCAGGGGGTGAGGGCTGTCCAGGGGGTGGAAGGGCAGTCCGAGGGTGTCTAGGGATTGGGAGGGTGTCCAGGGGGTAGGGGATGTCCAGTGGGGTGGGTGGCATCTAGGGGGTGGGGGCCATTTAGGGGGGTGGGGGATGTCCATTGGGCTAGGGGTGTCCAAGGGGTGGAGGCTGTACAGGGGGTGGGGGTGTCCAGGGGGTGGGGGTGTCCAGGGGTGGGGGTATCCAAGGGTGGAGGGGTTGTCCGGGGGTGTCCAGGGGTGGGAGGGTGTCCAGTGGCTGGGGGCTATCCAGGGGGTGGAGGGGTTGTCCAGGGGGACGGGGCTGTCCAAGGGGTGGGGTCTATCTAGGGGGTGGGGGATGTCCAAGGGGTAGGGGCTGTCCAGGGGGTGGGGGGTTTTCTGGGGGTGTCCAGTGGGTGGGGGTGTCCAGGGGTGGGGGGCTATCTAGGGGGTGGATGGGTTTTCTAGGGCTGTCCAGTGGGTGGGAGGGTGTCGAGGGGGTGGGAGTTGTCTAGGGGGTGGAGGGGCTATCCAGGGGGTTGGGGGTGTCTAGGGGATGGGTGGCTATCCAGGGGGTGGTGGACTGTCCAGGGGTGGAGGGGGTGTCCATGGGGGTGGGAGTGTTTACAGGGGGTGGGGGATATCCAAGGGGTGGAGGGGCTGTCTGAGGGTGTCTAGGGGGTGGGCATGTCGAGGGGGGTGGGAGGGTGTCCAAGGGGTGGGGTGGGGGTGTCCATGGGGGTAGGGGTGTCTAGGGGGTGGGGGTGTCCAGGGGGTGGGAGGGTGTCCAGGGGTGGGGTGTCTAGGGGGTGTCCAGAAGGTGGGAGGGTGTCCAGGGGGTGGGGGTGTCCAGGGGGTGGGGGTGTCCAGGGGGTGGGCGGGTGTCCAGGGGTGGGGGACTATCCAGTGGGGTGGGGTGGTGTCCTGTGGGTGGGAAGGTTTCCAGGGGGTGGGGGCTCTCCAGGGTGTGGGAGGGTGTCCATGGGGTAGGGGTGTCCAGGGGGTGGGGGCTGTCCAAGGGGGTAGGGGTGTCCATGGGGGTGGGGGGCTTTCCGCCGGGGGGTGTCCAAGGGAGAGGTTGGTTCTAGGGGTGGGGGGGTGTCAAGTGGGGTGGGGGGGGGGGGGTTGTCCATGGGGGTAGGGGATGTCCAAGGGGTTTTGGGTTTTTTTAGTTGACATTGTATGTTTTGAGTGTTATGTATGTGAATGTTTAATTTTGATTTGGTTCTTCTTGTTTTGGTCTAGTATGATGTTTTTCTGGTATGTAGTCTAGTCTATCTTT
The DNA here is from genome assembly GCA_963277665.1 of Viscum album. Classification (NCBI taxonomy): domain Eukaryota; kingdom Viridiplantae; phylum Streptophyta; class Magnoliopsida; order Santalales; family Viscaceae; genus Viscum; species Viscum album. The sequence goes on from OY728150.1 coordinate 41,018,728, forward strand.
GGTCTGATTTTGGTCTGTTTTCTACTTATTTTAGGTCTTCATTAGTAGATCATAGTAATGGTTGAACAGTTTTATTAAAAAAAATTGGTTTTTACGTCGATTATTTTATAACTGATGTAATAAATGCATGGGAATGGGTTTTTACGTCGGTTATTTAATAACAGATGTAGTATATATGTTTTCATATCAGTTAAAAAATAACCGATGTGAAAAAATGCATCACAGACTGTTTTATCAAGTCGGTTATAAAAATAACCAATGTGATAAACTCTATTTTCACATCGGTTTTTTAATAACAGACGTGAAAATGCTTTGGAGGTGTATTTTATTAAATCGATTATTACATAACCGATGTAATAAACTATATACCACATTAGTTATTTAAAAACATATGTAATAAATCATGACTCTGAAGTGTTTTCCACGTTGGTTTTTTTGGAATTTATGGGAAAAATGCTTCGAATTTATGTTTTTTACGTCAGTTTTAAAATAACCGACATAAAAAACAATATTTATAACGTCTCATGTAATAACTTCAGCCAAAAACCAACGTAAAAAATATTTTTTTCACTAGTGTGGGTGAACATGACCCCTAGGTGGATGCGGTTGAGATGGTTAAACCTAGGGTGAACACATCCCCTAGGTGGAATTTGAGACTGATGGTTAAATCCATGGTTAACAAGGCCCACAAGTGAATGATGGGGCTCTAGGGGGATAATTACCACTGCATGTTGGATGTTTAGCTGGGGTTGGGTATATGACACCCAACATATGATGGGTTGGTATGGTCACCGAGACATGATTAGAGACACCCTAATATTGGCCGAATCAAGTATGTTTCATTCTGGGGGTTGACGTGACTCCAGGGTTCAACATTTGTTTTATATTTTTCAGTTAATTATTTAAATGGTTACATTTGTAACTGTTTACCTTGGGAACTTCGGCATTCACTTGATTGTAAAAATTTTTATATTTGGGGACATCATTGGTGGTGGATTACTGAGTTTTACTCACACTATTCTTAGGTCTCCATTTCACTTGGGTTCCCAATCAAAAACTATTCTTATTCACATTTATAGGTATTGAGCAAAGCCAATGTTGATGTATGATGGTTGACATCCAATGTTAGAGTTAGAAAATGGGGTCGAGTGAGACTTAGAAATAGTTTAGGATGGATTTTGGCTCCAATTTTATTTCATTATTTATTTACTTCTTGTATATGATCCACCCATGGGGGATCCAATTTTTTTGTACGTGTAACACCCTAAAATTTTGTGAATTGTTTTTTCAAATTAATTTAAACTTTTTGATATTTTTCATTTCACATAACACAGAATATAGCTTGTGTCATATGAAAGAAACAATTTATTCTTTATTTGTATGCTACAACAAGTTAATATTTCGTTATACACTACACCAAGATAAGTTTTCACTACAAGAAACGCTGACTTGGCTTATGTTACTTGCAACACCGAGTTTCTATGAAATAAAATGTTATTATTATAATTATTTAAAATGGTATAGTTATAACATAACTATTAAAATTTGTAACATGAATAGTGATATCTAATTTTTAAATATTAATTATAATGGTTTTATATAAATAAAACACATTGATATTAAAACATATATTTTTTGGTAAATTATTTATATGTTTCAAAATGAAATTTTCTCAAATGAACATCTTTTTACATACTTATGTTAACAATAATAACATTAATTTTAGGCACTTATAGAAATTTAATTTGAAAAAAAAATAACAATCATTTTTTAATTCATAATTTCAAAATTATATTAGGGTGAATTTTTGGGATTTTTTTGAAAAAAAATCATTTTTTGGATGAATTATGAAAAATACTAAATTTTAATTCAAAACATATAATTATTCTAATTTATTTATATTGTTAAATTATATTTTAATTTGATTATAAATTTTAATTAGATGAATTTTAAATCAATTAATCCAATTTAGGTCATTGGAACCAATTTCACATTTAAATTGGATATAAAAACATTTCAAACTTTTAAACATTTTCACTTTAAAAAACCTGCTTTTGCAACACATCTATGAGATTAATTTTAAATTAATTTATTCTAATTATGCGTTTAGAATTTCGAATAATGGATTCAATATTTAGAATAATCATAATTTATAATTCTTTGTAATTTCAACTGAGTTATTAACCAAAAATATTAGTGAAATTAATTAAAATTAATTACAGCGATTAAGAAAAACAATTAGATTACTTGGTGGTTAAACATTACTCTTAAGGGGAAAATGACCTATATACTTATCCAAAATCCATTTTCTATCTATATTTTGACCATATACCATTTTTATTAAAATTTTATGAGTTATTAGGACACTATATCCTAAAATTGAGCATTATAATATGTTAAGGGAAAAGACAAAAAATGAACCTTCCTTACCTTTAACATTTATAAATCCATAAAATATAGAAAAACCCACATTATTTCAGTTTTAAAAATTATTTTGAAATTTAAATTTGCTTGTTTTCATAATATTAATTTATATTTAATTTTTATATATGAATTATTTAGATTAACTGCTTAAGGATTTCCAAATGTGGTAATTATTTAGTTAATAATTAACTAAAATGAATGCTACTAAAAATATTAAAATTTAATTAAATTGATTGAATTATTGTCTTTAATTTTTGAGATAAATATATCAAGTTACATAGGTATAATATTAATATATTAAAATTTCATATTTTTCTTTATATTTTTAAAATTTAAATTAACTAAATAATGCCAAAATTGACATTAATGATATTTTCTAATAAATTATATTTTATTAAAAAAAATTAAAATTTAATAGAAAAATATATATTATTCCAAATGATTTTTTACGTTAATAAATATCAAATATTTTATGTTTATTCACCAATTGATCTTTTATAATTAAAATTTGGACCTCTAAATAGAAAAAACATTGTTAGCTTGGTTCATGTTAAAGCAGTATTTTAGTATATTACATGTGCTTGTTTTAAAATTAATTTCCAACACATATGGGATTTATTTTTTTGTAAATTAGATATAATATTTAGAATTATGTTTGTATATATATTCTAATAAATATATTTTAATTTATTTTTAACGGTTAAATTACTTTGGTTAGAAAACTAGTTACCGTAACCAAAACCAAAATGATAAAAGTGGGGAAACATAGAAGTTAAGGAATAAAATTATAAAAATTCACTAATTTTCATTTGTTTTAGGTTTTTATAGAAAATAATTATTCTTTAATCCATTATTTTACTATTTTTTTAATCTCATGAGTTAAGGTAGACCTCCCAATAGTGTTTAGCTTTAGGTATTTACTAGAATGCCACCCCTCCTCCTCTATAAAGATTCATTCACTCTTCCCCTCACTCACACCACTAAAGCCGCATTTTCACATCCAATACCTAAAAAATGAGCACTAAAATTATATACCTTGAACCTAGAAACCTCACATTTCTCATAAATTCAACCAAGAAATCCATTTGTTTCAAACCAAGAGGAGTTACAAAAGGAAGAGGTAGCATACTTCCACAATCTCTTTTGTTTTATTTTCATTTCCACCCCCTAAATTATTCTTATTACATGATAGTATAATAAACACAGTATTCTAAATATACTTATATTTTTTTATTACAATTTTCAACCTAAACCAACACATACTTCCATAAAATGGGTAACAAACTTATCGTTCATGTGTAAGGCAGACTACCGTCTCACAAAACAATGTCATTTTTTCCTTTACCACCTCCCATGGTTGAGAATTATGATGGATATACTATTTTTATATTATATACATGATATTTATTATGTATTTATTCTTTTTTAATAATTTTATAAAAAATATCCTCATGATTTCCCTTTGGTGTAAATAAGATCACTTCGTTTGTGAACGTGTGGACTACCACCTCCTGAAAGTGATGGGATTCATTCACAATTTACATGGAATGAATTAAGGATGGTTTTAGTAAATTTATATAATATATATAAAATAATTATTCAATTGTAATTATAATACATATATATATATATACATATGTTTCATTAACTTTATTTCTTCTAATACGACAATAAAACGGAAACAACGTTCATGCGTACGTACGACCTACCATCTCCATGAACGGTGTTTTCCATTTCATATTTATATATTTTATATAATATTATAAATATTTATATAATAAATATATATTATATTAAAATCATATTTTATATTATTTAAATAAGTAAACAATTATCCAAGTAAGGGGATCAAGAGTAACAAGTCAAAATATATACGAAAAACTAAGCAGATATTACCCGAAATGTAACATTAACAAGAAATTATTAAAAAATGGGTAATATAAAATCATAATCAAATCACATATGGTATCATATATATGAATTTTTTTTATATTTATAATAAACATATATTTACTATACATGAAGTTTTAATGGGTACAAATAAAGTCAAGACTTAAGGTAAGGGTTTTCTAGTCTCACTTATATTTCTATGAGACTTAGGCCTTATTCACCACTCATTTATTTTGTGTGGTGTATATAATTAACATTAATGTATTATATGATCAGTATACTTAATTTTATCGGTATTTAAATATTCATTTTATGATCTTTCTTTCATGGGTTTTATGGTTCAAAAGTTACCAAATTGGTAACGTAATTTTGTCTCATTTTTCCTTCATTGAGACACATGCCATGCTATGCACCTATATTCTTCTAATAGGAGTATAAAATGATATTTGACATGTTATATCTTGAATATATTTATTTTCATGATATTTTAATCTTTATTCAATTTTATTATTTAATGGGGATTATGATTCAATGGTACCAATGTGGTAACAGATTATTACTACATTATCATTGTTTATCAGGATCATTTATGATTATACTTATGTTTATGAAATATTATGATATATATATCAATAAATATCATTAATTTTCTTTATCAATGGTTATTCATGATATCATTATGTAATGGTACCATTTTTTTACTCTTTGTTACTTAAGAAAATTAAGAAAGTGTTTTAAAGAAAATATAACTTTATCTCTCTCTTTAGTTGAAAATATATGTTATTTAAAAACCATATTTTATAAAAATAATTTCAAAATTTTTTAAGATTATTTTATATTTCTTCAAGGAAAAATGTTTTCAATTTTTTTTAAATATTATATTATATTTTTTTCAAGAAATTTTTCAAAATGTTTTCAAGATTATTTTATATGTTTTTAAGGAAAAAGGTTTTCAAAATGCTTTCAATATTCATTTATAAGTTTTTAAGAAAAAAAAGTTTTCAAAAAGTTTCCAAATCTTACTTTATAAGTTTACAAAGTTATCTTAAAAGAAACTTTTTAAAAAGTTTTTCAATATTCCTTTATTAGTTTTCAAAAAATAGTCTCCAAAACATTTTCAAGCTTCCTTTTTAAGTTTTCAAAGAAATGGTTTTCAAAACATTTTTGAGCTTCCTTTATAAATTTTCATATAAAAAAATTTAAAAATATTTATAAGCTTACTTTAAAAGTTTTCAAAGAAAAAGGTTTTCTAAATGACTTCAAAGATTCCTTTATAAGTTTTCAAGTTTATTTTCAATGAAAATGGTGTTCAAAAGAGTTTTTTTAAATAATTTTTTATATATGAAATGATATTTTACTCAAGAAATGTTTTTAAAATATATTTCAAAATTATTTTCCATTTAATATGACATCTTTTAGTGTTACTTATGTATTTCTAAGGATATGATCTAGGGTTTCCATTCAAATTATTTCTCTAAATGGTTTATGTTTAGATGGAATGATGTTTAAGAAACCCATATCTATTTCATGGGTTATATGTTTATAAAACCCATTTCTCTTTAATGGGTTATATGTTTATGAAATCCACTTCTTTTCATGGTTTATATGCTTATGAAAACCACTTCTTTTCATGAGTTATTCTTTAATGAAATGATTATGAAACCTATCTTTTCTTCACAGGTTATGATATAATTATATGTTTATGATACCCATTTAATTTCATGGTTTATAATATGAATAATTTTTATGATATAGTGGTACACATATGGCTGATTTAATGATTAGATGGGTGGGGCATATATCTTCATCCAATGCATTGGGTAAATATTTATATCTCATGATATTGACATGACTGGAATGGGGAGTGAAATAGGTTCAATAATGGACTTTGTCTACTAATATGGTCTTAGGAGTGAAACTTGAATACTAATATGGTCATGGGAGTGAACCATGACTAGAAAGATAGTATGGGGAGTGAACCCATAATACTAATATGGCCTTGAAAATAAGTCTTGACTACTTCGGAAATTATTTTTATATACATATGTGTCTTCCAAAAATTCTATATATTATTCCTATGTTATGTTGTCATGGATTATGCTCTTTAATACCTTATGATTCATGTCTTATAAACCTCAAATATTTATACCATGATTCATGTTCATTATCTTTGATATATAGGGTAAAATATTCTAATGTTATGACCATCTTATCATACCCTTATTCTCATATTATGCGTTTATATCTCCCTTGTTTACCCTTATTGAGCATCAGATCTCACCCCATTCATATGTTTCCTTTCCCTAGGTTGTGAAGATATTTTTTAAGTATGATTAATAATGGGTAATTTCTTTAAGGAAGATGTTTAAGATCTTTCATCAGGATAAAATATTATATTTCCAAGCATCCAAAGACACTAAAATATTATGTTCCTCGACCATGTACTTTTTTAATGTGATGAATATTCATAAAAATGATGTAATATTCATATATGTTAAGTTTGGGTATCTATAATTGATATCAAAGTAATGGTTTAGTCAAATTTTAGAAACTAGGATGAGAAATCTTTAGTGATATCCCCAGGGATATTTCTAAGTATATGTATAGGGATGTCTCTAAGGATAACCCTATGGTTTCATAGATTTAAAAGGTGTGATGATTTTGACATCATAAAAGTTATTTTTCATGATTATCTGGTTTTATACTATGATAAGTTCTTCTCACACTTTTCTTTTTGGTTTTAGTCAATATTAGGAACTAGAAAGAACTGGGTTAACGTTGAATATGATAGAAAATTTATGATGATTAATCAAATTGTATGATCAATGGAGTGAACTATGTAGTGATCATTCCTAATCAGTTTTCATGGAACATGATTAACAATGTTTACCTTAAAAAACTGTCAGAATCACCATGTAATATAAGGAAAGTGTTTTTTGAGAGTTTGGGTAATGGAGAACATCGAGGAAAGAAGATTCGGTTTCCTTTGTGTTGAGAATATGGAACGAAAGCACCCAAGTGAATGTCGTGGAGTAATAGAATAAGTTTTTATTATGTTAAATAAGTACACAAAGAAATTAACTACAAAGAAAAAATTAAGATTTCAGTTAACACAATGGATGGGAATATTGGACTCCTTAAGACATCATTGATGGTTAAGTGCTTTAAGTGTGGAATGAATGGTTATTATAAAAATCGATGTCTGAATTGGAAATCTCGTGAAGAGAATCAGAAAGGTGGTGTGAGTAATGGTTATATTTAAAATTATTATGAGACTACAGGTGAAATGTGAAAGGAAATAGGTTTTAAGTAATATGATGAGGTAGCCTTATTAATGGATTAAGGATAAATAAGAATAATTGAAGTTTTTATGTATTTTTATTCAAGAATTATGTTATATGAATGGTGAAATATATAAGGATTATTCAGTTTATGTTTTTTTAAGGATTAAAAATAATATGTTGAATGTTTTTGATGGACTATAAAATTGATTTAATGGAATGGTGACATTTTTCACTAAGGGAAGATAACCCTTAATATGTTTATTATGTTAAGATAATGATGTCCAGATAAAGATATGTTGCATATGAATAAGTAAATAAAATGTTACTGATTACATTGTAACTAATTAAGTATTTGTTGAAAAGTGGTTTATGTTATCATTGATAGAGTTTACAATATTTTTTGGATTTAAGGAATATATCAAATAAAATTTGGAATAAGGAAACTTGCAATTTTTCAATAAGGATTTGTGGTAATTATGGTTATTACCATGCTTTAAAAGAATACATGATGAAGGTATTTACATGTTTGGTATGTGACAAAAAAGATCTAATTTATAATATTCAGGGGATCAATGTTAAGATGATTTTGAGAAATTTAGTGAAATTTTTTCTAGTGTTTTATACTTTTATATTTTGGAAGGGTTGTAGTTTTAACCATTTATGGAATGGTTTATGTTAAACATCATATGATGTTTTAGAGATTAATGTATTATCTCACCATATGTGTATTTATGTATATTCGATAACCTATGCTAACCACTTTGTTTTGAGGTTAACTAAAGACATATAGAATGACGTATCATTCTATTTATGGATCTCACGATCTGATAATGATTTAAGAATGAAAAAATAATCATCATTTCTTGTAATAAGAGATAAACACTACTAAAAATACTACCTATACTAACCCACCTATAACAATGGTTTGTAAAAACCGTTGGGATAGGACACCCTATCCCAATGGTTCTTAAAGACTTTGGGATAATACCTCTTATCCCAATGGTTCTTCAAAACTATTGGGATAACCCATGAAATATAAGTCTATCCCAATGGTTTTCTAAAACCGTTGGGATAGATCAAAAAATTGGCCCTATCCCAATAGTTATGTGAAAATCATTGGGATATGTTAAGACTATCCCAACGGTTTTCAGAAAATCCTTGGGATATACCATTTTTTACAACACTTGTCCCAACTATTTTGTAAAACTATTGGGATACGGTAAGGCTATCCCAATGGTTTTGTAAACCCATTGGTATAGGGTAAGGTTATCCCAATAGATTTCCAAAACCCATAGGATATACCATTTTGACAACACCTATCCACATAGTTCTATAAAACCATTAGGATAGGGTAAGGTTATCTCAACGGTTTCCCAAAACCATTGGGATAAACCATTTTTACAAGGGTACCTATCAAAATGGTTCTCAAAACCATTAGGATAGGTACCCTTATTTTTTATGAATTCTTTTGTCGAATATAATCAAATAAATTAATATATAAATTACTTATAAATATATATATATATACAAATATATTCACAAAGATAATTGTATGATAGTGGTAAGGTATTTTATATATAACATTAAGGTTGTGGGTTTAAACCTCTGTTGGTAATTTTATTTTAGATTACCTATCCCAATGGTTTGAAAAAATGTTGGGATAAGTTTATGAAAATGGTTTTAAAACCATTGGGATAAGTCTGCCCAAATAGTTTTCCCCAAACCATTGGAATAGGTCTATCCCCATTCTAAATCATCCAACGACCCTCTAAACCATTGGTATAGGCTATACCAACAGTTTGGGGGACCTATACCAAACTAAGGATGATATTGTTCTAATGAAATGGAATTAAATCAAGTACATTTTATCATTAAAATTCTTCAACTTTAAGATAAGGGGATTGAAATAAAATTGTATCCTATTATCATCATTTTTTATGATATTAAGGAAATTTTTAAAGCCTCTTTGAATTATGTATTTATAATCGTTAACTTTATCCTCACCATATTCTCTATCACTCACCATTAGAAATTGATAGTTAGTTTCCTCTTCTATTTCCATGTTTTCACATTCCACATATTTTATACTATCTGTAAACCTAGTTATGAGTTATTGTGGGTAAATGTTTTGTTTCTAACTTTCCCTTTTTAAAAGTAAGTTTTACCATTCATTTTTATGATGCAGTTTTTTAGGAATGGAACTTTAAATATTAAAACATTGATAACCTAGATGAATTTTGAGGGAGAAATTCATTTTAATTGGGGTAAAATGAAACACTGATATTTTGTGGAAAAAATTGAATGAATTTAAATTTTTGGAAATTTTTCATTTCGCACGACACTAAATATAGATTATGTTATATGAAAGCACCAAATTATTATTTATTTTTTATGAGACACCACATTAATATTTTTTTATATACTACACCAAGATAAGATTTCTCTAAAATAACAACAAACTTTACTTTCATTACTTATAACATTGAGTTTCTACAAAACAACCTTTTATTATTATAATTATTTAAAACAAGGTAGTTATAACATAGCTATTAAGATTAGTAACATGAATTGTAATAAGTACATTTTAAATATTATTTATAATGGTTTATATAAATAAAACATTATTTTTAATAAAATATATAATTTTTATTGAAGGATTTATTTATTTGAAAATTCAATTTTCTCAAATGAAATAATTTGTATGTCCTTCTGTGTAAAACAATAAAATTAATTTTAGAAACAATTATAAATAAAATTTGATAAAATATAATTAATTTTTTAATACTAAATTTCAAAAATTATCTTATGGTTAATTTTGGGTATTTTTCTAAAAAACATTATTTTTGGATGAATGGTGAGAATTACTAAATTTTATTTAAAAATGATTTTTCTTCTAATTTATTTATATTGTTAAATTATATTATAATTTTGTTTTAAAGTTTAATTAGATAAATTGACCATAAATTAATCCAATTTATGTCATTGGAACTAATTTTACATTGAAATTGTATTTAAAACATTTCAAACATTTAAACATTTTCTCTTAAAAACCCCGCTTTCGCGACACATCTACAGGAATAATTTTAAATTAATTTCATCCACTTATGTGTTTATAATTTAGAAAACTTTATTAAATATTTAGAATAAAAATAATTTATAATTCATAGTAAGTTCAAATTAGTTTTTAACCAATAATATTAGTGAAATTAATAGAAATTAATTATAGTGATTAAGGAAACAATTAGTTTACTTAGTGGTTAAACATTAATATTAAGGAGAAAAATGACCTAGAATCTTGACCAAAATCCATTTTATACCCATATTTAGAACAGTTCCCATATTGGTTCAATTGTTTTGAGTTATTGGGACACTATACCATAAAATTGACCTATATAATTAGTTAATTAAGGGAAAAGACAAAAAATGAACCTTCCTTTCCTTTAACATTTATAAAGCCTTGAGATATAGACAAAAAAACCAAATTAATTTGATTGTACACATTATTTTGAAATTTAAAGGATTTTTTTATTTTGTTAATTTATATTTAATTTTTTGAGATGAATTATTTATATTAAATTCATAAGGAATGCTAAATGTGGCAATTATTTAGTTAATAATTAACTAAAATGAATGATACTAAAAAAAACTAAAAGTGAATTAAATTAGTTGAATTGTTGTCTCTAATTTTTTTATAATGAATATATCATTTTATGATATTTTTAACTTAACATATTCAAATTTCACATTTGTCTTGATATTCTTAAAATTTAAAAAATATAAATAACTTCAAAATTGACATTAATTAATTTTATAATAAATGACATTTTATTAAAAGATTTAAAATTTACTAACAATACTATACTCTAAAAAATTATTTTTAGATGTTAATAAATATAAAATATGGTATATTAATGGACCAATTGATCTTTTATAATGAACGTATAGATATTTAAATAGAAAAAATATCATGAACACAGTTTAGGTTAAAGTAGTGTTTTTTCATGTTATATTCACTTGTTTTAAAATTAATTTCCAACATATGTGGGATTTTTTTTATAAATTATACATAATATTTATAATTAATTGGGTCTATATATTCTAATAAATCTAATTTTAATTTATTCTTAATGGTTAAATCACTTAGTTTATAAAACTTGTTACCTTAATAAAAACCGAAATGATAAAAGTGGGGAAACTGAGAAGTCAAGGAGACAAATTATATTAATGCACTTATTTTTTTGGAGGTTTGTATAAACCTCAATTATAATTTTCTATATTTTTTCCCATTTTTTAATCACATGAGGTAAGAGAGACCTATCAATAGTGTTTACCTTTTGGTATATACAAGAATGTCACCCCTCCTCCTCTACAAAAAGGCATTAACTCGTCTCCTTCCTCATACCTCTCAAGACACTTTACCTCATAGAAAACATACCCAAATAAGCTCAAAAATTCTATACCATCAACCTAGATGCATGAAATTGGGAAAAAATCCAACCAATAAATCCCTTTGGGGGCAAACCTAGAGGTGTTTCCAAAAGAAGAAGTAACATCCTTCCACACGCTCTTTTGTTTTATTTTCATTCTCCACCCCATCAATTATTTTTATTCCATGATTCTATAATAAAATAAGTATAATAAATATAATTATATGTTTTATTCTAAGTTTTATACTTATACTTACACAAACTTTAATCAAATGGGAAATAGAATTATCGTTCGTGTGTACGACAGACTACCACCTCACAAAACAACATCGTTAGTTTTTTCCTTTACCACCTATCATGGTTGGGAATTATGATGGACATACTATTTTTATAAGATATATAAGATATTTATTATTTATTTATTCTTCTTTAATTATTTTATAAAATATACCATCATTATTTCCATTTAGTTTCAATACGATAACATCATTTGTGGACATGTGGACTATCATCTTCTCAAAGTGATGAGATACGTTCAAACATTACATTGAATGTATTATGGATTGGTTTAGTAAAATTAAATGATATATATGAAATAATAATTTTACTTTAATATTAATAAATAAATATATATATATATATATGTATACATATATTTTATTTAAATTCTTTCTTTCAATGCGACAATAAAACATAAACAACGTTCATGCGTACGTACTAACTACCGTCTCCATGAACGGTGTATTCCATTTCATATTTAAATATTTTATAGATTATTATAAATATTTATATAATGAATATATATGATATTAAAATAATTTTTTTCATTCTTAAAATAATTAAACAATTATCTATATAATAGGATCAAGAATAACATGTCAAAACATATTTAAAAAATAAAGCGGATATTTCCTGAAACATAACATTAACATGAAATTGTTAATAAAAGTGTAATATAAAATCATAATAAAATAATATATGGTTTTAAATATAATAATATGGTTATTTTTATATTTATAATAAAAATTTATTTATTATACATGAGGTTTGAAGATGTATAAATAAATTCAAGACTTAAGGAAAGGGTTTTCTCGTCTCACTTTTATTTCTGTCAGACTTATGCCTTATTCACCACAAATTTATTTTTTGGGGTGTATATACTACTGACGATCATTTTCGAACATGATCTCAAAAAATTTTGTGATTTAACTAAGTGCAGCACAGTGGATAACCTAAGCCATTCTCTCAAGGAGGAAGTGAATTAAACAACCCTTAATAGGTTTGAAGAAAACACAAAAAAGGGAAATAAGTGAAAACAAATGACACACAAGTTAGGGGGAGGGGTTTGGTTTTTGTGACTTTAGAACAATACACAAAACAAGTGAATGAGATGGAACAATCAAAGAAATAATATCTATAAAAACACTTATATGAGAAGACATAGTCGATATAATATGCACCCTTCATCATTCATTTATCCTTATCCAATATGATTAGAATTCATTAAATTGTAATCCTCTAACCTTGTCAACCCCCTAACCCAATAGAAATTACCACAACCAAAAATATTGGAAAATGAGCCTTCAGTCAACTTTGGGACTTCCAATTGCAGAACCCTACTTTGATTGTGATCCAAAATCCAAATTTTGTTCAATGGTCAATTAGGGCCTCATACCCACCCAATATTTGAGAATTAATTGTGCTTATATATGATACTTGAACCCTACAATTCTATCCCATGTTGATTAGATTTTTGTGATTGAGGTTTCATTCACACGCTTTACACAAGCCTGACCACGTGGTGAAGTGAAAGTCGATCAAGTAATATTAGAAATTAAAAATCAATTAATTGATCACAATTACTGAATTAAAGAATGTTTATGGATTCAAAATAAATAAATGAATGCAGTATGGATTAGATTAACTAAAAACAAAATCACTCTTCTATATGCAGATTTTTCATCATGGATACATTTTGCACAAGCAATGGATTGAAAGGGGAACACCCAATATTGTCTCCACTCTAAGATTCCATCCCAAGAAGAAAAATAATAAGATGAAAATAGAGAAACACATAATATTAATTGAAGAAAAATTCAATATACAAGAATGAAAACAAAGAAAAACAAAGTGGAGGTGGGAGAGGAGAGCCTTCTTGGAAGAGATCTTTGCACAAGGCCTTACTTCTTACAAGGGTTGTGAGGTGTTCCCAAGAACCACCCTTTAGGCCACTCCCTCCCAAATCCTCCACCAACCCTCCCAAATCCTCCACCAACCCTCCCAATGAGTCAAAATATCCTTTAAATAGATTTTGGGAGGGCAAGGGCTACAAAACGTTTTTAAATGTGAAAGGGAAATTAGGCCAAATTTATTAATTCCACTTTCACCATATAGTTGACCTCAAAAACGCACAAATTGGCTGGCCTTCTATAAGTATTATCTGTTCATAATCATGTCCTCGAGATTTCATCCAAATTTTGGCCCAATTAAAGTCTGGATGAAGAATATACGGCCCAAATGGTGAAGAGATTTCCAATCTAGATAGTTCTGTCCATCTTTTCTTTTATAGCCCATTTACTCCACTCAAATTCATGATCCAGCTCTGATTCCCTAAATTAAAGTTTTATCCCATCTAGTTAGGAACACATTTAAAAAATATTATTCCAAAATAATTTTTACAAAAGTATTTATGCATGAAATACAAAAATGAATTTTAAAAGGGTAATACTGGAATTTCAATCAAATTTTCAAATGAATGATCTAATCCCAAATATTCCATAATTGAACATATTTAGAATAATGTGAGGAAATTATATCATTTTTTATTAATAAAATATTCAATAAAAATGTGTTTTATCAACTCTCTCACACTTACCCTTTTTCGGTCATTGGAAAAACCTTATATCATGTATTCTAAAAAAATGTGATAAGATATGCATGTTCATATTTCTCAATCCATAGTGGAAATATAGAAAAAGTAATAATCCCATAAAGATTCAATATCAATAAATTTTAAATTCATTGTCTTGTAAATTGTGTCAAAACAAAATCTTGTGAGATTCATAACACTAATCATAGAGAAACAAGTCATGGGTCTACCATGCCAGTAATTCTCCACATGTGTGTGTGCCAACCATTCCAAACTCATAAATCCACCCTTTATTCAGTATATCTAGGCCAAGTAAAACAATTCTTCTTACCTGGTTTAAATCACTGAACATGTTCTACATTCCATTGCAATCAAATTTTAATACCCACTCACATAACCATTCTTGAAAGTCAAACCTTAATCTCTCAACCTAGATATCCCCATATGTTATAGATTTCATCACTCCCCTCATTTATTATTATTATTATTTTTTTAAGTTGCACTTGGAACAAATCTCACAATCAACTCTGAACACATGTTTGATCTCCTCACGACACTAATTGTAATAGTTATAACAAGATCAAAGGTCGATAAAGAGTGATTTTTGACCTGTCCAAGACACAAACCATATTTTTTAGGGCGCACAACATTTAGATAACAGGTACACACACATAGGTCAATTCTGTACAGTAATGAACCCAATCAGAAGAGAAACAAATGTATGGATCAACTAATCAATTTATTTACCTAACATGACTATACCTTCAATTGAGTATGTAAAATTTCACAATTCATGGTTGATTGAATAAATTTTCTGGAGAAATCAATGACATAATTTACCATGAAAAAATATCACAAATAATGATGTCAAAATCTAAAAGGTTTTATAATGACAACCATTCATATCATTGATGACTTCAATTTTTATAAAAATCAACCCTTGATGATGAAATATTACTCATTCTTATAATTCTACCAATTAATTTTGAAAACATGCATTTTCTATATGTTCCATATGATATATTTTTTATTAATTTTTTTAGTTTTTTATTATTTATTTTTTTTTGGAAATTTTAACCAAAAACTTAATGGAAAATACAAAAAAAGCACAAAAAATGAAAATCCTAAATATCTACCCTCCAATTTTGTCCCCTCACCCACACTTAAAATATTGTATTGTCCTAAATGTGAACCTATGAGATGATATGTTCATGTGAAAAAAAGAATTTTAAAAAGCAAAAATAATATAAAAGTGAAAGGGTTAGGAATAGCCTTATATGCTCAAGTAATGATGGGCTCAGGAAGTGTGATGAAATCCCCTACATCAGTAGGAAGTCCCTCAATGTATTTCTTCAAACGTTTCTTATTGACTATAAATATCTTTCTAGTTTCCTCATGTGTGATCTCCACTACACTATAAGGAAAAACATTAGATACAATATAACTACCTAACCATCTAGAATGTAACATACCAGGAATTAACTTTAGCTATGAACTCTAGAGAAGAACTTTCTATCTAACATGAAACTCCCTTTGTTGGATGATTCTATCATGCTATGATTTTTACCTTTCCTTGTAGATCCTTGAGTTCTCATATGAAGACAATTGAATCTTATCAAGCTATTGAATTTGAAGCTTCCTTTGGATTCCATCTTGGACCAAATACATGTTTCATTTCATTATATATCAATAAGAATGATGCTCAACTTAAACAGGAAGATGAAATTCTTTCCAAAAAACAATCCTAAATGGGGACATGCCAATGGGAGTTTTGTATTCTGTCCTATAAGCCCAAAGTGCATCAACAAAGCACTTTCTCCAATCCTTCCTATTTGGATGCATAGTTTTCTCCAAAATTTGTTTCATCTCCCTATTTGAAACCTCAACCTGAACATTTTTTTTGGGGTTGGTATGGTGTTGATGTTTTGTGTGTCACCCCATACTTCTGAAGGAGGAAATCCAAATTCCGATTGCAAAAGTGTGTCCCTTGGTCACTAATGATGGCCTTTGGTACTTCAAACCTGCAAAAAATCTGTGCTTTGACAAATTCCACTACCAAATGAGAATCAATAGTCTTGGTGGCCTTAGCCTCCACCCATTTTCTCACATAATCAACTGCTAAAAAAATGTACAATAAGACAAAAGAACTTAGAAAAGGACACATAAAATCAATGTCCCACACATAAAAAATCTCACAGAATAGTATGTGTTATTGGGCCATATTGTGTCTCCTAGAAATGTTCCCAGTTTATTGGAAATGAGATCATGACTTAAAAAACACATGGGCATCATGGAATAATATAGGCCAATATAATCCAATGTCCAAAACTTTCCTAGTTATATGTTGGGGTTCAAAGTGTCCACCACAAGAAAGTGTATGACAGAATTGTATAACAAACTCAAAATCATGATCATGAACACCCCTCCTAATAACTTGATCACTACACATGCACCAGAGGTATGTATCATCCCACACATAATACTGAGACTCGATTTTTAATTTTTGGACTTGATGTTTCTTTAAATTTGTAGGTATTTTGGATGCAACAAAGTATTTCACTAAATTAGAATACCAAGGATTCATACTTGATATGGAATAAATATTCTCATCGGGGAAAGTGTCATGTAGTGGTACTTGGGAGAATGTGTCAGTCTCTAGTGTGTGAGTAATCCTACTCATGTGGTCCGCCACCAAGTTTTTAGAACCCTTCTTTTCCTTTATTAAAATATCAAATCATCGAAGAAGGATCATCCATCAGATAAGTCTAGGATTTGTGTTTGGATTCTTCAAAAGGTACATTAGAGATACATGGTCAGAAAAAACAATTACTTTAGAGCCCAAAAAATATGAACGGAATCTATCTGAAGAAAATATGACCGCAAGAAATTCCTTTTCTATGGTATTGTATTTTTATTTGGTTGAATCCAATATCCTCTAGGCATAGGCAATCACATGTGAACGTCCCTCAACCCTCTGTGATAAGACATCTCTAACTTCAATGTTAGATTTTTTACACATAATATAAAAAGGAATGTCCCATTATGGGGGATATATGATCGGTGGAGTGGTCGAACACTTCTTCAGAACATCAAATGCTACCGTGCATGAATCATAAAACATAAAATCATAATCCTTTTGAAGTAATCGCAACAAAGGAAGGCAAATCTAACTAAAATCTTTGATTAAGCACCGATAAAATCTTTCATTCCCTAGGAAAGATCTAATATAACACACACATGAAGGATAGGGTAAGGATGAAATAATGCCTATCTTAGATCTATCAACCTTTATCCCATGTTTTGTCACTATATTCCCTAAGAAAATGCCATGCTCTACCATGAAATGACACTTTTCAAAGTTCAAGACCATATTCTTCTCAATACAAAGATTAAACACCTTTCCCAAACTACATATACATTCATCAAATGAGGATCCATATACTGTAAAATCATCGATAAATACCTCCATGTAGGTCTCAATAAGATCAGAAAAAATACTCACCATGCATCTCTGGATGGTACCAGGGGCATTGCAATGTCCAAATGGAATCCTCTGGTAGGAAAATGTGCTGAATGGAAAGTAGGAAAATGTACTGAAAGGAAAAGTGAATGTTGTCTTATCCTGATCTTATGGAGCTATAGAAACTTGAAAATATCCATAAAATCCATCCAATAAACAATAATGTTTCTTCCCAGATGGTCTCTCAAGCATTTGATCAATAAATTAGAGGGGAAATGGTCCTTGTGAGTGGATTGATTTAGTTTCCTATAATCAATACACACTTGCCAATTGTTTTTCTCTCTCATTCCAACTAACTCATCATTCTAATTTTTAACGACAGTAACACTACCTTTCTTAGGAACAACCTAAATAGGACTCAGCCACTATGAATCTAAAATGGGATAGATTATACCTTCCTTGAGCAATTTTTCAATCTCTTTTTTCACAAATTCTAGAAGATTTGGGTTCAATCTCCTTTTTGGTTGCCTAACCGTCTTATCCCCATCCTCCAAAAGAATCCTATGCATGAAAATGAAGGGGATAATACCTGATATGTCACCCAAGGTCCACCTGATTTCCCTAATGTTCTCCCTCAAAAAATTCAAAATATTGTCTTCATGTTCAAAAGTGCTATTATTATAAATGATAAAAGGTAATCTATCACCACCTAACAAGTTTGATTATTTGAGATTTGGTGTCAATTGGTTGAGTTCCAATGAAGGGGGTGCAGTATAGATAGAGACAATAAAGGAACTGAAATATGTGCGCAATGAACATTATTACCAAAATATACATCATCAGAATTAGAGAATAAAGTATCAAAACCATCAGTATATTCAACATCCAAGTCATAATCAGAGTGAACATGATCAAAATCGGAATATGAATCCATTTCAAAATAAAATCTAAGAGATTTTTGTGCATTAGAAACAGGTTTGGAGGTGCTCTTAGACATAGAACTAGAGGCAATACTCATAATCTCCCTAAGTATAGGACAATAAAATTCCATGGGATTTTATTTGGTTCAAAATAGGAGATAACAAAAACAGAATGGTCTTATGAGGGGTACTTCATGGAATCCATAATATTAAATATCACAAATTCATCTCCAAAATCCATGGAAAGTGTACCCTAATGAACATTTATGATTATTTTTGCAGTCTTGAGGAAGGGACTACCCAATATAATTAGATCACAAGAACATACCTGGTCATCCTCCATGTTAATAATGCAGAAATCTTCTGGAAATATCATGTCTCTTACCCGAACAAGTACATTCTCAAAGACTCCCACTGGATATTTTGTAGCTTTATTCACCAACTGCACCACTAGTCTTGTCGGATTTAACTCACCAACCTATAAAAAAGAGAATATAGAGTGAGACATCACATTTATGGAAGTTACTAAATCTCATAATGCATCAGAAAAGTGTAAATACCCTATGGTTAATGGGATGGTGAATGTCCCTGGATCCTTGCACTTTGTTGGTATTACTAGAGTTGGTGTAATGAGTGTTGAAACATTCCTTCCAAGATTGATCATCTCATTCCCCTAGATCCCTCTTCGATTAGTATAATGTTATTTTAGAAATTTGGTATACCTTGGGATTTGCTTAATGGACTCAATAAGGGTAATGATTATCTCCACATGATTGAATGTGTCCAAAACATCTTTTTGCATTGCCTCTTCAGCCATTTTCTTGGTTTGAACAAAACTGTTTGGAAAGGGAAGGGGTTTATGAGGAACATCATCGATCTTTTTCTTACCTTTTTATTTATCTGTGGGATGATCATCAGCTGTTCTTGAATGGGGATTCTCTGAAGTTTAGGTGAATGAAGGTGGAATGGTAGGTGGTGAAGAATCAGTTTTTTACTTCCCACTTCTCAATGTTATGGCACTGACATTCCCCTTTGTATTTGGAGTAGGTTGGGAAGGTAGATTTCCAGAATTCTTACTCACTAGTTCATGGAGGGCGGTCGAAATCTGGCCGATTTGATTCTTCAACTCTCTTAACACCAAACCTTGACTCTTCAACTCATTCTGTTGATTAAGAAAAATTTGTTTCAAAATATCATCAGTATTAGAATCTACCTTTGGCAGAGAAGTACCTTTTTGTTTACTTGTTGATTCTTGATCTTCAAATCACCTTTGGGGTTATTGGAAACCCTGTTGGTAAGGTGGAGGCTGCTAGAAGTATTTTTGAAAGGGGGTCCTTTGTTGTTTTCCAGAGGCATACCTCATGTCCGATTGATCCTCCCACCCTTTTTTGTATGTTAAATCAAAGGAATAAAACATATCTTTGGGATATGGTTGTTGTTGCTGATATGGTCTCCCAGGAAACATTGTTTCACAATCTTCAGTTTCTTATAGTTGGGGGAAATAGTCAGTTGGGTGTCTTATCTCAGTGTAAATGCCACAAGTCCTTGAAGGAGGGGGTTGGGATGTCTTTTGAGCCAATGTAATCTGTCTCACCATAGTTTTCAATTCTTCCAACTTTGTATCAATCAAATGACATTCAAGAGAAGATGGACTTACCTGATATACTCCTCTAACATCTGGGGTACCTAAATCACCAAATTTTAGGGATTTTTGTTCCATCTTATCGATCAACCCATGTACAGCTAATGGTGTTTTATTGACCAATTCCCCTCCAGTTGCGACATCCACCATACTTATCTCCATGGATGTGAGTCCTTCATAGAAGTACTGGATGAGGAGTTGCTCACTAATTTGTTGATGTGGGAATCTTGCACACAACTTCTTGAATCTCTCTCAATACTCATACATTGACTCCCCAGGTTCCTTCTTGATCCCTAATATCTTCTTTCAAATGGAAGTGTCCCTTGATGCTGGAAAAAAATCTCTACAAGAAAAGACGTTTCAAATCGTTCCAACATGTTAAATCTTCAGGTTGTAAATAATACCTCCAATACTTTGCAGTTCCATCAAGTGAGAATGGGAATGCTCTATGTTTTATTTGATATTCAGGGACATTTCATGGTTTCATTGTTGAGTATACCACATTGAATTATTTTAAATGTTTGTGTGTATCCTCACTAGATAACCAATGAAATTTTGGAAGAAGGTGAATTAACCTAGATTTTAGTTTAATGTCTGATTTGAGAGTTGGATATGCAATTCATGTCGATTGATAATTAATATCAGGTGCATCCAACTCTCGAATAGTCCTATTGAGTTCATTTTTTTTCATCCATTTTATTTGTTTTAATATTTTTTTGTAAGAGTTTCCAATTTTAAAATTCCTAGGGTGGAGGAATTACCCAGTTGGGTAAATCTCGACACTTCCCATAGACCGATATTGTCAGATTCGAGCCCTAAGGCTGCACTCAATCTTAGTGTCTAGATCAAGTAGATACTTGAGGTGGGATCATGTCATAAATCATAGAAATTAGAAACAAAATCAGAAGACACCAATATCATTAAATGAGGTTTCAATTGATGGTCTGAAAAAGAAGAGTTGGGGAAGAAAGAGACGAAAAGAAAATGGATGAGAAGAAAAGAAAAAATAACAAATAAGAATAAATAAATATCCTAAAATTTGTATAATAAAACACTTTCCTCCCTAGTAACTACGCCAATTTGATTAGCATTATTACACACACTCTCAAAAATGTTTGTGATTTAACTAAGTGCAGCACAGTGGGCGACCTAGGTCATTCTCTCAAGGAGGAAGTCAATTAAACAAACCTTAATAGGTTTGAAGAAAACAAAAGAAAATGAAATAAGTGAAAACAAATGACACACAATTTGGGGGGATGTGTTTGGTTTGTGTGACTTTTGAACAATACACTAAACAAGTCAATGAGATGGAACAATCAAAGACATGATTTATTTAAAAACACTTATATGAAAATACATAGTCGATCTAATCTTCCCCCTTTATCAATCATTTATTGTTATCCCATATGATTATAATTCATTAAATTTTAATCCCCTAACCTTATAAACCCTCGAACCCTATAGAAATTAACACAGAAAAACATATTGGAAAATGAGCCTTCGGTCAACTTCGGGACTTCCAATCGCAGAACCCTACATTGATTGTGATCCAAAATCCAAATAATGGTAAATGGTAAATTAGGGCAGCATATCCTCTTAATATTTTATAAATAATTGTTCTTAGGGATGATAATTGAACCCTACATTCTATCCCAATTTGATTAGATTTTTCTATTGAGGTTTCGCTCACACGCTTTACATAAGCCCGACCATGCGGTCAAGTGAAAGTCGATCGAGTAATATTATAAATTAAAACTAAATTAATTGATCACAATTTATGAATTACAGTATGTTTATAGATTCAAAATAAATAAATGAAGGGAGTATAGATTAGATAAAATACAAACGAAATCATTCTTCCATGGGTAGAGTTGTCATCGTGGATACGTTTTGTATAAGCAATGGATTGAAAGGGGAACACCCAAGCCAACGTGCCCATACCCAAGTGGTAAGGGCTCCTGCTTGGCATCCAAGAGACTCGGGTTCAAAACCGGGTGGAGGTGATTTCCGGGGGTACTGTAGCAGTACTGTAGCAGTACTATAGTAGTAATGTAGCAGTACTGTAGCAGTCACTATAGCAGTATTGTAGCAGTCACTGTGCAGTTACTGTTCGGTATTGTAGCAGCCAGAACTATTCACCCAATTTGGGCCTTCAGGCAATTGTTTTGGGCCTACGGGTCTCCAGGGCCTTCGGGTCATCTAAGGCCTTCGGGCCATAGGGCCTTTGGGTCATGTAGACCATGGAGTAGCCCAGTTCACACAAAACAGGCCCCAGAAGAGGATCAGAGCAATAGGAGTAGTAGCCACCAGATTCAGAGCTAACTGGATTGGAAGAATGAGAGGGTATGGCAGCCGCCATCGGGACCAGGCACTGTGCAGCTTTGTACGGGGAAAATCTAGATGATCAGAAATGTAAGGTGGGGAGCTAAGGCGATCAATGATGTAATATGCTAGGGAGGGGCAGTTCTAGTGGGTTGGGCCTATGGGTCATGTAATGGTCATGGTATGCCTCTAGGCCTTCGGGTTATGTATTTCGGGTCATTTTGGGCCTTGTTCCTTGGGCCTACGGGTCATGTATGGGTTCCCCTTCAACCCTTAAAAGGGTTATTATCTATAATAAAATAAAATAAAAAGGCCTTCAGGCCATTCAGATTGGATCGGGAACACCCCATCTCGTCTCTACTCTTAGATTCCAGCCCAAGACGAAAAATAATAAGATGAAATGAGAGAAACATATAATATTAATTGAAGAAAAATTCAGTATAAAAGCGTGAAAACATATAAAAACAAAGTGGAGGTGGGAGAGAAGAGCCTTCATGGAAGAGATCTTTGCATAAGGCCTCACTTCTTCCAAGGGTTGTGAGGTGTTCCAAAGAACCACTCTTTTGGACACACCTTTCCAAATCCTCGACCAACCCTCCCAAAGAGTTAAAATATCCTTTAAATAGAGTTTGGGATGTCTAGGGTTACAAAAATTCTTTAAATGTGAAAGGGAAATTCAAAAAAAAAATATTAATCCCAGTTGGACCGCATAGTTGACCTCCGATACATGTGAATTGGCTAGACTTATAGAAGAATGATTTGTGTATAATCATTTCCCCAAGCTTCCCTCCAAATTTGGACCCAATTGAAGTCAGGATGAATAAGATATGGCCCAAATAGTGAATTGGCATCCAATCTGGATAATTTAGTCCATCTTTTCCTTTATAGCCTATTTACTCCACTCAAATGCACGATCCAGCTCTGATTCCCTAAATGAAAGTTGTATCCCATCTAGTTATAAACAGGTTTACAAAATATTAAGTCAAAATAATTTATAAAAAAATATTTATACCTAAAATACTATAGTGAATTTTAAAAGGGTAAAACTGGAATTTCCATCATATTTTCAAATGAATGATTGAATCCCAAATATTCCATAATTGAATATATTTAGCACAATGTGATGAAATTATATCATTTATTATCAATAAAATATTCAATAAAAATTTGTTTTATCAACTACCCATGAATACATTATATGATTATTATACTTAAATTTATGGGTATTTACATATCCATTTGATTATCTTTCTTTCATTGGGTTTATGGTTCAAAAGTTACCAAATCGGTAAAATAATTTTGTCTCAATTTGAATTATTTGAGACGTATGCCATGGTATGCATCTATATTCTTCTACGTGGTGTGTACACTACTATTTGACATGTTATATCATATGTATCATTATTTTTATTATGTTTTAAGTTTCATGTAATGTTATTATTTCATGGGTATTTTGATTCAATGTTACCAATGTGGTAACTATTTATTTCTACAATATCACAATTTATCATGATTGTTAATGATTATACTTCCATTAATGAAATATCATGATCCCTGTCTCAAGAAATATCATGAATTTTATTCTCCTTTGGTTATTTATGAAATATTCTTGTAATGGTACCATTTTCCACTCTCTGGTACTTAAGATAAATAAGAAAGTATTTCTAATAAAATCTGACTTTTTCTCTCTTTCTGTTAGAAACCTGTGTTCTTTCAAAACCATGTTCTATTTAAAAAATTTCAATATTTTCAATATTATTTTATATGTTTTCAAGGATAAATTTTTTCAAAAAAAATCAAGGTTCTTTTATAAGTTTTTAAAGAAAACCTTTTTCAAAATTTTTTCAAGATTATTGTATAAGTTTTTAAGGAAAAAGATTTTCAAAATGTTTTCAAGATTATTTTATAAGTTTTTAAGGAAAACGTTTTTCAAATTTCATTTATAAGTTTCTAAATTTATTTTTAAAGAAATGGTTTTGAAAACATTTTCAATCTCCCATTATAATTTTTCAAAGAATTGGGGTTCAAAACATTTTCAATCTTCCTTTATATGTTTTCAAATAATTTTTTTTCAAAACATTTTCATGTTTTCTTTATAAGTTTTCAAAGAAATGGTATTCAAATTTTCTTTAAACTTACTTTATAATTTTTCAAAGAAAAATGTTTTTAAATTGTTTTCATGATTTATTTATAAGTTTTCAAAGAAAAAGGTTTTCAAACTTTCATCAAATATTCCTTTATAAGTTTTCAATTTTTTTTTCAAAGTTCCTTTATAATTTTCCAAAGTTATTTCCAAAGAAATTGTTTTCAAAAAAATTTCAAGCTTCCTTTATATTTTTTCAAAGAAATTGTTTTCAAAAGAATTTCAAGATTTCTTTATATGTTTTCAAATAAATTTTTTTCAAAATGTTTTTAAGCTTCCATTATATATTTTCAATGAAATGGTTTTCAAAATGTTTTCAAGATTCCTTTATAAGTTTTCCAAGAAAAAGGTTTTAAAACTATTTTCAATATTTATTTATATGTTTTGAAATAAAAAGGTTTTCAAAATGTCTTCAAATCTTCCTTTATTATTTGTTAACTTCTTTTTTCAAATAAAATGGTTTTAAAAAGGGTTTTATGTTTAAAACAGTTCATAGTAAAAAAATATTTTCCACAAGAAATATTTTTAAAATATATTTCAAAATTAATATCCATATAATATGACATAAATTGGTGTTGCTCATGACTTTCTGGTGATATGATCCAAGGTTTCCATTCATATTATTTCTCTAAATGGTTTATGTTTTTATGGAATGATGTTTATGAAACTTATTTATCTTTCACGGGTTATATATATATATGAAACCCATTTCTATTTCATAGGTTATATTTTTATGAAGATAACTTCTTTTCATGGGTTATATTATTTTGAAAATTTCTTCTTTTCATGGGTTTTTCATTGATGAAATGATTATGAAACATTTATCTTTTTCACTACTTATGATATGATTACATGTTTATGATACCCAATTCATTTCATGGTTTATGATATGATGAAGTTTTATGATATAGTGGAACACATATGTATGATTTCATGATGATATGGGTGGTACCTATGTCTCTCTCTAATTAATTGGGTAAATATTTATATCTCATGAGGTAGACATGGCTGAAATGGGGAGTGAAATAAGCTCAGTAAATGAATTTTTCCACTAAGATGTTCTTGGGAGTGATCCTTGACTACTAATATGGTCATGGGAGTGAACCATGACTGCCAAGATGGTATGGGGAGTGAACTTATACTAATAATATGACCTTGGTAATAATCCTTGACTACTATGGAAATCATTTATATATGATTATGTGTCTATAAAAAATTCTATGTTTTATTCCTTTATTATGTTGTCATGGATTATGATCTTATTTCCCTTAAAATTAATGTCTTTTGAACCTCCAATATTTATTCCATGATTCATGTTTATGATATTTGATATGCATGGTATTATATTCTAATTTTATGATCATCTTCTCATAACCTTATTATTATGTTATGCTTACAAATATCCCTTGTTTACCCTAACTAAGAATCTAGGATCACCGCTTTCATATGTTTCCTTTCCCCAAGTTACAAACAAGGGTTTAAAGTATGAGTAATAATAAGTAAGATATTTAAGGAATATGTTTACTATATTTCATTAGGATAGAATATTATGTTTCGAAGTTTCCAAATACAATAAACTATTATGGTCCTTGGGAATGTACTTTTGTAATGTGATGAATATTCATAAAAAATGATGTAATGTCCATGTATGTTAAGATTGGGTCACTATAGTACGACACATTTATTTTTAATCAAATGTGAGGTTGGTTTATTTATCAGTTATGTTATTATTTTGATATTTTTCTATATTTTATGTGTTTTAGTTTACTCTCATTTTTATTATACTATAGTATCGAGGGTATATTCTCCTCACTTTATTCTCACAGGCCCTCTCCGCTAATCTAAAACCTCTGTGGTATAGGGAGGAATGCTTGAGGTATCTGGAAACTGCCATTCTGGGCATTGATATGTGGGTCGGGGTGGTAGGACATTAAAAGGTGGTATCAAAGCTTTATTTATTTATTTTTAATTTTTTATGGTAGAAAGAAGACTAGGATGTTGTTAGAGTTTGGTAATGAACTCGAGTTTGGGTAATGTCACCCCATGTACAAGGGGAAATTTTTGTTTCTAGGTATGGGGATAGTTTTTATTCATTTTCGGTTCTATAGTAGATTGATTTTCACCTTAGGTGGGGAACATGGGTGTGATGATATGGATTTATGGGATTTCTGCTCTTAGATGGTAATAAAAGAGAGTGTGTTAATTCATGTATCATTATAGGAATATATGGATTGGTATTTAAAGTTCCCACATCCATTTATATGGTTTTTATTTAATTTTATTATGGAATTATACTTGAACAACTCCTTAGGTGACTTATAGTAATATATAGGTATAAATGAATTTAATTAATGGTTTTGATTAAATAATGTTTTACTAAGAAACTTGTAAGTTGTTTTCACTCAAAACCTATGAATGGAATTTTATCAAATGAAACCTTATAAGGTGAAACCTAGTAAATTTTAAAAAAATTAAAATGGTGGGTAATGAAAAGCTTTTAAATTTGAATTCATAGGTTAAATAATAATATTTATTTATAGTAAAGTGAGTAATAATGGGACCATTAGGGATCTTGGTGATGAGTGTACTATATGTTTGTGACACAACCCTATGTATGTGAATTTTGGAGATAGAGAGATAGATCCTAGGTGGTGAGACCCTTTGATATGGGTTTTGATTCCTTGATGGGGTTGGTTGAGTAAGATAGGGGATGCTACCCGTTGTTCCTTAAGTTGGGTTGTGACCTTGAGGTTGTTAGATATTGCATTGTATCATCATTTCTTGTTACTCTTGAGATATTGTGGCTCTTGTAAGATGTTTTGGACCTTATATTGGGATTCTTGGCTTGTTATGTCAATAATAATTGGTGCGTATATATGGGTGTAGGATCCTGAGTAAGTGGTTGGATTTGGTGTGTTAGATGTGGTGTGTTTGGAATGCGGGTAAGAGTTCCACATGTTATATTAATTATTATAGTCCAAAAGTTCAAATTTCTAAAAAATTATTCAAACACCTTTACTTAATAATATATAATTGTATGATGTTAAAAACTTCTATTGTATACTTACATTAATTTTATAGTTCATAATCATCTTAAAAATACTTATAAAACTTTTATTTGAGATAACCATGCTAAAAAAATGTGACACTGTTGATGCTCACCAAATGATCATCATTAAATTCACAAGGGAATAAATAATTGAATATGGTTATTATTTCCCCTGCAAAAGAAAATGAATAAAAAGATGGCTGAGACCTGCGGATCACGTAATCATTATAAGGTCACAGAAAGACTCCACACGCAGTGCATAACTGATAATGAATGTTGTGGATCCTCTTTCAATGAGCCCCTCTTATTTTATGAAGGTGATCTGGACAACCAGTAGCTTTGTAGTGGAATCTAGATGAGATCCCCTAGGCCACATGGGTTTTCGGCAACAAGAAACTAGAAATCCATCCTAAAAATTATTTGGAAATGGGAGGAAATATTCCCAAAGGTGGAGACCCCTATTGGTCAAAATTTTCAAGTAAATCATCACTAATGGGAAGGATAATTATGCTTTGAAACATCCAAGAAAACTATAAATACCCTCAATCCATTGTAAAATAAAACAAAAGAGATAAAAGGGGAGGAGGTGGGAGCTACTCACGGATGCTAAAAGACATGTGGTATTCCCCTAGTGATCTGCAAGACACTGTGAGTCCCTGACGATATCTTTGCCTCATCTTGTGAAGTCCCTTTGGTTTTCAAACTCATCACATGGAAATCCTAGGGTATGCCCAGGAAACCATGCACTTCCCTTTGGAATCATATGGAAAAATAGATTGATTTTTCCACAGAATGCTCGTTCACCCTCATATGACCCTTGTTGGTCATGCGACGCATCATCGAAAAATAGAATAATTCTCCTTGGCTTTCCTAGTGAAATATCACATGACTCCCAAATTTTGTCACATAAAACAAATGGAATAAAATAGGGATGAGTGGGAAGCCTCTCACGGTCATAAAACCAACGCAGCATGCCAAGATGTCTACAATACGATCTTACAAGACTCCTGGACAAGTCACATGAGATCATGAGAAGCCCTTTCAATGGGAGCATGGATCTCATAAAGGCCCTTGGACATGTCAATATGAGAATGAGGAATTAATTTAACATTCCCACATTATCAAACAAGTCCTCATTAATTGGAAATAATCCAATAAAGGATGCATTGATAGAGGGATTCGCATTCTCAGAAAATTGGGTGATGCCCTCAGAAGTTGTCCATGGAAGAGACTTCCAAAGACGCATATCACCAGATCCCTTCTCCAAATCCAATCTAGATCCATGCCAGATATTCCACTCAAAGTAGTGGAAAAATAGGGATGTGATTCCAATAAATCCCCCACCCCAATATGAAAAAAGGGTTGAATCTTGACCTTTATATTCGCAGGCGTAAAAGCTAAAGAAGACTTCATAGAGCATATGATCTTGTGACCCGAAATTATTCCATTAGGAAATATACCGGTGAGAAGCCGAAGAAATCATGTTTCATACATGAAGAACTTTTCATGATCATTCATTGATCAAGTGAAGGACTTCCAGTAAGACATGAGATGAAAAAATCGCATGTCCTCCAAATCACGTGAGACTCAAATAAACTGATACTAAACAAACCTAATTCCTTTTTAATACAAGGGAGAATACTAAGATAAAAAGTGGAAAACATGAGCAAAAAAAGTCTTGTTGTCCATCATTAACTTCGTGTGAGTCATCCAAAGATATGCGACAACACCAAGACATGTTTTCTAGATATTTTGAAGCTCGTTCAACATACTATTTGGGTCATTCAAATTCATCTGGACATGTCAGACCAAGTCATAGGGTCTCCCTGGTCAATCAACTTTAATATTGAAAATCCTTTTAGGTTTTTCACCCAATAATTGAGACGTCCTTCGGATACATCGCCTAAAACTTATAATGGAACCCGCCCATGTCAGCCAAGTCTCGCATTTGCATCTGGTCATGTCAACTAATCTCTCACGATGCCCAATGGGCAAGTTAGTCGAGACTTGTGACGCCTTTCATACATGTCGACCAGGTCTCGAGACACCCTCCATTTGTGTTAGACTAACTCTTATGAATGACACTAGGGAACATCAAATGGATCCTACGACACCCCCTAGGAATACTAGACAGGTCATGTAATGGATTCCAAGACAAACCATATGGATCTTTTGATGTCCTCTGGAAACGTCAACTGGGTCATGTGATACCTGCTAGACAGGAAGGCCAGGCCACTAGGGAATCCTAGGACTTGATAACATCTTCTGTCCTTAGTGTGTAAGACCCAATCAATCAGGAAACCTTAGAGTGTAAGACCTGACCAAAAGGGAAACCTCACAGTGTAATCCCTAACCAAAAGGGAAACCTTGGAGTGTAAACCCTGAACAATAGGGAAGCCACAGTGTGTAAGCCCCAATATAAAGGGAACTATGGAGACTCTGATTCCTATCATATTTAGGATACATAGGCCACCTATCCCTAAGGTTAGAGCTCCATATTGATCATCCAGAGAAATCCCAGCATCTAAGTCCCTTATTCAAAGCAATGAAATTGATTGTTTTCAATCCATTATTTCTCACAATGAGAATGAATCATGTGGGATTAGGGAGTTTCAATGATCATAACATCTACACTATACACCTCAATAATGGTAAGGGAGGCCTAAGTCTATAATCCCTGATAAAATGAACTATTATGACTCTAATTTTTTCCATAACCATGATAAGTAAGATGTCTCTTTGAGGCCCTAGTTTTATAATAAATCATCTTAGTGTAGTCCCATCATGTAATTCCCACAACATGAGAAATGAAATGATCATTTTTAATCCATTAGTTCTAACACTGATCATAGACCATGTGATCTTAGGGAGTTGAAATAATTATATTATCTGTACCACGAGTATCTAAAATGATAGGGCTGACCTCAATATACATAATCCCAGAACAAATCAACTATGACAACTCTAATTCTCACTATACTTGGGAAATGTAGGAATTCCAATCAAGACTTGAAATTGAATACTTGGTGTACCATAGCACCCATAAAAGTATTTTCTGCATGACATTAAACTATACAGGTTTAACAAACTATGTGGGATTTGATTCTTCCAATAATAAGGATATGTAGGATGACTCATAAAGGCTCAATGACCATAGAATATTAACTTCCTCCTTGCATGGAATCACATTCCAAAACACTTGGTCATATGGCTTCAGTATACAAGAATTATCCCATTACCAGAAAATGATGAAGAACCTCAAATACATAAATATGGATTCACAAAAGAGATCCTAGTATTTTTTATATGAAATATAACTAACCTAAAGTAATTTTGACAGGGTAATTGGTCCTATATTTGTATTAGTAAGAGATTTATAAACATATCTAAAATCTATAAGAGATTCCCTAAATAAGCAACAGTTTTACCCCAAAAGGGTGCGATGAGCCTGACCCTGCATCCTCTAGACCAATTAGAGTCCCCAAGAGTCCCTAAGCTTGAAAACCAAGATTACCACCAGACTTTGGAAAGCAGGTTTGTACCCAGCTATAGATGAAGGAACCATTGGGAGTTTTTGGGAAAGGAGGAATAAATGGAAAACATGATGCAAGTGAATGATTGAGGCCATGAACCCCCTCCCCTTAACCAAACTATTGAGTAAAACCCATTCCACACATTAAATCCCAATGAAAAAAATGGTTAACCTGATGTGAATCTCTAAAATAATAAATGTTCATGTTATAATCTGCCAAACCATTTTTCCAACTATATGCAAAAAAAATGGTTAACCAGAATTTAATATATTTAATAACAAAAAATTGGGTTATAATCCATCAAGCCATTTTTTCACCCCATATGCGAACAACACTGACAAGCCCGATGAGAAACTCTTAGGACACTTTGTTTTGAAAACCCTATACAAACAAAGCAGTAAGACCAACATGATCATACATATGATCCTCTATAGCTAGGGTTCTCATAAGTCCATCCTCGTTTTGAAAAGTCCAAATGAGCATAATGGACAACTCGGGAATATCAGGAAAAATGTGTTAACCATGCGTATTTTCTTGAGCACATCATGCCTATGATATTTCACTAATTGGTGACATTGTTCTTTGTCTTTTTAATGAATTTAGATATTGAAAATTTCGCAAATTAGGACAATGTCTTCATCTTCTAGTGTTTTCTCTGGTAAATCATCTGTGGCCACAACACCCATGGGTCGCAAAGATATCTCAACTTCTCAACAGCTCAAATGGCAGGTAGAAAATACGATGGTTTGAGAGTATCATCAAAACGGTACAATCCTGACCGTAGAAGATGCTTGTGAGGCTCTCCAAGCATAGTTTTCTATGAGTCTGCATCACCCAGGGAAGGCTTCTTCTAGGACAATAACCCTCATCACTACAACCAACTGCTTTGGGATGTTATCCCCGGAGCATGATAATTTCCACCTTCCATGTCTAATGAAGGTGAACCAGGAATCCAAATATAGATCATTTTTGGTTCAGGTGACACCAAGGAGGGTACCTTCTAACTGTCATCACCAACATCATCCCACTGATACCCACCAGTCACCTGCTAAGGGTACCACCCGACACGCTACTACCTCTGACACCCATGAACAGGTAGAAAGGAAGGATAATCGAGGGAGGAAGGATATGGATATCTTGTAGAGGGATCATATCCCCACTCCTAATAATGATGTCTACTAGCATATTCTAGAAGGAACCATAAAATAGACTATTATCCCAATTAACTTGATACAGGTATATGGGAATATTCCCACAACAAGCATGGGGGAGGTGCATATCCCTACCCTCATGCATGAAGCCTATATGAATACTCCGATGGAATAAGGAACACAAAATTGGGTTCATACCCCCACTTCAATAAAATACATATTCCATTTTATAATGGATACAGAAAATGTACATGCTTATATACCAACACACACTTTTCTAAAATAAAAATATATTTTAGCAACAACTGAATAACTCCACCAGAATATTATGAAACTGTTGAAGATAAAGGGACAGTTGCATACTCCTATCCCAATAGCTAGGGAAACTGAACACTCTGATCATTGCAAACAATTGGTTTTACTGAATCAAGAACACACTCTTTCTCTCATTCGGGATGATTATCAGTATATTATGATAAATGATGAGGCATCGTATCGGGCTCATACTCTCATTACAAACAAGGCTCACAAGGTGAGAGTGGAACATACCTTATGATAGGGGCACATGACTGTCAAAAAATTCTAGTGGTATATTCCAAAGGTCTAGGATCAGGCTCATATCCCCATTCTGGTCGGGGTTAACAATGTGAGAGGGAAAAAAGCCTTGGGAAAAGTACATATTATTGTTGAAGAAGTCCAACAACATGATCCAAAGGCCCAAGATCGGGCATATATTCCTGTTCTAGATGGTACTGAATAAGTGAGAATGGGATAATCCTCAGGAAATACTCATATTCTGTTTAGTGAATCTACCTGGAATATTCCAGCAGATCATGGAAGAAAGGCACATATTCCAACATCCACCGATGAATGACTACACCAGCATCATTCCAAGGAAATAAAAGAGGAGGTTGATATTCCTTCTCCCATTCTGTAGGTTCGTTGGTATATTCTGGAAGGGAATGCATATTCAGACCAGGCTTATATTCCTATTATAATTGAGCCTCACCAAGTGAGAGCGACACATGAATCAGGGTAGGCTCATACTCCTACCATGAAAGACTGGCTGTATATTACAAAACCACAAGATCAGGATCATACTCCTGTATTGACTAAGGCTCACCATGTGAGAATGGAACATGCCTCAACACTGCACGGTTACATACAACTTCTGGCAACCGTCACACAATAAGCTCATATCCCTACACAATCCCAAAATGCAGGTCAACATATTCCGGTCATGATGCAGAACATGGACCATATTCCTAATATACTCAATGTTAGCATCCTTGAGGTTTTTCGAGACACACTATCAATACCACAAGGGTCTGTCGACTCTTATATCAAAGTAGAATTAGAATATATTCATTACCATGATAGTTCTCCTCATGGTAGTGTGGAGATGGATCACATGGACTCTACTCCAAAATTACATTGTGGTCAAACTCCTCATGGATATATCTCCCATGGATAAGGAAATACTCTTCATTCCCAGAAACCTCTGTATATAAAGGTGTTCAAAACTATGACACCTTCATATAGGGAGGTTCTCAAAACATCGGGGTCAACTGTATATGGTTCGCCATCAACTTTCTGCATCACTCAAATCCTGTCAACAGGCAACCATCGGATCCATCTTCTATGGTTTAACTGGATGGAGGCATGTAATTCTGATTAAGAGGAGGCCGAAATTGAAATATAGAGAGATTTAGGTTGAAATAACATCCCCATAATGTTCTGACCCCTTTCTACTTCTAGCTATGAGATCTCAGAAGATCTATAAAAGGAGTGCATTCCTTGTCTATGTAAAAATATGTGGGTTACTCATCAAGTATTGAAGTTTCAATGTATCCCTTATCCAAGATAAGAGTGTCACCTTCATACAACTAGGATACTCTATTTTTAGCTCAACCTATCTGCTATGTTCGTGGCCTGGGATCCAAAACTTGAAAAGAACTATGAAAATCTACAACATGATTTCCACCAATGCATTGTGATGCTTCAACAGCTTATCTCTAATGCCACGTCATGATTCCCTATTAGAGGATGGGGATAGTATAGAGTGTTACAATTTTCTTCACCCTTGTAATAATAGAACCCCTCAGATTTAGAATCCTATAAAGTTATAGCCTCCAGCAAAATGATGAGACCGAGTAATTCTTGGGCCAGACTACAACAAAATGACCCTGCTTCAACAATTCCTAGAAATCATGGATATAGGAATAGGATAGCCAATAGGACATAAAATCAGGACCCTCAAAGAGATTAGAACACATTCTGAACATGGAGAATGAATTTTTGATCATCCAGACAGCTTCCTGTGAAGAATAATTCTCATAATGGGCTGGAATCACACCCAGTTCTAACGTGAGCACAACAAAGTCACATCAAATGGGCTACAATAGAAGCTTCCATAGTAGCTATCTAGGAGAAAACTTTTCCCCTAGACCAAAAGAATATCTACCACCACCTCTACTACTCATATCATTAATTCCTGATAGGATTAAGGATATATCCTCGGTAGCTTCAAGTGAACCTCATCCTTCTAGGCTACGAGCATTTATAACTCAATCATCATCTCCCAGTTCATCATCCCCTGAGAGTGTCTTGGAAGAATCATTGGTGATTCTAGATAACCCCCAATCCACTAGGCTAGGGGCATTTATACCTTCATCTTTTCCCTAGGAATCATAAAGTTCTTGACTGGAGTCATTGGATCCTCAACAACAGGACCAATCACTGCCAATAGAAGCCCTAAATTCCCCCCACCCCACAAGAATGGGGGTATTTTCATCATCATGATCACCAAATATAGAATCAGTCTTCTCTAGGTTGGGAAGGAAAAATAAGTATTCGGTGTCCCACATACTCCTCCCACCGCAAGACAAACCGCTGTTGGTTAGGGCTCACTCAACAATCATAATGAGAAACTCCCAAAATGTCAATGTTCATAGGAATAGACAGGAGTAGTGTACAATAACATGGTCAGAATCTGACGGGGTTGCAATAAAAAATGGCCCAACATGTCCAATGGATCAAATAATAACCCTGATGAAGGTAGTGAAAATTAGTCTATTGCATTGAAAGTAATGGAAAAGTCACCATTTACTGATATTCCTCTTTTAATGGAATAACTATCAACATTGTAGACATTTATCACGATACAAATGAATAAGGCCACCACACAGAAAATATACCCCATGCGGAGGGTGATCTAGATCCACCAAATGAGGTCATGTGCACCCGAAACCGAAGAAGGGTTCAAAATTTGGCACCACTGAATAACAAGTTTCCACCTCATCAGCGTAATACTATCGAATAAAAATGGAAAGGAATAGCTACATCCTAATAACTGCTAAGAATAACTAAATTTGCTTCCCTAGAGGAATAGTTGGTATAATATGAGAGTGAAATACAAGCTCTTCAGCAACTCAATGAGGAGATACTCAGGGGAAATGTTCTCTCAAGGTATCATCTCTAGCTAGAGATGAATACCCTCCCACTCATAGCTGATCTGACAGTAAGAGCAGTATCTTAGAATCATATTGGATTCAGATCTAGATAGCCAGTCTACATAAATGAGGAAGTTGAAAATGATTGTGACTTCCTTCCATTATAGTGACATCCTCTCCCTCGTTAACATAATGATTCAGTCATAGGTAGAATTGAGAATCAACAAGATATGAAGTTGGGACCACCTCATTGGCCCCCTCTTTCTCACTATGGATGTGAGGTGACTTAGACAGTGGTTCCCCCAGAGTTACTTAATGTCATCGAATCCCTAGTTACTCGAATAGAATACATGGAAGGGATATACACACCTATGCAACCTAAAAGGATGTCATATCCTGAATGGGTAGATGATACTCCAACTCTACCCAAATTCGGAAACCCTACCTTCTATACCTTTTATAATGAAAGAAACCATAAAAAACATCTCACATACTATGTATCCTGATGTGGGTTAATGATAGGTGCTCGAGATCAATAGGATGAAATAAAGATGAGGTGTTTTGTATAGACTCTAATAGGGAAAACATTTGTTTGGTATGGTAGAAGGCCAGTAGGATCCATTGTAGGATGGGAAAACCTTCTTCATTAGTTCCTTTGTTAGTTCAACTCCACACTAAGAAAAATGAAAATCGTCGAATTGAAAAACTACAGACAATAATAGAACAAGAGGGGGTATGATTTCATAGAAAGTTGGAAAGGTTTAACCTATTATCTTAGTATCCCTATCTCACAGGACAATCTGTTGGAAATCTATATTAAAAATATTAGGGATGATTAGAAGACACCTTTGATCCCCATGAATTATCTGGGTAGGTTCTGAGAGTTCACTGAAATAGAATATTGTATTGAATAATCCATTCGGTGAACCCGATCCAATTATTGACTCATGCCCACAACATAGGGGAAAAGTCTAAGCATAGTAGAATCTGCAACTGTCACCCTCAACCCAGTAGTAGTTCCCATCCAAGAACCTAAGTAGGCTCCAAATCACCCATCACATCCTATTAAGTGGCAACAACCACAGAATCACCCTTGTCCAGAAGAACAAAGAAATCAAGGTCACCCATGATTTAAGGATTGGATGAAAAAAGTATACTCTTTATGAAATCAACATGTCCCTAGTTATTTTTTGGTAGCCATGGATAATAACATACTTGATCTTCCACATCCTATAAGACCGACCATCCCAATTACTACCCTTACTGTAGAAGACTGGTTCATAATATCTTGGATTTATTCATCTTCAAAAACACCTTCAAGGCATGGTTGACTCTATATAGGTTACTTTAGACAACACCCCAGATTAGGTGGCCTACATAATTGTTTTTCGGTCATAAGAAGAGGATTGTTGTTAGATAGTTCCGGTCAGGCCTGAAAAAAAGTTTGACAACTAGATGAATCGAAAAACTGTTGATAGAGATCATTCCACTTTGAACGTAAAGTTGCGCAGACTTTAAATAGATCTACCTCCCAATAAGGATACATCATAAATACCTCCAAAAGGTGGGCATGTCCACCAAAAGTAGGAAGAAACAGAGGAGGAAGAGTCATATTATGGTCCAAAAAAAGCTCTAACTCTTGTAGATTACTTCCTTAAAACATCCTCAATAAGGGCACCACACCACCAAATAGATTACTCATTGGAGTAAGTGATCATATTTGGTTCTATCAATATGATACACTTGAAATACACTTTCTCTAATGATGAATTTAATCCCAAATATGACTTTCTCATGCAAAAACAAGGAACATGAGGTTGCATGCTCTGAAATTGAGGATATAGGGGACAATTTGGACGTGGTCAGACTAAATATTCTTGTCATATCCCTATAGAGGACATATATGTAGTTCATAATCATGGGTAAGTTATATTGAAGGACAATAGATATATGGAGGAGTCCCATAACCTTCCAGTGTCCATTCACACCCAATTATCTTGAACGATCTCCTAGTAGGGGTTCGATCATCCAATTAACCCGTACAAAGGGGAAGGCCAACCTGGCCCACACCAATGGTAGTAGATGCTCCCAAAACCTCTGTATAATAATCAGAACCATCAACCACAGATTCCTAGGCTCCTGAACAGCATTCCCAAGAGCAACCCCATATCAGGAAGATCCAACCTTTGGCACAAAGTACGATGTTCTAAAATAGCTAGATGCAATCCCATCCAAGATCCC
Source organism: Viscum album (assembly GCA_963277665.1). NCBI lineage: Eukaryota > Viridiplantae > Streptophyta > Magnoliopsida > Santalales > Viscaceae > Viscum > Viscum album. The sequence goes on from OY728150.1 coordinate 41,057,535, forward strand.
AATTCTTGATGCACTCCATCTTTCAAAAGAATTCAGGGGAACTTGTTGAATCCATATGAATCCCAAAAGACTTCAAGATATAAGTCACTATAGATAAGGTCTAATGAGTGGAGACTATTTCCTCAAAATTTCATTTCTCCATATCATTCACTGATCAAGATCAAGAAGAGGCCATCCAAGGGAACATTATACCCTTATACATTTATAATAGACTCAATAATTTCAATGTTCAAAGTGTTATGATTGATAATGTACTTGGGATCAATATCATTCTAGTTTGAACCCTCATACATTTTGTATATAGAAAAGGGGACTTATCCTCAACAAATCTGATTATTTAGGGGTATGATAAGCATTAGTAAAGACCTATTGGGAAGATCAAACTCGAAGATCAATTTAGGGAACTCGCGTCTAATGTTGAGTTCATGGTTATCCATCAAGACACCACATATAATGTCTTGCTTGAGAGGTCCTATCTCTATATCCACTTGGTGTTACCATCAACATTCCATTAATGTCTGAAGTACCCCATTAACAGAAAGGTCGGCATACTGCATAGTGACAGTGCCCACTTAAAAACTTGCAGAGCCACATATACTAAAGCATATTTCTATAAAAATGGAGGTAAGGAAAAAGTGGGGGATGATGATATATAGGTTCTACCTCCCAATATCTTGGGGATCGCCCCTATGAATCCCTAGAGTATGCTCAACGGTGACTACATGCTCCCCATAAATATGGTCAAATTATCAGATCTAATACCAAAGGTTCAAGCCCCTTTTATCCTTAGTGAAAATATAAATAAAAATCATCTTCAGCATCTCTCTGTGCCGACTCATATATCAAGGGATTATGATGCATCTTCTAATACCCTCTCTCTCCCTAATAGTGACAAAGAAGCCCCCATAATTTCATATTCACCTGAAAATGTCTCCACATACTCAGGAATGTAATAGGATGAGGGTGACCTTAGGAAGACCCCTATATCATTTGAGTTAGGTGCCTCCACCACCATAGATGAGCTCAAGAAGATAAATTTGGGAACAAAAAAAGACTCGGGACCTACTCTGATTGGTATCTCCATGACCCTCAAAGATAAGGAGATGTAAATTGCATTTCTAATGAAGCTGTGATATGTGTTCTCATGGAACTATACAAAAATGCCTGGACTGAATCCAAATGTGGACACACACCATCTCGGGCTACCCAATGAGCATTAAGGATTCAAAAAGACAGCCAAAAAGATCCACCCATCTCATGCCACCAATGTAGTGGAAGAAATTAATCAAAGCCAACTTTGTTCGAGAATTGAAATACCTAAGATGGCTAATTAACATCATCCTGGTCAAGAAAAAGAATGTTCGGATTGGGGTTAACATTGATTTTAGATCCTTAATCGGGATTTCTCGAGGGATTATTTACCATTTCCAATCACATAACTCTTGATTGATACAACTGATAGCTTCCAGGAACTTTTCTTCGTGGAAGGGTACTCAAGGTAAAATCAAATCAAGATGTCCCCTAAAGATGAAGAATCAACTGACATCAGAGTGCCTCAAGGGATCTTATGCTATTAGTTTATGCCTTTTGGATTAAAGAATGTCAGCACCACATATCATCGCACTATGCATCACATCAATAAGTCATAATAGTAAGGATAACTGAGTGTTATGTCGACGACCTAGTCATTAAATCCCAACAATGATGTGATCACTTCATATATCTCGGAACAATATTTGACAAGATACGACATCACAATTTAAATATGAATCTATTGAAGTGTGATTTTGGGGTGACAACAGGAAATTTAATTGGATTTGTGGTATTCCACCATGACATTGACGTTGATTTAGAGAATACTATTTCTATTTTAGCAATGTCACCCCCCCCCCCATAAATATTAAATAATTAATGGGATTCCAAGGGAACCTTGCCTATATTTGGTGATTCATAACCAACTTGGATTTTAAATATCTACCATTCACTAGGATAATGAAGAAGAAATTTCCTACCAATGGGACGAAGACTTTCAAAAATCCTTCGAAAGTCTCAAGTAGTACTTGATTCACCCATCGGTTTTGATTCCTCTAGTAGAAGGAATGCCTCTCATTTTACATGAGGCATCCATGGAAGGATCAATTGTTTCCCTCCTCGCACAAGAAAAATGTTGAGGGAAGTGATAATAGTCTCTACTACCTCATTCGGAAGTTTCTAGGTACTGATACTATATATTCTGATGTCGAAGAGAACTATCTTGCACTCATCTTTCTGGTGAAAAAGCTAAGGAATTACTTGAAGCTCCATGATGTCCATCTGGTCTCTCGTATTGATCCACTCAAGTAAATACTTGTCCACCCTATGTTGATAGGATTAGGAGATCAATTGGTGGTTATTCTGTAGTAATATGAAATTTAGTTCATATCATAGAAATCAGTGAAAGGGAAATCCCTAGATGAATTATTTGAAACACAATCTATCCCAAAAAATACACTAGAAGACACCGAGCTCCTGGATGAAGAGGTATTCTATTCCCATGACACTTCTCTAGACATTGAAGATGTACATTGATGGTGCATCTCATAGACCTATTGGTATAAGGACGGAAAATGAAAATCTCAATTGGGTTGGTCTAGGGATTGTTTTTTTATCCCCAGAAAAATTATTTTTTTCCCTACTCTTTCTCACCATCTAAAGGTTGTACAGACAATGAGTAAGAATACCAAGCCCTCGTCATTAGATTGTAACAACCCCTATAATTTCCCATAACCTACCTGAATATAAAAGTGGACTCATAATTGGTGATAAAGTAGATCGATAGTGAATATTCAATCAAAAAGGAAGAAATGACCCCCCCCCCCCCACTGGTTATGGAAGGAGATTGATGACATATTTCCCTTTTAAGAACACATAGCATCATGTTTCCCAATCAAACAATTCTCAAACTGAAACACTGGCTAAGACAGCCACTATCCTAGTTGACCCAGATCAATTAGAAGCAATATTTTGTATCACACATCCAAGAATGATCTCATCAATCATCGTATGTGATATAAAAGAAATCAAACAGATAAGAATAACCCCATATCATGATGAACCAATGACCACTCTTGGATGGATGGAGCCCATAACTAGTTATCTCCCGAATGAGATTCTCCCATCAGATATTATCAGAAGGGAGAAGATTCGATGTCGGGCAAAAAACTTCACTCTATAGGATAGTCTAAATGAGCAAAAAGTCCACTACAAACATGGATTTGAAGAAATCCTAATTAGGTGTATAGAAAAATGATAAATTTATACCATCATAGAAGAAGTCATGTAGGATTATGAAGTGCCGATCAATCTGGAACCAGGCTCTCCCACAAAATTAAGAGGTTGGGATATTACCAGAAAACCATGATACAGGATTATGAGTAATTCACCAAGAAATTTCATGTGTACCAGATTCATGAAAACTCCTTCCATACACCCCTGAAATTTCTACTTACATCTAAATATTTCTTTCCATTTCCCATTTGGGGAATGGATGGTGTGGGTCTATATCCCTTAGCCACATCAAAGTTGTTTAAGTAAATCCTAAATGCTACTGACTTCTTTTCCAAATGGGATGAGCCAATACCCCTAAAGGAAGTTGGGATGAAGAATATCATAAACTTCTTGAAGTCCCATATCATCACCAGGTTTGGAGTCCCTCACACAATATTGATAGACAATAATACCGATTTCTATTTCATGGAGTTGAAGAAGCTATACTAGGAGTATAATATCGAGTCCAATCACTCATCTCACTATCATGTGGCAACAATTTGAAAGATAGAGACCCTAAATAATACTTTATCAAATATACTCTAGAATAGAGTGAACATGGATAATAATTATTGGCTATATAGACTACTCCATGCTTTATGGTCCTACTATACCACCACATGTACCACCACATAGAAAATTCCATACTCATTAGTGTACGGGATAGAGGTAGTATTACCCATATAAGTATAGCTTCCTTCACTCTATATAGAAATTTGTTGGCAGCTCTAAGATGATGTACAATTGAAAAAGAGGATGGATGAATTGGAATGACTAGATGAGAACATATTACACACATTGCACAACTTTGAGGTCCATTAGAATCATATAGCACAAGACTTTAATAAAAAGGTTCACCTTTGTTCATTCCTCCAAGAGAACTAGTGCTATCTCTCAGAACCCCAATGGTACTAGGAAATAAGCCCCTAAAATTGGAACCCAAGTGGAAAAGACCTTATGTATTACATAATTTTTATCATAACGAATTCTATTCTCTAGACACCATGGATGGGGAGCACGTCACACCACCCACTAATGTGAGATTTCTCAATAAATACTTTGCATAAGCTTTCATCAGCATGGGAATACACATAAGAGTAAGCCCCATCATTCATCTTGAGTACATGAAATTAAACTCTACAATTTTTTCCTAACCACATGATGTTAAACTTTATAGAGTTCATCTTGACCATATCATGATAAACTTTATGGATTTAATCCTAGCCGCATGATGTTAAACTGCATGGCTTATTAAGAATTACCTATAGATTGATTCTTATTTTCATAGGATATATAGTGACATATGAATCTATATTATTGGGCCCTACCATATGATTAATTTCCTTTCATGTTGAAGGATCAAATGTCCTCACTGCATGATGTAAAACTGCACAGATTTTCAAAATCTATTTTCCTTCACATCAGGTGATCTATGACCTTACCACATGACGTAAAACTACATGGATCCACAATATTCATTCACGTAGAGTCACCTACATCCTTAGGACATGAAGAAAAAATACACCGGAACACATCCTTACTGGATAATGTTAAACTGCATGGGTATCCTAGAACTATGTATTGATTGATTCTCATTTCAATTGAGGTATGTAGGGATACCTCGATCTTGTATCATGGTCCATCCACCACATGATACAAAATTCACCTAGCCTTATCTTAAATGCCTCTTAAGGGTGAGAGTACCTATTTTTTACTTATTTATCACACTAATAATTTTTCATGGGGGCTTAGGGGTTTCATTAAGGGTTTCTCTATGCAAACAAGGCATAACAGCTTTCAACAAGCCCATATCGGCCCTTAATGAGAGACTGTAAAAGGAATACCATGCGTCCTCATTACATGACATTAAACTACATAGTAATAACCTTACCATATGATGTTAAAATGAACGGTTCTTTAAGAACTATATTTTTATTGATTCTCATTTTCATTTATGAGAGACGTAGTGATGCCCAAACATCCATCCTTGGGCCCAGCCGCAACATCACCGATTTTCCACATCAGTTCATCTTCATCCTTGCCACATGATGTTAAAAGGAATGGATCCTTCATTAATTATGTTTGGATTTATTACTATACTTATAGTATACATAGGGATTCCTAGATCTCTAATACTAGTCCCAGCTACAAAAAATAAATGAAAACAACTCCCACCTCTCTATATAGGCCAGAATGGAGAAGATAGATTTTCTCATTCAAGAACTATGAGTGACTTTATTCCTATCCTCATAGGATACATAGCGAAATCTGGATTTCCAACACCAAGCCTAGTCACAAAAAAATGAATAAAAATAGTCCTCTCTCTTTGCATATGGGTTAGGCCTATGCAAGGAATGATCTTTAAGAACTATGTGTAGCTCGATTCCCATCACCATGAGATACACAGTGATGCCCAGAATTTCACCCAATGGCCCAACTGTAATATTTCCATCCACTCATGTCAGTTCCTACATCCATACCACATGATGATAAACTTCATGGGAGTACATCCTTTCTGTCTGATATTAAACTGTAAGGAAAATGTCTTGGTCACGTGACCTTAAAACTAAATGACAAATACATCCTTATCGCACGACTATAAACCACATAGAAAATTCCCTTACCAAGAGATGTTAAACTGCATAGAAAACATCCCCACTACATGATGATAAACTATTTAGGACATAACCCATGATCATCCCTTATAAAAGGATCACAAGAACCTTACCCTGGTCAACCAGAGTATAGGTTTCTTCTTCAATCTTTTAATAGAACCTCAATCCATATACCAAACTTCATGTATTAAGAGTCTTAGGTCACCATCAACCTTCTATGTCCTTTGTAGAGGATATTAGGCTTGAAGGGACAATTTTCCTAACTAAGAATGCATGTTTATGGCACCTTCATATGCACCTATGGTCATCAACCAAATGTGTCACTCTGTAAAAATGACATTCAAATCCTTGTGAGCCCTGACATCACTGTGGCATAACTCAACACCTCAGGGTTTCTGAACTACTCCTGGTATGAATTTCCCATATCATTAGTCATGACCTAAGAAACTCAAACCATGATTTTGAACATTTTCATCCCATTCTCAGAAATATTTTGGAGTGATCTTGAACCTAGTTATCCTAATTAGGATCTTGTGTAACATCTCCTGTATTAGGTCCATGTGAGTCATGATCTTAAACTGCCTAAACTTTGGTAAAGTCTATAAGACCTTAAAATTTAGACTAAAATGGTCCAAATTGAAAGACCTTACACTATGAATGAAATAGACACAAAACATTTCAGGTTGAAAACCTGCAAAGGGAAACCTGAGAAAAATTCAAGTCTCATCATGTTAAACTCTTCATCCTTAGATCTTAGGAAAAATCAGGGTGCAAACATATATGGAATAAAGCTCATAGGGACTAATTTTATCCCTAGTAAAAGAAAAGCTATTTTCTATAGACCACCTAGTCTAGAAAAAAGTTAGAGTAATGATTTTTCACATATCCTCACTATGAGAATATGTTCACTAGCCAGTGGAACAACCATTAAGGTGTTAAAAAACCTTCTTGAATATTACAATTTCTTTAAATCTCACATAATGATTTGGGTTCCTTAGATCACCATAAACCTTTCATGTCCCATGTAAAAGGCATTTGGATTCAAGAGAACCTTTACATGACTATTCATGCATGCCCATGGCTCTTGTATATGTGTAGAGACCCGAAGCTTGACGTACATTGACATTACATTACATTTGCAGAATACTTAGTACATAACAAAAACACACACACAAGGATCGTAATAGTTTAGTGTCTTTGGAAACTCGGAATATAATCTTCTAATCCTGGTGAAGGATCTTCAATATCTCCCATAAAGATCTTCCTTTTTTTATACCTAAAACCTTTCTTTATATCCTGGGGAAAAGAAAACATAAAAGGGTGATCTCAAATGCTCAGTAAGGGTAAACAAAAGAAATATCAATCACATCATATACATAAGCACATAATTTTTAGAAATCTTAACCTACAAAAGAGATCATAATTTCATAACATGGGATAAATCATGGCAGTGAAATGTAATCACAATAATCATAACTTAAAACATGAAACTTTGTGGCATACACAAATAATCATAGAGAATCATTTCTTGTTAGTCAAGACTCATTGCCAAGACTATCTTAGTGGACAAAGTCCCTTTCTGAACCGAGTCACCCTCGTTTCAGTCCTGTTTCACTGAACCGGTATAACCTACCATTCCAGCCATGTCTATCTAATGAGATATAAAATATTTACCCAATGCATTGTAGGGAGATATATGTCCCACCCATCTCATAATGATACCTTTCTTATGTGTGCCACAAAATCATAAACCATACATCATAGCATAACCCATGTAATAAAAATGGGAATCTTAAACATCATGACATCATAAAACAATTCATATAAGATAAAGGAATTCATAAAAATAATTACATCACAACATATTCAAATCAATGTAATAATAGAGATAGAAACAGAACCCTTTATTATCTTAGATGGAAAATAATTTTGATAAAACACTTGAACTCCATTCTTGAGGAAAATATCCTTTCTTCTTCAAAAACACTTTTCCTTTCATAACATGTCATACAATTCTAAACTAAAAGAAGTATATTAAAAATAAACTTCAAAACTTGTAAAGGAAGCTTCTTGGAAATAATGTTTTAAAAATCCATTCATGTCGTATAAGTTAAAAGAACATTCTTCTCGTACTTTTGTCGGAAAAGTCAAAAAATACCTTGTACGAAAAATGACAAAAGATTCCTTTCATATATTTTACTAAAAACTCACCGAAGGGTAAAATTTGATATAAAATATTATAGAAGGATATAAATATTAAATATTGGGGAAAAATTTATGTGTATGATAAAATACACCCCAGTAAATACTAAAGTATAAACAAACTCGGATAAAAATGAGATTGTGATATTTCCCTTACCTTAGGTCTGATATGCATTGTACGTGTCCGAACCTCCTGTATAATGATTTAAATAATGTTATTGACTTATTCCAGAATCATATTAATTGTTATGATATCATATATGGTTCACTTATGACTTTATATTACCCGTTCTTTTGTAAATTCCATGTTAAAGAGCGTTTTGGGTAAAATTGTTTCATTTGTCGTCCGTGTTTTGACTTGTAATTATTCATATGATTACTTAGATCATGATTACTTAATTCCATAATATAAAACATGATTTATATATATATATATATATATTCATAATATACATATATATATATAATAAATCAATAAATGGAAAGAAATATACCGTTCATGGAGACGGTAGGCCGTACGTACGCATGAACGTTGTTTTCGTTTCCTTATTGAGTTGAACGGAATTAAGTAGATGAAATACATATATATACACATAAATACAGTATCATTATTATGTCATATATTTCATGATTACTTATTATATATACTTTATAATCATTCATGAATGGTTAAAGTGGAGAATGAATCTCATCGCGTCGTGGAGACGGTAGTCCGTACGTACGCACGAGTGATGATATCGTTCTCATGATCGTGGGACTGTATTGGAGTGTATGTATACTATTTCAGAATCAATATCACTTTAAAATAAAAATATATAGTTATTATTTACACCATTATACCCATCCAAGTAAGGTGGTGGTGGAAAATAGATTTCACCACGGCGTGCAGACGGTATTCCGTACGTACGCACGCGTGGTGATTTCCTTTTTCCGTAGGATGGATAGAAGGTTAATTAGAGTTTTTTCATATTTATAATAACATATAAGTATATAAGAAATACTTATGTTATTACTTTATCATGAAACAACTAAAGAAGAAGAAGTTGAAGAAGAAAGAAATTGAAAAAGATCAGTAATGGATATTACCTCTTTTTGACGCGCCTTCTCTTAACCTCCACTTAAAGAACTAAGGATGGTCTTTGAAGAAGACCAGGACCTCTAGGATGATACTATGAAAGTTGAGGAGAGATTTTGTTAGGGGTATTCTGATCTTTAATGCTCAAATTGGTGTGAGGAGGAGAGGGAGGAGGTGCCCTTTTATAAGGGAGGAGAGGGGCACCTTAGGAAAATCTCAAAATATTATTTTATATTAAGGCCAAATTCGGTTTATAATGGTTCCAAAGGGTCTTATTTCGAAGATAAAGTGGGGATGGGTCTAAATCCTCTCATCCAATAGGATTTAGATAAGTTTAGGTTATTATTTTAACCTTATCAATTAGATTTAACTCTAAGTTAAATAATTTAACTTTTACCGTGTCTTTTTGTTTTCTTATACTATATGGTTAATAAACTTACCATAAAAAGACAAAAGAACCCCAGGTTGTTTATTATTAATATATCTATTCTTATCTAAGTAATTTGGCCGAACCTTATATTTTTAGGAATTAAATAACAATTAATAATATAATATTTGTTTTAAAAACTAATTTATGTCAATTTTGACACTATTTGGTACATGATTTTTATGAAATTCATAACATAATGATAAGTTCAAACCAAGTTTCTTATATCAACAATAACATGTTATATTAACCTATAAAATTAATTTAAGTCATAAAAAGTCTCAAATTACATTTATTTGTGCATCTATAACATCAATTATGTCAATATTTCATTAATAAGACAATTACTGCATCATCTTTGTGTCATAATAAATGATAATTATTTAATCCCTAAAAATTCTAAATAAATTCCTATGATGTATATAATTGTATTATATTTCTGGATACTATTCATGTTCGAAGTTTCATGAAGTTTATCACTAGATTAAAATTATTATACTTATAAGATTTAAGAAAGTGACATGTTGTCACATTCTTTGGTTTTAATAATAATTAAATTATTTTCATTGAAAAAATTTAATTAAATGAATTTAATCTGACCCTTAGGTGATATGGGTCGACTTTAAGTCATCCAATAGGATTTTGAAATTTTTTAGGGTAATTTTAAAATATTATATTTACCCTTAATTACCCGATTTACCTTTAACTATGGTAAATAAAATTTACCGTAGTTACTATTCATAATTCCCAAAAATAAAAAGTATCTTATTAACATAATTTGGATCCACTAATTCCAAATATGGAATCCATTTTTCCAAATTCAATACACAAAAGTTGCAGAAATTAAATTAAAATTAATCCCGTTGTCGAAAGAAAACGGTGTTTTTTTTAAAACATTGCAAAAGATTGAATTGATTTAACCTACGAATTCAAGGTAAAATCAATGCTAATGACATAAATTATATTAAATGGTAAAAATATATTCTATTTATACTTTAAAACTATTCAATATTATAATTTAGCCACATAAGATATTACGATGAAAAAAGTTGTTTTTAATTAAAATATAGCATGTTTTTACTATTCATTAAAATATGAATGTTATCGGAAAAATATCAAAACTTTATCTAATGTAAATTTTTATATCCTGATTCAAAAGAAGAATTTTATTTTGTCAAATTGAACATATAAACATGTCAAAAACTATATTTAAAGTGGGTGCGCCATCAAAAGGCGGCAAAACTTCATTTTTTGAAAAATACTTATTTTACCCAAAAAAATTATTTTGTTCTTATACCATGTTCTAGAAAATGTGTAAGATGAATAATAATGTTATAAAATTCAAAATTTAGTTAATAATATTCATAATGGCTAGTTCATGACAATATTATAATAATATATTGTTGTTTATTAAAACCCGGTATTGCGTACAACACACGCTATCGAGGAAGGTCGTGATTGCGTGTAATGCAAGCCAAGTCAGGGTTGCATGTTGTGAAAGAATCCTTTGTTTTTTCGTATAACAGAATCCAACCATATTTCATTTATACATTGAATATATATATATATATACTCAATGTTGGGTAAAATAACTATTATCAAAATTGTGTGTAACACGATCCAAGAATAGTGTTGTGTATACTGCAAGCTAATACGGTGTTGCGTATAGCGCAAGGTAATCTTGGTGTAGAATACAACACAAGAAATTAATGAAATTAAAAGAATATTTTTCATAAAATCTCGGGGTGTTACAATATGCGCATATGGATGTCAACCAAATATGTCACTCTGAAAAAAGTACATTCCAATAAATGTGAGTCCTAACATCATCGCAATAGCACTCAACAACTCGGGGTGTTTTAACTACTCCCAATATTACTAGCTCATATCATCATACCAATCTGAATACTTTGGACCATGAATTATAATTCCCATACTAAACTATCCGAGTAGATTCAACATCCTCATCACTTTATCATTGTGTTTTATACCATTTCTCAGGGCCGGAATGTTGCACTCCATTATCAAACCTTTGATGGCCTAAACCTCATGATTCGAAACCACATGACATAAATCTTAAGCTTTACATTAAGAGATAAATTACCCTAAGGTGTCAGAACCCTTCCCATATAGCTTTCTTTTCATACCCAACTTCATCATCTAGACATTTGAGACTTTTTAAATATTTTATATCCCTCAGAAAGAAATGGTTATAATATTTTCATAGACAATATACTGACTCATAAGGGTCCTAACCTACCAACTAAAGGCATCCCTTCCTTGTTAGAAAGGATCTTTATTCCCCATGAACCTTGGAAACACTTCGGTAGAACTCAGTAACTTAGTGTGTTATGGGTCATTCCTGACATTCTGCTCCATCCCATATCTACATACTCAAGATTTTGGGTTATGATTTACATCATCCATACTCCAACTATCTAGGTGGACCTAGCATCCCTAGTATTGAAACCTCATCCAATATTACCTCTATAAACCTTCCATAGCCCCTAGAAAAGATACTCAGCTTCAAGGGACCCTTTCCTTGACTATGCATGCATGCTTATGGCTCCTTCATATGTTCTTATGCTCATCAATAAAATGCATCACTCTCGAAAAAGGTTTTTCATATTCTCACGAGCCTCAGCAACACTACTCTATAACCCATCACCTCAAAGTGTTTTAAGTCATTCCTAGAATGTTCTCACCATATTCAATGATCATATATAAGGTCCAAGCTAAAATTACTTAAAGTAAAGTGATAAAATATCTTAGATAAAATACCTTAAACTAATGTGATATAAGGTCAGAGCTAAAACACTTTAAACTAAATTGATAAAAGGTATGAGCTAAAATACCATAAAAAAGTGATACAAGGTCCTAGATAAAATAATTTAAACTAAAGTGATAGAATATTCGAGATAAAATAATTTATACTAAAGTGATAAAAGGTATGATCTAAAATACCTTAAACTAAATTGACAGAAGTTCCGAGAAAAAATTCCTTAAACAAAATTGATAGACGGTCTGAGATAAAAAACATTAAACTAGATAAATAGAAGGTCCAAGCTAAAAGACCCTAAACTAAAGTGATATAAGGTACAAGCTAAAAGACCCTAAACTAAAATGATAACAGGTCTAATCTAAAATACCCTAAAATAAAGAGATATATAGTCCAAGATAAAATAACTTAAACTAAAGGTATATAAGGTCCTAGATAAAAGACCCTAAACTAAATCCTGTGGCAATTATTTATCTTATGAAATTTTGTAAGGTGCACTACACAGACCTATCATGATCGATCTACTCTATCCATGTTTATAACCTTCGATTAAATAAAAATAAATCTCCTTAAAGATTTTTATTCAACCTGATTATCCTTATGTAAATCAAGTGATTTCAAGATAGCTGGAACAAATTATCAATAGAGAATCTTCTGTTTGTGAAATTTCATGAGCATCTCTTAGAGGGAATCGGTTAGAATTTCAACAATCAATTCCAAGAATTTTTTTTATTTAAATATAAATAAAGGTATGGGTATCATTGGAAATTTATAAAATGTCATAGCAATGATATATCATGCACATCATGAAGAAAAGAAAACTTAATAGTAGTATTGAAAGTTCAGAAAATTAATCCACTCACTGTAAGAAATGGAGGGAGGAAAAAACACATTTGGATTCTCTTAAAGGTATCATAAAAAACTTAGTGTAGTAAAAAAGTAGAATCATGATAATAGTCAGTCTGTTGCATTGGAAAGATCAGCAAGAGTCTAATGAGAAGCGTCAATTGAACATTGGATCATCATCTTCACTACTTATTACACTTCTTCCATAGGATGGAGATATTAGACCCGAGTAGTTATCTCTTCAACCCTCTTATGAGTAGTGGAAAATGAGGATGATGATGTTGAAAGTTCAAACCTCATTCAAGAAATCCTCTCCTCACATCTCCATTTCTACACAGTCTAAGAATCTATATGATCTTGACATTTAGATAACAAATGAAGACCCTGATCTAATGCCTCCACCTCCTCCCTTATCTTCTTAGAAAGGGGAGCCTCATTTACAATATCATAGAAATCTATTTCATTCATGGACAGATATTTTTGGGTTAAGATAATTTACTGCAAAATTTCAAACAAAGGCTATCGGTTCAAACCAACTACCCCAAGTCATGAAATAACTGGTGAAGGCATCCCCCTTGTTCATAGAATACTTCCAATGGGGTATCAGTGATCAAGGCATAAATTTTTTCCCAGATCATCCTAAGTTGGGTCTAATCCGATACGACCAATGAGGTGGGATCGACATGAGAGTAAAAAACCAGTTAGACCAATGTAAAAATATGAGAAGAACCCCCATATTCCATTATATCAATAGGCGTATCATCTATAGATTTTTTTGAAGATTAAATTCCTCAATATAATCTATTTCACCATCAAAGTAGTCATCACTCAAAAAAGGTTAATTTCTCGATATTTGTTGGGAAAAAATCCCTCAAGGTAACATTGAAGCATTTTTTGGTTGATTATGTTTGTTGACAAAGAGGTTTGCCTTGGTCAGTTGTGGTGTTATATAGATATTTTTGACAACCAATGTTTACAAAGAACCATGAAAAAGGAGTGTAAAATATGGAGGCAGTACGAAAAATAATAGATACAATGTGGAACCTTTTTCTAGTGTTTGCCAAATTTTTGGGCCACAAAATCAGAAAATGGAGAATTGTGTTTTTGGAAAAGGAAGTTGCGCGCAATATTGAAGGTGGTTTAGAATCTTTTGCGCAAGGCATGTTTCCGGGGAATAATGTTCAAAAATGGAAAACGCGTGAAGTGCATGAAAGATTTGGAAATGTGCATGAAAGATTTGGAAATGTGCATGAAAGATGAGGTTGTGCGAAAGAAACTTGCGCACCCAATACGACGTTAAATTATGTTTTGCGTGCACAGAGGGGATCCTTCACGACACATATAATCTTCCACATAGGGGTTGGTGACGCCTATAAATAATAGGTGACCCCCCCCCCCCATTCGAAGTATCTCATGAATTTTAAGAAATCTGAACTCTAAATTGTGTAATAATTCCATGTAAAAAGAGTTGCGTGAAGGAATTGGAGTTGTGCTGAAGCTAAGTAATTTTTGTGTAATATTATAGTTGCGCATAAGATTGATGTTGTGGGAAAAAAATTTGTGAAAAAATTTAAATCTTACGCGCAAGGAATTAAAGTTTCATGCAAGACATAGTAAGTGGTGTGCAAAATATTTGAGGCTTCCCAGTAATACTGCAGTAAAGTTATATTCCGCAGTGGATGAAAGTGGGAAATCAATAGAGAATCTATATTCAGTGGAGGATAAATTCATTAGAGATAATTAAGTGTCCTACAAGTCTATAAACTATGAGTGGATCTTCTAAAGAAGTAGTGAGAACATTTCAGTTGAGAGAGAAGTGATCTTGCAAAATTGTGTTTGGTTGTAAACCAGTAGGGATAGTGAGTCTTCTCTAAACATTGTAAACATCGGTGATCATTTAGTGGATTTGGTACATCGGTACATCGTCTTTGTATACTCTTTAGACGTATCCTAGTGATGTTGAACCAAGTAAAATCAATGTGTCTAGTGCATGCTTTAATTTTTGTTCATACCTTACTACAGGAAAGAGAGAGAAGAGAGTTTTGTTTAACGATGAAACAAGATCAAAAAGTGGAATTTGTTTTAATCTATAATACCTTGATTCAGCCCCCCCCCCCCTCCTGGGATTTGACCTAGTGGACCTGGAAATGTTTCTCCCTGACCATCAATCAATTTCATCGTTAACTCTAACAAAGGGGTTGGCAAGGAAAAAGGAATACCAACATGACAGACCAACTAGCCTATCACACCATCCAAATAAGCTGCTACCAAGGACTAAGTATAATCTTGGGTAAGGAATGAAGGGTTATCAACAGGAAGAGTAATGATATCATCCTCTAAATCATCATGCACCAACATCATCCAAAATTGACGAATCACCCTAGGATGTCATTCTCCTCATACGCTAGCTAGTGGAAGTGGGGAGAATCTTTGGATGCAACCAAACTAACGAGAACATTAATATGGTTTATAAGGATCGCATTTAATTAGCTCATCCACCCTAGCTATGGGAAACCCATCTCAAAGGTAGATCATGTAGGATCATTCATTAATGGAACTGTTGCCATTGTCAATAATCAGATCACCAGGTGCATGGTAAGGGGTAAATTCAAATCTATCAAATTGGTGCAAAATGATAGTAACCTCGTTAGGATTCAGGTACATGGGTCCAATCCTAGATAGGATCAGCAATCGGGGATGTAATGAGTCCTTAGGGATCCTAGTAGTGTTGTAATATTCATAATAGTGGAAATTATCCCCTATCTGGGTGAATAAAAACTAAAAGGGTCCACTAATCCTATAAGGTGTGCTACCCTATTGGATATGACCCAGGATCTGGTAAATTTGTGCAAGTACTGGTACCTCTAGATTGAATTTTTTCCCTTCACCAGTCGTGCTACCATAACAAGTGTACTTGCACGAATTCCAAAAAATGTATCCTCATCTCTAAACAACCACACATTCAAGGACATGGCTATAAAAATTGAAAAACTTATGCTCAGATAGATATATTTGTTCACACAATATCCCCATATGGTAAAATCTTTGTCCTCTAAGATGGTCCAATATGAGCTGTCACTTTCATGGACTTGTTGGGAAGGGCATCGATGAGGGCGAATAGTAGTTGGTATAACTCCGATGATACATAGGAAAATATTGATCTAATCCTTGAAAGAAATAAACTAGTGCATTGTCAACTCTTTCTTCGATTTATCATTCATAATAATAATCATGTATCTCACCAATGTTGTAGTGTATGAAGGATCATCCCAAACATGTGCGTTTAGGAGGAATTCATCATACATTTCTCCAAGGGGTGGAATCCTACCCAACTGATAGATGTATCATAGGCTAATGACCACTTCCCCATGGGAAAAATGAAATGTGTTGGTGCCAGAACACCAACAGCGAATCATCTATCGAAGGAGGTTTGGCTGGCGATAGATAGTAAATTGGAAGATCCGCGTGGCCTCATAAAGGTGAACCTTCTATAAATCATTAGCGAACTCAAAACAGCTTTTCTGAAACCAGAAGGTCAACACCCACTCATCAGAGAAATTATCTTTGGGATATAGATCCCATTTTGAGTACCATACACTATGGATATTATACAAAGAAGGGGTAAGCATACTCTAATAGCAATCATCAATAGGTTTTTGGGTGAAATCGTGGTTTTTCAGCCCTAGAGGAGAGTTGTAAAATAGATAAGAAAAACATTGGGATCACGATGTAACCAACCGATCATCCTCGGTAAGTGTTTTCTGAAAGTAGTCAAAATAATCAGACACCCAACAGGATGGAAGATTAAAATATGAAGGAGGAATGGTAGCATCATCCGGAAAAACAAACCTTCACAAACAAAGTCGATGGGATATGGGATAATTATAGAGCTCATATAAAAGTAACCTCTTCAGGGTTTCTTTATCAATACACAAACAATATCAAGGATCAACATTGATATTCCTAAAAATCATGGCCCTTTGATTGGCGGTATTTAGGGAACCTTATCGAGATGTAGAATACATCTAAATATAAGTAAGTGGAACATGTTAGACAAAAAGAATATAAAATCTTGTCATAAATAAAGGCATGAAAGTTCCAGCATCATCATGCACATCAAATGAATCAAAAATTCATTTGTGAATCACATAAATAGATTTCAAATCTCCTAATATCTAAAGGACTCGTGAGTCACATAACCCCCATAGGGAATCACACAATCGAATGATCCCTTTGGATACCCGTGATCATGTGACCTAGATGTGGTCATGCGAATCAGTCAAATTGAATGATCGAGCCAGAAAACCCTGTGAAACCCTTAAGACAATCGCAGTACCTCATGGTCGAAGTTCAAAAATAATTACTGAAGTATGGTTGGTATTCATACCAAACAATAACCTAGTGAGAAAATTGTCTTGTTGGACAGATCTTATAATGAGTGCTCAGAATGGGGTCTCATGATCAAGACTCACAAAATGGTCTCACGGTAGGAATATGTGATAAAGGCAGGGTGAGAGAGATCTGGATAAATGGTAGCTAATGAATAAAGCTTCCCTCCATCCCTCTATATATACGTATTTTTATGGAATACTAAGAATATATTGATAGACCAAATTTCACCCAAGACATCAATTCATTACATCACTAAAGACTCTGGTGAGAATTTACTTTCCTCAGAACGGAGCCCTTATCCCCATGGACGCCGCTCCTAGGGGGGATTTGTTGAAGCCCACAAAATGAGAATATAAAATTTCTCAAAAAAATAAATATCTGAATATGGTTCTTATTTCCCCTACAAAATCAAAGTAAGAATAAGATGGCTGATACTTGCGGATTGTGTGAACCTTCAAGGGACTCACGATCATGTGACCATTATAAGGTCACGTAAAAACTCCACAAACAATTAATTACCTATAGTAGATACCTTGGAGACCCTTTCAATGAGACCCACTACATTTGTGAAGGCACTCCAGAAAACCATTATCCATGTGGTGGAAACTGAATGAGCTCCCCTAGGCTACATGGATTGTTAGTAGCAAGCACCTGGAAATCCAACCGAAAAATCATTTGAAAATTGGAGGAAATATTCCCAATAGTGGAGACCCCTAGAGGTAAAATTATTCATGTAAATCATCACCATTAAGAAGGGTAATTATGCTTATAAATATCCAATCAAACTTTCAATACCCCATATCCTTTGTAAAATAAAACAAAGGAGATAAAAGGAGAGGAGGTGGGAGCTACTCACAGTCGCTAAAAGACATGCAACATGCCCCTAGCGATCTATAAGACTTCACGAGTCCCTGGATATTTATTTGCCTCATCTCGCGAAGTCCCCTTTGGCTTGTTAGTATCATCACAGGTAAATCATCAGGTATGTACAAGTGACCATGCACTTACCTTCATCTCCCTAAGGACAGATAGATGGATTTGTCCACAAAATGCTCAGGCACCCCCATATGGTTCTTTTTGAACATGCGACACATCTTCGAAAAAGAGTTTAATTTTCCATGACATTTCAAGGTAAATCTTGCATGAATCCCAACATTTTTCACATAAAACACAGGGAATAAAATAGGGATAAGTCATAAGCCTCTCATTTTCGTAAAACCCATCTGACGCGCCACGTATGTCCATGATACGATTTCACAGTACTCCACAAAAATTCACCCTAGATCTTGAGAAGCCCTTTCAATAGGCACTTGGATCTCATGAAGGCCCTTGTACATGTCAATATAACAATGAAGAATTATTTTTACATGCCCTCATGATAAAAAAAGTCCTCATTAATTATAAATAATCCAATAAATGATTCTTTGATAGAGGGATTCACAGTCCCTCAAAATTAGGTGATCCCTCAAAAGAGGTCCACTAAAGAGACTCGCAAAGACGTGTGGCTCCAGATCCCTTTTTCGAGTCCTACCTAGATCTGTTCCAGATACGAATCACAAATCGGTGAACTAATAAGATGGATATTCATATAAATTCCTCACCACAGCATGAAAAAGGGCCGAATCTTGTCCTCTGGACTCTCTTGCACAAGGGCTAGAGTGGACTTCTTGGAGTGGCTAATTTTGCGATCGAAAATTCTTCTATCATGTAATATACTAGAAAAAAAGGGGTAATCATTTTCCATACACGAGGAACTTCATGTGATCATTCATAGATAATGATAATGACTAATGGAAAGATTTGTGAAGAACATATTACATGTCCTCCAAATCACATGATACTCAAAGAAACTAATAATAAAAAAACCTAATGCCTTCACAATACATGGGATAAAACCTAGATTAAAAGTGGAATACTTAAGTGAAAAACATGCTCGCTGACCCTCATGAAAGTCATCCAAAGACATGAGATAGCACCATGACATGTCACCTAGATCTCATGATGCTCCTTCAGTATGCTATATAGGTTATACGAATCCATTCAGACGTGTTAGAGAAAGTAACATAGTCCCCTTGGGCATGACACTTTAATCTTGTGAATCCCTCCGGTTCTATCACCTAAGATTTGAGACATCATTAAGATGTGTTTTATAACTCATATAACGGCACTCAATCTTGTTAGCCAAGTTTCATGGTTTCATCTAGGCATGTCAACTAATCTCTCACAACACCCTTTAGAAAGGTAATCTAAGACTCGCAACACCCTCCATATGTGTTGGGATAACTCTTTTGAATGACACCATGGCATGCCATCTGGATCATGCGACACCCCCTAGGCAAGACTTCCAGGTCATGTAATGGCTTCTAGAACAAAAAATCTGGATCATGCAATGTCCTATGGACAAGTCAACTAGGTCATGTGATACCCTCCAAACAAGCAGGCCAGGCCACCAGGTCATCCCAGTACTTGATAAAATTTTATGTCCTCAGTGTGTAAGCTCCAATCAATAGTGCATCATAGGACTTGATAACATTTTATGTCCTTGGTCTGTATGCCCCAATCAATTGGGAAACATCAGAGTGTAACCCCTGACCAAAATGGAAACCTCGTAGTGTAATCCCTAAACAAAAAGGAAAACATAGAGAGTAAGAATATAGTAATAAGGAAACCTTAGTGTGTAAGCCCCAATATAAAGAGAACCATGGAAAATCTGATTCCTAACATATTTTGCATATGTAGGCCACCTCTCCCTGAGGTTCGAGCTCCATATTGATCATCTAGGGTAGTCCCAACATCTAAGTCCCTTATTCAATGTAATGAAATATATTATTTTCTATCCCTTGTTTCTCATAACGAGCATGGATCACATGGGCTTAAGGAGTTTCAATGGTCATAACATTTTCACTATAAACCTCCACAATGATAAGGGCGACCTTGGTGTATAAGCCTCGATAAACGGAACTACGATGATTTTGATTCCTGTCATGACTAGGATATGTAGGATGTATCTTTGAGGCCCTAGTTTCATAATAAATCATCTTAGGGTAGTCCTATCATGTAATTCCCATGACATGATCAATGAAATTATCATTTTCCATCCATTTTTTCTCACACAGAGCATATCTCGCATGAGATTAGGGAGTTTCAATAATCATATCATCTATACCATGAGTCTCTATAATGATACGAGTGACCTCAATATATATAATCCCTGAAAAATGAACTATAGAAACTCCAATTCGCGCTATACTTGGGACACGTAGGACGTCCCTCTAGGACCTGAGCTTTAATACTTGGTGTCCCAAAGCACCTATTAAATTCCATTCCGCATGAGGTTAAAATGCATGGGTTTAATGAAATATGTGGGTTTTGATTCAGGAAATAACAATAGGACTCCTTATAATGGCTTGATCCCCTCCTTATAATATTAACCACCTCTTTACGTGGAACCACATTCCAAATCACTTGGTCATACGGCTTCAGCATATAAGTAGACTCCCATTACTGGAAAATGATGGATAACCTTGGACACAAAAAGATGGATTCACAAAAGAGATCATAATCTTTTTTCATATAAAAGAGAACTAACCTATAATCATTTTTTAGGGTAACCAGTCCCATATCAGGATTATGAATAGATTCACAAACATATTTTAATTTTATAAGAGAATTTCAGAATACGAAGAAGTTTCCCCCGAAAAGGGTGTGATGAGCCCGAAATACCATCTGCTCGACCAATGCGAGTCCCAAAGAGTCACTGGTCATGAAAATCTAGGTGACCTTTGACCTTTGGAAAGTAGTTACGTACCCATCTACGCATGAGGGAACTGTTGGGAGTTTCTAGGATTTATGGAATAAATGGAAAACCAGATGCAAGCGATTGAGAAAGGCCTTGAACCCCCCAACCAAACCATCGATCAAAATCCATTTCCTGAATTTAATCCTAATGAAACAAAGACATTACATTATTAATCTTTACAAACATACCCTACACTCTTTTTGGATATAAAGTGTCATTAATTTGAAATTTAGCTGGTATAATATTTTATTTAAAATATATGAGCTTCTCTATATCCAAATCTACTCCCAATAGTCACTTAGAAACTATATTTTTCTTCAAAATATCATTCTAATAATCTTAAAGTCCTTGTGTATAAAAAATAAAACTTATTTACTTCTAGTGGGAATATATAAAAAATAAACTATTACAACCATACCCAATATTTTATTTTTTTTGTGTAGAGAATTATTATGAAGATAATATTTTATTCTATAAAATATTCCACTGATGGATGGTGGGAACACTTCCCCTTATATTTTGGATAAAACCCTAATTTCTTGTATAAAACATTTTTATCCATATCTACTTTTCAAAGCAAACTATATAACTTGATAAAAATCATAACCATGGGTAGTTAATTAATCATATTGCATTACTAATAAAAAAAATATTTTTATAAATATATGTTATTTTATAACATAAAATAAGATAAAAACACACAACCTTTGTTATTGATCCATATAATATTTTAAGTATTCATTTTCATTAAACTATTTGATGTAGAAACTCTTGATCAATCATTTGAATGCATACTTCAAGATTTATCAATGATTTTTCATTTTTGAAATTCTATATATTTCAAATACTTGGAAAACATGACTTTGGCATCATACACTATTCAAAATCTATGAATTTATTTTTATAACATTATACATGATGTGTAAAATCCACCAGGTTTATTTTGAACCTTTATGTATTAGGATAAATTCCTCCTACGACGAATATACATTCCATAATAGAATTAATTACCCTCCTTCTTAACTCCTCCCTTATTTTTCAAAAAAAATTATTTATTAAAAGATACATTATTGGACTTATAAACTTATATTTTTTTTCTTTTGGTTTGATCTTTTCCCTATTCCATTATTAGTACACAAATTCAGGTTGTACCTCCAATGTCTTACTCAAATATCCTCAAGAAATGGAGGAAATTAAGTAAAATTTTATCAAAATCATTCATATTGTTAGACTTTTTACATTAATGATAATAAAATGAATTTCATATATAGAACAATACTTAAATGAAGAACCCAACCCTTCTACATCCTCAACATACCCAATCATATTGAGTGCATGAGTAGAAATTAAAGTTCATTAGGTCATTTTTTATATAATAAACTCCTTTAAATCATCAATTGGATATTTTTATACTTTACATAATCATCTAGATTCAATATTTAAATGACCTCAACAAATGTTTTCTCAAAAAAGGGTTTCTCTAACACATAGAATTTCTCTTCTTTCTTAAGAATGATTCCTAATTTTATAGGCCAATCCAAAAAAATTGTTCCATTAATCTTATCATTCTCAAGGATTGATTTCAAATTTATGTTTGATGATGGTGATTAAATTTATTTATAATATAATATTTTATCATATGATTGACATGTTTAAAATTCATTTAATACTGATTTTTATTAAATATTCTTCCACTAAAATGACAACCCCTTTTAAATTCCATCATAACAATTAGTTTACCAATATCTATATTTCAATGATTTTTTATTCCACTTCATTGTTCCTATCAACACCTAGATATTTAGGTAGGCCATTATTCAAATCATTTCAAATTTGAATCTAATATAATTTAGCGGATGACTAATTATCCTAATCCATCACAAAAATTCACTCGAAATTATTCATCTAGTATCCTATCTCATAGAGTTTTCTATCTATGTGTATCCTAAGGATCATAGTTGGGTTTGGTTACCTTATTTTTAAGTAAATAGATTTCTAATGTGCCTTAAACAAGATAAACCATGAGAACCCAAATTTAGTATAAACCTACCTAGTTATATTATTGAGGTCTTGACATGTGTTTTATTTTGAAGGAATCTAATACTTAGTATTTTTAAAAGGGCTTTTAAATATCACACCATATTATCTCTTGTATTTACTTTATATATATGAATGTTTCAAATGATTTATTTTAAAACCCTATTCCTTCCACCAAATCAATATTTTCATATCATGTTAATGTGAAACTCTTTACACAACCCATAACTTCAGTTACTAATTTAAATTAAAATACAACTTATATTTACACATATCTAAATGAATTCCATGTGTATGGTATATAAAACCCATTAATTTAAAAGAATAGAATTATATAAAACTAAATATATCCTAAATATAAATCATATTGTGATGGGTATCCAACCCACACTTTTATAGATAGAGAATAATCCCCTAGGTTAGTGATCAGTTCAATACAAAGTCACACTACCCATGGTTTAGTACTTAAGAAAGGCATTTATTCCATCATAATTGAAACACCTAATACATGTAAACTATAATTAAATTTTTAAAACAATATCAAAAGATAATACAAACCAAATTTTAGGTAGAATAAAACTAAATCATTAATCATGACTATCATGTAACACCTTGAATGCATGTATAATGATTTATAAAATTAATTTAACACTTTAAACTAAGGAATTAACCTATTTGTAGTATAAAAAAATTGTTTCCATGAATAAAATTGAAAATAATTTTTTTTTATAAATTTAGATATTTGATATAAATTCATGATCAATTCATCAATAAAGGAATAATAAATTTATTTTAATTTATACATTCATTATTTATATAAATATATAAATATAAACACATTATATTTATTTATAATATGAAATACTTCTGGTAATTCTTTGATAAATCAACATTTTCATGTTTCATCAATATAAATTTTATTAATTAATGGTACAGTCTTGTATAATTGAGTCTTTTTTTAATGTTTTATGGTAGTATTTTACTTAAGGAAGACTATGAAGTAGTATTGAAGATTTTCAAGTTTGAGGGTGAAAATCATGGTACAATATGACTTACATAATGTTGTGAAAGATTGTATAAGATTGAAATTAAATAATAAATGAAGCATTGCACCATTACTCATTCAATTTACACTATAAATAGAGGAGAAGGAGGAATCATGCTTACTTAAGGGACAAGTATTGTGATATGATTTTAAGTTAGTAGAATAATGTGTTTATTTACACCATAATAAAGAGGAAGATACAAGGGGTGATATTCACTATATTTCCATACTACATCTAGAACATCCCTTATAGTGTGAAATTTTCCAAATATGAGTTAATAATTCAAATATTGGCCAAATATATTGGAAGGATGTAGTATGTTTGGTGGATATTTGAATATAGAGTTGAAGAGATACAATGAACATGATGCAACCACACCCATTGTGTCATGATAAAAGAGGAAATACATATTAAAATGAAGAGTAAGTTATTCTAAATGGATGGAGGATGTCTAGAGGATATGAGAAAAAATCATAACTATTATAAATAGTCCATAATACAAGGTTTCTTAAAATAGAGAAGATAATTGGGTGAAATAATTATTATTTCTGAGTTTTCTTAAAAATCTATTTCAAATATTGATAATATTCCTTATGAATAAAATAGAATGTGGATCAAGTTTCAAGTAATTTGGAGTTTTATTGAGGAAATTATTATTTTTTTAGTATGTATTAGGGTACTATTGTGGGAACAATGACATATGGTAATGTTCTACCTCACCATTACATGGACTATTATTGAATAATCTTGTATATTTATATATCTTCATTGGCATATATTTCCTAAACAAAACTTGGGCCAATGACCCCCTATTTAAAGACCCAAAATTCTCATATATAAAAATTAAATCAATATTTGATACATCACATAAACACACTCTTTATGATAGTAAATGTATAGTGCCTTTGGAAACATGGACACATAAACAAATGGTCCATAAGTGAGCTACATAATCTATCACTGTATTATTCATAACTAGTACATCTTAGACATACTATACGTAATACTTTTAATCATAACATGGGGAAATGAAACATAAGAAAGGGTGAGATCAGATTATCATTAAGGGTAAAAAAGGGATATATCAGCATATCATAAGAATAAGGGTATGAGAACACAAGAATAACATTTTTAAATTATACCCTATATATCATTGATAATAATCTTGAGTCATGACATAAATCTTGGCAGTTCATAAGACATGAATCATAAATGAATCAAATAACATGATCCATGAGACCATAACATTGTAATAATACATTGATATGTGGAATACACATAAGCATAGAAAGTCATTTCCTTAGTAGTAAAGGCTCATTTTCAAAACTATAATAGTAGAATGGGTTCACTCCCTAAAATATCATATAATTCAAGGTTCAATCCCAATTATATCTTAGTGGATCAAGTCACTTAATGAACTAGATTTTATACCAATTACATCCCTATTTATCTCATGAGATTTCAATATTTACCCAATGCATTGGAGGGATAAATAGATCACACCCACCACATAATGAAAACCCTATATATATGTTCTATAAGATCATAAAATATTCATCAAATATGAACCTATTAAATGAAATGGGTTTGATAAAAATTTCATCATAACATAACCTATTTAAGATAAACATGTTTCATAATCATTCCATAATTTCATCAAAGTATAACCTGTAGAAAAATAAGAAGGTTTCATTATCATTTTATCACGGTATAAACCATATACGTGGAAAAAAAATCATAAAAAACATGTCATCATAAACATAAACCATTCAAATAAATAATAATAATAATGGTGTATTTAGATCATATCCCTAGTAAATAATAAGTAACATAAAAGTATTTCATTATAGATGGAATTTTTTTTTGAAAGATAATTCATAACATTTCTTGAGTAAAATAACCTTTCTTTGAATTTTTTTTTTTAAAACTAAAACTTTATAAAATATTTTTTAAATTATTTTCTTTGAAAATAATATTTTAAAAGTTTTAAAGGAATATTTGAAAAATAATTTGAAACATTTCTTGAGGAAAATATTCTTCCTAGTTTTAAAAAAAAACTTTTTTTTAAACATAACACATTTTAAAAATCATTTTATTTTAAAATAAATGATTCAGACCTATTATGGGGCATGGAAAAAAGAAAATTTCTAATTCTTCCTAGTGTGGTATAGTAGCTGACCAAGGTCATATGACTTGTGTAGATTCATAGTTTATCCACTTATTAATTCTAATTCACTTGAGAACTACTTATTTTTTAGTTTTTATTATTTTATGGAAAAAATAAAATTTGAAAGAATAAATGAAATTCTAAAATATACTAATATTAAATGAAAGACAGTGAAGAAATAACTTGGCCTTTAGGGTTTGATTTTATGGGTTCCATCATTTTTCTTATTTATTGATTAAATTTAGTTTGATAACACAATTATGAAATCTCACTGTTACATTACTATTCTTTTATTTATTGATTTTGAAACCTTGAATTCATAATAAAACTATATTCCAACTCCTATAATAATCAAAGTTGATGGAACACCTCAGTTGATAGTGTGGAATATTCTAGGACCCATCTCCATCATATTCCATTTTATCCCTTGAATGGTTCAACTCCATCATGTAAGGATTTTGTATTCAAAGTAATAATGGGAAATAAAGAAAATAAATTAATAGAAGTGTGTTTAAGTTACATGTCATGGTGGGAAATCACCACACTCATACACTTAACTCTTTATCACTATGAATATAAATAAAAGATATGAATTATAGCATAGAATTCATGAAACACCATTTACCTCACTCCAGCCAAGCCTTGGGTTAGACCCACTTTATCTAGGGTAATAGGTCCCGGTGGAAAGAAGAGAAGAAAGGAGAATGAAATAAAAAGAAGAAGAAAGATATATTTAGAAGAATAATAATGAAATAAAAATAGAAGTGTGCAGAAGAGAAGGACATAGATATAGAAAAAGAATAAAATAAAATAGAAGAGAATAAGAAGAACACATGATATAATATAATAAAAATAGAAGAAAAAGAAGAGGAATAAGGATAAAATAAGAAAAAAATAAATTAAAATATAAGAAGAGATAAGTAAATTAATAACATAGAATAAAAATATAGAAGGAGGGGAAGAAGAAGAAAATAATTCATGGGAAACACTTTTGTTAAAAAAGAAGAATGCATTAATTATCTTTATAAAAAGAAGTAATAAAATTCACTATTATAAAATGGCCCTCTACCCATATTTTTGGAAAGTCGTTGGTATAGGCCCTCCTATACCAACAGTTCTAGGAGATTCATGGGTATAGATTGTTTTCCAAGACCTATACCCATGATTTGGCCTAAAATGTAGGTATAGGGTTGTTTTTAGAGACCTATACCCATGTTTGTTGTAAAAATGTGGGTATAGGGTTGTTCTTTGAGGACTTATACCCATAGTTTTTAAAAACCATGGGTATAGCTTTCTCGAGTTATGGCTGGAAAAAAAATTGCGAGACACAAAACAAATTCTCAAGAATACCTATTACCACTATTTTCTACCTATAGCCATGATTTATATAAAAATATATAAGTGAATATATATTTATATACCAATACAGTAAATAGGGTAGTGGTAAGGTTACAGAAGAGTAAAGGGGTGGTCTAGGGATCGAATCCTATGACCACATATTTTGTCAAATTTATACCCACAGTTTTACAAACTGTGGGTATAGGTTAAAGACATGGTGGAGTGGACCTATACCGACGGTTTCCAAAACCATGGGTATAGATCAAGGCTATACTGACACCTCAGTTGCCCATGGTTCCTTTAAACCGTGGTTATATCCTATACCCATGGTTTCAAGGGATATACCCATGGTTTCAAACTGTTGGTATAGGGAAATTTTTCAGTAGTGATTACAAAATCATGAACTAAATAAAAAATGAAAACAAAATATAATATTGCACTATCTTGGTCGATGACCCCCCATCCTTAATGTCAACCCCCTACTTGTGGTTGATCATTTCTTCTTTTATAGGAAAAAAAATACATGATCCTCAGTCCTAAAATCATTTTGTTTCAATATTTGAATATTTGTATTTTTAATTCCCTATGAGACCCAGTGGTGTGAATTTTGAAACACCTGAATATCTTAGGTGCTTACATTATCTTTAATATGAATTACACCATGGTGTGGAGAGTGTGGCCGACTAGTACATCATTCTGCATGGGTTTTATAGTGCATGTATGATACACATGATATTAAAATTTATGATTCATACACATGATGTTTAAATTTATGATTCATTACAGATTTGTTAGCTCTTGGACTATTTTCAAGGGGAATGTTATTGTAATTTTAACTCCTGGACCATTAGTAAGTGGTGTCTCATGCATCGTACTTGGTACATTGGACTCACATGATTTATTCTTACATGATATTGTTGATGCTGATATTTTCTTCATATGAAAGGTCATGTAGATACTTTAGTGAGATGTTTGGTGATGAAAATATAATAATACTCATGTAATGGGTGTTTGGTGACCCTAGTAGGCTAGTACAGGAATATGATACCTTAAAATTGGAACCTCAGTGAGTTGGTTATAAAACATGGTGTATATTTACTTAATATAAATTAATATATAGGGTTACTTTCAATGATGATCATGGTTGGGTGATATTATTATTATATATATATATATATATATATATATATTGTACCTAGATGAGATCATGATTATCAAGGGGTAGTCCCGTATGTGGATGACTAGTGAGAATTAGTTCCATGTGTATGATGATGACATGGCATATGATGTCTAATACATCTATGATACAAGATTATTTAGAGTTTGTAGTTGATTGTGAATTGTCATGTGATATTTAACGAGGGAAAAAGTGGTTTTACCTAAGATATATGAACTATGTGAGATGCAACCCATGTGTTAGGAATGTGATACTAGTTCCTTCAATCTGGCTCATGATTTTGGTGAGCCAAGAGTTATGTTTGGGAAGAATAATATTCTTCCCTATAGTTTTTGATATGTGATAGGAAACAGAAACCTAAGAGTTGGTATATAAATTAAATATGAGTTCCTTTCAGGAATTAAGCATAGAGAGGTGATTAAGGGTACAATAATGGTGAATGTGGATTTCTACTGGTTATATAGCATAGTCATGTGATTCCTAGTAATATTTTAAATGATTCGCTTTGAGTATTGGTGATTTTATTGTCGAAGTGAGAATTTGATGGAAGGTTTGGTAGGATTTATCACCCTATTGAATCTAGATGCAACTCAGGAACATGGTGGAACCACGATAGATTATTTTAATTTATTAAATTACTCCCATATTTATGGATGGTTGAGTGATAATCATCTACTATGTGAAATTATTTATTTTGAAGAGGAGTTCCTTGAGTTCTTAGAACATGTTCAGATTGATATACCATAGGTAATATCTGGGAGATAGGCACCTGATCTGAGGTTTAATTATATGTGACTCATGGTATTGTGAGTTGGTTGATGTGATAGTGTGGTACTGAAGCATATAATTATAGAGTTTGTATTAATATAGAGACGGAGCATGTTGTTTACACATGGTACCCCTGGAGTTTTGAATCAATGAGTGTCCATGTATAGAATGAGGACCACTGGAAATAGTGAAATGGTTGGGTGTATGATTGACCAATGGTTTTTTATTGAAATGAAATGTTATCTTAGGTAATGGTAGTAACTGGAAGTGGGTCAGGGATTTGAAAAGAAGGAGGGGTGTATCCAATATGATGATGATAATGATGAATATATAGATGATGTGGTGTAGCATCCATTATTTTTTGGGCCAAATGAAGTTCCAAAGGAATTTGAATTTTTGGAATTTGGTATACGAACCATTTTTAAGTTTAAATTCAATTCTTTCTCCAAAATAGTGATGTATAAGGGGGTTAAAAAGGTTTTGAGTGTGTCAAGGTCTTGTTTGGAGCCCAGATCCCCGAACTTTGAAAAGGAAGAATGGGCCACATAGTTAGGAAAAAATTTCCAACCATCATACAAAATTTCCCTAAACTAGATGGCATGAGGTATTGGGGTGTTGGGGACCTCATGGTTTTTATATGACCATTTGACCCCAGGTTTATGGATGTGTAGTGCTATGGGCCTCTTGGACAGAGTCCATTCACATGGTTGGCGCATGATTTGGCTAACCATGCGGCCAAACCATGAACCCTTGATTATGTGGGTAAAATTCCCATATTACCCTTAATAAACCTAAAATATTACCCACCCTCTCTTATATCTCTCATTTCTAATGGGTGTTTCCTCCTTAATTGTGTGAAAATTCCTCTTTCCCTCTTCTATAGGGTTTTTAGTATCTCCCTCATCTATCGTTCAAATCGATCACCATCAGAAGCATCAAAAATACCTTATTAATTCTATGAATCCTCTTTCTTCTATTATTTTTTTATCTTCTCTCCCTATATGTTATTTTAGTGTGACCTAATTATCCTTTTTTTCAGGGTGTTCATCTATTTTTTAAATTTATCTCAAACTAGATTTAATAAAGCCCCTATATTGGATGTGTGGGTCATTTTAAGAATGAGGTAGGTGGTCTATGTATTTTCCCTCAAGTTCCTTCATTTTTATAAAATGTTACCACGTGTCACATGTCAAACTTACCAGTGTCGCTTATAATTTATGAATTTTATTAAAATAATTTCTTAGATAGTACAATTATGTGTTTAGACCCACAATGACAACCTTGCTTTTATTACAAACTTAAACATGATTTATTACATAAAAATTCACTTGATACAACAAAGAAGATCGAGTTTTTTAGTGTCTTTGGGTCTTGGGATCATTACATAAAAAATTAAAACATCAAATACAACATCTTTATTGAAAACTTCCTTTACATGACCACTACATTCCCTCATACTTAGCTTTGCATGGGATAACCTGAGGACATGCATAAGAAAAGGGTGAGCTATAAAGCCCAGTAAGGGAGTACACATGGAATAACATGAGGAGTACAAAACATGTTAGACAATAGTAATATCAATAGAACATAAAAGAAACATGAGCATAAAGTCATGATAAAGCATGATAATCATAACATGGAAATGTGGCAACAACACTTAACATGGAATTAGCATGAGCCAAGGCTCATTGCACATGGAGCATGAGTAAATCCTCATTTCACATAAAGCACGAGTAAACCCTAGTTTTACTTAAATTATCATTATTCAACACTCATTGCACATGATGTATCATGATACTATACTTTACCCAATGCATTGGAGCACTATAAGGGCGCACCCTTCTTAAACATTTCATTTCATGCATAAGTGTGCCACATGGATCATAAAACATGGATTCATAAAACATAATAATTTATTCCATGATAAAGGAATGTGGAATTCATACATGAAACATTATAATCAATAAGTAAATGTGCATAAAGGTGAATACCCTTGATGGAGAAATGGGCATGGTATTCACAACACAATGGCATTGGCTTAGAAAATCGGTACGATTTCGGCAGCGTAACAGCGTGACATAAGAATTCATAAAAATGGTTGATGAGAGAGAAAGGGGTTACTCATCATATTTAAATTTAATTGACAGTAAGGAGGTCATATAGATACATTTCCCAACAATTGTAATGGAATTTAGATTCATGATACAAAATTATTGCTTGAATGTATAAGAAGAGAGAGAAGTTCCTTTCGGAATTTCAGCATAGTAACAGGTGTACATGGGAGGCATTTAATGAGAGAGAAAGGTGTCTCCCATCATTCAAAAATAAATAGGGAAGTATGAGGGAGGTACGAAACCATACCCCAACATTCATAATTTAAATTAAAAGGGAAAAACAACTTAAAGAAAATTAGACAAAAATGAGAAAGGAAGAAAAAACCCTTACTTGGAAGTGTGCTTCCAAAGGCTAGAGAGAGGCTTGTGAGAGGCTTCTTGGGATCTTGGGGAACCTTGGGAGGATTCTAAAGAGAGAAGGGCAGAGGTTGGACGAAGTCCAAAGGCTTTGAGTAGGGAGGAAGTGGTAGCTTGAGTGGGTTTATATAGGAAAGGTGAGGGAATTCTTTATTATTTAGGTTTGGGTCCCCTTACATTAAATTAATCCAAACCACAAACCATCCCATGGATTTTGCCCATGATTTTTGGAAAAGGTAAGAGAGAAATAATATTTTATAAGGCCAAAGTCCGAACTTCTTAAAATATTAGGGTTGCTTATATGGAGGTGAGTCACACTCCCATGGAAATTAATTTAAAAAGGCAAGGTGTGGAATAAGTCTTGAGGGGTCCATTAATGCTTTGAAAAGTAATTCAAACAAACCCAAAATCACATTATTTTAATGGTAAAACATATATTGGACGAAAATAAAGATCATAGTATTTTATTACATCACTATTGGGTCATTATGATGTCATAAAACACATTATATATTTAAACGGTATTTAATTTTTACCCAAAAATTTGACTGTCTCGGAAAATTATGAAAAATTCACCATTTAAAACTTTTGACGTCCTGATTCCAGAAATAACATTTATTTTATCTAAATAATTTTATAAATATGTTAATTTTCACTTTTAAAATAAAAACCGATATTTATCGAAAATTCACGGGTTTTGACAGAAATGGCTTTCAAACCTGAATAAAAATTTTAATTGCATTCATAAAATTATAAGATCATTTATATTTAATAAAAATTAATTTAATAATATTATTATTATTTTATTAAAATATTATTTAATTCAAAAATCCCTTAATTTAATAAAATAGATTTCTTAATTAAATAATAACTAAAAACACCATTTGTACTTTAAAAACTATTTACAATGTATCAAAAATGACTAGAAATTATATTCATTAATATATATAAAAATAATGTACATGAACATAGTACTACTTATTTGTTACATAACCCCTTAAAATAGTCGCATAAGACCTAAGGGTAAGATGTTCGATGGTGACAGACTCTTGGGGTGGCTCAGATAACATCGCTCGAGTGGTAATTTCTATCAACTTCCACTTTTCCCGTAGACGGTCCCGTTTGAGCTTGACATGATGAAGCTCAGCTTGGGCTTGGTCAAGAGCAAAGCCCAAGGATTCCACATCTTTTCTGAGCTCTGAAAAATGGGCTTCATATGGGGAAATTCTATTGGATGAGGTCATCGCTTCCTTTGTCTGAGTAAATTGGTTTTGTTAAAGTCCTATTTTTATACTAATCATGTGATCAGTGTTCAATGGCTATATTAGCAATGGTCAAAATTCATAACATAAAACCAAAGAAGTTAACATTTTATATAAACATAAAGAGACATTTAATTAGATCAAGAGGGATTTCCATTAATGAAACTTGGGGTTGTTACAATATTCCCCCCTTAAGAAATTTCTTCCTCAAAATTTTCCTTTCCCACACTAAAACAGATGTGGGTAACTCAGCTTCATTATTTCCTCCGATTCCTAAGTCGCTTATTCAAACTTGTGGTTTCTCCAGAACACCTTAACGAGGGGCATTTTCTTATTTCATAGAACTTTTTCTCTACGATCTATGATCTTCACTGGTTGCTCCTCATAAGAAAGATCATCTTGAAATTGTACCACCTCAGAAGAGAGTACATGTGAAGGGTCTGGTATGTACTTCCTTAAGAGGGATACATGAAAGACATCATGTACTTTAGCCATGGTAGGTGGAAGTGCTAGTCGATAGGCCATAGCCCCGACACGATCAAGAATCTCGAAGGGGCCGATGTACCTTGGACTTAACTTCCCTTTCTTTTCAAACCTCATGACCTTATTCCATGGATATATGCGTAGAAAAACCATGTCTCCAACTTTAAACTCAAGGTCTCGTCAACAGTTATCTGCATAACTCTTCTGTCAACTCTGAGCTGGCTTGATATGTTGTTGAATGGTTTTCACCTCCTCCTCCATTGTCCTCGACCATTTCTGGTCCAAGCATCTTACGTTCACCGACCTCATCCCAACATGCCGGTGTTCTGCACCTTTTCTCATACAGGGCTTCATATGGTGTCATTTGGATGCTTGAGTGGAAACTGTTATTATAAGAGAACTCAACCAGAGGAAGATGTTGATCCCATCCACCTTTAAAGTCCATTAAGCATGCTCTCAACATTTCCACAAGTGTTTTGATAGTCCGCTCGGATTGGCCATCAGTTTGAGGATGACAGGCCATACTGAAGTTCAGTTCAGTATTCAGAGCATGTTGAAGACTCTTCCAAAACTTAGAGGTGAATCTTGGATCTCGGTCAGACACAATAGATAGTGGTACTCCATGCAACCTTACCACTTACCTGATATATATCCATTCTAGTTGATCCAAAGATAAATCCTCCCAAATAGCAATGAATTTTTCAGTCTTTTTAAGATGATCCACAACAACCCAGATTGCATTGTTTCCTTTGGATGTCCTTGGAAGTCCAGTGACAAAGTCGATGGTGATGTTCTCCCATTTCCATTCTGGTATGGGCAATGGTTGCATCATCCCATTTGACTTCTCCCTCTCTGCCTTCACTTGCTGACACACCTGGCACTTTGATGTATATTCAGCAATCTCCTTCTTCATATTATCCCACCAAAAGTTTTCTCGGAGATCTCGATACATCTTTGTGCTCCCTGGGTGAATAGAGAAATTTGAACTATGTGCATCATCCAAAAGTTCCTTCTTCAGCTTCGGACTTGATGGAACACATAGTCTTTTCCCAAACCGCACAATTCCTTCTTCATTAACACTAAAATCTGAGGATTTCCC
Organism: Viscum album; assembly: GCA_963277665.1. Classification (NCBI taxonomy): domain Eukaryota; kingdom Viridiplantae; phylum Streptophyta; class Magnoliopsida; order Santalales; family Viscaceae; genus Viscum; species Viscum album. Next base: position 41,092,824 of record OY728150.1, read on the forward strand.
TTTTTGATAGCTTCCACTTTTTTTGGAATTCTCACATCATCCTTTTGAGAATCCTTTAACCTTTCCAAAAGAGACAGTTGAGCAATCATTTGTGAAAGGATTGATGATGTTCCCTTCTCTATGATTCCCATGTCCATCTTCATCATGTCTAAGAAGATTGGATCCTTAAAAATTCTCATCATTGATAGAATCACTGGATCCTTTATACTTAGGGCATCTGCCACCTTGTTCGCTTTCCCAGGGTGGTAATGGATTGAACAGTCATAATCCTTGATGAGCTCTATCCATCTTCCCTGGCGCATATTAAGCTCTTTCTGTGTGAATATATATTTAAGACTCTTGTGGTGAGTATATATCTCACATTTCTCTCCATAGAGATAATGCCACCAGATTTTCAAGGCAAAGATTACCGCCGCCAACTCCAGATCATGTGTTGGGTAGTTTCTCTCATGGATTTTCAACTTCCTTGAGGCATAGGATATCACTTTATCATTCTTCATCATCACTCATCCTAAGCCCTTCTTCGAATCATCACTAAATACCACAAAATCTCCCCACTTGTGGGTAAAGTGAGCACGGGTGTAGCGATAAGCATCCTTTTCAACTCCTTGAAGCTTTCTTCGCATTCATCACTCCAAGAAAACTTTACTCCCTTTCGAGTTATCTTGGTAAGAGGGTTGGACAATCGTGAGAAATTTCTCAAAAATTGTTGATAATATCCAGCTAACCCCAAGAAGCTACAAATATCCTTTACCGATGTTGGCCTCAGCCATCCCTCAATTGCATCTGTTTTAGAGGGGTCCACAGATATCCCATTTCTTGTGATGATATGGCCCAAGAATGAGACCTCCTTCAACCAGAACTCACACTTGCTGTACTTTTCATAGAGCTTCTCCTTGCACAAATTCTCTAGTACAGTTTTTAAATTCTCCTCATGATCCTCCTTGGTTTTGGAGTATATTAGAATATAATCTATAAATACTACCAAAAATTTGTCAAGGTAATCTCTAAAGACTATATTCATCAAGTCCATGAATATTGCTGGAGAATTGGTGAGTCCGAAAGGAATTACTATGAATTCATAGTGCCTGTATCTTGTACGAAAAGCAGTCTTGGGAACATCTTCCTTCTTAACCCTTACTTCATCATATCCCGACCGCAAGTCCACCTTGGAGAATAATTGTGCTCCACGCAGCTAATCGAACAAGTCATCAATTCTTGGGAGAGGATACTTGTTCTTTATCATGATTTTGTTAAGTTTGTGATAATCGATGCAAAGCCGCATTGACCCATCCTTCTTCTTGAAGAAGAGGACTGGTGCACCCCATGGTGAAGCACTTGGGCATATAAACCCTTTATCCAGATTCTCCTGTAGTTGTTTCTTTAGCTCTTCAAACTCTAAAACAACCATTCTATATGGAGTCTTGGATATTGGTAGTGCCCCAGGTATAAGTTCAATTGAGAACTCAACATCTCTTCTAGGAGGAAGACCAGGCAGTTCCTCGGGAAACACTTTAGTGAATTCCCTCACAATAGGCATTTCTTCAAGGATGTATTCTTCCTTGGACTCAATCATCTGAGGAAGATACGTGTGCTCATAAGGCAGTAATATCCATGCTTGAGATGATGGAGCTAAAGGAGATTCATCTTCCTCCTTACACTTGTAAAGAATCGGGGGTCGATTCTCCATATGGAGTGTGATTTCCCTCTCCCAAAAATTTATGTTGGCTCTATATAAGGAAAGTCAATCCATGCCAAGAATTGCATAAAATTCCACCAGAGGGAGTATGACGAGGTTCTTTGGGAAATTAAATCCACAGATTATAACGGCGGAGGACTTATATTCATGGGATGCAATGATTGCACCATTTGTCGTACTCACCGACATCTTCACATCCATGATTTATGGTGGTGTTGGGATTGTTCTACTAAACTTTCGAGATATAAAAGAATTCATAGAACCTGAATCAAAAATTATGTTCCCTATTCTTGAATGAATAACTAGCGTACCTATCACCCCTTCATTGTCGGGGTTCACTTCGGTAGAAGTGATGGCAAAAGCTCTTCCTTGCTACCTTAGAGGTTGTTGGTCGCCTCCGAAAACCCTTGGATTAGGGAACTGATTTGAAAAATGACCCGGTTCTTTGAATTTGTAGCATTGAACAACGTGTTGAGGTTCGAACGGAGCATTCCTCTCCTTTTTCACAGCTGTGGGTCTTTCTTGCCGACAATTAACAGCTAGGTGCCCTTCTCTTCAACACCTGAAGCATTTCCTCGTCCCCTTAAGGCAATTTCTAGGGTGCTTCTTTCCGCACTTTTGGTAAGTGGGGTGCTGGATCTTCTTAGCACCGTTGGATTTATCCATCGGACCACTAGCATTAAAGTCCACCTTACACTTATTGTCCCCATGATACCCCTGTGATTCTCCGATCTCCATTTCAACCTTGAGGGAAAATCGGACAATATCCTCATAGCTATCAATGTCACGGATCGCTAATGCTTTCCGAAATCTAGGCTTCATCCCACCAAAGAAGCGGTCAACCTTGCATTCGGGGGTAACGAAAAGCCGGAAGTGTATCGTGTAAGCCTTGTGAAGTTTTCCTCGTATGCTCCATCAGATTCTTCATCTTTTTTCTTGAGGTAAATTAAGTCCCTTTCCATCTTAAGATGGAGGGTGCGCGGAAAATATTTATCAAAAAACATCTTCTGGAAATCCTTCCATTCCAACGCCTCGATCTCCTCCTCAGGCTTCATATTTTTGATCAACGTCCACCATTGTTCAGCTTCACCCTCCATACGATAAGCTTCCAGGAGAACCTTCTCTTGTTCAGAACATTGAAGGATGGAGAAGATCTTTTCAATGGAGTTGATCCATTGTTCAGCGATCGTGGGATCGGATGATCCACTAAAAGTAGGAGGCATTTGTCTCATGAATCTCTCGATAGCAACTTGTTCCTTCTTAGGGGGGTTTGGATGTTCCTCTTGACCCGTGTTTCTATTCAAAACTTGAGTTAGCTGAGAGATAAGCATGAAAAAGTTCGTGATTACCGCTCCCATTGGATTGGGAATCTCATTAGTACAGTCATCACACTGATCTTCACATCGGTTGTTAGCCCGAGCCCTCCTATTACCGGCCATTGGCTGGAATAAAAGGAAATTTATGGGTAACACATAAAGGGTAATCCAAAGAAAAAAGTTGATGACTTATAAATAATCTTTTATTTCCTTAACTCATGAGTCTATAGGCTTCAATCTAGGCTTTTCATGATCTACTTTCTAATATATATTCTTAGGGGCATTTTTTTTAATTCCCTTAATAAGGGTTCATACTAAGCTTGTGATTTTATCAAAACATATCTCCCGGGAGTGTCGTAACCAAGAGTGTAGCAAGGCCCGTTGTCATGTACCAGTTCCCATTCGAGTCTAGCTCAAAGCGGTGTTTTCGGTTTTACCCCTAGGATACATCTGTGCTAGAGCCGCCTCTACCTGCTTGTATCCAGACATGGATGTATTTGTTTGATAAACCACTTACTCAGTACTTACCAAAACTTAGGGATGTTTTTATTATACTTAGTCTTGTATCTAAGCCTTTACTAGGTTTTCCTAATCCCAAAAATAACTAAACCTATCCTCTGATACCAACTATGACAACCCTGCTTTTATTAAAAACTTAAACATGATTTATTACATAAAACATCACTTGATAAAACAAAGAAGATTGAGAGGTTTAGTGTCTTTGGGGATTAGGATCATTACATAAAAACTTAAAACATAAAATACAACATCTTTATTGAAAACTTCCTTTACATGACCACTGCATTCCCTCATACTTAGCATTGCATGGGATAACCTGAGGACATGCATAAGAAAAGGGTGAGCTATAAAGCCCAGTAAGGGAGTATACATGGAATAACATGAGGAGTACAACACATGTTAGACAATAGTCATATCAATAGAACATAAAAGAAACATTAGCATAAAGGCATGATAAAGCATGATAATCATAACATGGAAATGCGGCAACAACACTTAACATGGAATTAGCATGAGCCAAGGCTCATTGCACATGGAGCATGAGTAAATCCTCATTGAACATAAAGCATGAGTAGACCCTCATTGCACTTGAATTAGCATGAGTCAACACTCATTGCACATGATATATCATGATACTATACTTTACCCAATGCATTGGAGCGCTATAAGGGTGCACCCTTCTTAAACATTTTATTTCATGCATAAGTGTGCCACATGGATCATAAAACATGGATTCATAAAACATAATCATTTATTCCATGATAAAGGAATGTGGAATTCATACATGAAACATTATAATCAATAAGTAAATGTGCATAAAGGTGAATACCCTTGATGGAGAAATGGGCATGGTATTCACAACATAATGGCATTGGCTTAGAAAATCGGTGCGATTTCGGCAGCGTAATGACGTGACATAAGAATTCATAAAAATGGTTGATGAGAGAGAAAGGGGTTCATCATCATATTTAAATGTAATGGACAGTAAGGAGGTCATATATATACATGTACCAACAATTTTAATGGAATTTAGATTCATGATAAAATATTATTTCTTGAATGTAAAAGAAGAGAGAGAAGTTCCTTTCGGAATTTCGGCATAGTAACGGGTGTACATGGGAGAAATTTTATGAGAGAGAAAGGGGTATACCATCATTCAAACATAAAGAGGGTAGTATGAGGGAGGTTATAAACCATACCCCAACATTCATAATTGAAATTAAAAGGGAAAACAACTTAAAGAAAATTGGACAAAATGAGAAAGGAAGAAAAACCCTTACTTGGAAGTGTGCTTCCAAAGGCTAGAGAGAGGCTTGTGAGAGGCTTCTTGTGAGCTTGAGGCACCTTGGTAGGATTATAGAGAGAGTAGGGAAGAGTTTGGATGAACTCCAAAGTCTTTGAGTGGGGTGGAAGTGGGAGATTGGGTGGGTTTATATAGGAAAGGTGAGGGAATTCTTTATTATTTAGGTTTGGGTCCCCTTACATTAAATTAATCCAAACCACAAACCATAACATGGTTTTTGCCCATGGTTTTTGGAAAAGGGAAGAGAAAAAAAATATTTTATAAGGCCAAATTCCGAACTTCTTAAAATTTTAGGGCTGCTTATGTGGAGGTGAGTCACACTCCCATGGAAATTAATTTAAAAAGGCAAGGTGTTGAATAAGTCTTGAGGGGTCCATTAATGCTATGAAAATTTATTCAAACAAACCCAAAATCACATTATTTTAATGGTAAAGAATATATTGTCCAAACATAAAGATAATAGTATTTTATTACATCACTATTGGGTCATTATGATGTCATAAAACACATTATATATTTAAACGGTATTTAATTTTTACCCAAAAATTTGACTGTCTTAGAAAATTATGAAAAATTCACCATTGGAAAATTTTGACGTCCTGATTCCATAAATAACATTTATTTTATCTAAATAATTTTCTAAATATGTTCACTTTTAAAATAACCGACATTTATCAAAAATTCACAGGTTTTGACAGAAATGGCTTTCAAACCTTAATAAAAAAATTAATTGCATTCATAAAATTATAAGATAATTTATATTTAATAAAAATTAATTTAAAAATAATATTATTATTTTATTAAAATATTATTTAATTCAAAAATCCCTTAATTTAATAAAATATATTTCTTAATTAAATAATAACTAAAAACACCATTTGTACTTTAAAAACTATTTACAATGTATCAAAAATGACGAGAAATTATATTCATTAATATATACAAAAATAATGTACATGAACATAGTACTACTTATTTGTTACATAACCCCTTAAAACAGCTGCATAAGACCTAAGGGTAAGATGTGTGATGGTGACAGACTCTTGGGGTGGCTCGGATAACATTGCTCGAGTTGTAATTTCTATCAACTTCCACTTTTCTCGTAGATGGTCCCATTCGAGCTTAACATGATGAAGCTCAGCTTGGGCTTGGTCAAGAGTGAAGCCAAAGAATGCCACCTCTTTTCTGAGCTCCGACAAATGAGCTTCGTATAGGGAAATTCTACTGGATGAGGCCATCGCTTCCTTTTTCTGAGTAAATTGGTTTTGTTAAAGTCCTATATTTATACTAATCATTTGATTACTGTTCAACGGCTATATTGGCAATGGTCAAAATTCTTAGCATAAAACCAAAGAAGTTGACATTTTATATAAACATAAAGAGACATTTAATTAGATCAATAGGGATTTCCATTAATGAAACTTTGGGTCGTTACACCCACCATGGTGTGGTTGGAGGTTATGACCTCAACCTGAACCACCCCCTTAGGTTAGGTTCCTTTATATGACTTTTAAATTGATTTATGCCTTTGTTAGAGCCACCCCTTGAGTGAGTTTTTTTCATATTAAAATGAGATGATTTCCTGAGTTAATCAAGCTTTGAGGTGGGATATCTTAATCCTTATGATAGTATAGGTTTTTCATAAAATGAACCCAATGAATGTTTTAAAGAACAAGTGTCAAATTTTCTAATAAAACCCCTCTATTGGGGTGCACTATCTTTTAAGACAAAAAATATATAAGTATGTATGTATGTATGATATGTCTTTCTTAACCATATGGAATAAGTGTTTTACCATGGCCTTACTGTTTAGAAATTAAGTGTGACTTCTTAATTATGGTAGAATGTGTTGGCCTTATTAATTGATTGTTCAGAGATGTAGAATGTCTAAGTACATGAAATTTCTTTTCTAAAATAAATTAGTAAATGGGAATGGCCCTCTTGTAGAATCCTTATTCTTGTTATGGAATGATTTCTAGCATTCCATTTTTAAATTTCTGAATTTAAATTGATTAAAAGGATTATGTATTTCATGAGTGATAATTGAGTTTCCTTCCAGGGAACGTTGAGGACGGTCTCACCATTCCTGTGATAAATTTTGTTGATAGATTGTGTATACATAGGGGCGATAGTGGTATGCTAGGATGGGATCACTGTTCATTTCTCTTACCTCATTATGAGTGATACTAGTCCCTTGGGGAGACACCTTAGATGGGATTTTTGGAGAGATGGTTTTACCATCCCATGAGTTATACTTGGTCCCCTATGTGAGATACCAAGTACGGGATCAAGGGTCGTTGTCTCATATTAGGCCAAGAGTGATACTTTTGAGGCCCTTTATGGATCGTATTGGATGGACCCTAATGGTAGTGAGCTATTATGGTGCTCCTAGTGTGATACATGAGTTCCTTGTTAAGATTATCCTTGGACAGTCCCAGAATGTTGCTTAATTAATTTTGGGAGCTACTTTTATAGAAAAGTATTCTAATGCTCCTTTGAGATATAAGGGACGTGTTTGCTAAGTGAAATCACACGCTTGAGATCGGTCCTTCTATTTATACCTTTTAATTTCTTTTTTATCACTCTCCTCTTATCTTACTTATACAGGTTGCATATGGTTCAGACATTTTTAGCTTCGGTCAAAGCAGGTATGGCCGGCCAAATTTACTTCAGGAACCTGAGTCATCTTGGTTATTTATTTATTCCGCATTGTTGTTTTAATTTGATATAAAATCACACTACTTATTTTATATGTACAAACCATACTATGCTTTAGATATCATTGGTGGTGTCCTGCTGATTATATCTCCCTCCTTGATCGGGCCCCCATTTCACTTGGGTACCCAAGCAGATCTCCATGTTCGCAAGTCCATGGATTATTCCTTGTGTTGTGTTGTATACATGGGATTTAGGAGCCTAGGACTAAGCTAGTACACAAAAGTCTTTGTGGAGTTCACCCTTGGGACTTATTTTTCTATTATCTATTCATGTACTGCACTATATTATATCATCTATTGTTTGTTACTATTTTAGTTTATGTATCATTATCCGTACATGCATGCATTTTCATATTTGTTGTTGGCCACTTTTATTTAGTTGATGTCATTATTCCACTGCTCGACATTTCATTTATTACTTCTTCCACTATTGTCTTTTATTTATTTTCTATTATACCATTTTACTACTCTGATCACAAGGGTATAGTCTCCCCACCATACCATCATTATACCCTCACTACTAGTTGGTATCCTCTAGAATATATAAAGGTGCACTTTAGTCCATGTGGTGACCGGTCCGACTACTGGTTTAGTATTCATTTTCTCTAGGATGTTCCATGTGGTATTGCGATCTGAAGTGAATAAATGTAGATTTGAAGGATGGACATGCATTCATCGATTAAACTTGATAAGGTTTTAATTGGAAATCTATAAAAGTAAAACCCTATGGTGTGGATTCCACCATTGGATGCTTAAGAGTGTGACCACTGTAGTAGTTAAATTTTCATCAGACATCGATGATGGTGTTCTATGACCTATAAATGTAAATTAATTGACGTTTTATATTAGAACATAGGTTTGAGTGGGATGTATACATTAATTCCTTATGTTTGTAAATTATTGGAGAATGGGACATGGTGATCCTAAATTTATTTTTATGGAGTAAAAAATGGATATACTCATATAGTAGGAAGTGTTATATCGATTGTGGAAGCATGAACCTCATGTTGGAAGGTTCATTGATGTAATGAGGCATGTTAGTGTATGGTCGATGTGTAATTTAGATACTATTGTGAATGTGAACATGAATAACCTATTTTAGTTTAAATACTATATTTGAGATTATGATATATGATGTATGGAGTTTTATCATTCATTTCAGGATTAAGATAAACAGATTTTATTTGATCATGTTTTTATTTTATAGTATTATCGTGCTCATAGATCATGGAATCACTCATGGATGGTGGAAAGTACACCATGTAAATTCAATAGATATTGGGTTCAGAGTTTGACATGAGAATTTAATAACCTAAGGATTCCTTGAGGATCAAAGCATCATGATCGATCCAGATGATTATTCATTAGGAGTGGAAACTAAGCCTTTTAAGATATTTCATTTAGTGGAGGTATAAGTGAATCTTATGTGTATAATTTGAAAATTTGAGTTGGAAAATATATTTCTTGAATCAAATTGGATATGGAGAACATGTAATAAGGATTGATCAAGGTTTTCCGAGGAAAATACAACATGTTTAAGCCTTGTGATTGAATGGTTAAGGATTTTCCATTTTTTTGGAAACAACATGAGGAGAAATACCAACCTTTGATAAATGATTCTACATGAGGTCAAAGTTTGTGGAATTAGAGACAAAATAGAGTGGTTTTTGGAATATGAAAATGTGTTTGATGGGTTATTATAACAGCGATTGTTATCATGGATTGAAATTATTATTGTGGGAAAATGCCTCTAGTGGGGAATATTAAGGGTTTAGAAATGTTTGAAGGAAGACACTTTGGTTTATTAGAATTCATAGGAGTGGGTTAGCACTATGTCAGTTCTTCAATAATAGAAAACTATGGTGGCTCTGGTTTTGGAAATTGAATATTATAAGTATGGAGTAGAAAAATGGAAGCATTTTTGGAATTTATAGATAGAACACAACCAAATGGAATTAATTTAATGACTCAGATATATCAAGAATTATATTCAAATGACCATAAAGACTTATTGAAGATGATAAGTTTAATGGTGGGGATATTGTAACACCCTATTTATGAAAATTTTATAAAATTCATGAGTAATTTGAATTTTTATTTAGAGAAAGGTCTATTTTGAGAATTGAAATCGAGAATGATATTATGAGTTGTTTTGGCATTTTAGAGTGCAACACAGGTATGACCATGCTATGGTAGAAACCATGTTTCACTTAGAGTCAGCCTATGTTAAATGGGGATATCAGTATTCCCAGTGTTTAGGAATGGTCATGTGAGTGAAGCACAAGGAGTCTTTCTGTAGACCATGACTAAGATAGCCTCACCCCACAGTGGTTCAAGTTGTGGTTGGTCTAAAACAACCAATATTTTTCCCATATTCCATGTTCTTTTCTCATGTTTGGTCTCCTAAATTTTATATTCTACAAGACTCCACAAGTGTGTATAACACCCCCATGTCATGGTGTCATCAGTTTTAGAATTTTTTAATGGAAAAATAAGCCTCCTGGTCTTTAGGGGAAGCTATGACTATTGAATGAGGCATGTTCAGTTATTTAGTAATTCATTTTAACACTTCTCTAACTCATTTAATCTTCTAAAAATCCATTTCAATTCATCCTTTTTTATATCTTTTGATTCAGAAAAATTCTAGGATGCATTTTATATGACCTATACTTCATTAATATTTTTCCTCAGATGATCTCATCCTTCCTTGATTAGATTTGTTTGGATTTCTTACTATACGATCATTAAATAGCTATGTGGTTATTATTTCCCTCCATTAATCTATATATATTATAGATTCATATGATTTATAGGGTTATATTTAGTCAATCCCTCTTGTTTTCATGTTAATACCTAAGGTAATCTCATTCTTCTCAGACCAGTCCTTGTTTGACCAGGTTAAAATATCATTCATTGGGAGATAGTGACTAGTTATTCTTTGATTATTGTGTGTTTCATCAAGAATCATCATCATAAGGGTTTCCTATTACCTGTGTTGATCTAAGTGGTGGTTAAATTCTGAATTTGTTATGTGGATTCCTTATTTTAGGATCTTCTCTCACCACCATAGAGTCCTCTTTATCATGGTTAATAGTTCGTATTAATTTGGTGAAGAATCCATGTGGTTGATGTAGGTGGTCCTTAATCCTTGCCCAATGGTTTATACAATTATTTATACTTTTTATGGTATACGATATATTGTCTCACCACTGTAAATGATTAATCCTTCAATTAATTAATTTTTTACCAAGAATGAATTCAACCTAAATTTAATATAATACCCAAACATGGAATATATAAAGTATCAAGGACTATGGAGGGCCCCTATACATAATCTATAAATTCATATCACCAATTGGAGAGAGACTAATTGAAACTATGTACCTTGTATTATATAAAACCTTGAGAATAACTAAGTAATAATTATTTGAATGTAGTGGAACTAGTAGGTTCCTGTAGAAACCTTTAGTAGAGATGAGTTATGAATTGTGATAATTGGCCCCAGTTAGACTTATAAAATTTTAAAGTTCCATTGATACTTCAGGATAGATGACACGAAATCAAAATGAATGAATGTAAAGGGCCTAAATAGTTTCCTTGGTGTTTCTCCTTTCCCCCATAAGTGATGGGAGTTTCCTATGAAAAATATTTTTTATGATTAATTGATTTACTAAGGATACTTAGAGTATATCCTAAGATAAAATACATGAGTTGAATATTTGGTTCTTAAATAATGAGTTTGATTAAATGATTAAATGATGTGATATATTAATTAAATGGTTTATTAATGAAGGATATTGATTAAATGGTTTATTGATTCAATAACATTATTAAATGGTCATTGATGTGTGACATCCCATAGGGAATCGTTAAATCCTATGGGGCTACACAAATTTAACAAAATAATAAAACTAAAAAACCTACCTAAAAATTTAGTATTTGGAAATTCCAAGTGTCAAATCCACAAGGATGGTCCATATGCTCTAAATTAATTAAATAAATAAAAATTTAAATTTTTTGATTGTTTGGGGAATGAGAGAAAAATATAATAAAGGATTGGGTTTTAAATTAAGAGAAGAATCTTTTTAGGTTTAATGATTTCATTTTCATGCACTAGGTATTCAATGGATTTTTGGTTCATTCATATTTTATGTTATAATTGGGTTAGTAGGGATCCTTGGTCTGTGTAACCTACACTAAAATAGTGATTTCACCATTGGAATGGTCATCTATGAGGTGCAATCTCAAAACTAGGTGACCTAAAACACTATTTAAACATAAATACATTAGATTGCATAATGGTCATATGTAAAACAGGGAAATTAAATGATGTGATAAAAATACTACTTGAATTTCAAGTAATGGTCATGTAATTTAATAAAAGAAGAATAATGGAATTTTTAATCAGAGTTGTAAAAATCAAAAACATGAATAATAAAAAGAAATAATCCCTAACAATACTTCCTCTACAGCCACATCACCCTTCATAAAGAAAAATTTTCACATTTGTGTCCTTATTTTAAGGTATTTTTCTCTTCTATTCTTGTCCTATATTTTCTCTTAGGTTACCCCTTGAATTTTGGAATAAAGTGAGGGTTTTTGTGACCCAAACCAGGCGCATAGTTTACTATATCATGCAGAAAAACCGTGCACAGTGTCTGGGTCATAAAAAGAATTTTGTTATTATAATTTTTCCTTTACATAATTAACCCAATGTGTCCTTTTCTTCTCCCATTCGATCATTTAATCCATTTAAGTCTTCTGATCCCCCTTGACATTCCTTAGAACCCATTTTTGAAGGGGTTTTTTGTGGGGAAACTTCAAGATTCTTCAAGTAAGTGAATCCCTTCCTTGTTACTTCCTTATACTTAGGGTTTCTTCCCTCCTTATTGAAGTTAAAAATTTCCATTATCTAGGGTTTAATATCTAGGGTATAATATAGATTTTCTTGGTTCAATCTTCTTGGTTAGGGTTCATTTTCAGTCACTTGTGGTGAGGTTGTGGTGCAGTTGAAGTTTCTCACAAGGATGTGGGTTTTTTGATATTCTATGTAGGTGGTTACATGTGTAAACATTATTTTTTGAATTTATATTTCTTTATTGACCCATTTAGCATGTTCCTCATCCATGGTGTGTGGTGTAAAATCCATTTTTTGTAGCATTGATTAAGTTTTTAATTTTAAGGTATCATTTTTTTAGTAAAATGAGTGTTTTCCATGTGAAATCCATGTTGTATCATCTGAAGTCATTTTATAATTAGTTTAATTGGTTTATTAAATGATGATAGTTCTTCAATTTCTGTTTTGGTATGATATTGGTGTGCATTTGGCCTTAAAATATGGGTTTTGAATTGATTTTATGTGCAAATCCTTGTTATACTTCATGAAAATTGTTTTATGAAAATTTTAAATGGTTTATTGAAATACATAAAGGGTGAGAAACATGGTTGGGTGATTTTTGGTGTTTGTGTGATTTAGAAATGGTATTTTTATGTGAAAATTGTATTTTATCACATATGGAACTTGTTTGAGTACAAAGAGGGAAGCCCGGGTATCTAGATGGGTGGACTAGGACTAGTATGCTAGTGATCTGGTAGTGGAATCATCCCTATTTCACTTAGAAAGATAGACGATGACAACACTAACTAAACTATGATGATGTTTGGGGACCACTAGTCCATTGGGTTCTCCCTTCCTAGTGGCTTTTGCATGATAAGGTTATTGGTTATGGTAACTTTTACACTGAGATAGGATGTACCTAGGGCCCCATGGCTAGCTAGTTCCTAGGGGAGTTCCCATTACTAGTGCTCATTGATTATATTGTACTTACCATTGGCATACAGTGTGTTTGGATGGTAGTTTTAGTAGTATGTGTGTTTTCTTTAAAAAATTTCATTCTTTAAAGTTTCCCTCTTGGAAACTATTTTCATTTAAAGTCGCATCCCTTAGAAATTGTTACTAACATTTTCTATTTATGAAAACTTGCAAGATTTTTTTCATAAAATGTTTATCACATGGATTATTTTTGGGTCGAAACCTATTGGGATTAGGATCACACCCTATTTACACCTTTGGGTGTAAGTAGACTTGGTAATGTTTGACACAGGTAAGGTCAAGGTTCTTATAGATGGTGGTTCGGGTTGTTATCCACCTTTATTGATACAGAGTTGTGGAGATGGATTGAGGGTGATGCCTCTTGTTGTGTGGTGGTTTTTGAGTCATACTTTCCATTCATTTTTATTTTTGGACTTATTGGGATTTGTTTAAAACTATGTAATGAAATTATGAATTTTTTAAAGCCTGTTTGGATTGAATTTTCAAATTAAGTTTATTTATTATTATTGGTTGTTTAATATTTATAAACATGGGTAAATAATTCCCCAAATCTTTGTTCATGATACCAGGGCACTTTTTCCCACCTGTTGGGATAGGTAATTCCCTTCATGCCTTTCCATGGACTGGTTCATGAATTGTTTTGGTTAATGACCAGATCTGGTTCATAATAAAATGGTATCAGAGCATGGTTAAGATCTTTGGGTCATATTATTTGGGATGAGTCTGGTTAAACATGATCTAGGACTGTTGGGGATCATAGTTCTGGATGTGAGTAGGGTTTCTATCCCACACCTCTCATGATATACCTTGAGTCACCATGGGTTGTTGGGATTATTGTTTGACTTCTCTTCCAGGTGAGACGCGTGAGCTGCAAACTGCACGTGGACATTGGTTGGGGGTGAAGTACTTGTTTATTTCATTTTTTTGATGAGTATGATTTATTTATATTTGATGTCATTTTTGAAATTTTTTATAATTTTTGTACTAATGTTTTCTCTTGTGACTATTTCTGTTTTTTAGCAACATAATTTCCCAGAAATCTCACATAAACCCACAGGAGGTAGTTGGAGAGAGTTATCCCTCACCGCTTGATCAGAGGTTGGTAGAAGCTGTGATTTGGGCTATCCAAGCTCTGGTGAATGGATTGGGTCCTGCTCCTGATCCAGTTAGAGAATATGAACCTAGTCCTTGGAAGGAAATATCTTAGGAGTTTTTGAAGAACAAACCTCATACTTTCCGAGGTAGCACAGATCCTTAGGAATTAGAAGAGTTTCTTGAGGAGATCGAATTCATATTCGGGTTTCTTGAAAAACCATAGGAGGTTAGATTGAAATGTGACTCATTTCTACTATAAGGTCCCAACCGTAGGTGGTGGGAATCAGTGCTTTATGCTGGGAAGAAAGAGCATATGATCTTGAAGGACTTCAAGGCTATCTTTAATAACCGGTACTATCCTGAAATATTGGATTTTTCCAAATATAATAGGTTTATGGACCTCATCTAGGGGGGTCAATCAGTAAGGGAGTATGGAAAGCTATTTTTCAAGCTTGTCCAATATTCCCCTGAGATATAATCTAATGAACAGATGAAGGCTAAAATATTTGAAAAGGGATTGAGGACAGAGATCTATTCTCAGGTCTTCCTGTTTATGTTGAAGACCTATGTGGAGGTGGTTTATTGGGCTTGTATGGTGAAGATTGACTGCAAGGGGAGGTTTAGTTTCTCTAGGATAGTATCAGTTATGGGAATTGGCAGTTCATCGGAGAAGAAAAGGAAGAAAGAGAAGTAGGGGGAGATGGGAAGTGGTAGTTCAGGCCATCCACCCAGGTAGTTTTCATATGTAGATCTGATGAAAGGTCTATTGTGTGAAACCAGTGTGGGAGGAAAGGGAACACCCAAACTACATGTACATATTCTATGATTCCTTTTTATTAGTGTGGATATATGGGGAACATGCATCACTTTTTCAATGAGACGCATCCCCTTCAGAGTGGGGAAGGATCCATGGATTCTAGGGGAGTGATAGTTTAGTTAGAACCATAGAGGACGGTGGGATATCAGTTTTTTGGCCATGGAGGAAGGTTTGGATCATCTTCTAGGTAGATCCAATTTAGGGCAGAGCCACATGAGAGTGGCCATTCTCAGGCAGAGACTAGTCATATTCATCTGGTGGATCAGGCACCAGTTGGATCGAATATAGGACCTTCGATGGTTCAAGGTAACATTTTGATTACATCTTCTATAGTTGTTGTTCTCTTGATATTGGTGATTCTGTTTCTTTCATCTCTACCCATCTTGTAGATCAGATTAATTTTCCAACTGAGTTATTGTATTTCGTAATGGAGTTGGTGACACCATTGGGTATGAATAAAGAGTAAGGTCTTAGGTACCCATCATGTGCACTTTTTGTTTCAGGGGTTGAGATGGAATGGGATCTCCTAGTCTTGTATATGGACCTTTTTTATGTAATCATTGGCATGGATTGGCTACTTCAATTTCAATTGCATATCGATTACTATAGGGGTGAGTTTCATGGCACCATATGGGAGTCCTCAAGTTTTTCTTTTGGAATGGGATCCTCAGTTGAGTCATGTGGGACATTCACCCCCATAATTGGGAAACCTTATATTCCAGTTATCATTGATCATGCTAGAGGAATATGGAAGTTCTCCTTGGGTTGTATTACCTCATGTATTGGATGAGTTCCCAGAGGTATTTAAAGATAATTTTTTAGGCTTTCCCCCAGAGCAGTACATGGAGTTCTTGATTGATTTGGCACCGAGAACACAGCTGATGTATCTTTGATTATATCGTATGTCCCCCATCGATTTGAGGGAATTAAATATACAACTAGATGATTTGGAATCCAAATGATTCATTTGACCAAGAATCTCTCTTGGTACGCTCTTGTTCTTTTTTCAAATAAGGCTAATGAGTCCCTCTCATTTTACATTGACTAATGGAAGCTGAATAAGGTAACCATCAATAACAAATATCCTTTTCCCCGAATAGGTGAATTGTTTGATCAGTCGAAGTTGGAAAAGTGGTTTTACAAGATATAATTGTGTTCATGTTACTATCAAGTCAGGGTGAAAGAGGTGGATATCTCAAAGAAAGCCTTTTGAAGCAGGTACGACCACCTTCAGTACTTGGTCATGCCTTTTGGATTGACCAATGCTCCATCGGTTTTTATAGTGATCATGAATAGGGTGTTACACTAATATCTCAACTCTTTAATTGTGGAATTAGTGGATGACATCCTGGTTTACTCTGGATATAAGGAAGATCATGACCATTATTTTTGGATCATGTTGAGAAATCTATGGGATCATTTCCTTTATGAAAAGTTTTCCAAGTTAACTTTTTGGATTAAGGAGGTGAAGTTTCTAGGTCATGTCATCTTGGAACAGGGAGTTTTGGTGGACCCTAAGAAGATCAGTGCATTTATGTCATGGGAGCAGCTAAAGAATGTATTCGAGATCAAAATTTTCCTCATCCTGGCAGGTTATTACAAGAAGTTTGTTAAGGATTTCTATCGTCTTGCTTCTCCCTTGAACACACTCACCTAGAAAGGGGTGAATTTTGAATGGTCCCCATTATAGGTAATCCTTCGAGGAGTTGAAGCAGTGGTAGACTACCACCCCTATGTTTATCCTTATGAAATATGGAAAGGGATAGGTTATGTATTGAGATGATTCAGGTATGAGTCTCGGGTGTGTTCTTATACAGGATGATCACGTGGTGGCGTGTGGCTATTTCCAACTCCAA
Organism: Viscum album; assembly: GCA_963277665.1. Classification (NCBI taxonomy): domain Eukaryota; kingdom Viridiplantae; phylum Streptophyta; class Magnoliopsida; order Santalales; family Viscaceae; genus Viscum; species Viscum album. Next base: position 41,109,979 of record OY728150.1, read on the forward strand.
CCACATGAAAATAATTAACCGACCCACGACTTGGAGTCAGCAGTCATGAGGCATGATTTGAAGACATGTAATCACTACCTATTTGGGGAGAAGTTTGTGGTCTACTCTAATCATAAGATCTTAGCCTACATCTTCTCACAGAAGGATCTTAATCTGAGGTAGCACCGTTGGATCAAGTATTTGGAAGGGTTTGACTTTGATATCATCTATACCATCAGAAAGGGTAATGTTGTGGTTGAAAGCTTGAGAAACAAAGTACCAGTGTAGGATTTGAGGAAGTCCAGTGATGAGTGGACTCTAATGGGACTCTTTTCTCATATGTGCATGGAGACCTAGGATCACAGTAGAGGTGCGTTCTTGGCGATTTTTCAGTTGAATCCTTATATTTTAGAGTTGATTCGGCTAGATTAGTCCAGTGATGATCTGTGTTAGTGGTATATGTAGTGTGTTCATGTTAGGGAGATGTCTTCTAATTATTCTTCATCTCCCAAGGGAATATTTTCCTTCAAGGGACATTTAGTGGTACCGTTGTCTCTGAGGAAGGTGGTGATACAGGATAGCCACCAATATTAGTGGTCCATTCATCTTAGAGCCACAAAAATGTATTATATTGTCTGTAGGAAGTTATGGTGTCCAGGTATGAGACGAGACACAGCTAACTTCATGTCGAGATTCTATACATGTCAATAGGTAAAAGCATAGCATTAAAGGCCCTCTAGTTTTCTTCAGTCGTTACCCATTCCTATCTAGAAGTGGGATGAGGTCTCCAGGGATTTCATTATCATCTTAACTCTTGCATCTCAGGGTAAGAATGTTATTTGGGTAGTGATTTATCATCTTATCAAATCATAATATTTCATTTCGATCATAGATATAGCTAAAGTATATGAGTTGGGCCTATTTTATATTCAGGAGGTGGTAAGGATTTATGGTGTGCCATCAGAATTTGTCACGGATAGAGACCCCCATTTTACCTCTTAGTTTTGGGAAGGACTTCAGAAGGCTTTGGGGTCATAGATTGAGATGATCACGACATACCATCCTCAAATGGATGTTCATAGGGTATGAAAAAATCAAATTTCATAGGACATGCTTCATGCATGTGTTTTGGATTTAGGAGGATCGTGGGATATCCTTTGGGATTGGTCAAGTTTTCTTAAAATAACATTTATTAATCCTTTATTATAATGGATCCCTTTGAGGCTCTCTATGTTCAGCCTTTTTATTCCCTTCTGTGTTGGGATGAGGTAGGAGAGACCACACTATTGGGGCCGAACCTTGTGTAAGAGTTGTCTAAGAAAATCAAGTTAATTAGCCATTGGTTATTAATAGCTCAGAGTCTCCAAAAATCTTATACTAACTGGAGGAATTAGGATCCTGATTTTTCTATGGGTGATCAGGTATTCTTGAAGGTGGTCCCTCATTTGGTCCATCGTTGTTTGGGAAAGTAGGGAAAGATAATGCCAAGGTATGTTTCCCCTTTTGAGATCATTGAGTGGATTGGTAGGATGGAATACAGGTTAGCTCTACCTTCTCAATTGACATCAATTAATGATTCATTCCATGTTTCCCAATTGAAGAAGTAGAATATGGATCTATATCATGTGTTGAATTGGGAAGAGTTATAGATAGATCCTGACTTATCAATGTTTGAACAGCCAGTACAAATAATGGATTCCCAAGAAGATGTGCTTCAGGGAAAGTCTATTCCACTGGTATGGGTCATTTGGTATCATGAGAATAATGTGCACAAGACATGGGAGCAGAAGAAATGGGTTGAGCAAGACCACCCATTCTTTTTTTTTCAAGCTTCAGGTTGACTTTTTGGGGAGGAATGTTTCTATGGTGGGGAGAATTGTCACATATGTTTCCTTTTTTTAGTTTTTTTCTCTTCTATTCTTGGCATATCTTTACCTCTAGGTTACCCCTTGAATTTTTGAATACAATGAGGGTTTTTGGGTGGCCAGAACCAGAAGCACGGTTTGGATGCATGATTTACTAAACCATGCACACTGTCCAGGTCATAAAAAATTGTTATTCTAATTTTTTCCTTCTAGAATTAACCATAATTCACCCCTTTCTTCCCCCATTCGACCGTTTCAACCATGGAAGGATACCAAGCCCCCTCAAGCTTCCTTGGAACCCATTTTTTAAGGGGGTTTTGGTGGGGAAACTTCATGATTTTTCAAGTAGGTGAATTTCTTCCATGTTCCTTCCTTATCCTTAGGGTTTCTTCCCTACTTATTGAGGTTATAAATTTCTAGCAGCTATAGTTTCATCCCTCAGGTTTAATATTGAGTTTCATGGTTCAATATTATCGGTTAGGGTTCATTTTTAGTCACTTGTGGTGTGGGGTGGGGTGGTGGAAGTTTCGCAAAAATATTTAGGCATTTTGATATTCAAGGTAGGTGGTTACATGTGTAAACATTATTTGATGAATTTATCTTGCCTTATTGACCTATTTAGCATGTTCATTATCCATGGTGTTTGGTGAGAAAACCATTTTTGGAAGCATTTATTAATTATTTAATTTTAAAGTATCATTTTTGTATGAAAATTAGTGTTTTCCATGTGAAATACATGTTGTATCATTTGAGGTCATATTATGATTCATGGAATTGGTTTATTAAATGATTATAGTGATGAAATTTCTATTTTGGTATGGTATTGGTGTGCATTTTTCCTTAAAAGAGGTTTTTTGAACATATTTTATTTGCAAATTCTTATTATACTTCTTGAAATTGTTTTCTGAAAATTTTAAATGGTTTATTGAAATACATAAAGGGTGTGAAACATGGTTGGGTGATTTTTGGTTTTTTTATGATTTATAAATGGTATTTTTTATGTTTAAATGTTGATTTATCACATATGGATCTTGTTTTATCACAAAGAAGGAATCCAGGGTATCTAGGTGGGTAGAATTTGACTAGTATTCTAGTGATCCAGTAGTGGACTCATCCCTGTTTCACTTAGAAAGATTGACAATGACAACACTAACTAAAATATGATGATGTTTGGGGACCACTAGTTCATTGGGGTATCCCCTCCTAGTGGATCATGCATTAAAAGGTTATTTTTTATGGTTACTTTTACACTAATAGACGATGTACCTAGGGCCTGATATCTACCTAGTGCCAAGGGGTGTTCCCATGACCAGTGCTCATTTATTATGTTGTACTTACCATTGGCATATAGTGTGTTTGGATGGTAGATTCAGAATAATGTGTGTTTTCTTTAAAAAAAATTCATTCTTTAAATTTTCCCTCTTAGAAACTGTTTTCATTTAAAGTTGTATCCCTTATAAATTGTTACTAGAATTTCCTATTTATGAAAATTTGCATGCTTTTTTCTTGAAAATGTTTATCACATGGAATAATTTTAGGTGGCATCCTATTAGTCTTAGGCTCACACACTACTTAAAACTTTGGGAGTATTTAGACTTGGTAATGTTTGACACAGGTAAGGGAAAAGTCCTTAGAGATGGTGGTTCAGGTTGTTATCCTCCTTTCTCTATGAGGAGTTGTTGAGATGGCTTGAGGGTGATTCCCCCTTGTCGTGTGGTGGTTTTGAGTTGGAATTTCTAATCCTTTTTAGTTTTTTCCCTATTGAGATTTATTTGAAACTATGTAATGAAATTCTAAATTATATTTAAAGCCTGTTTAGATTGAATTTTAAGATTCATTCTATTTATTATTGTTGGTTGTTTAATGTTTTTAAACTTAGGAAAATGTTTCCCCAAACATTTTTTCATGATACTCGTCCACTTGTGCCAGCCTATGGGGATAGGGAATGCCCTTCATGCCTTTCCATGGACCAGGTCAAGTGCCAGTTTGGTTTATGACCAGATCTGGTTTGTGAAAAAACTACTCACTCATTCTATACATTATGAGAATGAGAAGCAGGGTACCCAAGAATGATTGGTGGAGAAGAATGAAGATTAATTTGGGATCCATGGTGATGCATGAATCGACTGGAAGTCGTCCATCAACTCCACTTGATCATATATTTCTTCCAAGGTTAGGTTGAGGGTGTATTTTTAAATACCACCCATCAAGCCCTCTTAAATGAGTATCTTTATTTTTTAGTTTCCTGAAATTTTCACAATGTGTAAGTTTACAAGATGTGTAATCCACATAAGCAGTGAATTTTTCATATCTTTTTTGTTTCAAACTTTCATGTTATTCATTACCTACATGTCATGTAATGGATTTTCACAACTTGTATTCTTTCCTTAATTTTCTTGAGTAGTGGTGGCTTCCCCCGATGGCTTCAAGTCATGTAATTAAGTACATGATAAGAAAATTTTAACGTCCATGTTTTTTAGTCATGATTCATCTTCCAAAATTTGATGTCATGCCACTTCACTATGCTTGCAGCTTGAAGTTTCTATTAGCTCCTATATTTTATCTTTTTTTACTTTTTCAAATATTCACTGTATCCTACCATAATACATAAAACAAATCAAATTATTCACAAATTGGCATGAATGTCATTTAAATTATATAAATTACCATATTAAAACACCCTAAAACATATGAATTAAATACACTTATCAATGAGACATTTTGATTATTGTTATCATCTTATTATTGGGGGACCATGGTGTGATTCCAAAGGATATGTTGTTCCAATTATTATTATATTCTATTGTGTTGTTTTGATGTGTTTTCAAGGTTATGTTTTTTCCCATTATTATTATATTATTAGGTGACCTTGATGTGATTCCAAGGATTTGGTATTCCCATTATTATTATATACTATTGGGGGACAATGAGGTATTTTCAAGGATATTTATTTCCCATTATTATTATTATATTTTTGGGTGACCTCGATGTGATTCCAAGCATCTTGTGTGCCCATTATTATTATATAATATCAGTGGACCTTGAGGTGTTTCCAAGGATTTGGTGTTTCCATTGTTATTATTATATTTTGAGGATACCTTGATTTTTTTTCATATATTTAGTGCACCCATGTATTTATATACATGACTATGGTACTATGGATAGATACATCCAGCACTAGCCAAAGAAATTATGGGCGATCTTAGGTGTCACGCTATATTGTGGGGACATGAAATTGTATTTATCTATATAACTATGGTTGTTTTTTGTTTATTATTATGATTATATCACCTTTACATGTAATTTCATTTAGTATGTATGTATGGGACAACTTTGATGGTTTCTGATGGAGTTATATACCCAAACCCTGCTTGGGAGGCCATCACACTTGGGTACCTAAGAGGATTTCATTATTCACAAGTTCATGTTATCCAGAGGATCAGTGTAGCTTCATTGTGAAGGATCAATCAAATGGGAGTAGTGACTAGATTAGATGAGGCATGGGGATGTATTATGAACCCATTTTACTTTATTTCTTCAATTATTTTGCATAAATAGGTGGTCATACAAGTGGGAAAATAGTAGATCAGATTGTCTGTATGACTGCATCCATTTATTATCTGTGTCTTCTATTTATTTGTTTCTTATACAAACTCTATTTTTTATTTATTAGTATGGATGATATTTTTATATTTTCATAATTATTGATACTCTGATTTTATGGTAAATTCTACCCACTATCACATCTTAGACCCTCACTACTAGTAGGTAGCCTTTAGCATATGAGGAAGCATTCATGAGGTTATATAATGACACAGTCTGACTATTGATTATAGTGAACTAGGGTAGGGATGTTACAAAGTGGTATAAGATTATTCCTTTTCTAGTATTAATATTTTTGGATTTGGTAGCTGGCTCTATATAAATGTGTTATAGATTGTGATGGATACCATACTAGTGTGTTTTGAACACTATTCTTAGTAATAATCCTAGGTTACAAGGGGATTGGGATTGATGTTTAAGTTTTTTAAAGTTTTTATTAACTAATTTCAGCTTAGGAAACATATATAAGGTTCAGATTTATGATTTATTATGGTTTTATTGGATCTTTTCTTGTTGTAAAGAGGACCATTACTAGAATTTGACTTTTGGACCATTTGAAATAGGTGTCTCAAACATCACAATTGGAATGTAGGACTCACATGAAATATACTTTCTTCTAATTACTAACAGTAATATTTTATTATAAGGATGGTTCATGTGGATTCTCTGGTGATATTTCTGGGGATTAAGATGAAACAATACCTATATGATGACCCTAGTAGTTTGGTATAAGAATATAAAACTTTAAAAATGGAACCCTAATGATTCGGGTCTATAACTTAGTGGTTATATACTTAATAGAAACTGGTATTTAGGGGTCCTTTCAATGTGGATCCTGGTTAGGTGATATAATTATATATACTTTGTACTTGTATGAGATCATGATTCTCAAGGGGGTTCTCCCATACATGAATTACCAGTGAGAATCAATCCCATAAGTGGGATAATGACAAGGCATGAGATTCCCAGTATGTCTATGATAGAAGAGTCCCTAGAGTGGATAGTTGATGATGAGTTGTCATCTAATTTTAATGTTGATAATATATAGGTGTTACCTAAGAACTATTATGGATGTGATATGTGACCCATGGCTTAGGTGTGACATACTAATGGATTGAAGCTGGATCAGGATGTTAGTGAGACAGGAGTTATGTTTTGGAAATGATAACTTCTTCCCTACGGGTGTTGAGATTTTATACATAATGAAAACCTGAAAGAAGGATAAATAATGAAATGCGAGTTCCTTATAGGTGTGTATCATGGAGAGGAGATTCATGTCAAAATAATGGTTCAAATGGATTTCTACTAGTTATATATCATTGTCATGTGATGATTAGTAATTTTTGTAATGACACACTTTGAGTATTGGTGCTCTTTGTTCCAAAGTGAGAATTCGAGGTTAAGAATAGTAGGATGTATGACCCTATGGAATTGGGATGAAATTATAAATCATGGTTTAAGCACATATAGATTCATGTGATTTTTTAAATGATTCCCACATCAGTGGGTGGTTGAGTGACAAGCATGGAATAGGTAACATTTTGGGTTTTAAAGAGGAGTTCTTCAAGTTCTAGTAACCTAATGATATTTACATTTAATGGGGAATGATTTTTAAAATAGGCACCTAAGACTAGGTTTTACAAAATGTGACTGATGATATCGTCAGTTGGTTGATGTGATAGGGTGGTACTAGATCATATACTCTTCGAGTTTAGATAAGTTCAATATGTAACATTTTGTTTATGTGCCGTACCAATTTAGATTTGAATTAGTGAGAGTCCATGTGTAGGCCAAGGACTGGTGGAAATAGTGCAATGCTTAGGGTCATCATTTCCTAAGGTATTTTTTGATGGGTATAAAAATTTATCTAAAGTAAGGTATTTCCCTATAAGTGGATTAGGGATTTAATGATAAGGAGGATTCTATCCTCTATAATTATGATGAAAAGGTGGATGATGTCATTTTTAGAGATAAAGTGAATAATAAAGGCTTGAGAGTATTGATACATGTGTATAAATTTACCTTAATAAGGTTGTAATCAGGTAGCATTATAAGTAAATCCCTATAGTGGGGAGTACACTATTCGATGGTTAAGAGCATAACCCTTATAATAGGTAAATTTTTGGGTGAGGACAATGATGATGGTATATAACCTATAAATCATGAGTAACTGATGTTTCTTATTTGTGATTGGGTTTTTAGGAGGATGGAAATTTTTAGTCTTTATATTCAGAAATAGATAGATCATGGACCATGGTGATTGAGAATTTGGTTGGATTGAGTGAAAATGGATATACTCATATGGTCAATATATTTATATTGATCATAGAAGAACAACCCATATGTTGGAAGGGTTATTGGAATAATGAGTCCAGTTAGTGGATGGTCGATATAGCATTTGGATTCTGGTAGGTAGGTGAACCTAACTAATATAGTTTTGTGTAAAAACTAGAATTGAGATTCAGATGTGTGATGGATGGAGTTTGAGGACTTAAATTGGGCTCATTATAAATTAATTTTATCTAATTATGCATTGGTTTGATAGTGTGTTTATGCATAGAATGAGATCATATAATCTTTTAGGGAAAATGGGAAAAACACTATAGAAATTCACTATATTTTGGATATGGAATTAAACATGAAAATCCAAAATCCTCAGAATTCCTTATGGGTTAAAGCATCATGACCGAGCATGATGATTGTTCATCATCAGTGGAAATTGAGAATTTTTTTAGATAGGTCAGTTTGAGGAGGTCCAACCAACACTTATGTGTATAATTGTATGTGGTGTGTTATAAACCATGTATGGTGTGTAAAATCAGATATTAAGAACATGTTCTTAGGTTTGATCAAGGTATTTTTAGGAAAATCCAAAAAAATTGAGCCTTATTATTAAAATGTGGAGGCTCATCCATTTTGGTTTGAATCAAGATGATGAGAAATGCCAACCTTTGATCGAGATTGAAGTGCAGAGATGTGGAGACTACACTGAGTTGTCTTTGGACCATGGAATTTTTTTTATGGGAGATTTCAACATTTAGGAACATCGTGTCTTAAATTTATCCATGTTGGAAAAGGCCTCTAATGGGGAGAATTAATGGTCTGTAAATATTTGATGGAATACATCATGGTGTTTCAAAATTCTCCAGCATGGTTGAGCATTATCCTAGGGCCTCGGTAATTATGAAGAGATGTGGCTTAGGTTTTAGTGATTCAATTCCATATGTTTCTAGTTGTGGAATGGAAGTTTTTTTGGCATTCAGAGATAGGAAATTCCCTAATGGCAGTAATTTAATGACCTGGATGTGTCGGGACTTATGGGGTTAAATGAACGATGAAACTTCTTAGGTATAAGAAGTGTATGGTGGGGAGATTGTAACACCATGTATTTGGAAAATTTTCAAAAAAAATAATTTTAATTTTCAATTTAGTGGAATGCTTATTTCTATAATCGAATCATGGAATGATATTTTGAGATGTTTGTAAATTTTCACATTTCCTATGGGAAGGATCACTCCATGGTGGAAAATTTATTTCACCTAGAGTTAGCCTATGTGGAACAAGTATATAAACAATCCCACACCTGGGCATGGTCTTGGGTGTGAGTGTGGGGAATTGTTCTATGGATCATAATCAAAATAGCCTCAACACACTATGGTGAAAGGAATGGTGGGTCTAAAATTTCCATTATTTTTTCCCCATGTCATGGTCTATCCCTATGGTTGGTCTCTTTTTCATGGTGCGATCCAATCCACCATGGGTGTGGTTGACATCCCCATACTATGGTATCACCAGTTTTAGAATTTTGAATAGAAAAATCAGTTGCATGGTCTTTAGGGGAAGTTACACTTGCAGAACAAGGTTTGTGCAATAATTTAGGGATGGGTTTTAATGAATCACTAACTCATTTCATATTTTAAATATCCTTAAACTTTCCACCGTTATTGGATCTTTTGATTTGGCTAAATTCAAAGGAACATTTTGAATGACCATTACTTCATTGAAATTTTACCTTAGATGATATCATCCTTCCTTGATTAGATTCTATTGGTATTATTTTTGTGATATTGGTCTAGAGGCATGTGGTTATTTTTTCCCTAAGTTAATTTAGAGATATTATAGATCCACATGATTTTGAGGGTGATTTTTGGTAAACCCCTCTTATAATAATGTTACTACCTATTGTGATCTCATTCTTCTCCGCCCAATCCTTGTTTGACCTTGTTAAAAGATCAGTTATTAGGAGATAGATATTAGTTATTGTTTGAAAATTGTGTATTTCATTGAGAATCATTGTGATAAGTGTTTACTCTTAACATTTTTTATTGAAGTAGTTTTCAAATTTTGAATTCTTGAGGTGGGTTCCTTGGTATAGAATATTCTTTCTCCACTATAGAGTACTCTTTATCATAGATTTTGGATCCCATTTAGCTGTTGGAGAATCTACATGGTTGAGGTAGGTATCTAGTAATATTTTCCCTATGTTTTATTTATTTATTTATATATTTTTTATGGCGTGTGATATAGGGTCTCACCACTGTGAATGATCATACCTTGAATTAATAAATATTTTACCAAGAATTGATTCATCCTAAATTAAATAGAATACCCGTACTTGGAATGAATAAAGTGTCAAGGGAAATGGAGGGCCCTTGTACATAGTATGGATATCTCAGTCACTGATGGAATGGATATTAATTTAAATCATGAACCTTGGGATACATGAACCTGTGAGAAGAATTAATTAGTAATTATGTGGAAAATTTGACCTAGTAAATTTTCACATAACCCTTGAGTAAGGATGAGTTATGAATCGGGATTATTGGACCCATTTGTACTTATGATATTTTTCGTCACCTTATAACCTTCAGGAAATATGACATGGTCGGTAAATTAATGAATTTAGATGGCCTAAACAGGCACCTTGGTGTTTTTTCCATTTTCTTTAGAGTGATGGGATTTACCCATGTAAAAGTTTCAGTTGATTATTAATTGATTTACGAAGGATTATTATAATATATCCTAAGATCTGATGCATGATTTTAATGTCGAATTATTAAATAATTAATTTCATTAAATTTTTAAATGATTTGATATATTGATTAAATTTTTATTGATTAAAGATATTGATTAAATGATTAATTACTAGAATAAATTTATTAATTTTTTATTGATTTGAAATTTTGAATATTATTTTGATTATGTTTTTGGGGTCCATTATGTGATTCCAAGGATCTGGTGTGCCTGTTAATATTATTATATATTATTGGGGTTCCTTGAGGTGTTTCTAAGGATATGGTGTGCCCATTATTATTTTTATATTATTGGGAGACCTTGATGTGATTCCAAGGATCTAATGTACCCATAATTATTATATATATTTTGGGGAACATGAGATGTTTCCAAGGATTTGGTGTTCCCATTTTATTGTTATATTGTTGGAGGACCTTGATTCGATTCCAAGGATTTGGTGTCCCCATTATTTGTATATACTATTGGGGGACCTTGAGGTGTCTCCAAGGATCTAGTGTGGACATTATTATTATTATTATATTTTTAGGATAACTTGATGTATTTCCATGGATCTGGTGTACACATATATTTATATACATGACTATGGTAATATAGATACAGATATATGTCCCTAGTCGAAGTAAGTATATTCAATCTCGGGTGTCATGTTTGACTTCAGAGACTAGAAGCTCTATTTATTTATTATTATTGTTTATTTTTCTATTCTACTAGGTATATCACCTACACATGTCACTACATTTAATGGTTATGTAAAGGAATGTGTTGGTGGTTCCCTAATGAATTATGTACTCACACCCTTCTCAAGTGGCCATCATACTTGGTTACCTGAGCATCATTCACTATTAATAGGTTTTGGTTGGGTAGAGGCTTGGTGTATCTTTATTGAGCATGATAGATTGTGTGAGACTAGTGAGTATATTATTTGAGGCTTAGGGATGTATCACATACCTATTTTACTTTACTTCTTACATTATTTTGTATAAATAGGTGGTTGGACTAGTGGGTGACCAATTGATCTATTTGTCTATATGATTGCTTCCCTTTATTATTGATGGATTGTGTTTATTTATTTTATTTGTATAATTTTGTTATTTATTTATTATTTTAGATGATATTTGGTTATTTCTTACATTATTTCTACTCTAATAAGAGAGTATAGTCTACACACTATCAAATCTTTGATCTTAACTAATAGTCGGTAGCCTCTAGCATATGGGGAGGTGTGCATGAGTTTGTGTAATTACTTAATCCAACGACTAATCATAGTGAACCAGTGTGTGAATGTTACATAGCATAAAACATAAAAAAATAATATCAAAACAAATATTAGAAGTAATGAAAAGTGGAGATGATCCCTAACAGTTATGGGTCAAATACCACCACCATATTCATTTTATAACCTATTTAATTGATTAATCAATTAAAATCAAATTTAAAAATGTAAAGTATGATCCCACTTATAATAACTCTATTTTTCTCTTAAAATAATTTGTAATATTATAAGGAATATTTTTGGATTTATAAACTGATAGAGATTGAAATTTTGGGGCATAGAGAGCCTTCGTGTTGATATAATAAAAATATTAAATATATTATATCGCATGGGAATAGTTTTTCAGAAATAACATATTAACTCTTGAACGGAATCTCATATGGGAACACTAAGACTGCCATTAAATATGGAATGTGTTTTTTACCCTAGGCATGAAATAATCCTGATACGTGTCAGGTGTTTTGTTAAATAGAAGGCACAGGAAGATAATGAATAAATAAATAAATAATTTTTTTATTTGTTTCTTTAATTATCGTGACCCTAATCTCATTTGTTTAAACACATTTGTGAAAAAACCCTAGGGTTATCCATATATCCTTAGGGATTTTATTGGAGACCTGGAGGATAGATTTTGAAAAATGACAATAGAACCATGGGCACTAATAATTTTTCAATGGAGTTGTTTTCACCAATAGCATTCATGGATGTCACTAACAACATCAACATATAACCTTTATTCATTAGTGATCAATACGAAATCTAGGAAGGTATTTTGTTAATGTTGGTAATCTATTTTTTTATCCCATGGTGAACAAAAATCAATTCCTCTAACAAACTGATTCATTGGTCAATCTTGATTCTACGGGTGTAATTTTATCTTCATAGAATTAGGTGTTAATATTATTTGGTTATCCTTAATGATCCAATTATTTTTTTTCTTCATGAAAATTTATTGAGTACAACTGAAACTATGGCTTATGTTTGTTCCTCATGTTTTTTTGTTCCTCCCCCCCCCTCGTTCTTTGAGTGATCATCATTGGTATTCCATTTGGTCTATGATACGACAAATACTTAGTGAATGATCATTGAAAAATAATTCTTTGGTGAAATGGATCATTACCATAGGTTTGGATTTAGGATTGATGTCTTGTTTTTTGGTTTGTGAATTGATGTAGAATCGATATCATTTTGAGAGTTCTAATTTCATGGGTTTGATGTTTGGATGATGCGATGCGATGTGAGGTAGTTCTCGAGAAGATGGGTGGATGGAATATGGTCGTCGGTGGTGAATTAGGCATTGCAAACCCGATATCTAAGTTCATTGGTGGATTTCATGGTTGTGGTTCTCAAGAATATGGCTGGATGGAATCTGGCCTCTGGAAGTGAATTAGGTATAGTCAACCCTGTATCTAAGATCATTGGTGGATTTCATGGCTGAATAATAGGAAGTAGTGGTGTGGGTGAAGACGCATGAGAGTTTTTGGAATTCTGTAAAATCCTTATATACACATTGTGTACTTCCAAGAATACAAGTTGTGTAGACCCTATGTTTTGGAGACTATGGTTTCACAAAAAAAATTAAATATCACATTCCATGTGGTATTTCCACATGTTGTGTGACCTATAGCTGGTGACCCAAGCTTGGTTAGAGTACTTAAACAAGGCCAGGTACATGGTCATAACTAGTCTACATGGGCTTGACCATAGTACATGGGCAGAGACAGAGGAACATGATAATGGGATTGTAGAGGGACAGGGTTAGAAAGACACAATTTTTACTTCCTATATAGGCTATATACTTTATCTAGTTTAGTTTTAATCCCTTTTTCTATTTAGTATGGACATTTATTAGTTGGGGGTTTTCCATTTTTCTAATTTAGATGGGGTGCATTCCCTCATCCTAGCTCAGTGTGGTTGAGTTCCCTAATTCTAGAAAGAGTTTCCCAGTTCAATTCCTTGAGGGTTTAGTATGACTTCTAGTCTTTATTATAGGACATAAGACCCCCTCTACAGATTAGATCATGTATCCCACTATGAATCCTAGGAGTTGATCATCATTCCCATCTTTCTCCCTAGGTAGGGTCAGGTATCATGTGACCAGCATACATTGTTGTTCAATCCCCTATATAATAGGTTATTATAGTAGGGTTAGTAATCCCCTAAAGGACCTAGGTATAATCCCCCACTTGTGTATCAATATCTTTTGAGTTTTATCATGTATATTCTTTATGGGGAGGCCCGACAAGAATTACCTCTCAGATAAGTTCCATAAGTGATAACAATTCTCAAGGTGTTTATTCTCCCATATGAGTATTACATTGATACCTAAAGTAGAATAATATGATGGTTGTATAGTGATAACCTACTATTATCCAAAGTGTCTATCTTTAGAAAATATAATCACTATTTATGATTATTTTTTTAATGTATCATGCTCTGATTGAAATACCTTTTTGGTGTTGATCTGACCTCTCTCTTGATGATTTGTGTTTGGTGGTTTTAGGGTGTCCTGTAGGATATTATTATAATCACCCCTACATGGGATCTACCTACACTTATCATGTCTAATGTAGATTTTAGGCCTTTTGATGGAGTCCTATAAGGATCTAGATTTAGTTGATCATAGTTGAGACAGAAGTACCATTGTCAGTTCTAGGAGTTTCAAATGATAGTAGTCCCTTCTTCTCTGGTAGGTTAGGTTCTTTCAAAAATTTAGTGGTATTTTATTTGACCCTTTTTCTTTCCCATACTTATGTCTTACTATAATGTGATATATAGTTATATGCATGCATCTTGGTATCTATTTTATCTTTACATTCTATATTATGTTAGATCTTGGATATGTGTTTGTGTGTATATGTACCTTAGGTTAAGGCCTAACATATGTGTGTAATGCCTACTCAGTGGTGGTCGTCAGCCCCTGGTCTATTAGAGGCGATATTAGGGTTTCATACTCAGCTTACCGCAATCCAGGTGGTCCGCGATGGGTTAGGTTGTGACAGAGCGGTATCAAAGAAATGTTTTCCCTAAGACTTATGTTTGGAGACAGTCTAGCTGTGAGGCTTGGTTTGGGAACTAGGGAAACAATGTTAAAGTGATTTGAGTTCATCTCTCAGACTGTGGAATTCATTGATGGTGTGGTGGCTGATGTATCCATTCACCCAAACTCTAATAACCTATTTTTCAACTTGGTTCATATAGACACTGGTCTCATGGAAGACATTAGTACATGCATCATATATGAATGGATTTTGGTTTTTATGTCCTTCTTGATTCAAATCTCCATATATACTCTTTGATCATGGTGTCTCTTGACTATTCTAATATGCCTCAATGAAGACAAACATATAGACTGCCAATGATACATCATAATGATAATCCACTGAGTCATGAAGCTTTGGTATAGGGACTAGTGTAGGATATGGTACATCAAGGTGGATGTCTGATATTTCACCTAACTATTGAGTATCTAGTTATACCTACAGTACTGACAGATTATGTGTGCAGGCCAAGCACACTTAATTAGTTTCATAGGTAGAGACCCATTAGGTTTTAGGGTGATCCAAAAAACCTAGGTAGAATAGTACTAGATCGAGTTAGTTAAGTAATTTTTACTCCAGTTTAGGACACCTCCCAATTATATGGTGTCCTCAGAGGTGATCCTTCTTAATGACTATATAGGAAGATGGTGGATCCTGATGAATCAGATGTATGATGAGGCGAATTTCACTTGGAAAGAGTTTGAGAGTCTATTTGGGGAGGATTTTCACCTAGAAATATTGTGATCCATACATATCCCAGAGCTTCTATATCTCTAGTAAAGTGGTATTTTAGAGGAAGATTATGCATAAAGGTTCAATAGCATCTCATGATACTCCATGGACATGGTTTTTGATGTGTACATTCAAGAAAAAACCAGTAAGCATGGACTTCATAGATTTATCTAGGCCAGAGTGGTATCTATCTATATCCCTATATATAATGGAGTGCTAAAGTGTGCCTTGGTAGTGGATAGTTTTTTGGTTGAAAAGGATCTAATAGTTGGTGTTGGTAGTTAACACCATGAAGTTGAGACTTCGACAGCTGGTAGCCAATGATAGGAATAGGGATCCAGACATGCAAGGTCTTTTTGATTATAGTCAAAAAAAATAGATTCTAAAAATCAAGTATTACATGATGGATTGAGATATTAGAAGGATATGTGATGTTACTTCTATGAAGGGTGGGGGTATCTCATGTGAGATTATCCAACCCATCATTATGAAAATAGGGAGATAGTCGATGAACTACCTAGGAAGAGGAAACAGTTTTATCTGGTAGGTTTTTATGGTAGTTAATGTAGTAGAGGAGATAGGATAGCAACTCAAGGTGTTTTATGTTTTAATCTATTACAAACCCAAACCCTAGGTGGCCAACGCCAGGCTTAGGGATTTGGTGTTCAAGTACATGGGTAGCTATAGGGAGTGGAGTCTTTTGACCCAAAGTCTATATATATGATTTAAGGTATGATTTTTATCTTATCTACGTTATCTATAGTATGGATAGAAACATGAATAAGACATTGATTTCTTTCCACACCCCTTGTTTAAGATCTGGAGATCCTATTAGAGCCTTTGGATTCACCTTTAGGTTAGTGACTCCTACTAAAGGAGATTCAGAAATCACACACTTGTATCGATAGTGTGAAATGACTCTTATATGATAGTTATTCTTGTGGGACTTTTTTATCCACAATGAAGTATTATGAATTTATTCTTGTTATGGGATGAAAATCTATGGTTCGTGTGCATATTGATTGTTTCGAATGGAATATTTGATGTTTTTGTGTTGTTGGGATGAGGCTTTCCTTCATTAGTGAGAAAAAGTCCAACAAGATCCAGATAGGATCATACAGAGGATACAACCAATTACTCATCATTTGGCTAGTATTATCAATGGTGTAGTGGATGTCATAAGATTTCAATTCCCTACAGTAGTGACAGAGTATGAGAAAATATCCCTTGATGACATGTTAGGCTTACCTCCCAGTTGAGAGATAAACTTCTCTGTATAATTACATGCAAATACTACCTTGATATCTATGAAAGTATATTGTATGGATCTATTAGAGATTTGATATATGAATGTGAAACATGAGGATTTTTATAGTAATGGTATTGTTAAACCCAACATGCCCCTTGGGAAACCCTAGTTTTGTTCTCTAAGAAAGAATATGAGTGATTTAGGTTATGTGTTGATTATCATCAGCTGAAATAGGTGACCATTAGGAATAATTATCTACTTTAGAGAATAAATTTCCACTTTGACTAGTTGAAAGGGTTGAGGTGGTTCTTGAATATTGAAATCAGGTCGTGCTATCACCAGCTCCGAGTATGAGATGAGATATACTAAAGATGAAATTCAAGTGTTTCCATGGTCCCTATGAATAGTTAATTATTATTTTTTCTATGATAAACTCCCAGGTGGTGTTCATGGGACTCTTGAACCAAAACATTCATCCCTTATGGGACTGTTTCATGGAAGTTTTCATTTATGACAACCTTGTGTTCTCTTTATCAGAGGAGGATCACACAAGACACTTGAGGATGGTTCTGGATACACTCTAAGTGGACCATATTTATGTGACGCTCTCTAAGTGTTCATTATGGATTCCAAAGGTCCACTTCATAGGAAATTTAATCTAAAAATAGGGTCTAGAAGTAGACCCAGAAAATGTTGAGGTAATGTTATATTAGGATCCACCCAAGAGTGTGATCTAGGTATGGAGCTTCCTTGAGTTGGCAGGCTAAATCAATGATTTGGGCCTAATTTTATAGGATTTTGGAACCCTTGAATACATTAACCTAAATGGGGTAGCCTTTCATGTGGATAGAGAGTTGATATTATACATTTCAGGAGTTGTGGAAGAGGATGAATAGGGTACCCATCTTATGACTACCAGGATAGGTTATTCAATATGTGATGTTTTTGTAATACTTCCAAAACTAGGCTTAGATGTGTTCTAATGTATACGCATAAATTTATTTCCTATGAGTCCCGATAGTTGATACCCCATGAGAAAAACTACATAACCCATGATCTAGAGCTATTATAAATAATATTTTCCTAAATATGTGGATACACTACCTTATGTGATTTTGGTTTATTATCTTTTCTGAATAAAAGAGTATCAAGTATATATTTTCATGGAAGGATCGTAACTTGTGATAGATGGAATGATTATAATTCATCTAGGGATATGAAATTTAGATCATCTATACTCACATAAATGGTAAGGTGGTGTAATATTATCTTAGTAGGAGATCTTGTTCATATTTGTTGAGTGAGGCATCAGAGTAGATGGAATCATTGCATTTTTACCTAGTGGATGAGGATGGTGCACCTTACCTATAATTAATGAATGTTACACCATCACTTATTCAGTTTATTAGGGAGTTACAGCATGGATATCTTGATTTTGAGGCTTTATGTGTTTATATATCCACTAGAGGTGCTACACTTTGATTTTTTGAAGGTGGGGAGAACGTCATTGTTTTTCAAGGACAGATGATGGTACAGGTGAAACTAAGAGAGGAGGGTCTAAGGGAGTTTTATACATCCACCTTAGTGGTGCATCTAGGAGTGGAAAATATATACCATGAAATTAAATATATGTTATGTTGGACATGTATTTAGACTTTTATAGTAGAGATTATCTCTTGGTGCCTTACATTTCACCAGGTGAAGGGTGAGAACCTTGTTCGAGTAGGTTTGGATCAACCCCTTGAACTGCCAAAGTGGAAGGGGGATGTTATATCCATAGACTTCATGACAGGATATTCATGATCATCTATAGTTCATAATTATATTTGGGTGATTTTAGACTAAATCAAAAAGTCATCCCACTTCATAACCATCCTAGAGAAGACTTTAGTGGGGGTATTGGGATTTCTTTACATGTGGGAGATATTTTGGATTCACATAGTTCCTATGATGATAATTTCAGACCATGATTTTCTATTTACATCATAATTATGGATATAATTTCATGAATCTTTTAGGACTTAGTTTCATTTGAGCATGGATAATCACCCCTTACACTGACATCAAGACAAAGCAGACCATCCATGTTCTGAAGTACATGCTTCGAGCTTATCTGTTAGACTTTGACCATAGATGAGAGGATCACCTACCCTTGTTGAATTTTCATACAACCAAATTTACCACTACAAAATTGGTATGGTGCCATTCGAGGCCTTTCATGGGAAACCCTACAGGTAACCACTATGCTAGACTGGTCTAGGGGATTCAACACTCATGAACCTTAAGTTAGTGTAAGTGATGACAAAGAAGGTTAAAATAATCTAGGAGCATACTAGGAATTCCCAGAGCTACTAGAAGTCTTATAAAGACTGATGAAGGATTCCTTTGGAGTTTAATGAGGGAGACCGAGCATTCCTAATGGTCTCACCTCAGAAAGGATTTCATAGATTTGGTTAGGGAGTCAAGTTATCTCCAAGATTTCTTTTCCCTTTACAGATACAGTATAGGGTTGTTGAGGTTTCGTATCACTTTATCTTACTTCCATAGTTGTATTAGGTACGTTAAATCTCATACATGTCACAACTGAGGAGGTATATACACGACTCGTTGCATGTTATCGATTGGGGTGAGATAGACTTAGAAGTTGGATATTCCTTCATGGGGTACTCAGTAGTGATCAAGGATTTGTAGGATAAGGTGATTCATGAGTGAGTGATTATTGTAGTGTTTTTCCTATGAAAGCATGAGAATATTCAGGAAAGAACCTAGGAGTAGTAAAATATGATACTAGCTCGGTACCCTTAAATTTCTGAGTATGATTTTTCTCTTTTTGTTATGAAATCACTTGAGGTGGGGAATATATAATAATTATATTTCTCCCTTGTAAAACTTTGGAATACTATAAGAAATATTTTTGGATCTAGGAAGTAAGATAGCATGAGATTATAAGGCCTAAAGAGCCTAATTTTTAATATAATAAAAATATTAAATATATTATTCCATGAACATGAATATTTTTGGAAATAATGGATTAAATCCCAAATGGTATATCGGATGGGAAAACCAAGACCACCATTAAATATGGAGTTCAGGTTTTACCTTAATTTCAACATAATCCTTATATGCATCATGTGATTTTTTAAAGAGTTGTTGTGGAAGGATAATGAATAGACATATAAATTAATTTATATATTTGTTTATTTAATTTCCATGAACTAGATATCCTATATTTAAACATGCTTATTCAAAAACCATAGGGTTAGTTTTATAACCCTAGGTATCTTAGAGGATCTATAGAGGATTTATTTTTGACAAACAATAACATAATCATGGGCAGTTATCATTTCTACAAGGATTTTTCTTCACCAATGGAGTTCATGGATCTCACCAATGAAAAAGACATAGAACCATTTTTAATCTATGATCGATCCAAACTTCATATATGATGTTTTTTATATTATTTCAATCCCTATTTATTTAACACATGTTGAAAGTGAATCAATTCCACTAACAAATTTATTTATGGATCGATCGTGATTTTGTGGGTTTTTTATCTTCCTAAAATTAAGAATTGGTTTTATTTTTTTATCATTTATTATCCTCGTTATTCATCACCTTCATGACAATTGATTGAGGCTAACCCAAAAATGTCCAAGTTTTGTTCCTCATTTTTTTGTTTTTTACCTTGCTACCATCATTCTTTGAGTGATCAACATCAGTATTCCATTTTCCTAGTGGTTTAGCAAATTCTCAGTGAGTGTTCATTTCACAATCTCCCTTTGGCACAATGGATCATTATAGTAGGATCATATTTGGTACTGATGACAAGTCTGTAGTGTGTAATGAAAATTAAGTATTATGATCAAATCAGGAGTTCTCGCTTTGTGGGTTTGATGTACGGGAAATGCGGTATAATAGGAGGCGGTTCCCAGGTGGATGGGTGGAAAGAATCTAGCCACTAGTGACATATCAGGTATGTTCAACCCTATATCATAGTTCATTGATCGACTTTATAGATATATTATAGGTAGCAGTGGCCCAAGTGAAGATGTGTAAGTGTTTTTTGGATTCTAGAAAATTGTAATATAAACGGCATGTATATCTATGAACATAGATCATGTAGATCCCGTGTTGTGGAGGAAAGGGTTTCACATATAATTAAATATCACACATTTTGTGGTTTTTTCACATATTTTGTGACTTTTATTTGGAGTCCCAAAGTGTACCCCTAGTGCACACAATCATAGACAAGACCAGGTATCTGGGAATGTCCAGGTACATGGGCATGAGTTGGCTATGTAGGCGCATCCAAAGTACTCTTACATGTCCATGTACACATTCAAGTTCAGTGTACATGGGAAACTCTATAGTACATGAACATGACCAGAGGAACATGGGCATAGGATTAAGTAGGTTTGGGATTGTAAATACATGCTATATAATTTCAATAAATTCTATGTTCTTTATCCATGATAGAGTGAAGACCCTATTATCTTCAGTCTGGAAAAGTATCATTTGGGGTGTGTTCCCTATTTCCATTTTCTTTAGGGTGTGTTCCCTCTTCCCATTTCAATGTTGGTGAGTTTCCTTATTCCAGGATTAGTTTACCAATATTATTCCTTGATGGTTTAGAATAGAATTGAGTCTTGTGTATTGGATGTAAGATCCCCTCAGTAGATTAGAGCATGTATCCCTTTGTCATGCCTAAGGTTTGATTATCATTGACATATTTATCCCTAGGTAGGGTTTGGTATCACCTGACCAACATACATTAGTGTTCGATCCCCTATCAACCTATTTAATATAGTAGGTTCAGGAATCCCATAGAGGCCTTGGGTGTGATCCCCTACCTGTGTATTAAGATATTTATATTTTGATCATGTATCTTATTTATGGAAATTCCCAATGATCATGGCCTATTAGATGATCACCGTTAGGGTTTAAAAGTCCCAAGTAGTGTGTTCTCCTTGATGATTGTTACCTTGAAGCCTCAAGTAGAATCCTAGGACGGTTGTATAGTTGTAACCTACTTTTTAGTTGAGTGTATCTTGAGAACATATGAGAACTCTCTGATTATTTTTCTATTTTATCATACAAATATTATCATAAATTTTGGTTGTTGATCTAACCACTCTATTTATTCTTTATGTTTAGTGTTTTCAGGGTGTCAAACTAGGTATTTTTATACTCGCCCATTCATGGGATATGCTTTCACATGTCATGTATTATGTAGATGATAGTAATTTTGATATAGTCTTAGGAGCACTAAGATAAGGCAGATCATAGTTGGGCTAGATAAACCGCAGTTGATTCCAGAAGTTTTTTTTGATATCATTTCTATCCTTTCTAGCAATTTAGATTATTTCAATGATTTAGTGGGATTTTATTTCTCCCTTTTACTTTCCAATTATTTTTTTTACTCTGATGTGGTATATAGTTATATTCATGCATTATCATATCTATTTTATCATTACTTTCTACATTATCATAGATATTGTATATGTGTTTGTGTTTGTGAAGGTAACTTAGTCTAAGGCCTCCCATGTGTGTGTTATGTGTACTCATCACTGGTCGTCAACCCTTGGCTTATTGGAGGTAGGTCTAGTGAGAAATCTACTACTTTTAAAAAAATTCATTCCTAAATCGTTTTCTAAAAACATCATCCCAAGAATTTTTAAACACCTCTAAAACCCCATTTATTACCAATTACACATGATTGGGAATAAATAAATCCTAAAATATCATAATTGAATATCAGGGTCATCAAAGTTGTGGTGTGACATTGCTAAAAACTATAATTCTAAATATATGAAATATAAAATAGATATGGTAAATATCTTATAATTTTAGGGTGATATGTAGTAGACCCCTAAAAAAATTTATGAACTACTTAAGTGGGAATGGGACAACATTAATGGAAGATGAGTTAGAGGAGGATTTGGAAAGTTTTGATTGATATAATAAGATATATGATGTATATTTATCTATGGAAGGAGTGCCTTAGCATATAGATTGACATTAACACATCCACATATAAGAAGGGATACTTTAACTACAGATTAAAAGGGTTTGAAGGAAATGGTTATATTTTAGATTTAGATTTTTCTTTCACCCTCTCATGATTAAAATAGATCAACACTTTGGTTCCTATGAAATAATGAGGGTGTAAACATATTTTGATATGTTTTGTAATGATGGGTTATTGAAATATTAATTTTATTTGTTTTTAATATTTATTCTTGTTAGTGTTTTTATTTCATTAATTCTTACATATATTTTTATCTCTCTATATGAATGTAGTTTTTTCAATTTAATGCATCATCTAGTCCTTAGATTATTTCTTGATTAGGGATTTAGTTTAACTTAAAATTTTTAAATTTGGTTTTGGATGACCAGATAATTACATAAATTAATTTAATTTAACTTAAAAGGGATATTTTATTGACTTTTAAGTAAATAATAGACCAAGGGTTTACTTATATTTAATTATGGAAAAAAATAAAATATTACTCCTTAAGAACATTAGAATCTTAGTAATCTTGTGAACTTGTATTTATAAAAACTTAGCTTGATTTTGTTTATTTATAGTTTCTTCAATTATTTTAGTTTTTTTTCAATAAAATAAAATTTCCAAACTTTTTAATTGAGGTTTCTTGCAAGGGAGCACTAGTATCTATGGTTTTGACCCCATAATTGAGTTATACTATGACTTTGTAGTTATAGTTCTAAGGAATATTATTCTATAAATTCCTAAACTTGATTTCTTATTTGAATTGATTTTATAATTTCACTTGTTTATTTTGATTTTATGGTTCCAATATAATGATTAATGAAGACAAATATGACAATGATATAGAAAATAGAAAGATAAAGATCCTCAATGGATGGGTGAGAATTGTTTTAAATTATTTAAATCTTTATATTCCTTATACTTAACTATTTAATTTTAATGTTAGGAATTTTCATGACATCATTTGATTTGTCATTTTATTTTTTGATCTATGAAACAAATAGTTTCTTAAGAATACCATTATACCTTGTTCTAAACATCATTTTTATAATATTTAATGAGTTAAATAATTGGTGGATGAGAAAATATGATCACCGTTTTTTATTAATGAATTATAATTTGGGGATATTAATTAATTTAAATATATGGATTTTTTTGGAACTTTTACCTCAAATAATTTTTCATATGATAATTGCTTGGATTACTTTGGAATTTATTATACATTTAAAATTTAAACTTATTCTTGTATTTATGAAATTAAAAAATAAGTGAGAAAGAAAAAAATGGAAAAAAATATAGGGTGGAAAAACAATGGAATTACCTTGGATTGACCTATAGCTAGAAACATAAACTTTCTTTTTTATAACTATTAAAATTATTTTTGGGGTGAGATTAATGGTGGGGATAGAGTATCTAGTATTGTTTGACTTCCAAGTATACAACATGGACACTTTAATGATAATTCATGCTTGACCAATGATCTTGTTCTTACTATTATAATTAGTGTCAAGGGGGGAACAACAAATGAATTTTTTTTGATGTGATATCCATTCCTTGTATAAAATATATTTAAAAAAATCTAAAAAAAGAGGGGAAAAATTCTAATTTTAGGTTCCCAAGCAGATTTGGAATGAATTTAACAATAAATACATTCTAAAATTAAGAATTAGAAGTCCCATATAAAAAATATTAAGTGTAATTTTTGAATGGAAATAAAATACATTGTTGATTGGATTTTTTGACAAGATAAGATCCAAAATATTTTTTCATGTGATGATGGAATTTTTATTCCATATTTATTTTTTTCTGATTTTTTTTATCATGGTGTTTAAAGTTTAAATATGATAGGTTTTCTTTATGATGATGTGGAGATTTATTATTAAAGACAAGTAAGAGTTTATGTGTGGGGGAAATTGATAACTCATATTTATACATGTTTTTTCATTACTAATTTAATTGATAAATGCTTAAATATTATTTTAATAATTATGTTTTTTAAATTTTTAAGGTAATATATTACTTGAGGATGACTTTGGAGGAGTTTTGAATATTTTGATGTTTGAGGGAGAAAACCATGGCATGAAATTACTTATATAATTCCTTGAATGGTTTCATAAGATTAAAATTTAATAATTAAGGGAGTATTGTTTTAGGACTCATTAAACTGATTCCACAACTAGAGAAGAAATAGGAATCATGTTTATTCAAGGGGAGAGGTTTGAACCATAATTTTAATTGTGCAACATAACCAATTTACACTATGATGAAAAGAAATATATGAGGGAAGATTTATAATATATTTTCATTTCACAACCAGAACATCCCCTGTAATATCAACTTTTTAGAAAAATGGATATGAATTCATATCATGATCGAAGATCTTAGAGGTCTGTGTTATGATTGTAGGTTTGAAGACATAGTTAAAGAGATATAGTGATCACAGTGAAACCAACCCCATTAAGCAATGATGAAGGGTTTGTTATATCTTCAAATTAAGATATAAGTAATTACAAATCGATATATGATATATTGGGTTTTGATATAGAAACATTATAGCATTAAACATGCCACCATGTTGTGATTTCATGGAATAAAGAAGTTAAAGGGGTGGAAAAATGATGAGGTTTGAGGTGTCATAAAATAGCAGTTTACAATCTTGAGGACATTACTTATGACTAAATTAGGTTATAGTTCATTTTTTTGGTAAATTAAAGTTTAATTATGGATTCCATGACTATTTTAGTGAATTATGGGGTATTGTTATATTCACAATGACATGTGATAATGTTCTGCCTCACCTTTGTATAGACTTTTGTGTTGTGACCATGTGTGTTTTCGTGTGACACTACTGTAATCTTCAATTTTGAAGATATCAAAGCACAAATATATACAGGAAATAACCTATATTTTTTGGGGAGACATGTGATGGGCCTAAAATGAATTTTAAGGACTTTTTTGAGTGTTAATGAGACACCATTAAAATAATATGAGTGAGAGGAGGATTTGAAAATTTATGGTAGATATAATATACTATAAGATATATATTTATCTATAAAATTAGTTCCTTGGTTAGGATATTAACATAAATACATCCACTAATAATAAGTAGTAATTCCACTGGGGATTCAAAGGGCATGGAGGCTGAGGTTAGCATTTAGAATTAGGTTTTTCGTTAACTCTCTTGTATATAACATGGATCAATTAATTTGGTTTTTGTGAAAAAATAATGTGGTAATAATCTTTTGATAACTTTTTCAATGAATATTTTTTAGGATATTGATTTATTTTGTTTTAAATATTAATTCTTTTTGGGTTTTTAATTCATTCATTATTACACATCTTTTTATTTCTCTATATGTGTGAGAAATGTTTATTGAGTGATGAATTTCAATTTAATTCATAAACTAGTACTTATATTATTTCATAATCAAAGACTTAGTTTATGTGGCTATGTTTAATTGTGCTTTTGGATCACCTCATCCTTCAATAATCTTGAATACTTTATCATATGAAAAGGGTAATTTATTTATTATAGATTAAATACTTGACCAAGAGTTTACTTATATTTAATTTCAAAAACATTAAAGATTACTTATTAAGAACATTATAATATCAATTATTTCTTAAACTAATATTTATTAAAAATTAATATGACTAAATTAATTTATGTTTATTCCATTATTTTTATATTTTTTTAGTTAATTAAAAAGTAATTCATAACCTTTTAATTGATTTTTGTTATTAGGGATCACCAGTCTCTATGGGTTTTACCTCTAACTTGAGATGTACCATTCCTTTGTAGTTTTAGTTTCATGGAATACTATTCTATGAATTCTTAAACCTTGTCCTCAATTTGAATTAGTGACACCTCATGGGTGGTCACTATTTATATTTAATTTAAACATATATGATATTTAATTTAAATATAAACATTTTATATTTCATATAAACAATTCATTAACTACATAATCATTTAATAAAACATAAATATCACATATTTAATATAATTTGAACACTGATCATATCAATTCTCAAAAATATTTTTGATATTTTTCAAATAATTTCACAAATATGGCCTTTAATTTTAACATTTTAAATTTCTAATTCTGAAAAATTTATAATATAATAAAAACTATTCGATATTTTTTATAATTTTTTAATTTAAAAACATTTTAAAAATTACATTATAAAATATATGTAAACATTTCATATCAAAAGTATAAGTATTTCCATATAAATAAAAGACACTTTAATATTAATAATTAATATTATAGATATTTATTTATTAAATGTTTCATAAAAATCTAATAATTAATTATAATTATTTTATTATTAATTAATTTATAGACACTTAATAAATTAAATAAACATCCCAAAATTACATTATCTATGTTCTATAAACAATTTATAAATTTTATTATCCAATTCATAATTGGAAAAAATATTTTTCTTCATATCATATTTTAGAATTCTCTCATACCATAATCCGTGATACAGTGAAAAACCCAAATCATGGTTAATGATAGGAAAATATAGCATGTGATAAATAATCCAAGAACTATTGGTTTTAAATTGCAATATACTTTATATCATAAGTCATGGATTAGTTCAAACGCATACTACACTTTACAATAGGGGTGTATTGGCCAAAGATATTACCCTTTAACACCTAGGAATCTCATTTTAGGATATACACTATATCATATAAGTGATTCTATTCACTTTTTTATAACTCGATGAACACTTCATAAGGATTATTTAATAGCTTATGATTTCTGATATTGTACGTTATGATATATCAAAACTGAAGGATTAAACTAGATTTAATATTATGATATTGAATATCATATGATTCAATGAAATTGAAGATCATGATATCCCATATCATAAGGAAAGATAAAACACAAAATTGATACCTTTTATAAAGATTCAGAATATGAAATCAAAAATTATATCTTTTTTCATTATTTTAAAACATGATTTCATGAATCAAACAACATGACATAGAATTTACATCACTAATGGTAGAAGAATCTTGATTCATCATATGAACATATCCCATATGGCATCCATATGAACCTATAAGATCACTAAATTCCCTGAAATATAGTATTATGAAACTCTTTACATCAATATTTGAGCTCCTACCTAAAGAGACACAATTTTTCACACATTCATACAAGAGAGTTCCCAATAATCATTTAACACTTCAACTTATTCTCTCATACCACTAATAGTTTTCTTTGGATAAAATAACACTTATTCAAGAAATATAAGATAATAATAAACCATAAACTAATATTACTATGCTATAATAATCAAACCATGTATATTTTAAAATAACTAAAATGTGTGTTACTCACATTATAGTTATTTCAATCCCCTATATTCAACCACAAATTTTATTAATATCACTGAGAAGTCTACAATGGACCCCTTACTTCCAGGTGTATCCATGGGATGAAAATAACCCAATGCTTGGGTGGGATCCTTCTTATTTACATTATATGTTTTTACCCCTCAAAGAAAAGGATAAAGGAGATGATATATTTGGGAGAATCAAGATAATCAATAGGAATTACTTATTCACCAATTTAATTGGACACGACCTCTTTATATAGACCTTAGGGATGCCCCCTAAGCATTTAATACAATTACTTTAATGTTACATAATGTTCATGTAATGCATGTAGTTATAAATTTTATAATATTTGACCATGAATGCATAAATTTAACACTTAAATGAATTCAATATATTCTCCCAAATGTTTCATAAAATGAAACATTAATAATCAATGATAACTTATGTAGAATAAAATTTGAATGTTAATAGTTAACATTCATCAACCTATATTGTACTCTCTGATATAAGTAAGAAACATGTGTGATATCATGTCTATTTAACATAATGGTGTCCCCTTACACATATATAATATGTCTTGGATTCAAGTGTTTCATACATTATGATACACCTCATATCATAAACTATAATATAATTCAAAATATATCTCATATATAGAGGCATTATTTAATATCTCTATCATATACTACATCCGCAATCTATATAAAAATTAAATTAAGTCCTTCATTGTGGACCTCCTATAAGTTTATAAAACATGTGTTTATTATATGGGATAATTTGGGTACATCCAGTAAAAAAGGGGTAAGCTAAAACACAGTAAGTGGAAAGAAATGAAAGCATAAGGAAAATAATCAAAAATAGATACCATTAGATCAAAAATAATGAAGTGAGATAATATGATAAGATAATTTTTGAGATCAAAATTTATAATAGGATATTATCACTTTTTAGGGACATGAGACAAATTTTATGAACTATATAAAGGATGATGGGATCATATGGATGTAAGATACCTTGAGATCATTGAGTGCATCATTCGATCATGACATAAGATTACCATGGGGAATTTCAAATGTAAATAGAATATCAATGTGAAAATGATTGGAATGTGTCACATACATAATAATGGAACATCATAAACATAATTCAAGATGTATAACCATGAAATTATATCATAATGTAAAAAATATATATGTATCATTTTTATGAACAACATTGTAGACAATGATAACTACATCATGTTTATGCATAAAATTGTGAATAATTATTACCATGTTAGGTCCCTACATAATGATCTCAATAAATATAAATCTTCAACTAATTAATTATATAAATTTATAATTCCAATCCCACCTATCACATTAATTTATGTTCAAAATCATGTGTTCCACTTTTAAAGGAAAAGTATATCAATTGTAAACATAAAATAACCCATTAGATGATAATGAGTTTCAAAACAATATCATAAAGAATATTTCAATGAATAAACTTAGTGGGACACAAAATAAGAAGGAAACACGTTATATTGGTTTTTATAGGGTAGGATCAACAAATAAAAAAGTATGAAGAGTAAAAAAACTCTCAAATAGTAATGAAGAAGTATTTATGAAATATCGATTAAGTATTATATTTATTATCAATAATAATTTTTAATGAATATAAATTATATATAGAGTTAATGGGGATTGATTAATCGAAGCTTTATATGGGTTCTTTGGAAGTAAGTTCACCAGAAGTTCATAACCTATAAGGTGGAAAATTTGTAATTAGGATCACATTATATGCACTTTCTACTATCTGATGATAAAAATAAAGTTGATTGGATAACCTGACAAGATGATGGGAGGAACTCATGTTACTGGAAGTAAGTAATAATAATTAAATAAGGTTCTATTAATATAAGGAGGATACATCCATAGAGACTATTCTATCCAGAAGAAACTTATATATCAGATGATTATTTGAGATAATTTTAAATTTAATCATAATTGGTGTTAAAGGATTAAGATTGATTTAAAACT
Organism: Viscum album; assembly: GCA_963277665.1. NCBI lineage: Eukaryota > Viridiplantae > Streptophyta > Magnoliopsida > Santalales > Viscaceae > Viscum > Viscum album. The sequence continues at coordinate 41,140,148 of OY728150.1, forward strand.
TTATATTGATTTTAATAATTATGTTTCTTGTATATGGAGATATGAAATATATAAAACATATGATAATTTATAAACTACTCTTAAAGTGAAATAAAAATTTCTGAAGGTATAAGAATCGCTATCTACAATATATACCATAAGTGGATGATCAAATGGTATATTGGACCAATTGAATGGTGAATCCAATAGATGGGGAGATTAAATACCCAATTTTAGAGATTAAATATATGATTTAAAGTTAGATAGAATAAATCGACAAGAAGTTACATAATTTACTTCTAAAAAAGATAACTTACTTGAAAATTGTGTGTTAGGAAGATGGAAAGAAGATATGATCATTATTCACTCAGTGTAGTAGAATAATCCTAGATGATCAGAAGGAAAAAGCCATAATAAATAATTAAAAAAATCCCCAAGATTTTTCCCTGAAGAATTTAATGTGAAATTCACCCTAAAAATATAGTTCCGACAATAAATTTTTAAAATGAAATAAGTTCATTGTATTCCAAGCTACACCTATAGAAGCAACATCACTAAAAGGTAAACTGATGGTAATAAGATGGAAGGTATCCTAAAGATAGAGATAAAAATTAATTAGAGATTACTGAGTTGAAATAAATGCTCAAATATTAATTATTTGATTCGTGTGTTTCTATTTATAATTCATAAACATCACTTCTATGGAAGGCCAAAAATTATTAAAACTAAGTTTTCTATAGGATATAGATATCTAAATTTTAGCTTATCGAAAGTGGATAATGTAAACTGAAGTTTTAATGTAGTTTATATGAAATGGATTCAGTCCACCAAAATCACAAATTTCATATCAGATCTATTCAAAGTACCAAAGGTGGTAGAAGATCTTTTTGAACTAAACTGGAGGTAATATTAGAAGAATCTCATATTAAATTTTACTAAATTACATTCACAAAAATATTTTGATTTACTTCACATAAACATTTTTACGTTACAGCTATTTTGTTTATGTCGAGATGGAAGTTAAATTTTCAATGTTCAAGAAGGAAATTTCATGATTTAGTCCATGTTTTGAGGAAGATTTGAAAAGGGAGTTAACACTATAATTTGAAAAGATTTGAATGCACTATGAGATTTTAGAATATTTTTTGAAGAAATTCAAAATGGAATGAGGCAGAGCCTTAGAGTTTTAAGATTTCAAATCATAAAACTTATCAAAAAGGTTTGGTTTATAAAATATTCTTAGATCATTCATAGAATTATATTGATTATCACTACTTAGGATGATAAGGGAAAATAGAAGAGAAGGATTTTCCAACTACTACTTCCTAGGAATTTATTTGGGTTGAAGTTTTGAGAATACCATAACTTATAGATCCTTGGATAAAAAATGAGTTCTCTAGACCTATAAGATTGAAATTAATATATTCATAACAAACTCATGTATCAACCTTCAAAAGTAACAAATCTTGCAGTTTTTCAGTGAGAGTTCTAGAATTAAGTTACCAAATGTAACGGCAGTCTGACTTAGATGATGATAATAATATAATGTTATAAGTGGATGAAGTTACATCCATGGAGTTTTCAAAGAACCCATAAATATTGGTGGTTTATTTATAAATAAAACCATTATTCCTATAAGGAGTTAGAAATATTTTTTTGAAACATAGCTCAGCCACATGTGTAATATTGTTATTTTGGAGTTAAGGTTATTCATTAATATAAGGTAAATTATAATAACTTTACCTATTTTAAAAGTAATGAGAATATTTAAAATCTACAGATCAGGATAATAAACAAATATAGTAAGGAGTAGTTTTCCCACACTAGGTTCCAACCTTATAAAAACCCTACGGTTCTGTTTTCTTTATCTACATTGCATAAGGGAATAAAATTTTAGGTAGAACATCAAAATCCATTAATTCTAAATTATAATAAAGGTTCGATCAGTTTAAAGAAATAAAATGTATAATTTTAACTTAATTGATACAATTTTTTCACTCCTGATTCACTTCTCCCTCTCAAGGTCACAGTATGGTCTACTAGGACTCACAAGTGGTATTAGAACTCACCAAGTTCCTACTATTTTGATATACTATTTTTGTCTCTATTTTTTTTCAATGATTCACATGAAGTGAAAATTTATGGTAGAAATGCATATATACCTATTAGAATATAATACGAAGATAAAGAACACATTATTTATTCCTAATTTTAACAACATAGAGGTTTTTTCCAATACCTTGAAATAAATGGAAGAAGAAAGATTCTTAGAATCATTGGAATTTATCCTCTTATAAGATATATAAGGAGGATATTCTGCTAGAGGAAGGTTTAAATTGGTCAATATGTTAGATTTAACCCTCCAGATGAATCATTCTTAAGTTGTGAATAGTATGAATAAATTAAAACAATTTAGTATTTGTACTCTAAAATCAAGGACTATATTAAGAATTTTTTTGACGTTTTAAGATATATACTAGAATTTATCAAGGTAGAATAAGAAGAAATATTATAGTTGGAATCAGAATCCAATGAGATGGGTGATGCATTGACCAATAATTTTCAAAAGTTCATAACTCTCATATAACTCATGGAAATAAAGGAACAATAAATATCACTTTAAAATTAAAGAATATTACTTGTTTAAGAATAATTTTAAAGGAATGTATATGAGAAAGTTATGTTAATAATGTTTTTAAATAATTTATCATGCATCTGATGTTACAATTAATGTTAATCACTATCAGTTAGAGATCAAATCCAAAAAAATAAAAGAGCTTGAAATCTCTCTGTTAGAATAAAGGAAGTTACATAAATATCATGTTTTAAAAACGATAGCATAATGTAAATAGAAATTAAAATCAATTTAAAATTAGAATGACATTTTGAATGTAATTTTCTTGAGTTGGAGAAAAAAGGTAAAAAATTAAAAGCTAATGAAGTTGTATCTTCACATGAAGCTAGATGAAGTGTTGTTTTCATAGAGGTTATAGTGAAATGTTTTATTTTTATGACTAAATATAGTGGAAGAATAAATATATAATCATTGTAAATGTCATATTTCTATATATTGAAAAACAATTAAACTATACATATTGATGAATTTTTATGCATCAATTCCAAATCATTGAAAACTAAAGGTTACAATTTAAATTTTGAACAAAGAAGGGTAGAGAAGGATATGGAGAAACCCACCTCTTATGTGAAGGTGGAAGTAAGAGATGAAAAGGAAATAAGTTCCCCATAAGGTGTATGAAAGAATAATTTTCATAGATATGAACCAGAAGAACGCTCCACCAACCAGAGTTACAATCAATGGACTAAGAAGATATTATTTTTCTAATCTTGGTGCTAAAAAGGTTTGGACACAAGCTTATTAAATATTGGAAAAACATATAAACTATAGTAAAATTGATAATTCCTACACAAAGAAGTAGGAAAGTGGAAGTTGAGAAAAATTTAGCTGAGTACAACTAACTATCATTGAAGAAATAAAATCTGTTGACGTCCAATATATTTTGAAATCTTGAAAAGTTATATGGAATGTATTAAAGAAGAGGTTATGGAAATGTTAAGTTATAGTTTAAATATACCAAGATTAAGTGAGCTATATCCAACAGAAGGAGACCACAACAGCTATAGAAGAATAAATTATGTAAATATGGGAAGTCTTCCTTGTGGTACAAAGAAAAAGAATTCACAAAAAGATATACCCCCAAGAAGAAGGCAAAAAAATATTCCATGATAGGGAAAAAATGATTCAATTGTGAAAATAATGTCCTCTTTATGGATTTTAAAGTTCTTAAATTTTCTTGAGCCTTCCTTTTTCATTATGGGGTGTTCAGTAGTTTAAAATATTTTTTTTGTATTTTAAATAAGGTTTTAATTTTTTCAAAATTCTAAATTAATTTGAATATTTTTAGAATTTATTTGGGAAATTAATTTAGAAATATAGAAAGTGATTCAATAATTTTTTAGAATATGTTTTAAATTTTTAAAGAAATAATAAACTCTTTTATTAATTATTAATAATTTAGTTTAGTTGAAATTTTAAAGTTATTAAATATTTTTTTACCCTTATGCATGACTAATTATTTGTGTTAAGGTAGATACAGTTTTTCCATTTTTTCGTGTAGGAATAAGGGAGTCAACATATAGGTCATCTCAGTTGTGTATGGGTTAATCATTATTTCCTTACATTATGTAAGGGTATATCAAATATCGTGTGTGTGTTTAGTCTTCGTATAATGTATAGGTAGATTTATTCTTTCATGACGGTTAGCCGCATCAGTGTCATCATGTAGGTGCCCCTGTGAGAATTTTAAACTCATGTAAGGCTCATAAAAGGCTATGTAAGGGTTTCCATTCTCAATTAAAGGTTATCATGCTCCATAAGGGTCAACCAGTTTTCCCGTATGCAATGGGACCTTATTTCATATAGGTAATGTTTTATATATAATTCCTTTTTTCACTTCCCACTCAATATTTATCTTAGTTATTGTGATTTAATAGGAAATAGTGAATGAAAATCAAGATTTTAAATCTATTTTGACAAATATTAGGTAAAATATTGACTCGATTAATTTTAGAAGTTTTAAAAAGAGTCTTTTGAAGTTATTTAAATGGAAATATATTTTTGTAAAATAAAATACTTAATGTTTGAGAAACATTTTGGAAATATCTGATATAAAAAATCATTTTTTCTATAATCATAATATTACTATAGAGTTTCATTTCCCTTCAAGTTTTCCTCATTTTATCTTGAAATTGGGAAATAAAAACTTTTCCAATCAAGATATATGAGTTTTCTATGAATTTTCAAGTCCTTCCATCATTTATAGACCTTAACACATTATCTTTCTCTCTCATGTTTTTTGTTATACAAATAATGTGAAGCTTCTTACAGAGCTAAGGGTTCAACAACTTCTCTTTTATTTAGTGAATATTTGAAATTAGCATGTATTAGTTTCCTTTTTTTTAATGGGTGAAATTAACAATAATTTGATAACAATATGAAAAGAATCGCTTGAATACATATTTTTAATAATATGTAAATTTTTAAATGAAGAATAAGAATTATAAATAAAATATAATTTAGTTTAAATTAATTACTAGAATTAATTGCATGTTATAGAATATTCATAATATTATCCTGATATTCATTGAGTTAAATTAGAAGTAATAATGAAAAGTATTATTTGATTTATTCTATTAAAATTTAAATTGTGTTGTAAGATGATAATTTTATTCTATAAATTATAAGAAGGAATAAAAGATATTATCACATGATTTAGATTTATTTTGTCATTCAAAATCTAGAATTATCTTGATATAGATTAATATTTTTGTTTAATAAAAAGAAATAACATGTAATTTAAATAACATTGTCGCATTATTCTGGAATTTAAGAAGGAAGAGGAAGGTATCAATTCATGCAATAAAATATTGGAAATATATTATTATTATTTATATAATTAAATTAGATATAATATCTCATACAATAGACAATTATTATTACCATAAGATTCTATAAAATCACATATTAAGGTATATTATGAATATTATTAATGATAATTTCAATGATGGAAATTAATGATATCACATGCACTAGATTAAAGTGTTAATATTTTATAAATATGAGAATCAATAATGAGAAAGGAACAAGATTATCACATGTTTAGTCTAAATATTATTTGATAATATGACAATAACATGTTACTAAAAGTTAGTAATTATTTTATAATTTGGGGAATTTGATAACTGAAATGGTAAAATTATCAATTTTGAAAAACATTAATGGTTGGGGTATTGTGATCGATGTTTTGTTTGGTATGATTTTTCCTCTTGATTTCCTATATTTTGTGCTATCTACTTGGGTGTATTTTTTTTATATTTTACCATGGTTAATTTCTTGAAACAAATAAACACATTAATGTTGGTAATTCTATGTAATTAATGGAAGATTCATTATATTAATTATATTTTCATGTGGAACTCAAAACTTTATAGGAATAATCTTTAGAGAATTTTTTGGATGATTTATGGATATTGTTAGTTATTACCTATTGGTTTCTTAATGAAGAAAATCTATTCATAATAAATTGGTTAATTTTATATGGAATTAAAATGGTTTTTTTCTAAAAAATAAATGTTTGGCGTTGAATGAGCCCATTATTGATTGTAGTAGGATTGACAGCCTTGATTCCATGGCCTTAGTTCCTTTTTTGTGTAATGAAATTACATTTGAAATTTATGTATGCTCTAATTAGATCATGTATGTGATTGAGTGATAAACTTGCGTGGTTGGAAATATTTGGAAATCAGTGGGTTGGAGTCCCAATGTGATATTAATGGTGGGATATATGTTTAGAAAATGTCTAGGAGCCTGGGGATGCGGTGATGGTCGATGTTGGTGATGTAGGGATAAATTATACTATGCGCAGTAGTGTGGAAGTAACATTGGGTGGTCTGGATAAGTTCAAGCAGGGATTGCTCATTGAAATATCTTAATCTTTTTTAATATATTGATGACCTAGTGTTATTTATGTAGTAAATTTATAACTAATTGAGGTAGTTTGACTCTATGCACAACAATTTCATCCTTTATGTGGTATCTTTTGATGATTCCTAGAGTGCGTGAAATTTTTTAAATGATAAATTAATTAATTAATTAATAGGGATAATTCATGGTGATCTTAAAAGATGATGGAATACATAAGAATATAGGTCGAAGAGTTGTAGTGTATAAGGCACATTATTAGTGGATTAATGTATTGAGATTGGAAATGAAAATGGAAAAAAGTAAATTAATGGATAATATAATTAATTATTAAGGGATCTGATAATTTCATGGTTGTTGAGATCTAGTCCTTAGTGGTGGAAGGCATGTGTCTTATGTGACAATAATTTGTGATGAGTCTAAGGCTTGATAATTGTCCTTAATGTGGTTGTGTGTGACATATTCTATATTTTATGATTTTATACACTACACTACCCATATTGGTAGGGAAACTGATATCCAATTGTTTATAGGGGGTTTTCTCCAACATCTAGGATGGTGACGGAAGGGATGACTAACTTGTCCCTCTCCACCACCCTATCGTCAATTATAGTTGTTGTAGGTATATCTCAGACTATAATGGATTGAGGTATAGGGTTTTTTCCTACATAATTTTTGATAGATCTTAGTTTACTATACATTTATGCATGGTTTATAATGTATTGAGGTATAACACATACTTGTATCTAATCAAGATGGTTGAATCTTCCCATGGGTGTCAATTCATGGACTATCATGGGTTGAGGTACAATTCATTTACATGGGTTGTAGTGGATTTTGTATTATTACCTAGTTACTTATGAGATGGTTGGATGAGTTTCAAGATGGGATTATCATATTGATATAAGAACTGATTCCAACACAATATGTTGGTCCCTTCTTGGGACTGAAGTGGGTAGGCTTGTGGCCAAACATACATCAAGGATGACTTTACTTATATAAGGGATAATAATAAGACGTAATCGTTGGTTGTGATAGAAATAATCAAGTGGGTTTGTGAAAGTATGGTACCTTAATTTATATATATATATATATATATATGATTTTTAACTATAATTATTTACTTTAATGTGTTACTTAGTGAGTGGTCTACGGTGAGGATGGGAAAATATTACATCATCTGTTTAAGATATGAGTTGGTTGCATTTATTTATTAACTGAGATTTAGTATTATTCTTTTTCATTTTTTATGAGATGTTTAAGGAAATATCCTACTAAGTATACATGTTATGGTCACCCTACACATATATAAACTATTTTTTATGCCCACAAGAGCTTGTTGGTGATCAATCTAGACATTAATAGTTCAAGGAGTTTTTCAAGAGTTGTTGGAGCATTGTTCTCACTTATGAGGATTTTTTTTAAAATTTTGATTTTTTTAGTTTACATATTACATTACATTCATTTATTGCTACCTATTATTATTTATATATATGATTTTTTTGGATTTTTTTTATCATTTTCTCTCTTATTCATTAAATATTATGAGGGTGGTGCCTCCAATGTGTGTGATTTATATACGCATGTTTCTAGTCACCAACCAGTGGCCTATTAGAGGTGGGCTATGGGGTCCACTGTCTCTCTTCCTTCATTATTGGACTAGGAGGGGTACCTTTGGAGGGAGTGGGACATGAAAGAGTGGTATCAAAGGTGATGGTTGATATATATGATTGATTTTAGAGTTCGGAACTAGTAAGGATTAATGGGTTGGTAGAAAAACAATATCAGTTGGGATTGGTGCAGGTTTTAAATAAGGGTAACAGGCTAAGACATGGTATTTTAGGCCCCCTATGATCTAAAAAAAGGAGCTTCATGTTTACTAAAAAACTAAGTGAAGTGATGTTTCGTATGGGGTAGAGACCTAGGTAAGGATCATGCATCATTATTGTTTTAACTTGTGCTTGAATTGGAAAGAAAATGGAAATTGTGTTAAAATTGAATTAATTAATTAACCCTACAAAAATATGTGTCCCTTGATAGGATTTCCTAACATTTTTTACATAACTAGATCTAGGTCAAAAGTTTATGTTGAAGATGTTCAATAGGGTGTTCTTGAAAATCATCATATGGTGGGGTTCGATGATGATGCTTGGAGGGAGACACTCCTAAATTTTCATCACTAGAGTCTATAGATGTATGAGGGATCTATTTCATATCATGAGATAAAAGATAGTTGTAGGGGGTGGTAATATCCTTTAGTACAATTTTTTCTCGAAGGGATAACTAGGTTTTTGTTGGCTGTGATGATAATAAATAGGTTATCATAGATGTTTTGGTTCCTATTCCTTGGGGATTGTGACGATTCAATTGTTTTACTAGAAATATTCTCATATCAGTTTCAATAAATGTTTTTTATTTAAAATCAATGGAATCTTGTTTGTATAAGGTTATTTTACTCTACATAGGATTTTTTTCAATCTACTCTTGATATGTTGTGGATACTTCTAATCACTTGTTATGAATAATCATTTGATCATCATACCCTAGAATTTAATGACTCAAATTATCATCGTTCCTTTTTTATTTTCATCCCTTCTCATAAATTATTAGCATATACATCATTCTATCTAATTAAAAACCACTTCTTTAATCCCATGAGATAATTTCTTATAACACTAAAACCTTTGATAACCAACCTATACGTGAATTACCTTTATATATGGTAAGTATAACTCATTCCAAGTCCCTAGTGTTGAGATTGAGATATGTTCTAGGGATAGTGTTTCTCTAGACTTACTCATTTAATTCTATAACTCTCTCCTCAAGATCAATGTTTTGAATATATTGTCTCTATGAGGGGATACTATTATCAGATTCATTATATAACTCTTCTCTTGGGCCCTCCATAGTAGAGATTTAGTTCTAGGAAAGGGTTTATTGTGTTTCATCCAATATTTTAATCAATATACTCTTTTTTTGGCCTAGTGATATGGTATCCGGTCTAAGAGAAAGGGGATGTTGTATGTTTTATTATTTCATTTGTTTTCTTCCTAGTGTTAGATTATTTTTCTCTATGTTGTGAGTTAAATTCTTGTATGTCTTATCGTATACATGTATCTTTATTTGTGATGTGTATATGACTTTATATGCTTTCAATTTTGGATGAACTTTTCTTGTGATTGTAACATATGTTATGGATTCAAGAATATAAAGATAGGGGATACTTTATCCATAATGACATATTAATTTATGGATGTGTTTTACAACATTATGGGTGAGTTATAGCTTCCCAAATAGAACAATATCATAGCACGGTGGATGGGTTCCCTTAATTTGTATTCTTGGGGAAAATATATTTATTTTGATTTAAATTCTCACATTTCATCATGAATATAATATGGTGTTAACTTAAAAATATTTAAAATAATGAAATACACATTTAATAAATGATATATGGAAATGCTAAGTTGTTTTTGGTATTATTTGGTGTGCTATTGGTTAATGAAAAAATTTCTAATGAACTTGGGAAAAAATTAATCTGAATAAAGTGGATTGTTTAAACCTCATTTTTTATGATGCGTGTTATATGTTAATTTGGATTATTTTGTTTTGAAGTTATGTGTATTGATATTAAATTGAAAAAGGGTACAGTAGATCTGTGTTAGTCAAATAAAAATAATGGAATAAAATCAAGATAAATATGGAATGTTATACATCTTTTTTGGCATGTTTTAAAATTTAAAACAATTATCAGAAATTTTAACATGAAACATATTAAAGTGTTAATTACATTAGTGGATCTCTCATTTAAATTTTGAGTTTCCATTACTTTCTTAGTGGCCACTTTTGGGATTTTGTGTCTTTAATTAGGAATGAGATTTACAGATGTGTACTGAGTGTCTTTAATTTTTTTATTCATGATTTTGTTAAGATAATTTATTTTACCTCATGACATATGAGATTAATTATCCTCCTTGATTCCCTTATTTATATTTGAGAGGACTCTCCCCTAGGATACTATTTTGAGGTTGAATAATGATTTTGTGTGGTTATTCACTTTATTTCTCTTGTGTGATGTCTATTTTCTATAATTAACAAGATCCTTGGGATGTATGTCGTGCTGTGATTGATTATTCCCCATCCCTTTTCTATCATTCTTTGTTTTTTAATTCTTTTGGATGAGAATTGCTTGATAGGTATCTAATGTAATGGTATGATATTTTCCTGAGACTTCCCTTTTTATTATGAGGTTTCTGGTAGTTTAGAATATTTTTATATATTTTAAAAAATTCTTTTAAAATTATTTTTTTAATTTATAAAGTTATTTTAATATTTTAGAATTTATTTATGAAATTAATTTTGAAGTTTTTAAGTGATTATATCATTTTTGGGGTGTTTTTTAATTTTTAAATTAGTAATAAACTCTTTTCTTAATTATTTATAAGTTTATTTAGTTGAAAATTTAAAATTATTAAATATTTTTCATACCCTTACACATGGATTCTTTTATGTGTAAGGGTGGATCATGTTTTCCAATTATTGCTTATAGGTAGATGGAAAGTTAGGAATAGGTCTTTTGATTCATGTACGGGCCATCCAATATTTCCTTAAATCACATAAGTGTAGATCCAGTGTCACATGTGGGTATTCCCTGCCATGAATGTAGGTATATTTATTCTTATGTGAGGGTCAGATGGATCAAGGTATTCATTCAATGTCCCTTGTGGTGATTTGAAACTCATTTAATGGTCTTACCAAAATTCCAAGGCTATATAAAGGTATCCATTCACATGTAAAGTTACTCATGTTGCATAAGGGTAAATCAGTTTACCCTTATTTAGAGGGACCCCATTGATTATGAGTGTAGTTTTTTAAAGAATTCCTTTTATTCCCTTCTTGCTCGATCTATCACTCCATTATTATGATTTTAATGGGAATAATTACCAAAAATAATCATTTTAAATCTATTATATTAAATAATTTGTAAAATATTTATTTTCTATATTTTAGGAGTTTTAAGATGAGTATTGGGAAGTAAATTAAATGGAAATAAATTTATGTAAAATAAAATATGGAAAGTTTGAAAAAAAATGTTTATAAATTTATAAGATAGAGAGTTCATATATGTTATCTTCATTAAAAAAGAACAAAGTTTCCTTTATCATTGAGTTTTCATCCTTTTCTCTGGAACATGGGAAATCCAAAATTTTCCAATCAAAAACTATAAGTCTTATGTGAATATTTGAGTCCTCCATGCATTTCTAGTCCTTTTCACCCCATATTTATCTATCTAGTTCTTAGTGAAACAAAGTGTGTGAGGCTTCTTGCAGAGGTGGGGGGTATGTAACTTTACTTTTTATTAGTGTAGGTTTGAAATAAAAAATGTTTTATTTTCCTTATTTCAATGTGTTTTATTAACAATAATCAAATAATAATATGTAAAAGAACCAAGTGAATAATGATTATTCAACAATCTAGAAATATATAAAGGAATGAAATAAATTTTTAACACTCCATTTTTTTCTATTTAAATTAATTACTATAATTATTCGTATACTGTAAAATATGCATAATATTCTCAAGATATTCCAAGATTTGAAATAAAAGTAATAACTCATGTTGTTTTTTTGCTTATTCTGGTAAATTTTAAATCATCATGTAAGATGATAATTTTATTCTATAAATTATTGAAATAAAAATATGGTATGATCACTTTCTTTATATTGATTTTATTATTCAAAATCCAAAATTACCATGAATTTGATTAATATTATTATTTCATAAACAATAAACTAAATGCAGTTTAAATAATATTTTCCAATATTTTAGAATTTAAAAAGGATGATGAATGTATTATTTCATGCAGTGAAATATTGTTAATATAATATTATTATTTCTATAATTTAATTAGAAATAATTTCACATGTTGTATATAATTATGATTATATTAAGATTTTGGAAAATCACATGTTAATGTTTATTATTAATATTATTGTTTTTAATATCAATGATGAAAATTAATCATATCTCGCTTTAATGGACCAAAGGCCTTCTTGATTTTTATTATAGATAATTCCCCTTTTAAGAGATGAATGGGAACCCGTACATGACCGGTAGACCTAAGGCACAAGGCCCAACACGACTCGCAATACATGACCTAAAGGCCCAGAGGCATACTATGCCCAATACATGACCCATATACCCAACCCACAGAAACTGACCCTCCCCTAGCTTATGCATCATTGATCACCTAACTTCTCACCTTGCATTGTTGATCGACTATCATTGCCTCGTACAAAGCTTCACGGTGCCTGGTTTCGATGGCGGTTGCCATACCCTCTCATTCTTCCAATCCGGTAGCTCTACTTCCGGTGACTTCTATTCTTGTTGCTCTGATCCTCTTCTGGGCCATGCTCTATGTGAACTAGGCTACTCCATGGTCTTTGTGGCCCAAAGTCCCTAAGGCCCTGATGACCTTTGATGTCCCAAAGTCCCTGGAGACCCTCAGGCCCAAACCGGTGGCCGAAGGCCCTAAGGCCCTGAAGACCTATGATGACCCGAAGGCCCTAGAGACCCGTAGGCCCAAACCGGTGGCCCAAAGGCCCAAATCGGGTGAATAGTTCTAGATGCTATAGTACTGAACAGTAGGTTAAAGTGTTAAGCATCTATAAATCTGGGAATTATCAATAATATAAGGACATGGTAATCATATGATTAGTGTAAATATTATTTGATAATAGAAAAATAGCATGATACTGAAATATAGGAATTATTATTTTTATTTGTGTAATTAGATAACTGAAATTTGATAATCATTTCTTGTTATGATAATTAATATTTCTTGTCTTGGGTGTTTATATAATAAATTGATGGTATATTATGATCATTTTGTAATTTGATATGATGGTTTTTACTCTTGATTTACTATATAGCGTTACATCTACTTGGTTATATTTTTGTTGTTGTTTAGCATGCTCAATTTCTTGAAATAGATAAACAACTTAAAGTTGTTAATTTTAAATAATTAATGGAAGAGGCGTGATATTAATTATCATTCCTCAGGTAACTTATAGCATTATAGTAATAATGATTCGAGTCTTTTTATGGTTGATTCCTAGTTACTGTTAGTTATTACCTATAGGTTTCTGGATGTGGAAATCCTATGCATAATAATCTGGTTAATTCAAAATGGAATTAAAATGGTTTTTTACTAAATAGTAAATGATTAGGGATGAACAATCCCATTCTTGATTAGGGGAGGCTTTACAACCCTGATTTCATGGCCTTAGTTCCTTTATTGTGTAAGGAAAGTATATTTGAAATTTATGTAAGATCTAATTGGATCCTTGATGTGACTGATTAATAACATTGAATGGTTTTGATGATTTTATAAGCAATGGTTTGGAGGCAAATAGATATATTTATAGTTGGTTATATACTGATAAATGGGATGGGATCTCAGGGTTGTAGTTATGGTCTATGTTAGTAATAGAGGGACATATTATACTATGTGAAATTGTGTGAGAATAACATTAGGGGGTAAAGATAATTTCAAAGTGGTTATTTCTCATTGATATATATATATATTAATATTTCTTAACTCTTTCTTGATGGCCCAATGGATGGATATTATTTAAATAATCATTTTCTAACTTCTTGCACAAAAAGTGAATCCCTAATTTGGTAGATTAGGAAGAGTCATAGATTACCTAGAATTTTAGAAATAATAAATGATTTAATTAATAAATGGGTATGGTTCATGGTGATATTAAATTATGATGATGTACTTGATAATATAAGAAGAAGATCTATAGTGTCAAAGTAACTTTCTTAAAAAATTAAAGTATTAATCTTGGAAATTAAAATGGAATAATATTAATTAATGGATAATTTAATTAATTAATATGGAATCGGATGCTTGTATTCTTGTTGAAATATATTCCTTAGTAGTGGCAGTCAGGTGTCATGTGCAATGATAACTATAGATGAGTCTAATGATAGGTAGGCTCCCTTAGTGTGGTTTTTTTTTATATAATCTATATTTTATAATTCCATATGCTTCACTACCCATGTTAATAAAGAAACCAACACCCAAATGTTTTGGGGATTGTTTTTTCCAAAAAAAATTAGGATGGTGATGGTAAAAATGGATTACTTCTCCCTCTCCCACAATCTCCCCTAAAATTTAGTTAGTGTGGGCATATCAAAAGATATAATAGCTTATATTATATAGTGTTTTTCTAATTAGGTTGTGACAGATCTCGAATTACTATAAATTTAGGTGCGGGTTGTAATAGCTTGAGGAATATCATATAATTTTATTTTTTCCCTATAGTTATGGATTCCCATGAGTGTTTATGCATGGTTAGCGATAGATTGAGGTATAATTAATTTATATGGGATATGGTGGATTTTGGAAAACTATATAGTTACTATTTATATTATTGCATGAGGTGTAGGAGGTAATGATGAGATGGATATATGAACTTATGCCAACATGAGATGTTGGACTAAGCATGGGACTAAGGTAGGTATTTTTGATTCTTGACTCACACCAGGGATGACTTTACTTATGGAAGGGATGAGCACATGACATAGTTGTTGGGGTGTGAGAGCGATAAACTAGCAGGGAAGTGGAAGTGGTGTGCCTTAATTTCTATATTTACTTTTGAAATATAATGATTTAATTTTATGAATTTTTTTAGTGAGTAACCAATTCCAAGTATAGGATAATATAGTATTACCTATTTAGGCGATGAGTTTATTTCAATAATTTATTCAAATAGCTTTTTTATTCTTCTTTCACATTTTTTACAAGATGTTTCAGAGAGTATTCTATTAATTATGCATGCTATGGTCAACTTACTAATATATAATCTATTTTTTAGGCTTGTAGGGTCTGGTTGGTGACTGAGTTGGACATTATTATTTTTTTGAGGAGTTTCTTGGGAGCTGTTAGAACTTCACGGTCACTACTGAGTATTATTTATTTTTTAATATCAATTTATTTAGTTTATGTGTGACATTACATTCACGTATTTGGATCTATTCTTTATTTACATATGGGAGTTAGTTGGTGGTATTCCTATTCTTATCTCAAATACCTTAAATCTTATGAGGGTAATTCCACTCATGTGTCTTATTTATGTACCCTCAATGATAATCTCCAATATAGGTCCTATTGGAGGCAGACTTCATGGGTTATTATCATTCTTCCATTATTTATAGCCTAGGAGGGGTACCTTAAGATAGAAGGAGATCATGAAATGGATAGTTAAAACCTTTCTATTATTGTTTAAGTGAACAGATGAAAACTCCGAAAACAAAATGAATCAATCCAAGAAAGACACATGAAAATTAAAATAGTGGAATACATATCTAATAGTGAAGTTTAGGATAACCTAAAGTTACCACATAAGGTTAACTTATTTGAAGTTAGGAAACTTTTTGAAAGGTTTAAGAAGGTTGGTCACACTCCTAATAAATTCAGGACAATACTACCTAGTTATGACATGTTGTTTAGAAAAAGTAAACATGTTTTACAAGATACATGTTATATGAAAGTTTCTATGAAAAATTAATCCCATTAAAAATATAAAATTAAACATATTCTAAAGGTATGTATTATTATATGGTCAGAACAATGAAAAATTGGATTGGAGTTGGAGAAATGGAAAAAATAAGATTAAAAATTTTGTGCTACCTAAAGTTAAGAATAAAACCACATGCAAAGTGAAAATTAAAAAATTAAAGGTAGAAGTATACACTACCCAAGAATATTGGTAATTGTAAAATAAGGGATGGAATCATGAAGAAAAATAGAGTTAAATTAATTAGAGTTTTCTGGATGATATATATTTATCATCCATATTTATCTAACTAATGGAAAAATAAAAAAAACAATATTCCCTAATAAGTTATAATGATATTTAATCGAAATGGGAATCAAAGGTCGTGAAATATAGGGGAATAAATTAAAATATATGGATAATATTTTATAGCTATCAAAAGAAATACATCTTGGAGGACTTTATCTCAAGTATCCTTAGCCACATAGTTTCATTTTGTACAAATCATAATGAAATAAGAAGATGAAATTCACCACTTTAGGGGAGTGATGTTGAAGAAAGTGGTTCCATATAATTGATAATATAAATATTGAAGTGGTTTATTTGGAAAACCAAAGGATCTGAGAAACTAGATTCTCAAAATATGGTGAATTGAAGATCTAAGTACTCAGAGGATGAAGCACTGGATGATGATTGTGAGGTTCTGGATACTAAAAATCCTGAGAGTTAAAGTTACTGCCATCAATGAGTAAGGTTTTTTATACTCTCTCATCCTCATATAAAAACATAATTTTAAATGTAAAGTGGTTAATTGATCTTTTATGAAAAAAATATAATTATCTTATAAAGGGTGAGAAACTTAATTTTGGGTTGAGTGTTTATAATCTATTTATTAAAATGATTAAAAGAAATAAGTTTCCTGAAAATACATTTATTTTACCCCTAGAAGGATTTTTGTGATTTGGTATCACTTGGTAAATATTTCATGAAGGTATTTAATGTCCAAATTAATCACTCTCATTTTTTTACAACAAACTTGGACCATTTAGACATAGATTTGGTTAATTTGTAGTGTATTACTTTATGTAAAGTGGTTCCATCCTTATCTTATGGTATTAAAAGATTATTTTCAGTTCAATGGATAATAAGGGTGTAAGAAGTGAAATGATTAAGGTCCCTCACTTACATTTCTTGGAACTATGAGATATAAGTGACATTAAATTTATTGTCAATAAGGGTATAAATATCATTGACTTATATTTTGAATGGGTATTGAAAAAAAAATAAAAGGGGGATATTGAAGAACCCATCATATAGTGATGATGATGTGTTGATAAAGTATTATAATTTTTTCAATGATGATTTTCAATGACTATATATTATATTTATTATCTATGGTGATTTAGGATGTGACTTTTCCTATAGGTTCACCAGAAGTAAGTTTACTGAAAGTTCAAACTTCTAAAGGTAGAACCATTAGAATACGGAGCACCATATATACATGTTTCACTACCAGATGATGACACTAAAATAGATTAGATAACCTAACAAAATGATGGTAGGAACTCACCTCACTATAACTAATGAAGAAGAAGTTAATAAAATGTTGCTAATGGAAGGAGGATAAATTCATGGAGGCTATTATATTCAAAATAATCTTATACGTCAAAAAAATTTATAAGTTGATCTTCAGTGTATTTATGATAGGTTTTTAAGGATGAAGAAGAACTATAAACTTTATATTGATTTGAAGAATTAAGTTTCCCAAATGTGTAAATCCAGAAGATAGAAAATATTTGATGATTTTTCAACTATTCTTCAAGTTAAAGAAAAAGTTTTGAAGGTTGATGAAACAAAATATACAACAATTACCTTGAGTGGATAATCAAATGGGAGAATAAACCCATTGAATGATGAATATGGAATATGGGGAGATTAAATATACAATTGAAAAGATTAAAGATATAAATTAAAATTGGATAAAATAAGTTGACCAAAAGTTACAAAATGTACCTCTAGAGAAAGAAGAGTTACCCAGATTATGTATGTTCAAAAGATGAAAAGTTGAGATGACAATAAGTCACTTAGTGTAATACAATAATCTTGGCTGGTCAAAATGAAAAACTATAATTAATAATTGGTAAAGTTTCTAATATTTATCCTTGAATAATCTAAGGTAAACTTCACATTATATAGAGAGTTTCTTAAAAACAAATTGAAAAGGTGGGAAGTGAAATGTTGTCCAATATACACCTATGTAAGTAACATCATTGGAAGATACGATTAAGGTAACAATATGAAAGGTATCTAGAAAAGGAATCTACAAAGTAAGTAGATAATTATGAGATAACATAAAGGATTTTAGATCAGTTGGGTGATGAATGAACTTCTCTTTATAATCCATAAACATCACACTGATTGAAGGCCAAAAATGTTTCAAGTTGATTTTACCAAAAAATATGATTATCAAAAGTTGGTATGATTAGAAGTGGATGTTTCATTTTGAAGTTCTAAGTTGGTTTATGTACAATAAATTCAAACCAATAGAATCATAATTATCATATCGTAGTTATTAAAAGTAATAAAGGTGGTACAATATTGAGCTAAGATGAATTAGAGAATGAACTAGAATAAACACATAGTGAATTCTATGAAAGTAAATTCATTGGAATATGATGAGTAACTTTAAAAAAAACATTTCAAGTTTACAAACATTATGTTGATGTTGATCTGGAAATTTAAAGTTCAATGTTCATGAAAGAAAGTTAATGATTCAATCCATGATTTTTGGAATATTTTAAGGGAGTGTTAGCATAATATTTTATGGAGATTTATATTTACTTTGATATTTTATAATAATTATGAAGGTGTTTAAAATAAAATGATGTTGAGCATTGGAGTTCAGATATTTCAAATCATCAAAATTATTGACAAAGGTTTAGACTATAAAGGAGGTCGATCGCATTCTGATTAATATATAAATGATCACTACTGATTCTGTGAAGGAAAAAAAGAGAAGAGTGTGAGTTTTCAACTAGTGCTTATTGTAAATTCAATTGGGTTGAGGTTTTGAGAAGACTGAAACTTATAGGTCTAATGAAGTAGAGTGATTTCTCTGGACTCATAAGATTGGAAGATAGAGAGTCAACCCAATTTCAAGTAGTGACCTATAAAAGTACCAATCATTGAAGGTCTGTAGTGACAACTCTAGAATTAAGTTTCTGACAGAACGAAAAACTTGACCTGTATGATAAGTATAGTCAAAGATCAAAGGAATTCAAAGTTCAATCCATGTATTTTTTGAAGAACCCTTAAAGACGGGTGGTTCCATTATAAAAAAATCCATAATTTCTACTAGGAATCAGAATTTTTTTCAAAAAATAGATTAACCACATGAAAATATTTTGGTTTTAGAGTTCGGGTAAATCCCTACTCTTAGGAAAATGATAATAACCTACCATGTTATTACACTAATGAGAATAGTGAAAATATAAAGTTTGGGATATTTACTATACATAGTAAGGAATAAGTTTCCAAAAAATAGAGATAAACCTTGTAAAAAACTCATTTGATGTCACATTTACCTATATTACAAGAGGGAATACGTGTTCAAGGAATATATCAAAGATCTATACATGTTAAATGATAATAAAAATTAGATCAAATTAAAGGAAAATAGTTTAATTTGAAATTAATCAGTAAATTTGGGTTATTCATAATTCACCCACAACCTTAGGGTGACTACATGGTCCACTAGGATTCATAAAGAGAATAAGACAAAATATAAGAAGAATCCAAAATTTATTTTCAAAAATAAAGTCTTTATTAAAATCATTATAGGTGGATAATAATTGATCCCAACGAATAAGGACACGTACATCCTTAGAACAAGTAAAGGGAAAAAGGGAAAATTGTCATTTAAAGGGGGTCTAATAATAATTTGGAAGAGGTGTAGGGAAGAGATAGAAAAAGAGAAGGTATAAATACAAAATAAAATAAATTAGTTCATATTTCCCCTTACCTTATGTCATGTTCAGATTCGTTAATATTACACATAATGTACTACTATATTATGTTGTTGAAAACATTATTCAATAAATATATTATATTAATTTAATGTATTCTAGATTATTTATTATTATTAGGAACCTTTCATCAAATATAAAAAATTGTGATAGAATATTTGTTTTAATTATTGCTTTCTTAATTAAATATTTCAATATTGATAATTATTATGTATATATTAGTTTTATTACCTAAGAAAACCAAATAACATATTAAAAAAATAGATACATACATGCATGAATGCATTCATACATACATATTTTATAATCTACAATAACTATCCAACAAGGAGGATAGAATTAAATAATTTGACAACATCCTCATGGATAGTAAAACCAACCATTAACGGGACAAGTAAAATGAGGAAGAGAGATAATGTACATGTTATAAATATTTTATTAAAATTATATAGTTTAATAATAACACACACACACACACACTCATATATATATATATATATCTGTGTGTGTGTGTGCGTGTGTGTGTGTGTGTGTGACACTAACTAGATGTAAAGGTGTTGAAAAATAAAGAATTGACAGTACCCTCATAAGCAGTATAACTGACCATTAACAGGATATGTCAAAAGATGGGGGGTAGATAACATATGTATATTATAAAAAGATTATATCAATTTTACAGTAGACTAATAAAATTAATATTTTTATAATATACTAATTAATTAATTCATGTAGGATTTATTTATAGAGTTATTAAATAATACAATAATGGAAGAAGAAAATTAAAAGGAAAAAAATGGAATGTTACCCCGTTCTAGATGCTTTCTCATTTTCTAAGGACATGATTCATTAAAGTATTAGTTTGATATGAGACTAGAATGTATCCAAGTATCTTGGGAGGATTATGTTATGATATATGGTTATAATTTGGATAATAGGTCAAATTTTGGAAGTGATTTTCAATAAGGGTGAAAGGGGTATATACATTTGAAGGGGAGGGGTATTTTGAGGTAAAATATTGTACTTAAAATTAAGTAATGACCGATACTTTCAATAGTTATATTCTAAATGGATAATAATATAATTAAACCACATCCTATATAAAATAAAAAATTCATGATATCTGGTAGGATGTTTTTGTATGATTATATCATCACTACATCATCATTACATCAGATTTACATATTTATTTATTTATTTTATTAATTATTTATGAAAAAAATAAAACTATCCTATTTTCATTTTCCTGATTCCAAATTTAAAATTTATTAAAATAAATTTCTAACTTTCAAAAAATCAATATTTAAAAAATCCACTAATACGTGTAAATCATGATTTTATTATAATTTTTTTTACATCTTGAAAATATTTTTATTGGATTAATAAATTTTTTAATAAATTTTAAGAATAAAATTTAAAATTTTCATATAATATATTTAATAAATAAATCTAATTTTATTTTCTATAAAATATTATTGTAAATACAACATTGTGTATTTTACTATATAACCTAAAAGTTTAACTATTGTAGAAAATTATAACAATTTAAATCTTAACTTATTTTGATATTAAATTTCCAAATTTTTAATCCATTCTATAAAAATAAAATTTTAATTTTGAAAAATTAAATTTTTATATTGGTTTTTGAAAACTAAATTTTTATTAATAAAGATAAAAAAGATTACCAAAATAATGGCATTAGATGAATTGAAATTTATATTTATTACTATAAATATTAATTTATGATATGTTTATGTTCTCATGTTCTTATTTTAATTAAATTTGTTACTTATTGTCTGATGGTCATGTTATTATTCTAATAGTCATGTTACTATTCAAACTATCAGGTTACTATTTTAATGGTCTGATTACTATTCTAATAGACATATTTTTAATAGTAATATTGCCTTTCTCTACCCTTATAAATAATTATTAAATCAATTGTATTTAATTCATGGATTTTCTTCTCAATCATCTCAATCCTTTATTTACAAAATTATTATCTTATTTCTAATGTTTTATTTCTATTTTCAAAGTGGTGTTCACATGTTACATATTTCTAAGAGACCATGGACCTATGTATTTTCAAATTCTAGTCATGTTGTTTAATTTTTTTTATTTTCACATTTAAATTTTATTTATTCAAGGTATAGGGGATTACAAAAACCAAACACACACACACCTCAATACCTTACTGGGTTAAGCATCATCCCTCCCCATAAGGATTGGCAAGAAATCACTAAAACCTTATTATAATTTTTACTAGCCCGAAGGCCCTTTCATGATGGAGTGGCCCAAAGGTATTTGATTGAAAAATGATATTAGAGGCTCTTATGTCCTAAAGTCCCTTTAAAGGATTCCTAAAGGCGTATCCTAGTGAATAGTACTTCTGCTACAACACCCTTCATTCTATAGTGTTCGAGTGCTATAATACCAACTATAGTACCCAACTACTACAGTACTATAGTACCCTACCACTATAGTGCCTACTATAGTACTACTAAAGTGATTCTACAGTTCCATGAAATATCACCCAAATACGGTGGTTGTTGGGGGTTAAACCCTCAATCTCAAGGATTTCAGGATAGGGGTGGTACCACTCAAGCACCACCTCAGATGAACATTTTACATTTATTAATTTTATGAAATGTATTTATCCTTTATATTTAATGTTCTATATTAATGAAAAAATAGGGCCCATTTCTATTATGGGGTGTATGTGATTTATTTATAGTATATTCTTATCATCTAGTTTCTTATAAAAATAATCCATTTAATTAAGGAATAAAAATAATTAATGTAAATTAACTAAATTTTTAGTTTATAACATAAAATATATTGAATTTTATTTTTACATGTACTTAACTTATAGGGATAATTGAAAAATATTTTTAAAAAAACTTGGATGTTACAAATTCTTTTCCCATAATGTGATTAATTCCATAGTGACCACTTATTTACTCATGTCGATTCATATATCTATTTATTTCCTATTATTCATCCCCCTACCATGCTTTTTAGCTCACCCTTTTTTGATATATGTTCTTGGGTGATCATATGTGACATGATATTATGAAGGTCTATAGGAGTTCTATGATGAAGTATTTAAATAAATTTGATAATTATATGTGTATTAATATTGTATGAACCAAATTTTCCACTATACTAAACCTATTAATTTTGGGATGTATAATATTATGTATGTTTTTTTTTTAAATTACTTAATAATTATATATGTGATGTATGAGTTTTTATGGTCAGTATCAGATCAAGGATTAGTTAATCTAGGAATTATGATATATAGGAAATAAAACCTAGGTTAAACTAAAGGATTTCGTAAAATATAATAATTAGACTTAATCATAGACTCGACTTAATTTATAAGTTATTTATCCATTATTTATTAACTTATGTTTAGTTTTTTCACTAATCATTTACATTTTAGAAAATGTTGTTAACTATGAGAAAAAAAATTAAATGGTGAAATGTACACTTACTATTTACTCAATAATGGAGGAAGCGTTATTCAAATTTGGTTTAACAAATTAATTTGTATTTTAAATGTTTTCTAGAAATAATGAATCAACTCCCTGATACCTTGAATTTAAAATATCCATAAAAATATTTAATGGTACAACTGTTTCATCCCAAGTGTTTGACTCGTACCTAATAAGCATTTTTGGGAATATTCTTCTACCAAATCTCCTAATTTTTCATTAAGTATAATTTTATACTATATTGGGAATAGATCTACTCTATTTATATAGATCTCATATCAAATATCAAGAAAATGTAATCACTTTCCATATCCCAAACCATATCATTCTACTATATAAAGGAAAATAAAATCATGAATCTCCTTTATCAAATCCTTAACATTTAGAAGTGATGATACAAAATGTTGAGGAAAATATTTCTTAAATGGTTATGGTAAAAGAAAATTTCAATATTTAAGACATTACCACTATAAAGGAATATACTAAAGTATCCCCGGAATAGTTGTTTAGTCTTCCCCAAAATTTTGAGGTAGAGTTCACAATAGAACTTATACCAGGTGAAAAGTTATATCTAATAACTTCTATTGAATGACCTCAACAAAATTAGATAAATTAAATAAGAAACTATAAGAATATCAAGAAAAAATGTTTATATAGCCTAGTGCATCACTCTGAGGTGGACCAGTGCTCTTTTTATAGACGAAGGATGAGTTAATGCAACTTTCATAGACAAACAAGAGCTTAATGAGATCACACTACTTGAAAAATATGCTAAGACCATGATTAATTATTAAATACGACTTTGATTATGGTCATAGGGGGATTATTTCCATAGTTGGGACTGACTCTGAAAATATGTCCCTTGTAGTCATCTTATAATCATGGTTGACATTGGACATGGTTGTAGGCCACACATTTTTTAATTAAATATATAAGAATAATAATAACTTAATAATTAATCATTTATTATTTACTAAATTATAATTTATTATTAATCATTAATTATATATTATTATTCAATTAACTATTAATTAACTTTTTATTCATTTATCAGATACTAAAAATTAAATATTTATTAATTATAAATTATGAATTAATGATTCATTTAATATTAAATAATAATTTGATAATTTTTAATTAATTATTAATGATTATTTATCATTTATTATTTATTCATTAATATTTATTACTTAATTACTATTTATTACAAAATATTTATTAATTATAAATTATTAATAGTGTCTAGTCATTATTTTATACAAATAATTAATATATACTTATTATTTATTAATTATTAATTATGAATTAAATATTAATTGCAGTTGAGGGCTTGCTTTGGTGGAGAAGTCCCCCCATAATTATGCATCAAACTCGAGTTCAAATCTATGTGGTGGTGAGGTTTTGTGGTACTATAGTAGTACTGTACAACCATAGTACTACAAGTACTGTAGTGGAGGTACTGTAGTGGTGGTATTATTCATCAAATATAGGATTTCAAGCCATGAAATTTGGTCCTCAGGTCATGAAATTTGGTTTGTAGGCCACAAGGCCTCCATATCATCAAATGTGGGCCTTCAAGTTATGTACTGGAGAAACTCTGGGCCTAATGGAGTGTGAGATGATAAAAATAATTGATGAGGTTGACTAGACATGGGGATACCATCGAGGGAGCTATGATAGTGTGATCATTATTTGGTAGTAATGATAGGATAACAGAGCATGCAGTAGGTCGAGTTGACGATGACAGGGCTTGGATGCTAACAAGATGACATGGATGGGTGGTAGGCAATCAAGGAGGGGGTTTTGTAGTTTGGGTTTTGGAACCATTTATATGGCCTTTGTGCATTTGGACCTTTGGGCCATGTATTCTAGGTCTTAGGGTCAAGTGAGGGTTCCCTCTCAACCTATTTAAAAAGGGAGAATATCAAAAAGAGTAGAATTAGAGGTAAATAAATATTATTTAGAAAATTTTAATTAATTACTAATAATTAGTTATCAATTACTATTTATTAATTATTATTCATTGCCTATTTATTAACCAGTAGTTATTAATTTTTAATTATTAATAGTATTTACACATTATTCAATACAAATGATTGGAAATAAATTTTTAATTTTTAATTATTAATTATTAATTATTAGAATTTTTTTAATTAGTATTAGTTATTATTTACTAATTTTTATAGATCATTAAAAATTATTTAACAATGATATTTTATTAATTATTAGTTATTAATTAATTATTATTAATTACTAATTATTAATTAATAGTTAATAAGTACTCATTGTCAATCATCAATTATAAATTATCGCTTATTTATTATTTTCTCTAATTAATTAATAATTATTAAATGTTAATATTAACTATTAAATAATATTTTACAATTATTAAGTATTAAGTATTAAGTATTAATTTTAAATTATAAATAAATTTTTGGTTGCAAATATTTATAATTTATTACTAATTTAATATGAATTATTAATTAAAATTTTAAATTTAAATTTATTGATCATTAATTAATAATAATTAATTATTATTTATGAATCATAAATTAAAAATAAAAAATTCAAAATTATTAATTATTAATCTTTCTTTATTATTTATTAATGATTTTTTTCTATTAATTACTAATTATTATTGAATTTTTAATTTTTAATTAATCAAATTACTAATTAATTATCAATAGTTATTGTTAATTTATTAATAATTATCAATTATAAATTAAATATGACTAAATAAAATTATTAATTATTACTGTTTGTAACTATTATTATTTTGTAATTATTATTTTTGAATAATTAATTAATAATTATTCAATATTTATTACTAGATAATAAGTGATGGTCATGAATAATTAAAAATTATAACTTATAATAATAATAATAATTATTATTATTATTATCATTATATAACAAGTTATTAAAAATATTAATAATTTAAAAATGATAAAAATTAATAAATTTTAATAATTAATAATTAATAATAAATCTATAAATATTTTGATTAATCATTTATATAAATTTTTTTGTTTATTAAATAGGTTTAGTAACATTTATTGGCATAATATTACATGAAAATTTATTTAGTAAAGTGGTGAGCATTCATAGAGCTATGTGATAGTAGTGTAAGGATGAGTGACCTCCATGGAAGTTGTTGTGTTATATACAAAAGAATTGAATTAAGTAGATAATAAATAATAAATGGTAAATAAATAAAATATGCATTTAAAATAATTAATAATTATTTTCTAATTATTAGTAATTAATGAATAAATTATAAAATATTTAATTACAATAATTCATTCATATTGATTTTTTTTCAAGCACTACTGACCACGATCGTGACACATAGAAAAATGTCTATGACCATAGTCATGGTGTGACAGAGGCCATATCTTGTGTCAATGGTCAAGTGGCTTGTTTCCATGGTTTTGGCCCATAACAATAAGCATGTTTTCTAGTAGTGTCACCATAAATAAAAAGTATACACTACCACAGATTGATAGCTTGATTGATAAACTATAAGGATCTTAATGATTCATAAAATTGGATCTTTGTTTTGGATATCATCAATTGAAGGTGAAGAGAGATGATTTTCAAATGAAAACATTTCATACAAGATATGGAAACTATGAGTTCATAGTGATGTTGTTTGGATTTATAAATTCCCTAACCATGTTCATTAACTTGTTGAATAGATATTTTAGAGACTACCTAGGTAGATTTTTTATGGAATTTACTAGAGATATTCTCATATAATATAAGATAAAATAAGCACATGAGGAATATGTAAGGATTGTTCTGAAGACTTTAAGGACAAAGAAGTTGTTCAAAAAAATCAACATGAATAACTTTGGGATTAAAAAAGTTACATTCTTAGGGAATTTTATCATAAGATAGGGAATTTTCATGGATCCTTGAAAGACAAAGGTGATCAAAAATGGATTAAACAAACAAGTGTCATAAAGATTTGTAGTTTTCTTAGATTAGTTGGTTACTGCTGATTATTTTTGAGTAATTTTTCATGATCATATATTCCACTAACAATGTTAATATAAAAGAGATTAAAGTATGTCTGGATATAATAATGCAATGAAATATTGGAAGATCTAAAGAAGTGGCTGCTCACTACACCTTTACTCACACTACCTGTAAGTGGATAAGGGTACGTGAAATACATTTACTCTTTGTAAAATTATATTGTGATATTCTATAACTTATGAACATTTAAGATTCACTAGGACAATTACCCAACACATGATCTAGAGTAAGTATTTATGGTATTTACATTGAATATTTTAATAAATTTATTATACAAAGAGAAGTGTGACATATATACAAATCATAAGAGTTTAAATTATATATTTACACATAAGGAGATGAACATTCATCAATGATGATTGTTGGAGTCAATTAAAGATTAAAATGTATTAATACATTACCATCTTGAGAAGGAAAACAAGGTAGCTGATGTTATTAATAGAAAGGAACTTGTTATCCTATCCATGATGAGGATTGACTAAGACCCAATCTTTATGAATATATAAATTATTAACCTTAAATTCATAAAGGTAGGGAAAATATACTACCTTTCCTAAATGATTTCCTAACCACCCAACCAAGAGAAAATTTAGGGGGGGGAAGGAATGATTTTGAGCTATAAAATAATTTGAAAGAAACTAAGGAAGGGAAGCTTCATGTATTTAACATTGATAAACTTTATTTATTCAGTTTTTAACTCATGTATATATGTCATCAAAACTAGCTATAATGATGGACCTATTAAATTATGCACATAGAACATCTTTCTCTTTATACCCAAAAATAACCATGATATATTGAGATCTTTGAGAATAATTCTTTTGTGGCAACATAATGAATAATATTTAAAAATACAACTCAAAATTCTTTGTATTCTAGAAAATTAAGGAAAAGTATTAGAGGTCAATGGGGATGATACAAATAGAAACGAAAAAATTTCATAAAGTAACCATGGATTTTTTGAAAGTTATTTCAAAGATATATAAAGTAAACAACACTATATGTGTTTTGGTGGATCATATTACAAATACTATACACTTTATTTCAATTTGGGAATATTTCTCCCCATATCAACTTATAAAGGTATATTTCAAGGAACTGGTAACGTTTCATGGGTCACCAATCCTCATTATATCTAAGTTAAATCCAAGGTTCACCAAAAAACCACGTATAAACTTAGTGGCACACCGTGAGTTTTCTAGATGGATTTTAATGGATATTGGGATCAACATCTTCTACAATTTGAGTTATCATACAAAAATAATATTTTCTCAAGTATACAAATGGTCCCATATAAACCTATATATGAGAAGAAATCCTGAAATATAAAATTCTTGGATGAATTTGCTGAGAAAAAAAATTGGGAGGCAAACATATATACTAAATTATAGAGAATGTTCAAACCACTTAGTAATATTTTTAAGTATTACAAATTAAATAAAAGAACTATGTAAAGATCATTAATGATACATGGAGTTCAATGTTAGAGATAAATTTTTCCTTTAAATTTCTCCCTAGAATATAATCATGAGATTTGGAAATAAGATAAATCTTAGACCACATTAAATTTCCCCCTTTAATATTCTTCATCATGTAAGAGATATGGCCCAAAAGTTGACATTTTCACTAAACCTAGCACAAGTACATTATGTATTCCTTGTATCTCTTTTGTGGAAGTAAGTTCCTAATTTAACATGTTGTTGTGACAAGTCAAATTTATTATGTTTTTAAATTTGAATTATAGTATATGGAAGACCCTAGGTTTTCTCTCAATGAGAGTTTATTGGTTTAGATTGTGTATTTTTAATAAATATTACTAAAAGAGGGGGTTGTTTTGAAAATATTTTTATGAAAATAACTTAATTTAAGGAGTTTATTAGTTTAAAAACAAGTGGTTTTTTAAATATATGAGATTAAGGGGTCATTTTTATTTCACTAAACATATTTCAAGTTCATTTTTATTAGATATTCATTCAGGTTTGGAGTAATTATTTGGTAGAAATTAATTGGAATCCTGATTAATTCCTAAGATTTAATTTCAATGCTTGAAGAACCAAACCTTTACATAACAATCATATTTCCATGGTTGAGAACTTATTCATGGTATAATAGATTCCAAATAATATCTAAATCTCAATAAAGTGGGTAAGAAAATTATTATTGTGTTTTCCAATTGAAACAACACAAGTCACACACTCAAAACATCACACTGATCGGTTAGAAATTAAGAGCATAACAATCACATAAATCAAAACAAGAATTTAAATATGAAATAATGTAAGATACATGGAATGAAATTTTTTAAAACTAAAATTACTCCAAATCTGTATCTAATATATGCATCAGAACTCCCTTCTCATGTGTTAAGCTTCCTCACAATGAACGCCCACCATTTATCCCAACATCGGGAGGAGGAGGAAGATCGGGTGGATATACATCTTCATACTTGACTCCCCTATGTGGATAAGGGCCTCTTGAAATTCTAGTATGAGGAGAGGATACTTTTGGAACTCCAAAATTTCAGCACTTCACTCCTTGTCTGAACTTAAAAATGGGATGCCCAAGGTTCCATTTTATAGGAAAAGTGGAAGGTGGTTTTGGGAACACATATTTATTAAAACCAACTGGACCATGGTTTTTTGAATTTTGAATAGTATTATATTGGTTTTTACATAACTTACAAATTTTTTACCCACATATTTAATATATCCATAGGAAATGTTTCATCATTTGGAGTTCTAAATATCAATATGTGGATGAAACACATCACACCACTTTTAACTTCGTTCATATTCGGTGGCTTGGATATGTCAATTTTCATGGCCACAAGATAGCCAAATTGGGCTTGAGTTCCTTTAGAAAATATGTATCCCACTGAATTTTGGATCATCTTACAAAATATGGTCCCAATTTTATGCACATATTAGTATAAGTGTGCAATTGAGTTCACTAGGGTGCTTGGAATCTTGCACAGTTTGGCTCATTTTTCTTCAACTTCATCTTGGGCCCTCCAAATCACCTACAAATAGAATGAAAACATAAAAACAAGTGAAATAGATCTTTTTAACACTGATAAACATTAAATTATTAAATCAAAAAAAAATTTAAAATTTTTATAATAATTAGAATTTATAATACAAAATCAGTTTAACACAGTGATGTAAGGGTTAAAATGAATAGTGAATTGCTACACAATCACACCCCCACACCTAAAAATTTGTAATCCTGGGAAAAGTAACATTTACAAAAATTATTTATAGAGATATTACCAACTTCTTGAATATTTAAAATTAAATTAAACTTTAATCTGTGATAACAATGTGATCAAATCAAAAATCACACCAAGGATTTATTCACCGTGATCATGGAAAAAGGTGTATAATAAATTGTTTTATAGTTAAATTATAAGATATTAATGAAACAAATATAATAAAATAATTAAAATTTCAACCATGTCACTAATTATCCATATTTTTGTGTGATAATAATTTCATACTATTCTTTCCACTTTATATCCAATAAATATAAGTTATTTTAATTTTTTTCTTAAATGAGTATATCCATCGAAACTTCCCTACATCCTTTGCAATAAAATTTGAAGAACCACTCAATTAAGAATTACCATAAGTAAAACCTTAATATATTGACCAAGATGTACCCATATTTTATTTATTTCATCACTCCCCTCATTTTTTTGTTTTTTTCAAAAGTTGAACTAAGAAAAAATATCACACTCATCACTTAACCATTGTTTAATCTTCTCATGACACTAATTGTCATAGTTATAATATGATAAAAGGTTGAGGAAGTTTTTTACATTCATAAGTCGCAACCCATATTTTTTTGTTTTTGTTTTTGTTTTTTTTTAGTTTTTTTAGGGATTCTAACAGTCAGATAACAAGTACACACACATAGTTCAATATGGTACATTAATGAAACAGACTGAATAAGGAAATAATTTATAGAAAAATAATTTTGGAAAGATAAAAAATAACCTAACTTATATTTACCATCTATTAAGTAATAAATATTCATACTTTATGGTTTGGTTCAAAAATGTGTGGAGAAATTAACTGGCACAATTTTCCCATAAAATACTCACAAAAATGGTACCATTATTCTCAAAGGTTAAAAGTGATACAACTATTTATATCATTTAAAAAACAATTTTATAGAAAAATTCATAACTCAAGTTTAAATTAATGCTAAAAAAACATTCCATCAGGGATTTTTTTTGTTAAAACCACATGAAATAGGGAAATTTCTCATTAATTTTCAATAATTTACATGATTAAGTGGGAATCCTTTTCCATTATTAAGTGGTAATAATTATCCATGATTAAGTGGGAATAAAAATTAATATTCTAAAACAAAAGTGAGGGTGAAATTGGGGAAAGTTTCAATACTACACAACAAGAGTAAAAGGGAAAAACAAGAAAGATGATGAAAATTCATAACCAACCTAGGAATGTACCCATCCCCACACACCTAGAGTATGTAGTGTCCTTACTATAATAAAATAGAATGTGGTAAGGAAGGATAAAAATTGATGGGTGTTATTCATTTGTTACTTCTTGAAATTTGAGTTCCTCCCTTAGGGACTCCAAAATGGCTTCGTGAAAGTGTTTCATCCACTGGCCATTGACAATAAGGGTCTGTTTTGTTTCTTCATTTGTAACATGAACAACACCAAATAGATAAACCTTATAAATAGTGTGTGGACTAAACCAGTGGGAATGAAGCTTACTTGGATGAAACTTCAGCCTTTCATTATAAGGGAGGACCTTCTTCCCAATGTGGAATTGATTATGAAGGATGAGACGGTCATGGGTAGCCTTGGTTCACTCCTTATAGATATGGGAATTCTCATAAGAATCCATAAACATTCCCTCCAACTCCTGAATCTATATATTCCTTTGATCACCTACACTAGAAAGATTATAATTGAATTGTTTAACGGTCTAGTAGGCCCAGTGCTCTATCTCAATAGAGACGTGACAACTTTCCCAAAGATGTTGATAAGGTGACATTCCAATGGAAGTTTTAAAGGTAGTATAGTAATCCCATAATGAATCATAGAGTCTAATAATAAAATATTTTCTATTGGGTTAAACCATTTTTTCAAGATTTTGTTTTACCTCTCTATTCAACACCTCAACTTGAGCATTGGTTCCTAGGTGATATACAGTAGACACTCTATGCCCTACCCCATACCGATGAAAAAGTTATTTCATTTTTCAGTTTCATAAATGAGAACCCTGGTCACTAATGATGAACCTAGGTAATCCAAAAGTATAGAAAATTTTGTTTCTAAAAAATTCCACAACAGTCTTGGAGTCATCTTTCATTATGGCTCGTGCCTTTACCAATTTTGAAACATAATCCACTTCTATAATAATTTATAGGTTCCCAAATTAATTGGGGAATAGTCTGATAAAGTTAATGCCCCAAACATAAAAAATTTCACGAATGTTTAAGGGTTGTTGTGGAATTTTATTTCTTTTAGATACATTTCCCATTATTTTATAGAAAGGATAAGATTTACAAAAATCATGGGAATCTTGAAATAATGTTGGCCAAAAGTGACTAGAATCAAGGAACTTGTGAGCAGTCCACTGGTGACCAAAGTGTCCCCCACAAGCAAGAGTGTGGCAGAACCTAGGGACAGAATGAAACTTACTCTAGAGAACATAGCGCCTAAAGACCTGATCACTTCATGTGTACCAAAGGTAGGGGTCATCCCAAATGTCCCAATGGGACTCATGTTTTAGATGGTCAACTTGGTTTTTGAAGAAATCAGTAAGAATGCATGATGCAACTAAATAATTTACAATTTCAACATACCAAGGAATAGTATCTTTCACTCTATAGAATTTCTCATTAGGAAACATGTCATTTATAGGAATATAGGGGGATGATTAAATGTCCAAGGATGGGATGATCCTACTAATATGGTCATACACCACATTTTATGCTCCTTTTTATCCCTAATTTCTAGATTAAATTCCTGAAGTAGGAGCATCCAACAAATAGAATTTTGGTTTGGCTTCTAGTTTCTTAAGGAGATACTGGAGGGCTGCATGATCTAAGAACACAAAGAATTTGGACCATAAAAGGTATGACCTAAATTTATAGGAAAACATAATGGAAAGGAATTATTTTTTAGTTTTGTTGTAGTTTTCTTGGGAAGAGTTCAATGTATGTGAGGCACAGAAAATGACATGTGGGGCTTGATCAACTCATTGTGATAAGACAACCCCAAGTGCATAGTTAGAGGTTTCACACATGAGCACAAATGTTAAATCCTAATGAGGTGGTTAGATTACCAAGTGTGATGTGAGACTCCATTTCAATTTATTAAAATCTTCCTCAAATTATTTATCAAAAACAAATTATTTTTCTTTTTAGAGCAATTGGGAGAGGGGGAGTGTAATCTTACTAAAGTCACAAATGAAACGACGATAAAATACAACATGACCTAAGAAAAACCGTGCATCCATCATATTTTTGGGGAATGGTGGGGAAGAAATTACATCCACCTTTGATTTATCTACTTCGATACCATCCCCAAAAATGACATGTCCAAATATTATACCTTTCACACCATGAAATAGAATTTCTCATAATTCAATATGAGATTATTTTCAATATAGAAACGTAAGATAGAACCAGGACTACTCAAACACTAATCAAAAGAGGAACCATATATAGTGAAATCATCTATGAAAACTTCCATTAAATCCACCAAGTATTCTAGAAAAATACTAACTATTCATCATTGTAAAGTACCTGGAACATTGCACAGAGCAAATGGCATCCTTATATATTAAAATTTTCTAAAGGTGAAAGTGAAGGTTTTATTTTGCTAATCCTTAGGGGAAATATGGATATGAAATTATCCTAAATACCCATCATGAAAATAGTAATGGGACTTCTCTACTAGCCTCTCTAGTATCTGGTCAATAAACGGTAATGGTAAATGGACCTTCCTAGTGTTGGGACTACTTTTTGTATAAGGTTGTATTTGTTGTCAATAGTTGTTAATTAATATCAAAATGAAGTATATCAAGAATAAATCCAATTAAATGGATTAATGGTAAGGTATCATCCATTTGAGGATGATTGAAGAGGAATTAGTATTTGATGAAGACAGGGAAGTTATAGTACATTACATGGAAACCCTAACGATGCTAAAGCTGATCTATAAAAGGATATATATCATCATAGTGAAGTTTGTGATAAAATTAGAATATTTTTTGAAGAATCCAAATCCTAGAAAAGAAACATGAAGGTTATGGCCGAAGTAAATATTGAAGGTGGTGTTGTTCTCTAGTGTTTTCCAAATTTTTGGGCCTGAAAATTAGAGTATGAAAGACATGTGTTTTTGGTAGATAAAGTTTCACAATAATTTCAAGGGGGTTTTTGTGTGCAATTGATGTTTCAGGATCAGAACATCAAAATTTGGCAAAGGCATGGAGTGCGTGAAAAATTGGGCAAAGTGCGTGAAAAATGAAGCAGCGCGGAAGATTGGTTTTTCTCGCAATAGGGGATTTTGTTTAAAATTTTGCGTGCAATTGGTATTTTGATATCAGAATGGAGAAAAATGAAAAAGGCATGTATCAAATAAAGAACTCAAGAAATTCTGTGAAATGTGATGTTGCTTGAAAGAGTTTTTATGCACATGAAGAGGGTTTTACACGTGGATTTTTTTTCCAAACAAGGTAAAAAATACATATAAATATGAGGTGACCCCATCTCATTTGTCAAGGCATGACACTTATATAGATCCTGAGCTCTGATGCATGGAAAAATTGAGGTATATAGTGGTGCTTGTAAAAAGGAATTGTCGCGTGAAAAAATAAAGTGTTGCACGGAAAGGGGAAGTTCTGTGCGGAAAAGAAGAGTTTCATGCAAAGGCTTTTTCATGCCAAAGGGTGTTTTTACGTGAAAGGTTTAAATTTTATGGGAAAGACACCTAGAAGGGTGCGTGAAAAATTTAGGGATACCATAGGCCTTTTATTGGTGATTAGCACTCTCAAAGCGGCTTCGCGAAGAAGGAAATATCGTGAACCATTCGGTTTTACGAAGAGAAGTAGCACCGCACACACATGACTGGTGTTTAACACCCTCGTTCTGCTTTATGAAGAGAAGAAGAATGAAACGTGAAAATAAACTCAGATATGCACCAAAATAAGGAAGTATACCGATACACTTAGGTGTTGGTATTGGAAATTAAATGAAGAGAAGAAGGAGAGGAATAGAGTTTTCCCAACTGAAGATTGTGAATTATTCAGGGTAGTACAATTGTGATGATTCTTTGAGTATATAGTTTGTGTGTTCAGTGATTTCAAGTGCATCATTCCAGGACATCGATGTAAGCAGCGTCTCATGCTATATTGGGAAAATACTTCAATGAAAATATATTGAAGATACCTTCACATCTATAAACTGAGAGGGACTTCACCCAAAGCAGTGAGGCAGGGGGAGTCAATGGGGGTGACCCGAGGGACGTAGTGAGATATCCCTGAACCTTTGTAAAAGTAGTGACCCTGGGATAGAGTGACTGTTCCCAATCCATTGTAATACATAGCTAGTGAATATTAGTGTAATTTGGTACAACCGAAAACTTGTCAGTGTATGCTCCTTATATGTAGCCCTTAGTGGTGAACCAAGTAAAAAATTGAAGTGTTGTCCTTCTGTGTGTTTTAATTACTGCACATATCCATCATACAGTTTTAAATAAGTTCCTACCAACATGGGAACAAGATCTAGAAAATAATAGAAATATTTGACACCCTAATTCACCCCCCCCCTTCAGGGTGGTCTAGGGTCCTTCACCTAGTGTGTTGGTTTAGTTAGTGATATTCTATATAGACATTCCAACTATTCTACACACACGTTGGAACCAATTAATTATTCTCATTTTTAATTATAGTAGAATGGTTTTCTTGGGAACTACCTGCACTGGACTAACCCATTGGTTGTCATAGATGGGTTGAATTATTCTAGTAGCCAATAATTTTGGTACCTCCTTTTTAACAACATATAGGAGATTTGGGTTCAGTCGACATTGTTCCTTCCTCGTAGGTTTATCCTCATCATTTAAAAATATATGATGCATGAAAATTTATGGGCTAATACTTATAATGTAATCAAGTTTCCTTCCTAAAGCTTTTTTATACTCCCTTAATATTTCAAGCAGTCAAAATTTATGCTTTGGAGGGAGGGAACTAGCAATGATGACAGGCATCTTGTTTCCATTCTCATGATAAGAATATTTTAAATCTTGAGTAGTTGTTTCAGTTCTAATTTAGGTGGATTTTGGATTGATGGGAGTGCGTGTGAAAGTGGGAGGTCAATGATCTCATCTAACTGCTCAATGGTTATATCCTTATATGAGGAATGAGATTTTAAAATCATATCAGTATCATCGATGGTCGTGGTATCCTTGGTGTTCAAGAAATCATCAATTAACAAAAATGCATGACATTTTTCTAAACTAGTACAACATTATATGAATGATTCATTATCTAAAATTTTTATCAAGGATGGAAACACAAAAAGGGGATCAGGGGAAAGAAACTAAGTTTTTTTAGG
The DNA here is from genome assembly GCA_963277665.1 of Viscum album. Lineage (NCBI taxonomy): Eukaryota > Viridiplantae > Streptophyta > Magnoliopsida > Santalales > Viscaceae > Viscum > Viscum album. The sequence continues at coordinate 41,177,352 of OY728150.1, forward strand.
GGATGAGATTGCATCAATTGAATTAATTGAAAGTGAGGAATGTTCTTATGACGGGTGCTTCATGTAATCAAGGATGTTAAAGTGGACAATTTCACCACCAAACTCCATAGATAATATACCATTGTGGGAATTAATTATAGTTTTTTCTATTTTCAAGAAAGGCACCCCAATATAATCGGGGTGTGTCCATTTATCCTATCATCTTCCATTTTAATCACATAAAAATCAGCATGAAAAATTAATTTTTTCACCCTCACAAAAACATCCTCTAACACACCAGTGGTGTGTGATGTACTCTAGTTTTCTATTTTCACAACAATTACAGCGGGATTCAATTCCCCAACCTATAATTAGGAGAAAATAGAGTGAGGCATCACATTTATAGAGGAACCCAAATCAAGCATAGCATCAAAAAAGGAATAATCCCTAATGGTGTATGGAATCGAGAATATTCTTGGATCATTGCATTTGGTCAGAATTGATGGCTCTATCAATGCTGAGATTTTCATCCCCAATATCACCTTTTCATCACCATGAATTTACCTTCTTTTTGTACACATATTATTTAGAAACTTGGTGTATCGTGGAATTTTCATTATGAAATCAATTAATGGAATATTAACCTGCACATTTTTAAAAATTACCAAGATTTATTTATCATGTTTAGTTTCTTTTTGTTTTCTTGGTTGGGTGGCCCTTTGGGGAAAAGTAATAGGAATGGTTGGGATGGTCGGATCATCGACATACACACTCTTTCATTTAGTGGTATTTTTCTCTGGACAAGGATTTTTCTTATTTGGGTCATTTGAGATGGCTGGAATGGAAGTTTCCTTATGAGGGGATGACTTTATTGGAGGGGTTATTTGGATTTTAAGTTGATTTCCACTCCAAAGGGTGAAGGAACTAACATTTCCCTTATCCTTGGGGTTGAATAGTAGTTGAGAGGGTAGTTTACCTGACCCATGACTTTGGATTTCCCCCACCAAGCTGGTTAGTTGGCCTAATTGGTTTTTTAGGAATTTAATGGATTCTCGAGTGGTTTATTAGAATAGGATACTGTTTTCATCCATTTGTTTCATCATGTATTTTAGGTTAGGATTAGGTTTTGGAGACAGTTTTTAGAAATGACTTTGTGGTGGTTGAGGATTTCTGGGTGGTGGTGGTGGATGACTACTATAACAACCTGAGATTTTATTAGAATTATTCTTTTAATTTCATTGATGTCTTCTGTTGTACGCTACACCAAGATTATATTTTACTATACGCAACACAGCATTAGCTTGCAGTATACGGAACACTATTCTTGGCTTGTGTTACATACAAATTCAAGTTCGTTTTGTGGAAATTATTTTACGCAACATTAAGTATATATTTTGTTTAATGTATAAATGAAATATGGTTGTATTTTGTTATACGTAACAACAAAGGAGTCTTTCATTACACGTCACCCTGACTTGGCTTGCATTACACGCAATCACGACCTTCCTCGATAGCGTGTGTAGTACGCAATACCGAGTTTCACTAAATGACTATATATTGTTATGATATTATTATGGACTAGACGTTATGAATAGTATTAAATACATTTTTAATTTTATAACATTATTATTAATCTTACATATTTTCTAGAACATGGTATGAGAACAAAATAAATTTTTCAGGTAAAATAAGTATTTTTCAAAAAATGCAGTTTTGCCGCCTTTTGATGGAGCACCCACTTTAAATCTAGTTTTTTACATGTTTATAAGTTCAATTTGACAAAATAAAATTCTTCCTTGGAATCAGGATATAAAAATTTAATTTGGATAAATTTTTCATATTATTCTGATAACTTTCATATTTTGATGAATAGTAGAAACACGTTATATTTTAATTAAAAACAACTTTTTTCATCGCAATAATTTATATGGTTAGATTATATTCTTAATTGGTTTCAAAGTTTAATTAGAATATATTTTTACTATTTAATCCAATATTGGTCATTGTAATTAATTTCACTTTGAATTTGGATATAAACAAGTGTCGATCTTTTGATAATTATTGTTTCTTAAAAACACGTTATTTGTTTTGATAATGGGAATTACTTTTAAAATTAATTAACGTCACTTATATGTTTTGAATTTGTAAAAATAGACATCATTTTTGAATTCGGAATATCAAATATAGCTTATGATTATTTTTTAGTATTTTTCTGAAAAACATCAATTTTTTGATGAATAGTGAAAACACTGAGTTTTTGGTTAAAACTGACTTTTTATTTAAATAATCATTTATTTGATTTAAATTTATTTTAGGTCAAAATAGATACATAATACTTATATAAGTTCAATGAAATTCATTGGAGTCATTTTGTAATAATTTTAGATTTATAAAAATTGTATTGAACTTTTCACCGTCTTTTACCCACCTCCTAGGAGCTTTTGCAATTGTTCATGGAACTTAATTTTACCACTTATGTGAGTTGAATTTCAAAAATCTGAGAGACACGGTTAATATCAAGGACTAAAATGTGGTTCAATTAGATAAAAATAATTTTTGGTGAATAGTAACTTTTTACTTTTATTTACCACAGTTAAAAGTAAATAGGGTAATTCAAGGTTAAAAGAATATTATAATAGTTAAAAATTACCTTAACACTTGTCCTAACCTTATTCAATGATTAGTGGACTACCATGGGCATCCTTGGGTCGATTTTGGGACCCCATTGAGCCACTTTGTAGTGATAATGACAATTTGAATTAATTAATTTAATGCAAAGACAAAATTGACATTAACAAAAATCTTTTAGTAAATTCATTTTTATATGGTGTCATATAAGTCATATTTTCGACTATAAATATTCATTAGAAAGATAAAATGGTTTCCTACATCATGGTAGTTTTTTCATAATTTTTAGACATCAAATGAATTAAATTATTTATGACACAATAATGATGAAGCATTTACCTCATTAATAAATAATTTAAATAAATAAGATTATAATGATTAAAATATTATCCAAAACATGTCCAATTATGATTGGATGATTTTATTTCGACCATTAGTCATCTCATAATTATATTTAATGTTTTTTGGGCCTTTTGAAACCGAAGATAAGTTTATAATAAAATAATATTTTCACACTTTCCAAAAGAGTTCCTCCTCCCCCTTATAAAAGAAGACCATTTCTATCCAATTCCTCACACCTCTCAAGCCATTTGGCTCGTCCAACCTCTGCCCAATTAAGCTCTCTAAATTCCTCTCCTCCCCTTTGAAGCCTTACATTAGGCAGAAGGCACTTCAAGAAGTCATTTTGGTTCAAACCAAAGGAAGTTACCCAAATTAAAGGTAACAGTTTCTCTTAAGTTGTTTTCTTTTATTCTACTTCTCCAACCCCTAAACTCTTTTTAATCCTTTCTTTTGTAACAACACAAGTATCCTAAATATACTAAGATTTTGTTATGAGAAGTATTAGAACTACACTTACACACACTTCCATCTAATGGATGAAGAACATAATGTTTCTGTGGATGGAAAACTAACGCCTCATGAAACGATGATTGTTCGATTTTCTCCTACCGCCTCTCATGGTGGCCATTATGATGGCACTATATTCATATATGATATATATTATGTTTATGATTTCCTTTTTGTTCTTTACTTCCCAATTATATCAAGCCTTTATGGTTTCCATAGTCGGTAAATACGATAATCTCATTTGAGGAAGTGCGGACTACCGTCCCCTCAAAGTGATGTGATTCGTTAATACCTTATGTGGGATGTATAAAGGATGTGGTTAATGATATTATATATGATATTATAATGGAATTATAATATACCTATGTATCATTATGTTTTAATTCCATTAAAATAAGAAATAGAAATGAAAGTAGCGTTCATGCGTACGTACGGCTTACCGTCTCCATGAACGGTGCATTTCATTTCTTACCTCTATATGTTATGTAATATTATAAATACATGTATATGCTAGATATATAATGAATATATATGATATATAAATCATGATTTACATTCTGGAAGTAATTAAATCATGATATAAGTAATAATAACATCAAGAACAACAAGTCCAAACACGTACGATAAATAAGATGATTTTACCCAAAACGTTGCTTTAACGTGGGATTTACAAAAGAACGAGTAATATAAAGTCATAAGTGAACCATATATGATATCATAACAATTAATATGATTATTTAATAAGTAAATTACATTATTTAAATCATTATACATGAGTTTCGGATACGTACGAAGCATATTGGGCCTAAGGTAAGGGATAACTTTTCCAATCTCATTTTTATCCGAGATTGTTTATTCATAAGTATTCACTGGGGTTATATTTATCATCCATGTTCCTGTTTTCTAAAAATGGTTTCATGTATGTTTAAAGTCCTTTTTACCCATTTTTGAATTTTACTACATGGTATGTATGGAATCTTTCTTTTGTTTACCATACAAGGTACTTTTTGACTTTTCCGGCAAAAGTACGAGAAGAATGTTTTTTTAACTTATACGGCATGAAAGGATTTTTACGGTTTTATAAAGCCTTATTTTCATGAAGCTTCCTCTAAAATATTTCATGACTATTTTCAACAAAATCATTTTCTTTTAAAATTGCATGACATTTTGTGAAAAGAAATTGATTTTGAAGAAGAAAGGATATTTTCCTAAAGAATTCATTTCAAGTGTTTTATCAAAACCATTTTTCATCTAAGATGACATTATTTAATATGTTTATGTTTCAAGTATAATGTCTCTATGATTTACATGGTTTCACTTCTCTTATGATTAAATGATATCCATTTGTTTTATACGGATTATGTTATGATGGGATGATGTTTATGAAACCCATTTTATTCTTTGGGTTATGAATGATTTATGTTTATGTTGTGGCACAAGTAAGAATGATTTTATTATGAGATGGGTGGGACCTATATCTCCCTCCAATGCATTGGGTAAAGATTTATATCTCATGAGATAGACATGGCTAAAATGGAAAGTAAATCTAGTTCAGTAATACAGGGCTGGAACGGAAAGTAAACCCGGTTCAGTAAGGTACTTTGTCCACTAAGATGGTCTTGGCAGCAATGCCTTGGCTACTATGGAAATCATATCATGTTCTTAATGTTTTCCCAAAATTACAAGTTTTATTCCCATGATATTTTATCATTATTGATGTTCCATTATGATCTATTCCTTATGTACTTCCATATTTTATCTCATTGCTCAAGATGTTCATGTTTAAACATTGTGGTCATGTTTTTAAGTTCAAATGTATACGGTTTGTTTTATTTTCTCTATGCTTACCCTTACTGAGAATTTGAGCTCACCCTTTATATGTTTTCTTTTCCCCAGGAAATAAAGAAAGTTTTTAGGTAAGAAAACAAAAGGGGAAGATCTTTATGGGAGATGTTAAAGATCTTTCACCATGATTAGAACATTATGTTACAAGTTTCCAAAGACACTAAAATATTACGGTCCTTGAGTGTTGGTTTTTGTTATGTATTAAGTATTCTACAAAAGTAATGTAATTTCCATGTACATCATGTTCGGGGTCTCTACAACTACTCTTCCCTGGTTGGTTTAATGGTTGTTAAGGTTGGTTTTAGTACCTCCTTTCTTATAGACTTAGTTCTCATTACACCTAGGACTAGATTAATATTACTGTTCTTTCCTAAAGGGTTGGTTATAAGGGTGACCTGGAAAGATCATCTCCCAACTCTTAGATGTTTCTCTCAGTTGGGGGAATTGGTCAGAATAACATGTGTCAGATGAACTGATACCACAATGAATGGGAGGAGGATATTGGGATTTACCTTGGGAAAGATCAATTTTTCAAAGAAGGGTGCTTTCCTATTCAAACTTCATGTCCACCTTCTTATCGAATTCAGTACTTTTCACCTCATGGACACCATGAATGGGTACATTGGACCTCGAATTGAATTGTTCTATTTTCTACACCATGTTCTCAATTAGGGTCCTTGAAAAAATTAGGGTTTCTTCAACTAGTGAACCACCTACAGAAACATCAATCATGTAATGATCAATAAGAATTAAACCTTCATAAAACTATCGTATTAAAATTGGATCACTTATTGGTGGTGTGGGTAACTTGAACAAATTATTTTAAATATTTCCCAATATTCATGAATTTTTTACCCCTTAGATTGTCATATACCATAAATTTCTTTCCTTATTGTTGCAGTTTGAGAGGCTGGGAAATATTTTTCAAGAAAAAGGTATTTCATGTCCGCCCAACCTCTAATAATGGAATTAACCTAATACAAAAAATATTTTTTAGTGTATTCTAATGAAAAATTTAATTCCCTAAGCATTAATTTTTCTTCATCCAAAATATCATGTTTTAATGTATAACACATAGTATGAAATACATTTAAATGATTATGTGGGTCTTCTCCAACAAGTCCATGAATTCTTGGTAATAAATGAATTAGACCGGATTTTAGTTCAATTTTTTATTCTTCTCCTTACATTTAACATAAGTGGATTGGATATCAACATCAAGCTAGGTTAATTCTTTCAGTGTTCTATTATTATTATCCATGTTATACATGTCATGTTCAGTTTCTAGTTTGGTTCCAAAAAAAGACGGGTTTAGAAAAGTCTCAAGTCGTGGTGTGTCATCCTTCAAAGGGTTGTCCTATGTGTCTCTATGTTTCCGACATAGGGTCCTCTCTGGTTTATGTTAGAAATGAGGTAAATCTATTAAATTATACCACTTAATGCAAAGAAACAATATAAGAAATAAATCAGAACACAAAAATATATGAAAAGGTTGAAGATAAAAAAAATAAATATTCACAAAATTTACAGATATCTTATAAAAAAACATGCACTAAAAACCGAATCACGCTCTGGAAATGGTGCCGAAATTTGAATTTTTTGTCATCACATATCAAGTTGATTTTGGTTTTAAAGTTGATTTATAGCCTAGGGAAGACCCTAGGTTATCTCTTGAGGAGAGTTTATAGGTTTAGAGTGTGTATGTTTAATAACAATTACTAAAGGGGGGTGGTTTTGAAAATAGTTTTTAGAAAATAACTTAATTTTAAGAGTTTAATAGTTGAAAAATCAAGTTTATTTTGAAACATATTAGATTAAGGGGTCTTTTTTATTTCAATACACACATTTAAAATTCATTTTTCTTAGATATTCATTCAATTTTGAAGTAATTCTTTGGTTAAAATTAATTGGAATTATAATTAATCCCTAAGCTTTTATTTCAATGCCTGAAGAACAAAACCTTGACATAAAAATTATATCGCCAAGTTATAGAACTTGTGAATGGAATAAAAACTTCCAGATCATATTGAAATCTCAAGAAAGTTCATAAGAAAAGGATTCTTTTGTTGTCCAGTCAAAATAACACAAGTCGCGCACTCAAAACCTCACACCGATCAGTTAGAAATTAAGAGCATATCAATCACATGCATCAAAACAAGTATTCAAATATGAAATAATGTAAGATACATTGAATGAAATGTTTTAACACCCAAATTACTCCAAAACATAAGCTAATATATGCATAAAAACTCCCTTGAGATGTGTGTAGCTCTCTCACAATAAATGCCCACCATTTAGCCCGACATCGAGATGAGGAGGAAGATCGAGTGGATCTCATTCTTTATCCTTGACCCCCCTATGAGGATAGAAGAATCTAGAACTTCTAGGATAAGGTGAGGAATCCTATGGAAATCCAAAATTTCAGAACATCACTACTTGGTCGAACTTACAAATGGGGTGTCCAAGGTTCCATTTTATAGGCAAAGTTAAAAGGTGGTTTTAGGCACACGGATTTATTAAAACCACTTGGTCCATGATTTTAGGCATTCATATAGTCTTACCATGCTTTAAAAAAACTAAAAACTCTTTGAAACACCTCTTGAAAATATCCATATAAATTTTGGTATCATTTTTAGGTCTATATCTCAAGATATGTATGAAATACAGCACACCACTTTTGACTTTATGCAGATTTAGTGTCTTGGAAAGATCAATTCAGTGGGCCAACCAGATGGAAGAATTGGTCTTGGGTTCCTCTAGAAAATATGTATCCCATTAAATTTTGTATCATCCTAAAAAATAACATCCCAATTGGGTGCACAGATTAGTATAAGTGTGTGGTTGAGTCCATCGGGGTGCTTGGAATCTTGTACAGTTTGATCCATTTTTCATCAACTTCATCATGGGTCATCCAAATCACCTCCAACTACAATGAAAACATAAAAAAAATGAAATTTCTCTTTCTAACAATCATAACCATTAAATTATTGAATCAAACATGAAGTGAATTTTTTTATAATAATTGGAATTTACAATATAAAATCAATTTAACACGGTGATTTAAGGGTGAAAACGAATAGTGAATCACTACATAATCACTGATCCCTCACATGTATTAAATATAGAGGTGGAACAACTATATAATGAACTATCTCATGAGTAGAAACAAATGAAGATCAGGGATCATAGGGAAAAATCTTAATGAAACAAGATAACTCCCCTTGTCGAAGTATTTTGGTGAACCCATATGTACAAAGAAGCAACATGGGAACTCAAAGATGCAATGTAATAAAAGTATCCACATTTATTATTAAATTAGGAATAAAATTTCAAAGATGAAATTTCTATGTGGATTACAGTGTAAATACTTAGAATTTATAATATGAAATTTTCATTATGTACACTTATATATGTTATACTTGAATATATTTTATTTATGTGTCATTGTAGAAGGTATAATATAGATTGATCACATGCACCACATTTAAAAAAACATTATTTCTACAATAATAAAAAATTACATCACCAGATAAATTAATTCCAAAAAAGTAAAAAACATAAATTGAAATAATAAACATAAGTAAATTACAAGATAAGAATTTAGAAATCTATAGGGTCATGGTCTCCCATAAATATAACTCCCACAAACCCCCCTATAATAAAAAAAATTGTAAAAGAAATATAAATAACCCAGAGAGAAAATAAATTTAAAGAAATATGAAGAATTTAAGGATTATATAGAGGTTATTGAATAAAAATTTGAATATTGAAAATATGATTGTTAGAATAGTAATTTGAACATTAGAATAGTAAAGTGCATGTTATAGGTAACTATTTTTTTTAAACAGGCAGGAGGCCCTTCTTTTTTAAATTAAAAACAAGAAATCGCCACTTTGACCACATAGAGTAAACGGTCCAAGTCACATAATAACCAAATAAACATGGCCATGAGAGGTACCCATTATTTTAAGTCTAGTAAACTGGTCGAAAGGACCATGAATACACCAACCCTGCTTGCCCGACCCACGCTCTCCATCGTACGGAATTTCGGGCTTTGTCACCATCGTCCCCCACGTGAAGCTGGGAAACATCGACCCAGCAAGCCACTCATCCCACTCATAGACCTTTCTGGAGTTTTTTTTAAATGTGTTTTTTTTAATATGAAAAACGGTATAGGTTAAATTTTTTTAAAAAAAATATGCTACAAAGGCGGCATCAGAGATGCCACCTTTCCGTAGAAACAAAAAGACGGCATTGGTGATGCCTCCTTTACCCTAAAACCGTATTTTTTTATTTATATTTTTAATATATATAGAATTTTAATGTTTTATTATTATTTTCCTATGGTTATATATATATATATATAACTTAATTTTTCAACATAATTTATCTTTTATTCAAGTACGTGACTTTTTTGGCCTATATAATATAAACTATAAGACCGATATGAATGAAATTTTAAACATTGCTAAAACATTTAACAAGTAGTCCAAAATAAAAATAATTTCTTAAAAAGTCTTGGTGAAAATTTATTTATAACCTATCATATCCACCTACTTGAAGCTTAAAAATGTTTTAGGTATGTGAATTTACGGGCCTATATAATATAAACTATAAGATTGATATGAATGAAATTTTAAACAATGCTTAAACATATAACTAGTAGTATAAAATAAAAATAATTTCTTAAAAAAATTTGGTGAAAATTTATTTATAACCTTTCAAATCTACCTACTTTAAACTTAATAATGTTTCAAGTACGTGACTTTGTTGGCCTATATAATATAAACTATAAGACCGATATGAATGAAATTTTAAACATTACTTAAACATATAACTATTAGTCTAAATAAAAAATAATTTCTTAAAAAATCTTGGTAAAATTTTATTTATAACCTTTCAAATCCACCTATTTGAAACTAAAAAATGTTTCAAGTACGTGACTTTATTGGCCTGTTTAATATAAACTATAAGATCGATATGAATGAAATTTCAAACATTTCCTAAACATATAACTAGTAGTCCAAAATAAAAATAATTTCTCAAAAACTCTTGGTGAAAAATTATTTGTAATCTATCATATCCACCTACTTGAAACTTAAAAATGTTTCAAGTACATGACTTTGTTGGCCTATATAATATAAATTATAAGACCGATATGAATGAAATTTTAAACATTGCTTAAATTGGAACTCAATTAACCCCCCTCTTGATATTCCACTCCAACCAACAAGTAATAATATTATTTTGATTTCAGTAGAAATAAAACATGTAAATAATAATGTACAATCAATGCCTATGTCTATGGTGAGAAGATTCCATCCCACATGGTGGTATGCGAATAGGACGTCCGCGTCGAGTGCGCAGTGGAGTCTGATGACCTAGAGAAGGCTGATCCCCAGGCACTGGAACGTTGACTGGCGCATCCTCCATCTGTGTGTCAGTGGTAGGAGTTGTCAACTACATCTTGTAATGCCATCTGGATCCTTCCCCCACTAGGGTGGTAGAAGGACCTGCCTCCATCACAGTGGGGAACCAAGCCTGCGATGGAGCTATACCCCAAGACAGTGATGGCTCTAGAATACAAGGCTGTAAAGGATCTAGAACCCAAGATGAAGTGAACTGTGGATATCCTATCAGGAAACATGGATCCCATGCCACCTGAGGAACATCCTGAATCGGCTGATCCTGGACTACTAGAGGGCTAACCTCTGTATGTGGAATAGGTGAGGCCTCACGTGCAACACGACACTGTCTACGTCGCCGTGGTCATGGCTCCTCAGCACCAGCAGCAGCTGCAGGATGTGCCGCTGGGGTAGGAACCTCCTCTCTCCGAGCTGGACATGCGAAGATGCTCCCAGAAAGAGCACGAAAATATTCCCTTGACTCCATTGTTGTAGCATGGACGACTGTCCGGCTAAAGACCCCCTCCTCCTCTTCACCACTCATGTGAACAAGCTGCTCTATGTGACTTCCCTGTAAATAGATTCATATGGAATTAGAAAATAATTCAATAAAAAAACTAATGAAAATTTATTGACTTGCCATCCTCTACATCTCTATGCCGGGTTGGGTAAGATACAGTATAGACTTCAGTCTATACCATGGCACATAGTCAACATGCTCTGAAAGAGATAATTGATTCATAGGAACACCCTGAATATGAAACTTTGTACGTCTGTTCCATCAGTCGATAAAACTGGCATGTACTTGGGAGTAGTCATCATCCTACCTCCCTGTCAACTTCATCCCATGAAGCCAGTCTATCAGTCTCGATGGTAATGGAATCGGATGAGTATAGAAAAAATGGTGCATGACTCGGTCAGGCTGCTGCCACTCAATAATATGGAAGTGAATGAGGGGAACTACAACCATAGAATCCTCAAGCCCATCAGTACAGTATGATGTAAAATGGTCAGTAATACTCCAGTATGGAAGCCATGAAATCTGAAATGACAAGTGATTTTGTCAAAAAAAACACCTAACTAAAAACCAAAATTGATGCTATTATTAAATATGTTAGACAGTGATAGATTGTATATACATACTTTATTAGGTAAGAGACAGTCCAACTGTAGCCGATATACACCCAAATGTTGTCTCGGAACCATGTAAAAATTGTGTCTCTAACACCACCTATAAAATACATCAACTATAGGGACAAATAATAAGAAATTTTAGTCAATAACTTATAGTAGAATCAGAAACCAATAGAAATGACTTATCATAATAGCATACACGCAGATCATCATGCAACACCCCCATCTCGGCCGATGGACCAGCAAGGTCAGGGTAGAATTCTGGGATATGCTCCCATGCCCACATCTGAATAAGGATGACGCATCCTCCGAGATCTGTACAGTCCCTGTGGGATAGTATACATAATGATCTGTACGTGTATGCCAAGCAGGTTGATCCCCAGTTGTACATCCCAGCCTGATCAAAGTCCTCTAGTAGGTGTAGATACATCATATGCACATACATCCCCAAGTGATAAGTACACATGGTCCCGCCAATGAGCCGTAAGATATATGAACGGGTGTAACGCATGACGGTCTGCTCATTGTCATCATCCTATAAATGTGGATTCTGTAACTCCAACCAAGGCATAGATATGGATGATCCATCTGTAGCCCTATGGTCGGACAAAATATCAACACCTAACAATCACTGAGCACGGTCTGGCCAAGCTACATGAGTGAGTCCAATAACGGGTCTCCCCTGGATAGGCAGACCAAGAAGTACTGCGACATCCTCAAGGGTGATGGTCATGTCTCCCTTAGGTAGGTGGAATGTGTGTTTCTCTGGTCTCCATCTCTCAACAAGGGCAGCAATTAGGTAATGATCTACAAATGTGAAATCTAATACGGTAATTCCATAGAAGCCAGTATGGTGCAAGTAAGGTCTAATGGCATGTGGAGGCTCCATGTGATGAAAATGGTGTGCTCGATGCACCTTCACCAATCGATCTGGACAACCCTCTATCACGGCCTGTGGAATAAGGGTAGGATGCTGAGTGAGTAGTATGGTATCATCCATCTGCATATAAATAAATGAAATGAGTCGTAAGTGTAAAATGTAAATATAACATTATGGATTGGATTAAGATAAACAGTTTCAATTAGTAATGATGTTTTAGAAAACATGTTTCTGGGATAATAACATTTACTTTAGAATATGGGTTAAGTGTTCCACTTTCGTATTTATGAAATAAATTCTATTATCTCATATTTAAAGTTATTTCTTGAAAGCAAGAAAATTATTATGAAATAAGTTCTATTATCTAAAATATTGGGTCTTGAATTTGGTTAGACGTATTTTGGAGGAGCTTTATGATTAACTACTTATGGATTAGATTAATATAAAACATGTTAATTGGTAATGATGTTTTTGGAATTTATCTAATTGTTTTTATTCAATAACTTATGATAATCATTATTAAACTATAATTTTGTTATAGAATAGTTTACTAAAATATCCTACATATTTTAACCAAAAACCATGGCAAAGGGAAGATGTTTTTGGGTTGGGGTTTAGGTTTGAGGGTTTAGGGTTTAAAATTTTAATATTAACATTTAAGAAACATGTTTCTGGGTTAATAACATTTACTTTAAAAAATGGGTTAAGTGTTTTACTTTAAAAATTATGAAATAAATTCTATTATCTCAAATTTAAAGTAATTTCTTGAAAGAAAGAATATTATTACGAAATAAGTTCTATTATCTAAAATATTGGGTCTTGAATTTGGTTGGACATATTTTGGAGGAGCTTTATGATTAACTACTTATGGATTGGATCAATATAAACCATGTCAATTAGTAATGATGTTTTTGGAATTTATCTAATTGTATGTATTCAATAACTTATTCTAATCATTATGAAACTATAATTTCATTATAGAATAGTTTACTAAAATATCCTATATATTTTAACCAAAAACCATGGAAAATGGAAGATGTTTTTGGGTTTTAGAAAACTGAGTAAAAAATAAGAGATAACATCATTTGGTTTACTATATGGGAATGTCACAATGAAGATAATACATCATTATGGATGAGACTGTGAACTCGACCCAACAATGTTAGGGAATCATTTCTGGTTATGACCTTCTTTATGACATATCGTGCATCGCAAACTCTGTTCTTGTTCTTGAGGTCATTCCATATCATTATGCATCCTACTCACCTTCGATCTCCCATGAGGATGTAACCGATTCATGTCAGGTATCACTATCGACTGGCCTTTGGGAATTGGGAAATAACGATACTCCCCAATAGGTGTCCATGGTGCAACATAACAGTTAGCAATGGTATCCATCCAGTACACTGGATTAACATATGCTTCCTATGAGATGTTCACAGAGACACATAATGTAATGGTGTGTATACATGGAAACTGTAAGGCCTGAAAGTTTCCACATTGACATTGTCTTGTTTCTAGTAATACCACCATTTTTTCACCAACGTGATTTTTTATGGGTTCTGAATGCTCCTGAACTTCAAATCATGAGTCTTATCTTCAAAAGAGATAGACGATATAACCAAAATCTTCTTCAATATTCTTTTCAAACTCTTGTTGAAAGTGTCTTCTGTATCTTATCCCCTGTTGTATTCTATCTGATGCTAGTTTTTTTCTATTCACAAAGTACTTCATGCATCGATATAATGCCTCCTGAACTAAGGTGGTTATAGGTAACTTGAGAATCCCTTTGAAGATACCATTGATGCACTCCACAATGTTTTTCATCATGTGTTCGTACCTCTTCCCTCGTCGTATGCCAATGTCCAATTATCTTTTGGAATCCACATCATATAATCATAAACTTCTTGATTAGCCTAAAACATTTGTTCAAAACATTCTTCAAACCGCCATTGGTCCGACTCATATGCTACAAATCATAGATGATATTTCACATAAATTGATTTTATCTTTGTATTGAAATAGTAAAATAGAATGAATAGAATGCGTACCAAGCCTTGTGATTGTCTTCTTTATCGGTTCTTTGTGGAATTTTTTATGCACATCACTAGAAATGTGTCTAATGCAGAACTGATGATGTGCATTTGGGTATCTCCATGTATCAAGATATGCATTGACTACCTCATTAATTTCTCGATGGCAATCAGATATCAAACAAACACCCTGAATATTGGTGAAATGGTTGCTGATACATGCCAGAAACCAACTCCATGATTCATAGTTTTCTTTCTCTACAATGGAAAAGGCAATCAGAAGAGGTGAATGGTTTCTATATTGGGTTTCCGCAATCAACAATATGCCCGTGTATTTTCCATACAAGAATGTTCCATCAATCTGAATAAACTGTTTACAGAAACAAAATGTGGAGATACAGGGAAGGAATGCCCCGAACAACTGATGAAATTGAATACGAGATGGATCAAGTCAATTATTGCGAGACACATGTTAGTTTGTATCTAGATGGAATAAAACTTGGTTATGATGCCTCAGTATGGCTAGAAATTGTGGCAACACCTGATATGAGTCATCCCAATCACCATAGACCTTCACAATTGCCTTCAGTTTCGCCATCCATGCCTTATTATAGGAAATCTTATAAATTAATGTTTGTTTAATCCTAACTTGCACAAGGGATATTAGAACATATTTACATGTCCTAATCATCTCAACAACAATAGATGACACAAATTCTACATCCAATGAGGTATGATCTTGTGTGAGGATTGACTGAACGCAAGTATGATCCGCCTCAATCCTCGAGATTCTCCAACCTCCAAATGTAATGTCTGGAATCACCCTCAAGCGAAATCTACAATCATCCTCATACTTCTCAAACCGTATAACATATTTAATATGACATGATTCGTGAAGTACATAGTTGAAGTGTCTCTCAATATTAAATCTCTTTAGGGTGATTTTTAAGACATTTTTACTAGGAAAATTCATTCCAATATATAAGGTTTTGTCCACCTCACTAAACCTATTTGGTACAACTCTAGGGAACTGAGTTTTTGGTGTGATAATGGTATTTTCAAATTCATGCACGCGTTTCATTGCTTCTGACCAAGATAAAAAGAGTGGTAGATGATTTATTGTAGGTCGAGGTTGATGTACAACTAATGCTTTTCTCAAAACCCCCTCCCTATCTTCCATTGGTCCCTCATCATCAGCACTATTGTCACCATCTGATCCACCATTACGAAACTCCTCATCGGAAGTCAGATTGACATGTATATCTGAGAGATCATCTAGGTTGTCCTCTTCTACTGCATCATTTGTAATAGGCTCAATTTCATGGGGTGGACTGTCTTCAACCACTCTTTTAATTCTATGTCTTTGTAAAAGTGGACGTTTTTGTTGTACAGTAGAAACATCAACATATAAATCCATCATGGTATCATCTGAACATTGAGAAAATAAATTATTTACTTGGACCCACTGTGCATCAGCAACCAATGGACATGCTAGATGCCACAGTGTTGTCGAAAATTGAAAATGTCTATAGCTCATAGACATGATCACTTGATCGAGTCCAAGATTTAAGGAACCACAAATTCTCTCTTGAAGGTCACTTATAGTTACACAATTAGTTGTACTAACCACCATAATTGGTTGTGTACTGTAAGAATCTCCTTGCTCCATTTGAATAACCTCCCCATAGCAGTACACATAGGAAAACATGACTCTCTACGTCAAAAATGTTTCTTTCATCAAAATTATGATAGTGTAACAAATATTAACAATGATTTTTGACCATATGAGATTTATTAGAATGTAATTTTAGGCTACCTTTCTATACCCTAAAATAATCTACTGATGTTTGACCATATGATATTTATTAGAATGTAATTTTAGGGTGCCTTTTTATTTAATGTGTTTGTTCTTATTCATTTCACTTTATATGTTTATCGGTATTGTTAGCTAATCATTATATGGATCCATGTTTTAATCATATTTTATTTATTAATTATTCTATAATTTATTATAACTAATAGTAACTATTTTTTCTAAACTATATAATCTTTACATTTTAAAACATTTTCTTCTTTATTTCATTTTAAATAATTATAATTTTCATTTTAAACTAACTTTCTTAATATAGTTTTTAACTAATCAATCATTATTTAATCACTATTTAATCATTATTAAGTTACTATTTAATTATTTATTATTTAATTTTTAATCATATTATATTCATTATTTAATTATAATTAACTAATAATAACTTTAATTTGTTAATGCTTTTGTAATTATTTGATTCTATAACATTATATTTATCATTTTATCATTGATAAATATACTGATTTGATTTTTATTTTCTTAGATATTTTAGTAGTTTATAAATAAAATACGAATCATCTTAAGCATATTCCCCGGGAGTGTCAAACTAGGATGCAACAAGGCCCGTTATCATGCACCAATTCTCGTTTGAGTCTAGCTCAAAGCGGTGTTTTCGGGTTTTACCCCTATGTACATCTGTGCTAAAGCCACATCCACTTGTTTGTATCTAGACAGGAATTTAATTGCTTAGATAACCACATAATCTTTAAGCTACAAAAATTTAAAAATACTTAATCCTAAGTTAATCTATACTTAATCTATACTACCTAACATTAATTATTTCAAACTATATATAACTAATTACAGAAACTAAATAACCAAATATTAAGAACTACCTAAACTACTTTAAAAAATAAAATATTTAAAACTAAAAAGAATTAAATTAATTAAATAAAAACATTAAATTAAAAAAATAAACATACCTCTAAATGAAGCTTCTTAAAAACCTGCATAGCAAATGAATTTTTTAGAGAGAGATAGAGATAATTTAGGAGAGGTGAAGGCAAGGATCAAGTGAGGAGAGGGGGGTGGCCACCCTTTTATAGAGAGTTCAGGCCAAGGCGGCATCGCGGAGGCCGCCTTTGCCATGTCATTGATTCGGGCCAAATGAAGTGTGGTGGAGCAAAGCGGCATCACCAATGCCTCCTTTGTAGCATGTTTTTAAAAAAATTAACATAAGCTGTTTTTCCAATTTTATTAAAAAAATGCATTTAAAAAAAATCTAACCTTTCCATCAACCCTCGCCTCAAGAAAGGGTTTTTCTTCATCTCATCGAGTGTCTTGAACCCACTATCATGCAATAGGTTAGATATGAAATCATATCTCATGGAAACTCTTTGAAATATGTTTGGATCGAACTGCATGAAGAGAGAAACACCTTCGGTCGTGACACATGATATACAATTTCAAAAATTCTCTGATCTTCTCACCTCCAAACCCATCAGTGGGCTAGGGTTTTCTTTCTTAGCAGCAACACTTGGCCTACCACTTCTATAGAATAGGATATTAGAGCTCGCTGATCCCCACAAATACCCTTGTGGCCTTCCTCATCTTGGGAGAATCCATGCTCCACCTCCGTACTGGGGTTTCTCACTACCTCCACTCACCATCCTAAGAGGAAACTGTTTCAATAACTATATAATTAAATAATATCTAATATATGAATATCAAAATATCATGAATAAATATTTAAATTGATGAATTTAATGCTTTAATTAATATGACACAAATAAAGTAATTACTATTG
The DNA here is from genome assembly GCA_963277665.1 of Viscum album. Lineage (NCBI taxonomy): Eukaryota > Viridiplantae > Streptophyta > Magnoliopsida > Santalales > Viscaceae > Viscum > Viscum album. The sequence continues at coordinate 41,195,719 of OY728150.1, forward strand.
TATTTTTTGTCTTTATTATAAAACCTTAATATTTCAAATTCATCATCAATATTAAATTTACCTAATTTATAAATTTATGTTATAAAATATTTTTGAAAATTTAGAATCAAAATCTCAAAATTAGACAATAAGGATTTTTTTAAAATTTTATGAAATAGTTGAGTTTTGTGTGAATAATAAAATATGAAAGGTAATATATATAATAATAATTTCTACTAATAAAAATTATTAATTTTTAATTAAATAAATTATTTAAAAATTAATAAATTTATTTTTAAAATATATATCTTACTTTTTTAATCCTAAAATAAATTTTTTTAAAAAAAATAAGAAATTCTTTATTCGATAAAATTTTGAATTTTACCATATTAGAGTTTTTGTAAAAATTTATTTTCTCATAGTTATAAATTTATTTTTATAATATAAGCTCAATATTTATAATATACATTTAAAAATTAAGATGGATTGAAATTTTGGAATTTTTCATACAGAATTAATAAAATAAATAAATAAATGGTTAAATATGATGTAGTAATGATGCAACAATGACATTGTCCTAAAAAAATACACATGATGTAAGAATGAATTATATTAGGCCAACAATGTGTGGAATAATTTTTTCATTTATAAGACTAAAATTGAATGTTTTGTTCATTAATTAATTTAATATTCAATATTTTAACTCAAAATACCCCTCCCCTCCAAGTATAAATACCCACTATCCCCCCATGAAAAACCACTTCAAAAAAGTCATTTGTTTTCCCAATATCCTCCCATATCCCTCCTCTTAATCCTCCTTAATTTTCTTGGATATGTTTTGATTTCACCCCACTCAAATCTTATGAGACAATAGGCCCTTAATTAAGGAGTAATCTTCATGGACAAGTTAACAATCCATTCTCTTCATTTAATTTTTCTTATTATATTTTTATATTCTAGTTTTCATTTTTTAATGTTCCCCAAAATAATTATTCAAAATATAAACATTATATTAATGTTATTATTCTATTACATTTTTTATATAAACAAATTATAATATATGTATGTATTATCTCTCCCACTCTGTCGATGCATCCTTACATGGTCGGTTTTACCACCTAAAAGGATGTGCAATTTCATTATTTATCATCCCTTCATATATGGTTAGTGTAGCTTATATGTGCATGGATGTATTTTTATGTTCTATTAAGCTTCATTAGGTATTGAAACTAATGGATAGATAATAATGATAAATACAATAATATTGAAATAAAAATAGAATACTTTAGACAAAAATGCCATCATTCCTTTTTATCATTAATGTTAAAGGTAAATAAATAATTTATTAGACAAACTAAATTTATTTAATATGTGAAACAAAAGAACAAGGACCCAGGTTAATGTTAACAGATCGAGAATATAGTCATATATCTTCAAAAAAATTCAAACAAATAACCAATAACCTCCCCCCATGCCCATTCAACACATAATTGACCAATCAAAGGGTAACCCGCACACATAAAATATGATAATTGTGAAACCATCTTAAAAAATATATATTTTTAAAAAAATGGAACAAATGGGGAACAAAAAAACCATGCATTGACCCAGGTGATAATAAAAAACCAAACCACTAACTCAAACAAAGAAAATATGACATAATGCAGAAAACAAAACAGAGGAAAAAATAGTTGACTCTTTACCTATATTTATTATGTAAGGGGTCCACATAAGGAGGGAACTTTTCATCCACCATGAGAACCAATTCATTATGTTGGGACTAAGTTGACCATAAGCACCCTAAGAGGAGGGGGTGAATCAGGGTGTAAACCGATAATTTATTTCCCTTTTTTGTTCTCCCTCTTATCTATATAGATGTTGCACACATGTTAACAATAACACATTCAATATCTTACTTTCACTCTCTTGTGACAACTAACATGTAATGGTTTTTTCCTTCCAGGCCCATTACATTGCTAGTTTGGGTAGTTGGAGGTGTTTAGAGGAGGATCTATGAGGGTTCATGGAGGTTGGAGATATAATAGAACTACAACCTAACTTTTACACCATAAAAGAGGGGTTTACGGTGTATGTTTGTAGTTTACAGCATGAGAAGCCAGTGGTTTATGAATTTTATGTGACATAGGGGTGGCCGTGAAAAAGGGTTTTACTCTATAAGATAGGGATTTATAGTGTAAGTTAATTCTGTCCTAAGGCACCATGTTTTCCAATAGAAAAGTGGTTTTCATCCTAAAACTGGTTTTACGATGTATTTTATGGGGCCTTTGGAATTTATATTGTAAATATTAAATTTATGCCATCAATAAAATGAGTAATATCTTGTATATATATCATTATTGGATTATTTTATCCTCATTCACCCATAGTATCTCTCGTTTTTAGTGAACCCTAGATGAGAGATGAGGATCTTCTAACCTACCTTCCTCTTACCATGATCTTTGGTTCTAGTGGTTGTGTTTTGGTGAAAAGTGGTAATTTCTTCTCCCATTATCCATTGTTTTCCTTTATTTATTCTTCTAGGGATTTTCTTCAGTGTTTTTGCTTTGGATCAGGCAATGTGTGGGATACATTTTTATGATCCTTTGGTTATGTATAGGTTTATCCACGAATTTTTTATGTGGTTGTGGGTAGTGGGATATTTCTTCTTCACCCTATGGTGCGTAGTGAGATTAGAAAGCTTATTTAAGGTAGGTGATCCTCATTCTCTCCTATTTACATACTATGTACGGGGATTTCCTAGTTTTGTTTACCTTTGGGTGTATAATAATGGTCGGCATAATGAAGATAATTAATTTCTATAAATGAAATATATGGGGAGTAACTTCATGTTTTTAGGATTTCTTATACATTTCTGATGAGTTCATGACATGTTGTTGCCTTACTAAAAATAATGGTATTTGGGAGCCTCGTTTTCATAATAAATGATATGATTTGAGAACCTTTTTGTTGTTTTTTGATCGAACCATAAATAAAAGGATAAAAAATGTATATTTGGTTGATAAATTAGTTTCCCATGGAAATTAGGTTTGTCTAATAATACCCATAAAAATTAAAGAAGTAATTGGATGGAATCCCTTAAGTACATTTTTGAAGATAAGATGTGTTGTTGTTTTTGTGGTTTCCTTATTGTGTTGCCTTCTGGGTTTCAGGCCATTGTGGGGCGGTGGCGGTGATTAGTTGGGTTTTTTAGTGTGTAATTATATGATGCAATTTTTTTGGATGGAATTAATGTGATTTGGGAAGTTGTGTGATGTGGTGTATAGAGGTTTTGGTGCGCAATGGTGATAATGTGTGGTATTTGTGTGTGGAAATGATGTGCGATGGTGATGTGTGGTGGTGATGTATAGTTTTTTATGTGGTGGTTGTGTTGTGAGACATGGTTAGGATGTGTGATGTGTGGTTTCCATGGTGAGATGGATTGGGCGATGTGGTGGGTGATAATGGTGGTCGTGTGGTACTGTGGTAGTGGTCGTCTGAGTAGGTCCATTTGTTGTGTGGGGTGGTTTTGATAGTTTCTCAGTTATACATGGAATAAATTATGTTATTTAATGAATAAACTAATGGGTTGGTGAATGAAAAGGAGTGTAAGTTTTAAATATAAATGATGTGGATTAGTAAATAAAAGTTATTGTAACTTGATTAATCTATAAGGTGGTGAAACCTATATTGAAAGTGGGATAATGTGGCTTGTTTGGTAGTTGTGTGGTGTGTTTCATATATTTGTGGTAGTGGTTGTGATGATTTACATGTGGTGTGATGGTGGATATTTGGTGTGCACTAGTACAGTTGATGTGAACCGATAGGTTGGGTATTACGTTTTATCTATATATTTTGTATTTTATGTTATTTCTATATGCGTCCTAGGGTAGGCCATGAGGTTGATGTCCTTTATATTCATGATACCCTACCGCACATGTAATTCCCCGACCCCAGTTACCCAGAGTCTGTGCATTATTATATAACATTGGCATGATCACAAAAGATGAAGTCTCGAAAGACCGATTAGTTTAGTAGCCTTGGAATCACTAGATATATTCATAAGTCTTACATTACATCATAAAGTAAAAACAAATACAAAAACATCTTGTCTTCATATCCTCTCATACTATCCCTGAAGGTCATTCATAAAATACTTCTTCACATCCTGGGAAAAATAAAACATTGAAAGGGGTGAGCTCATATTCTCAGTAAGGATAACAATATAGCAAAAACTTTCATAAATAAACATAAACATTTAAGGCAATGTATAACTAAAAAAAGCCTTTTCAACTTGAACTTCAGCATAATATGGCAAAGATAAAATTAAATAATTTCATTTACTTGTTCAGATGGATATTCTACCAGTCAAATAATCACATGAAATATCAATAACCACTTTCATAATAATGGAATGCATAATGCCAGACTATCATAACCAGATATTCAAGGCCTTGTGCCAAGACTACAAATAATATTTTTCCAAGGCCTTGGGCCAAGACACTAGTTTATCTCATTAGACCTACCGATGCATCGAGGATCTATAGTGGGCTCCACCCATCACTTATTAAGTCCAATGCATTCCTCATATGAACAGGTTTAAACATAACATAAACATTCATATTAAAACTAGCATACGAAATGTCAATACTTTCTCCATAAACCATTAATGGTATAAAAATAACACATCCACAGTAAAACATACCACAAATCTTTCAATACTATATGGAAGTTTTTTATCATAATAAATCAACTTCAAATAATCTTAAAATCCATCAAAGGATGTTGACATAGATGAAATCAAAACTATTTGAGATAAATATCCCTTTTTTTGAAATCATTTAAAAGTAAAATAATTATAAAATAAAAAATTTAATTTAAAAATATTCTTATAATATTTTAAGGGAATATTCGACGATTTTATAACGGCGAAAAATAGCCGCACCCGCCGTATAAGTTAAAAAAGACATTCTTACCTTAATTTTATCGAAAAGGTTAAAAAGGACCATGTTTGGAAAACGACGGAAATATTCCTTTATAAACCTCTTATAAAAAGTAAAAAAATGGTATAAATGACTTTAACCCATATTATATAAAATATTAATAATGTTTTGAAATAAATTTTTAAGAAACATGGATGTGGATGATAAAGAGGTCCCAGTAGATAATTACGTATAAACAACCTCGGATAATGAAGAGATTGTGAAATAAACCCTTACCTTGTACTTTTCATTAGTTGAGGGTAGGTTAACATCCTGTATAATGGTGAAATAATTGTTATTAATTTATACAAGAATCATATACATTAATATGATATCATATATGAACTTTTAACATTTCTTTGTTAGTAATATTTTTGTATTATCGTTGTTTATAGTGTTAACTGATTCGTTTTCCTTTATATGATTTGTTATGTAAGTCGTGTTTGTTATGGATAGGTTGTATCTTATTCATATATATAATTATATTAATTCTTTAAATAATATTTTTAACCATCAAATTAAAATTATTCTTGAATGGATACGATGGAGAATGAATCTCATCACGTTCATGGAGACGGTGGTCCGTACGTACGCACGAGCAACAATATCATTCTTTTGATATTAAAATGATATATAATTGGGTGTTGTATCATATATACAGAATAATTATCATGTTATATTTATTATTTACATGAATTACACATCATTATTATACCCATCCAAAAAATAATGTATTGAATAACAATTACACCACGACGTGGAGACGGTAAGCCGTACGTACGCACGTATAGCGACATGTCATTAAAGGGATGGATAGGATAATGAATATGGTTGTACCATATTTATAATACATCACAGTATATAGGAGATACTAGATTTATTATTTTAGAATTGAAATAACAAAGAAAGAAGAAGTTGAAGAAGAAAGGAACTTGAAAGATGGTGGTGAAAACATTACCTCTTCTTCGGATTCTTCCTTTTGATTTGATCAAAAGGGCTCCTTAGGTTGGCTTTATGATCAAACTAAGACCTATATGTTAAAGTGAGGTAAGTTGAGAAAATATTTTGGTAGGGTTTGTCCGAGCCAAAAGGCTTTGAAGTTGTGAATTAGAAAGAATGGGGGGTGCCCTTTTATAAGAGGGGTGGGGGTCACCTTTGGAAAAGCTAGAAATATTATTTTATAATAAATTCATATTCAGTTTTTAATGGATCCAAAGTGGATTATTTAAAGGTTAATATTGGTATGGATCGAAATCCTTTCAACCAATAGATGTTAGATAGGTTTGGGTCACTATATTAACCTTATCATTTATATTTAACTCTTAGTTAAATAGTTTGACATTTACCATGTCTCTTTGTATTTTTATATTATATAGTTAATAAACTTACTATATACCTCCAAGGGACCCCCAAGTGGTCTATTAATGATACACCTATCATTATATAAGTCCTTTGGCCGAACCTTAGATTTTTAGGAATAGAATATCAATTAATAATATAATATTTGTTTTAAAAACTCTTTTATGTCAATTTTGACACTATTGGGTATTTTGTTTTTGATAATTTCATAAAAGAATTATTACTTTGAAAAAAATTTATATAACCAATAATAATATGTCATATTAACCTATAAAATTATTTTAATTCATAAAAAATCTCAAATTACATTTATTTGGATATTTATAATATCAATTATGTTATTATTTCATTAATTAGGTAATTACTGCATCACCATTGTGTCATAAATAAATTAATTTATTTAATGTCTAAAAATTATAAATAAAATACCATTATGTAGTAAATCTTTTTATCTTTCTAATGAATATTTATAATTGAATTTATCTTATGTATTACCCTATATTAAAAATTTTTTAGTAATTAAACTTTGATTTTAACTCTTTTAACTCTTCTTTGAATTAAATAATAATAAATGCCTTAATATAATACAAGTGGACCTAAATGATAATATTTTATTCATAAGGTTTTTTTTTGGTCGAGATACACTTGTCCAATAAAATTAGGACATGTGTTAGGGTAATATTAATATCATTTTTACCCTTAATTTCCCTATTTACTTTTAATCGTGGTAAATAAAAGTAAAAAGTTACAATTCACCAAGAATTATTTTTATCTTATTGAACCACATTTTACTCCTTGATATTAACCGTGTATCTCGGATTTTTTAAATTCCACTCACAGAAGCGGTAAAATTAAGTTTTACGTGAATTTCCAAATTTTCCTAAGAGGTGGGTAAAAGACGGTGAAAAGTTCAATAAAATTTTTATATATCTAAAATTATTCTAAACTAACTCCAATGAATTACATTGAACTTATATAAGTATTATGTATCTATTTTGACCTTAATTAATTTAAATTAAATAAATAAATATTTAAATAAAAATTCGTTTTTAAACTATAACTCAGTGTTTTTCACTATTCATCAAAAATTGAAAGTTTTCAGAAAAATACCAAAAATTCACCCTAGGATAATTTCGATATTCCAAATCCAAATATGAAGTCCATTTTGAAAGATAAAATTTATAAAATTTCATGAAAAAGTGGGTATTACTATACATAACGGCTAGTTTGATTGGTTGTGGTGTGTGTTAGAACTCAAAGTTGCGTACAACACACGCTATTGTATTCTTCAAAGAGAAGCATATCGTAGAAGCTTGGGGTGTTACATTCTCCCCTCATTCAAATACTTTCGTCCTAAAAATTTCTAGAATATTACTGATTAAAAAGACTCGGGTGATTCTTCATCATAAGTTCCTAGGGTTCCCATGTTGCCTCTTCCATTTTATAGTTTCTCTATAGAACTTTTACCAGGCGAGTCGTCCGATTTCTCAACACTTGTTCTCTTGTATCAAGAATCCTGACAGGATCTTCGCAATAAGATAGATCAGGTTCCTATTCTAATTCCTAATAGGTGAGTACATGTGTTGGGTCAGGCATGTATTTTCTCAACATTGATACGTGGAACACATTGTGAACTTTGGAGAGACTTGGAAGAATTTCCAAATGGTAAGCTACAACCCCAATTCGTTCTAGAATTTTGAAAGGTCCGATGTACCTGGGACTCAATTTAACTTTCTTACCAAAACGTATGACTCCCTTCCATAAAGATACCATCAAGAAAATATGATCTCCTACCTGAAATTCTAAATCCTTCCTTTGGTTATCGGTATAGATCTTCTGCCTACTTTGAGCTGCTTTGATGTGGTTTTGGATTACCTTCACCTTTTTCATCGTTTCTTCCACAAGTTCTAGCCCTACGAGTTTTCTTCCACCAACGTCATCCCAACAGATTGGTGTGCGACATCGATTTCTGTATAATGCTTCATATGGTGCCATCTGAATACTTGAATGAAAGCTATTGTTATAGTAAAATTCTACCAGAGGTAAATATTGATCCCACATACCCTGAAAGTCAAGTGTGCAAGATCTCAACATGTCTTCTAAGGTTTTAATAGTCCGTTCTGATTGTCCATCTGTTTGAGGGTGGTAGGCAGTGCTCAAATGAAGTTCAGTATCCAAGGCCTTCTAAAGACTCTTCCAGAATCTTTATGTAAAATGTGGATCACGATCAGAAACAATTGATAGGGGTACTCCATGAAGTCTTACAACTTCATTAATATATAGTCTTTCTAGACGTTCAAGTGGTAGATCTTCCCTTATAGCAATAAAATGTGCTGACTTGGTAAGACGATCAATAATGACTCATATTACATCGTTCTTTCTAGAAGTCTTTGGTAGTCCCATGACAAAGTCCATCGTGATATTATCTCATTTCCACTCAGGTATGGGAAGAGGTTTCATGACTCCTCTAGGCTGTTGCCTTCCAGCTTTCACTTGCTGACAAAACATACATATTGAAATAAAATCAGCAATCTCCCTCTTCATGTTGTCCCACCAAAAATGTTCCTTCAAATATCTATACATTTTGGTGCTCCCAGGGTGTATAGAGAAATTGGAACTATGAGCATCATCCAACAATTCCCTTTTTAGATCAGGTATATTTGGGACACAAAGTCTCTTTCCAAATTTCAAAATTCCATCTTCATACACAAAGTCACTCAATCTCCCATCATTCACAGCTTTAATCTTCTTTTGAAATTCTTCATCATCGGTCTGAGAACTCTTAATCCTTTCTAGTAAATATGGTTTGGAAACCATTTGAAAAAGTATTGATGTTTCACCTTCCATGGTTATTCCCATATCCATATTTACTTTATCCATGAAAATAGGATCCCTCTCAACTCTCATCTTGTTCAAAACTCCATGATCTTTTCTACTCAAATCATATTCAACCTTATTTTCCTTCCCCGAGTGGTAGTGTATCATGCAATCATAATCCTTGAGTAGTTCAATCCATCTCCTTTACCTCATGTTGAGTACTTTCTGTGAGAAAATATACTTCAAACTCTTTTGATCAGTATAAATCTCACATTTCTCACCATAGAGATAGTGTCTCCAAATCTTCAAAGCAAATATTACAGCTGCTAACTCAAGATCATGAGTAGGATAGTTCTGCTCATGAATTTTTAGTTGTCATGATGCATAGTCAATAACCCTATCATTCTGCAAAAGGACACAACCAAGTCCTTTCTTTGAAGCATCGTTGTAAATAACAAACCCATCATTCCCCGATGGTAGAGTCAATATAGGCGCATTGACTAATCTTTTCTTCAGTTCTTTGAAACATTCTTCACACTCTTTTTTCCAAAAAAAATTAACCCCTTTACATGTGAGCTTTGTTAATGGGTTAGCCAACCAGGCAAAATTCTGGATGAAACGTCGATAAAAACCTACTAAACCAATAAAACTATGTATCTCAGTTATACTCATCGGTGCTGGCCATTCTTGGATTGCTCTTGTCTTAGAAGGATCAACAGAGATTCCATCCTTAGAGACAATATGTCCAAGAAAAGAAATCTCATGAAGACAGAATTCACACTTGCTAAACTTCCCATATAATTCATGTCTTCTAAGAGTCTTCAAGATAATGCGCATGTGATTTTCATGATCTTCGTAGCTTTTGGAGTATACCAAGATATCATCAATAAATAATACTACAATATCATTGAGATATTCCTTGAAAACTTTGTTCATTAGATCTATAAAAACAGAGGGTGTGTTAGTCATCCCAAAAGGCATTACTGTAAACTCATAATTCCCGTACCTGGTTCGAAATGTTGTCTTTGGAATGTCTTCCTTCTTTACACAAAACTGATGGTATCCATATCGAAGGTCAATCTTTGAAAAGTATTGAGCTCCATGCAGTTGGTCAAATAAATCATCAATGCGAGGTAGGGGATACTTGTTCTTTATTGTTATAGCATTGATCTCCCTGTAGTCGATACATAACCTCATAGATCCATCTTTCTTCTTAACAAAAATGGCAGGGGCTCCCCATGGAGAAACACTAGGGCGAATAAATCCCTTATTACTCAATTCCTCTAGTTGTTTCTTTAGTTCCACTAATTCCACAGTTTCCATTCTGTAAGGGGTCTTCGATATGGGCCTTGATCCAGGAATTAAATCAATGGAAAACTCAATTTCTCGTTCTGGAGGATGTCCAGGTAAATCTTCTAGAAACACATCAACATATTCTTTCACAATAGGTACATCCTCTATTTGAACATTCCTTTCCTCACCCACAGTTATTTCATTCTCTTCCTCCCCAATAATTGAATTTAGTTGAGCTATTGGGGGTGGATCTAGATAAGAATTAGGTGGTGATGATTCTACTCTAAAGATAAGGTGTTCCTTATCATCATCATCAAAAATCGTAACCTCCTTCTTACAATAAATATTCACATCATAGTCTAAAAGAAAATCCATACCAAGTATTATATCAAACTCAATCATAGGTATGATGATGAGATCTGCAGATAAAGAACATTTATGTGATCTAATGGGAACTGATTCACAAAACTTTGTTGTAATGATACTTCCCTTAGGAGTTTTAACTGAAAACTCCCTTGTTAAATCAAATTGGAAATATCTAATTTTCTTAGAAAACTAGGAAGATATGAAACAATGTGATGATCTAGAATCAAATAAAGCATTTTCTAAACTTGAGGAAACCATTAAATTACCTGCCACCACATCTTTTGGAGCTTCCACCTCAGCCGTAGTGATATCATAAGCTTGGACTTGATCCCTTGGCCTTTTTTGAGTTAAGTTCCCCTAACGCTTAGGACATTCATTTTCATAATGTCCCATCTCCCTACATTTTTAGCATTGAACATCGGTAGATTCTTTCTTCCCCTTGCAATCACGAGCTTGGTGGCCTTTTTCACCACACATGTAACAGACTCTCATTCCTTTCAAGAAAGTATCAGGGTGTTTCTTTCCACATTTACTACAGGATGGATATTAAAATTTTCCCTTCTTCCCCTTATTTCTATTTCTGGAGTGATCAGTAGATCTCTTCTTCTCTTGCTTTGCTTTAAAGTCGTAAGACTTAGAGATATCTTTTTATGTCGTGATGGCACATGAGACAATATCTTTATATGATAAGAAGGATTGTGAGACTAATGCACAACAAATAAATGGTTTTTACCCATCAAAGAAATGATCAATATTACTCCTTGGGTTATGTATATAATTTTTTGCATGCCTCGCTAACCTTGTAAAGTTAGCCTCATACTTTGTGACATTCTCATCCTCCTTTTGTCTCAGACTAAGAAATTTATTTTCCATATCTGCTCGATGGTCACGAGGAAAATATTTTTCTACGAAAAGCTCTTTTAACTCCCTCCATTCCATATTTGATACTTCATCATCTTCCTTCATGTTTTGAATCAATGACCACCATTGATCAGCATCTCCAGTGAGGCGATAAACTGCCATGACAACTTTTTCCCATTCACTACTCCCCAAGACATGGAATATTTTCTCTAAAGAACTTATCCATTGCTCAGCTACCAATGGATTTGTACTACCATTGAATTTTGGTGTTTGTTGCCTCATGAAGTGATCTAACATTGATCCTCCACGTTGTGGATCAGGGTGCTCCATACGGGTAAGGTTATTATTCATAACTTGAGTGAGTTGTCCCAGTATGGTGATTAGCTAATCAGCACCAATTGCATCACCAGCTCCACTATAATTATCTTGAGCAGGAGGGAAATCCCTACATGGAGTGTGTGCATTGATATGGTTTCCATTTCTTCCATTATACGCCATTTCTAAACAATGGCATAAACTAGATCAGTTTATGAATCAAGATACATAATTCCAAACTTGTAAAACACTTAACATAAATTGAACAGTTTATGGATATAATCCATAATCATAAAAATGTTTTCTTTTAGAAAGTATATACTCATAAACCCTTCATAATGGTTTTTAAATAAAATGATAATTATCCTAAGCATATCCCCCAGGAGTGTCGTAACCAAGAGTGCAGCAAGGCCCATTGTCATGCACCAGTTCCCGTTCGCGTCTAGCTCAAAGAGGTGTTTTTAGGTTTTACCCCTAGGTACATCTGTTCCAGATCCACCTCTAACTTCTCGTATCTAGATATAGATGTATTTCTCGGAAAACTCACGAAATATCTACAATACCAAAATTCTAGGAAGTTCTTCTATACTAATCCTCAAAGTTTATCTTAGGGCTATGTGCTCTAATCAGAGTTTATCTAAATCTAGCTTCCAAGGTTTGTACTAAACTTCCTCTGATACCAACTGTAATGCCCCGACCCCAGTTACCCAGAGTCGGTGCATTATTACATAACATTGGCATGATCACAAAAGATCATGTCTCGAAAGACCGATTAGTTTAGTAGCCTTGGAATCACTAGATATATTCATAAGTCTTACATTACATCATAAAGTAAAAACAACTACAAAAACATCTTGTCTTCATATCCTCTCATACTATCCCTACAGGTCATTCATAAAATACTTCTTCACATCCTGGGAAAAATAAAACATTGATAGGGGGAGCTCATATTCTCAGTAAGGATAACAATATAGAAAAAACTTTCATAAATAAACATAAACATTTAAGGCAATGTACAAATAAAACAAAAGCATTTTAAACTTGAACTTAAGCATAATATGGAAAAGATAAAATTAAATAATTCCATTTACTTGTTCACATGGATATTCTACCAGTCAAATAATCACATGCAATATCAATAACCACTTTCATAATAATGGAATGCATAATGCCAGACTATCATAACCACATAGTCAAGGCCTTGTGCCAAGACTACAAATAAGATTTTGCCAAGGTCTTGTTCCAAGACACTAGTTTGTCTCATGAGACCTATCGATGCATCGAGGAGCTATAGTGGGCTCCACCAGTCACTTATTAAGTTCAATGCATTCCTCATATGAACAGGTTTAAACATAACATAAACATTCGTATTAAAACTAACATACGAAATGTCAATACTTTCTCTATAAACCATGAATGGTATAAAAATAACACATCCACAGTAAAACATACCACAAATCTTTCAATACTATATGGAAGTTTTTTATCATAATAAATCAACTTCAAATGAGCTTAAAATCCATCAAAGGATGTTGACATAGATGAAATCAAAACTATTTGAGATAAATATCTCTTTTTTTTGAAATCATTTAAAAGTAAAATAATTATAAAATAAAACATTTAATTTAAAAATATTCTTATAAGCTTTTAAGTGAATATTCTACTATTTTATAACGGCGAAAAATAGCTGCACCCGCCGTATAAGTTAAAAAAAGACATTCTTACCTTAATTTTATCGAAAAGGTTAAAAAGGACCATGTTTGGAAAACGAAGGAAATATTCCTTTATAAACCTCTTATAAAAAGTAAAAAAATGGTATAAATGACTTTAACCCATATTCTATAAAATATTAAGAATGTTTTGAAATACATTTTTAAGAAACATGGATGTGGATGATAAAGAGGTCCCAATAGATAATTACGTATAAACAACCTCGGATAATGAAGAGATTGTGAAATAAACCCTTACCTTGTACTTTTCCTTGGTTGAGGGTAGGTTAAAATCCTGTATAATGGTGAAATAATTGTTATTAAATTATACAAGAATCATATACATTAATATGATATCATATATTATCTTTTAACATTGCTTTGTTAGTAATATTTTTGTATTATCGTTGTTTCGGGTGTTAACTGATTCGTTTTCCCTTATATGTTTTGTTACGTAAGCCATGTTTGTTATCGATATGTTGTATCTTATTCATAACCATAATTATATTAAGTCTTTAAACATTATTTTTAACCATAAAATGAAAATTATTCTTGAATGGATACGATGGAGAATGAATCTCATCGCGTTCGTGGAGACGGTAGTCCGTAAGTACACACGAGCGACAATATCATTCTTTTGATATTAAAATAATATATAATTGGGTGGCGTATCATATATATAGAATAATTATCATGTTATATTTATTAGTTACATGAATTACACATCATTATTATACCCATCCAAATAATAATGTATTGAATAACAATTACACCACGACGTGGAGACGGTAAGCCATACATACACACGTATGGTGACATGTCATTCCAGGGATGGATATAAAACTGAATATGGTTGTACAATATTTATAATACATCACATTATATAGGATATACTATAGTTATTATTTTATAATTTAAATAACAAAGAAAGAATAAGTTGAAGAAGAAAGGAACTTGAAAGAGGGTGGTGAAAACATTACCTCTTCTTCGGGTTCTTCCTTTTGATTTGATCAAAAGGGATCCTTAGTTTGAATTTCTGATCAAAATAAGGCCTCTAAGTTGAATTGAGGGAATTTTAGAGAATATTTTGTCAGGGTTTGGCCGATCCAAAAGGCTTTGAAGTTGTGAATTAGAGAGAAGGGGGAGTGCCCTTTTATAAGAGGGGTGAGGGGCAACTTTGGAAAAGATAGAAATATTATTTTATAATAAATTCATATTCGATTTCTAATGGATCCAAAGTGGATTATTTAAAGGTTAATGTGGGGATGGGTCGAAATCCTTTCAAAAAATAGATTTTATACAGGTTTGGTTCACTATATTAACCTTATCATTTATATTTAACTCTTAGTTAAATAGTTTGACATTTACCATGTCTCTTTGTATTTTTATATTATATAGTTAATAAACTTACTATATATCTCCAAGAGACCCCCAAGTGGTCCATTAATGAAACACCTACCATTATATAAGTCCTTCGTCCGAACCTTAGATTTTTAGGAATAGAATATCAATTAATAATATAATATTTGTTTTAAAAACTCTTTTATGTCAATTTTGACACTATTGGGTATTTTGTTTTTGATAATTTCATAAAAGAATTATTACTTTGAAAAAAATTTATATAACCAATAATAATATGTCATATTAACCTATAAAATTATTTTAATTCATAAAAACTCTCAAATTACATTTATTTGGATATTTATAATATCAATTATGTTATTATTTCATTAATTAGGTAATTACTGCATCACCATTGTGTCATAAATAAATTAATTTATTTAATGTCTAAAAATTATAAATAAAATACCATTATGTAGTAAATCTTTTTATCTTTCTAATGAATATTTATAATTGAATTTATCTTATGTATTACCCTATATTAAAAATGTTTTAGTAATTAAACTTTGATTTTAACTCTTTTAACTCTTCTTTGAATTAAATAATAATAAATGCCCTAATATAATACAAGTGGACCTAAATGATAATATTTTATTCATAAGGTTTTTTTTGGTCGAGATACACTTGTCCAATAAAATTAGGTCATGTGTTAGGGTAATATTAATATCATTTTTACCCTTAATTTCTCTATTTACTTTTAATCGTGGTAAATAAAAGTAAAAAGTTACAATTCACCAAGAATTATTTTTATCTTATTGAACCACATTTTACTCCTTGATATTAACCGTGTATCTCGGATTTTTTAAATTCCACTCACAGAAGCGGTAAAATTAAGTTTTACGTGAATTTCCAAATTTTCCTAAGAGGTGGGTAAAAGACGGTGAAAAGTTCAATAAAATTTTTATATATCTAAAATTATTCTAAACTAACTCCAATGAATTACATTGAACTTATATAAGTATTATGTATCTATTTATAACTTAATTAAATTTATATAAAATAAATAATTCTTTAAATAAAAATTCTTTTTTAAACTATAACTCAGTGTTTTTTCACTATTCATCAAAAATTGAAAGTTTTCAGAAAAATACCAAAAATTCACCCTAGACTAATTTCGATATTTCGAATCAAAATATGAAGTCCATTTTGAAAGATAAAATTTATAAAATTTCATGAAAAAGTGGGTATTACTATACATAACGGCTAGTTTTATTGGTTGTGGTGTGTGTTAGAACTCGAAGTTGCGTACAACACACGCTATTGTATTATTCAAAGAGAAGCATATCGTAGAAGCTTGGGGTGTTATAGCACAGGCTATGTGAAATGGTTTGATAGCCCAGGTGCCTATGGGAAATAAGTTACATGATTATGACTGATGCTAACTTGAGATGCTATACCTTACGAGGGTGGGGTAGATAGGGATGTGTCCCAACCCACATCAGAGATAGCTGGTAAGTTATGTGATAGGTGTGGAATTAATGGGAGCACAAGATGTTTGATGTTGGGAATGAGATCAAAAAATTAGTGGGGAAATATAAGTAGGAAGCCTTGCAATTTTATGATCTTTGATGATATATTACAATATTGGATGTGTGATTTGGTGAGTGAACCATGGTGAGATTGGGGTTAGTTATTTGATTTGTTAGGTGCTTATTGGTTCTTTTGACTGTTCACTAGCACATTAGCATGCTCTTTCCACATGTGCACTTGAGACCTTGGCTATGTCCCTACTGAGTATACTTGATATTATCACCCTATATATTTAAATTATTTATCAGGCTCCCATGAGGAATATAGAGACCAATTTGGACATTACTAGCTTGGGTTTGGAGCTGAAATTAAGTCAATATCATAGGGATTGTCTTTTGATGTATTGAAGACTATTATTGTATTGGTTTATTTATGTTTATACATTGTGGGATGGTTTTTGGTTTACTTTTATATATATGCTTTGGAGTTCCTTAGTGGTTGTTTGTCTTATATCCCATCCCTATTTTTTTATAGAGGGTAATGCCTCCTATATATGTGAGATTTTTATACCATCAGTGCCAGTCGCTAACCCATGGCCTACTAGAATTGATACTCAGGGGGGTCATTTTCTCTCTTCCTTCATTTCAATATCTTTAGAAAGAGGGGGTTATGATAGAGTACTAAATAAAAATATTAATATTGAAAATATGATTGTTAGAATAGTAAATTGACCATTATAATAGTAGAGTGAATGTTAAAGGTAACTATTTTTGTAAACAGGCAGGAGGAACTTCTTTTTTTAATTGAAAACAGTAAATCTCCACTTTGACCACCTAGAGTAAATGGTCCGAGCACTACCAAAAAAATGGGTTTTCACAGTGCCACCCTTTAATAGCGCTAAAAAAACACAAATAAAAGGGGTATCTTTATCAGCACTTTTTTTAGTGTTGTTAAAGGTACCCCTTTTATCAGTCCTTTTTTTAGCAGTGTTAAAGGAGCCCCCTTTATAATCACTTTTTCGTAGCACAGATAAAGGGGGTCTTTATCAGATTTTTTTACTAGCGCTGATAAAGGGTATATTTCAAAAAAATATTTCATTAAAAATAATATATTAATATATAAATATATAAATATATTTATATTTATATAAATATAATATATTTTTTAAAAATATGTATTTGATAAGTATAAATAGTCATTTACACTTCATATATATGATATTTAGTGAAAATGGATAATAAAATAATTAAAAATTATTATTAATTAATAATTTGCTAATTATTATTTAGTAATAGTCATTTAATAACAATTTCAAGAGACAAAAATCAAAAAATTAATAAAAGATCTACAATAAGTTAAAAATGTAACTCGGACTTCAAACGGGAATAAATTTTGATCTGAGTGTCTGTTTGAGCTCTACCATATATCAAATTGAAGCCTGTGACGAGTTTTACGCCCTAGGTGACACAAATAAACCTATGACACATTTTTTGCAGCCAAAAAAGGCCTAGAAGGCCTACTAAACTGAGTTATTAGTCGGGGTACCCAAATTGTTTAACATTTAATGGAATTTTATCCTTGTTTAAGGGGCTCCTTTTCCCTTTTTAGTGGGGACTGAATTTATTCATAGATATTACATTCATATTGATATTATGGATTTGAAATTTTATCATTATTCATAATTTAATGTTATTTATAATCAAATATATAACAATATATACATATTTTCTATATATTCACATATAAAAATTAAATTTTATAGATAAATAATTAAGCATATTTTCATATAAAATATATTTATAAATATATAATCCTTATCTAAATAAAAATTAATATCCATTTTATTTTAAATACAAATATATGAATATTTATATAACTATATAATGTGTGTGTGTGTGTGTATCTGTGTGTGTCTGTATTAACAAACTAGGATATATTATCTAGATATTCTATCATATGTATATATATTAATATATAATGTATGTAAATATATATAAATACGTACAATTATACTTATAGATACACACATATATAATATATTTGTGTGTGTGTGTTGTATATATGTATTTATTTATTTCTTTATTTATAAACACAAAAAAACATATTTTATAAATGTATTTAAAACTGATCTTATAAATATATAATAATATATGAATAAATATATTGATAAAAAATATAACTAAATATATATAAATAAAAATATATAAATATATATTAATATACAAATAAATATATACATATATTAATATACGAATAAATATATAAATATATAAATATAACTATATATGTATATATATGTGTATATATATTAATATACGAATATATATATATATATAAATATGACTATATATATATTAACATATGAAAAAATATAACTATATATATATATATATATATCATTAAATGGAGAATAAAGTAACATGGAGGAGTGGTAAAGGGTCCATGTGCATAGGGTACAGGTCTCGAGTTCGAATCCAGTGGGGGTAGGGGCGTGCGTGCGGGTGAAATTGGGGTTGGCGTTGTTAAAGGGTGGGGGTGCATGGGGTATGCGGGCAGGGGTGGTTGGGGTGTGCAGGTAGGGGAAAACCCTCCAATTTTCAAAAATATTTTTTTAAATTTTATCATCACTAAAAAAATGCAGAGCACTGATAAAAGGGGTCTTTATGAGCCGTTTTTTAATACTGATAAAAAAACCCTTTTTAATAGTGTCTCGATCATCAGTGCTTTTTTAGCACTGATAAAACCCTATTTTTTAGTATTGGAGTTTCATAATGACCAAATAAACATGGCCACGAGAGGTCCACCTTCATTTAAGTCTTGTAAACTGGTCCAAAGGACCATGGATACACCAACCTTGTAACATCCTAGGTAAATAAATAATATGAAAATTTCATATGTATTAATATTTGTGAATTAAATATTAATTTTAATTCAAAGGGGATGCTATGTCCGATAGCATACTTGACAGGCAACAAAGGGTTTCTTTGAAATCTTACGTTGCACACAACTATGAGTTATATCGAAAAATAATATAATATTGTTATTATTTTAAATAGTAGTTAACGTATAGCTATTGTATTGGTGGAAATGAACATAACTAAATAAAATATGATTATACATATTTTTTAAATATCTTTACATTTATCCAATAAATTTTATAGGCTTAAAATGAGAATGAATCCAATTTTAAGCATAAATACTCTAATATTTTTAAAATGTAGTTTTACCTCCTTTTGATGGAGAACCATTTTTAAATATATTTTTTGTCACTTTTATATGTTGCATTTGAAAAAATAAACTTCTTCCTTAGAATAGGGACATCAAAATTTACTTTGAGTAATTTTTTGTATTTTTCTGATAACGTTCATTTTTTAATGAATGGTGAAAAATACTACATTTTAAGTCAAAATTGTCTTTTCATCTAGTTTATTTATAAGATTATATTTTCCTATTAATTGGTTTTAAAGTTTAATTAGATTATTTTTTTACCATTTAATCCAATTTTTTTCATTTTAAGTACTTTCACTTTTTAATTAGACATAAACATATGTCAATCTTTTGATAGTTATTATTTCTTAAAACCACACTTTGGTTTTGACAATACGAATTAATTTTAAATTAATTTCTACAACTTCTATGTTTTGAATTCGGAAAAATGGATTCCATATTTTGAATCAGGAGGTCTAAATTGTGTAAATAGATAAATTTTATTTTTAGACATTATGAATAGTAACTTCAGTAAATATTTTATTTGCCATGGTTAAAGGGTAAATCTGGTAAATAATGGTAAAAACTAATATTATTATAATATTAAATTACCCTAAAATGTGTCCTAACCCTATTAGATGAGATATGTCTAACCATGGGCATCCTTGGGTCGATTTTATGACCTCATGGAGTCACTTGTGTGTGAAAATGACATTTAATTACTTTTAATTTAATGTTAAGTAAAATATAACCTAAACATATATCTTTTACTAAAACAATTTTTATAAGAGGTTATATAAGTGATCTCTTAAACTATAAATATTAATTGGAAATATGAAAATGTTTCCTATATCATAGCATTTTATTTATAATTTTTATACATTAAATAAATAAATTTAATTATGACACGATGATGATGCATTAATTGCTTCATTAATAAAAGATTCAAATAAATGATATTATAAATGTTAAAATAAATGTAATTTTGTTATTTTGATGAAATAAATGATTTATTTTTATGATAGTCACATTTTATATTTGTATTAATGATTTTTTTGCGAATTAATCAAGTTGTTTTGGATTTTTAAAAAAGTCATGATATGAATAGTGACAAAATTGACATAATTCATATTTTAAAATATAAAATGTTTTATTAAATATTATAAAATTCTAAAAAATATAATATTTATCCAAATAGTTATAACAAGTCTAAAATTTTATTAATGACTCTTTAATAGGATATTTTTCATGTTTTGGTAACTATTTTGATTCTCAAGTGTTAAATGCTTGATAAAATGGCGAGAGTAAAAAAGGGTTAGATAAAAAATATAAGGATTAAAAAATATCCAAAAACTATCCAATTATTATCGGATTATTTTATTTCAAATTATATTCGTCTTATATTCTAATTTAATGAGTTTTTGACCTTTTGAAACAGAAAATAATTTTATAATAAAATAATAGTTTCAAACTTTCCTAAAGAACCCCTCCTCCCTCTTATAAAAGGGCATCACCTATAACCCTTACTCACACCTCTCAATCCCCCTTGTCTCATACAACCTCTTCCCAAATAATCTTCCAACATACCTATCTTCCACCTAGAATCCTTACCTTAGGCAGAAGGCAATTCAAGAAATATTTATGGTTCAAACCAAAGGGAGTTACCCGATTTTAAGGTAACGTCTTCTCTCAAGTTATTTTCTTTTATTTTCATTCTCCATTACCTATTATATTTTTTTTATTTGATTACATAACAACACCAGTATCCTAAATATACTAGTATTTTGTTCTAATAAGGATTTTAACTACACTTACACACACCTCCTCTAATGGATTTAGAACATACTATTTCTGTGGATGGCGAACTACTGCCTCACAAAATGATGATTGTTCAATTATCACCTACTACCTCTCATGGTGGCCACTATGATGGCACTATATATATGATATATATTATGTTTATATTGTCTTTATGATTCTATATTTTTTATTTACAACATACCTTTATTTTTTTCATGATGTGTAAACATGATAATTTCATTTGAGGAAGCGCGGACTAATGCCCCATCAAAGTGATATGACTCCTTCATGACATACATGGAACATATAAAGGATGGAGTTAATTAACTTATGTAAAATATATAAAATATTATATTATACTGGAATTATAATATACCTATGTATCATTAAGTTTTCATTCCATTAAATATTAAATAGAAATGAAAGTAGTGTTTATACGTACGTATGGCTTACCGTCTCCATGAATGGTTCATTTAATTTATTATCTCCAAATGTTATGGAATATTATAAATACATATATAATAAATATATATGATATATATAAGAATAATATTCTGGAGATAATTTAATTTTGACCACATGGACAAATTGTAATTATAACAAGATCATTTTCAACTCAAGTACCCAATATCGACAAAATGAACAATATTAACTTAAATAATTATGTAATTTTTATAACATTGTAATAAGTGATATAAAAGGAATAATAAACTTGAAAAAGTTTATAAAGCAAGTAGAAATTAACTTAAGTTTATTATTCAGGAAATTAAATAATGAATGAGTCAAGTCGGACCCGAGGTAAGGGACTTCATCTCAATATCCTTTCATTGAGGCATACTTTGATTTATACATGAATTTATTTTATATGGTGTATAAACCCATTTTACTTTTCATTTCATTAAAAGGTAATATTTTTCTACAAATATTTTTAATAAACAACAAAAGTAATGTTTCATTTTAACATTTTCGGAGATAATGACCTCTCTACCACTGTAATCGTTATTTGACTTCCTCTATAAGCCTTAATACTTTTAAAAGGAAAAAGAAATACCTTATTCCCTTTTCAGGTGTTTTGGTATTGAAAATGGTTTTTGAAATGGATTGAGTATTTCAATATCTTGAAATGATATCTTGTGATTTAAAATTAAATGTTTTTACTAAAATGTTGATATTTACAATATTTTATGTGTTGTGATTATGTAATGGTACTTAGAAATTTGACAGGTGGTTATGTGATAAACCAAATGATGGGTGGTTCCGTGATAAACCAAGGACGGGTGGTTACATTATAACCACCAATGTGTTGGGTATGGAAGTCAGCTGTATGGCTATTCCATTTAGTGATATGTGTGGAAGTCGACCATATGGTTATTCCATCTTAGTATGTTTATGTCCCAAGTTACCGTTATATGCTATATGTTGTTTTCTATGGGCTTTATGGTAATATTTTGGTTGAAAAAATGGTAAGAAATGAGCTTATATTCAGTGAAGTGTTTTTGTTACTTATTTAAGATTAAAATTATTACTTTATGATTAAGTATTCATGATTTACATGTTGTTTTGAAAAACTAATCGATTTATTTATTTTTGTATCCCTTACTGATCTTTTTATGCTCATCCCATGATTTTGAAATGTTTTTCATAAGACTTAAGGTGGAATAGGGTCAAGGATGGGATCAAGTAAGATTCATGTTTTTTAAATCATGGAACTAAACATGTTTCTTTTCTTTTAAGAGTTATTATTGTATGAAAAAATGGATACTGCGTAGAAGTGTCTACATGTAATATTCAAGATATTTTGTATAAGTTATGACCTAATTCTATAAAGCTCTAAACCTGAAATAATCCTCAATGTGAATTATTAACTTAATTCAAGATTATGTAATGTTTAAGGTTGGGGCATTACAGTTGGTATCAGAGCTCAGTTTAGATAACTTTAGACGTTAGGGTGTTATTTAAGCATAAGTGACATAACCATAATGGTTATCATATTATAAAAATTCATAGTTATTTTAGATAAATTAAATGAGTTTAAGATAACATGAATAATTATATCTCAGTGTTTACCCTCCTCATAATAAATTATATGATGATTATACTGATATAATCACACTGACCTTTTTGGTTTTAGTAAATGTATGGATCTAGCAGGAACCAAAGTAACAATAGATGTGAAGGAAACTGTGGTGGTTTTATGAATAAGAAACCGAATGAAATGGGATCTACAATGATAATTCTTGTGGTTATTCTCAACCAAAATATCTGGAGTCATGATTGACCACCTAAACCTTGGTGATTTTTATAAGGCATCGTATATGCAAGAAACAAATCCCTACGGAAGTTCAGGTAATAATCACAAAGATAAGTATATTCAAAAACCTATGTGTCAAGGATGTGGAAACAAACAACTAGGAAAATGCTTCAAATGGATGGTATGATGCTATAGATGTGGTAATGAAGGTCATATATCAAGAACCTTCCATGGAAAAAGTAAGAGTCCAGATGACTCTAAGAAAGGGAAAGAAGTTCTTTCTGAGGGGTCAATTGAATGTTTTAAATGTGGTGTGTATGGTCATTATAAAAATAGATGTCCTATGAAGAAGGTTCGGGAATGGGATCAATAAGACCGTACAAATATATTTTTACCAATACCTAATGCCATTCCAATTGAGGATGAAAAAAACTGAAAATGGCCAATGAAAGGTATGGATTATTTCTTAGATGATGTTTTGACATTATTGAATCTTAGGATATGATTCATGATTTTGTTTGTAGGAAATAAGTGTTATGGAATAAGTTGGAAATTAATGTTTAATGGATCGTGAATAAATTTGAATGAGTAAGAAGTCTACATATATGGGATTCAATAGTTATGGTAGATTTTAGGATGATGAAATACTTAAAAATATTAAGGCTCTTTTGATGATGGGATTACTTTGGAATACTTTTTCTAGTATGTGTAACCCTGATATTTGATATGTGAAAATGTTATTCAAGGAATAATTACTTTTTATTGTGTGGACATAATGGATAACCTTAGGGGTTTATATGATCTTTTTTTTTGAGGTGATAAATGGTTATTACATTTGGGGATGCAAAATGAAAGGTATTTGATAAAATTTGAGGATAAAATAAGTTATGGTTATTTTTTAGAAAATTATCTTATTTTTGAGAATGTTATCAGAATGATATGGTTTTAGAAAAAGAAAAACTGTAGGATGGGTGAAAACCCATCGCGTCCGACAAGGCCATGGTAATCGAACCCACAACTGAAGGGCGGAAAGAGTACATCGCCTACCATTTTCATAAGTGAATCCTTTGGTAAGTATGACTTGTTCTTTTTAGTTAAATGATTTTATTGATCAAGAATAAGTTGATTTGGGATCTTATGTTTTATCAATTTGATATCCCTAGTATAGGAAAATGATTTGGTGATTAAGTGATAAAGTTTATTTTGAAAGACATTTTCTCTTTTGGGAACACTGTATGCCTAAGAAAAATAGAATACTTTGGGATTTCAATTGAGGAGTAATGGTGGAATTTTATTTTGGAAGAATCTATGTTTTTATTGTGGACATATAGTGATTTTAGTTATTTATGGAAATTATTAACCTATCATTGAAAATAAATGATTAGTTTAATTACTTTTCAGTATGAGACTTTAACAGTAGTCAATTTTATTTGGAGATAAATGTTAAGATTTTATGTGGAAGATTATGTGATCAAATTCTTTAGAATTTTTGGGTTTCAATCTTATTTTAGATTACTTTGAAGAATTTTAAGGACAGTTTTTTATTAAATGGTCTTTATTTAACTTTGGGTACTGTTTTTGTAATTTTATAAATTAAGAGTAGTATTTGTTTTTATAAAGAATTATCATTTTGGGGATTATCTGATCCCGTACTAACCATTTTGGTTTTGGTTAATGTCTAAAGACAAGGAAAATATATAGTTCATCTTTTGTGGATTATGTGATTCTATAGAAGTTGATTCTAGAACTTTATGTGTGACCAAGTCATCTTGAATACTCATCATTTGGATAAATATATGAGTTTGTGGTATAAATTTATTAAAAGGATGAAACTATACTTTAAAAGTAAGTAAATTTCCTTATGTTCTTAGTCAATATCATAAATAAATTCCTCAACATTATGAAAAGGAACTTAAAAAAACATTTTCTATTTACTTTTCCTATTGGGGAATCAAATACCATTTAACCCATCACATGTTTTTGATTTTCTGGTGGTTAACTTTATCTTAATCATGTTTTCTATCACTCTCCATCAGAACTTGATGGTTATTTTCTCTTCTATATCCATGTTTTCCTACATGTAATTCAAGTATGGGTTATCTCAGGTGACCTTTGTACTTATATTTCTTTATTTTAAAGTTATAGTTTTATTGAATCTTTCCGATGTGAGACTTTTAATGAAGTTTCTGATCCTAATTTTAAAATTATGAGGACGCAATTCCCAAAAGGGGGAAAGGATGTAACATCTCAGGTAAATAAAGAATATGAAATTTTCATATTTATTAATATTTGTGAATTAAATATTAATTTAAATTTAAATCAGATTCTATATCCAATAGCGTACTCAACACGCAACAACAGGTTTCTTTGAAATCTTACATTGCACACAACTATGAGTTATACTGAAAATAATATAATAATATTATTACATTAAATGGTAGTTAACTCCTAGAAATTGTATTGGAGGGAATGAATATAACTAATTACAATATGACTATGCATGTTTTATAAATTTATTTATATTTATTCAATAAATTTTAGAGTCTTAAAATTATAATGAATCCAATTTTAACCATAAATACTCTAATATTTTTAAAATGTAGTTTTACCACCTTTTGATGGTGAACCCTTTTTAAATATAGTTTTCTTCACTTTTATATGTTCCATTTGAAAAAAAATAAACTTCTTATTTAGAATCAGGATATCAAAATTTACTTTGGTTAAATTTTTGATATTTTTCTGATAAAGTTCATTTTTTAATAAGTAGTGAAAAATACTACATTTTAAGTCAAAACTATCTTTTCATCTAGTTTATTTATATGATTATATTGTCCTTTTAATTGGTTTTAAAGTGTAATTATTTTATGTTTTTAACATTTAATCCAATTTTGGTCATTGTATGTACTTTCACTTTTTAATTAGACATAAACACATGTCAATATTTTGATAGTTATTATTTCTTAAGAACATGCTTTTTGGTTTTGACAACGAGAATTAATTTTAAATTAATTTTTGCAACTTTTCTGTTTTGAATTTGGAAAAATGGATTCCATATTTGGAATTAGGAGGTCCAAATTTTTTAAATAGGTAACTTTTATTTTTATACATTATGAGTAGTAATTTCAGTAAATATTTTATTTACCATGGTTAAAGGGTAAATCTGGTAAATAAGGGTAAAAAATAATATTATAATAATATTAAATTACCCTAACATGTATCCTAACCCTATTACATGAGATATATATGACCATGGGAATCCTTGGGTTGATTTTAGGACCACATGGGGCCACTTGTGTGTGAAAATGATATTTAATTACTTTTAATTTAATGTTATGGAAAATATAACCTAAACATATATCTTTTACTAAAACAATTTTTATATGATGTTATATAAGTGATATCTTAGACTATAAATATTAATTTGAAATATAAAATTATTTAATACACCATGGTATTTTATTTATAATTTTTAGACATTAAATAAATAAATTTAATTATTACACGATGATGCTGCAGTGATTGCTTCATTCATAAAGGACTCAAATAAATGATATTATAAATGTTAAAATAAATGTAATTTGGTTATTTTGATGTCATAAAATAAATTTTTTGATGATAGTTACATGTTATATTTTTATTAATTATGTTTTTTTAAAGTAATCAAGTTGTTTTAGATTTTTTAAAAAGCCATGATATGAATAGTGTCAAAATTGACATAATTCATATTTTAAAATATAAAATATTTTATTAAATATTATAAAATTCCAAAAAATATAAGATTCGGCCAAATGGTTATAATAAGTCTAAAATTTTATTAATGACTCTTTAATTGGATATTTTTCATGTTTTGGTAACTATTTTTATTCTCAAGTATTAAATTCTTGATAAAACGGTAAGAGTAAAAAATGGTTAAATAAAAAAGATAAGGATTAAAAATATCCAAAAACAGTCCAATTATTATTGTATGATTTTATTTAGACTTATATTAATCTTATATTCTAATTTAATGAGTTTTGGACCTTTTGAATCTGAAAATAATTTTATAATAAAATAATACTTTCAAACTTTCTTAAAGAGCTCCTCCTCCCTCTTATAAAAAGGCATCACCTATAACCCTTAATCACACCTCTAAATCCCCCTTAGATAGTCCAAACTATACCCAAATAAGATCCCAACATACCTCTCTTCCACTTAAAATCCTTACATTAGGCATAAGGCAATTCAAGAAAGATTTATGCTAATCTTTTGGTTACAAAAAGGGTAAGCAATGAGATTATATTCAGTGAAGTGCTTTTGCTACTTATTTAAGGTTAAAAGTATTACTTTATGATTAAGTATTCATGATTTATATGTTGTTTTGAAAACTAACATCTTTTTTTCTTTGTGTATCCCTTAATGAGATGTTTATTCTCATCCCAAGTTTTTGAAATGTTTTTAATAAGACTTAAGGTGGAATAGGTTCAAGGATGGGATCAAGAAAAAGTTATGCTATTTAAAACATGGAACTAAACATGTTTATTTTCTTTTAAGAGTTTTTATTTTATGAAAAAAATGGATACTGAGTATAAGTGTCTACATGTAATATTCAAGATGTTCTGTATATGTTATGACCTAATTCTCTAAATCTCTAAACCAGAAAAGATCCTCAATGTGAATTATTAACTTAGTTTAAGATTACGTAATGTTTAAGGTTGTGGCCTTACAAACCCTGCTCGCAAAACCCACCTTATATAAGAAGCTAGAAGGGTGCTATACCCACCTGAGGTCCCTACCGTTGAGTGTCACTTACCGCTGCCACCCACTGGAGGTCCCCCCACAACCATGATGTCAGACCACCGTCACCCCCTCTGTCGAGTGGGGTACCTATTATTCACCCTCACCAGACATGAACCCACCATCCATTGTCACCACTACTCCATGACCAATCTTTCATAGGTAGCTTAATCACTGCACACCAACCATAAGGTATGTCGCTTCCACCCCCACCCACGTCACAACCGACCCCCACATTGAGTGGGGATCCTCCTTTCTTTCCAGATCACACATCGAGTAGGGGAAAACCATCACCAGAGTTATTGGACAGCCCCCACCATCAAGTTGTGGATCAATAATCATCTCTAACCCCCACATAAAGAAGGGGTCTTCCTTCACCGACAACCCCTTCAACTATAAAGGGTCTCATAGCCGTCTCCCTCCTTCCTTATAGCCAATTGTTTAAATAACTATATAATTAAATAAATACTAACATATGAATATCAAAATATCATGAATGTAATGTTTTAATTAATATAACACAAATAAGGTAATTTATATTGTAATGTGTATTATCTTTAGTTATAAGACCTTAATATTTCACATTCATCATTAATATTAAATTTACCTAATTTAAAAATTTATTTTATAAAATATTTTGAAATTTTATAATCAAAATTT
Source organism: Viscum album (assembly GCA_963277665.1). NCBI lineage: Eukaryota > Viridiplantae > Streptophyta > Magnoliopsida > Santalales > Viscaceae > Viscum > Viscum album. Next base: position 41,224,959 of record OY728150.1, read on the forward strand.
CAAAATTAGACAATAATGAATTTTTTAAAATTTTATGAAATAGTTGAATTTTCATGTGAATAATAAAATATGAAAGGTAATATATATAATAATAATTTATAATAATAAAAATTATTAATTATTAATTAAATAAATTATTTAAAAATTAATAACCTTATTTTGAAAATATATAACTTATTTCTTAGGCCTAAAATATTTTTTTAAATTAATAAATGCTTTATTCGATAAAAATTTGAATTTTACCATTTTATAGATTTCGTAAAATATTATTTTATCATAGTTAGAATTATTTTATAATATAAACTCTATATTTGGAATATACATTTAAAAATTAGTCTAGATTGAAATTTTGGCATTTTTTATAAAGAATTAATAAAATAAATAAATAAATAAATGGATTAATATGATGCAATAATGATGTAATGATAACATTATCTTGAAAAGAAATCATGTGTAACATAAGAATGACTTATATTAGGCCAAAAGTGTGTGGAATATTTTTTTCATTTAGAAGACTAACATTGGAGGTTTTGTTTATTATTTAATTTAATATTTAATATTTTAACTCAAAATACCCCTCCCCTCCAAGTATAAATACCCACTATCATCCCCTAAAAACCCACTTCAAAAAAATCATTTATTTTCCCAATATCCACCCATATCCCTCCTCTTAATCCTCTTTAAGTATCTTAAAGATGTTTTGATTTTTCCCCACTCTAAGTTTATGATACATTAGGCCCTTAATTAAGGAGTAATCTTCAAGGAAGAGTTAACAATTCATTCTCTTCATTTAATTTTTCTTATTATATTTTTATATTCTCATTTTCATTTTTTAATGCTCCCAAAAATAAATATTCAATATATAAACATGATATTGATGTTATTATTATATTTTATTCTTTATATAAACAAATTAAAACATATTCATATATTATCTCTTCTCCTCCGTCGATGCATCCTTACATGGTCGATTTTACCACCTATAAAGATGTGAAATTCCATTATTTATCATCCCTTCATAGATGGTTAGTGTAGCTTATATATGCATGGATTTATTTTTATATTCTATTATCTTATATAGGTAATGAAAATAATAGATAGATAATAATGATAAATACCATAATATTGAAATAAAAATAGAATAATTTGTACAGACATGCCATCACTCCTTATCATTAATGTAAATGGTAAATAAATAATTTTTGGAACAAATTAAATTTATTTCAGATGTGAAACAAAATAACAAGGACCCATGGTAATGTAAAGAGATCGAGAATAGAGTCCCATATCTTCAAAAAAATGAAAACAGAGAACTAAAAACTTCCCCCCATTCCCATTCCACACATAATTGACTAATCAAAGGGTAACTCACACACATAAAATATGATATGTGTGAAATCATCTTAAAAAATAGATAGTCTTTAAAAAATAGAAAAATGGGAAACAAAACCAACCCATGCATTGACCACGGTGATTAAAAAAACAAACAACAAACTCAAACAAATAAAGAGTCACAATACGGAAAACAAAACCGATGAAAAAGACAGTTGACTCTTTACCTATATTTTTTACCTAAGGGTTCCACATAAGGAGAGAACTTTTCATCCACAATAAGAAACAATGCATTATGTTGGGACTAAGTTGACCAGAAGTACCCTGAGAGGGGGGTGAATCAGGGTATACACCAATAAATGTTTTCCCTTTTCTGTCCGCCCTCTTAACAATATAGATCTTGTTCCCATGTTAACAAGAACACATTAAATCTCTTACTTTCACTCTCTTGTGAAAACTAACATGCAATTGTTTGTGCCTTCTAGGCCCATTAAATTTCTATTTTGGGCAGTTGGAGGTGTTCAGAGGATTCTCTAGGAGGGTTGGTGGAGGATGGAGCTATAATAGAACTACAACATACCTTTTACGCCATGAAAGAGGGGTTTACAGTGTCATTTTTTAGTTTACATCATGAGAATTCGGTGGTTTATGACTTTTATGTGACAAAGGGGTGGCCATGAAAAAGGATTTTACTCCATAAGATATGGATTTATGGTGTAAGTTAATTCTAGCCTGAGGCACCATGTTTTTCAGTAGAAAAGTGGTTTTCAGCCTAAAAGTGGTTTTATAATGTATGTTATGTGGCCTGTGGAATTTATATTGTAAATAAAAAATTTATTCCAAGAATAAATTGAGTTATATCTTGTATATATATCATTCTCAGATTATTTTCTCATTCATCCATTGTATCTCTCACTTGTGGTGAACCATAGATTCCATATTAGGATCTTTCATCCTACCTTCCTCTTGCCTTGATCTTTGGTTCTAGTGGTTGTGTATTGGTGATAGGCGGTAATCTTCTCTCCCCTTATCCATTTTTTTAATTTATTTATTCTTCCAAGGATTTTATTCAGTGTTGTTTCTTTGGTTTAGGCTATGTGTGGGCACCATTTTTTATGATCCCTTGATATTGTATAGGTTTATCCATGACTTCCTTATGTGGTTGTGGGTATCAGGTCGTTTCTTCTTCACCCTATAGTGTGTGGTCAGATCAAAAAGCTTCTTTAAGGTAGGTAATGCTCATTCTCTCCTGTTTACATACTATATATGGGGATTTCATGGTTTTGTTTTCCTTTGGGGGGATAATAATAGTCGGCATAATTATGATAATTAATTCATTTAAATAAAATTGATGGTTATGGGGAGTAATCACATGTTTTTATGATTTTTTATACGGTTTCGATGAGTTTATGACATTTTGTTTCCTTACTAAAAATAATGGTTGTTGGGAGCCTTGTTTGCACAATAGATGTTATGATTTGAGACCCCTTTTTTTGTTTTTTGATCAAATAATAAATAAAAGTCTAAAGAATTTATTTTTAGTTAATAAATTGGTTTCCCATGGAAATTAGGTTTGTTTGATAATACCCATGGTAAATAAATAAGTAATGAAATGAAATCCCTTAAGTAAATTTTTAAAGAAAGGATGTGTTTTTTTGTGGTTTCTTTATTGTGTTTCCTTCTATGTTTCAGGCCATTGTGGGGTGGTGGTGGTGATTAGTTGGGTTATTTAGTGTGTGAGGCTATGATTTAATGTGTTTGGTTATAATGGATGTGATTTGTGAAGGTGTTCGATGTAGTGCATAGAGGTTTTAGTGCGCAATGGTGATGATGTTTGGTAGTGGTGTGTGGAAATGATGTTTGATGGTGATTTTTGGTGGTGATGTATATTTTTTTATGTGGTGGTTGTGTTGTGAGATGTGGTTGGGATTTGCAATGGGTGATTTCCATGGTGAGATGGATTGGGCGATGTGGTTGGGTGATAATAGTGGTCGTGTGGTGTTGTGGTAGTGGTCGTCTGAGTAGGTTCATTTGTTTTGTGGTATTATTGTGATAGTTTCCCAATTATCCATGGAATAAATTATGTATCTAAATGAATAAATGAATGGGTTTATTAATTAATAAGAGTGTACTTTTTAAATATGAATGATGTGGATTAGTAAATTAAAGTTATTGTAACTTGATTAATTTGTAAGGTTGTGAAACCTATAATTTAAAGTGGGGTCATGTGGCTTGTTCGGTGGTTGTGTGGTGTGTTTCATATAGTGGTGGTTGTGGTTGGGATGATTTATGTGTGGTACGATGGTGGATATGTGGTGTGAACTAGTGTATTTGATGTAAACCCATAGGTTGTGTATTGTGTTTTATCTATATATTTTGTATTTTATGTTATTTCTATATGTGTACTAGGAGTAGGGAATGAGTTTGATGTCCTTTACATTCATGATACCCTACCGTAGAAGCTATGTGAAATGGTTTGACAGCCCAGGTGCCTACGGGAAATATGTTACATGATGATGACTGATTCTAACATAAGATGCTAGACCTTAAGAGGGTGGGGTAGGTAGGGATGTGTCACAAACCACATCAGAGATAGATGGTATGTTTTGTGATATGTATGGATTTAATGGGAACACAAGATGTTCGATTTTGGGGAATGAGATCAAAAAATCAGTGGGGAAATGGAAATAGGGAGTCTTTCTTTTTATGATCTTTGATGATATATTACAATATTGGACATGTGATTTAGTGATTGAACCATGGTGAGGTTGGGGTTAGTTATTTGACCTATTAGGTTCTTATTGGTTCTTATGATTGTTCACTAGCACATTAGAATGCTCTTTACACATGTTTACTTGAGGCCTTGGTTTTTCCCTATTGAGTATACTTGTTATTCTCACCCTATATATTTAAATTGTTTATCAGGCTTCTATGAGGAATATGGGGTCCAATTTGTACATTAATAGCTTGGTTTTTTAGATGTTATTTAGTCAATATTACATGGATTGTCTTTTGGTATATTTAAGACTATTATTGTATTATTTTATTTATGTTATTTCATTGTGGGATGGTTTTTTGTTTAATTATATGTTTGTGTGTGTGTGTGTGTTCTAGAGTTTCTTGTCAATTGTTTGTTAGATCTCCCTACCCTATTTTTTATAGAGGTTAATTCCCCCTATATATGTGATATTTTTATACCATCGATACTAGTCTCTAACTCGGGGCCTATTATACGCAAGACTTGGGGGTCATTATCTCTCTTCCTTCATTTTTATGTCTTTGGAAGAGGGGGTTATGATAGAGTGGTATTAGAGGTTTTGGTTAAGAGATAGAATGGAGTTTGGAGTTAGTAACTACAAGGTTTTCATGGGTTGGTAGGGAAATAAATCCAGTAGATCTTAGTACATGACATAGGTGAGGGATACCATCTACGACATGGGATTTTATCCCCCATATGATCCAATGTAGAAACTATGAGCTTATTGAACAACCAAGTGAGCTTGACCAGTTTGCATGTGTAAAGATCTAGGAGTGGTGTATGATTCATGATTGATCATGTTCATGTCTAAATTGATTAGTTGTGGGAAATTAAAATGAATTAAATAAATAATATTTGATAAAATTTCATGCAACTGGGATTAGGATATTATCATTTATTTTCTGGAATGTCTCATGATTGTCATCCATGAGTAGCTTAGTCTATTGTGGTTTAGCAGGCTGATTCGGTTGATTGTTTAAGGTTCAATCTAATAGAGGAGCATGAAGTTAGAAAAAGGGATTTTAATACCTTTTAGTGGAATATTTTTGGAATGTGTGATGGGATTATTTTAGATCTGGATATGGAGTTATAGTTTGAGGAGCTCAAGATATATTTCATTATGATCTGAGAATAGGTTGAGTTCTAGGTACCATTGGTATTTAATAAGATTTGGGGAGCTGTGTCTCAGTGGGGGATGTTGTTTTGGGGTTACCAAAAGGAGGAGGATGTATTATAGACATAATTTCAAAGGGATTTCTGTTTAGAGTTCCTTTTATCAACGTTTAAGGCAGTAAAGTAACTGGAGTTCATATCCCATCAATATGGGATACTGAGTGGGTGGGATCTTTGGATCAGGTTCAAGGGCCTCTTGTACTTTCTCTCATATGTTTTTCTAGATGAGGAGTGTAGAGAGAAATGTTTGGAGGAGGCTTTGTGCCCAATTATTAGGTATGCGGTCACCCTATTTATGCTTCCTACATACATGGAGGTACATAAAAAAGTGGAGATTATCTATTGAATTTTTTACTTGGGAGTTGAGTCTTGAGAGAGTGTCTAGCAGGTCATCTCAAGGAGAAGAGCTTCAAGAAGTGGGCCATGGGTGTTCAAGGAGTTAGGTTTCCGACTAGTGGGTAACCAGGCATGAAATATATTTTCCAATTATTCTGGGTTAGGTGGATTCATAGCACATAATGAATGCTTTTAATTTTTATTTTATGTCTTTGTGGGACATGGGAACCACTAAGACCAATGCATGACCATTCATGGAGGCCAGTTTCAAATGGGTGTTCAGGACCCTTTTCAACAGTATCATTAGTTGTTTCATAGGAAATTTTTGCAACAGGGATTTCCAATGTTTGTTCAGAAACCGAGAGCGAGTGGATTTAGTAGAGGATATCCTCATGGTGGTCTTCATCCATAGGGAATATGGATATATTATGGTTATGGATTCTAAAAGCATATAGGAAGTGTAGCTAGGCATGTTTAGATACACATGTTAGTGGAACCAAACCCAGTAGAGCTAGGGGTATTCCGAGGTATGATCAATTTATCATCTACCCATGTTTTTTATTTGTTTGATTTAGGATCCTTGCACTCATTTATTTCTCCTCCTTTAGTATGTGCCTTGGGAATGGATTTGGAGAGGCTTATAGTGCTTCTGGTTTTATCTATGGTGGTTAATGGTCAGGCTTCTTTATTTGATGTGTGCCAGTGATATAAGATGGTAATGGGGAAGCACAAGTCTATGGTAGATTTCATATTTTTTTAGAAACATCCATACTATGTTATAATCATCATGGATTGGTTGTATTTTATTCATTAATTCATCTACTATTTCTAAAGGATAGTTTTTTTTCTGATGTGGAGGACCAGCGAGTGTCATTCATTGGCGAGCAAGGTTATTTAATTAGTAGTAGGAAAGTGAAGCCTCTTTTAACTCAGTTAATAGAGATATTAGTGTAAGCTCACATAGAGTGTGTTAAAAAAAAATTGGAGGAGTTTTTGGATGTTTTCCCAAATGAGTTCGTGGCACTAACCCCTCAATGTGACATCGAGTTTGGGATAAAGTTACAACATGGTACATATTTAATTTTTATGGCTCTCTATCAGATGGAACATATGGAGTTGTGTAAGTTGAGGATGTAAGTGGATGATTTGATGGAGAAGGGTTTTATCTAACCTAATGTGTCTCTTTGGGGTTCTCCAGTGTTGTTCTCCAATAATGTGGATGATAATCTAAGGTTTCATATAGACTACTAGAGGTTAAATCAGGTAACAGTCAAGAAATATTACCCTATTCCATGGATATAATATCTTTTTGACCAGCTGAGAGGATCTAGTCATTTTTCAAAGATTTATCAACAATATATATATCACCAATTGAGGGTAAAGTGTGAGGACATCCCAAGGACTAACTTCAGGTGTAGGTACTTTCACTTAGAGTTTGCAGTCATGTCGTTCGGTGTTATGAATGAACCAACCATGTTCATGGGGATCATGAACTCCTCACTCCATGAATTCTTATTCTAGTTCATCATTGTATTCATAAATGATATCTTGATATACTTGAAGTCAAATTAAGAGATTGTTGAGCATCATAGATTTTTTTTTTCATATATTTTGACACAACCATCACTATTAGAAATTGTCCAAGTGAAAGTTCTGGATGTGAGAGGTATGTTTAATTGCGCATCTGGTGCCTCAGAAGGGTGTGTCAATAGACCCATCGAAGACCGAGGTAGATTTTTCATGGGAAAATATCCAAGAACATTATAGATATTCACAGTTTATTTGGTCTTGTGACTTATTATTAGAGGTTTGTGCTTGATATCTATTTATTTGTAGCCCTGCAAATAGTCTTGACCTAAAAGGACCAGGATTTTTGTAGAGTGATTAGTACCAGGTAGCATTTGATTACTTGTTGAAGAATTTGATCAGTTCTCCAGTGCTTTAGTTATATGAGGAGGGTGTGTTGTTTTGAGGTTTTTATGATGTTTCCCGCCTATTATTTGGATGCATATTGATGCATTAGGGGGTTATGGTCTCTTATAGTTCTAGTAATTCACATCTCCATGAGATTAATTATTCCACCCATGATCTGGAGTTATGGATAGTTGTGTTTTCACTAAAGTTGTGGTGGAATTACCTCATCGGTGAGAACTTTGTGGTTTTCATGGACCACAAGAGCCTAAAAAAAGTTTTCCCTCATTAAAATATAAATATACACCAATAAGGGTGGATGAAGTTTCTCCATGATTATGATTTTGAGATCTATTACACCCTAGTAAAGGAGAATGTTTTTGACGATGCATTGAATCAGATGTCCTTAGGAGATATGGCTCGGGTGCCTACAGATGGTTGGGATGGAGGATCTTGCAGTGATGTGTCCGGATATTGGAGAGAGAAGTGGATGAGGTTGTATTTTTAAGATGACCATGGATATATCCTTGATGTGGGTGGTAGAGGAGTCTTAGTGGGGGAGACTTAGAGTCAGAAGTGATGTGTGACCGTGTTGGCCATAGTGATTCTCCAAAGGGATGGTTGGAACCATATATTGTTACAAGGGAGGTTATTTGTTCCGTAGGTGAAGTGTGAGGGAATTATCCATGATTATCACATATCATATTTATCATTCTATCCTAGTGTGATGAATATATATCATGTCTTGAAGAGATTGTATTTGTTAATATGGATAAAATAACCAGTAATTGAGTTTATAGAAAAGTTTCTAGTTTTTTAGTTGGTGAAAGAAGAGCATCGTGTCCCTGGTGGTTTGTTTCTATCCATATATTTTCTCAAGTGAAAATAGTAATATATCTTGATGAAATTCTTTACTAGGTTACCCCAGGCTTAGGGAATATGGGATGTAGTTTGGGTAATAGTTTTTTGACCGATGAAGTTGGCTCCTTTTCTTGAAATCTGTGAGTCGATTATCATAGATCTCTTAGTGAGGTTGTATGTGTAGTGACCTGACCCTATAAATCCGAGATCCAGTGTATGCTACTATTAAATTTTCATGATTACAATGAATCAAATCCCAAAGTACTGATTAGTTTAGTAGTCTTGGTAAACTAGATACATACATGAGTCTTATATTATAAATGAATACCCAAATTATAACATAATTTTTTTATTTTGAGGATAACTTTATTATATCTAATATATCCTTTCAAATCTTTCTTAATACACTTCTTGGATTCATTACAAAGGGAAACAAAACAAGGTTGATCTCTAATGCTCAGTATGGGTAAAGTATAATAGAAACAATAATGAATCAATGAGAATAATAATTATGGAATTGTAAATAAATGAAAATTCATACCATGTAATCAAAAAACTAGGAAAGAAGTGAATAAATAATATATAAAGGTAATAAATGGAAACACAATCCATTCAAATTAATAGACAAATAAAAATATATATGGAATGATAATAAACTGAAACACATGCCATTTAATCAATAAACTTAAAATGAAATGCATATATATACATGTCAACACAAAATATCATCAATAAATAATAAATAAAGAAAAATTATGGCAATTATTAATTATTGGAAATCATGTATTAGGCACATGAATACCTCTACTATCAAGATTCATCCTCCATGTAGTTTAAAACTAAAGGTATAAACCTTTTAAATTTTTGAAACTTATTTATATAATGAGAACCTATAGATTCATTGAGGGTCTATATAAAGTTCGGTCACCACCCGTCATTTCATGTTCAAATAATTCCTCAAATTGAAGAATCAATTTAATTAAAAAATAATATACCTTATCAAATATCTATATGGAATAAATAATATGGATTTATCAATATTTCCCCAGATAATCAAATTAATTTTAAAGTAAACACCATATGTAAATTGATATATGATTTAAGAAATAAAATTATCCATGATAAATGATATGGATAATTGGGGGAAATTAAATGTCTAATGATCATAGGAAATTGAATATTTGAAGGGGAATAACAAAAGAATCCGTGAATGGGAATATTATCCTAAGCGAAATCAATCATAGACCATCCAGGGGGAGAATAAGGATTGTATCAATATAACATATCCCAAGTGGAGTATAAATAAAGTGTTGTTGTCATAAATTAATATAAATACTATAAAAATATATTTTAAAAACATTATTTAGTAAAATATCCTTTTTATATCGAAAAACATTTTGAAAATCTTTTTCTTTGAAAATCACATTTGAAAACAATTTCTTTAAAAAGTAACCTTTTAAACATGCAAAGTAAGCTTCCAATAAATTTTGGTGGTTAAATTTGTACATGTCATACATGGTAAAAAAATATTTTGTATGGTAAAAATGTTATAGAAATTCCGTGTTTAGAAAGCAACAAGAATATTCCTTTGAAAACATTGGTAAAAGAAAAACAGGGTAAAAATGTATCTAATAAATCATTTTGGAATGGTTAAAAACATTTTTGAAAACATTATTAGAAAATATCATTTTTATAATAAAATAGGTTCTCTGATTAAGGAGAGAAATGAAGTCATGTTTTCTTAAAAACATTTTCTAAAAAAATTTGAGCACCAAAGAGTGAAGAAAGGTATTAATACTTGAAAAAGGTCATGAATAACCAGGGGATAAGAAAATGAAAGGATTTACTTAATAATTATCAAATAAATTCCTCTAATAGAAATTCATGTATAAAAAATCCTGAAAAAAATAGATTGTGACATAAACCCTTGAAAATAAAATAAAGTTGATGTTATAATCAATTAATAAATAGATTATGTGTGACAAATGTAAATCCACATAAAACAACTAGAAATACAACAATAGATAATAAAAGTGATTACACAAATAATCTAAGAATATTAATAAAAATAAGGTATTAATATAACCCAAATAATAGAAATTGGGTTATGGAATTATTTTCCACTTGTTAACTATTAACTGAAATCCCATTAGAAGAAATAATTCAAATTGAAGATCAAAATATCATGAAGAATGAATGAATCATGAGATTATATAAAAAAGTGGAAGTATGTAAACCATATATAAGAAATTAGGTTCACAAAAATAAATTTATTTTTTCAATATAAAGTTAAAAATAAAAAAAAGGAAGTGAGATTCCAAATATAATCATTAAAAACTTTCTCGAGGATAATAATCTTTAAACATTGCAAAGTGTCCCATACCACTTTTAAATAATTGAATAATAATCTCCATGAAGTAATAACTTTAAATGAAACTTATAATATCATGATAATAAATATATTCATGATATAAAATGTCAAATTGAATTATATTCACCATATAAAAGAAACTAGGTGCATAACAATAAATAAGTCTCAATGAAATGTAAATTGAGATGAAATATATTGCCTTGTCTTCCCTTTTTGGGTGAATATCCTTTAAATTCTTGTATAATGATTTTAAACATGACAATAACTAATAATAGAACCATTATAATATTTATAATATCATATATCATCTTCTTATAATATCTTATTACCCATTTGTTAACAATATTTCATTATTTTTATTATTTTGGGTGTTAATTTTCCTTTTTGTTGAGTATGTTTTAACTTATTATTTGTTTTTGTTATTAATTAGATCATGGTTTAATTATCTCCAAAAATTAAACCATGATTTCAGTATCATATATATTCTGTATATATGTATTTATAATAATCTATAAAGTTTTTAGATAAGGAATGAAATGCACCATTCGTGGAGACAGTAGGTCGTACATACGCATGAACACTACTTTCATTTCATTGTCATATAAAAAGAATGAAAATAAAATTATATATATGTATATTCTAATTATAGTATAATATATATATATATATATATATTTATGTCATATATATTACATAGGTTTATTAAAACCATCATTTATACATTCCATGTATAGTTTGAATGAATCACATCCCTTTGAGGGGGCAGTAGTCCACACTTCCACAAACGATGTTATCGTATTTACACAAAATAGAAAGAATAAAGGTATGTGTTATATAATAATTAAAAATTATAAATAAATTATAAATATTATATATATCATATATAAATATATTTTTCATCATAATTCCCAACCATGAGAAGAGGTAAAGGAAAATTGAACGACATCACTTTGTGCGACGGTAGCTCACCGTACACATAAACGATAAGTCTGTCACCCATTAGATGGAAGTGTTTATAAGTGCAGGTTGAACCCTTAGAATAAAGACATATTACTATATTTAGGATATTTTGTTTATTATATAAGAATTTAATAACAATATTTTAGGGGTGTATAATGAAAATAAAACTAAAGAGCTTGAGGAAGGATGTTACCTTTTAATCGGGTAACTCCTACTGGTTTGAACCAAAGGGATTCCTTGGATGGATTTATGAATAAGGTGAGGCTTCTAGGTTTAAGGGAGGTATTTTTAGGATCTATTTTGGCATATATTGGTTGTGATGAAGTTTATTTATAGGTGTGATGAAGTGGGATACTTGACTTCTTTTTTATAGTGGATGAGGAGTGGCACTCTTGTAAATTTTGGAAAAAGGAATTACACCCATGTTTTTTGCATTAAAAGTGGATCCAATAATGGAACAAATTATATATAAGTGATTATTTGGTATAAATATTTCCATAAAATGAAATTTTGAAGATTTTCTAGGTCATTTTAGTACTTAATTTTAAGGTTTAGTCCTTTGTTAAGCTAATTTTTCTCTTAATCGTTGTAATTAATTTTAAATAATTTCGTTAATCATTTTTGTAAAAAACTAAGATGAAATAATTATAAATTATAAACTATTATTATTAAAAATATGGAATCAATTTTTCAAAATTATAAACACATAAGTTCTGGAAATTAATTTAAATTTAATCTCATAGATGGGATGACAATGCGGGTTTTTAAAGTAAAAACATTCAAAAGTTTGGTAAGTTTTTATATACAATTTCAAATTGAATTTGAATAGAATGGCCTAAATTTTATTAATTTATAAAAAAATTAATCTAATTAAACATTAAAAAAATTTAAATATATAATTTATTCTTGTAAATATATTATATGAAAAGAAATTTTGAATTAAAATTCATTAATTTCATTATTCATTAAAAAAATGAAACTTCATAGAAAAATACCAAAAATTAACCCTAAAATAATTTTTATGTTCAAATTTAAAATATTAAGTTTATTTTTACATATAATATTTATAAGAGTATAAAAAATTGGATTTAAAATAGTTTCTCCATTAAAAGGCGGTAAAAGTTCTTTTATAAAAAATAGGTTTTTATGTGTAATATTGGGTTTGTTCTTATCTTATGTATATAAAATCTATTGGATGAATATCAAAAATATTTTATTGAATATAAAACATATATATTTCATTAATATCATTAAATAATTGTAATTAATTTAATTTATTAGGATAAAATAACTTTGTGAGCATAAGAATTGTTTTTTATAAAAATATTCCCTTTATATTCAATTGGTTATTATATTTATTTATAATTAATTTTTAACCAATGAATTAGTTTTATATTTGTGTAAACCAAATATTTTCATAAGTTAGTTGATACTATTCATAAATTTTAATTTAACGGATATGTTATACCTTATTATATTAAATAAAAATATTTTAATAATATATTATTATTTATTAAAACTCTGTCTTACGTTTAATGCAAGCCATTGAAGAAACTCATTGTTGTGTGAGATGTATACTAACTCAGTGTTGTATGAATTTAAAGCTAAAAAATATATTTAATTTATTTAAATATTAAATATATTATAAATTCTCAGGATATTATATTTTCTTAAGCGCTTGGTGTTGTGTGTCAGACACGCTATCAAATCCAATGTTCCAACTTTAGATTTTTGGGATGTTACATTCTCCCCACCTTAATTAAATTGTGTACTCAGAATTTAAACTCTATCTTGGTGATAGATTGTTTAATATTTATTATGTTTTAAATCTCACATCATGAGAAGGGTTCATAAAAAATCCTCTAGAAAAGAGAGAATGATAAGTATAAAGGTCACATGGAGTAACATCTAAATAGGCCTCTAAGTAGAAGATCGTTAGTGGAAAGTATAGATACATACATGGAGTAAAAGAATAAATATTTATTAGGACTAATTGAGGTCATAAATCACAAACAATTCAATGATCAATATAAAGTCTAGGGCCTCAAATTCATAAATCTGTAATGATTTAGAAGACCATCAGCTCAAAAAAAATTAAGGTATTATTATAACATTTTTTTTGATCATTTTCCTAATGTTGAGTAATTATTTTAATGACTATGAATATAAGTAAATATACATACATAAAATATTTATATATAAAAAAATTCATACTTTTTTTGCACTTTGATTAATTTCTAATCCATCAATTACTTCATGAAAAGGATATATAAAAATTAACTTTGATTCCAAAAGCACTAAAATAATATTTTAACAGATCTTAAGGACCATAAAAGAGTGAAACGTTTAACTATTTGTCTTTAACTATTCTCCAAAGACAATATGGTTCATATATTATTATTTTTTTTAAAGGGTTGGGGTCAAACCCTCATTTTATTATTAAAGAAAAGCAAAGTCCTCTTTAAACTGGGTATAGGGAGACCCATTACATAGCCCAAATTCCCAATGAGCATATAGCCCATAACATGGCCCATAGGCCCAAATTTTTGACCCAAGGCCCATTATGTGAATAGTACTTCTACAGTACCCCGCCTTCTATAGTATCGTATAGTACCCACTGCTACTACAGTGTCATGCCACCTCTACAATGCCCTGTCGCCACTATAGTACCCATCATTGCTACAGTTTCTCCACTGTTATAGTACCACTACAGTAATGCTACAATACCTGCGCCCAATGGGTTTTGAACCCCCATTTTTTATATAGGATTACAGGGATCTTACCACTAAGCCAAACCCCAAATAAAAATGTGTGTAGGGTAACGCTCGCCTCCCACTGGAGGGCCCCACTATGCCCAGAGCGTGTCGTACGTTCCTTGGATAGGAAAATGGCTTTGAATCACCCGGTGCATAATATGCACAGTGTCCGAGTCTGGCAGGACTCGAGCCTGGGCCAGTTCCCACAGAGAGCGAGGGGTACAACCAGTGGGTAACACTCGGCTAACACCCCATGGGCCTTGGTTAATACATTAATTTATAAACCTAAAACTTACACTATTGGTTCATCGATAATATTTATTTTTTAAAATTTTGTTATCTAAAAGCAATGAAATTTTAACCAGGAAATCGCATAGTCTAGTGATTGGCGCGGAACACTTATTCTCCTATGATCATAGGGTCAAATCCCACAAATATGTCGGACAAGATGGGTTGTCACCTGGAATATAGTTTTTCATTTTTCAAAACCACATTCATATAATTTCCAAAAATAAATATGATGGACATCCTTGAAATATGGTTAATCACTAAATATCCTTTTAACTATGGTTTTCAATGCAACCTCAATAGATAAATACTTCATCCATTTTATTTCAACATAGGTACTTCGTTGGTCTAATGTTTAACCTAGGTCATTCATTATCATTATCTATTTAAATCCTTCTTAATAGTTTGTAAATAAAATGTGAATTATCCTAATCATATCCCCTAAGAGTGTCAAACCAGGTGAACAGTAAGGCTCATTGTCCTGTACCAGGTTATGTTGACTCAGGTTAGATGCACCTTATCAGATTTATTACCCCTAGGTACATCTGTTCTAGAACCATATCCACTTGTAGTATCCATACAAGGATTTATTTCTAGTAAGACCTATATAATCTCTACCTTAAAAAATTCTAGGATTTCCTTCTATAATTATCCTCAAATTATACCTTAAGGTTATGTTATCTAATCTATGTTTTCTTAAAACTAGTTCCCAAGGTTGGAACTAAACTTCCTATAATTCCAACTATAGTGACCTGACCCTAGAAATCCTGTAGTCGATCTCTACTACCATTAAAATGGCATGATTATAAGGAATCAAGTCCTGAAGGACCGATTAGTTTTGTAGTCTTGGTAAAATAGATACATACATGAGTCTTTTATTAAATATGAATACTCAAATTACAAAATAATTTTTTTTTTATTTCGAGGATAACTTTATTCCATATACCATATCCTTTCATATATTTCTTAGTATGCTTCTTGGATTATTGGTGAAGGGAAACAAAATAAGGGTTAGCTCAAATGATCAGTTAGGGTAACGTAAGCAGAAGAAATAATGAATCAATGAGAATAATAATTATGGCATGGAAAATATTTGAACACACATACCATGTAATAAAAAAACTGATAAGGAAGTTCATAAACAATATGGAAAGTTAATAACTGGAAACACATGTCATTCAAATAACTAGATAATGAAAAATAAATATGTAATCGTAAAAAACTGAAACACATTACATTTAATAAACAAACTAATAATGAAATTCATCCATAAATATATCTATGAAAAATATCATGGATAAATAATAAGTGAATCAAAATTAAGGAAATGCTTAATTATTGGAAATCATGTCTCAGGCACATGAAAACCTCTACTCTCAAGATCCATCCTCTAGATATTTTAAAACTATAGGTATAAACCCATTTAGTTTTCACAACTTATTTATCTCATGAGAACCTATCGATGCATCGAGGGGATATATAAATTCTAGGAACCACCCAAAATTTCATGTCTAAGTCATTCCTCGTATCAAATAAATGATTTAATTAATAAATAATATTATTTATCAAATATCCGTATGAAATAAAGAATATGAATTTATCAATATATCCCCAGATGATAAAATAACTATAAAAGTAAACACCGTATTTAAATTGATATACAGCTTAAGAAATAAACATATCCATAATAAATGATGTATATGATTAGGGGAAATTCAATGTCTAATTATCATAGGGAATTGAATATTTCAAGGGGACTAACAAAGGAATCAAGTGAATGTGAATGCTATAATTGGACAAATAAATCTTAAACCATAGAGAGGAAGACTAAGGCTGGTATTAATAAAACATATCCCAATTGGAGTATAAATATAGGGTTGTTGTTGATGATGAATATAAATAAAATAAAAATATATTTTAAGAACATTATTGATGAAAATATCATTTTTATATCGAAAAACATTTTGAAAATTCTTTTCTTTGAAATTAACTTTTGAAAACAATTTATTTTAAAATTTAAATTTTAAAAATGAAAATGAAGATTCAAAGAAATGAAAATGATAAATTTTTACATGTCATATGAGGTAAAAAGAATAATATTTTTTCATGGTAAAAAAGTTAAAAAATGCATTTTTTAGAAATTGTTAAGAATATTCCTTTGAAAACATCGGTAAAATACATAAGGGTAAAAATGTCTTTAATAAATCATTTTGGAATGGTTAAAAATATTTTTTAAAACCTTTTTAGAGAATAGGGTTTTTATAATAAAATAGGTTCTCTGACTAAAGAGAGAAATGAAGTCGACTTTTCTTAAAAACATTTTCCAAAACATTTTGACTACAAAATAGTGGAAAATAGTATTAATACTTTAAAAAGGTCATGAATAACTAGAGGAGAAGAAAATAAAAGGGTTTATTGAACATGATCCAATAATTACTTTTGATGAAAATTTAATTATAAACAATCCCAAACAAAATGGGATTGTGAAGTAAACCCTTGAAAATACCATAACATTGATGTGAGAATCAATCAACAAAAGGATAATGTGTGAAAAATGTAAATCCACATAAAACGAGTGTAAATAAAAAAATAGATAGTAAAAGTGATTACACACATAATCTTAGAATATTAACAACATGAGGGAGTAATATAACCCAAAGAAAATAAATTGGGTTATTAAATTCTTTTCCAATTGGTAACTATTAACTCAAATCCCCTCAGATGAAATAATTGAAATTTAAACTCAAAATATCATGAAGAATGAATTTATAATGATATTATATGAAAAATTGAAAGTATGTACACCATATATAATAAATTAGGTTCACAATAATAAATTTTTTGTTTCAAGATAATGTTATCAATCAAAAAAGGAAGTGAGATTTAAAAGATAACCATTAAAAACATTCTCTAGGAGAATAATCTTTGAACATTCCAAAGTGTCTCATACCACTTTGAAACATTTGAATCATAATCTCTGTGAAAGAATAAAATTAAATTAAACTTAAAATATCATGATAATAAATATATTCATGATATAACATGTCAATGGTCAGTATATACACCATATAAAATAAATTTGGTGCATAAAAAAAGTCTCAATAGAATGTAAATTGAGATGAAATCCCTTACCCTATGCTTCCTTTTTGGGTGAACATCCTTTAAATTATTGTATAATGGTTTTAAAAATGTCAATAACTAATACCATAACCATACTCATTTTTATAATATCATATTTTATCTTCTTATAATATCTTATTACCCATTTTTTAACAATCCTTCATTATTTTCACTATTTATGGTATTAATTTCCTAGTTTTTTAGTATGCTTTAACGTGTTACTTATTGTTCTTATTAATTATATCATGGTTTCATCATCTCCATAATGTAAAACATGATTTAAATATCATATATATTCATTATATATGTACTTATAATAATCTATAAAATTTGGATACATGAAATGAAATGCATGGTTTATGGAGACAGTAAGTCGTACATACGCATGAACGCTACTTTCATTTATTTTTCATATTAAAAGAATGAAAATAAAATTATATATATGTATATTATAATACCATTATCATATATATGTCAGATATCTTACATAGTTTTATTAAACCATCTTTTATACATTCTAGGTTTAATGTGAATGAATCATATCGCTTTGAGGGGGCAGTAGTCCACACTTCCACAAACGATGTTATCGTATTTACACAAAATGGAAATCATAAAGGTATGTGTTATATAATAATTAAATAATAATAAATAAATAATAAATATTATATATATCATATATAAATATAGTTTCCATCATAATTCCTAACCATGAGAGGTGGTAAAGGAAAAACGAATGACATTGTGAGTCGGTAGTTCATCGTTCACATAAACGGTAATTTCGTTACCCATTATATGGAATTGTGTATAAGTGTAGTTAAAAAATTAGAATAAAAACATCTTATTATATTGAGTATATTTTTTTATTATATAATAATGGAATAATAATATTTTATGGGGTGGAGAAGGAAAATAAAACTAAAGAGCTTGAGGAAGGATGTTACCTCTTAATCGGGAAACTCCTTTTGGGTTGAACCAAAGTGCTTCCTTGGATAGATTTCTGACCAAGTTGAGTCTTCTTGGTTAATGGGAGTGATTTTGAGGTTATATTTGGGAAGATATTTTTCTATCCAAATCGTCTTTAGATGTGTGAGTAAGTGGGAGGCTTGAGTGCCTTTTTATAGTGGAGGAGGAGTGACACACTTGTAAATTTTGGAAAAGGGAATTAAAACCATGTTTTTTTCCATTAAAAGTGGATCCAATAATGGAAACAATTATATCCAAGGTATTATTGGGTCTAAATATTTCTAAAAAAATCTTTTTTACAAGTTTATAGTTCTTTTTGGCTTCTAATTTTAAGGTTTAGTCATTTGTTAGGTTAATTCTTCTCTTAATTATTGTAATTAATTTTAATTACTTTCACTAATATTTTTGGTCAGAAAATAATTATACATTATTATAAATTATAAATTATTGTCATTCCAAATATTGAATTTATTTTTCAAAATTCAAAACACAGAAGTTTCATAAACTAATTTAAAATTAATCCAGCAGACGAGACGACAGTCCGAGTTTTTAAAATAAAAACATTCAAAAGTTTGCCAAGTTTTTATATCAAATTTAAAATTTAAATTGATTAAGATGACCTAAATTGTATTAATTGATAAAAAATTAATCTAATTAAACTTTAAACAATTTAAAAATATAATTTAACCTTATAAATAAATTATATAAAAAATCAATTTGGAATTAAAATTCATTATTTTTCACTATTCATTAAAAAATAAAACATCATAGAAAAATAAAAAAATTCATCCTAAAATAATTTTTATGTTACTATTTAAAATATTAACTTTATTTTGACATATAATATTTATAAAATTTCAAAAAAATGGATTTAAAATAGGTTCTTCATTAAAAGGTGGTAAAAGTGCCTTTATAAAAATATAGGTTTTTATGTGTAATATTGGGTTTGTTCTTTTCTTATGCCTATAAAATCTATTGGATGAATATCAAAAATATTTTATTGAATATATAAAATATATATTTCATTAATATCATTCACTAATTTTAATTAATTTAGTTTATTAGGATAAAACATCTCTATGAGCATAAGAATAGTCTTCTATAAAAATACTCTCTTTATATTCAATTGGTTCTTATATTAATTTATAATTAATTTATAACCAATGAATTGGTTTTATATTTGTGTAAACCAAATATTTTCATAATTTAGTTAATAATATTCATAACTACAAATTTAACAGCTAGTTTATATATTATTTTATTAAATAATGATATTTTAATAATAGATGGTTGTTTGGTAAAACTCGGTCTTGTGTGTAATGCAAGTCATTGAAAAACTCATTGTTGCATGTGATGTACCCTAAATCAATTTTTCATGAATTGAAAGATATAAATTATATAGAATTTATTTAAATGATTAAATATATTATAAATTATGTGTATATTATATTCCCTTAAGTTCTTGGTGTTGTGTGTCATATACTCTATCAAATCAAATGTTCCTACTTTATATTTTCAGGGAGTTACAGTATGTGGATGTTGTGGTTAGTATTCATGGGGTACAAAGGACTATCATTTTTTATCAGGATCCTTGTTTTAACTCATTAATATAGAGGGTATTGAAACAAGATTTTGCCTCCTATTTTCACCTTATCACTACTTTTCAACCTCAGATAGATGGGAAGAGGGATTAGACCATCCATACGCTAGAGAATATGTTACGAGCTTGCATATTTGAATTTGGTGGATTGTGGGTAAGGCATCTACCCCAGATCAGTTTTTCATAAAACAATATCTATCACTCATCCATTTACATGGATCCATTTGAGGGGTTTCATGGGTGGTTGTGTCATTCACTATTTTATTGGACAGAGGTTGGGGAGTCAATAGTTATTTGTCTTTATGTAGTGCATAGCATGACCAAGAAGATACATTTTATATGAGAGAGTATGTGGGTGGATCGGGACCATCAGAATGCATATAATGATCATGGTAAGAGGTCATTGGAGTTTGAGGTTGGAGACTATGTGTTATTGAGAGTCTCCCCTCACCACAGGCAGTAAAGGATTAGCATGGGAAGTAAGATTTTACCCAAATTTGTGGGGACATTCAAGTTATTGGACTGTTTTGGCATGGTGAAGTATCTCATTACACATCCATTATGGATTGATAGGATCTGCAATTTCTTCCATGTGTCTCATCTTCATCAGTATATTCATGATGACTCCCATGTCATTAACTGAGGATATTTGAATATCGAGGATGATGATACATTCATGTAGAAACTTGTAAATATATATGGTTATAAAGAGATAGTGGTATATGGATAAACCATTTCCTTAGTTCACATGATGTAGAGTCATGGTTTCCTAGAGGAGAGGACTTGGGGGTGAAATACTCATATGTGTACCAAGTACCTATATCTATTTTGAGTTTTTCCTTAATCTATTTTGTTTTCATTATATAATGTTTGGATATTTCTAATTTATGGGATGTTTATTGTTTTATTATATTGTGAATCATGATAAATATCTTGAAACATGAAAAGAGGAGGACCTAAATCCTAATAATGACATGTTATACTTTAACATGATTAAAACCATGTGGTTGATTCAGTGTTTCCCAAATAAGATAATATCTTTACATGGAAGATGAAATTCCTTAATTTTTGTTCTTTAGGAAGTTATTATGTTGGTCGTGGAAGTGGGTGGTTTGGTTTTGTGGATGTATACATGGAGAATTGGTGGTTTTTGGAAGGTACTAGATGATGTCGGGTTGTTCCTAGTGTGAGTTGGTGATGTGGTTGTAAAAGATGTTTTGTGGGTACCTTGATTATGTGTGTGTTTGGTTGGTGGTAGTGTTGATGTTTATTTTGATCCTTGATAGGTATCTCATGGGGTGGTTGTTCGGATCCATTTATTTTCTTTAGGAATGGTATTTATTATCAAGTATAAGAATCATTTGAGAGGTATCTAATGTAATGGTTTGTTCCTTATCAGTCTGTTATATTTTTATTTTGGGAAATTAGATGTGTTTAGATGAATATCTAGAAGGTTGAGTGGATTTTGAAGATACAAAAGAACAAAAACAGACCTTTTACACCATAAAATAGATGCTTACAACATAAGTTCATAGTTTACAGCATGAGAATCCAATGGTTTAAGGCTTGTACACAGAGGAGTAGTATATGTGAGAAAGGGTTTTATGTTGTAAGATTTGGATTTATGTCATAAGTTAATTGCATCCCAAGGAGCCATGTTTTACTCCAAAAGGGAATTTACGACCTAAAATTGGTTTTACAACGTAAGTATGTGCCCCATGTAATTTGTGTAGTAAATATAAAATTTACACCGTAAATCATGAGAGTTACAACCTATATATATATATATATCCTAGAAAGTTTTCTTCTAATTCAACAATAAACTCTCTCATTTTCTGGGAACCCTAGACACCAGAGGTTGATTTTCTTGCTTGCCTTCTTATTGATTTGATCATTTGTTCCAGTGGTTGTGTTTTGGAGATAGGTGGTAAGTCCTTCACCACTTCTCTATTGTTTTATTTCATTCTTCTTTTGGGTATTCACTGTGGTGTTATTGTTTTAGTTTGTGGTATTCATGGTATTCATTTTTATGATCCCTAAATGTTATTTAGGTTCATCCGTGAGTTCCTTGTGTGGTTCTATGTTGTAGGCTATTTCACTTAACCTTTTAGTGAACAGTGTGATTGGAAATCTTATTTTAGGTAGTGAATCCACTTTCTATCCTATTTATATGAAATGTGTGGGGATTTCATGGTTTTTTCCCTTTGGGTGGATACTAATGGTCATAATTATCAAGATAATTAATTGGTATAACTAAAATATTTGGGGATGAGGAGTAATTACATGTTTTGATGCATTGTTATATGTTTCTGATGAGTTTATGCCATGTTGTTTCCTTATTGAAAATAATGATTGTTGGGAGCCTTTTTTTCATAGTAGATGATATGATTTGAGACCCTTATTTTGTTGTTGTATGATCGCAGCTTGAATAAAAGGATAAAGAACATATATTTAGAAAATAAAATATTTTAGCATGGAAATCAGGTTTTTGTGATAATACCCATGCTAAATAAAGAGGTAATGAAATGAAATCCCTTGAATATATTGTGGAAGTAATGTTGTGTTGTTTTTATGTGTGGTTTCCTTGTTGTGTTGACATATGTGTTTCATGCCATTATAAAGTGGTGGTAATGACCAGCTAGATCTTGTATTGAGTGGGGCTATGATGTGATGTGGTTGATTAGCAAGGATATGATGTGGGTAGTTGTACGATGTGGTGCGCAGAGGTTATGGTTCACAGTGTTGATGATGTATGGTAGTGGTGTGTGGTGAGGATGTGTGATGGTGATGTGTGGTGCTAATGTGTAGTTGTTGTATATGGAGGTTGTGTTGTGAGATTTGTTTTGGGATGTGCAATGTGTGGTTGTCATGGTGAGATGTCTTGGGTGATGTGGTGCGGTGATGATGGTGGATGTGTGGTGCTATGGTGGTGGTTGTGTGAGTTAGTCCAGTTATTGTGTGGCGTGGTAGTGATAGTTTCTTAGTTCTCCATGGAATTAATTGTGTTTTTGAATGAATAAATGAATGGGTTTATGAATGGATATGAATGGACTACGTAAATATGAATGAAGTGTCTTAGTAAATAAAAGTTAATGTAACTTGATTAATCTGTAGGTGGTGAAACATGTAATTGAAAGTGGGATTGGGTGGATTATATAGTGGTTGTGTGGTGTGCTGCAAATAGTGGTGGTAGTGGTTATGAAGGTTGATATATGGTTTAGTGGTGTAGAAGTGGTGTGCGCTGGTGTAGTTGACGTGAACCCATAGGTTAGTATTGTAAACTATCTATATATTGTGTATTTATGTTATTTTTATAAACGCCTCACCTGAGTTGGATAACAATACCAACATCATAGTTTCTAAGTATTGGGTGTTTTCCCCAACATCTAGGATGGTGGTGATATGACCGATTGGATACCCCCTCTTCCCTTCTATTCCTTCATTAGTAGTGACGTTATTGGTTAGTGTTGGAGATTACCTAGAAGTGTTGTCCCAGGTGTCTTTGGGTGATATGTGATGTGTTGGACTAGGTATATTTAGAAGATATGTGATGTGATAAGGAAATGATGAGATGTGATTTGTGGTGTTGGGGTCATGTATATTAGAATGAGGACACACAGTTGGCTTGATTCATGTTCATGATTCCCTACCTCACTAGCTATGTGATATGGTATGATGTACCTGGTGTCTGAGGGTGAGATATGACATCATTCCGACAGATGCTGGCATGAGATACTTGAACCTTTGAGGGTGGGGTAGGTTGGGATGTGTCACGAACCACATTAGAGATGGATGGAATGTGATGCGATATGTGTGGAAGGAATGGGATAATAGGACGTTCGACGTTGGAGAGTGAGAGTTGAAAATCATTGGAGAAGCAGCAGCGAGGTGCCACTATTTGTTTTAATATTTGATTCTATATTACTATATTGGATGCATTATATAGTGAGTGATCCATGATGAAGCTGGGGTTGTTTAGTTGACCTGTTAGGTGCGTTTTTTGTTCTACTATTTTCCCACTAGCATATTAGAATTATCTTTCCACATGCGCACTTGATACATTGGTTATGTCCCTAATGAGTATACTTTTTATGCTCACCCAATGTATATAAACCATTTATTTGGTTTTGAGGAGGATTTTAGGACTGATCTGTATATTACTTGCTTGGTTTTGGAGCTGTTGTTTAGTCATTGTTGTAGGACATGCCTATTGGTATATTAGATAATGTTATTATATTGTTTAATTTATTCTCATGCATTGTGGGAAGGTTTTTTGTTTACTTTTAGATATATGTTTTGGAGTTTTTGTGGTTGTTTATTCATTCCCCAGATCATGTTTTGTTTATATAGGGTATTGCATCCCTATATGTGAGAGTTTTATAACCTCAGTTCTAGTCTCTAACTTAGGGCCTACTGAAGGTGGGACTCAAGGGGTCATTATCGCCATTCCTTCAATGTGGTATCTTTGGAGGAAGGGGGTTGTGACATAACATGACAAAAAATAAATGTATATTTTGAATATAAAGTACATAGAACACTGTAATTCTACTTGGTTTACCACTAAGTTCTTATCCAATGAACATGTACTAATGATGAGTCAACATACCAGAATATTACACTTTTCATTGTATTTATTACAATTTTTTTGGAATGACGTAATATTGTTATGGGAGAAATCTCTCTTCTTATCTCTCTGTTCACTTCTTTGATACAATTCATAAAAATTTTATATACTTACGGGTCTTCTTCAATAATTTATATACATATTGATCGATCTCTATTCAATATGAGACTCCAATTTCATAATAATTCATGATTTGAATATCTCTTGATATTCACTTAACTATTATTACATTCTTCAATGTTGTATTAGACAAACTTCTTGATGTGAGGTTTGAATATATTATTCATATAAAATACAGCAACATCAACTTCTTCTCCTAGATGGAGATAATTCTAGGCATGCAATTATCTTGTCACCTTCTTTCTTCATAAAAAAGATATTTTCAGTTTAATCCTTCTTATTATATGAAGACTCCTCTTATTAAAATGAACCATATATAGAATTCAAATTTTTCTAGGGCTATGTTCTTATCCTTTTTCCGGATGTATCGATATTTCTCACTATTTTTTCTATAGAACTACTATAAGAAGTTATACAGGAATCTTCTAAACATATTCTTTAATATGAGGGTTGAGATCAAATATCTTTGATTTTCTATTCTAAAATCATTCCATATATACCAAAAAAATTATTATGGTTATAATAATTCAATAAAAATTTAGTAAACTCCTGAAATATCATCGAGAAATGATGTTTTTTAAATTCCAATCAAAACTGCTTGATATTCACAAAACTAACCCTTCACAGTGAGACTTTTTCCTTCACATTGTGGTATTCTAAACCCAAAACATTTCATAGTGTGATCCTCTTTACTTCAGTTCAAAGATAAGTAAAACAATATATTCACAAAACAATTTCTATAAATCCCTTTTAATTCTCCCATATACCATTACATGGGGTATTATACTACTTCATAAAGTTAATCCCTCTTACTCTTAACTAGTTTTGGTGATAATAATACTCTATAGAGTGGGGGTAACTAAACTTATAGAACCACTAAATCTCATCTAAATATCATTCATGACACAACCTTTGCCTCACAGCATGGCTGATGTCAATCATTTTTTATGATATGACTTGTAGTATCATGAACCTTAATCCATAGCATTGGGTACTTATAATATCCAAATCCACTAAATTTCATCCAACCACCTTCCTGGTATGAACGATTGGGTTGTTTATTGTAACACCAAACTCTAAATTTTTCAAAATAAGAATCATTATGTTTGATTCCTAAAAAAATTTTACCCTCCACTATGTTCTTCAATACTTATCCATATTTTCTCTCTTGTGCTTCATGGTGAAACCATAACATCCATGGAATGAGCTTCCTAAAATATAAGAAAAGTGAAACATCTTATGTAATCTCCCACAAAATCTTAAATTTAAACTATATTTTTATTTATCACCCAACATCTTATGTATCAGCCATACATATATTATATATACATCTACTCTTCTATATTTTAAAATATCTAAGGATAATATCTTATATATGAGCCCATGAGTATATAACATGTGAACTCAAAATAACTTATGTATTGAAAATATATTATGTATCACCTTGAGGTTTATTCCTTCTCCAATTTAAATGAACTCCAAATATATTATGTATAAAGTAATATATATCCCTTTTCTAAAACTAGAGTTTCCAAATTAGCTTAGATATTCAACAGACATGCTACACATCGCTATATAGCCTGAGATTTTTCCATTTTCACCTCTCCTAGAATATATTATGTGTTCAAGGAAATTCAGTAAATTTCAAAATTCTATCATTTAGAATATATTACATATATAGAGGTACTAAAGGTTATATCAAATTTTTACAATTTCTACTCACATCTAGTCTTAAATAGGATAATTTTGGAATCAACTAAAAACTCCTATAATTTTCACATTAGATCAGAATAGACAATATACATACCTTCTCATACACTTATTCACAATTTATATATATACCATTAAACTTCAAAAACACATTCTAAATCAATATTTATTCATTCATAGTCTCTTTTATCTGATCGTTTCCTTGGTTTCACATTGTATGCTCTAATTCCATGAATCTCATTGTCATACTTCATGATCAATCCAAATATGGTTCCTATGTGGATGTAACATTCTTATAATTCATTCCTTAATCCAATACATCATATCTTCTAGATTCATACCATGTATTCTCATATCATAATCCATATTCCAAGGTTCATTTTCAATAACTCTTTATAATTATTTGTAATGAATTCAATCACTACAAATCATATTGTTAACAAATACACCATAAAACATTGTGGTTGAAACATTATACCCTTTATATTGTTTTGACAATATTGCATAAAATACATGTAACATTTATAGAGGAGAATAATATCCCCCCTTTTAATTTAGTTTTTTGGTCTATATTTCTCCCCCTTTATAATTAAAATACAAAATACCTTCTCACTTATAAAATTAGATTTATATTATATCCCCATATATCATGAAAATATTCTCTAACTCATTTAAAGTATATACCCCAATATTCTTCCAAGATATATATTCACTCCTCATCCTAACT
The DNA here is from genome assembly GCA_963277665.1 of Viscum album. Lineage (NCBI taxonomy): Eukaryota > Viridiplantae > Streptophyta > Magnoliopsida > Santalales > Viscaceae > Viscum > Viscum album. Next base: position 41,252,569 of record OY728150.1, read on the forward strand.
GATTTCACTTCCAAAATAATTCCATTTTTTAACTCTTGGATGTATTTTCTACTTGTTAGTATGTAGTTATCTACCAAACGCTTGTTGATATAACATTTTCCTCTTTTATCATTAGTGATAAAAATTAATGGATACCAATTTTTTAATGAGAACAATTATATATTTTTCATTTTTTCCTCTAAATCACTTGTTCAACCAAAGTAATTCCATATTCATCATTCTTTATGCTCTTAATAATTTCTTACAAGAATAGTTTCACTTTCCATTAATTAATTTAAATTAGTGAGTTTTTAACATTTAATTTGAGTCATTGAAGAAAACTCTAAGCCTACTGAGTTATATCTTGATGTAGGAAACTAGATTTTTATTCATAAATCAAAAAACTTCTCATATCACTCACCTAATTCTATAAGAACATGCAAATTTAGTTCTCTCATCATCAAAAAATAATCATGTGCTCTCAATCTAACTTTAACCAAACCATCAAAAAATTAACAATAAAGTACATGTGTGTGAGATATACCACATGTTGAAAAAATTGATACCACTCAGTTGTGATAAACTTGTGATATCAGTTGATGTTTATTTTAATTTATTTCTTCACATGGATTATTTACTTCTTGATGTGGTTGAACAACCTTTACGTAATAATCACTAACTTACCTTGAGTGCCTTCATCTCTTAACACCATATCTTGAGATAATATTCCGAATGGGGAACCAATTTTTAATAATGTTATTTTTCTTATGGTTTTTTCTTGGTATCCTAAAAGAGTAATCTAATAAAAAATTTGTTACTTCATAAATAAAAAAACATGAAATAATAAATTTTTTTGCTTTCTCCATAGAGTTTTCTACTCCTTATTGTAGTGGTATTATACTACTTGATAAATTTTTTGATGTCACTTGTTGATCTCTAATAATGGTTTGAAACCACTAGGGATTTCAAATACATCTTTGACACATCATAAAATTCATATTAGTATCTTAATCATAAAAATATATCCATCATGTCATGAAACTTATAGATTCATCTTTGAAGTTAAAATTTGTTTCTTGAATCCACATATAGATTCTGATTAGGGCATTGAGACTTTTTTTCTAGGCTTGATACTGATTTTTAAGTTCAATAACTCTGAATCGTCTTGTTGTATTTATCTCTTTTTATCACAATCGCATTTATGAATCTTTTTTCAGCACAAATAACCACATCAATCATATCTCCCCCTTAAATATAGACCACTTACAACAGATATTAACAAAATTTAAAACATGGGCAGAGGGGTACCTACAATATCCTCAAGTTTAGGAATGTTGTTCTCCATAATGAACTAGACCATCACTTTCAATTTTCTTCCAACCCTTTGTAGTGGTTACTTTTATGGTTCGAATTTTATATATTTCACTTCAGATTCTCTCTTTGGTTTTCTTTATATTATTTAACTTGGGATCTATATTTGTAGTGAGATTAATCCCACTTGTGAAAATTTCTTATTTTTATGAAACATCAATGCATATTTCTTCATACTTACTATCCATAGGATACCTCTTCAACCTATCATCACATCTTAACTAGTGAAATGATTTCTAAAATCTCTAAGTCATAATTCATGTTTTCTCCTACTTATTCTCTATTATAATCTCATCATAATTATTTATCCTTGGAGATTTTATCTTTAATTTAACTTACTTATTTCTCAATATAGAAAAAACTCCCTCCTTTCCTTCCATTTCTTCTTTCTTTCTTTTCAAGAGGATTTTTATGAGTGTAAAATAATTGGTTCTTGAATCACCTTTCATTGAGATCCATAATTTTCATCCAAAAAAATAAATATGTTATACATCTTAATAGTCTTTTTTCTAGTATAGATCCTATCATTATATGTCATTGGGATGGATTATTTTATTATGACATCTTTTGATTCCTTTTTACTACCATATGACTAAGGTTAGAACATGTAAAACATATCTCATAAAAATCATACCTCATTCAATAACTTCTTGGTTGAGATGTTGATGTAGTTGGTTTTCTTCCAGCATTGATCCCTTGAGTTTTTAAACACACACTCTTATTGTTTCCTAATATTCCATGATAGTAGCATCTTGTAGCTACCTTATTTTAAAACCATTTTATTCCAGATGTTACATGAGTATTTTTCTTACTTTTTATACTAGATTTTTTCATTTTCACTTTCCACTAAATCATGCTACGATGGGATATATTTCAATATTCACCTTTACCTTGAAGGAATATAATTTAAATTTAAGATCATTGACCTCTATATATTTATACTTTAATAGAAAAATAATTATTCAAACCTTGTGCTGAATTCTATTTGAGATTTTCTTATTTGTTCAAAATATGTATCGAGAGGGATAATAATACCTTTCAACCTCTTTCCATGACCATTTTATTTCTTATTTCTTGTAAAAGTTCCTCAAGAAAATCAATTTCTCTCTTTATCTTAGAACCCATCTTCATTATATCATAATTCAATTCCACTTCAACTCTTCTCACCCATTTTTTCCACATGTACTGTTCTTAAATGAGTGTTAGATCCACGTCATTCATAATTTCCAATTGATCCAAACTTTCATATAAGGCTTGGATATACATTTGGTTTCTGCCTAAAAAATATATGGATTGATGTATAGATATTGTTTATCTCTTTATCTTGGAACCCATATTCATTATATCATAATTCAAGGCCACTTCAACTCTCCTCACCCATTTGTCTTACATGTATTGTTCTTAAATGAGTGTTAGATCCACCTCATTCATAATTTCCAATTGATCTAACCTTTCATGTAAGGCTTGGATATCCATTTGGTTGTTTTCTGAAAAAAAAATATGGATTTATGTATAGATATTGTTTCCAATTCTTCCATACATTCCATACTTTTATATATATCCATTGTTGATTTTTTTGTTTTTAGATTTGTAATAAACTTCTAAAAAATTTAAAGTAAGATTTAGTTATGTAATTAGAAATATTCACATTAATTGGATAATATATCTTCACAGTATCCATATTATTTCTTTTATTCTTCTTTACTTTAAAGATAAGGAAGCATTAACCGGATTTTGAGAATTTTTACCCTAACTCTTTCACTTTCACTACTTTCTAATAAATTATCTCAGGAGTTTTTCAAATCTTAAATGAAATAGAATAATGAGTGGTTTATCATAAAATTTATTAGAAAATGATATTTCTAAGATCTTACCTATCATAGAATCACCTTTTCTTTTATTGTTCTTAGTTAGATCAATATCATGAAGATTATATTCCATCACCGGCTTACCACATGCCCGATGAAACATAATAATTTATTTATATCACCCATAATAGTTAGTTCATATTAAAAATAGTGGTTCCATATTTAATACCTTGTGTGTAAAACCAAAATTAGATATGGATATTAAACTACCAATCCAAAATTTTGGGATATGATACCAGTTTTTGGGACCATGTTGACCTAAAGAAACCTGTGAGAGTGGGGTGAATTATGGTGTATAATGATAAAAATTATTTCATTTTTCATTGGTCATCTTTACCATATAGATGTGGTTCCTGTGTTAGTAAGAACATGTTTGATATATCATTATTACTCTCTTATAACACAGGACATGCCAAACAATAAATGAAGATATATAAAGTAAAGAGCATGGGATATAATGATTTTAATTGGTTCACTACTCGAGGTTATTTTAAAAAACATACACTGGTGGTGTGTCAATGTACTAGAAGATAAAAATATGCACTATATGTGTTACAATTTTTTCTAAAAAACTCATTGTTAATCTAGTATAACTCCTTCTTCCCATATATTTTCACAATTCTATAATATAATTATTGGATCGTTTATAGAATTCTTCATCTTTTTCAATTGTTTAGGGACATTCTAGTCTATATATGTTTATCATGACACTCCAATTGCATCATAGCTCATAATTTGATGGTCCCTTGTTCTTCACTTCACCATGATTACCTTCTTAAATACCTAATGATTCTAAATTCTCAATGTAAATGTTGATTCTATTTTTTCAAAAACAATATAGTAGTATCCACTCCTTCTTCTAGATGAAGATAATTATAGGACTGGAATTATCTTTTTTTCCTTATTTCTTCATCAAACAGATGTTTGTAGGGAAATAAATATTCTACTCTCAATAATCCTCTTCTTTATTTAAACTAGATATAATATTTGAATTATTCTAGTTATCTCTTCTTCTATTTTTTCTAGATTTGTCGATATTTCTCAATCTTTTGTTTTTCTAGAACTAAAATAAGTAGTTATGTAGGATTCATGAATCCAATCCCTTAAATCAAATGTTTTGGATCTAATATAATTCCTCTATTATTATAATATTATTCTAGATTGCCTACATAATTTAGTGTGGCCAAAAAAGTGCATGTAAAAAAAGTAATCACCTGAAATTTTGTAAATATGTGCATCATTGTAAATTCAAATTGAAACTGTCAAATGTTAAGAAAACTAACCCTTAATAGCATGATTTGTTCCTCTATGTCATGGTATTCTCGATGCTAACCATTTAATTATGTGGTCATCTTTACAATGGTGAAAATATAAAACAAATATTAAATTATAAAATCTACCCTATAACACCATTTAAATTATCTTATATATCATAAAATGATATTTATAATCTCATATAATCCTTCTAACCAAACATGGTGTGTTCTAATGCTTTTCATTACAAATATCTTCTTACTCTAGGTTTTGACACAATTATCCTCCACATCATAGTGATCCCTAAACATCTAGAACCATTTAATCTCTTCTAAACCTCCATAAATGTGAAACCTATACCTAAAAACCTAGGTAATGTCGATCATATTTTATGATATAACTAATTATAGAATGAACCATTCTCTAGAACAAATTCAGCTTCAATTCTAAAAAAACACTACAATTTTTTCAACCACCTTTTTGGATTTAATAATTTGGTTGTGGAATGTAACACTAAACACAAAATTTCAAAAAATTAAGAACCTTACATTTTCTTCCTAAAAACTTCTTACACTTCAATGTGTTCTTCAAATCTTATCCATGTTTTAACTCTTGTGCTTCATGGCATGGCCATAATTTCCAAGATATGAGCTTCCAAAAATAATGGTAAAATGAAATATCTTATATAAACCTCATAAAAAATTTACATATCAACCATCTACTTATGTATCACTCAATGAAACATGTAAATTTGGATTTCTATTAATGGTTATGTTCTCATAACCACCTATCTTAGAGATTACCAAGAGAGAACACCGTGAGAAGGTATCTCATTGTCTTATGAGCCTCTACCCCTGATATCCCATATCATCTATGACCCATTAGACAATATCATCCATCCATAGAACTATATTCAATAATAATGTCACAGAACCCCCAAGTTCTCATCATAGTGGGTAACTACTATAACCTTTTAGTGTCATATATATTCTTATGAAATTATCACAAATAGTCATGCAAAGGAATAATCGTGATGCGATAAGAAAACTTTATTAATAATAAAACACATAATCAAGCACTAAGGAAGTAGGTTCTAGGGAATCAAATCCAATAGACTACCACTTTCACTAGAGAAAACTATCAACAACATTCAGTCCACTAGTTCTCACATGACTCTCATTTATCTACTGATATAAATACTTGGTGAAGGTATCTATAATATTTTCATCTCTAGATAATATTATCACCACAAATTCAACTCCTTGATAAAAATCCCTCAATATATGAAAATTATAAAGTATGGTATTTTCTCTTTAGTGTGTCCTTGGATTTTTGGAAGAAGTCACCACTCTATTGTTATCAAAATAAACTTTTATAGGGTCTTTACTACTAGGCACCACATCAAGATCTTGGGAAAAATTTCAAATCCAAACTACTTCCTTAGATTCATTGGAATATTCAATACACTTAGAATCTACTATTTAATCAGTGAGAACTGACTTCATTTAAATCTTCCAGCTCATAACTCCTCCATTGAGAGAAAATATATATCCTGATGGAGACATTTGATCATTCTAATCTATCTAAAAGCTATCATATATATAACCCTTGGTGACTAGCTCTTTATCTCCTCTATATACCAAGATCATATCATTATTTTGCCTCTTATACTTATGTATATCATTAAAAACATTCCGATGTTGTTCACATAGATCTACTTGATATATTCCTACCATGCTCAAATCATAGGAAACATCAAGCCTTAAATATAACATGACACAAATTATAGATACCATCATTTAAGTGTATGCGATATTATACATTATCTCTCTTTCCTATTGGGTATGAGAACACATTTTATTGGAAATATCTATACCATAAGACACCATATCTATTCCCCTCTTGGATTTTTCCATACTGAACCTCTTTAGTATCTAGTCAATATATATACCTTAACTTAGTCTAAGAAACCTCATGGATCTATCATGTATGGTCTTAATTCCAAGAATATATACTGCTTCACCTAAGTCCTTCATAGAGAAACACTTTCTTAACCATGAATTAAACCCTCGTAAGGGTGTTATATCATTTCCAATTAGTAATATGTCATCTACATACACTACTATGAAAACAAATATACTCTTACCAAAATGATTGTAAATACATGGCTCACATTCATTCTTAATGAAACCAAATTATTTTATGTCTTCATTGATTCGAATATTCCATGACATTGGTTATTTATTTAACCCATAAATTTATATATACAACTTTCAAACCTTTTTTAATTTTCCTAGAGTCACAAACCCTTCTTGTTATGTCATATTCACATCCTCTTGAAGTTTCCAGTTAAAGAAAGAAGTTTTGACATCCATTTTACAAATATCATAATCCTGGTAAACTATTATAGAAAGAAAATTTTTTGATGTATTTAAACATTTAAAATAGGGGAAATGATTCATTATAGTTAATTCATTAATGTTGTATAATCCCTTTATCTACTATTCATTCTTTGTAGGTATTTACTTTAGCATCCATGTCCATCTTTCTCTTTAATGTACATTTACACCGAATAGGTTTTACATCAACTCATGGATCGATCAGAACCCAAACATAGTTTTGATACATAGAATTCATCATATAATTCATGTATTGCTACCACATTGTATCTTATCATCTCCTTACTGCCTCTTTATAGGAGATAAGGTCATTATTTTCATCCAATATTAAGTCACCATCATCATTGTTCATAAAACCATATCTCTCTTGTTCACATACCTATTTAATGATCCAATGTAACACAAGTGTTTTAGGAAAAAATTATTCCATGGGGAATAGTGGATTTTTTTCATGTACCAAATCTTATTTATCTTTATCATCAAATTCATTAAAGTAAATCTTTCTCCCACTATCCTCCCTTTGGATGTGAAACCTCTTAAGAAAGGCAACCTATATTGTGATAATTACTTTCTTTTCTAAAGTTTTGTATAGGTAGTATCCCTTTGTTTCCTTATGATACCCTATAAAGGTACACATCATGCCTCATGGTACTATTTTTTTGCTTGATCTAGCCATATCAAATGCCTCATAACCCCACGAATGAACATGTGACAAAATAGGTTTATTTTGACTACATAACTTAAAGGGGATACCATTTGACATTTTAATTGGTACTTAATTTAAAAAGTATAATTTCATTTATAATGAAAATCCCAAAAAGGATAATAGAAGGATTGTTTGACACATCATTGACCATAACATTTATAGCAAGGTATGTTTCCTCCTTTAACCAACACCATTCCACTACGGTGTATAACTATAACTGATTTGAGATAAAATCTCATACCCCTATAGAAATTTGATAAAGTCTTGGTTAAGATATTCACCACCTCAATCTGATCTAGTTTTCTTTATCTTCTTACCAAGATGATTCTCAACCTATTATTGAAATCCATGAATTTATCAAAGGATTAAAACTTATACCTCATTAAGTAGATATAACCATACATTTTTAAAAGTATTAATGTATTATAATATACCTCTAGCCTCCACTTGAAAAGGATTATACACATTAGTGTATAGAAAATATAGAACCTCTATATCCCTTTCACATTGACTACTAAATGGTGGATTAGTTATCTTACCCTGTACATAACCATGACATCTTTCAAGTAGAATAAGATCAAAGAGTTTAAGTGACCATCTTATTATAGATTTGTCAAATGATTCTCATTTACATGACCAAGATAGTGATGCCACATCTCTGTGTTATATGAGTCACACATATTTGTTTCGTTATCAATTTCAAATATTTGTTTTTAATAATTAAATACATAAAGACCATTATTCAATTGTTTCATACCAAAACATATGGTATCTTTATAAAAGTAGCAACACTTATTTCCAAAGATGAAAATAAATACATCCCTATATAAAGAATAAATTTAAATGATGTTCATGGTAACAATAGGAAAAAAATTATAATTATTTAAAACCAAAATAAATTATATTGGTAATGTGAGATGATAGTCTCAAATGGCTAGAACATCCAACCTCTGTGAATTGGAAGCCTATAGATCCACCTCATCTCAAGAAACCTTCCAAAATAAACTTTATTTATGTATTTTATGAAAATTTTGAGCACCATAGGTAGTATATAATGCCCAACTTATAGATATGGAAATATTATACTCAATAATGAATGAACTTAGAGCTTCCCCTTACTTATTTGGCTAGTTGAAAATCATATTCTAGTGGCCCTACTTTCCACATGCATAACATACCCCATGTTTTTAATTTCCTTACCTTTGGATCTTCTTCTTCTTCTTTAAAGGATGGTTCTTTGGATCCTTATATATAGAAAGATCCTTTGACCCATTTTAATTGTTCCTCCACTTATTAATTAATATATGTACATTGGAAACCCATTACATTGTCCATATTTTCTAAATAGAGGGATACCTTTCCTTTTTAGCCTATTTGGCAATGAAATCAGGAAGTGGGGTTTCTATCACATATAGTTTCTATTCATGGAATAGTATAATGTTCAAGAAATTATACTATTCCTATAAATTTACATCTATGAAAAGGTTATCCTTATCTAGTATGTATCACAATGATATTTTCAAAGTCATTTTATTTTCAAGTTCTAAAAATTAAAAATATATATTTAGTAGTTGTTTTGATTAAAAAAATAGATTAATAAATTTAAATTAAATTCTATTAATCTCCCACTTTTTTTGAAACCCAATAACCCTTACTATCAGTTTTGAAATATATTTTTTCTTAATATTATAGTGGAAAGGATGCATATTCCCCTTCTCATAACCCATACTTGGGCCTTCCAAGTTAATTTAATGGTTTTAGGTTGCCGTAACTTTCCAACTACAATAACTCGTAGTCCCTTGATCCATTGAGTGAACTCCACAATCCTGAGATCCTATTTATAAGATTTTTTCAAAACTTTCCTCTTAGTTACACCATGTTCTACTTAGGTAGTCAAACCTGGATGCTAACCAAGTTAAGTCAACCTAAAAATTTAACCTAAAAGTTCAATTATAATTGAAATAATCTCAACTTGGGTTGGTCAAGAATTTTGAACTCTAAGTTAAATTATAATATAAGTAGTGGAAGGCTATAGAGACTTAATATTTTAGTTGAGGGATTTTTATCTTTATTCATACATCATGTTTTATCTTTTCACAAGCCCTGTAAATATTCAGTGTATTTTACTTAAGTGATTAAAAATGTATGATAAAACATTTAAAAATTATCCGGTTATATTTTATTCTATATTCTATGCATATTGTTTCATATTTAGATAATTGTGAAACATCCAAAAACATAAATAATTAACCATGAAAATGACATAAATAAAATAAGTTGGATGATCATGAGATTCTCTCACAGTTAGTTTATCTAGAATATGATAAATTAACCCTCAAACCTATGGGGAAAATACCATGAACTACTACTTGGTTAGTGTCACAATAATCCACCTCATCTCTTATGTATCGCCTTGATTGGTTTTGCCTCATCTCAGTGACTCAGACCACCTCCTCTCCTCTAGAATCTTTATCCTTAAATAAACTTTTACTCAGATATAGGTGATGGGATCTAATGTATTGGATAAAGAGATTTACATGACATAAACAATGGTAATATAGGTCCTTAAATATTAAGTAGGTAGGGATGACACACAGGCCATCAATTTTAATTTAATAATAGTAAATTAAAATAAACCAATCACATACAGGTGTTGGTCTAATATCATGATCTTCCACACATCATGCAATACAAATACATTTGTAATCCAATTATCAATTACTTAAATTCATTATTTAATTAAGATAATAAAACATTAATCACTCCAATTAATTTAGTTTATCTTAATTCCATAAAATCATTTTTATCTTACCATCATCGATAGTTTTAAAAAAAATTAATTTAAAAATAATGAAGTACACAAGTGTACTTGGAAGAAACTTCATGTGTTCTTTGAAAATTTTAATATGGAAATAAATTTAATATATAATTTTCAATCTAATGATGTGGTGTCTACTGTCAAATGAACAACACACAGAACACATGTGAATAGGTTTAATTATATATATTTAATTCTTCTCTCCATGAAAAATTGAGAACATTTTTTATAGTAGAGTACACATTATGTAAATTATTACACAACGTGTACTATCTTCTGCATGTGTCCATAGAATATGCCTTAAGACTAGGTGTGTTTCTCACCATAGACAATATTGAGTTTCACAATATGTAGTCTAGAATATATGAAATTTTTCCTCAAATATTCACACCATGTTATTCCTTGTGTCATGTATCTGATACATAATATTCTTAAGACACCCTATGTTCTTAGCCATGAGAAAATAAAGACTATACCTCATGTACAATGGATACACAGTGTATAGTTATTCATTCCACATGCCAGTATATCTGGATATACACGCCAATATGATTTATTCACATCTTAGATATGATTTTATCAAATCTGAATTGACAAAGAGATACATATGTGAAAATACTAGTACACAATGTGCATTTTATAAGTACATGTAGTGTACTCTGGTTTTGTCCTGATAGAGTCTTTGTACCTTCCAGTTGTTAATTTTTTAATTCTTCTTCATTTTTATACTTTAATAGATTGCTTGTTAAGTTATAAAAAATAAATAAAGGAAGATAAAATGGTGTTAAGATATTTAAATGAATCAATATTTGTAAAATAAAAAAAATACATGTAATTAATCAATGAATAATAAATAATTTAAAATTAAACATGAGACCCCTATGATACCATTTGTAAGTTTTGGGTATAGTAGAAGCATCCTTTGATGGTATGACTAACTCAAATTTTAGTCTTAATTTATGTGTAATTATTTCCTCACATGATTAAAACATCATATCCAATGAAAAACATAGATTTATTTAATAGATTAAAATTCTAGAACCAGAGTAGGAATGATCTTCACATGTAATTAATAATTAATTTATGATTAGATATAGAATTACTTGATCTTTTAATTATACTTTCATAGCTAATATTGTTGACTGGATCTCATTATTCAATCATTTCTCTACATTATTCATGTGTGGAATCCATATAATGGTGATCCACATGTGCACCAAGATCTTTAAACATCATCGTAGAATAAATAGGTTCTAGAACAAATGATCCTAATTTCTTGCATTTTCTGTGGTTGATCGCAGATGAATTCATCTTGAAGAAGAAGGAAATCTTAATTTTCTCTCAAAGGATTTAAAGAGGGGGAAGATAGAGAGAATTCAATATCTCTATATATCTCCCTAGGGATAGATATAGTCTCTATCTATCCATTTTTTCACACCAAAATTGATTGGGGAGTGTTTTATAATTAGATATTTATGATGGAAGGTTTTGGGTTGGAAAATCACACACAAGCCCCTTACCAACTTTAATTTTACAATTTGTCCCCATGTCCAATAAAAATATTATTATTATTATTAATCACTTGACATATGAAACACATTAAGAATATAAATAAACATAATTTATACCATTTATAATTAGACCATTAAGCTCAATTCACATTCCTTCATTAACATTTTACCATTCCTTGAATAATTAATATTTAATAAATAAATTATATTATATTATTATATGATAAATATAAAAAATATTATATTCTCCAAACAAGAAAATAAATATTTTTTTATTTAACTCATTTATCATTCTGAATAATTAGTAACTAAATTATGTTAATCAACCAAACCTGAGTAAATATTATTTATTCTATCTTGTTAAATTCAATAATTGAATTTAACTGATATTGAGGATACACTTAGTGTGTGAACCTATAGGCCACTTTCTAAATGGAATTAGGCATAAACTCTTAAATTCATAGGTTAGGGTATAGAAACATACCAAGTAATCCATAAAGAATTAATTTAATGTCATAATGACATCTAAACTTCCATGAACACTCACCATGTAATATAATCTCTTTATCACAATATCTCAAATTAAGTAGGTTGCATGCTGGTGTCATCAACATATATACTTGAAGTATCTTTCTTTGAATTTTCAAAAGTGAACTCACCTGCTGGACAACATGTCCATGGATTTATTTAAGAAGCTTCATTCCCATCAAAGGGCCTAAGATATTAACTTTAACCAAGGGATAAAATAGATAAATCCTTTCTCTAATGATCCATTAATGAAATATCACTTATGACGTACCCAACGTATCCTACCTTTCTATAAACATAGGTCATCATATTTTTCATCAATACATCAAATTATACTATTCATTATATCCATTAATGATAATTTTAATGTTTATGTATCAATACACACATTTTCATATCGGAATACCCAGTGACACATGGAAATGTGGATTTCCTATTAATGGGTATATCCTCATAACCTCCTATCTCAGAGAAACCAAGAGTAAACACCATGATGAGGTTTCTCAATGTCTTATGATCCTACAACCACAGATATCTCATATCATCCATGTCCCTTAAGAAAATATAATCTGTCCATAGAGCTACATTAAAGAATATTGTCATGGAACCACTAGGTTCTCATCATATTGTGTAATTGATATAAAATTTCAGTGTGACATATATTCTTAGGACATTATCACATAAAAGGGTCATGAAACGTAATAATAATTATTCAAATAGAAAATTTATTAATAATAAAACACATAATCAAGTAAGATTTTTGAACTTTATATTCTTCGTTATATTATTTTTTTGGGTAACATCTAATCAGTGGAGTGTCCATAGCTTATTTTTTCCTTTGTGTATAGTATACAGAGGAGTGTTCCTAGTGGTTTTGTGGTGTTTCTCTACCCAACATTATCAACCACTTCCAAGAAAGGTCTCAAAATATAACCTATCATTAGTGACACATCTTTATATATTGTTATAGGTTATAGAGATCATTAAGGAATCAACATCATAGATGATCCAAATAAAACTCAGAGGGTTGTATGAAGAGGTGGAGGAATGGTTCCAGTAATGTAAATATGGGTCATGAGAATTAATTGGTGTTTAAATAGGTTTCATTTCCATCAAAATTTCTCTAAAACATATTTTTTGATTAGTAAGGGATCTTATTTAGGTGAAATAGGGAATAATATTGGGGTCTTGGGTGAGATTTGGATACACTTAAGGGGTGAATAAGTGGATAAATGTAACTATTGTTTTTATAAAAAGATTTTATATAATATTTTTTATCAATTGAAGAAATAAAATATTGTTTTTTATTATTTATTAACCTATAGGATAATAATAAAATTTCTAATCAACCAAAACATTGATATTTTCATGTCTACTATTCAATGTGAGTAACATATCTTTGGTGTGTTATGGTTGTTATCACACATCACAAGGTTATACTCTTTTTTCTTATATAAAATAACAGGTAAAGAGGATAAATTTAACCCTTTACATAATCTATATTCTGATAGAACAAGTTGTCTTTCACTAATTTAATTATGGAATATTAATTTAGATCATGAGATAATTTATCAATACATAATATAGTTTTTAAGAAATATATCAAATTATTATTATTGTACTTATCCTTAAGTAAATGTACTCATCATAGACTTCTTATCCTTACTCTTTCTCCCCCATTCAGGATTATACTAATATCTCATAGAAACATTCTCTTCTCTTTCATCATCACTTGGTTGTTTCTCCCTTGTCTGGGTGATAAAAAATTTGACACACACACACAAAAGATCAATAATAATTAATTACTTCTCCTCTTACCATTTCTCTTATTTTCAACATCACATAACTACCAAAGTTAATCCCCGTTAATTCAAAATAAAAAACAACCTCATGAATGGGAGTAAATAACTTTTATTTTTACCATCATAATCCCTGGTATTTAAGTATAGTTAAAACCTAATTAAAACATTCTTAATTCATATCCCAAATCAATGATACTAGTTGATGAATAATAAAATTAATTTTAACCTATAAGAAATCTAATTTTTCTACACTTTTTTACTGAATAAAACTCATCATCCACTCTTATAAAAAATTGTGTGAACCCTTATGATTCTTTTATTGGATTTGGTGGACTAGAACCAACTACTTTGTACTTTATTCATTAAATAAACCCCTTATCACATCTTGATTGTTCTTATATGTGAAAATTCATGTGACAATGTCCCAAGGATAGTTGTTGCATTAAAGGGTCATAGCAGATCCCTGCTATGATGAGAACCAGGAAGTGTCATAACACTGTTCTTGAATATATATTCTATGCCAGGATGATATTATTTGAGGGACACAAATAATACAGGACATTAGGGGTGAGGACTCATAAAACTTTGAGGCACATTTTCATGGTGTGTTCCCTTGGTAATATCTAGGAGGATATTATGAGAATGAGACCCGTCAGTAGGAAATCCACATTTCATAGTGTCATTGGATGTTCCTATCTGCGGATGTGTGTATTGGTCCTTAGACTTTAAGAATATTATTAATGGGTATTATAACTCGTGTACTTAGATTTATTGACGAAAATTGTGATGAAACACTGTTCGTAGTGAGGTAGGACACGTTGGGTGCATCATGAGTAATACTGCATTAATATATAATGCGAGAAAGGATTTGTCCCTTCTGTTCCATAACGGAAGTAGATATCTCAGGCCCTTTGATGGAATTGATATAGCCTAAGTAAATCTATGTCCATGTTAAGGAATGGGAAAGTTCAATTCTAGGAATTCAAAGAAATAATAATTGATCACATGGGTTGATAGCACTAGCATGCAACCCGCTTGATTAGAGATATCGAGACAAAGGGATTATATTACACGGTAAATGTTCGTAGGAGGTGACATATCATTGCGGCATTAACTTCTTTCTATATGGGTTAATTGTCATGTTGATAGACGCTAACCTTGGACTTTAGGCAGGATCCACCTAATGCCACTAAGAAAGAGGCCTAGAGGGTCACACACTAAGTGTGTTCATGTATCTCAGTTAAATATTAATTTAACAAGTTGAATAAATATTATTCCCAACTGTGGTTTAATAATTATTCAAGGGTGCCTAATCGCATTTATTTCGACACTAGTTATTCGAGAGAATATATTTTGGGTGAAATAATATATTTATTAGCGAGTAATGCAGTTACATTTATTTTATAAATAAATAGCCATTATTCAAGGTCTAATAAATGTGGTGGAGGAAATAAAGGAAATAAAAATAAGTACACAACATGTATTAATGATTACAAACCGTGTAGTTTTTTAGTCTATATTTTGAGGAAATAATGTTTTTTTATTAAATTATATTTATTATAATCAGTGTGGGCGCTTGTCAAGGAATTAATGATTCGACATGGGAGTTTTCAATAAGAGTTAATGAAATAAATAAAACGCGTAACACGTTTATTTATTGTCATAACTCTATAACCTCAAACCCAGTTATAAATATCCTCACAACCCCAAAACCTTTCCCCAATCGTTGTACACAAAAATTCTAGAGAGTTCTCTCAAGGTCGAAAGAACTCCTTCCTCCAAGAACGCTCTCAAGACCGAGAGAGATCCACCACCACCGGATCAAGGTGATCGAAGGCTTACATCTCAAGTGAAGGTTCTTTCGTGCTAGCACCCAGATATTCCTTCAGCGACATCCAGAGATACGTGAAGCACGTGTGGATCACCGCTAGAGGAATCCTACAATTGGATTCTATGACGTAATGAGGGATCACATCAGATCATGACCGGAGACATCAACAAAGAAATAATTCCATCAAGGTAATTCTTGTCAATTAATTAAATTGATTATAACCAACATATGATGATCCTATCTCTATGGTTCTGGGACTCCCTCTTTTGTTTTTCGTTCTTCATTCTATTCAAAAGATCCAGCATTTTACATCATGACAAATCTCGGATTGATCGTTGTTAACGCTAAAATTAAAGTTGGTCACTCCCACCAACGCGCTTCCACTGCACTCGGAACCTACATCTTTCACAAATATAGATTCACCATTATGAAAAATTATATCATCCATTAAAGAATATCTGAATCGTTTATTTTACTATAATAAAACATCCTTTCAATTCCCTAGTACTGGGTAGAACACTTACACAACCTTTGATGGAGGTGTTACCAGAAATCCTTATATCATAATGTATGATATGGGTATATAATATATAATGCTTAGGGTGTATCGTTAAGTCTTATATTAATATATCATAATACTATATGTCATTTTATACATAATATTTAAGTCATAATGGATGGTTTGAAATTAATTTAGATATTCTTAAAATTTATTATCATTAATTCCATTATTAGTATATAAACATTATGAGATGACATTAAATGAGTTTTAAAAGAATCATTTAATATGTTAAAATATTTTCTAAAGAGTTTGAAAGTGTTTGTAATATATATCATTAAATTTAAAAAAAAATTAACTAAATGATAGATCCTTAAAGGATATTTCTCATTATATATATATATATATATCCTATTATAGAGTTATGGTATGTATAGGGTGAATGGATGTGTGATAATGCTTAATCGAAATCTATATTTCCTTCCCACTTCTAACTAAAGGTTTGAGCAGATCATAATTTTATAAAGACCCTTCCAAACCATTAGAAGATTTATAAAACCCATGGATATTGAAGGAACCACGTATATGGTGGAAACGTGAATAAAAGTAAACTACCTTCTAAAACCTTTCTATGGAACAAGATCAGAAGTTGAAAAACTAATATCACCCAATATCAACTTTCAGAAAAATGAATTACATTAAAACATATTAAATTACATTACATTTTCCTCAATAGATATTCTAGAATTCATACATAGGATTATGAGAAAAATAACTCATACAGAATAGTAAATGGATTCACATGTTCCAGACACAGTTCTACTCCATAGTAAAAACCCTACTAATTCTATTAGTTGTGATAGAATAATAGAATTATTACAAGATTAATATATTACTAAATAAGTGATCTGAATATTCTATTTATAGATTATTTTAGCTACTAGTACTGGTTTTATAACATCCTGATCTTCATGGATGGCCCTTTTCTCAGTCAAAGGCACCTGTATAAGAATTTCTTCAACTTATTTTCCCTTATAAATATTGAAATCCATATATTTAACTCTTATAAAACCCTATAAATAATATTACATATCCCTTGATAAAGGATGATTTAATCTTACATATTCAATAGAGTAAATATCATATAGGTCCAATCACTTCTTCTACACTTTCATCACCATGATTCAGTAACTATTGCTTCATGCCTTAAATTATGACTATCCCCAGTTTTATTGTACTACCATCATATAGTTCTAGAATATATCCTCTAGAACCACACCTTATAGAAGATATATTTACTTTTTTGAAAATATTTTTCATATATAACCCAATAATCCCCCAATTGAGAATTAATTTCTCAACTTCACTAAATTCATTTGGATCACTTGGGATATTCCATCCTTATTTACTCCCATAGTAATTGTCAATGATTCTCTATTCTTTTCTTCCCAATTTCCCAAGTCACATTGAGGCGTATATCTACCTTAAACATTCCAATATTATTATTTTTATTAACATATCAACTAAATTATAACTTTTACTTATCTTATATAACTCTATCACTTCATCTTCCAAAATATCTAAATGAAGTGATAATTCAACTGAATTTGTTTCATCCATGGGTTAAACACAATTTTCTTTACAAGATATATCAAATTGTGAATATCATAGAATAATGTTGCATTCCCTTAGTTCCTTCTAAGATCCTATAAAAAACCCTTCATCTATATCATCTCATTCCTTACTTTTTTTTCAAAACATACTCTAGGTATAGATTCTAGTTATAGTGTTGAAATCCTACTTAAATAAGTTCCTTTATAGATAAAAAAATCCATGTTACTTCTCCATGTTTCCACATCCCCTCAAAATTTTGTGTTAACATACCCTTGTAGAAGATCATACATTCTAACAAATTAGATAATACCTTTAGAACCTTTGAGATACCATAGTATCCAATTTACTTATTCCCAATAACCCATTCCTGGATTTTCCATAAAACTAATAATAAATTACACTACTTGAGTAGTGTTTCTCCATATAAAAATCATGGAATACATCAAAATTCTAACTAATGCTACATAAAGAATATTTTCAATGCACTTAGCCTCATCTTTCGGTCATGGTTATTTTATTTGGATAGTTTGAAATATATATCCAATGGGGAGAAATTTGTTAAGAACTAGACATTTCAAACCTTTACACTATATTCAGGATGCAATTATACTAAGACAATATTAATGTTCAATGATTTTAGTCCCTACAGATCCTCATACCTAAAATCTATTTGGATTCCCTAAAATACTTCATATTAAAGCTTCTGTATAACTTAGCCTTCAAATCTTCAATCATTTTCGTATTTTTTATTTCTAAGATAATATCATCCTTGTATAGGAGAAGTATGATGAAACATACATCATAAAAAAATTATAATGACTATAATGATTTATATTTCACTCAAAAACATTTGTTTTATCATTGAGGAATTAGACTTCTAGATCTGTTGCCTAAGTAATTACTTGAGCCCATATAATATTCATTTGATATTGAACACTTGACCTAGAACTTAAGTTTTTATTTTTAAAATCAATTTTAAGGAAAAGGTGGGAAACCTCACAATTCCAAACTAAAAAAACATCAGACAAGGAGAAAAGTTTCAAATGGAATCACCACATTATTCTAGAAGAAACTAAACAAATAAGTGTCTTGCATATAATGAACATGAACTAACCTCTATTTAAGATAAAATTTGATCTTGAAAACTTATCCTTACATTATATTTCTTATAAAACCTCCTCATCTAAATCTATATATTAAGAAAATACATCTTTACATATTCCTTTATAATATGTAGACCTTCTTCTGTAACCATTCCAGACACCATATAAATAATTATGTTCTTAAAAACTAGAGAAAATATTTATGATAATTAAACTTATTTCTTTTGTTGAAATCCTTTATCAAATATCCTTTTCTATAACCACTTACTATCATCTTCTTCTACCCTTAACTGAAATACTCGTGTATTCCACAATGACTTTTCCCATGTAGAATATCTAAAATCTCCCATATTCCAAAATCATGAAAGGAGTCCATCACCTCCTTCATTGCTAACCCCCACTATTTTTCATCACTAATTCCTTACATATATTTTATTATTTTTATTTCTCCACCATCCATAAGATGTAAATAATGAAAATCTCATAAAAACATTTGTACATGTCTTCCAACCCTGGTAGACTGCTTTAACTTCTGAGGTTGTCCTCCTTCTAAAATATCGTTTCACAGAACTCTTACCTAAGATTACATATTTCCTAATATTTTCAATGCTTATATCCTTATATGGACCTCTATAATCTAAAATCAATCTAAAACTATACCCTCTGGATAGTTAGTTTTTTTAGAACTTGAGTGATTCCTATGAGAAATGAATCTTTTGGACTTCCATTCAAATCAACATTAGCATATTTCACTGTTTATTTATTCTCAAATGCATATTATTCAAAGTTTTGATCCATATATATTATCCTTTTATTGATTTGAACATTTCATATTTTTATATCCTTATAGAGAACATTATCTCATAGTAAAAATCCAAAGTCATTATTTCCATAACCAGTAAAGAAACACACTTGAGACTTTTCTTTTAATTTTCCCCTTTCCCTAGAATTAACATAGACATAGGAAATGATTATAAAGACTTAAAAGTGGGATAAATAAACCTTTATTCTTATATAAAACTCTTTTAGAAACTCATTACCTAGTGGCATGGAAGGACTTCTATTCAGAGGTATTCCATAAAATATAAAAATTCTACACAAAACTTCTTGGGAAACCTCAAATGTATTATCATGTTTTTATCTCTCTTATATAATTTTTGATTCATCCACTCTAACACATTATCCTATTCAAGTGTTTATAGAACCATATTCTAAAAACATGTTCCTTTATTATATAAAACCACTAAAACTCTTTGCTTTTGTATTCCCCACCATTATCCAAAATCAAAAACTTATTTTCTAAACCAACCACTTTTTCCACAATGGATCTACATCGAATGAAAGTTTAGAAATAATAAAAATTATGTTGGAGAAAAAATACCCACACCTTCTATGTCACATCATTTATAAAGGTTTGAAAATACAATGACCTTCTATAAGAAGAAATTGGTGTTTTGCCACATTCATACATATATACCAAATTCAAATTCCTATTCTAAGGTGTTTTACCTTTCATATGTAAGTAAACATTATTTTTCTTCTAAAGGATAAAATCTTTACATTTTTCATAATCCACATGATATATTTTCAATATTCACTTTAAAGCTAATACTTTCATCCCCTTTTAAACCATGTTACTTAAATGATCATTACATAACTACAAGGATCCAGAAATTTTTGTTCTAGTATGTGTTACAACTTTTGATCTCTTGGTAAGGAATGATGTTCCATATTTTACACATTTGGACAAAAATTTGGTACTACAAGTTTTCTTACAATATTCTTCTACAAAAAAAATTATAGAAGCCCACATTATCTAGTTGACTAATTAAAATCAAATTATTCATTAATCCAAGAATGAGTCTCACCCCTTGCAACTCCAGTAAGTATTTTCTCCTTGTTCAAACATTCATGTAACCATTTCCAACTATCTTAAGGGTTTTATTATTCATAATATATACCTTTCCTAAACTTCTAGATAAATAATTATGAATTATCCCCCTCTCATATGTTGTGTGGAATAAATCTTCAGAATTAATGATCCATGACTATAATGGACTGACGACACTTGACAACACAGTCTTTTATCCTTAAATACGATATTTTTAAAAGAAATTATAAAATGAAAACTTATTTAATTTACTATTTAATATCTATAATCATTTTTGAAATGAACTATTTTCCATTAATGTTAGCATACATCTTCAAGTCCTTACGGTTTTTCTTATATCTTTTATCTCTTCTACTTACCCTTTAATTAACATGTTTTCCCTTTAAGTAGAACGTATACTTCCTTGCACACTAAAAAATGTTCAAGTAGCACCTTGAACTTAATTTTTTAGAATATCCTAATTCAACACCAGATATTATATTTCCATAAACATCAATTCATTCTTATTTTGGGAATTTTTCATAGTAGTAACCATAATATCCCAAGATTCTGAAAGTAATGAAAGAAGTATCAATTACCACACTACATCATCATACTTTACTCCCACTAATTCAAGTTAACTCTAAATCATGTTGAAGTCACTATAATGATCCTATATCTACTTTACATTCAATATATTCATGTTCAATAATTATCATATCATAAATACTTTGTTCGTAGCAGTGGGACTTTATTACATGTTTGACTGTTTCATCATTAATCCTACAATTGTTTTTATCTCCCGAATGTTAAAGGTAAAGTTATTAGCTAAAATTATACAAAATAGCTTAAGAAGTTTCAATTCAAGTATTTACCATTCTAATTTCTCAATTTTTTTATATTAACCCCTTTAATAGATGATTAAGATCCTTTTGGTATAGATAATATTCATTCTACATCCTCCAAAATCTGAGGTCTGATCTATCAAACTTGTCAATATGAACATTATATTATTTAAATTACATTTCTTATAAATAATTAATCTAGCACTAAAATAAAAAATTCTAAAGGAAAAAAATTCAGAAATATTCTACTATGCTCTGATACTATTTATTATTTTGAGAACCCCCGTGTTTCGAAACATCCTTCTCAAACCTCACTTGTGGAATAAGGATGAATGTTTTGAAACTGATCGATCTTGATGTCAATTTCAAAATGAGGAAACTATGATCCAATTAATCATGCTAAATCACCTTGACCATAGTATATCTTTAAGAACACACACACACATGGAAGAATTAAAGAACTCACACTCACACAGAAAAAAAGGGATTTACATGGTTCTAACTTAGTTTTAATCCATATAAGAAATAAAATTTCTTTTATTAATCATAGAATAAGGTGAAATTGATTATAATATTACTTTATTAGTGGACATGTGATCTTACTAATCTATTTATATAAAATTATAGCTAGTTGTATCTATTCCACTTGCATGAGATCTTTGTGAATGACCCTCCGCTTATTCAAAGATACCGAAGCAAGCATTACCTCAACTTTAGATCCCAAATGAATAGAAAAAGGAATCTATTTTACTCTTATAAAACCCTATGAAGAACCTTATATAGCCCATTAAAAACATTGATTTATTCTTGTGTATTTAACATAGTTAATTCTACAGAGGTTTGATAGCTTCTTCCATACTTCCATCATCTGGAGTAAGTTTCTACTAACATCTGCTTTCAATTATAAACTTACCTAGTTCTGTTGTACTACTTTCATCTGGTTTCATAACATATCCTCCAAAATCACACCTTGTGAAAGATATTCAGACTTTTTTAAAATATATTTTTCATTGCTAACCGAAGATTTATATCAATATCAATGAGTCCTAATAATATACTTAGAGTAGTATCAAATAAAACATCATAGAATATAAATAAATTATAATAATAAATAGTTATGAAAACCTCCTATAAACACTTATTATGTAATATAATCTCTTTATCTAGAAATAATTCATAAAGTAGGACACATAATTTCTATTATCATCCTTTCATGGTTTATTTATATTTTTTTGGATATATTATATGGACTTAACTTCATATATCATGTACATGGATTTATTGAATTAACTACCATCCTTTTTTAAATGATCAAATATATCTTATTCCTCTACTAAAAAGTAAAAAATATTGTCCTAATTATTTAATCAATGTTATAGCACAAATGACACACCTAATTCCATTTACCTCTCTAAAAAATCAAACTATAATGGTTTTCATTGTGTATCAATGTATATGATTTAATGATATACAATAATAATAATTTAAATCTAAGAGACTAATACATGTTTTCATAGATACAAACATCTAGTAACACTGAAACATGTGGTGTTTCTATTAGCGGGCTAGTCCCCATGATCACTATTACTTGAGATCATAAAGTGAAAAGTTATAAGAAGAAATTCCAATTCTTATAAGAACCCAACATCAGATATCCAAACATAATATATGTCACATAAATATGATGTATCTAGAACATAGGACAGATGTTCAAGCTTATTATCATTATATCTTAAGTTTCTCATTGTAGTTAGTAATTACCATAATTTTTTGATACAACATATAACCTAAGGACATTATCATATATATAGTATAAGTAGAAGTTTTTTTTACTACCATGTTAAGCATGTATTATGTATATATCACACATTATGCATGATATGGAAATCAAAAAGTATGAGTTTGATTTGGGTATTTGGAATCCACTCTTGCAACTCTCTCACTTGAACTAGAGATGACTTCTAACTATTCAAAACTTGTTATCTCTCACATGAAGAATCATGTTTTTTTTAGAATTTATTCATTGATACAGCCACATTTTATTCCATAGTAAGCCTAACAACTGTTTCTTCACCTCTTTGTGTAAAATCTCTTAAGATAGGATATTCCCAAAGATTATACTTTTTATCCCATATCATAACCATGACTTATTTTCTAGTACAACTATTAGAATAATATGACAATATATATTGTGATAATACTATACTCTCTTGGTAAAATAACAAAATTTAAGAAAATATTTCATATTTATATTACTTCTTTCGTGTAACCATTCTGTATGATCCATGTTTATTTTTTTATATTTTTGAGAAATTACTCTATAAAAATATTATATAAATATTTTATATGTTGATTATGATTCTGGGTATTGTTTGTATATTATGTATTTTTTTCCATTTTTATATATTCTATTTTTTCCATTTTTAAATTTAATTTTTAATTTT
Organism: Viscum album; assembly: GCA_963277665.1. Lineage (NCBI taxonomy): Eukaryota > Viridiplantae > Streptophyta > Magnoliopsida > Santalales > Viscaceae > Viscum > Viscum album. The sequence goes on from OY728150.1 coordinate 41,277,011, forward strand.
TATAAATTTTACATATATTTTAAAAAGTTAAAAATTTTAATTTATATATTTAAATGTTTAAATTTAGGTAAAAAAAATATTTTTATTTACAGAAATAAATGTCACGTGTGTGTTTTTTATGCAAACTTTATATAATATTTTTGTTGGATTTTTTATAAATTTTAAGCAAGAAACATTAGCTGTGTGAATATAGCGATAAAATAAAAAATTTAGACATATCATTAAATATACTATAAAACACTACTAAAAAATAATTATATTTTCTTTGTGTAATTGGGAGACAAACATTTATAGGCCACTATAGCTACAATTCACGATCACTATTCTCTTTCTAGAAATCATGAAAAAAATCATTTGAGCTCCCCTTTTCATCCCTCGTTCACTTGATCCTTCCCTATTCCCCACTCTAAATCATTATTTCTAACATAACCCTGGAACCCCCATCGATCTTTCCCTGTGCGATCTCATCTCAATTGATTCACCTCGACACCCTGTCAGTCAATCCACTCACTATTGTAGTGGCTCCCCTCCCCATCCTTGCCTCATCTCCTCTAACCCCATTCCTTCTTTATCTCCCCTCTACTTCAACATCCATTTTGTTTCACTAATGGTTGGTGGATCCCCTCCCTACCTTGTCTCACCTTCCTATGTCGTCACAACCCCCCCCCCCCCCCCCCCCCCACATCCACCCACATCTTTGTTATAGTACGATTTTTTCTCAAGGATCGCATTAGATGTTTTCAACAAATTAAAGGTATAAAATCTTCCCCTAAATATTTGTTTTGATAAAAATATATTAATTATTCATTAATTTATGGAAAATGGTTACATATATAATTAGGGATTTAGGGTTTTTAAATTCCTCTCCCTAGATTTTCCCTAATGTTTTTGTATAATATTTATATTTCATATATTCAAATTTTAATTTCCCTGAATAATTAGATGTCAATTAATATTATAAATGAGTGTGAATCATTCATTCATATTATACTTTACTAATATTAGTCATATATTATTTCTTTTCTGCACCACATGTTTAATATTAAATGAAATATAATTATATTTCATGTTTTTATCTTTGTTTAATCTTGTAAATTTTTTTAGGGTTCAATTGATTAATTTTGTACTTATTATGATTTGGGAAAATATTTTTGGTATTTTTTATGTCATATTTCACTATTATATTGAATGAACATTGGGTGTATATATATTAGTAAAATATATGTAAATTAAAAAAAATAGTTTCAAAATATATTAGTGAGATTTATATTATTCAAATATATATTAGTAAAATATTTATAATTAAAAAAATAGTTTAATCATTGAAAATATGTACTTTTTACAAGGTGTTTTGAGCAAAATGAAAATATTTTTTATTTATATTTATGAATATTTTTTTTTAATTTTTTAAAATATATATATATATATTTGAAAACTATTTTAATTAAATATAAATGATTTAATTATATATTAGTAAAATGTATATTATTAAAAAATTAGTTTATTACTTAATTGATAAATATAATATAATTTATTTTATAATAATAACATGCAGTTGTTTTATAATGAATTATTTTCATGATCAATGAAATATTTCATGTAATTTTTTTAGTTACATGTAAGAACTCTTAAAATTTGTAAAAATATTTATGAATTATTTTTAAAAAAAATGATTGATTTGACATTATTTTATTTTTATAACTATATATATGTCATAAAAAAGATCAATGTACTTCCTGTGGCATTACTGGTACATATGTTTTCATGTTTTATGTTAATTTACTATAATTGTCTATAATTATGTGCTACAAGTTTCATTTTATAAATTAAAATTTTTTTATTGTTTACTGCATAATGGATTTATGTTTAAAAAGATCTGGTGAAACTTCTAGTAGATGTAGGGGTCCTAGTAGTGGCCTTTGAGCTTGGAACTCTGATACCTGAATAGATGTGTTATTTGATGACGATTTTCATCCACTCAGATAGGGTGAGGGTTCACTAATTCTCCAGCTAGTAAATATGATATGAGAACCCCATAGATTCCTTTAAATGAATCATGAGAGGAATTCATTCCCCTGGGATATGATTGATAGATTATAGGAGTCTTGGTAAATTTTTTGTTATTTGATAAAAATTTTAAGATGAATTTTAGCCAATGTACATTCCAAAATGATAAAAGTTTTAGAAATGTTATAAGGTAAGGGTGAAGAGAGGTCATGGGGAACCATTTGCGAATGTTTCAGACATCGTACAATGAGATTTTATAGGCATTCTTCCTACCCAATGGTAGGATATGGTTGTGGTTTGTTTTAGTGAGGTAGTGGTGATAAAATTTATTGATTTAAATATATAAACAAGTGTAATGTTTCATATTTATAATAACTAAATATGTTTCATATAGACTGATTCTAGCCATCATTCATGCAATTGGTCATTACATGTCACACCTTCAAGACTTGGCACCTAGCACGTGTCGTGGATTTGACATAATATAAGTTTATAATTCATTTATCATTCATATATTTAAAAAATTTATAGTATAATATGAATATAAATATGTAAGTTGTGATAATATTTTATGTAGTTATGCCAATAATGTGACCTCACCAATCAGATGTCAATATGGATGAGGACTCATTGGGCAGTTAATCCCTGTGTTTCTAGGGTTATAATAAGAAAACTATTTTGTAAAAAGTGTATTTCTATTTTATAGAAATTATTCACATTTGTTCATTAATAAATTATGTATGTTCAAGAGGATCAATTTGATGTTGATCTAGCACAACTACCATATGATTAGTGACATATTACTATGCACAGAGATGAGATATCCCAGCATATTGTGGAGCATGATGGTCATAGTTACTCGTGGACAAATGGAATAGATGTATCATGATGTTCCTTTGTTAAAGAATAGGTGATGGGTGCATGTTGAGATTCATAGATGCAAACATAATTTGGGTAAAATGTTATAATATCAGATATGGATCAAAGTATGGATGCTTGGTTTTAGTAGCTATATACAGATTATGAGGAGATATTATCATAGATGTTGGCATGTGTAGTTGAGGTGACAATGCAACATCTTGTTGATGGTGAAAAGATGTCGACACTGTGGGTAAAAAATAAAATAAATAATACTCATTGATTTGTGTTAATAATCTTACAATATATAATATTTATATATGTTGTGGGGTCAAGATAGAGATACTGGGAATCATCATGAGTCCATAGTTGATCTGGATGTAGATGCACCAGATGCATGAGTTATTTTCTATTATTTTTTTATTATTCAACATTTTATTTTACATATATATTTAAAATTTCTTTTATATTTATAAAGTGTTTATAGTAAATAAAAACATGTGCTTCATGATTTAGTGTAGTAGAAAAAATGTTACATATTTTACAAATTTATTTTTAAATCAAGGGAAAATGGCCTTAGATTAATTTCTGAAATGTAGAAATTAACACCACATCAATCCAAATTTCATTTTTGACTGAAAACAAATTTTTCGTATTTTAAAACAATAAAACGGGGGAGTAATAGTGAAAATCAATCAAACAACTAATAATTAATATTAAATTATAGAATATTTATTGTTGAATTATTTGTAAAATATCTGAAAATCTTGTACACCAATCTAATGTGTGGTCAGCTTGTAATTACAAAATAAGTAGTTTTTATAGATCTTAAATTCATTAAAAACATGTATTAGGGGGTTAAAAAAGGAAAAAATTCTTTGGTTGTCATAAAATCTGAGAAAAATGACTGTTGGTTGATTTTTTAAATTTTGGAGTGGACTCCAAGTCAATATGAGTTTCAGTTTACTCAAGATGATAAAAAACTCATTTTTAGCATTTTAAAACTCTAAAACATTCATGTAATAGTTAAAACCTAGAAAAAAACTCTGATTGATGTAAAATCATAGGAAAATGTTCTTTTAATTATTATTAACATGTTCAAATAGACAGAATATCAATACGATGTGTGGTGAGCACATAATGACTAAATAAATTGTTTTTAAGATGTCAAAGTCATTAGAAACTTACACCATGGTGTCAAAAACAGACAAAAAAACCTCAAATTTCCAGAAAATATTAGAGAAATGACTATAGATTCATTTATTAAATGTATGAACAATCTCTTCATCAATATGAATTGTAATTTTCTCAGGATATTTAAAAACACATTTTTAGTGGTTTAAAAATCAAAAACGTGTGTGTAATAGTCAAAACCTATCAAAATCCTCATATTGATGTGAAATCATAGGAAAATTGTACTTAAATTATTTTTTACATGTTCAAATAGACTGAACATCAATATGATATGTTTTGTACTCTAAATGACTAAATAATATGTTTTAAAGATATCAAAGTCTTTACAAGCATGAATAAGGGGGTAAAAACCAATTTAATTACCTTGGATTTCTAAAAAATCATAGAAAAATTTCCACACATTGATTTGAAATTTAGTAAGATTCTCAACAACAATATTAGTTTTAGTTTTCTCTGGATGGAAAAAAATTCACTTTTACTATTTTTGAAACTCTGAAACAAGATTGTAACTTTCAAAACCTAGAAAATATTATTAATTGATTTGAAATAATTAGAAAACTATCTTTGAATTATCTAAGTATGAAGAGTAATCATGTTAATCTGATATACGGTGAGCTAGGAATGAATGAAAAATATTTTTAATGATATCAATGTCTTTAAAAACATGTGTATAAGGGTCAAAACCAAGAAAAAAAACCAAATATTTCAATTAAATCATAGAGAAATGACTACTAGTTTATTTATAAAATATAGGAACTGACTCCATGCAATTAGCTAGTATAAGACCACTCATCAGTGTCTCAACCAAATTTTTACATGACCTCAGGCGTGAATGAGTTCACATAGAAACTTTGTCTAGTTAGTTTTAATTTTTTTCCAAAAACGAGAATCTGTTTAAAATTTTCTCAAATCTAAAATTTTTAGATTAGAACTATATTTTCAAATATTTTGGGGATGTTATGTAATAATGAATATTCAGGAGAGGTTACTTTTCTCAAACCTTGTTCCAGCCAAGTGTATTGGGACCATGTAGAGGTGTTGGAAGTGTTAGAATATATTAGGAAATGAGCCTTGAGAATTGGATCAAGTTGAGGGTTGTTTTGATTCTATTTTACATCATCTTGGATGTTTGGAGAAGCCCTTAGTTTCTACAACATAATGGGTAATATTTGGAGTGTTTTTTTAGGTTTCATTTATTTTTTTAAAAAAATTATTAATATAAAACCATATGCATGGTTTTTCTCTTATGTATAGTATATTATGTATCACAAGGGAGGAAGGATATAATGCATATGATTTTTCTATCTAAGGGAAAAACCATACATATGAAATAAATATATTATGAATGAAATAACATATATTACATAAGGAAATTCATTTAATTCATATATATTGCATATAAAATGTATATATTATTTATATGTTTAAGATATTTCTCATGAGAATAAACTTTTATAAGTGTTGGAGATCCCTATATATATAATATATTTTCTATGGGTGCTCAGAAATATGGAAAGGAAATAACTTTTGCTGATGTGTAAGATATTGAAAATGTGGAAAAACATATCATGTAACAATTTTTCTGAAAAAGAAATAATATTACGTATTACAGAGGAGTTGGAAAATATATTATATATTAGATATTTCACTAAGTAAAATATCTTATATATGATGAATAATATATTACATATGTGGTTAGATATTATGTATCAGGTTTTTGATTGAGGAAAAAATTATAAACTTGGGAAAATATATTATATATCAGTTGAAAATGTTATGAATAAAAAAAATTAGCTAAGGGAATAATATTACATATGGGCTAGGGATGTTACACATTGAAATATTCCAAAGGTTACATATTATAAAAATATTACATATGGGGTTCTACATTGGGAAAATATATTATTCATGACATAAAATGTTACATATGAATTTTTTCTTATGGGATAAACCTTATGCATTGTTAAATATATTACATGTGAAGGAGATCTTGGATTTTTGGAAAACACCATTGATTCATAATATTTTAAATATCTTATGTATCATCATACTTATAGAGATATCAAATATATTTTTATATATATTACATAAGGGATCCTAAGTTGATATGTAATATATTTTTAAGAGATTTTAAGAGATTTTCAAAATTTTCAAAAATAAAAATAAATTATAAAATTTATAAAATATTAAATAAATTTTATGAAATATCTATTAAAGTTAAACTAGAATATTTATTCCCTATTTATAGATATGAAATCTTGTAGAGTTCTTTTTTTCTCTTCATCTCCAAGGGAGATCTTCCTCGATTCTTAATGGATTTAATTGTTGTTTAACCCAGGTGATAGATTGAGGTAAATCAACCAATCTACCTTGATTAATTCTTTATTTCTTCCCCTTTTATTCATTATTGAATTTCTTTGTTTTGGTTGGGGTTTTGAGTGATTATTCCACCATGTACAGGGATTTATCTAGGCATATCTAAATGAGATATTAGGGGCAATCACACTGGGTTTTTTGGGATTCAAGGAGGTATATAGTTTCCCTAAATTTATTTAGGATTTCAATCATTTTGTGTGAAACTAATGGCTAAATTAGAATGAGATATAGTATATTTTTCATTAAATGTCATGATGGATATCAAGAGTAGTGTACACCCATTTTTCTTGAGGATTTATTCACTAGAGATCATCAGTAAGTTATTTATGAATTATTTCATAAATATTAATAGCTAAATTGAACATGTAATAAATTATTAGAATTATTATAAATTATTTTTTGATTTATTAATTACTTTTTTATGAGATTATAGATTGTGTTGATGGATGACAGTCGGTCAGTCATAGAAAATCTTAAACAGGAGTAGTTAAGCTTCACTTTAAATGGAGGAACATCATGTATGAGGTAGGTTGTCCATAAATATATCCCTAAGTTTTATTCATTTATTATGAAACTTCGGATATGTATGATTTCTACTTGTGTTTCGTTATCCTTGAATATAAATGAATTGTTTTATTTAAAATTATAGGCCAAGAAAAGTAAGTGTATTGGGCCCTGAGGGCCCCAATGGCACTAGCTTGATTCCTGTTGATGATGGTTGAGGTTTAAACTATAAATATGTGTTATGAAATGTAAGGAACCTAAGGGGATATAAATTTAAATAATGACCATAGTGTAGCTTGATATAGGATCCCTTAATCCCCTCCTAGTAAGAGATAATGATGGAGTATAAATGGTTAGCCTATGGGCTGGCCACATAAAATATTATGTTACCATAGAACCTCTTAACAAGATGGTGGTGTATAGGGTGATTGTTCCTCCTCCACTTCTATATATGTGTATATTTGTATGGATTCGATGGTAATTACTTATTTATAGGTTCAGTGTGAGTGGACTAACCTATCTTTACCTTCTAAGTGATATGGGATTTATTTCATCTCTCTGGTGTAATGTATATGTTATACATTTTTATATGACATGATCATGGACATGTTGAGGGAAATTATTCCCTCTGAGTGATGTGTTGGACCTATTATGAACCAACCCAATCTAACCCCTCAATCGGGATACTGAGTCAGACCATGACATACCTGAGGGGTTTCCCTAATCCCCACAGGTTGATGAAAAGTTTCATGGGAATTACAACTCAATATTTGGGGATAATTAATCCCATAAAATAAATAATAAGCATGGTTTTTTCTAGGAATATTTGTATAGGAAACATGTAAATCAAAGTTTCATGTGTAGAAATAAAACCATAAATTGAAACTAAAACGATTCAAATTGGGAATATAAAAAATAAACATTCAAATTCTCATAAATATGACTAACCAAAATAAGATCTAGATACAAGATTCTGAACTATATAATAAAATTATGATGAAAAATAAAGGTCAAAATACATGACATTATTTCATGTGAGATTTGAGATCACCACCCATCCAAAAGACTAACATGCTCCATGAGAAATCCCAAGGTTGAATCTGAACCTATAAAATAACTAGATTCTATTAAATTAGAGTGGTACAAGTAGGGTGTGATTATAAACAACTCAATGGGTAAGCACTACAGATTCTATACATTTACTTTCCTAAAAAAAACCATAAACATTGGTTTAAGAATATAAGAATAAAGTAAATTTTATTCATTTTGAAAAATAACCATTATATTTACCTTAAAATATAATTTACAACTAAAACCTATTTAGATATTTTTTTTATAGAAATCATAAATCCATTCCATTTAAAAATGAACATTTTTAAATTCACTCTCCCCCTTTTTTAAGAAAAAAATCATACTCGCTCTAAAGTAGTTCAAAGTAAACAAAAAGAATGATTTCACTGCATAATTTAACCATTTTCATAAATATAGGAACAAAATAATAAAATGAAACCATATATATAATTTAAAATAACTATAAATAAGTGAAGTAATAGAGAAACCAAAAACAATAAACAAGAAATGGTATAGTATATACAATCATGGGAAATTCCTAAACATCATGTGAGGAGACCCTAGATGCACTCATATCAAAACCATGTATCAGATTACTGATGATGTCCCAAAGTCTATAACCAAACCAAATACTATCAAATACCCTCACTGGCGGCACAATATCCAATTTTCTTTAACACCATAGGGGAAACAGTATGTCTCATGGAGACTAGATTGTAACATCTCTCATCTCTCACTCAGATGCCTAAGATCTCAAGATGAGAACAAAAAGGTTAGGTGAGATTTACAAGGAACATAAAATATCTCATTTTGGCATAAACATAATCCAAAATATGTGGTAATATTACCTCTCTACACAATCTATGAAAACCCCCTCTTTAGAATAGATATGGCTTCTATGAGGGTGCTCACATTTTAAAATAAATCATTTAAAGGTTCCAACCAGGCATTAATAGTTTACGTTAATAAAAAATATTTAATGAAATATATTTTCATTTAAAACCATATAATATCCTTATAAAATTTTCAAATGGTTTAATAAGGTACCAAATTATCCTTAAACGCATTTTTAGTAATCAGACATTTTAAACTTATTTTGGAAAAAATTTGTAAACTATGAAACAGTTTAATGAAACTGTGTTTTATTTTTATTAAGGCATTATATGAAATTTACATATATATAAATGTAAACTTATATATTTAAACCTATCTATTAATATGGATATTTACATATCACCCACATATATATAAACATTCACGAATAATTTCAAGTATCACATAAATATAATTGATTCTAACAATTTTCAAAAAAACATAAGGATTTCCAAGTGAAATCATCAAACCCTAAAAAAGGGAAAACACCAATCAATTCACAATAAAATCAAAAACACCATATAACATAATTTTATTGAATTAAAAACATAAATTAAAAATTAAAATCCTATTTTAATGAAAATATAGGTATTTTATCATACATTTAGTATGCATATGAATTTTAAATCAAGAAAAAAACATTGGAACCTAGATAAAACCCTTTATAAACAAACATTAACTAAATAGGATTTTAAAAAAATATAGAGTATATAACACAATAAATTCACCCTAAATATATTTTTTAAAAGATTTAATAATTTCATGGTGTTTTTTAGGAACAAAATGGATGGAAACACCTACCTCAACAGTGTGCGAATGACATAAAACTTTGAATATGGGACCAAGAGGACCCAAGAATCAATATTAACACCATCAACCAACAAGAAACAAAATAAAACATCATCCCCTATCCTATAAGGTTTTTAAAAGAGATAAAAAAGATAAGTAAGAAGATAAAAACAAGAGAGGAAGGACCGAAGAGCAAGAAGATGGATTGCCCAAGGAGAAACCACCAAAAAATCTAAAGAAGAAGTCTCAAAATAGATGGGAGGGGGGGAATTTCCAAGGGACTCTATATATGAGTTGACTCGTGAAATGGGGGAGAAGAACCCCCTCTAGGGTATTAATTTTAGAGTTAATAATGGGAAAATCCCTAATTTTAAGACACCTGTACAGGTCATAAAGTTTTAATACACAGTTTACCAAATTGTGCACCAACCATGAACCCTCCAGTGGAAATGAAAAGGTAATTCAAAATTTTTGGCCACATGGTTTAGAAAACATTCACCAACCATGAAAAATTAATATGTTAAAATTGATGACACTCATACATGACTTATACATGGTTTCATCTAACCGTGCACAAGTTGTGCACCAACTCCCAGACACCCTAAGCACCCACACAGTTACCTCAAAGCCTCACATGATATAGACTAAATAATTTTATAACTATATATAATAAACCATGAAATAAGGAAAAAAATAAAAACACCCCATGTGTAAAGGCATCCCCATAGTTTCTCTTAAAGTGTGTGCACCAAGTATGCATAGGGGAAAAACTGTCTGAAAAACCCAAAACATAAAATTCCATAGGTAAATCAACTTGAGAATAAGATATGAGATAAAATAAGAAGAAATAAATAAAATAATAAAATAATTAAAAGTCGAGGTGTGAAAATCCTCCCTACTATAACACTTTCTTCCTCCATAAATTCTTTGAGATCAAGATGAGAAATAAAAACCATAACTCTTAACATGAAAAGAAAGAACATTCAAAATGATCATATCTGAACCAAAACAAAAATGAAATAAATTACTAACCAAAACATCATTATTAACCCAAAAAGTCACAAATGACTAGATCAATAGAGAGCTGAATGTGGAGAGCCAAAGGGGGTCTCCCCACCATTTAGGAATCTAGTAACATGGTGCTCTAACAATACAAGGCATACAGAAGACTCACTCCTAACACAATGCAAGATTCAAGAATAATAACACAAATAAAAAAATTTAAAAAACATAATTCATAATTCCATAAGATACTTATACACTTTCAATCAATTTCAAGATGCATAATCAACAAAATTTAACCAACATATTAGAGACATTTTGAGAAATAGAAGAAGAAAGATAGAATAAGAAAGAATCTACTAAGAGTTACCTAGAAATATTTAATGGAAGAGATAAAAAGATTATATAGTTGATATGGGATTATTTTTCTTTGGTTTAGATCCCTGTAACACCCTAAGTGTTTAAAAATAAATACCCTTCTTGATAGTGTGTGTGATGCGCAACACCGAGCCTAAACGAACCACAATTATTTAAGACTATATAACCTAGAAGTTAAATTGGAGGGTATGAATAGTATTAAATACTATATGAAATATATATAAAGGTCCTTATGTATATAATTTTATTTATAAATTCTCAATAAATTATCAATCATTTTTTAATAAATATATTTTATTCTTCAAAAATTATGTTTCATTTAAAAATGTTTTTAATACTTTTTGAAAGAAAACATTATAATTAATTTACGGAACTTTTATAAATGTTATTTTATAAAATGAATATATTTTTTTATATCATAATAATAATATTAAATTATTTTTAAATTTTGGGATTTTTTAGAAAATATAGATTTTTCGGTGAATAGTGAAAATATATATTTTTTAGTTAAACGGTCATTTGATCTTAATAAACATTTATTATAAAATTTACATTATTTAATTTTATTTAAAAGTAAAATATTTATTATTTAGTTATATTTAATACAATTAATTACATTTAAATCATGTTTATATTGTATTTTAATATAAGTTTATTTTTAGGCTTAAAAACACTTTTTTTGAAAATGGTTTTAAAGTTCATAATGTTTATCCATTTTAAATAATTAAAATAAACCCTCATTAGAAACAATTTAAATGAAATTTATATATTATATATCAATAAATATTAATTTAAATTCATTTAATTATAATTATTTTCATATATTTAATATAAGATCATCTTCTGCTTAAAAAATAAATTTATTGGAAACCTATTTTTTCGACACATTTTCTGTTTTAATTTGAAATTAAATTATTCTAATTATTTGAATTTAATTTGATAAAACATATTCTATATTTCAAAATAAATTTTTGTTCATAATGATTGGTAAAAATAGTAAAAAATATATTATCATGGTTAATGTCAAAACTAGTTTACCATGGGGGTTAAACTAAAGAGGTAAGTAGAAAAAAATGTTTAAAAGTTGTTTATTTTTTAATTTTGGAGGTTTTGATCAGACATATCACTAATCAAATCTATTATTTATAAATTTTTGAGGCACTTGGATTGATAGTGACTTCCCATTATTGAATAGTTTTAGGTATTTACAAGAATGCTACTCCTCCTCCCTTATAAATGGGAACCCCCTCTCATCTCCTATAAATAGTTAAAAATCCATTTGGTATATCAAATAACCACCCAAATACCATCATTAATTACCTTAACACATCCTATAGTCCTTTTTTGACCATAAATTCAATCTAGGAAGGCATTAGCTATAATCCTAAAGAGGTAGTCCAAAGAATATGTAACGTTCTTAACCAAGTATCTTAGTTTTATTTATTCTCCCACCTCTATAAAATCTTACTAAATAATGATCATATAATAAAATAATTATTTATAATATACTAATATTTTATTATGTTTATTTCATAAAATAAATACATCTCCACTTCCATCATGTGAGAAATGAAACCATCGTTCGTGTGTACGACAGACTACCACCTCACGAACTGATGTAATTTGTTTTTCTTTATCACCTCTTATAGAGATTTATGATGATAGATTTAATTTTTATATATAATATTAATTATATATTAATCATTTTTAAAAATAAATATATTATATATGTTCTTACCTTACCATCCATTTAAAATGATAACATTGTTTGTGTGTACGATGAACTATCGCCTCACGGAGTGATGTTATTCATTTGTTATTACTTCATCACATGGATGGTATATATTAATTTATTTAATGAAATAATATGATATTTAGGATAGAAATATCATTATTTAATTTTAAAATAACACTTAATTTCTTTTCATCATGATCATTGAAGAATTTAAATGTTACTCATGCGTACGTACGGCCTACCATCTCCATGATCGTAATGTAGTTCACTTTTCATAACCATATTTCATTATTGGCTCTAAAAGTATAATTGATGTATGAAAATGATAATTATATCATGATTATTATTCTATATATTATTAAATAATAATCTCTTTGACCTTAGTAAACTCACCAAAGTGGTTTTGGACATGCGAGCCAAATATAGTCAAAATGTCCAACACAAACTGAAATGATTAAATAAATTCAATATAAAATGATAATAAACAAAATAAAAGGAATAATAAAATTGAAAAGGTTTATTGTGAAAATATTTAATTAACATAAGTTTATTTTACAAGAACATAAATAACACGCATGACAAGTCAGTTTTTGGGTAAGGGATCTCTCTTAACCACCCTTTCCTTTTGGTTATGACCATTATCTCTCTAACTCATTTTATATATTTATTTAATGTTATGGAATCCTAATAAAGTTTTTATATATTTCTCCCAAATACATACCTATCCTATTATACTTTCATTTTGTGGGGTAAGATATTCCTTGTACTCATTTATCAAATGCCTTCATTGTGAAATTTTCTTTAATTATGATATCAATCAAGATTATGCAACCCATTTTAATTCTATAGGTAATTATTATGTTCTGAATTATGATTTATTTAATTTATGTGGAACACATAGATCATTAACATATTATTATGGTAATTCCCAGATAGTTCTCCAATGCATTGGGTAATGTTATAGTCTCATGAGATGTCATGTATGGGACTTGGGAGTAAACCTAATCTATAATGGTACTTCATCCACCATGTGATATTTTCTAGGAAGTTAGCCTTGAATCTTGTTTATTTAATGTTTTTTATTTCTAACACATTTCATATATTACCATGAACATATGATACCATTATATTTATGTTATTATTCCATGTGATTATTCACATGCCTTCCCTTTTATGGTATCTTTTTATACCTGTGACTCATATTTTATTTGTCTTTATCATGTTTATTCCCTTACTGGGTTTTTAGCACACCCATTTCTTAATGTATTCCATAGGTTATCATATGAGCTTTTAGGAGCTCAAATGTAATTTTGATCTCATTATGGATAATGAATTGAGTAGTTCATGTTTTAGTTTCATTTTATTTAATATGAATTGAGTCTTCCAAAGACACTTGTCCTTGCGAAATTTGGGGTTGTACTTGTTGGATATTTATTCTCAAAAAATCATGTAATAATATATATAAAGGGCATGGGTCTATATCATTAGTATCAGAGAAAATTTTTAGTTAACCTTTGGAATCTAGAATGAAAAAAACATTAGCGATAACCCTAAAGATAACTCTAAGGATAATTTTAAGTGTATAAAAATATAATGGAATATTGGTAAAGGATGTAGGGAGTGGATTATGATCAGTTAAATCCCTATATAGATACTAAATGTTTGTGTGGATCTGTAACAGTTGTACCTAGGGTTAATAACTCCAAAAGGGTGTATTGAGTTGGAGTCAATCATAAACCGATGCATGATAATGGGCCTTTCTGCACACCTTGTTTGACACTCATGGGGGATGTGCTTTGGAAATTCCATAACTCTTTACAAACCATTATGGAGGAATTAAAAAAATTATCAGGATATAAAACCTAATAGGAAACATTACCAGGGATACCCAATATTTAAACCTAGAGAATCATAATTCAATATATGATTATCATTTATAACTTACCCATTATAAGTTTATAATTTTTTTTGTATGTTAATTAATTATAATTTTTTTCTTTTTAGTTAATGGATGGAAATAGGAGAAGTCATGCCAACAACCAACATGATAGGAAATGTGATGATTTCCTCAATGATATTCCTAAAATTATGGTAAAAGGAGATAAGAACATCATGAAATCACTACATCAACTAGATCAAGTTATAAATAATTACTTGAATCATATAGAACACACTCATCCCAAGAAAGATCAAGTTTCATTTGAGTCATTTATGTGATAAAGGCCACTTAACTTTAGTGTATTTTTTAATCCCATCATCAATAAAAATGTATTAAATCCATTGAGAATATATTATTTATCATCCAATTCTCAGAGAAAGGGAAAGGTGTGCTAGAAATTTATTGCATTGACATTTTCTTTAGTGAGTTAATGTCGAGTCTACAAAAATCATTAGTGATTTGGGACCTTGAAAGCTATGAAGAGATTGTTTGTTGTGCTCTCAGAGTTTTCATGGAGATTGGTGACTCCTATTGGTATTGTGGTATTGGAGAAAAAAATGAACAATGGATTTTTCTTTGATAAACTCAGCATAAAATTATCTTAGAGGAAATAAAACCCAACGTCTAACTTTTTATAATTTTTAGAAGAATCATCCTAGAAATATCTAATTATAACCAAGAGAAGCTTAAAATGTATAAAGGAGGGGCACCAGGCTAATCAAAACTGAAGGTAAATAAAGAAAACCACTAATGTGGAAGAATAAAATAATAATAAAATCAATACCCAGCCTGTGGTGTAGTGTTTATACTATAGGGAACATGGGAATTATGAAAGCTAATGCCCTAAGCCAAGGGTTTTTAAAGACAATCATTGACAACAACCTCCAATGCATAGAGAGAAAGGAAGAACATATGTTATCACTACTACTGAGGTAGATCCCTATAATGATGTGGTGACAGGTATTCTAGTTATTCATTCAACAATAGAGAACACACTATTTGATTCTAGATCTAAGCATTATTTCACATATTGAAAGTTTAGTATAACTATTCAAGAACCACCTCAAACATGGGTGTTGAGATATCTATGAGAATAAAAAACAAAGAAATGGTTTCATCCAAGTTATATAAATCCTCCATGATCAATGTTTAAATATTCCATAAAATATAATATTAATTCCTTTAGTGGAGTTTTATTATAAATTAATAATGGATTGGATATCCTTATATAAATAAAATGTCAACTGTTTGGACATGGACATCACTCTTCACGTCCCAGGCTATCCTATAATTTTATAAAAGTGTAAGGAGGATAAATCTCCCCTTTAATCTTAACTTCAATAGTGGATATTATTGTCTTATGAGAAAGCATATCTAACACAAAATATTGAGACAAAGGATTGAATAATTAATGAACACATTTCCATTGTGAGAGATTATACTCCTGTATTTCTTGAAGATGTTCTCATTCTTCCTCCTGATCAAGAGGTTTAGTTCTCAATCAAACTTATACCATTATCTCTACCTATATTAAAGACCCATTATAGAATGACCACTATTGAGTTCGACGAACTGAAAAAGAAGTTTAGAGAGAATTTGTAAAAGGGTTTTATACACCTTAGTTCTTCACTATGGGGTACATTGGCCCTATTCATGAAAAAGAAATATGTGATAATTCACCTCTATATTGATATAATTATCCATACTTTTCATGTCATGACCTGACCCTAACTATGTATCGAGATACAACTACCCCAAGCCCTCATCCATAGTCCAGGGAGTGGCAACAAGTGCCAAAAGGAATATCCTAAATGGGAGTCCTTTACCTAATGTAACTGTACACACACACCCAACCATATCAATGAATAAGTTAATAAGAATAATAAAAAAATGTTTCAACATATATAAAGTAAAAAAACATGAAAAATACCTAGGTTGTATAAGATTACGATAGTGAAAACTGAAAAGTAAAGGGGAAAAATACATTCCCAACAAAAAATATGTACCAACCTGAAAAAACTAGAAATTAAACTTCTAAGAGAACCTATATCTTTATCTCCAAGATATGACCACCATACATGGTCCAAAACATCCAATATCTCTAAGCTCCACTGAAGTCACCGCCAACCTATCTGTCATCTTCATAAGACACGACATGTGTGAGAAAAGACCATGTAGGGGTGAGTATATACATACACAGTATGATGACCTGAATGTTGAAGAGGGGTCATTAAGAGATAAAACAGGAATATAAAGATAGTATATAGTAAACATGATGCATATGAACCCAAAGTAAGAGAAATAGTAACCTCATCCAAGCACAAGGGGCTCAACATAGTGTGTAGGTAGACTACATGTCGATTTTTTCCCACCAATAGAAAGGGAGTGACCTCATACAACAACAAGAATTTAAACATGAAAATCACGTGACATAATTCACATATTTTTTCAACCCATGAAAGGAGAGTAAATTAATCCATAATTATGTATACATGGGTATATATATATTCTCAGCCAAAGAATCCCAAATGAGAGATAAAGGGGATCTCCATATCATAGATCATCCTAGGTTAAGACTCACCAATAGTTATATAATTCCAACAGCAATGCCCAACATATCATTCATATACCCACAAAAACCCATCCAAGTCAATCCATGCCTCATCACTATGTCGTATAGATGAGGGGCCACAATCTATAGGTACAGGACCCATGCCCCAATAAAACAAGAGGGTTCTACTCAGTGGATAGATAAAGGACCCACAACATATTCTAACAAGAGGATTCCACTCTAATAGTCAATAGAGGACCCATTCTCTACCCAGAAATAGGGTTCCACTATGATAGTAGAGGACCCATTCCAAACACAGCTAGAGGGTTCCACTCTAGAAGTCGATAGAGGACCCATGCCTTGTACCAACAGGAGGGTTCCACTTTGATGTTAGAGGAACCACACTTAGAATAGTTGGAGGTCTCCACTCTAGTAGTCTTTATATGACCCATGCCCAGCCTAGCTCGAGGGTTCCACTCTATTTATAAAGGACCCATTCACATACCAACTTGAGGGTTCCACTCAGAATAACTTTGGTGATCCTTTTTGATCATTTTCATCATCGAGCATCAACTAAACAAGAACCATGCCTAGAAAAATATCAAATAGTATCCCAAAATCCACAACTAAGGTCACCATCACGTTCTACATAGAAAAACACTTAGTATAGGCTACTTGAGGGCCAAAATATGAGTCTAAATGAAGGATATATGATAGTTTGAAGTTTCCTAAAAAGGAACCAAGGGGTACACGGTGTGTGAGGGAAACCACATGGTGTGTGGTCCCACTCCATCACCTAGACATGCCTCTAGATGTACATGAATCACCAACCATATGGGGATACATGGTGTGTAGGGGATCTAAACGGCATGCCCATTCCACTTGGGGTATTGACTATGTCTTTGGTTTTTTCCATGTATCCATCCCATGTTTGTGTACTCAAGACATGTCTGTGTAATTTGGTATATGGACATGTGCTTGGCCATGTAATCTCACACGAGGTCCTTCCCATGTTCTCCTCCATATGGCTCGTCCACCCGAGGAATCGATACATGCAATGTAGGGATCCAATAGGGCCTTCTATCCTTATAAATCCCCAAAACTCTATCCACCACAACATAGGGGCTACACAACATGTGTTCATCATTGTACAAGGTGTGTTGTTTCATTACCCAAAATTAGTGTATCTATATCTAGTCAGTGGATTCTGATCATGTGGTGGTTGGAAAACCAATTCCCAAAGCTTTGTACACACCATCTCACTCCATGCACTTTCGGGTCCTTCCATTGTGGAGGATTTGATTTCCGATCATCAAGAAAATCACCCAAAAAACTAATAAATCCAAATATATCCCTGATTAATCAATCCATCTCTCACATGCAATTCCACCATGAATCTGGGTGGCTCAATCAGGCTCATTACCACCTGGGAATGTCGAACCAGGACTGTGGGGTCCAACTGGTGAAGAACACAAAGAAATTGAGGGAGGAAGGCACAAGGAAAAAGTTTTATAGATATTTTATAAGCTTTCTTAGCCAATAATAAAGAATAAGGATATCTGGGGATAGAAAATAGAATAACCAATTGAATATCAAAACACAGGAACATGAAAAGGCTGAAATAATTAGAACAGATCGTAAAAGGGATGATTTTCATCAATCGATTTAATCAAAAAAAGATTAATCAATAGTTTTATGAGTCCAACCTAGATATTTGATAATTTATCATCAAATAATTCACCCACTAAAAAATTGAATGAGTCATTGTGTTCACTGTGTCCTGATCTTCTCTGGTCTAGAGATTCATTATTGTTAGATGCGATTCTCCAACGGAAGGAGAGAAAGAATGCTCTGGAATACTCCCAAGGTTTATGCAGCTAAACCTAGAGTATTTTATATAGAATAATATTTATATACATTCCAATTAAGTTAAAATAATAAATTAATTTAATTAATTTAATTAATTAACCAGATTAATGTACCTCCAATGGGTGAGATATCTGAACACCCCACACTGACTTATATTAGGTTTCTCTTAGGGTAAACTTCAAATTATAGACTCAATGTGGCCTCATATTTCTGATTCAATATTCCATATAAGATTTATCCAATTTTCTTTAATAAAATGTGCATGCATAATATAAAATATATTTAATATTTTTATAAAATTAATTTCGAGCACACCATGACTTGGAATTCCACAATGTCTTAGTGTCTAGATCTGGAAATATTCATATAAATATTTCAAATTCTTAACTAAAAAAAGTCTCTACATCATTCCATCCTTCATTATCTTTGTCCTAAAAAAGAAAAATTAAACAAACTACTCAGGATATTAAGCACGCATCTGGATCTATCACTCCCAAGAGCACTCCTGTATGTTCCCGTACTACCACAACATGTGAACCAAGGGGATGGTACATCTACAAAGGGTGATCTCCTGTTTATACTCAATTTAAAATGAGTGCTATGAAAATTTGTCTCCATACTCAATGTTCACATCACTCCATTTGATGATGTTCATGGGTTCATCTGTGTATCTCCTCATCTATAAAACATGGAAGACGTCGTGTGCCCACTCTAACTATGGTGGTAGGGTGAGGTCGTAAACAACCTCTCCAACCCTTTGTAAGATCTTTAATGGCCCAATGAACCTCGTGGATAGCTTTCCTCACTAGCCAAACCTCTTCAATCCTCATCATGGGGAGACTCTCTAGAAAATTTGGTCTCTGTGGTTGAACTCCAAGGGCCTATGAAGGTGATCTATGTAAGATTTCTTCTTTCTCCAATCCATCCTCATCCACTCACAGCTGACTTAGTCCATATCCATCGTCACCTTAACCATATCTAGACCCAAAAGAGATGTCTCATCAATCTCTTTCCATAACAAGGGTTACATGAAGGGTCTCCTATATAGGTCTTAAAAAGTGGCATGCCAATACTGGAGTGGTAGATGTTGTTTTACACAAACTCTACTAAGGACAAGTGATCCTCCTAGATCTAGGAAAATTCTATCATGTAAGTTATCAGTATATCCTCCAACACCTGGATAGTGCAATCGATATTCCCATCCATCAGGGGGTGGAAGGATGTACTCATCCTCATCTAGTTCATGAATTCTTCCTATAGGGCCCTCCACAACTATAACATAAATAATGTGTCATGATCAGAGACAATTGTTGAGGGAACCCCATGAAGGTAAATAATCTTTCGTACGTACAACTATCCCAAACTCTCCATCAAACTCTTCTCCTTGATAGAAATGAAGTGTGTTGACTCGTGAGTCATTAAATTATTACCCGTATGAAATAATGGCCCTTCCCTATCTACAGAATACCTATAATAAATTCCACGGATATTCCATCCTAATTCCACTCTAAGAAATCAAGGGAAAGCAACAAACCTACCGTAACCAGGTTCTCAGTCTTCACCTGCTGATAGTTGAGGAACTAATAAAAAAACTCAACAACACTCTATCTCATTACAAACCACAAAAACTATCGATTAAGGTCTCTATAAATATTCCCCACACTAGGTTGTATAGCTAGGTGAGAATTATGGAACTCTCACATCACCTCCTCCCACATCGTGACTGGAAGCACCATCCGTCCCTGAAAAAATATGACATGATTCCCTCATTTAGAATATGCATCTAGTGAATACCCTATGGATATTTGGTCATGAAAGACCATATAGTCAATTTATTTTAGATGGGACTCTCTCACACACTTGAGAAGCAGAGGAGTCAACACCATTTATTGAAGAAAAGTTGTACCCTCCTACTCCACTAGGGTCAGTTGTAAGGAAGCTAACTACTCAGAAGACTCCTCCACCAAGAGAGCTTGGGACTTCCTAATAAGGTAATATTCTACTATGTATCCCATCCTTGGAGTATATGCTATTTTTAATTCATGGCCCTTCATGAAATCCAACCAAGACCAGTGTCTCAGGTTCAAGTATCTCTACATAAAGACGTTACTGAGACTTTGATGGTCTGAGTAAACCATAAAGTGATCCCCAAGAAGGTAGTGCCTCTACATACTTAGGGAGAAGCATAAAGACACTATATCTAGGTTTTAAGTTTCTTAGTTCTACTCATGGGGTCTCAACTACCTTGACCCATATGAAATAACTACTTGACATCACATCAATACCCAACCGAGCCCAGTTTCTAAGGCATCACAATACACTAAAAACTCCACACCTTCCTCTAGTATTCTCAACATCAAATCACTTCTCATAAGTAGACTCAACTCCTCAAAGTACCTCTGGCACTACTCATTCTAGGTAAATTACTACCCTATCCACATCTGGGTGGTCAAAGGGGCTGAAATCCTGGAAAATTATGCCACAAACCTCCTTTAGTACTCTGCAAAACCAAGAAATCTCTGCACCTTTTTCACACTCTTAGGTGGATCCCAAGTAAGAACTCTATTGATCTTAATTGGGTCTATAGATAAACCACGCTCAGAAATGACATGCCCTAGAAAGTGAACCTCATGAATCTAGGACTAAAACTTCAAGAGATTCCCATAAAATAGGTGTTATCAAAGAAAATCTAGAACCATCCTCAAGTGATTTGTGTGCTCCTCCTCTGATGAAGAGTAAATGAGTATGTCATTGATGAAGAAAACCAAAAAATGGTCCAAGTATTAATAGAAGGTCTTATTCATAAAATCCATAAACACATAATGTAAATTCATCACACCAAAGGGCATCACCAACAAGTCATAATGCCCACAATGACATAAAAATCCAAATTTGGAATACTAGCCTCACAAACCTTCAACTAGTGGTAGAAAAACTAAAGATGGATCTTCAAGAACCATATATCACCTAGAAATTCGTCAAAGATTCGGTCAATCTTTGTAAATGGGGTTATTTTTCTTTATCGTGCCCTAGTTTAGGTGATAATAATACATGAAAATCCATAATCACCCATCCGCCTTTTCCATGAACAACACTGGATCTACCCAGGGGGACACATCGGGCCTGATGAAACCCTTCTCTCAAAGGTCCTTCAACTGAAACCGTATCTCCTGAAGCTCAATAGGATCCATCCAATTTCTGAATAATATATCAAAGAGATCTCAGGATGCAAGTTGATGCAAAACTCCATCACCCGCCTCGAAGGTAGTTCCAAAACATCCTTAGGGAACACATCTATATAATCCTCTATAACTGTAGGGATCTAGATCCATGAAGAGTCTTATACACCTAGGGATATACTCACCAACTGATGGGTGATGGGATAAATCCTCCTTCTCACATAACCCACTCGTCTGGCCATGATATCTCTCTCACCCATAAAGCTGAATCTCATCCAATTAGTTCGAAGGCACCTAAATCATCTACAGTAACAATAAATCTAGGCTCGGACCATGGAAAAACAATCCATACCCATGATGATGTCATATGGTTTCATCATGATGTCCAAAAATTCCCACACGAACCTCTATCCATCAAGATATAGCTCACACTATAGGAAAATAAAAAATAAAGAAGTGTTCCCTATAGGAACCTCAAGATGAAGCTATTAGGATAGCGCCACAACTAGGAGCTCCAACTCATGTGCTAGGAGTATTGAGATGAAGGAATGACTAAAACCTGTGCATACTAATATTGAAGTAAGAGTAGAAAACACATTGATCGTACCTCTAATTATCTCATGGCTACGGGGTCATAAGACTTCAGAGCCTACATCTATCTGTTACCTTGACCACCAGCTCCCTAAGCCTGAAGTGGACCACCTAGTGGTGGTGGTGGAAGGATATCATTGAATCTTTCACTACCCATATCTCCTCCTCCTTATATATCAAATTTGCCTCCATAGGGGCCTCCCTGTCCTCTCATGGGAGATCCCTGGTCATAGTGTTGTCTTTGTCATGGAAGTCCATCAGATATTTGTATGTTCTCCTTAGTATGTCTGGTCGGCCAGTCACATGCTATGTGACCTATCCCACCCCAACTAAAGAACCTAACCTCTATAGGCTACCCTAGTGGTCTTCACCTTCCCTATGACACATAACCATGCTTTTGAGTCTGATCAAGATAGGATATCCTATGCCGAGATCCTACAGACTTGTTCTTGATAGCTGTCGTAGAAGACTCATCTATGTGATTCCTACTTCCTACTCTAGATTCCCAAAATATCTTTGATAGAAATATATCTATAACTAGTACCTTCTCTAACACCCTTTCATATGTGGGAATGCACAAGGGAACCAAACTGGCACTGATCTCTTTATGGAGTCTCTGCCCAAACTTCCATAATCAGAAGTATCTATCCCAAATCATGTCAAGCGAGTGTTGTGTAAATTATATGAAACTCATAAAATACTCATCCACTTCCATCACTCCCTTTTGTACCTCAAAAATATTTTTAATTCGAATTGAGTGTAAACATGAGGGGTATTGCTCCTCACAAAATAGCTTCTATAAGTTGGGCCATGAGACTGTCGACTCATCATGCATCTGGGTAGCAAGACTCCACTAGTTCCCAACAGCGTCGTTGAAAAGGCTAGCTTCCAGTGCAGCAACCCTATCTGTCGATGTCCAGATAATCCTAAAAACATAAACCACTAACTCTAGCCAATCCTTTATTTCCAGGGAATCCGACTCCCTATGGAACCTTAGTGGCCTCTAGTGTTGGAACTCATAGAGTACGCCAAACCTACGTGTATCCTCAACCTACTCTGTTGTGATAATCTAGGGCTTGATTTGTGTGGTTCCACTATCTTATCACCTAGAAGAAGAATCCCATGGTATGGACCCTGGACTAAGGCCTCGTCACTCATCATACCATCATCATGATCCTTAGATAGTATCATATTTGGCTATTGTTGCAGAGGCATCTGGAAAGTTATAAATATGTACCATGATCATATGATCATATATATATATATATATAACAATGGGAAGCAGACTCAAGAAGGATAGTCAAAAACTCAATCCTATATGATGGATGTACCATTGATCCCTACAACCAATGTCACATTATACCTATTCAATAAGCAGATAGTCAAGGTCCTAGTGAATGGATATGTCTACCGACCATACCATAACTGGATTCCCTAGCCTGAGATCTAAACTTGAGACACTTTGAAACTGTTGCACTAATCAAAACTAAATCCTCATAAGGGTAAAAATCCATAAAAAGTCCCAAGGAATAAACCGATTTGATACAAATCTATGATGACCCTACCCTAACCAGGTCTTGATCCACAACTACCCCAATACCATCTCTATAGCATAGGGGTGGCTAAAAATGTAAAATGATATATCCTAAATGGTATTCCATTACTTAATGTACCTATATTCATACACTTGACCATTTAAATGCATAAGTGCATAGGACTAATAATAAAATGATAAAATTTCTAGAAAGTAAACCAAGCATGAAAAACCCTAGGGTGCACAAGAATATGATAGTGAAAACTGAAATGTAATGGGTAAAAATACATTCCCAACTAGAAATATGTCCCATCATGAAAAAACTATAAATTAAACTACTGAGAGATCCCATATCTTGATCTCCAAGATATGACCACCATATAGAGTCTATGACACCAAGTATCCCTAAGATCCTCTGAAGTCGCCATCGAACTATATATCATATGCATAAGACATGAAATATGTGGAAAAATCCCATGAAGGGGTGAGTATATACACACCCAATAGGAAACTCCAAAAGCTAAAGTAAGTGAAGTAAGAGATACAACGAGAATAGAATGACAGTAGATAGTAAATAGGGTGAAGCTCAACCCAAAGAAAGTGAAAGAGAAACCTCGTCTAAGCATAAAGGTCTCAACACGGTGTGTTGATGGACTATACACTGAGTCTTTTCTACCCATAGTAGGAGAGTAAACTCATCAAATCATGATAATCCAAACATATAAAGCATATATCATACCTTGTGCATCTTTAAAATTCATAGTAGGAGAGTAACTGAATCCAAAGGTATAGATATAGAGGTGTGTATATATATATATATTCTCATTAGAAGAATCCCAAAGGAGAGATAAATGGGATCTCAATCTCATAGCTCAGACCAGGAAAAGATTCTCCAATAGTTCCATAAGTCCAAAAATGATGCCCATAATTTCATATGTCTATCCAATAGAATCCATCCAAGTCAAGTAATGTCTCATCACTGTGTTGCACAGTCGAGGGGCCATAATCTCTAGGTAGAGGACCCATTCCCTGGTACAACTAGAGGGTTCCACTCAGTGGATAGATAGAGGACCCATACCCAATTCCAATAGAAGGGTTCAACTCTAATAGTCGATAGAGGAACCATGCCCTAACTAGCAGGTGGGATTCACTCTAATAGTAGAGGACCCATGCTCAGCCCAGCTGAAGGGTTCCACTCTAGAAGTTGATAGAAGACCCATGCCCTATGACAACAGTAGGGTTCTACTCTAATGATAGAGAAATCATGCCCAGCCCAGCTGGAGGGTTCCACTCAAAGATTATGTAGAGAACCCATGTCCATCCTAGCTGGAGGGTTCTACTCTAGTCATTGAGGACCCATTCCCAGCCTAGTTGAAGGGTTCCACTTGGAATTCCTCTAGTGATCCTATGTGATCATTGCCATCATAAAGCATCACCTAAAAATCACCATTCCTATAAACATGTCACATAGTATCCCAAAATCCAAAAACTATGGAACCATCGCATTCTACATGGAAACAAACTCAGGATAGGCTACTCGTGGGAAAAAAATATGATTCCAAACGAAGGAGATATGGGAGTTTGAAGTATCCTAAAAAGGAACCAAGGGGTACATATCCTTTGGGGGGACCCACACAGCATGTGTTCTAGCTACATCACTTAGATGTGTCCCTTGAGGTACATATCTCTCCAACCATGTAGAGATGCATGGAATGTAGGGGATCTATACGGTGTTCCCATTCCACTCGGGGTCCCACCCGTGTTATTGGCTATGTCTGTATATTCATCCCCTATCTATGTACTCAAGTTGTGTCCACATACTTCAGTACATAGCCATGTGATTTTCTATGTACTCTTATACGGGGACCTACCGGTATTCTATTTCACATGGCTCATCCACTTGATTAAACAATGCACGTAGTGTATGAAGTCTACATGGCGTTCCATCCTTATAAATTCTCAAAACCCTAGTTTCTATAGCATATGAGCTACATGATATGTTTTCATCATGATACATGACGTATATTCACATTTTTCACAAAAATCCATATCCATGATCCATGCTCTAGATTAAGACTTTCTCCTTCTATTTCGGCCTTGTATCCACCTGAGATCAATGGATATATATCCAACCAGTGAATTTTGGACATCCAGTGGCCATAAAACCAATTCCCAAATCTTTGTATGCACATTCTCTCACCATGCATGCTCAGGTCCTTCCATCATGGAGGATTTTATTTCCAATCATTAAAAAATCACCCACAACCTGCAATAAATCTAGATATATCCCTAATTCGCTTATCCATCCATAGAACATGATTATTCCATGAATGTGAGGGTATAATCCGGCTCAGTACCACCTAGTAATGTCAAATTGGGACTGTGAGGTCCAACCAATGAAGAATGTGAAGAAATTTTGGTAGAAAGGCATAAGGAAAGAGGTTTATCAATCATTTCCAAGAGTTCTTGACCAATGATCAAGAGAGTGGATATTTAGGGTTAGAAAACAGAATAACCAATTGAATTTCAAAATACTAGAACATGGAAAGGACACATAAATTAGCACTGATCATGAAATGGATGATCCTAGTCAATAAATTTAATAAAAAATAGTTTAATTCATAGTTTGATGAGTCCTACCTAAATATTTTATCATTCTTCATCAAAGAACATACCTACCAATGAATAGAAGAATTCCTTGCAATCATTGCATCCTAATCTACCCAGATCTAGAGATTCATCGTCATTAGATGCAATTTGACAACATAAGGAGAGTAAGAATGCTCTGGAATCCTCTCAGGGTTTATATGTCTAACACTAGAGGATTTTCCATAACAGCGAATTTATAGACATTCCAGTTAGGTTAAAATGATAAATTAATTTAATTAATTTAATTAATTAACTAGATGAATGTATGTCCAATGAGAGATATATATGAATTCTCTGGGCCAACTTATCTTAGGTCACGCCTAAGGTAAAGATCACATTTAGGACTCAACTGTGGTCTCATGTTTCTGATACGAGCTTCTCTTTAAAATATATCCAATTTTATTTAAGAAAATGTGTATGCATAATATAAAATATTTTTAATATTTTTATAAAATTAATTTCGGGCACAACGGGACTCAGAATCGCACACCGTATCATCTTTTGACTCTGAAAAATTATTTATAAATATTTTAAAGTCTTAAAATAAAAATAATCGGGTCTTTATATTTCATACATAGATATTATATATTAATAGATGAATATTCATTATATAAAATTTTAATCCATGCTAGAATTATTTTGGTCTAGTATCATTGGAAACTTAAAAACATAAAAAAATGGTTCATAAAATATATATATCACCTCTAAATTATTTATTTACAAATTTTACCCTTCTTAGACATATCATACATAATACATTTCTTCATAACATGGGGAAAGGAAACATAGGAAAAGGGTGAGCTCAGATACTCATTAAGGGTAAACATGGGTGATATTAATTATTACATAAGCATAACATGATAATAAGGGTATAAGGATATGAACTTAATATTTTAAAATTATACCATGTATATCATAGATCATAATATTGTTTCATGGTATAAATATTAATAGTTCATAAGACATGAGTCAAAAAGGAATCAATGAACATGATCCATGAGAGCATAACATTAGCATAAGATAGGGAATTGTGACATACACATAAGAATAGAAAATAATTTCCTTATTAGTAAAGAATAATTTACAAGACTATCATTTCATAATTGATTCACTCCATAAACCATCATAGTAGTCATGGTTCACTCCCAAGACTATCATAGTGTAAAAAGTCCCTTATTGAACTGGGTTCACTCCCCATTGAATTCTTGTTTATCTCACGTGATATTAATATTTACTCAATGAATTGTAGAGAGATATAGGTCCCACCAATCACATAATCAAAATCATATATATGTGTTCCACATAATCATAAATCATTCATCATATCAAATCCCATGAAAAGAAATGGGTTTTAAAACCATTTCATCATAGAAAAACCCATGGAAAAGAAATTAGTTACATAAACATGTTTTAATCATAAATATAAACCATATAGAGAAATAATAAAATGGTATCCTTGGATAATATCCCAATTAAATCTTAAATAACATAAAATTATTTCATCTTATATGGAAAATTATTTCAAAAGTTCACTTGGAATAACTCTTGAGAAAAATAACCTTTCCATTGTGAAATCACTTTTTTTAAAAGCTATAAAATTATAAAGGAAAGAAATTTATTTGAAAATTACCTCGTAAACATGACAAGGAATATCCAAAGAAAATATTATTCATGAGGGTAGGAAAATCCATTCATGTTAGATAATTTAAAAAAATCTTTCAAATTTTTTTCGAAAAATCCACAAAGTACCTCATTTGAAAAAATGAAAAGAATATTCCTTTCAAATAATTTTTTAAAACGTAAAACATGGAAAAAATAAATTTTAATGATAATAGGTTAATGGTAAAAAAATTATAATAGTTTTAGAAAACATGGATATGGAATAGTAATATTCCCCAATGGAGATTTAATCATAAACAATCCTGAATATTGATGAGATTGTCAAATAAAACCCTTACCTTGAGATTGTATTGCATAAATATCATTATAAACTCCTATATAATAAATTTTAATTTATTATAATTATATACTAGAGTAATTTTAAAACTTATAATATCATTTATGATCCATTTATATCATTTCATCACTAACATTTATAAATAATTCCTTGTCAATATTGTTATTTTCGGGTGTTAACTATTTCATTTATCCTGAGTATTCCATCTTTATATTTCTAGTACATGTACATTTATCTTGGTTGAATCATCTAAAGAATATTAATAATTATATAAATATCATAAATATTCATTATATACATATTTTTAGTCATCCATAAAAATTAGAGAAAGAAAAATGAATTGCATTGTTCGTGAAGATGGTAGGACATATGTATGCATGAATGCTATTTTTTTTCGATGGATGGAAAGAAAGAAAGGTAAAATTTTATTCACCATTATATTATCATTATTACATAATATATATCATTTATATTCAATAATTTTTCCTTATTTACCATCCAAGTTAAATATAAATGAAAACTGAATCACATCGCTTCATAGAGATGATAGTCCACACGTACGGATGAACGATGTTCTCAATTTCAAAAGGATTGGATGGTAAGTATATATAAGAGATATTATGGTAAAAAAATTATAACTATTTCATAAATATAATATATAAATATTAAACCCATCATAATATCCATCCTTAATAAAGGATGGTGAAAAATTAATTATATCAGTACCTGGTGACGGTTAGCCATACGTACGCATGAGAGATATTTACACTTATTTTTTGATATAAAGAGGATGTATAATGGTGTTATAATAATAAAAAAATTTAATAATATTTATAATATTTATAATATTATTTTATGATAAATAAAATATATTAATAGTAGGTAAATAAGAGTAGAAAAGAAAGTAATGGGTAAGGGTGATTACCTATTCTTTTAAATGAGTCCTTTAGGTCTCCTCTAAAGGGCCAGAGGGTTGGTATTTGGAGAAGAAACAAACCTCAAGTATATGTATGTGGAGGTTTATAAGATAAATTTATAGAGTTTTTTTATCTATATGTCTCAAAGTAGTGTAAATAATTGAGCGATTATTTTCCCTTTTATAATTTAGTTGAGGGACAGTTTTGAAATTTCTCAAAAGATTAAATTATAAAATATTAATTCTCAAGAAACATTCCTCTAAATAGAGATGTCTTAAAATATAAGGTATTATAGGGTTGTAATAACATTAAATAATATAATCTATACAAGTTTTTTTTGAAATTTTAAAACTTATCACTTTGATTAAACCTCAGTTATCACAGTTTAATTTTAACTATGGTAACACCTTTTTTCAATACTAAAGGTTTTAATTTTTACTTATAAGGTAAAAATTGGACCATTAATGGAAAATTTATGAAATATTAGACCTTATCATAATAACCTTGTATTATTTCATGATATTTATAATTTTTAAATAATTTAATAAAATATTATTTCGATAAAATATCATTATTCTAAATTTTGACACCATTCATTTAATTTGACAAAAAAGTCATTAATACAAAGTTTGAATTCAAATAAAATATTTTATAAAAATATAATATATCATATTCGCTAATTAAAATCATGTAACACTATAAATTACTCAAATTATACCACATTTAATATTTTTAGTAGCATTTATCTTATTTTTTCATTAATTGAATAAATATTGTTTTGATGTTATGTAAGCATTTAAAGTAAATATATAATAGTTAAAAAAAATATAAATAAATTTACATCACAAAAATAATTTCATTATTCACAAAATTTAAATTAATATTAATTCATAACTTATTTTGTTCCTTATGTGAACACATAAATAAAATCAAATCAAAGAGAGTGACATTTTGTAACTTTCTTTGATTTGAATAATATATAGGTCATTTTCATTGAAAAGAGTCCTTTAAAAAACACAAATTTTAAGCCTGAGTTGTTAATAGTCATATTAATTTTTTAAATTTTTATTTGGATGAATAATTAAGGCCTTATCACTTATTTTTAATCTGTATTAACCCAATATACCCTTTACTGAAATGATAAATTTTACCATGGTTACTATTAATATTGAAAAAAAAGGGCCTATTTACCAAATTTAAACCTCCTAATTTTAAAATTTTAATTCATTTTATCTATTTAAATACCTATAAATGAATGAAATTAATTTTAAAGTAAGTACACATAATGTGACAAAAACTATTTTTTAGAAGAAAAAATATTTCAAGTGTAAAAATGGATTTATTCTTATCCTATGCCTCGAAAAATATTATTAAATGTTTAAAAAATTTGATCTAGTAAATAATATATTAATTTTATTAAAATAATTCACCAATAGTGATTAATTCAATTTATAAAAATTCATTGCATGTATAAAAATAGTTTTTTATGAAAAATATTTATTTTTCTTTCAAATTATTTTTATTTTCATTTATAATCAATTGACAACCATTGAATTAATTTTTTACATATATAACCATAGTTTTTTTTATAATTTAATTATTATTATTTATACGCACAAATTTAATGGCTGGATGATAATTATCATTTTAAATAACAATATTTTAATTGTATATCGTTGTTCATTTAAACTCGGTGTTGCATGGAACACAAGCTGTCAAAAAAATTAAATTTATTTGAAAAAATTATTTCACAAAATATTGGAGTGTTACATCCTACCCCCTCCCCCATAAAATGAATTTATATTTCTAAATTCATAAATTTGATACAAACATGTGAGGATACTTCTTCCTAACTACATCATTAGGATTTCACGTAGCTTCCTCAAATAAGTGGTTTTACCATAAAACTTTGACCATGTGAGTGGTCTTGTTTATTATAACTTTATATAAATGATCTATAATCTTTACTAGTTATTCTTCATAAAAAGGATATTTATCCAGCAGTATGACCTCTGAGTTTAGTACATGTGAAGGATCGGGTATATACTTCCTCAGGAGAGATATATGTAACATATCATGAACTTGAAAGAGATTCAATAGAAGAGGAAATTGATACACTACCATCTTGATATGATTAAGAATTTAAAAAGGACCAATTTACCTAGGTATTAACTTTCCCATATTTCTGAATCTCATCACCCTAATCCAGATATATATTCATAGTAATACATTTTCACTAACTTCAAACTCTAGATCATTCTGAAAATTATCAGCATAACTTTTTTCTCAACTCTAAGATACTCTTATGTGATATTGAATAGATCTAACCTTATATTTAAATTCCTAAACTATATCATGTCCCAATGTATTTATCTCTCTAAATTCATTCTATCATGTTTGAGTTCTACACTTCCTACTATAGAGGGATTTATAAGGATCCATCTGAATGTTATAGTAAAAGATATTATTGTATAAAAATTCAATGAAAGGAAGTTGTTCATCCCAAACACATTTGAAATACATAGAGTAAGATCTCCAGGTCTTATAGAGTTTAAATATTCCCCTCATACTAAACATCAATATGAGGATGATAAGTAGTGATGAATCTTAACTTTGTATCCAAATCTCGATGAATACTTCTCTAAAACATCGAGGTAAACATCTGATCTTGATCAGATACAATTGATAATGGTACAACATGAAATCTTAACACTTACTTAATGTATAACAGAGTAAGTTCTTAAAGAGATAAATATTTTGTGATAGTGATTAATTTTACTAACTTTATAAGATGATATACTACAACCCATATAACATTATTCCATTTTGAGTTTCTTGGGAGTCCGATGAAAAAAATCCATTGTAATGATTTCCTATTTACATTTGGGTATGGGTAATGGTTGTAACATCCCATTAAACTTATATCTCTTAGCCTTAAATTTATAACATACCAATCACTAAGAAACATTCTCTACAATATCTCTCTTCATGATATCCCACCATATATACTCTTTGAAATCTTTATACATCTTCATACATCTAAGATAAATAGGGAATAAAGAATTGTTAGCTTCACCCATTATCTTCATCTTTAAATATGGTAATGAATGGAAAAATACATAGTTACTAAAAAATATTATTCAATTGAAATGAATATTAAACTCAGGAACATTTCTCAGTTTCTTTTATAGCTTTATATATTCTTTATGCGCCTCTTTAATCTTCACATACATAAATGGATGGACACTTATTATAGCCAGATAATATTTATCCCCTTATTTTAATATTTTTAGATATATCCTTTATAAATATATAAATATTTCATATTTTTCTATCCTCATCATAGATAATATAGCATGATCCTTTCGAATTAGAGAATATGCAACCTTGTTCCCTTTCCCAGGGTGGTAATGTATTGAGCAGTCATAATCTTTAATCATATCCAACCATATTCTTTAGTGCATGTTCAGATCTTTTTGAGTGAAAATATACTTTGATGTTTTGTGATTGTTATAAATGTAACACCTTTATCCATAAAGTTAATTCCTCCATATATTTAATACAAAAAATACCACAGTTGACTATGAATTATTAGTTGTGTAATTTTGCTCATGGACCTTCAATTTCCATGAGGCATCATCTATAACCATATCGTTTTGTATGTGGACGCATCCCAATCCCCTCTTAGATTCATCAATATAGATTACAAACCCTTTTACACTATAGGGTAGTGTAATTACAGGTCTACTAACTAGCCTTCTCTTCGGTTCCTTAAAACATTCCTCACATTTATCTACCTAAATTAACTTGTCCCCCTTTCAAGTTAACTTGGTGATTAGATTTGATATATGTGAAAAATTCTCCACAAAGCACCATAAATATCCTTATAAACCAAGAAAAATATGGATCTTAGTCATATTGGTTGGTTTGGACCAATGTTCAATAACTTCTTTCTTTGAAGGGTCTATTGATATACCCTCACCTAAAATTATATGACCCACGAACAAAACTATTTGAATCCAAAATTTACACTTGGTAAATTTCCTATAAATATTATCCTTTATTAGGGTCTCCAATATAATTGTTAAGTGATATTTATTCTCTTCATTACCATTGAACATATAATAATAACATCTATAAATACTACAAAAAATTGATCAATATAATATTTTAAAGATTCTATTCATTAAATACATGAAGATAATGGGAGAATTAGTAAGACCAAGAGGCGTAAATATAAAATTCATAGTGTTTGTACCTCGTATAAAATGATGTCTTGGGTATATAATCCTTATTTTCCTATAATTTATGACATATATAATGAAGATAAATCTTAAAAAAGTATTGATATTCATAATTTTGATCTAAAATGTCAATAATATAGGGTAGAGGATACTTTCTCTTGATAATGATCTTGTTAAGTTATTAATAATCAATGAAAAGTCACGTTGATCCATTTTTCTTATTAAAAAATAAAATAGGTGCACCCTAAGGTGAAACACTTTTCCGAATGAATCCCCTATCATGATTATCCTAGAGTTTCTTATTCAATTATTGCAACTCAATCGGGTCTATTCTATATGGAGTCTTAGAGATAGGTGTCATGATAGTTATGTGTTCTATTGAAAACTCAAATTCAAAATTTAGTGTAAGACCATAAAACTCTTACAGAAATACATAAATTAACTTTTGTACAATAATCATTTCTTTTATATCAAGTTTATCCCAAACCATCTGAGAGAAATACCCCTTTTGAATAGGAATCATTACTCATACAATGGATGTAATTTCAATTGTAAGTTTATCTTTTTATCCACACTGATAGGAAATCATAGATTGGTTCAGAATATAAAATATAACCTCCCTTACTCAGAAATTGATATGTAATTTATGTAAATAAAATCAATCCATTCCCAAAATTACATCAAATTTGACTAGAGGAATAATGACAAGATTTGCAGGAAACACGTTCTCACAAACGTAAACTAGAGAAGAATCATAGACTTGGGATTTCATCATCATACTATTATGGGTTTTTATTGCTAACTCAAAATATAATTTTTTAGGTGGTACTATGATACCCATATAAAAGTTTTTACATATAAAAGAGTGGGTAGATCCATAATCAAATAAGAAATTTGAAGTTCTAGAGTGGATGTTAAGTATACCTTTCACTTCATCATTATCGCACCACTCATAAGAAATAGTGATTTCATGATATTTCCCTTTATCTATAGGCTAAAGAGGTTTTTAACATTGATAATCTTCATTAACCTTAGGATATGAGTACCGGTTAGAATAATTACCATACTCCTTGCATTTAAAACACTATAGTGTGGGTTGTTAATTCTGTGGAGCTTTCTCTCTATTCTCATAATTATCTAACTTATTCCATCACTTAGACATTTGATTTCATGATGAACTTCCTTTCTATACTTGATAAATTTAACAGTTACCTTAAGAAAATTTCCCCCATGTTTCCTTCCACACTTCAAGTATAAAGTAAATCTCGTCTTCTTGATGGATTTTAGAATTTCCCTTTAATTTCGTTTTTATTTTATTATCAAAATCATGAGATTGATGGGTATCTCCAGTATGTATCTATAACTTGAGATAAAATCAAACAATCTCTTCACAATTATTGAGGACCCTTAATTCCCTTCAAAGACTTAGTTTTAAGCTATTGATAAATCAATCGACCATACCTTTAGGTTGGATGATAATACTATAATCATACCTCATAAGTCTTGTGAAATGTTCCTCATAAGTACCCACATATTCATCATCATTTTTCTTTCACTCAAGGAATTATTTATCCATTTTCATTTGAATAATATAAGGAAAGTACTTTATGAAAAATAAGATATTAAATTCATCCCACTATATAGATTAAATTTATTCTTATTCTATTTTGTTCTTTATGAAAGTCCACCTCTGATCTGCTTTGCCTTCTAAATAATAAATATATTGGTTAAATTTTTCATGTTCCAAACACTAAAGAATGGAATATATCTATTCATTAGTACTGGTCCATTTCTAATCAACTAATGGATTATTGGACCTACTAAAAGATGGTGGGTGCTACCTCATGAATGACTCAACATAATTTTGTTCCCTAATTTTCTTGTTCAGAAGCTCATCATGACTGATATCATGAAAAAAATTGTGTATTAATAGTAATAAAATTTTCCATTCCATATCCCATAACATTCAGTTTCTTTAGAGAAAAATCATTTCATTTTCCAGTATATTTAGTATTAACATGATTTCTTCATGTTCCATCCATTAACTAAAACTAAAAAATATATTTTGAGTAACAATAATCATGGTGGAAACCATATAATCATGAAAAATGATTTATATGATGTCTAAATCATTCCACCTTCTTCTATCACAACATAGGTTTAACCTAGGTAATTTGTGATCAAAACTTTAGGACTTTATCTGATACTTAAACTTATCCCAAGGGTTATTACTAAAGTTTTCTCATATTAGTTTACAAAGGTTAACTAAACCTTGTTTTGATACCATATATAATGACCTGTAATTTTCAAAAATAGATATTATGTATTAATATATCAATACTCATTACAAAACATTTTTATCCATGCCATTATTGTTTTGGTCGAGTATTTTTGGAAACCTGGATACATAAAAACTAGTTCATAAAATATCTACATCATCTCCCAGTTAGTTCTTCATAAATATTAACCTTCTTAGACATATCATACTTAATACCTTTCTTCATAACCTAGGGAAAAGAAACATAAGAAAAGGTTGAGCTCATATGCTCATTAATTGTAAAAAAGGGAGATATTAATGATTATATAAGCATAACATGAGCATAAAAAATAATATCAAGAACTTAAAATTTAAAAAATATAACTTATATATTATGGATCATAATATTTAGTAATGGAATAGATCTTGTTAGTTCATAAGATATGAATCATAAAGTAATGAAATAACATGTTCCATGAGAGCATTGCATTGGCATAAGACATGGATTTGTGGCATACACTTAAGTATAGAAAATTATTTACTTAGTATTTGAGGATTTTTTACATGACTATAATAGTGTAATGGGTTCACTACCCAAAACATCATAGTAGTCAAGGTTCACTTCCAAGACTGTCATAGTGTAAAAAGTCCCTTATTGAACTGGTTTCACTCCTCATTCTGGTATTATTTATCTCATGGATGTCAATATTTACCCAATGCATTGGAGGGAGATATAGGTCCCACCCACCACATAATGAAAATCATAAAAATGTGTACCAAAAAATTATAAGTCATTCATCATATCAAAAACCATGAAAAGAAATGGGTTTCATAAACGTTTCATGATAGTATAACCTATGGAAAAGAAATGGATTTTATAAACATCTTTTCATCATAAACATAAACCATCCAGATAAATAATAATAATGGTATAATTATATAATATCCTTGGTAAATATAGTAATATCAAAGGATTTCATAATATATATAAAATGATTTTAAAATTTCACTTGGAATAATTCTTAAGGAAAATAACGTTTCCTTTTTGGAATCACTTCATTTAAAAAAAATATCTACACTTATAAAGGAAAAATTTTTCTTTAAAAATAACCTTTTAAGAATGTAATGGAAGATTCAATGAAAATAATATTTATAAAATTAGGAAAATTAATTCATGACTTATAATTTAAAAAAAACATTCCTTCTATATTTTTGTTGGAAAAGTCACAAAGTACCTCATTTGGAAAATGATAAGAGAATTCCTTTCAAATTGGTCTGTAAAAAGTAAAAAATGGGTAAAAATAAATTTAAACAATCATAGGTGAATGGTAAAAATATTTTTTATAATATTTTTATAACACATTTATATGGAAGAAAAATATTCCCCATTGGAGGATTAAACATACAAAATCATGAATATTGATGAGATTTTGAAATAAAACCCTTACCTTGAGTTCTCCTTGCTTCGAAATCACTCTAGACTCATATATAATAAATTTAGATTTATTATAATTCTATACCATAGAAACTTTAATAATTATAATATCTTATATAACCCCATTATAAAATTTC
This sequence comes from Viscum album, assembly GCA_963277665.1. Lineage (NCBI taxonomy): Eukaryota > Viridiplantae > Streptophyta > Magnoliopsida > Santalales > Viscaceae > Viscum > Viscum album. Next base: position 41,315,057 of record OY728150.1, read on the forward strand.
AACTCCCCCTTTTATCAAAAAATCATTATTAAAATTGTTATTTTCAGGTGTTAACTATTTCGTTTATCATGAGTATTTTAGCTTAGTAGTTTCAGTACTTGTATATTTATCTTGGTTCCATAATCTTCAGAATATTAATCATGATATAAATATCATATATATTCATCATATACATATTTTGAGACATCTATTAAAATTATATATAGAAAAATGAATTACACCATTCATCGATATTGTAGGTTGTACATACGCATAAACACTATATTCATTTTTCAAAAGACGGAATGAAAAAAAGATAAATATTAATTCACATTTATTGGATAATTATTATATCATATATATCATATATATTTATCAAATTATCCTTAATTAATATCTAAGTAAAATTCAAATAAAAACGAATCACATCGCTTTGTGGAGGTGGTAGTCCACACGTATGCACGAACGACATTATCGTTTTCTGAAGGAATGGATGGTAAGTAGGTAGATGTTGTATTGTAATTAAATAAGTATAATTTTGTCATTAATATCATTTATAAACATTAACCCCATACCCATTCTTAAAATATGGTTAATAAAAATGAATTGTATTGCTACATGGAGATGGTAAGCTATACATAAGCAAGAGTGATACATACACTTCTCGTTTGATGAGGATGTGTGCATATAATGGTGTTTTAATAATCATAATAAAATTTCATGAAATTTATAATACTGAATCTATTATTTTATGAAAAATTACTTAGATTAATAGGTTGTAAATAAGAGTAGAAAATAAAGTGATCAGTTTGGGCGATTACCGCTTCTTTGGAACAACTTCTTTATATCTCCTTTAAAGGGATGTAGGGTTGGTATTTTGAGAAAAAAAACCTCTTAGATTTGGATAGAAAAGTTCATCAGGGAAACTGTTATATTTTGGTCGAGATATAAATATCAAATTAGTGTAAAAATGAGGGAGTAGCTTCCCTTTTATAATTGAGGTGAGGGACACTTTTGGAATTTCTGAAAAGATTAAATTATAATTTATTCATTATCAATAAAAATGCCTCTAAATGGAAATTTATTTAATATAAGGTAGGATAGGGTTTTAATACCATAAAAAATTAAATTCTGAAAAGTTTTTGTGTAATTATAAAACTCATTATGTGGATTAACCCTTAGTTAACCTATTTTAATTTTAACTATGGTAACAACTTTTTTAAAATTAAAGGGTGTAATTTTTACTTATAAGGTGACAATTGGAAAATTAATGTATGATTTATGAAATTTTAAACCATATAATAACCCCTAGTATTATTTTAATATTTTTATGATTTTTAAATAATTTAATATAATATTATTTTCATAAAATATCATTATTGTCAATTTTGACACTATTGTTTTAATTTGACTTAAAGGCGTAAAGAGAAATTTTTAATTTGAATATTATCTTTCAACACTACAATAATATTTCATACTCACCTATTAAATTCATGGAACACTATAACTTACTCAAATTGAACCACTTTAAAAAAATTATATCATTTATTTTATTTTTCCATTAATTAAATAAATATTATTTCAGCGATGTGGAAGCATTTAAGGTAATTATCTAATAGTTAAAAATTATAAATAAATTAAAATCATGAATATAATTTTATTATTCACAAAATAAATATTAATATTCATAAATAACTGACTTTTTACCCTGTGTGATCACATAAAGGATATTAAAATAATTAGATTAATATTTTGTAACTTTCTTTGATTTAAATAATATATAAGTCGTTTTTAAGGAAAAGTGTTTATTAAAAGGGGATTATTTAGAAAAAATAAAAGGGACATATTTATAAGTTTTTAACATCATGATTCTAAATATATAGTTCATTTTATCTAATTCCATACCTATAAATAGACTAAATTAATTATAAAGTAAGTGCATAAAATGTGACAAAAAACTGCTTTTTTGAAGAAGAAAATACTTGTTTAAGCATAAAACTAGATTTATTTTTATTTTATTCCTATAAAAATATATTTTGAATGTTTAAAACATTTTATAAAGTAAATAATATGTAAATTTCATTAAAAAATCCACTAATAGGGATTAATTTAATTTATAAAAATACATTGCGTGCATAAAAACCTTTTTTCCGAAAAATATTTATTTTTCTTTAAAATGATTTTTATTTTCATTTATATTCAATTCATAACCAATGAATTATTTATCACCATAATTTTTTCATAATTTATATAATTCTATCCATACCCTCTAATCCAATTTCTAGGCAATAAATTTCATTTAAAATAATAATATTTTAATAGAAAATCATGTTTTGTTTAAACTTAGTGTTGTATGTAACGAAATATATGAAATAAATTAAATTTATTCAAAAAAATATTTCAAAAAATATTGGTCTGTTATAATTGATAATCATGAACTCAAAAAAATGATAAAGAACAAGTACCCCATACCACAGAGAGATGAATTGTCTGATCAACTATGTGGAACTTAGTATTTCTCTAAGGCAGATGTTTGATCGGGATATCACCAATTAAGGGTGATGAATAAAGATATTCCCATAATTGAATTTCAAATAAGGAATGGAAAATATGAGATCATAGTGATTTCTTTCAAAATAACTAATGATCTAGAGATATTTATGGACATAATTAATAGAGTCTTTATAGATTACCTTGAAAAATTTGTGGTAGTCTTTATAGATGATATTTGATTTACTATATAGAAAGGAGAAGCATGAGGATAATTTGAGTATTGTGATAAATTACTTATGAAAGGATAATATATATGAAAAGTATATTAAATTTGACTTCCGGATGAAGGAAGTATCATTCTTGGGGAATATTATCACCATAAAAGGGATATTTATTAACCCTTCTAAGACAAAGGAAATTGAGGACTACCCTAAACAAACATCTGTAACAGAGATCTGTAGTTTCCTTGGACTATCTGGATATTACCAAATATTTGTGATAAAATTATCATCGTTTTAAATCCCACTAACCAAGATAACATGGGAGGGATTAATTTTTTTTTTAATCTAGTGAATGAAAATAAATCTTTAAGGATTTGAAAAGGAGGCTTATCATTACATGAGTCCTCACACTACCCTCAAGTGGGGAACTTATTATGGTATACAATGATGCTTAAAAGAATGGATTGGGTTATTTAGTGATGAAAAATGATAATGTGATAGCTTATATCTTAAGGCAGTTGAAGGTTCATGAGAATAACTACCCCGCACATGACCTAGAGTTGGCTACAATGATATTTTCATGGAAGATTTGGTGACATTATTTTTATTGGAAGAAGTATGAAATATATACATATCAAAAGAGCCTAAAATATATATTAACATATAACGAGTTTAAAATTAACCCTTTAATATGGTTAGATCCAATCATGGTCTATAACTACTTAATCCATTACCATCCTGGGAAAGAAAACATAGTTTTAGATGCTCTATATATAAAGGTTCTGAAAATTTTATCAATGAGGAGAATTGATAAGGATCCAATATTCTTATATTTTCAAAGGATGGGTATGTGAATATAAAATTGATATTCATCATATTATTCTAAAATAACTTCTCAATCATCCATTATTGAGAGGATCAAGGAGGTCCAGCATTATGATGAGGTGCTATAAAAAATTAGTGAATATTCTGGAATTCGAATTCACTGAAGATGGAGTTATAAGTTTTAGAACCTGGATATGTTTCCCATCAAAACCAAAGTAAAATAGGTGTTTCTGGATGATTCATATAACTCATACTTATCTATTCATCTACAAAGCACTAATATGTATATATATTTGAATCAAAACTTCTACTAGGATAACATAAAGAGGGAGATTGTAGAATTTGTGTCTCGATTCTTGGTATATCAATATGTCAAGGCTAAAAAATAGAATTCTAAGGGTTGTGGATCTATTACCCATAAAACTATGAAAATGGGAAAAAAATAACTATGGATTTTATCATAGGACTCCCCAGGACACCTAAAGATAATAATACCATTTGGATGGTAGTCGATCACCATATAAAGTTGACACATTTAAATTCTATCAATGAATATTTCTCTATTGACCAAATTAGTAAGATGTGCATAAGGAAAGTGTTAATATTTCATGGAGTTACACTCTATATTGTATCTAATCAGTATCTTAGGTTCACCTCAAGGTTCTAGAGAAACCTTCAGCATGCATTGTACATAGAAATCAATTTTGGTGTTGCTTATCACCCTCAAAATGATAGTCAGTCTGAGAGAACCATAAAAACCCTAGAGGATATGTTGAGTTCTTGTTAAATGTATTTCCATGGATATTTGTATTAATGAAATCCCCAAGTAGAGTTCTTATATAACAACAACTTCCATTCTAGCATTCAAATGGATCTTTATGAGGATCTTTTTGGGAAGCGGTGTTAGACACCAACATGCTAGAAAGAAGTTGGAGTGTAGAAGCTAATTGGACCTAACCTTGTCTAATATATGATATAGAAGGTTCCAACCAGTCAAAGTTATATGGAATCTATACAAAGTCGACATAAAAGGTATGTAGAAAATCTTTGACAAGACCTAGAGTTTGAGGTTGGAGATAAATTACAGAAATTATATATTTTTTATTTAAACAGAAAACATCATGACAGTATGTTATGGCACAGAACCGTCACTGGAAACATGGGATCACAGAGGTCTGAAAAAGTGAAACCTTAGTCCTAGATACATCATCCCCTTTGATATACTTGATCACATTGGAGTGGTGGCCTATCGGCTAGCACTCCCACCTAACCTATCTCATGTACATGATGTGTTCTATGTATCCCTCTTGATGATATACATACCAAAACCCCACATGTACTGAATATAAAGGTGATACCACTTAAGAAATAATTTTCATATTAGGAGTATCTAGTGAACATCTTAGACTATGGATAAAATGTTATACAAAACAAGACAACTAGACCGGTCAATGTGTTGTGGTGAAACCATAAGTTTGAGGAGGCAACCTGTGTACCAGAGGAAGCCATGAAGAAGAAGTAACCTCACCTATCTTCACCTTAGTATATAATATGAAATTTTGAGTGAAAAATTCTTTATGTGGGTATAAATGTTACACCATGTGTTTTTAAAAATAAAAACTATTCTTGATAGTGTATGTGGCATGCAACACCAAGCCCAAAAGAACCATGATTATTTATGATCGTTACAAATTACAAGTTAAATTAGTAGGTATGAATAGTATTAAATAATTCGTGAAATACATAAGAAGGTGCTAATGGATATAATTGTATTTTTAAATTCTCTATAAATAACCACATAATTTTTAATAAATACATTTTATTCTTTAAAAAAATATGTTTTCTTCAAAATTGATTTTTATTTCTTCTTGATAGAAAATATTATAATTAATTTTTTGAACTTCTAGAAAATTTATTTAATAAAATTAAAATAATTTATTAAATAAAAATATTGATAATAACTTAGAGTGAAGTTTTTCTATTTTTCAGAAAATAATGATTTTTCAGTGAATAGTTAAAAATATCAATTTTTTAGTTAAAATTGTCATTTATTTTTAATAAATTAAGTAATTTCAAAGTACCATTAGTATTTTAATTAAATTTAAAATAAAAAAGATATTATATAATTATATTTTACAAAATTAATTACATTTAAATATTCTTTATACTATATTTTAATATAATTTTATTTTCAGGCTTAAAAACACGTTTTTTTAACTGTTTTAAAGTGTATAAAGTTTCTCCATTTTAAGTAAATAAAAAACCCTTAATGAAAAATTATTTAAATTAAATTTATATATTATATATCTATAAATATTAATTAAAATTTATTTAATTATTATTACTTGTAAGATCGTTTTATGCTTGAAAAATACATTTCTTGAAAACTCGTTTATTCGACATGTTTTTGGGTTTAATTTTAAATTAAATTATTACACTTATATAAATTTAATTTGATAAAATGTATTAGATATTTTTAATTATAATAATTAATATCAAATAATAAGTTCAACATAATTTTTTTCATAATGAATAGTAAAAATAATAAAAAGTCTTTTACCATAGTTAATGCTAAAACCAACTTACCTAGGGTTAAACTAAAGTGGAAAATGGAAGAAAATGTTTAAAATATGTTTATTTTTTAATATTGTATGTGTTTATAATCTATATCACCCATCCAATACATTATTTTTTAATTTTTTTGGCACTTTTCTAGAGAGTGACTTCCCATAATTGAATAGTTTTGGGTATTTATAAGAATGTCACTCCTCCTCCATTATAAATGGGAACCCACTATCATCTCCTCTACACACTTAAAAAAAATTATTTCAGCCAATTAAAACTCAAATATCCTTCTTAATTACCTTATCATGTACTATAGGTGTTGGTTTGAACATAAATACAATCTAGGAAGGCTTTTGGGATAATCTTATAGGTGTGATCTGAAGAAGACGTAACACTCTTAATCGAGCATCTTTGTTTCATTTATTTATTCCAACTCCTTTGAATATTAATCAATCATTATCACATAAAAACAAAATTATATCCAATATAATATGATTTCATTAAGTTAATTTCATAACTTAAATACATGTCCACTTCCATCAAATGGGAAACAAAACCATCGTCGTGTGTATGGTGGACTACCGCCTCACAAACCAATGTGATTTATTTTACATAATCCTATATCATGGATAATTATTATGATCAATTTAATTTTATATATTATATTCATAAAATATTAATGTTTTTATAAAATTAATATATCATATACTTTCTTACCTTACCATCCATTAAAAATGATAACGTCGTTTGTGTGTAAGGTGGACTACCACCTCACGAAACGAAGTGATTCATTTTTTATTTCCACATCATATGGATGGTATATGTAAGGGTATTTAAAGAAATAATAATATATTTATTATATAATGATAATTTTTTAATGAAAAAATAACACTTTCTTTCTTTCCAACATGATCATTGAAAAATGGAAATGTAACTCTTGCGTATGTACGACCTTCCATCTCCATGATCATAATGTAGTTCATTTTTCATTATCATAATTCATTATTGGTTTTAAAAGTATAATTGATGTATAAAAATGATAATGATATCATTATTAATATTCAGGAGATGATGAAATAATAATCTCTTTGACCATAGTCAACTCACCAAAGTGGTTTTGGAAATATGAGCCAAATATCATCAAAACATCCAACACGAACCTAAATGATTAAATAAATTAAATATAACATGATAAAAAATAAAGTAAAAGGAATAATAAACATGAAATTTTTTGTTAATTAATTAAATAATTATAATAATTTTATTATTTAGGAATATAAATAATGCATATAACAAGTCGAGTTTGAGGTAAGGGATCTCTCTAAACTACCATTTCATTTGGGTTATAACCATACTCTTTATAAATAATTTTATATCTCTCTTTAATGTTAAAAAATGAATATAAATTCTTTATATATGTATTTCACCTGTATACCTATCTTATTTTTCCTTCTTTTGATAGGGTAATACATTACTTATGTTCATTTCTCAAATGCCTTCATTATGAAATTTAATTTGATTATGATATGATGTAAGATTATATAACCTATTTTCCTTACATGGGTGATTATTATGTTATTAATTATGATTTATTTCTTTCATGTGAAACACATAGATCATGAAAATTTTATGACGGGTACACCCAGATAGTGCTTCAATTCATCAGGTGATGTTATAGTCTCATGAGACGTCACGTATAGGATTAGGGAGTAAACCTTATCCATTATGGGACTTTGTCAAACACTTGATATTGTTTAGGAAGTTATCATTGACTAATTATTATGTCATTTTTTGTGTTTTTTCCAAATTTCCTATGTTAACATGATCTTGTGATACCATTTTTTATTGTATGCTTCCATGTGATTACTCGTGATCCTTCTCTTTTATGATATCATGTTATACCTTTGAATCACATGTTATGTTTCCTTATCATGTTTATTTCTTTATTTGGATTTTTAGATCACCCCTTTCTCTATGTATTCCCTAGTTTATCCTATATAGTTTTAGTATCTCAAATGGAATTAAGATCTAATTATTGAGAATAAATTGAGGATGTCATGTTTTAGTTTCATTTGATGTAATGTGGACCTAGTCTTCTAAAGACACTAGGCCTCATGATATTTGGGGCTGTACTTGTTTGATATTTATAAATTGAAAATCATGTAATAATATGATTAAAATGAATGGGTCACTATAATATCTACCAATGAAATTTCTAAATATGTTACATCCATCCACAAATATGGAAGGTATTCAAAGTAATAAGGCAAGATGGATTAGAATGCCCAAACTGACCACATTAGAAGCACACGAATGAGTGCTCCTTCTTGAGAGAAGTAGAGAAAAATGAATGAAACTCCTATGGAATAGTTTCCTCTTATTTTAACCTCTAACTTTAAGGGGAACTTTCTCTATCACCAAGAAAGGTTAGTATGACATCCACCATGGGCTATCCTCTGGTAACCAACATGGACCAAAATTCCATAGTGACTAACTCTTAAATGAAACTTTCCTAGATGAAAGAACTTGATCACTAATATATATATGAATAATTTGTATAAAAAGACGATCTATTAATTAATCACTCAACGCTATCTCTATGGGAAAATGAATCATCTCATTGATATGGTTAATGTACTATATTACTATCTGTTAACCTTGTTGAATACTCAAAAGTTCCACCACCTTCTTTACTTTCAATTTCTAATGAATGAAACACTAAGTGAAAGTGGACTTGAAAAATTCCCACACCAATCCATCTTGTAATGGGGATGTAAAAACCAACTTATAATTATCCAAAACTAGTCCCTCAAACTAACCCATGACTTCTATCAACCTCAAGGATTTTGGAGTTCTTAAAGAACCAAATACCCTTTTAAATTCCTCTAAATACTCTCTAGCCTCTAGTAGACCTCAATCACCATGAAATATGGGAAAATACTAAAAATATCATAGATATACCACTCTACTAGGATTTTGGGAAGATTCAAGTACTTGAGGATACTTCCTAAGAATCGTTAGGACCTTTATTGGTAACATACTCTAAATAACATGAAAACATGAAACTACAACAATAATAAAGAAAATATGAGTCCAATTCCAACTAAAATAAAATTTTAACACAAAATAACAATTTAATGTAACTAAGCCATGACAAAAAACAAAATCAAAAGTTCCATCAACAAAATCAATCTTCTGATTTCAAATATCACAAGAATTTTGAACTCCCCCGATTTCAATCTCAAAATGCAATTACTTTTTCAAAACACTTTAAAAAATACACTATTTTAAATTTCAGAACCTCTAAAATCCAAACTTTCCATTTCAAATCCATTTTAAAAATTCAAAATCCCCTTTTATTAGTTTTAAAATCCAATACATTTTTATTTAAAAATCGACCCATGAAAACCAAAATCATACTAATAACATTACACATAGAAAAATACTTAAAGAGGGAATAATGGTGGTGCATGACTTGACTACATGGTTTAGCATACCATATGACAATCATGCATATTCCACTGGTATTTTCATCAAACTGTGCACTCAAGATCCACCCAGTTCTCTAGGCCATGCAATCTGACTACGTGATGCCAATTCACTCCCATTTTCATACACTAAAATACATAAATCCATTAAAAATTTCAAATCAATAAAAATTAACTATAAATAAAAATTAATGACTCCAAACCCAATAAACCCAAGTAACTTGAGGCTCAGGGAAAGTAAGAGTTCATGACGTACTTCCCGTAACTACCTCTAAGGTGTTGATAGTCCTAAATCAGTCTACCTGACATCCTATTAAAAAAAGGTCTCTCATATACCATTTTATCACAAACACTCCCAAGATAACCCCTAAATCGAGCACCTGATTCAACCCCTCATGTATATCATGAGTTGTATTAGGATCCCGATTCAAGAGTTAGATCAGCTTGGTTCGTGATATGACCCAAGGTTTGAAAATGTGAGATAGGATCCTATATAGGATGTTTGGATTATGATGTGTAATAGGGGTACTTGGTGGGTTAAATGTCTTAATAGTTACATAGGAAGGGTTCGTGTATGGGGTTCAAGTTAGTGGAAACCCATATAAGAATGAAACATGGTGGTTTTTATGGGGTGGATATTTTCCCACAATGACCAAAGTAATATGATTCAACCATGGGGAGCTAAATCCATGATATAAAATATGATTTTAATAAGAGGAGTGAGTATTAACTCTTATTCCCAGTGATATGATATATGTTTCTAGGGTGGGGATGGGGATATTCCCCAAAGCATCTGATCATACGATATAAGTTTCCAATGTTGAGAGTTAGCCTACACCTAGGTTCTTGATAAAGTGATTTATGTTTATAGGGAATTTATAGGATATTCCCATGGGTTCTTGATGTTGTGATGTATCACCACAAGGAAGAGAGTGAGTATTCCCCTAGGGGCCTCATGATTCAATCTTTTCTTCTAGGGAAGGGTGTGAGACCACCCCAAGTACTTGAATACATGATATACTAATTCCCATGCAAGGTTTTGTTTATCCCAAATGACAATTAGACTTCTAATTCTATGGCAATACATGGTTTTATTTTATCACTATTTGATATACTCAATGAAATCCAACATTAGTCTAAATAGGTATAGTTGAACCTGGGTGTCAACTTAGAACCCAAGTATCGGTGGAAAATTATCTATTTCACTTCAGTTATTCACTTGATTATTCTTATAATTTCATATTTTGTATACACTATATATTATGGTTATGTTAGGGGAATAGTTGGTGGTGACCTGCTAAGTTTTACTCACATACTTCTCAGGGGATCATGGAATCTGGATACCTGAGAAGATCTTATGATCATTGGTTTAGGTGGGGAATATGACCAATGTTGGATGATCAAGCTGGATATCTTGGTTGGAATATATAGATTTGGAAGAGGTGAGGCTTAGGAATGGTAGTATATCCTCTTATAAATTTTAACTAATTTCTATTTACTTGTATATATGATCAACCTAGTGGTCCAATAACATGATATATTCTTGGATTATGAAATTTAATTTTTATAGCATGACTCTTGTTTATTGGATTTTACATAATTTGATTATTATTTTGGATATTGTTTGGTTATTTATGATTGTTTCTTAGCAATGATATAAGGGTATAGTATCCCCATGATATCATTATATACCCTCACTATAAGTTGGTAGCCTCCATAATATGGGGAGGAGCACCTAAGGTAATGTAGTGACCTGCTTCGATTACTGTAGAGTGACTTGGTGTGGAGAAATTACACAACGTATCAATTTGAGTTTTTGGTTTTATTAAGATGACCGAAAATATATTTTTAGTGTTTTAAAACACTAAAACATGTGTCTAACAGTTACAACCTATCAAACAACCTCAAATTTACATGAAACCATAGTAAAACTATATTTGACTAATTTTGAATTGTATGAGTAGATGACACATCAATCTATTGCATGGTGTGCTTAGAATAATTAAATAAGTTGTTTTAAAGATATCAAAGAGTGTAAAAATGTTTTAGGGAGTTAAAACCCAAAAAATGTCCTCAAATTATTGTGAAATAATAGTAAAATGACCATTGATTTATTTATGAAATTTGGGAACTTAAATCACATCAATCTGAGTTGAAGTTTTCTTAGGATGAACAAAAACAAATTTTTAGTGTTTTAAAACTCTAAAACATACATTCTATGATAAAAACCTATAAAAAGACCTTGAATTGATTTCAAATCATAAAAACTATATTTAAATTATTTTTTATGTTTATTTGTAGATGGAATATCAATATAACATGTTTTGTGATTAGAATAACTAAATAAATAGTTTTAAGGAATCAAAGTTGTTAAAAATGAACATCAAAGGGTAAAAACAAAACAAAAGGCCTCAGATTGTTGTGAAATCATATGAAAAGATTATTAGATTTATTTTTGAAATGTATTAACTGAATCTATATCAATATGAGATTTGGTTTTCTTGGGATGATTGAAAATGAATTTTTAGTATTTTAAAGATCTAAAATGTGTGTGTAATGAAAAAAACCTAGAAATACCTTGGATTCATATGAAATATATCTTTGAAATATTTTTGACATGTTAAATTTGAAGAACCGTCAATCCAACATGTGATGTTCTTGAAATTAATAAATAAGAAATTTTAAATATATAAAAGTATTTAAAAAGGCACGCCAAAGGGTCAAAACCAAGAAAATGACCTCATATATCCATGAAATCATAATAAAGTGATAGTATATTGATTTCTAAAATTTAGGGATACACTCCATTTCAATATGAGTTTTAGTTTTCTCATGAATATTGAAAAAAAAATTAATGTTTTAAAACTCTAAAACATGTGTGGAAGAGTCAAAACCAAGAAAATGACCTACATTAATTTGAAATCATAGGAAAACCCCTTTGAATTATTTTTGATGTTTAAAACTAGACGACACATTAATTTGATGTGCATTGTGCTCAGAATGAATAAATAAGCAGTTTTAAATATATCAATGTCTTTAAAAACAAATGCCAGGGAGTCAAAACTAATAAAATTAACTCATATTATACTTAAATAATAGGACAAGGACCATAGATTGTTTTTTTAAATATAGGAACTCACTCCACATCAATCTAAGTTTTGGTTTCCTCGGGATGACTGAAAACACAATTTAGTATTTTAAAACACTAAAAAATGTGTATAATAGTCCAAACCAAGAAAACAACCTCAAATTGATGTGAAATAATAAGAAAATGATCTTTGAATTATTTTTGACATATATAAATAAACCTCAGTTCAATATGATTTTAATTTTTCTCATAATGAATAAATTAGTAGTTTTAAAGATATTGGAGCCTTTAAAAAACACATTAGAGATTAAAACAAAGAAAATTACCAAGGATTGTCATGAAATCATAAAAAAAATGACTAATTAATTATTTATGAATTATAGCATTTGATTCCCCGCAAATTTTAGTTTTTTTTTCAGTATGACCTAAAATACATTTTTGATGCCTTTAATGTAACACCCCAAGGTTTTAAAAAACATAAATGAAATGCATGAAACTTTGTTTTAAGTAGATATTTATAACTAGCCTTTAAACATAATTTTACTGCTTCTATGTTTTTAATTTCAAAAAATTGTCATCTAAAATTGTGATCAATAAGTTATTTAGAGTCTTATAAGACCAACTTAATTTTTATGAATAGTAACATACCCTTATTAATAGTAACATACCCTTAAGAATAGTAATGTAATCTTATGAATAGTAATGAACCCTTTTGAGTAGTAACTTTACCCTAATGAATAGTAATGTACCCTTATGAATATAAATGTTACCCTTATGAATAGTAACATACCCTTATGAATAGTAACCTTTCCTATGATAGTGTATATATAAGATTTAATTGAAATTAAGGTATACCCATATCTTTGAATAAGTAAATAAATGCTTTAAAATTATTATTTTACGAATAAAGTATTATTTTATTTAAAAATTAATTTTATCATATTTATAAAATTATTTTGGATAAAATGGAGTTCATTTTTGGATTCTACACGTCAAAAAATGGTTGTGGTGAATTTTTGGTAATTTTCTAAAATACTTGATTTTTTGGTGAATAGTGAATTTTTGGTATTTGACAAATAAATAAATTTCTGCATCATGGAGGTGTCATCGATGATGTGGTGGTGATGTAAGCCCATTATCTTGAACTCAAATGCCATTATTACTATTTTTAGTCATAGAAGACTCACTATTTCTTGTCTTGAGGCAAAATAATAAAATAATAATTAAAATAATGTGAAATCTCTCCCCTCCTCCACTATAAATACCACCCATTTCCCCCTCTTCAACCCACACCTCTCAAGCCTTGATAATTGTCTAATTTCTATAAAATTCCCTCCCCAATCTCCTTCCCCACGTCCAAGACCTTCTGGTCTCACTCAAAGGCCAAAATCAAAGGCCTTAAAGAGGATCTCAAGGAGAAGAGATCAAGAGTTAAGAAATCATCTTCCTTTTTCATGTGTTTTCCTTTCCTTTCCTTTCCTTTAATTATAGTATCTTACCCTCCACTTATCCAAGATGCATGAAAGCTCCAGATATATTTTATATTCAGTATGTTCTCATGTTCATGGAAAATTCATCATCATTCTTCCTCTCCTCTCCCACTTATTCAAGGAATAAAAACATTGTCCGTGATGTCTCGAATTACCGACATCGTCGACGATGTGATTTCAATTTTCATGAATTCCTTCAAGTATAGTCATGAAACCATTTTTATTATTGAACCTAATTATAATATTTGTATTATTTCTCATCCATGGTTCTGGAATCCTTTTGTACACATGGTTTTAGTTTATAAAACAAAATGAGGTTGTTATTATCAAAGAACCACTAAAATGATCTAAACAAACATCATTAATGTTTTAACTTATGAATCATCCTCATTTCAGAATTCAAAATGATAAATGGTATAATTTATGGTTCTATAAATATTTAACTACCATTTCATTCCCAATCTTGAGTTTCACTTCCAATTGACAAGAACATCCATCATGAACCGATCATGGAAATCATGTAAAGAACGCACCCGAAACAATGGAAGGAACAAAATCCTAATAATTAAAGGACTAAATTATGTTATAAAAATGATCATATAAGATGTTATAAATATGAATATGTTTCTTTAATATGATAATAAAATTCTTTTAACCATTATAAATGAGGTTTAAACTAGTTTTAAGTAAGACAAACCCGAGGTAAGGGAATTCTTAACACGATTTCCATTCTTTAGGTTAATATTCTACTTCATTATTTATGTGGTATTAAAATTATTTGTGTGAAGAGTTTTGTTTATGCTATGTTGAATTATGTTTATTTACAGTCTATATACATATTCCATCCACTCTGTTAAGTCTCACTTCAACTATATGATTTTTTAAGGGGTTTTACTTTTAAAATCCTCTTTTAAAAATTCTGTTTTACAAGATTCAAAAGCAATATTTTTATGAAATTATTCATGTTTTATGATTATGTTATGGTTATTGGATATTTTTTATGATTAAGGGTGGGACCTATATCTCCCTCTAATTCATTGGGTATGTGTAAGTTGGAGTTCGGCCTTATGGTTACTCCATGTGTAACTATGATGGTTACATAAATTGTAAGGTAGTCGTGAGGGTTACAAATTATAAGGTAGTCGTGAGGGTTACAGTATTATAGAAGTAATACCCTGAGATACCTTTATGGTTCTATTTATGTTCTTATTTATTGTGGTTATCTTTTGGAAATCTCATGTTTCACAAAGTAAGTATATATGGGTGAAAAGTATGTCTTTTGAAAAAGATTTCATATATTACAAGTATTCATGGACTAATGTGTTCTTTACTTCTTTTTATATCCCTTACTGAGATTATTGTGCTCATCCCAAGTTTTTTAAATGATTTTAATAGGTTATAAGGATGTGTAAGACAAATAATGAATCCAAGTTAAATGTTTTAATAACTGTCAAATAAATCTTGATTTATTTGAAAAGTTTTTTATATCGAGAGAAATGAGTTTTTTTTATGATATCCACTCTGTAATAATGTGTAATGTTATGAATGTATTATGTCCCAATTCTCTAAATATATAAACTTGAAAATATCCTCAATGTGAAAGGAAGTGATTTCTTGACTAAATTCAAGATTATGTAATGTAATAAGGCCAGTTCCTTATAGTTGGTATCAGAGGATGGTTTAGATAACTTTAGGAGTTAGGATGATGTTAATACAATACCATAATTTTTTTTACTCTATGGTTAATTTGAAATGTTATATCATTTAAAGATTACCATGTTTCTTCTACTAAGATATGTTGGTTCAGAATGGTTGTCTGTAGAAGAAATATGGAATCTAAATAGTATAGACACTAACAAAATGACATCCTTCTAAATCTGTAGCCCGGAATGGTAGGGATTGGAACCGAGCAGTTTTTGACAGTAATGGCTCAGCTGATGTAGGCAATAAATGGTGGTGGCATCCATGAAAGAGAACAACTAGAGTTACCATAATGGAACATGACGATAGTGGAACATTTTATGAGACAACACCCTCCTCCTTTCAATGGATCTTCTGACCTAGTAACAGCTGAAGGATGAATTAAAGCCCTTGAAAAGATATTTTATGTAATGGGTTGTTTAGATAATCAAAAATTATGTCTTTCCATTTATCATTTTGAAGGTGAAGCTGATCATTGGTGGTTAATGTTAAGGAATATTA
The DNA here is from genome assembly GCA_963277665.1 of Viscum album. NCBI lineage: Eukaryota > Viridiplantae > Streptophyta > Magnoliopsida > Santalales > Viscaceae > Viscum > Viscum album. The sequence continues at coordinate 41,331,408 of OY728150.1, forward strand.
GGGATAGAGAGGATATTGATGCCTTAGAGTGAGAAGAATTTAAAAGTATGTTCCTTGAAAAATATTTTCCTAAGGTGGTGCGACTTAGGATGGAGAAGAAATTCCTTGAATTAAAGAAAAAGGGGGAAGATTCAGTGGTTGTGTATGAAGAAAACTTCACCTGACTGGCGAGGTATGCTCCAAATCTTATTCTGGATCTTGATAGGAAAATCAACCGCTTTTACTCAGGACTGAATCCAAGGTATCAAAGATCGCTGGACTCCCGTGAATTAAAAATTTACGAGAAACTTGTTCGATGTGCTGAGAAGGTAGATATGGAGTTTGTTTATGATCATGTGCATTTTGGAAACAAGGAGAAGAAGAGGTCTAGATAACAAGAGATGGGTAAGAATCAACCAAATAAATCTGATGGTAAGAAAATCCAGTTTCGAGTTTGTGAAAACTGTGGAAAGAAGCACCCTGGGGAATGTCTTACCAAAACTGGGAAGTGTTTTTGATGTGTTAAGTTTGGAAATATGGCCTGAGATTGTAATGAAAATGATCCTAAGACTCGTCCTGATAAGAAAACTAATAAGTATTTTAAATGTGGTGATATGGGTCATTATGCAAATTCCTACCCAAAGAGAGATCTGAATGATACAAAGACGCCAGAATATAAGTAGAAATGTGTAGTGAGATCCTTTGCGACTATGTCAGCAGATGCCAATATATCCAATGAAGTTGTATCAGGTACCTTTTTTATTTACTCTGATTTTTCTAAAATTTTGTTCGATACAGGGTCTACACATTCCTTCATTTCTAAGAAATTTCCAGGTAAATTGGAAATATCACCTCAACAAATGAAACCGGAACTTGTTGTTAAAACACCAGGGGGAAATATTATAGCAAAGAGGAATTAAAATAATATTTATATTATGGTCTATAGAAGGACTTTACCTACAAACCTTATTGTTTTTTCCTTAGTTTAGTTTTATGTTATTCTAGGAATGGATTGGCTTTCTGTTTATCATGCTAAAATTGACCGTAGGGATAAAGAAGTTGTTTTTCAGAAAGAGTTTCATTTTGTATATAATAACGAACCCATACAATTGATAACATATCAGGAAACTAAGAAACTGTTGAAATAAGTAAATGAAAGTTATCTTGCTCATGTTGTTGAAAACAAGGAAATTGTTCAGATTAATGATGTGTTAGTGGTAAATGAATACCTTGATGTTTTTTCTAATGAGTTACCCGGTGTCATACCCAATCGGAAAGTCGAATTCACAATTGAATTAGTTCCTGATGTTACGCCAATATCAAAACCCCCATATCATATGGCTCAAATAGAACTTCTTGAATTGAAAAATTAGTTGTAGGATTTTCTTGATAAAGGCTTCATTCATCCTAGCACTTCACTATGGGGTGCTCCTGTTTTGATCGTTAAAAATAAAGATGGTTCCATGAAACTTTTAATTGATTGTAGAGATTTGAATAACATCATTGTTAAAAACAATTATCCTTTTCCACATATCGATAACTTGTTTGATCAGCTCCATGGAGCTCAGTACTTTTCGAAGATTGACTTGAGATCTGGATACCATCAGCTGAAGGTGAAGGAGGATGACATCCTGAAAACAACCTTCTGTACTAGATATGGGAATTATGAATTTTTAGTTATGCCATTTGGTTTAACTAATGCACCTATTGTATTCATGGATTTTATGAATAGAATATTTCATGAGTTCTTGGATAAGTTTATAGTTGTGCTTATTGATGACATTCTGTTATTTTCAAAAAATAAAGGATCATGAAAAATATCTAAGGGTTGTTTTACAAACCTTAAAGGAAAATAAACTGTATGGAAAATTCAGAAAGTGTTATTTTTGTTTACAATAGATTTCTTTTCTTGGGTACTTTATAAATAAGAATGGAATAATAGTTGATCCTTCTAAAGAAAGAGTGGTTGATGAATGGAAAAGACCCACAAATTTTAGAGAGATTCATAGTTTTCTTGGATTAGCAGGTTATTATTGATGTTTTGTTAAGAAATTTTTATAGTTATCTAGACCAATAACTAAGTTAATATGAAAAAGGGGTTAAATTTTTTGAGATAGAAGAATGTGATGTTTGTTTTTAGGAACTGAAGAAGAGATTGGTTAATTCTCTAGTTTTGGCCTTGACTTCCTAAAATGGTGAGTTTTTTATCTACAGTGATGCTTCATTGAAGGGAATTGGTTGTGTTCTGATGCAAAATGATAAGCTAATTGATTATGCTTCAAGACAACTAAACCCACATGAGTTAAATTATCCCACACATGACTTGGAATTGGCAGCTGTGGTTTTTTCTTTGAAAATTTGGAGGCATCATTTATACGGAGCCAAATTTCAAATATATACTAACCATAAAATTCTGAAGTATATATTCACTCAGAAGAAATTAAACATGAGGTAGAGAAGATGGATTAAACTGATAAAGTATTATGATTTCACAATAAATTACCATCCAAGAAAAGAAAAAAAAGTGGCAGATGCCTTGAGTCAAAAACATCATGCATCATTAATCATGTTACATTTGGAACATGATCCCTTGATTAATGATTTGATGAATTTTGGATTAGAAGTTTTTGGTTCAGGGAATACATTATTTTTGTTTCAGGTTTCAGTGCAGTCATCATTATCAGACAAAATTAAGCAATCGCAGAAGGAAGACCATGAGCTAAGAAAATGTAGAATTGGTTAAAATGGGTAAGTTTCTAGAATTTAACCTTGATAAAGATTGTGTTTTAAGATTTGGAAAAAGGTTTTGTGTGCCTTTTTATTCTCAGTTGAAGAAAGATTTGTTGTGTGAAGCTCATAGTTCTCCATTTTCAGTTCATCCTGGAAGTACTAATATGTACAGAGACCTTCAGAAGTATTATTGGTGGGATGGAATGAAAAGAGATATTGCTGATTTTACTGTGAAATGATTGACATGTCAATAGGTTAAAGTAGATCTGCAGTTACAAAAGGGGGTGCTTTATCTTTTTCCAGTGCCAGAGTAGAAATGGGAGAATGCATCCATGGACTTTATGGTGGGACTACCAAAGACTTATCAAGGTAATAATGTGATTTGGGTTATTTTTTATTGGCTGAAAAAAAAATCTGCACATTTTCTTTCTATTCGAGATACAATGTCTTTGGATCAGCTTTATCGATTATACCTCAAAGATATTATTAGGTTACATAGAGTTCCTATTTCCATTATATTTGACTAGGATCCCAGGTTCACTTCTAACTTTTGTAAGGGAATTCAGAAGTCATTGGGCACAGAATTAAATTTCAGTACAGCTTTTCATCCTCAATCAGATGGGTAGCCAAAACAAGCGATTCAGACTTTGGAAGATATGCTTCAAGCATGTTCAATGGACTACCAGGGAATTTGGGATCAGCATATTTCTTTAGTTGAGTTTTCTTATAATAACACTTTTCATTCTAGTATTCAGATGGCAACTTTTGAGGCATTGTATAGGAAGTGGTTTCGGACTCCAGCATTAAGGGATGAAGTTGGTGAAAGAAATTTGATGGGACCGGAATTAGTATAGGAAGTGGCTGAGAAAGTGAAGATAATCCAGTAGCACATGAGGACAGGTCAGATTAGGCAGAAAAGTTATGCTGATAATAGAAGTAAAAACTTCTCTTTCGAGGTAGGTGACTATGTTTTCCTTAAAATCTCTCCTTAGAAAAGTGTGATGCATTTTGGTAAGAAAGTAAAGCTAAGTATACAATTCATTGGTCCTTTTTAAATCCTAGATAAAGTTGGACCAGTTGCATACTGAGTAGCTTTGCCTCTGAGTTTTTCTTAGGTACACAATGTTTTTCATGTTTCGATGTTGAGAAAGTATGTGCCATATTCAACTCATGTCTTGAGTCTAGAAGAATTTCATTTGGAAGAGAACATTTTATATGAAGAGAAAACAGTTCAGATTTGTGATTGAAGGGAACAGGTATTGCAGAATAAGTTAATCCACCAGGTAAAGGTTTTTTGGAGAAACCACATGGTTGAAGAAGCAATGTGGGAATATGAAAATTCTATGAGGGAAAGGTACCCTCACTTGTTTAATGAGTAAATAAAATTGTGAGGATGAAATTTCTAGAAGGTGAGGATAATGTAACACCCCAAGGTTAAAAAAAATAAATGAAATGCGTGAAAATTTTTTAAGTAGATATTTATAACTAGCCTTTAAACATAATTTTACTGCTTCTGTGTTTTGAATTTTGAAAAATGGTCATCTAAAATTGTTATCACTAAGTTATTTAGAGTCTTATAAGAACAACTTAATTTTTTATGAATAGCAACATACTCTTATGAATAGTAACATACACTTAATAATAGTAATGTACCCTTATGAATAGTAATGAACCCTTATGAGTAGTAACTTGACCCGTATGAATAGTAATGTACCCTTATGAATAGAAATGTTACCCTTGTGAACAGTAACATACCCTTATGAATAGTAACCTCACCTATGATAGTGCATATATAATATTTAATTGAAAGTATGGTACAACCATATCTTTGAATAAGTAAATAAATGCTTTAAATTTGTTATTTTCTGAATAAAGTATTGTTTTATATAAAACATGTGTGTAACTTTTAAAACCTATAAAATGAACTTTGATTGATTTTGAATCATAGAAAAACTATATTTAAATAATTTTTTATCTATACAATTATACATAACATCAATGCGTTGTGGGTGCACATTTTTATTGTTTCAATTTTCTTAGGATGACAAAAAACACATTTTTATTATTTTGAGCCTCTAATACATGAATATGATAGTCAAAACCAAGAAAACAACCTCAGATTTATGTGAAATCATAGTAAAACTATATTTGAATTATTTTGACATGTAAAAGTATAAAACACATCAATCCACCATGAAGTGTGCTCATAATGACTAAATAAGTAGTTCTAAAGATATAAAAGTCTTTAAAAATGCACATCAGGGGGTCAAAATTAATAATATGACGTCAAATTACTGTGAAACCATAATAAAAAACCATATATTGATTTATGAAATGTATGAATTGTCTATAACCTCCCAACCATCAAGGATTTCAATCCAAAAAAAAGTATGAATCCTGCCCTCACTAAGTCTCTTCACTCAAAGGATCCCAACAGTATTCATCCTCCAAAACCCAAAGTGTTTATTCAAACTCCTTACTAGGATTACACTACTTGATGGAAAATCATAGAAATTCCCACCCAAAACTCCTTCAAGAATATCCTATCCCTTTAAACCACCTCACTAAGGCATACTCTAACCCTCTGTTCAATCAAAAGTGTCCATTATAATAATGCAATAACTTTTTACCTCTAGAGATAGACACCAACCAAGGAATACTATGAAACCAACTAAGAAACCATGTGTCTGTTATCTAATAAAAAAAAACATCTACTTTTACTATCCATAATGACTGATAACCTAACTCGTACTCTAACCAAATATTGAGTAACTAAACCCTATAATTTACCTTTCACTTCCTAAGCTGGCCAAACCCCCAAGTAAACAACTAATTTAAGGTTTATCATTTCTCAAACCATTAGTTATCCCATAAATCATTTGATCTTATACCACAATACCCACATATAATCCATATCTAGAGTGTGTTTCGAAGGTTTTAAAATTTTTCATAAACCATTGTACCATCTAACAAACTCCCAAAATGTTTTATAACCATTCAAGCAGTAACCTATTCTAAAGAATCAATATTCACCCACCATGAATACTCTTTTCCAAAACCCTAATACCAAACCAACTGATCATACCTCTAACATCAAATACTTACCATTATATATCAACCTACATGCAAGAAACCACTAGGTTCCCAATTTCTATTCCACAATACGTGGAATGAAACTTGTTTCCATGATGCCCCATAACTCAATGTTATTATCACACAATAATCAATGAAAATAAAATCAACCACTATCCAATCATCATACCAACCTAGCTCAATACAAAACAAAAAAAAACAATAAATACTCTATGGTTACTTCATCTATGCCTTTATTGACATCACATGCTAATATAATTAATATATCAAATGTAACACCCCGAGCTTCCACTATACGCTTCTCTTTCAATAATGCAATAGCTTGCATTGTACGCAAGTTCGAGTTCTAACACACCGCGACTAATCAAAGTAGCCGTTATGAATAGTAATACCCACTTTTTAAAATTATGGAAATCTTATATTTCAATATGGACTTCATTTTTGTATTCGTAATATCGAAATTATCCAAAGTTGAATTTTTTGTAATTTTCTGAGAACTTCCAATTTTTATGAATAGTGAAAAATACTTAAAAACAACTTTTTTAATCAAAGTATTTTATAGTGATAAATTATACTATTGAGTGATTTTAAATTATAATTAGAATATATTTTTACTATTTTATCCAATTGGGATCATTAGAATTAATGTCACTTTGAATTTGGACATAAACAATGGTCAATCTTTTGATATATATTGTTTCTTAAAAACACGCTATTTGTTGTGACAGCGGGAATTAATTATAAAATTAATTAATGAAACTTATATGTTTGGAATTTTGTAAAATAGACATCATTTTTGGATTCGGAATATCAATTATATCTTAGGGTGAAATTTTGGCATTGTTCTGAAAAACTTCAATTTTTGATGAATAGTGAAACCACTAAGTGGTAGTTAAATAACTGATTTTTCGTTTAAATGAAATATTACCACTTCTGTGATTTGATTTTCAAAAATCATACATACATGGTTGTCATTAGTAAGTAAAATTTGGTTCATTGGGATTAAAATAATTTTTTGGTGAATAGTAACTTTTAAGTTTAATTAATCACGATTAAAGATAATTAGTGAAATTTAAGGTAAATATAATGTTATAATAATAGGAAATGACCTTGAAACTTGTCCTAACCCTATTGGATGAGTCATGGGAGACCAAGACAATAAATGGGTCAACTTGGGGACCCCATGGATCCAATTTGGTAGGAAAATGACATAAATAACTTTTTATTTAATGTTAAAATAAAAAGGTCACAAACAAGAGTTGTTTTACTAAAACAATTTTTAAATGGGGTTATAAAAGTCCTATTATTGACTATAAATATTAATTAGAAAGATAAAAGGATTTCATACATCATAATAATTTTTTTATAATTTTTAGAGATTAAATAAATTAAATTATTTATGACACCATGATGATGCAGCGATTACCTCATTAATTAACGATTTACATAAAATGAAAAGATAATGTAAAATCCAAGGCTTACACTTGTCCAAAGCCTATTGTATGGGTAGATTTAGAACCCTTATCACCTTATCCTCTAATTATATAATTTTGGGACCTTTAGAATCCGAAAATCATTGTATAATAAAGTAATATTTCATTACTTTCCAAGAGTGCCCCTCCTCTCCACTTATAAAAGGCCCCCACCACTACCACCTTACTCACCCTTTCAAAGCCTTTTGGCTCGGACAACCTCTGCCCAAATACTCTCCCAACATCCCTCCCTTACTCCTAGAAGCCTCACTTTGGGCATAATTCTTCCCAAGGAAGCCTTTGGCTCAAATCAAAAGAGTTACCCGATTTTAAGGTAATGTCTTCTCTTGTGTTCTTTTATTTTATTTTTCTTCTCCAACCCCCTAAACTCTTTTTATTATTTTCTTTTGTAAAAACACCAGTATAATCAATATACTAGGATGTTTTTATAATAATTATTCGATCTACACTTACACACACCTACATCTAATGGTTAAAGAACATACTGTTTCTGTGGATGGCGAATTTCTACCTCACGAAACGATGATTGTTCAACACTCATATAACACCTTAAAAGGTGGCCATTAAGATTTAACTATATTTATATATGATATATAATATGTTTATGTTTTAATTAATCTTCTGTATTTTTAATTTATGGCATACCTTTATGATTTCCGTTATGGGTAAACGCGATAATTTCATTTTAGGAAGTGCGGACTACCGCCCCCTCAAAGTGATTTGAATCGTTAATGCCATATTTGGGATGTATAAAGGATGTATTAAATGGTATTATACATTATATTATACTGGAATTATATTATACCTTTATATAATTATAACATCATTCCATTAAATACGAAATAGAAATGAAAGTAGCGTTCATGCGTACGTACGGCTTACCGTCTCCATGAACGGTGCATTTCATTTCTTACCTCTAAATGTTATGTAATATTATAAATGCATGTATATAATGGATATATATGATATATATGATATCTACATCATGAACATAATTCTGGATATAATGGATATATCACCACATGAACAACTTGTAATTATAAGAATTTTATTTTTGACTCAAGTACCTAAGATCGACAAAATGACCGTTATAAACTTAAATACTTACATAATGTTCATAACATGGTAATAAGGGATATAAAAGGAATAATGAAAATGAAAAATGTTCTTAAGTAAATAGAAATTAACTCTAGTTTATTATTCATGAGGTTAAAGAACGGTCGAGTCAGGACAGGACGCAAGGTAAGGGAATTTCTTAACCCAATTTCCATTCTTTGGGTTAATCTCCTACTTTCAAATTATGTCATTATATTATTATGTCATATCTTGTATTTGTACTTTATTTATGTGTACTTATAGTGAATAAACATAATATATCTATTTTATTTTAAAAATGATCTTTGTATGGGACTTCGTCTCAATCTCCTTTCATTGAGGCATATTTGGTTTTATACACAACTTTCTTTTATACGGTGTATAAACCCCTTTGACTTTTACGTTTATTCAAAAGGAATCTTTTTTATACGAAGCGTTTTACTAAACAACAAAAAGGGAATGTTTTTCTTTCCGTACTTATGCGGCGACAACGACTTCTCCGCCGCTGTGACCATTATTTGAGTTTCGTGTTCCTCTACAAGCCATCACTTTTTTTTAATGAAAAATAAATACAAAGTTTTAACTTTATTTTATTTTGGTATTGAAAATGGTTTTGAAAGTGTTTTTATTATATCAATGTGTTGTATTGATATCTTGTGATTGAAATGTGGAAATGTTATGTTTTCTTTATGCATGTTTTATGTGATACGATTATGCTATGGTTTATGATATGTTTAAACCTATTCATATGAGAAATGCATTGGACTTAATAAGTGACGGGTGGAGCCCGCTATAGCTCCTCGATGCATCGGTAGGTCTCATGAGACAAACTAGTGTCTTGGCACGAGGCCTTGACAAAATCTTATTTGTGGTCTTGGCACGAGGCCTTGACTACGTGGTTATGATAGTCTGGCATTATGCATTCCATCATTATGAAAGTGGTTATTGATATTGCATGTGATTATTCGACTAGTAGAATATCCATGTGAGTAAGTAAATGGAATTATTTAATTTTATTTTTTCCATATTATTTTGAAGTTAAAGTTTAAAAAGGATTTTGTTTTAGTTATACATTTCCTTAAATGTTAATGTTTATTTTTGAAAGCTTCCGCTATATTGTTATCCTTACTAAGCATCTGAGCTCACCCCTTTCAATGTTTTAATATTTTCCAGGATGTGAAGAAGTATTTTATGAATAACCTGCAGGGATAGTCAGAAGAGGATATGAGTGTGGACTATGAATACTTTGTTATTAGTTTTTCACTTTATGATGTAATGTAACATTTATGAATGTATCTAGTGTTTCCAAGGCTACTAAACTAATCGGTCTTTCGAGACTTGATCTTTGTGATCATGTCAATGTTACGAAGTAATGCACCGACTCTGGGTAGCTGGGGTCGGGGCGTTACATCAAAACTACATGAGACATGGATGAACGGTCAAAAAATATCCTAGAATAAACATTTACTTCAATTTAAAATCTATTCATCCAGCACAACTCAATGTGATACAGATTCCCAAAAAGGACCCACAAAAAAACAATATAATATAACTAACAATTGGGTAATATATTTTTCCAAGATATCCACAAAGAAGGACCTGGTAATTACTCTCAAATATATTCCAACTATCCCCTCCATTTCCCATATATTATTCTCACTCAAGAAGTTAATTTGTATCCATGTCCAATTCATCTCACATGGATTCAATAAAAAATCCTACAAATAATTCAATGATCCATCCCACTTTTCCCTTGAATGACCTTCCCATTACTAACATACAATCCAAGGAGAAAACTACTCCTCCATGGGATAACCTTCCCACTACCAAGTAACATCACCATTCCAAACAAGGTATTTCTGTAAAAATAACATTTCTACCATTTAATGTGAGATTTAAATAAAAATCTAAAGAATCATTGTAATCTGAATTTTTTCTATAGCCACACTTTTCCAAGAAACAATTTTCTCAAAACCATTTTATTATTATTTAAAAATTTCCCACAATGTTAAAAATGATTCTTAAAAAACCCAAACACAAATTTTAATCTATTTAGAATCTATTATTTTTGGAAATATCACCATTTTGAAAACATATCAAGTTTAAATCCAACCACCACATGGGTTCTAAGAAAATGATCAATTTAAAGCCACAAAGATCCAACATAAACATATGCATTAATGAACTCAAAAAACCAATTTTTGAAAATTATTTCAAAGAATAAGTAACTTTCCACATGGGTTTCACCCAAATATTTTAACATGAAAAATTCAATTCTAAAACTTATGTTACCACCATAAGTTTTCAAAAATAATTATAAGATAACTTTAACATATCAAAAATTGTTTCCTATCCAAAATATATTTGATGAAAATACCTATTTTCCTAAACCAAAACGTTTTTATTCCACAATTTAACAAATTTCACCAAACACATTAAAAAAGGAAAACCCTCATTTAGCCAAAAATTTCGAAATAAGGAATTTTTTTTGAAAAATACTATTTTTTACCCTTATACCAAATATCATAAAAAATACTTTAAAACAGCCATGAAAGAAAAATCTTTTAACTATAAATCTTTGAAAACAAGTTTTTTCCTTTTAAAAATGAGTTAAACGGTAAAATTATTATTAAAATACCCATTCCACACCCAAATGATCAACCAACTTCACAAGTCATTTTAAATTTCCTAACACATTTCATTTTGTAAATAGTGAAACATATTTTTTCCATTTTAAAACAAATTTAAACCATAAAAGGATTATATAAATACCCATTATACACCCAAATGATAAACAAAATTCAAATCACATTTTAAAGACTAAGAAACATTTCATTTTGTAAACAATGTATCATAAAACATTTGAACCCTGGAAGGGAAACATAACTTGAAAAAAAAATTACAAAAATTTAATTTTGTTAAAACATTTCTTCAATATCTTCAAAGCCAAAGAATTATTTTTCACACCTAGAAGATTAAAAGTTGCAAAATAAAATCCAAAAAATTAAGCATACTGATCCCATAAAGTGGACCATTGATATTGAAACAATAAGGCCACCACAAAAAAAATTAACCTTATTTATGCAGTCCTTTATTGACTCTTAAATTGTTCAATTTTCATCCCAATTCATGGAATCCTAACATCAATCACTAGGACTTAATATCATTAATCAAAATAACCAATAGTGAAATCTAGACTATTAACAAATCTACTAACCAAATAACCAGTCAATAACCATAACTTATTCCAAAACACCAAGTACACTTTAATTGTCATGTACTTACACTAAAAATTACTTTCCAATGTTTATTACAACCCAACAATAACTAATATCACCTATTAAAGGATTTTCTTTATTAAAATTTAAATAGACAATATTCATTATTTTTCATAGTTTCAAATTCATTTATTTCAAATGCATGTCAACAATGACACACATTTAAATATATTTCATGAAATCTATATCGTGTTACTACATGATATATGAGACACAAATACAATCTTTGTCCACTGCGTCCAAGACACCTCACCTAGTAAAAAAAACAAATTGACTCATTCCCAGTCAATTGAAAATTACAATATCCTAGACTTCCCTCGAAACTTGTGTATCACTATAAAGATATTGATTTAACATTTTCATAGTTTACCTTTGAGTTTTAACAAAACCTATTGTCACACCTATCGAAACTTGACTGAACCAAACTGATACCATTTGTAACATCTCAACTTGACTTTACCACTCAATCTCAACCTTAATCCAAACCAAAATGTTACTCAACCCCTAGAATAGTCCCCTGACTACCAAAGGTTTAATAATAAACATATAACTTAAATAAAAAATCATAGGGAATGATGAAAAAATTCAACTCACATGATAATTCTATCCCTATAAAATAATATGTAGTGAAATCCAATGAATGTAAATTTATAAAAACATAAATACAAATTGCACATAATATCTACAATACAACTAAGAAACACGTATATCTTCCTAAAATTCAACTGATGAACCATCATCCATTAGTCACCTGTAGCTAACCCCTTTCTTCATCCCATCCAATGAAGTAGAGATCCATGTCACATGAAACTCTAGAAAACATCATCTGTAATGGAATAAATATTATCATCCCATTAAAATTTATTTAAATCAAGAACTATATATATATAACACAAGAAAAACATTTTCATCACACCATAAATTCCATGCCCACAAACTCCCCCTCAAATTCCCACCTCAACCACAAGATTAATATGACTTCATTCCATAACCATCATTGTCTGGAAAAAAAACCCTACACTCAAGTGAGATTTACAAACCAACCTAGAGACCCCCATACTCAAGTGGAGTTCCCAAAACCAACCTCATCTAAAACAATAATTCCCCCACACTCAAGTGGATTTTAAAAATCTAACATCACCTTACCCAATGATCCCCCCCCCACACACACTCAAGTTGAGTTTCTAAAACTAATCTCATTTAACCTGAAGAGTCCCCCTCACTCATGTGGATTTTCAAAATCCAACATAATCTAACCCAAAAAGTCCCTCACACATAAGTGGAATTTCCAAAACTGACCTCATCTAACCCGACAAGTCCCTAACACTCAATTGTAGTTTCCAAATCTAACCTCCTCTACCCCAATAACTCCCCCACACTCAAGTGGAGTTTCAAAACCCAAATTAAACCAATAAATAATCTAAATAAAACATAAAATGCATTTCATCAAAGTAAACAACACAAATACTCCATAAAAAATCAATAAACCAACATGGTAATATAAAAAATCTCTATTTTTCCCAAATTCATATTTTTCAAAAAACACACACACACCTAGAAAATCCTATTTCATTTCTTTTAAATCCATACACTAAAACCCAAACACCATAATATATAACCATATATATTGATCATTTTAAAACCAATTTATAAAACTAACGCATAAATGGTTTTACACAGATCCACCCTTTAACAGTGCTAAAAAAATTGATAAATCAGGTACCTTTATCAGCACTAAACAAAAGCGCTGGTAAAAGGTATTTTAATTATGCTAAAAAAAGCACTACTAAAAGTACCCTTTTTAGTGCTTTTTTATCACTGATAAAGGTACCCCCTAGATCAATGCTTTGTTGTAAGCGTTGATATAGACCTCCCCTTTATCCATGATTTTTTACTAGCATTGATTCAAAGAAAAATATATTTCATTAATATATAAATATAATATATATTTTTTAAATATTTTTTAGATAAGTCTAAATGAGGATTTACAGTTGATATATTAGATATTTAGTGACAATAGCTTATAAAATAATTTAAAAAATATTTTTAATTAAAAAATTTTCTAATTATTATCCAATAATAGTCATTTAATATCAATTTGAAGATAAAAAAATAATAAAAGATATAAAATAAGGTGAAAACGTAACTCGAACTTCAAATGTCTATAAATTTTGATCCAGGTGTATATTTGAGATCTACCACATATCAAATTGAATATTTTGATGATATTTATATCATAGAAACCAAAGGAGACCCCAATTACATTTTTTAAGGCCCAAAAGGCCTCCAGAATTGAGTTTTTAGTCAGGCTAACCCGCTTTTTTAACATTCGATGAATTTTCGGCCTCGTTTAAGGGGGTCTTGTTGCCTTTTTTTGGTGGAGAATCAATTTATTTTCAAGTCTTATAGTTATAAGTATATTATGAAATTTAAATTTTGTCATTTTTCATAATGTATTGTTATTTATAATTAAGTATATACACATATATACATATTTGTATATATTTACACATAAAAATTAAATTTTATAAATAAATATGTAAACATATTTACATATAAAATATCTTTTAAAATATATAACCATATATAAATAAAAAAATATCTATTTTATTTAAAATAAAAATATATGAATATTTATATACCTATATAATGTGTGTGTGTGTGTGTGTATTTGTGTGTGTCTTTAGTAACAAAATGATATATATCATCTATATATTATAATATATGTATATAAATATTAATATATATGTGTGTGTGTACTTTTATTTATATATACATGTATTATATATATGTGTGTATGTGTGTTGTATATATGTATGTATTTATTTAATTATTTATAAACACACAAAAAACAGATTTTTTCAAAAGGTTTAGGAGACAGGCAAACCTACTCCCAAAACAATTATTAGAAAAATAAAGATAATAGAGGAAACAAGGATGGATGGGGTGAGCCTAGCACTGTTAAAGGTGCGGGGTGTGCCTAGTGTTGTTAAAGGAGGTTTTTATAGCTTATAAAAGCGGTGCAATTTTTTTTTATTTTTTTATTTTTTTTTATTTTTAAAAATTTATTTTTTTACTTTTATCAGTGCTTTTATTTTATCACTAATAAAGGACCCTTTTATCAGCACTAATAAAATTTCCCTTTTATCAGCGCTTTTTTTTAGTACTCTTAAAAGATGTCTTTTATCGGCACTTTTTTTAGTGCTGATAAAAGGGGACTTTATCAACAATTTTTTAGCACTGATAAAAGGATCCACCCTTTTAACCAAACTTCAATTATCAACACTTTTTTATCACTATTAATATCTTTTTTTAGCACCGTTAAAAGCATGTTCTATAGTAATGTTAATAGATTTGTTCTAAAGTCCAATATGCAAGCCAACAGAATTTATCATATAATATTGTAAACAAGGAGTCTCCTACCTAATTTATGATGATATAGAAATAATAAGACACCAAACACAATATAATTGTTTATTATAGTCTCCTCACACCCATGAATTCCTCATTGGAAAAAAAATTCTAACATGCATAGTCAACAATCATGGTCCCGGAGACTATGTGTCCAACCATACATTTTTCACTGTTCTCCCAAAACATCCTCCATGTAACACCCCAAGCTTCCATGGTACATTTCCCTTTGAATAATGCAATATCTTGCGTTGTACGCAACTTCGAGATTCTAACACACCACGACCAATAAAACTAGCCGTTATGAATAGTAATACCTACTTTTTGAAATTTTATAAATTTTATTTTTCAAAATGGTCTTAATTTTTTGATTTAGAATATCAAAATTAGATTTGGGTTAATTTTTGGTACTTTTCTAAAAACTTTCAATTTTTTGATGAATAGTGAAAAATACTAAATTTTAATTAAAAACAACTTTTTTAATCAAAATAATTTATAGTGTTAAATTATAAATTTGAATGGTTTTTAAGTATAATTAGATTATATTTTTATCATTTAATATAATCTAGGTCATTGTATGTAATTTCACATTTAAACTGGACATAAACAAGTGTCAATCTTTTAATAGTTATTATTTCTTAAAAACACGCTTTTTGTTTTGACAACGGGAATTAATTTTAAATTAATTTCTTCCACTTATGTGTTTTGAATTTGGAAAAAAGGATTACATATTTGTAATCAGGAGGTCCAAATTGTGTAAATAGGTGACTTTTATTTTTAGACATTATGAATAATTACTTCGGTAAATATTTTATTTACCATGGTTAAAGGGTAAATCTTGTAAATAAGGGTAAAAATAATATTATAATAAAATTAAATTACCCTAAATGTTTCATATTCCTATTGGTTGATACATGTCCAAATATTTTCATCCTTGGGTTGATTTTGGGACCCCATGGAGCTACTTGAGAGTGATAATGACACTTTATATTAATTAATTTAAAGTAAAGACAAAAATGACATAAACATATATCTTTTAGTAAAACAATTTTTACATAGTGTTATATAAGTTATATTTTCTAATATAAATATTCATTTTAAATCTAAAACAATTTTATACATCATGGTATTTTTCTTATAATTTTTAGACATCAAATAAATAAAACTATTTATGACACAATAATGATGCAGTGTTTACCTTATTAATGAATGATTTAAATAAATGAGATTATAAAAATTAAAACAATATCCAAAACCTGTCCAATTCTTATTGGATGATTTTATTTAGAACATTAGTTATCTTATCTTCGACTTTAATGAGTTTTGGACCTTTAGAAACCGAAAATCATTATATAATAAAATAATATTTTCAAACTTTTCTAAAGAGCCCATCCCCTCCCTTATAAAAAGACATCACCTCTAACCCATTACTCACACCTCTCAAGCCTCTTGTATCATCCAAAATATGACCAATTAATCTCCATACATCCCTATATTCCTATTAGAAGCCTTACCTTAGGTAGAAGGCACTTCAAGGAAGCATTTTGGTTCAAACCAAAGGGAGTTACCCAATTTAAAGGTAACATATCCTCTTAAGTTCTTTTCTTTTATTTTACTTCTCCAACCCCCTAAACTCTCTTTATTACTTTATTTTATAACAACACCAGTATCCTAAATATACTTGGTTGTTGTTATGAGAATTATTTGAACTAAACTTACACACACCTCCATCTAATGGGTATAGAACATAATGTTTCTCTAGACGGTGAACTACTGCCTCACGAAATGATGATTGTTAAATATTCTACTACCACCTCTTATTGTGTACATTATGATGGAAATGTAATTATATATTATATTTATTTTATATATAATATTTTTTAATTATATTTTATATCATACCTTTATTCTTTTCATGTTGTATATATATGATAATTTCATTTGAGGAAGTGCGGACTACCGCCCCCTCAAAGTTATATGACTCGTTCATACCATACATGGAACATATAAAGTATAGTGTTAATGAACTTATGTAACATATATAAAATATTATATTATATTGTAATAATAATATAACTATGTATCATTTGGTTTTCTTTCCTTTTAAAATAAAAAAATGAAATGGAAGTAGCGTTCGTGCGTAAGTACGGATTACCGTCTCCACTAACACGATGAGATTCATTCTCCATCATAACCATTAAATAATAATTTTAATTTGATTATTAAAAATAATATTTAATAACATGATATCATTGTGTATATGAATCAAATACATCCTATCTATAACAAATATGACTTACGTAACAAAACATATAAAGTAAAACGAATCAGTTAACACACGAAACAATGATACTCCTAAAATCTTATTAACAAATAAATATTAGAAGATCATATATGATATCATATTTATGTATGTGGTTCTTGTATAATTTAATAAAAATGATTTAACTATTATACAGGAGGTTAACATACCCTCTACCAAGGAAAAGTACAAGGTAAGGGTTAATTTCACAATCTCTTTATTATCCGAGGTTGTTTTTACGTAAGTATTTACTGGGACCTCTTTATCATCCACATTTGTGTTTCTTAAAAATGTATTTCAAAACATTTTTAATATTTAATAGACTATGGGTTAAATTCATTTATACCCTTTTTTTAATTTTTATAAAATGTTTTGAAAGTAATCTTTCTGTCGTTTTCCAAACAAGGTACTTTATGACCTTTTCGACAAATTAAGGTAAGAATGTTTTTTTAACTTATACGGAGGGTGTGGATATTTTCTGAATTATAAAACCTTAGAATCTTCCCTTACAAGATTATAATAATATTTTCAAAATAAATTCTTTATTTTATAATTTTGTGACTTTAAAATTATTTCAAAATAAAAAGAGATATTTCTCTTAAATAGTTTTGATTTCATCTATGTCAACATCCATTGATGGATTTTACACTTGTTTGAAGTTGATTTATTATGATACAAATCTTCCATATTGTATTGAAGGTTTTTTGATATTTTTGACTGTGGATGTGTTATTTTTATAACATTCATGATTTATGGTTAATGTATTAACATTTCGTATGTTAGTTTTAATATGAATCACTACTACAAAAATGGGCTTTATCAGCGCTCAAAACGGGCTTTATTAGTGCTAAAAAAGCACTGTAAAGCTCAGTGTTGATAAAGGGGGGTTCCCCTTTATCAGCGCTAAAAATGTTCTGATAAAGGGAGACTTTATTAGCGCTAAAAATGTGCTAATAAAGGGAGGATTTATCAGCACTAAAAAAGCACTGATAAATATGTTTTTATCAGAGCTCTTTTAGCACTGATAAACTTATCATTTATCAGCGCTTTTTTAGCGCTGATAAAGGTGGCTTTTATCAGCACTTTTTTACCACTCGTAAATACAATGTCTGCTGCAACAAAAAAATCTACAACAGCACACCCAAACAACACCTACAAAAAATTCATCATCTCAACAAGTAAGTATACCCATACAAAATTAACACATAAATCATAAGGTAATTTCAGAAATTATAACCATACAACAAGTATACCCATACACAATTAACACATAATTCATATGTTAATTAAATACATAAAGAATTAAATTCATAATTCAGGGGGTTGGGGGTTGTTCAGGGGTTTGGGGTGGCTGTTCAAGGGGGTAGGGGGTGTCCGAGGGGATGGGGTGTTTGGGGGATAGGGGTTTCCATGGGGTGGGGGTGGTCCAGAAGGTTTGGGGTTATCCAAGGAGGGTGGGGTGTCCAAAGGATAGGGTGTCTAGGTGGTGGGGTGGTGTATAGGATGGGGGTGTCCAAGTGGGGGGGATGTCCATGGGGGTGTCCAAGGGGTGGGCTGGTGTCCAGGGTGTCGGGGGGGCTTTATAGGGGGTGGGGGTGTCTAGGGGGATAGGGGTGTCCAGGGGGTGGGGGTGTCCAGGGGGTGGGGGTGTCCAGGGGGTGGGGGCGGTCCAGGAGGTTGGGGGATGTCCAAGAGGGTGGGGTGGTGTCCAAGGAGGGGGGTGTTCAGGTGGGGGCTGTCTATGGGGTGTCCAGGGGGGTGGGCTGGTGTCCAGGGTGTCGAGGGGGTTTTCCAAGGGGTGGGGTTGTCCGGGGGTGGGGGTGGTCCAGGGGGTTGGTGGGGTTGTCCAAGGGGGTGGGGTGGTGTCCAGGAAGGTGGGATGCGGGTGTCCGGGGGGATAGGGGTGTCCAGGGGGTGGGGGTGTCCAAGGGGGTGGGGGCATTCCAAGAGGTTGGGGGCTGTCCAAGGGGGTGGGGTGGTGTCCAAGGAGGGGGGTGTCCAGGTGGGGGGGCTGTCTATTGGGTGTCCAAGGGGTGGGCTGGTGTCCAGGGTGTCGAGGGGGCTTTCCAGGGGGGGGGGGTGTCCGGGGGGTGGGGGTGGTCTAGGGGGTTGGTTGGGATATCCAAGGGGGTTGGGTGGTGGGGGTCGTTGTCCATGGGTGGGGGTGTCTAGGGGGTGGGGGTGTCATCTAGGGGGTGGTGGTTTTCCAGGGGGGTGGGGGTCTGGGGGGGGGGGGTTGTCCGAGGTGGGGGGGATGTCCATGGGTGTTTCCAGGGAATGGGGGTGTCCAGGGGGTTGAGGGGGCTTTCCAGGGGGTGGGGGTGTCCAGAGGGGTGGGGGTGTCTAGAGGGGTGGGGGTGTCCAGGGGGTGGGGGTGGTCCAGGGGTTTGTTGGGGTTGTCCAAGGGGGTGGGGTGGCGTCCAAGGGGTTGGGGGTGGGGGTGGCTGTCCATGGGGGTGGGGGAGGTGTCTAGGTGGTGGGGTGGTGTCTAGGGGGGTGGGGCGTCCAGGGGTTGGGGGGGCACATCGTTCCTCATATTGAGATGGGGTTGACTCATACACGTCGCAAAGGACCCATGAATTGTTCTCCTAAAGGATCAATACAATCAGAATGCGTTTGGTCAGATTTGCGTATGTCAGTTGTTGTTTTCACTTAAAATTCTGTCTATTTTAAACAAAAGAGAGACCCTTTGAGTGATACTGGCCACACCGTGCCTCGGATTGAGGAGGGGTTGACTTGTACACATAAAAAAGGACCCATGGATAATTCTCTTAAAGGATCAACACAATCTGAAAGCATTTGGTCAGATTTTCATAGGTCAGTTGTTGTTTTCACATAAAATTGTGTCCATTTTAAACAAAAGATAGACACTTTGAGTGATATCGGCCACATCGTGCCTCGGATTGAGGAGGGGTTGACTCATACACATTCCCAACACACCCATGGATCATTCTCCTAAAGGTTCAACACAATCCAAATGCGTTTGGTCAGATTTCCGTACGTCAGTTGTTGTTTTCACTTAAAAATCTGTCCATTTTAAACAAAAGAGAAACACTTTGAGTGATACCGGCCACACCGTGCCTCGTATTGAGGTGGGGTTGACTCGTACACATCTCCAATGCACCCATGGATCATTATCCTAAAGTATAAACACAATATTAATTCGTTTGTTCAGATTTACTTATGTCAATTGTTGTTTTTACTTAAAATTCTGTCCATTTTAAACAAAAGAGAGACACTTTGAGTGATACCGGCCACACCGTGCCTCGGATTGAGGCAGAGTTGACTCTTACATGTCACAAATAACCCATGTATTGTTCTCATAAAGTATCAACACAATAATAATGCGTTTGGTTAGATTTGAGTACGTCAGTTGTTGTTTTCACTTAAAATTTTGTCCATTTTAAACAAAAGAGAGACCATTTGAGTGATACCGGCCACACCGTGCCTCGGATTGAGGCAGGGTTGACTCATACACATCACAAAGGACCCATGGATCGTTCTATTAAAGGATCAACACAATCCAAATTTTTTTGGTCAGATTTTCGTAGGTCTGTTGTTGTTTTCACTTAAAAATCTGTCCATTTTAAACAAAAGCGAAACACTTTGAGTGATACCGGCCACACCGTGCCTCGGATTGAGGTGGGGATGAATAGTACACGTCCCCAATGCACCCATGGATCATTATCATAAAGTATAAACACAATAAAAATGATTTTGGTTAGATTTTTGTATGTCAGTTGTTGTTTTCACTTAAAATTCTGTCCATTTTAAACTAAAGAGAGACACTTTGAGTGATACCCGCCACATCGTGCCTCGGATTGAGGCGGGGTTGACTATTACATGTCACAAAGGACCCATGGATCGTTCTCATAAATTATCAACACAATCCGAATGCGTTTGGTAAGATTTGTTTAGGTTAGTTGTTGTTTTAACTTAAAATTGTGTCCATTTAAAAAAAAGACATGCACTTTGAGTGATACCGGCCACACCGTGCCACGGATTGAGGCGGGGTTGACTCGTACACATACCCAACACACCCATGGATAGTTCTACTAAAGTATCAACACAATCTGAATGCGTTTGGTCAGATTTTCGTACGTCAGTTGTTGTTTTCACTTAAAAATTTGTCCATTTTAAACAAAAGAGAAACACTTTGAGT
Organism: Viscum album; assembly: GCA_963277665.1. Classification (NCBI taxonomy): domain Eukaryota; kingdom Viridiplantae; phylum Streptophyta; class Magnoliopsida; order Santalales; family Viscaceae; genus Viscum; species Viscum album. Next base: position 41,352,951 of record OY728150.1, read on the forward strand.
GATACCGACCACACCGTGCCTCGGATTGAGGTGGGGTTGACTCGTAAACGTCCCCAACACACCCATGTATTGTTATCATAAAGGATCAACACAATATTAATGTTTTTGGTTGGATTTTTTTACGTCAGTTGTTGTTTTTCACTTAAAATTCTGTCCATTTTAAACAAAAGAGAGACACTTTGAGTGATACCGGCCACATCGTGCCTCTTATTGAGGCTAGGTTGAATCGTACATATCACAAAGGACCCACGGATCATTATCCTAAAGGATCAACACAATCCAAATGTTTTTGTTCATATTTTCGTAGGTCAGTTGTTGTTTTCACTTAAAATTATGTCCATTTTAAACAAAAGATGGACACTTTGAGTGATACCGGCCACACTGTGCCTCGTATTGATGCGAGGTTGACTTGTACACATCCCCAACACACCAATGGATCATTATCCTAAAGTATAAACATAATATGAAAGTGTTTGGTCGTATTTCCATACGTTAGTTGTTGTTTTCACTTAAAAATATGTCCATTTTAAACAAAAGAGAAACACTTTGAGTGATACCAGCCACACCGTGCCTCATATTGAAACGGGGTTGACTCGTAAATGTCTTTAAAACACCCATGGATCATTATAATAAAGGATAAAAACAATAAAAATGTGTTTTCTCATATTTCCATACATCAGTTGTTGTTTTCACTTAAAAATTTGTCCATTTTAAACAAAAGAGAGGCACTTTGAGTGATATCGACCACACCGTGCCTCAGATGGAGGCAGGGTTTACTATTACATGTCATAAAGGACCCATGGATCATTCTCCTAAATTATCAACACAATCCAAATGCATTTGGTTAGATTTGTGTACGTCAGTTGTTGTTTTCACTTAAAATTATGTCCATTTTAAACAAAAGACAGACACTTTGAGTGATACCGGCCACACTGTGCCTCAGAATGAGGCGGATTTGACTCATACACGTCCCCAAAACACCCATAGATAGTTATCCTAAAGGATAAACACAATACGAATGCGTTTGGTCATATTTCTGTATGTTAGTTGTTGTTTTCACTTAAAAATCTGTCCATTTTAAACAAAAGACAAACACTTTGAGTAATACCGACCACACGTGCCTATGATTGAGGTGGGTTTGACTCGTACACATCCCCAACGCACCCATGGATCAGGGGTTGACTCTTACACGTCCCCAATGCACTCTTGAATCATTATACTAAAGTATCAACACAATTCGAATGTTTTGGTTGGATTTTCGTACGTCAGTTGTAGTTTTCACTTAAAATTCTGTCCATTTTAAACAAAAGAGAGACACTTTGAGTGATACCGGCCACACTTTGCCTCGGATTGAGGTTGGGTTGACTCGTACACATCAAAAAGGACCCATGGATTATTCTCCTAAAGGATCAACACAACTTGAATGCATTTTGTCAGATTTGCGTATGTCAGTTGTTATTTTCACTTAAAATTATGTCCATTTTAAACAAAAGACACACACTTTGTAACATCCCAAGTAAGTAATGAATAATATATATTTTTATCTATGTCTATTAATGAATTAGATAGTGTTTTAGGGGATTAAAATGAGAATAAATCCAATCTTAAGCATGGAATACACTAATATTTTTAAAAGATTGTTTTACTACCTTTTGATGGAAAACCATTTTTAAATCAAACTTTTGACAATTTTATAAGCTCTATTTGTCAAAATAAACTTATTCTTTATGATTGGGACATTGAAATTTACTTTGGGTAAATTTTTGGTATTTTTCTGATAAAGTTCATTTTTTTTAATGAATAGTGAAAAATGTTGTATTTTAATTCAAAACCTATTTTTAATCTAATTTATTTATATGATTAGATTATCTTTTGAATTGGTTTTAAATTTAAATTATAATATATTTTTACCATTTAATCCAATAGTGGTCTTTTTAATTAATTTCACTTTGAAATTGGACTTAAACTAGTGTCAATCTTTTGATATTTATTGTTTCATAAAAACACGCTATTTGCTCAGACAGCGGGAATTAATTATTAAATTAATTAATTTAACTTATATGTTTTGAATTTTGTAAAATAGACATCATTTTTGAATTTGTAATATCAAATATAGCTTAGGGTGAAGTTTTGGTATTTTTCTGAAAAACTTCAATTTTTGATGAATAGTGAAACCACTAAGTGGTACTTAAAAAACTGATTTTTCATTTAAATGAAATTTTACCACCTCTGTGTTTTGAATTTCAAAAATCCAACATACATGGTTGTCATTAATAAGTAAAATTTGGTTCAATGGGATTAAAATAATTTTTTTGGTGAATAGTAACTTTTAAGTTTTTAATCGCGATTAGAGGTAATTAGTGTAATTTAAGGTAAGAATAATGTTTTAATAATATGAAATGAACTTTACACATATCCTACCCTTATTGGATGTGTCATGGCTGACAAAGACAATCCATGGGTCAACTTGGGGACCCCATGGAGCCACTTTGGAAGGAAAATGACATTAATATCTTTTTATTTAATGTTAAAGTAAAAATGTCACAAACATGAGTTGTTTTACTAAAACAATTTTTAAATGGGGTTATAAAAGTCAGATTTTTTACTATAAATAGTAATTGGAAAGATAAAAAGATTTCCTACATCATAGTAGTTTTTTTATAATTTTAAGACATTAAATAAATTAAATTATTTATGACACCATGATGATGTAACGATTACCTCATTATTTAACGATTTAAATAAAATGAAAATATAATGTAAAATATAAGACCTAAACTTGTAAAAAACCTATTGGATGGGTGTATTTCGAACCCATATCACCTTATCCTAGAAATTTATAATTTTGGGACCTTTTTTATCCAAAATCATTTTATAACAAAGTATCTTTTCTTAACTTTCCAAGAGTGCCCCTCCTATCCTCTTATAAAAGGCCCCCACCTCTACCACCTTACCCACACTTCCAAAGCCTTTTTCTCGGCCAAAACCTGCCCATTTTGTCTCTCCAAATCCATCTCTAACTCCTAGAAGCCTCACTTTTGTCATAAGTCTTCCCAAGGAAGCCTTTGAGCTCAAATCAAAAAGAGTTACCCGATTTAAAGGTAGTGTCTTCTATTGTGTTCTTATGTTTTATTTTGCTTCTCCAACCCCCTAAACTCTTTTTATTAATTTATTTTGTAAAAAAACCAGTATATTAAATATACTAGGATGTTTTTATAAGAATTATTCGATCTACACTTACACACACCTACATCTAATGGTAAAAGAACATACTGTTTCCGTGGATGGCGAATTTCTGCCTCACGAAACGATGATTGTTCAATATTCTTTTAACACCTTCAAAGGTGGCCATTAAGATGAAACTATATTTATATATGATATATAATATGTTTATGTTTTACTTAAGCTTCTGTATTTTTCATTTATGGCATACCTTTGTGGTTTCCATTATGGGTAAACACGATATCTTCATTTTAGGAAGTGCGGACTACCGCCCCCTCAAAGTGATTTGATTCGTTAATGCCATATGTGGGACGTATAAAGGATGTAATTAATGGTATTATATATGATATTATACTGGAATTATAATATACCTTTATATCATTATGATTCCAATCCATAAAATACAAAATAGAAATGAAAGTAGCGTTCATGCGTACGTACGGCTTACCGTCTCCATGAACGGTGCATTTCATTTCTTACCTCTAAACGTTATGTAATATTATAAATGCATGTATATATTGGATATATATGATATATATGATATCTACATCATGAGTATAACCCTTTATATAATGGATACATGAAAAACTTGTAATTATAAAGGGTTTATTTTTTACTCAAGTACCAATGATCGTTAAAACGACCGTAATTAACTTAAATAATTACATAGTGTTCATGACATGGAAACAAGTAATATAAAAGAAATAATGAACTTGAAAAACGTTCTTAAACAAGTATAAATTAACTCAATTTTATTATTCATGAGATTAAAGAACGATCAAGTCAATTCGGATACGAGGTATGGTACTTCGTCTCAATCTCCTTTCATTGAGGCATATTTTGTTTTATACACAACCTTCTTTTATACAGTGTATAAAACCATTTTACTTTTACGTTTATCCAAAAGGAATCTTTTTTATACGAAGTGTTTTACTAAACGACAAAAGGGAATGTTTTTGTCGTACGTATGCGGCGACAACGACTTCTCCGCAGCCGTGACTATTATTTGAGTTTCGGCTTCCTCTACAAGCCATGCATTTTTTAAAAAGAAAAATAAATAGCATGTTTTACTTTTCTTTTATTTTGGTATTGGAAATGGTTTTCATAATTTTTTTATATCAATGTGTTGTATTGATATCTTGTGATTGAAAAGTGGAAATGTTATGTTTCCTTTATGCATGTTTTATGTGATAATATTATGTTATGGTTCTTGGGCATTATTATGAAGATGGGTGGTTCCGTGATAAACTAAGGGCGGGTGAGCCCGATATAGCTCTTCAATGCATTGGGTAACGCGAAGGAGTTAAACGTTAAGGTTTCTCCGAAGAGATTTATGGAATATACTGTGATGGGTATTCCAAACGTAACCAAGAGGGTTACTCCCTACGTAAGAATGTTATGAATGCCTCAAGTTACCTTTATGTCTTATGATTTCTATGATTTATTCATGATTTGATAAGGTATGTTAAAGTGATTATGTTTTATGAGTAGAGAATGATTTCATTGATTCTTATGTATACATGTACTCATGTTTCCTTTCCATATTTTTATATCCCTTACTGAGCTTTTTATGCTCATCCCAAGTTTTTGAAATGTTTTCACAGGTCAAGGGAAGGGTACATGATATGATGATAGTGTCAAGGAAGTGTCAAGAAAGAATCCATGTTTTATTTTAAATATGTTTCCGTTGATGGGAAAAAATGAATACTATCTTTCATTGTAACCACTTTCTTAAATGTGGGATGTAATGCATGTTTTATGATCTAATTCTCTAAAACTCTAAACCTGAAAAGATCCTCAATGTGTAATCTTGTAATAACTCGAGATTAAGTATGGTTTAAGGCTGGGTCCATATAGTTGGTATCAAAGGTCGGTTTAGATAACTTTAGGAGTTAGAATTCTATTAAATGATTATCCAAAAATATTTTTTTTTTACGGTCAAATTGAAATGATATAGAATTTGAAGTTTACCATGTTGCTTCATCTAAGACATGTTTGTTCAGAATGGTTTTCCATAGAGGAAATAGGGAAGCAGTGCTAGGAAGGCATACAGAAGGAAGTAACCTTCTGAATCAGCATCCTGAGATGGTCAGAATTGGAACTGAACAGTTTTTTGCAGTAATAGCGCAGTTGACTCAAGCGATAAATGGTGGTGGTATCCATGCACGAGATCATCCAGATCAACCGCAGAGGAACATGTCAGTAGTGGAACATTTCATGAGGCAACATCCCCCATCAATCAGAGGATCATCTGACCCTGTGCTAACTGAAGGGTGGATTAAAGCACTGGAGAATATTTTCGATGTCATGGGGGGTTCAGAGAATCAAAAGGTTAGTCTTGATATTTACCGTTTGGAGGGTGAAGCAGATCAGTGGTGGTCGATGGTTAAAAATATTAGGGACACTGATGAGATTGATGCCCTCGACTAGGATGAATTCAAAGGTATGTTTCTTGAGAAGTATTTTCCTAAGGCTGTTCGACTTAGGATGGAAAAACAATTCTTGGAATTGAGGCAAGAGGAAGACTCAGCGGCTGCCTATGAATAAAGGTTCACTCGATTGGAAAGGTATGCTCCAAATTTTATCTGAGACCTTGATAGTAAAATCAATCGTTTTTACTCAGGATTAAAGCCAAAATATCAAAGGGAATTAGCTTCTCGTGAGTTTAAAATTTATGAAAAGCTTGTTTGATGTGATGAGAAGGTGGAAATGGAGTTTTCTGATGATCAAGTGTTCTATAACAACCAGTAGAAGAAGAGACCGAGGTGGCAGGAGAAAGGAAATAATTCTTCAAAAGGGTCTGATGGTAAGAAAATGAAGTTTCCAGTTTGTGATAAATGTGGTAAAAGGTATGCTGGGGAATGTCTTTTAATTCTAGAAAGTGCTATCGATGCGGTAAGATGGGACATAAGGCTCGTGATTGCACTGAAAAAGATCAAGGTGATGGTAAGACCAAATTTGCTTTATAGTTAGTGAAATTTTTTAAGTGCAATGAGATGGGTCACTATGCAAAAGAGTGTCCTACAAAGAGCTCGAGTGATGGGAAGCAGTTAGACTACAAGAAGAAAGGGGTCGTGAAATCCTTTGCAACTACTTCAGCAGATTCCGGGCCATCAAATGAAGTTGTATCAGGTTCTTTGTTTGTTTTTTCAGATTATGCCAGTGTGTTGTTTGATTCGGGGTCTACACATTCTTTCATCTCTGAAAAAGTTTCTAGTAAAATTGGAATATCATCTCAAGAAATGACTCCTGAACTTGTGGTAAAAACACCTGGGGGAAATGTTGAGGCAAAAAGAATTTATAAGAATCTTCCTATCCTTATCCGTGGAAAGAACCTACTTGTGAACCTTATTGTTTTACCTCTAGTAGAGTTTGATGTTATCTTGGGTATGTATTGGCTCTCTATTTACCATGATAAGATTGACTGTAGAGCTAAAGAAGTTTCTTTTCAGAAAGACTTTCAGTTTCAGTACAAGAATGAACCCTTACTGTTGATAACTTATCAAGAGGCTGAGAAACTTGTAAAAGATGGAAATGAATGTTACCTTGCACACACCGTTGAAAACAAAGGAACTGTTCAGATTAATGATGTGCCAGTGGTAAATGAGTATCCTGATGTTTTTCCTGATGAGTTGCCTAGAATAATACTAGATCGGGAAGTTGAATTTAATGTTGACTTAGTTCCTAATGCTAAGCCAATTTCAAAACCCCCTTATCAAATGGCTCAAACTGAACTTTTAGAGTTGAAGGAGAAATTACAAGATTTATTAGAGAAAGGTTTCATTCGACCTAGAACATCACCATGGGGTGCTCTTGTTTTATTTGTTAAAAAGAAAGATGGTTCTATGAGACTTTGCATTGATTATATGTAACACCCCGAGCTTCCACGATACACTTCTCATTCAATAATGCAATAGCTTGCATTGTACGAAACTTCGAGTTCTAACACACCGCGACTAATCAAAGTAGCCATTATGAATAGTAATACCCACTTTTTAAAATTATAGAAATTTTATATTTCAAAATGGACTTCATTTTTGTATTTGTAATATCAAAATTATCCTGTGTTAAATTTTTTGTAATTTTCTGAGAACTTCCATTTTTTATGAATAGTGAAAAATACTTAAAAACAACTTTTTTAATAAAAATAATTTATAGTGATAAATTATACTATTGAGTTGTTTTAGAGTATAATTAGAATATATTTTTACCATTTTATCCAATGGTGGTCATTAGAATTAATTTCACTATGAAATTGGACATAAACAATTGTCAATCTTTTGATATAAATTGTTTCTTAAAAACACGCTATTTGTAGTGACAGTGGGAATTAATTATAAAATTAATTAATGCAACTTATATGTTTGAAATTTTGTAAAATAGACATCATTTTTGAATTCGGAATATCAATTATAGCTTAGGGTGAAATTTTGGCATTGTTCTGAAAAACTTCAATTTTTGATGAATAGTGAAACCACTAAGTGGTAGTTAAATAACTGATTTTTCATTTAAATGAAATATTACCACTTCTGTGATTCGATTTTCAAAAATCCGACATACATGGTTGTCATTAATAAGTAAAATGTAGTTCAATGAGATTAAAATAATTTTTGGTGAATAGTAACTTTTAAGTTCTTAATCGCGATTAGAGGTAATTAGTGTAGTTTAAGGTAAAAATAATGTTTTAATAATATGAGATGAGCTTGACACATGTCCTACACTCATTGGATGTGCCATGGACGACCAAGACAATCCATGGGTCAACTTGGGGACCCCATGGAGCCACTTTAGTTGGAAAATGACATAAATACCTTTTATTTAATGTTAAAGTGAAAAAATGACACAAACATGTAATGTTTTACTAAAACAATTTTTACATGGGGTTATACAAGTAATATTTTTGACTATAAATATTCATTGGAAATATAAAAATATTTCCTACATCATAGTATTTTTTTATAATTTTTAGACATTAAATAAATTAAATTATTTATGACATCATGATGATGCAGCGATGACCTCATTATTTAACGATTTTAATAAAGTGAAAATATAATGTAAAATCCAAGGCTTAAACTTGTCAAAAGACTATTGTATGGGTATATTTCGAACCCTTATCACCTTAGTCTCGAATTATATAAGTGTGGGACCTTTAGAATCCGAAAAGCATTGTATAATAATGTAAAATTTCCTTACTTTCCAAGAGTGCCCCTCCTCTCCACTTATAAAAGGCCCCCACCTCTACCACCTCATTCACACTTTCAAGCCATTTGGATCAGCCAACCTCTACCCAAATACTCTCCCAACTTCCCCCTATTACTCCTAGAAGCCTCACTTTGGGCAGAACTCTTCCCAAGGAAGCCTTTGGCTCAAATCAAAAAGAGTTACCCGATTTTTAGGTAATGTCTTCTCTAATGTTGTTTTGTTTTATTTAGCTTCTCCAACCCCTTAAACTCTTTTTATTCCTTTCTTTTGTAACAACACCGGTATCTAAAATATACTAGGATGTTGTTATGATAAGGATTTGGTTTACACTTACACACACCTACATCTAATGGTTAAAGAACATACTGTTTCTGTGGATGGCGAATTTTTGCCTCACGAAACGATGATTGTTCAACACTCATATAAAACCTATAATGGTGGCCATTATGATGACACTATTTTTATATATGATATATATTATGTTTTTGTTTTCCTTATGATTTTTTATTTTTCATTTATGGCATACCTTTATGGTTTCTATTATGGGTAAACATGATATTTTCATTTTAGGAAGTGCAGACTACCGCCCCCTCAAAGTGATTTGAATCGTTAATACCATATGTGGGATGTATAAAGGATGGATTAAATGGTATTATACACTATATTATACTGGAATTATATTATACCTTTATGTAATTATGATTTCATTCCATTAAATACGAAATAGAAATGAAAGTAGCATTCATGCGTACGTACGGCTTACCGTCTTCATGAATGGTGCATTTCATTTCTTACCTCTAAATGTTACGTAATATTATGAATGAATGTATATACTGGATATATATGATATATATGGTATCTACATCATGAATATAATTATAGATATAATGGATATTTCACCACATGAACAACTTGTAATTATAAGAAGTTTATTGTTGACTCAAGTACCAAAGATCGACAAAACGACCGTTATTAACTTAAATAATTACATAATGTTCATAACATTGTAATAAGTGATATAAAAAGGATAATGAAATTGAAAATGGTTCTTAATAAGGTAGATATTAACTCTAGTTTATTATTCAGGAGGTTAAAGAACGGTTGAGTCAAGTCGGACACGAGGTAAGGGAATTTCTTAACCCAACTTCCATTCTTTGGGTTAATCTCCTACTTTCAAATTATGTCATAATATTATTATGTCCTATTTTGTATTTTTACGTTCTTTATGTGTACCTATAGTGAATACACATAATATATCTATTTTATTTTAAAAATGATCTTTTTAAGGACTTCGTCTCAATCTCCTTTCATTGAGGCATATTTGGTTTTATACACAATTTTCTTTTATACGGTGTATAAACCCCTTTGACTTTTACGTTTATTCAAAAGGAATCTTTTTTATACGAAGCATTTTAATAAACGACAAAAAGGGAATGTTTTTCTTTCCATACATATGCAGCAACAATGACTTCTCCGCCGCCGTGACCGTTATTTGAGTTCCGGCTTCCTCTACAAGCCATAACTGTTTTTAAATGATTTAAAAAAAAAAGAGATATTTCTCTCAAATGTATGAAAATCCAGTGAAAATGTATACGTATTTAACTCAAGCTTAAAAATGTTGTTAGAAAACCTCACTCTCGAGTGTGGTAGACAGGAAGGGATTGGGCGTGGACCCATCATGGCCTGCAATTAGTCGAGCAGTCTCAGAATTAGTTATTTTGTTTTCAGAAGCTTGCATAATGTTTTCAGAAACACATTGGAGTATATTTGAGCAATTTTAAATGTAAGTATCTTCTAAAAAATTAAACTGGTATTTTGATACCGCAATTAATTTCAAATGGTATTTTAAAAAAATGGTATTCCTAAATGTTTATATACCATTTTTCATATAAGGAATGCATTGGACTTAGTAAGTGACGGGTGGAGCCCGCTATAGCTCCTCGATGCATCAGTAGGTCTCATGAGACAAACTAGTGTCTTGCCACGAGGCCTTGACAAAATCTTATTTGTGGTCTTGGCATGAGGCCTTGGCTATGTGGTTATGATAGTCTGGCATTATGCATTCCATCATTATGAAAGTGGTTATTGATATTGCATGTGATTATTCGACCAGTAGAATATCTATGTGAAGAAGTGAATGGAATTATCTCATTTTACTTTTTCCATATTATGTTGAAGTTCAAGTTTAAAAAGATTTTGTTTTAGTTATACATTGCCTTAAATGTTTATGTTTATTGATGAAAGCTTCCGCTATATTGTTATCCTTACTGAGCATCTGAGCTCACCCCTTTCAATGTTTTAATATTTTCCAGGATGTGAAGAAGTATTTTATGAATGACCTGCAGGGATAGTCAGAAGAGGATATGAGTGTAGACTATAAAGACTTTGTTATTAGTTTTTCACTTTATGATGTAATGTAAGACTTATGAATGTATCTAGTGTTTCCAAGGCTACTAAACTAATCTGTCTTTCGAGACTTGATCTTTTGTGATCATGCCAATGTTACGAAGTAATGCACTGACCACTACTAGAAAAACAGGTATTTGCGACGGGCTATTTGCGACGGGATCCCGTCGCAACTACATTTACTTGCGACGGGCCCGTCGCTAAAGCCTTTTTTGCGACGGTCATTTTTCCCGTCGCAAATAGTATTCCGTATTTTTGTAAAAAACTTTTAAAATAGTTTTTGCGACGGGTCCCGTCGCAAATACCTTTTGCAACGGGTCCCGTCGCAAATACCTTTTGCGACGGTACCGTCGCAAAAACGATTTTTAAAAAAAATAAAAAACTATTAATAATACTAGTATTTGCGACGGGCATCGTATCCCGTCGCAAATACTGTTGATAGTATTTGCGACGGGTCCCGTCGCAAATACTATTTTTAAAAAAAAATAAAAAACTATTAATAATACTAGTATTTGCGACGGGTATAGTATCCCGTCGCAAATACTATAAAAAAAATAAAAAAAATAAATTACTAATAAATTATTTTAATTAATATAATAATAGAATTATAATTTACAAATGAAAATAATAAATTAATTTAATTACTATAATAATAGTAGAATTATAATTCAAAAATAAAAAATAATAGAATATTAATAAATGATTTAATTAATATAATAATATTACAATTATAATTCATAAATAAAAAAATATTAATAAGTTATTTTAATTAATATAAAAATAATAGAATTATTTTACATTCAAATATTAAAATAATTCAAGTATTACAAAAAATATAATTAAATTTTAATATTATAAAATTTTAATATATATATAAAATTTTAATATATATATAAAATTTAATATTATAAAATATAAATAATATTATTATTCATATTAATATTGTTTTTTAAAAATATAATATTATTAATATTTTATAATGAGACAGAAACTACGAATAGAAAAAAAAAATATTTTGATTTCACAAATTTTATAACAGAAATACAAACTCTAATCTGAAGGAGGGGGGGAGGTGGGGGATCTGCAGATGGTGGTGGAGGAAACTCCATCCCTAAAGCATGAGTGAGTCGGCGCATGTACTCCATCTGCTCCTGATGCTGCTGCTGCCACCGACTCGTCTGCTCCTCGTACAGCTGCTGCTGGCGTCGACGCTCCTCCTCATGCTGTTGACGCATCTGCTCCTGCTCCTATCGGAGACTCTCTATCTGTGCAGTCTGAGATCGCAACTGATCCTCATACTGTGTAGAAGAAGATGTACGAGCTCCTCTCGAGCTGGACGCCGACATCGCAGCACTGCCATAATAATCTCCGGGAGTCAGTCGAGAGCCGATATCAACTACCCGGCCCTTCTCGAAGGCATACTGGGTGGCCTGCATCCATGCCGCCTCATCAAACTGACGGGCAGTGGTCTGATCTGATGACTCGGCCTGACTCTCAGGCCGGGCCTGTGACGCTGCGGCCTCATATGACTCCTATAGTTGCAATTTAAAATTAAAATTGTGAATATATTATATGTAGTTAATTGTTAAACTTGAAAACAAATAATACTGACCACGATGTGATGCTGACGATCACCTCTGAGCTCCCCAGTAGCAGGATCACTATACATCCTCCGATATACGTCGTACTCTGTAATATCGGGGTGCTCGACAGCCTATAAGAATAAAAAATAAACTGTTAATATTTATAGTTATATAAAATATTTATAAATAATGTACGTACCAGATGCTGTCTATGAGTACTGAAAGAACGACTCCCAGCTCGATGAGTCACCTCCTGTCTCCCCCGATTCTGCCTCCCCACCAATGATCTCCTCTGAAAGGCACTACTCAACCAGTGCGCACATAATCCATCCCATACATGGGATGAAATGTACTCTGGTCGGTGTGCTCTACATGACTCCTCAAAATCTGACACTCCTGCTTTATTCATCGCAGCTTTTCTTAAATTGTGCAAAAACTGACGAAGGCGATCACGCATAGCCACCTCCCATGCCTCGTGGATGGCGTCACGCATGGTATCCTCGATCGGATACCATAAACCCTACAAATAAATCAAAATATCAAGTTAGAAATGAAATAATTTTCAAAATAAACATTATTTATTTACGTACGTACCAACCAATGGCCGAACATGGCCTGCTGCACATCAATGGGAATCTTCTCCCATGTGGTCCACGGCTGAGAGAAATAGTTGCGCAAAATAGCGTTGCCCTGTCCGACTGCTATATGCGGAAAACTGAAAAAAAAATAATAAACATTTATTATGTGAATAGATTAATGAAATCTTAGTCAAATCCACAGGTTATCACACAGGTTATCACACCTCCGGGTGCGCGGATCAAACCCAAGACGTGGACGTCGCTCGGGGACGGGGTCAGGAATCATCAATCGTGTAAGACCGCGCCCCCTCCGCGTACTCCCTGGAGCGCCTGCAGGCTGAGGGTCATCTTCCAGCAACTCATCCGCATCGAAAGGCAGGTCAGCCTCCGCCAACTCACGAAATGTGGCCTCATCCATCTGAAACAGAAAATGTTAATGTTAGCAAATAATTGATAATTACTATTATATATACATATATACATATTATGATTGTATATAAATACCATGGAATTCTATAAGTGTTCATCTTCATCATCATCTTCATATATGTCAATGTCATCTTCATATTCCTCCTCAACATCATCGATATCCATTCGAGTTGCAGTTGCTTCATCTCTTACCATTTCAAATTCATGTGTGACATCATTAACATCATCGTCATCACCGACTCTTAAATGTGGGGTGTCGTCATCGATACTCATGTCTCTTTGTAAAAAAGATTGATTTTGAGTACTCTCTTGAAAAACTTCAATTCTTTGCACATCAGTGAAAGCACATTCACTTTGACTAAACTGATTGTCTCGAATTTTGATTTTTATTACACTCCACCAATCAGTCAAGTCTCTTGATGTTGCACAGTACTTTGCATAATAAACTTGATATGCCTGTTGAGCCAATAAGAATGGTTCATTTACTGCGAGAACACTTTTACATTTAATATTGATGATTCCATGAGTCGGATGAACACGCACGCCTCTCTCTGTATCCAACCACCGACATTTGAACATGGTTATGTAATGTTGTCCAAGATAACAGAGTTCAATGATTTCATCAAGTATGCCATAAAAGTCAACTTCATTTTCTCGATGATGAGATCCTCTCAAACTAACTCCACTGTTCATTGTTTTTTTCGATTCCCCATATTCATGTGTGTGGAATCGAAATCCATTCACCACATATGCATTATAAGTTTTAACTAGTTTGGAAGGTGGGTTACTCAATACACACAGCCGTCTGTCAATTTTATCAGCATGTCGAGACACCTGAAAATTTGTGAAATAATTATCAATATAGTAAACTATACATTGAATGAGTTGCTAAAAGATAAAGAATTTATGTTACCAGTTTTTGAAACCACTGAGAGAAATTTTTCAGTCGACGTTCTTCGAGAGCAGCTGCTGTAATTTGTGGAATTTGTTTCTTGATATGATTATCATACAACCTATAAAAACCAAAGTTATTTATTGTAACATAAATGATAGAATAAGTGATATAAACACTTACAGTACAACTGATGTCATCTCTTCACAGTTGAGCAGAATATACGTATGAGCTCTATGATGTTCATCATCTGAAAGCCAGCGTTCAGAAACTCCACCAAAACCAAGCTCTGACTGGTTGAAAACAGATAATTGATTGTCGATTTCATCAATATTCCTCTCATTCCGTCCTATTCGGTTGTGTTTTGAAGGATACTCAGATTCAAAATAATGGGAGCAGAAAAAAGATATTTCCTCTTGCAAATAAGCTTCTGCAATAGATCCTTCAACAGATGCTTTGTTGCGTACTTTTCTTTTCAATTTTTGCATGCATCTTTCAAATGGGTACATCCATCGAAACTGTACCGGACCTCCACATTTGGATTCATATGGCAAATGTAACATCAAATGTTCCATTGAGTCGAAGAAAGACGGCGGAAATATTTTTTCCAGTTTACATATAATTACAACAACATATTTTTCAAGTTTGCCTAGAGCATCATAATCTGTCATAGCCGCACAAATTTCCCGAAAAAAATGAGACATGTCTGTTATGGAATCCCAAATCACAAAATTCAACAGACCTCTTAATCCAATGGGTAGAAGTCTCTCCATTATAACATGACAATCATGACTTTTTAATCCAGTAATATGACCATTCTTTACACATCTACCCAAATTGGAAGCACAGCCATCTGGAAGTCTCAAATCTGCAATCCACTGACAAAATAATAAACGGTTTTCTTTAGACAGTGTATAAGCTGCTTTTGGTTTCAGTAACCTTTCTGTTCTGACATTCTCAAAGAGTTCCAATTCTGGACGCCTGCAAATTTGGGCAAGATCTAAACGTGCATTTACATTGTCTTTGCTCTTTCCTGGCGTATCCAAAACTGTATGAAACAAATTATCAAAACAGTTCTTCTCAATATGCATGACATCTAACATGTGTCGGACCAACAAATCAGACCAATATGGCAAATCCCAAAATATGCTACGTTTAATCCAATTGTGTTCTTTCCCAAAACCAGAAATTTTCTGTTGGTTTATTGTGGGACCAAAAGTGATGGGAGGTAATGAAAATACAACCGATTTTAACTCCGAACCTGATAGCATTTTTGGAGGTCCATCCCTTTCAGCTGTTCCTTTTCTGAAATGAGATCTGTTTCTGCGAAAAGGATGATCAGCTGGAAGAAATCTGCGATGACAGTCAAAATAACAAGGTTTCTTTCCATGAATGAGCATAAATGCTTTGTTCTCTCC
Organism: Viscum album; assembly: GCA_963277665.1. Classification (NCBI taxonomy): domain Eukaryota; kingdom Viridiplantae; phylum Streptophyta; class Magnoliopsida; order Santalales; family Viscaceae; genus Viscum; species Viscum album. Next base: position 41,368,684 of record OY728150.1, read on the forward strand.
CATACAGTAAGGACATGATTTCTGACCATGTGTACTCCAGCCAGATAACATCCCATAAGTCGGGAAGTCACTTATTGTCCACATCAATGCTGCTCTCAGTATGAAATTCTGTTTCGTTGCAACATCATATGTACTGACACCAGTACTCCACAATAAATTTAATTCATCAATCAATGGCTTCAAATAAACATCAATATTTTTCTTCGGATGTCCTGGAATTAGTAAAGTCAAAAAGATATATGGCTCCTTCATCAACATCCATGGAGGTAAATTGTACGGAGTTAAAAAAACAGGCCAACATGAATATTGACTACCATAAGATCCAAACGGACAGAAACCATCAGTGGAAAGGCCCAGTCGAACATTTCTAGCTTCTAAAGCAAAGGATGGATGCACTCTATCAAAATGTTTCCATGAATCACCATCGGCTGGATGATTCAAGCTTTTATCGGTTGAAATATTCTCTTTATGCCATGACATCATTGTCGTTGTATTCTTAGACATGAATAAACGCTGAAGTCTGGATGTAAGCGGAAAATATCTCAACTGTTTTACAGGAATCAAACCAGACTTCCCGTGTTGTCCTTCTTTATATCTCAGTTGCCCACATGTGGGACAACTATCCAACGACTCATTTTCCCCAGAATATAAAATGCAGTCATTTGAAAATGCATGAATCTTCTGACAAGTAAGTCCCAAATTTCGAACCAACCTCTTACTTTCATAGTAATTTGCAGGTAAAACATTTCCTTCGGGTAACAGTGTTTTCAGCAAAGAAAATATCTGGTCAAAACAGGTTTTTGACATTCCGTTATCTGATTTGATAGCCATAAATTTTGCAACTGCTTCTAATTTGCTCATCTTGCAGCCAGGATATAATGCATCCTCAGCAGACTTCAACAACTCATAAAATTCAGACGGTCCCAACTCAGGATTTGAAGCTATATCAGCCGGAGTTTCTGTATGTTGAACAGATGAACCTGCAACATCATGTACTAAATCTTGAAACTGGGATGGATCCGGAATCAAGTTGGTATCACCTGCTCTGGAACTGCGTTCACCGTGTTGATACCAAAAAACATAATCTGCTTGAAAACCAAAACGCAAGAGATGTTCCCCCACTTTGTCAAACGTGTCAAACGTTCTCAATGCACATTTTCTACAAGGGCATTTTATCTTTCCTTCTGAAACAAATTCTGGATTTGATGCCGCAAATGATAAAAAAATCTCCACACCCTCTATATATACTGGATTTAAACCAGAACCATTTGGATTTCTACGTTGATTTATCCATATGCGGTCATCTAATAATGACTGTTGACGACCTCGTTGTTCCATATTTTTCTATAAAATATAAAAGCATTACTGGTTTTGAATAATTTGTTAGAAAAAACACAAGCAAGGATTGAATATATTGAGAATAAAGAAAAACCTGTTACAAATATTGATAATTTTAATATTATATTGATTTTTTATTTTTTTTAATAATACTAATATAATTTTTTTCATAAATATTAATTATATAATAATAACATCATTACATTATTAGTATATTTTATTATTAATATTAAAATAATATAATTTTCTATATTATATACAATTCTCCTTTCATCTGTGTGTTTCACATTCTGTCTCCACATGTAATATTGGCATTCACTTTCACCTCTCCATTGGCGAGTAGGTTGATAATTTTGAAAAAGAATGCCAATATTACATGTGGAGACAGAAAAAACACAGAAGAAAAGAGAATTGTATATAATATAGAAAATTATATTATTTTAATATTAATAATAAAATATACAAATAATGTAATAAGGTAATTATTCCTAATTATTGGTAATTATTTCAAATTATTGGTAATTATTCCAAATTATTGGTAATTATTCCAAATTATTGGTAATTATTCCAAATTATTGATAGTTATTCCTAATTATTGGTAAATATTGGTAATTATTGGTAAATATTGGTAATTATTGGTAAATATTGGTAATTATTGGAAAATATTGGTAATTATTGGTAATTATTGGAAAATATTGGAAAATATTGGTGATTATTGGTGATTATCGGTGATTATTGGTAATTATCGGTGATTATTGGTAATTAATACTCATTATTGGTAATTAATACTAATTATTGGTAATTAATACTAATTATTGGTAATTAATACTAATTATTGGTAATTAATACTAATTATTGGTAATTAATACTAATTATTGGTAATTAATACTAATTATTGGTAATTAATAATAATTATTGGTAATTAATAATAATTATTACTAATTATTGGTAATTATTACTAATTATTCCTAATTATTACTACTTATTCCTAATTATTGTTAATTATTCCTAATTATTGTTAATTATTCCTAATTATTACTAATTATTGCTAATTATTAGTAATTATTGCTAATTATTAGTAATTATTGCTAATTATTAGTAATTATTGCTAATTATTAGTAATTATTGCTAATTATTACTAATTATTGCTAATTATTACTAATTATTCCTAATTATTGATAAATATTGGTAATTATTGGTAATTATTGGTAATTATAGGTAATTATTACTAATTATTGGTAATTAATACTAATTATTGGTAATTATTACTAATTATTGGTAATTATTACTAATTATTGGTAATTATTACTAATTATTGGTAATTATTACTAATTATTGGTAATTAATACTAATTATTGGTAATTAATACTAATTATTGGTAATTAATACTAATTATTGGTAATTAATAATAATTATTACTAATTATTGGTAATTATTACTAATTATTCCTAATTATTACTAATTATTCCTAATTATTACTAATTAATACTAATTATTACTAATTATTGTTAATTATTACTAATTATTCCTAATTATTACTAATTATTCCTAATTATTACTAATTATTCCTAATTATTACTAATTATTCCTAATTATTACTAATTATTAGTAATTATTGCTAATTATTAGTAATTATTGCTAATTATTACGAATTATTGCTAATTATTATTAATTATTGCTAATTATTATTAATTATTGCTAATTATTATTAATTATTACTAATTATTAGTAATTAGTGATAATTATTAGTAATTATTGATAATTATTAGTAATTATTGATAATTATTGGTAATTATTACTAATTATTGGTAATTATTACTAATTATTGGTAATTATTACTAATTATTGGTAATTATTACTAATTATTCGTAATTATTACTAATTATTCGTAATTATTCGTAATTATTACTAATTATTCGTAATTATTACTAATTATTTGTAATTATTACTAATTATTGGTAATTATTACTAATTATTAGTAATTATTGGCAATTATTGGTAATTATTGGCAATTATTGTTAATTATTGGTAATTATTGTTAATTATTACTAAATATTGGTAATTATTGGTAATTATTACTAATTATTGTTAATTATTGGTAATTATTACTAATTATTGGTAATTATTCCTAATTAATACTAATTATTGGTAATTAATACTAATTATTGGTAATTAATACTAATTATTGGTAATTAATACTAATTATAGGTAATTATTACTAATTATTGGTAATTAATACTAATTATTGGTAAATATTACTAATTATTGGTAATTAATACTAATTATTGGTAATTATTACTAATTATTGGTAATTAATACTAATTATTGGTAATTATTACTAATTATTAAGAATTTTTCCTAATTTTTCCTAATTTTTCCTAATTTTTCCTAATTTTAGGTATTTATTACTAATTATTACTAATTATTACTAATTATTGCAAATTATTGCAAATTATTGGTAATTATTGCAAATTATTGGTAATTATTGCTAATTATTGCTAATTATTGGTAATTATTGGTAATTATTGGTAATTATTGGTAATTATTGGCAATTATTGGTAATTATTGGTAATTATTGGTAATTATTGGTAATTATTGGTAATTATTCCTAATTATTCCTAATTATTGGTAATTATTCCTAATTATTCCTAATTATTCCTAATTATTCCTAATTATTCCTAATTATTCCTAATTATTGGTAATTATTCCTAATTATTCCTAATTATTGGTAATTATTCCTAATTATTCCTAATTATTCCTAATTATTCCTAATTATTTCTAATTATTCCTAATTATTCCTAATTATTTGTAATTATTTGTAATTATTGGCAATTATTGGCAATTATTGGTAATTATTACTAATTATTACTAATTATTACTAATTATTGGTAATTATTGGTAATTATTACTAATTATTGTTAATTATTGTTAATTATTCCAAATTATAGATAATTATTACTACTTATTGGTAATTATTACTAATTATTACTAATTATTACTAATTATTGATAATTATTACTAATTATTACTAATTATTGGTAATTATTACTAATTATTACTAAATATTCTTAATTATTGATAATTATTGATAATTGTTCCTAATTATTAGTAATTAAATGAATAATTACCAATAATTAGGAATAATTACCAATAATTACAAATAATAACATTATTAGTATATTTTATTATTAATATTAAAATAATATAATTTTCTGATTTATATACAATTCTCCTTTCATCTGTGCGTTTTCTATCTCCACATACAAATAATACATGTGAAGACAGTAAACACACAGATGAAAAAAGAATTGTATATATATAAAAAATTATATTATTTTAATATTAATAATAAAATATACTAATAATGTAATAATGTAATTATTCCTAATTATTGGTATTTATTACTAATTATTAATATTTATTCTTAATTATTAAAAATTATTACTAATTATTCCTAATTACCATTAACTATGATCAATACTAATAATTTAAATTTATTAAGTAAGAAAACAATGTAAACATAATTAAATTACAACTAATTAAGAATAATTGAAACTAATAAAAAATTAAAAATAAATATTAAATTAAAATGAACATAAATACCTTGAAAATTGATCTGCTCTGATCGTTCTTCAAAACTTTAATATCAGCTCCGAAGAAAAAAATTAAACTGAAAAAAAACTGAACTCTAGAAACAGAAGTTTGAGAGCAGGAGAAGGTAGAGAATGAGAATGATTTGAAAAAAACGGATGGGGGTATTTATAGGTTAGATTAGTTGCGACGGGTTTATTTGTGACGGGTTTATTTGCGACGGAAATCCCGTCGCAAATAGTATTATTTGCGACGGGTACCGTCGCAAATACATTAGCCCGCATTAATTACGGTCAACGAGTAAATAGTTATTTGCGACGGGTCCCGTCGCAAATAACATACTATTAGCGACGGGAATACTTTCCCGTCGCAAATACCTTTTACCGCCGCCGGTTATTTGCGACGGGAAAATTTTCTCGTCGCAAATAGTTTTCCCGCGATTTGGCGCGCATCGCGGGAAAACTATTTGCAACTGGGAAAGCAATCCCGTCGCAAAAGCCTACTTATTTGCGACGGGTAAGTACCACCGTCGCAAATAAGTTTTTAACGGGACTATTTGCGACGGGATTTATTCCCGTCGCAAATACCCATTTTCCCCGTAGTGGACTCTAGGTAGCTGGGGTCGGGGCGTTACAGTTGGTATTAGAGGCAGTTTAGTACTAACCTTGGAAGCTAGATTTAGATAAACTCTAATTAGAGCACATAGCCCAAAGATAGACTTTAAGGATTAGTATAGAAGAACTTCCTATAATTTTGGTATTATAGAGATTTTGTGAGTTTTCCGAGCAATACATCCCTGTCTGGATACGAGCAGGTAGAGGCGGCTCTGGCACAGATGTACCTAGGGGTAAAACCCGAAAACACCACTTTGAGCTAGACTCAAACGGGAACTGGTGCACGACAACGGGCCTTGCTGCACTCTTGGTTACGACACTCCCGGGGGATATGCTTAGGATAATTCACATTTTCTTTACAAACCACTATGAAGGGTTATGAGTATATACTTCCTAAAAGAAAACATTTTTTATGATTATGGATTATATCCATAAATAGTTCAATTTATTATAAGTGTTTTCAAGTTTGTTATTATGTATTTCGATTCATAAACTAACCTAGTTTATGGAATTGTATAGAAATGGCGCCCAGTAGAAGGAATGTGAACTCCATCAATACGTATGATCCAAAGAGTAAGAAGGATCATATCTTTCATGGTATTAAGCCAACATTTAGAAGGGAAATATTCTCCCATGTGTTATCAATATATGAAGAAATAGTATCATGTGTTAATAAGATAAGTAGATAATTCTATGAGTCTTATGGATTTGAAGGGATGAAAGAGAAGAAAAGGATGGAAGAGAGAATGATGGATAAAGGGACGAGGGAAAAGAAGAATTTTCCAATATGTGATAACTGTGGGAAGAAACACCTTGGAATTTGCCTGAAGGGAATGGGAGTTTTTTATAAGTGTGGAGAAAAAGGACACCAAGTGCGTGACTGTAAGGGTAAGAAAAAGGTTTCAAATGTACAATGCTTCATCTGCAAAGAGTGGGGACACTACGCAAACCAATGTTCAAATCATCAGAGTATGCCCCAAATGATGTTATTGGATAATAATCAAGTTATGATACTACCACAGATGAGGAGGAATGATTAGAGTTCTTATGTTGTTATTAAATAATTTTTTAATTTGAGTGTTGTATCAATGATGTACTGGTTATAATAATTATGGAGTATATAAGGATTGTACTGCAGTACTATTTCATCTAGGACTTGAGATTGTGTGGAACTAAGAAAAGTGACTCCACAGTAGGTTAAATTTTTGGAAAATATATGGTTGAGAGAAAGATAAACCATAATATGGTTCTGATAACGAGATAGTGATTTTGGAATAAGACATGATTGATTCGGATAAATTATGTTGGATATTCTTAACATCCTTGAAACTGATTAATGATTTGTATACATTTTTGGATAGAAGGAGTATATCTAGTTTTCTATAAGGAATAAGGGATCATGAATGTAATCAATAAGGATTTATGGTAATACAGTATGTTGCAGTGTTTTAAAAGAATACATGATGAAGGTGTTCACATGTTGTTACGCAGAAAAAAAAAGGAGCTTCATTATGTTTACCTTCCTCATAAAATCTGGACTGTGAGTTGGACAGAAGTATTTTGGATAACTATAAAGGTTGGAATGGATTATATTTTACATTGGATACTATTGTTAAGGTTATTTTTTGATATTTATAAAAAGGACAACACGCAGACCGAGTGACAACCCATCGCGTCGGACAAAGCTGTGGGAATCGAACCCACAACCATAGTGCGATTGGGATTAATCGCCTACCACTGGACTACGTGAAGTCCCTGGTTATTACAAAATAGTTTTTCTAATCTAAATGGTATGTGTTAAAATTTGGAACCTTATACAATTAGGATAAGTATAATATTTTTGAGTTCTATTATCTTTTTGAGTGAAAGATGAGTTGAAGGTTGAAACTCTAATTGTCAAGCATAAATATATATATACCTATCTCTTATTCAATGAATAAATTAATTCTTAAACTTTAGTAAAGGGATATTAAAATAAAAAAAATGTGTTATCCTAATACCTTATGTCTTGTTGAACTGATGATATTTTAAATCAACATAGATTGAAGGCTTTGAGGCCCTCAATTTGACAGTTGATTGTGATTGATGACCTCAATCACTCCCTACAAATATTTATGTTTTTCCTCCAATTATATGTCTCTAATTGCCACCAATGTTCTCCTAATCGAGATCATAATTGGGTGGTGACTTTTTCATTTCCCTTTCCCTCTTATTAAGGCTAAATTTTATTAATCTTATTTCCGATGTGGGTTTTCCACAAAGGTATTTTCTCTTTTCAACCTTTTATTTTCAAAGAAAAAAATTTCAAATTGTGAGGATGCAATTTATTGAAGGAGGGGAGAATGTAACACCCCGAGCTTCCACGATACACTTCTCATTCAATAATGCAATAGCTTGCATTGTACGAAACTTCAAGTTCTAACACACCGCGACTAATCAAAGTAGCCATTATGAATAGTAATACCCACTTTTTAAAATTATAGAAATTTTATATTTCAAAATGGACTTCATTTTTGTATTTGTAATATCGAAATTATCCTATGTTAAATTTTTTGTAATTTTCTGAGAACTTCCATTTTTTATGAATAGTGAAAAATACTTAAAAACAACTTTTTTAATAAAAATAATTTATAGTGATAAATTATAATATTGAGTTGTTTTAGAGTATAATTAGAATATATTTTTACCATTTTATCCAATGGTGTTCATTATAATTAATTTCACTATGAAATTGGACATAAACAATTGTCAATCTTTTGATATAAATTGTTTCTTAAAAACGCGCTATTTGTTGTGACAGCGGGAATTAATTATAAAATTAATTAATGAAACTTATATGTTTGGAATTTTGTAAAATATACATCATTTTTGAATTCGGAATATCAATTATAGCTTAGGGTGAAATTTTGGCATTGTTCTGAAAAACTTCAATTTTTTATGAATAGTGAAACCACTAAGTGGTAGTTAAATAACTGATTTTTCGTTTAAATGAAATATTACCACTTCTGTGATTTGATTTTCAAAAATCCGACATACATTTTTGTAATTAAGAAGTAAAATGTAGTTCAATGAGATTAAAATAATTTTTGGTGAATAGTAAATTTTAAGTTCTTAATCGCGATTAGAGGTAATTAGTGTAGTTTAAGGTAAAAATAATGTTTTAATAATATGAGATGAGCTTGACACATTTCCTACCCTCATTGGATGTTCCATGGCCGACCAAGACAATCCATGGGTCAACTTGGGGACCCCATGGAGCCACTTTAGTTGGAAAATGACATAAATACCTTTTATTTAATGTTAAAGTGAAAAAATGACACAAACATGAAATGTTTTACTAAAACAATTTTTACATGGGGTTATACAAGTAATATTTTTGACTATAAATAGTAATTGGAAAGATAAAAATATTTCCTACATCATAGTATTTTTTTTTATAATTTTTAGACATTAAATAAATTAAATTATTTATGACATCATGATGATGCAGCGATGACCTCATTATTTAACGATTTTAATAAAATGAAAATATAATGTAAAATAAAAGGCTTACACTTGTCCAAAGACTATTGTATGGGTATATTTCGAACCCTTATCACCTTATCCTCTAATTATATAAGTTTGGGACCTTTATAATCCGAAAAGCATTGTATAATAATGTAAAATTTCCTTACTTTCCAAGAGTGCCCCTCCTCTCCACTTATAAAAGGCCCCCACCTCTACCACCTCATTCACACTTTCAAGCCATTTGGCTCGGCCAACCTCTGCCCAAATACTCTCCCAACTTCCCCCTCTTACTCCTAGAATCCTCACTTTGGGCAGAACTCTTCCCAAGGAAGCCTTTGGCTCAAATCAAAAAGAGTTACCCGATTTTTAGGTAATGTCTTCTCTAATGTTGTTTTGTTTTATTTAGCTTCTCCAACACCTTAAACTCTTTTTATTCCTTTATTTTGTAAAAAAAACAGTATCTAAAATATACTAGGATGTTGTTATGATATGGATTTGGTTTACACTTACACACACCTACATCTAATGGTTAAAGAACATACTGTTTCTGTGGATGGCGAATTTTTGCCTCACGAAACGATGATTGTTCAACACTCATATAACACCTCTAATGGTGGCCATTATGATGACACTATTTTTATATATGATATATATTATGTTTTTTTTCCTTATGATTTTTTATTTTTCATTTATGTCATACCTTTATGGTTTCCATTATGGGTAAACGCGATATTTTCATTTTAGGAAGTGCGGACTACCGCCCCCTCAAAGTGATTTGAATCGTTAATACCATATGTGGGATGTATAAAGGATGGAGTAAATGGTATTATACACTATATTATACTGGAATTATATTATACCTTTATATAATTATGATTTCATTCCATTAAATACGAAATAGAAATGAAAGTAGCGTTCATGCGTACGTACGGCTTACCGTCTCCATGAACGGTGCATTTCATTTCTTACCTCTAAATGTTACGTAATATTATGAATGAATGTATATACTGGATATATATGATATATATGGTATCTACATCATGAATATAATTCTAGATATAATGGATATTTCACCACATGAACAACTTGTAATTATAAGAAGTTTATTGTTGACTCAAGTACCAAAGATCGACAAAACGACCGTTATTAACTTAAATAATTACATAATGTTCATAACATTGTAATAAGTGATATAAAAAGGATAATGAAATTGAAAATGGTTCTTAATAAGGTAGATATTAACTCTAGTTTATTATTCAGGAGGTTAAATAACGGTTGAGTCAAGTCGGACACGAGGTAAGGGAATTTCTTAACCCAACTTCCATTCTTTGGGTTAATCTCCTACTTTCAAATTATGTCATTATATTATTATGTCCTATTTTGTATTTTTACGTTCTTTATGTGTAACTATAGTGAATACACATAATAGATCTATTTTATTTTAAAAATGATCTTTTTAAGGACTTCGTCTCAATCTCCTTTGATTGAGGCATATTTGGTTTTATACACAATTTTCTTTTATACGGTGTATAAACCCCTTTGACTTTTACATTTATTCAAAAGGAATCTTTTTTATACAAAGTGTTTTACTAAACGACAAAAAGGGAATGTTTTTCTTTCCATACATATGCAGCGACAATGACTTCTCCACCGCCATGACTGTTATTTGAGTTCCGGCTTCCTCTACAAGCCATAACTGTTTTTAAATGATTTAAAAAAAAGAGATATTTCTCTCAAATGTATGAAAATCCAGTGAAAATGTATACGTATTTAATGCAAGCTTAAAAATGTTGTTAGAAAACCTAACTCTTGAGTGTGTTAGACAGGAAGGGATTGGGCGTGGACCCATCATGGCCTGAAATTAGTCGAGCAGTCTCAGAATTAGTTTTTTTGTTTTTAGAAGCTTGCATAATGTTTTCAGAAAAACACTGGAGTATATTTGAGCAATTTTAAATGTAAGTATCTTCTAAAAAATTAAACTGGTATTTTGATACCGCAATTAATTTCAAATGGTATTTTAAAAAAATGGTATTCCTAAATGTTTATATACCATTTTTCATATAAGGAATGCATTGGACTTAGTAAGTGACGGGTGGAGCCCGCTATAGCTCCTCGATGCATCGGCAGGTCTCATGAGACAAACTAGTGTCTTGGCACGAGGCCTTGACAAAATCTTATTTGTGGTCTTGGCATGAGGCCTTGGCTACGTGGTTATGATAGTCTGGCATTATGCATTCCATCATTATGAAAGTGGTTATTGATATTGCATGTGATTATTTGACCAGTAGAATATCCATGTGAAGAAGTGAATGGAATTATCTCATTTTACTTTTTCCATATTATGTTGAAGTTCAAGTTTAAAAGGCTTTTGTTTTAGTTATACATTGCCTTAAATGTTTATGTTTATTGATGAAAGCTTCCGCTATATTGTTATCCTTACTGAGCATCTGAGCTCACCCCTTTCAATGTTTTAATATTTTCCAGGATGTGAAGAAGTATTTTATGAATGACCTGCAGGGATAGTCAGAAGAGGATATGAGTGTGGACTATAAAGACTTTGTTATTAGTTTTTCACTTTATGATGTAATGTAAGACTTATGAATGTATCTAGTGTTTCCAAGGCTACTAAACTAATCGGTCTTTCGAGACTTGATCTTTTGTGATCATGCCAATGTTACGAAGTAATGCACCGAATCTAGGTAGCTGGGGTCGGGGCGCTACATTATAGATCCTTAAATAACATCACTGTTAAGAACAAATATCCTTCGCCTCATATCGATGATTTTTTTGATCAGCTCCAGGGAGATTAGTATTTTTCAAAGATCGACCTGAGATCGGGGTACCATCAGTTGAAGGTAAAGGAAGCAGATATTCCGAAGACCGTGTTCCGTACAAGATATGGCCATTATGAATTTGTAGTAATGCCTTTTGGGCTAACCAATGCACCTTCTGTATTCATGGACTTAATGAATAGAATTTTCCATGAGTTCTTGGATAAGTTTGTGGTTGTTTTCATTGATGATATTTTGGTGTTTTCTAAAAGTAAATAGGATCATGAAAGACATTTAAGGGTTATTTTGAAAACCTTGAAAGAAAAGAAATTGTATGGGAAATTCAGCAAGTGTGAGTTTTGGTTGCAAAAAATTTCTTTCCTTGGTCATATTATTTCTAAAGATGGGATAACTGTTGATCCTGCAAAAACAAAGGTTGTTGAAGAATGTCCAAGACCCACAAATGTAACTGAGATTCGTAGCTTCCTTGGTTTGGCAGGCTATTACCGAAGGTTTCTTAGAAATTTTTCATGATTATCTAGTCCAATGACGAAGCTAACTCGGAAGGGTGTTATGTTTATCTAGACAAAAGAATGTGATGATTGTTTTCAGGAACTGAAAAGAAGATTGGTGAATGCTCCAGTTTTGGCACTACCTTCCAGGAATGGTGAGTTTGTTATATACAGTGGTGATTCATTGAAAGGACTTGGTTGAGTCCTAATGCAAAATGATCAAGTAATTGCATATGCTTCACGACAGTTGAAAACTCAAGAGGTAAATTACCCTACACATGATTCGGAATTAGCTGTTGTTGTTTTCACTTTAAAATTTTGGAGGCATTATTTGTATGGAGTAAAGTGTGAAATATATACCGATCACAAAAGTTTAAAGTATATATTCACTTAGAAAGAATTGAACATGAGATAGAGGATATGGCTAGAATTAATCAAGGATTATGATTGTACAATTCATTGCCATCTAGAAAAAGCAAATAAAGTGGTTGATGCTTTGAGTCGAAAAAGTAATGCTTCATTAACAATGTTGCGTTTGGAATGTGATCCTTTGGTTAAGGATTTGATGAAATTTGGCATAAAAGTTTTTGGTACAGGATGATCTTCTGTTTTGTTTCAGGTATCAGTGAAATCTTCTCTATCAGATAGAATCAAGCAAGCACAGAAGCAAGACAGCAAGTTTCAGAAAAAGGTAGAGCTGGTTCAGAAGGGTAAGTTGCCTGAATTCAACATTGATAATGATTTTATTTTGAGATTTGGGAAGAGATTATGTGTGCCTTGTGATTCACAGTTGAAGATAGAGTTGTTATGTGAAGCTCATAGTTCTCCATTTTCAGTTCATCCTGGCAGTACTAAGATGTACAGAGATCTGCGGGTGTATTACTGGTGGGATGGAATGAAAAGAGATATTGCTAATTTTGCTGTGAAGTGTTTGACATGTCAACAGGTTAAAGAAGAGCGGCAGTTACCAAAAGGGATGCTTCAGCCTTTACCAGTGTCAGAGTGGAAATGGGAGAATATATCCATGGACTTTGTTGTGGGATTACCGAAGACATCTCGAGGTAATAATGCAATCTGGGTTATTGTTGATCGCTTGACTAAATCTGCTCATTTCCTTGCTATAAGAGATACTTTTTCCCTAGATCAAATTTCCTGTTTGTATCTTAAAGAGATAGTCAGGTTACATGGAGTTCCTCTCTCCATTGTATCTGACCATGATCTCAGGTTTACTTCTAACTTTTGGAAAGGTCTTCAGAAGTCGTTGGGTACTGAATTAAATTTTAGTACAGCTTTTCATCCTCAATCAGATGGGCAGTCAGAACGAACAATTCAGACTTTGGAGGATATGCTACGTGCTTGTTCGATGGATTATCAGGGAAGTTGGGACCAACATCTTTCCTTGGTTGAATTTTCATATAATAACAGTTTTCATTCCAGTATACAGATGGCACCATTTGAGGCATTATATGGGAAGCGGTGTCGAACTCCAGCTTTGTGGGATGAAGTGGGTGAAAGGAAGATGATGGGACCAGAATTGGTAGAATATTTGGCAGAAAAAGTTCAGATGATACATAAACACATGAGAACATCTCAGAGCAGGCAGAAGAGTTATGCGGACAATAGGAGGAAAGATCTCTCTTTTGAGGTAGGTGATCATGTTTTTCTCAATGTATCACCATGGAAAAGTGTGATGCGATTTGGTAAGAAAGGAAAGCTGGGTCCAAGGTTCATTGGACCATATGAAATTCTGGATAGAGTTGGATCAGTTGCATACCGAGTGGCTTTACCTCTGAGTTTATCTCAGGTACACAATGTTTTTCATGTTTTGATGTTGAGAAAGTATATGCCAGATCCATCTCATGTTTTGAGTCCAGAGGTAGTTCAGCTGGAAGAGAACCTATCTTATGAGGAACAACTGGTCTAGATTCTTGACCACAGGGAGAAAGTGTTAAGGAATAAGTTGATTCATTAGGTAAAGGTTTTGTGGAAAAACCACATGATTGAAGAGGCAACATGGGAATCTGAAAATGCAATGAGGGCTAAATACCCCCACTTATTCGATAAGTAAATAAATTGTGGGGATGCAATATTCTAAAGGGGGTAAGGATGTAACATCCCAAGTAAGTAATGAACAATAGATATTTTTATCTATGTCTATTAATGAATTAGATAGTGTTTTAGAGGCTTAAAATTTGAATAAATCCAATCTTAAGCATGGAATACACTAATATTTTTAAAAGATTGTTTTACTGCCTTTTGATGGCAAACCATTTTTAAATCAAAATTTTGACAATTTTATAAGCTCTATTTGTCAAAATAAACTTATTCTTTATGATTGGGACATTGAAATTTACTTTGGGTAAATTTTTGGTATTTTTCCGATAAAGTTCATTTTTTTAATGAATAGTGAAAAATGTTGTATTTTAATTCAAAACCTATTTTTAATCTAATTTATTTATATGATTAGATTATCTTTTTAATTGGTTTTAAAGTTCAATTAGAATATATTTTTACAATTTAATCCAATAGTGGTCGTTTTAATTAATTTCACTTTGAAATTGGACTTAAACTAGTGTCAATATTTTGATACTTATTGTTTCATAAAAACACGCTATTTGCTCAGACAGCGGGAATTAATTATTAAATTAATTAATGTAACTTATATGTTTTGAATTTTTTTAAATAGACATAATTTTTGAATTCGGAATATCAAATATATCTTAGGGTGAAGTTTTGGTATTTTTCTGAAAAACTTCAATTTTTGATGAATAGTGAAACCCTAAGTGGTACTTAAAAAACTGATTTTTCATTTAACTGAAATTTTACCACCTTTGTGTTTTGAATTTCAAAAATCTGACATACATGGTTGTCATTAAGAAGTAAAATGTGGTTCAATGGGATTAAAATAATTTTTTTGGTGAATAGTAACTTTTAAGTTTTTAATCGCGATTAGAGGTAATTAGTGTAATTTAAGGTAAGAATAATGTTTTAATAATATGAAATGAACTTGAAACATGTCCTACCCTTATTGGATGTGTCATGGCCGACCAAGAAAATCAGTGGGTCAACTTTCGGACCCCATGGAGCCACTTTGGTAGGAAAATTACATTAATATCTTTTTATTTAATGTTAAAGTAAAAATGTCACAAACAAGAGTTGTTTTACTAAAACAATTTTTAAATGGGGTTATACAAGTCATATTTTTTACTATAAATAGTCATTGGAAAGATAAAAAGACTTCCTAAATCATAGTATTTTTTTATAATTTTTATAAATTAAATAAATTAAATTATTTATGACACCATGATGATGCAGCGATTACATCATTATTTAAAGATTTAAATAAAATGAAAATATAATGTAAAATATAAGACCTACACTTCTAAAAAACCTATTGGATGGGTGTATTTATAACCCTTATCACCTTATCCTCGAAATTTATAATTGTGGGACCTTTTTTATCCGAAAATCATTTTATAACAAAGTATCTTTTCTTAACTTTCCAAGAGTGCCCCTCCTCTCCTCTTATAAAAGGCCCCCACATCTACCACCTTACCCATACTTCCAAAGCCTTTTGATCGGCCAAACCCTGCCCATTTTGTCTCTAAACATCCCTCTCTAACTCCTAGAAGCCTCACTTTGGGCAGAAGTCTTCCCAAGGAAGCCTTTGAGCTCAAATCAATAAGAGTTACCCGATTTAAAGGTAGTGTCTTCTATTGTGTTCTTATGTATTATTTTGCTTCTCCAACCCCCTAAAATCTTTTTATTCATTTCTTTTGTAACAACACCAGTATCTTCCATATACTAGGATTTTTTTATAAGAAGGATTCGAGCTACACTTACACACACCTACATCTAATGGTTAAAGAACATACTGTTTCTGTGGATGGCGAATTTCTGCCTCACGAAATGATGATTGTTCAATATTCTTTTAACACCTTCAAAGGTGGACATTAAGATGATACTGTATTTATATATGATACATAATATGTTTATGTTTTACTTAAGCTTCTGTATTTTTCATTTATGGCATACCTTTATGGTTTCCATTATGGGTAAACGCGATATCTTCATTTTAGGAAGTGCGGACTACCGCCCCCTCAATGTGATTTGATTCGTTAATGCCATATGTGGGACATATAAAGGATGTAATTAATGGTATTATATATGATATTATATTGGAATTATAATATAACTTTATATCTTTATGATTCCATTCCATAAAATACGAAATAGAAATGAAAGTAGCGTTCATGTGTACGTACGGCTTACCGTCTCCATGAACGGTGCATTTCATTTCTTACCTCTAAATGTTATGTAATACTATAAATGCATGTATATATTGGATATATATGATATATATGATATCTAAATCATGAGTATAACCTTGGATATAATGGATACATGAAAAACTTGTAATTATAAAGGGTTTATTTTTGACTCAAGTACCAATGATCGTTAAAATGACCGTTATTAACTTAAATAATTACATAGTGTTCATGACATGGAAATAAGTGATATAAAATTAATAATAAACTTGAAAAAGGTTCTTAAACAATTATAAATTAACTCAATTTTATTATTCATGAGATTAAAGAACGATCAAGTCAAGTCGGATACGAGGTATGGGACTTCGTCTCAATCTCCTTTCATTGAGGCATATTTTGTTTTATACACAACCTTCTTTTATACAGTTTATAAATCCCTTTTACTATTACGTTTATCCAAAAGGAATATTTTTTATACGAAGCGTTTTACTAAACGACAAAAGGGAATGTTTTTGTCGTACATATGCGACGACAACGACTTCTCCGCCGTCGTGACTATTGTTTGAGTTTCGGCTTCCTCTACAAGCCATGCATTTTTTTAAAAGAAAAATAAATACCATGTTTTACTTTTATTTTATTTTGGTATTGGAAATGGTTTTCATAATGTTTTTATATCAATGTGTTGTATTTATATCTTGTGATTGAAAAGTGGAAATGTTATGTTTCCTTTATGCATGTTTTATGTGATAAGATTATGTTATGGTTCTTGGGCATTATTATGAAGATGGGTGGTTCCGTGATAAACTAAGGGCGGGTGAGCCCGATATAGATCTCCAATGCATTGGGTAACGTGAAGGTGTTAAATGTTAAGGTTTCTCCGAAGAGATTTAGGGAATATACTGTGATGGGTATTCCAAACGTAACCAAGAGGGTTACTCCCTACGTAAGAATGTTATGAATGCCTCAAGTTACCTTTATGTCTTATGATTTCTATGATTTATTCATAATTTTATGAGGTATGTTAAAGTGCTTATGTTTTATGAGTAGAGTATGATTTCATTGATTCTTATGTATACATGTACTCATGTTTCCTTTCCATATTTTTATATCCCTTACTGAGCTTTTTATGCTCATCCCAAGTTTTTGAAATGTTTTCACAGGTCAAGGGAAGGGTACATGATATGATTATAGTGTCAAGGAAGTGTCAAGAAAGAATCCATGTCTTATTTTAAATATGTTTTCATTGATGGAAAAAAATGAATACTATCTTTTATTGTAACCACTTTGTTAAATGTGGGATGTAATGCATGTTTTATGATCTAATTCTCTAAAACTCTAAACCTAAAAAGATCCTCAGTGTGTAATCTTGTAGTAAATCGAGATTAAGTATGGTTTAAGGCTGGGTCCATATAGTTGGTATCAGAGGTCGGTTTAGATAACTTTAGGAGTTAGAATTCTATTAAATGATTATCCAAAAATATTTTTTTTTATGGTCAAATTTAAATGATATAGCATTTAAAGATTACCATGTTGCTTCATCTAAGACATGTTTGTTCAGAATGGTTTTCCACATAGGAAACTTGGAAGCAGTGCTAGGAAGGCATACAGAAGGAAATAACCTTCCGAATCAGCATCCTGAGATGGTCGGAATTGGAACTGAATAGTTTTTTGCAGTAATGGCGCAGTTGACTCAAGCGATAAATGGTGGTGGTATCCATGCATGAGATCAACCAGATCAACCGCAGAGGAACTTGTCAGTGGTGGAACATTTCATGAGGCAATATCCCCCATCATTCAGAGGATCATCTGACCATGTGATAGCTGAAGGTTGGATTAAAGCACTGGAGAAGATTTTCGATGTCATGGGGTGTTCAGACAATCAAAAGGTTAGTCTTGCTATTTACCTTTTGGAGGGTGAAGCAGATCAGTGGTGGTCGATGGTTAAAAATATCAGGGACGCTGATGAGATTGATGCTCTCGACTGGGATGAATTCAAAGGTATGTTTCTTGAGAAGTATTTTCCTAAGGCTGTTCGACTTAGGATGGAAAAACAATTCTTGGAATTGAGGCAAGAGGAAGACTTAGTGGCTGCCAATGAAGAAAGGTTCACTCGATTGGAAAGGTATGCTCCAAATTTTATCCGAAACCTTGATAGTAAAATCAATCGTTTTTACTCAGTATTAAATCCAAAATATCGAAGGGCATTGGATTCTAGTGAGTTTAAAAGTTATGAAAAGATTGTTTGATGTGCTGAGAAGGTGGAAATGGAGTTTTCTGATGATCAAGTGTTCTATAACAATCAGCAGAAGAAGAGACCGAGGTGGCAGGAGAAAGGAAAGAATTCATCAAAAAGGTCTGACGGTAAGAAAACTAAGTTTCCATTTTGTGATAAATGTGGTAAAAGGCATGCTGGGGAATGTATTTTGAATTCTAGAAAGTGCTACCGATGTGGTAAGATGGTACATAAGGCTCGTGATTGCACTGAAAAAGATCAAGGTGATGGTAAGACCAAATTTGATTTACAGTTAGTGAAATGTTTTAAGTGCAATGAGATGGGTCACTATACAAATGAGTGTCCGACAAAGAGCTCGAGTGATGGGAAGCAGTTAGACTACAAGCAGAAAGGGGTGGTGAAATCCTTTTCAACTACTTCAGCAGATGTTGGGCCATCAAATGAAGTTGTATCAGGTACTTTGTTTGTTTTTTCAGTTTATGCCAGTGTGTTTTTTGATTCGGGGTCTACGCATTCTTTCATCTCTGAAAACGTTTCTAGTAAAATTGGAATACCATATCAAGAAATGACTCTTGAACTTGTGGTAAAAACACCTGGGGGAAATGTTGAGGCAAAAAGAATTTATAAGAATCTTCCTATCCTTATCCGTGGAAAGAACCTACTTGCGAACCTTATTGTTTTACCTCTAGTAGAGTTTGATGTTATCCTGGGTATGGATTGGCTCTCTATTTACCATGCTAAGATTGACTGTAGAGCTAAAGAAGTTTCTTTTCAGAAAGACTTTCAGTTTGTGTACAAGAATGAACCCTTACTGTTGATAACTTATCAAGAGGCCGAGAAACTTGTAAAAGATTGAAATGAATGTTACCTTGCACACATCGTTAAAAACAAAGGAACTGTTCAGATTAATGATGTACCAGTGGTAAATGAGTATCCTGATGTTTTTCCTGATGAGTTGCCTAGAATAATACCAGATCAGGAAGTTGAATTTACTGTTGACTTAGTTCCTAATGCTAAGCCAATTTCAAAACCCCCTTATCGAATGGATCAAACTGAACTTTTAGAGTTGAAGGAGCAATTGCAAGATTTATTAGAGAATGGTTTCATTCGACCTAGCACATCACCATGGGGTGATCCTGTTTTATTTGTTAAAAAGAAAGATGGTTCTATGAGACTTTTCATTGATTATAGAGCCTTGAATAACATCACTGTTAAGAACAAATATCCTTTGCCTCATATCGATGATTTGTTTGATCAGCTCCAGGGAGATCAATATTTTTCAAAGATCGACCTGAGATCGGGGTACCATCAGTTTAAGGTAAAGGAAGCTGATATTCTGAAGACCACGTTCTGTACAAGATATGGCCATTATGAATTTGTAGTAATGCCTTTTGGGCTAACCAATGCACCTGCTGTATTCATGGACTTAATGAATAGAATTTTCCATTAGTTCTTGGATAAGTTTGTGGTTGTTTTCATTGATGATATTTTGGTGTTTTATAAAAGTAAAGAGGAACATGAAAGACATTTAAGGGTTATTTTTCAAACCTTAAAAGAAAAGAAATTGTATGGTAAATTCAGCAAGTGTGAGTTTTGGTTGCAAAAAAATTCTTTCCTTGGTCATATTGTTTCTAAATATGGGATAACTGTTGATCCTGCAAAAACAAAGGTTGTTGAAGAATGGCCAAGACCCACAAATGTAACTGAGATTTGTAGCTTCCTTGGTTTGGCAGGCTATTACCGAAAGTTTGTTAGAAATTTTTCATGGTTATCTAGTCCAATGATGAAGCTAACTCATAAGGGTGTTAAGTTTATCTAGAAAAAATAATGTGATGATTGTTTTCAGGAACTGAAAAGAAGATTGGTGAATGCTCCAGTTTTGGCACTACCTTCCAGGAATGGTCAGTTTGTTATATACAGTGGTACTTCATTGAAAGGACTTGGTTGCGTCCTAATGCAGAATGATTAGGTAATTGCATATGCTTTACAACAGTTGAAAACTCATGAGGTAAATTACCCTACACATGATTTGGAAATAGCTGCTGTTATTTTCGCTTTAAAAATTTGGAGGCATCATTTGTATGGAGTAAAGTGTGAAATATATACCGATCACAAAAGTTTAAAGTATATATTCACTTAGAAAGAATTGAACATGAGACAGAGGAGATGGCTAGAATTAATCAAGGATTATGATTGTACAATTCATTACCATCCAGGAAAAGAAAATAAAGTGGTTGATGCTTTGAGTCGAAAAAGTAATGCTTCATTAACAATGTTGCGTTTGGAATGTGATCCTTTGGTTAAGGATTTGATGAAATTTGGCATAGAAGTTTTTGGTGCAGGATGTTCTTCTGTTTTGTTTCAGGTATCTGTGAAATCTTCTCTATCAAACAGAATCAAGCAAGCACAGAAGCAAGATAGCAAGTTTCAGAAAAATGTAGAGCTGGTTTAGAAGGGTAAGTTGCCTGAATTCAACATTGATAATGATTTTTTTTTGAGATTTGGGAAGAGATTGTGTGTGCCTTGTGATTCACAGTTGAAGAGAGAGTTGTTATGTGAATCTCATAGTTCTCCATTTTCAGTTCATCCTGGCAGTACTAAGATATATAGAGATCTGCAGCAGTATTACTGGTGGGATGGAATGAAAAGAGATATTGCTGATTTTACTGTGAAGTGTTTGACATGTCAACAGGTTAAAGCAGAGCGGCAGTTACCGAAAGGGATGCTTTAGCCTTTACCAGTGTCAGAGTGGAAATAGGAGAATATATCTATGGACTTTGTTGTGGGATTACCGAAGACATCTCTAGGTAATAATGAAATCTGGGTTATTGTTGATCGTTTGACTAAATCTGCTCATTTCCTTGATATATGAGATATTTTTTCCCTAGATCAACTTTCCCGTTTGTATCTTAAAGAGATAGTCAGGTTACATGGAGTTCCTCTCTCCATTGTATCTGACCGTGATCCCAGGTTTACTTCTAACTTTTGGAAAGGTCTTTAGAAGTCGTTGGGTACTAAATTAAATTTTAGTACAGCTTTTCATCCTCAATCAGATGGGTAGTCAGAATGAACGATTCAGACTTTGGAGGATATGCTACGTGCTTGTTCGATGGATTATCAGGGAAGTTGGGGCCAACATCTTTCCTTGGTTGAATTTTCATATAATAACAGTTTTCATTCCAGTATACAGATGGCACCATTTGAGGCGTTATATGGGAAGCGGTGTCGAAATCCAGCTTTCTGGGATGAAGTGGGTGAAAGGAAGCTGATGGGACCAGAATTGGTAGAAGAGTTGGCAGAAAAATTTCAGCTGATACAAAAACACATGAGAACAGCTCAGAGCAGGAAGAAGGGTTATGCAGACAATAGGAGGAAGGATCTCTCTTTTGAGGTAGGTGATCATGTTTTTCTCAAAGTATCACCATCGAAAAGTGTGATGTGATTTGGTAAGAAAGGAAAGCTAAGTCCAAGGTTCATTGGACCATATGAAATTCTGGAGAGAGTTGGATCAGTTGCATACCGAGTGGCTTTACCTCTGAGTTTATCTCAGGTACATAATATTTTTCATGTTTCGATGTTGAGAAAGTATATGCCAGATCCATCTCATGTTTTGTGTCCAGAGGTAGTTCAGCTGGAAGAGAACCTATATTATGAGGAACAACCAGTCCAGATTCTTGACCATAGGGAACAAGTGTTACGGAATAAGGTGATTCATCAGGTAAAGTTTTTGTGGAAAAACCACATGATTGAAGAGGCTACATGGGAATCTGAAAATGCAATGAGGGCTAAATACCCCCACTTTTTCGATAAGTAAATAAATTGCGGGGACGCAATATTCTAAAGGGGGTAAGGATGTAACATCCCAAGTAAGTAATGAATAATATATATTTTTATCTATGTCTATTAATGAATTAGATAGTGTTTTAGAGGCTTAAAATGAGAATAAATCCAATCTTAAGCATGGAATACACTAATATTTTTAAAAGATTGTTTTACTACCTTTTGATGGCAAACCATTTTTAAATCAAACTTTTGACAATTTTATAAGCTATATTTTTCAAAATAAACTTATTCTTTATGATTGG
Source organism: Viscum album (assembly GCA_963277665.1). Lineage (NCBI taxonomy): Eukaryota > Viridiplantae > Streptophyta > Magnoliopsida > Santalales > Viscaceae > Viscum > Viscum album. The sequence continues at coordinate 41,391,603 of OY728150.1, forward strand.
GACATTTAAATTTACTTTGGGTAAATTTTTGGTATTTTTTCGATAAAGTTCATTTTTTTAATGAATAGTGAAAAATTTTGTATTTTAATTCAAAACCTATTTTTAATATAATTTATTTATATGATTAGATTATCTTTTTAATTGGTTTTAAAGTTCAATTATAATATATTTTTACCATTTAATCCAATAGTGGTCGTTGGAATTAATTTCACTTTGAAATTGGACTTAAACTAGTGTCAATCTTTTGATACTTATTGTTTCATAAAAACACGCTATTTGCTCAGATAGCGGGAATTAATTATTAAATTAATTAATGTAACTTATATGTTTTGAATTTTGTAAAATAGACATCATTTTTGAATTCAGAATATCAAATATAGCTTAGGGTGAAGTTTTGGTATTTTTCTGAAAAACTTCAATTTTTGATGAATATTGAAACCACTAAGTGGTGCTTAAAAAACTGATTTTTTGTTTAAATGAAATTTTACCACCTTTGTGTTTTGAATTTCAAAAATCCGACATACATGGTTGTCATTAAGAAGTAAAATGTGGTTCAATGGGATTAAAATAATTTTTTTGGTGAATAGTAACTTTTAAGTTTTTAATCGCGATTAGAGGTAATTAGTGTAATTTAAGGTAAGAATAACGTTTTAATAATATGAAATGAACTTGAAACATGTCCTACCCTTATTGGATATGTCATGGCCGACCAAGAAAATCAATGGGTCAACTTGGGGGCCCCATGGAGCCACTTTGGTAGGAAAATGACATTAATATCTTTTTATTTAATGTTAAAGTAAAAATGTCACAAACAAGAGTTGTTTTAATAAAACAATTTTTAAATGGGGTTATCCAAGTCATATTTTTTACTATAAATAGTAATTGGAAATCTAAAAAGATTTCCTACATTATAGTATTTTTTTATAATTTTTTTACATTAAAAAAATTAAATTATTTATGACACCATGATGATGCAGCGATTACCTCATTATTTAACGATTTAAATAAAATGAAAATATAATGTAAAATATAAGACCTAAACTTGTCAAAAACCTATTTGATGGGTGGATTTAGAACCCTTATCACCTTATCCTTAAAATTTATAATTGTGGGACATTTTTTATCCTAAAATCATTTTATAACAAAGTATCTTTTCTTAACTTTCCAAGAGTGCCCCTCCTCTCCTCTTATAAAAGGCCCCCACCTCTACCACCTTACCCATACTTTAGAAGCCTTTTGATCGGCCAACACCTGCCCATTTTGTCTCTACACATCCCTATCTAACTTCTATAAGCCTCACTTTGAGCAGAAGTCTTCCCAAGGAAGCCTTTGAGCTCAAATCAATAAGAGTTACCCGATTTAAAGGTAGTGTCTTCTATTGCGTTCTTATGTTTTATTTTGCTTCTCCAACCCCCTAAACTCTTTTTATTCATTTATTTTGTAACAAAACCAGTATCTTCCATATACTAGGATTTTGTTATAAGAAGGATTCGAGCTACACTTACACACACCTACATCTAATGGTTAAAGAACATACTGTTTCCGTGGATGGCGAATTTCTGCCTCACGAAACGATGATTGTTCAATATTCTTTTAACACCTTCAAAGGTGGACATTAAGATGACACTATATTTATATATGATATATAATATGTTTATGTTTTACTTAAGCTTTTTTATTTTTCATTTATGGCATACCTTTATGGTTTCCATTATGGGTAAACGCGATATCTTCATTTTAGGAAGTGCGGACTATCGCCCCCTCAAATTGATTTGATTCGTTAATTCCATATGTGGGACGTATAAAGGATGTAATTAATGGTATTATATATGATATTATACTATAATTATAATATACCTTTATATATTTATGATTTCATTCCATAAAATACGAAATAGAAATGAAAGTAGCGTTCATGCGTACGTACGACTTACCGTCTCCATGAACAGTGCATTTCATTTCTTACCTCTAAACGTTATGTAATATTATAAATGCATGTATATACTGGATATATATGATATATATGATATCTAAATCATGATTATAACCCTGGATATAATGGATACATGAACAACTTGTAATTATAAAGGGTTTATTTTTTACTCAAGTACCAATGATCTTTAAAACGACAGTTATTAACTTAAATAATTGCATAGTGTTTATGACATGGAAATAAGTGATATAAAAGGAATAATGAACTTCAAAAAGGTTCTTAAACAAGTAGAAATTAACTCAATTTTATTATTCATGAGATTAAAGAACGATCAAGTCAAGTTGGATATGAGATATGGGACTTCGTCTCAATCTCCTTTCATTGAGGCATATTTTGTTTTATACACAACCTTCTTTTATACGGTGTATAAACCCCTTTTACTTTTACATTTATCCAAAAAGAATCTTTTTTATACGAAGCGTTTTACTAAATGACAAAAGGGAATGTTTTTGTCGTACGTATGCGGCGACAACGACTTCTCCGCCTCCATGACTATTATTTGAGTTTCAGCTTCCTCTACAAGCCATACATTTTTTTAAAAGAAAAATAAATACCATGTTTTACTTTTATTTTATTTTGGTATTGGAAATGGTTTTCATAATGTTTTTATATCAATGTTTTGTATTGATATCTTGTAGAGTATGATTTCATTGATTCTTATGTATACATGTACTCATGTTTCCTTTCCATATTTTTATATCCCTTACTGAGCTTTTTATGCTCATCCCAAGTTTTTGAAATGTTTTCACAGGTCAAGGGAAGGGTACATGATATGATGATAGTGTCAAGGAAGTGTCAAGAAAGAATCCATGTTTTATTTTAAATATATTTTCGTTGATGGGAAAAATGAATACTATCTTTTATTGTAACCACTTTGTTAAATGTGGGATGTAATGCATGTTTTATGATCTAATTCTCTAAAACTCTAAACCTGAAAATATCCTCAATGTGTAATCTTGTAATAACTCAAGATTAAGTAAGGTTTAAGGTTGGGGCCTTATACACTTTGAGTGATACCGGCCACATGGTTCCTCAAATTGAGGCGGTGTTGACTCGTACACATCCCCAATGCACCCATGGATCATTCTACTAAAGTATCAACACAATCTGAATGCGTTTGGTCAGATTTCCATATGCCAGTTGTTGTTTTCACTTAAAAATCTGTCTATTTTAAATAAAAGAGAAACACTTTGAGTGATATCGGCCACACCGTGCCTTGGATTGAGGCGGGGTTGACTCATGCACATCTCCAACACACCCACGGATCATTCTCATAAAGGATCAACACAATCCAAATTCATTTGGTTATATTTCCGTACGTCAGTTTTTTTTCACTTAAAAATTTTTCCATTTTAAACAAAAGAGAAACACTTTGAGTGGTTCATCATTCTTGCATGTTGCTGGTGCATATCATCTGTTAAAATGAGAAAATGACTTATTGGATAAAGGATTTTTTATTTAATAGCAATTACAATTTTCATACGAACATTTACATACAACAATGTTTCATCTTTTGATCCCCTTAACCCCTCTCAAAAATGACCACCAATTGTACACGTCCCCAAGTCATATCTTCATACTATTTGTGTACAATCTACCATCAGGTTTTCGGCCCACTCATTTCTGAAAAAATATATATTGACTTGTGAGTATGAGGCTTTTCATCAGTTAGATTAGTACTGCAAAATATAAAAATAAATAATTAATAAATAAATTAAATGAAATAGTAGTTTTTTTTAAAATACCTCTTTAGGGATGCTAGTTTGTTGATGAAAAATAATCTCTTTTATAAATTTACAAATATAATAACCGCAATCATTGTCGTTTGTTTATTTTGGACATTGCAAATAAAATTGATCATTTGTATAATAATTAACTTGTGTTGAGATGTGTTTGGATAGTGAAATTTTATTATATATACCCTGATATTTGTCCAGACGTAGTACTTGCTCGCCTCTTTATGCTTAGCCCCTGTCCTCATTCCTTTTTTTAGAAGATAATGATACACCACCCTATCATAACAGAATCGTCATTAAAAGATAATATAAATTATATTACTTGATGTTTAGACCTAAAACGTAGGATGTAGTGTCTTACAGATTCACAAACACCATTATGTGTGGTCGGTTTGATGGATATCCTTGCTTTGAATCTAGAAAATAAATCTTTGGAGTATCCAATTTCACTGCGATTATCATCCAATGTTGCCTAAAAACACAAAAAGGAATAAGTAATAAAAGAAGTGAAAATATAATTGATATGCTTTAATTATAGAGTTTTACCCCTACATGGTTGGTATTAAGAAGAGTCTATCATCTGTAATCTTTCTTTTAAATTTTTTATCAAGTTGTTCACTATTTCTTTCTTTTTTGATGGCTCTAATTTCTTTAGATGTGTTGATGTGGTATGAGGACTAACGAGTCTGAATTTTGGCTCATGGGAAAATTCCTTCAACTGTTTTTCATATATACGTCTGTCAACAATATAAAATGTATTTAGTCATAATTTGCACATTAGATCAGCTTTTAGAAAATAAATTCATGAAATCATACCTCATATATATATTTACAACTATGACGCCTAGCCAACCATTTTCAAGGATCTCATTTACATTTTCAGTAGCAACAAAATCTTGACTTTCCTCTCCATATATATTCTTTTCAAAAACCACTATATGACTACTACCACCTCTTATCTTCATATCCACATGAGTCTTCAATGCTAGTAAATGTGGATAGAGAACAGGTGGTGTTATTGTGATTTTATTAGCTCCTTGGTATCGGTTGGTCGATTCTTTAGATGGTTTTGAGTCGACGGTTGTCACCCCCTTACCTTTATCCGTCTATAATAACATTCATTGGTTCAGACCCTTTTTTCATTAATTGTTAAAGGTTTATCTTGAAAAAAAAGGAAATAAATACCTCTTTGTCTACATGTACTCTTACAAGTTGTGACAGTCATGCAATGAATGTCCCAATAACCTTTTCGACCATATGAATATCATTGTCATCAAGTGTAATAGGTATCTCTGCATTTGGCTCATGAGCTACAGTAATTGTCACTTTCAGATGATCTTTCAGAAGTGGTCTATTATACAGCGTGTCATCTGGGATATTGAACACTGTAGCCCTTGCTACAAGGTGATAGGTGGGTGTTGACAGCTATAAATCACAATCATTATCACCCTGTAGAAGATCAGTACAATAAATTTACCAGTGTTTTTCTGATTCACATTTCATGGAAATAATTATTAGAATATTGATTACCATGGCTAAGACAGCTCTTTGAGGGGAATGGATCGCCTCAAAGCGGTGGGGGTGGGGCGGGATCTTCACGTGCTGGTTGTTCCTAAGTTGTGTCTTCTCCTTGCTTCCCACCCATAAAAGTTGCTAGCAACTCTCCCTTCCATTGCAATCGTTCTTCAAGAGTTTATAGTCTTTCACTCATTTATTTCAATTTTTCATCTCTATCATCTATTTTTTCTTCTTCTCAAAATATGCTCGGGGTGTCACCCCAAACCCCGCACCTCTGACATGACCGTATTGTTCTGGCTGCTTCAAAGCTGTCGATAATAGGTCTACATCCACTACAGGAGTAGCTGATTCCTGTGACTGTCAGATATAGGAAAATAACTAATTATTTTTATGTAATAGCAATTTAAAACAAATATTTTTATCATCATGTCATACTTACACATATTTCCCACACTTTTTGTGTGTTCTCATCTACTATCTTCCCTTAATTATTCACATGTGCCTCCTTCCATAGCACATGACGTGGGATGGAAGTGTCTTTGGTTTTAGACTCATCAATCTACATATAAATATAGAAAGATAATTATGATGTTGTTTATTGGCACCTAAAAATATTACTGTAAATTTAAAATACGTACCATTTTCTTTTCTAATGAAGTGTACCCCATCCTTGCTTTATGATAGGGGTATGTTGGTTTTGATGCACATTCCTTATTTTCAGTATAGATTTGTTGTTTCATAAATGAAATATTGAAAATAAAAGTGATGAATACATGTATCCTTAAACAACGTATTATCACCCACAATGTACCTAAAACTTCTCATCCCCATGACGGACAATAAATACATCCCATGCTTCTTGGGATATCAGGTGAGCGTATACAATGGGTGGGTGCGGGTTTATTTTACCATTGGAATCTTTTAGGCGACATCTTGTTAAAATAGTGCGAAAACCTCGATGAATCCTTCCTGAAAGCCTTAGTATATAATCCTTGTGTGAACCGTCTACTATAAATGTACTCTGCAAGAAATTGAGAAGAGTAAGACATTGTTTCATTATTTTATTTTCTATTAAATTAAATAAATAATATTATAATGTTACCGTAATTTCTTCCCAGATCACAGCCTTCAGCCCGGACACAAAATGGTTCCATGAATCTATGTCAATCGGTACGCATTGCCAAGTGAAAAGTCCAATGTAACTACTAAACATAGCCTTGTTGGGATTCACATGTTGGCCTCGTGCATTCCATCCAACATCAAATTTGATGTCTTTGCTTTTTGCCTTAAGAACTTTGGCTAACACTGTCAAACTACGACGCACCTGTGTTTTCTGCGACGTCAGTCCTTCATTCTAGACCATTTCATTGATATCAACATCATCTATATGTTCATCTGAAATGGTAGCAATGGCATGTGATGATGGTTGTTGGACCTCAACACTAGGAGCAACAACAGGTTCAGAAACTTGTTGTTGCTCTGCACTGTGAGCAGCCGCAGCAAGAGCCGCAACAGCCGCAGCAGCAGCAGCTTGAGAGACTTATTCAGCCTCAAGGTTAGGAGCATCAGAACGTGCAGAAGTCATTATCTACAAAAGTGGTTGAACAGTTAATTTAGATTACATAAATTCAGTAATGATAAGATAATAACATGAGATAACAAGATCTATATTACAAACAAAATATAACCTGTTTATTGAACTCTATTTCTTTTTTTCAAAGGATAACGGGATTTGACACCTCTATCGATAATAAAAATCCCTTCATTGTGGTCTCCTCTAACATACAAAACATCATCTACATTGGGACCACTGCGAAATGATTGTGACGTACCACTGAAAGGATCATCCTCAACTGAATTATCATCAGACCCTTCAGTAGTTTTAGATAATAACAGAACAATCGACCACTTTCGGTTTGCAGGATCTAGAATATAAAAAACTTATACCGCTTGTGATGCCATTATAAATTGTTCATCTTTGTACCCTTCTTTACTAAAATCAACTTTCACAAATCCCCATTCATATATTTTAACACCACTATTGTTATCAACCCATTTGCATTGAAAAATCAGAAATTGGTATGTCGTATAATCCAACTCCCATATTTGTTTGATAATTCCAAAGTATGACATATTTTCATAAATTGGATTTCTGTCCTTACAACCAGAAACATGCATCGCTTCATCCACTAGTGTAAATCCACTATTTTTCATGGTACTATCTTCATCATGTTCATCTGTATAGAATGTATAACTATTAATTACATAACCATTGTAAGATAATACATACACACTTGGTCTAGCGGCTAGCCATCAAAGTCATTCTGAAATTGAATTCAGATTTTCATCCAACTCATTAAAAATATGGTCCTAAAACCATCCTATAAACTAGTGATTATGTGTATTTGATAACCATTTTTCATCCCTTGATGTATTCAACTGCCTAATAATTTCTTTGTGAGTTTCAATATATGGAGCAACCACCCAACTGTTATACAAAACATAAAGGTGGGCCTACTCCCGATCTGTAATATTGATTGTCACAATATCTCTTCCAGAAATTCCCTCACCCTCAATGCGTACAGTGTGACGAGATTTTGGGAGACCAATGCTTTACACATTAGATAGGTATTTGGTACAAAATCCAATGGCTTCCTCAATAATATATCACTCCATTATACAACCCTCTGGCCGATTTCAATTTTTGACATACCCTTTCAAAATCTTCATATACCGTTCAACGGGGTATATCCATCTATAGTTCACACGACCACAAAGTTGAATCTCTCTCACCAAGTGAATCATCAAATGAACCATCATATCAAAGAATATTGGCGGGAAGAACATTTCTAATTCACATAATATGATGACAATTTCTTTTTCCATAGATGGAAATTTCGACGGGTCTAAAACTTTGCTACATATAGCTTTGAAAAAGAAACAAAGTTTGGTTAACATATGACGAACATTCTTGGTAAAAATGAAACGTAAAGCTATAGGAATTAGATCTTTCATCAAAACATGGCAGTCATGTGATTTCAAACCTTTTAACTTCAAATCATTCATTGACACAATGTTCTTCATATTTGATGAATACACCTCTAGAACCTTTACATCATTGAAGAAGTTTCAAAACTGATATCTCTCCTCCCTAGAAAGAGTATAAGTAGCTGGAGGAAGAAACATTCGATTTTCACCCTTCACAGGAGCCAACTCTTCTCGTATTCCCATGTCAACCATGTCGAACCCTGCCTTAATTCTATCCTTAGTTTTGCCAGGGGAATTTAACAATGTTCTGATAACACTGTCACATACATTTTTTTCCACATGCATCACATCAAGAAAATTTCTGACGTACAAATAATTTCAGTATGGTAATTCAAAAAAATTGATCTCTTTTTTCCAATCAATTTTCGTAAGGTTTTTCGAAAATGGTTTACCAAAAACAATGTTTACATCTTTTACTTTCTCAAATAGTTGATCACCTGTTAGTGGAGACGGTGTTGCACATTCTTCTAAACTTCCATTCAATGATGTCATCCAAGATATGTACTTATGCCGATGAGGTAGAAATCTACAATGTCCTAGAAACACATATTTCAATGAATGTATAAACCTAATTGATTTTGTATCTTCTTCTCACATGGGACACCCTTGAGTTCCTTTAATGCTATAGCCTGGAAAATTAACATAAGCAGGGAAATCATTTATTGTCTCATACAACAATGCTCTCAATGTGAAGTATTCACTTTTATAATCATTATACAACATAACACCTGAATCCCACAATAAATTCAAATCCTTGATCAAAGGAGCCAGATAAACATCAATATCGTTACCTGGTTGTTTTGGTCCTGATATAAGCATAGATAACATGATGAATTTCTGCTTCATGCATAACCAGGGTGGCAAGTTACAATTTACCAACATAACAGGCCATGTACTATGAGTGTTGGTTTGAAAACCAAAAGGATTCACTCCATCTATATATAACACAAGATGAAGGTTTCTCATCTCTTTTCCAAATTCAGGATACTCGTGATCAATTTTTTTCCATTGAGGAGAGTCGGTCGGATGACGTAATTTTCCATCTTTATTTATTTTATCTGCATGCCACGACAATTGTCTTGCAGTTTCTTCACTTCCATATAGACGCCTAAACCTTAGAATGATTGGAAAGTACCGTACAACTTTTGTAGGATTGGATTCATCTTTCTCGTATCGAGAAGTACCACACTTTGGGCATTCCGTAAGTGATTTTTTCTCCTTGTGAAACAATATACAGTCTTTCGTACAGGCATGTATTCTTTCAAAAATCATATTCATCGAGCATAGCATTCGTTTAGCTTCATATTTCCATCTTGGGAGCTCATTATCTTCTGGGCGCATGTCATTCAAGAGAGCAAGTAGTTCCATAAAACTAACATCACTCTATCTGTTTCCTGCTTTCAATTTATAAAACTTCATTATAGCTGACAATGTTGTATATTTAGTGCAACCAGCATATAATGGCATTTTTTCACAACTCTTTAACTTCTCAAACAATTTTGGGAAATCACGGAGTTCATATTCAATTGTCTTTGTCATTTCCTCAATACGATATTCATCATCATTGACATATGTAATCACATCCTTCATACGGTCTTCTTCATTATCCATATTTGTATTCATATCTGATGATCCATAAAATGCAGTTTTATCCAATCCAGTAGCTACATTCTCTTTTTCTTCGTGTTTATTCCAACATTTATAACTCCGATCTATTCTGTGACATATCAAATGTTCTTCCAACTCCTATGAAGTAAGTATTCTAGAATAACAACAACGTAAACACGGACAAAGGATTTGAGAAGAATCCTTTGCTTGATCCTTTGAAAACTTAATGAACTCTTTCACTCCATTCTCATACTCTATTGTCAAACGATTAGCATCCATCCAATCTTTATTCATCTCCATCCCATTTGAATCTCAAATATTAGTATTTATGGTTCAAGTACACAAAACAAGACTTCCAAATACAGTAGAAGAGAACCACTTCCTTATAAAAATAGATATTAATAGAGCCTAACCATTTCTAATAAAGATTTGGAAATCAACAGAACCAGGATAGACCCCCCCATCAAAATCAACACAGTTTCCAAACACAAAGGGGTTTTCGGGGATAATCACTTGTGTCATAGATGGTAAAACTCACAAGGCCTCATCCTCTATGGCTCATCCTCCTCTATTGGGTCAACCCTTCTATGGTCAACTAGTCCATACTTTTATACCTCGCCAACCTAAAATACATATGGATGAAAACCAGTATCCATCTCTATAAGTAGAGAAAGGATTCTCATAATCTCTACAATATGGAATTCATTAAATATAATTACTTTAGATTCATTATAGTTTCCTCAAATCACCCCAGTCCAAACACAAGAATAATCAAGAATGATACATCTACCACTCCTAGGTCTCTTCCCTACATTCAATATCATCATGCCTAATATTTTTGGTAAGATCAAGTTACTTACTTTAGATAATTTTTATTGATCATAACCTGATTGATATTCTGCTAATCAACACACAAGCGAAGGGTTCCAATGACCTTCTTGGTGAAAAGCACCATTTCTTCCCAAGGCAACACACTAGGTTAAATAAAGAATTTGGAAACTAATTCATCCCACTAATTATTTAGTTCCTTCAATTTAACTAGTTATATATGGTAAGATAGAATAGATATTGGTTTTGTACCCATCACCAGGTTGATAAAGAACTCCACCTCCCTCTCTAGTGGTAGACCAAAAAATACTAAAGGAAACACTTTTGGAAATTCAATAGCTACTAGGGGAAGTTCACTATAATAGGATTCCTACTCCAGTTCAATAGCATAAAAGGATATCATCCCACTCAACTCTGGAAGAAGAGGTCTAGCTCGACTAGACCTCAGGTCTGATTCTCTATGGAAAACATAGAATTCCCCATTGGGGGTAGTGAAGGACACCCACGAATGATAATAGTAAATACAAGATTTATTAGAAACTAGCCAGTCCATTCTGAGAATAACATATAGGGGGATCATTTTAAGAACCAAAAAATATCATATGATCTAAATCTCTGAAAAAGAGAAAGCATGAGCGGGGAATTAGAGACCTTACTCCCTCTTTATCCAGAGAGATGTTACAATCTCTATCACATAAGCCATGAGCTCTATTATAATTTTCAATAGTTATATATTGAGGTTTGATATGAAATAATGATGGGAACCAATATCAAATAAAACATACACTAAAGAAAAAGAAATGGAAATGGTGTCTCTCACTATCGCATGACTCACATCAGTTCCTACTAGAGATTAATCCACTGCATGAAGTTGTTTCGTTCCTAATACATCTTTCTAGGATCCCATTGTTATTGAATAATATTACTATGATTTGGTACCTGTCAATATTTATGATTCCATTCCACTACAAAGGGTAGTAAAAACATGTAAACCCCTCTTCAAGTGGGTTTAATGTCTGTACGAGATGTAAATCTTCAATTCTTCCATGAAATAATGCTTTGAGTGATCAATCTTTCCACATTGGAAAAAAGTCATTTGGCCTTTACTAGACACTACAGATGATCTGGAGGAAGTTTTCTATAAAATACCACCACCACTATTTTCACTATGAGGCTCATTCTACTTTCTATTCCACTTATAGGAACCACTAAAACTGCCACTAGGAATATAAGTAACTCTAGTTAACCCTGACATAATAGTCATGCCAATTTCTTCCATCACATCCCTATCTAGAACATCAAAATTTTAGGTAAACTTTAGCATAAATACTTGATATTGGATATCTGATCAAAGACCCATATAAAACCTCTGGGACTTAAGATTCTTGTTTGACACCACTTCAAGTGAAAACTGAGCAAGTTTAGCAAAATTATTAGTATATTGAGTCAATGTCTAATAACCTTAGATGTGGTTGAGAAACTCTATGGACATACCCGATACCATCAAATCTAGATATAATTTCTCCATAAAAAAATCTTGAAGTATTTTCAATCTAAGACCCCATTTAGCTTAACTATAACTATATAATCCTATCATATCCTTCTAGACCCCCCAAGATTGAATATGGTGCACTTTACATTAGTGGAATATGACATCTCTAAAAACTCAAATAGCCTTTAAATATTTCACAACCAATATGCTTCCTCCTAAGGATCATTTGTTCCTTAGAAGGATGGTTATTTCATATTAATAAATTCTTAGGCCTGATATCCAATATTTTCTCTTTGAGGTGCCACCACTTTAGCCTAAATGGGGGTAGGTGAGGCTCCCTAGACCATAGCTCTGACTATGTGCACTACTTCCTCTACGAGGTTCTAGTTGATAGGAGGATTCTCTTTTTTTGGTTTATTAGTAGATTCCTCATAAATCTTGATTATAAGTCTTATTAGGGGCATGGTATAATACAATATTAACAGAAAACAAGGAAACATTAGTCAAGAGACACAAGAACATCAACTATATCAATTAGAACTCAACTGGGGAACACAAACCTCATATTAGGATTTGGGAAAATTCTAGAATTAGATTAATTAATTCCTCAAATACACCTTTTTAAACTACCCATTGTAACTTAAGGATCAATATAATAATAGCTATTCAGACACTTTCTCATAACCTACTAGTTAAGTCCAGAAAATCATATCTCTTACCTAACATGTCATATCCAACCACATCAATCAACCATCACCCTTATAATCATAGTGATAAATACTCCATACATAGTAGCATGAAAGGGAAAACATATAAGAAATTCACACTAAAAGTCTTATGTATGACCATTAACCATTAAAACCATAATAGAAAAACACAAAAACTGAATCATAATTGTTGTCACATCCTTCCTAAGAAGAAATTTCAAGAAGAGAATCAAGAACAATAGAAAAGAAATTCACCTTAGAGGAAGAGAAGTAGGGAACCTTCTGCGCAATGTCGGGAGGGGAAGGCGTGGCGGCTAGAGGTGGAGGTGCATAGGAGGAGCCACCAACCAAAGAGAAATGGAGGAGTAGGGTTCGCGGGGTGTAGGGTCGTGCGAAGAGGAGTAGAAGTAGGGTTTGTGGGGAGGAGGATCCGCCGAAGGGGTTTGAGGGGGAGGATTAGGAGAAGGGCTAGCAGCGGAGGTCCAGAAACATAAAGATCGAGGGAGGCGGAGGTCTGGTAATGTGAAGATCGGGGGGCGGCAGAGGGGAGTCGCAGGGTTATAGTATCGTGAGAGCTTTAGGTCGTGATAAACCGAGGACACTGTGAGACCGATTTTATAAAATATGGGACTACGGTTTTATCAGTGCTAAAAAAGCACTGATAAAGAGGCCCTTTATCAGCGCTAAAAAAGCGCTGATAAATCCTTCATGTATCAGCACTAACATTTTATCACTGATACAGGACTTCTTTATCATCACTTTTCTAGCACTGATAAAGGGTATCTTTATCATCACTTTTTTAGCGTTGATACAGGGAATCGTTATTATCACTTTTCTAGCACTGATAAATATTCCCTGTATTGGCGCTAAAATTTTAGCGCTGATACATGGATTCTTTATCATCGGTTTTTTCTTAGCACTGATATAAGGTGGCGCTTCCCTTGCCCGTTTTTGTAGTGGTGAATGTTTATGTTATGTTTAAACCTTTTCATATGAGGAATACATTGGACTTAGTAAGTGACGGGTGGAGCCTGCTATAGCTCCTCGATGCATCGGTAGGTCTCATGAGACAAACTAGTGTCTTGGCACAAGGACTTGACAAAATCTTATTTTTAGTCTTGGCACGAGGCCTTGACTATGTGGTTATGATGTCCGGCATTATGAATTCCATCATTATGAAATTAGCTATTGATATTACATGTGATTATTCGACAAGTAGAATATCCATGTGAATAAGTAAATGGAATTATTTGATTTATCTTTGCCATATTATACTGAATTTTAATTTTAAAATACTTTTTTTATACATTGTCTTAAATGTTTATGCTTATTTATGAAAGTTTCTACTATATTTTTATCCTTACTGAGCATCTGAGCTCACCCCTTTCTATGTTTTATTTTTCCTAGGATGTGAAGAAGTAAATTATGATTAACCTGCAAGGATAGGCCAAGGATATGAGTGTGTTCAAGGGGGACCCAATATTGTTTTTTTTAATTTCATGATGTAATGTAAAACTTATGTATGTATCTAGTACTTACAAGGCTACTAAACTAATCGGTCTTTCGAGACATGGTTCCTTGTATCATGACAATGTTATGTAATAATACACCGACTCTAGGTAATTGGGGTTGGGGAATTACAGTTGGTATCATAGGAAGTTTAGTAAAAACCTTAGAATCTATATTTAGAAAATCTTTAATTAGAGAACATTACCCTAAGATAGACTTTGGGGATTAGTATAGAATAACTTCCTAGAATTTTGGTAATGTGGAGATTTTGTGTATTTTCCAAGAAATACATCCCTGTCTGGATACGCGCAGGTAGAGGTGGCTCTAGTACAGATGTACCTAGGAGTGAAAAATCTGACAAAGAGTTTTGGGTTTGACCCAGGGTGTCTTGGTACATGACAATGGGTCTTGTTGCACTCTTGGTTATGACACTCCCGGGGGATATGCTTAGGATAATTCACATTTTATTTACAAACCATTATGAAGGATTTATGAGTATATACCTCCTCAAAGAAAACATTTTTATTATTATGGATTATATCTATAAATTGTTCCATTTATGATAAGTGTTTTAAAAGTTTGGAATTGTGTATTGTGATTCATAAACTAATGTAGTGTATACCATTGTTTAGAAATGGAACCTAGTGGAAGGAATGGGAACCATATCAACGCACATAATCCATGTAGGTATTTTCCTCCTACTCAAGATAATTATAGTGGATCTGGTGATGCAACTGGTGCTGATCATCTTATCACCATACTGGGATAACTCACTCAGGTTATGAATAATAACCATACCTGTACGGAGCACTCTGATCCACAACGTGGATGATCAATGTTAGACCACTTCATGAGGAAACAACCACCAACATTCAATGGGACTAAAAATCCATTTGTAGCTGAGAAATGGATAAGTTCCTTAGAGAAAATATTTTATGCTTTGGGGAGTATCGAAAGGGAAAAAGTTTTCATGGCAGTTTATCACCTCACAGGAGATGCAAATAAATGGTGGTCATTAATTCAAAACACAAAGGAAGATGATGAAGTATCAAATATGGAATGGAGGTATTTTAAAGATCTTTTATTAGAAAAATAATTTCCTTGTGACCATCGAGCGGATATGGAAATACAATTTTTGAGTCTAAGGAAAAAAGAGGATGAGGATGTCGCAAAGTATGAGGATAACTTTACAAGGTTATAAAGGCATGCTTCATATTATATACGTAACCCAATGAGTAAGATTGATCGATTCATTTATGGGTTAAACCCATTTCTCCATCAATAATTAGTCTCACAATCCTTCTCATCATACGAAGATATTGTCTTGTGTGCTATCAAGACAGAAATCTATTCTCTAAGTCTTACAACTTTAAAGCAAAGTAAGAGAATAAGAGATCTGCTGAACACTATGGAAATGGAAATAAGGGGAAGAAGGGAAAATTTGAATATCCATCATGTGGTAAATGTGGGAAGAAAAACCCTGGTACTTTCCTGAAGGGAATGAGAGTTTGTTACAAGTGTGGTGAAAAAGGCCACCAAGATCGTGATTGTAAGGGAAATAAAGAGGCTTTCAATGTTGAATGCTACAATTGTAAAGAAATGGGTCATTATGAAAATGAATGTCCTAAGAATTAGGTAAACTTACCTCAGAAAAGGCCAAGGGAGAAAGGCCAAGCTTACGTGATCACTACTGCTGAGGTCGAAGATCTGAAAGGCATGGTGGCAGGTAATTTAATGGTTTCTTTAAGTTTATCCAATGCTTTATTTGATTCGGGATCATCACATTGTTTCATATCTTCCCAGTTTTCTAAGAAAATTAGATATTTTCAATTTGATTTAACAAGGGAGTTATCAGTCAAAACTCTTAAGTGAAGTATCATTGCAATAAAGTTTTGTAAGTCAGTCCCCATTAGGGCATATAAATGTTCTTTATAAACTAATCTCATTGTCATACCCATGATTTAATTTGATATAATCCTCGGTATAGATTGGATTTCAGACCATTATGTGAAAATTTATTGTAAGAATAAGGAGGTTACAATTTTTGATGATGATAAGGAGTACATTATCTTTAGAGCAGAAATGTCACCATCTAATTCTTATCTAGATCCACCCCCTGTAGCTCTACTAAATTCAATTATTGTGGAGGAATAGAGTGAAATAACTATGGATAAGGAAAGGAATGTTCAAATAGAGTATGTACCTATTGTATAAGAATATGTTGATGTATTTCCAGAGGATTTACCTGTACATCCTCCAAAATGAGAAATTGAGTTTTCCATTGATTTAATTCCTGGTTCAAGGCCCATATCGAAGACCCCTTATAGAATGGACACTATGGAATTAGTGGAGATAAATAAACAATTAGAGTAGTTGAGTAATAAAGGATTTATTCACCTTAGTGTTTCTCCATGGGGATCCCCTGTTCTTTTTGTTAAGAAGAAATATGGATCTATGAGGTTGTGCATTGACTACATGGAGATCAATGCTATAACAATAAAGAACAAGTATACCCTACCTCACATTGATGATTTATTTGATCAACTTCATAGAGCTCAATATTTTTCAAAGATTGAACTTCGATCTAGATACCATCAGTTGTGTGTGAAAAAGGAAGACATTCCAAAGATAGCATTTCGAACCAGGTACGAGCATTACAATTTTACAGTAATGCCTTTTGGACTGACTAATGCACCCTCTGTTTTCATGGATCTAATGAATAGATTTTTCAAGGAATATCTTGATGACTTTTTAGTGGTATTTATTGATGATATCTTGGTTTACTCAAAAAGCTACAAAGATCATGAAAATCACTTGCGCTCTATTCTAAAAACCATCAGAATAAATGAATTATATGGTAAGTTTAGCAAGTGTGAATTCTGGTTTCAGGAGATTTCTTTTCTTGGACATATTGTCTCTAAGGATGGAATCTCTGTTGATCCTTCAAAGACCAAGGCAATCCAAGAATGGCCAGCACCAACAAGTATAACTGAGGTATGCAGTTTTATTGGTTTAGAAGGTTATTATCGGTGCTTCATCCAGAATTTTGACCGATTGGATAACCCATTAATTAATCTCACATGTAAAGGGGTTAAATTTTTTTAGAAAAAAGAGTGTGAATAATGTTTTGAAGAACTAAAGATAATATTAGTCAATGCTCCTACATTGACTCTACTGTCAGGGAATGATGGGTTTGTTATTTATTGTGATGCTTCAAAGAAAGGACTTGGTTGTGTCCTTATGCAGAATGACAGAATTATTGCATATGCATCACGGCAGCTAAAAATTCATGAACAAAACTATCTCACTCATGATATTGAGTTAGAAGCTGTAATCTTTTCTTTGAAGATATGGAGACAGTATCTCTATGGTGAAAAATGTGAGATATAACCGATCAAAAGAGCTTGAAGTATATTTTTTCACAAAAAGAACTCAACATGAGGCAAATGTGATGGCTCGAACTACTTAAGGATTATGATTTCACTATACACTACCACCTGAGGAAGGAAAATAAGGTGGAAAATGCTTTGAGCAGAAAGGATCATGGAGTTTTGAACAACATGAGAGTTGAAAGAGATCATATGTTCATGGATCTAGTAAAAATGGATATGGGAGTAATCATGGAAGGTGAAACATCAATAATTTTTCAAATGGTTTCCAAACCTTCTTTACTAGAAAGGATAAAAAGTTCTTAGACTGATGATGAGGAGTTTCAAAAGAAACTTAAAGCTGTGAATAATGGGAGATTGATCGACTTCGTATATGAAGATGGGATTTTGAAATTTGGGAAGAGACTTTGTGTTCCTAACATACCTGATCTAAAAAGGGAATTTTTGGATGATGCTCATAGATCCAATTTCTCTATACACCCTGGTAGCACTAAGATGTATAGATATTTGAAGGAACATTTTTTGTGGTACAACATGAAGAGATAGATTGTTGACTATGTGTCAAGATGTATGGTTTTTCAACAAGTGAAAGCTGGAAGAAAACATCCTAGAGGATTCATGCAACCTCTTCCCATACCTGAGTGGAAATGGGATGATATTAAGATAGACTTTGTTATGGGACTACCAAGGACTCCTAGAATGAATGATTCAATATGGGTCATTGTTGATCGTCTTACCAAGTCAGCACATTTTCTTGATATAAGAGAAGATTTACCACTTGAACCTCTAGAAAGACTATATATTAATGAAGTTGTAAGACTTCATGAATTACCCCTATCGATTGTTTCTGATCGTGATTCCTATTTTACATCCAGATTCTGGAAAAGTATTTAGAAGGCCTTGGATAATGAACTTTGTTTGAGCACCGCCTACCACCCTCAAATTGATGGACTGTCAGAACGGACTATTCAAACCTTAGAAGACGTGTTGAGATCTTGCTCACTTGACTTTCAAGGTATGTGGGATCAGTATCTACCTCTGGTAGAATTTTCCTACAGCAATAGCTTCCATTAAAGTATTCAAATGGTACCATATGAAGCGTTATATAGAAAGAGATGTCGCACACCAACTTGTTGGGATGATATTGGTGAAAGAAAACTTGTAGGCCCTAAACTTGTTGAGGAAATAATGTAAAAGGTGAAGGTTATCCAAACCCACATCAAAGCTACTCAAAGTAGGCAAAAGAGCTACGTCGATAACCAAAGGAAGGATTTGGAATTTCGGGTAGGAGATCATGTTTTCATGAAGGTATATCCATGGAAGGGAGTTATACGATTCGGTAAGAAGGGTAAATTAAGTCCCAGGTACATCGGACCTTTTGAAATTCTTGAATTAATTGGATTTGTAGCTTATCATTTGGTAATGTCGCCAAGTCTCTCTAAAGTTCATGATGTGTTCCACGTATCATTGTTGAGAAAATACATGTCAGACCCAACACATGTACTCACCTATGAAGAAATAGAACTGGAACCCGATCTGTCTTATTGCAAAGAGCCTATCATAATTCTTGATACCAGAGAACAAGTTTTGAGAAACCGGATGACTCGTCTAGTGAAAGTTCTATGGAGAAACCATAATATGGAAGAGGCAACGTGGGAACCCAAAGAACTTATGATGAAGAACCACCCAAATCTTTTTATGCAGTAATATTCTAGAAATTTCAAGGACGAAATTATTTAAAGGAGGGAAGAATGTAACACCCCAAGCTTCCACGGTATGTTTCCCTTTGAATAATGCAATAGCTTGCGTTGTACGCAACTTTGAGATTCTAACACACCACGACCAATCAAACTAGCCATTATGAATAGTAATACCCACTTTTTGAAATTTTATAAATTTTATTTTTTAAAATGGACTTCATTTTTGGATTTTTAATATCAAAATTAGCTTAGGGTGAATTTTTGGTACTTTTCTGAAAACTTTCAATTTTGGATGAATATTGAAAAATACTAAATTTTAATTAAAAACAACTTTTTTAATCAAAATAATTTATAGTGTTAAATTAAACATTTGAATGTTTTTTAAGTATCATTAGATTATATTTTTATAATTTAATATAATTTAGTTCATTTTATGTAATTTCACATTTAAACTTGACATAAACAAGTGTCAATCTTTTGATAGTTATTATTTCTTAAAAACACGTTTTTTGTTTTGACAACGGGAATTAATTTTAAATTAATTTCTGCTACTTCTGTGTTTTGAATTTGGAAAAATGCATTCTATATTTGTAACTAGGAGGTACAAATTGTGTAAATGGGTAACTTTTATTTTTAGATATTATGAATAATTGCTTCGGTAAATATTTTATTTACCATGGTTAAAGGGTAAATCCGGTAAATATGGGTAAAAAAATAATATTATAATAAAATTAAATTACCCTAAAATGTGTACTATTCCTATTGGTTGATACATTTCCGATTATGGGTAGCCTTGGGTCGATTTTGGGACCCCATGGAGCCACTTGAGAGTGATAATGACACTTTATATTAATTAATTTAAAGTAAAGACAAAAATGACATAAACATATATCTTTTATAAAAAAACTTTACATGGGGTTATTTAAGTTATCTTTTAGAATATAAATATTCATTTTAAAGCTAAAACTATTTCCTAAATCATGGTATTTTTCTTATAATTTTTAGACATCAAATAAATAAAATTATTTATGACACAATAATGATGCAGTGTTTACCTAATTAATGAATGATTTAAATAAATGAGATTATAAAAATTAAAAAAATATCCAAAATCTGTCCAATTCTTATTGGATGATTTTATTTCAAACATGATTCGTCTTATATTCTACTTTAATAAGTTTTTTACCTTTAGAAACCGAAAATAATTATATAATAAAATAATATTTTCAAACTTTCCTAAAGAGCCTCTCTCCTCCCTTATAAAAAGTCATCACCTCTAACCCATTACTCACACTTCTCAAGCCTCTTGGCTCATCCAACCTATGACCAATTGAGGTCCCTAAATCCCTCTATTCCTATCATAAGCCTTACTTTAGGTAGAAGACACTTCAAGGAAACCTTTTGGTTCAAACCAAAGGGAGTTACCCGATTTAAAGGTAACATATCCTCTTAAGTTCTTTTCTTTTATTTTACTTATTGAACCCCCTAAACTCTCTTTATTCCTTTATTTTATAATAACACTAGTATATTCAATATACTAGGTTGTTTTTATGAGAATTATTTGAACTACACTTACACACACCTCCATCTAATGGGTATAGAACATAATGTTTCTGTGGACGGTGAACTATTGCCTCACGAAACGATGATTGTTCAATCTTCTACTACCACCTCTTTTGGTGGCCATTATGATGGAACTATAATTATATATGATATTTATTTTATATATAATCTTATTTAATTCTCTTTTATGGCATAAATTTATTCTTTTCATGTTGTATATATACGATAATTTCATTTGAGGAAGTGCGGACTACCGCCCCCTCAAAGTGATATGACCCATTCATACCATACATGGAATGAATAAAGGATGGTGTTAATGAACTTACATAATGTATATAAAATATTATATTATACTATAATAATAGTATACCTATGTATCATGTAGTTTTATTTCCTTTTAAAATAAAAAAAAATGAAATGGAAGTAGCGTTTGTGCGTACATATGGATTACCGTCTCCACAAACGCGATGAGATTCATTCTCCATCGTAACCATTAAAGAATAATTTTCATTTTATTATTAAAAATAATATTTAATAAAATAATATCATTCTGGATATTAATCAAATACATACTTTCTATAACAAACATGACTTACGTAACAAAACATATAAAGGAAAACGAATCAGTTAACACCCGAAACAATGATACTGCTAAAATTTTATTAACAAAGAAATATTAGAAGATCATATATGATATCATATTTATGTATGTGGTTATTTTATAATTTAATAACAATGATTTAATTATTATACATAAGGTTAACTTACCCTCGACCAAGTAAAAGTACAAGGTAAGGGTTAATTTCACAATCTCTTTATTATCTGAGGTTGTTTTTACGTAAGTATTTACTGGGACCTCTTTATCATCCACATCCGTGTTTCTTAAAAATTTATTTCAAAAAAATTACTATTTACTAGACTATGGGTTAAATTAATTTATACCCTTGTTTTACTTTTTATAAAATTGTTTGAAAGGAATATTTCTGTCATTTTCCAAACAAGGTACTTTATAACCTTTTCTACAAATTAAGGTAAGAATGTTTTTTTAACTTATACAGCAGGTGCAGTTATTCTCCGCCGTTATAACACATTTGAAGCTTCCCTTACAAGATTATAAGAATATTTTCAAAATAAATATTTTCTTTTATAATTACATGACTTTTAAATTATTTCAAAATAGAAAGAGGTATTCCTCTCAAATAATTTTGATTTCATCTATGTCAAAATCCTTTAATGGATTTTATACTTGTTTGAAGTTGATTTATTATGATACAAATCTTCCATATTGTATTGAAGATTTTGTGACATGTTTGACTGTGGATGTGTTATTTTTATACCATCCATGGTTTGTGGTTAATGTATTAACATTTCATATTCTAGTTTTAATACGAATGTTTATGTTATGTTTCAACCTTTTTATATGAGGAATGCATTGAAATTAGTAAGTGATGGGTGGAGCCCACTATAGCTCCTCGATGCATCGGTAGGTATCATGAGACAAACTAGTGTTTTGGCATAAGGCCTTGAAAAAAACTTATTTGTAGTCTTGGCATGAGGCCTTTACTATGTGGTTATGATGTCCGGAATTATACATTCCATCATTATTGTTGACGCTCCTTTCGTCACAGAATCTAAAGATCGGAAAAGGGGAATATATGAGCACAAATTGATTCAACCTTTGAAGAAAACATCAAAAAATGACAAAGGGGTGAACAAGGAAAACTTTGCCCATAGGTCGCGCAAGTTCCATCATGGTCGCGCAAGTGGACTTACGCGACGCAACTTGGCGCGCAAGTGACTTGCGCGACCTCGTTGATAACCGTCCGGTAACCGCCCGGGGTCTTCTCCTGCCTATAAATAGACCCTGTGGGCCCCCCATTCGAGAGGATCTTTTTCCAGAAACTCGGATTGAAGCTCCCGATGCCCAAGTCTCTTCTCAAAGCTTCCGGAACACTTCTAAGGTAAGTTCTTACCTAGAACAGAAGATCTAAATGGAGGGAGTAAAGCCTAAGTGTTGAAACTCATCAACACTTGCGCGCCAGAGTGGTCAGCCCTTAAGGGAAGTGGTCACACTTGCGCACCGCTTTATTCCTTCGATAGAACTTGCACGTCCCTTTTTTGGAAGAACCTCAAGAAGATTCTAAAGGCTCTAATGAGGAGTCGCTCAAGTATTTCAAATGCTGGTTGAATATCGCGCAAGTTCTCAACATGTCGCGCAAGTATACCTACGCGACCAATACTTGCGCGCCACCGCAGTACCTGCGCGCCTTCCAAGACTTGTGTGTTCCTTCCTTTTTGGGTTCCTTTCTTGCCCATTTCACCCCTCTTAATCCATTATACTTCCTTTTCAAGATTCAGTCATCAAGACACTCTTCAAAGCCATTTATGGCATGATTTCTTGATTTGACTCCTTATCTGAAAGGAATTCTGTGGAATATCTCTCAAAACCTAGTGATTTAAATATCCTTATGTCACTAAAGATTGAGAGTTCATTCATTCAACCTCATCCTTTAATATGAGAGAATCCTTAACCTGGGTCTCCTTTTCAGGAATAATCCCCAGTCCTAAGTCCTCCAAACTTGGGCATCTTCCTCAGGAGTAAGCCCCAAATTCTTAAAATTCCCAAATATAGGAATCCTCCTCAGGAGTAAGCCCCAAACCTTAATCCCTTAACCTGGGTCTCCTTTTCAGGAATAATTCCCAGTCATAATCTTGGGCTTCCTTTTCAGGAGTAAGCCCCAATTCCCCTAACTTGGGCCTCCTTTTCAGGAATAAGTCCCAGTCATAATTATGGGCATCCTCTTTAGGAGTAAGCCCCAAGTCCCTTAATTTCTCTTTAACCAGTCCTAATTTTCGTTTGATCTGGGATTCCTTCTCAGGATTAAAACCCAGTTATCAATCCTCTCCTAATTTGGGTTTCCTTTTCAGGAATAAGTCCCAAGTTAGAGTATTCAAATCTCCATGAAGCACATATACCTTTATGGACCCTGTTCCTGGATTTTCTCCCTAAAAGTAAATCCTAAACCTTCATCTATCTGGGAAGTCATACATACATAAGCCCCAAACCATTTCTTATGATTGCATCTTTCATGGCACAATTGTCTAATTTTTACCAATACCTCTTGTTTCTCACACCGAGCATGACTCACATGAGCTTAGAGTGTAAAAGTAATTATGACATCCTTCTTTGAGCCATCAATCATAAACGCCATACTCCCTTACTCGAACTACGTGGGTTCTGATTCCTTTTCCAAAACAAAGGATACGTAGGTAGCCCATTTATGGGTTCGATCCCAACTTTGAAATAATTCATGTCCTTCTGAATGACTATAAACTTCAAGTTCCCCACTGAGTGGCTTTAAAACTAGCCTAGTCATCATAATGACCAAGAGACTTTTATATAAATGTTTTGAAGGATACCATTGACCAAGAATCTCTAAATAAATATAGATGATTCTCTATTGATGAAGAACCTCGAATACATATAAAAGATTCTCTAAATTTCTTACATATTTAATCATTGATTGTTAAACTGAAGAAAAGCTCATTTTATACTTGGTAATGTAATAAGGATTCATGAACATAACTTAAATCTATAAAGAGAGTCCCAGAATAGACAATAATTCCCCTCAAAAAGGTGTGATGAGTCCGACCTCCCATCCTCTCGACCAATGCAAATTCCTAAGCCTCATCAGTCCACAAGCTAATGAGTTCCTACCTTTGGAAAGTAGGTCCAAATGGATGTGGAATCATTGGATGTTTCCGGTTCTACGAACAAACCCGCTAGAAACCGATCGGAACGTTTGAATCTCCCATCCAGGAGGTCATCCCCGAATTTCGAGGGAAACAAAAAATGGTGAACCCGACGTGAATCCTTAACCAAGTTAAAATGATGTTTTACCTATTTGTTAAGCCCCTATTTAAAACTCAATAAGAGGGCTAACAAAAACAATCATTGACATGTGTGCTCATCCAAAGGATGAAGTGGCTGAATTTTATCTTGATTACATCTGTTATATCAAACAGGCACTCTTTTCCAAGATCTTCTGTATTTCCATAATGGCTTCTCTCAAATTCACATCTGTGAATACTGCTGCTGCAAATACCACTACTGCTATTCCTACTGGATCGTCATCTGCTCTGAGGATGACATCACCTACTCAGCATCTTCAACGCTGGGTATCAAATGCGCTGGTTAAGGAGTACCGTCAACACGGTACCATCCCAACTTTGGAGGCTGCCCGACAGGCCCTCCAAGTGAACAACTCACACAGGTCGTCCGGACAACGACGACTAGTGATCAAGAGGCAAGCGGTGCTGACTACCGTCTCCAACCGTTTTGGGTCGTTATCCCCAGAACGCAATTTCCATTCACTCCCTTACTCTGAGGAAGTGAATGATAAGGTCCCTTAGGGCCTTAATTCAAAAAGACAGGAGTCCTTCCCGAGGGCCCCCATCAACAATCGCCGCCAGACTCGTGCGGCAGTGCACCCTCAACATGATGAGGGTACCGACTCCAGGCATTCAGCTCAGGTTCCTCGAACCCGAGCAGGCAAGACGAACCGCCAGAGATGGAATCCGGTTAACAATGGGCAGGTTTTCATCCCTGCCATCTCCGGAGAAGTCCACCAACCTAAATTGGTGGCGAACAATGAGCAGGCACACACACCTGTCCGTTTTAATTCCGTTGTCCAGCAGACTCGTCTGGCAGCATCACGTCAATCCCGCCAGGCAATTCTGGCGGAGTACTATAGGCAGGAACATACACCTGCTTATACATCATCAGTTAGTCAGCAGGCTCGCCTGACTACATATGATGGATCTCGTCAACCGCGTTTGGCAAAGTGTAATCAGCAGGCACATACACCTGCTAGTACTAATCAAGCCTACCAACAGTCTCGCTTGGTAGCGCACGGAGAAGTCTGTCGGAAAGCTCCGATGACAAATAGGAGGCAGACTCAACTCTCTGCCTCCACACTTGAGTACTTTTAGGATTCACTGACAAGAAAATGAGGACAGGAGCAGGCACATACACCTACTCCAAGACCGGAATGGACGTATATCCCCGTTCCGGCAGCTGAAGTCACCAAACATATTTTTTTCAATGGTGAAAGAGAAGAAGCAAATTCCTACTCATATTCTGGATGCTTGCCAGGATATCATAACAGCTTCAGCATCATCTCAGGGACAGACACATAAATCTATCCCTAGCAGTGGAGTGACACATCAACGATTCACTCCAGAACAGACACACACATCTGTTCCAGTCCAAGAGGGTTATGGGGCATACTCCCCCATATCATACGGGCAACCAAGTCAGGCACATACACCTGATTTGAGTGGAGATCGTCAGCCTAACCTGACCATCTTTCCTGATCAGGCACATACACCTGCTCAGAGTAACCACTTTCGTCAACAAGTGGTTTCCAAAGCGAGTAAGAAGGCATCTAAGAAAAAGATCCACCCAGCATAGTCATGAGATCAAAGGCCAATTTGCAACAAGGCTTTGCTCGATGTTGGAGTTCTTGAAGCCCTAAGACATTTATCTATTGGAATTCAAGATTCTAATCCATCAGTTCCCAATAACAGGAACATTAATTCCGAAATTCTTCAACAAACACATCCTCATGAAGGCTTGCTTCATGAAAATTCGGTCAATCTTGAAGTTTCTTCTTCAGATGAGAGCCACAGGAACCCTTTGTGTGGTCAGAAGACCAAGTAGCAAGAGATCTCATCTTTTGTTGTAACCCATTATGGTGGTCCTCCCCATGATGATGAATTTCGCTGCGAAAGTCCTCTCCGTAGTAGTGATTCACATTGCCTGGGAAATACTCCAGTGGACAATGTAGTGCCGAGAAAGCCCTCTTATCTTGAGGCACTTGCAAATGCGAAACCAGTCATGTTTGATGCTTTATCGCTAGAAAGTGAAATACTTTCTCAATCAGAAGATAGCCCAGGGTGTAGGTCATTCTCCGAACCACCCCTAAGTCATTCATCTTCTAGTTTGATCAATGATCTCTCTACCAATCTTGTTGAATCCGATGAAGCAACAAGGAAACACCAACTCTGGTCAAAACAGGTAGAAGAATCTTCATTTAATGATAAAGAGGAAATGTTGAATATGAGGAAAAAACTGGCGAAAAGTGAAGTACCAGTAATGTTTTGGCCTTTGGCTGACTCCCAGTATGACATTCCAAAGATGTTGACGGAAGATGGAGTCCATGATATTCGTCTCAACATATGGAAAACTCTTTGTCAATTGAAGAAGAAGGTATTATCTTATTATGAATATGAAAATCATCTTAAGATAATAGAAGGGCTACAATGTCAGATTGATTTGGAATCTCTATCAGTCTCTCGGTATCTGAAGGCTGAAAAGCAACAGAGAACCCTTCAACGTTCATGCCTTGGCGCACTAAGAAAATTGTGTCAGTTAATTTCCAATGCTCTATCTGGTGTTCATATCAGAGGATGGGGTGTTCATGGAGCACTACATTTCACAGTGCTTTCCAGTCAGCAAAGCCCGCTGAAAATGGTCTCATGCAATGTTATTGCCCATGGCCGGCCACAGTCAATGGGCTTTGTTCATAATCAAAATCTTGCTCGAGAACAGGCTTCAACTAGTTCCTCTCAAAATCAATCATATAGAGAACAAGTTGTTGAATTTCTCCTACATCAAGCAGGCGAGAATTTTTAACAATCCTCTCGTATGGAGAAAACACATCATCAAATGATAGAAGTTTCGGAAATCATCCAACGGTCTGTTGAACCAGATGATAAAAGTGGATACAGGCTAATGCATCCATCTAATTTCCGAACTAAGATTCGCAAGATCAAGAGATATTTTAAGAAGGTCTCAGACATAGCATGTCAAGAGCCACCCCATCTTGTCAGACTGGGGACTCCTTTAACCCAACCCTCAGAGTCAACAAATGGGATTTGAGGAGTTGAGCGGAAACAGCAGAACATCCCCAGTTCTCAAGACTGGGGACTCTTTCAAATCATCAATCCCCTTCTCAGAGAATATCGGTCTTTTCTCGATTGGGGAAGAAGCCCCAAGAGGAGCGAAGAGCCAAATTATCAGGAGATTCCCTCCAAGTTATAGCTCGTCAAGAAGTTCCTAAAATATTAAATCAACAAAAGGCAATGTCTCATCAAAGACATGAAAGAAGACAATATCACAGAAATGTTGATAGAAGGGATGCGATGCATTATACATCAATTAATGTCATCAATGCCGTTGTTGCTAATCCACCAGAGGAGACTCACTCAGGGGACTCATATGAAGAGCGTCCTGCTCAAGAAAATGTGCGTACCGATACAAATGAAGAAGGTGTGCGTACACGAAGTCAAAGGATTACTCAGAACCTAGGTAATCCACTTCCTTCTCTCCAAAAAGTATCCAACAAAGGGAGGGGAAAGAATCAGGTTACACATCCTTCCTCTGTAGAAGGTCAATCGCTCTCGCTAGAGCAAAGGTTTGCACAACAAGAGGAAGAAATGAAAGAATTAAGAAGGTTGAATGCAGAACTACTTTAGAGTAGTCTTCTTCTTAAGAATGCTGAAGTCCGACAGCCAAAGGAATTTGTTGTAACTACTGAGATGGATCAGGAATATCCTCCTTTATCAGTACACCCTCAGAGGTCTAATCCTATGGGTCAAACGCAACAACGGTTGGCAGTGCTACCATCAGTTGCAGCACCAATCACCACGTATGTCCAAGCTCCATTCGTTGCACCTACCCAAGACCAAATTCAACCTGATGTTTCTCAAAAGTTAATAACTACTATTGAGTCATTAACAGCTTGATTAGAAACTATGGAAGGGAAACGGGTGCAAGTTCAACCAGAAAAGAAAGTTTACCCTGAATGGGTAGATTCAATTTCTCCTCCATCTAGTTTTGGAAACCCTGTTTTCCCTACTTTCAATGGATCAGGCGACCCTGAACAACATTTGACGCATTACGTGTCTTATTGCGATCCTATGATGGGAACTCCAGAGCAGCAAGAAGTAGTGAAACTCAGGTGCTTCGTGCGAAACTTGCAAGGACCAGCTTTTGTCTGGTATACAATCTTGCAATCCCGGTCAATCATCGGATGGGAGGATCTTCGTCAAAAATTCCTTCTTCAGTTCAGCTCAACTTTGCCAAAAACGACATTTTTTGATCTTACAAACTACAAGCAAAGGGAGAATGAAAGAGTCTCTGATTTCATTGCTCGCTGGAAGGGATTAACGTATTCCCTAAGTTTAGCACTCCCTCAGGAAGAGCTGTTTCCAATCTGTGTGGCAAATTTGCGTGACGAATTACGCACGCCATTGATCCCTGTGAAATACACAGGAGGGTTTCGAGACCTTACTTCAATTGCTCAGCAGATTGAAGATTCTCTTATACAGGCTAAGGTTAAATCTCGTGTAATTCCATCAGCTTCAGGAAGGAGAATGGGTAAAGCAGAAAATGCTACAGTTATGCTTAAACAAGCACCTGTATCTATTTCTACTTCAAAACCTTCATCTTCTCGAAGAGCTCCACCTCCTGAACGCCAACAAAAAAGTCCGTTTCGTCCAAATGATCAAAGAGATCAATGACGAAAACAATTTGAGGATTTGAAGAGTAAAACATAATCTTTCCAAAATGAGAAAGTTTCTGGTTACTTCATTTCAGCTCTGGAAAATAATTTGGTTCAATTACCAGTGCCCAAGAGGCCAAACAAGGAAGGAGATGAAGACCATCCCAATTATTGTCCCTTTCATCAAATGTTGGGGCATCCCATCCAGGAGTGTTTTGTCTTTAAAGACCTCCTGCAAAAGATGGTCGACTTGGGACAAGTCAAGTTGAAAGGTTCTTCGACTCAGATAGCATGTGTTAATGCTACAGTTCCAGAGGAGGAAGGTGAATGGCAAGAAGTCAAAAGCAGAAATGCATAGAATTATGATGATTGGATGGTCATAAAGACAATCAACCGGACTCATGCCATTTTGCGAACACAATTAAAGAAACCAATTGTGTCTTCTGCCATGAATATTGCGGTAAAACCCTCTTCGTCAGAGGGAAAATCCTCAAAGAAACGGTTTGATTCAAAGAAGGAAAAAGAATCAGAAGAAGATGAGTATGTGTCAAAGCCTAAATTGTCTTTGACTCTGGCAGACTTTATTTCATCTACTTCAAAACCACGGGCACCGCCCCATCAAACGGCATAGCCTAAACAGGCTAGTCAGGCAGAGTCTTTATTAGACGAAGAGTTAATCTTTGGTTCTGTTAATATGATTCAATTAACAGATCTGTATTCCAGTCGTAATTTCAATTTTGATGAGCCTAAATTTCTTGTATCAAATAAGGGAATCCGAGGAAGTTCCAGAGGTTTAGGATACAGGGGAAGACGTGGATCTTTCCGAAGCCACTGCTCCAATTCTACCCCTGCTAGCACTGTGTATGCAGCAGAAACTCATGGTAGAGCCCTTCAGCGAGCTCAAAAAGAACAAGCAAGTTCTTCTGCCAATAGTCAACTCAGTCTTGGCACAATTATTTTGGAAGACCGATTAAAAATTCCATATTCTTTATCTCAGCAAGTAAATGGATTTAATCGGTCTAATCTTCCAAAACCAAGGATGTTGACAACTTCTATCCCAATACAAGATGCATCAGCTTCCAGAGCATCTGCTTCCAAGGTACCTGCTAAACTGCATATTCCTATTGGGAAACGCAGACCTATAGATTAAAAGTATGATATATTGAAACACTTGGCCCAAGTA
Source organism: Viscum album (assembly GCA_963277665.1). Taxonomy (NCBI): domain Eukaryota; kingdom Viridiplantae; phylum Streptophyta; class Magnoliopsida; order Santalales; family Viscaceae; genus Viscum; species Viscum album. The sequence continues at coordinate 41,422,444 of OY728150.1, forward strand.
CCAGCCAAGTTATTAATTTTGGATGCTTTGAATCTGTCAAAAGATCTTCGGGAAGCACTCATCGAAGCTTTGTCAATTCCTCAGGACTTTGAAGCTGAAATTGCTGCAGCTGAAGTCTATCACATAGAGAATAATCCTGCAGAATTCCATGCAGTGATATCTTTTACTGATAAAGATGAAGATGATGTTGTTCATGGGAACATAAAACCTTTGTACTTATCTGGAAAAGTCAATGGTGTAGATATCCGAAGAGCTTTCATTGACAATGGTTCAGGAGTCAACCTCATGCTCATTCGTACACTTTGTCGATTGGGCCTCACGGAATCTGATTTATCTCCTTCTACCATGATGTTAAAAGGATACGATAAAAATGAACAAGAACCACTGGGCGAAGTTACACTCAGAACTCAGTTTGGAGATCTTGTATCCAATTCGGATTTCATGATTGTTGATCAAGACTCAGCTTTCAACGTCTTGCTTGGAAGACCCTGGCTACATCAGCATGCAGCTATTCCTTCATCATACCATCAATGTCTCAAATACTGTTTCAATGGTCAAGTTGGAACATTGTATGGTGATAAGACCCCGTTCAAGACATGTGAGTCTCAATACATTGAGGCAGAATTTTATCACATGAAGGGAAGAGAAAAATCTATAATGAAGGAAATTACCAAAGTTAATGCTCCATATGGTTTGGAGAAAATTTCAATAAATCCATTTACACATGTGAGTACATATTATGTGTTACCTATCAGTCAAATTGACAAAATAGGCCCAAATCAAAATACTCTTATGGAAAGATCTATAATGTCAATTACGGCAATTGAGCCAGACAACATGGGAGAAATTGGTAACCTACCAAACAGTGATGAAAGCACAAGTGGTGACGTCTTCATTTCATCTGCTGAAATACAACAGGTCTATACTTCGCCAATCAGGCCAGAAGAAGTTATAGCAACATCGGAGGTGAATAATGATGTCAATTCTCAATCCATCATCTCCTCTTTATTTCCCAAAGAAGGCCCTTTATCATCAATAGGGTCGGAAATGGAAGCTTCTTCTTCAAAATGTGCAAATTTTTACATCTCTTCTGATCATGAAAATTTCGTTTTTTCATCTACTATGCAAGGAGAAACGGAAGAAATAGCACATGATGAAGAGGAAGAGGAAGATCTTAGAGATGCTCCTCTAGAATTTGAAGAAGGTATCTCTACCACTGTGGATGAACTCAGAGAAATAAATCTGGGTACAGAGAAAGATCCACGCCCCACTTTAATTAGTGCGGCCATGACCCTTGAAGAGAAAGAGATGTATATTTCTTTTCTAAAGCAAAATAAAGATATTTTCGCTTGGAACTATACAGAAATGCCTGGGCTTGATCCTGATTTTTCTACTCATCATTTGGGTATACCAAAAGAACATCGAGGATTTAAGCAAGCCGCGAGAAGAACACACCCAACTTATGCTTCCAAAATTGAAGCTGAAGTGGATAAGCTGATCAAAGCTAACTTCTTCAGAGAAGTTTAGTATCCCAAGTGGTTGGCTAATATTGTCCCTGTAAAGAAGAAAAACGGACAAATTAGGGTTTTCATCGATTTCAGAGATCTTAATTGGTATTGTCCTAAAGATGATTTCCCAGTTCCGATTATAGAACTCTTAATTTATGCAACCGCTGGCTATGAAGTACTTTCCTTCATGGATGTATATTCCGGATATAATCAGATCCGAATGGCCCCAGAAGATGAGGAATCTACAGCCTTCAGAGCCCCTCAAGGTGTGTTTTGTTACCGGGTGATGCCCTTTGGTTTAAAGAATGCAGGTGCAACATATCAACGCGCCATGCATCGTATCTTCAAACCTTTCTTAGGGAAGTTTGTTGAATGATATGTAGACGATTTGGTGGTTAAATCCAAACAACGTTCTAATCACTTGGCTGATTTGGAAGTCATATTCCACAAGCTTCGACAACATAATTTGAAGATGAACCCCTTAAAATGTGCTTTTGGGGTAACCTCAGGAAAATTCCTCGGCTTTGTTGTACGCTATCGTGGTATTGAAGTCGATCCTGAGAAGACCAAATCAATCCTTGGTATGTCACCTCCTCAGAATTTGAAAGAATTAAGAGGACTTCAAGGACACTTAGCCTATATTCGGCGTTTCATCGCCAATTTGGCAGGCAAAAGTTTACACTTTACCAAATTATTGAAAAAAGGAGTCACTTACCAGTGGACTGAAGAATGTCAAGAAGCGTTTGATGTTCTCAAGAAATACCTCTTAAGTCCACCAGTACTCATGCCACCTGTTGAAGGTAGACCACTTATCCTCTATGTGACAGCTCTAGAGCGATCATTGGGTGCCTTTCTCGCTCAAAAGAATGATGCTGGGAATGAAAATAGCCTCTACTATCTCAGTAGAACTATGCTTGAAGTAGAAACCCGGTATTCAAGTATTGAGAAGTGCTGCCTGGCATTAATCTTTGCAGTTCAGAAACTGAGACACTACCTGCAACATCATGAGGTCCAATTGGTATCTCGCAATAATCCGCTCAAATTCATCCTTAGTCGTCCAGTGCTTACAGGACGTCTAGCAAGGTGGGCAGTTATTTTGCAGCAGTTTGACATTCAGTATGTATCTCAAAAGGCAATAAAGGGCCAAGATCTGGATGATTTTCTGGCTGAACATCCTTTAGTGGAAGACACGTCTTCAAATATTGAACTCCCTGATGAGGAAGTTTTTTCTATTCAAGAGTGTCCTCAAACATGGAAAATGTATTTTGATGGTGCTTCCAGAAGTCCAACAGGGAAGAAAATGGAAAATCCTAAATTCAACAAAGTTGGTTTAGGAATTGTACTCATTTCTCCAGATAAGGCATTGTTACCTTATTCTTTTTTATTGTGGGAAGGTGGTACCAATAATGAAGCTGAATACCAAGCTCTTATCACAGTCTTGGAGTTAGCACTTCAAGCACAAGTGAATCACTTAAAGGTGAAAGGTGATTCAGACCTGGTAATCAAACAAGTCAATGGGGATTATGCCATCAGAAAAGAAGAGTTAATCCCTTTGTATGATTATGTCAGAAAGTTAATGGCGGAATTCCCTTCAGAACCGACATTTTCTTATGTCCCAAGATCACAAAATGCTCAAGCTGATGCACTGGCTAATATAGCCATAGCTCTAGCAGATTCAAATCGGGATGAGACAACCATCAGTATTGCCCACCGTCGTTCAATTTCACCTTATGTTCAAGCCAGAACAGAGGAAATTAATGAAATTAGTCCCATTCCTGAACCGTATGGTCATACTACAGGATGGATGTCACCTATCAGGGAATACATTCAAAATGGAACACTTCCACCTGATAGAGCCGAGAAAGAACAAATCCGGTGACGTGTGGTCAATTTTACTCTTTATGATGGCCCAAACCACCTAGAGAAAATTCTCTACAAACGTGGTTTTGATGGAGTTCTATTCAGATGCATTGATGGTGAAGAGACAATGGCTGTCATGAAAGAAGTGCATGCAGGAGTCTGTGGTGCCCACCAGTCTGGACATAGATTGTCTGATCAAATTCGAAGGCTTGGATACTTTTGGCCTTCAATGATGCAAGATTGTGTTGATTTCACAAAGAAGTGTCATTCATGTCAAGTACATGCCAACTTCATTCATCAACCTCCAGAGTTGCTTCATACAGCTAAATACTCATGGCCATTTTCCACATGGGGAATGGATGTGGTGGGACCTTACCCTTCAGCTACGACCAAGCAGTTTAAGTACATTCTTACTGCTACTGATTTCTTTTCCAAATGGGAAGAGGTAGTACCTCTCAAAGAAGTCAGTTCTAAATGCATTGTTAGCTTCATCAAGTCTAACATCATTACTAGATTTGGTGTCCCTCATACCATATTGACGGACAACGGCACCAACTTCTGTTCTTATGAGGTGAAGAAATTGTATCAAGAATACAACATTAAATCCAACCATTCATCTCAGTATCATGCGGTAGCCAATGGCCAAATAGAATCCTTTAACAAGACTCTTTCAAATATACTGCAAAAGATGGTGGATAAAGATAAGAGTTCATGGCCTGATAAACTCTTTCATGCTTTATGGGCTTATCGGACTACCACCCGCAATGCAACGCGGTCAACTCTATATTCGTTGGTATATGGAACAGAAGCAGTCTTGCCAATTGAAGTTCAATTGCCCTCACTCAGAGTAGCCATTTGTGATCAGTTATCTACAGATGAGCAATCCCAAAAGAGATTGAATGAATTGGAATGGTTAGATGAGAAAAGATTGTGCACTTTGCACCACTTAGAAATCTATCAGAATCGAATAGCACGAGATTTTAACAAAAAAGTTCGTCTTCGTTCATTCATTCAGGGAGAATTGGTATTAGTTCTCAGAACTCCAATGATACCAGGAAAGAAACCTCCCAATCTTGAGCCAAAATGGGAAGGACCTTATTCAATACATAGGGTCTACTCCAATGGAGCTTATTCATTAATCTCGATGGATGGAGAACTCATTACTACTCCAACTAATGCCAGATTTTTGAAGAAATATTTTGTATAAAATACAAAGTATTCACAAGATGTCCCCGCAACATGACACTAAACTGTGCAGCACCAGTTCGTCCTTGCTATATGACGTTAAACTATACAGCAATGGTCCAGTATGACCTTAAACTCCTTCTTGGTCCAGTATGACCTTAAACTATTCAGAATATGTCCCCATAACATGGCACTAAACTGTGCGGCACCAGTTCGTCCTTGCTATATGATGTTAAACTATACAGTAACGGTCTAAGCATATGACCATAAACTATTTGCACATACGTCCAACATGACGTTAAACTGTGTCACCTTCAATTTCCCCACAACATGACACTAAACTGTGAAGCACCAGTTCGTCCTTGCTATATGATGTTAAACTATACAGCAATGGTCCAGTATGACCTTAAACTGCAACTTCGTCCCACATGACGTTGAACTGTATAAAAGTCCCTTACGTCCAGCAAGACGTTAAACTGTGACGTCCTAACTACATGATGCTAAACTGTATAAAAGTCCCTTACGTCCGGAAAGACGTTAAACTATATAATCATCAAAGGTCATGTATGACCTTAAACTACACCACCGTCCAGCATGACATTAAACTGCACCATCCACTGTCCATGCATATGACCTTAAACTATTCACACTTTCGTCCAACATGACGTTAAACTGTGGGAAAAAAATCCCCAATGCGTCCAACATGACGTAAATGGTGTGTTATTTTGTCCTTACTGCATGACATTAAACTGCGCAGTCCCCCTTTCGTCCAACATGACGTTAAACTATATTGTCCCCATCGTCCTAACTACATGATGCTAAACTGTACAGAAAATTCATGATACGTCCTACATGCCATTAAACTGTATTTTGTCCCTGCTACATGACACTAAACTGCGCAGCACCGATAGTCCTAACTGCAAGACTTTAAACTGCATAGTCCCTTTATATGTCCTACATGACATTAAGCTATGCATCGTTAAGGTTGTTGTTACCTCTTGTTTCTCACACCGAGTATGACTCACGTGAGCTTAGAGAAAACCTCAACTGTAACATTCTCTTTGGGCCGCTAACCATGTATAAGTCCCAACAACATTTTTTTATTATTTTATTTAGATCGTTGTCCCCAAGAACAACTTGATCATTAATTAATTCTTTAATTGAACTACACGGACTTTGATCCTTGCCCTCCAGGCTGGGTATGTAGGCAACCTCCCAAGGTTCAAGCCCAAAAACAATCTCTTCACATCGGTTCACCACCATCTCATATGATGTTGATTCATGAAACCGCCCCTAGAATCAATATCTTTACATTGATTCACTTTCGTCCTTGTTATATGACGTTAAACTATGCAACACTTTTGTCTGGTACGACAATAAACTACAATACTCTTTGATTCCTCATTTGAGAGAGAACTATTATTGACATTGATTTTTTCAATCATGTTTCATTTTCAAAAGACTACGTGCATACATGGTAATGCCTAAATTTTTTTTTCTCTCGGGTTAAACCATCATTGCACTAAAGTCCCCTTTCACCCTTCACATGTACGTACCAAATTTGTACAAAGGGTAGTTCTATAACTACGTGGGATTGATTCCCATCCTTATGGGATACGTAGGAACGTTCGAGTATCCCTCAAATCCAACCCCAAGTCTTTTTGGGCCTAACCCCAAATTTCACTTTCAGTCCCTTGGCTGAAAAGTCCTCATGAAAACACACACTGTGTATTCATTATTATGGTCCGAACTCTATGACCCTAAACTAAGATCTCTCATATTTTCGTCCTGCACGACGTTAAACTGCATTTCAAGAACTAAGTATGGCTTGATTCTCATTCTTATGAGATACATAGTGAAGTCCAAAATTTCAATTCAAGACCCAGCCACAACATGATTATGGTTATCATTGACCTATGTATCTCTATATACATTGGAAAATACCCATATTTATGTGTTATAATCCTAACCTTAAATATTTTCAGATCTTCATAACCCTTTTCATGACTTTTAGTCACAAAAATGTCAAACTTCTGAGAATTCTTTTGCCTGACTATGCAGTACGTGCCCATAGGTGGCCTTGCATAAACAGTCCACATAACAAACTTGTTAGCCAAAAGATACTATTTTATTTAACTATGCAGCCAATGCCCTTAGGTGGCCCTGTATAATTCAACCCCCTAACGGGTTTGTTAAATGATGGTAACTTCATTCTTGGGAAGAATGCCTCTTTTGTCCTTATTTGTCTTAAACAACAGTATGTAGGGATCCGCAAAAAAATAGTCATCCTTAACATATTTGTCCCATATCCTTTTTCATGATCTGAAAGTATTCAAGTCTATGGTTTATTCTTCTTCCCTACGTTTGGGTCAGACCTTCGTAGGAGTGATATTCATCTAGTTCTTCGATAATCTTGTCTGAAAATATCTTCTCCATATTCAAGTATCTCTTTCCATACAACAAACTCTATACTTTATAAAATTTGAATCTCCATAAACTTTCACTGGCTTTTAGCACTAGGAAAGTAAATTTCTGAGAGTTCTTTTGCCTGACTATGCAGCATGTGCCCATAGGTGGCCTTGCATAAACAGTCCACATAACAGACTTTTCAGCTGAAAGATGCTATTTATTTGACCATGCAGCCAATTCCCTTAGGTGGCCCTTCATAATTCAACCCCCTAACGGGTTTTGTTAAATAATAGTAACTTCATTCTTGGAAACTACTTCTTCTAATGCCTTTTAACTCTTTTTCATATCATTCCTCAGATTCAAATATTCTTAAGTCATAGTTTACATATTTTCTCTCATACTTGAGTATGGTAATATGTTTTTAGATAAATTTTCAAGGAATTGAATCAATTTTAATCCATTTTGGTCAAAGCTATTTCGACCTTAAACATTATCCCCTTTATGTCCAGCATGCATGACTTTAAACTGCCCACAAAAGACAAAGGAACTCTGAATAAAAGTCAAGTTCCAGATCACTAAACATACATTCTGTATGATTTAGGTAATATTGAGAAATTAAAAGGTTCAAAGTTTGTAGGGTTATTTGTAATAATCCTAGTAAAAATAAAACTATGCTTACTAAGCCCATTGGCTTAAGTAAATTTGAAGCAGGTAGTGAAAGAATGCAGGTATAAATAAGTGAAAGTGAAAGTGTTTTTCATTGATGCACAAGAGTTAGAAGGACATCCACAGACTGGAGTCTCTTCTCTTTTTCAAGAATTACAAGAGGCTTTCAACATAACACTTCATTTGATTTACGGCATACCGAACTTCATCAGCAACCACCTGGAATTCATTCATTCAACTAGATACAATAAGAGATGCAGTGATACTAGCTCTTCTTGGAACAATTGTAAAAGGATGTTCTTGAGTGCGGTTTGAGAAAATTTTCTGCTGATCAAACAGTGACTCTATTTCTATCCAAGAGACTTGGAAGATGGATACATGGATTTGAGAATGGAGCATTGGAAGTAAAGAGCCATTTGGAGAGAGTAATCTTTTCAGATATTGCTCTAATGCCATGTTTGTCTTCTCTCCACCAACCGGCAGTGGAAAACATTTTATCCCATGGGTTTTCCATTTTCATATCTGCAAGGAAATAACATGAAGGAAGAATTTGAAAGTTCACACCATTTTTGTTGCTCTTAATGCACAGCATAACCGAAATGAAGGAGTAGCAGCGCAGCTGCATTTCAGGTGTATAGTTCTTTGCATCTAGAACATTGACTCCTTGCAGGTGACCATGACCACATAGAGACAGGTAGATGCTCTGTGGAAAATTAGGATGATATTTCTTCAAGTACTTAGCCAAATCTAGGAGAGTGCTGTTGCAGATATCATAGTAATCATGGCCAATGATGTTCATCATGTCATCAATCCGCTTGTTAGCCAGTTCATCAGTCGTTCCAATTCCCTTAGGAGCCATTGAATCTGCCCAAAAGTTGAATAAATTAAACTCTTAAATGGGTTTATTTTTTCATAAAATTTGTGAAAGATTTCGAAAAAATGGCTAAGGCATTAAGGCGCGCAAGTCTAAAAAATGGCGCGCAAGTATTCGTGTGCCGCGCTAGTTTTTGACGCGCTAGTTTTTGACGCGCAAGTATAAACCGCACAAGTACAAATGCCTTCATAGTAGTGCGACATCAAGGAAAACACTAGAAAACAGAGCAACCAGCGCGGCTAAGGTGACCTGCGCGGCGAGAGATCGAAGGTATGAAGTCCGGAAATCCAGACGCTTGTACAGAAGTGAGGCCCTCTATTTATAGACACGGTCGGGACCCTGCGCGCCGGACCTTGCACGACTGAGGGCCGTATCCCTGCGCGATGCTCACTTGCGCGCCGCCCTCTGTGCCCTGAAGACTTGCGCGCCCCCTTTTCCTTTGAATGTATTCGATTTCCTCAGAGTCAAATCCTCATTTCTCTCCAGATCCAACTCTGAGGGGGGACTTTTGTTGACGCTCCTTTCGTCACAGAATCTAAAGATCGGAAAAGGGGAATATATGAGCAAAAAGTGATTCAACCTTTGATGAAAACATCAAAAATTGACAAAGGGATGAACAAGGAAAACTTTGCCCATAGGCCGCGCAATTTCCTTCATGGTCGCGCAAGTGGACTTGCGCGACGCAACTTGGCGCGCAAGTGACTTGCACGACCTCGTTGATAACCGCCCGGTAACCGCCCAGGGTCTTCTCCTTCCTATAAATAGACCCTGTGGGCCCCCCATTCGAGAGGATCTTTTTCCAGAAACTCAAATTGAAGCTCCCGACGCCCAAGTCTCTTCTCAAAGCTTCCGGAACACTTCTAAGGTAAGTTCTTACCTAGAACGGAAGATCTAAAGGGAGGGAGTAAAGCCTAAGTGTTGAAACTCATCAACACTTGCGCGCTTGAGTGGTCAGCCCTTAAGGGAAGTGGTCACACTTGCGCGCCGCTTTATTCCTTCGATAGAACTTGCGCGTCCCTTTTTTGGAAGAACCTCAAGAGGATTATAAAGGCTCTAATGAGGAGTCGCTCAAGTATTTCAAATGCTGGTTGAATATCGCGCAAGTTCTCAACATGTCGCGCAGGTATACTTGCGCGCTGCCGCAGTACCTGCGCACCTTCCAAGACTTGTGTGCCCCTTCCTTTTTGGGTGACTTTCTTGCCCATTTCACCCCTCTTAAGCCATTATACTTCCTTTTCAAGATTCAGTCTTCAAGACACTCTTCAAATCCATTTATGGCATGATTTCTTGATTTGACTTCCTTATCTGAAAGGAATTCTGTGGAATATCTATCAAAACCTAGTGATTTAAATATCCTTATGTCACTAAAGATTGAGAGTTCATTCATTCAACCTCATCCTTTAAGATGAGAGAATCCTTAACCTGGGTCTCCTTTTCAGGAATAATCCCCAGTCCTAAGTCCTCCAAACTTGGGAATCTTCCTCACGAGTAAGCCCCAAATTCTTAAAATTCCCAAATCTGGGCATCCTCCTCAGGAGTAAGCCCCAAACCTTAATCCCTTAACCTGGGTCTCCTTTTCAGGAATAAGTCCCAGTCATAATCTTGGGCTTCCTTTTCAGGAGTAAGCCCCAAGTCCCCTAACCTGGGCCTCCTTTTCAGGAATAAGTCCCAGTCATAATTATGGGCATCCTCTTTAGGAGTAAGCCCCAAGTCCCTTAATTTCTCTTTAACCAGTCCTAATTTTCGTTTGATCTGGGATTCCTTCTCAGGAGTAAAACCCAGTTATCAATCCTCTCCTAATTTGGGTTTCCTTTTCAGGAATAAGTCCCAAGTTAGAGTATTCAAATCTCCATGAAGCACATATACCTTTATGGACCATGTTCCTGGATTTTCTCCCTAAAAGTAAATCCTAAACCTTCATCTATCTGGGCAGTCATACATACATAATCCCCAAACCATTTCTTATGATTGCATCTTTCATGGCACAATTGTCTAATTTTTACCAATACCTCTTGTTTCTCACACCGAGCATGACTCACGTGAGCTTAGAGTGTAAAAGTAATTATGACATCCTTCTTTGAGCCATCAATCATAAACGTCATACTCCCTTACTCGAACTACGTGGGTTCTGATTCCTTTTCCAAAACAAAGGATACGTAGGTAGCCCATTTATGGGTTCGATCCCAACTCTGAAATAATTCATGTCCTTATGAATAAAAATAAACTTCAAGTGCCCCACTAAGTGGCTTTAAAACTAGCCTAGTCATCATAATGACCAAGAGACTTTTATATAAATGTTTTGAAGGATACCATTAACCAAGAATCTCTAAATAAATATAGATGATTCTCTATTGATGAAGAACCTCGAATACATATAAAAGATTCTCTAAATTTCTTACATATTTAATCATTGATTGTTAAACTGAAGGAAAGCTCATTTTATACTTGGTAATGTAATAAGGATTCACGAACATAACTTAAATCTATAAAGAGAGTCCCAGAATAGACAATAATTCCCCTCAAAAAGGTGTGATGAGTCCGACCTCCCATCCTCTCGACCAATGAAAATTCCTAAGACTCATCAGTCCACAAGCTAATGAGCGCCTACCTTTGGAAAGTAGGTCCAAATGGATGTGGAATCATTGGATTTCATGCACATTGAAAAGGTGTGATGAGTCCGACCTCCCATCCTCTCGCCCTCCGCGCGCACTCCCCCACCGTCCCCATCGCTGCCCTCCACCCTCCGCCCTCGTCGGCCTCTGCCCTCCGTGCGCCCTCTGCCCTTGACCCTCCTGCTCCGGCCGCCCTCTGCCCTCCATTCATCCTCCGCTCCCCTCCGGCGTCCCTCCGCCCTCTGGACTCCACCCTCCAGCCTCCGGCCTCCACCCTCCGGCCTCCGCCCCCTTTGTCTCCTACCCCTCTGCCCTCCAGCCTCCGCCCTCGCCCCCCCCCCCCCCACCTCGGACGGCCCCCGCACCTCAGATAGCCCCCCCCCCCCCCCCCCCGCACCCCAAATGCCCCCCGCACCCCGGACAGCCCCTCACACCTCGGACATCCCCCCCACCCCAGACAGCCCCCTCGCACCCCGGACACCCCCCCCCCTCGCACCCTAGATAGCCCCCTGCACCCCGGACAGCCCCCCCCCCCCCCCCCGCACCCGTACACCCCTCACTGCACCCCGGACACCCCCCCCCCCCCCCGCTGCCCGTCCCCTGTCCCCTCACCGCCTACTCTCCTCCAGCTCCCTGCCACCGCCGTCACCCATCCCCTCCCTCGCCGAACCGCCTTTGGCTCCGGCTCCCCTTCACTGCCTCTCCTCTCCCTCGCAGCACCGCCTTCGGCTCCCCTCCCTTCCAAGTTTTTAGCGTAATCAGGTATGACATGGGCTTTCACTTACATTATTAATTTATGAATGGTTCATAAACAAATTATTAGTATTTATTTTAAATATAGTTGATTTTAAAAATGCAAATGTAATAAGTATTGTGTAAATGTTTGTTATACAGATATTATTATGGATAAGATTTGGATTGATCTTCCAAATTGAACGTCTAGAGAATATTTCAATGGCATTATGCAGTTTATTGACTTCACCAGAGGATTTGAAAGTGACTATATTTGTTTTCCATGTAGAAAATGTGCTAACAGATATCAATTCACATGAGATACTATGAGGGAGCACCTATTCTTTAATGGATTTCTGAAAAATTATAAGAGTTGGACTCATCATGGAGAAGAATATGTTCATTGTCAAAATACGGATGCAGCTCAGATGGATGTTGATGCAAGGATGAATGATCCAATGCATGAAATGCTTACTAAAATGGTACGTGGGTTTGATCCTGAAGGCATTGACATCCAGAATCTTGAGACCGGTGAGATAAATCTTCGCTCTGGTGCAGATCGTGATTCGAGGAGGTTTTATGAAGCACTTGATGATGCGAAAACAGAATTATATCCTAGATTTACTTCTTACAATAAATTGTCGTTTATCATGGAGTTTTTGCATTTGAAGACTTTGAATAATTGGTCAGACACATCATTCAACATGCTTTTGGTGTTATTGAAAAAGTTTTTTCCTGTCGACGCTAATATTCCCAAGTCGTATTACCATGCTCGTAAGTTGATAGAGAACTTAGGTTTTACATATGAGACCATAGATGCATGTGCAAACAACTATATGTTGTTTAGAAAGGAAACTGCCCATTTGGATATTTGTACGGTTTGTGGTGCTTCCAGGTGGAAAGAGAACAGGGTAAATAAGACTCATCAAAGTCAAATTGTGATACAGGGGAAATCGATTGTCGTAAAGCAAATGCATTACTTTCCCCTTAAACCGAGGTTGAAAAAAAAATTATGTCATCTAAAGTTTCTAATTTAATGAGATGGAATGCAGAAAGAGTTCATGAAAGTGATATGTTAACCCACCCGGCAGACTCTCATGCATGGAAGGATTTTGATAAGAGACATCCCGACTTTTCTAAAGATGTTCGTAATGTCCGATTGGGATTGGCAGCAGATGGTTTCAATCCATTCAAGTCTATGGTTGGTGCAACTCATAGCACATGGCCCGTGGTGTTGGTTCCATATAATCTTCCTCCATGGCTTTGTATGAAGCAACAATTTATATTACTTCCCACTCTTATCGATGGACCTAAAAGTCTGGGGGATAAGATTGATGTTTACCGTCATCCATTGATTGATGAGTTGAATGAATTTTGGGGCGATGGTGTGATGACTTATGACTTCGAAACGAATGAAATGTTCAAACTGTAGGCTGCTTTATTGTGGAAAATCAATGACTTCCCAGCTTATGCAAATTTATCAGGCTGGAGTACGAAAGGGGAATTTGCTTGCCCTTGTTGCAATAAAAGTAAAAATATGTATGGCTTAAACATTCCAAAAAATGGGCATACATGGGTCACAAATGTTTTATCCCCCCTCAGCATAGGTTCAAAAAGGACAGAGTGGCATTTGATGGTTCTAGAGAGTTCAGCCCAGCACCAAAGATCATGACAGGAGTCAAAATGTTATCGCAGATTGAGGAAGAAAACATCCACACGGTATATGAAATTCAGGATTTGGTGGCTCCTCCAGTGCGCAATATTCGTGTTGCAGGTAGGCAGCACAGTCACAATTGGAAAAAGAAAATTATTTTTTATAGTCTTCTGTATTGGAAAACTAACATGCTGAGGCATAATTTGGATTTCATGCACATTGAAAAAAATGTATGTGATAATATATTGTGGACCATTTTATGTGTCAGTGGAAAATCAAAGGACCATGTTAATGCATGCCGTGATTTGGAAGAAATGGGTTTAAGGAAACAGTTGCATTTATAGTTAGCTGAGGGAAACAAGGCATATATGCCTGCTGCACAGTATACAATGACTACAAAGGAGAAAGAGACATTTCTTTCCATTTTGAAGATGGTCAAGGTGTCTGATGGTTACTCTTCTAATATTTCAAAGTGTGTGAATCTGACGAGCAAGACATTGCAAGGGTTGAAAAGTCATGACAATCACATACTACTTCAACAGTTGATTCCAATCGCAATTTGTGATTGTTTATCCCCCAATGTTGTTCAGCTGTTGATTGAGATGAGTAATTTTTTTAGACATCTTTGTTTAAGAAATCAACTAATGAGTGATTTAAAAAGTTTGCAGGACTGAATTGTACTAACGCTTTGTCACTTTGAGAAACTTCCCCCCCCCCTCATTTTTCGATGTTATAGTCCACTTGACAGTGCACCTAACTGATGAAGTAATGACTGCTGGTCCAGTGCAATTCAGGTGGATGTATCCTATTGAACGGTATTTGAGTACATTGAAAATATTTGTATGCAACAGAGCTTGTCCAAAGGCATCAATAGCCAATGGTTATTTGATGGATGAGTGTACTAATTTTTGTGCAGAATATCTTACGGATGTTGAAACAAAATTAGATAAGCCCTCTCGGATTCATGATGGTCCAGTTGGAGAAGGAACCACATTTGATATGGACAACATCGAGTGGATACAAGCACATCGATATATCTTGTTCAATACTCCATCAGTTGCACCATTAATGCAGTAAGTATCTTATCAATGTGCTTGTATAACTTTTACATGTTTTGTTTGCTTAAGTTGATCATTTAAACATCGCGTTATCATTTGCAGGAAACACATTAATGAGATAAAAGAAGAGAGGTATCGTGCAACTGAGTTGCAAATTCAACAATCTCATTATGCGTCATTTCATGATTGGTTCAAGGATTATGTATGTATAAATTGATTTTCATTATGAGTGAAGTATTATACTAATTTCTTTCTGCATATATCAGTATTGAATTTTATAAATTATGTAGGTTTGTAATCTGAGAGAGTTAGGGGAACCCACGCTAACTGAAGAATTTATCCAACTGGCTGAGGGTCCATCTATAACGGCTCGTCGTTATAAAGCTATTGATGCTAATGGTTTTCAATTTCGCATTAAAGATGTTGACAACAAACAAGCAACACAAAATAGTGGCATCAGTTTTCCATTTTTCGATTCTGGTTATTAATATGGTCAATTGATAGACATCATTGAAGTTGTATACACACACGGTTTGAAGTACATATTGTTAAAGTGTAATTGGGTTGATCCAGTGCGTGGATGTAAAGTCAATCAATATCAGTTTTCATTGGTGAATTTTAACTATATGTTATACAGAAATAATGAACGAGTTGAGAATGAGCCTTTCATTTTGACATCACAAGCAGAACAAGTATTCTTCGTTACTTTGCCTTCGGATCCAAGTTGGCAAGTTGTTGTCAAAATGTCTCGGCAAGGAGTGTTTTTATTTGAAGAAGATGAACCCGAGACTATTCCATTTGTTTACCAACAGCTTGATCAACATACCGTAGTTCAACGTGAAGAAGATATTTATTGGGTCAGAGCGGCTATTGAAGGAGAAACGGTCGATTTGCATTCTTAATGAAAGGTATAATTGTTTTCACGCTATTCAGTATTGAATGTCCTAGGATATCATAAATTATCTAACCATTTTATAAATCCTTGTAAGTTTTAATCCTCACTTTTAGAATTTTATTCAATTATAAATATTTAGGGTGATTTTACTCTTGGTTTATTGATGTTATTGTCGGTGTATCCCCACTCCGGACAGCCCCCCCCCCCCCCACCGTACAGCCCCCCCCCCCCCCCGGACAGCCCTCGCCCCACCCCGGACAGCCCCCGCCCCACCCTGGACAACCCAAATGAGTTCCATGTGTAACTGTCATGCACTAATTTTTTACATCAAGTAATTTATTGGGAACCCATTTGAATACTCAATTTCTTCCTCATAAAGAATATTGATCATCCATGAACCCTCTCATATGCTATTTTTTAATCAAACTCAATCTTATTTGACCTAAATAGAAATACACTCTCATAAAACCCAATATTGAAATCAGACTCATGCTCCAATAACTGTTATCCCACTAAACCCATCATCACACACCTAATAACCTACCATTATCCACTACATGCTAGTCTAATCAACATGGAATCACCATTGGTGCTTCAATATTAACAATAATAATTCATCTCACTCATTCCAAGTCTTTCCACATGATCATCCACCAAACATGAATCATTTAAAACCAATAAGTATCTACCTTTGCTGATTTCGTTATATATCTTACCATCTTGGATCATGATCCACAATCCTACTAAAATTCAAAACTGCGGTGTGAATTGTGAAATGGTCGGACAAATGGCACGTCAATCGGAGGTGTTGTTTGACCGCGGTGACCGGAAACGCGTTTCTGGTGTCAAAAAACACCAAAACGGCGTGTCACGGTCGAATTCAGAGAAAACGTGCTCCGAATGACCTAAAACCGCACGAGAACGATAGGAATATTATTCTTGAGATGCAGGAGCAGATGGCACGTCCATCGGACGTGCGGTGCGCGCGGTACGACCGAATGTGTCATTTTCAGCAGTTCAGCGCACTCTTAAAGGGCGCGCTGGGTGGTCAAAACCACCCGAAAGACCTTAGAATTCCACGAAATAATATGACAACAACCGCGGTGTGAATTTTAAAATGGTCTTATAGACAGCACGTCAATCGGAGGTGTCGTTTGACCGGAAACGCGTTTCCGGTGTCAGAAAACACCAAAACGGCGTGTCACGGTCGAATTCAGAGCAAACGTGCTCCGAATGACCTGAAACCACACGGGAATGATAGGAATATTATTTTTGAGATGCAGAAGCAGACGGAACGTCCATCGTACGTGCGGTGCGCGCGGTATGACCGAATGTGTCGTTTTCAGCAGTTCGGCGCGCTCTTAAAGGGCGCGCTGGGTGGTCAAAACCATCCGAACGACCTCGGAATTCCACGAAATCATACGAAAGCAACCACGGTGTGAATTTTGAAATGTTCGGATAGACGGCATGTCAATCGGAGGTGTCGTTTGACCGCGGTGACCGGAAACGCGTTTCTGGTGTCAGAAAACACCAAAACGGCGTGTCATGGTCGAATTCAGAGAAAACGTGCTCCGAATGACCTGAAACCGCACAGGAACGAAAGGAATATTATTTGTGAGATGCAGGAGGAGATGACATGTTTATCGGACGTGCGGTGCGCGCGGTACGACCGAATGTGTCGTTTTCTGCAGTTCGACGCGCTCTTAAAGGGCGTGCTGGGTGGTCAAAACCACCCGAACGACCTTGGAATGCCATGAAATCATACGAAAATAACTGCGGTGTGAATTTTGAAATGGTAGGATAGACGGCATGTCAATCGGAGGTGTCGTTTGACCGCGGTGACCGAAAACGCGTTTCTGGTGTCACAAAACACCAAAACGGCGTGTCACGGTCGAATTCAGATAAAACGTGCTCCGAATGACATGAAAACACATGGGAACTATAGGAATATTATCCGTGAGATGTAGGAGCAGACGGCACGTCCATCAGACGTGCGATGCGCGCAGTACGACCGAATGTGTCATTTTCAGCAGTTCGGTGCGCTCTTAAAGGGCGCGTTGGGTGGTCAAAACCACACGAACGACCTCAGAATACCACGAAATCATACGACAACAACCGCGGTGTGAATTGTGAAATGGTCAGATAGACGGAATGTCAATCAGAGGTGTTGTTTGATCGCGGTGACCGGAAACGCGTTTCCGGTGTCAGAAAACACCAAAACGGCGTGTCACGGTCGAATTCAGAGCAAACATGCTCCAAATGACCTGAAACCACACGGGAACGATAGGAATATTATTCTTGAGATGCAGGAGGACACGACACATCCATCGGACATGTGGTGCGCGCGGTACGACCAAATGTGTCATTTTCAGCAGTTCAGTGTGCTCTTAAAGGGCGCGCTGGGTGGTCAAAACCACCCAAACAATATCAGAATGCCACGAAATCATACGAAAACAACCTCGGTGTGAATTGTGATATGGTCGGATAGACGGAACGTCAATCGGAGGTATCGTTTGACCGCGGTAACCGGAAACGCGTTTTCGGTGTCAGAAAACACCAAAACGGCGTGTCACGGTCGAATTCAGAGAAAACGTGCTCCGAATGACCTGAAACTGCACGAGAATGATAGGAGTATTATTCATGAGATGCAGGAGTAGACGGCACGTCCATCGGACGTGCGGTGCGCGCGGTACGACTGAATGTTTCGTTTTCAGCAGTTCGGCGCGCTCTTAAAGAGCGCGTTGGGTGGTCAAAACCACCCGAATGACCTTGGAATGCCACGAAATCATATGAAAACAACCGCGGTGTGAATTTTGAAATGGTTATATAGACGGTACGTCAATCGAAGGTGTCATTTGACCGCAGTGACCAGAAACGCGTTTCCGGTGTCAGAAAACACCAAAACGGCGTGTCACGGTCGAATTCAGAGCAAACATGCTCTGAATGACCTGAAACCACACAGGAACGATATGAATATTATTTGTGAGATGTAGGAAGATAGGGCACGTCCATCGGATGTGCGGTGCACGCGGTACGGCCGAATGTGTCGTTTTCAGCAGTTCGGCGCGCTTTTAAAGGGCGCGCTGGGTGGTCAAAACCACCCGAACGACCTCAAAATGCCACAAAATCATACGATAACAACCGCGGTGTGAATTGTGAAATGGTCAGATATACGACACGTCAATCGGAGGTGTCGTTTTACCGCGGTGACCGGAAACGCGTTTCCGGTGTCAGAAAACACCAAAACGGCGTGTCACAGTCGAATTCAGATAAAACGTGCTCTGAATGACCTAAAACCTCACAGGAACGATATGAATATTATTCATGAGATGTAGGAGGGGACGGCACGTCCATCGGACGTGCGGTACGCGCGGTACGACCGAATGTGTCGTTTTCAGCAGTTCGGCGCGCTCTTAAAGGACGCGTTGGGTGGTCAAAACCTCCTGAAAGACCTCGGAATGCCACGAAATCATACGACAACAACAGAGGTGTGAATTTTGAAATGGTCGGACAGACGACACGTCAATCGGAGGTTCCTTTTGACCGCGGTGACCAGAAACGCATTTCTAGTGTCAGAAAACACCAAAACGGCGTGTCACGGTCGAATTCAGAGAAAACGTGCTCCGAATAATCTGAAACCACACGGGAACGATTGGAATATTATTCGTGAGATTAAAGAGCAGACAGCACGTCCATCGAACGCGCGGTGCGCGTGGTACGACCAAATGTGTCGTTTTCAGCAGTTCGGCGTGCTCTTAAAGGGCGCGCTCGGTGGTCAAAACCACCCGAATGATCTCGGAATGCCACGAAATCATACGAGAACAACTGCAGTGTAAATTGTGAAATGGTCGGACAGACGGCACGTCAATTGGAGGTGTTGTTTGACCGCGGTGACCGGAAACGCGTTTCCGGTGTCAGAAAACACCAAAACGGCATGTCACGGTCGAATTCAGAAAAAACGTGCTCCAAATGACCTGAAGCCGCACGAGAATGATAGTAATGTTATTCGTGAGATGCAGGAAGACACGACACATCCATCGGATGCGCGGTGCGTGCGGTACGACCGATTGTGTCGTTTTCAGCAGTTCGGCGCGCTCTTAAAGGGCGCGTTGGGTGGTCAAAAACCACCCAAAAGACCTTGGAATGCCACGAAATCATACGAAAACAACCGCAGTGTGAATTTGGAAATGTTCGGACATATGTCACATCAATCGGAGGTTTCGTTTGACCGCGGTGACCGGAAACGCGTTTCCGGTGTCAGAAAACACCAGAACGGCGTGTCACGGTCGAATTCAGAGCAAACATGCTCCGAATGACCTTAAATCGCACGAGAATGATAGGAATATTATTCGTGATATGCAGGAGCAGACGGAACGTCCATCGGACGTGCATTGCACGCGGTACGACCAAATGTGTCGTTTTCAGCAGTTCGGCGCGCTCTTAAAGGGCACGCTGGGTGGTCAAAACCACCCGAACGACCTCAGAATGCCACGAAATCATACGAAAACAACCGTGGTGTGAATTTTAAAATGTTTGGATAGAAGGAACATCAATCGGAGGTGTCGTTTGACCGTGGTGACCGGAAACGTGTTTCCGGTGTCAGAAAACACCAAAACGGCGTGTCACAGTCGAATTCAGAGCAAACGTGCTCCGAATGACCTGAAACCACACGGGAACGATAGTAATATTATTCGTGATATGCAAGAGGAGAAGTCACTTCCATCGGATGTGTGGTGCACACGGTACGACCAAATGTATCGTTTTCAGCAGTTCGGCGCACTCTTAAAGGGCGCGCTGGGTGGTCAAAACCACCTGAATGGCCTTGGAATGACACGAAATCATAAAAAAATAACTGTGGTGTGAATTATGAAATGGTCAGACAGACGGCACATCAATCGGAGGTTCTGTTTGACCGCGGTGACCAGAAACGCGTTTCCGGTGTCAGAAAACACCAAAACGGCATGACACTGTCGAATTCAGAGCAAACATGCTCCAAATGACCTGAAAGCGCACGAGAATGATATGAATATTATTCGTGAGACGAAGGAGGAGACGGTACATCCATCGGACATGCGGTGCGTGCGGTACGACCGAATGTGTCGTTTTCAGCAGTTTGGCGCGCTCTTAAAGGGCGCGTTGGGTGGTCAAAACCACCCGAATGACCTAGAAATGCCACGAAATCATATGAAAACAACCGCAGTGTGAATTTTGAAATGTTCAGACATACATCACGTCAATCAGAGGTGTTGTTTGACCGCAGTGACCGGAAACGCGTTTCCGGTGTCAGAAAACACCAAAACGGCATGTCACGGTCGAATTCAGAGCAAACGTGCTCCGAATGACCTGAAACCACACGGTAACGATATGAATATTATTTTTGAGATGCAGGAGAAGACGTCACGTCCATCGGACGTGCGGTGCACATGGTACAACCGACTGTGTCGTTTTCAGCAGTTCGGCGCGCTCTTAAAGGGCGCGTTGGGTGGTCAAAACCACCCGAACGACCTCGAAATGCCACGAAATCATACGAAAACAACCGCGGTGTGAATTGTGAAATGTTCGGATAGAAGGAACTTCAATCGGAGGTGTCGTTTGACCGCGGTGACCGGAAACGTATTTTCAGTGTCAGAAAACACCAAAACGGCGTGTCACAGTCGAATTCAAAGCAAACGTGCTCCGAATGACCTGAAACCACACGAGAACGATAGGAATATTATTCGTGAGATGTAGGAGTAGACGACACATCCATCGGACATGCGGTACGCGCGGTACGACCGAATGTGTCGTTTTCAGCAGTTCAGCGTGCTCTTAAAGGGCGCGCTGGGTGTTCAAAACCACCCGAACGAGCTCGGAATGCCACAAAATCATACGACAACAACCGCGGTATGAATTGTGAAATGGTTGGACAGATGGAACATCAATAGGAGGTTCCGTTTGACCACGGTGACCGAAAATGCGTTTCTGGTGTCAGAAAACACCAAAACAGTGTGTCACGGTCGAATTCAGAGCAAACGTGCTCCGAATGACCTGAAACCGCATGGGAATGATATGAATATTATTCATGAGATGTAGGAGGAGATGGTACGTCCATCGGACGTGTGGTACATGCGGAAAACATTCATTTTAATACAACAAAAGACATTTTCCCAAACTAAAGTAAAGACTCCAAAATAAGTAAAACAAATTAAAAAATGATAACATTTCTTAAATTGGTGGTTTTAAATTATTATAGCGCCCATGAGATGTCAGATTTCATTTTATTATATGTATATAATAACTAAATAAAGATTTCAAATTTACGTTTGTTTTGTTTATTTCTTTGTATCTTATTGTAGGTTTTTAAAGCAAATGGTTGTGGATTGTTGGAGCACGTCTATCATTTATTGTTTATGATAATCCTGATCTTTATTGTGTTTGGATTTTTTTTAATTTTTGATGATTTATATGCTGTTTTTTTTATTCTGCATCATGAAAAAAAATTTAAAAAAAATTTCCAGTGTAGCGACCGCCAATGGCGGTCGCTGTAGGCCGAGTTCTCGGCCACCTTCAGCGACCGCTAGTGGAGGTCGCTATGGGCCAGATTTTTGTTCGGCTTCAGCGACCGCCATTGGCGGTCGCTATAGGATGGATTTAGCAACCTCCATTAGCGGTCGCTATAGGCCGGCATTAGCGACCGCTGCGGTCACTGTAGGCCGGTGTCTCGGCCGCCTTCAACGGCTGCCATTAGGGGTCACTATAGGCCGATAGCGTCAGGCCTAAAGCGACCGCCAATGGCGGTTGTTGGGCGGTCTCTATAGCCCAATAGCGACCGCCAATGGCGGTCGCTAAAGGTAAAATTTTTAGTAGTTCTAATCGGTCTTTTGAAACATGGTTCCTTGTATCATACCAATGTTATGTAATAATGCACCAACTCTGGGTAACTGGGGTCAGGGCATTACACTGCATGGTCTCTTTGGAAAATTTTATGGTCCCCTCAATCATGCACATACTCATGTACACCACCAAAATCCTCTTAAACATACCAATTTCACCTCCAAGCACTTCCCTATAATTCTCCAACCCTTTCAATCAAATATAAAAACATCTCATGAATGTTCAACCTCTTCATACCTAATTATTTCTCTTATAAAAACCAAGAATTACATTATTTATTTTATATGGAGAGGTAATAATCATAACTTCTATACATATTCATTTTATATTGGATTTGTGGCCATCACCTGGATTTGTAAACTCAATTTTTTACTATTTAACCTTTTTTTGATTATTACCCTCTTAAACGGTGGAAAGATTTTAATTTATATGATCTGTTATCTTCATATTTTGTTTCCACATTCCTTTCCAATGTTTTTTTCCACTTTTTGTTAATTGATAGCTCTATAATATTTTTATAGTTGGATTGATCGCAATTATCCCAAAGGATCAGGCAAATCCATCTCTGGTGTTTAATAGATTAAAATTGAAGGTGATATTTATAACGTGGATTACGTTTTGTTGGAATCCTCATGTTTTAATCATGTTTTAATGATCACAAATCCTATAAATCCTCTAAAACTTGTTAATCCTATTTAATCTGTCTCAAATCATGTGTACAGATGGTTGGTTTCTTTATGCTTTAAATAAACCTATCCAAGATCTTAAGTGCTATGTTTGATTATTATAAACTATATTTAACTTTGGTCTATAATGATTTATTTTATGAACGATTAAGTCTAATTCACTATGTGAATATTACTACTCAAGTCTATATACAGATATTTGGCTAAGTCTGAGAAACTGTGAGTCTACCACCGGTTTTGTTTTTCTGGAAAAGGACCCAGACACTGTGACCAGACATCATGACCCCGACACCATGACCAGACACAGTGACCCAGACACCGTGACCAGACACAGTGATCCTAACACTGCATATGTGCTACCAGTTCCTGGTCTCTATACAACCATGCCATCATAACTGTCTCACCACTCAAAGGAAAAGAAGACATCATTTCGTGGTGACACTGTTTCCAAGTGACACCGTTTCCAGACATACTATGACACCATTCTTTAATTTGTTTTTTCTTTTTCAATTTAATTTCTAATGGTCATATTTGAGTCTTTTAAATGCACCGACATAATTAATATTTCTTTGAAGACATGTTACCTGACATTACGAGGTACGAGGTGCAGAATACATGCATCATGTCGGTTCTAACACTTGCACTCCAAGAATAAAAATAAAAGTGTGGCCCAGAAACTAATGGGGTGATAAATTGAATAAGCGCGAGCATTCTTGAAAAGAAAAAAGAACCAACACATGCAACAAGATACATCTGAAGAACGCACGAATCATTCACGAATCCAAAAGTTGGGATACAATAGATCAGATTCAAGAACATCTTCGCAATACCAACTCCACGAAGAACACGGTCCAAATCTAACTAGAAACCAGAGCATCAGACTTGTGATACTCTATTTCAAGTAAGAGGACACCGTTATTTCATATGCTTCATCCTAGAAGTCCAGAGTTGCATAGAATAGCACTCAGATCACTTCTAACCTTATCTCATCATCTTTTCTCTATTGTGTACTATTTTTAGCTTTCGAGTAGTGTGTGTGTGTCTGTATTAAAACACACACTATCTCCTGTACTAAACTAAAGGATACAATATATCCTTCCTCTCATATCTTTTTACACTTGTTTACTCCCATGGATAATTATGGAAGAGGTACCTGTGTGACTTTTTAGTTTATACCCACGAAAAACTGTGGAAGAGGTCTTGTGACCTGGACAGTCATGTGCACTGTTGTTTACCCCAATCCAGAGTGTGGATCAAGTTTATTAATATATTCTGCTTTTTGGCAGGTGATCACCAAGTGGAGTGGATTAGGTCTCGTCTTGAGACTGAACCACTTGTTTTTATCTACTGTTGTTTAATTTAGTTTTCTCTGTTTTACTGTATAATTCAGAAATCACTAGATTCACTTTGATAGTTAATCTTGGACAGAATTTATAATTATTTTTCCCTATTAGAATAGATTCAAAAGTAATATCAATAACTAATATTGAGATTACTAAGAATTAATCAATCTTATAAGAAGTTATTTGAACAGTAAAACTTTCATAACCGTATTACTTTGATTAATTGGGATGTATTTATTTTTATTGGGGAACCTTTTAAGAAAAATTTTCAAACATAAATTTTTATATATACTCAATTCACTCCCTCTTGATTACTCTACTCTAACCAACATTTGGTATCAGAGGTTGTTTGTTATTCCTTTTAAGCCTCTGTTTTTGAAACTATTCAAATGTGATTTTAGTTTCACATTAAAGTTCTATAAAATGCTGTTAATTCTAAATTTTTAGCTCTTTAAAAGTATTTCTTTATAATGGATAATAGACTGGAAGGTGCTACAACAAAAAGACCACCATTCTTTAATGGAACCAATTATTCCCAATAGAAAATTAAAATGAAAATGCATTTAGAAAGTATGGGTTTTGAAATTTGGTCTTCAATTATAGATGAGTATAAGATTACTTCTACTGATAGAATCACTTGGGATGATCCAACCAAGACTTCCTATAATAAAAATTTCAAAGCCATGAATGCTTTATATTTCTCATTAGGAGATGAGGAATTTAATAGAATTTCTGCATGTAAAACTTCCCATGAAATTTGGGATACTTTGTATGTTTCGCATGAAGGAACTTCTAGTGTGAAAGAAATGAGACTTAATACTTATAATATTAAATATGATAACTTTAAAATGAAACCTGATGAGCCTATTTCTGACATGTATCTCAAGTTCAATGAAATTTTCAACACAATGATTTCTCTTGGAAGAGAAGTCACTGCCAAAGAATAAATCATGAGGATTCTCATATGCCTACTTGATAGATGGAGAGGAACCTCTATCTCTATTATAGAGTCATGTGACATAATCAAGTTACCTGTAAAAGAACTCATTGGGAAAATAATGATGTATAAAGAGGAGCTAAAAGTCAACAAGTAAGATGAGGATGAACCCAAAAGAAAATCTGTTACATTTAAGATCACCACCTCTAAACAAAAAGAAAAGGGGAAATTGGAAGTCTCTATATAAAGTTCCAGCAGTGAACATTCATCACCTAACAGTGATTAGGATATGGATCAATTAGCCATAAGGTTTAAGAGATTTTACAAGAAGAAGAAATTTTTTAGAAAGCCTAACTTCAAAGGAAGATATGATCAAAAAGGAAGTTGGAAGAAATATTGGAAAAGAAGTGAAAATCCTGATGAGATAGTATGCTATGAATGTAAGTTAAAGGGAAATGTAAATGGTGATTGTCCCAAGATCAAGTACAAAAAGGAAATATGAGTACAAAGATATAAATTATAAAAAGTCAATGAAAGCAACGTGGAGTGCTTCTGAGGACAGTTCAAGTGACTCAGAATCTTCACATGATGAATAGGCTAACAAATACAATATATGTTTTATGACAAACACATCTGAGGTACCACTGGAATCTCCTGTACACAATTCCTATTATTCTAAAGATGAAAGTGATTCTGAAAATATGTTTAATGAAGAAATTTTTGAGTACTGTAATATGCTTGAAGGGACATGAAATGAACTAAAAGATAAATACAAGTCTTCAAAGAAATATCATGCTCTTACCTCAACTGTTAAATCTAAACTTACTATAGAAAGGGTGAAAAATGTTTAATTACTTAAAGAAAACAATGCACTAAATCTATATAATGAGTAATTGAAAAAGGAACTTGAATGGTTTACTAATGGTAAAGATACTTTGGTATAAATTCTAGGTAAACAGATTTCTCCTAAATATACTACTGGTATTGACTATCAACATAGTAAAAGAAATTTTGGAAGAACTAATTTTGTTTCTAAATCTAGGACACGCAACTTTACTCCTAGTTCTGGAAAACATTCAGCTGGTTCAAATTATGATGCACTCTCTAATGTCTCAAGCTTTTCTATACCAAATAGAGTTTATTTTTCAAGCACTTTACATAATGCTTATACGAAACCTATGAGGAAGATGTGGGTTTCTAAAGCACTAGTCACTAATATTACTGGACCCAAGAAAATATTAGTACCAAATTCTTTTTTTATTTGAATATTTTTTAGGAAAGTTTCTTAAAGATATCCTATAAAAGCTTGTGGTGCTTGGATAGTGGGTGTTCAAGACACGTGACATGGGACTATTCATGGTTCAAGAACTTAATAAAAATTGATGGTGGACATGTCACCTTTGGTGGCAATGCCAAAGGAAAAATCATTGGCCTTAGCCAAATCGGTAACTCCAACTCAGTTTTAATTTCCAAAGTACTTTTTATTTGTGGATTAAAATATAATCTGCATAGTATTTCACAACTATGTGATGATGGATTTCATGTTAAATTTGAAAATTATGCTTGTAGTGTTTTTAATTCTAAAAATGAATTAGTGTTTTTTGTATTAAGAAATGAAAATGTATACTCTGTTAATTTAGAGTCTTTAGTTTCTCAAAATGCTTCATGTTTAAGTGTATTTCACAAAGATTATTGGATTTGGAATAAGAGACTAGGACACTGTAATATTCACTCTCTTATAAATCTAACTAGAAAATGTTTATTCAAAGATCTACCCAAACTTGAGTTTCAAAATGATAAAGTGTGTAATCCTTGTCAAAAGGGAAAGCAACACAAAATTTTCTTCAAACCAAAGAAAGAAGTGTCAACTTCTCAACCTATCGAATTGGTTCACATAGATTTGTTTGGACCATCTAGAGTTTCTAGTTTAAATGGGAATCACTATTTTTATGTTCTTGTAGATGAATTTTCTAGATATACTTGAACTTTCTTTTTGGCTCACAAAAGTGAATCCTGCTCTCACTTCACCAAATATACTAAAACTGTAGAAAATATTAGTGGACTTAGAATTAAATCCTTAAGAAGTGATCATGGCCGTGATTTTGAAAATCAAGAGTTTCAATCATTTTGTTCACAAAATGGATATAGTCATAATTTCTCTACCCCTAGAACACCTCAACAGAATGAAGTTGTAGAAAGAAGAAATAGAACCTTGCAAGAGATTGCTAGAACCATGCTTAGTGAATATGACTTACCTATTTATTTTTGGGTTGAAGCTGTTAATACACATGCTACATTATTAATATAGTGTTGATTAAACCCATTCTTAAAAGAACTTCATATGAGTTATGGAACAATAGAAAACCCAAAGTAATCTATTTCAAAAAATTTGGTTGCAAAGTCTATATCCTTAATACTAAGGAAAATATTGACAAATTTGAATCCAAGAGTGATGAAGGAATCTTTCTAAGATACTCAATATTTGGTAAAGCCTATAGAGTGTTTAATAAAATAACTAAATGTGTGGAAGAATATGTCCATGTCAAATTTGATGAAATATATCCACATGAGCCTAAGACCACTCTAGAGAACCTAGACGATGATGTGTCAAATATGGGCATAAATTAAAAATCCTCTAACCATCCTGTAAAGGAATCTGTGAAAACTTCCAATTATGTAAATTCTTCAGATTTAGGTCATAATGAACGCGAACCTATTGAAGAACCTAAAATCACTAGTTCTTCTTTTTCTAGAGCTGTTAGAACTCTTAATAACCATCCTTCAGATGAAGTTGTAGGAGATTTAGATAAAATAACTCAAACTAGAGCTTCTCTTAGAAATCAGGTTCAACATCAAGTCTTCTTGTCACAACTTGAACCTAAAAACATTAATGATGCTATCAATGATGAATTTTGGGTGATGGCTATGAAAGAAGAACTTAATCAGTTTGAAAGGAACAGATTTTGGAAACTTATTGACAGACCCAAAGACACATTTACCATAGGCACTAAGTGGGTGTTTAGAAATAAAGTAGATGAATCTAGTAACATAGTTAGAAACAAGGATAGATTGGTTGCATGAGGCTATAGTCAAGAATAAGTAATTGACTATGAGGAAACCTTTGCACCATTAGCTAGACTTGAAGCCATCAGAATTCCGCTTGCTTATGTTGCACATCTGAATTTCAAACTATATCAAATGGATGTTAAAAGTGCATTCTTAAATGGGTATATAGCTGAGAATGTCTTTGTTGAGAAACCCTCTGGTTTTACAAATCCTCATTTTCCAAATCATGTTTTTAAATTATCAAAAGATTTATATGGTTTAAAACAAGCTGCAAGAGCTTGGTATGATAGATTAAGTAATTTTCTTATTTCCAAAGGTTTTGCGAAAGGAATAGCTGATCCTACCCTTTTTATAAAATTAATTTCCAATGATGTTTTAGTAGTTCAAATTTATGTAGATGATATTATCTTTGGATCTTCAAAAAATTCATTATGTATTGAATTTTCTAAAATGATGCAAAAAGAATTTGAACTGAGTTTAATGGGTGAACTAAAATTCTTTCTTGGTTTTCAAATCTTTCAAAATAATGATGGTATTATTTTAAACCAAAGCAAATATACTAGAGATATTCTAATTTTTTTTCTCTTGGATAGCACTAAAAGTAGTGACACTCCAATGAGTACTACTTGTAAGTTGGATCTTGATGAAGGTGGAAAATCGATTGATCAAACCACTTACAGAGGAATGATTGGAAGCCTTCTCTATTTAACTGCTAGCCGACCTGACATTATGTTTATTGTATGTATGTGTGCTCATTTTCAAGAAAACCCTAAGTAATATCATTTAAATTTTGTTAAGAGAATTTTCAAATACCTCAAGCATACACCCAATCTAGGACTGTTCTATCCCAGTAGAAAATCCTTTAAGTTAGTTAGTTATTCTGATGATGATTTCAGTGGTTGTAAGTTAGATAGAAAAAGAACCTCTGTAACATGTCGCTTTTTAGGCAATTCATTAGTATCATGGTGTAGTAAGAAATAAAACTCTGTTGCATTATCTACTACTGAAGCTAAATACATAGCTGCTAGTAGTTGTTGTGCACAAATTTTGTGGATGAAACACACATTACTAGATTATGGATATCAATTAAGGTATGTACCCATAAATTGTGACAATAAAAGTTCCATTAACATCTCAAAAAATCTTGTTTCACACTCTAGGACAAAACATATTGATTTAAGACATCACTTTTTGAGAGACCATTATCAAAAAGGTGATATCACTTTGGAATTCATTAGAACTGAATATCATCTCACTGATATATTCACCAAACCATTAAATTATGAAACAATAGATTACATCATACATAAATTTGGAATGATAAATATTAAGTAATAAGTTTATTGCTTCACAACTTACTATTTCACAGTTTATGGTTTCACAAGTCACTGTCTTAAGATTACTGTCTAACTCTTACAGTTCTATAGTTTATTGTCTTAAAAGTTGTTGTTTCATGTTTACAATCTTACAGTTACTATCTCTCAGTTACTGTCTGGAACAATACTATTTCAAACAATACAGTCGCATAGTTTTGAAGTCACACAATAGAGATCTCACCGTGAAAACCTGTTACGGTCTCACCGTGAAAACCAGTTACGGTCTCACCGTGAAAGTCTGTTCTGGTCTCATCATAAAGGCACTTTATCATTTTATTTACATATTATAACCCTTATCGCTGTAATTAATTATTTTATTCTTTTACTTTATCACGCTTTTGAATTTGAGATGCTTGATATCCCTAAATGATAAAAACAAAAGAAGTTTCACTCCTTTCTTCACTCGAGCCTTCTTCTCTCAAACCCAAAACCTCTCTCTCTCTCGAACCTTCATTGAATGCCCAGAATGAAATGCCCATCCTCATCAACTCCTGAGAAGTGAAGATCAAAGAAGAAGATTAAAATAGCACTGAAGATAGTGCCTGAAGGTCCTTTGAATCTGAACCTGGTGAACAGAATAGTGGTACCTGAAAAGGAAATCCGCCCCAAGTGGTTGTTGTCAAGTAAGTATTTAGTATTGAAAGTACTAAAAGATAAAGTATGGTTGTATTTGTTTACAAAAGAGGAAAGAACAATTTTCCCAAAGCTAGTTTCTCAATTTTATCAGTTCACTCAATTCTCTTTTGATACAAAAGATGGTTTTGCTATGAGAAGCTAGATCAATGGCCAAAAATGCACCTTTTCTTCGAGGTTATGGGTTACCTGCCTAAGGATACCTCATGAGGAAATTTTTTAAGACTACCAAAGAGGTCCTCCTCCTCCAAGTGATATCTTTGTTTTAGAAGAAGACTTGGGAAGCTTGACTGGCAATGAAACAAAGAGAAGAGCTATTGTTGTTGATCTAGATGGTGAAACCAGACTATTGTTTAAGTTTGTTCAGAATCTTATTAGTCCAAGAAAAGTAAATTTTTCTACACTCAAGTATCAGGATGTATTTTTGATACATATTATAAAGAGTGGACACAAGATTAACCTATGCAAGTATGTTATACTTCATATGTGTGAGTTGATAAAGACAACCTCAAAGTCAACCTCCATGTTTTACTCAAGGTTAATATCTGTTATGCTTCATGCTAAATGGTTGGTTGGACCAGATGAAGAAGTCATTAAGGGCTGTGAATTTTGCATCTCAAAGGTTACAGTT
This sequence comes from Viscum album, assembly GCA_963277665.1. Classification (NCBI taxonomy): domain Eukaryota; kingdom Viridiplantae; phylum Streptophyta; class Magnoliopsida; order Santalales; family Viscaceae; genus Viscum; species Viscum album. The sequence goes on from OY728150.1 coordinate 41,453,442, forward strand.
AAAATAATGAAAATCAGTTGGAATTTGTGGAGAAAATAATGGGTAGATGATAATGATAGGGTTTATGAAAATTTCAACCCAGTTGAGCATTCTTCAAGACCTAAGGACATTTCTGATCCTGGCCTGGAACCAGATGAGATTTCTAACTATCTTGTTGAGGAAGAAGAAGAAGAGGTTGTTTCACCTACAGGGGAAACTTTCCTGGATAAGGAAGTCAGTGGACCTGTTCCTCAAGTCTTAATTGAGAAAGAAGTACTTGTTCCTGAAGAATTGTTGTTTTGGAAGAAGAAGAACCTACTTCTAAAGAAGAATATGCTGTTAATGTAAGGTAAAAGGATGTTCTGGAAGATCATCTAGAAGAAGATATTTCTCCTGAGAAAGAAGTTGCTTTGAGGAACACTTAGAGGAACAAGTTGTTCTCGAGATTATCCCATCTGCTGAGGAAAGAATGGAGAAAGCCTTTCAGTTGTCTATAAAAGAAATGGGTGTGGATATTAGGGATGAAATCTTGGAAAAAGATCAAAGATCTAAATCTCTTAGTCCTGTAAGAAATGCACTTGTTGAGGGGGAGTAGCACCGCAATCTGGAAAGTGTTGATATTCCTAATCCAGTTGATCCAAGATCTGTGGATACATGGTATAGATTCCCAAGCTATTTTGATGTGAATGATTCCTAGGAATCCTCAGTTAAAGGTATAGATCTGTCTACTATGTTTCAATTGAAACTGGTATCTACTCTTGAAGTTATCTCTGCAAAGGATCTTGATCCTGTCTCAGCTTCTATTCCTGAACCTTTACAAGAACCTTTTACCTTAGTGAGTAAGGATTATTTGAAAGCCTTTGAAGCTACCTTATTGGATGGAGTTGAAAAGATCATGAACACTCAACCTGCTCCTATAACCAACTTAAGCGAAATATATGATGCCCTGTTATTAGAAAAGATCATATGGAAAATTCAACCAAAAATGCTTCATGAAATTCAAGAGGTCAGAGTTGAGAACAAACAACTAAGTGACGAAGTGAAGTCTCTCAAAGCTATAATTGAAGATATGTAGAGAGTATTGAAATCAAGACCAGAACCTGTTTCTCATCCTGTTCGTGGTCAGATTCCATTAGAAGTTGCCTCTCTGATTCAACCTAACCTAACTTCCTTAGCTGACAAGGTAGCTGAAAGAAACAAGAAAATAGTTCAAGAAATTCATGAGCTTGTTATTGGTCTCAACAAATTAAGTGATGAGTATAAGGGTTGTCTCCAGAAATTTCTAAATCAACTAAAGTCCCTTAATTCAGCTGTTACAACTTTTAGTACCTCTGGACAGTCATCCCAACCCTCCTTGGACAATGATCTGCTCAAAACGGTTGGTAAGGAAGAACTTTAATCAGTGCTCAGTGGCTTTGATAGAGTCTCTATCTGTGGTTGTCAAGAATAGTGATAGGGTTCTTGATTTGGTAAGAATTCATTCCAAGATTACCAATGATGCTCAAGAAGAAATTACTAAGAAGGTGGATTTTTAATTCAATGGGATTTTCTCTAAGCATGATATAAAAACCCATTTCAAGTACCTTATAGAGAATATGAAAATCCCTCATGTCACTCAAGATTTCAAAACTCAAGTTCAAAAGCTGAAGGATTTAACTCCTTTGTTGGAAAAGTTCATGGAGAACAAATATGACTTTGAGAAAGCGATGCAGTATGGTGGTAAGATTATTGCTGACTTCATCAAGCTATTGAGGCCTTATCTTCATGTGCAAAGCACTCCTATTATGGCTCCTGAAGCTGCACCCTTGAGACTTGGTTTGCCCCCTTCCTCATTCACTGTTTTTGCCTCTACTTCTATATCTATCTCTCAAGCTCTGAGTCAGATCAGACCTGTTGTCCTTGAACAACAATTACCTCAGTCTTCTACCAAACCTAACTTAGCCCCTTCTATTTTTGAAGGACTCCCTCTTCCTTCTCTAACAGGTGGTTCTCTTCCTTCTTCAACTTCTACCTCTACTCTTGTGGCTTCTCCTGATGTTGTTGCCAAGGGAAAAGAGAAGACAACCAGCGCTAAAGAAAAGTGAACACTATCTTTTGATAGGGATATTTTTTGTATTTTTTTCCTACTGCTTATAATGACACATCTTTCTCCATCTAATGCACTGAAATATTATTGTCTATTATCTTATTTACTTTTGTACTCTTTTTGATAATCCCAAAAGGGGGAGAGACATGTACTCATGCACTCTAAATGCACATTAAGGGAGAGACACATTCACTAAAAACAGATATCTCATTCACATGATTTGTGGTCATCAAAAAAGGGGAGATTGTTGGATTCATGTTTTAATCATGTTTTAATGATCACAAATCCTATACATCCTGTAAAACTTGTTAATCATGTTTAATCTATCTCAAATCATGTGTACATATGGTTGGTTTCTTTATGCTTTAAATAAACCTATCCAATATCTTAAGTGCTATGTTTGATTATTGTAAACTATATTTAACTTTGGTCTATAATGATTTATTTTATGAATGATTAAGTCTAATTCACTCTAGGAATATTACTACTCAAGTCTATATACAGGTATTTGGATAAGTCTGAGAAACCATGAGTCTGCCACCGGTTCTGTTTTTCTGGAAAATGACCCAGACACTATGACCCAGACACCATGACTAGACACAGTGACCCAGATATTGTCACCAAATACCGTGATCCTAACACAGCATCTGTGCTACCGGTTCTTGATCTCTATACAACCATGTCATCATAACTGTCTCACCGCTCAAAGGAAAATAAGGAGACATTGTTTCGTGGTGACACCGTTTCCAAGTGACATCGTTTCTAGACAGACTGTGACACCATTCTTTAATCTGTTTTGTCGTTTTCAATTTAATTTCTAACGATCATATTTGAGTCTTTTAAATGCACTGACATAATTAATATTTTTTTTGTAGACATGTTACCTAACAGTACGAGGTACAAGGTGTAGAATACATGCATCATGTCGGCTCCAACACATGCAATCCAAGAATAAAAATAAAAGCATGGCCCAGAAACTAACGGGGTGATATAGTGAAGAAGCGCGAGCATTCTTGAAAAGAAAAAAGAACCGACACATGCAACCAGATACATTTGAAGAACACATGAAGCATTCACGAATCCAAAAGTCGAGATACCATAGATCAGATTCAAGAACATCTTCGCAATACCAACTCCACAAAGAACACGAGCCAGATCTAACTGGAAACCAGAGCATCAGACTTGCGATACTCTGTTTCTCGCAAGAGGACACGATTCTTGCATCTGCTTCATCCTAAAAGTCCAGAGCTGCATAGAATAACACTCAGACCACTTCTAAGATTATCTCATCATCTTTGCTCTGTTGTGTACTATTTTTAGCTTTCGAGCAGTGTGTGCGTGTCTGTATTAAAGCACACATTGTCTCCTGCACTAAACTGAAGGATACAATATATCATTCCTCTCATATCTTTTTACACTTGTTTACTCCCACGGATAATTGTGGAATAAGTCCATGTGTGACCTATTAGTTTATACCCACGAAAAACTGTGGAAGAGGTCATGTGACCTGGAAAGTCCTGTGCACTATTGTTTACCTCGATCCAGGGTGTGAAACAAGTTTATTAATATAAACTGCTTGGTGACAGGTGATCACCAAGTGGAGTGAATTAGGTCTCATCTTAAGACTAAACCACTTGTTTTATATCCGCTATTGTTTAATTTAGTTTTCTCTGTTTTACTGTATAATTCAGAAATCACTAGATTCACTTTGATAGTTAATCTTGGACAAAAGTTATAATTGTTTTGCCCTATTAGAATAGCTTCAAAAGTAATATCAATAACTGATATTGAGATTACTGAGAATTAATCAATCTTCTCAGAAGTTATTTGAACAGTCAAACTTTCATAATCGTATTACTTTGAGTAACTGAGCTGTATTTATTTTTATCGGGGAACCTTTTAAGAAAACTTTTCAAACAGAAATTTTTATAGATACTCAATTCACTCCCCCTCTTGAGTACTCTACTCTGACCAACACTTTTTTATCTTATTTAGAATTCATCTTGGTCTTATTTTTTGGGATAGTAAATTATATTTGTTTCTTTCTAGTAAGGATACATTATTGTTCTAATAAAAATTATTTATAGGAAAAAGGCTTTTTATTCTTCAAATTTAGATTGTGCATTATATAATTTATAAGATGTACACGTAAAAAGAATAAAACAATGGCGTCTATATAACATTGGGGGCCTTGATTTAATATTTGTTTGTCATGTTTCATGCCAGATTTATAATGAATAATCAAATCTAATGTTAGTAATTATTTTTATCCTCACACCAATTATAAGCATTGATAGAATTTATTTCCATAATCATTTGAACTTATAAACACATGGGGAATCATCTTTATTATCTATTTATAGTTATGTGATTTTTTTATTCACCTTTATTTTGTTAATTTAATACATTTTTATGCCTTTTTTAAATTCTATTTGTTAGATGTCAAGTGGGAATCGCCCACTCCATCACCACCATCTGCGTGTTCACCCGGTTTTTCACCTTGTCTCCGCCATCAGATCGGATGGCCTCAGATATCTTGCAGGTAGTTTTTCACCTTCAAGGAATCGGGTTTTTGAGGGGAGAGCTCCTGGTTTGGATCTCAGGCTTCCCTAAATTAGATTGTAGTGGTGACATCATCTGGTTTGGTGATTCTGGTTAGCCGAGAGGGAGGGAGCTCCTGGTGTTGTGCATCTGGTTCACTGTAAAAAATGAGAGGGTGATTCGGCCTATTTATTGGCCGAGAGACAGCTGCGACGGCTGATTTTCTTCTCTTACTTTTATTTTTTCACCGAGAGAGACTGTTCCTCTTCAGTTTGGCAGATCTTCTTTGGGGGAAATAACCTCTTTGGTTCGGTGCTCTGGTTCTCCTAGAGAGGGATTCTCGAGCAGTGAGGATCGGTCGCATTGAGTCATTGGTTCCTATTATTGAACCCTGAGGATGGAGAAATCTAGATAGTGCACCGGTCTCAGATAATAGTATGTTTAGGGTTTGAGCAGCCCGATCTTCATCGACATTGTAGTGCAGCAAACTTCTACATCCTTCACGACGGCACGACGGGGTCATTCAGGCATGGTTGGATTCATCCTAGATGAGCGCCAGATTGGATGTGGTGGCACACTCTTCAACAGGAATCCATGGTTCTTGTCTTCTTCCCAAATTAATCCATGCCAAGAGCCTGTTCACGCATGTTTTCCAGTTCCATCCCCTGTTCATGTCTGCGCCATTTGTGAGTTCTTCTTTATCTCGAACAGCGATGACAACACCCTGGACAGTGTGGTCAGCAGCCGACACCCTTGTAGATGATGGACCAAGATGACTTTAATGCAATGAAGACAATTTCAGCAGGTTCATCGAGCTTCTTCTTTGACAAAGGTGAGATCGAGCCCTGATAAAGGGGGTCTTGGTCTTGTATATTTCTTTTCTCTGTCATTTTTTTGCAAGAATCATTTGTGTTGGTCGTTTTTTATTGTTTACATCGTGTATGTATCTAGTCCTAGTTTATTCATTGTGTCTTTCTAACTGGTTGGATTCTTATACTCTCCTTTTTTTGCATAGTAAAAACATGTGATGATCCTGCCCCGTGCATGTAGGCCAATTGGCTGAAGCACGTTACATTGTTGTGCCCTCTTTACTGCTTTCTACCGTTTATTCTTGGACCTATAAAGTGTTTAACATCATTGAATTAATTCTAGTTTGAATTTATTTGATAATGAAGCTATTTGAGAAGTTGTATTTGTATTTTCTTGTTACTGTTACTTTTTTGGCATGTTGGACTTGTTCTTTATGTGTCATGGAATCTTGTTTTAGGTTCTTGAAATACATATGAGAATCTGAAAATTATATTCTCATGGTTGTTGGTTGTTGGTTATTTGAATCAATTTTGAAAGATTGGTTTTCTGTTGTTTATGGGAATAAATTGAAACTTGAATTGTTGTATTATCCATTGACTTGTGATGTTGTTCACTTCTGTTATTAATTTAGAATTCCTAGAATCTTGTAATTTTTTATAAGAATATATTCGTGTTTATTATAAGCATTAGATTTAGATTCTTAATTTTGGGATTATGCGAACCAAAATTAAACCCAATGGATCCTGGCGGTTTAATGGGGACTGCCTTGCATAGCGCAGCCCCCAACAAGCGATATTAGAGCCAAATTGCGTATAATTTTGTGTCATAAAAATTAGGAATCGAATATTCGTTTCTTTAAATGATTTTTAGTGGCTTTTTTTACTGAGCAGCATGCTTTGATTTTTTTTTCAACCAGGTCGCTTACTCTCTTTTCCTGTAATTTTTCATTTTTTTATTATTGTTTTCCTTGTTGTATCCCTTTTTTTGTATGCCCTAGTAGAGACCTTAGGCAGCTTGGAGTTGTTTGGTTTGTGTCTCGGGTTTTGGGGTATGAGGGGTTGGTTCGAGGTTGGTCTGAGTGAGAGTGCATCAATTAGCAGTGGAGTGTGTGGCAGGGTTTGTGTGTCTGGTTGTTTGGTCTCCTAGTTCTACCTTTAGCCTTAAGAGTGAACTAGTAATTAGATATGGTTTGTTCCTCTGAGTTGTGTCCTGGATAGGGTCGGTTTCTCTAGGTTGTGACATGTTGTGAGTGGTGATTGGGCCTGAGCAGTGTTTAGAGTGGTGGTGTCATGTGAATAGGTTCAATGACGATTGAGCTTCATGGAGATTCTGTCAGTATCTCTTTAGCAGTGTTAGATGATTCTTAGATATTGGTAGGAAGCTAGACTAGGATGAGATTTCTTAGTCAGTAACTAGCTGCCCTAGATCTCTGGTATTCTCGTGGATTTAGAGTTTGTCCTTAGGACTCTTGAGGATTAATGCGATTTGCAGTGGTACCCGATTGTTGTGGAACTTCTTCTGTTGGCTGGGTTCCAGGGAGTGTCTACCCTTTAGGTGGAGAGATTTCTGAGTCCATGATGGGTTCAGGTGGAGACCTATTTTGCCTTTTCTATACTTGATTTCTTGGTGTTTATTTTATTGATGATTTTTGCATGATTGCACTAGTTTTTTAGTTATATTCTTTATGAATTTTATGAGATGTTGGTTATGTCATGGTTTTAGAGGATGTGTACCGATGTGTTCTTCCTTGTGTTGCATGTACTGGTGAGAAGTTCATGAATTTTTCGATGGCATCATCTCAGGTTGACTCAAGTAAGTGCAGGTATGTGTTATGTTTATGTTTGGAGTTGTTTAATTCTGAACATGTTTAGCAACTGTTTTAATATATCATTAAATTTTTGAAACATGTGTCACATTGATACGTGATGGAGGATTGTTTGGGTCATACCCCGTAGGTTGTTTCTTGTTTAGGATATTCCAAAGTTAATGATGTTAAGTAGTGTATAATCATCATGTGGTTAAGTTTTAATTTTCAAGGTGGTGGAGGGTGTGATGTTGTTGCATATTAAATTTGTTCATGTAATTAATTTATAAGGTGGAGAATTGTGAATTTTTTATTCACCTTTATTTTGTTAATTAAATTCATTTAATATGCCTTTTTGTTTTAAGTCTGTTTGGAAACTGTCAAGTGGGAACCGCCCACTGCATCTCCACCGTCCACATATTCTCCCAGTTTTCACCTGGTCTCCACCATCAGATTGGCTGGCCTTGGATATCTTGCAAGTGGTTTTTCAGTTTTAAGGCACAAAGTTTTCAAGGGGAGAGCTCCTAGTTTGGAGCTTGGGGCTTTGCTGAATTGGAGTGCAGCGGTGACATTGTCTGGTGCGGTGATTCTGGTTAGCCGAGAGAGTGGGAGCTCCTGGTGTTGTGCCTATGGTTCACCATATGAAAGTAGAGGGTGATTTGGCCCGTTTCTTGGCCAAGAGAAAATTGCAGTGGCCGATTTTCTTCTCTTTCTTCAGTTATTTTTTCACCCAGAGAGACCGCGCCTCTTCAGTTTAGCAGATCTGCTTCAGGGGAAAGAACCTCCCCGGTTCGACGCTCTGGTTCTCCTAGAGAGGGATTCTAGAGAAGATAGGATTGACCGTGTTGAGTCATTGGTTCCCGTTCTTGAACCCTAAGGATGGATAAATCTCGATAGAACACCGGTCTCGGATAGCAGCGCGTTTAGGGTTTGAGCAGCCTGATCTTCATCGGCGTTGTAGCGTGGTGAGCTTCGGCATCCTTCACAATGGCATGACGGGGCCATTCGGGCGTGGTTGGCTTCATCCTAGATGAGCACCAGATTGGGTGTGGTGGCATGCTCTTCAACAGGTAGCCATGGTTCTTGCCTTCCCAGATTCATCCACACTAGGAGCCTTTTCTTGCGCGTGTTTTCCAGTTCAAGCCCCTGTTCGCGCGGGCTCCATGTGTGAGCTGTTATTGATCTCAAACAATGGTGACAACACCCTAGATAGTGTGGTCAGCAGCCAACACCCCTGTGGATGACGGACCTAGATGACTTTGATGCAACAATGTTAATTTCAGCAGCTACATCAAGCTTCTTCTTTGACAAAGGTGAGACTGAGTCCTGGTAAGGGGGTCTTGGTCCTGTATATTTATTTTCTCTATCATTTTTTTTTGCAAGAATCTTTTGTGCTTGTTTTTTATTGTTTGCGTTGTGTATGCATCTAGTCCTGGTTTTTTCATTGTGTCACTAGTTGACATCTTGTACTCTCCTTTGTTTTTGCATAGTAAAAACCTATGATGATCCTACCCCATGTAGTCCAATTGGCGGAAGCATGTTACATCGTTGTGTCCTCTTTACTGCTTTATGCCTTTTATTCTTGGACCTGTAAAGTGCTGAACACCATTGAATTAATTTTGGTTTGAATTTATTTTATAATGAAGCCGTTTGAGTGGTTGGATTTTTATTTGTTTGCTGCTGTTACTTTTCTGGCATGTTGGGCTTGTTCTTTATATGTCATGGAATCTGGTTTTAGGTTCTAAAAATACATATGCAAAACTGAAAATTGTATTCTTATGATTGTTGGTTCTAGTTATTTGAATCAGTTTTGACAGATTGGTTTTCTTTTGTTTATGAGAATAAATTGCAACTTGAATTGTTGTATTAGCCATGTGATGTTGTTCACTTCATTCCTTTAGAATTCCTGAAATCTTGGAATTTGTTATATGAATATATTCATGTTTATTATAGACATTAGCTTTAGATTCTGAATTTTGGGATTATACAAACCAAAATTAAACCCAAAGGATCCTGGCTGTTGATTGGGGCTGCCTCGCATAGCGCAGCCCCAACAAGTTAAATAAAAGATAATTTTATTATCTAAATTTCACTATTATTTAAAAACTGTTACCATTTATGTGGAAACATTAACAACTATTATGTCAAGTGGAGTACTGTAAAAATAGAATAATTGGTTGAAGAAGGGTCTTTGACATACGGATACATGATGTTCTTGCATACAACCTATTGGATTTATTAAAATTATTTACTCATGGAATTTTATATATAAATTTAAGTGGGGAAGATTTTGAACTAGGTTGATTTTTACATAATCTTTTCAAATTTTTAAATATCTAAGTTCAATCTTTTTCCTTTAAAAACATTCGACATTCATTATTTATGCGGATGATGATATTTGGAGAATAGAAACACGTCTGTCAAAGGTTCGAAGAACCATGTATGAATTTCATCATTATATCCTACAAAGGAATCCTATACATTTGTCTGAATAATTTACAATAAAATATAACGATGCAAGGTATTGATGTGAATATTATTATATAAAAATCATGATTTTATCTTTCACACAACATTATGCAATTTAAATTCCTCCAATATAATATAATATATTATTTTTAATCTGGGATCTACCAACATTAAAAGACCAATTGGAATCAACGATAAGGAAAAAAGGATAGACCTTGAAAGTGTTTCGTTTCACCATCCTCTGTGGAAGGAACATGTATTTCCTGGTATTCTTGAACATGCTGATTTTTTGTTTTTTATTTTATTTTATTTTATTTTATTTTATTTTATTTTTATTTTTTTATTTTTTTTATTTCATTTTTATTTTTTTTATTTTATTTTTACCACTTCTTCTTGGTATTGGAGAGAACTTAGTATAAGTTCATGATTTTTAAAATTATCCGAGGAATGTGATGTTCTCAAGAATCTGACCATGCTTTCCAAATGTAATGTCAAAGATAAAAACCTTTCAATTTGTGCATGGAAGCCTTCAAACAGAACCCACTTGCAAAAAAAAACCATTCATTAATTGAATTCGTTGTCCTTTCATGCGAAATTACATTTGAAAAGCAATATATCTATTAAAAACTTATCCAAAGTCCTTACAATACAAAGATAAGTAATAATTTTCATGCTGGAATAAAAATTTTAGAATTTGTATCACGATTTTTAGAATGATTTCATGTTGTGGAAGTTTTTATTTTGCAAATACAGACATAAAAAATAAATGAATTCAAGAATATCATGAATGAATCATATTTGAAAGACTTATGGTTCTTTTTTCACATTATTATTGATTCCAAGTGGTTTTTCGTGTTGGATTGGTGTAACCCGATCCGGTTGAGCCGAATGCTTGTGGCCTGCAACTGTCGCGAGTCGAGCTCCGCGGTGAGCTCGTTGGGGGTTGCAGGGGGGAACGCGCCCCTGCTCTGAGGGCAATTTTTTCGGAACTGTAGCATCTCTGACTACTGTAGCGGAGCTGACCGACCGACACCGACATGCACTGTAGTAGTGCGGACTTCGGAGTCAACAGTGTAGCACTTTTGACAAAAGTGGTCATCGTTCATTGTAGCAACGCAGACTTACTTTGCAGAACATTGATCGTCTTCTCTTCATTTTATAGCTCATTTTCGGGCTAGGGTTACTACTGAAAATCCTCTGTAATTTTGTGCTTCCGAATTAGTGAAGTTCTGCCTCTTCGTGGATGTAGGGTTATTCCCGAACCACGTAAATTTGTGTGTCTCGTGTCTATTTTTCTTTTTGCATTCTTTTTTCGTTTCTTGTTTCTGTCATTGCGCCTCTTGACGATTTCGCAACAGTATGCATGAATGTTTATCGCAAACTAAGAAGGGGCGAGTTAGTTATGTAGTTACATTGAATATTTCACATCATTGGAGTGAATGAGTGCTTGGATATTTCTCCAAAACCCATGGAAATGATTTCCTAGCGCATGAAAACTATCACACAATTCCTGGAATCTACCACGCGCAGTGTTGCGAATAAGAGATTCTAGCATGGGCAAAATTTTGAAAGGAATTCTGCAAATTAATAGAAGGCGCATCACCACATTGGGAGAAGAAGAATTCATAGAAGGAGGTGACTCTACCTCCTCTCTCATCCAAGATTCTTAAGGCATAATCAACATCAACTAGTGCTCTTATGACACGAGGGATCGATGTGGGTTTGTACGGGTTTTTTAAATCAGTTTTTAATTTTTTTTTAAGGAAAAGGGATAAGGGTCCGCATATTTTAGAAAATGGGATCAGAGAAGTGTGATCCCCGTTCACACTTCTCTGATACGAGGAAGAAGCGTGAACGACATGCATGCTTCCTTTGCAAAAGTCACAAAGGAGGCGTGAATAGGGCTCACACCTCTAACTGGCCAAAAATTATAAATGAAGGGCCACTTCTACCCTAAATCATATTGCTCGCTTTTGGATTTTGTTGTGAAGCCCTACAAAAAATCTTTCTCAACATATATTTGCAGCTTTTAAGAAGGTAAAATTTTTATTTAAAATTTTAATTATTTAAATGTGTATTTATTTTTGTTTTGTATGGTTTATTTATTTATTATGTGATGCATGACTATATGAATGTAGAAATTAGTGTTTGTTTGTATGATTTATTTATTTAATATGTATTGATGCATGAATGTATAAATTAGTGTCTTTTGTATGATTTAATTTCTGAACGAGTTATTGTTTGTTGTATGATATAATTCATATTGAATGTTTAGGAAATTTAAATAAGGTGTTTATGTAATTGAAAGGTTATGTATAAAATGTAATTTATATTTAGGGAAATAATATTGGTTTTAAAAATGTATATATTTTTAATTTAAATGGTTAGTTGAATTGATTTATATATATATATATAATATGTTATTTTTAAAGTAATATAAATTTAAATCATAATATTCTATACACTAGCTATAGAATTTATTAAAAATATATTAGTTATATTAAGTATAATATCTAAATTTATTAAAAAATATATAGAAAATTATTTTTGTTAATGGTATAAAAAACGTTTTTTATAAATAATAATTTTAAAATATACCAAGTGTAAATAATTATATTTGAAGTAATAAAGTATGAAATATAATTAACCAAATCTTGAAAAGTAGAAATATGACAAAAAAACTATATATGAATATGTAATTTTTTAAAATTGAAAATAACATAATTTTATATTATTTTAATGGTTTTTCTACAAGTGTAAATTATATTACTTTTATTTACTATTGATTATAATTTTAATCAATAAATTTAAGTTACATTAAGTATAAATAATTATTCTTCCATGTAATAAAGTATAAAATATAATTACTTATATTTTGGAAAATAGTGGAATGATAAAAAAAATATTATATATACATATGCAATTTTATAAAATTGAAAATAATATAAGTGTACAGTATTGTAATGGTTGTTGTGTAAGTGTAAATTATATTAATTTTAATTCAATTAATTAAATGTTATTACTAAATATATATATATATACACACACACATTAAAAAGTTAAAATTTTGGAAAATAGGTGTGGATATTTAATATATATTACATCTAGTAATATGTAAAGTTATATAATATATAGAACATAATAATTATACTGAAAAACATGTTAAGAGTATTGTGTGATAACCGATCTTGAGATGATTGACCGATACATAATTGAAATTGCATGTATTTTTTTTGTTTATGTGGTTATTTAATTTGTAATAATTGCATTTTCTTTTTCGTATTGATGACCAACGAGTCATCCCTCACTAAGTATATAAAGAATTGCGTGTTCGCCTAAAAAATGTTATGTATTTCATACCCATAAACTCTCTCGCTTGCATGTGAGTAACTTTTTTAATAAAAAGGCATTCGACATCAGGCATTACACAGGAGGTGTTTAAGAACAGATGTTCCACAAGAGGTGTTTAAGAAGAGGTGTTCGACAAGAGGCATTGTTGTTTGAAAGGAGACTGACGGTTGCTGAAATATTTGATAATAGAGACTCTAAAAGTTCACCCATAGGTTTTTGTTGGTTTATCAGACAATTATAAACTAATCCATAGAATAAGTCTCAACTTCAAGTCATAATTATTCAATCATAACCAATTTAAATAATTTACAAATATCATGATGGAGTGTATAATATTTTATTGATGATTTTTTTCTAGGTAATCATGTCTACACAAATATATTGCAACGATGAGGTAATTTATACCAAGCAGGGTTTTATCTATAGCTTTCTACCTGCAATAGTGGAAAATCTTCATGAATGCGTGACATTGAATGAAGTTCGCAACAAAATTCATAGTCAGTTAAAACTAAGGGTTGATCAATCTATTACATCAATAATAAACCGACTTCTTCAATATCTTGGATTTTTTTGGAACACTGAGTACCATCTGGTCGATGACGAGGATTGGATGGATGCATCATTGTTATTCAGGAAGCAGTGTAGTAATGGTCTGATGGAATTATATTTAGTGATTTATGATATTGATGTGGTGAAACCTTTTACTACAGAACCATGTTTTGTGAGATTTTTAGAAGTTGTCCTTCAAAACACCCATTCATTACCTGCTCATATGAATCCTATGATAGAACCAAATTATGAATAGTATTATCAGTATTTGGAAGGAAATGTAGCATATGTCCCTGTGTGTACTCCTGATACACTGAATGATAGTTTATCTAGGGTTGAAGTATCTACTGAGGAATCAGGAGATGATGTGGGTGTGGGTGATGTGGGGAATGAACCTTCTAAGGTTCCTATGATAGATAGACATCCACCAGTTAGTGGTAATCATCCTTCAGTATTGACTTCCTTAGTTGAAGGAATGTCACATGAACAACATTTTGATTAGGATGTCATTACACCAGCTTCTGAATTCCCTAGCATTATAGGGAATATATCTGCATCAACTGATAATACCATCTATGTTGGGTAGGAGTTTGAAAGTAAAGTTTCCATGAAAAATGTGATAAAACAATACCACATAGGGTGACATTTCACATTTGTGGTTGATGAGTCGAAGAAGGAAAAACATCTCATTTTATGTGAAAAATATGGGACTGAATGTAAATTCTGATTGAGGGAAATATATGATAAATTTTTTTCATGTTGGAAGATAACCAAATTAGAAGACCCACACACTTGTGCGCATCCAAGCTTGTCGCAGAATCACTCTTCACAAGATGAAAATTTTATATCAACTGTTATTGTAGAGATGATACAAACATGTCAAGACATTCTCATGACCCTTTTCATGAATGAATACAATAGTGTTTTAACTATAAAATATCCTACAACAAAGCTTGGAATGAAAAACAGAAATAAATTACAAGTGTATGGTTATTGGGATGAATCATATGCAATGTTTTCACAACTTATGAAACTATTGTCTCAAAAATCAAATTATTTATCATTTGGACACTGTTGAGTATGTCTCCCCTTATCGCCGATTTGATCGATAAAAGGTGAAGTTCTATAATTTTTTTTGGTCATTCAGGTCATGTATCGCTGTTTTCCCCTATTGTAAACAATTAATTCAGGTCGATGACACTTTCCTTTATGGAAGGTATACATGTGTTATACTTATTAATGCCACGCAGGATGGTAATCATGCTCTTTTTCCACTTGCATTCTCTATTTTTGAAAAAGAGAATTTTGAATCCTGGAGTTGGTTTTTGGCATGTATATGCACTCATGTTACACAAAACCAGGGAGTGTCTAATATCTTATCACCATCGAGCGATTATAGAGGCCATAAATAGTGATGGGGTTTCATGGAGAGAGCATAATGCTTATCATCAATATTACATTAGACACATTGAAAGTAATGTGCATAATCATTTTAGATATGAGTCAATAAAGAAGACGATCCTCAAGTTGGGTATGCTTTTCTAAACATAGTTTTTTTTGAAAGAAAATTTAATATCCTTTTTAATATATTATTCTCTTATGGTTTCAATATATGATCCCAAACAAGAAAGGTTTGATCGATGTATTGAAGAGATTCAAAGGGATAATGAAGATGTGTATGAATATATGATGTAGATTTCAAAGGAGAAATGGTCATTAACATATGATGGTGGTAGGATATATGGCCATACGACTACTAATATAATGGAGTGCATAAATGGGATACTCAAGGGTGTACAAACCGCTGATCACATGGTTAGTGAAAGAGACATTTTATAGATGTGTGCACTACTTTGTTGAATGGTCCCAAAAGGCCTATCAGAGGATGGAAAATGGAATGCATTTTACTCAGTATTTCCAAAGTGACATTGACCATATACTACATGAGCCATAATGATGGAGTGTTATAATCATTGATCAGGAAAAGAGTAGCTTTCAATTAATAGATTGCTATGATTGGGATACATGCAATAGTGCTCGAGTGCTTGTGGTCATGTTAGATAACAGATATTGTAATTACGGAAACTTCTAGGCATTGAGATATCCCAGGGCACATGTTGTTGCAGATTGTGCATCGGTAAATATATCACATGAGATCTATGTTGAACCATTGTATCACATGAGCACTCTGGTTAACTGTTATAGTTCATATTGGATGCATGTTGGAGACTTTCATTCTATCTCATTGTCTACTGATCAACTGACCGTCATCCCTAATTTTTCTAGGTTTCGTATTTTTTTTTGTTTTCATTAATGTTTTTTCAATTTCTTTCATTTTTTAAATTATTGTCTTGATATTACCAGCCCCCCCCGAGGAAGACCAAAAGTCTACTCGAATCAGAAATGAGATGGATTGACCTCAAAAATAGGGAGGGGGACTACAATGCAACATTTGTCGCGCTGAAGGACATACTCGTAAGAGATGTCCCCAAGGGGTAGGATGGAGCTCCACTTCTCAGCATCCATGAGTGAGTCTGTGTATTTTATCATGTATGTGTATCTTTTGTTTAGTATGCAGACATTTCATTAATAGATCCTTTTATTTCTAAATTAATATATTTCTTATCTATTTCAACTTTGGTTTGTTTCATTTCTAGATTCTATTAGAAATAATTTTTTGATACTATAATTATTAAAAAAATAAACATACATAAAAAAATGAATGTATCATGCAACCACATGTTCTATGCGGGTTTGTCATCACTGTTGATTTATATAAAAAAATCAGAATAAATTAAACATCACTGGAGATCAATAAAACAATAAATTCATAGACTAAACCAACAACACCGGTCACATATATTTTTTACATATTTTTTATCATAATGGAGAATTATACATGCTAATTTTCTACCTTATTTTTCTTATTGTAGTTTTTTTTTTAAAAAAATGATGATATCATTTGTGCAGATGGAAGGTCCTCCATTGTTCACATCCTAGGATACTCATGTTTCATGACTAGTTTTAGAGGTATGTCCAATGCCACCATTGAGTGTATGGAGATCTCATCATTTCCATCATGTTACACTATCTCCCGCTATCGTCCCCCATATTCGTTGTTCTAGGTTATATGGCATGGCAATGTACGACTTCACCTTTGTTGACCATCATCTATAGGCACAAATAGATGTCGACTGGGTTGAGTTGGATACTTTATTAGACACTTCTTTGCAGACATCTTCATCACAACATCCATCTTGTTCATATGTTGGGGTGAGTTCTAGACAACATCCACTATCCTTAGAGGCATGACAGGGTACAGGTCGTGAGACTGTACATCCACCACATGTCACATAGAATGATATGGAGGCAGGTGCTGCTGATGATATACAGGATAAGCATACGCTAGAGCAGAGACATAGACGTACATGGTGTGGACACATCGTATATACGCCTGGTTGTGAAACATAGGGGCATATAGGCCACAAACACAGATTAGATTGATATTAGATTGATGATACATGTTGTATGTTTTTGAAATCATTATTTATACATTATTTAAAAACATTCTAATATATTACATAATGCTCCATAAATAAAATAATTGATATAATTATAAATTCATACAAATGATTTTCAAAAAATAAGAAACATTAATATTAATAATTGCATTGGTAATACTAATAATTATTCTTTGATATTCATATTAATACTTCGTAATATCATCTATATATGTATAATAAATAATATTCTTAAATTTATTATTAAATATTAACAATATTATTTATTTTGAATTCAATAAATATTATTTCTATTTAATAATTAATTCAAGATCATATTTTTTATATATAATATAGATTATAATACCACATATTAATATAATAAATAATCATCTTAAATTAATTGTTAAATAATAATAATATCATTAAATATGACTAAATATCAATTAAATATTCATAAATATTCATAATTATCAATAAATATTATTAGATATTACTAAATGTTAATATATATTCATAAATATTAATATTTAATTATATTTAATAATATTTAATAATATTTATTAATGGATATCTATTATCCAAGATTATTTATTAATAATTATTAACATTTATTAATATTTAAGAAATATTTATTTATATTCATTAATATTTATATTCTTAATAAGAGGGTTTTACCCTCAACCTGTTAGAAAAATTATTAAAAATTTATGAATATTAATTTATTATTTATTATTATTTAATTGATATTTATTAACATTCATGAATATTTATTAATATTTACTTAAAGTTTATTAAATTTTAATTAAGATTTATAAATATTTATTAGTGTTGGAAAATATTTTGTTGATATTTATTTATATTTTTTAGTATTTTATTTATATTTTTTTATTATTTAATTAATATGTATTAATATTTATTTATATTTATTGATATTTTATAAATATTAATGATTTTTTTAATTAATATATATTATATTTATTTAGTATTTGTAAATATTGATGATTTTTTTAATTAAAATTTTTGGATGAAGTGTGAACTGCATTCACGCTTCCTGGAAACTTGAGAAGCGTGAACATGATTCACGCTTCTCCATACCCAATTTTTAAAATATCAGGAACCATATCCCTTTAAAAAAAATTCAAAAACCCATTAAAAAATTTTACCTGTTTAGCTGCGGTGTCTCACATTGGCACATGCATTGGCATGAGTGAGAAAAAGGAATTGGGAGTCAGTGAAGTATAATAGTTCGGTTTGGTGGGATATGATGCAATTTTAATGACAATTTTTAAGACAATTTTTCATTTTAAGTTACCTATTCTTTGTCAAATCTAGTATAACACACAATTAAAAATGATTGGGGCAATAATCATGTCTATGGATATCAATGAGGTGACTTAGCCTGGTACTGGGAAACCTGTGAAAATGGAAGCTCGCATAGAGGCAACTCCTCCAACTCTATTCCTCATGGAGAATCCAACATCGAATCCTTTATCTAGTAAGGTGTGTGAGATTATTGTTTTTTTGTTGTGGTGGTAGAAAAAGTTGAATGGTCATTCAAAAACATCTATAGGTGAAGAACATATGTGCTACCAAACACCACAACCAATGACCGAGATTGAAAGTCTCATGGAACCATGGCCTATTATTACAAGAATGCTTCCAAATTTGGCTGCTGGTTTGCCGGAAGAGATTCACAATGGGATTCAAATACATCGTATGACCCCTATAGGCACTATTTCTGGTTGGTCATGTTGCATTAGAAAAAAAGGAAGGAACGGGTCTTTGGGTTCATGGAGGGGAACTAAAAAACAATTTCAAGTGGGATAGGGGTACTTGGGGGTGGATCTCATAGCATAGTTCATAGAAGCAAACACAGTCACCCTAGAGTGCATGCATGAAAATCTAGAAGACTTCCTGGAGAGTAGGTCAAGACAGGGTTCATCACCATCATTTTTTCCAGGACATTAAAGTTAGGAGGACAATATGGAATATTTCATGGAGATTTTGTGAAGAAAAGGGGGGACTGTAATCAGTTTATTTTCCCTAGTCCTGAGGAAAAGAGTGATTTTCAAGGTGGGGAGTGAGATAATGACCTATCCATGACGGGACACACTGGACAACACAACCTGTATGGTACACCACAACCTAGAAGGCTCCTTCCATAAGGGGACATAAGAATCATTTTAGGGGTGAAAAAATCATGGGCCAAAACGTAGGGGAACTTAGGTTCTGGGGTCTTTTTATAGGTTCTTAGGGGTTCTTGGAGTTTTTTTGTAGGGTCAAGAGTCATTAATGACTCTAGAGGAAGAGTTTTAATTCCCAGAGTAATAATTACCTGGAGTAGTGGTTGAAAACTATTTAGAGGAGTGTTTTTTAGAATCTTTCAGTGGGTTGGTAAGTCCTCTATAAATGTGTCTAGGGGCCTAGGGGATTTAGATAAGTATTTTTTTGAGTGTAGTTTAGTTGTATGGTGGTTTAGGCCATAGGACTATGAGAGCAGCGGTTCCCATAGGATTCCTTCTTTCTTCTTCTTATTCTTATTCTACATCTCTTTCAGATTGTCCTATTATTCTACTGATATCAGAAGAACTCCACTAATTTTCACTCTCTTGCACACCTAGAGCTTACATTTGGTGATCTCATTGAGAGAAATTCTAGAGAGAGAATATATAAGTGATTCTATAATGAGATCTTATAGAAGTAGCAGTTGTAGAAGACATAGAATCATATGGTCATGCACATGGATAATCGACTCATGACCATGGAGAGTCCACTTGTAGTTGTCGTAACAACAATAACATAATTGAAGTAAAAAATATTACCTCTTAAGGAATCTATAGATCAACTGGTGAGGGCACAATCTGGGATTATGGATCCAAAAATATTACCTCTTAAGGAAGCTATGGATCAACTGGTGAGGGCACAATTTGGGATTATGGATCCAAATATTAGCAAAGGGAGTCAAATGGGATGGATAACCGAAGTATGATAGTGTAAAAGTTCCTACAAGATCATAAAAAGGATAATATAGATTTTAAAGGATGGCCTGTTAAGGTAAATTTTGAACCTATATCCATTCTTGATAAATTTGTTAAAGTGAAAGAGGACATGTTTCTAGTAAAGGTACACAATTTTTTTTTTCTTGTGAGTCACTTATGGGGAACATTTCATGTATAGATGGTGTGTAGAATGGTGGAGTATATACTCAAAGTGGAGATTTTATAGGGAGGTGCTGCATGGGGGAGAAAAATTGATTGAACTAAGCTATAAGAATGTAAGATAATGAATATTTAAAAGATTCAATATAGTACATCTGATTCAATGAAATCTCTTCTTGTAAAAGCAACGTGTACATAAGAAGAGCATCTTTGGGTTGTTGAGGTAGTGAAGGGAGGTGATATTGATGGCATTGATGTAATAATTCTTTCCATGAACAAAATAGATTAGGTGGTAATTCATCTATTCCAATATATTTCAAACATATTCAGGCCTGAAGATGACCCTAGACAGAGTTCGAAGTGACCTGAGGTGGTTGTTTCCATTTTTATAGGAAAATTTCTAGGAAATGGAGGAGAAATGTTGCTGAAGCCACCACTAGAGCCAACATCATGGAAAATGTATTCTTGTGAGGCTATCTTATAACTATTATTATAAGTATATCAAGTATCTATCACCTTTAGGATGAGGAGAATCTTTACGTGGTTGGAAATGATAGAATCATTTGCTTCAATATGTGGGAACTTTGGTTCTAGGGTTCTAGGGTATTATTGTCAGTGCTTAGGGGTGATGGGATTTGTTTTATAAGGGTAGGAGTCATTAATGAGTCCAGGGAAAGAGTTTTAATTACTAGAGTAATAATCGGATGGAATAGTGGTTTCTATCTATTTAGAGGAATCTTATCTAGGACCTTCCATTTAGTTAGGAAATCCTCTATAAATGTAGTTTAGTGGCCTAAGGGGTTTAGAAAGGTATTTTGTATGAGTGTATCTTGGTTATATAGTGGGTCATGCTACATTCTTATGAGAGATTTGTTTCCCAAAGGATCCATTATTTATTCTTCTTCTACATCTACATATTCTTCTAATTGTCCTATTATTCTACTGATATCAATAGAACTCTTCTGTTTTCACTCTCTCCCACATCTAGATCCTAACAAGGGGAGAGTATAGCTTGTCAAAAATATAAATTCTAGAGATTAATTCTGTTAGATTCCACATGAAGATAAGACAAATCTATTATAAGAGTGGTGGTGGAGAGAGAAGGTTATAGTGATAATATTGGCGAGTTGAGGCTTGAGGCTTGGGTGGGAGTTCTTGGGGATCTATTGAGTGGATTCCTATTCTACTATAGTTATATACTTCTTCCTACTCCCCTATAATTATTCCTTCTATGTAATTTTTGGTATACTATAATTATAATCCTAATATTGCAATACATTAGAAGAAGTGTGCTCTTGGTAGCTTGTGCGTGTACTTAACATTATTAGAGAAAGTGTTTATTTCTACACATGCCAAGATGCAATCTATATCCACTATTCAAGGGAGGAGAAGATAGTTGTAGGAGGATAAGTGTGTTCCATTATAATAGAAGATAAATGTGTTCTTGGTGGTAAGATAGGAGGATCAGTGTGGTCACTCAAAACATTATAACCAAGAAGTGGTGATATTTTTTGTTTCATGTGCATAGGTACATTATCATGTATGCTCCTTACATTAGCTTTTTTGGGTGAACTATGTAAAATCTCACGTGTCTCTATTTTCTAATTTCATTATTTCATATCATTTGTGAAGAAGATAGAAGATTCCCTATTAAAAGTGGGATGTGAATATTGGATAGGGATAAATTTTGAATTGGATTACTCTGATTCACATACTCCACCCCATCTCAGGGTATAAATCTTATTTGAATCATAAAAGTGGAATCAAAGATGAAGGTTTGTGGAAGATTTATATATATATATATATGATAAGTGATGGAAAAATTTGTTAATCACAAGAGAATGCATTCCTTTGAAAGCATGAACTTTCAGCTATGAAAAAATAGAATGCAACAATACTTTCATTGGGGATGGATGTGTTCACGGATATTATGAAAGTAATCATGGCCAGTATAGTGAGTGTAAATTTATCAAATAGAGATTATAAGGAATTTAATTCTAACACCAAGGAAATTATTGCTTGAGGGGGAGCATTGGATATCCCTATGCATACAAAGGTGATTTCATGAAAAACTTCTCAATGTTTATAAAGATGATTCAAACATTTGAGAAGTAAAGCTGCAAGAGTTGCAGAATAAGTGCAAGGATCAAAGAATGATTCTGAATTAGACTATTGATAAATTCTTTTATTGGGTAAACATTATTGTGGAAGATAAGTGTCGACTTTGAGAGATCATTGATGATATAAAAATCAATAAAAATCCTGAGAACATTATTGATTTTATTTAATATAAATGTCATAGTTCTTGAAGATAACAATTCAAAGGAGGTAATTTTAGACACCCTCCATAACACTCTCATTGTGTAAAAGATGAGAAACAATGAAAATAAATCAATGTCAAGGTAGAATATTCAATAGGTAGGATTCAAAGCAACAAAGAAGTTTCATTCAAGGAAGATCACAATGAAGAAGAAGTTTACGAAGCAATGTACTTCTAATCCTCTAATTTTAAGAGTGGAGAAAGGAAATTCAAATTTAATATTCCATTTTATTTTTTTGGTGCATCATTGTTGGGAACCTTTAATTTAGGCATTTTAAAAAGTTTTAGGTCATTGATGTAGATGAAGTTCCTCCAAATAAGGAGAAAAAGGATGTGATAGATAAAGGGAATTCCCAGTGAAAATTATTTAAAATAAAAAAATATATTTCAAAAGAAGAGAAAAACTCAGAGGAAATAGAAGTGGAGAGGTCCAAGATTATAGGGGCCTCAGTGAAGTTCTTGTGGTTTTTGTAGACAAGATAACCATGGAGGAAAATGATGATGAATGTGATGAAATCGAGGAAAGGGTTGACCTTGAAGCTGAACTTGAGGCTACTCTAGAAGAAATTTAATTTTTTGGGGATAAAAAAATAAGGAAAATGGGGTAGTAAATGACTCTAAATTCTATATGCAGCAAAAAGAAAAGGATAATTCATGCTTAAATGTAGAGATTGAAAAATTCAAATAAGGAAATTATGGAAAGTCAGAGAAGGGAATTGGAATTAGACTCAAAAATTAAATAACATACTCAAATTATCGATGGCTTGACCAGCTCAGTGAAAGATCGAGTCAAAAGGATAGAGGAGCTCGAAGGTGAAGTCATGAAATTGAGATATAAGTGTGATGATCAAGAAAGACTTCTTATTCTTGACAAGGAATTTCGGAGTTTGAGTGTATTAGACACCAAGGTTGTTTGTGTGGAGTCCACTAAAAATGTTGATATTTTCTCACAAGTGAAGAACTTTAGTGATAACGACATTTACTCCCAGGAAGAAGGCTATTTTGAGGGAATCATAGTAGAATCAAAAGGTAGTATCTGTAGCATTGAGGACACAAAAAATACACCAAATTACTGGTGTTATTATTGTGGAATGATGGAACACACACAATATATGTGTTATATAACAAAGAGGCACTTTAATACTCAATAAAAGAAATAATATATGAGAATAATTTTATACTTTTGGTATTTTTTTAATAAATACCCCTTTTATTATAGAGGATATGGTCACAAAGTCATGAATTGTTCATAAAGGGTACAAAGGGATGTACTAAAAGAAACTCAAATAGGAATATCTCACCATTTTGAAGCTTCATCAAGCATGATAAAAACAATAAATAGATATGAAATCTTGTAAGATAGAGAATCTATATATTTAGAAGTTGGTCAAACTGATTTACCACTAAAGGAAGTAAACCAAAAAGAATGAATCAAAAAGGTAAAAGCTAAAATGGATAATAATTCTGAAATTGTTTTGAGGGAAGAACATAGATTTTGGATAGCGGGTGTACTTCCCATTTAATTAGAAATAAAGATATTTTCACCAACATAATGTATGGAAAATATGGTGTTATAAAATTTAGCAATGATGAGGGGCTGAAGATCATTTCGAGAAGGCCATTATTGGAAGAATAGACCTGATGTTCATGGATTCCTTGTTGGTTAAAGGCCTTAGTCACAACTTACTAAGTGTATTTTTGTTGTGTGACTCAGAGCATGTAGTAAATTTTAAAAAGAGGACCTACATTATTAAAGGAAAATATGGAATAATGGTTATGTAAGGAAGGAATACTGAAGTAAATCTCTATCTCATCAATGGGAAAAAGGATAGATATATGTTGTTCAAGGAATAATAAAATTAGTTGGGGCACAAGAGGCTTGACCATTTTAGAAAAAAATCCCTATATGATTTGTTAAAAAATGATAGAGCTCAAGACATCCCTACACTCTCACATGATCACATTGGTACATGTGATAATTTTCAAAATGGAAAACTTATTCAAAATACATATAATCCAAAGGATAATAAATAAACAAGGGTGCTCAAGGTGGTGTATGTCGATGTGTGTGGACCTATAACATCCAAAATCATAGATAGAAACAGGTATTATGTTTTTTATTGACAATTACAACAAAATAGCTTGGATGATGGTCATTACTCATAAGAGTGAGGTGCTCAAATGCATTACTCACTATCAAAGGTTGGAAGAAAAGATTCTTAGTGTGAAAATTCAGATTATATGGACTGATAATAGTATACAATTCACAAATAAATATGTGTAAGAGTGTTATGAAAAAGTATAGAATTATGAATCAAGCTTAAGTGGTTAGGATTTCTAAAAAAAATGGAGTTGTTGAGAGGAGGAATTGAATTATTAATAATATGACTCGGAAAATGCTCATTGAAAAGAATTTACTTGATAATTATTAGAAAGAAGTTATTATTACATCAGTATAAAACTCTAATAGAGATTTTTAATGTCCAAATGAAGAGAAAACCCCATACGATCTGTGATATTGGAAGAATATGACACTATATACTATTTGAGTGTTGTGTAGAATTTTTTTATTCTCAATAAAGAGAATAATCAAAAGTTCAAGACTTGTAAGGATGTGTTATAATGTTGTAACCTGATCCTTTGTATGGATTTAGGCTAACTACTAATGTCTTAGACTGCACACCTAACTATAAATCATGTGGTATGATCTCTATTGTGAGGCTGTTGGGGGTTATAGGGGGATGCACACCCCTGACTAGGGGTTCAGGGAAGGACCATTGAAATTGATGTACCAAATGGTATGGAATTGGACTAAAAATATTTTGACATCACACTCACCAATATGAGATTGATCATAATCATCAATGTTGTGCCCAACTATAGGTCTATTTTTTAAATGATGAAAAAACACAAACATTGTTAACCATGACCCTTTATCCCACCACCCTCGATGGATTTGTCTTATTATTTTTATGATTTTTTTGTCTAAAACCCTCCCTGACCTATAAATGAGATGTTATTCCCAGTATAGCTCTCCCCCCACATGATGCAGATACTAGACACCAGATTTTGAATGCATATCACAAGCCGACCAGGTAAAATTACCTCTCACCATGGTGCCCCACACTATCATAAGTCTTAAATCATTGAGTGTGTAATTACAAAACTAAAATGAAGCACATTGGAATCGAATCTCTTCCTCATGATTATAGATGCACATCATCACTTTCAATGTTCATATTGTGTAATTGAAATAAATTTTTAAATAATTAGTTTTTATCATGATAATTATTCTTATTTGTTTTTTATAGAGATGTAATAATTAAAACTTCCTTACATATTCATCATAGAATGGAATTTTAACATCACTTTGAATTGAAAATTGTACTTTTAGAAGTTATGATTTTAATGATGATTATACTCTTAAATAATGGTAAGATTTCAATTTATATGATCATTTATTTTCTAAGTTGTTTTTAATGTGCCTTTTTGTTAACTGTGTTTTTTTGTTAATTGATGTAGAGAGGAAAACTCCCTACCTAAAGGTGAGGCGGAGGCCTACTTTTATAGATTGAGAATATAGAATACATATAGGAGTATTACGATGTGGGACTCAGAAATACCCAGAATAAAAAAAAAGGATTTAACACTCCCCCCTCAAGCTGGACATGCCCAGCTTAGACAACGAGTCTCACAAAAAAAAGAAAGATGACATCATACAAGACCATACAAGACCAGACATACCCCCCCTCAATCTGGGCGGCAGATGCTTTGGATACCCAGCTTGGAACTGAGCGAGGCTAGATGAGCCCCTGGGAGGCTTTTGATGAAGATGTCGGCAAGCTGGTCTGCCGTTGGGATGTGGCTAAAGCTGACATGATCATGCTCCAGGTGGTGGCGAAGAAAGTGGCAGTCCACCTTAATATGTTTCGCGCGTTCATGGAAGACGGGATTTGAAGCTATCTTGGTGGCCACCAGATTGTCACACCAGATGTGAACAGATGTTTGCAGAGGAAATCCAATCTCCTGGAGGAGATGGCGAAGCCAAATGATCTCTGTGGTGACGGTGGCCATGGCACGGTACTTGGATTCCGCACTAGAGCGGGAGACGACCGTCTGTTTCTTGTTGCACCAGGAGATGTGGTTGCCTTCCAAGAATACGGCAATCCCAGAAGTTGATCTCTGAGTAGCAAGGAAACCAGCATAATCTGCATCACAAAAGGCCTCAATATTTAGATGAGCATGCTGGGAGTATCAAAGACCACGGGCAGGATCTCGCTTGATGTATTTGGCAATGTAGAGGACAACATCCCACTGAGAGGTGGTCGAATGCTCCATAAATTGGCTCACTTTGCCGACAACGCAGACAATGTCGGGGCGAGTCATGGTAAAATAATTGAGTTTTCCCACTAGTCGACGGTACCACTCTGGGTGTGAATACGATTCAGAGGAGTCATAAAGGGACCATTCCCCAGGCTCCAGAGGAGTGTCGACGATAGTGGCCTGTGTCAGCCCAACATCCTGTAGAATATCCAATGCATATTTCCATTGGCATAGGGAAATGGTGTCTGAAGAATAGGATACCTAGATGCCTAGGAAGTATGTGAGAGGACCGAGATCCTTAGTGTGGAAGTGCTGGTGAAGATGTCCCTTGAGGTGGGTGATGCCATCACTGTCGCTGCCGGTGATGATGATATCATCCACATAAACAACTAACAGGATGTAACCAGTGGTGGTCGTCCTGTAGAACACAGTGTGGTCTTTCATGCTGCGAGAGAGCCCAAAGTCAGTGATGACAATGCTGAAGTGGCCGAACCAAGCCTGAGGAGACTTCTTGAGGCCATAAAGAGAGTAACAGAGTTAACATACTTGAGACTCAACACCAGAGGCACAAAAACCGGGGGGATAAGATAGATAAACTTCTTCCTCAAGAAATCCATGGAGGAATTCATTTTTGACATCCAGTTTATGAAGAGGCCAATGATGATGAGCCATAAGAGAGACGAATAACCGAACGGAGGCCATCTTGGAAACTAGATATAAGGTATCAAAATAGTCAATACCGTATGTCTGGGAGAAGCCCTTGGTCACAAGGCCGGCTTTGAGTCAATGGAGAGTGCCATCGGGATTCAGCCTGACTGTGTAAATCTATTTGCATCCAACCGACTGTTTGTCTGCTGGAAGGGGGACAAGATCCCAAGTGTGGTTTTCTTCCAAGGCTTGCAACTCACCCCGCATTGCAGCTAGCCATCCCAAGTGAGATTTTGCATCACCCACGGTGCGAGGAATAGACACTGTCTTCAGAGCTGACAGACCCCTATAGGAAGACACAAATAGAGGAGTACTCTAGAAAAAGCGAGTACCTTTCTGGAGGGCAATGGGAAAGTCCTTTGGTGCGAGGGCAGGAGCATCAGACGAAGCGGGAATGACGATGTCATTGGCCGGGATGGGGGATACATGTGATGGACGACGTGAGTAGACCCTACCAAATTGGGTGTCAGTGGTAGGGGGAGACACCAGAGGAGGGTGGATGAGGAGAGGAAGGAAATCATTGATGGCTGAGTTAGGATGAGGAGAGGGAAGGGAGAATGGAGAGCTCTCAACAAATGTGACTTCATCATAGATGACATACCTCCAGAGGTCCGGTGAGTAGCAATGATATCCACGCTGAGTGCGGGAATAGACAAGGAAGATGCACTGAAGGGATTTGGGAGAGATTTTGGAGAGTTTGGGACAGTTAGAGTTGGTGTCCTAAGAACAAACTATTTATACTTTTATTACATGAATGTACACTTATTATATATTGTTCATTATTCTGCATTACTATAATATAATAATGTCCTAGAATATTTGTTACATTAATAAGGTCATGGAAGATCCCCGCTATGATGAGAACCTTGAAATGCTATAACAATATTCTTAAATAAAGTTATACGGTTGGATGACATACCATGATAGGACACATAATATATAGACCATCATGTGTGAGTACTCGTAAGAAGATGAGACTCTCTCTTATGGAGTTTGCACTTGGTAATCTCCAAGGTGGGAGATTATGAGAACAGACCCGCCAGTAGTAATTTCACATGTCTTGGTGTCATCAGACATTGCTATCTATGAGTGTGTGTAATGGTTCTTAGACTAGAAGATTATCATTAACTCATGTCATGACTCACACACTTAGATTTGCTGAAAAAAACCATCATGAAGACAGTTGGCGGGAAGTAGGGTACATTGGGTGCATCACGAATGACATGTTGTTAATGGATAAGTCGAGGAAGAATTTGTCCCTTCCATATTTATAGAAGTAGATATCTCAGGCCCTTTGATTTAAATAGAACTATCACCCAAATTCCATGGCCATGGTGTCACAATGAGTTTATTTCTGGAATTCAAAGAATGACGGATCAAGAATATAGGTTTATGACACTGCCATGAAACCTTCTTGATGAGATATAGAGACAAAGGGATTAAATTACACGGTAAGCATTCGTATGAGGTGACACATCAATGCGGCATCAACTTCTTTCTCTTGGGTGACTTGACCCGTTGCTAGACAGTAATCTTGGACTTTAGGCAAGCTCGCCTAATTCCAAAGAGAAAGAGGCCTAGAGGGTCACACACTAAGTGTATCCAAGTATCTCAAGTTGAATAAATATTATTCCCGTATGTGGTTTAATAATTATTCAAGGAATCCTAAATCATTTTAATGTTGGAGGAAGAATAAAATGAAAACAAGATATACACACCGTGTACATTGAATGTACACGTCGTGTAGTTTTCATTTTGGAAAGGAAATGAAAAAATAGAGTACACTCTATGTATTAATGATTACATTCTGTATAGTTTTTCCAGTCGGGATTTTGAGGAAATAATATCGTTTTATTAAATGATATTTATTATAATCAGCGTGGGCACATGTCAAGGAATTAATGATTCAACATGGGGGTTTTCAATAAGAGTTAATGAAATAAATAAAACGCGTAACGCGTTTATTTATTGCCACAACTCTATAACCTCAAACCCTATTATAAATATCCTCACAACCCCAACACTTTTCTCTAATGGTTGTGCACAACAATTCTGGAGAATTCTCTCAAGGACGAAAGAACTCCTTCCTCCAAGAACGCTCTCAAGACCTAGAGAGATCCTCCTCCATTAGATCAAGGTGATCTAAGGCGGAAAACGCAAGCAAAGGATTATCCATTCTAGCACTCGAAGATTCATTTGGTGACGTCCATAGATACACAGTGCATGTGTGGATCACCGCTAGAGGAAGTATACACTTGGCTTCTGCAACGCAATAATGAATCACATCAGAACGTGATCAGAAATATCAATGAAGAAAGAACGCCATAAAAGGTACTTCTTTTCAGTTAATTAAATTAATTATAATCAACCTATGATGATCCTCCTTTGTGGTTCTGATAATTTCCTTCTTCTTTGTCTATTCCTGTGATTCGATCCGTGGAGTCTGGCATTTATCGTCGTATTGATCCCGTATTGATCATTGCTAATGACAAAAAGTCAAGTGAGCACATCCACCCACCAGCTTCTGCTGCGCCCGGGACCTTCAAGTGGTATCATAGGGGTCACAACATTGATTATATTTATTTAATTTTCATTGATAATTTATGAATTTATATTTGATTCAATTTAAGATAAATCGTTCTATAAAATTGAATGAACAAGATCTGTTCTTCCTCCTTTGTTTCTCGATTCACATCACAAAAACAACCTTTTAATTTTAATTTTGATTAAAATAAAAATGAGGAACTCATCTAGAGGATCCGCTCATTCTGTCTGTACAACAGAAGAATACACGGCGTGTAGTGAAAACTACATGCTGTGTACTTAGGTTCAATGAACCGGTACTGGTCCGCCAAACCACGCCGTGTGAAGTGAGCATACCTAAGTTTTTAATACACCGTGTTGACCAGAACTGAGCAGCACGTGGAAACCGGAATACACGACGTGTATGTTGAATCAACACTCCATGTAGTCCGATCTGGACCAGGTGAAACTGTGTACAAGGAGAAGCCATGTACCGCATACATGGGACTACCAGGCCGGTAACTGCGTAACAAGGAAGTACACGCCATGTTAGATTAATCTACACGCCGTGTACTCCAAAATTTCTAAAGTATAGAAAACACGGCAAATCCCCCAGCGTGTACTTTGGATAAAGGGTGAAAATAAATACACACCGTGTAATATAGCCTACACACCGTGTACTTTCCAGAAATGGAATTTCATCAGGTTTCCTCCAAATTACAAAGACCTGTACAAGGAATATGGATGAGAAGAATCTTAAGGAAATTCAGAATGGAATTTAAGATAAAGAATTGATTCATTATAAGATCATAATTAATTGAATTCAAGCATGACTTATCTTGAATAAAATAATGATTAAAAGAATTTGAATATTAAATTTGCGTAAATGTCATTGCATGCTATGGATGATCATGATCTAGACCAAGGACCCTTTGTGTGTGTATGGTTTCATTTAAATTTATTTAATTTAAATTCATTGTCCTGCGAGCCTTCTTCCAATAAAATTTAGGGCTTGTGTGCCCATGGTTTCTTTAATGTAAACCCCATGTAATGGAGGATCTCCCAAGCCAGAGGTGATGGTTCAAAATTCAAAGCTGAGGCGAAACCAAAATAAGAAGATACAAAGGTGGATAGGTGGGAACTGCAAAACATGAACCATCAGGTTCAAGGTGTTTTTCCCTAGGTTAAGGTTAGCTTATCAAAACTGCTAGATAATCTAACAAATATTAGCTCATAATCATGCCATCTTATTTTATTTCTGTCTGATTGTATGGTTTATTTATTATGTATGTGTTGTCACGATCACATAGTTAATGAAATAAACAAGCATGAAAAGATGGAATAAAATAAAAACCGGACTATGAGTAAACATTATTAGAACGTGGTTAATCACTTAAGCAAACATCACTTAATATTAACAAGCACGTGATAATGAGAAACTACGCATAAAGGATTGAAATCCCTTAAATACCATATTAAGTCAAACCGATCCTTCCGTTACTTGATTAAGGGAAAGACTCAATAAAACTATGTGTTTGACCAACCCTTGTTTGGAAAATTAATTTTATAAAGGAATCTATTATGAAAGTTTCAGGTTGACTTAAACATTTTACACTAATAGGAGTAGCCCTTTCTAGACTTTTTGTAAAATGGAGGCAAGTGTTGAGGAAATCCATGTCAAGATTTCAGGATTAGGGAGTCCACTCAACAGATCAAGGAACTGTAAACTCACAGTTGGCAAAGACCTGCCTACCTAAATACCTTTAAATAGCTTGACCAACCCTTGTTGGGGTTATGCTAAGGGGAATATGGATCCTTGCCACTAGAATGTCAAATCCACCAGGCATTCCAAGTTCAATGGTGGGGTCCATTGGGACATGATAAAATAGTGGGAGAATTAATAAATTCATTTATTATTTTTCATAAAATGTAATCAAAAGGTACTGATAAATCTGCTCTTTTAATTTTTAGAATCAATATGACAAAATCGTTAACCACATTTTCTCTGCGATCGATTCTGGATAAAGACAATATCCTCACCGGTAGTAACTTTCAGGAATGGTTTAGGCACCTTCGGGTTATCCTACACCATGAATGAAAGTTTTACGTGCTGGAGTCCTCACTTCTTGATTCGCCTGCCCAAGGGGAGAGTGATGAAGATTTCCTGGTCTATGATCAATATTTGAACGATGCACTCTACATTCAATGTTTGATGTTGTCATCAATGTCTAGTGAGCTCATGAAGTCTCATGAAGACATGGATGCCTATAGCATGCTCGAGCACCTCCGTGGTCTATAACAAGAGAGAGAAATACAGGAAAGGTTTGAGATCTCCAAGGATCTATTTCAGAGCAATCTTGGAGAGGGTTCCCCAGTTGGGCCTCATGTAGTCAATCTCATTGGCTACATTGAGCACTTGGAGGTTATAGGGTTTAAACTCTCCGAAGAACTGGGTACCGATCTCATTCTTGCATCACTCCCCTAGATCTTATCTAACTTTATTGTAAATTTCAACATGAAAAACATTGAGAAGTATCTATTTTATCTTCTTATCCTCATTCGCCAAGTGGACAATGATATGAAGAGTGAAAAGCCTTATGTCCTTATGGTGAATAAAAGGAAATGGAAGGCGAAGAGATTTAATCCCAAAGCTTCTTCAGGTCCTTATAAGAAAAGGAAGATCAAAGGGGAGGCAAGAGAACATGAGGCTGTTTGTTTTGCATGTGCCAAGAAGGGCCACTGGAAGAAAAACTGCACCCAACCAAGGAAGCAAGGGGAAAATTCAGGTGCATTTGTTATCAAATGAAATATATCTATTTCTAACAATTTGGTATTAGATACTTCTTGTGGTGCTCACATCTATATCCAAATACAAGAACCATGTAGATTCAGAAAGATTGACTGAGGTGAGGTGGATCTGCGAGCAGCCAATGGAGCCAGACTCACTGTTGTAGCTGTTGGAGACTACCAGCTCACATTGACTACTGGGATGGTCTTGGTATTAAAAGGATGTTATTATGTACCCTCTGTAACCAAAAACATTATTTTAGTATCCAGATTAGATACTGATGGATTCATCTTCAAGTTTAGAAATTATTGTTGCTACTTTTATAAAGATAGCATTTGTTTTGCTAGGGCACATTTATATAACGACCTTTATGTGTTAGACTACACAAACCAAGTAATGAAAATCTATGACAAAGTTAATTCACATGACTCATACCACACCCAACTTTGGCATCACCATCTAGGTCATGTCAATGAGAAACGTTTGACAAAATTACATCAAGATGGGTATTTAGATTCTTTCGAACTAAAACCACTTGGTGTATGTCATGCGTGTCTACAAGGCAAAATGACCAAAGCCCCATTTAGTGGGGAAGGTGAAAGGGCTAAAGATATTCTAGAATTAGTTCACAAAGATGTGTGTGAACCATTTATAGTTGAATCAATGGGAGGTTTCTTGCACTTCATAACTTTTACTAATTATTTTAGTAGATATGGATATATTTACTTAATGAGGTATAAGTCAGATTATTTTGACCAGTTCAAAGAATACAAGAATGAAGTTGAGAACCAGCTTGGTAAGAATATTAAGAAACTCTGCTTAGACAGAGGAGGAGAATATCTTAATCAGGACTTCATTAATTTCTTACAGGAGTTTGGGATTTTATCTCAAATCACTCCTCCTTACACACCTCAGTGGAATGGTGTAAGTGAAAGGAGGAACCGCAACCTGTTGGACATGGTGAGATCAATGATGAGTCATGTGAGTCTTCCATTATCCTTTTGGGGATATGCATTACAAACAGCAGCACACATACCAAACCAAGTACCAACTAAATCGATAAATATTCCATACGAGTTATGGAGTGGACGCAAAGGCATGTTATCAAATTTACATGTGTGGGGTAGTGAAACATTTGTTAAGGCCTCTTCAGGTAACAAAATTTCACCCCGAGGCACAAAGTGTACCTTTATAGGATATCCCAAGGAAACAAGGGGATATTACCTATACAACCCCTCAGATAAAAAGGTTATAGTGTCAAGACACACCATATTCCTTGAGAGGGAGCATATCTCCAAAAGAGATAGTGGGAGCGAGATAGAATTTTATGAAGTCGAGGCTCAAGATACACATGAGTTGGTACAAGAACAGATTCCACAAAGCCTCGTGGAAGAACAATCTGTTCTAGAGACATAAGAACTGCGTAGGAGCATGAGAGAGGTGAGAGAACCAGAACGATATGGTTTTCTTGTCACCAAGGATGGTGACTCATTATTGGTTGACAATGATGATCCTCTTACCTACAAGGAAGCAGTTGAAGGAATAGAAGTTTCCAAGTGGCAAGAAGCCATGAATTCTAAAATGGATTCCATGTACCAAAACCAAGTTTGGATTTTGGTAGATCCTCTAGTTGATGTAAAGATTGTTGGTAATAAATGGTTATTCAAGAAAAAACTAGACATGGAGGGACAAGTTAGCACCTATAATGCATGACTAGTTACAAAAGGTTTTAGGCATCATCAAGGAATTGACTATGATGAAACCTTTTCATCGGTTACGATGCTAAAATCCATCAAAATCCAATTGGCCATTGCTGCTTACCATGACTATGAAATTTGTCAAATGGATGTCAAAACATCATTCCTTAATGGGAACCTCTAGGAAGATGTCTACATGAAACAAACTAAAGGGTTTGTGACTCCAAAGGATTCCAACAAGGTATGCAAGTTGCAGAAATCCATTTATGGATTAAAGCAAGCATCAAGGTCATGGAACATTCATTTTGATGAAGCCGTAATGGAATTTGGCTTTGTTAAGAAAGAATGTGAGCCTTGTGTCTACAAAAGGTTTAGAGGAAGTGCAGTCATTTTCCTAATAGTATATGTTGATGACATATTACTAATTGGAAATGAAGTACCTGTCTTACAGTCAGTTAAGGAATGGTTGGATAAATGCTTCTCTATGAAAAACTTGGGTGAGGCAGCATATATTATTGGGATCGAGATCTATCGTAATAGATCCAAGAGAATGCTGGACCTGAGTCAAAGTAAATACATTGACAAGATACTGAAGAGATTCAGTATGGAACAGTCTAAGAGGGGATTGTTGCCAGTGTCATGTGACATTCATCTTTCCAAGAAAATGTGTCCTCAGACACATGAGGAAAGAAAGAAAATGGAAAGGATCCCTTACGCATCTGCGATTTTTTCAGTCATGTATGCTATGCTATGTACAATGATAGATGTTTCTTACGCATTAAGTGAGGTAGGCAGATATCAAGCTGATCTAGGATCCCGCCATTGGATGACAGTCAAGACTATCCTTAAGTATCTAATGCGTACTATGGATATGTTCCTGGTTTATGGAGGAGATGAGGAACTAGTCATTAGAAGACATGTAGATGCTAGTTTCTAGACTGATCAAGATGATATGAAGTCACAGACTGGATAAATCTTCAGTTTGAATAGAGGTTCAGTGAGTTGGAAGAGCTCAAAGTAAGGTGTGGTCACAGATTCTAGAGCAGAGTCTGAGTATATCGCAGCTTCTGAGGCAGTTAAAGAAGTAGTATGGATGCAAAGCTTCATCCAAGATCTGGATGTAGTACCTAGCAGTAAAGATCCTATCACACTCTATTGTGATAATACTGCAGCGGTGGAACTTGCAAAAGAGACAAGGTCACATTAGCGGACAAAGCACATACTTCGAAAGTATCATATCTTGAGGGATTTTTCTCAGAGAGGTGATGTTGCAGTGAGCAGTATTTCCACGGAAGACAACGTGGCAGAACCATTAACTAAAGCCTTGACTCAGCAGAAACATGATCATCATGTGAGGTTTAGCGAACTAAAAGTCATAGGCAGTTGTCTCTAGTCCAAGTGGGAGTTTGTTGGAGTTGGTGTCCTGAGAACCAACTGTTTATACTTTGATTACATGAATGTACACTTATTATATATTGTTCATTATTCTATATGACTATAATATAATAATGTCCTGGAATATTTGTTTCATTAATAAGGCCATGGAAGATCCCCGCTATGATGAGAACCTTGAAATGCTATAAAAATATTCTTAAATAAAGTTCAAAGGTTGGATGACATACTATGATAGGACACATAGTATACATACCGTCATGTGCGAGTACTCATAAGAAGACGAGACTCTCTCTCATGGAGTTCTCACTTGGTAATCTCCAAGATGGGAGATTATGAGAACAGACCCGCCAGTAGTAATTATTCATATCTTGGTGTCATCGGACATTGCTATCTATGAGCGTGTGTAATGGTCCTTAGACTGGAATATTATCAATAACTCATGTCATGACTCGTGCACTTGGATTAAATAATAAAAACCGTCATGAAGACAGTTGGTAGGAAGTAGGGTACGCTGGGTGAATCATGAATGACATGTTGTTAATGGATAAGTCAGGGAAGGATTTTTACCTTCCATATTTATGGAAGTAGATATCTTGGGCCCTTTGATTGAAATAGAACTGTGGCCAAAATTCCATGGCCATGGTGTCAAGACGAGTTTATTTCTGGAAGTCAAAGAATGACGGATCAAGCATATAGGTTTATGAAACTACCATGAAACCTGCTTGATGAGATATTGAGACAAAGGGATTAAATTACATGGTAAGAATTCGTATGAGATGACATGTCAATGAGGCATCAACTTATTTCTCTTGGGTGCCTTGACCCATTACTAGATAGTAATCTTGGACTTTAGGCAAGCCCGCCTAATGGCAATGAGAAAGAGGCATATAGGGTCACACACTAAGTGTATCCACGTATCTCAAGTAGAATAAAGATTATTCCCATATGTGGTTTAATAATTATTCAAGGAATCCTAAATCATTTTAATGTTGGAGGAAGAATAAAACTAAAAAAAGATATACACGCCGTGTACATTGAATTCACGCACAATGTAGTTTTCATTTTGGAAAGGAAATGAAAAAACGAGTACACGACGTGCATTAATGATTACATGCCGTATAGTTTTTCTAGTCGGGATTTTGAGGAAATAATATCGTTTTATTAAATGATATTTATTATAATCAGTGTGGGCGCATGTCAAGGAATTAATGATTCGACATGGGGGTTTTCAATAAGAGTTAATGAAATAAATAAAAAGCTTAATGCGTTTATTTATTGTCATAACTCTATAACCTCAAACCTGATTATAAATATCCTCACAACCCCAATACTTTTCTCTAATGGTTGTGCACAAAAATTCTGGAGAATTATCTCAAGGATGAAAGAACTCCTTCCTCCAAGAACGCTCTCAAGACCGAGAGAGATCCTCCTCCATTGAATCAATGTGATCTAAGGCGGAAAACGAAAGCAAAGGCTTCTCCATGATAGCACCCGGAGATTCCTTTGGCGATGTCTAGAGATACGTGGTGCACGTGTGAATCATCTCTAGAGAAATTCTACACTTGGATTCTATGACGCAACGAAGAATCACATCAGAACGTGATCAGAAATATCAACGAAGAAAGAACACCATAAAATGCACTTCTTTTCAATTAATTAAATTAATTATAATCAACCTGTGATGATCCTCCTTTGTGGTTCGAGGAATATTCTTCTTCTTTGTCTATTCTTGTGATTTGATCCATGGATTTTGGCATTTATCGTCGTATTGATCTTGAATTGATCATTGCTAATGAAAAAAAGTCAAGTGGGCACATCCACCCACCAGCTTCCACTGCGCCCGAGAACTTCAGGGACATGTGCCTCAAACATAACAGAGGAATCCAAACACTCGAAGAAAAAGGGAGTGAGGAGGGAGAGAAGTGAACAGATCCCGAAAAGGAGTCTCCCCCTGAAGAATAGAAGAAGGAAGGCAGTTTATAAGGTAGGTAGCAGTGAGTATCACATCTCCCCAAAAATGCAGAGGCACCTGTTGGTGGAAGAGGAGGGAACGAGCAGTCTCTAAAATATGGCGGTGTTTCTGCTCAGCCACTCCATTCTACTGGGGTGTATCAGGACAGGAGGTCTGATGAATGATGGCTTTCACCTGGAGAAAGTGCCGAAAAGGAGTAGAGAGGTACTCACACCCATTGTCTGAGTGAAGACATTTAATAGAAGTGGAAAATTGGTTATGAATTTCATTGTAAAATGTATGAAATGTGGAAAACACTTCGGAGCTTTCTCGAAGGAGGTATAAAAAAGTCATTCGCAAAAAATCATCAATGAAAGATATATATTATTTATACCCCAAATGACTCGAGATGGTACAGGGACCCCAAACGTCTGAATGAACCAGATCAAAAGGTTTGGAAGCCCTTGTATCCACTTGAGGAATGTATGAAGTGCGATGATGTTTCAAAAATGTACAAGACTCACAATGAAAAGAAATATGTTGTCTCAAATATGGATAAAGCTGATGAATGGTGGAGGTGAGGGGATGTACCAACCGGGAATGAAGATCCAAGGCACGGGTAGAGATAGATGTGCAAGCGACAGGTACCGGTCCATCAATCATGTAGACCCCATCCCGAAGTCGGCTTCTACCAAGTTCCCGATTCGTAGTCTGCTCCTAAAAAACAACAGAAGAGAAGGTAAATATGGGATCACAGTTAAAAGATTTTGTGGGCCTACTCATGGAAAGAAGATTAAAGGGATTGCAGGGCACATGTGTCGTAGAGGGCAAGTGAATTGATGACGTCACGGAGCATGTACCGAAGCCCGTAATGGGGATAGTGGAGCCATCAACGATGGTGATGGATGATGAACTAGTATAAGGACATTAGGAGGTCAACATACCAGCATCACCGGTGAGGTGGTCAGAGGCACCTGAGTCGAGCATCCAGGCAGGGGAGTGATGACTGAAAAAGGCGGTAGAAGCAGCTGAATGTGCTAGAGAATCCGAAGATGGGCCAGGTCTGGCAGGGGTCTGAGAATCATGACTCAGCCGGATGTCTGCCATAGACAGGTCCAGAGATGATGGGAGAGTGGAGACAGAAGAGGAAGCTTCCTGGACCACTGTCTGGCCCTACCACAGGTGCTGAGATGGGCGCCCATGAAGTACCCAACATCGATCAATTAGGTGGCCGAGCTTGCCACCGTGTTGACAGAGGGGACGTGGACGACCCTCCATACAGCCACAACCACGAGTGCTTGAGCGGCCACCACCATGACTGACGAGAGTTGAGTGGTTGAAGATGGGTGTGGATAGGGGAAGAGAACGTTGGGACTTACCTAGGCGATGATAGACCTGTGGTATATCCAGCATAGAAGGGTTGGCGAGCATCTCAGTAGCCGTCGTGGAATACTCAGGGGCGAGGCCATTGAGAATATTGAAGATGAAAAGTTGGTCCCTTTGAGTCTGAGCGGTTGCTGGTGTCTGGGGTACATGCCACAACTCTTGTAACTCATCACGAAGACCTTTCCATTCCATAAAATAGGCTGTGAAAGGCCGATCCTACTGGAGAAGGAGTGATAATCGCTGAAGAATATCAGAGACTCGAGCCAAATTGTTGGTCTCAGAATACATGATGTGCAAGGAATACCAGAGTTCCTTGACAGTATTCGTGGTCCAGGTGACATCCTTCATTGAGCAATCCATGGAGTTGACCAACAAGGTGAAGATATTGCTATCAACAAGATTCCATGGACAGTAGTTGGGATCAGTCGATGCTGGTGGAGGATCCTCCAGGTGAGAATCCAAGTCCATTCCTATCAGGGACATCAAAACAGTCTTCCGCCAAATGGAGAAGTTGGTGGTGTCGAGCCGCTCATAGACGAGGCGGGTGGAGGCAGTGATCATCTGGGGAAGAGCTGAAGAGGCTGCCATGGAGGCGTGGGACAACCACCAAATAGGTCAGAAGTAGTGGGATTCCATGAGGCGTGATCGGTATAAGGCGAGGCTGGTGGAAATCGGGAAGTCGCAGTGTCAGGCAACGTGTGGAGTCACGAGGTGCATCAAACAATTCGAGGGGCACTAGGAATCGGTGAAATCCATGCGCAAGAAGATCCAGGAGGATGCCGAGACGCCGGTGGAAACCAGGAGACCGCTGGGAGAGAAGCCGGACTGGGGCACAGGTTCACCTGGAGGGAGCTGCGGCTGGACAAAAAAAAGGAGACTGCTGGGATGTATGCACTGGGAGGGGTCGACGGTGGACGGGGGGGGGGGGGGGGGGGAGTGGACTTTGGGATCACGGGAGGGCGCCGTGAGGGATCCGCCGGGAAGGGAGCCGACGTAGAGGACCGTCGGGCGAAGTTGCTAGGGAGTAGTGCGACGAGGCCGACCGAGAACACTTGGATGAGGGCGCCGGGAGTCGCGCGCTGGGAGGGCGGGGTCATCGTGCGGGGAAGCAGCGCAGGGAGGTGTCGGGATTGAGGGTGGGGCTGTTGTTCTAGGTTGCGATGGAGGGCGGGGATGTCGCGCAGGGAGGGAGGGGCTGTTGCGATGGAGGGTAGGGCCGTCACACGGGGAAGCGGCGCAGGGAGCTGTGAGTCGCCAGAGGGACATAGGGAGGTGTCACGATGGAGGGGCGATGTTGGGTTGACGCTGGAGGGAGCTTCAGAAGGGAGCCGCCGGGGATGGGAGCCGTCAGGGATGGGAGGCCGCGTAGGGAAGAGCTGGAGGTAGGATGGTGGCCACGTAAGGCAGACCCGAGAGGAGAGAAAAAAAATCTAGAGGGAGGGTTCGGGATTATACTCCCTCTGATACCATGTAGAAAGGAAAACTCCTTACCTCAAGGTGAGGCAGATTCCTAATTTTATAGATTGAGAATACAGAATACATATAGAAGTATTTCGATGTGAGACTCAGAAATACCCAGAATAATAAAAAATAGGATTTAACAATTGAAATTTCTATGTTATTTTTATAGTTGGACCAATTAATGTTATCCCATAGGATTGGGTAAAGTCATCTTAAATATTTAATAGTTGAAAATTTAATAACATATTTTTTATGGAGATCATTTTTTGAGCTTATTTAAGATTGTTGTTGGTCATATTTTTTTGTCCATCAAATAATAATTAATTCTTTCCAGTAATAATACATATCTTATAAATATTGGAAGCAAAAAGGTTTTGTTTCTTTTTTCATCTTTCCACTTTTAGATTATGTTTTAAATATTTAATATAAGACCCATAAGTATAAATCCTAATAAAATAATGGATTCTATATAAATATAATTAAATTTCAGGATCTTAAATTTAATATTGTTACTCAAGTTTGAAGTTAGTTTTATAATGAGTAGTCAAATCTAATGTTTAGTATTTTTTTTCTTCCCACCAATTGTAAGAATTTATTGAATATGTTTTCATAATCATTAGAATTTATAAAAAAGAGGATTACATTTTTTCTATCACATTATAGATAAATTGAAAATATTTTTATGCTTATTCATGACTCTATTTTGATATTTTTCACCATTATTGAAGAATAAAAAATGTTTCCTTCTATGTGGAAACATTAATAATTACCATTTCAAGTAATTGTCTGCAAGGTAATTAGTTAAAGAAGAGTTAGTTCCATATGAAATTATGATGATGTTGTGTAAAACCTATTGGATTCATTAAAATTATTCATTTATGGAATTGTAAATAGAAATTTACAAGGAATATAAAGATTTTGAACTAGGTTAATTTTTATGCATGTTTTTTCAATTTTTAAATGTCCGCATTCAAATTATGTTATCTTGTGAAACCAACCAACAACAGATTTAATTATCTAGGAAGATTATGTGAATGGTAGATTAGATATACAAGTGGTGGTTTTTGAAGAATCATGCATGATTCTTAACATTATGATCTACAAAAGAAGAAGCCTCTGGATTTATTTGAGCAACTTATAAGAAACAGTAATGATGAAAAGTATAAATGTCAATACAGTTACATAATAAGGATCATTTTATTTTTGATATAATAGAATGAAATTCTAATTTCTTCATTTTAATTAATTATTATATAATTTAGGATTTACATAAATTAAAATACCACTTCAAATCAATGATAATGTGAAAAAAATATTGACCGTGAGAACATTTCAATACACCATATTCTGTTAAAGGAACACCCATAATCCAAGGTTTTCTTTAAATTATTGATTATTTATGTATTTATGTGCATGTGATAAAAAAACTAATAAAAAATTAAATCAATATATAAACCACAATAGAAATTACCTTTTCTCTTTATTAGAACAAGGAAAACACCAGTTTATCTTGGTATTTGAGAGAGCATGGGGTAAGTTCGTGATTTTTAAAATTAGTCCAGAATGTATGAAGGAAATGATATAATGTCAGGAATATGACCATGCTTGTCAAATTTAAGGTCACATAGAAAAATAATTCAAGTTATGGAAGGAATACTTCACATAAAATCCACTCAAACAATCACATGTGCATAACTTGACTTCATTGTTATTCTATGAAACATTGCATTTCGAAAGTGAAACATCACCAAAAAACTCATCCAAAGTTTATTATAATACAAATATTAAATGATAATTGTCATGAAATAAACAAGAAATGAGGAATTTATATTATTATTTTTAGAATCATTTCATGTTGTAGTAATTTTTGGGTTATAAATACAAAAGGATATAAAAAATCAATGACTTGAATTCATGAATATTGTGGATCACTCGTGAACGAGTTATGGTTCCTTTCATGGGAAATAAAATTTTCAAAAGGTATACCATTTTTTCACTTTATCATTGATTCCATGAAGTATTTTAATTTTTTTAATCACAAAATATAAAACAATATATTCAATTGAATAATGAAAAATTACGTAATGCGATACAAAAATAAAATCATAATTGTTAGATAAATATAATCATATTCCTGACATTATATCATTTCCTTCTATAAAGTTATTTATTTTTGGAATAAAAGGTTGAAAATCATACTTGATTCATCCAACCATTCACATTCAAATTTCACTTTATCCATTAAAATCACCC
Organism: Viscum album; assembly: GCA_963277665.1. NCBI lineage: Eukaryota > Viridiplantae > Streptophyta > Magnoliopsida > Santalales > Viscaceae > Viscum > Viscum album. The sequence goes on from OY728150.1 coordinate 41,496,497, forward strand.
AGCTAGGGAATGAAAGTCGTTGGTTGATGTCACAATAAAAAACAATTTGAATGCACACATTTAAAATTGGAAATAAAATGCATAGAAATATATAAAAATGAACATAGTTAAAATTTATTTTTTACATGGATAGTTACATAAAATACAATGAATGGTGAATTTTGATAAATTCAATGAGATGTTTGAAATGACAACACAAATCAATATGACATTGATCATTACCCAATTCATTCTCTTGATTCTTAGAGTCTTGACTGACATATGTTGTGATTATTTCTTTTTAGTGAGTTTTTTGGCAGTGGATTAAAAAGGATAAGAATATATATGGTGTAGTTAGTGTAGTATGTTCATTTTAAAAGTGTTTATGTCTTATTAATTGTTAATTCCTAATATTATCTACATGTATGGGTACACACTGTGCATGTGTGTTGTAGCATCCCAAAATATTAGTGTATAAAATTTCATTTAAAGAAATAAAAAAAGTATTCATAACTAAAATTAGGATAAATTACATTTTATTTAGGATAATAAACTGACTCAAAAATTGATACAAGAATAGATCTTTATATGAGACTATAACTACTGAATCTTAAATGAAACATTTAAAATCATCACTAATAAAAGTGGATAGGCTCCAATAAATATAAGAAATGAAATATTATATCCCACTTTATTTGGATTCATTATGAGTAGTATCCATCCAAATATGACAATGGTAAGAATACATAGAAGTGAAAAATACAAACCATCCTTGAAAACAAAGAAAAAAACTTCAATACATAGAGTTGTATTTATTTTAAGTTGGGTATTTCTAGAATAAATGGTATGTTCATTGATAAATAGACGATGTGACCTTTTTTGTAAAAAAATGATAGTAAAGAGGAAAAAAATAGTTGTTATGGTCTATTTTAATATGTATATATAAGATATGATTAAATGTTTATAAAAATGTTGGCTAAAATGTAATTTTATGTTTTGACACAAATACATGAAGTATAATATTTATTATTCTTTAACAATAAATTATAGTAAAAAAAATGTGTGTAGAATATAAATACTTAAATAATTAGTTAACAGTTAATTCAAGCAAGTGATTTTTAGAATTTTTAATAAAATTTTAATACTAAACTTATATTAATTTGTATACAATTTATTTTTAAATAATAAAAAACAACGTGGTCAATAAAATATCATTATAAAATGCTAAATTTAGAAAGAAAATAATGAGTAATGTAATGAATATAATTTTGACATAAAAATGAATATAAATAAGTACATATATGGATAGATATAAGTAATATTCTTTTTATATATATTTAGTATCCTTTTAGATATTTAAAACTTGGTTATATAAAAAAAATTCAAACCATGCAAGCCACAAGGGCGAGACCCTTCTACCTATTGTGGGGTGCAAGCACAACCCACAGGGGAGGGCCTTCTTGAGCAACTACATGGAGGTGTAGTTGTGCATGATTGAGCAGATATTGGTGAGTGTATAGCACCCGCAGACTGAATTAGAAATTTCATCGTATTCATCCTCTTATCCTTCTGATGCAAGCCATATCCATAGGTATGACCTATAAATATTCATCTCAAAACTCTTACCTTTGAGGTTATTTTCCTTCGACAATAGGTCTATGAGACTCAAACTAACAAAGAAGCGTTTGGACTTTTGAAAGTCTTTCAGCCACAGTGATGCACAATGCCCCCTTTTTAGTGAGCTTTTTCTTCTCAAAGACACTTGAAGAATCCAAACAAGTTATTTGGAAAATTATAACTATAATATTTATCAATGAAGGATTTTAAATTCCTAGAGTTCATCATTTTCTTCTCGGGTTACAACAATTGCGAAGTTGATATATAAATGTATATATTTGTTGCAATAAAAACAATGGAATTTCCATTCTAAATATCATCTTGCTCCATAATATGGGAGATCAAACACCTCAAATAATTGAGGATCATAGGCTTCTATTTATCATTGAAAAATGAGGAAACACCACGAGTCAATAACATTACCCGATTATCATTTTTTTAAAACTCCACTGCTCATCTAAACTTCTATATCTATATATATATAGAGAGAGAATTCATCTTTACCCATTGGAAAACCCCATACCAAGTTCCAAATTCTTTCCTTGTCTCATACTACCATTTCCAATCTCTTGAAATGTAAAATACCTTTTCTCAATATCATTTTGGTATGAATTTTAAGTATGGGAAAAGTAATTTTCAAAAACATATATTTCATTTTTAATTTTCAAAACCATATTTTTGTAAGGGGATATTTTCTAAAAAATTTCTAGATATTCAAAGAAACTCCTGTATTTAATAATTTTATTATTTCATGTTTTATTTCAATAAAAATATAATTTTATTTAAGGGAGTTAATATTTTTTTAAAGAAAACCCAATTTCATTTTGATGAAAATCACTTATTTATAAGGGGTGTTTAGTTTTGAACTTATATTTTTTAGAGGTAAAATTGAATTTTTATCAAGAATATTATTTTTAAAACCCATCATTAGAGGTAAAATTATTCTAAAAGTTTTTATTAAGTTTTATTTATTGAAAAATATTTTAAAAAAATTTAATTCCATCTTCATAGAAGTATAATTTAAGTATTTATTACCATTAAATAAGTTTTTTTAGAAGGATATTTTATTTTATCAATTAAAGAATGAATTTAAAACAATAAATTTTATCATTTTATGTTCTTTTATTTCAATAAAATTATATAAAAATTTCAATTGGATTTTAAAGTCTATCATTTTATATATAAAATTTTCTTCTTTTCAATAAATGTCATTAATGAATATAGATATGATCATAATATATTATTAACATTGAAATTCCATAATTTTTTTATAAAATGAACATTTCTCTGTTTTATTCCATCTTTATATGTATTATAGTAAGTATTAATTGTAAAAAATGGATTTCTCCTAACCTTTTTGGTATTTTCTTGAAATCATATTTTGTTAAATATTATGTGATATATAGTTTTTTTTCATGAAAATAATTTATGTAGTTTTCAAAAGTATGTTAAAATGAAATTTGGAAGGCTTTGTAAAAACCATTTTTATTGAAAAATTCAGCACTTTGGTATCAAAGGTGATGATAAGGAATGGGGAGTGAACCCATGACCTCAAGGGGGAATTTTCCTAAAATTGATAATGTTAGTAGCCTCATGGATTTCTTAATGTTTTCCAAGTATCATTATATTCCATAAAAATTTATTATTTTCAATGAAAGGTTTTAAAAATTTATGGCTAAATCCAATTAATTTCATAGGTTATTATATTTTTAAATTAAATTAGTTTTCAAAGTTATAGGTATTTTAAAAAAAATTTGAAAAGTGTTTTCTATGGTTATATATTTTTAAAACCTTAGAGTTTTATTTTGGAAAATTATATAACAATTGTTTTATATTTGAAATAAATGAAATTGTTTTCAAAATAATTTTTGAATAGTATTTATAAAAACATTTTACTCTTTGCTTTAAGACCCCTTACTAGGAAATTTTATGCCCACCCTATATTTTAAAATAATTTTCACAGGCTTAGTAAAAGTTCCAAAGGTGTTTGGTTTCATTTAAGGAGATATCATGAGTGAATCCAATAGATGTTTTATTTATACATTCTTTAAACTCTAATATATTGTAAGGAATTTTTCTAATCCTCCAAAACCTAGAAAAAAATATCCTCATATGTGTAAAGGAATGTATATTTTCAATTACGTTTTATTAAAAAATACAACATGTGTTAGCACCGGATAAGTGTGGGTCTTGGGATGTCTCATTTTGTATTAAAGGAATGGTTTAGATAACTTTGGATATTATAGTGTTTGGGTGAAAAAATAATACATTTCTAAGTATATTTATTTTTATTAAATCCCTTATTCTATAATTTTTTTAGTTAAGGAGAATTCTAAAAATGGAATGAAGATGATCATGAAAAAATATTCTCTATATTCTTGAGGACCTTATTTCAAGGATAATTCTGAAGTCATGCTCAGATGACTACAAAATTTTTATCAATATATAAGTAACCTAAAAAAAACTTTATGAGGCATTTAATACCTCCACTATTCCCCATTTTTTTAGGATCATGATTTGTATATGAACAAATATTGTATTCTCAATTTTCCTACCACACTAGGCATTGAAACTGTTAAAGTTGGTGTCCTAGGACCAACTAGTTTTACTGGTATTACATGTATATTAGTTGTATTGAATATTAATTAAACATATTATTACACATTTTTCATTGTTTTTCATGGATTTAATGTAATAATGTCCTTGAGTATTTGTCACATTGATAAGGTCACATTAGTTCCCTTCTATGATAAGAACCATGAAGTGCTATGAATGTATTCTTAATATAGTTATGTTGTTAGATAACGTACTATAATGGGACACATAGTATTTTCATTGTCTTCTGTGAGTAATTGTAAGTAGATGAAGCTTCTTCTCATGAAGTTAGCACTTGGTAATCTCCAATATGGGAGATTATGAGAATAGACTCTCTAGTATAAATTCTGTATATTTTGGTGTCATCAAATATTCCTATATGTGAGCATATGTAATAATCCTTAGAATTTATGATTATTATTAATTCATGTCATGAATCACACACTTAGACTTGATAAAAAAATTATTATTGCATATGTTCACTATAAGGCAGGGTATATTGGATGTGTCACGATTGACATGTCATTAATGGATAAGTTGAGGAAAAATTTATCTCTTCCATATTTATAGAAGTTGATATATCATCCCTTTGATTGGAATATAAATGTCACCCAAAATTCTATTTCTATGGTGTAATGATGTGTTAATTCTTTATAGTCAAAGAAATACATATCAAGCATATAGGTTGGTGACATAAATGTGCAACCTGCTTGAAATAATTATTTTAACATAAACCCTAGCTCTATAAAAATATGGTTATGTCTATTGTGTATAGTATTGATCGATGCAATCAAAATAGAGATTTTTTTTTGTACAATGAATTCTCTCTCAACTCCTAATTCTTGCTACCTCTTAATAACAAGAAACACAATAGATATTTCTTCAAGACCAAATAATGAGTGATCAAGAATGGAATATACAAGAAATTTTATTTATCATTCTAGCACCTAAAGATCGAGTGGTGTTTCTCAAAGATCATAGGAGCATGTGTGGATCATCGCTATAGGAATTCAATCCTTGGATCCTCATAACACAATGAAGGCAATCCAAAAGGGTATTTTAAGATGATCAACATTCATCAATGAAGAAATATCACATAACCAAGTATTTATTTATTTATATTTTAAATAAATACATTATAAATTCAATGTGAAAGATCCTTAATAAATTTTAATAGATATCCCACCAGCACATGCTCCCGCTGCTCCTAAAACCATTAAGTGGTATCAGAGCAATCACTTTTAAATTTACAATTATTTATTTCATTATTGATCTCTACACAATTGTATCTAGATTTTAATTTCATGTTATTCATTATTTAATTTTATTTACATTAACATGATTTGACATATTAATCATGATTCATTACATGTTTCATTTTATTAAATTTTTTAGAACAGATGAATAACAGTAGGATATTCCATAAAAAATTACTAATTTTTGTCCATTAAGACAGGGTTACATGGCGTGTAATCATAAGTACAATATGTGTACCCTAGTAAATTGAATCTAGATTTTCCTAGGGATACATGGTGTGCCACATAGTAATTACACGCTGTGTACGCCACATGTTGAATAGACAACCTGTCACACAATTGACGGATTACACGGTGTGTATCAATGTACACATTGTGTAGCCTACATGGGTTACTGGCATATATTGCAAAATCAGTGTGGTCATTATACATAGACAAAATTGTGTGATACTAACAACCTAAATCATTTATGATATACATGGTGTGTATGTGTTTCACACAACATGTAGTTCATCAATTCCCATGTTTGAAACACAAGCTGATGAGCCAGAAGTGTATCCCAGTCACATGAAAAGTGGAACACACAATGTGTAACTAGTATGTACATAAAATGTAGTCCAGCTGAGGTACATGCTGTAGACCAAGACATGTACCTTGGATACACAAAAATTGAGATACATGACATGTAGATGGTCTGCACATGTCGTGTAGTTTCCCACTGAACAACAAAATTAAAAATTACATTGAATTAAAAATTGCAGAATTGAAACCTTATTTTATTTATTAGCACACCAATTCATGTTTGATAGTTTAATAATGGTTTTAAAGAATATTTAATGCTCAAATAATTTATTGTAATTAATATTTCATTACTGGTTCTGTCATTTATTTTTCATGAATTCCATAAATGATGGATATCTTCAATTAATTTCAGATGATCATTAAGATTAAATATAATTAATAAATAAATAAATTTAATTCCATTTATCTTAATATTAAATAACAAATAAAGATATGAATGAATTCTATTTACTTTTGTGTATTCATTGCATGTATGACTTTTCAGGAGCTTGACCAAGACCTGTGTATGTTTTGGATGTTTTAATTTAATTTATTTCACAGTTTTTAAATTAATTATTATTAAATTAGATATGATGGCATGTGTTTCATACCTTTCTAAATTATTATGTGGGACCTGCGTGTTTAGGAATTTTATTTAATCCACTTTTAACCAATCCTTTGGTTACCCTCACATGCGTGTGATTCATAAATAAATGTAATTAATGGAGTATCACAATGAGAGTGGAGGTGGTTTAGGATAAAACCATTATGATTCCAACTCAGGTGATATATAGGTGGATAAATGGAATTCTATAACTCATGCTAAGATGAGAAATTTAATTTGTTTACCCTAGGTTAAAGGTTGATTTAATTTTCGCTCATTAAATTAACCATTAGATAAATCTCATGAATGAGCCATTTAATAAATTATTTATTACTATCTATGTATTTATTTAATTTATGGATGAAAGGTCGTGATCACATAAATAAATGAATTAATATGAAAATATGGAAATTAAATAAATGAATTATGCATAAACGTTTTTCCATTATTAATTAATTAAGTTACATCCACTTAATATTAAAAAATCATTTAAAAGATAAAGCAAGATAAAAAATTATTCATTACTAATCAAAATCCCTCAATTAAATATTAATTTAGACTTGTCCTTCCATTAATTTATTAGGAATGAAAGTCTTAAAACTAAGTATTTGACCAACCCTCATTGGGATACTTACTTTTAATGTGGTGTTCTTATGAAGGTTATGGGTGATTTAACCATCTTACATCAAGATAAGTATCCCTATCTAACATGATGTAACTTGGAGGAAAATTTTGAGGAAATTCAAGTCAGGATTTTTGGATAGGGGAGTCCGCTCAATGGATCAAGGAGATGAAATCCTATAGTTGTAAAAGATATGCATACTTAAATACCTTCAAGTAGCTTGATCAACCCTCTTTGGGGTTATGTGAATGGGAATGTGGATCTGTGACACTAAAATTTCATAACAACTAGACATTCCATGTTCAATGGTGAGGTCTATTAGGACTTGATAAAATAGTGGGAGATTTAATAAAAATTAATAAAATCAAATTAATTTATTATTTCTCACATGGTTTGTAATCAAGAAAATTACTAATAATTATCTCTTTTAATTGTAGAATAAAATTGAAATCTCATTATCCACATTATCCATATGATCAATATTGGAGAAAAACAACCTCCTCACTGGTAATAACTTCTAAGAGTGGTTTAAATCCCTTTAGGTTTTTCTATGTCTTGAACAGAAATAATATGTCCTATAATCCTCAATTCCATATCCTTCTAATAAAGTGTAAAGTGATGAAGAGTTCCTGGTCTAAGAAAAACATTTGAGTGATGCAGTTGATGTTCAATGTTTGATGCTTTCATCTATTTATAGAGAACTCGTGAAGTCTCAAGAAAACATGAATGTGTATAGCATGATTGAGAAACTCCATGGTCTTTAACAGGAGATAGATAGACAAGAATAGATTTAGATATCCAAGGCTCCCTTTTAGAGAAATATTTGAGAGGTTTCCTTATGTGGGCCTCACGTAGTCAAGCTCATTGGCTACATTGAGCACCTAGAGGTTCTAGGGTTTAAACTCCCCATAGAACCAGGAACTAATATCATTTTGGCATAACTACCTTGGAGATTCTCTATCTTTGTCGTAAAATATAATATGAACAAAATTGAGATTTCTCTGCTATATGTTCTTACTCTACTTATTAAAGTAGATAAAGATATGAAGCGTGAAAATACTTCTATCATTATGGCGAACAAACGAAAAGGGAAAGTGAATATCCTTAATCATAAAGCTTATTTACGCCATTCCAATAAGAATAAGATCAATGGGAAAATAAGGGAATAAGAATTTATCTATTTATCATGTGTTAAGAAGGGACGCTAGAAGAAAAATTGTAATCAGTCAAAAAAGAAAGGGGATGCTTCAAGAGAATTTGATATCGAGTGCAATTTATTTTTTTTCAAAAAATTGGGTATTAGATATAGATTTTGGTTCTAACATATGTATTCAAATACAGGAACCAATTATATTATAAAATATTGACTAAGGGAAGGTAGATCTAGGAAAGTATAATAGAGATAAACTTTCTATTATTTTTATAAATGAATACCACCACATTTTTTCAACCGAAATGATCTTGGTTTTAAAGGGTTTTTATTATGTTCCTTTAGTTACCAAAAACATTATATCAGTATCTAGACTAGATACATATGGTATTATTTTAAAATTTAGAAATAAGTTTTTATTCTTTTATAAATATGTAATTTTTAATTGTAAGGTACAATTAAATAACATTTATTATGAGTTGGACTACAAAAACCATGTAATGGAAATTGATAACAAAAAAAACATCACATGGCTCATACCACACCTAACCTTTGAATCACAAGCTAGGTCATGTAAATGAAAAGTGATTGACTAAACTACATCAAGATGGATATTTAGATTGTTTTAAACTAAAATCACTTTGTGTATTTCAAGCATATTTACAAGGTAAAATGACTAAAGCCCCATTTATTGGGAAAGGTGAAAGGGATAAAAAGCTTCTTGAATTAGTTCATATTGATGTGTGTGGACCATTTCCCATTGAAGAAACGGGTGGGTACTCATAGTTCATAAATTTTATCGATGATTTTAGTAGATATGCATATGTCTACATAATTAGTTATAAGTTAGATTCTTTTGATAAATTCAAGGAATAAAAGAATTACGATGAGAACCAGCTTGTAAATAATATTAAAAAACTCCACTCATTACTTGGTGGAGAATATCTTAATCAAGAATTCATTGATTATTTAAGAGAGTTTGAGATACTATCTCAACTCAATCCTCCGCATACGCCTCACTTGAATGGTGTAAGTGAATGTGGGAACCACACCTTATTGGATATGGTGAGATCAATGATGATCCATGTGAGTCTTCCATTATCCTTTTGGGGATATGTGTTACAAATAGTAGCATAAATACTAAACCAAGTGTCAACTAAAGTGGAAGATGGTATACCATTCCAATTATGGAATGGAAAGAATCCTTTATTATCATGCTTACATGTTTGGGGGTTTAAAGAATTTGTTAGGGCCTCTTTAGGTATCAAACTTGTACCCTAAGGCACAAAGTTTACATTTATAGAATATCCTAAGGAAACAAGGGGATATTACCTATACAACCCCTCAGAAAAAAGGTTATAGTGGGAAGACACCCCATATTATTAAGATGGAGAACATATTTAAAAGAGATAGTGGGAGTGAGATAGACTTCTATGAAGTTGAGGATCAAAGTACATAAGAGTTGGTACCAGAGTGGATTCCACAAAGCCCCATGGAAGAAGAAACTGTTCTAGAGACACAAGTACTGTGTAGGAGTACAAGAGATATTATTAAACCAGAACAATATTATTTTCTAGTTACATTTGATGGTGAATCATTATTAGTTGATAATAATGAACCTCTAAGCTAAAAGTAAGCAATAAGTGGCATAGATGTTTCCAAATGTCAAGAAGCCATAAATTATTAAATGGATTAAATATACCAAAACCAAGTCTTTATTTTGGTATATCCTCTAGTGGATGTAAATCCCATTGGTTACAAATGGTTATTAAAGAAGAAACTAGAAATGAAAGTACATATTAGTACCTATAAGACACAAATGGTTGTAAAAGGGTTTAAAAAACATCATGTCATTGACCAAAATTAAACCTTTTAACTAGTTGAAATGATAAAATCCATTAGAACCCTACTTTCTATTATGACTTTCCATAACTATGAGATTTTTCAAATGGATTTCAAAACAACCTTCCTTAATAGGAACCATTATGAAGATGTATATATGGAACAACCCAAAGGGTTTGTGACTCCAAAGGATACCATTAATATATGAAAATTGAAAAAAAAAAATCCATTTATGGATTAAGAAAAGAATATAGTTCATGTAATATTCATTTTGATGAATCCATAACAAAATTTTGTTTCATAAAGAATGATTTTATTTCTTATGTCTACAAACGGTTTAGTGAGAGTGTAATTGTTTTCCTAATAGTACATGTTGATGACATATTACTCATTAGAAATCAAATACCAGTCTTACAGACTATTAATACATGGTTGAATAAATTCTTCCCAATGAAGTAAATGGTTCAAGAAATATATATTCTTGGGATCAAGATCCATTGTGATAGATCTAAGAAGTTTCTCGACCCAATTCAAAGTACATACATTGACAAGATACTGAAGAGATTCATTATGGAACAATCCACGATTTGATTTTTTCCAGTGTCACATAACATTCATCTTTCCAAGAAAATATGTCCTTATACACATGAGGAAATAAATAGAATGGAAAGTATTTCATATTCATTATCAATTGGGTCTATCATGTATGTTATGCTATGTACGAGTCCAGATGTTGCCTATGCATTAAGTTTGGTAGGAAGATATCATGTTGATCTAGGTGCCCAAATTTGGATGGAAATCAAGATTATCCTTAATTAACTAAGGTGTACTAAGGATATGTTCTTGGTTTATGGAGGAGATGAAGAACTAGTCATTAGAGGATATGTAAATTCTATTTTCCAAACTGATCAAGATGAAAATAATTCACAAATGGGATACATATTGATTTTGAATGGAGGTGTTGTGAGCTTATATAGCTCAAATAAGGTTGTGGTTGAGGATTCTATAGTAGGTTCCGAGTATATTGTGGCTTTCTAGGTAGATAAAGAAGCAGTATACATGTGAAAGTTCATCCAAGAGCTTGAAATGGTACTGTAGCGGTGTCTCTTGCAAAAGTGTTAAGGTCATATCAGTGGACAAAGCACATAATTTGGAAGTATCATATCTTTAGGCATTTTTATCAGACAGGTGAGGGTTTAGTGAGCTATATTTCCATGGAAGATGATGTGGATTACCCCTTGAATAAATACTTGACTCAATAGAAACATGATTATCATGTGTGGTCTAGAGAACTAAAAGTCATTAGCAGTTGGATCTAGTCCATGTTGGAGTTTTTGGGAGTTGGTCTCCTAGTACCAACTATTTGTACTTTGATTATATGTATATTTTGTGTATTGCATATTAATTAAATATCTTATTACATATTGTTCACTATTCTGCATTGATTTAATGTAATAATGTCTTAGAGTATTTGTTTCATTGGTAATGTCATAGAAATTCCACAATATGATGATAACCTTGAAGTGCTATGATAATATTCTTAATATTGTTCTGTGGTTGGATAACATAAAATGATGGGACACATAGTATTTAGACTATCAGGTGTGAGTACATGTAATCAAATTAAGGTTCTTCTTAAAAATTTCTCTCTTGGTAATCTCTAATATGGGAGATTATGAGAACAGATACACCAGTAGGAATTCTGGATGTTTTGGTGTCATTGAATATTCCTATCTACGAGCATGTATAATGGTCCTTAGAATTTATGATTATCATTAATGAATGTCATGACTCATGCACTTATATTTACTTAGTAAAATAGTGATGATGTATGTTTGAGGCGAGGTAGGGTATGTTGGGTGAATCATGATTGATATTTCATTAATGGATAAGTTAAGGAAGGATTTGTCTCTTCCATATTTATGGAAGCTGATATCTCGACCCTTTAATTGGAATAGAACCATCACCCTAAATTCCACTGATATGGTGTAACGACGTGTTTATTATAGATATTCAAAGAAAGGCATATTAATCATATAGTTTTGTGACATAGATGTAAAACATGCTTGATTAGATATTGTGAAAAAGAGATTATATTATAAAGTGAGTGTTCATATGTGGTTGTCTTCATTGCTTCATTAAGTTCTTTCTCTTGGGTTCCTTGACCCATTGTTAAATAGTAATCATAGACTTTAGGAAAACCTACCTAATGCCAATGATAAATAATCCTAGTGGGTCACACCCTAAGTGTTTTCATTGATCTTAATTAAATTCTATTTAAATTTAATTAATGGAATAAATATTATTCTCAAGATCAAGGAATAATTTTCTTCAAGTTTCTTTGATCACACAAATTAAGTGAATGTGCATTCACCGAATAGTTCATAAAATGTATATATTCATTTTATTAAATATTTAATAAATATTTATTTAATATTTTTTGAATAAAATATGCATTTAAGAAAATAAAATATTTCATTCGGGTATTTAATAAATTCTATAGGAGTTTGAACGGACCAAGACTGTGTCTGGTGACAAATATTAATTAACAATTTAGTTAAATAATACCTATTATTGCGCAAGTTGGCCCATTCCATGAAATAATAATAATAGTATTTTATTATGTGGTATGGGGTTTAATAAAGGTTGTTATATTATTTAATGGTTGGCACGTATTAAATAATTATTTTAACCAAAACCCTAGATCTATAAATAGGCGGTTATATCTATTGTGTAGTGTAATATCTTGATTTTTTTTAAGATAATAAAAATCCTCTTGTTGATAAATTATAAGCGTTTATGTAAAAATAATAATTTATCAATGAAAATCACTTAATAAATGTATTAAAGGATTTATGTAAGGGTAAAATCCCAGCTAACATATTAGAATATTCAATCGAATATTTTTGAAGTTAAGCGCTGAGTTAGTGCTAGATTCTGAGACCCGTAAAGCCTCAACAGAGACAAAATAAAAATATTAAATATATTATATTACATGTGCGTGATTTATTCAAAATAATTTAATAACTCCAATATGGTGCATTATATGAGAAATCTGAGACCACCGTTAGGTCTAGGACATGATGTTTACCCTATGAGGGGTATCACATTTGTAAGCATTGGACGTTTGGATGACTCTCTCGCAAGAATAAGTTATTTAATATTTTTATTATATTTTTTTTGAAAATAAATCAATATTTCCCAAATGGTGTGTGTCTTATGACAAATATGAGGCCACCGTTACGTCCTAAATGTGGGGTTCACCCAATACGAGGTATAACTTTTATGCACGTCAGATTTTTGGCAACATCGTATACGATACAACTTATTTTATTTTTAATTAATTATTTATTCCATTTTTAATTTATAAATAATTAATATCTCCCAAACAATGCATTTTATTATTAATCTAAGAACGATGTTAGGTCATAAATGTGGGTTTTACCCTAGGAATGGTATAACTTTTATACGCGTTGAGTGTTTTGAAATATCACTAGCGATAAAACATGTTTTATTTTTAATCATTCATTTATTCCATTTTTTAATTAATAAATTATTAATATCTTCCAAATGGTACATCATATGAAAAATATTAGACCATCGTTAGGTCTGGAACACCGTGTTTACCCTAGGTGGAGCATAACTTTCGTACGCGTTAGGCGTTTGGTTGAGTCACTCATTAGAATTAAGTTATTTAATAATTATATAAAAAAATTATAATTAATTTAATATTAAAAAAAAATGGCGTGAGGTATTCTTATTCCACCTAAAAATGTCTGAACACCTTTGTTGACCTACCAAATATTTTAAAACCATCAAATTTTAATAGTTTCGGCCTGTTTCAGTGGAAAACGCTTTAATGAGACAGATTTAATGAATCTATCATCAATTTTTGGTTGAATCATAGATTTAATGGGGTGTTTTAATTGGGGCTTTAATTGTTGTGATTTTTGGTATTTTAAAATAGCCAAACGATTCAGTTTCACCATTGACCAATATTATTTGATCCGGGTAATCCCAAAAATTCATTAGGCACATCCATTCAAGTCTTCAATGGTCTGCCAATCAAAGGTGGCAGTTTCCTGCAGTTTTGTGCATGGTTCACCTATAAAAAAATGTGAGTTTTCTTTTTTATTTTATTTTTTCCCAAAACTTCTATATTCGATAACTTCTAGGTTATTGATCAGAATTATGCGCTTTCAGTTTCGTTGGATTCCTATCAATGAGAAGAACCTAAATCATACCCTTGATTTTGATGGTAGTGAGGAATTTTCAATTTGATATGTCTCATTTTAAATGGATAATTTAAGATAAATTATTAAAGGATATTATTTTTAAAAAATATTATCAGTGGTAATATTTCACAGTTTATCAAAGGATAATTATTATAATTATTGAATTATCAATGATAATTACATCAGAATATCAAATTATAATTTTAAATAAAATTATCAAAGGGTGAATTATTAAAATTCTCAAAAGATAATTACAAGGAATTATCTAGGATAATAATGAAGAATTATCAAGAGATAATTGAAACAAATTATTAAAGAATAATTGTATGATTTTATCAAAGATAATATTATTCAATTTATTAAAGGATAATTGTAAGGTAATTATCACTTGACAAAATTATCATTTTTATCAAACGATAATTGCCAGATTATCAAAGGATAATTTATGGAATACAAATTAACAAAGGATAACCGCATGGATTTATAAATTAACAATTTATGTGAAATTATCAAAATACAATTATAAAATGATAATTTAAGAACAATTATCAAAATATAATTATAAAAGGGTAATTTATAAGAAACTATCAAAAGATAATCATAAAAGGATAATTTAAGTAAATTATCAAAATATAATTATAAAATGATAATTTATGAAAAATTATCAAAATATAATTATAATGGGATAATTTATGAGAAATTATCAAAAGATAATTATAAAAGGATAATTTAAGAGAAATCATCATAATATAGTTATAAAGGGATAATTTATGAGAAATTATCAAAATATAATTATAAAAATATAATTTGGAAATTATCAAGGAGAGAAAATGTATCACTTCATGTTAAATTTTATGTTTTTTGAAATAAAATAGTCAGTTTTGGTTCTAGGAAACTTTAATGAACCTCAAGTGTCAACGTTTTTATAATAAGGTCACGAAGAGGTGTTCTTGATCTCTTTATCCCTACCTTTTTACATAAAAAACTTTTTAGGTAGGAAGTTTCTTACATTTTTTGGATTTATTACCCATATTTACTTAATATGATTTATGTGTAGACATATTTGATGACCGTACTATATTATGATCGCATGCCTGTGAGTGTGTGTGGCCCTGAGAACCTTATGTGACACTTGGTGCTATGAGTACTTTGTAGCTTATTATTCATGTTCGATGTTGATCACATGTATTTTTGTGTTACCTTACTTATAATGATATTCTATGTGTGTGTGGGAAATGATATGGTATTATTGATTCCATGAGATTTATGTGATAGCTTGATTTTATGATAATGTTTGATTCACATGTTAATGTTTATAATGATGCTATATTTCTCATGATGTCTGTTATGGTTGTTTTAAGGCTTTGAATTGTCATTTTTTCCTCTGAAGGATTGACATGTGTATACTTGAAAGGTGGCCATCAAGTTATGATTACTCCTTATGGGGTTCACCCATGATGTGTGGTGATGAAGACAGTACAACATGATAACCTTGTAACTTGGCGTCTACTCGATGCCTTGTGGATTTCAAGTAGATGGCTGACACTTGATGCCTTGTGGATTCTGAGTGTTACCTAATGCCTTGTGGATTCTAGGTAGGTTACAGATACTCGATGCCTTATGGATTCTGAGTATTACCCAATTCCTTGGGGATTATAGGTAGTTTATTTTCTCTCGATTTCTTATGGATTCAAAGTGACTCGCCAATATCCTTGTGGCTGGTTCTGAATACTTATTGAGATAGAGTATATTTTTGGAATGGACCCAAAGCAAGTACGACTGGGGGGTTGTGGTGTCTTGGTTAGCGCACGACCGCTTAGTTTTGGATTTTATGTTTTTAATTATTAAAAATTTATCATTATTATGGAATAAACTGTTATACTTGAGCACATAAGGTTAAGGACGCATTGGTGGTGTCCTACTGAGTCTTTTACTCACACCCTACTTGGTCATTTCAATGCGCTTGTAGATTTCATTAGGGATCTGGTGAAGGGAAAGGGCCCTATGGTGGATAGATGAGCGAAGGAGCATGGAGCTAGTAGCAGACTAAGATGGAATTCGGATGATCCACTATTTATTTATCTTCTTTATTTGCTTTATTTCCTCTATACATGTTTTCCACTTACGGGAGATGTTTTATTTGTATTACATGTATGTCATATTTACTTTTCTGCATGTTTAATCTGATTATTTATTATACTATTTATTATTTATTATTGATAATATTACATGATATTGAGGGTTTTGTATCTCCACTTATGGAATCAGACCCTCACTACTAGTCGGAAGCCTCTTGCATATGGGGAGACACACATGAGGTCATGTGGCATTCCGACTTGGGCCCAGTGATTCAGGTCAGGATATTACAAAATGGTATCAAAGTTCAGGTTACTAACTAACTTTTTCTTCTATTTATTTGGGTTGGGACATGTTAGATAGGATATGGGACGATTGAGACTTGGGAAGAGGAACTATCACAATGTCTGGCCAGTACTGTATAGTATATCTCCAAGTTTCCATAAATGGGTAATTATGTTTTGTTGTTACTGTTGTTTAAATTTACCTTGGGTGATTCACATGATGTTGATATGTATTTTATGGGACTTTATATGTGTTAGTACATCATGAATAGGTATGCAGGTTCACATGCCATATATATACCTATTGTAGTGTTGCATAATATTTCATTAATTAGATGCCTTGTTTTGCACTATTTGTTCGGGATATTTTCTTTTTGTGATATATCTGTGTTGTATGCTATTGTGATATATCATTATTGGAATTAATTAGTTTAAATGGTCATATTTTTGTGTTTATATATATATGATGATTTTGACTAACATGTATGGACAAAGACAGGGGTTAGTGCTAGGAGGGTTATACCTTGGGTTGCAGGTAAACTCCTAGGTAAGTCTTTATGTGATCTTATAGACTGAATGAGATATGTTTATGCTCTTAATGTTATTTCATGTTACATAGGATTTCACCTAGATTTATTCTTAGAGAAATACATGTGAAGTGGGGATGGAATGCTTCTATGAAGGAGGATGATTCTACTTTACCACTAGATGTATAAGAGAATGTAGTTGATATTTCTCCTGCACCTGATATGTGGTTAGGGAAGTGGGGCCTCTTCAACCAAGAATCCACTCACTTAGTGTATGTACTAGGAATAAGAGTTCAAAACTATAGTAAAATATCCCCTTACTTACACTCAATCCTTCTTCATCCTTCTAGGGCACTGGGGGCCCTCAGGATGTTGAGAAATGGGTTGAAATTTTTGTGGATCTTTGACCTAGTAAAAAATCTAAAGGAACAATCAGTTAAGTTAAAATGATCCCATTTCGATTGCCCGACCATTTCGATACCCCGTATCATATGGTGCCAACTGAGCTGAAGGATCTCAAGGTTATGTTAGATAACTTAGAAAGGAAGGGTTTCATAAAGTCGATTACTTCACCATGGGGTTCACCTATGTTGTTTTCCAAGAAGGAAGACAATTGTCTTTAGATATGAGTTGATTTCTGGGAGATGAACCAGGTGATGGTCAGGAATTGAAATCCATTTCACTTGATCGATGATCTTTTCAAGAAGCTGTGGGGAGCCCAGTGGTTCTCCAAGATTGATCTTTGATAGGTCTATCACCAGTTGCGAGTTAGAGAGGAGGATATTCCTAAGATAATTTTTTAGAGAATATATCGACTGTACGAGTAGTTGGTAATGTCTTTCAGGATGAAGAACATGCCAAAAGTGTTCAAGGCCCTCATGAACAAGACCTTCCATCCATACATGGACTCATTTTACATGGTCTTCATAAAAAAAATACTCATCTACTCAATAAAACCATAGAAACCTGTCAGGAACCTGGATATGGTCTTGGGTATGCTTCGAGCACACAAGATTTATGCCAAGGCATTGAACTGTGACTTATGGATTTGAGAGGTGAAGTTACTAGTAAATGTGGTGTCTGAGATCAGTATATCACTAAACTTAGAGAAGGTTGAGGCAATCATTTCTTAGACACATCCCCGAAATGTGTTTGAGATTATGAGATTTATAGGATTGGTATGATACAACTAGAGGTTTATCCATCACTCCTACTGATTATTAGCTAACATGAAAACACTAAAAAAGAAGGGAGTGGAGTTACAGTGGTCAGAATAGTGTGAAGATTCTTTCCTTAAGCTAAAGATAAGGTTGATGATGGCTCTAGTACTAGCATCCCCTGAGCCTGAGATTGGTTATGTAGTGTACTGTGATGTATCTGGCATTGGTCTAGGATCGATGCTGATGCAAAGAGAGCATGTGGTTTCCTAGGGTTATCATCGGTTATGAACCCATGAGAAAATTTACCCTACACATGACATAGATCTGGTAGCCATGGTCTGCACTTTGAAGTGTTGTTGACACTATCTCTTTGGTGAGAGATTTATTGTGTATACTGACCACAATAGATTTCACTATAACTTCACTCAAGTGGACCTAATATTGAGATAGAGGTTATGTATTGAGGTGAATGTTTTACTTCATGTTTTTGTCATGGATTACATAAATCCCTAGGGACTCAGTTGATATTGAGCATAGCATACCATTCTCAAACCTATGGACATTCTGAGCGAACTATATGCATATTGGAGGATATGCATAGAGATTTCATGATAAAATTTTATGGAGCATGGAATGACCACCTAGCCTTGAATGAGTTCACTCTCAATAATAGTTATCAGGATTATATTATGATGTAACTATATGATACTCTTTATAGGAGACCATATCGATCACCACTTGTTATAATGAGGTAGGTGAGGCAGCAGTTGTGAGCCTAGTTTGGTTTAGGAGGCCTCCAAGATATTGAATATGATTGTAAAGAGGTTGATCATCGCTTAGAGATGAAAAATATCTTATGTCGACCATGGGAGGATACCCTTGGAGTTTGTTGTGGATGATCATGTTTTTTTGAGTGATTCATGAGTTGGGGAAGAGACATCTAAGGAAGTAGGATAAGATAGTACTTTATTTTCTTGGACCCTTTGAGATCACCGAGTGGATAGGGATAGTGATGTATCATCTAGACATCCTATATCTCTATTGAGGTATACATGATTTATTACATGTGTTGTGGATTCAGAGGTACATAAAAAACCTACACATATTGTATATTGTAAGAATGTTGAGATAGATACTGATTCATCTTATGAGGAGCATCTAGTGCAGATCATAGATGGAAGCGAGAATATGTTGCAAGGAAATATGACACCACTAGTTTAGATTTAGTGGTAGTATGGACGGATCCCAAAAGATATGTGGGAACATGAGTCAGATGTTTGAGATCAGTGGTATGAGTTTTTTTTGAGTAAGACCACTAGAGATACTTCTCAAGGATGAGAAGTTGATAGAGGGTGAGAATTGAAATATCATAAATTTTTTAAAGATAATAAAAACTCTCTTGTTGATAAATTATAAGCATTTTATGTGAAAAATTATTATTAAAGAAAATCACTTAATAAATGTATTAAAGGTTTTGTGTAAGGGTAAAACACCAGTTAACATATTGAAATATTCAATCGAATATTTTCAGAATCATACATTGAGTTAGTGAAAGATTCTGAGGCCCATAAAGCCTTTGTGAAAACAAAAAGAATATATTAAATATACTATATTACACATTTAAAATTTATTCAAAATAATTTAATAAATTTAAAAAGGAGTTTCGTATGAAAAATATGAGGCCACCGTCAGGTTCGGGACACAATGTTTACCTTAAGAGGGGTATAACATTTGTAAGCGTTGGAAATTTGGATGGATCACTCGCAAGAAATTTATTTAATTTTTTTATTATATATTTTTTAAAATAATTTAATATGTACCAAATGGTGTGTCATATGACAAATCTAAGACCACCGTTAGGTCTGAAACATGAAGTTTACCCTAATTGGGGTAAAAATTTTATGTGCGTCAGGTGTTTGAAATCATCGCATGTGATAAAACCTGTTTTATTTTTAATTAATTATTTATTTCATTTATTAATTAATAAATAATTAATATCATTCAAATGGTGTGTTGTATAACAAATCAAAGAGCACCATTAGGTCCAGAATGTGTGGTTTACTCTAGGAGGGGTATAAGTTTTACATGTGTTGGGTGTTTGGCAACATCACACAAGATAAAAATCAATTTATTTTTAATTATTCATTTATTCTATTTTTTAATTAATAAATAATTAATATCTTCCAAATAGTGCATCGTATGAAAAATCCAAGACAACAGTTAGGTCCGGAATGAAGAGTTTACCCTAGGAGGGGCATAAATTTCATACGTGTTTGGATTTTGGTTGGGTCACTCATTAAATTAAGTTATTCAATAATTATATAAAATAATAATTATTAATTTAATATTAAAAAAATAAAAATGATGTGAGGTCTTCTTATTCCACCAAAAAATGCACAGATAGCTTTGTTGACCCACCAAATATTTTTAAACCTTCAATTTTCAACCGTTTTGATCTATTTCAATGGGAAATACTCTAATGAGGTAGAATTAATGACTTCGTCATCAATTTTTAGTTAAATCATGGATTTAATGGGGTGTTATAATTGGGGGTTTTCATTACTGTGATTTTGGGGATTTTAAAAGATTCGAATGATTCAGTTTCACCATTGGTCGATATCATTGGATCTAGATAATCCAAAATCCCCCTTATGCACAACCATTCAAGTCTCCAATGGTCTGCTGATCAATGATGGTGGTCTCCTATAGTTCTATGCGTGGTGATCCTAGAATAAAACGTGAGTTTTTTTTCAAAACTTCTATCTTTGTTAACTTCTACGTTATTGACCAGAATTACACGCTGTCAGTGTCATTGAATTCACATCAATGAGAAAAACCTAAATCATATTCTTGATTTTGATGGCAGTGAGGTATTTTCAATCCAATATTTCTCATTTTAAATGGATAATTTAAGATAAATTATTAAAGGATATTCTTTAAAAAAAATATTATCAAGGATAATATTACACAATTTATCAAAGGATAATTATTATAATTATTGAATGATAATTTTATCAAATTATCAATGATAATTACACCAGAATATCACGTGATAATTTTAAATGAAATCATCGAGGGATGAATTATTAAAATTATCAAAAGATAACTGTAAGGAATTATCGAAGGATAATAATGAAGAATTATCAAGGGATAATTACAATGAATTATCAAAGAATAATTGCATGAGTTTATAGAAGATAATATTATTCAATTTATTAAAGGATGATTATAAGTTAATTATCACATGAAAAAATTATCATTTTTATCAAACAACAATTTCCATACAATCAAAGGATAATTTATGGAATAAAAAATATCAACAGATAATCACATGGATTTATAAATGGATAATTTTTGTGAAATTATAAAAATATAATTATAAAATGATAATTTAAGAAACACTATCAAAATATAATTATAATGGGATAATTTATGAGAAATTATCAAAATATAATCATACAAGGATAATTTAAGAAAATTATAAAAATATAATTATAAAATGATAATTTAAGAAAAATTATCAAAATATAATTATAATGGGATAATTTATGAGAAATTATCAAATGATAATTATAGAAGGACAATTTAATAGAAATTATCAAAATATAATTATAAAAGGTTAATTTATGAGAAATTATCAAAAGATAATTATAAAATGATAATTTAGGAATTTTCAAGGAGAGAGAATGTATCATTGTATGTCATATTTTATTTCTTTTTTAAATAAAATAGTTGGTTTTGGTTCTAGGAATATTTGATGAACCTCGAGTTTCAACATTTTTATAATAAGGTCGTGAAGAGGTAATTTTTACTGGTTTATCCCCGCCTTTTTACATCGAAAATTTTAATGGTAGGAAGTTTCTTACCTTTTTTGGATTTGTAACATATGTTGCCTTAATATGTTTTTTTATAGACATATTTTATGATCGTACTAGATTATGATTTCATGTGTGTGTGTGGCCCTAATAACCTTATGTGACACTTGGTGCCATGAGTACTTTGTAGCTTATTATTCTTGTTTGATGTTGATCACATGTATTTTTGTGCTTACTTACTTATGATGATGTGCTATGTATGTGTGTCCCCTAATATGGTATGATTGATTCCATGAGATTGAGTTGATAGTTTGATTTTATGATGTTGTTTTATTCACATGTTGATGTATATGATGATTCTATATTATCATGATGTAAGCTATGGTTATTATCATGCTATGACTTGTCATGTTTTCCTCTAGAGGATTGGTATGTGTATACTTGACAGGTGGCCGTTGTGGTATGATTAAAACTCATGGGGTGCACCCATGATGTGCAAAAATGATGAAGACACAACATGATAACCTTGTAACCTGATGTCTACTCTATGCCTTATGGATTCTGAGTAGATGGATGAAACTTGATGCCTTGTGGATTCTGAGTTTTACCCAATGCCTTGCGGATTTCGGGTAGGTTACAAATACTTGATGGCTTGTGGATTCCGAGTATTACCCGATGCCTTTTGGATTCCAGCTAGGTTATTTTCACTCAATGCCTTGTGGATTTAGAGTGACTCACCAAAAACCTTGTGGATGGTTTTGGGCACTTATCTAGATACAATATATTTTCATCATGGAGTCGAAGTAGGTATGGTCTGGGGTTTGTGGCATCTTGGTTAGTGCATGACTGCTCGGTTTTGAACTGTATGCTTGTTACACATTTATCATTATTATGGCATACACTATTATACAAGATCACATCAGGTTAATGAGACATTGGTAGTGTCCTAATGAGTCTTGTACTCACACCCTACTTGGGAATTTTTATGCGCTTATAGATTATATAATCGGTATGGCGAAGGGAAAGGGCCCTATGGTGGATAGCTGATTGGAGGAGTGTAGAGCTAGTAGCAGACCAGGATAGACTCCATAGGATATGCTGTTTATTTATTTTCTTTATCTTCTTTACTTCCTCTAGACATGTTTTCCACTTATAAGAGATTCTTTATTTTTATTACATATATGTCATCTTTAAATTTATGCATGTTTTCTCTGATTATTTATTATATTATTTGTTGTTGATTATTGATCCTATGACATGATATTGAGGGTATAGTCTCTCCACTGATGGACTTGGACCCTCGCTGCCAGTCGGAAGCATCTTGGGTAGGGGAGACATGCATAAGGTCATGTGGCATTCCATCTCGAACCTAGTGATTCAGGTTAGGATGTTACATGTAGATTATTGATTGATGTAATCAAAATAGATAATTGTTGCACACAAAGAATTATATCTAGACTCCTCATTCTATCCCCCTCCCAAGAATGATAAATTCAATATAGATTTATTCAAGATTAAATAACGAGTGATCAAGAATGAATAATTTATGACATTCGATTCATCACGCCAACACCTGGAGATCGTGTGTAATTTCTTGTATACTATAGGAGAATGTGTGGATCAACACTAGAGGGATTCTAGCCTTGGATTCTCATATTACAATGAAGTAAATCTGAAAGGTTCTTTTTTGATGATCAACATTCATCGAAGAAGAAAGATACTAATCCTAGGTATTCATTTCTTCATATATTAAATAAATAAATTATAAATTTGATGGGAAATATATTTTCTCTTAGTTTCAATAAATAATAATTAAAAGAAATTTTAATATATCTCCCACCAATGCATGCTTTCATTGCACCCATAACTATCATAAAGTAATATAATGGTATTTTTAAACTCTTAAACCCATTAAAAACATATGAATCACTTATTAATTTTGAAGGTTCTTTGGAAGAGGGTGACCTCCGCATAACCTATATGTATCAAATTCCAAATTTCATTATTTTTAGAAGTATCAAATAAAAATGTGAAACATCTGAAGATGAATCTATAAAATTAATTTATAAAAATAATGTTCAAATATATGTCCTAAAATTATATATTAATAATAAAACCTTTTTTAAGTATTTACTGATTTTTTAATAAATTTTATACAAACTGATTGAGTTGCATTTGGATAAGACATATATTATATTTTTCAAATTCCCTGAGGTACCATTGTCACTCCTAAACTATTTCTCTTCATGAGAATTATCGACACTAAAGACCCTGTTAAAGGTATGACTTATTTAAAAATGATTGTTAAAGATAACATATATTTTTTTAAGTTTGGTAAAAATTAGTTTCATTTGGATAATATATATATTATATTTTTCAAATTCCCTGAGGTACCATTGCCACTCATAAACTATTGCTCTTCGTGAGAAATGTCGACACTAAAGACCCTGTTAAAGGTATGAGTTATTTAAAAATGATCATAAAAGATAACATATATTTTTTAGTTTGGTAAAAATAATAAATAAATTTTTTAGGGATGAAGAACCTCCAATTTTAAGATTAGAAGTGAGACTTAGAGTTTTATTTTATATAAAATAATTGTAAGGGAGAAATTTCATTAGGGGAGAATATAACATCCCAGAATATTAGTGTATAAAATTTCATTTAAATAAATAAATAAAAGTATTGAGAACAAAAATTAGAATACATTACATTTTATTTAGGATAAAACACTAACTTGGACTTCGATACAAGAACATCACTTTATAAAAGTCTACAACTAATTAATTTGAAACTAAACTTCTAAAAATAATCAGTAATAAAAGAGGATAAAATCCAATAAACATAAGAATATAAATATTGTATCCTATTTCATTTGGATCCACCATGAGTAGGTTCCCCCAAAAGATGATTATGGTAAGAATACAAAGAATTAGAAAAATAAGAATCATCCTTTAAAATGAATAAAATAACTGAAATATGTAGATTATGGCTTATTAAAATGTTTTTTAAGTCAGGTATTTATAGAAAAAATGATGTGGCCATTGATAAATATCCATTGTGGTCTTTTTGGATAAAAAAGATAATAAATAAGAAGGAAAATATCCATTATGATATTTTTTAATTATATATATATATAAGATATTATTCAATGTTTTTAAAAATATTGGTTAAAATGTAATTTTAAGTAACGAAACAAATACACAAAGTATAATATTAATTATTATTTATTAATAAATAGTAGTAAACAAACAATGTGTATAGAATATAAATATTTATATATTTTGTTAAATGTTAATTCAAGTAAGTAATTTTGAGGATTTTTAATAATGGTATAATAATAAAATTATATTAATTTGTAAGAAAATTATATTTAAATAATAAAAAAATAATTGGTAATAAAATATCATTAATAAAATGTTAATCTTATAAAAAAATAATGAGTAATTTAATGAATATAATTTTGAAGTAAAAATGAATAAAAATAACTACATGTAGGGATATATATAAGTAATATTCATTTTTACATATATCTAGTAACCCTTTGGATATTTAAAATCAGGTTATATAAAAAGTTTTCCAACTATGTAAGACACAATGTCTAGGTCCTTCTACACTGTTGTGGGGTGTAAGTTGATTCCATAGGGGAGAGACAACCCAAGTAGCCACAAAGTAGTGTTGGTGTGCATGCCTAAGAAGATACTGTTGGGCACAATACATCCACAGGTCATGCATGGTGTGTGTATAGCATGCACATGGTGCTGGTGAAATCGTGTGGGTTGGCATAGTTGTGTGGTGGCAGGTGTGTAAGTGTTCTGGGTGCTGATCCCCTAGTGTCATGGTACAATATGTCCATGGAAGTGGCTATTATTAATAATTTTTCTGATCCAAGTAAATTTTTTATGTGGGATGATGATCATGGGGTACCTTTCCCCTAACTTAAAAAGTTCCACATATAACCCTAGTTATTCATTCAAGATGATTTCAGCCATATGATCTCCTCGATGCTTCATCTCCTTACCCCACATGCTGAATTAAAAATGTTTTCAGCTTATTCATCTTCTCCTTCTGACACAAGCCATCACCTTAGGTATTACCTACAAATATTCATCTAGAAACCATTACCTTCAGGTATATTTTCCTTTAGTAATAGGTATGTGAACCTAAAACTACCAAGCACAAGGTTTGAATTTTGAAGGTAATTCTTCCATAGTGATCATGATTCCCCTTTTTTCATTGATCTTTGTCTTGTAAAATACTCTTGAATAATCCTAGAGAGTTATTTGGAAAATTATAACTGCAATAGTCATAAATGGATGGCTTTAGATTCCCAGTGTTCATCATTTTTTTCTCAAGTTACAGTAGCCATAAATATGATATATAAACATATATATCTGTATCAATAAAAATAAGGGAACTTCTATTATAAAACTCATCTTCATACACAATATGTGTGATCAAATACCTTGAATCATTGATCCTTTTAGGATTATATTTATCTTTAAAAAATGATGACAAACCAAAAATCAATAACATTAACCGATTATCATTTTTTTTCATAACTCCATCGCTCATTTGAACATTTATATCTATATATATATATATATAGAGAGAATTCCTCTTTACCCATTCAAAAACCCCCGGACAAGTACCATCTTCCTTTGTTATCCCATACTTCCATTTCCAAGCTCCAGCTGTATAATATACCATTTCTCAATATCATTATGGTTTGAATTCTAGGTAAGGGAAAATTAATTTTCAAAAAATTATATTCCATGTTTAATTTTCAAAACCTAATTTTTGCAAGGGGATTATTTTATTTAAAATTACTAGATTTTCAAATACACTCTTCTATTTAAGCATATTTCTATTTCATGTTTTATTTCAATAAAACTCTCATTTTATGTAAGGGGGTTACTATTTTTTTAAGCAAACCCATATTTCATGTTTTTAAAAAACCCTTATTTATAAGGGAGATTTAATTTAAAAATTATATTTTTAAAAGGAAAATTTTGATTTTTATCAAGTCTCTATTATTTTTAAAACCCTTCTATAAAGGGAAAATTATTTTAAAAGTTTTGATTAAGTATTGTTTTTTGAAAAATATTTTAATCAATTTTAAACCCTTCTTCAAAGAAGTATGATTTAATTATTTATCCACATTAAGTAAGTTATTTAAAAATGATATTTTATTTTCTTAATTCAAAGATGAATTTAAAAAGATAAATTTTATCATTTTATGTTCTTTTATTTCAATAATTTTTTTAAAAGTTTCAAGTTGTTTTTAAATTCTATCATTTTAGGTATAAAATGTTATGTTATTCAATAAATTTCATTCATGAATACAGATATATAAATAATCTATTTTTAACATTTATATTACATAATTTGTTTATGAAAAAAGCCTACCTATGTTTCATTCCTTCATTATATGTATTATAGTAAATATTAATTGTGGAAAATAGATTTCTCCTATATTTTTTTCATGCTTTCTTAAAATCATATTTTACTAAAGATTATGTGATATAGAGTTATTTTCTATTAAAAATAATTTATATTGTTTTTGAAAGTATGTTTAAATGGAATTATAATGTGAAAGTTAGGCTTTGTAATAAAAATTTTTATTTAAAAATTATGCACTTAGGGTATCAAAGGTGATGATGAGGAATGAGGAGTGAACCCATGACCTCAAGGGGTCATTGTCCTAAAAGTAATACTACTAGTGACCAAATGGATTTCTAAAAGTTTCCAAAGTATCATTATATTACATAATAAAGTTATTATTTTAAATGAAAGTTTTTAAAACATTATAGATAAATCCAAGTATTTTCAAAGGTCATTATATTTTGAAATTAAATGGGTTTTAAAAATGATATGTATTTTTAAAAGGTTTTGAAAAGTATTTTCTATGGTTATATATTTTGAAATCACTAGAGTTATATTTTGGAAAAGTATTTATCAAATTTTTTATATTTAATATAAAATAAAATGTTTTCAAAATATTTTTCAATTAGTATTTATAAAAATATTTTACTCCAGGTTTTAAAACCCTTTACTGGGAAATTTTTTGCTCACCCCACATTTTAAAAACATTTCCATAGGCTTAGTAGAAGTTCCAAGTGTTTTTGGTTTTATTTGAGGAGTTAGTGAGAATGAATCCAAATAAATATTTTATTTATGAATTGTATAAGATATAATATATTGTATAGAATTTTCTTAATACTCCAAAATCATGACAAAAAAGATCCTCATATTTGTAAAGTACTATATGTTTTAGTAACTTTTTATAAAAAAATACATCATGTTTTTGCACCAGATCCAAGAGTACGGGTCTTGACATATATCACATGTTGTTTTCCTTGGAGGGATAGTGAAAGATAAGAGATGGATTCTAAAATAGTGGTTATTTCCTGAAAATGGGTAATAATTTTTTTGACTGTAGTTTGTGACAGGGCCACTTGGAACATGGACAACATTGAGAGGATAGACGAATCAATGCTGTATGACATATTACCAATTTAAAAAATTATTCCTATTTACCTATTCACTTATTCTACGAATGGATATCAATTTCTATTTTCTCTCAGATTTGGTTTCCATGCATGTACTAAATAAATAATGAAAAGAAACAAGGACACTATAATTTGTTAATGAGGTTTACCTAAAATGTGTATGACTACTTCTCTAGTGTACAATGGTCATTATCCCATTCATGCACACCTACTATCTTATTATCAAGAAAATATTGAGAAAGGGTATATCCCTAAACCTGTATTCTCAAAACTAACTAGGAACAATTCAATCACCAACTTACAAACTCTTCAAATAAAAGATTAACCCATACCACTTTGAATTAAACCAACAATGAAGGCTTTGTATCTCTCTTGAAAAGAATGTCTATAAAAACCTTCCTCAATTTAAAAAAATACAATTGAATGACTGTATACTTATTATTAATTTACAATATATATATATATATATATTTAAGGATGGTATTATCAATATTCTTTATCCAAAAAAATGATAAAAAGATGACTGTCCAGTCTTCCCACTTTATCTTCTTCTTTTTTCAACACAGAAGGAGAAATAATTTACAACAACATTAGTTCTATACAAATCTTAAACAAACAATATTTAGACTAATAGGATTTAATTGTGTGTGAGAGAAATATTGGATTCAATTGGCTTATGTAAATTCGGTATAACATGTTTAATAGAAGAAGGAATAAAGGATAAAATGGTGAAGAATAAGGAAACTCCTCTGTAAGGTGCTTCTCCCTGAGGCTGATGGCCCATCCCACCCACTCATCTACTATTGAATGCATCTAAGAAAATTTGTAACCCATACCACTCCTAGATACCCTCATTTAATACCCCCCTCCAATCACCACCTAATAACTTTAATCTACCCACTAATCATCTAACAACTAAATATGGTATTTATAACACTTCCCCTAGTAGTTAGGAATTATTCTCTGTACCAAACCACTCCCCTACACTGCAGATTTCTGACCTCACTCACTTCACTAACCTTCCAGCCTCATTTTAGCCCAACCTCCCTGTATCTCCACATTCTTATCATTCCCAACCCATTAAAAGTATAACTTTTCCTCAAGGTGGAAATTTTTATATGCTTCTAGGGTAGTTTTCTTTTACTGTAGAAGTTGATGAAACTGGAACTTCCACTGGAAGAGGATTTGGATCTGTTGTGTAGTGAGGTAAGTGTGTGATTTTTGGTTGTTGGAATACAACTACCGATTTCCCATGTCTCTAATGACATACTTGGTAGGATCAACAAAGGTATTCCATTCTCCAAACATAAAAATAACCATAAATTCTATCATAGAAATGGTACTAGTAATATGATCATACACCTTCCTACATGGAGGTAATTTACTCATTATGTGTTCCCTTTAGACCCCAGACCCTGTCTTCTTGCTGGTGATGAAAACAAAAATGTCTGTTGGATTTAAAAAGTAGAAACATCCCTAGGAAATCCTCCATACACTGCTCAATTCCAATGCATGCTTTTAATATTTTTCAGATTTATTTTTTGTTCCCTTAATTAATGCTATGCTGTGTATTCTTTTTGGAGACTTTTCTTTTTTGGGAAGAGTCTATAAAATAGTTCAAATGTAGTCCATATGATTATTATGAAATTAAATCTAGAATGATTTGTTATGTCACCTTCCATTTCTTATTTCTCACATTTCTAGATTATATATCCAACGAATCGGTATCATAGGCAGGTTCCAAGGAATCCTTAAATTTCCAAATATAGCAACCACAATCCAGCTGCAAGTTCCTAAGTTGTCTAATGACAACTATGAAAGGTGGTGAATCCAAATAAATGTGTTTTTCAGATCATAAGAACTATGTGAGATCATTGCTGATGGTTATATAGTACCCACTATGGATAAAGAAGTCACCTTCACAAATGAAGACAAGACTTCTCTCAAAAATAAAAGGAAGAAAGACAACAAGACGTTGTTCCTCATCTATCAAGGATTGGATGAATCAAAAATTTAAAATATTTTTGAAGCAACATCAAGAAAGAAATATTGGGATACCCTTAGCACCATCTTTAAGGGTGTTGATTGAGTGAAGTAGGTTCGTCTTCAAACACTAATAATGAAGTTCAAAGTGGCGCTCATTAAGAAAGGTGATAGTATCTTTGACTATTTATGATGTTTAATTTTTTATCATTAACAATTTGGAAAGAAATGGTGAAAAAGTGGAGGAAATTTATGTCATTGAAAAGAACTTTGATATCTCACAACTATGTTTTATCATGTGATAGTGGGAATAGAAGAATCAAAGGATTTTTAAAAAACTATCCATTGAATAATTGATGGGATCATTGAAAGTGCATGAGAAGCGAATGCAAAAGAATGCTAGTTTAACTCTAGAGCATGCCTTAGAGTCCAAGTTGACTTGACAAGAACAAAAATAATGGCCATACGTAATGAGGTGGCCATGGAACTAGTAATCGTAAAAGAGGAAGAGGGTGTGGATATCATCCAAGCCATCAAAAAAAGAAACAAAATTTTACCAACTTCTGTGGAAGGGGAAATGGTGGAGGTCAATTTTTTCATTGTCATGGAAACATAAAGAATGTTCATTGTCCCAATTATAATAAATTCTTCTGTTATGTCTCTGAGTGTTGGAGAGAAATGGATCAAGATGAACGATCCAACTATGCTGAAGCATCTCATCATGAAGAAGAAGTCACCACACTCCTCCTTGCACAAGAAAAGGCATGTGAATGGCCAGATGTGTGGTATCTTGACATGGGTGAAAGAAACAATATGAGTGGCAACAAATAACTATTTGAGGAACTCACTGAAGATTTTTTTGGTGAAACTAGTTTTGGAGACTCATCAATAGTGCCCGCAATTAGAAAAGGTAAAATTAAAATCTACCAGAAGAATGGTGAGTCAAATTACATTTTTAATGTGCATTATATACCAAACATGAAAAATAATATCATCAGTATTGGATAACTCCTTGAGAAGGGATATTTCATACACATGGAGAACTCTTCTCTCTCTATAATAGATGCTCACAGGAGACTTGTTTCTCAAGTCTAAATGCAGAAGAATCTCATTTTTAAACTACAAATTAACACAAAGGCTAAGTAGTGTCTATTTGGAATCATAAAGAATGACTCATGGAGATGATATCTGTGCTTTGGAAATCTCCATTTCAGTGGCCTTAAACTTCTATCATCATCAAGAATGGTGCATTTATTATCAGTGATTGAAGTTAGAAATCATGTATGTGAGGTGTGTACACTCGATAAGCAACAAAAGAATTCCTTTCCAAGTGGAGTGTCCAAAAGAGAAAAGGAACCACTTCACTTAGTTCAAACCGATATTTTTGGAGCACTTGAAACACGCTCACTTGGAGGTAATAAGTACTTTATTACCCTCATTGATGATTTCAGAAAAAAACTTTGGGTGTATTTCATCAAAGAAAAATCTTCTTCTTTTACTATCTTCAAAATTCTCAAAACCCATGTTGAAGCACAAAGTGGTCAAAAAATCAAAGTACTCAGATTTGATAGAGGTGGAGAATACACCTCAAATAAATTTTAGGATTACTACAGGGAACATGGAATCAAGAAGTAATAAATTGCATCCTACACACCATAGTAGAATGGAATTTCATAAAAAAATAATTGAACCATCCTAAACATGAATAGGAACATTATAAAGGATAAAGGCCTGCCAAAGAGCTTCTGGGTAAAGGCAGTTTTATGTACTTCCTACCTGATCAATCAGTGTCCCACCAAGAGCATCGGAAATTTGAAACTATAAGAGGCATGGAGTGGCTACAAATCGAGCATGGTGCACCAAAGAATATTTGGGTGTGTCACCTATGATCAAATTCCAAAACCAAGAATAATTAATCTTGATGATCATGGAAAAAAGTGAATCTTCATTGGCTACAGTGAAGTATCTAAAGCCTAGAAGCTCTACAATCTACTAACCAATAAAGTAGTGGTGAGTAGAGATGTGATCTTTAGCGAGGAAGAATCTTGGAAATTAAATTATAAAGAATCAAACAAAGATATTTCAGTCAAAACATAAGATCCTGAATAAAGGTATGATCATCAAGATAAAATTCCCACAACACCTTCCTTAGGCGTATCATTAGTAGATAGAAGTACAGGACTACATTACATCACTCTTGAAAACACTCCATCAAGTTAAAATTTGTCCAACTCATCCTCACCCATGGCGTCTATAAAAATTAAGAGCTTAAGAGACATCTATGAGGAAACTAAATAGTTAAATCTTTTCCACCTATATTTAGATCATGAGACTCTAATGTTTTAGGAAGCCATAAGAGAAGAATGCTGGGGAATTTCTATGAAAGAAGAAATTCATTCCATAGAGAAAAATGACACATGGGAGATGACTACACTTTATAATATCCAGAAGAACATTAAAATCAAATGGGTGTACAAGATTAGGTAAAATGATGATGGTGAGATTGATTGCTACAAGGAAAGACTCATAGAAAAGGGCTATAAACAGAAGTATGAGGTGAACTATGAAGAAGTATTCTCTCATGTTGCTCACCTTGACACTGTGAGGATGATTATATCCCTTATGGTCCATCACTATTGGATGATCTACCAACTGGATGTGAAATCTGCATTCTTGAATGAATTTCTAGAAGAACAGGCCTATATTGACCATCTTGAATTCTTTTTTATGCAAGTGTAGGAAGACAAGGTGTATCGACTAATGAAACCACTCTATGGGTTGAATCAAGCTCCATGTTCTTGGAATGCATGAATAAACAACTATCTTCAAGAGAACATCTTCACCCAGTTTTCATATGATCATGTAGTTTGCATCAAGAAGAATGTTGGTGGAGATATAATTATAGCATGCTTGTATATTGATGATTTTTTGTTTACAGGGAACAACTGACTGATGTTCGATGAATTCAAGATGGCCATGTTTAAGGAGTTCAAGATGACTGATGAAGGTCTCATGTCCTTTTTTCTGGTCATATAAGTAAATCAACAACATGGAGACATCTATATATCTTAGAAGAAGTATGCTAAGGAATTGCTTTAAAAGTTCAAGATGGCCAATTACAATACCGTAAAAACTCATATAGCAACAGGTTTAAAATTAGAAAAAGACAAAGAAGGAAGAAGTGTTGTATCAACTTTGTTTAAGAGTTTGATTAGAAGAATAAGTTACCTCACAATCACAAGGCCAAATACTGTCTAAAATGTTGTGCTTATAAGCAAGTACATGGAAGAAACAAAAGAGTCAGACTATATAGATGCAAAAATAATCCTTAGGTACGTCAAAGGAACAATGAAATTTGGTCTTTTCTATCCATATAGTGATGAAGTAAAGCTATATGGATACTAAGACAGTGATTGTGGAGGTGACTATGATGAAAGAAAAAGAACCAATGGATATGTATTCTTTCTTCGAAATACTAATTTCACATGGAATTCAAGTAAGAAGAGTATGGTTTCCCTATCCACATGTGAAGCAGAATATGTAGCAGCATTGTCCACTGTTTGTGAAGGAATTTGGTAGAGAAACCTACTGAAGGATCTAAAGAAACTGGAAGATTTATCCACATTCATATATGTGTATAATAAGTAAGCAATTGAACTAGCCAAAAATATGGCGCATAATGGAAGAATAAAACACATTGATACTCGATATCATTTTTAAAGAGATCATGTGAAGCAGAAAATGGAAAAATTAGAGTATTTCCCTACTATGGAACAAGTGGATGATATTTTCACAAAAATAATTACTGATAGATACATTCAAAAAACTAAGAACGATGCTAAAAATGAAGCCTATTTTGGTTTGAGGGGGATTTTTGTGAATTCAAACCAAAGTTTTGGTTGGATTTACAAAGAAGTACTGTCCCTAGGAAATCCTCCATACACCACTCAATTCTAATGAATGCTTTTAATATTTTTCATTTTTATTTTTTGTTCTATTAATTAATGATATGATATGTAATGTTTTTGGAGTCTTTTATTTTTTGGAAGAGTCTATAAAATTGTTCAAATGTAGTTTGTATGGTTATTATGAAATGCAAGATTGAAATATTTTTTGTGTTATCTTCCATTTCTTCTTTCTCACATTTCTAGCTTGTATATCCAACACTTCTTAGCAACTACCCACTAAATCCTAGGAGAGAATTTTCCACTTCCATTTCCCTATATGAATTCATTAAATTCATAATAGAGAGTCTTGGATTCAATATCATGATTTAATGGTCTAAATATTTTGGGATGATTTGAGGAAGGCACATGAGGCTTTAATATCTTCTTCCAAAAAAATATACAAACCCACATATTGGAGAACTCCAATGCAACATCCTGCATTATCAAGATTTATTTATCAAACATAAGAGATTGTGAAGGCATATTCACATATATGTTTCCTTGAACATACAAAATTTCTCCCTTAGTAATAGGTTTAGGGTTTATATAATGAAATTATTTCCGACATGATGATGCTTAAAAATGGGCCATAATTCCTACAACGTATACATGAAACTTGAATACTTCCTCAATAATTAAATCTCTTATTATGTAATTCTCACTCATCTTTGTAATACCAAAAATATCTATAATTATATCCTCTGTAATACCTCATGTACATTATATTATCACAAATCAAGAATTTTGATAAAGAGACTTAGTCATTCCAAGATGTGCTCACCAACCCCATGTAGTTTCTGCAGTTTGTAAATGAAGTAATCTCACAACTAGAGGAGTCATAATTCCAAACATACCTTACTAGATAGGAAACTCAGTAAATACTATTTTTTTTGTTGTAATGATAATATTTTTACTTCACGTGTTCTTAATTTATGTTGTTTTTGTAATGATCTTGTTTCATGAATCTACTTATTTTCTTCCATTATAATATACTCAACCTCCAATGTCTCTGGAATTCTTAGAAAAGGTTCCTCTTCCATTTGAAGTTCTTCTACAGTATGATCTAGTGTTTGTACAACCCATTCTCCATTTGGGTTCACCATTCAATCCATTCCAGAAAGACACTCGGATACTCCTCTTTGATGTTTCTATACCACACCATGATCGTAGGCTTTAGCTACTCCCAACTCAAATATAGATTTTTATATTGTAGAGACAAAAACCAAATGATTTTTGAGTTCTCCATATATAATAGCAAGAATATATTTTTTATATCCTCTTGAGTTTTTTGATTCCAAAAATAATTCTATACTCATGTAATCCAGTTTTCCATATCATAACTATAAATTTTTTACATTAATATGCTTCTTTCATCCTCCACTATAGTAAAATTTCTTTCTACTTGGTACTTGATGAGTTGTTCCTCAACCATCACAAGCTGTTTCATACCCGTAATTAGTATTGAAAAATGAACTAATGGATTGTGGGATTGGTGAATATAGGGAAGATACGGGGTGGGATGGGCCTATAAATTTTGACCATTTTAAAGCTATCAGAGTGTGGGATAAGGTAGGTAATCCTGCATGGGTTCAGGTTTTTGATGGAGATTCCAACTGCCTTGGTAGGTGGCTGGTGCACCAACTCTACCCACCATGGTAGGTGGGGATTGGTGGGGGAGTTGTGTCAAACTTGACACCCCCACCATGGCTATTTAAGGAGGGTTTGGGGAGCCTTCCAACAATCAGTTCAAACCAAGAGAGTTTCATTATTTTAGAGAGCCTTGAGAGATCCATGTGAGAGAAAGAAAGGGAGGCTTGGGAGGGGTTCATTGTAACCATTGTTCTTGTTGAAATAAAATTCTGGTTTCCTCTTCCATTTATCTCTCTTCATGGTCAGTGAATCACAACAGTGGTATCAGATGGATTTCTGGAGTAACGACGGTGAGCAGTTGAGTTTTTCTAGTGACCAGAAAATTAAAGTGGATTGGAATCCTATTTTGAATTCATATTCTGAAATTTTATGGTGATACAATTTCAACGATGCAAACAATATAAAAAATAGAGCTAAAACGAGCTTCTTAGGCTCGGTAAAAGTTCGTTCAAACCTTGGGTTCTATATTACCCCCTTACCGGAGAAGAAGGTATTGTTCTAGTTTAAAATACATTTCCAGCAAGTTTTTGGTAGCTACTTCGGCGTGCCACATCATCGCCATGTCAATTCCATGTCATCGCCGTTCCATTAGTTGATCTTGTCCATTGAAACTGTTTTGGTCATATCTTGATCAATCGGTGTTAGATTTCGATGATCTAGGAGTTAATTCCACCATTTTCGATAGTTAGGGATGCAACAGTGAGCTCCATGTTTCGATATTATGCACTAAATTTTGTAGGATTAAAATTCAATGTATGGACCATCCATAGGAGGGATGATCATGTTGACTTCTTCAAACTACTGCATTTGGAAGTCTTGAATGGAAGATCTACTCAATGTTAAGGATATTTTTGAACCCATTGAGAATGAGGGAGTCAACCTCGATGCCACTAAGGAAGTAGAGTGGAAAAATCTGAACAAGAAGTCGATCGGTCAAATCTACCAATGGATCAATGACAACGTTTACCACCATGTTGCTCAAGAGTCTAGCGTGTAAAGACTTTGGATGAAGTTGGAAAATACATACCAGTCAAACACTGCTCGAAACAAGATCCTCTTGTTGACGCGGTTGATGAATCTTCAATTATAGAGTGGAAGATCTATAGATGAACACACCAATGAATTTCAAATAATGGTGAAACATTTGGTGGTTGTAGGTAAGATTCTAAATGATGAAGATCAGAAAAAACACCTACTATTAAAACTTCTCGATAGTTGGGATATTTCTGTTGTCCCCCTATGCAACTCAGTTCCTGGAAGAAAAATTACCATGACAATGGTAAAGGATTCATTGTTCAATGAGGAGGACTGAAGGAAGGATGTTAGTTACAACAAAAAATAGGCGCTCATTCTGGAGAAGCAAGTGAGACAGTAAGGAGGAAGTCAAGGGGCATGAACCATAGGTCAAAGAAAAAATAGAGGAATATCCACATATGAAAGAAGGCCAACATACAAATTATACCATTGTGGAGTATAGGGATACATGAATAAGAACTTCCAAAATTTTCTTCAAGAAAATGTTCAAAGTAGCAACTGACAAAGAAGAAATGGAGATGTGCATGTGAGCATCACCAAATAAGTTGTTCTTTTACCCAAAGATAAAGAAGATACATTATTTCATACATCAAGGAAATACACATAATGGGTGGTCTATACTGCATCATTATACCACGTCACTCTGCATTGTGAGTATTTCTTGACTTATCAAGCTAATGACATTGGTGTAGTCAAGATGGGGAATACTAGTTTGTCAGAGATTTTTGGCATGGGTGATATCCAATTAAAGACAAACGTTGGATACATAATCACCCTGGAAGATGTTTGACATGTTCCAAGACTTAGAATCAACCTGTTATCTGGTATAAAATTTGATCGACAAGGCTATGAAAACATCTTTAGCAATGGATCATGGAAGATGATAAAAGGATACATCATCATCACCCGATGACACATATGTGGTACATTGTATGAAACTCATGTGAAGATAGGTGAAGAAAGACTCAACATGGTGGAAAGAGAGACTTATTCCAATATGTGGCATATGAGACTCAAATACACAAATGAAAGAGGGTTATCTACCCTGACAAAGAAGAAGTACATCCGTATTGGCAAGGATGCATCACTTGATCCTTACAAATACTGCTTATATGGGAAGTATCATGGAGTATCATTTAATAATTATTTATAAAATAGATCATAGAAACTGGATATGGTGCACTCTAATGTATACAGACCCATGGAGGTGGATTCATTAGGAGGAAAAAAATATTTCCTATCCTTTATTGATGATGCATATCGAAGGGTTTGGGTGTTCTTCTTACAGATGAAGAACCAAGTACTGAACTGCTTCAAGATGTTCCACACCATGGTGGAGTGAGAAACTGGATGGAAGATAAAGTGTCTTCATTCAGACAATAGAGGAGAGTACACATCCATAGAATTTGATGCCTATTATAGGAGTCATGGAACTCGACATGAGAAGACTATCCCATGCACCCCAAAACACAACATAATTATAGAAAGGATGAACATAACCATCATGGAGAAGGTCGGAAGCATGATGAGTATATCTAAGCTTACTAAGACATTCTGGGGAGAAGCTGTTCAAGTTTCATGCTACCAAATCAACAAATCACCATTGGTCCAACTGAAATTTGAGATTCCATGAAAGATATGGTCTGGTAAACATCTCTATTATTCTTATTTATGAGTATTTGGATGTTTGTAATTTTCAAACATATCCAAGGAGCTAAAACATAAGCTAAATAATAATTCTAATCCATGCATCTTCATCAGTTATGGAGATGAGGAGTTTGGATACAATATTTGGGACCTGAAGGAGAATAAGGTAATAAAAAGAAGAGATGTTACATTCTAAGAGAACCAAATGATTGAGGACATTCAAAATAGTATAATTTCTCGAAGGGAAATTTTTGAGGAATCCATTCATGATCCAACACCTGTACCAGCACCACCTGTCAATGAAGAGGAGGAGGTGTAAGAAGACTCATCGACAGTGGACTGAGAGGTAGTGGAAGAGGATATTGAATAGGGGGAGACTCAATCCTCTCCAAAACAAGTTATAGAACAATCACAGGATCTAGGTAATGTTGTGCCTCCTGAACCTAACATTTTATAGGTTTGAAGATATTCACGAGGAAGGATTTCATCAAAAAAATATATGAAGTCAAAGTACCTATTACTGACTGATGAAGGGGAAATAGAAGGATACTAGAAAGCAGTGTCTCATCCTGAAAAACTCAAGTGGATATATGAAATGGAGAATGAGATGGATTATTTGACGAAGAACTAGACATACAATTTGGTGGAACTACCCAATGGTAAAAAGGAACTAATGAACAAATGGGTGTTCAGATTGATGAAGTATGAATGAAAAAAGTAGGCCAAGCACAAAGCTTGGTTATTTGTCAAGGTATTCAATTAGTATAAATTTGATAAGATATTTTCACTCGTGGTGAAGTTGGCTTCAATCCGAATCATTTTCTTATTGGTGGATAGCTTGGACTTGGAGCTTGAACAGATGAATGTGAAGAAAAATTTTATTCATGGTGACCTCTTCGAAGAGATCTATATGAAGTAGCCTAAAATTTTTGAGGTTTTTGGACAAGAAAATATCATATACAAATTGAAGA
This sequence comes from Viscum album, assembly GCA_963277665.1. Taxonomy (NCBI): domain Eukaryota; kingdom Viridiplantae; phylum Streptophyta; class Magnoliopsida; order Santalales; family Viscaceae; genus Viscum; species Viscum album. Next base: position 41,536,565 of record OY728150.1, read on the forward strand.
AGAGCATGTAAGTACTTAAAAAAGCTCCCAGATAGTGGTACAAGAAGTTTGACTCATTCATGGTGAGTCATGGCTTCAAGCAGACACAAAAAGACCAGTGTGTTTACATATTGATATTTCAGGATGGTAATTTTGTTTCTCTTATACTTTATGTTGATGACATGTTGATCATTGTGAAGGATGTAATGAAGATTAGACAATTGAAGAAGGAGTTATCCAAGTATTTCAATATAAAGGACTTGGGTGCTTGTCAATAGATTTTGGGGATGCATATCATTCATGAAATAAATATGAGGTTGTTATGGATATATCAGGAGAAGTATGTTGAACGTGTTATGAAATGTTTCAACATGAAAAAATGCAAAACACTAAGCATTCCTATTCTCATCCATTTGAATTTGAGAAATAGTTCATGCTCGTCCTCCAATAAAGAAATCGAGGTGATGGAGATGATACCATACTTCTCTGTATTTGGAAGCTTGATGTATGCTATGGTGAGTATGAGGCCATACATTTCTCATGCAGTGATGATCGTGAGATGATTTCTTTCCAATATCAGGAAGTAGCACTGGGATGCAGTCAAGTGGATTCTGAGGTATCTTAAAGGTACTTCAAAGCTATGTTTGTGCTATGGGGGAGATAAAACTATATTGGAGGTATATACAGATGAATATATGGTCAGAGATCCTGATAATAGGAATTATAAATCATAATACATCTATACTTGTGTAGGAGGACCTGTATCATGGTATTTAAGGTTGCAGAAGTGCGTTTCTCTATCCATGACAGAAGAAGAGTACATTGCTGCTTCAGAAGTTGGTAAGGAGATTTTGTGGCTAAAGCATTTTCTCTAGGAGTTCGGATTCAGCTAGAAGAAGTACATGTTTCATTACAATAGTAAAAGTGTTTTTTAATTGATAAAGAACTCCATATACCATTCCTTGATGAAGCACATCGACATTCGCTATCATTTAATATGCGAAGTGATGGATCAAAATCCGTTGTGACATATGAAGATCCACACAAAGGATAAATATGCAGATATGTTGAAAAAGGTGGTTGAATGGGAGAAGCTAGACCTTTTCAGACACTCCAATGGATTGTATCTAGAGGGAGAGAATTGATGGCGATTCTAACTACCTTGGTAGGTGGATGGTGCACCAACTCCACCCACCATGGTAGGTGGGGATTTTTGGGGGAGTTGTTTCAAAGTTGACACACCCACCATGGATATTTATGGAGGGTCGGGGGATACTTCCAACAATCAGTTAAAGTCAAGAGAGATTAACTATTTCAGAGAGCCTTGAGATATCCATCTGAGAGAAATAAAGTGATGTGTGGGAGGGGTTCATTGTAATCATTGTTATTGTTGAAATAAAAGTATTATTTCCTCTTCCATTTATCTCTATTCATCGTCATAAAATCACAATAGTGGTATCACTAGTGCAGAAAACGTTTTTTACGTCACCATTTTTTACGTCGGTTATATATAACCGATGTGAGAATCTGTGAAACATGGTTATTTACATTGGTTATTTTATAACAGATGTAACAAATGCATTGAGTAGCTTTTTAAAGTCAGTTATTTTAATAACCGACATTACAAATCGCGCGTGTTCGGTTTTTACGTCGGTTATAAATTAACCGATGTTAAAAATCAAAGCGCGGGGTTTTTTTATGTCGGTTATAACATAACCGACGTAAAAAATGAGATATCTATGGGTTTTTTACGTCGGTTATTTTATAACCGATGTAAAAAACCAAAGTACGGGGGGTTTTTTACATCGGTTATTTTATAACCGACGTAAAAAATGAGTTATCTACGGGTTTTTTACGTCGGTTTTAAAATAACCGACGTTATAAATTTAAAAAATAGTTTATAGCATCGGTTATATAATAACTAACGTTATAAAACATTTAAAAAACTAAAGCCCCGTGGACTGTCATTTATGATTTTTCGATCGACAGTCCGCCGACTCGTCTCTCTCGCGCGGTAAACCCTAATCAGCTTGTCGATCGACCTACGTTAAACTCATTTTGGCTTCATCGTTTATCATCTTTACTCTCCTCGGATCTATCATTTCAACTCGCAACACTCAAGTAAGCCTTCCACGAATTTATTTCATTTGTTTTTTTCCCGGATAGTCTATATTTATGTTTTGCGATTTTTTTGTTTAAACTAGGTTAAATTCTTCCATTTTGAACCCTATTACATCTTTTTGAATATCGTTGGCACCGGACATTCGTTTTTATCATGAGTGTCTTGTTTTTGTATTTCTTTATAATTTTTTTTGATATATTACCTTGCATTTAATGACTCAAAATTCTCCTATGTTGGAAACATATTTGGGGTTATTTATTGAAGGACTATGGCGCGATTAAGGAAAGATTTGGAATATTTCCTAATTTGACTGGTTTGAATTTCATTATCAAAAAGAAATTTGAGGTATGGTTGATTCATCCATTCCTTTTTTCCTATATTTCATTTAACGCTCAGGTTCATCTAACAATTTTGTAGTTAGATAACCAATAATGTTTATGTGATTAGAGAATTAAAAGAAATTATCATCATATATAGTGAATCATCCTTGTTGAGTGTCTTATCATAGAATATGAATCAATCATCCATATTGAAGATGTCATTTTTTTAGAAAACAAAAACCATTGATGTAAACCATTTATCATTCATTAATTGAACTAAAATAAATATTTACACATGAGTTTTAATGGAACATAATAAAATAAATATTTATCATTCACCCTCATAGAGTCTAATAAATCTATGATAAACCATTCATTTTCTTTAATGGAAACAAATTCACTTTTACCCACTTTGTATTTTTAGAAGACACTAAACTCCCTTATAATTTCACCCTTCTGGGAAGTATTAAACATCATTATATCCCTTTAAAAAATCTAAATGTCACTGAAATATCGTGCATCCATTTTGTCTTATAGGACTCTACTATAGATAAGTATACCATTTTTAATATTATCAGTTATGATAAACTCTATCATAACATCATTAATATATGTTTATAAAAATGGGAATATCACAATTCTCATGATTTTAGTTGAGAATAATGATAATATTTTTTATTAATGATAATATAGACATGGGTAATTTTATAAAAAGAATGTGAACTTGAATAATGAATGTTACTTATATGTATTTCACAAGATTTTTTGATTTTATGCCACAAAAATAATTGATGATCGAATACAACAAATAATTGCACCACCAACCAAAGTGAAACTAGTGTATTGTTCTATTTTAGAAATTCAGGATTCAATCAATGAGATTGTGATTTATTTATTTTTTAGAGTTTATGAATCAAGATACTAGATTCTATTTCAAATGGGTATTTTTTTGTTTTTTGATGTTTCACGATTTTATTTGATGTAGGTTTTTCTTTTTCATGGATTACTTCATATAGTGGTCTCGGTTCATTTGATTTTGTGTTTCCTTTGACACCATCCCCCCTCAATGACTATGATCTCTCATTGCTAGTTTTTCTCTAATTGTTCTCTCATACACCTTTTGGATTTGATGGTTGATTACAAACATATTTATTCAAATATTTAAGCTGGATTATTTTCATTTTTTAGGATTATATTGCTGTTTTATGCCACTTTATTTACTATTCTATCCAATACTAAGACCCTTTCTAGTAAGAAAAATTTCATAATAAATACGATTGGACTCTTCATCATATTTCATGAAACGTTTTTAATAATGTCACGTTTTAAAAAAAAATGTTATATCAAAGATGTGGAAAGGGGTGGTGTCCGAGGGGTGTCCAAGGGGGTGGGTGGGTGTGAGTGGTTGTCCATGGGGGTGGGGGCCTATCCAGAGGGTTTTGGGGGTTGTCTGGGAAGTGGGGGCTGTCCAGAGGGTTGGGGGGTGTCCAGGGGGGTGTTCAAGGGGTAGGGGTGGGGGGTGGTGTCCAGGAGGGGTGGGGGGTGCTGTCTAGAGGGGTGGGGGGCTGTTCGGAGGGTTGGGGGGTGTCCAGAGGTGGTCCAAGGGGGTGGGTGGGTGTGGGGGGCTGTCCAAGGGGGTGGGGGCCTGTCCAGAGGGTTTTGGGGTTTGTCCGGGGGGGGGGGGGGGGGGTGGGGGGTGATTTTCAGGTTTACTCCGTTTTCTCCAATTTATCAACTATGTAGGCGGCATGGTTTTATTTGATTCAATGAAATTTAAAACTGTTATATCTAACTATATTTTGTTTTAAAAATAATATTCAAGCATATTTTCTTAAATACCCATAGATTTGTTTTATATTTTAAATTGTTTTACATTCAAATTATGATTTTTTTCATATAAACATATATTTGTCTTATCTTAAAAATATATATTTTTTGTTGATATTTGTTATAGGTAATAATGAGTCAAAGTTGGATTACGACACATCGAATGAGCAATGAATTTGAGGAAGATGTTGTTTCCTTTTTGGAATTTTTAAAACGAAATGTTCCAAGTAGTGACATTTTTTTTCTGTCCATGCCTGAAATGTTTGAATATGAGGAAGTTGAAAAGTAGAGAGATAAAAGATCATCTGATTTGTCATGGGTTTAATCCAAGTTACAGCCCTTGGATTTGGCATGGTGAAACTGGATGGAATGTCACTGATGATGATGATTCGCAAGATGGTAACTCCGATGGAATTGAAGAAATGATTCGTGATATTGTAGCAGAACAAATTGAGATAGAACCGACAGTTGCGCGTCTATATGGTTATGCTGAAAAACCATTCTATCCTGGTTGTACAGATTTTACGGTTTTGTCGGCGGTGTTAGGATTGATTAAACTGAAGGCAAAACATGGATGGAGTGACAGAAGTTTTACAGAGCTGCTACAATTGATGAAAGAAATTCTTCCAAAAGATAATGATCTTCCAGATTCACATTACAAAGCCAAGAAAATATTATGCCCGATGGGATTGGGATACAAGAAAATACATGCCTGTCTGAATGACTGCATTATATATAGGAAGGAATATGAATTTCTGTCAGAGTTTCCTAAATGTGGGACATCACGGTATAAGGTGAAAGAAAAATCACAGGCTGGTGTAGAGATTAAAAAGCTCCCTTCAAAGGTATTTTGGTATCTTCCTATAATTAATCATTTCAAACGTTTATTTGCTAATTCACATGATGGAAAAAGGTTAAGATGGCATGCTGAAGAGCGGGTATGTGATGGAAAAATACGTCATCCAGCTGATTTTTCACAATGGAAGAAAATTGATGCGCAGTATTCTACATTTGGAAATGAAATTAGAAATCTCAGACTAGGGTTGTGCACAGATGGAATGAATCCATACCGAACCCTCAGTAGCACACATAGTTCATGGCCTGTTTTATTGGTAATTTACAACCTCTCTCCTGAAGTTTGTATGAAGCGCAAATATGTCATGTTGAGTATAATGATCTCTGTTCCAAAGCAACCTGGTAATGATATTGATGTTTACTTGTCACCATTGATTGATGATTTGAAACTGTTATGGGCTGATGGTATTAGGGTGTATGATTCTTATAAAATGGAATATTTTCAACTACATGCAGTGCTTCTATTCACTATAAATGACTTCCCAGCGTATGGAAATTTGTCTGGATATAGTGTTAAAGGGCATAAAGCATGTCCAATTTGCGAACAACAGTCGTCATATTGTCAATTGCATCATGGGAGGAAAACAGTGTACATGGGTCATCGAAAGTTTTTGCCTATGGAACACCCTTATAGAAGACTAAAAAAGGCATTCAATGGCTCACAAGAATTTGATATTGCTCCAAAACCTTTATCCCCTGATCTGTATTTTGAGAGGGTGAAAAACCTTGATGTGACATTGGGAAAGACACAGAAATCTGGTAATGATAGACATATTTGGAAGAAAAGGTCAATTTTTTTGAGCTACCATATTGGAGGTATCATGAAGTTAAACATAATATTGATGTCATGCACGTGGAGAAGAATATCTGTGATTCTTTGATTGGAACATTTTTAGATATTAAAGGAAAGACTAAAGATGGGTTGAATGCAAGATTAGACTTACTATCAATGGGAATACATTTGGAGTTAGCTCCCACTCCTAAAGGAAGACGAACATTTCTTCCCCCGTCTTGTCATACATTATCTAAGAGGGAGAAAATTAGCTTCTGTCAGTGTCTTCATGATACCAAAGTGCCTTAAGGTTATTCTTCTAATGTAAAAAATTTTGTCTCATTGAAGGACTTGAAGTTGATAGGTATGAAATCACATGATTGTCACGTCATGATGCAACAAATTCTACCAGTTGCATTGCGTTGAATATTTCCCATTCGTGTCAGAAAGACTATAATGAAGTTGTGTTATTTTTTCAATTCAATTTGTAACAAGGCGATTGATGTGAATGCTTTGAACATTTTGGAAAAGGATGTAATTTTTATACTTTGTCAATTGGAAATGTATTTTCCTCCAACTTTTTTTGATATAATGGTGCATTTAATGATTCATCTGGTTCGAGAAATAAAGCTTTGTGGACCTATATATCTTTGTTGGATGTATCCTTTTGAAAGGTATATGAAAATATTAAAGGGGTATGTTAAAAATCTATATCGACCTGAAGCCTCCATTATTGAAAAGTATATTTCTGAGGAGGTAGCAGAGTTTTGTACGAGCTACTTGGCTGCGGTGCAACACATAGGTTTGTCTCCATCTCGCCATGAACGAGTTAATAATGAGGGAAAGGGGATTCGCGGCTTGAAAGTCAAATCATTGTCAGCTGAACAGATGAATAATTTAGAATCATACATCTTGAATAACATAGCTGATGCTCAACCGTATATCACATTGCATATTAATAAGTTGAAACAATGTCATCCAAAGAAGAAAGAAATGTGGATTTTTAATGAGCACAACAAAACTTTTTTGTCATGGATTAAAAAGACTTTGCTTGGTAGATCAGATGTATCAGAGACATTAAAATGGATAGTGGGTGGTCCATGTTTAAATGTGATAACATGGTCTGATTATGACATTAATGGTTATACATTTCATATGAAAGCTCAGGACAACAGAAGTGCAGTTCAGAATAGTGGTGTATTTGTGTTTGCAGAAGCAATGCATTTTTCGAGTGCTAAGGACAAAAACCCAATTTCTGCATCAAGTGCATATTATGGAGTGATTGAAGACATATGAGAGGTTGATAACTTTAAAATTAAAGTTTCCGTTTTTAACTGTAAATGGTTTAACGGTAACAACAGTGTCAGACACGATGAATTTGGAATGACACTTGTTAATCTGAATAGATTGGAAGACACAACTGATTCTTTTATAATGGAAACACATGCAAAACAAATTTTCTATGTAGTAGATCAATCAGATATGCAGTGGGCTATTGTTTTACAAGGGAAAAAACAATATGTTGGTGAGGATGAAATTGATGAATATGCTGATTTATGTGAGATCCCTACTTCTATGGAAAGATTAACAGAACATAATGATGATCATGTTGAAGACATAGTTTGTGCCATAAGGAACGATCACGACGAAGGAATTTGGGAAAACAATCCATTTTTACATTCCTAAAATTACAGGTAACATATGTTTATTTCTTGTTTACATTTATTTTTTCCATAAATGTTAGATATTGTAAGTTTTTTATTTATTAAAACATGTTTTGAAACAAAATAAGTATATGTTTTTGTTTGTTTTAAGTTTGTTTAGTTTACTTTATCATGTTTATAACCATTACATGAATTATATATCTATTATTTTTGTTCACTGACAATTACTTTACCATGTTTACCATGTTTACCAGGTTTACTATTTTTACCATGTTTACCATCTTGACCATCTTGACCATCTTGACCATATTTACCATATTTACCATTGTTTAACATGCTTACCATATTACCAATGTTTACTATTATGTAACTTAGTACACTTTTCTATTTTCTGATTACAGTAGTATTAAAATATTTGGATTTGTATATTTGTGAACTGACGTTTGTTTTTTTGATTTAAAGGATAATGACAGATCATTCAGATGGTCAACCACATGATTTTGGAGAGGAGCATATTGCTGGTCATACCTCTGGGGATGAACATTCACATGCTCCTATTACGACAAAGATTTCAAAGGTTGGTAAACGTGGGTGCACATGTTTACCAAAATTATCACTTGCCCATACGCAGGATCAGAGGATAGTCGTTGAGTTTGATGATGATGATATTCCTAGAGGTCCAAATGAAAAAGATTTTAAGAGTTTTGTAGCAACTCAGGCTAAGAGAAAAGTAAGAATTCTGTATGATGATTGGAGAAGTGTGGATAAAGCGATTATCTCTCAGTTGTAGGAGACAATTTTGGTAAGATCTTTTGTCATTGTTTGAATATTCTTTTAATGTTTCTAGTATATATAATATGTTTAACCTCTTCTTTATCAGATGACATTTTATATTCTTGACACTGGAGGAGTCAGGAAGAAATGCTTATCGTTGGCTGCCAGGAGATGGAGGGATTTCAAATTAACCCTCTCATCTGATTTCATTTATGGTCATAGGAGTCATGACAATCCATGTCGTATATATCCTTTTATAGATGAAGACACATGGAGAAAGTTTTTTGAAAGTAGAAGAAAAGATTCATTTTTGGTAAGGGTAATGTAAACTTTTATAAACTTTCTTATATAAATGATTTTATTAATGTTTTGTTAATGATTTATTATTCTTAAATTATAGAAAACAAGGAAAGCTCATCAGGAGATCCAATCTAAAAATGTATACCCTCATAGTTTATCTCGGGGAGGGTATGCATTATTGGAAGAACAAATGATGGTGGAAAAATTTCAACAACTAAGAGCTGAGTCTTCAAGCTCTGTAGAGGTGGCCCCTCCATCCCCTCCATCTAGACATGAAAAATGGAAGAGAGCTCGGAAGGAAAAAAAGGCAATATCTTTCGGAAGAATCAAGAATCGTAGCTGAGAGGATTGTAAGATATCTATTTTATTTATTTAATTTAACTATTTTCTTCATATAATTTCAATCATTACAGAAATGTTCAATTAATTAATACATGACTCTCTTGAGGAGAAGAGTTCATAGGGGACATTTACAGCTACTGGGAGGGAAGATATTTTATTTGCAGCATTGGGAAGGCCCGAACATCCTGGTCGTGTAAGAGGATATCCGGCAGGTGTATCGGTAAGAAAAGTGTTGCCACGTTCTTCAACTTCTAACATTGAGGGGGTTTATAAAAAAAATATAATCCTTGGAGGCTGGAGTTCATAATATTAATGCGACGATGGAGGAAAAGATTAGAGAGTCGGTGCAGTCTATATTTGCAGAAATGCAAAGACAATTTCAGACTGCAGCTCCCACTCCTCCACCTCCCCCTACAGACCCCATTATTTATCCTCCACCTCCGCCAGTAGCTCCCACTCCCCCACCTCAGCCTGCGGACCCCATTTTTTATCCTACGCCTCCGCTGCAGCTTCCTACTTATTGCGAGTTGTATGTTGATGATTCTCAACATCATATAGTAGCATATGGGTTGGTATGTTGTATAGGATATACAGTTCATCATCAACAATTAGAGGTAGAGAATCAGAGGGTCACTGTACAGGATATTATAGATAGATCAGCTAGGGTACTAATACCTACAGATGAGGTGGCGAACGTTGGACAGAGTATCGACCATTTTTTAATTTTTCCATCCAGACTTCTTCGACTCATTACCATAGAGGTATGAATGTTATATCTTTTATTTTATTTTTTTATTAAAGTTGTTTTATCATTTTAAAACTAATAAAATTTTCAATTTTTTTACAGGAATACTTCAAAGGTAAAGAAATATTGTATAGACAATAACAAAGACAAATGGCTATGACATCAGATACAGATTCAAATGGTCTTGACAGATTGTCAAGATATTCACATTTGTTGTCGGGTTATTATGATTTTCCAATGGAAGATCATGTTTTTGGACGTGAAATAAGAGTGGGGATTATAAAAACTGATATCATGGAGCTTTTTACTGGAGATAAGTTGGGCATCAACGTGGTGAAATTTTTTTCCATGGAAGTCTTAACACCTTTTCCCTGCATTATATTTATTAAAAATGTATACTTATGTATGTTTTGTATTAGGTATCTTTATAAAATTTGTGGGAGGAATGAGATGACAGAAGTATATGTATTCATGGACCCGCAATTGATTTCCCCTGAAGCATGTGCATTGAATGAGGAACAAAGAATGGTTTATATTGCTGAAAGATTTGAAAATAATATAATCACACAATGTTGGATGATGCCTTTTTGTGAGAGGTATGAAACAAATTTATCTCAAAGAGTTAATTATCTTTTAACATAAAAAACCACTAACGTCAAATTTCCTTTTATCAGTGATCATTGAATGTTAGGGGTTTTTTTCCCAAGGGAGAAAGCCCTTTATTGGATATTCTCTGTCCATGGTGATGTGCGGGAAAGTTTTAAGAATATATTGGAAAAGTAAGTTTCAATTTCTCAATAGTTTTATATATTATAATGAATTTTAAATTTACCCCATTTTTATTATTTTCAAACAGTGCATGGGCCTACTTTCGAAAAAAAACAAAGAAAAGAAGTGAAAAGATAAAATATGTAAATGCGAAGGTAAATATCTATTTATAATTTTTACTTTTTGATTTATTACATAAAAATAATATATTGAAATTACACTCATTCAAACAGAATTGTCATGAACAACAAGGCCTCATCAAATGTGGATATTATATGTTAAGATTTATGTATGAAATAATAACAACTGGGACAGTTGTGAATTTTGACCTGGTACGATTTCCTCTTAAACTTTTCCATAATATTTCAATTTGATTTATTTATTATACACGTTAACTACTTTCTTTTTCATTTGTAGCTTTTTGATGACCCTAAACCCTATATTGCTGAAGACATCAAACACTTACAAGTGGAGTGGTCAAATTATTTTATAGGTTTGATTGAATTTTAGTTGTTTGTAATGTAAAATGTAATTTTGAATATTGTCGTTGTAATTGTGTATTTGGTAGTTGTTTAGGTTGGATTTAGTTTTTTTTTGAATTTGACAGTGTAAGTTTTGAATGTTATATAAGTGAATGTTTAATTTTTCTCTGCTTCTTGTTTTGGTTTACTTATGATGGTTTTTCTGGTATGGATTTGGGTCTGTGGGGGAGGGGTTCCAAGGGTGTGGGGGTGTGTTCAGTGGGGTTGGGGGGTGTCTAGCGGTCTGGGAGGGCTGTTCAGTGGAGTGGGGGGACAGTCCAGGGGGTGGCAGGGCTGTCCAGGGGTGTGGGAAGGTGGTCCAGGGGTGTGGGAGTGCTGTCCAGGGGTGGGGGGGGTATACATGAGGGTGGGGGGGGGGGGGGGTTGTCTAGGGGTGTTTGGTGCTGTCCAGGGGTGTGGTGCGGGATGTCAAGTGGGGTGAGGGGGTGAGGGGGTGCTGTTCAGGCCGGTGGGGGTTGTTGAGGGGTGTTTGGGGCTGTTCGGGGGTCGGGGGGCAGTCCAGGAGTGTGGTGGGGGCTCCAATGGGGTGGGGGAGGGCTGTCCAGGGGGTATACATGAGGGTGATGGCTCCAACGGGGTGGCGGAGGGCTGTCCATGGGGTATACATGAGGGTGGGGGCTGTCTAGGGGGTAAGTTTTATATGTTATCAATGTTCATGCTTAATTTTGACCTACTTCTGTTTTTGTGGTACGATTTCTTGATTTGTTTTCTGGTTGATTCTAGTGGAGAGCAGATGACTGCATTCAATTTTTTTTTAAAAAAATTGGGTTTATCACGTCGGTTATTTAATAACCGACATGATAAAAGGCTTGGAAAATGGTTTATCACATTGGTTATTTAATAACCGACGTGATAAAAGGCCTAGAAAATGGTTTATCACATCGGTTATTTAATAACCGACATGATAAAAGGCCTGGAAAATGGTTTATCACGTCGGTTATTTAATAACCGACGTGATAAACCCCCTCCCCCTGGTTTATCATGGCAGTTATATAATAACCGACATGATAAACCCCCCGCACCTCGATTTATCACGACAGTTATATAATAACCAACATGATAAACCCCCCGCCCCCCCCGGTTTATCACGTCGGTTCCATAATAACCGACGTGATAAACCCCCCCGGTTTATCACGGCGGTTCTATAATAACCGACGTGATAAACCCCCCACCCCCCGGTTTATCACGCCGGTTATTTAATAACCGACGTTATAGACCATTTCCTCGTCATTTTATCATGTCGGTTTTTTAATAACCGACATGATAAACCATTTTCCAGGCCTTTTATCACGTCGATTGTTAAATAACCGACGTGATAAACCCTTCCCATTTTATTTATCACATCAGTTCTAAAATAACCGACGTCATAAACATCGCGATTTTATGTTTTTGACGTCAATTTTTAAATAACTGACGTCAAAAACGTTATTTATAACGTCGGCTAGAAACCGACGTAAAAAATGAAAAATAACCGACGTAAAAAACGTTTTCTGCACTAGTGTATTAGAGGGATTTCTGGTGCAATGATGGTGAGCAGTTGAGTTTTTCCAGTGACCGGAGAATTAACATGGCTCATAATCCTATTCTGAATTCATATTCTGAAAGTTTGTGGTGATCCTATTCCAACGCAGACGACATCGAAAACGACATTAAAATGAGCTTCCTAGGCTTGGTCAATGTTTGATCAAACTTCGGGTCCTATAGTACCCCCTTACCGGAGAAGAAGGTATTGTTATGGAACCAAAAAAATTTATGACAAGTTTCCAGCTAGTTCTCCAGTTTACCACATCATCACCACATCATGACCACATCAATACCACATCACCACCACGTCATCAGTTGATCTTGGTAGTTGACACTGTTTTGGTCATATCTTGATCAATCAGTGTCTGATTTTGATAATCCAGGAGTCGATTCCACTATTTTTGACCATTCTAGACACAATAGTGAGATCCATTTTTCTAGATTTTACACCTAATTTTTTAGAAATAAAATTCAATGGAGGGACCATCCATGGGAGGGATGGTCATGTTGACTTTTAGAACTACTCCATTTGGAAGTATTGAATGGAAGATATCCTCAATGATAAGGATATTTTTGACCCCATTGAAAATGAGGGAGTCGACCCTAATTCCACTAAGGAAGCGAAGTGAAAAAGTCTAAACAAGAAGACAATCGACCAAATCCTCCAATGGATTGATCATAGTGTTTACCACCATTTTACTCAATAGAATAGTGCGTACAAACTTTTAATGAAGTTGGAAAATATGTACCAGTCAAAGACTACTCAAAACAAGATCCTCATGTTGAAGTAGTTGACGAATATTTGACTATAGAGTGGAATATCTATAGCTGAACACACCAGAGAGTTTCAAATCCTAGTTAACCAATTTGTGGATGAAGGTAAGATTATAAATGATGAATATTAGGAGAACCACCTACTCTACACACTTTCTGATAGCTGGGATGCACTTGTAATCTCCCTCAATAACTCAGTACCTAGAGGAAACTTTACCATGGAAATGGTAAAAGATGCACTCTTCAATGAGGATGCCCAAAGGAAGGACGTGAGTTATAACCAAACAAAAACTCCTATTTTGGAGAAGCGAGGGAGACAACAAGGAAGTAGAGGGACATGAACCAAATTCCAAAGCAATAATAGAAGAATATCCATAGATAGAAGGAGGCCAACATACAAATGCTACCATTATGGCATGGAGGGACACATGAAGAATAATTGTCAAAATTTTCTACAAGGAAAGGGTCAAAGTAGCAACCAACAAAGAATAATTAGAGATGTGCATGTGAGAATCACCAGAGAATTTTTTCTTTTCTCCAAAGATGAATAAGAGACATGATTTCATTTATCAGGACAAGACACAAAATGGGTAGTTAATACTGCAGCATCGTACCACGTCACTCCACATCGTGAATATTTCTTGACTTATCAAGCTAGGGAATTTGGTTTATTCAATATTGGGAATACTAGTTCAGATGATATTGTTTGAATGGGTGATATCCAAGTCAAGAAAAAATTTGGATAAAAAATCACCCTGAAAGATGTTCAGCATGTTCCAAGCCTTCAACTCAACCTGCTATTAGGTATAGCCTTTGATCGACAAGGCTATGACAACATCTTCAAAAATGTTGCTTGGAAGATGAATAAAGGATCCATTATCATCTCCCAAGGACACAAATGTGGTATGTTGTATGAATCTCATATGAAGATGTGTGTAAATAACCTCAACATAGTGGAAGGAGAGACATCTTCCAATATGTGGCATAGGAGACTCAGCAACATGAGTGAAAGAGGGTTATCTACCCTAAAAAAAAGACTTAAATCAGTATTTAAAAGGATTAATCACTTGATCCTTGAAAATACTGCTTTTATGGGAAGAAACATAGAGTCTCATTCAATACTGCTTTATCAAGGAGATCAGAGTTTCTAGTTCTAGTTCACTCTGATGTATGCAGACCCATGGAGGTGGATTCACTAGGAGGTAAAAAATATTTCCTATCCTTTATTTATGATGCATCTCAAAGGGTATGGTTGTTCTTGTGGAAGAAGAACCAAGTACTGGTCTACTTAAAGATGTTCCATGCCATGGTGGAGTGTGAAACTGGAAAGAAGCTGGAGTGTCCTTATTCAGACAACAGAGGAGAGTACACATCTAGATAATTTTATGCCTATTGTAGGAGTGAGGGAATCTAACATGAGAGGATGGTCCCACATACCCCAAAACAAAACAGAATTTTAGAAAGGATTAAAAAACCATCATGGAGGAGTTATGAGTTTAGCTAACCTCCCTAATTGATTCTAGGGAGAATCTGTTTAGGTTTCATGTTACATCATCAATAGATCACCATTGGTCCTTCTGAATTTTGAGATTCCATAGAAGAGACGATCTGGTAAACATCCTTCTTAATCTCATTTATGATTATTTGGATGTTTGACATTTTCACATATATCCAAGGAGCTTAGGAAGAATCTATATGAGAGATCTACTTCATGCATATTCATCGGTTATGGAGATGAGGAGTTTGGATACAATCTTTGTGACCCAAATGAGAATAAGGTGATTAGAAGCATAGTTTTTGTATTACAAGATAATCAGATGATCAAGTACTTTCTAAATCCTATAATTTATTGAAGGGAAAGTGTCAAGGAATCAATTCTTGATCCAATAATAGTACCCGAACCACCTCTCAATGAATAGAAGGAGGTGCAAGAAGACTCATCAGCAGTAGACCAGGAGGCAGTGGAAGAAGATATTGAGCAGGGGGAGACTCAATCCTATCCTCAACAAGTAACAGAACCATCACATGAGCTAGGAGATATTTTCCCCCACTAACTTAACATTTCATAGGTTCAAATATCTTCACAAGGAAGGATTTTTTCAACAAAATATTTAGAGTTAGAGTACCTATTGATGACTAATTAGGGGGATCTATAAGGATACTAGGAAGCAATGTCTCATCCTAAAAAACTCAAGTGACTGCATGCAATAGAGGATGAGATAAAGTCTTTGATGAAGAACAAACCATACTATTTGGTGTAAATACCCAATGGTAAGAAGGAACTATCAAACAAATGGGTGTTTAGATTGAAGAAGTACTGCAGAAAAAATAAGTTCAAGAACAAATCCTAGTTATTTTTCAAGGGATTCATTCATAAGAAATGATTTGCCTTTGATGAGATCTTTTCACCTGTGTTGAAGTTGGATTCAATCCGAGTCATTTTCATATTAGTGGCTATCTTGGAACTGGAGCTTGAGCATATGAACGTAGAGACAAATTTTCTTCATGGTGACCTCTACGAGGAGATCTATATGAATCATCCTAAAGGTTTTGAGTTTTCTGAAAAAGAAAACCTCGTCTACAAATTGAAGAAGAGATTATACGGACTGAAACAAGATCCCAGACAGTGGTACAAGATTTTTGGCTCATTTATGGTGAGTCATGGCTTCAAGTGGACACATGAAGACCAGTGTGTTTAAATACAGATATTTAAGGATGGTAAATTTATTGTTCTTATACTTTATGTTGATGACATGTTGATCATTGGTAAGGATGCAACAAAGATTAGCCAGTTGAAGAAGGAGTTATCCATGTTTTTTGATATGAAGGACTTGAGTGCATCTCAATAGATTTTGGGGATGAAGATCATTCGTTATATAAAGAGGAGGTTGTTATGGATATCTCAATAGAAGTATGTTGAACATGTTCTGAAATGTTTCGACATGGACAACACCAAATCAATGAGCATTCCTCTTCCCATCCATTTGAATTTTAGTAAGAGTTCATTCCCGCCATCCAAGAAATAAATCGAGGTGATGAAGATGATACCATACTCCTCTCCAATTGGAAGCTTGATGTATTCTATGGTGAGTACGAGGACATACATTTCTCATGTAGTGGCGATCATGAGCTGATTTATTTCCAATCCCGAGAAGTAGCATTGGGATGAAATCAAGTGGATTCTGAGGTATCTTAAAGGTAGTTCAAATCTATGTTTGTGGTATGGTGGAGATGAACATATCATGGAGGGATACAAATATGTATATATAGAAAAAGATCCTAATAGTAGGAAGTCTACATCAAGATAAATCTATACTTTTGTAGGAAAATTTGTATCATTGTAGTCAAGGTTACATAAGTTCATTTCTTTATCCACGACACCAGCAGAGTACATTGCTGCTTCAGAAGCTGGCAATGAGATATTGTGGCTAAATCATTTTCTCTAGGAGCTTAGATTCAACTAGAAGGATTAGAGGGTTCATTGTGATATTCAAAGTGTTTTGGACTTGATCAATAACTCTATATACCATTCATAGACAAAGAACATCAATATTCTCTATCATTGGATACACGAAGTGATGGATCAACAACTGTTGTGACTTGTGAAGATCCACATAAAGGATAACTCAATTGATATATTGGCAAAGGTGGTTTCTCGGGAGAAGCTAGATCTTTGCTGAATCTCTAACAGATTGCATTTGGAGGGGGATAATTGATTGATATTATAGAAACCTTGGTAGGTGGTTAGTGCACCAATTCCATCCACCATGGTAGGTGGGGATTGGTGGGGGATTTGTTTCAAACTTGACACCCCCACCATGGTTATTTAAGGAGGGTCTGGGTAGCCTTCTAGAAATTAGTTCTATCTAAGATAGATTCATTATTTTCGCAATCCCTGAGAGCTCCATGTGAGAGAAATAAAGAGAGGTGTGGGAGGGGTTCATTGTAACCATTGTTCTTGTTGAAATAAAATTTGGGTTTTCTCTTCCATTTATCTCTCTTCATGGTCAGTAAATCACAACAGTGGTATTAGAGGGATTTCCAATGCAATGATGGTGAGTAGTTGAGTTTTTCTAGTGAATGGCACATTAAAGTGAATCAAAATCCTATTTTGAATTCATATTTGTAAATTTCATGGTGAGACGATTCCAACAGTGAAAACATCATCGAAAATGGAGCTAAAATGAGCTTCCTAGGCTTAGTCAAAGTTCATTCAAACCTCAGGTGCTATAGTTCCCCCTTTTCAGAGAAGAAGGTATTATTCCGATGATGGTGACATTTCTAGTGAGTTTCTAGAAGATGCATCAGTGTGCCACATCATCACCATTTCATCACCATGTCAGCACCAATTCATCGCCACATCGTTAGTTTATCTCAGTTTTTGACACTATTTTGGTCATATCTTGATCAATCAGTGTTCGATTTCGATGATCCAAGATTCAATTCTGCCATATTCAAATGTTATCGACCCAACGGTGAGATCAATGTTTCCAGATTCTATACTATTTTTTTCAGAATTATAATTCAATGGAAGGACCATCCACATGAGGTATTATCACATTGTCTTATTCGAACTACTCCATTTGGAAGTCTTGAATTGAATATCTTCTTAATGCTAAGGATATTTTTGATCTTATTGAGAATAAGGGATTCAACCCCAATTCTACCAAGGAAGGGGAGTAGAAAAATCTGAATAAGAATACAATCAGTCAAATCCACCAATGGATCGACCATAGTGTTTACCACCATGTTTCTTAAGAGACTATCATGTACAAACATTGGATTATGTTGGAAAATACATACCAATCAAAGACTGATCAAAACAAGGTCCTCTTGTTTAAGTGGTTGATGAATATTCAAATACCTAGTGGAAGATCAATAGCCGAACAAACCAGTGAGTTTCAAAGCCTGGTGAACCAATTGGTGGCTACAGGTAAGATTCTAAATGACGAAGATCGGGAAAACAAACTATTATGTACACTTCCTGATAGATAGGATATACTTTTTGTCTCCCTCAACATGTTGGAACCTGGATACAAACTTACCATGGAAATGGTAAAGGATTCACTGTTCAACGAGGAGTCCCAAAGGAAGGACATAATTTAAAACCAAACACAATCTCTTGTTCTGAAGAAGCATGGGAGACAACAAGGGGGAAGTCGAGGGGTGGGAACTAGAGGCCGAAGCAAGAACAGAGGAAGATCCATAGATGGTAGGAGGCCAACATACAAATTCTACCATTTTGGTATGGAGGGACACATGAAGAAGAACTACTGAAAGTTTCTACAAGAAAATGGTTAAAGTAGAAACCAGCAAAGAAGAATTGGAGACACGCATGTGAGTATCACTTGAGAAGTTTTTTTTACTCCAAAAATGAAGAAGAGACATACTTTTATACATCAATACAAGACACATAATGGGTGGTTGATACTACAGAGTCTTAACACATCACTCCGCATCGTGAGTATTTCTTAAATTATAAAGCTAGTGACTTTGGTGTAGTCAAGATGGGGAATACAAGCTCAGAAGAGATTGTTAGTGTGTGTGATATCCAAGTCAAGAAAAACGTTGACTACACAATCACCCTGAAAGATGTTCGACATGTTCTAAGACTTAGACACAACCTTTTATCTGGTATAGTCTTTGATCAACAAGGATATCACAACATCTTTAGTAATGGAGCACAGAAGATGAAAAAAGGAGCCTTCATCATCACCCGAGGACACATATGTGGTGCATTGTACAAAACTCATGTGAAGATATGTGTAGAAAACCTCAACATGGTAGAAGGAGAGACATCTTCTAATATGTGGCATAGGAGACTCGACCACACGAGTGAAAGATGGTTATCTACCCTGAAAAAGGATAAGTACATCACTATTGACAAGGATGTATTACTTGATTTTTGAAAATACTTATTTTATGGGAATAAACATAGAGTCTCCTTCAATACTGCTTCATCAAGGAGATTAGAGTTATTAGATCTTGTGCACTTTGATGTATGCAGACCCATTGAGGTGGATTCACTGGGAGGTAAAAAATATTTTGTATCCTTTATTGATGATGCATCTCAAAGGGTGTGGTTTTTCTTATTGAGGATAAAGGAACAAGTACTGGACTACATCAAGATGTTCCACTCCATGGTGGAGCATGAAACTGGAAGGAAGATAAAGTGTATTCATTCAGACAATTGAGGAGTGTACACATCCATTGAATTTGATTCTTATTGTAGGATTCAGGTAATCTGACATGAGAGGACGGTCCCACGCACATCACCAAACAACAAAGTTGTAGAAAGTATGAACAAAACTATCATGGAGAAGGTCAGAATCATGATGAGTTTTTCTAAGCTTCCTAAACCATTCTGTGGAGAATCTCTTCAGGTTGCATGCTAAATATCAACAGATCACCATCAGTCTCATTGAATTTTGAGATTCTATAAAATATATGGTCTTGTAAACATCCCTATTACTCTCATTTACAAGTATTTGGATGTTTTTAATTTTAACATCCATCCAAAGATCCCAGGAAGAAGTTGTAAGAGAGATCTACTCCATGCATCTTCATCGGTTATGGAGATGGGGAGTTTGGACACAAGCTTTGGGACCCAAAGGATAAGAAGGTGATCAGAAATAGAGATGTTGTATTTCAAGAGAACCAAACAATTGAGGACATTCAAAATCATTAAATGTATCTAAGGGAAAGTGTCTAGGAATCAATTCATGATCTAAAACCTCCAGTAACACCTGTCAATGAAGAGGATGAGGTGAAACAAGACTCATCAATAGCAGATTAGGAGGTAGTGGAAGAGGATATTGAGCAGGGGGATACTCAATCCTCTCCAAAACAAGTTTCATAACAATCACAGGAGCTATGTGATGTTGTGACTCCCAAACCTAACATTTCACAGGTTCAAAGATCTTCCCAAGGAAGTATTCCATCAACAAAATATTCAGATTTAGAGTACCTATTTTTTAAAGACGAGGGGGAGCTAGAAAAATACTAGGAAGAAGTGTCTTATCCTAAAAAACTCAATTGGATGCATGAAATGACTGATGAGATGGAGTCTCTGACGAATAACCAGACATACAATTTAGTGGATCTACCCAATGGTAAGAAGGAAATAACAAAAAAATGGGTGTTCAGACTAAAGAAAGATGGAAGAAAAAAAGAGGTCAAGAAAAAATCCTGATTAGTTTTCAAGGGATTCCTTCAGATGAAAATATTTGACTTTGATGAGATCATTTCACCTGTGGTGAAGTTGTCTTTAATCCGAGTTATTTTCATATTGGTGGATAGCTTGGACTTGGAGCTTGAACAGATGAATGTGAAGACAAATTTTCTTCATAGTGACCTCTCTGAGGAGATCTATATGAAGCAACGTAAAGGTATTGAGGTTTCTGGACAAGAAAACCTCATCTTAAAATTGAAAAGGATATTGTACGGACTGAAACAAGCTCCCAAATAGTGGTATAAGAAGTTTTAATCATTCGTGGTGAGTCATGGATAAAAGTGTACATAGGTGGACTAGTGTGTTTGCATTCAGATATTTTAGGATGGTAAATTTTTTGATCTTCTACTTTATTTTGATGACATGTTGATCATTGGGAAGGATGCAGTGAAGATTATCCAGTTGAAGAAGGTGTTATCCAAGTCTTTTGATATGATGAACTTGGGTGCATCTCAACAGATTTTGGGGATGCAGATCATTCGGGACAGAAATAGAAGGTTGTTAATGCTATCTTATGAGAAGAATGTTGAACGTGTTCTGAAATGTTTCAACATAGAAAAATCCAAACTAGTGAGCATTCCTCTTCCAGACTATTTGAAGTTGATCAAGAGTTCATTCCTATCATCCAAAAAAAAATCAAGGAAACAAAGATGAAATCATAATCCTCTATAGTTGGAAGGTTGATGTATGCTATGGTGAGTACGAGGCTAGACATTGGTCATGTAGTAGAAATCGTGAGACGATTTCTTTCCAATCTTGAGAAGCAGCACTAGGATGCAATCAAGTGGATTCTGAGGTATCTTAAAGGTACTTTGAAGCTATGTTTGTACTATGGTGAAGATGAACCTATCTTGGAGGGATATATGGATGTAGATATGGCTAGATATCCTAATAACAGGAAGTATACATCAGGATACATCTATAATTTTGTAGGAGGAGCTGTATCATGGAAGTCAAGGTTACATAAGTATGTTTCTTTATCCATGATAGAAGTAGAGTACATTGATACTTCAGAAGATTTTAAGGAAATGTTGTGGATAAAGATTTTTCTCTAGGAGCTCAGATTCATCCAGAAGGAGTATAGGGTTCATTGTGATAGTCAAAGTGCTAATTTCTTGAGCAAAAACTCCATGTACCATTCTTGGGAAAATAATATTGACATTCTCTATCATTGGATATGTGAAGTGATGGATAAACAACTGTTGTGACTTATGAAGATCCAAAAAAGGAGAACCCAACAGATATGTTGTAAAAGGTGGTTGCTCAGGAGAAACTAGACCTTTAGAGATGCTCTAATGGATTAAAACTGGAGGGGGAGAATTTTTGGAGATTCCAGCTACCTTGGTTGGTGGCTGGTGCACCAACTCCACCACCATGGTAGGTAGGGATTTGTGGGGATTGGTGGGGGAGTTGTGTCAAAATTGACACCCCCACCATGGTAATTTGAGGAGGTCCTAGGGAGCCTTCTGATAATTAATTCAAGACAAGAGAGCTTCATTGTTTTAGAGAGACTTGAGAGCTCCATGTTAGATAAATAAAGGGAGGTGTGGGAGGGACTCATTGTAACCATTGTTCTTGGTGAAATAAAAGTCTGATTTCCTCTTCCATTTATCTCTCTTCGTGGTCAGAAAATCACAATAGTTTTCCCATGGGGATACTTTTTTTAATTTTTTTTGTTATATTATAATCCTTTTTATAAATTATTTAACTCAAATAAAATTTATATCTTATTATATTATAATGAAACAATGTTTGGGCCTTATGACTCACGATGGACGAGAATGAACATGGTAGGTCAAATTCTTCAAACGAGGAGTGAAACTCAATTGTGACATATATAGGATTCAGATTAGCTTTCAACTAGTGTAGGGGACAATGCATACATGTGACTTTCAACATCATGAAGGATAAAAATAAAGGGATTTTATGTGACATCCTTAGATTTTTTATTTTCCCTGCTTGAAGAATAATCACCCCACCCTACATGTGCATTGACATGGACTTGAATGAATTCCACAGAACGCCTCCAATCACGATGTTTGATTCTTATTCACAACCATTATCCAAAAAAGGCTAATAAACAATACAATTATAAATAGTATATATAATACTAAATGATAAAAATATAATGTAATTAAATATAATGTTTAAATTAATTTAATTATTTTTTAAAAAAATGAATGTAATCCCTTGGGTAACACATAGGTCTATGTAGGGAGGGACGAGTAAATTTTTTCACATTACATATGGTCTTTTTTGGGAAATGCATATAGGCTCAACCATGCATGGGTTGAGCCTGCCCCATCCCATGGGACCCATTTCACATGACTACCCATCTTCAATTCAAAGTCTAAAAATTCAACTACAAAAATATATTTATGCTAACTCCTTGAAATTTTTGACATTACAATATTATCGATATTCCCTTTTTTAGTGCGTAAAAAGTTTTTTAACAGTGCTGATAGGGGGGGGGTTCCCTTTAACAGCACTAAAAAAGTGATGATAAAGGGGGTCCTTTATCTGTTCTAAAAAAGCACTGACAAAGCCCCCCTTTATCAGCTCTATTTTAGTGATAATAAAGGTCTAGATTGCTGTAGTGTGCTGTTAATATAACAGAACACCTAAAAAAACCTATAACTTGTCAATGAAAAATATATAATTTAATTAAAATAAATTTGACATCATGAATAAAAAAACACTGCTATATACATTTCAAATAATGTTTTATATAATTACATTTACAATTATCCAACAAACATTTTAAAACACTAATGTTTCATATTTTGATGATCATGATCCCCTCTCAAAAATGTCTGCCCATAGTATTAGTTACTAAACAAATAATCTAAACCCGAGAAAAATAATCCACCTATATAAGAAAACAAATATTATGTTAGTAATACTGTAAAGAAATAAATTAAACATTTTTATGAAAGAATACATTAATAAAATGTCAATTTTTAATAAAAAAGACACATTTAGAGTTACACTGGTCACACTATACATCATATTAAGGTGGGGTTGATTCCTACATGTCACAAATGAGTTATGGATCATTATACTAAAATATCAAAAAAATACGAATGTGTTTACTTGGTTTTGATTATATCACCTATTCTTTTACTAAAATTAATGTCAATTTTAAATAATAACACATTTGGAGTTATACCAGTCACACCCTACATCAGATTTAGGTGTGGATGATTCCTATCTATCCAAAATTATTGATGGATTATTTTCCTAAAGTTTCAAAACAATCCAAATCTATATTTTTTAGTATACTAGTTTTTTTATTCAAATATCATTTTAAACTCAAAACACGCATTTGAGTCATACTGGTCGTATCATGCATCTGTTTGACATGATACTAATTCATACATGTCAATAATGACTTATGAATCACTATCCTAAATTATCAAGACAATCAGAGTGTGTTTCTTTTGTTTTCAGTGAGTGACATGTTTTGAACTAAAATGTCAATTTTAAAATGATAACTGAGACTTTTAGTCATACCAGTCACACCGTGTGTCAGATTGAGGTTCAGTTGATTTATACACATCAAAAATGACTCATAGACTATTTTCATGAAGTATTAAAATAATAAAAATGTTTTTATCGGTTTTCAGTAGGCCACTCATTCTTTTTTACTTAAATTAATGTCAATTTTATATAAAGAGACACACTTTGAGTCATAATGGTCACACCGTGCATCAGATTGAGGTGCAATTGACTCCTAAGCGTCAAAAATGATTCATGGTTTTTTTTGAAATTATAAAAAAATATGAATGCGTTTTCTTGGTTTTTATTATGTCACTTTTTATTTTCACTAAAATAAATCTCAATTTTAAATAAAAAGATACACTTTGAGTTATACCGGCTACACTGTGCTTCATATTGAGGTACATTTTATTCCTACTTGTCAAAAATGACTTATAGATAATTTTACTAAAGTATAAAAATAATCCAAATGTGTTTTCTTGATTTTTCAGTATGTTAGTTGTGTTGTTTTACAAAAAATGTCATTTCAAACTGGAAACGCGTATTTTGAGTCATACCAGTCACATCATGCTTCAGTTTGACATGAGACTCCTTCATACATGTCAAAAATGAATTAGGAATTTCTTTACTAAATTATCAAGTCAATAAGAGTTTTTTTTCTTGGTTGTTAGTGAGTGACACATTTTGAAATTAAATTTCAATTTTAAACTAATAAAAAACACTTTTAGTCATACCGGTCACACTATGCATCAGATTGAGGTGAGGTTGATTCCTACACATAAAGAATTACTCATCGATCATTTTAATAAAGTTCCAAAATAATACAAATGATTTTCTTGGTTTTCAATATGTCACTTGTTCTTTTTACTTAAATTAATGTCAATTTTAAAAAAAAAGCCACACTAGGAGTCATAGCAGTCACACTGTGCATCAGATTGAGGTGCAGTTGACTCCTATATGTCAAAAATGACTCATGGATCATTTTACTAAATTATAAAAACAATCCAAATGTGTTTTCTTGATTTTTAGTATATAATTGTTTCTTTTTACTAAAATTAATGTCAATTTTAAATAAAAAGAGACACTCTGAGTGATACCGGTCACACTATGCATCATATTAAGGTGTGGTTGATTCCTAAACGTCAAAAATGACTTATAGATCATTTTCCTAAAGTATCAAAACAATATTAATGTGTTTTCTTGGTTTTCAGTATGTTAATTGTTCTTTTTACTAAAATTAATTTTGATTTTAAAGAAAAATACACACTTAGAGTTATAACGGTCACACCGTATGTCATATTGAGATACAACTGATTTCTACACATCCCAAATGAATAAGGGATTGTTTTTATAAATCATAAAAACAATATGAATGTGTTTTCTTGGTTTTTATTATGTTACTTTTTCTTTTTTACATCAATTAATTTTAATTTTAAATAAATAGACACACTTGGAGTCATAACGGTGACACTGTGTGTCGGATTGAGGTGCAATTGACTCTTATATGCCAAAAATTACTCATGGATCATTTTAATAAATTATCAAAAACAATCCTAATGAATTTTCTTATTTTTCAGCACTTCACTTTTTATTTTTACTAAAATTAATGTCAATTTTAAATAAAAGACCCTTTGAGTTTTACTAACCACACCGTGCATCATATTGAGGTGAAATTAATTCCTACACGTCAAAAATGACTTATAAATCATTTTAATAAAGTATCAAAACAATATGAATGTGTTTCCTCTATTTTCAGTATGTCAGTCATGTTTTTTACTAACATTTATGTAAATTTTAAATAGAAATAAGTACTTGGAGTCATACCTATCACACCATGTGTCAAATTGAGGTGCGACTGATTCCTACGCATCCCAAATTATTGAAAAAAACCTTAACTGCCAATATTTTCCTGATTTACATTGTCTTTCTTTGTTGAACTGTGAACACTGCATATTTAATTGATGTTCTTAGCTAAAAAACATTTCTCATTGTTGAATGTCAGGAGAGTAGAGGAATCTCATGTGCCCATTATATCTTGAGAAGTCACCAAAATGAGCACATGAGATTCCTCCTCTCTTTTGGATTTCAACGAGAAAGGCTTTTCTACTAAATAACATCAACTCTATGTAGTGTTGGAAGCTCGACTAAGAGAAGAAATGGAAAGCCTAAAGATCTGTGAAAAAAAAACTAAATAAGTGTTAGATAAAAATGACAAGGAAATTAACTTACAAATAATATATAAAATGATGAAAAAATTAAATAAATAAGTAGTCAGAATTAACCTTTTCATTATAGTTGTGTACATTCTTGACCCATTTCTTTGTTGTCATTATCTCAGTTGCAGCCTCAAATCCCAATATCTCATGAACATGAGTAGCTTCGAACAAACCACCCGAACTCAAAAAAAGGAATCCACCTGTATAAGAAAACAATTCTTATGTGAGAGATACTAAAAAAAATAAATTTTACATAAATATGAAACAATCCATTACTTCTATGGAAGTCATATCTTCATGTTATTTGTGTACATTCTGTCATTAGGTATGCTTCCCATTCGTTTCTAAGAAAATCTATTTCATCTTATGAATATGAGTATTTTATATAGTCATAGTAGTATTGAAAAAATATAAACACACAAAGGATAAATATATATTTTAAATGAAATAGTAATTATATTAAAAAATACCTCTTCAGGGATGCTAGTTTTTTCATGGAATATGATCTCTTTCCTAAATTTACAAACATATAACCATAATATTTTCCATTTGTTTGTTTCGGATACTACAAAAATATTGATAAAAATAATTAATTTTTTATATGTCTTTATATAGTGAAATAATATTATATATACCCTGATATTTTTTCAATTGAAGTACTTATCAACATCTTTGTGCTTATCCCCTAGCCTCATTTCTTGTTTTTCATGATATTGATTCATCACCCTATCATAATAGAATCCTTATTAAAACATAATCTAAACTATATAACTTGAAGTTTAGTTCTAAAATGTTGGATGTAATGTATTACTTATTCAAAAATGTCATCATTTGTGGTTGGTTTGTTGGGTATCCATACATTGAATCCATAAAATAAATCTTTGAAGTATCCAAATTGATCGTAATAAGCATCCAATGTTGCCTAAAAACACAAAAAGGAATAAGTAATGAATGAAATGAAAATATATTTGATATGATTAAATTATAGATTTTTACCCTTGCAATGTTGATATTAAGAAGAGTATTCCATCTGTAAGTTTTCTTTCAAATGATTTGGTCAGGCCTGAAACTATTTTATTCATTTTTTTGGATTTTATTTCTGTTTGTTCTGTAGAGGTGGCATGAGGAATAACGTGTCCATTTTTTTCATGGAAATACCCCATCAATTAGTGTTGATATATACTCCTGCCAAAAATCTGAAATTTATTTATTAATAATTAACAAAGTATATAAACTTTTGGAAAATCAAATCAAGAAAAAATACCTCATGTATACATTTACAAATGAGGCACCTAGCCATTCATAATTGAGGATTTCATTTACATTCTCAAAACCAATGTATTATGTGTTAGAGTTGGTGTCTAATGACCAAATATTTTCAATTTTATTACATGAATATTTAATATATTTAAATATTAAACATATTATTACATATTGTTCATTGTTCTTCATGACTATAGTGTAATAATGTTCTGGAGTATTTGTTGCATTGACAAGGTCATAGCAGTTCCCCGCTATGATGAGAACCTTGAAGTGATATGAAAATATTCTTAAACATATTTCTGCGGTTGGATGACATACTATAATGGGATACATAGTATACAGACCGTCATGTTCAAGTACTTGTAAGCAGATGAGACTTCCTCTCATAAAGTTCGTACTTGGTAATCTCCAAGATGGGAGATTATGAGAACAGGCACGCCTATATAAATTATGCATGTTTTCATGTCATCAGATATTTCTATTTACAAGCACGTGTAACACTACGGGAAAAATCGCTATTTGTGACGGGTTATTTGCGACGGGATTTCGTCTCCCGTTGTAAATAGTTTGGCGCGACTTGCGCGCCAAACTGCGCGAATATTATTTGCGACGGGGCGATGTCTCCCGTCGCAAATAGTTTTGCGCGACTTGTGCGCCAAACCGCGCGGGGGTATTTGCGATGGGATTTCGTCCCGTCGCAAAAAGACTGTCGACAGGTACTATTTACGACGGGTCCCGTCACAAATAACCTTTTAACCGCCGACTGTAATTAATGCGGACGAGGGTAATTGCGACGGGACCCGTCGCAAATAGTACCATTTGTGACGGGAAGCCCGTCGCTAATAATCCGGTCGCAACTAATCTAACCTATATATACCCCCATCCGTTTTTTTCTAAACCATTCAGATCTTGCTCTCTCTCTCTCTCTCTTCATTCTTCAGTTTCAAAGAGAAATTTTTTTTTCGTTGAAGTTATTTATACAGGAGCAATCATAGGGCATCAACATCTTCAAAATATCAAAGTTTAAGGAATTTATATTTTATTTTTTTATATTTATTTTATTTTTTTATGTTAATCTTAATTGTTGTTTATTAGTTCTAATTTAATTAGATTTCAATTGATTTTTAATTATATTTAGTTTTACTAAGAAATTGATATTGTTAGTTATAATTATAAATAATTAGTTATAATTAATATTAATTAGATATAATTAGGAATAAATAGATATAATTAGGAATAAATAGATATAATTAAGAATAAATAGATATAATTAGCAATAAATAGATATAATTAGCAATAAATAGTTATAATTAGCAATAAATAGATATAATTAACAATACATAGATACAATTAGCAATAAGTACATATAATTAGCAATAAGTATATATAATTAGCAATAAATATATATAATTAACAATAAGTAGATATAATTAGGATAAGTAGATATAATTAGGAATAACTAGATATAATTAGGAATAACTAGATATAATTAAGAATAATTAGATATAATTAGGAATAATTAGTAATAATTAGATATAATTAGATATAATTAGTAATAATTAGATTTAATTAGTAATAATTAGATTTAATTAGTAATAATTAGATATAATTAGTAATAATTAGATATAATTAGTAATAATTAGATATAATTAGATATAATTAGTAATAATTAGATATAATTACTAATAATTAGATATAATTAGATATAATTAGTAATAATTAGATATAATTAGATATAATTAGTAATAATTAGATATAATTAGTAATAATTAGATATAATTAGTAATAATTAGATATAATTTGTAATAATTAGGAATAATTAGCTATAATTAGTAATAATTAGATATAATTAGTAATAATTAGCTATAATTAGTAATAATTAGCTATAATTAGTAATAGTTAGCTATAATTAGTAATAATTAGCTATAATTAGTAATAATTAGCTATAATTAGGAATAATTAGATATAATTAGTAATAATTAGCTATAATTAGGAATAATTAGGTATAATTAGCTATAATTATGAATAATTATCTATAATTAGGAATAATTAGATATAATTAGGAATAATTAGATATAATTAGTAATAATTAGTTATAATTAGTAATAATTAGTAATAATTAGTTATAATTAGTAATAATTAGGTATAATTAGGTATAATTAGGTATAATTAGTAATAATTAAGAATAATTAGGAATAATTAGGAATAATTAGGAATAATTAGGAATAATTATGAATAATTAAGAATAATTAGTAATAATTAGAAATAATTAGAAATAATTAGTAATAATTAGTAATAATTGGTAATAATTAGGAATAATTAGGAATAATTAGTAATAATTAGTAATAATTAGGAATAGTTAGGAATAATTAGGAATAATTAGGAATAATTAGGAATAATTAGGAATAATTAGGAATAATTAAGAATAATTAGGAATAATTAGGAATAATTAGGAATAATTAGGAATAATTAGGAATAATTAGTAGTAATTAGTAATAATTAGTAATAATTAGTAATAATTAGTAATAATTAGGAATAATTAGGAATAATTGGGAATAATTAGGAATAATTAGGAATAATTAGGAATAATTAGGAATAATTAGGAATAATTAGGAATAATTAGGAATAATTAGGAATAATTAGGAATAATTAGGAATAATTAAGAATAATTAGGTATAATTAGGTATAATTAGGCGGCATGGATGCAGGCGACTCAGTATGGCTTTGAGAAGGGTAGAGTAGTTGGCATCAGCTCTCATTTGACTCCTGGTACTTATTATGGTACTGCTGCGATGTCAGTGTCCATCTCAAGTGGAGATCATGAAGAGGCATCATCTTATGGCTCATAGTATCAGGAGCAGCTGCGAGCTCAGGATGAGCATATAAAGACTTTTCAGAAGCAGCAAGAAGAGATGTGTCGGCGACAGTAGTAGCAGGAGAAGCATTACGAGGAGCAGAGCCGTTGATGGTAGCAGCAGGAGAAGCATTACGAGGAGTAGAGCCATCGATGGCAGCAGCAGCATCATGAGCAGATGGAGTACATGCACTGTCTGACTCGTAGTTTAGGGATGGATATTCCTCCACCAGCTCCTTCAGCTCCTCCAGAAGATGACCCCCAATGATTTTTTATGTTACAAACATTTGAATTAAAATTGTAATATGAATTATTTACATTTTCTGTTTTTTATATCGGTTCAAATATTACATAATTTATTTTTTAATATTTTTTTTATTTTTTAATATTTTTTTATGAATATTGAGAATTTTAATATTTTTTATTTTTTTATTGTTTTAATAATAGTAATATTATTTTTTTATTAATCGTAATATTATTAAATTTTATTTTTTTAAATTAATTTATTATTTGCGACATGATATTTTGCGACGGGACCTCGTAACAAATAGTCTAACTAAATATTTTTAAAACAATATTTGCGACGAACAAGTTGTCCCGTAACAAATAATTTGTTGCGACGGACCCATCACAGAAAGTTATATATATATATATATATTTTGCGTTGGGACAATAGCCTGTCGCAAAAACTATTTGCGACGGGCCTGTCGTGAAAACGTTTGTGTATATATAATACATATAATCAGAATCTTATTTGCGACGGGTCCGTCACAAAAAATTGTATTTGCGACCGCGTTTTCTACAACGGGATCCCATCACAAATAGGCCGTCGCAATTAACAAGAATTCCAATAGTGTAATGATCCTTAGACTTTAATATTATCATTAATACATCATGACTCACGCACTTTGATTTATTGATGAAAACCGTCATACAGACAGCTGGCAGGAAGTAGGGTATATTGGGTGTGTCATGAGTGGCATGTTATTAATGGATAAATCAAGGAAGGATTTGTCCCTTCCATTTATGGAAGTTGATATCTTATCCCTTTGATTGAAATAGAACTTTCACATGAAATTCCATAGCCACAGTGAAATGATGATTTTATTTCAAGTATTCAAAGAACGACGTATCAAGCAAAAATTTTGATGACACTATCATGAAACCTGCTTAATTAGATATTGAGATAAAGGGATTATATTACACAATGAGTGTTCGTATGTGGATGTCGTTATTGTGACTTTAAGTTCTTTCTATTTGGTGCATTGACCCGTTTCTAGACAGTACTCTTGGAATTTAGGCATGCCCGCCTAATTCCAACAAAAAAGAATCATAGAGGGTCACACACTAAGTGTTTTTGCTGGTCCTAGTTAAATTCTATTTGAATTTAATTAATAAATATTATTCTCAAGACATTGGAATAATTTTATTCAAGTTAAAATTATTGCATAAATTAAATAAATATTTATTCATTGGATTGTGGGTAAAATATATTTATTTATTTTATTGAACATTTAATAAATATTTATTTACTAGTTTGTAAATAAAATATTTATTTAAGAGAATAATTTATTTATTTATTTATTCGGGTGTTCAATAAATGTAAGTAGAGTTCAAGAGGACCAAGGCCGGTCCGACAGTAAAATAATTATTTAACTATTTGGCACAAGTTAAATAATAATAATGATGAAATTATTTTTTGACACGAAATTTTCTTTATAATTCAAATTTTCACAAGTTGGCACACCATAAATAATGACACCGTATTATTATTAAAATCATGGGTTTTATTTAAGTTTATGAATGTATTTAATTATTATTACGTAATTAAATATTGTAAATGATGCTCCATGTTGATAAATAGACATGTACATCTATTGTTCCATGTACCGAACTACATGCACGATGAATTGAGAATTGTTGAGCTAAACAATTTCTCTCTCAAATCCTCTTCCCAACCTTCTCAAGAATGAGAGACATTATTCAAGGCCGAAGAACAAGTGATCAAGAATGACCAACATAAGATACTCGCTTCACCATGCTAGCACTCGAAGAATGAGTGGTGTTTATCGGAGGACATCAGAGCACATGTGGATCACCGCTATAGGGATTTTATTTTGGATCCTCACAAGCACAATAAGATAATCCGGAAGGGTCATTCTGGAAGATCAAAATCATCAACGAAGAAAATACCATAGATCTAGGTATTAATTTATTTATGAAATTAATTAAATTAATTATAAACATGATGTGCAAGATCTTCTCTAAAGGTTTCAGGAATCTTCCTTCTTTATATAAATCTTTGATTATATTTTGTGGAGACTAGATTTAATCATCGTATCAATCCCATAATAATCATTGATCATGGTAAAAATTAAAGTTGGGTGCCGGCCCAACCGTGATTCCGCTACACTCAGAACCTACAAGTGGTATCAGAGCAGTTAAATCATAGTTTATAATTATTTAAATAATTCATTTATGATTTACGGTTTAATAATTTATTTTGTCAATTAAAGTTAGTCGTTCTGAAAATATGAATCTCGAGATCTATTCCTCCTCTTTAGTTTATTGTTCACCTTAAAAAAACTATATTTTCTTTTAGTTTTGATTATAATAAAACAGAGGATCTAATTTGGAGGTTCCAAAGGTTCCGAGCCGTACAACACCAAAATACACGGCATGTTGTTGGATACACACACTGTGTATCAAGGTTCGATGCATTTGGACTGGTCCACTAAACCAATTTGTGTCATTAGAGTTTTTCTAAGTCTTAAAGACTCCGTGTGTTGACCAGGAATAGATGGCACACAGTTTCCGGATTACACACCGTGTGACCTTGTGGACACGACATGTAGTCCCTTTAGGTTATGGTTGGACCATGTACCCCGTACACGTCTTTCCCGACTAGAGACCGTGTAACACAGATACCACAAGGTGTGTGGCTCACTGGACACACCGTGTACTCTGAGGATTTCCGAAGTACATATACATGTTTTATCCCTGGGCATGTACTTCAGATGAATGGTGAATGATAATACATGCCATTTAGTAAGAACTACATGTCGTGTAATCATCCAAATTACGAAGATTTATTAAAATTTATTATTATATTATACAAACCCTTGAGAAGTGTACCATGGTGCAGGGGTAAAGTTGGGGCACAACACGTGATAGGTGTTTTTTATATATATATATGTGTGTGTTTAATTTAACATATGTTTAATGTTCATTCCTACTCATTGGGTAGTTATGAGCAGGAATTCACAGCGTTTCCTCCAAGGTACAAGTTATATACAAAGATAATTTTAAATGAATTTATTATTTTTAAAATTATGATGAATGAGAATCTCATGGAAATTTAGAAAAAGGGTTTAAGATAAAAGGATTGATTAATTAAAGATGATAATTAATTAATTCAAACATAATTTATCTTAAACAAGAACAATTACATAATTGAATATTAGTTTTATTAAATGT
Organism: Viscum album; assembly: GCA_963277665.1. NCBI lineage: Eukaryota > Viridiplantae > Streptophyta > Magnoliopsida > Santalales > Viscaceae > Viscum > Viscum album. Next base: position 41,570,412 of record OY728150.1, read on the forward strand.
GTAACTGGTTTCATGTATGTGGGTGATCATGAGTTAGACAAAGACATTTGTATGTGATTGGTTTCCTTTTAATGTATTTATTAAATTAATTATTGGCATGAGAGCCATCTATCCTCATTAATATGTAGGGCCTACGTGCCCATAGTTTCTTCAATGTAAACCCCCCTTTTACCCCTCACTTGCATGTGAGTTAAAAAAAGAATATGTAATAGATGGAACTCCTAAGATAGAGGAGGTGGCTCAAGCTGGATCCGAGACGAAAGCAGTCCCAGGAGATACAGAGGTGGATAGGTGGGAAGTTGTAAACATGAACCCAAAAGGTTCAAGGTGTTTCTCCACTAGGTCAGGGTTAGTTTATCAACCGCTAGATAAAATAACTATTAGAAAATATCATGATAATTCCATTTTATTTATTTTATTTTTGTTAGTTGCATGGTTTATCATTATGGATGTGTTGTTGCGATCACATAATTAATGAATTAAACAAGCATGAAAGATGAAACTAAAATAAACCAGGATTATGAATAAATATTATAAATACATGGTTAATAACTTAAGTAATTTCCACTTAATATTAACAATCATGTGATAATGATAATAATTATTTCACGCATAAGAGATAAAAATCTCCCCAATAAAATATTAAGTCAAACCAAGCCTTACGTTACATGATTAAGGGAAAAACTCAATAAAAATATGTGTTTGACCAACCCTTATTGGGACACTTACTTTTATATAGGAATCCCTTATAAAAGGTTTTGGGTTGACTTAACCATATTACATCAAGAGGAGTAGCCCTTACTAGACTTGGTGTAATATTGGAGACAAGAGTTGAAGAAATCCAAAGTAAGGATCTCAGGATTGGGGAGTCCACTCAATAGATCAAGGAGCTGCAAGACCACAGTTGGAAAAGACCCGCCTACCTAAATACCTTGAAATAGCTTAACCAACCCTTGGTGGGGTTATGTGAAGGGGAATATGGATCCTTACCACTATAATTTCATGGAAACTGGACATTCTGAGTTCAATGGTGAGGGCCATTGGTACTTGATAAAATAGTGGGAGACTTAATAAAATTAATTTATTATTTCTCATAAAATGTAATAAAGTTTTAATGATCTACTCTTTTAATTATAGAATAAAAATGATAATCTTGTAAAACACACTATCCCTACGATCAATTCTGGATAAAGACAACATCATCACCGACAAAAACTTCCAATAATGGTATAGACGACTTCGGGTTATCCTATACCATGAAAGTAAGTCTTACATATTGGGGTCGGCATTACCTAATCCTCCCGCCAAAGAGATGAGTGATGAGGATTTCCTGGTCTATGAGAAACATATGAACGACGTGGTCGATGTTCGATGTTTGATGCTATTATCAATGTAAAGTGAGCTCATGAAGTCTCACGGAAACATGGATGCTTATAGAATGCTCAAGCACCTTCGTGATCTTTACCAAGAGAGAGAAAGATAGAAAATGTTTGAGATCTCCAAGGCACTCTTTTAGAGTAATCTTGGAGAGGGTGCCCCAACTGGGCATCATGTATTCAAGATCATTGGCTACATTGAGTACCTGGAGGTTCTAGGGTTTAAACTCCATGAATAAATGGGAACCGATCTCATTTTCGCATCACTCCCTCAGTGTTTCTTCATATTTGTTGTTAATTTTAATATGAACAACATTGAGAAGTATCTATCTGATCTTCTTATCCTCATTCACCAAGTGGACAAAGATATGAAGCACAAAAAGCCTTCTATCCTTATGGTGAATAATAGGAAAGGGAAGGTGATGAGACTTAAGCCCAAATATTCTTTACACCCTTCCAAGAAAAGTAAGATCAAAGGAGAGTCAAAGGAAAAGGAAGCTGTTTGTTTCACATGTGGCAAGAAGGGACACTGGAAGAAGAACTATACCCAGCCTAAGAAGCAAGGGGAAGCTTCAAGTGTGTTTTTTATTGAATTAAATTTATCTATTTCTACAAATTGGGTATTAGATATAGCTTTTGGTGCTTACATATGTATCCAAATATAGGAACCAAGTAGATTCAAGAAGATTGACTAAGGGGAGGCAGATCTAAAAGTATCCAATGGAGCAGACTTGCTGCTATAGATGTTAGGGACTACCACCTCACATTGCCAACTAGGATTATCTTGGTGTTAAAGGGTTTTTATTATGTGCTATTTGTTACTAAAAACATTATTTATGTATCCAGATTAGATACAGATGGATTTTTTTTTTCAAATTTGGAAATGAATGATGCCTCTTTTAAAAAAGATAGAATTTGTTTTGATAGGGAACATTTATACAATGGTCCTTACATGTTGGATTACACAAACCAAGTAATGAAAATCAATAACAAAGATACTTCACATGGCTCATACCACACCCGACATCACCATCTAAGTCATGTAAATGATAAATGATTGAAAAAGTTATATTAAGATGGATATTTAGATTCTTTTGAACTAAAACCACTTGGTGTATGTCATGCATTTTTAAAAGGCAAAATGACTACAGACCCATTTAGTGGGAAAGGTGAAAGGGATAAAGAGATTCTTGAATTGATTCATACCGATGTGTGTGGACCATTTCCAATTGAAGTAAGAGGAGGGTACTCATACTTCATAACTTTTACTAATGATTTTAGTTGATATGGATATATCTACTTAATGAGGTATAAGTTAAATTCTTTTGATAAGTTCAAAGAATACAAGAATGAATTTGAGATCCATCTTGGTAAGAAGATTAAGAAATTCCGCTTAGACCGAGGTGAAGAATATCTTAATCAAGACTTCATTGATTAATTATGGGAGTTTGGGATCCTATCCTAGCTCAATCATCCTTACACGCCCCAGTGGAATGGTGTGAGAGAAAGGAGGAACCACACCTTGTTAGACATAGTGAGACCAATGATGAGTCATGCGAGTCTTCCATTATCATTTTGGGGATATGCGTTACAAACAGTGGTGTGCATACTAAACCAAGTACTAACTAAATCGATAAATGGTATTTCATATGAGTTCTAGAGTTTAAATAAATCCATGCTATCAGATTTACATGTATCACTACACCAAAAAATGTATTTCGCGGCGGTTTTTTTTTTCGTTTCGCGGCGGTTTAAACCGCCGCTAAATGGTTTGGCGGCGGTTTTGAAAAACCGCCGCTAAATGTGGCGTCGGGAAACTATTGGCGGCGGTTTTAAGAACCGCCGGAGAACGTTTCGCGGCGGTTTTTTAGCGGCGGTTTAAATTTTTTTTTAAATATTTATTTATTTTTTTAAATATTTATTTATTTATTTTGCGGCGGTTGTTTAGCGGCGGTTTAAACCGCCGCTAAATGAATTTTTTTTTATTTTTTTTATTTTTATTTTTCGTATTTATTTATTTTTATATTCTTTTTTATATTATTTTTTATATTATTTTTATTTTTCGTATTTATTTATTTTTATATTATTTTTTATATTATTTTTATTTTTCGTATTTATTTATTTTTATTTATTTTTATTTATTTTTATATTCTTTTTTTTATTATTTTTTATATTATTTTTATTTTTCGTATTTATTTATTTTTATTTATTTTTATTTATTTTTATTTATTTTTATATTCTTTTTTATATTATTTTTTATATTATTTTTATTTTTTGTATTTATTTATTTTTATATTATTTTTTATATTATTTTTATTTTTCGTATTTATTTATTTTTATTTATTTTTATTTATTTTTATTTTTATTTTTATTTTTATTTTTTTTATTTATTTTTATTTATTTTTATTTATTTTTATTTATTTTTATTTATTTTCGTATTTATTTATTTTTATATTATTTTTATTTTTCGTATTTATTTATTTTTATTTATTTTTATTTATTTTTATTTATTTTTATTTTTTTTATTTATTTTTATTTTTTTTATTTTTTTTATTTATTTTTATTTTTTTTTATTTATTTTCGTATTTATTTATTTTTATTTATTTATTTTTATTTTTATTTATTTTCGTATTTATTTATTTTTATTTATTTTTATTTATTTTTATTTATTTTCGTATTTATTTATTTTTATTTATTTTTATTTATTATATTATTATATTATTATATTATTATATTATTATATTATTATATTATTATATTACTCCCCATGCCATGCACATGCCCATGCCCCATGCAATATATATAAATTCTGCGTTGGGTGAGATTTGAACCCTCAACCTCATGGATATCACTCAACACACTTTACCACTACACCAATCTCACTATATGGTTAATAAACAGAATATTATATACTTATATATATATTAATTGAAAAGACAAATAATACATAACTAATTGATATAAATAATAAAAATAAATAATAAAAATAAATAATAAATAATAAATAACAAAGAATAAATAATATATAACAAATAGTAAATAATAATAAATAATAAACAATAAATAATAAACAATAAATAATAACCAATAAATAATAAAGAATAAATAATAAATAGCAAAAATAAATAAAAAATAATAAATAATAAACAATAAATAACAAATAATTAATAATAAATAACAAATAGTAAATAATAATAATAAATAATAAACAATAAATAATAAATAAATAATAATAAATAACAAATAGTAAATAATAATAATAAATAATAAACAATAAATAATAAATAATAACCAATAAATAATAAATAATAAATAATAAATAATAAATAATAAATAATAAAGAATAAAGAATAAATAATAAATAATAAATAATAAATAATAAATAACAAATAACAAATAACAAATAATAAATAAATAATACTAAAGAATAAACAATAAAGAATAAACAATAAAGAATAAACAATAAATGATAACCAATAAATAATAAATAGAAAATAATAAATAATAAATAATAAATAATAAATAATAGATAATAAATAATAAATAATAAATAATAAATAATAAATAATAAATAATAAATAATAAATAATAAATAATAAATAATAAATAATAAATAATAACCAATAAATAATAAAGAATAAATAATAAATAATAAACAATAAATAATAAATAATAACCAATAAATAATAAATAGCAAATAATAAATAATAAATAATAAATAATAAATAATAAATAATAAATAATAAATAATAAATAATAAATAATAAATAATAAATAATAAATAATAATAAATAATAAATAATAAATAATAAATAATAATAAATACATAATATTAATGAATAATGATAAATAATAAATAAATTATAATTAAAAATGAGTAATAAAAAATAAATAATAAAAAATAAATAATAAAAAATAAATAATAAAAAATAAATAATAAATAATAAATAAAAAAGAATAAACAATAAACAATAAATAATAAATAATAAATAATAAATAATCAATAATAAATAATGAATAATAAATAATAAATAACAAATAATAAATAAGAAACAATGTATTATAATAAATAAATAATAATAATAAATAATAATAAGAATAAATAACAAATAATAAATAAATTATAATAAATAATAAATAATAAATAAGAAATAATAAACAATAAAGAATAAACAATAAAGAATAAACAATAAAGAATAAACAATAAAGAATAAAGAATAAACAATAAATAATAAACAATAAATAAGAATAATAATAAATAATAATAAATAATAATAAATAATAATTAATAATTAATAATCAATAAATAATAATAATTAATAAAAAATAAATAATAATAATAAATAATGATAAATAATAAATAAACTATAATTAAAAATAAATAATAAGTTATAATAAATTATAATAAATAATAAATAATAAATAATAAATAATAAATAACAAATAACAAAATAATAAATAAATTATAACAAATAAATTGTAATAAATAAACAATAAATAATAAATACATAATAATAATGAATAATGATAAATAATGATAAATAATAAGTAATAAATAATAAACAATAAATAATAAATAATAATAAAAAATAAATAATATTTAATATTTAATAAACAATAAACAATAAAAAATATATAAGAAACAATAAACAACAAACAATAAACTATAAACTATAAATAATAAACAATAAATAATCAATAATAACAATAAATAATAAATAACAAATAAAAAAATAAAAAATAATAATAAATAAGAAACAATGAATTATAATAAATAAATAATAATAATAAATAAATAATAATAAATAAGATATAATATATAAAACGCATGAAAAAACATGAACAGACATGACAATGGAGGAAAATAATGAAAACACATGAAAACGGATGGGGAAGCACTGATAAGCATGAGAAAACATGACAACTCTGAAAAACCTATTAAAAATTCAACATAATCATCATACCCCCCCCCAAACCCATTGATAATGATAATAATCCATGGAGTCATGGAGTCAATAATAGATAGTAATAAATGGAGCAACCGTTAAAACCCGTTAAAACAGTCATAAAGTGACAAAAACATTGAACTCACAGTAACAGAGATAACTTATGATCCAAGAGTCCGTTCCAGATCTGCGACCAATCAAATCAAAGATCCGGAAATGTTCTTCGATTTGATATGTGAAATAGACTGAATGGATGGGTGGATTAGAAGTTACGACCATTTAAAAAAAAGCTGACGGGGAACGGGTGCTAGAAACGAGGCATCGAAAAACATAACAAACCCGATACCCACTAAAACGGGCATAACATATGATCCAGGAGTCCATGTGGGCACCGCGACCAGTCAAACTGAAGCTCATGGAACGAGCTATGATCTGGCAGGCGGAGGAGTCCGAATGGACACGCGGATAAAAAGTTAGGTCCGTTTGAAGGCAAGTTCGAAGGGGCACCGGTGACGGAAAGAGGGTTTTGGAGGCCTTCGGAGGGTTTTTTGGGGTCGAAAACCTTGACAGAAGCTTGCTTCTGTCAAATCGGTGCGTAGCTCTCTTCGCTGGCTTCGATTTGATATGTGGTGGAGCCAAAACGGACACCCGGAGCGAAAGTTATGGCCGTTTGAAGTTGGAAAACTTTTTTCAACTTTCTTATAACTCTTATATCTTCCCGGCCTTAAATCGGCTCTGGGTTTTCATCATATGTGCCTCTAGATCTCTTCAATGTCTTCGATTTGACTGGTCGCGGCGCTCCAGCGGACTCCCGGGTCAAAAGTTATGACCGTTTTAGTGATTTTAGAGTTTCTTAGGTTTTTTTTAGGTTTTATTATTTTTTTCCCGCGCTTGCATTTCGCGGCGGTTTTTTCGCGGCGGTTTTCAGAAACCGCCGCTAAATGACCCATAAATTTTTTTTTAAATTTTTTTTTTTTTAAAAAAAAAAAAATTAAATTACGCGCGTTTCGCGGCGGTTTTTTGGCGGCGGTTTTCAAAACCGCCGCGAAATAGCTGCCCCGATTTTTTTAGCGGCGGTTTTCAAAACCGCCGCTAAAAAACCGCCGGGAAATGGGCAGTTTGTTGTAGTGTATGGGGAAGTGATGTGTTTGTTAAGGCCTCTTCAGGTAACAAACTTGAACCTTGATGCACAAAGTGCACCTTTATAGGATACCCCAAGGAAACAAGGGGATATTACCTATACAATACCTCAGAAAAAACTATTATAGTGGAAAGACATACCATATTCCTTGAGAGGGAGCACATCTCTAAAAAAGATAATGGGAGCGAGATAGACTTCGATGAAGTCGAGGCTCAAGGTATACAAGAGATGGTACATGAACATATTACACAAAGCCCAATGGAAGAAATAACTATTCCAGAGACACAATAACTATGTAGGAGTACAATAAATATTAGAGAACCAGAATAGTACAATTTTCTAGTTACCGAGGATGGTGACTCATTATTAGTTGATAATAATGATCCTATAACCTACAGGGAACCAGTAAGAGGAACAGATGTTGCCAAGTGGAAAGAATCCATGAATTCTGAAATGGATTCCATGTATCAAAACCAAGTCTAGATTTTGGTAGATCCTCTAGTTGATGTCAAGACTGTTGGTTTAAAATGGGTATTCAAGAAGAAACTGAACATGGACGAACAAGTCGACACCTATAAGGCACGACTAGTTGCAAAAGGGATCAAGCACCGTCAAGGAATTGACTAAGAAGAAACCTTTTAACCAGTTTCAATGCTGAAATTCATCAGAATTCTATTGCAAATTGCTTATTACCATGACTATGAGATTTGGAAAATGGATTTCAAAACATCATTCCTTAACGGGAAACTTCGGGAAGATGTCTACACGACAAAACCTGAAGGGTTTCTGACTCCAAAGGACGCCAATAAGGTATGCAAGTTGCAGAAATTCATTTATAGATTAAAGTAAAAATCCAGGTCTTGAAACATTTGTTTTGATGAAGCCATAAATAAATTTGGTTTTATCAATAATGAATGTGATCCTTGTGTATACAAATGATTTAGTGGGAGTGCAGTCATTTTTATAAAAGTATATGTTGATGAAATATTACTTATTGGAAACGAGATACTAGTCTTACAGTCTGTTAAGGCATAGTTGAATCAATGCTTATCCATGAAGGAATTGGGAGAAGAATTATATATTCTTGGGATCACGATCCATCATGATAGATCCAAGAGATTTCTAGGCCTAAGTCAAAGTACATATATTGATAAGATACTGAAGAGATTCAGTATGGAACAATCCAAGAGGGGATTATTTACATCATCACATGAAATTCATCTTTCTAAGAAAATGTTTCCTCAAACACATGAGGAAAGAAAGATAATAACAAGGACTCCATACGCATTGATGATTGGGTCAGTCATATATTCTATTCTATGTACTAGGCTGGATGTCGCCTATGCATTGTGTGCAGTAGGCAGATATCAATCTGACCCAGGTGACCACTATTGGATGCCAGTCAAGACTATCCTAAAGTATCTAAGGCATACTAAGGATATGTTCATTGTTTATGGAGGAGATGAGGAACTAGTCATCAGAGGAGATGAATATTCTAGTTTCCAGACTGATCAAGATGACATGAAGTCGCAAATGGGATACATATTCACTTTGAATGGAGGTGCAGTGATCTAGAAGAGATCAAAGTAGAGTGTGGTCGCAGATTCTACTGTAGAGTTTGAGTATATCGCAGCTTCTGAGGTAGCTAAAGAAGTAGTTTGGATGCAAATATTTTTTTAGGAGTTGGATGTGATACCTAGAAGTAAAGATCCCATCACATTATACCGTGATAATACTATAGCAGTGTATCTCGCAAAAGAGCCAAGGTCACATCAGCAGAAAAAACACATAATTCAGAAGTATCATATCTTGAGGTATTTTTCTCAGAGAGGTGAAGTTACAGTGAGAAGTATTTCCACAAAAGACAATGTGGAAGACCCCTTGACTAAATCCTTGACTCAGCAGAAAAATGATCATCATGTGAGGTCTAGCAGACTAAAATTCGTAGGCAGTTGGATCTAGTCTAAGTGAGAGTTTGTTAGATTTGGTGTCCTAGAACCAACTATTTTCACTTTGATTACATGAATATTTAATATATTTAAATATTAAACATATTATTACATATTGTTCATTGTTCTTCATGACTATAGTGTAATAATGTCTTGGAGTATTTGTTGAATTGACAAGGTCATAGCAGTTCCCTGCTATGATGAGAACCTTGAAGTTCTATAACAATATTCTTAAACATAGTTCTGTGGTTCGATGAAATACTATAATGGGACACATAGTATATGGAGCATCAGGTGCGAGTACTTGTAAGCAGATAAGACTTCCTCTCATGATGTTCGTACTTGGTAATCTCCAAGATGAGATATTATGAGAAAAAACCCGCCAGTAGGAATTCCGCATGTTTTTCTATCATCATATATTCCTATATTCAAGTGTGTGTAATGATCCTTAGACTTTAATATTATCATTAATATGTTTCATGACTCTTGAAATTTGATTTACTGACGAAAACTATCGCCCAGATAGTTGGTGTGAAGTAGGGTATGTTGGGTGCATCACGAGTGGCATGTTATTAATGGATAAGTCAAGGAAGGATTTATCCCTTCTATTTATGGAAGTTGATATCTCATCCTTTTGATTGAAATAGAACCTTCGTGCAAAATATCATGTCCATGGTGAAACGACGAGTTTATTTCAGGTAGTCAAAGAATTACGTATCAAGCACAAAGGTTGATGGCACTATCATGAAACATGCTTGATGAGATATTGAGATAAAGAGATTGTATTACATAGTGAGTGTTCATATGTGGATGTCATTGTTGTGACTTTAAGTTCTTTCTCTTGGGTGACTTGACCCATTGCTAGAAAGTACTCTTGGACTTTAGGCAAGCCTGCCTAATGCCAATGAAAAAGAATCCTAGAGGGTCACACACTAAGTGTTTTTGCTGGTCTCAGTTAAATTCTATTTGAATTTAATTAATAAATATTATTCTAAATAAAGTGGAATAATTTTATTCAAGTTAAAATGACTGCATAAATTAAATAAATATTTATTCACTCAATTGTGGGTAAAATATATTTATTTATTTTATTGAACATTTAATAAATATTTATTTACTAGTTTGTAAATAAAATATTTATTTAAGAGAATAAATTATTAATTTATTTATTTGGTTTTTCAATAAAGGGAAGTAGAGTTCAAGTGGACCAATGCCGGTCCGGTAGTAAAATAATTATTTTCAAGATGGTAAATAATTATTTAACTAGTTAGCACAAGTTAAATAATAATAATGCTGCTCTTATTTTGTGATGCAGAATTTTATTTATAATTATGTTTTGCGCAAGTTGGCACACCATAAATAATGACGTGGTATTATTATTAAAATCATGGGTTTTCTTTAAGGTTATGAATGTATTTAATTACTGTTATGTAATTAAATATTGTAACTAAATCCCCATGTTGATAAATAGACATGTACGTCTATTGTGCCATGTACCAAACTGCACACCCAATGAATTGATAATTGTTAAGCTAAAAAAATTTTCTCTTGAATCCTCTTCCCTCCCCTCTTAATAACGAGAGACGTTCTTCAAGGCTGAAGAACAAGCGATCAAGAATGACCGACACAAGACACTCACTTTTCTGCGCTAGAACTCAGAGGACGAGTGGTGTTGATCTGAGGTCACCAGACCACGTGTGGATCACCGCTAGATGGATTCTATTTTGGATCCTCACAAGTAAAAAAAGATAACCCGAAAGGGTCATTCTGAACGAACAATATTATCAATGAAGAAAATACTGAAGATCCACGTATTCTTTTTTTTGAAATTAATTAAAATTAATTTTAAACATGATGTGAAAGATCCTCTCTAAAGGTTTTGGGCCTCTTCCTTCTTTATCTAAATATTTGATTATATTCTATAGAGACTGATGTTCATCATCATATTGATCCTGGAATAATCATTGATCATGGTAAAAATTAAAGTTGGGCGACGACCCAACCACGCTTCTGCTGCGCCCGAAACCTACATTATGTACCTTCCTCTCCATATGTATTTTCTTAAAAATCAACTATATGACTACTACCATTTTGTAACTTTTTACCCACATAAACCTTCAATGTTAGTAAATTCACATATGAAACATGCAGGGTAAAGGTGGTTATGGAATATCTTTTCGATTGGTTGGTTGATCCTTTAGTTTTTATTTGGTCTTTCGTTTCACCATATTCCCTTTTTCCATATGTAATAAAATTCATCAGTTCAAACCTTTTTTCATTAATTTTTAAAGTTTTAGCTTGTAAAATAAATTGGAAATGAATACCTCATTCTCGACGTGTTTTTTAAAATATCTAACGACCATGTGATGAATGTTCCAACAACTCGATTGACCATATGAATATCATCATCATCAAGTGGAAAAGAGGTGGATATATAGGAAATGCATGATTATAAAGGAGTATGACATCCACATTGGTATATTTCATATTCATAGGGTGTCAACGTTGGATACTTGTACAATAAAATTTCTTTGAAGAGGGTTAAAACCTTTGATGATCTACCACTTTGGGAATCGGGGTTCCGCTTCATGGACATGACACCACTTCATAAGTGAGATGCTACTTTGCGCACTTGGTGATGCTTCACAAAGGACAATTTTTAATTTTTTGGAAATTTATTTCTCTATCCATTTCCAATCAAAATCTAACATCATCCTTTATCCTTTTATTTTCCATCCCTTTTTTACTTCAATATTTTCAAGTCTATGTGGATTTATGGGAATCAACATATGACACACCTCCGTATTAGGTTTAATTTCAATTAAGAGAATATGATTTCGAGGAAGAATGGTGGCCCATAGATCTCTACACAGTCCATGAGGAGAAGGTAATCCATTATAAAGTTGGAAATGGCTCCTTACTTTACTGCAAAAGTTGGATGAAATTGGTGCTTGTGGATTCTCTCATTTTTTTTCATAAAGGATCATTTATTCATGGTTGATATTTTTATAAACCATCCTACCCATCATATACTAGTAGGGTTCACATTGTGATAGCCCATTTTCATAGTGTAAGATGGATTTCATAGCTCCTCTATGATCTGGTTAAGTGTTATTTGAAAAAGAAATAATTTTCTATTTTTTTTGAGTTCCCTTCTTCCAATACTTAACTATTTTTATTCCATCTTAGAAAACATGAATCCAGAACAAATCACATGGGCTACTGGCATAAGAAGAGGGTAGATTTTTGATAGAGTCAATATTAGAAAATTTAAAATCATTCTACCAGAAAACTATTATCTTTTGGATCTAATGGGGTTAATATTTTAATATTATTTAGTGTCAGATAGGATTTCCATATATGGATTCCAATTTTTGATGGACTCGCCTATTCCAGCACCATGCCTTGGGTGCCAACTCTAGATGGTTAATGAAAAGTGTTGGATCTTGATACCCACTCCTACAAATACATTATAAAGAAATCCATCTATAGACATGATATAGGGTGGTCATTGAGTTGGGATCTTTTCTCCTAATGGTGATAGTGAGTGATGAGATCTAAAAGGGGATCACCTTTCAAGGAGTGACAACAGTAGGGAGCGACAACGACAGGGAGGGAAGGCAGTAGCGTAGGTAGCGATGATGGTAGGAGAGATGACGATAGGGAAGGGAGCAATGACGATGGTGACGAAATAGGTGAAGGAGAAGTCATGGAGAGAGGGTGGCGGGGTAGAGAGAGATGGAAGCAGGGAAACAATACAGTTTTGCGAAAGTTTTGAAGGCACGATGGAATGAGACTGTTAAGGTTATTTTTATAACATCGGGGAAATACTTTTATCAGTGCTTTTAAAAAAGGGCTAATAAAGGTATGTTTTATTAGTACTAAAATAGAAAGCACTGATAAATATATAATATTAATAATTTATTTATATTATTATATATATTTATAAAATTATATATATAATAAATAAATATATTTATTTTTAATTATAACTACAAATAAATTAATATTAATTTATATTTATATATATAATAAATATATTTATATAATTATATATATTTATAAAATTATAAATATTATAAATAACTATTTATTTATTTATAATTATAAAATTATAATAAATATATTTATTATATTTATAATTATATATAATAAATATATATAATCAAAATATTTATTATAAACAATTATATATATATATATATATTTATTTATAACTATAAATTTATATATTATTATTTAAATAATTATAAAATTATAATAACTATATTTCTTATATTTATAATTTTATAAATATATATAATTAATATATTATTTATATATATTTATAGGATTATAAATATAATAAATATAATAAATATAGTAAATATAATAAATATATTAAATATAATTATTATAATTGTATAATTATTTAAATAAATAAATAAATATTTATAATTATAACTACAAATAAATAATTATTTATTTATAATTTAAAAATTATAATAAATATATATTTATTTATAGTTATAAATATAAATAAATAAATATATAAATAATTATAAAATTATAATAATTGTATTTATTATATTTATAATTTTATAAATATATATAATTGATATATTGATTATAATTTTATAATTATTTAAATATATCTAAATTTATTTACAATTATAATTATAAATATATGTATTTATTTATAAATATTTTTATATATTTATAAATATATTTACTTAATTATATACATTTATTACATTATAAGTATCATAAATATATTGTAGACACCGTGGTGTCCAAGTGGTACTCAGACACTGCCACTACATCAGGCAGTCTGGGATCGATTCCCAGCCGCAACATCTTTGCCCCTTGTATTGGTTTTCCAAAATAGGTGGTGATTGTACGCCATAGGTGGAGGATTGTAGGCAATTTTGATGGGTGACTTTGATGGGAGATTGGGTTGTAGGGCAGAGGGATCTGGGGAGGGGGAATCCAGTACAGGAGACTTCGACGGGAGACAGGAGGCGAGATTGATCGTAGGCAGGAGGCAAGGTGGGAAGGGTGCAACTTCAATGGGAGACAGGTGGCGGGATCAGTCGTAGGTGAGAGGCGAGGTGGGCAGCATGCAACTTTGACAGGAGAGAGGTGGCGGGATCCGTCTTAGGTGGGAGGCGAGGCAGGAAGCATGTGCGGCAGTGTGGCTTTATTGGGAGAGGGCGCTGGGAACATGGTGGGTGGGATTATGGTCTTTTTGACAGTGACACAAGATATGAGCAACAAGTCACTAACAGTGGGCCAAGTAGAAATGTCGGTGCTCGAGCAGGATCTGACCTCACAGATCAGACAGAAAAACAGAGGGCAGATCAATGTGGCAGGTCATTGAAGGCCTACGGTTCATGGGCCATTGGTCTAGTTTAGACTTACAGGTCATGAATGTAATAGGATCTTTCATACCTACTGGGCCTACGGGTCATGCACTTAAAATAAATAAGGCTTAATGGGTGGACTATTGCCTTGGGGGGGCTATGGTCTTCCTTTCCGGACTTTGTGTGGTGTGTGTGTGTGTGGGTGTTTGAATGTAATTGTACCCCAAGAACCTAATATATATATAATAAATATATTTATTATAATTCTATAATCATTTAAATATAAATAAATAAATATATATATATTTATAATTAAAAAATGAAAAATTAAGATGGATGGGGTTTGGGTGCTTTACCTTCCAGCACTCCATTGGCGTTGTGGTTTCTAGGGTTCATTGATCTCGATGGGATTCCTCTCTTATACCTTTTCTCTTCCACATTTCATTGGAAATGTTCTTCTGGAAGGTGGCACGGGTCCAGCTGATGGTGCAACTATTCAGGCAAAGGCATTTGGGGTGGAGCGTCATTCAGTATCGATTTTTTCATGTCGATCATCAGATTTTCTTAGATCTAATTAGATAACAGCTTTGGATGGTGTCAATGTGCTCAGATCTAGTTTGAATGGGTGTTGTATGAATGATCTACGGATCTGACTGGTGTGTGTCTGGTGGTTCATCGCTCTACTTTGGTTTTACCAAATCGACTAGACTTTCTTGGATCTGGTGTGGATGTGCATCGACTGATGTTGTCTCCGATTGGTTTGTGTGGATCTACTGAAGATGTTGGGGTCAGATCGAACTCGACAGCATTAAAGGACTCTTGTTCTAGGAAAATACTTCAAAAGGGTTTGGTGGTGCATGTTGAGATGAATCTGGCTGCCTTTTCTATGATGATTGAAATGGGGAAACCATCCTTGATTGCATGACTCATTTTTACTAAGGGTGAAAATCCCCAAAAGTTTGAAAAAATTATCCGTTAGATATATTTCTTATGGGAATTTTATGGTTGGAGGTGTGTTTACCTTGGTAGAGGTTTCTTTCACTGCCTTTTTTCTTCGGATGAAGACATGAATCAAGTGTGGAGCATCGAATCTTTGTATTTAAATCATGGTTGGTTTCATTTTCATGAGTGGTCGATGGACTTCAATGTTTCACAGGCAAGGAATGTGTTTGCATAGGTTTGGATCTGTCTTCACAGCCTCAACTGGGTCCTCTAGCATCCGATGATTCTTCATGATATTGCTAGAGCAATTGGGACTCCTATTCAGCTTGACAAAGAAATGGAGTAGGTGCACTTTGTCTATTTAACCAGGTTGTTGGTGGAGATCGATCTTCCCTTCATAATGATTAAGAAAGTTTTTCTTTCCACTCCTACAGATGATATTTTCATTGATGTTGAGTATGATAAGAAACCTTTGTTCTGTGATTTTTGCATGGTTGTTGGTCACTTTATGACCTCTTGTCGAATAAAATCCTCCTATGAGAAGTGTTGAATAAATGTACCCCTTGTTTCCCACTGCGGATATAAGGTTAATATAAAGGGAACAACTTTTTCAAATCCCCCTCATCACGTTGGGTCTGTGTCCAATGGTGATGTGTGGGTTTCTGAAAAAGGAAACTTGCAGCTTGGCAAGGGGATTATGGATGTACAGCCTCTCGTTGGGACAATTAGTGGCCATTATAATTGGGAAAATATTGTGAAGGTATGGGATAATCATGAAGAGATGATACAAAAAGACGATCGGAACTCTATTGGAATACAATCCCTCTCCTTCTAGGATGCTCTAATCTCCAATGTAGAGATTGTTGAAACAAGGAATCTCTTGGATCATGTTAAGGTTGGCATGCATGGAAGTGGTGACTGATGCTATAAATAGGTTCCTGGTGAGCTTGGTACTTTTGAACAAGTGCTTGAGGACGACATAGAAGATTAGGTTCATGTTGATGCCGTTGCAGATTCTGGTGATTTGGAGCATCTTGAATATTCTATTCAAGTTGAAGTGGACAAGGAGTTAACCCATGAACAAGATTTGACTTCCTCTGGTAGGAAGGGAAAGATAAGATTGTTTTGTCTTCTCATCATCCAGATAAGAAGGATTCCCTAACTGGATCTGATCCTGGAAAACCCCCTCCATTGTTGGGAAAAGAGCTAGGAGGGGCTTGGGATCAAGATAAAACTTGGAAATGGGGTTTTCATCCAAAAAATAGTGGTCGAGGTCACAGTTGTGATGATTGGGATGGTGCACAAGGGCTCACTCTAGAGTAGCAAAAGCTCAGGTAGAAATATTATGTGCTTTTCAATCAAAGAAACTCACAATCATAGTAGGAATCTGTTGATGATGATATTGAGTCTGGTTATGTTTATGAGAATGATCCTGTTATGGATGTGTAGGTTTCTTGTTTGGATGAGGGCATGTACTTTTTTGACCTCATCCACCTTATTTTCTTTGACATTTTTATTTTTCTAATAAATATTTTAGGAATGGGTTTTCCTATCTTTTGAACCTTTTGAGTATAATTAAAAAATTATAATAAATATATATTTATTTATAGTTATAAATAGTTATATATATATATTTATTTAAATAATTATAAAATTATAATAAATATATTTACCATGTTTATAATTTTATTAATATATATAATTAATATATTTATTATAATTTTATAATTATTTAAATATATCTATATTTATTTATAATTATAATTATAAATATTTGTATTTATTTAAAAATATTTTTATATATTTATATATATATTTATTTAATTATGTGTATTTATAACATTATAAGTATAATAAATATATTTTTTTATAATTTTATAATTATTTAAGTAAATATATATTTATTTACAATTATTAATATAAAAAAATATATATTTATTTGTAATTAAAAAAATATAACAGATATATATTTATTTATAGTTATAATTATAAATTTATATTTATTTATTTAAATAATTATAAAATTATAACAAATATATTTATTATATTTATAATTTTATAAATATATATAATTAATATATTTATTAAAATTTTATAATTATTTAAATATATCTATATTTATTTAGAATTATAATTATAAATATTCTTACTTATTTATAAATATTTTTATATATTTATAAATTTATTTATTTAATGATATATATTTATAACTTTATAAGTATAATAATATATTTATTATAATTATATAATCATTTAAATATATATATATATATAATTATAAGTATAAATAAATATATTTATAAATATTTGTATATAACTATATATATATATATATATCTATAAAATTATAATAGATGTGTCTAATGTAATTTTAAAATTATTTAAATATATATATATATAGTTATAATTATAATTATAAATAAGATGAGAACATGGAGTGGTTCTCTCTCATCAATGGAGAGGTTATCTCTCTTGAAGGTCGCTCTGGCAATTTGCTACTCCCATGCTGCTTTTTATCATCTCGAGTATCCCATTTTACAGGATGATCCGATCATATGTGGGGATCTTAAGAAATGTTTTTTTAACAGGTGGCACCATCCTGTCGGGTTGAGATGAAGGAGGGAATTTTCATCTCGAAGACAATTGGGGCACGCACAAAATAAATAGAGTGCGTCGGGGATTTGGCACATTTTCGTTTGGGCCAGGTGCGCCGGATTGCAGAGATGGGCGAATCCTCAAAGTCACGGAACTTCAGTCGAGGTTGAGGTCTGAGGTCGAGGTCTAAGGTCGACATCTAAGGTTGAGGTACGGGGTCGATCTCGAGGTTGATGTCTGAGGGATTCATGGGTTTTGGGCAGGTCAAATCATCAGTATCACAACATAGTTTGAAGTTTGTGTTTTGGTTCTCCTTATAATGGATATCAATGAAGGTATTGTGGGTTTATTTGATGTATTTTGTTTCTTGTTAGTCTTATTTTAAATCTATCCAACATTGTTTTCTGAAGCTTGCAATGGTCCTTTTACTGGAAGTAAAATATAGTTATGTTGCATTGCGGAACTTCCACTAGTTTTTGCAGTGGAAGTTGCACTGGTTTTTGTAGTGAAACTTCCACTTGATGTCCAAGTTCATCTTGATTACTAGAAGTAAAATACAGTTTTGTTGCATTGAGGAACTTCCACTGGTTTTCTGCAGTGGATTTTGCATTGGTTTTTGTAGTGAAACTTCCACTTGATGTCCAAGTTCCTCTTGACGTTCACTGGAAGTTACACTAGTTTCTACAGTGGAACTTTCAGTGGAACTTCCACTTGATATCCAAGTTCTACTCGATGTCCACTGAAAGTTCAAGTGGAAGTTCCAATGGAACTTCCACTCGACCATCTACTAGAACTTCCACTCAAACTTTCACTAGAACTTCTATTGGAACTTCCACTGGAAAATCCACTAGAAATTCCTCTGAAACTTCCCAGTGGAACTTCCACTAGAACTTCTACTGGAACTTCCACTGGAAATTCCACTGGAACTTCCACTTGAACTTCCACGGGAACTTCTACTGAAACTTCCACTACAACTTCAAGTAGAAATTCCACTGGAACTTCTTATGGTACTTCCCAGCAGAACTTCCACTAGAAATTCCACTACAACTTCCACTGGAACTTCCACTTAAACTTCCACTAGAAAATATATTTTATAATTTTTATTTACAATTTCAGAAAAATAATTATATATATATATTCGTAATTAATTATTATTTATTTACATTTCTATTCATATAGTTTATACATTTTCAAATGGATTAAATATTATTATAAATTTAATGTACTTTTGTTGAACTGAAGTTTTTTTATTTCAGGTTGTTGCAATGCTATTGATGGTGATGTTGATGTTGTATCAGCTTTTACTAAACTAG
Organism: Viscum album; assembly: GCA_963277665.1. Lineage (NCBI taxonomy): Eukaryota > Viridiplantae > Streptophyta > Magnoliopsida > Santalales > Viscaceae > Viscum > Viscum album. The sequence goes on from OY728150.1 coordinate 41,590,016, forward strand.
TTGTAGGGGTGACATTCAAGTCACTTGATGAAGCACAATGTTTTTATGTCATGTATGGGGGAGTAAATGGGTTCAGTGTACACCGAAAATACTCTAATAAAAGGAGAAAGGATAAATCAATTTTCACATCAAGCCTTTATGCATGTAGCAAATAAGGTCATAGGAAGGTTGACAAACATGATAGCATGGTATAATTTCCTCAAGCTGAGACATGTACATGTTTCATTTCCAGAATAGGGGTTAGTTTATTGTCTTCTGGCCAATATGCATGTACTATATTTGTTGAAAAGAATAATAATCCCTTGCACATGCCTAAATCAATTCATATAATGAGGTCCCAAAAGAAAAATAACAGAATCACAAGAAGCTGAGTTAGATGTGAATGCTTATACAGGTATTAAACCAAATGATTATTTCTCATTGGCTATAACTGTTTTAGGGGGTGAGATGTTATTGGGTACATGTGTGTTGATCATTTTATTTTTTTAAGGTCTAAATGGGAAAGATATTTGCTTCATGGTGATGCATGTTGCATGTTAGAATACCAAGAAATACAAAGTCAGGACAATCCATCATTTTTTTATACTATGCAGTTTGACATAAATGGGAAAATTATTGATATTTTCTAGACTGATCAAAAAATGAGAACAAATTATGAGTTGTTTGAATATGTTGTTATTTTTGACACCACTTTCAGCACTAATAAAGATTATAGTCTTTTAGGTGTTTTTGTGGGGTTCAATCATCATCGGGAGATTGTTGTTTTTTGGGGAAGCTTTGTTATATGATGAAACCATGAATTTGTTTTCTTGGTTGTTTCAAAAAAAAATTACAGGTGAATCACATGAAGTGGCCTCAAACTATTTTTACTAATCAGGATTCGACAATGGGAAAATCCATTTCTGTAGTTTTAGTGGGAACTCGACATTTTCTTTGTTCATGGCATTTGATGAAAAATGGAATTAAGAATTTAGGTAATTGGATGAAATATGTATCTAGTTTTCTAACTATATTTAAGAAGTGTATGTTTGAATACCATGATGCAAATCAGTTTGATTAGGAGTGGTCTTCCCTTAGAGTAGAATATGGGGATGGGAAATCATAGTGGCTAGATGATGTATTCGTATTGCGATAAAAGTGGGAGAATTTCTTTTTGAAAGATGATTTAACATTAGTTATTCATAAAACTCAATTAAGTGAAAGTTTTAATTGATCTCTTAAAGATTATGTTCATCTGAAGTTAAGTGTTGTTGATTTCTTTAAGAAGTTTGAGTGCTTGTTAGAAAAAATCAGTATCGTGAAACAAAGGCAGAAATTGAGATGCAGGAGAAGTTGCCTCATAATCTTTACCCCTACCATGAATTGATGTGCCAAGTTTCTTCAAGATATACACTGAAGTTATTTGATTTATTTCAATATGAATATCAATTTATTGGTACTTGTTTTTTGAAATCTTGTTTTGAAAGTGGATTTCAATTCAGTTATGTTATTAGAATGGTTCATTGTGAAGATCAATTCCATGTATTATATAAAGATTCAAATGAAGTTTTGGAATGTTCTTGTCGAAAGTTTGAGTCCATTGGGTATTTTTGTTGTCATGTTTTAAAAATTTTAATCATCTTGATGTGAGATAAATACCTAAAAAATATATTTTGGGGAGACAGATCCAATTGTCTATAAATATTTTGATGTTCAAAGGATATTCTTTTGAGGTACTTGCTGATAGAAAATCAGTTGTAGAAAAACATTACAAAGATTTAGATTGAATGGGAATGAAGTTAATTACCGTAGCTTGTGAGACAAATGTAGGTTATGACATTGCCTTCTCGAATTTCAATAATTTTACAGAAGATTTGTATATCATAAATACATCAACAGATAAATTTAATGGTAGTGATAGTTCAGATTTTTTTTAAGAAATGATTCTTTTAAAAAGAAACCAAACAGAAAAGGGGTAGATAGATTTAAAATCTTTTTAGATAATGGTTGCTGAAAGGGGAAACAATTGAATAAAAAAATTAAGTCTACTACTATAATGATGGTATGATTTCATTTTATGATGCATTTCATTTATAAGAGCAATTTTTTATTATTAATATATTATCTGATATCATTATTCATTGCATGTAGGGAGTCACAGAGCAATCAAGATCAGATTTTTGTGTTAGAGCTAGAAAAACAGTTTCACATGCAATTTTTTTATGATAATTCATTTCTATAACCGTTTGTAATTCTGTACTTTCTGTTGCAGGAAGACTTGTCCACCAATTTGAAACATTAGCTTGGTAGGTAGATTGCTAGCATAGAATTGGATGAGGTCGATCAGTGTAAACAACATTGGATGGTATTAGTTTTTTAAATTTTAATGTCTGAATTAAAGAATGTATAGGCTGTAGTATTTAATAGTACAGTTTCAGTTGTAAGGGATTGGCAGTGAGATTGGGATACTTCAAGAAATTGTAAATGTGATTTATGGATTTATTCTATATGGAATTGAAAAGATGTGATAAATCCATGTTCTATAGTTCTGTATGCATTTTTTCTTTGAGGATGTGGTAGTATTTGATAGTCCACTTTTGGTTGTAATGTATTGGGATTGGGATAATTCAATAAGTTGCAAATGTGTTGTATGCATTTGTTGTGTATTCAACTATGAAGATGGGATAAATCCAGGTTCTAGAATCCTGTAGGAATTTTTTCTTTGAGGATGGGATAAATCTAGGTTCTTGAATTTTGATGAAGAATTTCAGAAGATTGAGTAAGAGTTATTGGATCATGAAGCTAAGTATTTCTATATAGAGACTCTCCATCTTCTGATGAAATCCTGATATTTTCCAAACATAAAAGTCTTATAAACACTAAATATAATATCCTTAAATTGTAAACATAACTATTCATCCACTTTACAATTGCAATTAGCATCGTCAAATATAATATAAAAACCAAATAAATCTCCTCAGAAGAAAATGTTTCCCCTCATAAGGAGATAATATTCCCACTACAGATCATGTATGTTGTCTTGAAAATATGAACATAACTATTAATCCACTTACCAAATCCAAATAAATAACATTTAAATTAATAACATAAAATATAAACCATTTAAATTCCTAACCCCAATTGAAATTAGCAGCATAAAATATAAACCAATGACCAACACCAAATATAAACTATCGAAATTACCAATAGAAAATATAAAGCATTGAAATAACTAACACCAAATATAAAACCATTTCAATTGACGACACCACTTTTAAACCACTGCAATTACTAAAAGAAATTATAACAGTAAAACCCCAATTACCAACAGAAAATATAAACCATTAAAATAAACAACACCAAATATAAAACCATTTCAACTGACAACACCACTTTTAAACCCACTACAATTAGAAACAACAATTATAAAAAAAAACACCAATTACCAACATCAAATATAAACCATTGAAATAACCAACACCAAATATAAAACCATTACAACTTCCAACACTACTTTTAAACCACTAAAATTACCAACAACAATTATAAAAACAAAACCACAATTAACAACAACCATTAAAGTGGTTAGTAAAATAGTTTAAAAACCTAAGCACTTTCAAATGTAGGGTCCAGTAACAATCATTAAAGTGGGCTGTATAAATATTTGAAAACTTCCAAACCATTTCAATTGTAATCTGATGTCAGATCCATTGTACTCGATTGTTTAACTTGTTATCTTTATTCTGTCTGTATTGTTTCCACAAGACAACTCCTATTTCTATATGAGGTTTCATTTGAGTTGTATATAGGGTTTGTAAGGAAACAATGCTCTATATATAGGCACATGTCATCAAATTGGTCTTGCGATAGGTTCTTGTTATACCCTTGATCCATTGCTATCTTTTTAATGAGATAACAAACAATTATCCCGTAGTCTAATGTTGCATCCCCCTATTGAGGAATGCCTTCCACTATAAATGGAAGTGTTGGAGCAGTCATATCTAAGCATTCGGGTTTCAATTTTTTGATGACATGTTTAATAAATGTTTTCTAGAAGTGTCATATAAATTTTATTCAGTAAGTTGATGTATATGAAAATTCATTTGATGTCGAAGATGATAAATATAATTTACCATTTGTAAAGCATTTTGCTAGTAACAATCAATTTTAGTAGTACCCATGTGAGACTAAATGGAGTTATAGTAGCTGAAATGTTTTTTTCAATATCAAACACAAGAAAATTCCAATACAGATTGTCTGTGTTGACGGGGACGAAGAATTTTCCATTCAACTGCATTGCTTCTTTTATGGGTTTCTCTACCAAACACTTTTTCAAATTGTTGTTTTTCCCTGATATAATGCCCTTCAAAAAAGAATAAAGTGATAAAAAATATTAATTAATATATTTAATACATCAAGAACATAGATAATAATACACTCACCAATGAAACACTTGTAATCATATTTGATTTATCATAAAAAATTATGACCGTTTCCCTATTTCACGCTTGTTTTTGATAAGCTGAGTATAAGAATATATAACCTAGTATCAATAAAAAAATAACAGAGGATGTGAGACTAATTGAATATTATTTTATAGTAATCTTGGTTAAATTATTCTCACCCTCCTACTTATCATGCAATTGGTAAAAATTTGGAAAATTTCATCTAATCCAACTAAATACAAGCCGTTCTAAGCTTCACATACATATTTACTACATTATAATAATAGTAACGTATAAGAAAATAAATAAATTTTAGGAGAATTTAATTGAAATCTTTGAAATGAAGGATAGACATACCAGCTTGGTTCTACCTGGAATATCTTTTGTAGCTTCTTATAGTCTTTTTTTCTGCAGGCTTCTACTTTGACTGACCTATTATGTATTCCTAGAAGACTTGTAACAGCTCTTTTTGGTTCTTTTTTTGTTGAAACACTACCTACCTCAATGGGTTGTTTCAGCTGACTTGGTTGTTCTACTATTTTTTTTGAGTTGCTGTTGTTCTTCTTCTCATGTATCCGGTTTAATATTGAAAAGCATAATACAATTTCTTCTAATTCCTAGCTCTGGAATTCACATTTCTAATCATTCATCTTGTTTGGCGACTCTCGGTTTCTATCTATCCAGTTTGGCTACTTTGACGTACAGGTGTGTTTTGTTCAGCATCTTCTTATAGTTGATCTGTAGGCTCCTCAATCCCAGTTTCCTTGGGTCTTAGTTGCTTGTTTTCCTTTTGTTGTTCTGCTTTGGGGGGAGATGCGGGTTTTTCCGGAGGATCATGATACATTCCATCTTCAATTGTACCCTCTGTCCGGGTTTCCTCCTTTCCAGAATGACTCTTTTTGGTGCTACCTTCTCTTCTAATTTTCTCTATGCTAGTATTCTAACTTACTAACATCTTCAATATTTTATTATTTTCAGCCTATTTTTTAACAATTTCTTCCATTTTATGCAGTTTTCATTTTTCGGCCAAATTTTCTTTTTCAAGAACTTTTATTCTGTTATCCTATGGTCCCCCCTTTTCCTGCTGTCCAATATAAGCTTCCATAACCATTGGTGGCTCCTCAATTTTTTCATCTTCTTTAATCATTGCTGGATCCTCCTCATTTTTTTCTTTTTTTATCTATAATATTTTTTTGATATATTAATGGTTTATAAAACCATTAAATTGATACTGTTAAGTGGTAAACTTACCTCTATAATTGGAACATGATGAATATTCAGTTTCTATAAAGCATCATCAAAATCAGAGAGGATCCACTTTTTGAATGGTGGATTGGTTTCTTGTTCATTCCCTTTCACTATTCCACTTTTCTAAAAATACCAATAATACAATAATAAGAAGCATATAAAGGGTATATTATAAATTGAATTGAAAATAAATTTTAATACTTACCAATAAAGTGATAATTTTCCCCATAATCCTTGCGTGGTATATGTGAAATTCTTTAATTGATCTCATCAATTGTTGGTGGATTGAATGAGACCACCTTAGTGTTCTCATGTCTCTTGCAGTATTCACATAACTGATAAAACCCCAAATTAGGTAATAACCTTTAGTATGGAAAAAATAGTTTCACACGTGTATAGACATAGAAGTGATGTTGTGTTAAGATGATAGGGTTATTCATCTCCCTTTATTGCTTCCAAAAGGGATGATTTTATTTCCTTATGTGTCAACAACTTGAAACCAGTTTGAAATCTTCTTACATATAATGATGTATTCATTGGTTTGAATGAGTAGGAATAATCCATTTCTATTTGACCTTTGGTTGTTGAAAAGATCCTTTGGATATCAGCTTCATAAAAATTTCTTTCCCCTCCACCGAATCAAAAAGCAGTTGTTGATGGATTGTAGTTATCCAATACATACATAATAGAACTATTGGATTTTTTTCAACCTGATGCTGTTATTTTATTGGATATTAACACTTCAAACATATTCCAAAATGGAGTAGTGTGCAAAGCATTTCTAAGACCATCTTTCAGTAGGGATTTTGTTTCTTGTAAAAGTCTTTGTAAGGATGTCAAATTTGACCTAAAATGCACAATTGAAAATAGAAATTAATGAATTATTGGGTTTATCCACAAAATTATAGCATAGAAGGTATAAAAATCCTAAGTTCAATTGGGACTTTAGTTGAAGTTCCACTGGAACTTTCAGTGGAAGTCCCACTGGAAGTCCCAGTGAAAGTCCCACTGGAAGTCCCACTGGCACTTCTAGTGGAAGTTACACTAGTTCTACTGAATATCCTAGTGGAAATTCTAGTGTATGTTTTAGTGTCACTTCCAGTGGAACTTCTAGTGAAACTTTCAGTGGAACTTCGAGTGGAACTTCCAATAGAAATTCCAGTGTAAGTTCTTGCGGAAATTGCAGTGGAAATTCTAGTGGAAATTGTAACATCCCCAAATGATAAAGGGTTAAATGACTAAATGATATGACTCATGTCAACAAGGTGCACCTTCTTTTTCGGGAGCCTTTCTGATTAGAACTCCACAGTTAAGCGTGCTTGGCCTGGAGTAGTGATCAGGATGAGTGACCTCCTGGGAAGTTTCCCAGGGTGTGTGTGAGTGAGGACAAAGCACACTAAAAAGGACATGTGTTGGCCTGTGGGGACTATCATTAGTCAGATGACCCGTTCAGGAACGTGGGTGGACCCTGGGGTGGGCCCCACGTGTCTGCGGGGCAACTAGAGGTACCTGGTGGGGCAGGACCCGACGACCATGTTAAGGTAGGGTGTCTGTGCTGTCACTGGGACCCGGTTGTCACATTTGGTATCAGAGGAGGAACCCAACCTTAAGTGCACGGTACACTGCCTGGGTTGAGATGTAGGGCCCACAACGAGGGCGTTGTGCTCTAAGGGGGGGGGGGGTGATTGTAACATCCCCAAATGATAAAAGGTTAAATGACTAAATGATATGACTCATGTCAATAAGGTGCACCTTCCTTTTCGGGAGCCTGTCTGATTAGAACTCCACAGTGAAGCATGCTTGGCCTGGAGTAGTGATCAGGATGAGTGACCTCCTGGGAAGTTTCCCAGGGTGTGTGTGAGTGAGGACAAAGCACACTGGAAAGGACATGTGTTGGTCTATGAGGACTATCATTAGTCAGATGACCCGTTCAGGAACGTGGGTGGACCCTGGGGTGGGCCCCACGTGTCTGTAGGGCAACTAGAGGTACCTGGAGGGCCAGGACCCGACGACCATGTTAAGGCGGGGTGTTTGTGCTGTCACTAGGACCCGGTTGTCACAAAAATTTTAGTGGAAAATTAAAAAAGATACTCATTGCAATTGTGACACATATTTATTATAAAAAATGATTGCATTTAGATTTTGAAAAAGTATAATAATTTTCATATTGAAGTTCCAGTGGGAGTTCCAAATGTATATTTATAAAACTAATATTATTGTTAAATATCAGGAAAATAAATAATTATTGAAATTGTGACACATATTTATTATAAAAATGATTGAATATAGAATTTGAAAAATTATAACCATTTTCATATTGAATTAATTTTCCAAAACCACAATGGAAGTTCCATTGGGAGTTCTATTGGGAGTTCCACTGGAACCTCCAGTGGAAGTTCTAGTGGAACTACCACTAAAACTTCCACAATACAACTAAAATGTATATTTATAAAAATGATATTATTATTAAATATAATTAAATGAAATACTCATTGAAATTGTTACACATATTTATTATAAAAATTATTGACTTTATCATTTGGAAAAGTAAAATCATTTACACATTGAATTAATTTTCTGAAATCCCAATGGAAGTTCCACTGGGAGTTCCACTGGGAGTTCCACTGGAAGTTCCAGTGGAACTGCCACTGGAACTTCCACACTACCACTAAAATGTATACTTATAAATTTGATATTATTGTTAAATATAATGAAAATAAATAATCATTTCAATTGTGACACATGTTTATTATAAAAATGATTTAATTTAGAATTTGAAAAAGTATAAGATTTTTCATATTGAAATAATTTTCCAAAACCCCAATAGAAGTTCCACTAGGAGTTCCCCTGGAAGTTATAGTGGAACTACCACTAGAAATTCCACACTACCACTAAAATGTATATTTATAAAACTGATATTATTGTTAAATATAATTAAAAGAAATACTCATTGAAATTGTGACACATATTTATTATAAAAATGATTGAATTTAGCATTTGAAAAAGTAGAAGCATTTTCATATTGAATTAATTTTCCAAAACCCCAATGGAAGTTCTAGTGGGAGTTCTACTGGGAGTTCAACTGCGAGTTCTAGTAGGATTTTTAGTGGGAGTGCCACTGGGAGAGCCACTGGAAGTTCCATTCAAAGTTCAATTGGAAGTTCCTCTGGAACTTCCAGTAGATCTCCCACTGGAACTTCCACAATACAAAATGATTTAATTTATCATTTAAAATTTTATAAACTATTGTAAATTGAATTAATCTTACACTTAAGTGGAAGTTTCAATGGAATCGCCACGAAAACTTCTCATAGAGGTGTCAGTGCATGTTAAAGTGGAACCTGTAGTGGAAACCTCTAGGGGAAGTTCCATTGGAACCTCCAGTGAGGAATGATACACCAACAAAAATGGAATTTGAAATAAATTGATAGACATAGAACATTTATAGAAAACTTCTCATAACAAAAAATTTATAAATAATAAATCATAACAACAGAAATGAAATATAGATTTTTGAGTACATATTTCGGCAAAAATAACTTAGTTATGCCACCTTCATCAGAAATTGATGTTTTTTTGTGCAAAAATGACTATTGGAGACTGAGACAAAACTGGACGAAACCCCACCGGAGTGAAGCAGTTGTCAGAGAAAAAACACGTTCCTTTTTATTGGCCAAAACTTGCAGACAACGCGATACTGACTTTTGGTGGAGTCGTCTTCACTGCCGTACTTGTTGGATCCCCAGTTCTTCTCCAAGTATCTTGATTCGTTTTTGTCACCGTAGTTCCGGATTTCAAGGTTTTTTCATAGTCACCACAGTTGGGAAGAAGTTAGCCCGTCTCTCAAAACTCAAGGGAAAATCTGTCTGCAAATTAGAATCGAAGGAATGCAGTGAACAGTTAATCCGATGGATGGAAATACAATAGGAAAGGTGTTATCATCCGAAGGGTGTACTGGATATTCCATTTAAAATGTTAACGAGAGACGATTCTTTTACCTCCCATGATTAAGTTTTGAGGTAGGTGGCCCCTTGAGTCAGGGTAGGCTATGCGTGATGGTGAAGGAGATCTCTGGGCAGGGTACAACCCTGATCTATGATCTACCGAGAAGAGAAGGATGTGTGGTATTAGATGTTGATCGACCTGGGGGACCTAAAGATTCTTCAAAAAGGTCTGTTACTCACCTATTTTAGGGGGGGAAATGTGGGATATGTCTTGGATCTATCTTATCCCTTGCCTATTGGAGGGGATAAATCACCCCTTGTGGTGAAAAACCGATGCTTGATAAGAAGACCGATGACCAGTTTGAGATGGAAGTTCAGCTTGAGGTAACACTGGTTCTCTGATCGGTTCAGGGGACCATGATGGTGATATACATTGGTGAGAGTTGGTTTCTTGAAAAGTAAATCGATGAGGTGAAAGTCCTGTTGCGATGGCGATCATCAGAGGTGTGGTGGGTGACAATCTCTGTTGGTGATGTTCAGATCGAATATTGGTTGGAAAGTCATGAGGATGATCTCAATTCCTGGTGGAGCCTTAGTGCATGATGGTGTTGGAGGGAGGCCAACTGAACCAACGTCTTCGACCAGGGTTGGGATCCCGACGGTGCTCGAGGTGGGGTCACGGTGGTCTAGGATCCTGGCAGCGGGAGACACTACTCAATGATGCGACGTGGTGTACGTTCAGGGCGTGGATGGTGACGACGGTGCCTGGTGTGCTAGATGGTCATGGGACGCACTGAATAGAAAGATTCATGCAAGGAAAGCTTAGCGATAGGCTGGATGATGTAAGAGATGGTGACTTCATTGAAACGCAGGAGCAGGTGCCTCAATCTGGGCGATCGGGATTTGTGTGGTGGATACAAGGTGCTTGGCCGACAACATTGGACCAAGTTGATGTCAACGCGGGGAGTAAGCCGGGTAGCGACATCGGGATAGGCTTTAGTAGATCTGCGGATATCTGGGGTTGGGATGCAGGTTAGTCACATAGGCTGGCGACAGGCTGGTGTGGGTCTCTGTTGATGATGATGTTTGGCTTGGGAGGACCAGACAATTTTTTTGTTTGGATGTTCATTTACTACAACTAGAATTGCTCCTAGGGTCATAATAAATTGTATGTCATGTGTGTAGAAGTTGGGATCTTCCCTTCGGGCTTTGGAGATTTTGAGTCATGGTGGTGCTTGGTGTGCCACATCTTTTGTTTTGGCTGTATTTTTATTTTCTAATAAATTTTTAAGCTCGAGTACACTCGGTGCCTGAAATTTCCTTATATAATTATAAATAAATACATTTAAAAAGTATTTTTATATAATTAAAAATTTATAATTATAAATATAATAAATATATTTATAATTTAAATATATTTATTGCAATTTTATAAGTATTTATGAGAATGTAATAGATTCATGGGTATAACATGAATGGATCAAATACCCAGAAAAATATATATCATAAAAAACGATTCATCACATATATGGACAACATGAATAATAATAAGGGTGTAATGTATAAATGAAAATTCATGATAAATACATAACATATGCATGTCAATTATACTCATGAATCAATATATATATTTACCAAATTCATTGAAAACATATATTTATTTAAATATAAATATAATTATAATTATATATATTTCAAAAGAATTTATATATAATTATAAATATATAATTATAAATGTATAATTATAATTACAATGAATATATTTATTATTCAATAAACTTTATTATAATCATATAATTATTTAGATATATATTTACTTAATTATAATCTTATAAATACTTTTTTTAAACATTATATATATATATATATATTTGAATTATTAAAAAATATATATTAATTATAAACATGCGTTTTGTATTTAATGTATATAAATCAACAATATTTTTGAATATAAATATAATAATTTTATATAAATTAATAATATTTTTTATTAAAAACTTTTATCAGCGCTAAAAAAAACATTGATAAAGGTACACCTTTATCATCACTTTTAGCTAGCACTGATAAATGTCCCCCTTTTATCAGTAGTTTTTTATTCTCACCGATAAAAGATGGAACTGCCTTGCACCGATCTGTGGTCGTGTTATTTCTTTGAGCTCTTCGATTTGAGTCTCAATACGCATGAGAAACATTTACAACGTCAGCTTCTTAAACTCTCGATCAAGAACCTTCTACGCCTGCTGCATCTAAACAAGAATCTACCACAAGTCAAACTTCATTTTTTCATCTGGTGCATCCACTTCATCTACTAATTTTGTTACATAATCTTCAATTAAGAGTAGTGAAGTGAAATCTATCACTCATTGCGAGTCAGTTCAAGCGGCTACATTTTCTTTAGAAGACTCACATTCAAGAACCTCTCTCTCCTAGAATTATTATCTGTAGCCTATTTCTATCTTAATGAAAGAACCCATTTAAAGGATTCAATTTATGGGGAGAGACAGAGATAGAGAGATAAAAAAATAGTAGATTCAATTGACTAATGTGCATTCGGTATATCAGTCTCAACAAAAGAAGAAAGAAAGAAAAAGGAATTAGTGAAGAAGGAAACTCCTTTGGAAGGCATTTCTCCCTAATGTTGATGCCCTAACCCACACACTCAGTTAATATTGAATGCATCCAGAACAAATTTTAACCTCAATCCAATATTATTTACTCCCATTTAATATCCCCCAATCACTTCTTAATAACTCCAGCCTCCTCACTAATAAGCTAAAATTAACTATTGTATCTACAACATTACCCCTGACAGTTACAAATTTTTCTTTACCCAACCACTCCCCTACACAGAAGCCTATTATCCTCAATCACTTCACTAACTTTATATCTTCTCTATATCCCCAAGTTCCTATAACATAACATGATCACATGGTTGGCCCACTCTATGTGCAATACTTCATGATCTGTAATAGGAGTTGTATTGGTTCTTCTCTTCTATTTTGACACAATTATTTTCTTAATATAACAGAATCAAGATATAATTTTTATTTCTTATTCTGCATCTTTTTATATTGAGATCCGTTCAATAATTTTTTTATTCAAATGTAATTCCCCGAAAATATAAAGTATGAACATTGTATTTGATAGCGTGTATGACACGCAACACCAAACGCATAAGGGAATATAATATCCCAATAATTTATAATATATTTACAATTTTAAATAAAATAAATCTATGATATATCCTGAAATGCACGTGATACTGAGTTAGCATGCATCACTCGTAACAACAAGTTTCTTTGATAACTTGCATTACACGCAAGACCGAGTTTTACCGAACACTAGTATATTATTAAAATATTATTATTTAATATAATAAGATAAAACATAGCCGTTAAATTATCTATTATGAATAGGATTAACTAACTTATTTAAATATATTGTTTACACAAATATGAAATAAATTCATTGGTTACTAATTAATTATAAATCAATATAATAACTAGTTGAATATAAAGGGAATGTTTTTATAGAAAACTATTTTTATGGTCACAAAGTTATTTTATCCTAATAAATTAATTTAATTATAATTAGTGAGTTATATTAATGTAATATATATATATATATTATATTAAATCCAATTTTTTTATATTCACCCAATACATTTGATTGGAACGAGATAAGAATAAACCCAATATTACACATAAAAACCTATATTTTTATTAAGACACTTTTACCACCTCTTAATGAAGAACCAATTTTAAATCCATTTTTTGGAACCTTTTAAATTCCTATATGTCAAAATAAACTTAATCTTTGAAATATGAACATAAAAATTATCTTAGGGTGATTTTTTGATATTTTTTTGTGAATTTTAATTTTTTAATGAATAGTGAGAAATAATGAATTTTAATTCAAAACTGAATTTTTCATCTAATTTATTTATAAGCATAAATTATACTTTTAATTGGTTTTAAAGTTTAATTAGATTAATTTTTTATTAATTAATCCAATTTATATCAATGGAATCAATTTCACTTTGAAATTGAATATAAAAACATAGCAAACTTTTCGGTATTTTTACTTCAAAAACTCGCATTGTCATCCCATCCACATGATTAATTTTAAATTAATTTCTACCACTTATATTATTGAAATTTGAAAAAATGGATTCCATATTTTTAATCAGAATAATTTATAATTTCTAATAAGTTTAACTTAGTTGTTGGAAAAAAATATTAGTGAAAGTGATTAAAATTAATTACAACGATTCAAAGAAAAATTAGCTTAACAATGGACTAAACCTTAAACTCAAGGGACAAAATGACCTAGAAACTTGTCCAAAATCCATTGTATGACTATATTTAGACCCTACAATCCCTTTTATAGAATTTGGTCCATTATTAGAGCCAGGTTTTATTGTAAAAACACAGGTGAAATTCCCTTTTAAAAAATTTATAAGAGTGACACTCCTCCTCTACTATAAAAAGACACTCAAACCTTCCTCTTCCTCACACCTCTCAATACAATTTGGATCAAAAAATATCTTCCCAAATAGATCCTAAAAATCCCTAACCTCAAACTTAAATCTCACCTTTGTCATAAATCCATCAATGGAAGCCCTTTGGTGCAAACCAAAAGGATTTACTCGAATAAGAGGTAACCTCCCCCCTCAAGCTATTTAGTATTATTTTCATTATCTACCCACTAAAATATTATTATTACATTATTATATAATAACACCAGTATCCTAAATATACTGATATGTTTTTATTCTAAGGGTTATTACTTCACTTATACACACTTCTATCTAATGGGTAACAAACTTACCGTTTATGTGTATGGCGAACTACCACCTCACAAAAACGATGTCGTTCATTTTTCCTTTACCACCACTCATGGTTGGGGTTTATGATGAACACTATATTTATATATTATATATATAATATTTAAAAGGTATTTATGTTTTTTTAATTATTATATAACACATACCTCTATGCACTCCATTTTGTGGGAATACGATAACATCGTTTGTGGAAGTGTGGACTATCGTCCCCTCAAAGTGATGTGATTTGTTCAAACTATACATGAAATGTATAAAGGATAGTTGTAATAAACATATATAACATATATTATATATATATGATACTGTAATTTTAATATACATATATATAATTTTCTCTTCATTCTTTTAATATGAAAAAGAAATGAAAGTAGTGTTCATGTGTACGTATGACCTACCATCTCCATGAATGGTGAATTTCATTCCTTATCTCCAAATATTATAGATTATTATAAATAAATATATACTTAATATAAATAATTATATCATGTTTTACATTATATATATTATGAAACCATGATCAAGGTAATAAGAACAATAAGTAACAAGTCAAAACATACTCGAAAAACTAGGCAATTAACACCCGAAATAGTGAAAATAATGAATGATTGTTAACAAACAGGTAATAAGATATTTTAAGAAGATTATACATGATATAATAAGTATTAATGTGGTTATTTTATAAATCAGTGACATGTTTAAAACCATTATTCATTATGTTAAAGTATGTTCACCTGAAAGGAAATGCAAGGTAAGAGATTTCATCTCAATTTACACTCCCTTGAGACTTATTTGTTGTTATGAACCCCTTCACTTTTATATGGTGTATATAATTACCTTTGAACTATTATATCATGAATATACTTATTCTCATGATATTATAAGTTTAATTTAATGTTATTATTTCATGGATATTATGATTCAAATGTTTCAATGTGGTATGAGACACTTTGTAATGTTTAAATATTATTATCCTTAAGAATGTTTTTAATGATTAATTTTGAAATCTCACTTTATTTGTGATATTTAACTTTATCTTGAAATAATAAAATTATTGTGATCATTTAAATATACACATTCTTAGGTGAGTAGTATTATTATTTACTAAAACATATAACATTTTTACATACTTTGTTCACTTTGAAAGTTATTTGATTAACAGGGGAAATATTGATAAATCCATATTCTTTATTAAATATTGATATTTGATAAGGAATATTATTTATTTTGATTATTTTATATGAATAATTATTTTGAATAACAATGAAGGGTAATCCCCTGACTTTATATATCCCCTTTATGCATCAATAGTTTTCTCATGAGACCAATAAGTTATGCAAATTAAATGGATTTCTACCTGTAGTTTTAAACCATCTTGTGAAAGGTCTTGATAATATAGGTTTTAATGTGATTGAGACATGATGTCTAATAATTAAGCATTGCATTCATTTTGATTCAGTATTTATTTATCCATGTGATTTTCTGTCAGCATATCTATGGATACTTTTCATTCCGAGTTCATTGATTAAGTGATATGTGTTTTCAGTTATTTAAATTTCCATATTATTTACTCACTTCCTTCTTAGTTATTGATCACATGTCATGTATTTTCAGTTATTTACCTTGTCATATTATTTAATCACTTAATTCTCATTTATTGATTTCATGGCATGTGTTTTCATTTATTTACATTGTAATATTATTTACTCACTTGCTTCTCAGTTATTGATCACATGGCATGTGTTCTCAATTATTTACCTTTACATATTGATTATTATCATCGATTCATTATTACTTATACTATAATTTACCCTTACTGAGAATTTGATCTCACTCTTATTATGTTTCCTTTCACCAAGATTCCCTGAAGTATGCTAATAAAGTTATTCAAGGATACACTAGATAGAATAAAGTTATCCTCGAATGAAAAAAATTATGTTATAATTAGTGTATTAATTTGTAATAAAAGACTCATGTATGTATCTGGTTAACCAAGAATACTAAACTCTTTGGTCGTTTAATATTTTATTTCTTAAAATAATGCCTATATAATGGTAGTAGACACTGGCTCCAGGCTTACTGGGTTTAGTTCACTACATCAAATATGAATATCTTTCTTGATTTTTGGTAGAATGTTCATCTCCTATATACTCATTCAATCACAACTTCATTTAAATATTTTATGAGACTCGAGATAAAAAACCCTTATGATATATTAAAATAATGTGGTATTATTTTTTTTCACAAAATCTACACTTTCATAATCCACGTATGCACGAGAAGCATGCATTATAATAGTCACATTCATGGATTCTCATGTTCTAGCACAAAATTCTCCCACAACCTCATTCTTCATCACGTGTTGAAGCATGAAACACTTCTTACAATGGGATAAAATAACAAAACATATTACATGAAATTATCACTATCATGACATGGTCATAAACTTCTACCCATTTTACTATGACCGTGATCTTCACTACACTTAGTGAATTAGTTATCTTGTCATTTCAACACTTCCAAGTATTCTAGGATTCTCATTCACTACTCCCTACGATGTGATATTTCTCTCCATGGAATGAATAACATCTTCTTAATTATTTAAATCATCCTATATAGAATCATAAGTAGTTAAAATCATGATATTTCAGTCTTGAAATTAGTGTATAACATCATCTAAATTCCTTTCTTTAAAATTATTTATTCTATAACTCCTTGACTTCATTGATTTTTAAAAATGTTTAATAACCTTATGATATCCTGAAATACTCTTCTAACATATGGATATAATATTTTTATGTTTGGAACTTTACTCTTCTAAATCCATATGTACTCTTTTGAACTCCCTTTGATGATATTTCTTCATAACTCCCATTTTGAAAGGTTAAATAATCCTGATCAATTTTCCTGTGTCAACCTTACGAAGTTGATCTACTAATATTTTTCACAAAGTCAAGGAACCTTAAAAAATTCATACATTATCATTTTTAGCCAATAAAACCCTATGAAGTTACATATTAATCATAAAAATATTATAGGCCAACCTTACAAAGATTTACCCTTTTCATTTTTAGCATATGGGTGAACATTTTGAAATATATATTATACCATACAAACTTTGAAAACAACCTTACGAAATCTAAAAAAACCTTTATAAACTTCAAAATTAACATTATTATGTTCATTGTAACTTTTCATTTTCTAATTATAACACATAGTCTGAACTCATCAAAACATTTTTGAATAACTTCTAATTTTCTTAAATAATTATAAGAATATATTCCAATGGATATGAAATATATAAATATTATTAGTAATATTTCAATGCACTTCCACTTTCTTAACATAACTCTCTAACTTCATCCAAGTGCTCTTTAATCCAAATAATAACCCACACTAAAAATAAACACAATAATAAATCTTCTCATCCAACTCCCTTAACTTCTTCATAGAGATAATTTATCTAATATACTTAACACTCTATGGAACTTAACTCTAATTTTAACATAGTTACATCTTCTTGTACCAAACCAATATATTAAAAACCAATTGTCTTTATCAACCTTTATTTTTTTTTCATGTGAATGTATCTTTAATAATATACAATGGAAACAACCTCTTAAACTTATCAAACATGTTACAATAGATTCTATAAATGAACTCCAAGTAGCTTCTTGATCCTTTGACATATGAATAATGGCAGAAACTCTTTATTCCATTCCTTTTCAATATAAACAATGATTATAACAATGTAAACCCATGTTCCAAGGTGTATCTCCAATCCTCATATACTCAACATAAATTAACACCTCACTTGGGAATTTCTTCTTCTTTTAAATAATCTTGGGAACTCCATACATCTTCCAAGATCCTCTTCTATGATACACATTTAAATCATTAATATATACCTCCATTCCCATCGATACATATTGAAAAAAATAAAACACAACAAAAGGTGGTTTCAACACTCTTCCTATTTATTTTTTATAAATTCCAATTATAGAAATTATGTGCCAATATATTCTTTCATATTATTTTCTTTTTTACTTACCATTTTTATTCTACCACCCATTATTATTAACTTATTTAACTTTATTCTCTCCCCTTATTGAAAATAAATATAAGGATATTGATAAAAAGGATGTTATCAATTCATTATTAGGAAAATTTTCATCAATCACCCCACTCTAAGTTTATATGAGCCATACTTTATGTAAAAAAAGATGGTATAATTTAGACAATAAATTTTTCCATAAAACTAAGAATATGATACCAATAAAAATCACTTATTACCTTCCCTAGAGGATATTACAATGTTTTCAAGTTGATATAGGACCTTTTAATGAATTCAAATGTTATCAATTTACAAAATAATTCTCATGTGATATTTCCAACATAAAATTCCCTACACTCATCTCAACACACATATCAATTTTTTTTTGGAATTTTTTACTTTATAAATAAGCCCTAAATATTCTCCAAAGTATTTATTTTTTTCATTTATTAAATCAAATACTCCCCTTTAATATCAGAATTCATCCTTGAAAAATAGATATGTTAAATCATGCATATATATACCTCATAAATTTCTTTTTTAAGAGTTTCTAGAAATTACATATTTTCATGAAATATAATGTTCTAGAAAATTTTCAATTTTTCTCTATTTTTCTCCCCCAAAAGGTGAAAATTAAATTTAAATTCATCATGATTGATATCTTTTGTTAAGGAAAATATTTAAGATATCAAATTTTGAGAATATATCAAGATATAAAATTCTAATTTTTTGTCTAATCTTGATAGTATGCATATTTTCTTATTTCCCACCTTGATAACTTGCATCACCTATGATTATTTTCATAGATAACACAAAAATACAACACAATAAATAAGGGGGTAATGTGGGACTCCATTTCTTATTAATGAGAGCATCAGGGTTGGGAATTTATTCTTAACCAAGCTACACTTACCATCCTTTCAACTTCATATTTGGAGGAAATTTTCTTGATGGATATTCTGAATTACCATTTTTTCATTTCCCTTTGGTAGTATGATTTCATTCACTATTTCAACATCATTATGTGGTTATTCATTATTTATTTCATAAAAAAAGTATATATATATATATATCCTGATTCATGCATCATTTCATTGAGCATCTCTTCTTTAACTAGTTGAAAATTTAGACGTACTTTGAGTTGTGTCAAGCCTACTTGCATATCACACAAAACACCTCATGAGATCTTGGGTTGTCTTTTATTGAAAACATCTCATTAATCTCGTGTTTACATTCATGTGGAAATATTTATTTTCCTCTAACACTAACAATTACTATATTTATTTAAATTTCCTTATTTTTTTTCAAATCATCTTGTCAAATGATAATACAATATTTAGGAATTTGATCATCCATCTTGGTTCTTCCACATGGCCTTCTACATATTCATTTCAACAGATTAGATATTTTATTCTCTTCTTGAACTAATTTTCCCTTCTAGTTCAACTTTATTTTTTAACCCTCATACTTAGGGATTGTTTATAGGTTTCAATTATGTTTCCTTTTCTTACAAAAAAGAATAAAATATTAATTTTTTGTGTAGAATATCTCTTAGTATTCTAATATTTTCTATGAAAATATTTTTGCTTCTATTTATACTCCAATGATAACCAACCAATCCTCTTTATTTGTTTCTTGGAAATATTTTTCCCATTATATTTATTTTTTGTCTTTCCCAAGGATAACTTGTTTTCCTCTTGTGTCCTTTTCTTCTCAAGTGATTTTGAAATTTGATTTATTGATTTAGACAATAATACTATACTTTTATGACCACTTCCATTATAATTTCAACATAAATTCTTCAAATTTTGAAATTCTTTTGTAACACATAGATTCTTCCCTTTCGTCTATGGTCCCTGCATCCTCTCATCTTTAATCACCCTTGAGATAGGTTTTACTTATCTTATAGAAATAAAGATGTTGTACCTAAAATCAATAGCTATTTATTAGAATCTATCACAACACATGCCTTAGCCAACAAACCTTATTTTCCTTTGTGCCTAAATCTATCATAAGACTAGAAGTAGCCAACAAACCATGATATATTATTTCGAACAACATACTAGCTAGAATTGAAACCATATTGGTTTTTAATATTTTATTCTTCCATTGGGATTATTTTTGGGAATATTTTCTTTTCCACTTACTTTCATTAACAATATATATATTGGTGGGTTTCTCAAATTTTTTATTTATCCAATTTTATACAGATTTTCATTTTATACCTATAATGTGCATAAAAACAGAATTTGAATATACATAATACTCTAGAATATATGGTATCTTATGATTTTATCCTATAATATATTGACTATTTAAGTATAGAAAACTATTTTTCTAGTATATAAAGTACTATTAGAACAAGAACCCTTCTTGGAGTTGTGATTATAAATTTATCTTTTTCTAAACTTTTTATAAAGAATCATCTTGTGATACTTCCAAATTTATAAGTACAATTCTCAATTCAATAAACTATATATTGATGATATTTTCCCATCCTATGGTGACATTAGTTTATCTTCACAATCCTTCCTAATATATTAAACTTAATCTTCTTACATTTGGTTCTTTTCTTACGGAAGATGGTCAAGATCTTTATTCTTTTTTGATTTGTCCTCAAGTTGTACATTCTTTACATTAATGCAAGATGTTTGATTTTATTATAATGAATATATCTTTTTATCAAGACTATTCTTAGCTCCTTCCCTTTCTTGAATTTTATTAAGACATTCCTTCTGAAATCTGTATCATCTTTCTCCAAGACCTATATTCAAGTTATTTAAAGATCTTATTTATTTGGAATGATTTACACATATTAGAAATATTTCGTATAAATACCTATGAAACTTTTATAATTCTTCTTAAAGCTGGGAGATCTATTCTTTCATATTTTTAATTGAGGCACAAATAGAAGTGACCAATATTTTTGGACAATTATACAGTATATATTTTAAAGTAGTAACTAATTAATCTTTGGAATATTTAGATATGTGATCATTCTCAATGGTGTTTGGTTATTCTATAGGAAAATATTGAAAAGAACCTTGAAATTGCTCATCATTATGTATGTACTATTAATATACTGAGGAATATGTGTTTTCGGTCTCTTTGGTGGTTGGTTTACCCATCAGAACGTTCTCCTTCATGCGATATCTATCACTATCAGGGTTAAAGCATGTGGAAAATAATTCTTCTTCCTATTTATGTAAGAGGGGTTCATTCTCATCACTAAATTCTTCTTGAGTAAAAATGTTAACTAATGTAACATAAGTGATTCCACATTAATTACCTTAAATAGTAAATATTCATCTTTGATGAGGCCTTTCTCAATTTTTTTACATTTCTTTTCTTCCTATCCATTAAAGCCTTAGAAGATTTCTCTTTCATGGTTTCTTTGTATGGGAATTAATTGGATTATTATAATATGCACTTAATAATTACTATAGAAGATAAATTCAAAATAAAATTCAAATTAATAACTGTTGATAATACAATTAGTTATGTGACCTAAGGCGTTGATACTAATTGAGTGGACCACTTTGGATGTATCCAAAATTGGGGGTAAAAATCAATGTTTATGACTTATTACCAATTTAAACTTTATCTCCATTTATCTACACACTTATTTGGAGAATGTATCTTTATTTATCCTTTTATCACATTTTTTTGTATGCATGTACTAAATAAATAATGTAAAGAAACAAGGATATAAGGATTTTTTAATGAGGTTCACATAAAATGGGGATTACTATATATATGATGTATCTTAGTTATTATCCCCCTCACAAACACCTCCTCTTGTATTATAAATAAGATCTTATGGAAGGGTATATATTTAGACTCTTATTTCTAGCACCAACCATGCACAATGTAAGAACCAACTTGAATCCTCTTCAAATACAAGATTTAGGTTATACCACCTAGTGTATACTAGCAGGAAAGACTTCATATATCACCTAGATAGAATGTAACTAACCACATTCCAGAATGTGTATAAATCAAATTGGATACCTCTATACTTCTCTAGAGTATAAAATATAGTGATATTACAAGTGGATATTATCATTATTCTTCTTTGGACAGAATAATGATAAATGATTAGATAGATTATCACTTTCTCTTCTTCTTCTTCAACTCATAAAAAGAAATCATTTAGAGAAATGTTGGTTCTTTTCAAATCTTCGACACATAGGATATAAACCTTGATTATTGGGTCAGTACACTAGGCCTTTGATACATAAATGTTTTTAGCATGAGCAGTATATATTCTTATCATCTATTTCAACACAAGGGATTTCCTAAGATATCAATTTTGAGCTATAATTTTCCTTTATACTTGTACATATTTTTATATTGAGCCATTTGAGAATATTTCTATTTTTGAATATGAAAATATTATTTGATTTTTTGTAGAATGATATTATCCTCAAAACTCATTAAATTTTGTCAATTATTCTTATAAATATCCCCTGAAACTTGAGATGAAAATCACTCATGTGATATTAAGACATCATGGTCTTTTTTTCTCCATAAAATATTCTCCTTCATAGTCCATGTATGCATGCGAAACATGCATTGTAATAGTCATAGTCATGGTTACTCATGTTATGGAGAAATTTTTTCCTAATACCTCTTAATTCATTACATACTATAATGTGGAACACTTATCATCACGCAACATCACAAAAAATATTTCATAAAACACCCACTACCAATATGTGATCATAACCATCTTCCTATTTTATCATGACCATGATCTTCACAACACTCAGTGAAATGATTTTCATGTGATTTAAACATGTCTAGGTTTTCTATGATTCTCATTCCACTACTCCGTACAACATGCTCTTTCTCTCCATGACATTGATCACATCTTCTTCATTACTGAAATAATCTCAGATAGAATCAAGGATAATTAGAATCGTTATATTTAAATATTGAAATCACAATATATCTTCCTATGAATTAATTCCTTTCTTAAAAATTATTTTTTCTATAACTCCTGGACTATAATTTTTTTCACAAAGTACATAAACCTCAAAAAGTCCTAACTTACTCTTATGAAGTAGGGATATACTCTTCTAAGGTTCATAAATTTACTATTATGAAGTCATATTTACTATTCTAAACTTCTGTTTACAAATATTTATTCGTAGCTTCCATTTTACATAGTTTAATGAACCTCACTAAGGTTCATATGAAAATATTAAAAAGTTGATATACTGATATAAATCACAAATTAAAGGAATATTATGATTTTCATACTTTATAAAATTCTTAGGAATATTTCAATGAGCTTATACTACATAAACTCAAATTATCTAACTTCATCCATGTTTTATTTAATCCAAATAATATTTAGCACTTATAATAAGCACAAGGATGAGTATTCTCAACTAAATTCCTCAAATTATTAACAAAGATAATTTATTCAGCATGGTCTACGTTTCTTGGAACTCAAAACCAATTTACACATAGTCAAATATTCTTGAACGAAATATTTATATGAATCCCCAAGAATATTTCCCCAACCTTTTTCTTTTCCATGTGAATGGATCATTAGGAATATCCAATAGAAGCATCCTCTTCAACTTATCAAATATGATAACACAAATTCTATAAATAAACTCCAAGAATCTTCCTCATCTATTGACATACGAATAATGGTAGAAACTCTTCATTATATTTTTAAAAAAAATAGTGGTGGCAGTAATGTATACCCAAGTTCCATGTTGTATCTCCAATCCTTATGTACTCAACATGAAGTGACACCTAGATTGGGAACTTCTAATTATTTTCTAAAATCTTGGGAACTACATACACATTCCATGTTATTTTTATCCAATACATATTAAAATATGTATATAAACCTTCATTCTCATTGATACTTATTGATAAAAAATACAATACAACACAAAGTGGGTTCAAAAGTTTTTAATATCTCTTTAAAACTATTGTGTCTATGTTGTTTTTAATTATTATGTTTATATATATTTGTGTGTGTAAAAAAATAAAAAATGGTATTGTGTTTTTGTTCAAAAATTTATTTGTTTATTTGATAAATAAGATATTTCTCGGGTTTTCTATTAATTAGTCCTGAATTAAATTCTATAAATAGGTAGAAGGGGAAGAAATACCTGATCCTATACCAATTTTGATAGAAATGTGGGATGTAAGAGAATACCCGTGAAGCCAAGGTCGGAGGGCTTGGGATTCTACTGCTATGTAAGGGGTTTTGGTATATAGGGACATGGGATAGGGAGTTATTGTGTAAGGTTAGGTAGCTTGGGGTGAATAAGGGTCTTTCCATACAGGTCCTGCTATGATACTATGCAGGGAAGTAGGTTGGGCTATCTATATGGGTAGCCAATAATTTCTAGGGGAGGTAAGTAGTATAATATGGCATGGTTGGTTGGTTGGTGAGGTGGTTGAGATTGTTAGGAACTTTGTATAAAATATTAAATATGCTATAGTAGTTAGGTTGGGGATATCAAAAGTGTTTTGGATTAGATTCTAGAAGAAGATACTTAGAGAGTTTTGCATCTTCTTAGGAACAATATATTCCATAGGTTCTTCTTTACCTATTGGATACATATAAATTTGTGCTTTCATTGAGAGCATCTTGGGAAAGAGAATCCCATTTGAAGCTGATGCTATTGTTTCAATGGTGTTGAAGGTTCTATCGAGATTCTTATGGTAATAATATTCTTGATTGAGTATTTAATTATACTTAAGATAGGGAGGAATAAAAATAAAACTCAATAAATAGAGGAATTATGGTAGGAAAAGAAAAAATAATGACACACAATGATTTTCTTATGTAGTAGGGACATCACAGAGTAGTGAAAAAAACAACTATTAAAAAATATACATAATGGAATCACAGACACACAAATGATACACAAGGAGACATGATAATATTTTTTGGAAACTTTGAGAGTTGGAGTTGAATAGATGGCCTAGGGACTTGAATATCTTAGGAAATATAATCGTGAGTCATCGAATGAGCTACAATTTTTTTCAAAACAAGTTCAATAGGGAGAGAAGATGAAGAAAGTAGAACTGGATTTAAAGTAGGATTAGTCAATAACACCAAGAATTTTGAGTTCCATACCTAATTTGATTAGACTGAGTATACACCGAAAGCTTCCAGATTTACTACAGGTGAAATTAGAGGCCTTTTACTAACTTTCCGTATGGTAGGAAATTTCATAACAACTACCATGTGAGATGATATAAATGGTACTAATGTAATCATGGGCTTCTTTAGAGATTCATGAACATCCACAACATGAGAAGCTTTAGGCTAGAGTATTCTTAATATATCAATATATTATTGATGAGGAAGATATTAGAAGTTTCAGGTCATATGTATTTAAATTATATAAGATGATATTCATGGAGATGGTTGGTAAGGGAACGAGATATGTTGAGTGGGAGGAGTTTCATGCAAAAATGAGACTAAGGTAGGAATGAATAAGCATCAAATCTTTCATCGGTTTAACTATTCAACAACATGAGGTAGAGATCTTATTATGGGATGAAAGAAATTTCATGTTCATTTTTAAAGAGGGTGTAAGGAAAAAAATATGTATGGAAATTGAAGGAGACATCCAGAATGAGGAAGTGTAGAGAAGTAAAGGTTCACAGATAAAAGAATGGGAAAATGAGTTTCCAAAGGTAATTTTTTATCCATATATCAATGTTTTTCTAAGATGTTCTATAAGAATATTTTTTTAAGAATTATATTGACATGCGAGGTGAGGAAGAAACCAAGAAAACATAATAAGATCAAAAGACATCAATGGAGAACAATCAAGAGCTTCTAAGAGCATCAATAACTAGGTTCTAAAGGGAAAACCAGGGGAATCATGGACCACAACCCTGAAATAAGCATCATCATGATTCAAAAATTTTCCTATATTTTTACCATGAATACAAGGTGTATTTACAAGAGGGAATAAATTATAGGAAGTTGGTATAAAAGAATAGGACAATTAATCCCAGGATGGAATGTGTGAGATGGTGCTGCTATATAAGTGGCAACTATGTAAGGGGTATTGGGGATGGGGAGATACTATGTAAAGGTAAGTAGCTTGGGGTGTGCATATGGTTCCTACCATGTAGGTTCTTGTAAGATATTTTACCAAGAATTTGGATGGTATATCTATGTTGGAAGCTAATAATTATTAGGGGGAGATTAGTGGTGTAATATAGAATAATTTCAAGGTTAGTGAGGTGGTTGGGGATGTTAAGAAGTGAGTGTCTAATAATAAAAAGGATGCAGTAGTTGGGTTGGGGATATCATGAATGTTTTTCATTAGATTATAGTGGGATATACTCAAAAGGTTTCTACTCAACTTGGGAATAGAATCTTCCACGAGTTCTCCACCTTTCCCTTATTTATTTTTCTTATCCTATATCTATTACTAATTTCTATGATATTATTGTATTCCAATTTTATAGAAATAATAGAATTTGGTATCTCTTTCTATCTCACTATTTTTCTAATGATAAAATTTTGTATGAGAACTAATTTTCATTAAATAATTCATTCAAATTCAACATCATTTTTAATCCTTCATGTCCATGTACAAGGAATATCAAGCATGAATGGAATCCATATACCAAAAGTTGATAAATATTTCAAAAGATGTTACATATGAAAAGTGAAATTGATGAAGATAACCAGCCCAATGAACTCCTTTAGTATATTCAAACTACTTCCATGAAGAATTATAGAGAGAAATTGGGGAGGAAATGGAGAGGATACAATTTAGGAAGAGGATATTTCCTCAGTCCTTCCCAAGCCATATCCCAGAAAGAACTATATTCCACTCTTCACTCCTATTACACCCACTTCCCTTTTTAACTTCTAGAACTATATAATCCACTAACAAACTCATCAATGTAACTCCCCAAATAGACTCCATTGATAGTACACCTTAGGTTGTTAGGGTAATTGAAAGGACCTATTTATTTCTTCTAAAATATACTTTCAAGGTTATTATATCCCTTTCGTTATCATTTCCCCCTTATATAAGATCAGTTTTTTCCTCAAAACAAAGGGAAGGTAATTGATACTAAAGAACAAATTCATCCTCCAAAGTGGTGTCTTCTTGTTGTTTCCCTTGAAATTTAATCATCCTATGGGTAACCATGATATTATCCCACCTTTGAGTTTAGTTTTAAAGTACCTCCTTAGGTTCAAGAGTTGTAGAAGAGTCTATGTGAAGGATGTTGTGAAGTTTGGGCTATAATGGCTGAGTTACAATAGAATTTTTGAGCCGAGATATGTGAAATATTGGATGAATTTTAATGTTAATGGGTAATACCATCTTATAGGCCATAAGGACAATGATTTGGATCACTATAAATGGGTCATAAAATCTAGTATAAAACTTTTAGCAGATGCGTTGAGCAACTGACTATTGGTGGTGGAGATGTTGGCTATACAAGCCGGAAAAAAAGAGGAATAAAATATGGGACAACAAACACCACAAGGATTTCAAGATTTCATATATCACATCCTAATTTCCATGGATTACATATGAACCCATTTATAGGATCTTTCCAAAATAAATGAAAAGTCACACCACACATTACATTTAATGAAAGGAATAAAAAAATCAAAATAAATGCTTGCATTGGAATGAAATAGATGCATGGAGAAATGAATATCCTAGTGGGAAATAAGTGCATGGGAAGACATGGTTCATGGGGAATACACAAATTTCATTGAAAAAATAATGTAATCCTCTTTATTTTGGTTTTTATTTCCGATACTCCCCTTCAAACCAAAACTATCTTCATTTCAAGCACAATTCTTAGCCGTTTGAATGCATCCGTCGGTAGTGCCTTTGTGAAAATATCTTCCACCTGTTTGTTAGTATGGAAATATTCCAATTTTATCATTTTCTATTTCACATGATCTATCAAAAAAATGGAATCTATTATCAATGTGTTTTCTTCTTCCATGCTGCACCAGATTTTTAGCCAGTACAATAGCCGACTTATTATCCACATATATGACTATAGATCCATCATGTGGATGCTTCATCTCATTTAGAAAATTTCTCAACCAAATTATCTCACAAATAGTAGATGATGCTGCCACATAATCTGCTTCACACATGGATAGGGTGACCACACTCTTCTTCCTTGAATTCCAGGTGAAAGCAGTCGATCCAAGAAAAAATACATACCCAGTGGTTCTTTTACTTTTATCTTGGTCACCTCCCCCAGTCACTGTCTGAGTATCCATATATATTTTCTTATTCATTGTATGGATAAAAAAGACCAAAACCCATTGTTCATTTTATGTACCTGGGGATTTGTTTTGCTTCTAGCCATTGTGACTCTTTCAGTGCTTCCATGTACTTTCTTAGAATCCCAACACAGTAGAAAATATCTTACCTTGTGATTTTGAGATACCTCCGGATTCCATTCAGACTTTTGAATAAAGTTGAGTCAATGCTTATTCCTTCTCTATCTTTTTTCAGTTTTAATCTCATTGCTACAGGTGTGTTTACAGCATTGTAATTAACCATCTTGAATTTTTCAAGAAAATCCTTATCATACCTCTTATGAGATATGTAAATGCTTTCATGTTGCTGCTTTACTTCTATGCCCATAAAAAAAGGAAATGAGACCACCATTATTCATCTCAAACTCCTTGAACATTCCCTTCTTGAAATCATCAAACATCGGTCGACTATTGGCTATAAAAAAAATCATCAACATAAAAGCATGAAATAAGTA
Source organism: Viscum album (assembly GCA_963277665.1). Lineage (NCBI taxonomy): Eukaryota > Viridiplantae > Streptophyta > Magnoliopsida > Santalales > Viscaceae > Viscum > Viscum album. Next base: position 41,619,290 of record OY728150.1, read on the forward strand.
TGTCACCATAGCCATTATTCTTGATGTAAATTGCATGCTCATATGAACATTGGACGAATCCATTCTATTGAAGATAGATGTCGATGTGTGAATTACAAGAATGAGGAGGATGATTCAACCCATAAAGATATTTCTTCAGTCGATACACTTTGTCTTCCTCCTATTGCATAACAAAGTATTCAGTATGGTCAATATAGACATCTTCTTCTAAAATTCCATTCAGGAACATAAACTTCACATCTAGTTGGTAGATCATCCAACTATGATGGACAACAAGGGAGATAATTATCCTCATAGTGTTAAGGTGAGAAATAGGAGTGAAGACTTCTTTATATTCCACCCCATACTTCTGTTTATACCCCTTTTCTACTATCCTTTATTTATATCGATCGATCTCACCATCAACATTTTGCTTGATTTTGTACACCCATTTGATGCTAATGCTCTTCTGGCTTTTTGGGAATGTTGTCAGCTCCGATGTGTCATTTCTCTCCATGGCATGATTTTATTTTTCCATAGCCATTACCCAATATCCTTCCCTCATAGCATCTTGGAACTTTAGAGGATCATGATTTTCATACAAGAAAAAAAGATTTACCTATTCGGTTTTCTCATAGATTTCACTCAAAGTTTTCATCTTCATAGGAGCCATAGTCAAGGATGAGATGGCTAAATTTTAATTTTCTGTAGTGCTTTCATGAGTGATGGAATGTACTCTTGGACTTCTTACAACCGATGATATGCCCGAGGAAGGTGTTTTAGGTGTTTTCTATTGTTGATCATGCCTTTCTTCAGGAACTTCTATCTCGACTGGAACATCTTTGTTTGATTCTTCATCATTCCATTTCCATGCTTCTTCCTCACTAAAACCACATCTATACTCACCACTAATTTATTGGTTAGTGGATTGTAGAGTTTTTAGGATTTAGAGGCATCACTATAGCCAATGAAGATGAAATTTTTACCACAATCATCAAGATTCCTTCTTCTCACTTCTGGAACTTGAGCGTAGGCGACACACCCAAAGATTATTAGGTGTGCCATGCTAGGTTTATATCCACTCCATGCCTCTTGTGGTGTCAAGTTTCTGATGATCTTTTTGGACACTGATTGAGCAGGTAGGTAGTACATGCCACTACCTCTGACCAGAATCTCTTTGAAAACCCTTTCTCCTTCAACATGGTCCTTATCATGTCGAGGATAGTGTGGTTATTTCTTTCTACAATGCCATTCTCCTATGGCATGTAGGCTGTAGTGTATTTATGTTTGATTCCATGTTCCCTATATAAATCTTGAAATGAATTTGAGGTGTATTCTACACCTCTTTCAGATCTGAGTACTTTGATTCTATGGCCACTTTCAGTTTCAACACGAGCTTTAAAATCCTTAAAGACAATGAACGTGTAATATTTTTATTTGATGCAATACAACCAAAGTCTTCTGCTGAAATCATCAATAAGGGTAATAAAATACATATTACCTCCAAGTGATGGTGTTTCAAGTGGTCCGAAAATATCGGTGTGAACCAACTGAATTGGTTTATTTTCTCTTCTGGACACTCCACTGGGAAAAAAGTTTCTTTGTTACTTACTGAGTGTACACGCCTCACATACATGATTTTGAACTTCAATTTTTGTCAAGCCACACACCATACTTGATGAAGATAAAAGTTTATGGCTGCTGAAATATAGATTCCCAAAGTGCAGATTCCATCTACATGTTCCATTCTTCATTAGTTCAAAAAGACACTCCTCAGCCTTTGTGTTGATACACAGTAGAAACATGAAATTCTTAACCATTTGGACTTAAGAAACAAGTCTTCCATGAGCATCCATTATAAACAAAGAATAATTCTCCATGTGTATAACATACCCCTTCTCAAGAAGTTGGCTAAGACTAATGATATTGTTTTTCATGCTTGGTACATAATACACATTAGAGATGTAATTTGACTCACCATTCTTCAAATAGATTTTGATTTTACCTTTTCTAATCATGGGTACCTTTGATGAGTCTCCAAAGCTCACGTTGCCACAAAATTATTTAGTGAGTTCCTCGAATAGCTATTTGTTACCACTCATGTGGTTACTTGAACCCATGTATAGATACCACACATTGGGGTGTTCATATGCCTTTTATTGTGTGAAGAGGAGTGTGGTACCTTCTTCTTCATGATGAGATGCTTCATCATAGTTGGATCGTTCATCATGATCTACTTTTCTCTAACAATTAGAGGCATAATGGATGAATTTCTTACAGTTGTGTCATTGAAAATTCTTTGAGTTTCCACGACCACATGTGAATCGTCCTCCACCATTTCCTCTTACAAAAAATCTAGTAAATTTTTGTTGCTTTTATTGATATCTTGGATGATATCCACACCCTATGCCTCTTTCATGATAACCGCATTATTGTTCTTAGCTATTATTTTGTTTTTGCAGAGTAAAATTGGGCTCTAAGGCATGCGCTATTGTTGAACCATCATTCTTCTGCATTCGATTCTCATGTACTTGAAATTACCACATCAATTATTTAATGGAATTTTTTTTCAAATATTTTGATTCTTCGATTTCCACAACCACATGCTCAAATTTGATTGTGAGAGATCAAAGTACATTTTCAATAACTCGAATGTACTCAATTTTTTCACCATTTATTTTCAAATTTTTAACAATGTCAATTAGGCATGAGAAGTAATCAGAGATACTCTCACCTTCCTTCATGTGTGAAGCTTCGAACTCCACTCTTAGTGTTTGAAGAAGAACCCGCTTCACTTGATCAACACCTTTGAAGATGGAGACAAGGGTATCCCAATATTTCTTACTCAATGTTGCTTTAGAAATATTTTCAAATGTCAATTCACACAACCCTTGATAAATGAAGAACAATGCCTTGTTGTATTTCTTCCTTTGATATTTGAGGGTCATTTTTCTTCATTCGTGAAGGATGATTCTTCCTCCATAGTGGGTATGATATAGCCTTCAGTGATGATCTCCCATAATTCTTGTGATCTAAAAAACGACTTCATTTGGATGCACCACCTTTCATAGTTGTCTTTAGATAACTTCGGAACTTGCAGCTGGATTGCAGTGGCCATCTTTGAAAAATTGGAGGATACCTTGGTATTGCCTCTGATACAAGTTTATTAGCTATACAAGCTGGAAAAAAGAGGAATAAAATATGGGACAATAAACACCACAAGGATTTCAATCTTTCATATATCAAATCCTAATTTCCAAAGATTACATATTCACCCATTTATAGGATCCTTCCAAAATAAATGAAAAGTAACACAACACATTACATTTAATGAAAATAAAAAAAAACAAAGAAAAATAAATGCTTGCATTGTAATGAAATAGATGCATGAAGAAATGAAGAGCAACATGGGAAATAAGCCCATTGAAAGACATGGTGCATGGGGAATACACGGATTGCATTGAAAAAACAATGGACTCCTCTTTATTTTGGTTTTTATTTCCAAAAGGAGATTGAGTTTCAAGAAAACTTTATCCCCTAGTTGGAAAGAGATGTTATGGTAGTTCTATTCAGAACATTGCTTCATGTAATGTTATACACAGTAAAAATGATGTTTAAGTTGCTTGAGGGACTCATTTTGATCCTATAAATAATATTCCACAACATTGAAATGTAAAAATGGAAGGTGGATTGTATCCATACACCACTTTAAAAAGTGTGTAATTAATGGAAACATTCCACATTGTGTTATAAAAAAATTCATCCCAGTGTAACTAAAATGACAATTTCTTTAATTTTTCATTAGAAAAACAATGGACTAAGTTTCTAAACACCAATTTACCACTTTAGTTTTTCCATCCATTTTTTGATGGTAAGCAGAACTCATTGACGCACGCCTATCGTAGGGCATGGAAAAAGCGTATTTTTATGTTTTCCTAGTGCAACATAGAGGCTGACCAGGGTCATCTCACTTGAGGAGCTTTCTCATTTATTCACTCACTTAATCTAATTCACCTAAATTACTTATTTTTGTTGTTTTATAGTTTATTAAATAAATGGAATTTATGAAAATAAATGAAATGAAAAAAATCAATTCAAATTAATATGAAATTCTAAACAAAATGGAATTATGGAAGAAAGGAAGTTCTCCCAAGAGAACTTTCAGGGAGCACCTTCATTGACCATCTTCAAATATTCTTAGTGAACACACTACATCGTATGTGTGAAAACCTTAGTATACCCTTATTATGAATGAAATTATACTTAGCGATCGCCAAGAACACCCTCCATCCACCTCCTCAATTGAGGGAAAATGGTTTTAGATTAAGAAGTTAAACTTTAGACAATCACAGTGAGGATCACACCCACTATAAATTATCCTTAGAATTAACTCAAAGAATATTAAAAACATGGTCTTGGGTTCAAGAACTTGATTACTCCCTCGGTATATTCCTCGGAATAGTTACTCATGATCATGAGTATTATAGTTCATGATGGTAAGATGCGAAGAATAAAATATGGTGGATGGGTGGACACAATAATAAAAACAATGCATGAATTTATTAGAAATCTAAATTACAATTGAAAACTAAAAATAAAGAAAAGAAATAAATTAAAAATAAAGGGGGAATATTTGTAGCTGGCCTCCCTCGGTGGAGATATCCTCCTTAGTGCCTTGAAGGAATGGATGGAGAATGGGATGATTTGGGAAGCAGGTGAGGGCCTCCTTTGATAGGTAGAAATATGTACTCCGAAAGATTGCATGTACTTGACCCAATAAATGGTCAGTTCACGTATGTACCCCTTCTTAAAAGTTGTTAATAAATATATTTTCCATGCACCCTCCAAATATCGGCTCTTTTTGACACCATATGAAGGATTTATGAATTTTTTATTGGCAGTTTTTGATTCTATACGAAGCTTCCAGGAAGGTTCCTCCAAAAGTATGTCATTCAATGGCCGCCTTAATGACTTCAAAACTCCCAAAAATTTATTTTAGAGATTTCCATATCTGTAATCATGCTATCCCAGGTAGAAACCTCTCATTTTGATATGTGTAGGCCGAGTTTGGGTTCCGTTACAGTGGTGGGGTCCACACTATCCGCCCAGAAAAATGTCCAACTTCAATGAATTTTTAGGCCATTTAGATAGTCGAATCAGATCCTGGTACAGAATAAAAAGTGGATGGAAATAAAATCAGGATTATAACAAAAATTTAATCACACAATTTGGATTTATATTTTTCATGAAATGACTAAAATACCCTTTATGTAAAAATATTTCTAAAATCCAGAATTAGACATTTTTCTCCATTTTGCTCAAAACACATCATAAATCCAAAATTGATTCATATAAGATAAAATTTATTATTTGGGATGATTAAAACAATTGAAATTCATAAAAAAAATGTGGAAAATATTAGCTCTATCACTCATGTTAAGTTTAGTACACTAAAAATGAAAAAGCTCCTTCCAAAAGTGATTAATGAATATTGGATCATGGTTGGTGACAATGGATTTGGGAATTCCATGGAGTAAAAAAACTTCCCTCATGAAAGTACCATCCATGAATCTTGCTGTGAATGGGTTATTTAATGTAAAAAGGTGTTCATATTTAGAGATTATATCCACCATAAACAATATCACATCCAAGCCTTTATATTTGGAAAGTCTGGTTATGAAATCTTCTGAAATATCATCCCTAATATCATTAGGAATTTTTAGAGGTTGTAAGATCCCAACTAGTGATAGTGAAGAGTACTTTTAGAGTTAAAAAACTTGACATTCATTTATATACTTTAAAATTTCTTATCTCATACCCACCTAATAAAAATTTACTGCTAATTTACTATATATTTGATAATATCCATGATAAATAGAAAGTGGTGGGAGTTGAAACACCAATTTGGAGTTAATGAATAATTTGGATGACATATGGATCATCATATAAGTCAGTTTTATCTTCCTAGATTGGAAAAGACTCACATAGATGATGCTTAGAGGGGGCTGGTTTTCAAGAAAGAGAATCAACAACAGAATTGACCTTTACTAGCTTATATCTTGCATTGAAGTGGTAAAATAAAAATTTTGAAATCCAAAAATGTTGATCTAGGGTAGTATTTAGTTATTTCATGAGGAATTAGAGATATCCTTAGTTTTAGAATATAGTAAAAGGAATTCCTAAAAGGATTGGTCTCCAATTTCAGATGGCCAGGATGATAGACATGATCAATTATTCATAAATGGACTTGGATATAGTTCATGTAGCCAGTGCTTTCCTAAAAAAGGTAATGGGATTGGGGTCTTGTATAAGGGATACACCCACACCATGGCCAGAAGAATCACATTCGAGCTCAAAGACTTTGAAGAATTTAAGAAGGTTAAGAGCACTGGCAGTGATAATAGAGTGTTTTAAGAGTTTATAGGATACATTCCCATTATAAATCTAAATTAATCCCTCCTTGTGGGTAATATGTGTGAGGGGTTGGGTGAGGTTACCATAATTCTTAATAAACTTTCTATAATAGACTATGTGGCTGGGAAGACCACAAACACCCTTGATGGAGATTGGGGTTGTCCAACCCAAAAGTGCTTGGATTTTAGTAGGACCCATTAAAAATCCTTCCTGAGAGATAATGTGGCCCAAATATCCAAATTCATGGTGGTCTAACATTCAATTCATATAATTGGAAAAGATGTGATGGTCACGTAAGGTTTCTAAAGTAATTTTCAAGTGCTACAAATGGAAATCCCAGGCTAAACTCTAGAGCAATATATTATTGAAGAGGGTGAGGATGAAATTGTGGAGGATGGGCCAAAATAAGTTGTTCATAATATCAATCAAAGTTTAAGGGTTGTTGGTGAGCCTGAATAGCGTCATAAATTATTTGTAATGGCCATTTTGGGTCCAAAAAGCTGTTTTTGGCACATTTTCTTCATGCATGTGAATTTGATTGTAGTTAGACATAATTATAGTTTTGAAAAATATATAGCACCATGTAATTCATCCAATAACTCCTCAAAAATAGGATTTGGTAAATTATCATAAATTTTTACCTTATCAAGGGCTTGAAAGTCGACACACATTCTCCATGTTCCATCCCTTTTTGGAGATAATAAAATGAGAGTAGAAAAATAACTTGTGCTTGGGAAGATGGTACCTTCATAAATAATCTCTTAAAACTACCATTCGATCTCATTATTTTGGGAATTATGGTTCCAATAATGACTTATTTAAATAGGGACCTATCTTTAAAGTAAGAAAAATTTATTATTAACTAGATGTCGTGGAGTAATGTCACAGGGCTGATGAAACACCTTTATAATTTATATGAATAGTTTTTGTAACTCATGGTATTGTGTTCTAGTCAATTAAGGCTCATTGATGGAGTAATTACCTGGTATGTATATATAAGGAGTGTAAACCATATTATGTGAGATGGTTAACACATATAAGGAGGGGAAAACCTGGTTTGTACGATGAGAACCCTAGAAGGTATATGACTGGACCGAAACACTGAACCACATTTTCAAAGAATCTTGACTTATATTGACCCCCTAGGGTGTGTATCCATGTAATTATAAAGATGATATCAAATCATTTGATATCTAAAAAAAGTTAATCAAGGGAGTAGGTATAATTTCCCATAGTTAGACTCAATTGTTGACATGAACTATGAGAAGAAATTTGATGGACATCACCAAGATTTACATGCTATCTTTATGTGGAAAGGAATAGAAAAATGAATAGAGTTGTAAATTTGGGTGATATAAAATTTTGGGTTACATCACTATCTAAAAGGACTAAAATTCGTATGTTTCAAACATGAACCTCTAATTTCAAGGAAGTTAAGTTGTTGAGGCGGTGGTTAGGTTGGTAAAAACCAAATCCCTAATTTTCTAATACTTGGAACTCCGATTCAGCATCAGGTACACTTTAATTATATAAAATGTCCCCTGTTAATGTAGTGGTCGGTATGGTGGTGCTAATATCTGGGTGGATTCCATCTTCAGTTAGTAAGAGCACCCATATTTCGGAATCATGGAATCTTTACAGGGGGTATAAGGTTTGGCGCAGTGGAAATAGGGCCCCTTCATTCTATGATCCTATCATTATTTATTAGAGAGGTGTATGACATTGATCCCCCAAAGATCATATTGGATAAGTGTTCCCTAGGTACAACTATCAACGTTCAAACCTTTTTGAGTGTCTTACTAAAATAGTGAGGAAGCCTGCCAATCTAAAGAAGGGTGGATAGATGGTTGTTTTAGGTTCCCCTCAGAAGCACAATATGGATAAAAACCACCACCATGAAGGGAATATCATACACCCTTGGTAATAATAAACTCAACATGGTGATCCAATAACATCGACTATATAAAAGTTTTAGGGTTATAAATACATACCCAATTATTAATCACCTCACACGGACTATAAAAAAATAGCTGACATACTACTTCTTAGGTTGGTGAGGAAGAAGAGAAACCGAGTATTCAAACTGTAGGATGTAAGTGTGAACACAACCATGTTTTTTAAGTGAATACATGTCATGAACCATCCCGGGTACCCTGGTAACCCGATAACCGAGCTGACCCTGACATAGCCCGAAGGGCATTCCCGATCCCCACGGGTCGGCAACTAGCACCTGACATCGTACAACATACAAGTGGGAATGATTTTTTCCACAAGAACGCGGAAGCAAAAGAAACAAGACAGTATAAAAACAAAAGAAACTCCACCGGGAGTAAAGTACCAGAATACAAAGAGGCATAAAATCCCAAAGTACTATAACCCAAGTACAAAAAGAAAAGGAAAAAACAGTCCCAAGGTCCCTAAGGACACAACTCACTAAAACCAAAGATCAACAGCTGGATACGCCTCTAATAGGTCCCTTTCCTTTGCTCAATCCTGGAAGAAGAAAGTATACAAACACCCAAAGGAAAAAGTATGGTGTGAGCCTAAGCCCATTAGGATACCACCAAAGATTCCGTAACAAATACCAAATATAGATTATCCAAAGAAAAGCTTTCAATTTTCAAATTAATAGGTTTGGGAAATCAAATGCATATTCTAACAAAATATGCTATACATTTTCAAATGATAGAAATAAAAATTTTAAGAAAAGGATTTACAATGATGGAATATTTATAAAATGATTTCTTAAGTAAAACATTTATATAAAAAAATTTATATACATTCAGTAGGCATGGAAAGTAGTTCACAAGCATTGGAATACATTTATATCTCAAATAAAAAAAAACAAGTGAGCAACATGGTCATCTGCCAAAAGGTAAGATAGTATTAACCATTTATAGGATTCCACACTCTATGCGAACTCAGAAAAATGTGTATACACACATCCCTATGACACTGGACAAAGGAGACTCATCACCAACTCGTCGGGGATGTGACCCGCCACAAGTATGTTTTAGAACATTGTCGTAGCGTAGAGTGTATCCAAATAACTCACTAACTACCTAAGGCTTGCATGCGCTCTTGCATGATGGGAGAACTATTTTAAGAATTCTTAAAATACAATCAATCCCATTCTTCCATTTCAAAAGTTTCAAATTCATTCCATTTAAAACCATAACAAGTTTTATTCAAAAACATGCCTTTTTCACAAGATAAAACCAATGGGTTTCTATCAAATCATTTTAATCCATTTTCATAAGTTTGAAATCCATTAAAAAACAATTCCATCATTACACATTTCATTTCCACAATTAAATTCAACAATTTAATTGAAAACATTTCCATCAAATACACAATTTAAATTAAACAATTTAAATTGACCAATTTTCCATAAACACACCCAATTCAATGGAATTGGGGTTTTCTCAAATTTCTATGCCAAAACCATTTCAAATATCTTAATTCAATGGAATCAAGTTTTTATCAATTTAATTGAAATCAACTTGAGAAATTGAATTTAAATCAATAATTAAAATAAATTAAGCAAGTACATTGATAATAAATTTGGCAAGTCAAGACGGAACCACCTACCTCAAAGGTTTTGACTAAAAACACAACGATCAAGAACACTCAAGAAAATCGGGTTGCTTTTTCAAGAACCCGCATTAGATCTCTTCTCCTGGAAAGATCAAGACCAAATCTATTCATATTTGGTACCACACACTTAGATCTACCCATAATGGGCGTAGATCTAAGAAAATAAGATAAGAGGAGAAGTAGATCTAAGTAGATCTAAGAAACCGATCAAGAACAATCACATAACTCAAGAATCCGGCTTCGATTCACCAAGAGGAGCCTTTGGATTGCATTTGGAATGATGGGAGAACCTTCTATGACCTCAGGAGAAGACAAATCCCGAGTTAGAGCCATTTAGGAGGACAAACGAGGCACTTAGAGGCAAAACCGAGTGATATCCACAATTTAAGGATCTCATTTAAGTGGCCGCATGGTTAGTTAGCATGGTTTGAAAAACTGTGCGCTAGCCGTGTGTCAGCTACTACCTCGGCCACCCTTCACGCATGGTTTGGCCGCACAGTTAGACAAACCGTGCGCCACCCGTGCGGAAGCTACTGCCTCAACCTCCCTTCTCTCACGGTTTGAAAAACCGTGCACCGCCTGTGCACAACCCAAAGTCCCTTAGTTTTCCTTAAAAGTTCACAAAAACATACCCCAAGTCTTTACTTCAAAACAAAGGTACTTAGAAACATCAAAAGATAGCTGAAAACATAATTTGATGTTACAACCTCCCCACTATAAGATCTTTCTGCCCCTAGAAAGCCTATAAAGAAGCCTCCATGTCAAAAATATGAGGCCACTGATCTCTCATAAGTGCCTCCCTTTCCCATGTCTCATGAGAATTAGAACCATGATGCCAAAGTACACGAACCAAGGGTATTGTTTTCCCACGAAGTACCTTGGTCTCAGAGTCAATAACCCTGACTGGTCATTCAGTAACCGATAAATCTGGTTCAATCTCAAGATCACTCCACCTCACAACATGAGATGGATCAGAGAGATACTTTCGCAGCTATGATACATGGAACACGTTATGTATCGACGTCAGTTGTGGTGGTAGATCTAGACGATTAGCAACTTTCCCTACAATACCAACAACCTCAAAAGGTCCCACAAAATGAGGAGCAAGCTTTCCTTCCTCCCAAGACTTCGATGACCTAAACAGGGTGAAACTTTCAAAAACACCTGGTCACCAACTGAGAAATCTAAAGGTTTATGGTAAAGATAAGCATAAGACTTATACCGAATCTATACTGTCAACATTATCTGACAAATAAAATAGATCTTAGCTGTCGTCTCTTGGACCAAACTCGGTCCTACCAAGGAACTTTCACCAATATTCGACTAAAATAAAGGATATTTACAAGGACGTCCATAAAATTATTTAAAAGGATCCATTTTGACCGAAAACTGATAACTGTTCTTATAAGAAAAATCAACTATCCCCAGATGATCATCCCAAGACCCACCAAAGTTGAGAACACATGCGCGGAGCATATCCTCAAGGATCTGAATAGCTCTCTCTGTCTGGACATCTGACTATGGATGGTAGGCCATGCTCAAATGGACCTGAGATCCCAGTGCCTCCTGAAGGCCTCTCCAAAAGCGAGAAGTAAATCGAGGATCCCTATCAGAAACTATAGCAGACAGAACTCCGTGAAAACAAACAATTTCTTTCACATAGGTATTTCCCAACTCCTCAACTTTGGTTATATCTCGAATAGGTATAAAGTGAGCTGACTTGGTCAGCCTGTCGATCACAACCCATATCGCATTCTTATTCCTCTGGGTTTGAGGTAACCCAACCACAAAGTCCATCGAGATTTCATCCCACTTCCATGTAGGGACTGGAAGTGGTTGAAGCAAACCCAAAGGTTTTTGGTGCTCAGCTTTCACCTGCTGGCATGTATAGCAATGAGATACAAACTCAGCAATGTCTCGTCTCATAAGTAGCCACCATAACTGTCACCACATGTCATAGAACATCTTCATGGTTCCTGGGTGTACAACCCACTGAGAGTTATGGAAACCCCCATCACATTCTTCCTTGCTGCCAACGGCACAACGTAATGGTTTCGATAACACAGAACACCCTCTTTGGAGAACAACCATAGAGTGTTGGTCTACCCACCATAAAGAGAGTCCCTAATGCTATGGAATTCATCATCCTGTTGTTTTTCCTGAATAATTAACTCGAGGAGAGAAGAAGTCAACTAAACACTGGCTAAAGAAACTTCATTCCCCTTCCACAGAACTCTAATATGAAATTGAGAAAAAAGAGCCATCTAACTCCACTCTTCTGAAGATTCTTTCACAGCTTGTGATGGAAGCTTCCTACTTAACACATCTACAACTAGAATCCCTTTCCCTAGGGTATAGGCAATTTCAAAGTCAAAAGATTGTAGGTACTCCAACCAACGCCTTTGGAGAAGATTCAAATATTTTTGAGAGAAGATATAACTCAAGCTCTTGTGGTATGAATACACAGTAAACCTTTCTCCATAAAGGTAATGTCTCCAACAATTAAGTGTGTGCATTACTGCTGCAAGTTCAAGGTCATGGGTAGGATAGTTCTTCTCATGGGGCTTAAGCTGACGAGACCCATAGGCAACAACATGATTACCCTGCATGAGTACACATCCCAAACCTGAACCTGATGCATCAAAGAAGACCACATAACCTATCCCAGCCTCAGGAAGAGTTAACACCAGCGCAGTAGTTAAGATATGCTTTAGCTCAACAAAATAACTCTGACAATTATCATTCCAGGAAAACTTCACTCCCTTTCGAGTCAGAGCAGTCATTGGAGAAGCTAACTTTGAGAAGTCTTTAACAAACCAGTGATAATATCCTGCTAATCCCAAGAAGCTCCGAATCTCAAAAATAGTTCTTGGTTGTTCCGAAGACATAACAACCTTCACCTTTTCAGGATCAACTAATATTCCTTGTTCTGACATGACATGTCCCAAGAATTTCACTTCCTGAATACAAAAATCACACTTTGAAAGCTTGGCATAAAGTCAGTGATTCCTTAGAAGACTCGGAACTGTTCTCAGATGATGCACATGATCCTCCTAAAACTTGGAGTAGAAAAGAATGTCATCCACAAAGACTACCAAGAAATTATCTAGATACTCATGGAAAACCTTGTTCATTAAATCCATGAAAACTGCAGGAGCATTTGTTAGGCTGAAGGGAATAACAAGGTACTCATAATGGCTATACCTACTCCAAAAAGCAGTCTTATAAACTTCATATTCTTTTATCCTCAACTGATGGTAACCAGATCGAAGAAATTTTTTTGAAAACCACTTTTACCCTTTTAATTAATCAAACAAATCATTAATTCATGTTAAAAAATATTTGTTCTTTATCGTAACTCGATTGAGATTTCGATAATCAACACATAAGAGAAGATAACTGTCAGCCTTCTTAGCGAAAGAACAGGTGCTGCCCAAGGTGACACACTCGGGCGTATAAAACCTTTCTCAAGAAGATCATCTAACTAAGACTTTAGTTCTTTTAGTTCAGATAGAGCCATTAGATAAGAGGGAATAGAAACTGGTTGAGTACCTCCCTTATTGGTAGAAAACCAGAGAAGTCATAAGGAAACACGTCGGGAAACTTAGCGACGACTAGAGGAAGATCACCACACATTGAATCTCTCTCCAGATCAAAAGAAACCACCAATATAACTTTCCCCAATTCTTGATAAGAGGGTCTAGCTCTGCTTGAACTTGGGTCCCATTCTCCTTGAAAAACAAGGGGCACACCACTAGGTGTAGTAAGGTAGACCCGTCGATGGTAAAAATCGATCCGGGCTTTATTGGCAATGATCCAATCCATCACAAAAATGAAGTCAAAAGATTTCATGTCGAGAACTAAGAAACTCTAAGCATAATCAACATCTGATAGAGAGAATACACAAGTAGGACTATGGAGACCCTTCTCTCTCATTATACCAAGGGGTGTAGTAATATCCATCACACAAGATAAAAGTTCCATAGGTAGATTAAGCATATTAACAAGATGGGTTGAAATAAAAGAGTGATATGCACTAGTATCAAATAGAGCTTTCACTAAAGATGAAGCTATAGTAATGGTACCTCTCACAGTTTCAGGACCTGTATCAGCTACCTCTGGTGACTCTTCCACTGCGTGAAGAAGCTTCGTTATGGATGCCTGTGGCTGGAACCCTTTTGTACGTGAATCATTTTATTTCCTCACAGTTTCTGGAGGTGATGATGATCCTGTTACACCACGTGGAGTAGAGAAGTGATGTCATAATCTTTGTAGGTTCCCTAAACGTCCGCAGGAGCTATAGTTCTTGGGTGCCTCAGTACAAACCCTCTTAGAATGTCTTGGCTTCGCACACTGATAGTAAGTCAAAGAATCCTCTCCTGGTGATACCGGAGGTCTGGGATGACTCTACTATCGAGAACTACCATGAGAATAGTCACGCTTCCATTTTAATTTAAAGGATCCCACACTGCCACTAGGAGGGAAAAGAACCTCCTTCAACCCTGACTTTCCTGCCAAGTCCATCTCAACCATCATTGCCCTATACAGAACATTAGTATAAGTGGTTAGCTTCAGCAGGAAAACCTAATAACATATATATGATTGAATTCCCAACTCGAATCATTGAGCCTTCATCCTCTCATTAGATAAAATCTCAGGCTCAATCTGTACCAGCTCAGAAAAACGATTTGAGTACTTAGTCACTGTTTTTTTGGCCTGCTCAAGCTTGAAAAACTCCACAGACTTGGCCAACACCATTGATTCTGGATAGAAATGGTTAGTGAAAATAATCCTAAAGTCTTTCCACTCCGAACCCTCATGTTTCCCAGACATCACCATTTTGTCCCACCATCTCATACTTGGTCCCTCCAATACGAAGGTGGAACACTTACCTTGATCACATCAGGTGTCTCCAAGAACCTAAACAGACGTTCAATCTTACTCAACCATTCCTCATCATGTTGAGGGTCAGTGGAGCCTTTGAAAACTGGTGGCTTCTGGCATAGGAACTCTTGGGAACGACTTCGGAGAATATCACTATGAGGATCTATAGCCGGAGTCTGAACAGGAAGTGGAGGTGGTGCCTGTCCTAGAGCTTGGATAGTGCGAACAATCACCTCAACCAGATTCGGATCCATAGTAGGACTCACTTGCTAAGATTCAGCAGTAGCCTCCTTTTGGATCCTAATCTCATGTCTTCTCGGAGGCATGTTGCCACACCACACAAAAAGACATTTGATTAACACTCAAACAGAGTAACAAGGAAAACTATTCTTAATAGAAGGGATTAACAAGATTTGGATTCTACTCTATCCAAATAAAAACAGGGAAAATACTAGAACTAATCCACAAGTCGTATTTCCCAAACCAACCCTAGTGACTTAAGGTTCATTATGGTGAGAGCTGTCCAGACACTCAATCACAACTACCTCCCAAGTCCCGACAAGAAAACTCAAATGCATACTGTCATCAATGAAAGATGCTTAACCTGCCCTCTGATACCATTTTGTCACGAACCATCTTGGGTGCCTTGGTAACCCGATAACCAAGCCGACCCTGACATAGCCCTAAGGGTGTTCCCTATCCCCATGGGTCGACGACTAGCACTTGGAATCGTATAACATACAAGTGGGAATTATTTTTACCACAAGAATGCGGAAGCAAAAGAAACAAGACAGTCTGAAAACAAAAGAAACTCCACCGGGATTAAAGTACCATAATACAAAGAGGCATAAAAGCCCAAAGTACTATAACCCAAGTACAAAAAGAAAAGGAAAAAATATCCCCAAGGTCCCTAAGGACACAACTCACCAAAACCAAAGATCAAAAGCTAGATACACCTCCAAGAGGTGCCTTCCCTTTTCTTGATCTTGGAAGAAGAAAGTCTACAAACACCCAAAGGAAAAAGTAGGGTGTGAGGCTAAGCCCAGTAGGATACCACCAAATATTCTGTAACAGATGCCAAATATAGATTATCCAAAGAAAATATTTCAATTTTCGAATTAACAGGTTTGGAAAATCAAAAGCATATTCTAACAAAATATGCTATACATTTTCAAATGATGGAAATAAACTTTTTAAGAAAAGGCTTTAAAATGATGGAATATTTCTAAGATGATGGATTAAGTAAAACATTTATATAAAATAGTTTATATAAATTCATTAGGCATGAAAAGCAGTTCGCAAGAATTAACATACATTTATATCTCAAATATAAATAAACAAGTGAGCAACATGGTCATCTGCCAAAAGGTACGATAGTATTAACCAGTTATAGGATTCCCCACTCTCTATGTGAACTCAGAAAAATGTGTATACACATGTCCCTATGACACTGGCCAAAGGAGACTCGTCACCAACCCATCATGGATGTGACCCGCCACAAGTATGTTTTAGAACGTTATCGTAGCGTAGAGTGTATCCAAATAACTCACTACTACCTAAGGTTGCATGCACTCTTACATGATGGGCGAACTATTTTAAGAATTCTTAAAATACGATCAATCCCATTCTTCCATTTCAAAAGTTCCAACTTCATTCCATTTAAAACCATAATAGGTTTTATTCCAAAACATTCCTTTTTCACAAGATAAAACCAATGGGTTTCTATCAAATCATTTTAAGCCATTTTCATAAGTTTGAAATCCATTCAAAACCAATTCCATCATTAAACATTTAATTTCCACAATTAAATCCAACAATTTAATTGAAAAAATTCCCATCAAATCCACCATTTAAATTAAACAATTTAAATCGACCAATTTTCCATAAACACACCCAATTCAATGGAATTGGGGTTTTCCCAAATTTCTATGCCAAAACCATTTCAAATATCTCAATTCAATGGAATCGAGTTTTTATAAATTTAATTGAAAGTAACTTGATCAATTTAATTTAAATAAATAATTGAAATAAATTAAGCAAATACATTGATAATAAATATGGAAAGTTGGGATGAAACCACCTACCTCGAAGGTTTTGACCAAAAACACAATGGTCGAGAATGCTCAAGAAAATCGGGTTGCTTCTTCAAGAACCCGCCTTAGATCTGTTCTCCTAGTAAGATCAAGACCAAATATCATCATATTTGGTACCACACACTTAGATATACCCATAATGGGCGTAGATATAAGAAACCGAGAGAAAAGGATAAGTAGATCTAAGAAACTGATCAAGAATGATGAAGAAAGATCACATACCTCAAGAATCCAACTTCGATTTGAATAAGAGGAGCCTTTGGATCGCCTCCAGAATGATGGGAGAACCTTCTCTAACCTCATGAGAAGACAAATCCCAAGTTATAGCCTCTTAGGAGGACAAACTAGGCACTTAGAGGCAAAACCGAGTGAGATCCAAAATTTTAGGATCTCATTTAAGTGGTCGCACAGTTAGTTCACACGGTTTGAAAAGCCGTGCACTAGCTGTGCGTCAGCTACTACCTCGGTCAACCTTCATGCACAGTTTGGTGGCATAGTTAGACAAACCTTGCACCACCCATGCATAAGCTACTACCTCAATCTCCCTCCTCGCATGGTTTGGATACACAGTTTGACAAACCGTGCGCCGCCCGTGCACAACCCAAAGTCCCTTAGTTTTCCTTAAAAGTTCACCCAAACATACCCCAAGTATTTACTTCAAAACATAGGTACTTAGAAACATCAAAAGATACCTAAAAACATAACGTGATGTTACAATAAAACTCCTCATAAGGATTATAGAGTTCTATGACACTAAAATGTTTCAATAGACCCTCCTTGAATCCTTTCCAAGAGATCTCCATGTGAACTACATGCATGATGGTGAACCAATGGATGGTGATGCCTTACATGCTAATTTATATAATGGGAACATTATTTATTTCAGTTGAATGATTTATATGTAAAAATAACACACCAAAAAAATCCATCTCTTAATATCTGATCCATCAAATAATGTTAAATAAACTCACCAATAGGAAATAGGATGATCAGAACCAAGGTTTATGAGAGGTTTTGACAAAAGGGAAGCATCACACACCTGAACGAGGTCACGTGATTACATGAAGTGCTAGGAAAATACCTCAATCATAAATGAGGGATGGTACTTATCATTATGCAAGAATTTATAGATGGTTGGATACATACTTTCAGAATTCTGTGATCTTAAGAACCTAGTCTTTGGATAATTTGTCATATTCTTGGTGCTTGTGTTCTTATTAAAGATAAATATACTCCCAGGACCGATGATTTATAGTGATACAATCCATAGCCACTTTCAATTTATAGATGGTTTATTTGAGTTTTATGATATGTTTCTCAATGCCTTCCAGAAAATATTGATGTCAATTTTCCACCACGAGGATGAAAAAATGAATGGGTATTGAGAAGTTCAGTAGGTCAGACCAATTGATGAAGATGGACAGCCCAGAAAACTCCCTTGATATATTTATACCACTTACATGAATAATTATAGGGATAACATTGGGAAAAATGAAGAATTTATAATTTAGGAATAGGATGTGTTCTCACTCTTATTCAATCTCTAGACTGAATATAATTATATTCCACCCTTCCCTCCTCTTACTTCCCTCTTCCCTTTTTAACTACTTGCCCAAGAGAATCCCCTAAAAAATCCATAATATAAATCCCAAATCATATTTTAATAGTGGGAAAAATCATGTTATTGGGTCTAGTGAAATTACCTCTTTAACCCTTCTAGAATATACATTCTAGGCGATGGTATCCCTTGTTTTATAAAAATACCATGGAATGGGAAAGGGAATGCAATGTTTGTTAGATTTAAAAAATATATAATAGACCATAATTTTCATACGTAGATATTACATATAAATAGAATAATATTGATTAAATAGAATATAAAAATCAAGCCAAAACCATATAGGTTTAGTGTCTTTGTAAACCGGTAAACATAAAAAACCGATTCATAAAACATTTACATCGTCTCCCACTTATTCCCTTATAACTAGAACCCTTTTTGATACATCTTAATTAATACATTTATTCATATCCTAGGGAAAATAAACATAAGAAAAGGGCGAGATTTGATGCTCAGTAATGGTTAAAAAGGGAGATATCAATCATATGATAACCATAAGGTATAAGAACATAAAAAAACATTTGAAAATATATATCCTGTATATCAAATATCATGATATCATGTCATGGGATAAATCATATAAGTTCATAATGAATCAAAGAACATATTCCATGAGAGTAGAACATAATAAATTGAATTTTGGCATACCCATAACAATAGAAAATTATTTCCATATCAGTCAAGGATCATTTTCAAGACCATCATAGTGGAAAAAGTCCTTTACTAAACTGGGTTTACTCCCCATTCCAACCCTATATTACTTAACCGAGTTCACTCCTCATTTCAGTACTGTCTATCTCATGAGATATAAATATTTATTCAATTAATTGGAGGGAGATATAGTTCCCACCCATCACATAATTAAAATTATACATATGTGTGCCATAAGAACATAATTCATTCATTATATCAAAAACCATAAAAATAAACGGGTTTCATAAACATCATTTCATCATAACAATACCCATGGATGAGAAATGGGTTTTATAAATATCATTACATCATAAAAATAAATGAAAAATAGAAATAATAAGGATAGTGTCTTTGAATTATGACCCCAATAAAGCATAATTAACATCAAATAATTTTATCTTAGATGAAAAATAATCCTATTAGATCACTTGAAAATAATTCTTGAGGAAAATATACTTTATTCTTTGAAAACATTTTATTTTCTTAAAATTATGTGCAATATTAAAAGAAAAAAGTTTCTTTGAAAATAACATTGTATGATTGTAAGGGAAGCTTCAATTAATTAAGGATTCATGAAAGCATAAAAATCCGTTCATTCCATATAAGTTAAAAAACATTCCTCTCATACTTTTACCAAAAAAGTCAAAAAGTGCCTCATTAGAAAAATGACAAAAAATTCCTTTCAAACCGTTTAATAAAAATTCAAACATGAGTAAAAATGAAATTAACAATTTTAGAATAATAGTAAAAATATTTTTGATTTTTTTAAGAAACATGAACATAGAAGATAAATATTTCTCAGTAGATACTTATGTATAAACAATCACGAATAATAATGAAATTACACAATTAACCCTTACCATAGGTTTTATTTCATTCGTACTTATTAGAAACTCATGTATAATGGTTTAAAGAATGTTATTAATTTATAATAGAATCATATTCATACTTATTATATCATATATGATCCTATTATATCATCTTATCACCTGTTTGTTAATAATATTTCATCATTACCCTTCTTTCGGGTGTAAACTGCTTCATTTTCATATGCATTTATTATCGTACAAGTCTCAATTATTATTCATAGGTTATAGTTCCATAATTTAAATAATGATATTAAGGTAATATATATAATATTTATTCATTATATACATTTATATAATCATTCTTGAATGGTGAATATGGAAAATGAATTTCATCGCGTCATGGAGATGGTATGCCATACGTACGCATGAGCGGTGATATCATTCCGTTAATGGTGAAATGGTAAGTAAAAGGATGGTATATATTTTTTATAGATTAAATATATTTTTATAGTTATCATATATATATATATATATTATTTCCATCATTATACCCCTCTAAATAAAGTGTGGATGAAAAAAAGATTACTCCACGATGTGGAGACGATAAGTCATATGTATGCATGAACGATGATTTAGTTTTTTATAGGATGGATAAAAGGTGGAATATGGTAATTAAATAATCATAATAAAATCTCATAACATAGTTTATACTGTTGTTATTATTTTATAATGTAAACAACCCATGAATAGAAAGTAGAAGAAGAAATAATTTTGAAAGAGTCGGTAAAGACGATTACCTCATCCTTGGTGAACTTCCTTTAGATATTCTCTTAGGGAAACTAGTGTTGGTATTTTGAGAAGACAAAAACCTATATAATGTGGATAAATAAATTGATAAAAAAAATTATTAGGGGATGGTAGAGATTTAAGGCTCAATGTTTTATGAATAAGTGACGGAGGAGGTTCCCTTTTATAATTGAGGTGAGTGGCACTTTTAAAATTCAAAAAAATATTAATTTATAATAAATTCAATATCGAAAAAATACCTCCAAAATGAAATTTATTATAATATAAGATGATATAAGGTTGTAATCTCATAAAAAAAATATATTTTTTACAAGTTTTTATATTATTTTAAAACTTATCATTTAGATTAACCCTTAGTTAACCTATTTTAATTTTAACTAAGGTAACAACTATTTTAATATTAAAAGGTTGTAATTTTTTCTTATCTGATGTAAATTAGACAATAAATGAATAATTTATAACATTTTAGACCATATTATAATTATTTTTTATTATTAAAGATGTCTTATGATTTTTAAAATAATTTAATAAAATATTATTTTGATAAAATATCATTAGTGGCAATTTTAACACTATCCATTACATGGTTTTTTAAAAATTTCAAGATAAAAAATTTAACTTCAAACCAAATATTTTATTATATTCCTAATAGTTCAAGGTCTTATATGAAATTCCTTTATCACATTAATTATCTCAAATTATATTTATTTTAATTTTGTTAGTAATATTTAATTAATATTTCCATTAAAAAATAATTACTACATCAGTGTTGTGTAATTATTAATATACCTATTTTTTTCACTAAAAATTAAAAATAAAATACCAAGATGAAGAATAATACTTTATATTTCATAATAATATTTATAGTCAAGTATATATTTTGGTTAACCCTATGTTTAAAATGATATAATATTTAAAACATGAATGTGACATATTTAAATTCTCATTAAATAAAATATTATAAATATCATAAACTTATCTAAGTGGACCAACAAGTCAAAAATAAATTTATATATTAAAAATAAATTTATTAATTCAAATATTTACGTTAAGTTTCATTCATAAAATAATTTTTCCCATGTGAATACGTAAGAGATATTTAAGGCAAAGAAAGTGACATTTTTTGTCTTTCTTTGATTTAAATATTATATAAGTTCTTTTCATGGGAAAGTGTCCATTAAACAAATTAAGTTCAATCCTTATGTGTTAAGGGTTGAAGTATCTTCATCCGATAAAATATTTTCACATGTAAGAGTCATTTTATAGTCTTTATCATTTTATTTTTAACCTAAATTACTCAATTTACTCTTTACCATGGTAATAAAATTTATCAAAGTTACTATTCATATATGAAAAATATAAGAGAACTATTCACTAAATTTGGAATTTATAAATCCAAATCTAGAATCCATTTTCAAAACTAAAAGCATATCATTTTTAGAAATTAATTTAATATAAAATTGGTAAATTTCCATGAAAAAACAATTTCTCGGAAAAATTCCCTTTTGAAACATAAAATATTTTTATAATAAATTCATGTATAAAATCTATTTAAAAAACCATAATTGGATTATTTTAAATTAAAATGAACTAATTAAAATTTAAAACTAATCCAAAACATAATTTCACCTTGTAAAAACTTTAAAAGAAAATTCAATTTTCAATAAAAATCAGTATTTTCATTATTTCTTAAAAAATAAATTTTTTTCGAAAATTATATAATTTTAAGATAATTTTGACATGATTAATTAAAAAAAATTCATTTTATCAAATCAATTTTATAGAACTTCTAAAAATTAATATTCAATCATAAAAAGAAAATAAACTCATTTTTGAAGAAAACATATGTTTGAAGAATATAGTTATTTTACTACCAATACATTCATATTACGTTGGACCCTTATATTAATTTCATAAATTAGTTTTTTATATTTATTATTTTAAAATTAAACGCTAGGTTATGATAGTAATTTTATACTAATATTATCTCTCATTTATTTTAAACTCATAGTTGTGTGAAACACAACCTATTAAAGTATTAAAATTATTTAAAGAGAAATATTTATTGAAATATTAGGGTGTTACATTATAACCCCCTTAAAATGAATTTCTCCTTAGAAATTCATCACTTGGATGAATACAAATGAGGATACCTCTATCTCATCACGTACTTATGTTCACACATAGATTCCTTAAATTAGTGGTTTCCCCATAAAAAAATTAACCAAGCGAGTGTTCTTCTTTTTTATAACTTTCTCTCTATAATCCAGAATATTTATCGGGTTTTATTCATAAGAAATATCTTACTCCAGTGGTATGACTTCTGAGTTTAGAACATGTGAAGGATCAAGTGTAACGACCCAGGTATTTATCGAATAATACATTTTCATATTTATTAATATTTATAAATAAGATATTAATTTTATAATAAAGAGGAAACTTTTTCCAATAGTGTACTCAACAGGCAACAACGAGTTTCTTTGAAATATTATGTTGCACACTTTAAGGGTTGGTGTCCTGAGAACCAAATGTTTTGTACTTTGATTACATGAATGTTAACTTATTATATATTGTTCATTGTTCTGCATAAATATAATATAATAATGTCTCGAAATATTTGTTGCATTGATAAGGTCATGGAAGATCCCCGCTATTATGAGAACCTTGAAATGCTATAACAATATTCTTAAATAAAGTTCTACGGTTGGATGACATACTATGATAGGAAACATAGTATACAGACCGTCATGTGCAAGTAATCGTAAGAAGACGAGACTCTCTCTCATGGAGTTCGCACTTGGTAATCTCCAAGATGGGAGATTATGAGAACAGACCCGCCAATAGCAATTATGCATGTCTTTGTGTCATCAGACATTGCTATCTACGAGCGTGTGTAATGGTCCTTAGACTGGAAGATTATCATTAACTCATGTCATGACTCGCACACTTAGATTTACTGACGAAAACCGTCACGCAGACAGTTGGCGGGAAGTAGGGTACATTGGGTGCATCACGAGTGACATGTTGTTAATGGATATGTCGAGGAAGGATTTGTCCCTTACATTTATGGAAGTTGATATCTCGGCCCTTTGATTGAAATATAACTGTCGCATTAAATTCCATGGCCATGGTGTGAATGACGAGTTTATTTCAGGTAGTCAAAGAACGACAGATCAAGCATATAGGTTTATGAATCTACCACAAAACCTGCTTGATGAGATATCAAGACAAAGGGATTAAATTAAACAGTAAGCGTTCGTATGAGGTGATACATCAATGCGTCGTCAAATTCTTTCTATTGGGTGCCTTGACCCGTTGCTAGACAGTAATCTTGGACTTTAGGCAAGCTCGCATAATGCCAACAAGAAAGAGGCCTAGAGGGTCACACACTAAGTGTATTCAAGTATCTCAAGTAGAATAAAGATTATTCCCGTATGTGGTTTAATAATTATTCAAGGAAGCCTAAATCATTTTAATGATGGAGGAAGAAGGAAATGAAAAACAATATATACACGCTGTGTATTAAAGATTACACGTCGTGTAGTTTTTCATGGAAAACAAGTACACACCGTGTATTAATAATTACACGCCGTGTAGTTTTCTTTATGGAAAGGAAATGAATAAATGAAAACAAGATATACACACCGTGTACATTGAATATACACACCGTGTAGTTTTCAATGAAAAACAAGTACATGCCGTGTATTTATTAATACACGCTGTGTAGTTTTTCCAGTCGGGATTTTAAGGATATAATATTATTTTAAATGATATTTATTATAATCAGCGTGGGCGCATGTCAAGGAATTAATTATTCGACATGGGGGTTTTAAATAAGATTCAATGAAATAAATAAAATGCGTAACATGTTTATTTATTGTCATAACTCTACAACCTCAAACCTGATTATAAATATCCTCACAACCCCAACTCTTTTCCTACCCCGTGTGAGACACAACAATTCTAGAGAATTCTTTCAAGGCCGAAATAACCTCTTCCTCCAAGAATTCTCTCAAGACCGAGAGAGATCCTCTTCCATCGGATCAAGACGATCTAAGGCGGACAACGCAAGCAAAGGCTTCTCCATGCTAGCACCTGGAGAATCCTTTGGCGACGTCCAGAGATACGAGGTGCACGTGTGAATCACAGCTAGAGGTAGTCTACACTTGGCTTCTGAGATGCAACGACGGATCATATCGACAACGTAATAAAGAACATCAACGAAGAAAGAACACCCAAAAGGTATTTCTTTATAATTAATTAAATTAATTATAATCAACCTGTAACGATCCTTGTTTGTTTTTCCGAGACAAACCTTATTCTTTGTCTTTTTCTATGATTTGATCCATGGAGACTGGTGTTTATCATCGTATTGATCCCAGATTGATCATTGCTAATGACAAAAATCCAAGTGGGCACATCCACCCACGCGCTTCCGCTACGCCCGAAACCTTCAAATGGTATCAGAGGGAGGTTACAACGTTGATTATAGTTATTTAATTTTCGTTGATAATTTACACATTTATATTTGATTCAATTCAAAATAAATCGTTCTATAAATCTGAATAAATGAGATCTATTCTTCCTCCTTCGTTTCTCGATTCATATCATAGAAAAAACCTTTTAATTTTAGTTTTGATTAAAATAAAAATGATAAACTCATCCGGAGGAGCCGCTCTTTCTGTCTGTACAACATGGGATTACACGACGTGTACTTAAAACTACACGTCGTGTACTTAGGTTCAATAAACCGACACTGGTCTGCCAAACCATTCCGTGTGAATTGATTATGTCTAAGTATTAATCATGCCGTGTTGAACAAAATTGAACAACGCGTGGGAACTGGAATACACGGTGTGTATGTTGGAACAACACATCGTGTAGTCCGATCCGGTCCTGGTGAAACCGTGTACAAGGAGAAGCCGTGTTCCACGTACACGGGATTACCAAGCCATTTACCATGTAACAAGGAAGTACACACCGTGTATGATTCATCTACACGCCGTGTACTCCAAAATTTCCAAATTAGAGAAAACACGCCAAATCCCCGATGTGTACTTTGGAAAACAAGGTGAAAAGAAATACACGCCGTGTAAATATAAACTACACGCCATGTACTTTCCAGTAATGGAATTTCACCAGGTTTACTCCAATGTACAAAGAACCGTACAAGGAATATGGATGAGAATAATCTCAAGGAAATTTAGAAAGGAATTTAAGATAACGAATTGATTAATTATAAGATCATGATTAATTGAATTCGGGCGCGACTTATCTTAAATGATAGAGCGATTAAAAGAATTTTAATTCTAAATATGCGTAAATGTCGTTGCATGCTGTGGATGATCATGAGCTAGACCAAAGACCCTTTGTATGTGTATAGTTTCATTTAAAGTTTTTTAATTTAAATTTGTTGGCCTGCGAGCCTTCTTCCAATAAAATGTAGGGCCTACGTGCCCATGGTTTATTTAATGTAAACCCATGTAATGGAGGATCTCCCAAGTAAGAGGAGACGGTTCAAATCCCGAAGCCGAGGCGAAACCGACGCAAGAAGATACAAAGGTGGACAGATGGGAGCTGTAAAACACGAACCAATAGGTTCAAGGTGTTTTCCCTAGGCCAGGGTTAGCTTATCAAAATCGCTAGATAATCTAACCAATAGAAGCTCATGATCATGCCATCTTATTTTATTTCTGTCTGATTGCATCGTTTATTTATTATGTATGTGTTGTCGCGATAACATAATTAATAAAATGAATAAGAATGAAAAGATGGAATAAAATAAAAACCGGACTATGCGTAAACATTATCAGAACATGGTTAATCACTTAAGCAAGCATCACTTAATATTAACAAGCATGTGATAATGCGAAACTATGCATAAAGGAATAAAATCCCTCAATACCATATTAAGTCAGACCAAGCCTTCCATTACCTGATTAAGGGAAAGACTCAATAAAACTATGTGTTTGAATAACCCTTGTTGGGACACTTACTTTTATAAAGGAAGTCCTTATGAAAGGTTTCGGGTTGACTTAACCATATTACAACAAGAGAAGTAGCCCTTTCTAGACTTGGTGTAATATTGGAGGCAAGAGTTGAGGAAATCCAAGTCAGGATTTCAGGATTGGGGAGTCCACTCAACAGATCAAGGAACTGTAAGCTCACAGTTGGAAAAGACCTTCCTACCTAAATACCTTCAAATAGCTTGACCAACCCTTGTTGGGGTTATGCGAAGGGAAATATGGATCCTTTCCACTAGAATGTCAAAGAAACTGGACATTCCGAGTTCAATGGTGAGGTCCATTGGGACTTGATAAAATAGTGGGAGAATTAATTAATTTATTATTTCTCATAAAAATGTAATCAAGAAAGTACTGATAAATTTTCTCTTTTAATTTGTAGAATCAAAATGAAAAACTCATCAACCACATTTTCTCTACGATCAATACTGGATAAAGACAATATCCTCACTGACTGTAACTTTCAGGAATGGTTTAGGTGCCTTCGGGTTATCCTACGCCATGAACGAAAGTTTTACATGCTGGAGTCCTCACTTCCTGATTCTCCTACCCCAGGGGCGAGTGATGAAGATTTCCTGGTCTATGATAAACATTTGAACGACGCTCTCGACGTTCAATGTTTGATGCTATCATCGATGTCTAGTGATCTCATGAAGTCTCATGAAGACATGGATGCCTATAGCATGCTCGAGCACCTCCGTGGTCTATACCAGGAGAGAGCAAGACATGAAAGGTTTGAGATCTCCAAGGCTCTATTTCAGAGCAAGCTTGGAGAGGGTGCCCCAGCCGGGCATCATATAGTCAAGCTCATTGTATACATTGAGTGCTTAGAGGTTCTAGGGTTTAAACGCCCCAAAGAACTGGGTACCGATCTCATTCTTGCATCACTCCCCCAGAGCTTCTCAAACTTTGTTGTGAACTTCAATATGAACAACATTGAGAAGTCTCTGTCTGATCTTCTCATCCTCATTCACCAAGTGGACACTGACATGAAGCGTGAAAAGCCTTCTGTCCTCATGGTGAATAAAATGAAAGGGAAGGCGAAGAGATTTAAGCCCAAATATTCTTCAAGGCCTTCCAAGAAAAGGAAGATCAAAGGGGAGGAAAAGGAACATGATGCTGTTTGTTTTGCATGTGGCAAGAAGGGCCACTGGAAGAAAAACTGCACCCAGCCAAGAAAGAAAGGGGAAGCTTCAGGTGAATTTTCTATCAAATGCAATCTATCTGTTTCTACTAATTGGGTATTATATACTGCTTTTGGTGCTCACATTTGTATCCAAATACAAGAACCAAGTAGATTCAGGAATATTGATCGAGGGGAGGTAGATCTACGAGCAGCCAATGGAGCCAGACTTGCTGCTGTAGCTGTCGGGGACTACCACCTCACATTTCCTACGAGGATGGTCTTGGTTTTGAAAGGATGTTATTATGTACCCTCTGTAACCAAAAACATTATTTCAGTATCCAGATTAGATACTGATGGATTCAACTTCAAGTTTGGAAGTGGATGTTGCTATTTTTATAAAGATAGCATTTGTTTTGGTAGGGCACATTTATATAACGGACTTTATGTGTTAGACTACACAAACCAAGTAATGGCAATCGATAACAAATTTAATTCACATGACTCATACCACACCCAACTTTGGCATCACCGGCTAGGTCATGTCAATGAGAAACGTTTGACAAAATTACATCAAGATGGGTATTTAGATTCTTTCGAACTAAAACCACTTGGTGTATGTCATGCGTGTCTACAAGGCAAAATGACCAAAGCCCCATTTAGTGGGAAAGGTGAAAGAGCTAAAGAGATTCTAGAATTAGTTCACACAGATGTGTGTAGACCATTTCCAGTTGAAGCAAGGGGTGGGTTCTCATACTTCATAACTTTTACTGATGATTTTAGTAGATATGGATATATATACTTAATGAGGTATAAGTCAGATTATTTTGATCGGTTCAAAGAATACAAGAATGAAGTTGAGAACCAGCTCGGTAAGAATATTAAGAAACTCCGCTCAGACAGAGGAGGAGAATATCTTAATCAGGACTTCATTGATTTCTTACGGGAGTTTGGGATTCTATCTCAACTCACTCCTCCTTACACACCACAGTGGAATGGTGTAAGTGAAAGGAGGAACCGCACCCTGTTGGACATGGTGAGATCAATGATGAGTCATGCAAGTCTTCCATTATCCTTTTGGGGATATGCATTACAAACAACAGCACACATACTAAACCAAGTACCAACTAAATCGATAAATGGTATTCCATACGAGTTATGGAGTGGACGCAAATCCATGTTATCGAATTTACATGTGTGGGGTAGCGAAGGATTTGTTAAGGCTTCTTCAGGTAACAAAATCGCACCCCGAGGCACAAAGTGTATCTTTATAGGATATCCCAAGGAAACAAGGGGATATTACCTATAAAACCCCTCAGACAAAAAGGTTACAGTGGCAAGACACGCCATATTCTTTGAGAGGGAGCACATCTCCAAAAGAGATAGTGGGAGAGAGATAGACTTCGATGAAGTCGAGGCTCAAGATACACATGAGTTGGTACAAGAGAAGATTCCACAAAGCCCTGTGGAAGAAAAATCTGTTCCAGAGACACAAGAACTGTGTAAGAGCACGAGAGAGGTGAGAGAACCAGAACGATATGGTTTTCTTGTCACTGAGGATGGTGACTCATTATTGGTTGACAATGATGATCCTCTTATCTACAAGGAAGCGGTTGAAGGCACAGACATTGCCAAGTGGAATGAAGCCATGAATTATGAAATGGATTCCATGTACCAAAACCAAGTCTGGATTTTGGTAGATCCTCCAGTTGATGTAAAGCCTATTGGTAATAACTGGGTATTCAAGAAGAAACTGGACATGGAGGGGCAAGTTAGCACCTACAAGGAATGAATGGTTGCAAAAGGTTTTAGACAACATCAAGGAATTGACTATGATGAAACCTTTTCACTGGTTGCGATGCTGAAATCCATCAGAATCCTATTGGACATTTCTTCTTACCATGACTATGAAATTTGGAAAATGGATATCAAAACAGCTTTCCTTAACGGGAACCTCCAAGAAGATGTCTACATGACACAACCTGAAGGGTTTGTGACTCCAAAGGATGCCAACAAGGTATGCAAGTTGCAGAAATCCATTTATGGATTAAAGCAAGCATCAAGATCATGGAAAATTTATTTTGATGAAGCTGTAATAGAATTTGGCTTTGTTAAGAACGAATGTGAGCCTTGTGTCTACAAGAGGTTTAGTGGGAGTGCAGTTGTTTTCCTAATAGTATATGTTGATGACATATTACTAATTGGAAACGAAGTACCTGTCTTACAGTCAGTTAAGGCATGGTTGCATAAATGCTTCTCCATGAAAGACTTGGGCGAGGAAGCATATATTATTGGGATCAAGATCCATTGTGATAGATCCAAGAGAATGCTGGGCCTGAGTCAAAGTACATACATTAACAAGATACTGAAGAGATTCAGTATGGAACAATACAAGAGGGGATTGTTGCTAGTGTCACATGGAATTCATCTTTCCAAGAAAATGTGTCCTCAGACACATGAGGAAAGAAATAGAATGGAAAGGATCCCTTACGCATCCGCGATTGGTTCATTCATGTATGCTATGCTATGTACGAGGCTAGATGTTGCTTACGCATTAAGTGCGGTAAGAAGATATCAAGATGATCCAGGAGACCGCCATTGGATGGTAGTCAAGACTATCTTTAAGTATCTGAGGTGTACTAAGGATATGTTCCTGGTTTATGGAGAAGATGAGGAACTAGTCATTAGAGGACATGTAGATTCTAGTTTCCAGACTGATCAAGATGACATGAAGTCACAGACTAGATACATCTTCAGTTTGAATGGAGGTGCAGTGAGATGAAAGAGCTCAAAGAAAAGTGTGGTGGCATATTCTACAGCAGAGTCCGAGTATATCATGGCTTCTGAGGCAGCTAAAGAAGCAGTATGGATGTGAAGCTTCATCCAAGAGTTGGATGTAGTACCGAGCAGTAAAGATCCTATCACACTCTATTGTGATAATACTGCAGTGGTGGCACTTGCGAAAGAGCCAAGGTCACATCAGCGGACAAAGCACATAATTCAGAAGTATTATCTCTTGAGGGATTTTTCTCATAGAGGTGAATTTGCAGTGAACAATATTTCCACAGAAGACAACGTGGTGGACCCCTTGACTAAAGCCTTGACTCAGTAGAAACATGATCATCATGTGAGGTCTAGTGGACAAAAAGTCGTAGGCAGTTGGCTCTAGTCCAAGTGGGAGTTTGTAAGGGCTGGTGTCCTGAGAACCAACTGTTTTGTACTTTGATTACATGAATGTTCACTTATTATATATTGTTCATTGTTCTGCATAACTATAATATAATAATGTCCCGGAATATTTGTTGCATTGATAAGGTCATGGAAGATCCCCGCTATGATGAGAAACTTGAAATGCTATAAAAATATTCTTAAATAAAGTTCTACTTTTGGATGACATACTATGATATGACACATAGTATACAGACCATAATGTGCAAGTACTCATAAGAAGATGAGACTCTCTCTCATGGAGTTTGCACTTGGTAATCTCCAAGATGGGAGATTATGAGAACAGACCTGCCAATAGAAATTATGCATGTATTGGTGTCATCGGACATTGCTATCTACGAGCGTGTGTAATGGTCCTTATAATAAAAGATTATCATTAACTCATGTCATGACTCGTGCACTTAGATTTACTGACGAAAACCGTCACGCAGACAGTTGGCGGGAAGTAGGGTATGTTGGGTGCGTCATGAGTGACATGTTGTTAATGGATAAGTCGAGGAAGGATTTGTCCCTTCCATTTATGGAAGTTGATATCTCATCCCTTTGATTGAAATAGAACTATCGCATTAAATTCCATGGCCATGGTGTGAGCGAAGAGTTTATTTCAGGTAGTCAAAGAACAACGGATCAAGCATATAGGTTTATGACACTACCATGAAACCTGCTTGATGAGATATCGAGACAAAGGGATTAAATTACACAGTAAGCATTCATATGAGGTGATACGTCAATGCGTCGTCAAATTCTTTCTCTTGGGTGCCTTGACCCATTGCTAGACAGTAATCTTAGACTTTAGGAAAGCTTGTCTAATGCCAACGAGAAAGAGGCCTAGAGGGTCACACACTAAGTGTATTCAAGTATCTAAAGTAGAATAAAGATTATTCCCATACGTGGTTTAATAATTATTCAAGGAATCCTAAATCGTTTTAATGATGGAGGAAGAAGGAAATGAAAAACAAGATATACACGCCGTGTATTAAAGATTACACGCCGTGTATTTTTTCATGGAAAACAAGTACACGCCGTGTATTAATAATTACACGCTGTGTAGTTTTATTTATGGAAAAGAAATGAATAAATGAAAACAAGATATACATGCCATGTACATTGAATGTACACGCTGTGTAGTTTTCAATGAAAAACAAGTACACGCCGTGTATTTATTAATACACGCCATGTAGTTTTTCCAGTCGGGATTTTAAGGATATAATATTGTTTTAAATGATATTTATTATAATAATCATGGGCGCATGTCAAGGAATTAATTATTCGACATGGGGGTTTTAAATAAGAGTCAATGAAATAAATAAAACACGTAACGTGTTTATTTATTGTCATAACTCTACAACCTCAAACCTAATTATAAATATCCTAACAACCCCAACTCTTTTCCTACCCCGTGTGAGACACAACAATTCTGGAGAATTATTTCAAGGCCGAAATAACCTCTTCCTCCAAGAACTCTCTCAAGACCGAGAGAGATCCTCTTCCATAGCATCAAGATGATCTAAGGCAGACAACGCAAGCAAAGACTTCTCCACGCTAGCACCCGGAGAATCCTTTGGCAACGTCTAGAGATATGAGGTACACGTGTGGATCACCGCTAGAGGGAGTCTACACTTGGCTTCTGCGATGCAATGACGGATCACATCGAAAATGTGATCAAGAACATCAACGAATAAAGAACACCCAAAAGGTATTTCTTTATAATTAATTAAATTAATTATAATCAACCTGTAACGATCCTTGTTTGTGGTTCCGGGACAAACCTTCTTCTTTGTCTTTTTCTGTGATTCGATCCGTGGAGACGGGAGTTTATCGTCGTATTGATCCCGGATTGATCATTTCTAATGACAAAAGGCCAAGTGGGCATATCCACCCACGTGCTTCCGCTGCGCCCGGAACCTTCACACACAACTTTGAGTTATACCAAGAAATAATATTATTATTTTAAATGGAAGTTGACACATAGCTGTTGTATTGCCAATAAAGAATATAACTAATTAAATTATTATTACACATGTTTGTTAAATATTTTTACATTTATCGAATACATTTTAGAGGCTTAAAATAGGAATGAATCCGATTTTAAGCATGCAAAACTCTAATTTTTTAAAAGGTCATTTTACTGCCTTTTGACGACAAACCATTTTTAAATATAGTTTTTTTTCAATTTTATATGTTCAATTAGACAAAATAAACTTCTTATTTATAATTAGGACATAAAAATTTACTTTGGGTAAATTTTTGGTATTTTTCTAATAAAATTCATTTTTAATGAATAGTGAAAAATAATGCATTTTAATTCAAAACTACCTTTTCTTCTAATTTATTTATATAGTTAGATTGTCCTTTTAATTGGGTTTAAAGTATAAGTGGATTATATTTTTATAATTTAACCCAATTATGGTCATGGGAAGTAATTTTACATTTTAATTGGACATAAACACATGTCAATCTTTTGGTAGTTTTAACTTCTTAAAAACACGCTTTTTGGTTTTGACAATGACAATTAATTTTAAATTCTTTTTTGCAATTTCAGTGTTTTGAATTTGTAAACATGGATTCAATATTTGGAATAAGGAGTTCCAAATCGTGTAAATAGGTAACTTTTATTTTTAGACCTTATGAATAGTAACTTCAGTAATTATTTTATTTACCATGGTTAAAGGGTAAATCTGGTAAATAAGGACAACAAAATAATATTATAAAAATATTAAACTAACCTAAAATTTGTTATAATACTATTGGATTATATATTTCCAACCATGGTAATCCTTGGGTTTATTTTTGGACCCCATGGATCCACTTGGATGTGAAAATGACATTTTTTAAGAATTTATTTAAAGTAAAGAAAAATATAACATAAACAAGTATCTTTTAGTAAAACAATTTTTATATGGGGTTATATAAGTGAGGATTTAGAATATAAATATTCATTAGAAATATGAAAATATTTACTACATCATGGTATTTTATTTATAATTTTTATACATCAAATAAATAAATATATTTATGACACAATGATGATGTAATGATTACCTTATTAATGAATGATTTAAATAAATGAGATTATAAATATTAAAATAAATTTATTTTGAAACTTTTTATGCCATCCACGAATTTTAAGGATAATTATTACTTTTTATATTTTAATTAATGAAGTTTTTTATAAATAATAAAATTTTTATGTATTTTTAAAAAGTCATGATATGGATAGTTTGAAAATGGATATAAATGATTTTTAAAAAAAATACCATTTTATTAAATGATATAATAGTCTTAAAAATATAAGATTCAACCAAATGAATTAGATAATTTTGAAAATTTCATTAATGAACCACTTGAGGTTTGATTTTCATTTTATAGTAACTATATTAACCATATAGTATGAATACACAAGAAGACATGGTAAGAGTTAAATTAATTAACTGAGGGTTAAAGCTAAAAGATAAGGTTACATTTGTGGTCTAGACTTGTATAAAACCTATTTGTTGATATTTTTTATACCCAAAATCATCATATCTTTGAAATAAATTACTTTGTGACTATTTGAAACTGAAAATAATTTTATAATAAAATAATATTTCAATACCTTCCTAAAGTGCCCCTCCTCCCTCTTATAAAAGGTCATCAACTCTAACCATTACTCACACCTTACAAGCCCCTTTTATCATCCAAAATATATCTAAATAAAATCCCAACATCCCCCTATTAATCCTAGAATCATCACATTGGGAATAATGCAATTCAAAAAAGCCTTTTAGCTTAAATCAAAAGGAGTTACTCGATTTGAGGTAATGTCTTCTCTCAAGATTCTTTCATTTATTTTCCTTCTCCAACCCATAAAATATATTTATTCCATTATTTTGTAACAAAAAAAGTATCTTAAATATACTAGTATGTTTTTATGAGAATTATTAGAACTAAACTTACACACACCTCCATCTCATGGATAGGAACATACTATTACTGTGTACGACGAACTACTGCCTCACAAAACGATGATTGCTCCAACCACCTCTCATGGTGGCCATTATGAGAGAAATTTATTTATATATGATATATATTATATTTATATTGTATCTATTCTTCTATATTTTTCATTTATATAATAATTTTATGGTTTCCATAATGGGTAAATACGATAATTTCATTTGAGGAAGTGCAGACTACCATCCCCTCAAAGTGATATGACTCATTCATGCCATACATGGAACATATAAAGGATGCTGTTAATGAATTTATGTAACATATATAAAATATTATATTATAATTTTATTATAATATACCTATGTATCATTTAGTTTTAATTCCTTTAAATATGAAGAAGAAATGAAAGTAGCGTTCATGCGTACGTACGACTTACCGTCTCCATAAACGATGCATTTCATTTCTTATCTCCAAATGTTATGTAATATTATAAATACATATATATAATGTATATTTATGATATATATGATATCTAAATCATGAATATAATTCATGATATAATGTATTTTTGACCACATAGACAATTTTTAATTATAACATGTTCATTTTTGACTCAAGTACCAAATATCGATGAAACAACCGATATTAAATTAAATAATTATGAAATTTTTATAACATGGTAATAAGTGATATAAAATGAATAATAAAATTTAAAAATGTTCTGAAGCAATCATAAATTAACTTATGTTTTTTATTCAGGAAGATCAAGGAACATACGTGACGAGTCAGATGAAATGTAAGGGAACTTCTTAACCCAATTTCCATTTTTTGGGTTAATCTTCTAATTTTTGATCCTATCATGACATGATTATTTAAGAAATAAATTTTGATTTAATATATTGTATTTGTACATTAATTATGTGTAGTTATAGTGAATATACATAATTGATCTATTTTATTTAAAAAATCATCTTTGTAAGGGAACCTTTCACCCTCCTCTTTTAGTCAAAGACTTATTTCAGGTTATGTATTTTAATTTCTATTTTCTTATGTTAGGAAATGTTATTATATATACTTATTACTGTAAATTTTATATCAAAGTGATGGGATACCCTTTTATCTCTCATCAACTCATTTTCTGAATTTTCAAGTGATGTCGTTAGGCTGCCAAATTTTTGTAAGGGAATTTCTAAACTCAATCTACTCTCATTGGGTTTTATGCATACTTTGTTGATTATATTATACCAAAATTATGTGTGGAATCACTTTTTATTTATTTATGTTGTAATTTACACTTTCCTTTGTGTGTATATACTTTTTAAACACATAATCACCCCATTGATAAATTCTTACGTCATTTATATGAACTTTGTAAGGGAAATCTTAGCTCAATATCCATTCATTGAGTTAAATATACATGTCATTGGTTTTGTTTTTCCAAGAATATGTGTGAATGAACTCAGATTTTTTTACTCTTAATATCCACTTATACTGGGTGTATTTATATTTTTCACACATAATTATTTCATTTATTTATCCTTAATCTAA
Organism: Viscum album; assembly: GCA_963277665.1. Taxonomy (NCBI): domain Eukaryota; kingdom Viridiplantae; phylum Streptophyta; class Magnoliopsida; order Santalales; family Viscaceae; genus Viscum; species Viscum album. Next base: position 41,656,039 of record OY728150.1, read on the forward strand.
GGATACGATCTTTGTAAGGGATTTTGTCTCAATTTACCCTCCATTGAGACTTATTTATTGTTATAAACCAAATCACATTATATGGTGTATATACTGCCCTTTGACATATTATATCACGAATCTTCTTATTCTCATGATATTATAATCTTGTGTTTAATTTTATTCTGTAATTATTTTAATTCAAATGTTTCTCAAGTGGAAAAGGTATCTTTAACTAAAATATCATTTTAAATGTTTTAAAGATTTATTCATTTAAAACCTTCTATTTCGTGTCCATGTTTTCAAAATGGGTTTTAATAATTTATTTATATGGACATGAATGTTTTAAAATTACAATTTACTTCAAAGGTTTCAAAGTCTTATGGGACACTTTGATTCAAAATTCTCTTTATTAAATGTTTTAAATAGTTTTGGAAATGGATTGAATATTTCAATATCTTAAATTGATTTCTTGTGATTGATGAGTGGAATGTTATTAATTTCAATATTTTATGTGTTATGATTATGTAATCATATTTGAAAATTTTATGGGTGATTACGTGATAAACCAAATACGGGTGGTTCCATGATAAACCTATGGTGGGTGAGTTTTAGATAGCTCTCCAATGCACTGGGTAACGTGACAGAGGTAAACATTAATGTTTATCCTAAGAGATTTATGGAATATACTATGATGGATTTTCCAAACGTAACACCCTATGTAGCTGTGAAATCTACAATGAATGTATGATATGGATGCCACAAGTTACCTTTATGTTTTATTATTTCTATGTGTTATTCATTAATATTATGATTTCATGAGGTATATTAAAGAACTTATGTTTTATGATTGAAAAGTATGGTTTTATTGATTTGTATGTATTGATGGACTAATGTTTTCTTTCCTTATTTTATATCCCTTATTGATATTTTTTGCTCATCCTAAGTTTTTGAAATATTTTTCACAGGGAGTAAGGAAGTATAAGAGAAAGGAAGAATTCACGAATATTTTTATCAAGAAAATAATTATTATTTTAATCAAGGAGTTTTATTTTTATGAAAAAAATTGGATAGAGTAGAAGTGTCTACTTTGTTATTTTTAAGATGTAATGTAATAGTTATGGCCTAATTCTATAAAACTCTAAACCCGAAAAGATTCTAAATGTCGAATTCTTGACTTAACTCAAGATTATGTAATGTTTAAGGATAAGGCCTTATATCAAGTATGTACTTTCTTAGGAGAGATACATGAAACACATCATGAACTTTAGAGAGATTCAGTTGTAGTGATAATGGATAAGCTACTTTCCCAACTTGATCCATAATTTCAAAAGGAACGATATACCTAGGGATTATATTTCACTTATTTCAATATTTCATTACTCTCTTCTGGGAGATATTTATAGAAATACCTTCTCACCGAATTCAAACTCCTCTTTATAGGTCTTATATCATATATACCACACTCATTCTAAAATCTCAAAGATGAAATAATAACAAAAACCCTTTGTATTTTAATATTTACAAGAACAAAATAATATTTTTCATTGAAAGAAACTAATACTATTAACTAGGAAAAAATTAAGATGACCATTAATCCTAAATAAGATTCAAAAATAGGGCTCAACATAAATATCTACTTATATTTTCAAATTTTAGACATTGTAACTAATCATTTGAAACACACTGATTGATCCAAATATAAAAATATTATAAAAGTATTAATTGACATAAAAACTCCATAGATAATAACCAAAAGAGCATGAAAACCAAATTAGAAGAGAAATAATCATATAAATTTAAATATCTCCTTCACTTAAGAGGGTTTTCACTAAAAACACATCGAAAACTCATAGTTATAAATTAAGGTGATGGGAATAAATCCACGCAAAAATAAATATGTAAGGTAATTGTGTTTATTATCTCACTATACAACAACAAAAACAATAACAACAATAAACGAGCCTTAAACCCAATTATATGAGGTCGACTATATGGATAATGTTGTCGGTGACAAAAATCTATAATAAAAACTCAACGAAATCATAACACTACAAGAAAACTGCCGTTTAGCGGCAGTTTTTTCACGGCGGTTTTTAAAACCGCCGCTAAACGCGTTTCGGGCCGCCATTTCGCGGCGGTTTTTAAACTGTCGCGAAAAAACCGCCACGAAATGCCAAAAAAAATTATTTTATTTTTTATTTTTTTTAATTTTATTTGAGGATTGGTGGCGGTTTTTTAAAAAACCGCCCCGAAATAGCGGCGGTTTCGGTAAAACCGCCGCGAAATGAAATGAAAAAATAAAAACACGAGAATCCCCGAAATCACTAAAACGACCATAACTTTTGATCCGGACGTCCGTTGAAATGCCATGACCAGTCAAATCAAAGATCATGAAGAGATATAGAGGCACATATAATCAAAACCGTGAGACGGTCTAAGGTGCGGAAGATATTAGAGTTATAAGAAAGTTGAAAAAAGTTCCCCAACTTCAAACGGCCATAACTTTCGCTCCGGGTGTCCGTTTGGGCTCTACCACATATCAAATCAAATCCAGCGAAGAGAGCTACACACCAGTTCGACAAAAGAAAGCTTCTATTGTGTTTTTCAACCCCAAAACTCCCTCTGAAGGCCTCCAAAACCCCGTTTTCGTCACTGGTGTCCCCATCGAACTTGTCTTCAAACGGAACTAACTTTCAATCCGCGTGTCAGTTCGGCCTCCTCCACCTGCCAGATCATAGCTCGTTTCATGAGTTTCAGTTTGACTGGTCAAGGTGCCAACATGCACTCCTAGATCATATGTTATGACCTTTTTAGTGGGTATCGGGTTTGTTATGTTTTTCAATGCCTCGTTTCTAGCACCCGTTCCCTGTTAGTTTTTTTAAATGGTCGTAACTTCCGATCCGCCTGTCTATTCGGACTCTTTCACCTTTCAGGTCGAAGATCGTTTCAGGATCTTTGATTTGACAGGTCTCAGATCTAAAACGGACTCTTGGATCATAAGTTATCTCCGTTAATTTGAGTCCAATGTTTTTGTCTCTTTATGACCGTTTTGACGGGTTTTAACGGTTGCTCTATTTATTACTGTTTATTTGGGTTTCCATGACTTGTTATCTTTATCAATGGTTTTTTGTGGGTTATTATGATGATTATGTTGAATTATTAAGGAGTTTTCCAGAGTTGTCACAAGTTTTCATGCGTTCTCATTCTTTCTAATGCCTCATTCTTCACATGCTTCTCCATCCATTTTTCATGCGTTTTCATGATTTTTCATCCCTTATCACGTCTTTTCATACTTTTTCATGTGTTTCCTTTATTATTTATTATTTATTATTTATTATTTATTATTTATAATATACTTTAATTTATTTATTATCTATTATTTGTAACTGGTTATTTATTATTTATTATTTATTATTTATTATTTATTATTTATATTTACTTATCATTTATTATTTATTATTTATTATTTGTTATTTATTATTAATATTTATTATTTATATTTATTATTTATATTTATTATTTATATTTATTATTTATTTATTATTTATTATTTATTATTTATATTTATTTATTATTTATATTTATATTTATTTATTATTTATATTTATTTATTATTTATTATTTATTATTTATTTATTATTTATATTTAATTATTAATTATTAATTATTAATTATTATTTAATATTTAATATTTAATATTTAATATTTATTATTACTAATAATAAAATATTAATAATAATAATAATATTTGTTACTGTTTATTTATTATTTATTATTTATAATTTATAATTTATAATTTATAATTTATAATTTATAATTTATTATTTATTATTTATTATATATTATATATTATTTATTATTCATTATTTATTATTTATTATTTATTATTTATTATTTATTATTAATATTTATTATTTATATTTATTATTTATTTATTATTTATTATTTATATTTATTTATTATTTATATTTATTATTTATATTTATTATTTATATTTATTTATTAATTATTATTTCTTAATTATATTTATTATTTATATTTATTATTTATATTTATTATTTAGTATTTATTATTTATTATTTATTATTTATTATTTATTATTTATTATTTATTTAGTATTTATTATTTATATTTACTTATTATTTATTATTTATATTTATTTATTATTTAATATTTAAATTTATTTATTATTTATTATTTATATTTATTTATTATTTATTATTTATTATTTATATTTATTTATTATTTATTATTTATTATTTATATTTATTTATTATTTATTATTTATATTTATTTATTATTTATTATTTATATTTATTTATTTATTATGTATTATTTATTATTTATTATTTAATATTTATTATTCATTATTGATTATTGATTATTGATTATTGATTATTGATTATTTATTATTTATTATTTATATCTATTATTTATTATTTATTTATTATTTATTATTTATTATTTATATCTATTATTTATTTATTATTTATTATTTATTATTTATTATTTATTATTTATTTATTATTTATTTATTATGTATTATGTATTATTTATTATTTAATATTTATTATTCATTATTGATTATTGATTATTGATTATTGATTATTGATTATTGATTATTGATTATTTATATCTATTATTTATTTATTATTTAATATTTAATATTTAATATTTATATTTATTATGTATTTATTATTTATTATTTATTATTTATTATTTATTATTTGTTATTTGTTATTTGTTATTTGTTATTTATTATTTATTATTTATTATTTATTATTTATTATTTATTATTTATTATTTATATTTATTTATTATTTATTATTTATATTTATTTATTATTTATTATTTATTTTGTATATTTATTTATTATTTATTATTTATATTTATTTATATATTATTTATTATATATTATATATTATTTATTATTTAATATTTATTATTCATTATTTATTGTTTATTATTTATTATTTATTATTTATTATTTATATCTATTATTTATTATTTATTATTTATTATTTATATCTATTATGTATTTATTATTTATTATTTATTATTTATTATTTATTATTTATTATTTATTATTTATATTTATTTATTATTTATATTTATTTATTATTTATTATTTATATTTATTTATTATTTATTATTTATATTTATTTATTATTTATTATTTATATTTATTTATTATTTATTATTTATTATTTATTATTTATTATTTATTATTATTGAGTTTATATCTATTATTATTTGTTTTTTTAATTAATATATATAAGTATATTAAATTCTGTTTATTAACCACATGACGAACTTGTTGGAGTGATAAAGTCTTCGGAAAATATGCAAGAGGTTAGGGGTTCAAATCTCACCAAACGCAGAATTTCTTTATATTGCATGGACATGCATGTGCATGTGCATGGGATGTGCATGCATGGATAAATAAAGTAAATAAAATAAATACGAAATAAAATAAATAAAAAATAAATACGAAATAAAAAAATAAATACGAAATAAAATAAATAAAATAAATAAAATAAATAAAATAAATAAATAAATAAATAAATAAATAAAATAAATAAATAAATAAATAAAATTAATAAAATTAATAAATACGAAAAATAAATAAATAAATGAATAAATACGAAAAATAAATAAATAAAATAAATAAATAAAATAAATAAATAAAATAAATAAATAAAATAAATAAATAAATAAATAAATAAATAAATACGAAAAATAAATAAATAAAATAAATACGAAATAAATAAATAAATATGAAATAAATAAATAAATAAATATATAAATTAATTAAAAAATATATAAATAAATATATAAAATTAAAAATAAAAAAAATAAAAAAAAATAAAAAAAATAAAAAAAATAACAAAAATAACAAAAATAACAAAAATAACAAAAATAACAAAAATAACAAAAATAAAAATAAAAAAGCCGCCGCTAAATCATTTAGAGGCGGTTTAAACCGCTACTAAAAAACCGCCGCGAAACGTTTTGCGACGGTTTTGAAAACCGCCGCTAAATGCCTTTTTTGCCGTAGTGTAAAAATAACAAGTCAATGTTATTAAGGATTTTGGTAGGATAAAGTATCATGAATAAATAACTATATGATTCTTCATCATTTAAGAAATAAAATTGCAGTGGAGTATAATATTGGTGATAATAGTGTATCCCAGTTTTTTGAATATGATATAAAAAGATTTAAAAAAAAGTCCATTGAATTGTCTAAAACTATAACAATATTTTCTTTCTTTAGAGAAAAAATAACATTGATTCCATATATAACTATTCCACATAAGTGTTTCATTGCATGTCAAATATTTATTATTTTTTATTTATGCTCTATAGAGAAGAACAATAAATAAAAAAAAGGACATGAGAGAAAAAACATAATATTTTTCTTTTTTACAAAGGGATCCATAAGAAAAACAAATTATAAATATTAAATGGTTTAGATATACAAAAATAATCATCATATAATCATTTTAATAAAATAATTTTTGGTCTCATAAAAAAAACTTCACTTACAATAATAAAAATAACTGGATAACTATTAAAAATTGAATATTATCAAGTATCAAAGTCAAAAAATTATATTTTGAAAGTAAAAAAAATGAAGTTTGTCATTAAAAACAAATATAAGGAAATACATAAAACTAGAGAAAAATATTTCAATGATAGAAAACCCATAAAAAACCTTCAAAATCTTACTTCTATTTTACACAAATACATAAATGGTCAACTCATATTTTGTCTAATTCAATAGATAATCAGTAATTTACATGATGTGAACATGATGAACAATAAATGTTTTCTAAAAAATATTTACAAATTTCTTCACTGAACCAAGAGAAATTGTATTTTCAAGTTAATTTATAATTAATTTAGAACACAAGAAGTGATATTACCTCAATATTGAGATATTTCTTCATTGATGGTGGTGATCATTGAAACCCGATCAATGTATCTATGCTGTGTCACAAATACCCAAAGCAGAGCCCCTATAGCAGTGATCCACATGTGCTCATTCAATCTTCAAACAACACTGATGAAATGTAAGGTGCTAGCATGCCTGATTGATTGTCTTAAATTTTCACCTTGATCTTTTTATGTTTCATCAGGCATCAATAAATATAATTTTTTCTTCTCAACCTTTAGTGGGAGGGGGGGGGGGGAGAAATAGGTTGAGAAGAACATTGTGAGAAATGATTACCTTTTCGAAAATAACATACTAGTTTATTTGTAGATTTTGGGTTAGAGTTTAATATTTAAATAATTGAAAAAAGACCATTAATAACATATTTAACTCAAAAGAATCTTAATAACATTTAATATAATATTAATATAATTTTATTCTATGATGTGTGCTAACTCATGAAATGATAAATATTATTTTACAATATGGTAATAAATATGTATCACTAAAAAAATATGGTTCTCTCTCCAACCACAATATTTTTTTATAAAGGTAGGTTAAAAACCCCTTAAATTGAAAATAAAATAAAAATACAAAAGAGTGGGATGATGGGTTTAGACAGAGCATCAATGTCCTCATCAAAGTAATCAAAGACAATGTTTTATTTCTAATCGTAGATCCAATATTTCTCTCTTATTCTAGTATGTTGTTCCAATTTATACGTCATCCATGCCCACAATAATGACCTCTAAAATAAATCTCTTCTAATATTTCCACTTGTTGAAATAGGCTCTAAATATATTTGTCTTTTGAGTCAAAATCAACCATTGATTTCAAATATTCCTATTCAGAAGTTCAATCTGCACGTCCACATCCTCAACCATGACTCCGTGGATGATGACCTCATTTCCAAAATTTAGTTTTTTTCCAAGATCCAATTGGTTGTTCCTTCTATAAGTTAGAGACATATTTCTTTAATGGAGTATTCACCTTATTTTCAAGATCTTACTTGTCCATCAAAGTTTCAATTCTTTTTTCTGAAAAAGAAAATTTCAATTCTTGGACATCCTTGCAAAAATCATGTTTATAATGAAAGGGTTTGATAAAAAACAAAGATTTGGAGAGTTAGAATAGTCCAAATTGTCTTGAGAAACATGTGTTAAAACCTCTACATTCATTAGGGATGAGGATCTAGGTTCAATATGTGATGAAGTTGCAATTTCATTCACATTTTGGTGGTTCTCACTGTTAATTGTAGCATCATGTACATTGGGGTCAAGTGTTGGATCTTCAACAAAATCATTTATAAGACTTTGAACAATGGGAAAGTCTTTTTGAGGTGTTTCTATTTATGTTTCCTACTCAAAAAGGTGGAGTTTAGAGTTTTTGTCTTTACAAAGAGTAATCACCAACCCATCTACTTCATTAAGTAGATAATTCATATCCCTAAATTGATAAGAAAAAATTAGGATATTTGACATATATCCAACCTCCATTTTATTGGAGTAACCAAAAACTAAAACTTCATTTTGTATACCCAAATAAGCCACATAAACATCTCAGTTAATAGCTTTGTAATTCCTTGAAATAAGCATATGAAAACCTTTGCTATCAACCACCTTGGCCTTACCTTTTCTTTTAGTATTGAAAGTAAGTTTCAACATCATTTAATGATCCAATTCTTATTGAAATTCTGCCTCTAAATTATATTAGTTTTTCTCTTTATCCAAAGCTATTTCAGACCATGAAGGAGGAAATAAAGATGGAGCACCTCCTGCTCCCTTATTCTGTTCAACAACAGGCTCACAAGCAAACCTATTGACAACACCCTACCCATGTGTTTCCTAAGTAGAAATATAGTTTGTTTGATGAGTCCCATTTTTATAGGAATATATTACCTATGTTAGTAAGGTCACATAAAGGTGGATCCCCATGTCCATCCCCCTTCTTGACTATTTCAACAAAGTAAAAATTCCCATAATTCTAGGCCTTAGAAACAGGAATATATCCTTCTTTTCACTGGTACACTTGTATTTCTTTCATGGGACCAAATTTCTCTGTTGATTGATTATTACCAACTGATTGATTATTTCTGCACTTAGTAGAAACATGACCACAATTCATGTAAATAGAGAACTGTGTGTTCTTGTTATAGTGCTCAAAGAAGTTTCAAATTTGAAAACAACGTGCACAAAAATCTGAAAACCATTCAAATTGGATTGATAGTTCAATATTGTAATCACCAACATTCAAAAATATGGTTTCAATTAGATCACATGACAAATCAATTTCGACTAAAGTTTTGGCATAGTGACCATACCAAGCCTTCTTGATCTCCTTATCTAGTTTGATCGGTCTTCCCACTATAGCAACTACATCTCACAAGATTAAAGTGTTCCATAATAACCAATTCATGACTCTTATTTGAATACAAGCTTGAAAAACAGTGTTCACAGAAGAGTGTGGATTAGAAATAGGATCCCATTATTACAAGGTGTAAAATTCAAGCTTTAGAGGAATTGGACCAAAACCCCAAGAAAGAAATTTTTGTTCTTCTGATGAGAAAACAACATGGTACTGACCTTTACTGATTGAAATTAAACGCCAATATTTAAATCCCCAATGTTGGTGAAGCTGAGTCTTTAAGTATTTAAGATTCCATTTCATATTCCTTCACGACACCAATACTTAAACCAGAAGGGAATGTCAAAATTCCTCAAGTTAGTATTCAAATAATTTAGGGTTGTCTTCCACAATAGTTATGGACCAATTCCTTTTGATTATTTTATTCAATGACACCAAAGCATCCTGGGAATCTAAGAAAATTTTATTATATGAGGCCTTAGGTTTCAGAGAACCAGGGAAGCTTGTTGGATTCAACTCATTTGATATTTCTGTCACAGACAAAATTGGGCACACTTGTGACTCATTATCGACTCTCACCACAATCTTCGTAGGAGGAACAAAAACATCCTTAGGATCAAAGTAGCATTCAATAGATTCCATGGATTAGAAGAACCAGATCACCCAAGAATCACCGAATAGTCACCAGGAAGCACTCTCCAACCCTATATCATGTCCACCTCAATATTTATTTAATTTTTAAATAAATATTTAAATATTATTCATTAAATAAATACATAAATAAATATTTTATTTACAGTCTGATGAATAAATATTTATTTAATATTCATGTAATTAAATAAATTATTTATTTAATAAATATTTATTTATTACCCTATGATTAATAAGAGATAAATAAATATTATATATTTGTGTAATTAAAAAATTACCTTATGAATAAATATTTATTTGATACATGGGATCAATAAATAAAACCTGAATAAATATTACTCCTTGGTCTGGAGAATAATACTTATTCCATTTATTAAAAAAATATTTAACTAAGATAAAAAACACTTTGTATGTGACCCTATAGGAAACATTCCTAGTGACATTAGGAGGTTTTTCATAAAGTCTAAGATTACTTCCTAGCAGTAGTTAAAGGTTCCCATAGAAAAAGATGACATTTTGCAACAACAATAGCCATATAAAAACATTCACTGTGTAATATAATCTCCTTTTCATGATATCTCATCAAGTAGGTTTCAATATTGCGTCATCAACCTATATGCTTGATACATATTTATTTCACAATCTTAAATGAACTCATCTATATATCATGACTATAACATTTAATTTTACAGTTTTATTTTAATAAAAGTGTTTAGATATCAAATTTCATAAATATGGAAGTGGAAAATTATTCCTTGAGTTATTCATTAATAACATATCATTTATGATTTAGATAATGTACCCAACTTTAGTGTAATTATATATGCTCTCGATTTATGGAAATACATCAAAGTTCACGAGTTATGACATGCATAAATAATGATATTAAAGTCTAAGTATCATTACACATGGTTTCATATAGGAATATCCAATGAGAAATATACATGTGTATTTACTATAGGTGGGTCTATTCTCATAATCACTTATCATGCAGATTACTAAGTGTAAAATTTATGAGATAATTTCTCATATTCTTATCAGTACTCGAACTCAATAGTAAACATAATATGTATTTCATCCTATAATGTTATTCGATGGTAGAATAATATTTAATATTATCTTCATGAAATTTAATTGTTCTCATCATAGTGGGGAACTGCTATGACCTTTTAAATGTGAAAAATACTCTATGTCATTATTACAGGAAACTCCTATATAAAAATTAACAACATTTAATATGATATTTTATTAATATTCACTTATTCGAATATACATTCAATATAAAGAAAAAAAGTCATTCTAGGACACCATCTCCAACACCTTAGACTTTAATATTATTATTTTATATATTTGGTGCATCATGAATTATATATTATTAGTGAATAAGCTACGAAATTATTTGTCCCTTCTATTTTATAAAATTTTACATTTCTATCCCTTTGATTAGAATGGGACTATTGACCTAGAATTTCATGTTCAAGGTGATTGATAGGTTCATTTCATATAAAAAAACCTAAATTAAACACATGATCTGATGAAATAAACATGAAACCTATTTCATCAAGTGATATCAAGAAAAATATATTATATTATACAGTGAGTGTTTGTATGTGGTTTTTGAAATCACAACATGAGTTTCTTTCGCTATAACTGATTTTACATGTTTCTAGACACCAATATTAGAGTTTAGGTAAATCCTATGAATTATACTGAGGAAGAGGCCTAAAGTGTTACACACTTAATGTATCAATCAATCTCGGTTAAATACTATTTGTATTTAATGGTTGGAATAAATGTTATTCTGAAAAATGAGAAATAATATATATTCATTATTTATTAATCATAATTATTCGATCACTAATTATATGTGAGTTGGATATTTAAATAAATATTTATTCACAAGACCATCAAAAAGAATATTTATTCCTCACTCGTTTTATTCAAAAAGTAATAGATAATATTTATTATTAAATAAATATTCATTTAGATGTATTAATATTAAAATAAATATTTATTGTAAAGATCGTGATTATAATATCCATATATCTATAAAAAAATTTATATTTAATTATTATTCAAAGTTTGGTAAATGCTGAGGAAGGTGGAATAGATGATTTATTCGCACTGTAATGAAAAATGATAAAATTATTAAATATTATTTAAACAACTAATAAATTATTTATTTTATGAAATGATATTTATTTACACAAGTCGACACATATTATTATTATATATTATATATTATTATTATTAATAGAATGAGGTATATTTTATGTTTATTATTTGATTAAGTTAATTTATGCATTTATCAATATTACACTCTAGCTCTATATGTGCCAACTCATATCATTTTAGAGGATCTGTGAAATCATTTTTTGTGTGCACAATGTATCCTATTCCTAGAGATTTATCTCAATGAATAACATCTCTAGGGTTTATATCAAGGCTGAGAGAATTTCTCCACTTACTTATTACATCTAGAGATTATTAGAACAAGAGAGACAATCCTCCAACCCAAAGGATTGCGTTGCGATCAAAGAACAAGAGACACAAGAAGATTGATACTATTTCAATAACATTTGAAGTTCCATCGGTGATTCTATAAGATTATATAGATTTTTTGGATCATCATTAGAAATATTATACTATGGATCCTATTAGTTAAATAATAATACAACTCAAATGGGGTTTATATGATCAACACCTTCATTGAATAAAGAATATCAAGACCGAGACAGTTCTTGTTATTAAATTAATTATAAAATTAATATGAATAAACCATATTTTTGTTCTAGGATTATATTCATATAGTTTATTTAATCATATTCATTATACATGATGATTATTCATTTCTTTGTATAGATTATCTATTATATCCAATGAAAAAACATCACTAGAAATGAGCCCAACTGGCTTCCATTGCACCTAGAACCATTGAGTGGTATCAATGCGGTCACATCAAATTTATCATTATTTATTAATCATTGATCAATTTATGAATTTTTTTTATCACTTTTAAAATTCTTTTTTATGTGTTATTTAATTTTAAATCTGAGAAATATTCTTCATTCACCTTTATATAACCAAGAAAATTTTAAGAACACGTGAATAAAATCTAAAAATTCATCCAGCAGTGTTGGGGACTCCAATCAGATAACAAGGGACTATACCATGTGTAACAAAATGGCACGTCATGTACCCATACTCACCTCACCAGGACACAATTGTTATAAACACAAATATTCATGTGGAGGATTATGTTACATCTTTACACACCATGTGTTGATTGGGACTAGTCGACACACGATTATAGGGACCACACACCATATAGCTGGCGTGTAAGTCGTGTATCCCCACATGGTAAGAAAACCACATGCTCAAATACGTGTAGTGAATTTATTACATGTCACATAAGGAATTAAATTCAAGAAACATAGACCCTATAGTATTATATGATGTCTATCCATCGTACACACCATGTAACCCATAAATGTCTAATGCGTACCCGTTTATGAAAAGTACTTGCTAATCTAGGTTGTACACCATATAATAAATTTATGTGGCATGAAAATTTATTATACTATTAAACCTAATTAATATATTTTTTACTATCATAAATTGATAGTACACACTGTGTTACTAGGTTTAAATAATATAAAATTCTTAAATAATTTATATATTAAATTCAAAATTACTCAAGGTATATGTTCATTAAACGCTCTATACTCTGCATACATTAAAAGTAGTACACACCACATAAATTTACATGTGTTTGTGTGTTATAAATTAACAGTACACACCATGTAATTATGTGAAACATCATGCATGCTACATGTTGTATGAATACACTATACACAACCACAAAACAAGTCACGTTATTTTAGTGGGTATATATGATGTTGGTTCTATGTACATGTTGTGTACATAAAAAAGTTAAATTATTTTATTTAAAATTAAAGAGGACGAGAATCTCATTTATATATAGGAATTATTGGATCAATAATCAAGATAAAAAATTAATTTTTTAATAATACTATTAATTATAATTTTAATATAAATTTATATAAATTAAAAGAGTGATTAGAAATGTATTCTAGCATGTATGAATTCGATGAAATTTCATGTATGTGACTGGTCATGAACTTGATTGTCCAATGTATGCATTATATTTATATTTAATTTAATATTATTTCATAAGTTTGTATATGTGATCAAGTTATATTAAATTAAATATGATGGTATATAAGTAATCCCTCCCATCTTTATTATGTAGGATCTGTATGGTCATGAATTATGTTATATATCCCATAACCTTGGGTTCCCTCACATGCGTGTGAGTATAAAACTTTTAAATGATAGAGATCAATAGAGAGGATAAAGTTCAAAACTTTAGCCAAGTTGAAACCAAGAAAGAATATACTAATGTTGATGGTGGAATGATGCAGATTGAGAAAATCCCGATTCAATGAGTTTTTTCCTCTAGGGTTATAGGTTGATTTATTTTATACTCAATAAATCAACCTTATAAATCTCATCATTATGTCACTTTATTTATTTTATTTTTTCAATGTTCATGATTATCTATTTTATGGGATGCATGTTTATATGATGCTAACTATGATCACATAAACTAAATAAGGTAACAAGATATGCAAAATACATTAAAATAAATGGATTATGTGTAAATTATTTTATCATAACATGGTTAATTAATTATATAAAATCCATATAAATTTTAATAAGAAATGAAATGAATAAAATAATTAAATTTATCCATATTGAAAAAATTCCTCAAGGAAATATTATTTCATAAAATGCTTCATTACTTTATTAATAATGGAACCATAGAACTAAACATTGTTTTGGCCCTTGTTACGACACTTATATTTAATGAGGTATTCTTATGATTTTTTTGGGTGGACTTAACCAAGTAAACATCAAGAGAAGTGTCCCTCATAAGAATTAATATTACTTGTATGTAAGTATTGAGGAGTTATGAATCATGATTTCAGGATTTATAAGGCCACTCAATAGATTAAGGAGTTATAAGTTAACACAACTAGAAAGACCCACATACCTAAATATCTTCAAATAATTTACCGGTCCCTCACTTAGGTTATGGGAATGGAAATATGGATTATTTATACTAAAATTTTCACGTGACATCACATTATGAGTCTAATGGGAAGGGATATTGAAACTTGATAAAATAATGGGAGACTAATAATATAATTAAATTTATTTCATCTCACATATTTTGGAAATCAAAGATAAATTATTAAAATTAGGATTTTATTATATTGTACAAAAATATTATAATTGTGTTAAATTTTATATCGTTGTGATCTATACTAGAAAAGGATAACCTCATAACTATTAGTAACTTACAAGAGTGGTATAGGTGTTTTCACATTTTACTAATACAAAAACGAAATATTTACATGTTAGATTCCTTAGTTTCTAATCCACCTATTAAGGAGGCAAATGAAGAAGAACTCTTTGTCTACATTAAACAATTGTATGATTCACTATATGTCTAGTGTTTGTTATTATCATCCATGGAATATTAACTCCAAAAGTCTTATGAGAACACATATGCATGTAGCATGCTCAATCATCTCTATGGTCTTTATTTGGAGAGAAAAAGATAAGAGTGGTATGATATTTACAATGTACTCTTTACATAAAAACTTAGAGAGGGTGTTCCAGATAGACCTCATGTTATCAAGATAATTTTCTATATTTAGCATCTAGAAATTATAGGGTTTAAACTACCTAATGAATTGTGTATTGATCTAATACTAACCTCACTCCCTCATATATTCTCTGGTATTATTTTGAATTTAAATATGAAAAACATTGAGAAGTCTCTCCCATATATCTTTACTATACTTTTCTAGTTAGATAAAGACCTGAAGCATGAAAATACTTTCATCCTTATGCTGAATAAGAGAAAATTCCATACAAAAATATTCAATACTAACAAAAATTATAAAGATTCTTCATGTTCCTCTTCTATGATGAGGAACATTAAGGGGGAAACAATGGACCATGATGTTAATTTATTATCATGAAATAATAAATGAAACTGAAAGAAAAACTACAATGAATTGAGGAAAAAGTAATCAATTACATATACTTCATGTATATTCATCAATTATAATCAATAATTTTATTTTACCTCTTGGGTAATAAAATAAAGTATTCTTCTATACATGTATTTGAATATAAGGATCAAACAAGTATAAATATATTACAATAATTATGGTGCATTATATATGGATCTAAATAAGGATGATTCATAGATCAATATATATAATTTCATAACTTTAGGATATCCCTATGGATCCAAGATAAACTAGTGTTTTTTATTTATTATTATTAAAATATTTCTATTAGTGTATAATTAGACACAATGAGACATTATTTTATATTTGGATTGAATGTTGTTATGGTATTTAATACTCAAATAATAGTTTTATAAATATTTAATTATAGATATTGAAAATTGGAAATTAATAATGAATATAAATATAATACTCTGAATACCTCATTATGGTAATATAATTATTTATCAAGTAAAATTGATATTAGTTGACAATTTTTTATCCAGGAGGGTGTTCTAGTCTCTTTTGATCTAAGACACTAGGTATATTAAAAAATTCACTATCAATTTTTAGTGAAAGAAACTGTTAGAAATAAATGTACAGAAAAAAAGCTACTAATGTCAATTATGTAAGATTATATGAACTATTCTAAAGGTTAAAATAAAAGGAAAGTTTATATACTTCATGAGATTTCTTTAAGTGATTTTATGAATTCTTAGTGAATAAATAATACACTTAGTAAAGGATATAGTATCCTCTGGTTGTGGTTGTTATATTGTATCATAATCAAGTATTCATCGATCAATAATATTTCGATTGAAGGTAATATCAAACTCACATTTCCTTATACATATATTTTTTATATTAGAAAATAGGGTTTAGTGAAACATCTTATATGTTTTAAAAATTATCCATAATTTTCCCAAGGAATGTTTCAGATAAAAAAAAAATAATTAACCATGTACCAATTATATTGACTAATGGATATCATTTTAGTTACAATATGGTAAATAATTCATTTGGTATGAATTTTTGTGTTTTATGGGAGCTATTTGTTAAAGGAAGGCTTTATCTAGAAAAGAACATCAATGAAACACTAAATGCATCTTCAATAATTATCCTATAGACACAAGGATATTAAAATACCTAATTAGTCTAAACCAACTATAATTATATAATAGGGAAGTATATCTCATTTTGAGATATCGGTACCATGATAGGTTTTAATGAATTATAGTATTTGGAAGTATATTAGTTGGAATAGGAACATAACATTCACTAAGATTAGTAGGAGGAGTTATTCCAAGAGAAACACTGCATTAGAAGTTAACAAAAAATTTTGGTTTTTATATTCACCATATCTGGTGATATATTGTTCGATAAGAATAAAGACTCCTAAAAATAATAAGAAAATAGAAAACTTATTAGATTGGAAAGTATGTATGAATTTAGTAATGGAATCCATGTACCAAAATTTATGGGTTCATTATCATGGATGTTTCCAGACTTGGTACTATAGGTGAATATTCCATTGAATCTTTATATGGATGGTAAAAGTTAGCACCAATAAATTACAATTGATTATTAAATGTTTTAAATGATTTAAAAAAAACCCGGCCATGATAAAACATTTTCTCCAATCATTATACTAAAATCCAATTAGATTATACTTTTCATAACATTATTATATGATCATTGTATTGGGAGGTTGGACTTCAAGACCATTTTCCTTAAAAGGAGAACATGCCTATATGACACGACCAGAAGGTTTGGTGACATTAGTGAAAACCTATAAGATATAAAAGTTATATATATCCATTTAGAGATAATAGTAATCATAGTGGTCATAGAATATTTGTTTGAAGTGAATGATTTTTATGTGTCCACAGGAGGTTAGTGTGAGTTTTATTTTTTTCAAAGAAAGATATATTGATAAAATATTCAAAAAAATAGTCCTACCAATTTTCTAAGACCTATGAATGAATTTATCAAACAATAAATTAATATATCAATAAATGTTTTTAGGAACAAGATCTATATGCATAGATCTATGGGTTTTTATATTTATTCATAGTACATACAATAAAGAATGAAAAAATTCAAGACCAAATTGTTGCCTAAGTCACATGGTATGAAATATCTATATGGTAACGTGTTTTGGAATAGGATAAGATTTTTATTATGAATATAATACCACAAGATTAAGTGATATACATAAATATTATATGTCATGATATGTATTGATTTTTTATATTAATTATGCATGTTTCATGGAGTGAAAATATCAAACAAATCAAAAATATCAACATAGACTTGTAGTTAAACAATCATATAGTACTTGATAAAGTAGAAATGGATGAGTTCCTGGTAAAAGGAGAAATGAGAATACTAGCGTTTAATAGTATATAACAATATCTTTTGTTTAGATTAGTTTTTTATCTGGGATTCCAATAAAGAAAAGGTAATATGTAATAAAAGCTTATTACAAACAATCACTATAAGAAAACAGGGTTTTAGCTGTGGTTTTAAAAACTGCCATGAAAAAATCGCTGCTAATTTTTTTTAAAATATATTCTAAAAAAATCATTTTTAATGGTGGTTCTTTAAAAAAACCACCGTGAAATAGCGGCGGTTTTTTGAAAACCGCCGCAAAATTTAAAAAAAAAATAAGAAAATTTAAATAAATTATTATTATTTATTTATTTATTATTATTTTTATTATTATTTACATTCAAATATAGTTTATTATTTATAATTTTATATATTTATAATGTTTTAATTAATTAATATTTATAATTATTAGTTAAAAATATTTTTAAACTGAAAAAAAATCTTCAATAAGTAGAAGAACAGACTTCAGTATCAAATGACCATAACTTCTGATCCGAGAGTCCATTTCAGCTTCACAACCAGTCAAATTGAAGTTTATCAAATGATAAAAAACCAAGTGATATTTAAATCATGTGATAATCAAAGGGAAAAATATATATTCAAAATTCAAAAGTCGAAAATCAAACTCGAACTTCAAACGACCATAACTTTTAATCCGGGTGTTTGTTTGGTCTCTACCACATATCAAATTAAAGCTCGTTTCAGGATCTTCAATTTGACTGGTTTTGGCACTAGAAAATTAGTATCAGATCATATTTTATGGCCATTTCAGTGTTTTTAGGGTTTTTAGTGGTTCTTAGCGTTTTATTATTTATTTAATTAATTGTTTATTTATTTATTTAATATTAATTAATTAATTAATTATTATTTATTTAACTATTATTTATTTATTTATTTATTATTTAGTTATTATGTACACATTAATTATTAATTTATTATTTATTTATTTATTAATTATTAATTGTTTATTATTAGTTTATTATTCATTATTTATTTATTATTTATTTATTTATTCATTATTAATTATTTATTAAGTAATTATTAATTATTAATTAATTAATTAATATTAATTAATTATTATTATTATTTACTAATTATAAATTATATATTATTAGTTATTAGTTATTATTAATTATTAATTATTAATTATTTATTTATCTATTTATTTATTTATGTATTTATTTATTATTTATTATTTGTTATTTGTTATTTATTATTTATTATTTATTATTTATTATTTATTCATTATTCT
Source organism: Viscum album (assembly GCA_963277665.1). Lineage (NCBI taxonomy): Eukaryota > Viridiplantae > Streptophyta > Magnoliopsida > Santalales > Viscaceae > Viscum > Viscum album. The sequence goes on from OY728150.1 coordinate 41,675,720, forward strand.
TTATTTTTAATTTACTAAATACAAATTTATTATTAGTTTATTATTCATTTATTATTTATTTATTTTTTATTCTTTATTGATTCTTTATTGATTATTTATTAATTAAATATTAATTAAGTATTAATTAATTATTAAATATTAAATATTGAATATTGAATATTAAATATTATAATTAAAATATTAATTATTAATTAAGAATTATTAATTTTATAATTATCAATTATTAATTATTAGTTATTATTAATTATTAATTAATTATTGGCGTAGTGAGTGTTTTCCATGTCTACAATTACCAAGTATGTTGTGGCTTCCATTATAACTTAAGAAGTATATTTAGAATGAATTGTTCCATTTTTTACTAAAATAGTATAGTATTTTAATTTTCACGATAAATTTAATTATTGAATTATCCAAGATTTTAGTTTTATAATAAGTATTCAAAAGGTAAATACTCAGGTTAATCACATTTTTAGGGATTTTTATAGAGATATGAACTCACAATATGTAGGATAACCATAGAAACTTGTTGGGATCAACATCTATAAACATACCTCAAAATAAGTAGATTTATAATGTTAGTCTAACCAATTACATAGTTATTAATTGGTTCTTGTGAATGTTTTTGTTTGTTGGAGTTGGTGCCTTAGAACCAACTACTTTAGGCATTTAATTACTTGTATATTCAAGGCATTGAATAAATAATAAATATATAATCACATGATTTAGTGACGGTTTAAAACACCACTAAAAACTGCCGCTAATTATTTTCCAACACACAATTTAGCGACGATTTTCCAAAACCGTCGTAGAACGATTTCACGGTGGTTTAAACAGCTGCGAAACAAAAAAAACCGCCACTAAATACAAATTTTGGTGTAGTGAGTGTTTTCCATGTCTACAATTACCAAGTATATTGTGGATTCCATTGTAACTTAAGAAGTATATTTGGAATGAATTGTTCCATTTTTTACTAAAATAGTATAGTATTTTAATTTTCATGATAAATTTAATTATTGAATTATCCAAGATTTTAGTTTTATAATAAGTATTCAAAAGGCAAATACTCAGGTTAATCACATTTTGAGGGATTTTTATAGAGATATGAACTCACAGTAAGTAGGATAACCATAGAAACATGGTGGGATCAACATCTATAGCCATACCTCAATATAAGTAGGTTTATAATGTTAGTCTAACCAATTATATAGTTATTAATTGGTTCTTGTGAAAGTTTTTGTTTGTTGGAGTTGGTGCCTTAGAACCAACTACTTTAGGCATTCAATTACTCGTATATTCAAGGAATTGAATAAATAATAAATATATTATCACATGATGTACATTCTTCTCTGAAATATTAATGTGATAATTTCCTAGAGTATCTATTGCATTGAAAGGTCATATTTTTTATACGCTATGATGAGAAGCTTTAAGTTCTATATAGATATTCTTAAACTCGTGTCCTATAATCAGGATAACATTCTATGATAGAAGACATAGTATGTTAAATTTCATGTGTGTTTTCTTGTAAAAAGATGAGACTTCATCTCATGAAGTTCACACTTGGTAATCTATAAGATGGTAGATTATGGGGATAATCTCACCTATAAGAATTCCATAACATTATTTGTCGTTAGATATTTCTATATGTGAATGTGTGTAATTATACTTAATCTTTAATATTATTATGAATGCATATCATGATTCGTGTACTTCGATTTAATAACCAAAACAATTATAACATATGTTCATAGGAAGTAGGATACATTGGGTGTATTAGGATTAATATGTTATTAATGAATAAGTCAAGAAAGGATTTATACCTTCCATTTTATGAAATTTGATATCTCATGCCGTTTGGTTGGAATAGAATGGAAAATCTAAAATTTTGTGGCCATGGTGATTATTGGGTTCATTTCAGATAGTCAATGAAAGAGACCAAATGCATATAGGTTTATAACACTAATATGAAACATTATTTATTAAGAGATATTGAGACAAATGGATTATGTTATACAAATAGTGTTCATGAGTGTTTATTTTCAACGTGACATTAAGTTATTCCTCTTTGAGTGCCTTTCTATATTGGTAGACATTGATATTGGATATTAGAAAAACCTCCCTAATTCCATTAGGAAATATTCCTAAAGGGTCACACACTTTATATATCCTTCAATCTTAGTTAAATACTATTTATATTTAATGGTTAGAATGAATGTTATTCTCAAGACCTAGAAATAAAATTTATTCATTATTCATTGATCATAATTATTCAATCACTAATTATATGTGAGTTGAATATTTAAATAAATATTTATTTTCAAGTCTTTCATATAGAATATTTAATTTTCTATTTTTTATTTTCAATGTAATAACAAATATTTTTTATTAAATAAATATTTGCTTTGTTATTAAAATATTAAAATAAATATTTTTTTTCAAGATCGTGAATATAATATTTATTTATTTATCTAATGAATAATATTTATTTATTATCTGAACTTTAGTAAATTTTTAGTAAAGTGGGTGGGCCATGTTATTCTCCTAGTAATGAACAATGATATAATCATTAAATATCATTTAGGTAAATAAATAAATTTTTATTTAATGAAATGATATTTATTTTTACAAGTTAGTGAATTAAATTATATATTATTATTATTGTTTTTATTATTATTATTATTATTATTTAAATGAGGTATATGTTAGGTTTATTATTTGATCAAGGGCCTCTATGAAATTATCAATAATAAACATTATCTCTATATATACCCACTTATATCTTTACAGTGGAGGTGTGGAATCCTTTTTGTTATGAATAACTCATCCTCTCCCTAGATAATTCTCTTAACAAAGAACACATCTAGGGTTCCTCTAAAGGCTGAGATAATTAATCCACCTCCATATTCCCTCTTAAGATCGAGAGAACAAGAGATACAATACTTCAACCTGAAGGATTTTATACGATCAAATTCAAGCTATGAAAGATGATCAGTACTACTATGTTAACAACCATAATTATATAAAAAATTATTTTAGATAGAAGAGAATATTTTGATAACCACTAGAAGTATTCTACTTTGAATCCTCATAGTTCAATGGAGGTAAAAATCGAATGAGATTTATATGATCAATATCTTCATCTAGGAAAGATTCTTAAGACTAAGATAATTACTATTATTAAATTAATCATAAGTTTATTTTGAAAAGATCCTATTTTTGTTCCAGGATTACTTTAATCTATTTTATTCAGTTATATTAATTATTAATGATGATTATCCATTATTTTCTTATGTATAATTCATTAAATTAAATGAAAAAAATCATTGCGCACGGTGCAACCAAATTATGACACAACAAAATATATTAGTTTACAAAATCACACTATTTGAAGGAATAAAGTAATGGATATATCCTAATTATATCAAATTAAACACCTAGTATCAAAGATAGGTTGTATTCCTAGATACATCTGGTTTGAGGAGATGATTATCAATCTGCATCGAACAACATATGAAGGTGCAATTACACTACATTACTTGATTCTTGCATTCAAAAACTATTTAAATTAGGTGACATATAGAAGTGATCATGGAGACCCACATAGTCTAAAAATACATCAAACCAATTATCATATTAGTGTTGTAAGAAAGAAAGGAAAATAAAACATGATCTTAAATTTTCATAGTTGACCCCAAGGATGTGTTGAAAAAAATTTCTAATGAAATGAAAATGAATGATGCTTGGGAGGGTTTGAAAACATGCTATCTTAGTGTCGATCATGTGAAGAAGGAAAGAGAAAAAATGTATAATATTGAGTTTTAATAACTAAGGATGAAGGAGATCCTATCAATTGATGGGTATTTCATGAAGATTAGTGGATTGGAAAACAAGTCTAGTGAACTCAGAGCCTCTATAAAGAATGTTTCACTTCTTAATAAACCGTTTGATTAAATTAATGGAATGTACCTTCAAGTTTTATCCTCTCTCAAGAAATCCTTATACATCAATGATATGTTGTTTGAGGAAGAAATTGGTTAAATGAATGCATACGAGGAGTGAATATGAAAATTCAATAGTTATGTTAAGTACCTCATACTCACTCAAGAAGAGTAGATTTTAATCATGAATAAATATGATGGGGAATCTTTAAATCATGGAATTAAAATTGTGAGTGTTCGTGGAAGAATAAACGATATGTGGTGTAGTCTTGGTAAGGTAAGTCATCGTGGTAATAGAATTCCTTGTTAGGACAACATGGGTAATTACATCTCTAAGTGTTAGATAAAGTATCATAAAGAGGAATTTAATCTCACACACTCTCATTATGAAGTACCTATTCTAATTATGGTGATGTCTCATGATTATTCACAAGACTATAAATACCAGAAATATGTTGTGCTAATCAATGAAGATATAGTGATGACAAAATTACCTAGCAATGTAGAGGACTATATCTACATAAATGTCTAGTATTTGGACATGGGGCTAACAACCATATGGAAGACCACCAAGAACAATTATAGGATCTATATGGGAATATCAATCTCATGGTGAAATTTGGGGACAAATACACTATCTATAATAAGGTCAAAGTTTCCATTTCATACTAGTGTAAGAATGGTGATAAAAACATCCTCCCGGAGGTATACTACATAACTAAACATTCTAGTAATATTACAATTCATGGGAAGATAATGTAAAATAAGAATGTGGTGGAAATTTATGGTGTTTTCATGATAATATATTATAAATGTATAACACTCCATAAGATTTTGAGGCATTCACTAAGTTGACTATACCCTATTTGGATAGAAAATTGAAAACCAATATTCCTCATGGTGTGTCTCCCTACATTGTGCCAGTACTGGATGTATAGTAGAAGCATGGAATCTATTAAAATTAATCTTTTTTACACTGGATTAATTTTATAACATTATATATGGTGTGTAATCACCAATTTATCATCCCAAATATCATGTTTAACATAATAAGTGTGAAAAATGAATCAAAATGACACATCAAAGAATATTCCACCCATCGAGGATGATAATTGAATGAATGAATTTAAGAATAAAACATCTAGATCATACACACATTATTAAAACAATTGATTGTGAATTAATTTTCAAACTCCAGGTGTTATCAATGAGAACTGAAGATGTTTTTTGACACACTTATGATCATCATAGCATCATTTCTTTGATTAGTGAGGGAGTTCTCAGATCAGGTTGATCCAAACTCCCCTTTCTCACTTTAAAACATGGGAGAGAAGAGAGGGAGGCTCTAAAATTAATAGGGGAAAAACCCACAAGAATTTGGGATTAATTTGGAATAAATAGATGGGTAATAAATTTGAAAAATTATACTCTAGACCTCTAATATGTTTAACCTTCTAAATAAGAACTAAATAGAACTTATGACCAAGGAAATGTGTCCCACTTTTCAAATGTATTTTATCACTTGTAACATAAAAATTATGTTATGTGATAACATTCAACTCATTAACTCAACTCATCTCTCCCATAAATATTTAACAAACCTTGAATAATGAATATTAATTCATCAAATATTTTATAGTATTCACTTAAAAACATTTAAATACACAGAGTTAATAAATTCCATACCTATTATTCTAAGATTGGATGATATTTAATTTATTCATTTACTTATGATCATTGCAACTCAAACATAACTTGACCCCGTTGTGGGTCCCACTAATTCCTAAACTTCAATTCATTATAAAAACCCCTAAAGAGATAAGGTTTATTCATAATAATGAAAACCTTCTATGAACACAAATTATGTAATATAATCTCTGTGTCTCATGATATATCATAAATTATGATTCATATCTTGTGTCACCATCCTTATATGATTTATTTATTCTTTTCATAAAAATTTTGGATGAACTTACATTCTTATACCATGGACATGGATTTAATGAAGGTACTACCATATTGGTCAAGTTGGCCTAATATATCTTTTCATTTATCCAAAATTAACAAATCTTGTATTGATCATTCAATTAATTTCATACCACCAATAATGTGCCTAAAACAAGATACCTCACCATAAACATAAATTTTTATGGTTTTCATTATGCATCAAAGTATGTGATCAAATGATACAAATTGATAATTATATCTATTTGAGAGACCAATAAACATTCTCATAGATAGAAATATTTAGTGATATATACAACATGTGGTGTTCCTATTTGTATATTGTCCCTTATGATATTATCTACTCAAGATCGCCAACTAAAAACTTCATGATAGGAATTATCAATGATTATGATCCCCCAATACCTGATAGTAAAATATTATTTATGACCCCTTAGTATGATATATCTATATCATATGGCATATTTTTAAGATTAATTTCATAGTATCTCAAGGTTCTCATTATAGCTTGGAACTTCTAAACCTTTTGATATAAAAAATAATCCATGTACATTACCATGTAAATAGTGTTTTTAGAAGTAGTAAAACTATTATAGTAAAAGGAAATCCTGAATAACTCTCTACATACATGAATTGGTGATCAAAAAGTACTGCTCAAGTTGGGTCCATTTCACCAATTTTTACAACACTCTCACTTTTACTAGAGATAACTTTCTAACCAAAAACCAATTATCTTTAACATGATAAGATCATGCTTCCATTGAGTTATGGATTTAGTCACTGGGCCTACCACATTCTCTTACATAGATACTCTATTATCCATGACTCCATCTCATTGAGTAAAAACCCCTCATGATATTATATCCTCGTGTATATTCCTTTTATTCTCTATCAAACCCTTTACTTATTTTCAAGTACAATTTTTATAATATTATCATAATTTATATTATGATAATACTTTAATTTCTCAATTTGATTCAAATAATAGGAAAAATCATTACATATTTATACTGGTTCTTTAGCCACACAAAAATCCACAATATACTCGGTATTTGTAGATGTGGATACCCCTAGATTTAATGATATTATATTTCTCATTTATTTAGACTAACATTAATAAAAGATAAAATTGATTAGTATGAAGAATAGTATTTATGTCCCCTTAACAACCAATGTTAATTCCTCTCTAAGTAATAGGTATATATCCCTTATACTTTCTCAAGTACTATTAGATATCTTTGAATGATTCTAGTGCACTTCTCTGGGATTTATCTAATATTTTCATACCATAATTTATATATTTAAAATATAACATCTATTACATAACATGAAAAATTTGATAGATACATTTCTAAATTGGATGGATTTATACTCACTATTGTAATCTCCTCTCACATCTTATACATGTCTTTTTGGAGAGATTCATTCCATATAACATTAATAATAATTCTCTATTGAATTGTTCCATATGATAATTTCAATACCTAGTTAATTTACTTTCTTTGAATTGGTCTAAGAAACCCTTATATCCACATCAGTAGAACTTTTTCTCCATAATTTAAGTCTATACATTAATTCATTCTATAAAGAGTTTTTTTATATCCAGTCTTAACTGACCACATTCCTAATAATTGTTTCCTATATGTTATCAATATATTTTACTTGGAAAACTATAGATCTACCACTAGTATCTTATAAATACAAGGTAAAATAATTATTACATGATTTAATTATTTAATTGATCTATAAATGCATCATTTCAACATTAATTTAATAATCATGATAATCTACTTACGGTATTCTGAATTCAAATTGATTTTAATATCTATTTTGGTGCAATGATTTCCAAATAGTCAACACCTTGAATAATCTTAACCCTTTAGCAACCAGTATTTTTTTATAGGTAATATCCATAATATCTATGTATAAATCCCCCTTGAATACCCATTCTAACCCAAAGGGATTTACATTAACTGGAGAAGTTACTAAAATAGATAGATGATTTTTTTACATGGAGTCTATTTTTGTAAATTCATATCTTCTTGACAATTTATCTTATTTTACACTTGACACTTTATTCTAGGTTGATGATTTTTATTCATAATGAATAATATATAACCTAACTTGGTGATCATAAATCCATCTTTTTTGTTTTAGTTTTCTTATGCAATATGTGTATTAGGAAAATTTATTTACCACAAGATACTGTGGAACTTATTCCTACGCCCACAACCTATGCATCTCAATAATTGAAATTATCTAAGTCTATCTTGATCCCACTATCTCAAATAGATATATACAACCTTTTATAGAAATAAATACTTTAATTTGACAATAACCTTTCTATCTTATGGATTTATGTAATATCCCAAGAAACCTTTAAGATAATTAACTGAGATGCACTTTGGGTTTTTTCATGATGGAAGATTTTTTATTGAATTATCCTTAATAAAAAAATTCTTCAAAACACATGGATTATGACATAATGTATTTATTATATATTACAACTTATATAATATTCATCTGTCATTATAGTCGGTATATGGTTAAGGGTTAATGCTACTATTTTTCTAATAATGTCTCAAAAGGGATAATATAAGACTTGTAAGATTTATAATACTCATCATGAATCATCCCTTTACTAACATCATGGATCTTATATGTATGTCAGCAACAAAAAATGTGTTCCACAAAATTTTCCACATAATTAATGGTGTTATTATCAATTAGATGATATAGGTATAGCTTCATGATAAAGGTATCTCGATGCTTAAAGAATTGTAAATGAGATATCTATGTGCATCATTATTTTGCATCCATTGAGGGATGGATATTCCTAAAAAATTATTCCTTTTCTGGTGATGTGGTAGTGAGAACTGTCCACTAGGATTAGGCTATGTATTTTACCCATTGCCGATAAAAAGGGGTGTCGAAACCAAAAAACCCATTTTAAGGGTTATTTAAGAACTTGTTATCCTTAAAAAACACCCACTACCGGGGAAAACTATATCCATGGGAGTATTAAATCAAAAGGATTATATTTAACTTATCATGTATCCAAAATGGTAATCTAGATAAAAATTTATGGCCATTTGATGTTGGGATATTTTGATAGAGTTTTAACGAAGGCTGTGAATGTTCCCTAGTCTGGTCGCCCAGGTCTGTGTGCCCAAGACCATTTTCCTAGGTCCATATTCCCATTCCCATGAACCCAACTATTTTTCCTAGGTCCAATAACCTAAGTACCTCATATAATTCCATGCAACCAAGTCCATCTTCCAAGTTCCAAACACCCTATTTATGTGCCCAATTGTTTTGGCCTAGTCTAGGTGCCCACCAACCTCACCCATCTCTATTCACCTAAGTATATGCACCCAGGTCCATGTGATCATATATTTCACCAATGTCTAGGCTCTTGACCATGTCACCCAAAGCCACATTCCCTCATTCTTTTCCTTAGTCATGCACCCTTTTGAATAGCACACAACGAACCAACATTCTTGTGTTGTTCACCCAGGTACCCCCTGGTTGAGACATGCGCCCAAGTCACCTGTAGCCTTTAAATAAGCCTCAAGGGGGTACTCAAAGAAAATTTTTCTAGATAATATGAATGAATTCTTAGATTTATCTTCACTCTGGTCCCCCCCCCCACATTCAAGTGGTTTATTAATCCAAACCCCAAGGTAAATAAGGAGTATTTTTAGGTAAGTAAGTTACCTAAAGGTTTGATATAATAAAACCATCACATAAGACCACCCAGATAATCATCATAGAGAAATAGGGTGAAGGATCCCTCTCAGATAAACATTATGGGTATAGCTCAACCATGTCATCTCGGTAGTGTAACACTAGGGTGAAACTCAGCAAGGCCACCCTTTGAGATCTATACATGGGGGCCACTTTTTCTAATATCCATAATTGGGTGACCACTTATTATGAGGTCCTTAATAGGGTGAACCATTTTCCTATGTCTCTATTGGGGCGAAACTTCACATTATCCCCCCACTAGGGTGACACTTCACCCCAATCTTCCAATAAGGCTCCCCATTCTCCCTCATCCACCACCATGGTGACACTTCCCCTAGTCCTTCAATATGAAACCCCATTCACCCTATCCCATCACTAGGGTGAAACATTACATAGGTACCACCATTATGGTAAAAATTCATCCAGGTATGTACATTTGATAGATCCATTTCCCAAGCCACAATACCAAGTATTTAAAATAGGGTTCCACTTCACCCTAGTTCAATGATTGGGGAACTGATTTCTAAAGTCTCTTACATGGGTGTACAACCCTTCCATATATACCTTGATTCAATATACCCCTCTTAGATTTCACATACACCTTGATTCAAGATGAAATTATTGTTTTCCCAAAGTGCCTCAATTTGATATACTCATCTTGATAACTATAAATACCTTCACCTAGATCACTTTACATGGTGAATCTTATACAAACCTCACACTAGGTGTACTCTCCAACCCTTCTTACCTTCACCTGAGTCACCGAACAGGTTAGAAACCGCAAGGAAACCCTATGCATAATCCATGTTCAGTCTCCTTTTGTCACCCCATTTACGACACAAACATCCTACATGCTCCTCCTATTATGTGTAACCCCAATATCCTTCCATAAATTGGATCACTTACTAGGACATGTACCTTTTGTAAACATCCATTCTTGTTCCTCCCAATCACTATTAGAGATAAAATGTATAGTTCCCACTCGATCCTTTATTGTCACCCCTTTTATAGCACATGCATCCTACATGGGCATTTTACTAGGTGTAAGACTCTAAAGCCCAATTTTACCTGGGTCACCTACTATGATGAATAATCTAAAAAAAATCCATGCATGTTTCACCTAAGAATTGGATGGGAGAAAAATTCCTAAGGCCTACTCAATCCTTTTTTCACCTCTTTTATGGAACAAGCATCCTACATGAGCATATTTCTAATTGTAATCCCTGATATCCTTCCTTCACCTAGTTCACTTACTAGGATGAGTACCTTTATCTAGAATCAATGCCTATTATACTTGAGAACTTACTAAGAGAAAAATGTTTAATCCCTTTTTGGTTATTTGTTGTCTCTCCTTTTATAGTACGAGAACCCTTTATGGTTCTCCTACTAGAAGTAAGCCTCGAGAACCTTCCTTCATCTGAGTCACCTAATGTGATGGGTAACTTTTGGAAATATCCATTCCTATTGTACCCAAGAACTAGATAAGAAACAAATGTGTAATCCATAGTCAATCTTTTTTTATCACCCATTTTTCATTTTATACATCCTCTTCACACATCATAAAACTACATAATGACATCCTTACTGAATAACATCAAAATTCATAGTATAATCCTATTAAAAGACCTTAAAACTGTGTAACTTAAACTACATGAGATTTGATTACTATTAACCATAATAAGTAGGATGCCTCTCTGAGGTTCAAACCCAACACCTTAAAATATGTATTTTATTTCATGTTATGACCATAGGATGACCCAGTTCTCCTAAATAGCTTGATTCAAGATACTCCTCTCAGGTTTCGGCATATACACCATGAGTTGAGATACTCCTATTAGTTTCCTTATATTCCTTGATTTGATAGACTTCCCTCGTTTTTATCATACATGGTCCTCCTACTAGGTGTAATACCTAACATATTCTATATTTCTTCCTTATATAGTTACAAATATATAGGAGGTTTATTTCTATATCAATGACTCATATTGGGTGTAATCCAAAACCATATCATGTTATTTCATTGTTTAGTTACCAACTAACATCGGGGGTAGATAGGTCCGCCCATGTGTAAGTCTCATACCAACCATTTATAGGAATATTTAATATAATAATACACTATTCATTAATTAAATCTATATATAGGTTGCCCTATTCGCATGAAATTAAAAGGAACATCACTTAATCATGGTTTTATGAACTTAAAAATACAACTATGGTCCATGTCATGCAACCATAAAAAGTATGATTTGTACTGTTTAGTGGAACCGAAATAAGTGGGTTTTGATACCCCTAATAGGGAAATGTAAAAAAGTTATCTTTATGATGCTTATACCAAAATCGCAACACCTAACACCTTTTTGTATGGAGATAAATTTCAGAGTGCCCAACTATGTGGATTTAAACTATAATGTCACTAATTAACAAGAGAAATATTGAGAACCTATGATATATACATACAGAAATGTCGATAAAGAACCTATGATACATATAGATAGTTAAATTTTTGGAGAACCTATGATATATAAATACATTCACATAAACTATAACATCCCGACTTTTCCCAAAGGAACATACTTTTTCTTTTTTAATTAAGTTCCTTTGTTTGGTCCTTATAATGACGAATAATGGAATCAAGAGGGTTTCGAGGGGTGTCTAGGGCTCGTAAGGAGCATGGAGCCTCAAAAATCAAGAGGTTGACTAGGATGTATGGTTAGTGTAAATAGTATTGCCCAGATCATATGGTTTCCATAAATTGTACAGTTATGGATAATGGCATGTAGGGGGGATGCATAGTTTGTCTGCAATCATACAACACTAGGTGAACGACCGTGCGACCAACTAAAGGTCTTGGGTAGTGACTTTTTGCATGGTTTTTTCACTATTAGATAAACTATGCACCTAACCGTGTGAGGTTACCCTTTGAATTAATAACTAGAACATGGTTTGGCCAACTGTGAAGCCAAACCGTGTGCCCCTGTTTTTTAGGATTAATTGACCTTTTTGTCAATATTTATTATTTTAAAAACCTTCCTTCTTCCCTCCCTATTTCTTATCTAGTGGGATCTTCATCCTCTCATGCATAAATAATTTCCTCCCTCTCATCCTAGGTATCTGATAACACCTCTATTAGGCACTCATTTCTCTCATTGTTATATCCTTTGGGAAGATATTTCTAATATCTTCCTTCTTCTCCATTATATTTCAAGTTTCTTCCTCCATCTATTATGCTATCTCAGTGAAATCTCATTTGCCCCATTTTCAGGGTGTTTGAAGAATTATTTTATCTCTCTCATTCTAGATTAAATCAAATGCTCATGCTAGATGAGGGAAGCACTATGAGGATAAGGATTTTTATGTGAGCCATAATTTAAGATCCCAACCTTTTTCTGTAGATTTAATGAGTTTTTATAGGTATTATTTTTCCTTATTTTGAGTATAACTTGTTTTGGTCTTGATTTGGGTGTGTTTGTGTGAAAATTGAAGAATTTTAGAAGAAAGAGGGTAGTTCATGGTTGGCACATTGTTTTCCCTAACCATGCACGCTGGCCCAAAAAATTATACAACATTGGACAAAGGTGTTTTTCATGGATGATGTATGACTTTTCAAACTATTCACCCTAAAAGGAGAAATAGTGCACCCCCTATAAGATGTGCACGGTTAAGGCACATGGTTAGGGGAAACCATGCACCCTGAGTTGAAAACCATGTGTGGGAATTAATTTAGCCTGAAAATTTGTTTAAATTTTTTCCAAAACCCCTTTTTATCCCGTATTCGACCCTAGCTCGACCAAAACCTCTATTTCAATTTTTTTGAGGCTCCCAGATAAATTCCAAGACTTCTCGACCTCCATTATTGGTGAATTTAAGGGAGGATCGAAGATCTACGCTCCGCCCGATAAGAGGATATAATCCTATGTAGTTTTATTATTCTCTCTCGTATTTTACTCATCTTTTAGAGGGATGATATCATCTATTTTTTTAGATCAATACCTAGGAATTGTGGATCTAGATCCATAATTAAGCGATCTTGGTTTTTTCAATCATGGATTTAGGTTTTAGATTTGGATCTCGTGCTACGTCATTATTCCATTGAAATTGGGGATTTCTATTGGGTGATCGTTCTTCAACTAATTGAGGTAGGTGGTGAATAATTCAAATCCCAAAGTATTGATTTCAATTATTTTTATGTAATTGTATAATTTCTATTTGAAGTCTAGAAATCGAGTTCTTGATTGAATTAATTAATATAGTGAATTAATTAATTGATGGAATTGTGAAATTGGGGATAATGGGATTATATATGTTTAATAATTTATTGCTGAATTAATTATGAGGAATTGAGATTATGGAACTTGATTAATTAATTGTTGAATTAATTAATGGTAATAGTTAAGATTATGAAATTATGAATTGAAAAAAATTAATAGTTGAATTAATTATAGTGAGATTGATATTTTTTGATAGAATAATCAATTAAGGAATTAATTATGGATATTAAATTGATTGAGATGGAATAATTAATTGAGGAATTAATTGGGGATATTAAATTGATTGATATGGAAAAATTAATTGAGGAATTAATTGGGGATATTTAATTGATTAATATAGAACAATAAATTGAGGAATTATTTAGGGTTATTGAATTGATTGAGATAGAACAATTAATTGAGGAATTAATAGGGGATATTGAGTTGATTGAGATAGAAGGGTTAATGGATGAATTAATTGGGGGTTATTGAATTGTTTGAGTTGGAATAATTAATTGATGAATTAATTATGGGATTCTTTTGATTGTGGATCTGATTAATTAATTGTTAAATTATTTAATGTAAGTAATGTTATTAATTAATTAATGAATTAATTAATGGGAGTAATCTAGTTATTTAATTGTTAGATTAAATAATGGTATTGATGAGATTAATTAATTGATGAATTAATTATTGAGAGTAATGTGATTATTTAATTGTTGAATTAAATAATGGGATTGATGATATTAATTAATCGATGAATTAATTTGAGGTGCTAATGTGAATAATCAATGATGGAATTAATTAGTGCAATTGACGTGAACATATAATTGGTGAATTAATTGAAGGAGTTGGACATGATTAGTTAATTGTGGAATTAATTAATGGGATTGACATGAATAATTAACTTATGAATTAATTGATGGGTGCGATATTGAGATTATTTATTTGGATAATTAATTGTTGAATTAATTATGATATATTGGGATTATTATTTTGGATAATTAATTGCTAAAGTAATAATGAGATATTGATATTATTACTTTGGATAATTAATTGTTGAATTAATTATGAGATATTGAGTTTATTTTTTTGGATAATTAATTATTAAATTAATTATGAGATATTGAGATTATTGAGTTGGATAATTAATTGTTCAATTAATTATGAGATATTGAGATTTTTTATTTGGATAATGAATTGTTGAATTATTTATGAGATATTGATATTATTATTTTCGATAATTAATTTTTGAATTAATTATGTGATATTGAGATTATTGATTTAGAAAATTAATTATTTAATTAATTATGAGATATTTAGATTATTGCTTTGGATAATTAATTGTTGATTTAATTATGAGATATTGAGATTATTTATTTGGATAATTAATTATTGAATTAATTATTATATATTGAGATTATTGTTTTGGATATTTGATTATTCAATTAATTATGAGATATTGAGATTATTTATTTCGATAATTAACTATTAAATTAATTATAAGATATTGAGATTTTTTGTTTGGATGATTAATAGAGAAATTAATTATGAGATATAAAGATTATTGTTTTGAGATAATTAATTTTTGAATTAATTATGGGATATTAAATTAGGATTTGGAGATAATTAATTGTTTAATTAATTATTAGAATATTGAATTTCAAATTGAATAATTAATTTCAAAATTTTTTATGGGATATTTAGTTTGTGATAATGATTAATTAATTGGTGAATTAATTAATGGGATTGATGTGATTAATTAATTAAGGAAATAATTAAGGGGATTGATATGATGAATTATGTGTTTAATTAGTAATGATAATTAGGAGATTAATTAATTATTGAATGAATTAGTGGAATGAAATTGAAATAATGAATGGTAATAGTGACATTCATGATTTAATTAGAACAATGAATTGTAACAATGGAATTTATGTGTTAATTGAGAATAATAATTGGTAACAATTGCATTTATGTGTAAATTGAGAACAATAAATAGTAAAAATGGAATTTATGTGTTAATTGAGAAAAATAAATGGTAATATTGGCATTTATGTGTTAATTGAGAACAATAAATGGTAACAATGTAATTTATGTTTTAATTGAGAATATTAAATGGTAAAAATAGCATTTTTTTGTGTTAATTGAGAACAATAAATGGAATCAATGGAATTTATGTATTAATTAATAATAATAAATGGTAACAATGGAATTTATTTTTTAATTAGAACAAATAATGGTAATAATGGAAGTCATGTTTTTATTGAGATAAAGAATGTTAACAATAGTATTATGAGATATGATATCCCTTGGGGATAGCTTAGGCTCTGGCATGAGCTGAGTAAGTAACGAAGTATGGATGTCTATGGGAACCTAAGGGTTTATGAGATTAAATAAATATAAATTTATAATGTGATAAATATTTAATTATGCATTGTAATTATTTTATTTTTATAATTTTATACACTATTATTTTGACTAGATATTATTTTATATGTCATTGGTGGTTGACTACTGAGTTGTAATCACTCCCTACTCGGGCTGCCTGATGAGTACCTGAATAGATTATATGATTACAAGATAGGTCAAGGGAAAAGAACCTGTGTTAGATGGTTGTTTGAGATGGTGCATGGATGAGGGAACCAAATGTGGTTCAGGACCTTCTTGGGAGTTTTTAGTGTCCTTAGTTTGGAGTTAAATTTGACACTTGGCACATAATTTATCATGGAATATCTAATGTTTAGTCTTGATATTGTATTACAAGTTTTGGTCATCTTGTGATACTAAATTTCTATGGTTATGTTATATTATGTTTTGGATATTGTTTATTTATTTCTATTGGTGTTTATCTATTATAAAGAAAAAAGAGGGTATATTATCCACATCATTGAAATTAGACTCTTACTACTATTTGGTAGCATATGGCATAGAGAGAGGCATGCCTATGGTTATGTGACCAACTGGCTCAAGGCACCTGTGTGTGGAACCTAGGTTAGGATGTTACAAAGTGGTATCAAAGCCTAGTTTTATTTTAATTTTCTTTTATCTTAATATTTGGGAAAGGTAGACAAGAGACTAGGAAGAGTCAGAGAGTAGTTATGAGCTCGTGCATGGGAGTAGATTACCCATGTATAGGGGATAACCCAATTAACCATGTTGGGATTATTATTATTGATGTTTTCTGTTATATTTAAGTATTATTTCACCTTGGGTGACACACTTATGGTGTGATGTGATTATTATTATTGAGGTTATCTGATATTTGACTCATGTCCCGGTATGTCATGAGACCTGAGTTTTCATGAATCATTATAGGAACTCAAGATTATTATGTGATGTTTATAATTTATAGGCACACACGATAAATCAAGATATGGGTAAGTTGTTGAACTTGAATTGTTTTACTTGCTTGTGAAACTTGAACTGCAAAAGGTTCTTAACGTGTAATTGAGAAATATTGTGAAATGATGTAATAAAAGAATAAATGGGTGTCTAATGAGAAACTTGAATAATGAGAATGAGTTTACCTTTTTTAACCATGACCTAGAGGTATGATGGTTAAGGGTAGTGACAGTGCCTCAGTTTTGAATATGTAGTGGGAAAAAGGGAGAAAGACTTGTTATTGTTTTGTATAAATACCTCTTTATAACTATGTTAATGCAGTGAAATGAAAATCCAGTATGATGTTTATTTGACCGATGATGTGGGTGGTTTGGGTAGCGATAATAACCTAGTTTGAGAATTTGGTTGTAGTTTATTCAAGGGAGCATCTGGTTTTGGATCAGGGTGGTGAGATGTTGGCAGGCCTGGAAGGATAATACTTTTAATAGACTGAAGTATTTCTGTAGTCGGAGGAAACATCAGTAAAAGAGTATTTTAGGTGGGTTTCACTGATAATTTCTTAGAATACTCTTAACTAGTGATGATCATGTCTTCTACCTTGACATTATCTCAGGTATTCTAAGAAAGATCTGGCTTTATTCCTAGCTACCTGAATGTGTTTTGGTGGGATATGGGGCCCCTTATAGGTTTCACTTATGAAGTGGTATATATGGAGATGGACTGTGGGAGGTATGCCATCAACTGTTTATAAATGAGAAACATCTAAGTAGAATATTTAAATTCCTCAGGGAATGTCTAGGTGGGATTTGGATGTGGTGTATATACATCCTATCCAGGTGGTTTTTGACAGTAATGCTAAGTGCCAATGTTGTATGGTTTTCTTACAGTTGTTGGGGATATTGAGTTGGGAAACATGTTAGGTATGTTTTTTAAGTTGAGTTTGAGACCGATCTATCATTTGATGAGCAATCGATACATGTGTTAGATCACAGTGAGATAGTGTTTTGGGGAAAGACCATGTAAATAGTTTGTGTATTGTGGCAACATGACCATGTTCAGGAGGAAACATGGGAAAGAGAAGCAGATATGAGGGCTTAGCCGCCCGATCTTTTTGACATGGAATTTTAGGGATTCATGGGAGTACAACTCAAGGATGAACAGTTATAAGGTGGGAAGATTGCAAGATTCTGACCTTTTTTGGAGATTTCATGGGATTTTTATAGGTATTCTTTTTTCCTTGTCTTTAGTATAACATGTTTGGGTCTTAATTTGTGTTCATTTTGGTGAAAATTGAGGAATTTTTGAAGAAAGAGGGTAGTGCATTGTTGGCGCATGGTTTTCCCTAGTCGTGTACCCTGGACTAGCAAATTGTGCAACCCAGGACATAGGGGTTTTTCACAGTTAGGGCATAGTTTTTCAAAACATACACCCTAAAAGGAGAAACCATTCACCCCCACCACCCTAAAGAGGTTCATGGTTAAGGTGCACGATTAGGGGAGACCATGTGCCCCATGCATCAAACCGTGTGTGGGAAATAATTTAGCCTAATTTTTTTTAGAAATTTCTCAATCCCTCATTTTAACCCCTATTAAACCCTAGCTTAACCATAACCTCTATTTCACATTTTTGGAGGCTCTTAGAAATATTCCAACCCTTCTTTACCTCTGTTCTTGGAAAATATAAGGGAGGATTAAAGATCTACTCTCTACCCGGTAAGAGGATCTAATCATGTATGGTTTCATTTCTCTCTCCCATATTTCCCTCCTAAATTAGAGGGAATATATCCTCTATTTTGATGTATCTAGACCAAGGAATTAGGTATATAGATCTATAATTAAAGTATCTTGATTATTTCAATCTTGGATTTTTGTTTTAGATTCAGATCTCATGCTACATTGTTATTTAGTTGAAATTGGGGATTTTTGTTGGGTGATTGTTCGTCGACGAATTGAGGCAGGTGGTCTATAATTAAAATCCCAAAGTCTTGATTTCAATTATGTGTATGTAATTTTAGAATTTATATTATATGTTTAGTAATTGAGTTGTTGATTTAATTAATTAATTTGGTGAATTAATTAATTGAAGAAATTATGAAATTAGGGATAAGGGGATTATAGATGATGAATAATTAATTCTTGAATTAATTATGAGGAATTGAAACTATTGAACTTGATTAGTTAATTGTTTAATTAATTAATGGGAATGGTTTGAATTATGAAATTATGATTTGGAATAATTAATAGTTGAACTAATTATGGCAAGAAATAGATTTTTTTATATCACAATTAATTGAGGAATTAATTGGAGATATTAAATTGATTGAGATGGAACAATTAATTGAGAAATTTATTGGGGGATATTTAATTGTTTGAGATGGAACAATTAATTTAGGAATTAATTGGGGATATTGAATTGATTGATATGGAACAATTAATTGAGAAATTAATTAGTGTTATTTAATTAATTGAGATAGAATAATTAATTGAGAAATTAATTGGGGATATTGAATTAAATGAGATGGAACAATTAATGGGTGAATTAATTGGGGCTATTGAAGTGTTTAAGTGGGAATAATTAATTGATTAATTAATTATGATTTTTTTTGTGATTTTGGATCTAATTAATTAATTGTTAAATTAATTAATGGAAGTAATGTTATTAATTAATTGATGGATTAATTAATAGGAGTAATGTGATTATTTAAATATTGGATTAAATAATGGGATTTAGGGGATTAATTAATTGATAAATTAATTAATAGAATTAATGCAATTAACTAATTGTGTATTTAATTAATGCAATTGATGTGAACAATTAATTAGTGAATTAATTGAAGGAGTTAGATGTGATTAATTAATTTTGGATTTAATTAATGAGATTTATGTGAATAATTAATTGGTGAATTAATTGATGGATGAGATATTGAGATTATTACTTTGGATAATTAATTGTTGAATTAATTATGAGATATTGAGATGATTATTTTGAATAATTAATTATTGAATTAATTATGATATATTGTGGTTATTGATTTGGATAATTAATTGTTGATTTAATTAAGAGATATTGAGATTATTATTTTGGATAATTAATTACGGAATTAATTATGAGGTTTTGAGATTATTTATTTGGATAATTAATTGTTTAATTAATTATGAGATATTGAGATTATGGATTTGGATAATTAATTATTGAATTAATTATGAGATATTTATATTATTATTTTGGATAATTAATTGTTGAATTAATTATGAGATATTTTGATTATTAATTTGGTTAATTAATTGTTGAATTAATTATGAGATATTGATATTATTTATTTGGATAATTAATTATTGTATTAATTATGATATATTGAGATTATTGATTTGGATAATTAATTTTTGAATTAATTATGAGATATTGAGATTATTATTTTGGATATTTAATTCTTGAAATAATTATAAGATATTAAGATTATTGATTTGAATATTTAATTGTTGAATTATTTAACAGATATGAAGATTATTGGTTTGGATGATTAATGCTCGAATTAGTTATGAGATATATATATTATTATTTCAAGATAATTAATTATTGAATTAGTTAAGGGATATTTGAACTGGATTTGGGGATAATTAATTATTTGGTTAATTATCTAAATTTTGAATTGTGAATTGAATAATTAATTATAGAGTTAATTGTGGGATATTGAGTTTGTGATAATGATTAATTAATAAGAAAATTAATTAATGATATTGATGTGCTTAATTAATTGGGGAATTAATTAAGGGGATTGATAAGATGAACTAATTGTTGAATTAGTAATGAGAATGGGAAGATTAATTAATTTTTGAATTAATTAATGGAATGAACTTGAAATAATGAATGGTAGCAATGAAATTAATGATTTAATTAGAACAATGAATGGTAACAATGGCATTTACATGTTAATTTATAATAATAAATGGTAAAAATTAAATTTATGTGTTAATTTATAATAATAAATGGCAATAATAACATTTGTGTGTTAATTGAGAACAATAAATGGTAACAATGGAATTTATGTTTTTAATTGAGGGAAATAAATGTTAATAATGACATTTTTGTGTTAATTGAGAACAATAAATGGTAATAATGGAAATTATGTGTTAATTGAGAACAATAAATGATAACAATGACATTTATGTGTTAATTGAGAACAATAATTGGTAACAATGACATTTATGTGTTAATTATAAAAATAAATGGTAACAATGGAATTCATGTGTTTATTGAGATAAATAATGGTAACAATGGTATTCCGAGATATGATATCCCTCAAGGATAGCTCGAACTCCAATATGATTCGTGCAAGTAAAGAAGTATGGGTGCCTATGGGAACCTATGTGGTTATGTGGTTAAATAATATTAATTAATAACATGATAAATATTTACTTATGCATTCTAATTATTTTTCTTGTACAACCATATACACAATTATTTTGATTGGATGCTTTTTTAGACACTATTTTTGGGGGCCTACCAAGTTGTACTCACACCCTACTCAGGATTTTTTATTGGTACCCGAATAGATTATATGATTACACAACATGTTAAGGGTAAAGTCCCAGTGTTAGATAGTTGTTTGGGATGGAACATGGATGAGGTAACCAGATGTGGTTCCGGATCCTCTTAGGAGCTGTTAGTGTCTTTATTTTTGAGTTGCATTTGACACTTGGCACATACTTTAGCATGAAATATCAACTATTTAGTTTTGATATTTTATTTATAGTTTTGGTCATCTTGTGATATTGAATTGCTATGGGTATGTTATCTTATTATTTGGTTATATTATATTTATTTATATAGGTTTTTTACTCTGATAAAGAAAAAAAGAGGGTATAGTCTCACCATGATTAACATTAGACCATCACTGCTAGTCGGCAGCCTCTGGCATATGAGGAGGTGTACCTGAGGTCATGTGACCGATCATCTTGGGGCCCAGGTGTGTGGCACTTGGGTTGGTACATTACATAGACCCTTCTAGTTTTGCCACTTTTTTTAATTAAATTAAATTAAATGACTCACCATGCCTTAACCAAATTGAGATAATGGTGAATCAACCCCTCAGGTTGATCGCCGTGAGTTTTTTCACCCCAATGGTTGTGATTTTCCTTGAGGCTTACCTTGAATTTTCCTTAGGTAGTTGAAAAAACACTTGACGGGTGTTTCTTAATATTTAATGCCTTGAATTCATGAGTTAAATGTAATTGAAGAATGTTCCATGAGATAGTCCCTACACCTTAAGACTTATGACATAAATGGGATGCCTAATGGAAATGACTCAACCAATATGCCTATATGTTATAAATTCTTGAAATAAATGATATGGAATCTTTTGTTAAATTTTTTATATATTCCATTTTTTATTTGAATGTTTTCACTATAGTGTTTAGGGTGAAACTATGGGTTCCTACTTAAGTACCCCTTATAAGGGCTGTTGTTCTTTCTTTCTAGAACTATCAATGCTTTGTAAACATTATTGGGGCATGCTTATCTTTACCTCCAGACAATGGATACTGGTTCCCTAGGGGATAACCCTTATATGGGATTGATGGAACGATGGTTGTATTATTCCATGAGATATACTCAAGTCCCTAGGTGTGATACCAAGCACGAACTCGTAGGTTAGTTCATGCTATTTTCACACCATTCCTAGAGTGACACTTGGGAATTCACTCTCGGGTAACCTTAGAAATAATCCTTAGGATTTGGTCTTATGTTGATAACTAAGAGAAATACATGGAATTCTCTTAGAATTGATTTTGATAGTATCAAGGTGTTTGACAATGTTTTATCAAGAATTTTAATTGATTTAAAAAGTATTTAAATGTTTTCAAATAAAATGAAATGTACTTTTGGAACTTGAAATGTACGGGTGTGTCCTCCAAGACCAATAATAAGATTGGGGACAGTAAAAATCATTTCACATGTTACCACTCACATTACCTTCATAAGATCACTTGGTTCAGACTCAACATCTTAGTCCAAATAAGGTAAATTGGATGGGTCTCCAAGTGGATCATTATCCAATGTATTGTTTATTTATTTCTTTTTTTTGAATTTATCAGTTATGGAACAATTTTCATTTTATATTTCATGAATTGATTGAGATAGACACCATTGGTGGTGGTTTACTGGGATTTTATCTCACACCCTACTTAGGACACCTTAGGTACCCGAGTAGGATTTATAATTTTAGTAATAGATAAATGGAAGTGACTAACTTCTAATGTTTGATTTCTATCTTTATGATGGAGTTTGGGGAAAAGGACTGAGCCTATGCTTGAGATGCTACTTGTAGTAGTTTTTTTGTCTTTTTGTATATTTTGTTAGCATGTGGTATATGCTTATACCCCCTCCCCCTGCATACTCATTTTTCATAACATCATTATCAGTTATATATTTTTATTATTCATATTCTACTTATTGTTATTATTTTTCATGTTTATTACTATTGTGTATTATTGCTTCTGGAATTATTTATTTATGATTCCACCATTTATTACCATTTTATACTTCCTTTCTCACTCTGATCTATGAGAGAATAGTCTCCCCATAGACACGCCCTAGGCCATCACTGTTAGTCAGTAGCCTTTGGAGTTTGGGGAGGAATGCTTGAGGTCCTATGACCACTATCTCAGGGCACTTTTCAGTGGAAACCAAGGTGGGACACTACAAAGTGGTATCATAGGAATTTTTCCTTTTTTTATTACTGTTTGTGTTTAGATAGGATATTAGGACATTGGAATTTTTCAGTGAGCCTATTCTTGGGAGTAGCTACCCTACGTATAGGGGAAACCCAAATCACCTAGGATGGGTAAATTTTGTTATTGGTTGCATTGTTACTATTTCATGGTTTTCACCATTGGGTGACATACCTGATTTTAAATGTTATTATTTTGATGGGATATCATTTATCTTGTCCTAATTATATGAGAGAATATAAAGTTCATTCATCATAATAGGCACTCTAGGACTAAATTTTCATGCTTTATGTAGATCCATATCTACTTATCAACATGCATTGGTTGGTTTCATGTGGTTTCTATTGTGACCTATAGTCTACTAGTATTCTCCATTATGTCATAATTGATTCAATTGACAAATAATTTCACATTAGTTGTTCTGATCGGTGAGTTCCAATGGTAGTTCATTAAACAAAATAACTACCTGAGGCCCGTTACACCATGTTGTTTAGTATAAAGGTCCGTATATAGTTACTTGACGCACCAATTTCAATTTATAAAGTGTATGGGACTTTATAAATTTTAATTGGAGACACAATTAACTAAATCATGATACTAATAAAAAAATAAATAATAATTAATAATAAATTAAAATGGTTGATCTGTGAAATGGACCCCTTATATGTGTGTAATCTAATACCATGACTATTTCCCAGCCTTAGTAGTGGGAAGTAGGTCACATCTCTTATGGACCTTATGTTACTCATTCTTATCACCCATACCTGTCTCAAGGAGCAGAAGGGGTGTATTTATTTAAAATGATCGCCTTGTGACTATCCATTCTTTATCAATTTACTTATCTGTTATAAATATTATTTGAGGCGTGTTCTTGGAAATTTTAGAGCTATTCCACCATGATTTCCTCGTGATGTATGACAAGAGAGTGGTGATGAACATACTTCTGAGGTGGTCGGCCCTAATCCACCCATGATACTAACTATAGTTCCACCTAAGGAAACTCATGAAAATCATACATTGGGAACCAATGCTCAGTTCTGGGATCGTTTCCTTCTCATTATGAAATCATTTCAAGGTGTACCTCAACCTTCCCCTACCTTGCTAGAGCTGACCCTCGAGTTCCAAAATAAGCATCCTCAAACTTTATTTGGGTATTTAAGAGCTTAGGCTATTGAGTTTTAGTTAGAGGCTATGATGTCTATATTAGTGCATATCGAGAAACCTCCAGAGAAGAAGGTCAATCTCGTGACCTACATACTACGTGACTACGCCAAGTGTTGGTGGGATGTTTTGACTTAGGCTGGTCAACATCAGGGTATGGTCTAGAAGTACTTCTAGACAATATTATTTAACTAATTCTTACATTAGACCTTTAGAATTGATCTTGTTCAGGAGTTCATGCACCTTGAGCAAGGTAACATGTTAGTGATTAAATATTCAGATCACTTCACTGAATTGTAGCATTTTTCACTGACCTTGACCAGTGATGAGCTGACTACTATGAGGTGATTTGAGGATGGTCTTTCATATTCCATCCACTCACAGGTGAACATCTTCTGGATGACCACCATTTCAGAGATAGTGAACCAATCCCTCATCACTGAGTAGAAGCTAAGGGAGTCAGGCGATGTGAAATAGCACATTTTAGATTCTAGGAAGTGTAGTGGTTTATCCAGTTGTAGGAAGGTATGCTTCAAGGACACATTCAGGGGTGGTACCAGGAAGGTGAAACACACTGATAGTTATGTGGTGTGTCACTAGTGCGGCAGACCAGGACATAAAAATCCCCAGTGTACGAGGAACCCGATCGAGTGCTGAGCTTGCAGAAATATGTTTCATCTCTGGCATTTCTATCGATCCTTATCACCAGTTCTAAGTGAGCGGGGTTCTATGGAAACACCACCTT
This sequence comes from Viscum album, assembly GCA_963277665.1. Classification (NCBI taxonomy): domain Eukaryota; kingdom Viridiplantae; phylum Streptophyta; class Magnoliopsida; order Santalales; family Viscaceae; genus Viscum; species Viscum album. The sequence goes on from OY728150.1 coordinate 41,701,596, forward strand.
TAGGTGTAGGATCAGTGAAACCACACCAAGAAGGAATATGGTCTTCTATAGGTCATTCAAGTCAAGTAGGTGGTCATGGATGAGGTTTTCAGGCCTCATAATTTCAGCGTCAATAGAGTGGGCATGATTAGGTGACTTTGGCAGTATCTCAGGGCTGCAGTTCAGGCCATGTTTATGTAGTGCAACCTATGCTAGAGGTGTAGAATCCATGTCCATATACAGTGAGAAGTACTATCCTAGTATCCTCTACTTTAGTATCTCCCTTATCTGATACATGTGAATCACACTCTTTTCTATCTGCTGCAACTATGGGATATCTGATACTAGTGATAGAATACTCCAGTGGCACTATAAATCTAGACACACCACCATAAGTTTGAGATAAGGATATAAAATAGTGTAAGGAGTGCCCCTTGAAATATATGGGTACCTATTTTTTGTGGAGTTTCTTTATCCTTGAGATGAATGGCTTCAACGTCATTCTTAGTATGGACTGGCTTGTGCCTTATCGAGCCCATGAGGATTTCTATCAGCATTGGGAATCTTTCACATCACTTAAGGGTAGTATGCACCTACATAAAGAAAAATGGGATCTCCAAGCAAGTCGATATGGACTCAAGAGTACTAGGCTAAGTAGAGTGACAACCCAGATGGACAGTCTATTTATGAGTGATCAGGGAATGCAACTAGTGGAATTCCATCCCACGGTGGATCATTTTAGGGATATCTTCGCTGAAGACTTCTTTGAATTACATCCTAAGAGAGAGGTTGAGTTAACCACTAAGCTTGTTCCAAGTGCGACACCATTCTATATTCCCCCATATAGGATGGAACCTACAGAGCTCTAGGAACTCAAGAAGTTACTGGAAGATCTTGAGCCTTAGGGATTTATCAAACCTAACACATTACCATGGGGGTTCATCAATCCTTTTCACCAAGAAGACAGATGGCACCCTCAAATTATGTATAGATTACTACCAGTTGAACCAACAAATGGTGAATAACTAGTATCCATTTCCTTGGATAAATAGAATATTTAACTAGATATGAAAAGAAAATGTTTTCTCCAAGTTCAATTTGAGTTTGGGCTTCGATAAGGTTCATGTGAGGCCACTGAACATACCACGTACAATGTTCCAGAGAAGGTACGATTTTTACAAGTATCTGGTCATTCCATTTGGTCTGATGAACATGCTGATAGTTTTCATTGATTTTATGAACTAGGTTTTCCAACCATATCTTGATTCCTTTGTGGAAGTCTTCATAGATGACATCTTAGTGTATTTTCACACTACACACAACAATGCCTACCATCTTCAGATCATGATGAATAAACTGATTGAGCACCATCTATATGAAAAGTTTAGTAAATTCCACTTCTAGATCAGCAAGTTTCACTTATTGGGTCATATAATTTTAGAGGTAAGAGTATATGTTAACCCAGAGAAGGTGTGTGTCGTGGTTTCTTAGGAGAATCCCAAGAATGTGTTTGACATGTGCAGCTTCATGGGGATTTCTGGCTATTATGGGTAATTCATCCAGTATTTCTCATGCCTGAAAACATCGCTCATGTGATTGACCAAGAAGGGTGTGAAATTAAACTAGATTAAATATTGTGAGATATATTTTAAGGATTTAAAGGGAATATTGACTTCAATTCCGATCCTGATTCATCCTAATATGGGAGAAATCTACACTGTTTACTTAGATTCTTCAAGAATTGGTCTAGGAGTTGTTCATATGTAGGGTGATTGAGTTGTATCATATAGATCCCCCTAGATGAGACCTCATGAGTGAAAAAATCCTACACCCAACCTCGAGCTAGAATCTATGGTTCGTGCTGAAATATTTTTGAGGAAATACTTGTTGGGTGAGTGGTTCATCATTTACACGAAGCATAAAAGTCTCAAATACATCTCTACACAATGAGACTTGAATATGAGGTAGCGTAGGTAGGTGGAATATCTGTAATAATTCAATTTTGGGATTTCTTACACACACATAAAGGGTAATTTCATATCTTATTCCTTTATCTATAAAACTCAGACGCAAGCCATCAAGGAGGCTAGTGGTGAGTGGCAGTTGATGGCTCTGTTTTTTGAGATGCACCTAGAGGTTATGGAATTGCATGGAAAACCAGTTCTAGTAGTTCTAGTAGTGACATACTTAATTATGGAGTGGGTATAGATGAGGAGTTTATCTTATTCTAAGGGAATTGTTTTGTGGGAGAGAATCATAGGAGAGAAGCCACTTTCTAGTTGGGTTTTTGATGGAAGTGAGACCTTGCTCTTTCATGGGAGTGTTTGGGTGACTTCTGATATATAGGAAGAGATGATGATGGAATATCATAAGTATGTATGGGAAGTTAATCCTGGGATCACCAAGATGTATTGAGATATACATCATCAATATTGGTGTCCAGGTATGAAGAGGAAGATATCAGTTTTCATCACTCGGTGCTCCACTTATCAGCAGGTGAAGGAAGAGCACCAGTGACCAGCTGGACTTCTACAACCTCTATCCATTCTTGAGTGGAAATGGAATGATGTAACAATAGATTTAATGATGGTATTTTCTATATCTTCTCACAAAAATGATGTATTATGGGTGAACTATTACAGTTTTACCAACGTTTCACACTTCCTACCAATCTTGGAGACCTTCTATATTAATGATCTAGGAAGGATTTACATCTAAGAGATAGTGAGACTTCATGGTGTTATCCATTCTATAATTTTAGAATGAGACGCCAAATTTACATCACAGTTATATCAAGGGTTGTAAAAGGAACTGGGTTCACAGGTGTTATTGAGTACAACATACCACCCTCAGACCAACATGCAATCTGAGCGGATGATACAAGTGTTAGAGGATTTTCATTGGGCCTGAATTCTTGATTTTAGAGGTTCATGGGAAAAGAATATTCATCTTTTTGAGTTTTTATACAACAATATATTTTAGGAAACAATTCAAATGTATCCATATAAGGCCCTTTAGAGTAGGCTATTCTTTTCATCTTTTTGTTTTCTAGAGGCAGGTGAGGTAGCTCTACTGGGTCTTCATCTTGTTCAGGAGACTTCAGAGAAAGTTAGGCTGATTCAAAAGAATATGGATAAAACTAAATCTATGAATAATTCATATAATGATTGTAATTGTAGACCTCTGAAGTTCAAGGTGGTATATTGGGTCTTTTTACAGGTATCTCCTAGATTGTGTCATAGATTAATTCAGTGATAGGACAAGTTATCACCTCGATATGTCAGGTATTTTGAGATAGTGGATAGAGTCGATCTAGTATCCTATCAGTTGTTGTTACCTCAGAGTTACCATGCCATAAAATACATATTCCATGTATCATAGCTTTGATAGTATCATCCAGACCCATCTCATTCATTTGACCCTGAGGATATGGAACTATAGGCGAATTCATCCTTTGAGGAGCATCTGATATGTATCATTGATTGTAGCGTGAAGGCTCTCCGAGGCAATTCAGTTACTCTAGTCTGGGTTTTTTGGAAACATGAACGTGTACATGATGAGACCTAGGAGTGGGAGGCTGATTTACATGCACATGGGCTAAAACTTCTCTCAAAAAATGTTCTACCACCCTTAGAAGGGCAACTCGGGGATGATTTGTCTTTAGGAGGGGATGATCACTACTATAAAAGAGACATTTAACAACACTGGTATTTATCAAATCTATAAAAATGTGCTAATAAAGTCTATATATATCCGCACTTTATTTTAGTGCTGATAAGGGGAACCCTTTATTAGTGCTTCATTTTTAATATTGATAAATGGTACCCTTTATTAGTGCTTTATTTTTAGTGATGATAAAGGGCACCCTTTATCAGCGTGCTTTTAGCGTCGATAAAGGTCAAAAATAAAATGAAATAATTAAATAAATAAATTTTTTTTTAACAATTTTTTTAATTAAATAATTATTATTAAGAGTGAAAAAATTGAATGTACATATATATAAATTTTAAAAATTAAAAAAATATATATATTAAATATATAGATATGTAAAATGAATAAAATGAAATAATTAAACAAATAAAAATGTAAAATGAGTAAATTAAGAAAAATTTTACACATTTTATTAATTAAATAATTATTGATAAAAATGAATAAATTTAATATACATATCTATAGATTATAAAAATACTCTGAAATCCCGAAGTCCTTATATTTTTATTGTTTTTTGGATAATCGCCATTTTAAGGGTTGAGGGGGAACCCTTACATGACCCTTAGGCACAAGGCACAAGGACCATATATGAACTGAAGGCCCAAGGGAAAAAGGCCTAATACATGACCTTGAAGGGCCAAGACCTAACAAATTTAAACTGTCCCTCCCGAGCATTTGCATCTTGAAGGAACCTATCTCCCCACCTCACATGGCTAATTGACTAGAATTGCCTCGTGCAGAGCTGCACAGTGCCTAGTACTGATGGTAGTTTACATACCCTCTCATTCTTATAATCTGGTTAGCTCTGATCTAGTGGATGCTACTTTGCTCTGAATCCTCTTTTGGCCCTGCTCCTGTCTGGTATGCCCGGGCTACTTCTTGCTCTTTATGTCCCGAAATTCCTTTGGCCCAAAGGCCATTGGTGGCCTGAAATCCCTATGGCCTGAAGGATCTTGGTGGCCTGAAGGCCCTGTGGCCAGAAGGTCCTTGGTGTCTTGAAGGCCCTATGGCCCAATGGTCTTTGGTGGCCTAAAGGCCCTAAGACCCGTAGGCCCAAACCGATGGCCCAAAGGTGCAAATCAAATGAAGAGTTCCAACTAATAGAGTACCACATAGTATCGACTATAGTAACTACTACAGTACCTGAAAAGTCACCCCACCCAAATTTGATCCTGGGTCTTTTAGATGCTAAACAGGAGCCTCTACCACTTCGATAAAAGCTCATTGGCATGTAGATTATAAATATTAATAAATAGTACATATTAAATATAGATATATAAAATGAATAAATTGTAATAATTAAAAAAAATAAAAATGAATAAATAACAAAAGTATTTAAAAATTTATTAATGAAACAATTATTAATAAATAAGAATAATTATAATATATATATATATATATTATAAATAGTACTAAATAATATATATTAAATATAAATATACAGAAAATGAATAAAATGTAATAATTAAAAACACAACAATGTCTTATTAATTTTTAATGTTTTTTGATTTTTCAATTTAGCATATATCAAATGTCGTGCGTTACATTGATTTCAAAAACACACACACACACACAAATATATTTATTCAATTAATGAAATCTTATATAGAAACACATACACCTAATATTAATGTAATTTACTCAAATTTTAGTATATTTTATAATTTTATTATAACATGATACATTTAATATATTATGATTTTAATCGGTTAATTTTATATATTTATTTTTAATACTATTACAGTTAGTGTATTATTTATTCATTTTTAATATTTTTTATTTTTATTTTATTTCTGAATTTGATCATTTTATATTATTTATTTATATATACTCATTTACTATGTTTTAGTATTTTTAATATTTATTCATATTTACTTCAATATATATATGTATCTATATATTTTTTAATAATTTATATTTAATTAATAAAACTTATTCATTTTTAAAAAATTTAATGTGTACTCATTTTGAATTATTCAATTTCACTCATTTTTAAAATGCATGTATTTAAGATTATATATCCACTAATAATGTTAAAAATATATTTTTAAATAAATATTTTTAAATATATATTTATAAATGTATATTTACGATATTTATAAATTTTAAAAATTTATAATTATTATAAATAAATAAATTTTATTTTTTAAATAAGTATTTATATAATTATAAATAAAAAATTTATATATTTAAATAATTATAAAATTATAATAAATTTATATAAATACCTGTAATTATAAATCCTTTATGAGCACTAAAGTTTTAGCGTTGATAAAGGTTCATTTTATTAGTGTTTTCTAGTGTTGATAATGATCGATCTTTATGAGCACTAAAAAAGAGTTGTTAAAATAAATATTTATCAGCGCTAAAACATTAGCACTAATAAATATGTTTTTTATCATCTCTTTTTTAGCCCCAATAAATCTCAATCTTTATCAGTGCTAAAAAAAATTGATAAATATTTCTTTTATAAGTGATTATCAATTTAGTGCAGATAAAAGGGATTTTTATTAGCCTTTGTTTGAAAGCACTGTTGAAAGTGTCCCCAACCTATTTAAAATAACCCTAACCATGACTCATTCACTCACAATTATCAAGATCTTATAGAACTCCACTATTACCGGTGAGACTCCTCTACGTTACCTTAGAAGAATCAAGGCAAGAATCCAATGTATTATTTTCTATTTTTCCTCTATCGTTGTTTGATTTTTTGGGTTCTGTGGTTTGCATTTTTTCACTATTCTTAACCATGAAGAACCCTAAATCTCATCTCTTTCTCTCTCTCTCACTTACCTATACATATGAAACACCACCCCTACTATGTAAACTCAATACAGCTTCATACGAGACCACTGTGAATGCATCTCCACCCACTGTTGCAATTAATGGTGATTTTTTTTGATATTTATGTTATATTATTTCTTGTTACCTTTTAGATAGTGTGGTTTTTCATTATTTTAATATTGTTTACATAGTATGACATGCACATGAAGATGAAAAAAAGTTTAATATTATATTGGACTAATTTTAGAGGGAATGTTATTTGATATGAAAAATATAAAGTGGGTTCATATATATGTAAATAAATAAATATATATATATACTATTTTAATGTGAATAGGTTAATCTAATTAAGGAAACTAAAGTTTAAATTTTTCAGTTTATATTGGTTAAAATTATCAATAGGTTATATAGATATAATTTAACAAGGAAAAAACTATTTAAACTTTCATTGAAATCAAAATAAGCATACTTTTTCAGTTTTTTATTTGATCTAAACTCAAAATTTTGTGATGTATTATCAAGAAGAGGAAAGTTTATAATTGATTTATAGGTTATAATTATTAATAAATTTACTGAAAAAAATATTCACAAAAACATTACAGTTATGGGAGAATATGATATTCAATGGGTTAGGGAGATCATTAAAGGAAATACCATTTATTTCCATTATCAATGAATGGTTTCCAATAATTTCTCACGTCCTTTAAATTTATAATTATTTAAAATAATGTTTTAATTTTTAAAAAGTAATATTAAATATATTTTATGAATTTAATTTATTTTACATTTAGAAAAAACATTTCATATAACAACACACCAGATCAGATTCTATTAGAAGACTTTCTATATACGGTGTCATCTATAGAAGATGTTATATATGAGTTTACTTTTCTATCAAATTATTTTATATATAAATTCCTCTCCACGAATGAAGTTATTTTTTATGAAGTGACTTTATTTAAGAAAATTTATTTTCTTTATTCGTATGTGTGTTATATTATCAATAAATTTCTCTTTTATAAAGCTGCAACATCACAATATAGTCCAACTATTCATAATCTGACCTGAGATGAATCAAAATGATACTCAACCCTCGGAACTATCAACCAAATTCCAAAGGATTGATAATAAATATGTATCATTCAACATTATCCATGAGAAATGGTTTAAATAAAACTCACATGACAAGTGAATCTATGTAAAATAACACACAATAGAATCCCATGACTATAAATGCCTATAAGTATACAAATGAAGACAATTTGATAAATAAAAGGTAAAAATAAAACCCTATATGAATAACCAAGCTACCATTGATGAAAAAAACTCTACAAGTCTCCACTACCTATCATTTGATACTCTATCCCTTCTAATAAATAATTAACCCTTGCAATCATCAATCCAATGAACCATCAACTACATGTGCACCAAGATGCACATAAAGTGGTTGATTAAAGTAACTAGGTAGGTTTTCTTTGATGATTTTCCATGCCCCTGATCGATAAGAAAACCATGTATCTCATTTTTATTTTATGAAAGTATTCCTAATGTATTATAATTGAAAGATGAATACTACACATAATATTCATAAGAAATATAAATAACTTTTCATAAAAAGGGACCACGGGTTTCAAAAATAATGTTTTGTAAATAAGAATTCATATAGGTAAGATAGATATAAAATACAATACACACCATGCATAATAGTATACATTTAAAAACATCTTTCATGAAAATTGTTACTGTTTTGAAAAAAGATATAATACTTCAATACTCCAGTACAACTAACCCCCACTACCTTTTTTTTAATCTTTCCTCAGACACTTTATTACCTTCCATCTATTGATTATTGATTGGAATACCTCTTTCAGACTAGCCTTCCTCCCATCATTATGGTTCCAAAGTTCCTTAATGACATACCTACCGCTAGGATTATATTCATTAATATACATCAAAGCTGCTGCCATGGATTTGAATACCACATCTCCCAACTCATTATTCAACTCTTTTATCATTTCATCCACCTCATTTACTACTTCCTGAGGATACAAAAAATGAAGCCTAAAAATTAATCAAAACATAATGAATGAATTTCTTTGGTTTATTGATATGAATTTTATTATATGAATCACCTGGTTACTTTTGACAAAACTTCTTCAAAAATTACTTTTAATTTGAGTACAGTCACATTGGATCCTATTAGAACTTTGTAGTTAAGAATACTTGGACTAGAATACTATTATGATGGGTGGCCTCCTAAAAATTCTCATGTTGCACATTGTTTTTGTGAAAAAATATGCCAAACACACATTTTAATTCTCTCCCCCCTTAAAACTTTATAAATTTAGAAGGGTTACAATCTGAATCTCAAAGGTATTCCTCCCATAATGAGAAGAGATATCTAGACCTTCTTTTAAATTCATCTTAAGGATATTATCTCTTGGAAGCTTTGAGAAATGACTGGTTGGGAATCTCTCCCATATACCTCACACCAATACCAAAACAAGTTTGTATCTTCTACAGGGCCTACAAAAAAAAAGAATCATTTTAGAGGAAGTGGAAAATAATAAATGTTTGTGAGTGGAAGTAAATGACTGTGAGTATAATACTTGTCGATTTGAATGTTAATTCCTTAATTTTTGAAATGTAATATGTTAGAAGATATAATTAAAATTGCATTTAGGTTATTTTTGAACCTCAGTGGATATAGATATCCTATATTTGAGATATAGTTGAGGGAAAAGGACTGGTAATATATGTTATAGTCGGTATATCTCAGTGGGTATGATTTGATGTTCTCACTGTAATGTCAGAGAAATTTCATCTCCCAAATAGTTATAATTTAATTTTTTTGCTTGAGACTCATTCCCCGTCTCTTCTATGTTGTTTCAACTACTCTGATTAGTAGTTATCAAAAATGATAACCAGTTTATGGGATGAATTTTGTTCATAGTAGTTCAAAAAACATAGGTGGATGTCTACAAATGATAGGGGATTGGTATCGAGAAACAAAATGAAATAATAACTATTTGAGAGGTATGTCATCAAGGAACTTTAGAACCATAATGAGGGGAGGAAGGATAATTTGAAAGAGGGAGTCCAATCCATCATCAATAGATGGAATGCAATCAAGCATCTAAGGATTGATTAAATAAAGGTAGTGGATGTTAGTTGTACTAGAGTATTAAAGTATTATATCTCTGTTCAAGAGATTAACAATTTTCTTGCAAGATGCAGGAAAATGTGGACTTTTATGAATGGAGTTTATTGTATTTTTGTTATTCAAGATAAATTAAATATTTGACTACTCATGCCGACAATGTCTTCTACACATGATGATTTTACCAATTCCGAGGAATAAAATACTATTGATGATGAAAATCTGGAATTATTAGGGGATTAAAAACATGTTGATGAAAAAAACAACAATGACGCAACATCACTATTTTAAATAAAACTATCAAGGCAAGAAGTCAGGGAATAAAATTTTAGGTTTGTTGGAATGAATGCGGCCAACCTATTGACCCCAAAAAGTAAATGTTCATTAGTTATCTTAGGGTCACAATGAGGTTGAATGTGCCAATTGATATTGTTTCATGGAGCCACATCCAAACTATAAAGAATTAAATCCTTTGGAAATATATAATGATAATTTTATGATATACTTTCACTATTTTACTGAAAATTTTTATAATGAAATGTTGATTTAATTTTCATTATTCCTTGTAGAGTTCATTTATTTTAGAAGATTACCGTAAAAAATTGTCTTAATGGCTACTAGAAAAGACCATAGACACTTTCAGATTCTTCTTATGAAGTTACATCATAGGTGTAACACCCCAAGATTCCACAGTATGATTCTTTTTGAATAACACAGTAGCGTGTGATGTACACAACTTCGAGTTCTAACACACACCACAACCAATCAAACTAGCCGTTATGAATATTAATACCCACTTTTTGAAATTTTATATATTTTATCTTTCAAAATGGACTTTATTTTTGGATTCGGAATATTGAAATTATCTTATGGTGTATTTTTGGTATTTTTCTGAAAAAATTCAATTTTTGATGAATAGTGAAAATTAATAAATTTTAATTAAAAACCCCTTTTTAATCAAAATAATTAATAGTGATAAATTATGCATTTGAGTGGTTTTAAAGTATATTTAGAATATAGTTTTACCATTTAATAAAATTTTTTCCATTGGACATAATTTCACATTTAAACCGGACATAAACAAGTGCCAATCTTTTGATAGTTATTATTTCTTAAAAACACGCTTTTTATTTTGACAGCGGGAATTAATTTTAAATTAATTTATGCCACTTTTGTGTTTTAAATTTGGAAAAATAGGTTCCATATTTTAAATCAGTATTTAAAAATTGTGTAAATAGGTAACTCTTATTTTTAGACATTTTGAATAATTACTTCGGTAAATATTTTATTTACCATGGTTAAAGGGTAAATCCGGTAAATAAGGGTAAAAAAATAATATTATAATAATATTAATTTACCCTAAAACGTGTCCTAACCCTATTGGTTGATACATTTCTGACCATGGTAATCTTTGGGTTCATTTTGGGACCCCATGGATCCAATTGTAAGTGATAGGGACACTTTATATTAATTAAGTTAAAGTAAATTCAAAAATGACATAAGCATATATCTTTTAGCAAAAATATTTTTACATAGAGTTATATATATTATATTTTTGACTATAAATATTAATTATAAAGATAAAAATATTTCCTACATAATGGTATTTTATTTATAATTTTTAGACATTGAATAATTAAACATATTTATGACACAATAATGATGCATTATTTTCCTTATTAATGAAAGAATCAAATAATTGGTATTATAAATGTTAAAATAAATATAATTTGAAAGTTTTGATGAAATACACGAATTTTATTTGTTAATATTACATTTTAGGATTTCTTAAATGAATTTGGTTTTAATTAATAAAGTTTTTAAGACTTTAACAAAAATTAATTATTGAATAGTGTCAAAATTGACATAAAAGAGTTTTTAAAACAAATATTATATTATTAATTGATATTCTATTCCTAAAAATCTAAGGTTCGGCAAAAGGACTTATATCGTGATAGGTGTATCATTAATAGACCACTTGGGGGTCAATTGTATATATATAGTAAGTTTATTAACTATATAATATAAAAATACAAAGAGACAAGGTAAATGTCAAATTATTTAACTAATAGTTAAATATAAATGATAAGATTAATATAGTGACCAAAACCTGTCTAAAATCTATTGGTTGAAAGGATTTAGACCCACCCCCACCTTAAAATTTAAATAATCTACTTTTTAGCCATTAGAAATCGAATATGAATTTATTATAAAATAACATTTCTAGCTTTTCCAAAGGTGCCCCTCACCCCTCTTATAAAAGGGAACTCCCCCTTCTCACTAATTCACACATTAAAAGCCTTTTGGATCAGCCAAACTCTTCCCAAATACCCTCTCAACTATCCTAAATTCATCCTAGAGTCCTTCCTTTAGTAATAAAACCAAACTAAGGATCCCTTTTGATCAAATCAAAAGGAAGAACCCGAAGAAGAGGTAATGTTTTCACCACCTTTTTTCAAGTTCCTTTCTTCTTCAACTTCTTATTTCTTTGTTATTTCCTTTCTAAAATAATAACTCCAGTATCATATATATATTTTTATGTTATTATAAATATGGTACAACCATATTCAGTATTCTATCCATCTTTTGAATGACATGTCACCATATGTGCGTACGTACGGCTTACCGTCTCCACGTCGTGGTGTAATTGTTATTCAAAAAATTATTATTTGGATGGGTATGATAATGATGTGTAATTGATTTAAATAATAAATATAACATGATAATTATTATGTATATATGATATACCATCCAATTATATATTATTTTAATATCAAAAGAATGATATTGTCGCTCGTGCGTACGTACAGACTACCATCTCCACGAATGCGATAAGATTCATTCCCCATCACATCCATGCAATTATAATTCTCAATTGAAGATTGAAAATAATGTTTAAGGACTTGATATTATTGTGGATATGAATAAGATACAACCTATCTATAACAAACATACCTTATGTAACAAAATATATAAAAGAAAATGAGTAAGTTAACACCCGAAACGACGATAATAATAAAATATTATTAACAAAGCAATATTAAAAGATCATATATGATATCATATTTATGTATATTATTCTTGTATAATTTAATAAAAATTATTTCACCATTATACAAGAGGTTAACCTACCCTCAACCAAGGAAAATTACAAGGTAAGAGTTTATTTCACAATCTCTTCATTATCCGAGGTTGTTTATACATAATTATCTACTGACACCTCTTTATCATCCACATCCATGTTTCTTAAAAATGTATTTCAAAACATTATTACTATTTTATAGACTATGGGTTAAAGTCATTTATACCCTTTTTTGACATTTTATAATATGTTTATAAAGGAATCTTTCCGTCATTTTCCAAACAAGGTCCTTTTTAACCTTTTCGACAAAATTAAGGTATGAATGTATTTTTTAACTTATACAGCTGGTGCAGCTATTTTATGCCATTATAAAATCATAGAAGATTCCCTCACAAGATTATAAGAATATTTTCAATGTAAATGTTTTCTTTTATAATTATGTGACTTTTAAATGATTTCAAAAAAGGAGATATTTCTCTCAAATGTTTTGATTTCATCTATGTCAATATCCTTTGATGGATTTTAAGCTTATTTGAAGTTGATTTATTATGATACAAAACTTCCACATTGTATTGAAGGTTTTGTGATATGTTTGGATGTGGATGTGTTATTTTTATAGCATTCATGGTTTATGGAGAAAGTATTGACATTTCGTATGCTAGTTTTAATATGAATGTTTATGTTATGTTTAAACCTTTTCATATGAGGAATGCATTGGACTTAATAAGTGATGGGTGGAGCCCTATATAGATCCTCGATGCATCAGTAGGTCTCATAAGATAAACTAGTGTCTTGTCACAAGGCCTTGAAAAAAATATTATTTGTAGTCCTGGAACAAGGCCTTGACTATGTGGTTATGATAGTCTGGCATTATGAATTTCATCATTATGAAAGTGGTTATTGATATTGCATGTGATTATTCAACTAGTATAATATCCATGTTAATAAGTAAATGGAATTATTTAATTTTATTTCTGCCTTATTATGCTGAAGTTCAAGTTTAAAAGGCTTTTGTTTTAGTTATACATTGCCTTAAATATTTATGATTATTTATGAAAGTTTCCGCTATATTGTTATCCTTACAGGGAATTTGAACTCACCACTTTCTATGTTTTATTTTTCCCAGGATGTGAAGAAGTATTTTATGAATTACCTGTAGGGATAGTATAAGGGGATATGAGTGTGGAGACAAGATGTTGTTGTAGTTTTCACTTTATTATGTAATGTAAACTTTATGAATGTATCTAGTGTTTCAAAGGATACTAAACTAACCGGTCTTTCGAGATTTGATCTTTTGTGATCATGCCGATGTTATGTAATAATGCACCGACTCTAGATAACTAGGGTCAGGGCGTTACAATAGGGATGTTGAGGTGAAAGTAAATCCCCACACACTAGTTAGTTATGCACACATTATAAAGTAAGAAACTTGGACCATGTTCATCAATCGTCACAATGAGAAATCATTCCAGGTGCATTGAAGTTGATAATATATTATTTTAAATTATTTATTTTATCCAACTTGATTCAAAGTTGTAAATTTATGAAACATAAAAAGAGTGCAGAAAATAAAGAATGAGCATCAAGACCAACATACCCCTATCGAAAAAAAGGATGGGGTATGCTTCATTAGAGAAGAAATTTGTATGTTCTGTAAATCAACAATAAAAGTTTAATTATGTGATATGAAACAACATATATTACTTTTTTTATATGATGGTTGATGAATCAAAATCTAAAACCACTTCCATCCCACATCATGTGATTTGGAAGAAAACTCAGGTAAATAAGGAGGGTAAATTAGTTGATGAAAATAAAAACAAACAGTATGGGAAGCATGTGTAAGTATGAAATAATTGTAATTAGTTATGATTTATAATAATATTACATAAAAATATCTATTTATGTTCATATTTTTTATATGTTTTAGACACAAGAATCAGCAACGACCAAACTAGAAGAAAAGGTACTTTCAGTAGCTTTGAAGAGGCCTGAACAATATAGTTACGTTAGGGGATTTGGTTTGGAGTCTCTCCTAGAAAATATTTCAAGAAGATAAAACCACATGAAGATACATATAATATGGTGAGATGATTGTAGACTAAAATATACTCACTTCAAGATATTATTTTTCGGTCTAGTTTGGTAGACCAATGTATGAAAAAGATCAAAGAGAACTGGTGGTGGAGAAAAGATTCGCACATGAACCAAATGGTCCCACTATCTTTGAGGCTAGTCATTCCCTCAAACTGCATACCTTTCCCAAGGTAATCAATTTTTTCATTAATCTATCTCTTAAATGTGAATCAAACAAATTCTAATAACTTTATATTACTAAAATTCTATAGGGTACAGTTGTATGTGATTTGTATTTGTCAACACCCACGCACCGTTGTGCTGTTAGGGGTGTAGTGTATAATTTTATAGGAGACAAGATACACCATCAAGAACTCCCAAAAGATCACATAATATTGTGGATTTAGGTAGCTCATGATCCGAACACTGAGTTGCATGTTCCACTTGACGGTCTGGATATTACAACAGTCATTGATGCTATTGGAACTTTCATAGCATTATTGTATAATCTTATAAAGATATATGAGGTATGTATTTAACAAATGTTTTCATATTAAAATCTTGTAACAGTTTATGATTAAAGATTTTAAGTGAGGTATGACGTTGCATATGGATAAAGCGGTAGATAAATGGAAGGTCGAATGAATAAAATCTAGTGAATTGACCAAGAAAACAAAATGACCTTTCAAGAGTACCTTCTCCCCACCAGTTCCAGAGCAACATTTGTTATTATTAAAACTTCACATACAGACCACCTTTAAAGATAAAACTATATATTACATTAAATATAAATAATAAATATATGGAGATACCTTGAAATTCGAAATTTCTATCGAGACTCTAAATGAGATTCTCAAGCATGAATAGATGGACATCTTAGTTGTGAATACATACATAAGGTAAATTTTCATAATACGTCTATACAAATAGTGGTATAATATGATTATTAAAGTTAATAACTGTTAATATTTTCTACAAGTGTTTTTATTACAACTATATAAAGAGAATATCATGTGAAAAACTATTTGGATTCATTAATCCTTATATCATTTCTACGGGAGAACTTACATTGGATAAGAAAACAATTGAGTAGAAAAATTTGAGTTACTCAAAGAGTTTAATAAAAAATTATCAAATAAAAAACTCCTTTTGATTCCTATAATGAAAAGGTAAAACTATATATTCTAATCATATAAAATATATTTTTAATTTTTTCGTTACATAATTTTTTTTGTTTTTTAGGGAACGCTGGATGCCGATCACAGTCAATCTAGACACCCATAATATTTATTTTTTGGATCCAATGCATGGATATGAAAATAAATGACCACACATGATGTTTATTGTGAATATTTAATACCCTAAAATCAATATTTTATAGAAAAACTTAGAATTATATGTTCATTCTATGTTTTAACAAGAATTTTGTTATGACAGGGAAATTGTAAAATGAAGGCCAGATCATGGATTAAAGTTAGTGTACGGAGGTATAAAGCCTATGAATTACTAAAAATGTAAAAAATAAGATATTTATAGAAATATTTAACTATAAAAACATTTTAAAATAATTTATTATTTTGGTCAATGTTTCTGCAGTTTTTGAAACAAGATAATGACATCGATTGTGGATATTTTGTTTGAAAATTTATGAGAGAAATCATAAATCATGAAAATACCGGTATCCCCCAATAGGTAATTTCCAAAGGTAATTACAATTTCATTAAATATATTTCATAATATTTTGTTTGTCAATATTTTATCAGTAGTGTCAAGTTTTCCAACAACCTAGATACTCATAAGAAGAAATAAATTTGTTTAGAGATGAGTGAGAAGCATATTTTTTGTCAGAATGTATAACGACAAAAAATTTAGGTGATTACCTACTATGTTTGTGACATTCTATGAGTTATGACCTTCGAAATATATTTGGGGTGTGAGGAATTAGTATCATAATTATTATATATTATTTTTGATCTCTTTCTCAAGGAGAATTATAATGGAGGAAATCAATTTGTTTAGAAAAACTGACTTGAAAACAATAAAATTTTTGTGAAATAAAAAAGGTGAAGTCTAAGGTGGAGAAAAAGGCAAAGGAGGAGGCATAGTCAAAGTCAGAGACCGATATGGAGGAGGAGGTAGAGGTGGATACTGAGGTGGAGAAGGAGAAGAAGCACTGGATTGAAAAAAATAAAATTATTGTGAAACGAAGTAAAATGAGTATCATAACAAGATTGTGCTTGATAACAATTGTTAAAAAGTGACCACAACACTTGTCACTAATCCACCTATAAGATCACTTTGTGTTGGTAGCTTCAATTATTCCACTAGTGTTATTGAAGAAACATTTTTACCAATCTCAATCATCAAAAAGGTATATAATACAACATAAATGTTTGAATAAATATGTGTATAATAAAAAAAGAATTCAGAATGTGTATGGAAGAACTATTAGAGTAAAAACAACATTGATATATCATGGTTGTTAAGGAGGGCCAGTGTCAGTGTCCATTATCAATTTAAATTGACATTTTTAATAAAAAAATGTTTCACTCACTGAAAACTCAGAAAACATGCTAGGATTTTCATGATAAGTTAGGAAAATTATTCATAATTCATTTTTTATGTTTATGAATCAGTCTCATGTCAAACCCACACATGATGTGACATGTATGACTCAAAGTGAATTTTTTCAGTTTAAAATTTCTTTTTAGTAAAAACACAAATGGAAGACTCAAAAATAAGGAAAATCATTTGAATTATTTTAATAATTTAGGAAAATGATCCATAATTCATTTAGGACATTTAGGAATTAGTAGAACCTCAATCTGATGCCAGATGTGACCAGTATGACTCCAAGTTCATATTTTTATTCAAAATTGACATTAATTTTAGTGACAAAAACAACTGACATACTCACAACTAAGAAAATGCATTTGGATTGTTTTGGTAATTTTCAAAAATTATCCCTAAGTCATTTGGGATGTGTATGAATTAGTTGCATCTCAATTCGACTTACAGTGTGACTGGTATGACTCAAATTGTTTGCTATCAGTTTAAAAATGAAATTTTAATATAAAAATTGTTACTACCTAAAAACCATGAAAACATGCTTAGACTGTCTTGATAATTTATAAAGAAGATTCATAATTCATTTTTGACATTTTTGAATATTTCTCAAGTCCAACCCACACACGATGCGACCTGTATAACTGAAATTGTGTGTTTCAAGTTTAAAATGACATTTTAGTAAAAAACATAAGTGTCATACTCAAAACCAAGGAAATAAATTCTTATTATTTTGATAATTTTGTAAAATGATCAATAAGTCATTTGGGACATGTAGGAATCATCACCACCTCAATCCGACGTACGTTGTGACTGGTGTGACTCCAAGTGCTTCTATTTATTCAAAATTAACATTAATTTTAGTGACAAAAACACTGAAATACTCAAAACCGATCAAAATCATTTATATTGTTTTGTTACTTCAGTAAAATGATCCGTATTTAATTTTTAATGTGTAGGAATCAGCTGCATATCAATCAGACTCATGGTGTGATTGGTATGAATCCAAGTGTCTGTTATCAGTTTAAAATTAACATTTTAATACAAACGTGTCACTCGCTAAAAACTGAGAAAATGCACTCATATTGTCTTGATAATTTATTAAAATGATTCATAATTCATTTTTTACATTTAGGAATTATTCTCATGTCAAACCCATACATGATGCGACCTGTATGAATCAAAGTGCATGTTTCCAGTTTAAAATGGCATTTTAGTAAAAAACAAAAGTGGCATACTAAAAACCAAAGAAAAACATTCATATTGTTTTGATACTTTAGTAAAATGATCCTTATATCATTTGGGACATGTAGGAATTATCCTCACCCCAATCCGATGCACAATGTGACTGGTATGAATCTAAGTGCATCTTTTTATTTAAAATTGACATTAATTTTAGTGAAAAAAATAATTAACATACTCAAAACTGAAAAAATAGATTAGGATTATTTTTTTACTTTAGGAAAATTATCCATAATTACTTTGGGACAAATATGAATTATCCACATCTCACTCCAACTCACGAAGTGGCTGTTATGACTCAAAGTGTCTGTTATCAGTTTAAAATTGACATTTTAATACAAAAAAGTGTCCCTCACTGAAAACCAAGAAAAATCTATTAGATTATATTGATAATTTAGGAAAATGATTCATAATTTATTTTTTATGTGTATGAATCAGTCTCATTTCAAACCCACACATGATTCCACATGTATGACTCAAAGTGCCTGTTTCCAGTTTAAAATGACATTTTAGCAAAAAACACAAGTGGCATGCTCAAAACTAACGAAAAACATTTATATTATTCTGATACTTTAGGAAAATGATACATGAGTAATTTGGGATTTTTAGGATCCGCATCACCTCAATATGATGCATGGTGTGATCGGTATGACTCAAAGTGTGTATTTTTATTCAAAATTGACATTAATTTTATTGAAAAAAATAACTAACATACTCAAAATTGAGAAAACACATTCAGATTGTTTTGGAACTTTAGTAAAATGATCCATAAGTAATTTTGTGATGTGTAAGAATCATTCACACCTCAATCTGACTCATGGTGTGACCTGTATGACTCAAAGTGTCCGTTATCAATTTAAAATTGACATTTTAATACAAAAATGTGTCACTCACTGAAAACCAGTAAAACATGCTTCGATTGCCTTAATAACTTAGGAAAATTATTAAAAATTAATTTGTGATGTGTATGAATCAGTCGAATGTCAAACCCACACATGATGCGATCTGTATGACTCAAAGTTACCTTTTCCAATTTAAAATGACATTTTAGTAAAAAACAAAAGTGGCATACTCAAAACTGAGGAAGAAAATTCATATTGTTTTGATACTTTAGGAAAATGATCCATATGTCATTTGGGATGTGTAGTAATCAGATTAACCTCAATATGATGCACTGTGTTACCGGTATTACTCCAAGTGCGTCTTCTTATTCAAAAATGGAATTAATTTTAATAAAAAAACAACTAACATACTCAAAACCGAGAAAACGCATTCTGATTGTTTTGGTAATTTTGGAAAATGATCCATAAGTCATTTTTGACATGTAGGAATCAGTTACACCTCAATATGACTCATGGTGTGACCGTATGACTCCAAGTCCACCTTTTTATTCAACATTGACAATAATTTTTGTAAAAAAACAACTTAAAACTCTATAATAGTGTTTTTTCTTGTATTTGTGTTAGAAATTTTATTTCATTTAAATTAAATATTTGTATTTGATTTTGGTAATTTCTACTATTTTTTTTGTGATACAGTGTGTTGTTACAACACACTGTATGCCCTATTTCTAGTGCATCAGTGTGTTGTAGCATCACACTACAGTATTCCCCTTTATTAATGCTACAAAATGTGCTGATAAAGGATCCCTTTATCAGCGCCTCTAAATGCACTCATAAAGATCCCTTTATCAGCACTTTAAAAAATTCTGATAAAGATACCCTTTATCAGTTATTGTAGAAGTGTCAATAAGGGATTTTTATCAGCACTTTTTAAAGATTCTATAAAGGGATCTTTATCAGTGGTTTTAAAAGTGTCGATAAAAGGTATCTTTATCATCGCTAAATAAAAGTGCTGATAAATGGTGTATTTTATCAGTGTTTTTTACACTAATAATGCTACCCTTTATTAGTAATTTTCTAGGGATGATAAAAGCTTTGTCTTTTTAACAGTGTGGTGGTAGTAAGTTATTTTCTAATGCTGATAAAGGCATATTCTAGTGCTATTAAAGGCCTCTTTAGTAGTAGTGGTTGTAACATCCTAGATTTTCCCAAAGTCACGGACTGTTTTTTTGTTTAAATTACTTTTTTTGGTCCTTATGAGGATTCCTAAAATAATTAATAGGGTTTTTCAGGTGTCCAGGGATTCTTTGGAGCATGGATCCCTAAAAATCAAGTTATAGACTAGGCTGCACGGTTAGTGGAAAATGTGCCACCCATCCCACACTGTTTCCCTAAACCATGTGGTTGTATACAGTGGAGGTAGGGGGTTTCATGGTTTTTTTGAAACCATGAAACCCCAAGAGTACATCTATATGGCCAACAGTAGGTCACGGGCAGTGAGTTTTCACATGGTTTGTGCACGCTTAGATAAACTGTTTGCCTAATCATGCGAGGTTCCCCTTTGAAGAAGTAACTGGTGCAATATTGGCACATGGTTTGGAAAACCATACAACCATACCATGGGACTCTATTTTTATCATAAATTAACCTTTTTCTCCTATTTACTATTTTAAACCCTTTTCTTCTTTCCTTCATATTTCTCCTACAATGGTCTCTTCCTTCTCCAACTCACGAAGCATTTACTCGCTCTCATCCTAGGGATCATGATTGCACCTCCATATAAAATTCATTTCTCTCCCTGTTAGATCCTTTGGGAAGCTCTCAATAAGCTATTTCTTCTAATCCCTTCTATTTCATGGTTATTACTCCATATTTTTCGCTATCTCAATGCAAGCTCGTTTTCCTCATTGTTAGGGCATTTTATGATTTCTCAGATTTCTCTCGTTCTAGCTCGAATCAAAGGATGATGCTAGATGAGGGAAGCAATATGGGGCTAAGGTTAGTGGTCTAGGAAATTTTCCATTATTTAATTGCATTATATATTATGTGTTTTTGTGCCAAGAGATGTAACCTTCTGGTGTTGCCTCTATTTTATTAGTTAAATTAAATTAAATACCTCACCATGCCTTTAGCAACCTAAGATAGCAACAAATCAACCCCTTAGGTTGATCTCCTTGAATTGTGCCACCTCAATGGGTGTGATTTTCATTTAGGATTACATTTCCTTTGTCTTAGGTAGTTTAAACACACCTTCAAGGGTGTTTGTTAATATTCAATTCGTTGAATTCATGAGTAAAATTGAATTGAATTATGGGCCATGAGATAAGCCCTACACCTTAATCCTTATGGCATAAATGGGATGCCTAATGGAAATGACTCAAACATTATTCCTATATTGATGTAAATGATTAAAATAAATGATATGGTCTCTTTTGTTATACTTTTTATATATTCAATGTTTGATTTGAATGATTTTACTATAGTGTCAAGGGTGAAATAAGGGGTTCTGAATTAAGGACCCCTTAGACGGACACTTGTGACTTCTTGATAGAATTTGAAATTCTTTGTAAACATGCCGGGGGGTGACATCAACTATGTCTAGATGAGATCACCATTTTTTTATTTACCTCTAGATGAGTGACATCCATTCCTTAGGGGAGCCCCCTTGGACGAGATCAATGGAACGATGGCTGTACCATGCCACAAGAGAGATTCAGGCCCCTAAGTGTGATACCAGGTACAGAATCAAAGGTCAATTCATACTTTTTTCACACAATTCCTAGAGTGACACTCAAGAAATAACTCTTGGGTCACCTTGGAAGAACTCATTAGGCATTAGTCTTATACTGATCCCCTAGAGCGATACATGGAATTCTCTTATAATTTCTTTGGATGGTATCTAGGTGACTCTCAATCTTTTATCAAGAAGTTTAGTTGAATGAAAAAGCATGTAAACATTTTCAAATAAAATAAAATGTACCTTTGGAACTGGAAACATAGGGATGTGTCCTCTAATACCAATCACAATTTTGGGGATAGTCCAACTCCTTACATATTTTATCACCTGCCATACCTTCATAGGATCACTTGGTTCAGACTCACTGACTTAGGTCAAAGTAGGTAAATTGGACAGGAGTCCAAGTGAATCCCATACCAATGTATTGTTTATTTATTTTTGTTTTTCATTTATTAGTTATGGAATACTATTAATTTTATATTTCATGAATTGATTGAGTTAGACACCATTGGTGGTGGCATGCTGGGATTTTATCACACACCCTACTCGGGCCGCCATGGGTACCTGAGTATATTTTATGATTGTAGGAATATATAATTGGAAACGACCAACTTACGATGTTTGATTTCTAGATTTATGATGGAGATGGGGGTAGAGGTTCGAGACTATGCTCGAGATGCTACTTATAGCAGTTCTTGGCCTTTTTTTAAATTTTATTAGCATGTTCTATATGCCTATATTTTCTAGCCCCTATATACTCATTTTTATATAACATCATTATAATTTGTATCTATTTATTATTAAGATTCCGCTTACTATTATTATTTTTCATGTTTATTACTATTATGTATTACTGCTTCTACTATTTCTTATTTATACTTCCAGCATTTATTACCACTGTATACTATTGTTCTCACTCTGATCTATGAGGGAATATTATCCCCACAGATACAACTTAGGCCCTCGCTTCTAGTCAATAGCCTCTGGGATTTAGGTAGGGGCACTTGAGGTCTTTTTTCCACTGTCTCAGGGCACTATTGAGTGTCAACCAGGGTGGGATGCTATATAAACCCATGATTTTGATCAAATCACTAGTAGAGTGGTAACCAGTCTAGTGTTATTATTTGGTAAGGATTTAAGGTGGGGGATGAGCCTAACCTACCTTAATCTGAACCAAAATACATGACAAGGTATCTCTAGTAAAGTCTTAGGGAACACCTGCATTTGAAAATTAGGTATATAATGACTCCATATGTCGTGGTCCAAGATGATGTCCAAAATAGAGTATAAGGAAATGTTAGTTTAGGAAAAAATACACTCTATATTTTAATGATTGATAAATTATTATTTCATATATTCTTTAGATTACCCATTAAAATTATCACTTATCTTCTAACGAAGTATATCCCTTCTTCACTTTTACATTCATAAAATTTATTAAAGAAATCTCGTAATGTACATGAATTTACCTCTACCTTGTATATGAAAATGTTCACATGTATATTTTTAATTTAGTTATATAAATTTTGTGGATTTATCAACTTTAATTTCAAAATTTGTCTTAGTTAATTTAAACCTAATAAGAAATCATGTCTAATACCTAAGTTTTTTATCTAGTGAAAATTCTAAACACCCTTCTTAATATTTCCTTAAAATTTATTTTTCTAGATTTACTTGACTAAGAAATATCATTATAAAACTTGGTATAATTTGAGTCTTATATTTTATATTCATCATTAATTTGTAACATAGTATATATGTGATTACAGTGTAATTAAACTGTTAATTATGTATGGTATACCATAAAAACTATATTTCAAACATGAAATAAAATCTCATTATGTCTAAAAGTGACACTCTGAAAAAAAAATTGTTAATAAAAAATACATAATAGTACTTTTCAAATAAAAGAATCTATCTAGTGAGTATAATAAAGTAATGATGTTATATAACTGCTTTTGAAGTTAATATATATAATAAAATTAAAGATACATTTCAATCTTATCATCTTCATGAAATTACCTAGTTCTTATATGTGGATACAGATATACAATAAACACATTATATCTTATTCCTAATAAGTAAAATAGAAATATCACATGAAATGATGAATATATAATAATTAGAAGCCTCTTATTTATTCTTATTCAATTAATTACAATTTTTCTACCAATTTACTTTTATGAAACATGTGAAGAAAATATCCTCCTATTTTATTCTCCCCTTATTTACCTTTGGTTTCTTATAAGAACATTAGCAAGGTGCATTTGACATCATACATTCCATTTTCCTTTTAACCATATCTTTCTTAATTTTCCCCATAAGAACTAAAGATTTAACTTCATTTAAGTTCTTATCTTATTGTAAAACCTCACCCAAAATATATCAAAGTGGTTTCTCCATACAGTTTTTTATAATTCTCAATGTATCTATAGTAACTGAGTGATAAGGATGAGAGAAATAGATTTATTGAATGATCATGATTCAACTTGAATCCAAATGATATTAACTGATTAATGTACTCTATCATATTTAGTATATGAGGACCATCCAGAATTTCATCTTTCAATTTAGACGTGTTTAATGTAAAAATAATTTCATTTATTTCTTGCTTCACATTATACTCACATACTTAGAGATAAGACAACAAGGTGCAACTATCTATGTCCTCATGTCGATTTTGAAACTCACTGTCCATTGATTATAACATTATGATGTAAATATAAATATTTCATTCATGAATTTTCTAAAAGATTCCTTTTCTCCCTCACTTTATTCGTGAGGTGTTTCATTAGGTAGTGGGGAATCTGACACATACAATTTCCTTTCATGTCATAATACTATACGCAAATTCCTATACCACTCCCGAAAATTAGATCTATTAAGGACATGTTCATTTTCCAGTAATGATTGCAGTGTTTCTAATGTATTACTTTAAAATTTCTAATAAATAAATCTCTAATATATTAGTACTTATAAATTTATTATCATTTATTATAAATTATTGATTAATCAATCCTAAATGTCTCTCAATATTTTATTCAAATCCCAGTATCCCTTAACTACTAGATTTATAATATTATGTCTCTTGAATATTATATTTTAAAGGATCATTTAAATTCAATTCTCATAGTCCAAACTATGGTTATGTCACTACTCAAATAGTTTCAAGGTAGAATTTAGGCTTCTAAACAACATTTACTCATAAATACTCGATCTATTGAGTAGAGTCTAATATTTTATGAATACTTAACTTAGATTTTCACAAAAGTTCCCTCTAAAATTACACCAATCTACCTATGGATATTTCTTTTATATTAATTTTTTTTAATTAAAATCCCCAATTTCATAATATCTCCCCAATATTTGGATTCACCCTTAATTATGGATGATGAACACATTGTAATATAGTTTTTTTTCAAATTCAAATGATGGAAGGAATTTGAATTAATATTTATTTGATGGATTTTTAATTTGTTTTTTTCTAAATGAATGAAAATTGTTTATATTTATCATTCTCATTACTATACGATAACACTCATAACTTAACCAGGTATAAATATAAATAATTCAACATGTTTTAATTCATGGTTATCAATTCATGCTTGCTTATTATTCTGTATGATCATATATAAAATATATACACCCAAATCAATTAAACATGCATATGATAAATAAATAACATGATCTTGAGGTTTTTTAGTGGTTGATCCATAGAGAAGATGATGGATCATTTGAGACCTTAGGGATAACTACTTACGTCATATTCGAATCAAGTTGCAGTTATCACCCATTATAATGAATACAACTTCTTTCTGGTTCTTTTCCATGTATCTAAATGAACTATATATTCTTTTTTTATTCATCACTATAAAACAATACTCAATCATAATTGAGGGGGTTTGGGGAGAGTAGGATATAGAATAAAAACATATATCATAAACACAAAAGACATTATATATATAATGAAGATAAGGGAAAATGAACAGATTATCATTTATTAATTAATTATTGAAAACATTCAAAATTATGATAATTAATTAATTAGTAAAACACCAAACATATAATGTCTGTTCTATCTCATGATTAATCAACATGCATTAAACCTGCATAACAAAATTAAATTTGCGAGGAATTCAAATTGAGGTTATTTTTAATGAATTAAAATAAATTCAACTAATTTTAATTTATAATATAAAAGTTGTACAACCCCAAAAATGGATTTAATAAATTCCTAAGATTTTAAAATATTACAGGATTTATTTTTTTAATTTTTTTGGGCTATCGAGATCTTAATAAACCACCCAAGAGGGGTTATGAACCTTAATTAGGTTTGGATGGGCTGGGTGGGATAGGGAGGGCCTGACTCAGCCTAACCTAGGTCAGGAAAACCTAGTTAGGTGTATGGATCAATATAGGAGGGAACCCTACATGGGCCCATGAGAGACTACTTCCCTATAACAACGTGGGAAGTTTTGTTAAGATTCCACATGTGTAAATTCCACATGTGAAATATTACATTTTTTTTTGTTTTTTATAATAATATATTGTGTGTAATTGAATTGATTCCCCCTTTTTGGCTATTTTATGAGCCATTCATTTCAAAAAATAGCTCACCGTTGTGGTAATTTCCCTTTCCCCTTTTTAGTGTGTGTATATATATATGTTATAATTTAGATTTTTTCCTAAAAAAATATTTAAATCATCAGATAACCATATATTTGTCATAAAACCTTAGATCATAGAATCGTATGTATGGTTTGGATAGTATCAACACCTCATAAATAAATTCATGCAATCATAATTTTAATTTCAAATTATTAAATCACATGATCACATTGATACAAATTTTTAGTACCAGGTGTGTAATGAAAGCATGGAATCTAGTAAAATTATTATTTTTTATATAGGATCAATGTCATAAAATCATATCCAACATGGTAGTACCTAACTATAAAATTTTGGAAGTCATGTAATTTGAATACACATGAACATTAAATCAAAATAATACCTCATTCTATTTGAATATATAGAAATATTCCAATCATCGAGAAAGATTGTTGCATGAAAGAACTAAAGTTGGAGCCCTCTAGATCATCCACATGCACTTAAAAATCTTATTGGTGAGTAGATATTCAATCTCTATGTGCTATCATGAATAATCAAAGACACTTTTTATGTACTCACAATCATCAAAACATTGTTTCCTAGATATAGGAGGGAGTTCTTGAATCAGGGTTCTTTAAACTCCCATTTCTCACTCTAGATTTTGGGAGATAAAAGAAGGAGGATCTCAAATTCATGGGAGAAATGGTCCAATAAAATTGGGGCTTGATTTGGCTTAAATTGGTAGGTTAAAACTTACCAAAATTTAATTTTTTATGTAATTTTTTTATCTTTATAAATAAGAAAAAATGGAACTTATGAACTAGTAAATATGTCATAGTTTTTATAGGTGTTTTATCACTTAATTGTAATTTTGAAAATATGTTACATGATAAAATAAGAGTCATTAACTCAATTCTTCTCTCCTATAAATATTTAAGAAACCTTTATTTGTGAATACTCATTCATCAAATATTTTATTATATTCACTTAATAAATTTTGAATACTTAGAGTTAACACATTAGACACTTATTATTATAATATTGAAAAATATTGAATTTATTCATTTACTTACACTCATTCATACATGTATATAACCTACAACCATCATGGATCCCACCATCTCCTAAACTATAATTCATTAGAATCATGAAAGATTCTAAATATGCTTTGTGTGTGATACTTGGGTCCCTCGATAGGAGTTCTTGTCACTCACAAGACCAGAGATGTGTCTAGTAACACATCAAGGGAACTAAAGAGAAAAGGTTTATTCATAATAATGAAAACATCATATAGACACACACTATATAATATAATCTATTTGACTCATGATATCTTATAAAGAAAGATGAATATCCTTTTTCACTATCCTTACATGATTTATTTATTCTTTTGATGACCATACCAAATAGACTTAACTTATTATACCATGGTCATGGGTTTAATAAAGGTACTACCATCATAGTTAAATAGTCCCAAGATTCATGTTCCTCTATCTAGAATTGGAAAATCTTATCTTGATCACTCAATCAATTTCATACCACCAATGACGTACCCGATGCATGCTACCGTGCCAAAAAAATAAATGTCATGGTTTTTATCATGCATCAAAGTATGTTATAAAATGATATACATTTATAATGATCTCAATTTTAGAGAACAATAAAATTTCTTGTAGATAGGAACATCCAATGAAAACCATAACATGTGTTGTTCCTATTGGCAGTATAATCCTCATGATCTCTTCTTCTTGAGATCACCAAGTGCAAACTTTATGAGAGGAAATCTCAATGCTCATGAGCCCCATCACTTGATAATCAGGTAACATCCATATACTATTAGTATAATGTATCCACACCACATGAAATTAATTTAAGATTACAGTCATAATATTTGGAGGTTCTCATTACATATAGGAGCTACTGTAATATTTTGATAAAATAAATAATCTAAGGAAAATACCATGAAAATAGTGTATACATAATTAATAATACTATTATGGTAATAAAGCATCATGCGTAACTCTAGGTATACATTATATGGTAATTTAAAATTACTACTCATGTTGGGTTATGGACACCCACTTTTACAACACATGGATCTGGAATGAGAGGCTTAGACATGTCAATTTTCATGCCTTGAAGTTGATGGGTGTGAAGTGGATGGCTATCTTTCTCTCAATGATTACCCATATATAATTTTTTTTATAATTTTCCTTATGACTAAGTAGACATGGAGTCCATTCCCAACCCAAGGAAACTTTAGAGTGGAGTATCCTTTAGAGATATTGCACACCGATCTTTGTGAAATAATCACACCCTTCACTCTTTTTGGTAACAACTACTTACTTCAAATTATTGATGACTATATATTTTGAATATGGTTTTACATAATATAGAAATAGAGTCAAATATTATCCACTTTTAAGAAGTTTAATCTTTATTTTGAAAATTAATTCGAGAATATGTTGTGAATTTTGAGAACTAACTACGATGGTGAATTCATGCCAAATGATTTCATGTGCCTCTACGAATAATGGAGGTTCAAGAGACAAATCACTACACCATACACTCCAGAGTAAAATAGTGTGGTGGATTGTAAGAATCACATCATTATAGCAAAAAACAAATTTCTACTGAAGAGCATGCACGTCCTTAATAGATACTGGGGAGTTATGGTGAGGCATGCGGTTCAACTAATAAATTGTATTCTAACTAAAGTGATGGTAAAGAACACAACATTTAAATTATGGACCATATGAATCCACATATATCTCTACTAAGGTTTTTTAGGTGCACAATTTATGCTAAAGTAATAGTTTCACATCATAAGAATCTTAAGGACCAAATTCATCTCACAATACACCTTATAATGGAGGAAGGTTGAAAATATCATTACTTGTATTTTCCCAATCATAGTAAAATTCATGTAATAAGTGTTGGAACCAAGGTTTTTCTTTGATAGAAATGGAGTCTGGTTTTTTTATCAATACACACTTGGATGTTCATGGAGTTTTCAAGGAGATTGATCTTACAGTACAAGATGACTATGATATTGAATGTGGCATCGTTTTTTAGTGTTTGACAAATTTTTGGGCTCAAATTTTATAGGAAGAGGATATCATTGAAAAAGGTTGTTTTCTAGAATCAACTCTTCGTAAATATGGTAAAGCCATGGGTTTCAAAAATGATAGGTTCCACAAAGTTTTATCTCTGTAAAAATATGGAGCTTTTCAAGCGTGCAATGATTTGATGATGTTCTCTATGAATACGAGAAGTGGAGCATCATGAATGCATGATGAGTCGATGGTAATCTCTGTGAGTTAAAACAATATCACTGGATATTCATGAATGGAGGAGCCTCATGAAGATGTTTTTTTATGGTTAATGAAAAATTCACTAGAGGCATGCAAACTTCACAAAGGGTCGAGCCTATATATATGAGGCTACCCCAACTTCAGTCCTTAAAAAAAGTGTTGGGTAAAGGTTGAATCGCTATGAATTTGAAAAGGACAAGATATTCGTGAATTAAGTATTCAATGTGAGCATGAGCATTATAAAAGTACTTCTCTAGTATTGACCAATTCTTAGTTATCTAGGGAAAATTAGTTTCACAATGATAAGGAATTCCATAATGAATTAGTGGGATTCATAAAGGTAGTTTGTTATATGAAGGAAGCTTGCTTCCTGAAGGTAGTGTGCTTCATTAAGGAGCTTCATGAATGGAAGTGTTGAATATCATGTTTAAGTGAACAATGCTTTCAAGTGCATCCATTTAGGTCTTTGATGAAAGTAGAATCTCATGATAGTTAGGGACAAAGACTTAAATTCCAATTTATTAAAGTGACCTTCAAGTCATTAAACTAAGTGAGGCTTAACCCTAAGTAGTGATATAGAGGGATTCAACAGAAGTGTTCCAAGGTAGGTAGTGCGCAATCCCTAAAATCTTATAAAGGTAATGTTCTTGGAATATAGTGACTATGTATGAAATTTTGTATTCCAAAACTAGTGAATATTAGTGGATTTAGGGATGACTAAAACACTGTCGGCATATGATCCTTGGATTAACCCTTAGTGGTGAACCAAGTATATTTTTTGTGTTGCCTCCTTGCTTGTGGTATTAGTTCCAGGTTTCTAGAGTTAAATATGTCCTCATCTGTTGTCATGGAGAATTAAGTAAATATTAGCGGAGTACCCCTCTTTGATTGAAGAAACTTATAGATTTTGAAGAACAGGATGAGATATCATCTGAGATCTCTTGAAATGGATTTTTTTTCACTACATAGTGGATTGAAGTCACTAATGTAAGAAGTCTATCTATGATAGAAACAGACAAGAAAATTATTGATGTAGATGTTAAATCATATAAATCCCTTACTACAGATTTATCTGATCAAATATATCTAAAGGTTATGAGTTGTGCTTCATCCAAGTCTATAGGGGAAAAACTGTAAAATATATATGAAGGGGATAACAAACTAAAGGAGGTCAAACTACAAGTTTTTCACAAT
Organism: Viscum album; assembly: GCA_963277665.1. Classification (NCBI taxonomy): domain Eukaryota; kingdom Viridiplantae; phylum Streptophyta; class Magnoliopsida; order Santalales; family Viscaceae; genus Viscum; species Viscum album. Next base: position 41,732,890 of record OY728150.1, read on the forward strand.
AGGTTCGATGATCTGAAGATTCATCATGATGAAAATTTAGATATATTTTTAATCAAATTACTGATGTTATTGGATATATTTGAGGAATTGGTGAAGAAATTGAAGATATTGACATAGTGAAGAAAATATTAAGAATGATTCCACATCTCTACAATCCAAAAGTGTTGGCCCTTGAAGAAAGGTATTTTTATAAAAATTCACTTGAATATATTCTAAGTAGTCTAGTGGCGTATGAAATGAGAGTTAGACCAGAAGATGAAAGAATCAAGTAAGAAATGAAATGGAATTCAAATCCATGAAAAAACTTTAGGTTTTTTGTGATATAGATGATGAAGATAACAAGGAAGATGAAATTATTTCTCTTTTTCGAAGAAATTCAAGAGAGGAAAAGGGAGATTAGAAAGAGAGATTCCTCTATCCTATTTTCAATGCGTCAGAGTTGTTCACATTGATCCTCATTGCTCAAGGAAGTTTGATGATGAAGAAATTGAAGTTGAAAACACGAAGAAGCCTTAGAAAAGGTTTATCCAAAAATGAGACTTCAAATAAAGAAAAGAAATTATGGAGGAAGAGGTTTGTCTATAAATAAGAACAAGATGATAATGAATTTCTTGGGGATGAAGAACCAGAATTTAAATATGGAGCCCAATAATCCATAATGGAAATAGTTGAAAAGTCATAACCATCAATAAATAAAGATAAATATAATCAGTTGATTGGTGTTTTTGATCCCATTTTGGAACTTGAGGATTATCTTGAAAAAAATTACAATAAAATAAATTGAAACATAGATATGAGATCTATTCTGGAAGAGTCATTAGAGTATATTGATCGTCTTGAAGTGGAAATTGATTGATTGGAAGAAGGAGGAAATGAACATTCAACAACTCATGAATGTTTAAAATATTTTTTGGAATTTAAACTCTGGATTTAAGAATAGGATATGGTCATAAAATACCTTACATACAGACTGGAGGAGAAATCTAAGACAGTTGGTGGGCTTAAATATGAATTTTTTACTCTAATAAGTAAACTAGAAACTAAATTAACATCATGGAAAATAAATAAGAAATTATAGTTTGGAATATTCTCATATCCATAGATGTTTGAGAGAGCTAATCTTGGTTATAAAGGAGTAGAGAAGGCTTTCAATGATCAAATATCCACATGTATGGGAAAAAGTGGAACTGGTTATGATACTGAACCATCAAAGGCTGGAATCAATATGAGACAAAATAAAGGGAAGTATAAAGTTGGACATACCATAAAGGTACCAAAAATCTTAACAAAGAAAGCCTCAAAATCAAACATAAAGAAGAAATGTAAGATATCCAAAAGTATATATAAATCACCAGTCAAATAATTTTCCTAAAGAAAGGTACACAAGGAGGAAAAGAAGTGAGAAGACGTTTATTTTTATGAAATGTCAATTCTATGGCTATGTGGGCCATACCATGTCATACAGTGAACAAAAAAGGAGATATATGATTGGGGAAGTGATTGAAATTCAAAAATAGAGAATGAAAACATATCCTTTATCATATAGAATAAATAGTTTCTATGGATATTTTTTTCATTGTTCTAACTATATCTATTAATTTATTCATTGTAGGTATAGGAAAGGTTGGAAAAATACCGATAAAACTCACAAACAAGTCAATACCCACAAATCAAGAAGAGTTTCTTTTTTGAATAGGTATTATACTATAGAATAGTAATATGAGCATGATGAATCCATGCATTTTGAAAATATATTGGAAAGGAAATCTTTAGTCTCCACTCAATCAAATATCTCATGGAAGGAAAATAAGAAAATTGAGAAATCCAACCTTGCAGAAGTAGCTCTCAAATCTATAAAGAATAGTCTCGCATGGATTCTTGAAAATAATTACTCATCCCATATAAATAGAATTGCATACTTATGGAAATTTTTTAAGAAAAGTGTTGATGGAATAGTAAGGTTTGAAAAGTATTGTTCTTTGAAGATCAAAGGCAGTAGAAGTATAGAATTGGAAAATGATGAGATTAAGAAAATTGAATTTGTCTTTGTGAAGGGTTTGCATCAAAATATCTTGAGTGTGAGTCAACTCTATGAATTGATATTTATAGTGACATTCAATCAAAATGGGTTCTATATAAAAGGAAAGAAATGTAATTATCTCATGAAAGGATGAAGAACTGATGACAACTTATACTAGGTGGATAGTAAAGAGAACATTTTTTACTTAACCGTTGAAGAAGAAAACAACTTGTGGCACCAGAGGTTGGGTCACATTAAAAAAATGAATGGAAAATAAAACTAATATGAATATATTCATGGATATCCATAATATGATTTGTGAACTAGAAAAGAAATATGATTCTTGCATATAAGGAAAGTTGGCACATGGTTCATATCATCCAAAGAAGAAAAGGGAATCAAATCTTCTTGATCTCATCCACACAGATGTATGTGGTCCAATAAATGTGGCTAGGACATATAGAGAAATGTACTTAGTTATATTTATTGATTATTATAGTAGAATGGATTGTGTGATGAATATATACAAGAAACAACAAGTGCTTGATTTCATGAAAAGTTATCACCAAATTGATGATAATGATACTGGCTTCACAATCAAAGTTCTATGATATGAAAATGGATGGGAATACACATATATTCAATTTTAAAATCACCTTGAAAAACATGGAATAAAGAATGAGGTGTTTTTAGTAAAAACCACACAAGAAAATGGAGTTTTTGAATGCATAAATTTACAAGTGAACAACATGGTCAGAACCATACTGATTCAGAGTCGTATCTCTTTTCAATTCTGGAAAGAGTCCATTCAAGCATCAGTGTATACTCAAAATAGGATAGGGATTTATATGGAAGAAACCAAGACACCATATTTTTTGTGGTGCTGAAGGATTCCCTCTTTGAATTATTTTCATGTGTTCAGAAGTAAATGTTTCATCAAAAATAAGGAAGAAAAGCAAGGAAAGTATGGCGATGTTGTAGATGAGGGAATATTCCTTGGATATTTAATGAAGAGAAAAGCCTAAAAAAATTCAATAATCATCCTGGAATAATTGTGGAAAGTAGTGATGTCAATATCATTGAATATAATACCAAAAATACCTCGATAATATCATATAATGATATGATAGAAGATGAAAAATAAAGTAGACATGAAACATATTCAAATCAAGAAGAAGAGAAAGGCGTACAAAAAATTTGGGGCTCACAAAATAATGATGATTCAGAAGAAGAATCAGAAGAGGAAACCATGACTGAAGAAACTTCATCTAAACCTCCTAGGATAAATAGAAGAGCATAAATTGATCAATCCAACATCATTGGGGATTGGAAATAATAAAGAGAATGGGGAGTGAATCACATTCTACCATCCTTTCAATTGTGGAACTATGCTTGTTTTAAAAAGAAATAAAGGATGAATAATGGGTTAAATCCATGAATGAAAAACTTTATCATAATGAAAAAACCCAGTCATGGGATTTTTATACGAGACTTGAAAATCACAATGTGATTATTACCAAGTGGATTTTTAAAAACAAATTCGATGAGCATGGAAATGTGAGCATAAATAAGGAACACTTAGTGTGTAAAGGATATGAAAATATTGAAAGAATTTATATTGAAGAAATGTTTCCTCTAGTATTGATACAAGAATCGATCATGATTTTACTTTCTATGGAAATCCAAATAGGGTACAAATTTTATCAGATGTATGTCAAAATAACATTCTTAAATGGAGTTCTTGAAGAATAAGTATACATTAAAGAACTAGTTGGATTTATGATTGGAAATTACAAAGAAAGGTTTTTAGATTAAATAATGATCTCTGTGGTCTAAAATAGGAACTGTGTGCATGATATTCTTGATTGGATGCATATATGAAGAAGATTCAATTAAAAAGAGGAGGTTTTTGTCATAATATCTATGTGAATAATTCAAAGGAAGATTAATTTATGAATCTTTTGTATGTGGATGATATCATATTTGGGGGAAGAAGATAAGGATCATTATTGGAATTTTCAAATTACATGAAATTAGAATTTCAAATGTATATGATTTGTGAACTCACATAATTCTTAGGGCTAAAGGTGATTTAAAAGAAGAATTACACCTTCATTTCTCAGGAAAAATATGAAAGAGAGTTGTTGAAAAAATTCAACATGCAGGATTCCAAACCAAATTGACTCTGATTTCAGTTGGGAAAAAACATAGAAATCATGAGGATGAGACTTATGTAGATCCCACCATGTATATTAAAGCCATTAAAATCTTGTTATACTTAACTATAACATGGCCATATATTGTCCATGTAATATTATTAGTGGCATGATTCATATTAATCCCAAGGGAGAACATTTGGAGGCAGTTAAAAGAATCATGAGGTACATTCAAGGAACTCAAAATTATGGCTTATACTTTACTAATGGAATAGATAATGAATTATTAGAATTTTATGATACTGACTAGGCTGGAGATGTTGTGGATATAAAATCCACAAGTAGACTATAATTATTTTTTAGTAATAAATTTGTGGGTTGGTTGAGTAAGAAATAGGAAATCACTTCTCTTAGTACAGATAAATCGGATAATATCTTTTCTTTAAAGGCTTGCACTCTGCTATTGTGGATGAAGCAATAACTGACTGATATTGGTGATGAGGTGAAACAGATGATGGTGATTAACCGTGATAACAAGAGTGTGATCAATCTTATGAAGGATCCAGTTCATCACTCTTATAAAAAACATATTGATATAAGATATCACTTCATCAAAGAAAAAGTTGAACAAGGCACTACAAGATAAAATGCCTTTAGTGGCGGTTTTGTAGTGGCGGTTTATTAAAAACCGTCATGAAACCCATTTAGTTTTTTACATTGGTGACACTTCCACCCCCCCACCTGATCCAACGTTCTCTCCCCTCGAACCCGCGAGGCTTCTCACCCTGACGATCGTGAACCCTAATTTCGGTCCCCTCCGCTGCCCTCCCGTGCCGCCGGTGACCTCGCCGCCGGTCGCTGCTGACCCCACTTCTCCCCCCGACACCTGCGACGCCGACTTCTCCCCCAACCCCATCGAGTTCGTACCCTAGGTATGCTCCCCTCCCCTTCCGTCGGTGGGATCATCCTGTTATGGTGGATTTTGTGTGTGTAATGGTTAGAGGAATCTTGTGGAGGAAAAATGCATAAGGTTTTATGTAGTTTCATTATTGTTGAGTCATTGCCATAATTTATTTTGGTTTATCATCAAATTTGGATGAATTCATTTAATGGATTGACTTCATATATTTGGGTTTTGTTTAGAAATGATCTTAGAGGTGTTCCAAGAGTGATCCATACCCCATTGCTTGAAGTTACAGTGAGGATACATAATTGAAGAGATGTCCCTATAGTATGACTAATTGGATTAATATGGATTAATTATCTTAATTAATTATTATTTCTTTATAATATATGTTGTAATTTTATGAGTTAGGGGGTTGAGATGGTGTTGGTTCTTAGAGATGGATTTGATGAGGATGGAATGAGATTTCTTAAGGGGATAACTCTATGGTCAAGGTAGTTTATGACTAATATTACCATAGGATATGGTTATGCATTTATTGTGTGGATTGAAATTTCATGTAGGTGGGTATGTGACATGAATGGGATCCATGAGTTATTTACCTTATGATACATGAGGATACAGATTCATGTTGGGTTAATAGAATTACCTTTAGTATGATGCATTGATTATACAACCATTGATGGCTATGTTATATATGTGAGAGGCTTAACTATAGGAAAATTAAAACCCCAAAAGGGTGACCATCATGTATTTATGGGTCAAGTTATCTATAAAGGTCCTATTTTAGGTAATTGATTCTCTCCTAAAGAAATTTCTAGGGTCGAGGCTATGGGATGGTGTGGTAATGGTCATCTATGGTATGATAATCTATGAGAAGATATGAATGACCCAGTATGGAACCAAGTTAGGTTCCTTTGCTCGATGAGAAATCAATATGGACTATATGGATAATGATAGGTTCTCCAAACCTTATGAGTTGGGAATGTGGCCCTTGATAGACATTTATCCCTTAGGTAGGGGTGAGGTACCTAGGGAATAGAACCGTAAGCGGTGTCTTTATCATCCACATTAATCAAATTACACAATATCAATATAACTTCAAAATTAGATTTATCATGTCAATAACAACTTACCAATCACACTGAAACCACACTAATGATAGTAAGGGAATAACTACTTCCTCTAAATTTTTCTTCTTATTAGTGGTCTAATTATACTAAATTCAGTGCTTGATATCCCTTGTTATAAACTAGATTCAATATAACATCATTGATTCTCTTAGTTAAGACTTGTAAACCTCTTTTTATTCTAGAATAACCCCTTTTTTATGTATTTCTATATTCAACAAGTGACTTTACTTCAGCATGAAACTTCTAGATCAAGTTTTGAAGAAAAAAAGTGGTTTCTTAACACCACTTGCTGATTCATGATCAGCCATGACACGTTTTGATCATATTTTATATCAAATGAGACTTGAAATAATTATTACATCACTTATTTCACGCATTTTTTTTGGATTTAATCAGTTCTTCCTTTAGTTGAATATCATGTACTTTATTAGCACATCCACCCCATGGATCATATCTCCCCATAAATATTGGGCCACTTCAAACAATGATCAGAATTATTTAATTTAATGGGAGAGGGGAACCTCCAACTTTTTTAATTTGATTAATGTGGTTGGACTTTGTTCACTCACCCTAATATCCCAATTTAATTCTAATCCTTTGTGGTGGTACTACTTTATATGACACCACTAGTGGGTGATTTACCATATGTATTGATATAGTAAAACCTTATGTAACATATTTATATATTATTTCAACTAGTATATATGAATATCTTTCCCTATTTAGTAATAGTTATGAATCTCTTTCATTGGGAACCACCGCTAAACCTTTTTTAAAAATGCTTTCCCGGTGGTTTATAATAAACCGCTGCGAAACATGTTTTTTTTACAGCGCCAACCCTTCCCCCCACCCCGACCTTACCCCGGGACCCCGCTTCCCCCGCGACCCCGCCCCCCGCGACCCCGAAGACCCTGTGACCCCGATAACTCTGCTCTCCCCGGTGACTCCGGCCCCCCGCGACCCCGTCGACCCCACGACCCCGGAGACCCCGCTTCCCCCGACCCACCACAACCCTGACGACCTATAAGAACCCTAAGGTTTGAAATAAGTTTCTTTGAATCTTTTTTAAACTCAATTTCAATGCCAAAGTAGGTTGGTTTCTTGAAGAATCAAGTCATGATAGAGGTATTAGAGTTAATTACTAATGATATTTCGGTTGTTTTATTAAAACTAGGGTAGTGGTGTTATAGGTATTAGAGTTTAGCCTTATAGGTTAGATAATATAGTATATGTTATGATAGTTGATTAATTCCTACGTAAGGACACTAATTATATATTGTCTAACATTAGTACTTATATCATTAATTATATAATACTTTTGGATCAGTGAAAGAATTATATAGTGATCATGATTTGATTTATGTGCTTGTTTTCATGTGATAAATGAACTACCACTGGATGGATAGTCTTGGAATTCCAATGATATATTCTAAATGATTTTATTTATTCTATTTTGAACCTATTGATATTTTATTCTTCTTTTATATTTGATATTTTATCTTATAGAAAACTTCTATGTGAATTTATGACCTGAACACGACTAGGTTTACACCTATATAAGTGTCACTCTTGATTCATCATGAAGATGATGATAATTTTTTCTAGGTAAATGAGTATGAGGGGCCTATACTTATTTAAAAGTTAGGAATTTATCTCTATGTAGATTCAATTTCAAATACTTAGATGATAATTTAAGATTATTTTTTTACACATCATCATAATAAATTCATGTATTCTGAAACATTTTTTTTATAAGTGTAGGTATGTTAAATCACACTACCAACTTTCCTATCAATCTATATTAATCAATTTTACTAAAAGGATATTTATTTTCTTACTCATTATAGGATAAAAATTTTAAGTGATGCCTTAATGATAAATAAATGTGATATTGAAAAAGTGTTTCAATATTTTATTGGAATGTTGTGACTTTTCCGGGATCACAGGGAGATGTTTTGAGTTGTGAATATGGTTGTGACTTTTTTTGGGAAATTTTATTGTGAGATAGTTCAACTAGGTTTATTTTGTATTTAAATTTTATTTTTATTTTCTTTATCTATATTTTATCCAAAATAGATGATTTTTCATTAATATGTATAGTCTTGGATGAAAGTAATCACTTTCATTCTAACTTATTGTAGTGGTTTGGATGAATCTAATTCTTCCAAGTTCCTGAATATAATGTTTAGAGAGAATTCCTTCTGGGATCTATTTCCACCTATGTGATTCTGATTATCTTATTATGTTGTCCTGGATGATAATACCAACACCCCAAATTTCATCTCCAAATTCCCAACATGATTCTACTATGAAACTCAAAACATCAATCCCAGAAACATCAACTATTCTTTAAATACCCTAGTTTGACCCCCAAACCACATCAGCCGCATCTTGAACGCTATTTCTGATGTGGTATCCACATTACCACATCAATTTTTATGCAATAACACTAGTAAGTCCTTCTCTAGATGAATTATACCAAAGGCGCTCAATACCACCCACCAATGCGCTATCATATCCTGACCATGATGCCTTAAAACTCAAGGAATAACAAAAATGTTCAATGCCCACATCAAAGTCTGAATCTGACTCTTAGTTCAACTCCATGGTCAGATCCTCGATCGTCCCATTTAACCATAATTCTCAACTCATGAGCACTAACACATATATGATCCAAATCATCCTCAAGTCACACCACCACTCTTTTCTATGTGAATACACCAAAGAGAGGTCTAGGAATTCAATCCACACAAGGTTCGTAGAACCTTAAAACCTAATCTCCTAAGTTATTTCATCATTCATTTCCATGAACACCACCACTTATCATGCCTCAAGACTACCATACCTTACGTGGTTCTTGTCACTCTAAATTAACAATGTGTTGAGTTTTGTAAGCATCATAAGTTTTTCCCTAAACATTATTTATAATAGATTTCTTCAATATTAGAGTTTTATATGAGGACTCTATTGAGAACTTAGCTTGGGGTTATTCCAAATTAACAATGTTCTTTGGTTTTCATGGTAAAGTAGCTACCACGTTGTTAGAACACTGTTTCTCTTTACCAAAGAAACATCCCATATCCCAAACACTAGAGGGTTCATACCTAAATCAGGGGCTCATCTTTATTATATTATGTTTCTGTAATCTTATACTATCTTATATATGAATCTCTTTCTCTATTTAGTAGTAACTATGTGTTTTAATTTTTTTATTATTGTGTAGGAACATTGTGATATACATGGATAAAAGTTGGATCACATTACCAAGGAACACACCTCAGTATGTTAAGGTATTGAATGAGTTTTTAGATTTTTCAATTTCTAATCGATCCGTTGAAGGGAGAATAAAATCTCCATGTCCTAAATGTAAATTTAGAACATGGTTTAATAGATTTGAATTTTATAAACATTTAATACTAAAGCAATTCCCTGGTCAAAATTTGTGTTGGATTAGGCATGGAGAATCGAACATTACAGAAAGATTGAGCACTGGTGTTAATCCACAGAATCAGGTCCCAAGTTCTTCAACAATGGAAAATGAAATGAAAAACCTCATAAATGATGCATTTGGCACTGCAAGACACCACTATCAGCATCAAAACATATCAGAACAACCAGAAGAGGGTGCTACAAATTGCAACGTGACAAGTGATGTTTTTGAGACCATAACACATACAGATCAAGATTGTAACATATCATTGGATCCTCCTCTTGATTATGTAGAGCCAAATGTAAGAGAAAACTTCACTGAGGAAAATGCGTTTCATGATTTAGTTGATGATGGAAATCAAGAGTTGTATAGTGGGTGTTTGAAATATTCAAAGCTTTAATTTCTACTGAAGTTGTACCATATCAAATTTCTATGTGGAATTTCAAGTAAAGCAATGTACATGATATTGGAATTGATTCATGATGAATTTCTAGAAGCAAAAATCCTAGAATATTTTTATGATATGAAAAAAGTTGTTAACAAGATTGGTCTGAATTATACAAAAATACATGTGTGTCCCAATGATTGTATGCTTTATTGGGGAGAGGATTCAAGTAGACAGAATTGAAAGAAATTTTCTTCTTCTAGATGGCAGGAAAAGGGTGATGTTTAAAGTCTGAATGAACATAATTTCATGTAGAATAAGAAAAGGAACACAACTGTAAATGTTTTGCGTTACTTTCCTTTGAAGCCTCGATTTCAAAGATTATTCATGTCATCGAAAACCGCTGAATACATGAAGTGGAATTCTATAGATAATAAAAATGATGGGTTAATTATACATCCATGAGATTCCCAATCGTGGAAGACATTTGATTCCTTACATCTATATTTCTCAACTGATCCTATTAATGTTCGATTGGGATTGGCTGCCGATGGATTCAACCCATTTGGGAATTTGAGTACCAGTTATAGCGTTTGGCTAGTTGTTTTGATCCCTTATAATCTGCCTCTGTGGATGTGTATGAAACAAAAATCTTTTATCCTTTTGATGATTATTCATGGAAAAAAAATTCCTGGAAATGATATTGATGTATACTTACAGCCTTTGATTGAAGAATTGTAGTAGTTATGGAGCAACGATGTTGAGACATTTGAAGCTTCTTCTAAAACAATGTTCAAAATGCATGCTGCTTTAATGTGGACCATTAGTGACTTACCAGGGCTTGGGAATTTATCTGGTTGGAACACTTACACAGGTTTTGATTGTCACATTTGTAACTTTGATTTTGAGCCCAAATAGCTACCTCACAAAAGAAAATGGTGCTTCTTGTGTCATTGAAGATTTCTCGATGCATCTCATAGATTTTGGCTGAACAGATCAAAATTTAATGGTTCCATTGATCGTAGACCACCTCGAAAGTTATTAACTGGTTCTGAAATATTTACATAGCTTGAAAATGTTGAAACATAATTTGGGAAGGTTCATCATTTAAATGATAGCAGAAAATGGGTCCGAAGTGCATCGTCAAGTGAAATCGGAACACAACAATGGAAGAAAAAAAGTATATTCTTCAAACTTCCGTATTGAGAATTTAATTTGTTGTGGAATAATCTTGATGTGATGCATATTGAGAATAATTTCTATGATAATTTGATTTTCACATTGCTTAATGACCATGGAAAGGCGAAGTATCATCTCAATGCTCATAAAGACTTACAAGCAATGAACATAAAATGTGATTTCTAGCCAGATGAGAATGAAAAGTATCCTCCGACAATTTTTGCACTAAAAAATAGGGATAAAGATACATTCCTTCGAATTTTAAAGAATTTTAAGGTATATTATGGGTATTCAAGTAACATATTGAGGTGTGTTGACTTGAAGAATCATAAGTTACATGGATTGAAAAGTCACGATTCACATATTTTGTTACAATAGTTACTACCATTGGCATTGCATACATTATTACCTAAAACAATTACTGCTATTGTACTCCAATTCTGCACATTTTTTAGACAACTATGTGAGAAATCTATACATCCATTTCAGCTTGACAACCTCCAGGAGAGGTTTGTATTGACCCTTTGTGCAGTGGAGATGATCTTTCCTCCGTCATTTTTTACTGTAATGATGCATTTAACTGTGCATTTGGTTGAGGAAGCTAAATTAAAAGGCCCCGTTCATTATTGATGGATGTATCCAATTGAGAGGTACATTATTTATATTTTTTTTAGTTAAGTAAACAATTTTTGGTACTTAATTAAATGCATAATTATGTTTATTTTATTTCATAGATATCTTGGGCATTTGAAATCATACGTGAGAAATAAAGCTCAACCAGAAGGCTCTATTGCTGAAGGCTATTTGGCTGAGGAGTGTCTTACCTTTTGTTCTCGATACTTGGATGATATTGAGACAAGATTTAATCAAGTTGGACTTGTTGATGGCACATCTAATCAATCTCAAATACATTAGAAATCTAAAATATTTCCTGTTATTGGCCGATCAGTTGGGAGGACCTCAAATGTGACACTGACTGAATTGGAATTATTACAGGCACATAGATATGTGATGCTGAATAGTGAAATTGCAGATCTATTTATTGAAGAGTTGAGGATACAAACAAAGAGACAAATGAGAGGCCGAACACGAAATGAGAAAGATATAACTAAAGCTATTAATAAAGAGCTTGTAGAATGGTCTGCACAACGTGTAAGTTCATAAATATTGCAATAAATGCGAATATTAGTTTGACACATACATTTTTGTAAATCTAATAAAGTATGTTTCTTTTTTCAGATCATGAATACTGATACTCAAGCATAGGTGTCAGAAGATTTGAAGTTTTTTGCTAGTGGTCCTCTAAAACAAGTTAGAAAGTTCGACGCTTATAATGTGAATGGCTTTAGATTTCATACAGTCGATCAAGAAGTGGGTTTGAAAACACAGAATAGTGGTATATTTACATTTTTTGAAGTGGAATACTATGGAAAGCTACATGATATTATTTAATTAAACTACCACAAACATTTTTCTATTGTTTTATTCAAATGAAAATGGGGTGATATTATCAAAGGTGTTAAAAGAGATTCCTTGCAATTTACTTCTGTGAAATTATCTCGCTTGATGGATGTTGTTGATCGTGAACTTCATGATCCATATATCTTAGCATCGCAAGAAAAAATAGTATATTATGTGAATGATTTTGTCGATGAAGGGTGGAGTGTAGTTGCTCACATAATACAGAGAGATTTGTATGATATGGGTGATGAAGTGGAAAATTTGACCTCTGAAATTGAATTTAATCAACAACAGGAAGCGGAATTATTTTTCCATCATGATATTGAAAATATTAGTCTAGAAAGGATGACTGAAGTGGATAAAGCAATGGATCAAGAAACCGACATGATTGAAGGGGAAAATGATTGTATGTACAATTATTTATTTATTCAGCAACCACTTGTTTCATTTCTGCAGTCATTCATTATCATTGTTATATATATTTTGTCTATTAGTACTGGGCATCTATTATCATTTTTAAATTTTTTTTCTGCATAATTTTTTTTGAAATATATATTATGAACTTAATTTTATTTGATTAAATGACAAGAATTCCAAGGAGGAAGTGATACACTATTTCATCTAGTTCTGTGACAGATGACGATCCATCTGGCTCCCTCCCCACGACATCTGAGGCACCATCTGCCTACACCACTGCACCATCTCCCCATGCACCATCTCTCACACCATCTTTGGATGTCCCATTAGAGGCTGAGTCATCGAATCCCCCTTCATGAGCCTCAGTAGTGGGGCAGCGACATGCCCCTTCCAGTTCATCACAGGCATACTGGAGTGTCACTGTCATAGGTACAAATTTTAATTAAATAAATTTATTTCATTTTGTTTATACTAATTGTTTGCTCATTGAATATGAAAAAAATGCAACCTTAGAGAAAAACATAAAAAGTTCATATGTTTGGAATATGACTGGTGAAAAGATAGTCGTGCCATTTGATTCTTATGAGGTCCCTACGGATGATGTCGTGGGGTTACTTGGCCAGATTCTAGGCTAGTTGGTAGCAGAGCCCATTTCCCTTCCTATTTCATATAATGATTGGAGACATATACCTCCAAGATGGAAAAATGAATTTTTTGATTCTCAAATAAAGGTAAATTTATTACATTATGGTTTAATTTAATGTCATGTTACTAATATGTTCAAAATTAATTTCTGTATAGAGATGTTCTTCCACTTTACAATTGCTGATGTGATAGCATGGAAGTGGACGTTGAAAAATCTAGGTAAGAAATAGAAAGATTTCAAATGGATATTGTGGTGTGATTTCAACGATACTTCGTTGACTGTGCAACAAATTTATGAGAAGCTACCCAGTGGGGTACCGTAAGAACAATGGAAAGTTTTTGTTGACAGACATCGTGATGAGAAGCGGATGATATTGAAATATATATTATTATATTATCCTAATTTTACATTTATACATGTATATGAAGAGGAAATCACATTGAATACATTAATATTAAATTTCATTTTATTTATTTTAGGATATCTCGAGACAGATTGCATCAAACCGGGAAAAGCAAGTCATCCCTCACACTGCGGGCTCAAAAAGCTTTTCTAGAATCCGAATGACATTGGTAATCTTTTAATTAGTTTAAATATTTAAAAGACAGTATTATCTATTTAATATATTTAATTGTTGATTTATCTTTGATTAATGCAGTCACAGAGTTTAGGCACGAAGCATCCCGAACTGAACTGTGGTTGGATTTTCACAAGAAATCAGATGGAAGTTTTGTTAATGAGCCTGCTAAAGAATTTGAGGAATGAATTCAATTTTTTATTATAATAACTTATTCTCAGTTTTTACTGTGTTAATATATTTTGATATTTGATTTATAGGTAAAAATTAAAGAACTATGGGATGCCAATCCTGTGCATTCCTACTCAGTCTCCCAGTATGAACCGGTTGCTAAAGTCCTTAGGAAGGATCATCCTGGTAGAGTGCGTGGGATGGGTTTGGGACCCATACCATCTGAGGTTTTTAGTAGGCCACCGGGGATGGCAGTTTCATCTACTCCTGGCTTTAGTCATCCCATACCTGAAGATGCTCAGAAAGAGATTGTTTCTCTACGAAACCCAGTTCACCAGTAGGGGGATCATATATCTTCTTTACAGAAAGAGTTGATTGAAATATGTTAGCATATGAGCAGATATGCCCCCAGTGGTAGTGCTTCGACTGGTGGTATGTAGGTAAATCACAAAAAATTAAAATCATTTAGTTTTCTAACGTTCATTGGTTTTAAGTTTTAATATAAATATGCAATCATATTTAATTTTCAATATAATGTTCTTACAGGTGACAGTAGAAAGTGGAGATGAAGGTGGCGAGGGTGACGATGCATCATCGGACCGTGAGTAGTTGTATTGTTGATGTGTTGAATAAATATGGGAACAGTTGGTTTGTATATGTAACATTTGTGGCACATAGTTGCCACCAAACATTTTCATGTCCTAAAATTTCCTTGATTTCTCATGTTTCCTTTTATGCATTTTATTGATTTCTGATGTTTCTTTTTATGTCTTGATTTCTTGAGTGTGGTATACATCATTCCATTTAGTCCTGTGTTTGAATTGGTAGTCGATATTTTGGATGACTAGGAGTTAAACCCATTATTGATGTGTTGAAAAAATTGGGTCATTTCATAGTGATCAAGGGGATAGTGTTATGGACACTTTGGTGAGGCCCTTGTAATTGGTCTTACTGGGAGGCCCTTGTGAGTGGTAATTGACCGCTGCTAAACGGCGTTTCTCTTGTAGTGAATCCTATCTTTGTTCTAGGGAACCAAACATTGTGACACATTGGGATTAAAAACACCTAATATACTTATATAGATCCACCATTATATCGAATATCAATAAGATGGAGGTTCCAAATATGGGTGGTATAGGATTTGAATCCACACACTCAAGATACAAATTCCAAAAAGGTTGTACTCATTCACATCAAAACTCAATGGAATCCATATGATAAGTGAAGGAATCCACCGACTCCTAAGATATTATATCCTAAAATACTATTGGGATAATTTCCTTATATTGGTTGAGATATATACCCCATGAAAGTAACTATATATAAAAAAATAATGTTGTGGTTATTTGCATCAATTTATTTGATCCTAATCAAGTTGGACATCTCATATCGACCTTTATTGATTGACTAATCTACTATTATTATATAATATTAGATAAATGAGGTATGATAACACCAACCAAATCACCATACATAATGGGTTTTTTCCCTATAGAAATTTAATATTGATTTTCACATGTTATACTATTTTGAATTTGAACTAAGTAATATTCTCTTATATTGAGATGGTTTTAATATTTTTTAGTGGTGAGGGGGTAGTGGATTCATCCACACCTATTTCATACTCAATAGAATCATGTTTCCCAACATCCAATGGGTTAACATTGAAGAAATATACTAATGTGTTACCACCAATAGGAAACACATATTTACATTGTAAGAGGGATATCATTAATTTGGGTGTGATCCTATAGGATGAATGATACTGGAGATGACCATGAGGAAAAAATGATAAACAATTTCCCCACCCATGTGGGTTATGTTTTCCATTGTAATTGTTTACTCACAAAGGCCACTTATGATAGATTCTGATGCTTTTAGATATTAGATCATTGTAAGCATCCCTAGTATATTATCTAGATATTCTAATGGGCCTCAAGGGTGTTCAAACTAGTAGGGGTACAAATATACTCTTGAGTGTCAGTGGTTGGATATCCCCAGTGGGATCAACTTTTAGATGCTTGAGTATAGACAATAGGGAAAACACCCTATATATCTTCTTGAGTACTCAAGGTCACATGTTAATAAAAATGACTATAGTGAACATGATACTCATAATGAAGTTCTAAGGTGATTTATAATTTATGGTGGACATATTTATCCAAATCAATATGATAAAAGAAGAACATGTTCTCATAATCTATTGAAAGTATACAAAAAGGTTGGATGTGAAATTTTGGACCAATGTTTTTTCCATAGAATATTTTTAGTTGGACAACCTGTGGGGAATTATTCCTTATAGATTACCATGAGTGTCATATAATGTCAGGATGGATCCATTTAGATGGTATTCCTCAAATAAGGTGTGAACCATCATGCACTAATTTTACAAGGGTAGGAGACAATGTATGTCAGGGTATGGGGAACATATATTCATAGAAATTGAGTCCTATGTATGACATAACAATTATTTTCGTGCCTCACCATTGTGTTCCTTATGGGTACTATTAGCTTATTTTTGGTCTTGAACATAATTGGTGCATTTGGTGATTCAATTTTAATTGAAGGATGTGATGAAGGTATTGAAAAAGAAACACAATGAAGAAACCCATAAATACATCATCAAATGTAAGAGTTCATAGTTTATCACTCCAATTCCATGTTAATGGATTCACATTAGGTTATTTATTTTTTTATGAGAACCTCCAATGGGCTTCCATTTATATGAATATTTGATATGGATGTCCTTTTAAAACTAAATTAAAATGAAAGGTGTTTACTAGTGATTCATACTATAGATTCTTCAAAATAGGTATTGGTAAAAGGTGTGAGATTTTGGGATCATAAAATATTCTTTGGGTGGAATCATTTGAATTATTGTATTCCCTTATAGATTTATAATTTTTTAATGAATAATATCAAAATACTAGTGTTTAATGAGTTACCCATATTCCTATGATCTCTCTGAATCTATGTAGATATGAAAATATATGATTTTTAGGTTAATCATACATATAATACATGTTTATGATTCATTTGTTTAAGGCCACATAGTTAGGAAATTATTCATTTTTCACCATACAAAGAGGTCGAAGGTGTTTACATTGTTCGGATCAGTCCCATGCGATGAGCATCAGATGAATCTCTCTAAATAGAATCATAACACACATAGTTTATTAATGATTAGTGGGATACATCATACCATTTATGTTCAATTTAAATAGAAATATTTCAAGAATCTTAACTTTTTGTGAAGGGGGACACTTTGTGAAAGGCACCTAGAAATAGATAGTGTTTGAATTTATCATGAGTTTCCATTTCAGTTTCATCTTGGTCTTTAATGACTAATTTGGAGAAGGTATGGTTGTGGATTACACCTATTATAGGGCCCATATATTGTTTTAAATATCATATATGTTGGTATTATGATAATGGATGAATGATTAAGAGGATGGGGGATACAAATTGAAGGTGGATTTGATATTGTGATACTAGGAAGGATATCTAAAATTAAGGACTATATAAAGAATCTAGCACTAGAGTCTTTAACTATGGTATTTTGTAAAAGTGATTCATATTATTCTTATCACATAAGAATAATAGCATGTTTATTTATATTGGGATTGAACCTCATAGGGGAATATATTGTATCCTAGTTAAGAGGAATAAAATACAATATAATTGAATGCATGCATTTTAAGGTAATGTGACATGATTCATCGTATATTAAAATTGTGTTGAAAGGACATGTGTAATGAATTTTAGAGTCGTCCTACCAGGTTTAGAAGGTGATTACTATAATTTATCTCAATAATTATTTTAAATTATGATCAAATAGAACATAATGTTTTTGTGTATCATGATTTTTTAAGAAATAAGTTATAGAAGATTAGTTGTGTTACATAAAAGTGCACAATAAGGTATTGAGTGAGGCTAACACACGAGCTTCTCTAAGACACCTGGTATAGTAGATGTGTGTGGTGATGGTATATTTGGGGTATTAAACTAAGTAGAAGGCCCACACATGGTAAATATAATTGTGTTTTATGCTCACTCCCTATATGGGAACACTGAAACACATGTAGATCTAATGTTTCATTTTTAAGTGATATATATTATGGGGGATCAAGAAGGATTGACTAGATGTATGTTTGGAGAGTAGTCAAATAATAGACCTATGTTTTATAGTTGATTCTAACATATATATATTTTTCAATTTATTCTATACTGATTTCCTAGGTTGATGTTTCTTGTTGTATGTTGGTATATACAATATGGTTCATTCTTATATAGCATGTCAATGTTTACTTATTTTTTTTCAATTTATTCTATACTGATTTCCTAGGTTGATGTTTCTTATTGTCTATTGGTATGTACAATATGGTATTTTTGGTTGGATTTGTCTTTCAGGGCAGTGGTGTAGCAGAAGAATTTTTTTTTCTGGTCAGATTTTAGCTGCGGTTAAAACCGCTGTGAAATGTACATTGGCGGCGATTTAAACCGTCGCTAAATGGTGAAAACCACCACGAAACATAAAAAAAAATTAAGTTTCACGGCAGTTTTAACCACCGCTACATAGTCGCATTGTAGCTGCCTCATTTCATGGCGGTTCTCGTGACTTCAGCGGCGGTTTTACGACCACTGGATTTGAGTTTATTCGCGATGGTTATAACCGCCGGGAATAAACTAATATCTAGGGCTCGTAAAAAACTACTGCTAAACTCAGTAAAACCTCTGCGAAATGAGGTAGCTATAACAATTTCCTTAAAGCACTGCGAAATTTAAATAACCATCGCTAATAGATTGGCGATGCTGTATTAGGCGGAGGTTTACAGAATCCTCCTCCAAACCATGTAGCGGCGGTTTAAATCGCTGCTAAACGGTGTTTCTATTGTAGTGAGGCATAATTAAAATGAATCATGATGAAACTGATGACCAAGTGCCTGAAATTCTGACTAATCCATTGACAGAACATGTGCTCGAGAAACATCGATTGAACCCCAGTGTTCAGCCACCTCCCAATGCATGATGAGGTTATGATTGATCCCCTCTCCCCAGTTGTGTTAACTGTTTTAATCTATTTTTGGAA
The DNA here is from genome assembly GCA_963277665.1 of Viscum album. Taxonomy (NCBI): domain Eukaryota; kingdom Viridiplantae; phylum Streptophyta; class Magnoliopsida; order Santalales; family Viscaceae; genus Viscum; species Viscum album. The sequence continues at coordinate 41,752,458 of OY728150.1, forward strand.
GTGATACAGGTTTATGGGGGGAGATACAATCAAGTGGGAGTGTCTTTTGATCTCTATAATTAAAAATATAGTTCCTTTGTTCTTATTTATAAAAAGGGAATGAATAAATTATTGAGAAATTCAATGTTTTAAAATTTGTGTGGTTACAGATTTATGAAAAACCATGCAATGCTTCTGTGACACGATGAGAACTAGGTGTTTTGAAGAAATAGTTCAGGGCTTGGAATGCTTCTTTGACATGATTAGAGCTTAACTTGGAAATACTTAAGAATACCAAAACACGCGAACCCAATTCATGATTCCCTTATTGTTTTCTATATTGAGCTTTGCTGATGTAGACTTAGATTTTTGGATTATTTATTTCTCACATATCTGTTCTAGATAGAAGATAGTGTTTTATTGATTTTTTTACAGATTTCCATCAAACCCAAATGGGGAGATTGTTGGAATCAATGATTTTCTTTGTTGTAAATGGATTCTGATTTAGGTTTTTTGTCAATCCAAACTTGAATGATCAAGGTGTTTGTAAGGAAAGTGATCTTACATCACAATATGACTACAATATTAAAGGAGGAATCATTTTCCAGTATTTTCAAATTTTTTGGATCAAAATATGGCGTAAGAGGATATCATCGTGAAAGGTTTTTTGATGTAATAAACTCTTCATAAATATGGTAAAGTCATGGGTTTCATGAAGTCTAGGTTCCTCAAAAGTTCATCTTCATGAAGGTATGAATCTTCACAAGTGTGTGATGATTTGACGGTGTTCTCTATGACTACGAGAAGTGAAGAATCATGAATGCGTGATGAGTTGATGGTAATCTTTGTGAGTATTACAAATCTCACTAGATATTCGTGAATGGAGGAGCCTCGTGAAGATGTTTTTGAAGGTTCATGAAAAATTCACTAGAGGCATGGGATCTTTGAAAAGGTATGAGCTTATATATATGAAGGTACCCCCACTTCATTCCTTATGAAATGTTTTGGCGTAAAGGCTGAATCACTCTAAATTCATGAAAGAAAAATATCTTCACAAATAAAGTATTCAAAGTGAGACTAAGCATCATGAAAACACTTCTCTAGTATTGATCAATTCTTGGGTATATGGGAAAAATGATTTTAACTATGATGAATAATTCCATGATTACTCAACGATATTTGTAATGGAAATTTGTTCCATGAACACATTTTTTGGATAAGGTAGTGAGCATCGTGAACGATAGTGTTGAACATCAGGTTTAAGTGAACAGTGAATTGAAGTGAATCCATTAAGTACTTTGATACAAGCACAGTCTCATGATATTCAAGGAAAATTCTTAAATTCCAATCTGCTAAAGCAACCTTCAATTCATTAAACTGAGTGAGAATTCACCCTAAGCAGTGAGCTAGGGAGAGTTAACAGAAGTTTTTTGAGGGCAGCAGTGTAAAATCCCTAAAATCTTATAAATGTAGTGTTCCTGGAACAAGGTAACTATGTATGAACTTCTATATTCCCCAACTAGTGAAGATTAGTGTATTTTGGTATAACCCACACACTATTGGTGTATTCTCCTTGGACTATCCCTTAGTGGGGAAACAAGTAAAATTGTTGTGTTGCCTCTTTTCTTGTGATTGTTTGATTTATGAACATTTACATCAGATAATTTTAATAGTTTCTTACCAACGTGGGAGAAATATCTGTCACTTTTAAAGAAAAATTTGACACCCTAATCCACCCCTACCCTCTTAGGGTGTTCCAGGGTCCTACAATAAGGGATATCATTTTTCAAGAAGATGTAGAGTGGTATTGGGATGCAGGTGATGATGGAGTTTCTCACGACATAATTAAGTTCATCATATTGGAGAACCTACTTCATGATTCAACTATGGGAGTATCATAGTATGATATAAAAGAAAAAATTATGCCAAAAGCCAAGAAACATTGAGAAGGTCTGACAATTCCAGTTCCACATAGAGATAAAAATTCTAGTACCTTTTTTATACGATTACTGACAAGGAATACACCTACATCGCTGTGAGCCATGATTACCCCTATAACCAATGAGTGACCCATTCATTACCAGTAACTTGATGAAATTTAAGATGATACCATATACGTAAAACTCCCTAATTATCTACTACTACCATAGGATAATGAGATATACTCCTACTTTGATGCTATTGGTGAAACTTCTTGGGAGAAAGTCATGGTGAAGGATTTGGAGTCCATCAAGAAGAACATCACATGGAATCTCACCAATTTGTATCCAGGAAAAAATACCATTGGGTTTCAATGGTTTTATAAGTTAAATAAAGTCCCTAAATGAAACATTATAAATAAAAATGAAATATTATTCGTAAAGGTCTACACTCAATTACAAGGAGTGTATTTTGAAGATGTATTTACACTGGAGACCAGACATGGCATCATTCATGTGACACATTATTTTCCAGCCAATTGTGGTTGGGAGATTTAACACATGGATTTAAAATTATTGTTTATAAATTTTTATTTATAGGAAGAAGTTTATGTCACTTAGTTAGATTCTTTAATGGTGAATAATAAATATAATATTGTATAAAATTTGTGTAAGGTGATCTAGGGTCTTTATCAAGCCCCAAGATCTTAGAATGCTTGGCTATAAAAAAACATAAAACATCTCTGGCTGAAGAGATAAAAATAGGATTAAGAATTTTATACGAGGAAAGAAGAGTAGTTAGTTTTCATCATTGGTGTATATTTTTATGTCTTGGTAATCATAAAGATAATAACTAAGGAAATAAATATATTAAAGAAGTAAATGATGACAGTTTTTAAAATGAGTGACTTGGGGTCCCCACATACTACCACAACATCAAATCTGAGTAGAAGGGTGGAATTTTCTCAAGCAGTCATACTATACAGGGAAGGATCAAATTATGTTTAGGATGGTTGATTTAAATGAAACCAATAATCCCATATAGAATAAGAATTAATTTCAAAAATATAGTGAATGAGAGATGGAATACACTATAGAGTATAGACGTGTCATCAACTGCCTTATGTGTCACACCAAAACCTCTATTTTCCTTATTATTTTATTATTTTATTGATATCTATCTTTATTTATGTATTTGGTCTATATCATGGATTAGTGATGTGATTTTTTGATCTTATTGAGCAATTGGAAGTGTTTTTATAGTTTCTCAGTTTTTGGCTAGTTGTATTTCACGCCATAAACAAAGAGCATTAGAATATGATGAGTGTCTAATAAGTATAGAAAATGTATATAACTCATGCATAAGGATTTACTATTGCATAAGGGTCCCAGATTTGGTGAAAACATAAATACAGGGAATGTCACACCATGATAGGGGAGGTCACACCATGACCATACGTAAGAGCCACCACGTGTAAATGTTTACTCTTATGCATGGGTACCCTCATACTTTTGGGTCCTTGAATTACATAAATCCTGGGGTATGACTACTTTTATGATATTTAAGGGTTGGATAATACGTAAGGGTACTATAATTTCTAAAAATTAAATTTTAGAGGGGGATGTAGACACCACATGAGCTAGGGGGCCATGCCATGATGCGACCTTGAGAACTGAAGTCATTATTCTTCTTGGATTTGAGGAATATAGGTTACATCGTGATGGGGGTGTTTTAGGAAAGAGAAATTTTGAGGATATTATAGGAAGGTTATTTATGATTTGAGTGAGGAAGGCTACATTTTCATGGTATATGGTATAAGGTCCTTGATTCTTCATGGGAGACCCATGACTTGAATGGTCACTATGTGACTAAAAATACTTTAGAAAATGCTATACCAATGGTTTGGATCCATTGTTATAGGATCTAAAACAAATTTATAGTCTATATAAATAATTTTATGAGACTTTAGGTGAAATTACATTAAGAAATACCTATGCCAATGGTTTGGTCAAACTGTTGGTACATGTGTTCTATACCAACGATTCTCAAACTATTGGTTAAGAAATTAGTATAAGTATACTATTAAAATGAATTTATAGTGTCAATTATTGATCCTAGGACCTCTATGTTATTTTATAAATACTTTACCACTATGTTACAACAATTTTTTTGTTCAAATATACATATATATATATATATGTGTGTGTGTGTGTGTGTGTGTTTGAAAATAATTATTGGTTTTTAGTATTTATTATTATTATCATTATACATAAATAATGGTGTCAACTATACCAATAGTTTGATCAAATCAATGGTGCGAGTGTCCTATACCAACGATTTTCCAAACCTTTGGTATAGATGGCCATAAGTAATACCTATATAAAGGGTTTGTTCAAACCATTGGAATAAGTGGCCATATACCATACCTATTCTAATGGTTTGATCAAACCATTGTAATAGGTGGCCATATACCATACTTATACCAATAGTTTAGTCAACAAATTGGTATAAGTGTACAAAAAACATACCCATAGCAATAGTTTGTTTAAACCATTGTTATAGGTCCATTGGTATATGTCATAATTCTAGTAGTGTCAAGACAAGTAATTTTTTAAAAAATAATAATAAAATAAATGGTTTAAATATTAATGGATAATAAATGAGGGTTCTTTGTTTATTCTAGGGACACACCTCTTTCCTTAATTTCATTGTGATTTTTCTCTTAAGGGTTGGGTTCTCTCTCATTTATTACTTGATTTTAATGTCATCTAATCCAAATGATATCTAAAGGTGAGTATATTATTCATCTTCAATTATTTTTTAATTACTCTTTCTTTTTCATAGTATTACATTGGTTATGGATATTTGTGCCAAATTTTAGGGTTTTTTTTCAGATTCATTGATTTATTCTATATCATCTTGACTTAGCAGTAGATATTTGATGGAATGTTCTCTATGGGTATAAGGTAGCTTTCTCCATGCATAGATCATTAAAATTAAATCCATGAATGTTTTCTTGTTTACATGTCATGTTTTTAATGTATTAAAGTCTATGATATATACATGTATCTATTCATTGCTAAAGGAAATTGGTTCATCTCTTAGCTTTAATTAATAAAAAGGATTCTTAAATACTTAATGGTAAAAATTAATTTTCATACAAACTATGCATACCAAGATCTTGTTTAATGACCTAGAGTCTCTTTAAAATAATTTCAATAATAAGAGGGTGTATTTTGTTTCTTTTAGAGTTAACATAAATTATTTGTGGATGTTTCCTTGATTTGGTTTTAAAAAATAATAATATATATTATTTTCTATAAATATTCTCCAAAAGATAGATTGACACCTAATAAAAAGGGATTTATTGATGTATTTATACCCTTTAAGTGAGAAATTTTCTCATTTTTGTGAAAAAATAAAGTGATGTTGATATTATGAAATGTTGATCATATTACCTAATTTGAGGGTGTGTTTATTGTATTATTATACTCAATTAAAAATTGGTTGATTCTATGAAGGTTGATCATAGGTTAGGGTGTATTATGATTTTTATTATTACCATTAATACTTTATGATTTTAATTATTTTCTCACCTTAATTCTAAAAACATATGTTTCACTAGATTTTTTTATTCTACTATACTTATAGGCCCTAATTTATGATCACTTCTTTATTGTGGTAATTTTATCCTCTCTGAGAATAGGTAGCATAAACCTAAGTGTGTGCTATACTTAATTATATTAGATGACTATTAAAAAAATACCTTTTTGGTTTTTTCTTAGATTGTCCCTTGAGCTCTAATGTGTCCCCAAGATGATCTGATTACACTATTTTTATTATATTTGACCAATTGAAATATTATGTTGATCCCTTATTACTTTTGATGTGGTTTTTATATTTAGCGTAATTTATCTTAAATTATAGTGCAACTCAATTTCTATATATCTTTAACATGAAATGTTTACTAAATATTGAGTGTTATCATCTATCCTCTCTAACTTTAGTGTTTTCAATGTAAGCCTTAAAAAATGTTTCTTTTATTTCAAATGTATTTGTTTTATTAAAATATTAAAGGTATATTTTATTTTGAAATTATGAAATCTAATCATCATAAAAGGATTGGTTTTTGGAAACGACCTCTTGTTGCTTATTTTATTTAAAAAGGAAAATCATACCTTTCTTTTTTATTTAAAAAAATCATAAAATTGGATAACTTTTATAGGTTATTCATGGGGTGTGTGAAGGATACCTAATTGGAATTTTTTGTCACACATATTATATTTTAGGATCCACTTGGATATAGCATTTTTTTATTGGATCCTGGTCTAGGTATGTTGATGGCGGTAAGTGAAAATGTTTCACTTGGTGGATAGAGATGGGTGGTTCTGGTCCTTGTTCTTATTTTGGTATTTTTTTGTATCTAGATGCTTTATATTTATTTTATTTAGTCATATTTCAATATTTTTTAAAATTTTATCTTTTATGATGTTTAGATTTATTAGTTTTATTTATTCAATTTGTTCTTGGATGATAAGTTGTGCCTTATTATCATGCCTTATTTGGTTATGTTTATTATACAACCACTTATTTTATATATTTGATTGTTTGAATTATGGAGTGGCGACACTAGACCTATAATTGGGGCCTCCATGTTTAGCCTTGTTTCATTGGTAAAAATCATTTCCATATGAGTATATTTTTGTTCCCATATATTAGTTTCATTTGGGGATCATGAATTCCCTTTAGGTCATGTCAAAAATCGTCCCTAGGAACCCAGATCAGGGGTATCCTAGGTTGGTTCATGATAAAACAAAATTAGCACCCAATATTTTGGGTGAGTAATAATATACATGATCTAGTACAATTAGTGATAAATATGTAAGTGAAAGTTAGTGTCTATCCAATAATTTCTTGTAGAAAAACTTGAATTACTAGGAGTGTTCTGGATGCGTGTGTCTTGATTTCATATTTTTTATCAACTATGATCAATATGATTCATCTTTAATTGAGAATTTATATTTTATATTGAATAACTAAGAGTTTTTTTGAGAAATATCATACATTAGAGTGAAAATTGGAAGAATCCTAGGTTCTCTCAATTATTGTAAAATGGATGGAAAACCATGTACAGATTTCCAAACCTGTTTGGAGTAACTAATAGTAGATGTCACATGGTTAACACATGGTTCACTATAACTTGTGGAAAAACCACACATAGTGGTTAATTTTTTAGATTATGGTCCCCTATAATTTTTTTATCCCTATTCTCTTCTATTTTTTTATTTAAGATGAATTGATGAGTAATTTATGAATTTTAACATTTTTTCCTAACATTATATATAGTAATGTTTTATAATAATTGATGTAAAGTTTGGAATGATGTTTTTGAGCTTTATTTAGGGGTTTGGTTCATAAATGTTTTCATAATTTTATTCATAATGCTGTAAAGTATAAAAAATTATTTAATATGGTTTTAAAAAAATAGTGGTTCTTATATGTTTTAAATTTTAAAATTTGAAATTTTGGGTTTTATTATGGTGTAATTAGATTTCTATAAACATTTTGAGACTATTTCATCTATTTATATATTTGGGGTTATGATATTTTCAATCTTGAGGATTATTTTGATTATGTTTTTTTATTCTTACTCAAATAGAGTATGCCCCTACCAAGTCTTTATGGAAATCCAAAAGGGAACTATAGAGAGTTATTTAGGAGTACATCCTCTAGTTAATCAAAGTTTATTCGAGTTGGTTGTCCCATTATCTATAATTACAGAGCATAAAGCTCTTCCTATACTACCTTAGAATGGAGACAACATTCAAGAGTTTCAAAACATGATCCCCCTAATTTTCCATGGGAATCCAAATTCCTATGAATTGAAAGGGTGGTTAGAGAATATAGAGAGGACCTTCAACCTCCTAAAAATCACATAATCTATTAATCTAAAGTTTTTTTAACTTTATGATATAGGGTCATAGTTATAAATGGTGAAAATATAACATTCTGAATGAATCACAAAAGGAACACTTATGGGAAGGTTTAAGGGATTTTTTATATAACTTTAATTCCATGAGAAAATGAAAGTGTCTACGGTGATAGAGCTTTATTTCCTTGAGTATAGTGGTTGATCGGTATAGGAGTATGCTTATAATTTCACTTAATTGTCACCCTATATTTAGATGCTATCATTATAGGATTCTTTAAAGGATTAGAATTTTGGAAGAGGTCTTTATTCTTATCTCCATTTGGAAGTTTCCCCAGCTATCCATAATTATTATTTATATATGGGGATGTAAGATATTAATGTTGAGTCTAGTTCATCTAGGATACCAAAATTGGTTGATATTTCATTTGTTCCAATGGGAAATGAATGAAATTCTAGTAAAGAAAAAGGGAAGTACCCCAAGTATAACTAGATTCCTATTTTATTTTATCAGATTCTTATGAAAATAAGTCTCTAGCATTCCAATAGTGTGGTAATCCAAGGAATAAGAAGCCTTAATTTTAGGAAGCTTCTAAAACATATTATAATATTGTTAATTTGAGTCATCTTCAAAGGTTTGGTAGAGGATTTTTAAATAAGGGAGGTGGATCATGATCTAACCCTTCATAGGATCCCCATGTTATTAAACCTATTGTCAATATAGAAGTATCTTGAGGTACATCATGTTATGTTTTTTATTTTATAGTTTGATTTATTCTAATTATATTTTATTTGAGGTAATAGCATTCCTAGAATTTTTATTTTGATGAAAATTTTAAAACCTATTGTGAATCGAAATCTATTTTAGTATTTCTAAATCATTAGTTATAATGTATGAGAATTATTTGTGTCATTGATAGTTTATCATGTAGGTGATGTGGCTGTTAGGCTCAAGTTATATGAAAACCATTTTTGAGTGAATATGTAGAAATGATAGAAGGCATGAGTCTATTAGTCTAACTTATGATTATGGATGAGGATGGAATAGTGGCATGAACATGTTTAGGTATAAAGATATAAGACATTTTGGGATTTAGCAGACTGGGTGATGGTAGCCAAATGATGGGAAATCAGATATTACCTTGGATGAGTCTAATGGAGGTAGTATGGAGATGAAAAGGACATGCATAAGTTTTTTTTATCCAAAATATATGTATGTATTTTGTCTTAAATTTTTAAAAAAAAATGAGATATATTAGAATTATTATGATTCATACAAATGATTGTTTTCAATAATTTCAGGAAATGGGAACCGTGTACCAGAAGATGGACTTGAGGCAGTGTGAGATGTTGACTGAGTAGAGGGATTCCCATGGATATTAAATATATGTGGATGTATGTATATAAATATTAGAAGTCATTGGAGACCAGTTACAATAAATTTACTAAACTATATTTTTAGAGCGAATCACTTATTATTACGTATTGTTGTATTGTAATCACATTCTAATTCCTTAATAAAATATATTGTAGAATTCCACCCATGGATTAGTGAAGTATGTTTGGTTTCAGATATAAAAATCATTTTATGTAAAATTCATAAAAGTTTTTATGGCCTAATGACCAATGTATAGAATTAATATGGAATACATGGCTATGAAAAACCCCTAAATTCGGGAATGGGATGACCCAAAGTCATGTTATGTGAAGTTGTTAGACAATGCATATGTAAGGATTTAGTGTTGAAAAAATGGTAAATTTTATCTACAATCATCTTCAGAGATATTAAAAGGTGAGAATAGTACACTATAAGAGCAGTTTTAGGTAGTGGTAGTCTTTAATCAAGTGGGGGGTGGGGGAGGGGTGGGGTGCATCTACAAATATTTTCTCTAGTGGAATCCATCTTGTAAATATTTAATGGTTGAAACAATCATGTTCAATAGATAAATCATAACATTTGTAGTGAAATGGTTCATATATTTGGGTAGACTATAAATTAAATTCATTATTTTTTATCTTGAATAAGAGTGAATAAAAATTCACCAAGTAGATTAAGATGCAAGTCCAAACGACATAAGTTTTTAATTTTATATTAAATTTATGATTTTATTTTGATTGTTGGTTCTCATAGTCTTAACTATTATCTCATCCATAGGTTTTTTGTAGTTGTGTGGTGGATTGGGTGTAATTGTTTCCAAGATATAGATGTTGAAGTGTGGATTTGCATTCTAGGACTTTGTTCTGTACTATAAGTTCTGGTGGATATATTTTTTGGTGGGTTTATTAGGAGATGATCATGAAATAAATAATGGAATCATAACATAATGTTAGAGTGTTTTTTAAGTACAATACCTATTGTAGATATTTTATAGATTGGTTCATTAAAATTTATCTGCCCTTTTCCTTATAAGAGAACATGGGTAAAAAATTACTGAACATTCACTCTACATTGTCTGGAAGTAGTTGGAGTTTAAAATTTCTAGAAGAATGGAATCTAAAGAGAGTAAGTTTTGATTGCAGAAGTTAAATGGTATGTATTTTGGGTTTTATAAAATATAAATAATGGATTTAATTTTATAGTGGGACCTTAATTTTCAGTTGAATGGTTCCAAGATAGAATCAATAAAAAATAGTATAATTAGAGAGGGTTGATAAGAATTCATTAGGGCTGATTCAAATGTCTCCCACTAAGAACATGGTGTTTAACACCAAGGAGGTGAAAACCTCTTTAAAACTCATGAATACCATTGAATAAATGTATTAAATCCCAATGATCATGAATAAGTTATTATTGTTAATGATACTATTCATCATGTATATTTTATAAGGGATGTTTTTTTTGATCACATTGGTAACTTTAATATTATATAGAGCTAGTTAGAGTTAGTAAAGTTAATTTTAGAGATACATAATAAGCATTTTTGTTACTATATTTTATCCAAGAATCATGGGATATGATAGTGGAAATTGTGATTAATTCTAGAGGAAAGGGTGATTTAAATTACAAAAACATATTAGATCTAATATTGAATAAATAAATTCAATGGAAGGAGATTTAGTCTTCTTATGGAAACACTTAAAATATAAAAAGAAGAGGAAGTACTACTGGATGGAAGAGTCATTAAGAAATAAAATGAAGGAGTCACTATAGGAGTCACTTAGTAAATAGTTCTCCCTTGTGTTGTCATTACAGGAGGAAAATCTACTTAAAAAAGGATTATAGTGTTCTAAGAAAGAATTATGGAAAGGATGTGTCCAGAATTGGGTCTTTGAACATTGTTTTAGAGGATAAGAGTTGATTTCTTCTAACTAGTCTAGTTCATTTGGGCCTTTGGTGATAAAATCTAGATCTTCAATTAATTATACATAAATTAGAGTCATAATGATCAATTATAATTATAGAATATTAGTCCTAGGGACATGTTGTCACTCTGATAAGAGGGTAAATCAGAGGTAACCAAATTTTACTAATTAAGTTCAACATAAACATTTTCTTACTTTAAGTCAACTGAACCACTATAATTGGTTAATATTCATAGATACTTTATATTTTCCCTCAACACATACTCCCAAAATCCATGTAGATGATAAATAAAAATAACAACACACAATTATTTTTACACGGTTCATTCCTAATGTGGGAAACATACTCCTTGAAAGCATTATTTATAATTTTGATTCTTAGATTTATTCACTATTATCATAAGCTTTATTACATAGAAATTTATTATACTTAACACAATGGTACATGTAACAACAAATTTAACGATATAATAAATCATTTTCCTATTTATTAATATTAATTTCATAGTTATATAAAAATATTAAGTAATTTTTATATCAAAAAGTAAATAGTTTTAACTAAAATATTTTCTTATAAGGTTTTATTTAAAAGATTAATTTTAGATTTTTGAATTTTAATTTTAAAATATCAATTTAATTTATGAAATAATAATATCAAAATTTACCTATGATGAAATTTTTTCATTTTTCAGAAAATATTTATTTTTCAGTGAATAGGCAAAAATACCATTTTGTTTGTAAAAAAAAGTCCTTTATTTTCAATAATTTAAGTATTTTAAAATTACAAATATGTTTTAAATAAAATTTTATGTAAAATAATTATTATTTATTTAAATTTAATCAAATTAATTACATTTTAATCATCTTTATATTGGTTTTTTGTATAAGTTTGTTTTTGTGTTCAAAAATAGGTTTTTTTTCTAAAAACTGTTTTAAAATGGATAATGTTTCTCCATTTAAATTAATTACAATAATGCCTAATGGGGAATGTTTTAAATGAAATTTATTGATTATATATTAGTAAATATTAATTTATATTCATATTATTATTATTATTATTTATATATTTAATATAAAATCATTTGTTTTCTAAAAAAATACCCTATTTGAAAACCCTCTTTTTCATCGCATATGTGGGTTTTGTTTTAATTGAAATCTTCCACTTATTTGAATTGAAATTAGTAAAATGGATTCTATATTTTGAATCATAATAATTTAAATCTTATAAAATGGACAACTTAATTTTTTACCAAAATGAATAGTGAAAATAGTAAAAATTAATTACCATAGTTAAGGTAAAACTTGATTTACTTAGGGGTTAAACTAAATATATGAGGATTAAAATGACCAAAAACGTGTATACAATCACTTTTATGTCCATAATTAGACCTTATACCTTATAGGATTTATAATTTTCCATTATTGGTTTCTTTTTACATAAAATAAATGTGGATTGAATTTATTCTTTTCAAAAATTACAAGCGTGTCACTCACCTCACTTATAAAAGGTCACCCTCTCTTACTATATTCACACCTTCAAACCCATTAGTTAATAATATAAATACCCAAATAAATTTAAAAATTCCATCATATAATACTATAGTACTTATTTTTTGCTTAAATACAACCTAATAAGGCTTTTGATGTAAACTAAAGGAGGATACCTAAAGAAGAGGTAACATTCTTCAACGAGCATTTTTAAATTATTTCTCCCTCCACATCCTTTAATTCATATTAAAAAATGTTCATGTAATAAAATTTGAATATTAAATATAATTATATTACATTATGTTAATGTTATAACCTAAATCCTTTTTATATTCCTTCAAATGGGTTATTAAACTATCATTCGTGTGTACAGTGGACCACGACCTTGCGGATCGAGGTCATTAATTTTTTCCATTAACACCTCTAATTATTAGGTATGATGATAGATATAAAGTATATATATTATATTTATAACATAATTATACCTATGGATTAATTATATAATATATAATTTTTTTACTTTCATTCCTCATGGGATATGATAATGTCGTTCGTGTGTATGATGGACTTCCGGCTCATGAAGCGATATGATTCATTTTCACTAAATATTTACATGGAAGGTAATGAGGATAAATATAAGGAATTTATATGATATAAATGTAATAATAATGGTAAAAATGACATATTTTTTGTTATGAAAATATAATATAGAATTTTATTTCTTACCTTTTCACTCACCGAGAAATGATAACGTTGTTTCATGAATGTGTGGACTACCACCTTCACAAAGCAATGTGACTCTCTTTTCATAACCACATAACATTGATGATATATATAAGTATATTTAAAAGAAAAAATATTTTATTTATGATATTATTATCATCATTTAAAGATAAAATAATACATATCTTCTTTCTATAATGATCATTGAAAAATGGAAACATTACTCATGCGTACATATGACCTACTATATCCATGATCGTAACATAATTAATTTATCGATACCATATTTGTTTATTGGTCTTAAAAGTATAATTGAATCATAAATATGATAAATATTACATTATTATTATTTTAGTTGTGTTTAAATAATTACCCCTTTGACCATAAGCAACATATCAACGTTATTTTTGACACATAAGCTAAATATGGTCAAAAAAACCAATGTAAACTTAACATATTAAGTACTTGTATGTAACATGATAATAAGTAAAATTAAAGAAATAATAACATTTAAAACTTTATTAAGAAATTAAACAATTAACATAAGTTTATTATTCAGTAAGACAAAGACGCACATGACTAGTCAGACTCATGGTAAGGGAATTCGTCTCAATTTCCTTTCATTGAGGCATATTTTAATTTCATACACCTATAATCATTTATGATATGTATATTCTACAACTTTGAAATTATATATCATGAATTTATTTATTCTAATTTTATTTATAGTTTTATTTAATTTTTTTCTTTCATTGGGATTATTATTCAAATATTTCCAAAGTGATAAGGGAATTTTATTTTAAAAAATAAATTTTAATTTTTTCTTTGCAAATATTTATTTTACATGGTTATGTTTTTAAAATAATTTCATGAAAATTTTTATATGGAAATAAAATATTTATAATGCTCATTTTATGCCAATTTTTACTTTATTTTCAATTTTTTAAAGGTAATTATTTTTTTATGTTTTATACAGAATGTTTTGACTAACAATAAAAGGAATGTTCTAATTTTACTACACATTAAAACAATGATTTTTTCCACCACCATGAAATTATTTTATTTCTAGATTCCTTTGAAATTTTTCATTTTTTATTAAATGAAAAACATTATTTCCATTTTTTGGATATTTTAGTATTGAAAATGGTTTTTTAAATGAAAATTGTATTTTGATATTCATAAGTGATTTTAATAAAAGTTTAAATGATTTTTTTAAATTCTTTATAATAAAAAAGTGAATACATAAAATGTTTTATTTTTGTTGTGGTTATTTTATGTTATATGTAATGGTTGCACCTAGATATCATTGGGTGATCCTGTTATAGCTTATATGATGGGTAAACCAAAATAGCACTCAATTTCATTGGGTAATGATTATTTTATTCATAGAATTATATTGGAAGTTGTTTGTTTGTTTATTCCAGTTTTTAAGGTTTTTTAAGGGTTCTATGAGATGGTATCCCAAGGCACTTACATGAATTTTCTATACCCATTAATGATTTTCCATGGAAATAATTTTTTTATAAAGATAATATAAATTATTATTTTAAAATAATTTTAATTTCTTTTCTTGGTGAAGAAGTTTTGTTATGTTTTTAAGAAATTGTTTTTCATGGGTTTTCATGTTTTTCATTGTACTAATAATTTTCTTCTATTTATTTCCCTTTATAAGAATGTTTTTTCCATACCACATTCTAAAAATGTTTTTATAGTATTTAAGGATGGGCGAGGGAAAGGAAGAGGTAAAGTTGAAATTGATGATGATTTTTCAAGAAATAAAATAATGATTTGTTTTAAAAAGTTTTATATGGTGGAAAAAATGTATAATGATTGAAAGTTACCAATTTTCATTATATTGTTTTTTTTATTTATGATTTATGACCTAATTATATAAAACTATAAATCTAAAAAGATCTTAAAAATTAAAAGAATGAATTATTGAACAAAAACAAAATATTATGTAATGTTTAAGGATAAGTCCTTATAGTTGGTATTAGAGGTAAATTTAGATAACTTTAGAGCTTATGATAATGTTAATATCATACCCTTGAAAGTTTTTACTTTAGGTTTAAGTTAAAATGATATTGAATTTTAAGATTACCACGTTTGTTCATCTAAACTATGTCTGTTCAAAATTGTTTTCCATCAAGTAAATAAGGAATTTGTAGTGGGAAGGAACTGAGAGGAAAGTATCCTTACAAATTAACATCCCAAGATGTTTGTAATTGTAATTTAGTAGTTTTTTTTAATGATGGATTCATTAAAACAAGCTATATATGGAGGTAGTATCCATACGAGGGAGGAACCCAATTTACCATGAAGGTGAATCTCTATTATAGAGAATTTCATGAGGAGACATCCCCCACAATTTAGTGGATCATTTTACCCTGTGGTATCCAAAGGATGGATCAAATCTTATGAGAAGATATTTAAATTTGTGGGATGTTCATAACATCAAAAGATAACTCCTCTCATTTATCATTTTAAATGTGAATATGATCAATGGTGGTATTTATTTAAGAATACTATAGATAAAGATGATATTTATGCCATGGAATGGGAAAAGTTTAAGTATATTGTCCTTAATAAATATTTACCTAAGGTTAATTGACTAAATATATAAAAACAATTCCTGATTTTTTTAAAAAAAGATAAATATTATGTGGCCATGTATGAAGCCAATGTTACAAGACTGGATAGGTACATACCATATTTTGTTCGAGACATTGATAGTAAAATTAATATAGTTTACTCGGTATTTAAACTAATTATATAATGATCATTGGATGCATGAGAATTTAAAATCTATGATAAAGTTGTTTGTTGTGACAAAAAAATGAGATGGAGTTTTCAGAAACTTATGCACCTCATGATGATAAAAGTAATAAGCTGTCAGGATGGTGGGTGATGGGGAAACATAGAGACAATAAATATAAAGGTAATAAACTAAAGTTACAATATTTTGGTAAGTATGGAGAAAAGAACCCTGGAGAATGTCTTATGAAATCAGGGAAGTGTTATTGATGTGGAAAGTTTGGCTATAAGGCTCGTGATTGTAAGAAAAGGAATCCTGAATAATCAAAGAATGGGGTAAACGATATCCATCCAATGGTGAGGTGTTTTCGTTACAATGATTTGGTTTATTATAGTAATGTGTTCTTGAAGCTAGTAACTCAGGATATAAATCATCAAGATTAGAAAAAAGGGTTTAGAAAAATATGTTTCTAATACTACGGTTGATGTTGGGCTATCAAATGAATGGAGACTTGTTTATTACATTTGTAGTTGATTTATTCCAATACCCCATTTGACTCTGGATCTTTGCATTCTTTAATTTCTATGAAATTTACAAGTACATTGGGAATATAACCTAATCAAAGTAAGATATATCTTTTAGTGAAAAATCCAACTGAAAGTATTAAAGAAGCTAATATTTATAGGAATCTTCTTATTGTAATCAACGAGCTGGTATTTCTTGCCAATCTTATTGAATTTGACATAGTAGAGTTTGATATCATTTTGTGTATGGATTGGATTTTATTGTATCATGGTAAGATAAATTTTAGTTAAAATAAAGTTTTATTCAATGATTTCATGACTTTGATAAAGTAGTAAGAATATAATAAATTCATTAGATATAACAGTGAAAGATAGCAAGCTCATATTAATGAAAAGAAATAAACTATTCAAATCAGGGATGTTCTAGTAGTAAATGGAAACAAGGATGTTTTTTCAAATGATATTCCTAGTATTATTCCTAATTAGGAGGTTGAGTTTACTATTAACTTAGTTGCTGAGCCTAAGCCTATTTCTAAACTCTATTATTTAATGGAATAATTTTAAATTTTTTAATTAAAAAATAAATTATAGGAATTGTTATATAAAGGTTTCATTTGACGTAGAACTTCACCATTGGGTAATTTATTTTTTTTTTAAAAGAAATATGGTTCGATGATACTTTTCATTGACTATAGATCTTTTAATGACATAACTTTTAAGAACAAGTATCATTTTCCTCATATCAATGATTTGTTTGATCAGCTCTAGGGAGAATAGTATAATTCAAAGTTTGACCTGTGGTCCATGTACCATCAAATCAATTTCAATGAGGATGTAATTACAAATAATTCATTTCAAACTAGATATGGGAACTATGAGTTTTTTGTTATGCTTTTTGGGTTTTCTAATGCACATACTATATTTATAGACCTTATGAGAAGGGATTTTCATGAGTTCTAGGACAAGTTTTTGGATCTATTTATTAATGACATTTTCGTATATTATAAAAGTTAGTGGGGACATGAAAGACACCTAAGTTTTTTTTCTCAAACCTTAAATAAAAATAGACTATATGGTAAATTTAGTAATTATGAATTTTGGTTGCAAAAAAATTATTTCCTCAGATATATTGTTTCTAAAGATGGCATAACTAGTGACCCTTATAAAACAAAAGTTTTTGAAGAATATCCAAGACCAACAAATATACAGAGATTTCCATTTTTCTTAAATTATCAGGTTACTATCAATGTTTTGTGGAAGTTTTTTTCTCTCACTAAAAAAGAAGTTAAATTCATATGGATAAAATAATGTGATAATTGTTTACAAGAACTGAATAGAATATTGGTGAATGATCTATTTTTTTACCTTCATTCCAAAAATGGAGAATTTTTTATCTATTGTGATGCTTCTTTTAAAATACTTAGTAGTTTCCTAATTTATAATGATCAGGTAATTGATTATGATTCACATCAGTTGAAACCTTATGAGTTAAATTACCTTACACATGATATAGAATTAGAAATTGAGTTTTTTTTACTTTAAAATTTTTAAGGAATATTCTATATAGAGTAAAGTGTGAAATTTATAATGATCACAAAAGTTTTAAGTATATATTCACTCAGAAATAATTAAACATGAGAAAAAGAAGATGTCTAGAATTGATAAAGGATTTTGATTTCATGATTTATTACCATCCTTGAATTGAAAACAAAGGGATGATGCTTTGAGTTGAAAAAGTAATGTTATGTTAACCAAGTTATATTTGGAATTTTAACCTTTGATTAATGATTTGATAAATTCTGGCCTATAATTTATGGATACAAGGGTATCCTAAATTTCATTTTAGGTTTTAGTGCCATTTAATTTGTCCCAAATAATTAATCAATATCAAAAGGAGGATTAATCTTTGTAAGAAAAGGTAGAATCTATTAAGAAGGTTAAGTTTAAAGATTTTACTAGTTATGAAGTAGGTGTTTTATGATTTTGGAAAATATTTTGTGTAACTTTTATTTCCATGTTGAAGAAAGAGTTATTAAGTGAAGCTTATAGTCCTCTTTTTTCCATCCATCTGGGTAGCACTAAGATGTATAGACACCTTCAAGAGTATTATTGGTGGGATGGAATAAAAAAATAAATTAATGACTTCACAATGAAGTTTTTGACTTCATATAAGGTTAAATAATAATGAAATTTATTGAAGGTAATACTAATATCTTTTCCAATTTCAATTTAGAAATGGGAAAAAATATCAACAGATTTCATGGTAGGGTTTCCAAATACCTCTTGAGGTAATAATGTGATTTGGGTTGTTTTTGATCGATTAAATAAGTCTTATTTTTTTTCTTATTCAAGATATAATGTCTTTAGATCATATTTATTGACATTATCCAAAGGAAATATTCATGTTACATAGAGTACCTCTCTCTATTGTATCATACTTTGATCTCATGTTCACATCTAATTTTTGGAACGGACTTCAGAAGTCATTGGGTATTGAAAAAAATTTTAGTAAAACTTTTATTACTAAATATGATTTAAAATATGAGAAAAAAATTTATATCTTAAAAGATATTCTTTTTTTCGTATTGAATGGATTTTTAGGGATGTTAGCATCAAAATCTTTCTTTGGTTGATTTTTATTATAATAACAGTTTTCATTTCAATATACAAATGAAACCACTTGAGGAATTATATGGAAAGAGGTGTTAAACACCAGATTTTTTGGATGATGTAGGAAAAATTATTTTTACAATAAAAAAGTTAGTATAGGTAACATTTGAAAAGGTGTAGTTGATTTAGTAACATATGAGGATATATTAGAGAAGATAGAAAATTTTTCTAGATAAACGGAGGAAAGATCTTTCTTTTGAAGTTGGTGACCATATATTTCTCAAAGTATCTCCATGGAAATTGTTATGTGTTTAGTTAAGAAAGGGAAGATAATGACATGGTTCATTGGACCATATGAAATTTTGGATATATTTGGATTATTTTCCTACCAATTGTATTTTCCTCTTAATTTACATCAGGTACACATTGTATTTCATGTTTCTATATTAAGAGAATATGTGCCAGATTCATCTCATATTTTGATCCCTAAAGTTGTTCAGTTGGAAGAGAATATTTCTTATGAGGAATAATAATTTCATATTATTGATCATAGAGATAAAGTGTTTCAGAATAAGTTTATTCACTAGGTTAAGTTTTTATGTAAAAACCATATGTTTGAAGAGGCAACACGAGAATCTAAAAATTCTAAGAGGGAAAGATATCCATACTTGATTAATAAGTGAATAAAATTATGAAGATTTTATTTCTAAAATGGGGGAAGGATTTAAAAACCCAGGTAATGATAGAATAAATAATTTTCATATTTATAAATATTAATTAGACAGTTATGTTATTTATATAAAAAATTAATTACTTTTTAAATAAAAAAGGAAATAGTTTAAATTAAACACTTTTTAGATAAGGTTTTATATAAAAGTTTAATTTATAAATTTTAGAATTTAGATTCTAAAATATGAATATAATTTTAAAAATTAAAAAATAAAAATTTTACTATGGTGAAATTTTTGGATTTTTCAGAAAATATTTATTTTTTAGTGAATCTTGAAAATATATATTTTTATGGGAAAAAGTATTTTTGTCAATAATTTAGGTATTTTAAAAGTATCAAGATGTTTTAAATATTATTTAATTTAAAATAAGTATTATTTGTTTATATTTAATCCACTTAATTACTTTTCAATCATATTTATATTGGTTCTTATTAGAAGTTTGTTTTTGGATTTAAAACTGATTTTTCTAAAAACTGTTTTAAAATGTATAATATTTCTCCATTTTAATTAATTAAAAATACCTAATGGGAAATTTTTAAATGAAATTTATAGATTATATACCAATAAATATTAATTTATTTTAATACAATGATTATTATTAGACAAGAAGTTAATATAAAATGTTATTTTTCTCAAAAAATACTCTATTTGAAAACCTAGTTTTTCATCGTGTCAATGATTTTTTTTTAAAAATTAAAATTTTCCACTTATATAAATTGAATTTTTAAAAATGTATTTCATATTTTTAATCAGAATAATTTATATTTTTTAATAAGTTAAAATTAATTTTTTACTAAAATTAATAGTGAAAATAGTAAAAATTAATTACCGCAAATAAGGTAAAAAATGATTTACAGGGGTGGGGGTTAAACTAAAAATATAAGGGATAAAATGACCTAAAAAATTATATAAAATATATTTTATGTCCATTAAATTCTAAAATATAAATATAATTTTAAAAATAAAAAATTCCAAATTTTACTATGGTGAATGTTTTGGATTTTTCAGAAAATATTTTTTTAGTGAATCTTGAAAATACATATTTTTAAGGAAAAAAGTATTTTTGTCAATAATTTTGGTATTGTAAAAGTCTCAAGATGATTTAAATATTATTTAAATTAAAATAAGTATTATTTGTTTATATTTAATCCACTTAATTACTTTTGAATCATATTTATATTGGTTCTTAGTAGAAGTTTGTTTTTGGATTTAAAACTGATTTTTCAAAAAACTATTTTAAAATGCATAATGTTTCTCCATTTCAATTAATTAAAAATACCTAATGGGGAATGTTTTAAATGAAATTTATAGATTATATAACAATAAATATTAATTTATTTTAATACATTGATTATTATTAGACAAGAAGTTAATATAAAATGTTATTTTTTCTCAAAAAATACTGTATTTGAAAATCTGTTTTTTCATCGCGTCTACGAGTTTTGTTTTAAATTAAAATTTTCCACTTATATGAATTGAATTTTTAAAAATGGATTCCATATTTTTAATCATAATAATTTATATTTTTTAATAAGTTAAACTTAATGTTTTACTAAAATTAATAGTGAAAACAGTAAAAATTAATTACCGTAAATAAGGTACAAATTTATTTACAGGGGTGGGGGTTAAACTAAACATATAAGGGATAAAATGACCTAAAAACTTATATAAAATATATTTTATGTACATATTTAGACATTATAAATTCTATTATAGATAATGGTCCATTATTGGAGCCTTGTGATGTGAAACAAATGTGGGGGGGTTTCATTCTTTTTAAAAATTACAAGTGTGCCACTCACCTCACTTACAAAAGGCCACCCCCACATCCTCTCTCCACACCTTGAAACCCAAATTTATTAAAACAATAAATTCCATAATAACTTCCCAAATACACTCCTATAATCCTATAATTCTTATTTTATGAATAAATTCAAACTATGATGGCTTTTGGGTCAAACCAAAGGAGGATACTCAAAGAAGAGTTGGTGTTCTTCAATGAATAGTTTTATTTTATTTATCCCTAAACCTCCTTAAATTATTATTAAAACATTATTATATAATAAAATAAGTATATTACATATACTTATATGATATTATATTAATATAATTACCAAAATCCTTCTCTTATTCTATCAAATGGGTTAGTAAATCATCATTTGTGTGTATAATGGACTGCCGCCTCTCAAACCGATGTCATTAATTTTTCTACCACCTCTTACAGTTTTGTATGATGATTAATATAAAGTATATATATGAAATTAATAACATAATTATATATATGGTTCCATTATATCATATATACCTTTTTTAATATACATTTTTTAGGGGAAACGATAACCTCGTTTGTGTGTACGAAGGACTACCTCCCAGTGAAGCGATGTGATTCATTTTCACTAACGCTTTACATGGAAGTTAATAATGATAACTATAATGAATATATTTGATATAAATGGACTAATTATGATATTAAATACATATTTATCATTATCAAAATATAATATATCATTTTATTTCTTACCTTTTCACTCACATAGAAATGATAACGTCGTTCGTAAACGTGGGGACTACCTTCTTCACAAAGAAACGTGACTCTCTTTTCATCACCACACCAAATAGATGATATATATAAGTATATTTAAAAAATAATATGTTATTTATGATATTTTTTTCATTATTTTAATATAAAATAATACATACCTTGTTTCCATAATGATCATTGAAAAATGGAAACGTTACTCATATGTGTGTACGACCTACCATCTCCATGATTGTAACAAACTTCATTTATCAAAACCATATTTAATTATTGATATTAAAAGTAAAATTTATGTATAAATATGATAAATATTTCATTATTATTACTGTATATATGTTTAAATAATGACATCTTTTACCATAGTCAACCCACCAAAGTTATTTCTGACACATAAGACGAATATGGTCAAAATTTCCAACATAAACATAATTGATTA
Organism: Viscum album; assembly: GCA_963277665.1. Classification (NCBI taxonomy): domain Eukaryota; kingdom Viridiplantae; phylum Streptophyta; class Magnoliopsida; order Santalales; family Viscaceae; genus Viscum; species Viscum album. The sequence continues at coordinate 41,775,395 of OY728150.1, forward strand.
CATATTTTTATATAACATGGTAATAAGTGAAATAAAATTAATAATAAATATGATAATTTTCTCAATAAATTAAATAATTAATAAAATTTTGTTATTCAGGAAGATAAAGACACATGTGACAAGTCAAATTCAAAGAAAGGAACTTCATCTCAATTTCCATTTATTGAGGTGTATTTTGATGTTATACACCTATAAAATTTTATGAGGTGTATATATAAAACCATTGACATGTTATGTCATGAAGTTATCAATTATCATGTTATTTATAGTTTTTCTTATTTTTATTCTTTCATGGGGCTTATGATTCAAATATTTCCAAAGTAATAATGGACTTTTCTTTAAAAAAATCTCTTTTTATGTTGTCCTTACAACTATTTATTTTCCATGATGATGTTTTTAAAATGATTTTATTGAAGAATTTTATGGACATAAAAGATTTATAATGTAAATTTTATGATTATTTTTAATTTATTTTCAAAGTTTTTAAAAATTAATCTTTATATGTGTTTTCTATGGAATGTTTTGACTAAAAACAAAATGAATGTTCAATTTTTAACATATGAAAAAACAATGAATTTTTCTGCTATCATGACCCTTATTTGATTATTGAATTTATTTTCAAGATTTTATGTTTTATTTAATGAAAAAACTATTTATTTGTTTGTGTTATTTTGGTATTGGAAATATATTTTTAAATTAAAATGTTATTTTTATATCTTGATGTAATTCTCATATGAGTTTAAAATATTTTTACGAATGTTTTTTGAATAAAAATTCAAGTCGTAAAATGTTTTATTAATGTTATGGTTATTGGACATTATATATAATTATTGAACCCATATATATATCTAATTAATTGGGAAATTATTTTGTTCTCTAGAGAATTATATTATAAGTTGGTTGTATGGTTATTCAAATTTGTAAGGGGTTTGTAATGGTATGGTAAGGGTTCTATGAGATGATGTCCCAATGTATATAATTGCATTTTCTATGATTGATAATGATTTTTAATGGAAATAATTTGTTTTAAAAATGTAATATAATTGGTTTTTTTAAATAATGATAATTATTTTTCTGGTTAAAAAAATTATGTTTTTAAGAAAAGGTTTTTCACAGGTTTTCATGTTTTCAATGGACTAACAATTTTCTTTTATTTATGTACCTTACTAAAATTTTTGTTCTCATCCCATAATTTTTAAAAAAAATCACAAGATTAAGCATGGGTGAGGTAAATAAAGAGGTAGAGTTGAAATTCATGATGATTATTAATAGAAAGAATTCATGTTTTATAAAATTTTTATATAGTGGGAAAAACTGATAATGAACAGAATTACCCACTTTGTATTATATGGTTTATTATATGAGTTATGACCCAATTGTATAAAACTCTAAACCTTAAAATATCATCAAATGTAACAGAATGAATTCATGACTTAAAATAAAATATTATGTAATGTTTACAATTGATTCCTAATAGTACAATTATTATCCTAAACCCTAAAACCACAATATTGTGCTTCTGGTTTCACTATATTTCAAAAAATATCCATCTAGCTCTTGTTAGTTATGGTGGAATTGTTTATACCAAAACCACCAATCTTCAAGTATTCTTCATGAACTTTATCATTGATAAAACTTCAAATACCTATGATCTTATGTTGAACTCACATACACGTCATCCTATTCTCTTCTTTCAGTAAACTGAAATTCCAAAGACCTAAAACTACCTTGAACATTCAGTTTTGGAACTTTAGTATGTTAAAATTGATGCCAGACTATGTAATTTCCCAATTTTTTCCATGTAAACATTTTAAATATATTTAATAGTATTTTTGGAGGTATATTCTGAGACGGAATGAGATTCTGAGGCCCGGTGAGCTCAGAATTGATATTTTAAAAATATTAAATATATTACCTACACACACCTATAGTTTTCTTAAAAAATTGGAATAACTCTTAAAAAGTGGATTTTATTGAAAATATAATACTACCATTGAGTATGTAATTGGTAATTTACCCTAGGTGTGACGTAATCTTTATTATCATCGAGCTTTTACTAAAACTTTATCACGGGTGCAATTAATAAAATTGATTAATTAAATTTATTTATTTATTTATTTTGGCATAGTGACCTAGTAATCCTATATAAATATACTATTATAGATGAGTCTCGGGTTTAGGAACATAAACCTGGATACCTAGAGAGAAGTTCTTGGAGAGGCGTTGGAAAATGGCATCAGATCGGAGGATCAAATCGACATCATAAGGATCACCAACAACATCAAATTTTGTGGATCTCACCAATGAATAGGACACATAATCATTATTAATTAGTAAAAAAAATAAACTCAAGGTTGGATTTTTTATTTATTTGGATTTTCCCCAGTTTTATTCTCCCTTGAAGAACAAAAATCGAATCAACCAAGAGATTGATTTTCAGGTCAATTGTTTTTCTGGTATGGGTTAATCTTGGGGATTTGAGAATTTCTATTTTTTCTTCATTATAACTCATTGTTCATTGTTATAATAGAAATTAATTAGAGGAAAAATAAACATTGAATGAGTTTTTCCCCATGTTTTTGGTCTCTGAATTTCTTTCCCCATTGTTCCAGAGTTCATCAATGACATTTGTTTTGGATGGTGGTTCAACTAATACTAGGAAATCAATCATTGTACACCCATTATTTAGTGAAATGGATTGATAACATGGAATGGGTTTGAGACCAAAATTGGAAAAAAGATAATATGACAATGATGAAAGATTGGTATATGATTGATTCTCTTGTGTGGGGATTGACATTTGGAAATAGGAAGGCGTAATAGATGTTTTTCCCTGCAAATCAGACAACTGGATTCCAGTTATCAATGAAAAAAATTCTCATCCAAACTAGATACATGCCTTTGAGAGTGGTTTTTTGCCGTATCTAAGGCTGGGGAGTGGATGAAAATCTGTGAATAAACCACTTAATCTATAAAATTATGAGGTACATGACATTTAATCTAAAACTACAGTCCATATAGGGCCCTGGTTGCAGTGCTAGAGTTTCCCTAGAAAAGAAAATTATCAGACACCATGTGACATGTGTCACATGACATGTAACAACTACCTGGTGGATTGGAATATATCCTATAGGATACATGGACATATACATGACCAGGTATGTAGACACAGGTATATTTCACAAACATGGGAATGAAAACCAAAAGGTCTAGGATTATTGGTACAAAATGTGTATCATAGATACACGTTGTGTACTTATTCAAATATGGGTTAGAGAACCTGTTCCCCATAGCGTGGAGTAGTTTTCTTAAGGGTGTGTTCCCTCGATCCATCCATGTGAGGGTATAGTATGACATTATGTACTGAACATAGGATTTTTATCCTATATAAGGGATTAGTTTCAGATATATTTTTTATAATCTATCCTAGAGGTTGGGATGTGATCCTCTATTGTCTTCTACCCAAGGTAGGGTTCTTAGAATTAACATAACCAACTATACACAGGTGTCAATACCATACTTAGTGGGTTAATACAGATTGGGTTTTTGGTATTCCCCATGTCCCTGGGTGTGATCCCAATATGTGTATTGATCTATTTAGACTTATAGTTCATACTTACTTATAGAGAAACCCAATGATCATGACATCTCAGATGGGTACCATCATTACTATTTTTCTCACAAAATGATTTCTCCTAGGCTAGTGTGGTTATAAACTCTCAAGAAAAATATTAGGCTAGCAATTTAGTTGTGACCATACATTGAGACTCAGTGTCTACCATGAGTATATCTGGATGTTTTATTGTATGTCTCATATTATGATTCAAATATCATGTTATGAGCTGAATACTCTTGATGATTTGTGCTTATTGATTTTTAGGTGTCCTATTAGTTATTTTTATACTCACACTTATATGGGTTTTAAGAACATGTTTCGTTTCTAATGCAGTTGATCGATCATTCATTAGGGTTCTTGGTGGACTATGAGTATAAAGATCTTAGATTTGTGCTAAACAAACCATTGTTCATTCCAGAAATCACATTTTACTTGTGTCCCCTCATTCTAGTAGTTTTGACTTCTTTTCAGTTTTTGTGGGATTGTAGTTGGCCCTTTATGATTTACAATATTATTTATCACACTCTAATTGTGGGATTTAGACATGTGTATGCATTTGGTATCAGTTATATTATTTTCTTTTCAACATTGTATGAACTTTGAGATGTGTGTATACGTAAAGTTACAAAGGCTAAGTCATACCATGTGAGTTTTTTTCCTACATGGAACTTGTGTCCATCCCCTAAACTATTGGAGGTGGTATTGGGGTTGTGACACTCAACTTATAGTTGTCAAGGTGGGCCTTGGTGAGTCGGGTCATGAAAGAGTGGTATCAAAGGCATGTTCCATCATAGAACTATAGTATGGAGTTTTTTATAGTTATGAGATTTGTAACACCCAGACCCCTCTAGATCGGAGTTGGTGCATTACTTGTTACATTGGCATGGTTAGAAGGAATGAAATCCCAAATGAATGACCAGTTTAGTCATCTTGAAGAAACTAGATACATAGATGTAACTCAAATTACATTGTAAAAGGTTACAAAATATAATACATAACAAAAACTAAGAACTGCATCCACATAAAATCAATAAGTGATCTCCTATTCATTAACTGCTGAAGGTAAACAAATGAAAGGGGTGAGCTTGAATTCCTAGTAAGGGTTACAAAAAGTGAAATCATGAACCAATATTAACTGAATCATAAACAACTTGGCATTGTCAGTATGGCATGGTGAATAAATAAAAAACACATTCCATTAATAAATTGAGAATGAACCTACGTCCATAGATTCTGTCCTAGTGAAACCCTTATGGATAGTAATAACTGATAATGAATAAAGATAATTATTATTAATTGGATGTCATGTATATGGAACATGATACCATTATATCGCTGAAACAGTTTAAGTCTATGGGTAGAAACCTGTCTAATTTTTTGGAAACAAACTCGAAGGGTTTATGGGGAACTAATTTGTCCCATGAGATATACAAATGTATCTAGGCACTATAGCAGGCCCCAACCACTACTTCATTTCCAAAATAATTCTTTTTTCATTTATTTAATACAAAAGAAATATACCTTTTCAATATCTTTATATAGTAGAGGATACAGATTCATCAATATTTCCACAGTTAAAACAACATTCCAAATAAACATTGTATGAAAAATTGTATACAGTTTAGAAAATAAACATATCCATGATATGTGAATATGGATATTTAATAGCAATATAATTTCAAATGAAAATTTATCTCAAATGGGAAGTAGGTACACCATATAAGAATTATTAGGTGCACAATACAAAGTAACTCACAATGAAATGGAAAATTGAGACAGAGCTTGTTACCACATTGTAATCAATCATTTTGTGTGACAAAGATTTAATAATCATAAAATGAATCTTTGAATACCATAAAAATAAATAGAATAATGATATTATATATTAAATTACAGTACAAATATACCACATATAAGAAATAATACGTGAACAATTGAAATCCCATGAAGTTGAAAGTGAGATGAGAAAACCCCTTACAAACATTTCGGCATGGTAACAAGTGTTCTTATAAAGGATTAATCAGAGGTAAAGGGGTATAAAATTATTTATATATCATAAGGGAAGTATGGGGGAGGTGAAAAAACATACCACATCATTAGTAATTAAAAATAAAAGGACACAACATAGGGGGAATTATTGAATAAAAGTGAGAGAGAGGATCCCTTACAAAGATCGTATCATTAGATTGAGGACAAATCAATGACATAATTATGTGTGACAAGCATAAACCAACACAATAAAAGTGTATATACATAATAAACCAATAATAGATCATTCAAACATATTCTGGGAAAACAAAAAACCAATGACATTGATGTTTAACTCAACGAATAAAAATTGAGCTAAGATATCCCTTACCTTATGCTCGAAGGTGTTCTTGATTGTTATTAACGACCTGAATAATCAAATCCAGATTCATTGATTAATAATTCAAAAACATATTAAACATGTAATTGATATGTTATAACCTTATTAGGTTCATTAATGTCCTTTTTGATGGGTTTAAGATGTTCAATTTTATTGTTTTGGAAGTATTTTCTTCCTCGGTTTTCATGATCTGTTTTACTTGTATTCATGAATGGAAGTTCATTTGAAATGTGGTTAATCATACAGAATTGTTAATATATAAAATTAGTGACATTAAATCAATATAAATGATCTTATAATGATTTTGGTTATATACCATGAGGACGACTCATTCGATGAGTTAATGATAAACGCTTGGATTTGGCTTGACGGTTTTGTGCAAAATGAACTTGTTTTGTATTATTATTCCATATTATGAGTGTGTAAGGATTAAAAAACATTAAAAAAGATAAAATAATTATATTATGATATTTTTCATCCATTTAAAATGTTTCGTGACCATTATTGAATATAGTAATGCAAATCGAAAAACCCTTCTTCCTTGAGTGTGATAAATTAACACATCTCGGACAATGTTTGCATTTATAGTATAAAAGGAAGGGGAAAAGAGAGATTATGATGAAATACTCCATTATCATAATGAAAATATAGTACATGTAAGGTAATAACATTATCATGGAATTTGGATGAGGGTAGGTGAGGAGAGATCATCAAAATAATGGAACTTGTAAATGAAATTGAAAGAAAATAGAAGAGAGGTTCACCTCCTGAGTACTCCTCCTTGAGAAACTCCTTAAGGCCTTTGTTTTTGGCCTTTTGGTGAGACCAGAAGGTCTTTGAAGTGGGGGATGAGGTTAGGGAGCTATTTGAGTAGAATTTAGGTAAGTCTTGAAGCTTTAGTGGTGTGGTAGGAAGAGGGGGTGGGAGGTGGTTTATATAGTGGATGAGAGGAGGGATTTTAAATTATTTTAATTATTATTTTAATATTTTTGCTCAATACTATGAATAGTCTTGATTAATGAGATCCAAAATAGTAATAATGTCATGTGAGTTCGAACCAAGTGGGATTAAATTATCCTTGCATCACCTATGATGCAATAAATCAAATATTTAGCATTTATCGTAATTTATCATATTTTACTATTCATCCAAAATTCATGTATTTCAGAAAAATCCCAAAAATTCAACCTAACCATTTTTCAATGTGTAGAATCCAAAAATGAACTCCATTTTTTAAAAATAAGTTTCTAAATTTGATAAATTTAATTTTTAATTAAAATCATTATTTAATCAAAAAGTACAAACACATAAAATATGCATCTTCATTTTTAAGGTGCCTAAATTTATTTATACATTCAAGGGTATGGATAACATTTATAAGAGTTATATAACTATTCATAAGGGTAATTTAATATTCATAAGGGTATGTTTCTATTCATAAGGGTAGATTACTATTCATATAATATTAAGTTAATTCTATCATACTCTAAATATCATCCTAAACACAACCGTGTATGTCAGATTTTCAAAATTCAAATCACAGAGCTGGAAAATTTAATTTTAATGGCTAGTTTTTGACTATCTCTTATAAATAACCATGTTTTGTTCTATAGATGCACATTGATTCATGAAATATTTTCTATCTAATGAATACAATGTATTTATGAGAAACATACCATAAAATGTTTGGGGTGCTACATTATTCCATCTTTAGAAATTTCGTCCTCAAAAATATTCATTTGTAAGGACCTTCAAAAGGATGTGGGTGGTTCTTATTCATAACATCATTAGGTTCCCACATTTCTTCCTCCATATTATGGTTTCTCCAAATAACATGTACTTGACGAGTTGTTTGATTTCTCAATACCTTCACTCTTTTTTCAAGAATCCCGATAGGCTCTTCACAGTATAACAAATCAGGTTCTAGTTCTATTTCTTCATAGGTGAGTACATGTGTTGAGTTTGGCATGTATTTATTTAACAATGACACATGGAACACATCATGAAATTTGGAGAGACTTGGTGGCATCACTAAACGGTAAGCTATATCTCTGATTCTTTCCATAATTTCAAATGGTCTAATGTACCCAGGGCTCAGTTTCCCTTTCTTTCCGAACCTTATGACACCCTTCCATGGAGATACTTTCAGAACGACATGATCTCCCACTTGGAATTCCAAATCCTTTCTATGATTGTTAGCATTACTCTTCTTCCGACTTTGGGCTTCTTTAATATGGGCTTGAATTGTCTTTACCTTTACCGTGGTCTCTTAAATAAGTTCTGGTCCTATAAGTTTCCTCTCACCAACTTCGTCCCAACAAGTTGGAGTTCGAAATCTCTTTTCATATAATGCTTTATATGGAGTCATTTGAATACTATAATGATAACTATTATTTTAGGAAAATTCCACCAAAGGCAAGTATTGATCTCACATACCTTGAAAGTCAAGAGAGAATGATCTCAACATTTCTTCTAGTGTTTGAATAGTCCTTTCAGACTATCCATTGATTTGGGGGTGATAATCAGTACTCATATGAATCTCAGTATCCAAAGCCTTCTGAAGACTTTTCCAGAATTTTGATGTAAATTAGGGGTCTCGATCAGACACAATCTATAAAGGTTCACCATCAAGTCTTAAAACTTCATTAATATAAAATCTTTTCAGGTGCTCAAGTGGTAAATCCCCCCTTATTTTAAGGAAATGTGCAGATTTTGTGAGATGATCAATAATTACCCATATTGCATCATTCCTTCTAGAATTCCTTGGCAGTCTAGTGACAAAATCCATTGTAATTTCATCCCACTTCCACATAGGAATAGGTAGAGGTTGCATCACCCCTCTAGGATATTGTCTCTCTACCTTCACTTGTTAACAAACTAGTCACCTTAACATGTAGTCATCAATCTCTCACTTCATATTATCCCACCAAAAAATATTCCTTCAGATCTCTATACATATTTGTGCTACCCATGTGTATAGAGAAATTTTAGCTATGATAATCTTCTAATAATTCCTTTTTTAGATTAGGTACTGATGGAAAACATAACCTCTTCCCAAATTTCAAAACTCCTTCTTCATACACGAAGTCTTCCAATCTCCCATCCTTGACAACATTAATTTCCTTGGGCATATTTTTATCATCAGATTGAGATATTTTTATCTTCTCTAGTAAAGATAGTTTAGTAATCATTTGAAAGAGGAAAGATGTTTCCCCTTCCTTAACAATTCCCATATCTATCTTCAGTATATCCATAAATGTGGGATCTCTTTCAATCCTCATTTGGGTCAGGAGTCCAAGATCTTTCCAACTTAATGCATCTTCCACCTTATTTTCCTTTCATGGGTGGTAGTGTATTAAAAAATGATAATCTTTGAGTAACTCGATCCATCTTCTTTGCCTCATGTTGAGTTCTTTTTGTGTGAAAATGTATTTCAAACTCTTGTGATATGTGTATATCTCACATTTTTCACCATAAAGATAATGACTCCATATTTTCAGAGAAAAGATTACAACTGCTAACTCAAGATCATGAGTTGGATAATTTTTCTCATGGGTCTTCAACTGCCTTGATGCATAAGTAATAACTTTATTATTTTTCATAAGGATGCAACCTAGCCCATTATTTGATGCATCACTATATATTAAAAATCCATCACTTCCAGATGGAAGAGTCAAAATTAGAGCATTGACCTGTCTTATTTTCAGTTCTTCAAATAATTCTATACATTCTTTCGTCCACATAAACTTAACTCCCTTATGTGTGATATTGGTTAGCGAGTTAGCCAGTCTGGTGAAATTATGAACGAAACACTGATAGTAACCTAGTAATCCAATAAAACTGCATACCTTAGTTATATTCATCGGCTTGGGACATTCTTGGATTGACTTTGTCTTCATAGGATCAACTAGTATTCCATCATTAGAGATAATATGTCCTAGAAAAGAAACTTATTGAAGCCAAAATTCGCACCTGCTAAACTTCTCATATAATTCATTTCTTCTAAGAGTTTTCAGAATAATCTGGAAGTGATTCTCTTGGTATTCATAGCTTTTGGAGTATACCAGGATTTCATCGATGAATACCACAACAAAGTTATCAAGATATTCCTTGAAAACTCTATTCATTAAATCCATGAAAACGGATGGTGCAATAGTCAGTCCAAAAGGAATCAATGTAAACTTGTAATGCCCATACCTATTTCAAAATGCTGTCTTTGGAATATCTTCTTTCCTCACATGTAGTTGATGATATCTAGATCAAAGGTCAATCTTTGAAAATTATTGTGCTCCATGAAGTTGATTGAATAAATCATCAATTCTTGGAAGAGGATACTTATTCTTTATTGTAGTATCATTGATTTCCCTGTAATCAATGCATATCCTCATGGATCCATCTTTCTTCTTTATAAAGAGGACATGGGATCCCCATGGAGAAACACTAGGTCAAATAAATACTTTTTCACTCGATTCCTCTAGTTGTTTCTTTAGCTCCACTAACTCCACAGTGTCATTCTATAGGGAGTCTTTGATATAGGTATTTATCTAGGAATTAAATCTATAGAGAACTCAACTTCCTGCTCTGGAGGATTTCTCAGTAAATCCTTTGGAAATACATCAATGTACTCTTGCAATATATGTACATATTCAATTTGAAAATTGATTTCCCCCCCATATATATTGGGTTCTCTTCCTCTCCAAGAATTGAATTTAACAGAGCTACTGGGGGTGGATCTAGATAATAATCAGATGGTGAGGTTTCTGCTCTAAAAATAAAATATTATACACCATTTTAAAAGATTTAAACTTCCTTATTCTAGAAATAAATATTCACATCATAATTTGATATCCAATTGATATCGATAATTATATCAAATTCAGTCATTGGTATGATGATAAGGTTAGGAACTAAAGCACATTTGTGTGTCCTAGGAGGGACTAATCGACATGCCTTTGTTGCAATGATACATCCCCTAGGATTTTTGACTGAAAATTCATTTATTAAATCAAATTGGACATGTCTAATTTTCTTAGAAAACTGGGAATATATAAATGAATGTATTCATATAGAATCAAATAAAGTGTTGTCTAAGTTTGAGTAAACAATTAAAGTACCTGCCACCACATCATTAGGAACTTTAACCTCTGCGGTTGTAATTGTATAAGCTTTATCTTTCTCTTGTGTCCTTTTCTGAGGAAAGTTTACTTGGTGATTAGGACACTCATTTTCATAGTGTACCAACTCTCTACAATTGTATCATTGAATATCATTAACTTGTTTCTTCCCCTTGAATTCATTATATCGATTCCCCTTTTCTACACACTTATAGAAGACTCCCATGTCTTTCAAGCATTTCCTGAGATGATTCTTTAAACAGATCTCGCATAATGGGAATTTCTTCATTCCATTGTTATTCTTTGGTGCTTCACCTTTTCCTTGGTTATGAGAGTACAACCTTCTATCTTGGTTTCCCTTGAACAAATTTGATCTAGAAAATTCCTTCTATGTTTTGATTACGCTAGATAAAATTTCATCATATGATGAAAATGTTTGAGAAGCTAGTTCCCTTAAAAACTTGGCTTAAAACCTTTAAATAAATGATCAATCTTGTCTTCCGAGTCACATACATAATCTATGGCATACCTATATTGCCTTATAAAGGTATCCTTATACTCTGCAACACTGTCTTCTTCCCTTTGTCTTAATCAAAGGAAATTTATCTTCATTTCAGTTCGTTGCTTACGAGGGAAATATTTTCAAAGAATATTTCCTTAAAATTCCTCCATTACATATCTTCTATTTCTTATTCCTCTATGGTATTCTTGATCAAAGACCACCATTGATCCACATCACCCTTAATATAATATACTTCCATCACTACCTTCTCATTTTCATTGCATTTTAATGCCATGAATATCTTTTCAAGGGACTTGATCCACTGTTAAATGACTATAGGATTATTAGTCCCACTAAAAGATGGGGTCTTCTGCCACATGAAATGATCCAAAACCAGTGCAACATGGTTCTTTTTCATGACCTGAGTAAGTTGTCACAATATGGTCATAATCAGATATTCTCTAACATTGAATATATTGACTTGCTCAGTGAAAAAATCCATACATTTTCCATGAGTATTGATTTACCTTCTTCCATTATGTGACATTTCTAAATAATGGCACACAATAGATTAGTTTATGAATCTAAAATAGAAAATCACTTAACATAGATTGAAATTCTATGCATAGGTAATCTCATAAACATGGTTTCTCTGAGGAAAAATTTACATTAAACTCATTCATAATGGATTGTAAAGAAAATGTGAATCATCCTAAGTATATCCCTCATGAGTGTCAATACCTAGAGTGTAGCAAGGCCCGTTTTCATGTATCTAGATTCCCTGGTTCAAGCCCGAAACTTCTTGTCAGAGCTTTCACTCCTAGGTACATCTGTGCCAGAGCCACCTCTACCTGTTTGTATCCAGACAGGGATGTATTTTATTGAAAGATCCACATAATCTATTCCTTACCAAAATACCAGGACGTTCTTGTATGTTTTTCCTCAAATACTACCTTAGGTCTTTGTTCCCTAATCTATGTTTTCTAATCTAGTTTCTATGTTTGCTACTAAACTTCCTTTGATACCATCTATAACACCCCGAACCCTCTAGAACGGAGCCAGTGCATTACTTGTTACATTGGAATGGTTTGAAGGAATGAAAACATGAAGGAACGATCATTTTAGTAGTCTTGAAGAAACTATATACATATATATAACTCAAATTACATTGGAAAAGGTTACAAAATACAATACATAACAAAAACTAAAAACTACATCCACAGAAACTCAATAAGTGATCTTCTCTTCATAACCTGCTGAAGGTAAACAAATGAATGGGGTGATATTGAATGCTTAGAAAGGGTTAAAAAAAGTAGAATCATGAATCAATATTAACTAAATCATAAAAAACTTGGCATAGTCAATATGGTATGGTGAATAAATAAAAAACACCTGCCATTAATAAATTGAGAATGAACCTGTATCCATAGATTTTGTCATAGTTAAAACCTCATTGATAGTAATAAATGATAATGAATAAAGATAATTCTTATTAATTGGACGTCATGTATCTGTCACATGATACCATTATATCCTCAAAATGGTTTTAGTCTGTGGGTAGAAACCCGTCTAATTTTTTGAAACAGACTCGAAGGGTTTGTCGCCAACTGATTAGTCTCATGAGACTTGTCGATGAATCGAGGGGATATAGAGGGACCCAAACCCTGATTCATTTCCAAATAATTCTATATACATTGATTTAATAAAAAATCAATATGTATCTTTAATATCCATTTAGATTAGAGGATAAAGATTCATCCGTATTTCCATAGTTAAAACAACATTCCAAATAAACACCGTATGCAAAATGGTATACGATTTAGACAATAAAAATATCCATGATATGAGAATATGGATATTTAATAACAATATAATTTGAAATAAAAATTTATCTCAAATGGGTATCTGGTACACCACATAGAAATTATTAGGTGCACAATATAAATTAAGTCACAATGAAATGGAAAATTGAGACAGAGCCCATTACCATATTGTAATCAATCGCTTCGTGTGACCAAGATTTAATAATCATAAAATGAATATTTGAATACCATGAACATAAATTTCAAAATTATATTATATATTTAATTACAGTACACATATACCACATATAATAAATAAGTGGTGAACAATTGAAATCCCATGGAGTTGAAAGTGAGATGAGAAAACCCCTTACAAACATTTCGGCATGGTAACAGGTGTTCTTGTGAGAGATTAATGAGAGGTAAAGGGGTATCTAATTATTTATATATCATAAGGGAAGTATGGGTTAGGTTCAAAAACATACCCCATTATTATGAATTAAAAATAAAAGGACACAACATAGGGGGAATTCTTGAATAAAAGTGAGAGAGATGATCCCTTACAAAGATTGTATCATTAGATTGAATACAAATCAATGAAATAATTATGTGTGACAAACATAAACCCACAAAATAAAATATTATATACAGAATAAAACAATAATATATCATTCAAACGTATTCAAGGAAAATAAAAAACCAATGACATTGATGTTTAACTCAACGAATGTAAATTGAGTTAAGATATCCCTTACCTTATGCTCGAAAGTGTTCTTGATTGTTCTAAATGATCTGAATAATCAAATTCATCTTCATTAACTAATAATTACATAACCTCATAAACATTTAATTGATATGGTATAACCTTATTAGGTTCATTAATGGCCTTTTTGATGGGTTTAAGAGGTTTGATTTTATTATTTTGGAAGAATTTTCTTCCTTGGTTTTTATGATCTATTTTACTTGAATTCATGAATGGAAGTTCATTTGAAATGTGGTTAAACATCCAGAATTTTTAATATATCAAATTAGTGAAATTAAAGAGATATAAATGATCTTATAATGATTCTGGCTATATACCATGAGGATGACTCATTCGATGAGTTAATGATAAACGCTTGGATTTGGCTTGGCGGTTTTGTGCAAAATGAACTTGTTTTGTATTATTATTCCATATTATGAGTGTGTAAGGATTAAAAAAAATTAAAAAAGATAAAATAAATATATTATGATCTGGTTCAATAATTTAAAATATTTCATGACCAGTCTTGAAGATATTAATGCAAATTGAAAACCCATCTTCCTTGAGTGTGATAAATTAACACATCTCGGACGGTGTTTGAATTTATATTATAAAAGGAAGGGAAAAAAGATATTTTGATGAAATTTTCCATTAGAATAATGAAAAGATAGTACATGTAAGTTACTAGAATTATCATTTCATTTTGATGAGGAGAGGTGAGGAGAGAGCATCAAAAGAATGGAACTTGTAAAAGAAATTGAAAGAGAAGAGAAGAGAGGTTCACCTCTTGAGTACTCCTCCTTGAGAAACTCCTTAAGACCTTTGTTTTTGGCCTTTTGGTGAGACCATTAGGTCTTGGACGTTGGGGAGTAGGTTAGAGAGCCATTTGAGCAGAATTTAGGAAAATCTTGAAGATTTATTGGTGTGGGAGGAAGAGAGGGTGAGGGGTGGTTTATATAGTGGAGGGGAGGAGGGATTTTACATTATTTTAATTATTATTTTAATATTTTTGCTCAAGACTATGAATAGTATTGATTAATGTGATCCCAAATTTTAATAATGGAATTTGAGTTCAAAACAAGTGGGATTAAATCTTCCTTTCATCACCTATGATGTAGTAAATCCAATATTTAGCATTTTTCTTAATTTATCATATTTTACTATTCATAAAAAATTCAAGTATTTCAGAAAAATCCCAAAAATTAACCCTAACCATTTTTTGACTTGTAGAATCCAAAAATGAACTCAATTTTTCAAAAATAATTTTCTAAATATGATAAATTTAATTTTGAATTAAAATCATTATTTAATCAAAAAGTATAAACACTTAAAATATTCATCTTCATTTTTATGGTGCCTAAATTTGTTTATAAATTCAAGGGTATGGATACCATTTATAAGAGTTATTTTACTATTCATAAGGGTAAGTTACTATTCATAAAGGTATGTTACTATTCATAAGGGTAGGTTACTATTCACCTAAAATTAAGTTAATTCTATCACACTCTAAATATCATCCTAAACACAACCGAGTATGTCAAATTTTCAAAATTCAAATCGCAGAGCTGGAAAATTTAATTTTAATGGCTAGGTTATGAATATCTCTTATAAATAACCATGTTTTTTTCCATAGAGGCTTAGGGATTCATGAAATATATTCCATCTAATGAATACAATGTATTTAAGAGAAACATACCATAAAATGTTTGGGGTGCTACAAGATTATCTTGGGTTTTATGGAAATAGTGTAAAGTGTTTTTGAGTTTTTATTTTATTCTAGGGACTGCAGTGTTGGTGCAGCAGCCAACGTATCCATACACCAAGACTCTAATCACCTACCTTTAGACTCAATATATATAGACATTGGCTACAGGAAAAAACATTGGTACATGAATCATATAAGAATGTGTTTTCCTTACATGCTCTTCTAGAATCAAATCCATAGATGTACTCATTGACTGTGGTACATATTTTCTATTATAAGATTCCTCCATGATCATTTCCACCTTAGAATCGGTAGTAGGATCATAAGGATGATAACCTTAGTGAAAAGTATTTTATACATGGACCTATTTAGGAGGTAGTTACCTAATTAGTTTTCTAGTAATACCACCACTCTTTGAGTAGTAGTTTATCCTTACAATACCAACAAATGAGTTGCACAGGATGATCACACTTAATGAGTTTCATCATCAGTGAACCCCCTGGTTCATAGGTGATCCAAACCCATTGGAAACTAATTATTATATTTATATGGTTATGTGAGTCTTTCATTTCTATAGGAAACCCATAGACCAGATGGTGGTCCTGGCAGTGATCCTTCTACATGGATATACATGGCATTTGTAGAACCTAGTGGTTTTATCTTATAATGTGTCTACTCATTCCTGGAAAGATTTTGAGCATCACCTTAGGGGGGAGTACTCTCTAGCTACGAAAAAAGCAGTGTGAATCTAGGATATTTTACAACTATATCAAGGAAGCATGAATATGTCTATGTATTCATTGATTTTTACCAACCTCTCAAGATACTCTATGGGTATGGAATGTGAAACATTCTTTGAGAATATGACCTTTTAATGAAGTTTATGAAGATAAATTAGATCTAGTGTGATACCTATATGTATTCCTGCTTATGTTGGGTGCTAGAGTGTGATTTGGTGATAGAGAGATTTCAGGCTGAGTAAAAACCGACAGAGTGTACCAGCAATGGGAACACAAGGGATGAGACTTTGGTAGTAAGTATCTAAAAATAGGTTCATGGATCTAAATGTGCAAGGAATTTCAATAGGGGATCTCAAGACCAAGGTTCTATAGTTCAGGGCTCTCATGATGGGTCAAGTCATCCTAGAGAGAGGTAGTGTTATTCTTGTGATGGTTGGGGATATATCACATAGTATTGTATGATATATCGTATAACTAATAGAGATATAGTGGATGGGACACCTAGGTAGAGGCGGTAGTAGGAGTAGAGAGATACCTAGGGTAAAAAACATGGAAGAGGAGTAGGGAGAGTAGTGAGAGGTGGAAAATTATTTTCTTTATTTCCATCACCACCCTCAGGTGGTCTTCACTAGGATTAGAGAGCTGGTGGATAGGGGTTAGGGTAATTGAATTTCATAAATTCCTACAATCCCAAGGATCCAATAATGATTAAAGATATGATATGTTTCTATTATACCTTAGCTACAATTTTGATAGATAAATGTGTGTGAATATTTTTTCTTTCTACATACCGAGTTAGATACATAGATATTCTAGTTGAGCACTTAGATTGAACCTTATGCTTTGAGAATCCAACTAGAGATGAATCAGTGCTCACATAATTTTTCTGATTGTGTGATCTAACACTTAGAGGAGAGAGTTTATCATGGGATCTCTATCTATCAGTGATGAGGCCTTATGATTTCATCTTTGGAATGGACTTGATATTAACCATTAATGCATAAATTAAATATTTTAGAAGATACGGTGTGTCTATGTTTATAATATTAGGTTTCATTTTTAGGTGATAAGGAGACCTAGGTTGAGTAGGATGGACTCGTATATAGGAGGGTGCAATTGATTACTTTCTAGTTAGATAGCATGACTCTTAAAGAAATGTATGCTATGGGTTATCAATTTCCTATTGTGGTGGCTATGTATGAGGATGTTTTTATTGAGGATGTGAAAGGATTAACTCCCCACAAAGAGATACACTTCTATATTGACTTAAACCTATGTATGACCATGATATCCATGCCAGCATATCAGATGGATCCCACAAATCCTCATGAGTTGAGGATGTTATTAGAAGACTTATAGAGGAAGGGCTTCATGAGGCCCAGTATTTCCCCCTGAGAATACCGAGTGTTGTTCGCTGAGAAGGAGGATGGGAGCTTGATATTATGCAGGGATTATTGATTCCTAAACTAGGTGACCATGAACAATAAGTATCCACTACCAAATATTGACAAATTTTTCATTCAATTGAGAGGGTTGTGATAGTTCTCAATGATTAACCTTAGGTAAGACTATAAAAATATGTGAATATGTGATGAGGATACACTAAATACATTATTCATATGATGCTATGATCTTTATGAGTACTTGTTGATGACCTTTGACATGAATAAATCCAAAAAAGTGTTCACGGGACTTGTGAACTGGATCTTTCATCCTTTATTAGACTGGTTTGTTGTGGGCTTCATCAAAAATAACCTGGTGTACTCATCATCATATAAAGAGAACATGAGACACTTGAGGATGGTTCTAGACACACTATGATAGAACCAACTTTATGGAAATATCTCAAAGTGTTAGTTATGGTTTGAGGATGTATATTGTCTAGTATAAGTTATCTCATCCGATGGTGTAGCAGTGAACCCAACTAAGGTCAATGCGTTGCTAGATTGGTGTCTATCCAAGAGTGTGATAGAGGTGAAGAGATTCATTGGGTTGGTAGGCTACTATAGTATATTTTTTCCCTATTTATCCAAGATATCTACACCTTTGACTACTTTGATTTGAAAGGGGAAGTCGTTCATGTTGATTGAAAGCTACCAGTAGGATTTTTGGGAGTTTTGTTTGAGGTTGATGAGCTGCCCATCTTGATATTATTAGAGGAGGGTTTCAATTAAATAGTGTTCTGTGATTCTACAAAGACTATAAATGGGTTTTTGATTATACAGAGGCAATTGTTGATCACATATGGGTCCAGGTAGTTGATACCGCATGAGTAGAAATATGTGACATGTGATTTTGAGTTAGAAGTGGTAGAATTTTTCTTAATATGTGGTGACACTACCTTATGGGTGAGTAGTTTATTGTATACTATGACAACAAGAGTCACATGTATATCTTATCTTTATTGGATCTTAATTTTATATTGAGGGGATGGTTATAGTTCCTCTAGGACTATGAGTTCATAATAGTCTTTACTCCTAGGATAGGGAATGTGAGCTGACTCTCTTAGCAAGAGATCTTATTCTCAGTTATTGGTCTAGGCATCAGAGCAGTTAGCCTCATTTCAGTTGTACTTAGTGGAAATAGATGGTGATTCATATCTTCATTCAATGGTTGTTAACCCACCTCATTTGTATCATTTCAAGGAAACTTATCATGGAGATACTGATTGTGAGACCTTACATGTTTATATATACACTAGAAATTCTCTTAATGAATTTTATAAAGGTAGGGAGCATGTTATTCTTTTGATAGGGTGAACGATGGTACCAATGACATTATAAGAGGAGATAACAAGAGAGTATCACATATCCCATTAGTAAGTTCACCCACATGTGTAAAGAATTTACTAGGACCACTGATATTAGTTTTGGTGGCTAAGAATAAATAATTGTGTAGTGGAGTTTTACTCTCAATGCCTCACATGTCATCAGTTGAAGGATAATCAGTAGGTTTCAATAGGTTTGGCTCAAACCATTTATGTCCTAGAGTGGAAATGGTATGAAATATATATGTACTTCATGATAGGGTTTCCATGTACATCCAGAGGAAAAAATTCTATATGGGATACCATTGAGAAACTCACATATTCATCCCACTTCCTAGCCATTCAAGACTATAATTCATTAGAGATATTGGGAATCCTTTACATGCAGGAGATGTTCTGGCTCCACAAAGTTCCCTTGATGAAACCATGATGCTCGTTTCACATCATAATTATGGAAAGGATTGTAGGAGGCCTTAGGGAATTAGTTTCATATGAGCATTGTGTTTCATCCCTATACTAAAGGTCATACTGAAAAAACAATTCAAATTCTAGAGGAAATGTTTCAGGCTTTAATGCTAGATTTTTTTCATAGGTGGGATGATCATCTAACCATAGTTGAGTTTCCATTAAATAATAGCTACCATTACACCACTGTAATGGCACCCTTTTAGGCCTTCTATATGTGAAACTAAAGGGAACCACTTTATTGGACTGATCCAGGTTAGTTAACTGTCATTGGACCATATTTGGTAAAATCTATGATAGAAAGTTGCAGATCATTTGGGAGTAGATGGAGACTGTACAAATGCATCATAAGTCCTGTGTATACTGTCAATAGAGGACTTTTTAGTTCAGGGAGAGAGAGCATGTGTTCCTGAATGTATCACCTTAATGAGGTTTATGGATATTTGGATGGGGCAGTAAGATATAACCATGATTTATTGGACCTTTCCAGATA
Source organism: Viscum album (assembly GCA_963277665.1). Taxonomy (NCBI): domain Eukaryota; kingdom Viridiplantae; phylum Streptophyta; class Magnoliopsida; order Santalales; family Viscaceae; genus Viscum; species Viscum album. Next base: position 41,795,709 of record OY728150.1, read on the forward strand.
CTTCATAGAGTTAGTGAGGTGATTTACTAATTGGCTATACCACCATAGTTAGATTTGTAACATGAACTCTTCCACGTGTTGCAGTTGAGGATATATATGTACGACCTATCACATTTTACTGAGATTGGGATGAGTAGTACATTAAGGATAGAGCTACCATTTCCGAGTACCCAATGGAGATCAAGGATCAGCAAGATAAAATACTTCACGGGTGAGAGATTCCTTTGGTGCATGTTCAGTGGAAGCATGAAAATATTTAAGTGAGAACATGGGATCAGGAGACCCATATGTGAGCACAATACCCACATCTTTTTAATTAGTCCTTTTCTATTTTCTAGATGAAAATTCATAAGGTAGGGAGAATGTAGTGTCTTGGTTTTTTCTATGTAATTATTTGAAATATATCTAGTAATATTTTTGGATCCAGACACTAAGATGGAGTGAGATTATGAGACCTGGTGAGTTCGGGATTGATATTTGAAAAATATTAAATATATTAACATCATGGATGAATAGTTTTACTAAAAAGGTTTAATAACTCTTAAATAGATCCTTGGATCATAAATCAGAGACTGTCATTGAGTCTAGAATGCTAGTTTTACCCTAGGTATAGAATAATATTTGTAGGTGTTGGGATATTTATAAAATGTTAATATTAGGTGGAATTAATAAAATAAATAAATTGAATTAATTTGTTTATTTTTTTTAGGCAGAAACCAATGACTCATCTATAAATATCCTTTTATGGGTGAGTCTCAAGGTAATCTGTATAAACTTGGAGACCTATAGAGGAGATCTTGGAGAGGCATCAACAAACAACATCAGATCAAAGGATCAAATTGACATCCAAGGATCACCAATGACATCAGAGTATGTGGATATCACAAAAGACTTTGATAAATAATTGTTCTTCATCAGTGAATGATCCAAACTAGAGGTAGGACATCTAATTTATTTAGATTTATCCCCATTTTAGTATCCCACAATGAATGTAAATCAAAAAAACTAACATATTGATTTGTAGGTTCATCATTTTGCGGGTTTGGGTTTATCTTTGGAATTTAGTAATTTCTATTTTATGTTGGATTATAACTCTTCGTTATTCATTCTAATAGAAAATAATTGAGGCCAACATGAACATTGGACGAGGTTCATTCATAATTTTTATAATTTTTGAATTTCTTTCCCTTTTATTCATGCATTCATCACCGATGTTAATTTTGGATGATTGTTTGACTAATAACAGGAAATCAATCATTATGTTCTTGTTCTTCAATGAAACAGGTTGATACCATGGATCAGGTTTGAGACTAACATTATAAATGAGCTATGATTGAAATGAAAATGGATTGGGACCACATCAAATATCTCATGTGGGGTATGATGTGTAGTGTTGGGAATGTGCAACAAATGTTTTGTCATATGAATAGAAATTCTAGATTCTAGTTAGTAGAGATAGAAAGGCTTAGCCAGAATAGATCCTTGTTTTTAAATGTGATTCCCGGATGGGTCAATGGCTATAGGAGTGGATGAAAATTCCCGAAGTAACCGTAGAATCTATAAAATTATGAGGTACACGACCTATAATCTGAAACTACATGTCATGTGGGCCCTCGGTTTCACTTCTAGGGTTTCCTCAAAGAATAAAATTATCATATTCCATGTGAAAAATTTCACATGTTGTGTGAAAATACCTAGTGGCCTAGTGTGTATCCTGAAGGATGCATGGCCATGGACATTGCAAGGTACATGGACATGGGTAGAGTATACAGACATAGGCACAAACATGGGTAGGTCCAGTATTAGTGGTACATGCCTTGTACAATACTTATGCATCATATACTTCTTCAAATATGACTTGGAGACCCTGTTACCCTTAGCATGGACTGATTTCATTAATGGTGTGTTCCCTCGATCCATCCATGTGAGGTTATAGTATGAAATTACTTCTTAAGTATAAGATTGTTATCCTATCTAAGGGATTAGTTTCAAATAGAGTTGTTGGAATCCCTCTGAGAGGCTACGATGGGACCCTCTATAATCTTCTACCCTAGGTGGGGTTCCCGAAATCAGTATCACCAACTATACATAGGTGTATATCTCTTACATGGAATGACAATCCAGATTTAGTTGTTTGCATATCCCATAGCCCTGGGTGTGATCCTCATCTAAATATCGATATTCTTACACTTCCAATATATACTTCATTATGGTGAAACCCGATGAGAATGATGTCTCAGATGTATCCCATCGGTGTTATATCACTCGCTTAATGAGTTATCCTGTGTCAGTGTGGTTACAAATTTTCAAGTAGAATCTTAGGTTGGTAATGCAGTTTTGACCATACCTTGAGACTTAGAGTATACCATGAGTATGTCTGGATGTTTTATTGTATGTATCATACTATTATTGAAGTATCCTATGACGAGATTACTACTCTTGATTTTTTATTCTTAGTGATTTCAGGGTGTCCTACTGGGTATTGTCATACTCACCCCTACATGGTCTCTTCCATCATGTGTCATGTCTTATGTAGATGATTGGTTTTTTGATGGGATTATTGGTGGACTAGGAGCATATGGAGGTTATATTTGGTCTAAAAAGATCGTGGTTCATTCAAAGAGTCACATTTTACTATTTTACTATATTTCTAGTAGGTTATACCTATTTATACTTTGGTGGTATTACATTTTTACCTTTATTCTTTTCAGCATTATTCATCATACTCTGATTGTGGGATTTAGATGTATGCATGCATTTGACATCAGTTGTATTTTTTCATTTCAGAATTTCATGGGATTGGAGATGTGTGTGTGCATAAAAGTACAATATACTAAGGCCTCCCATCTAATTGTTATGCCTACTTGGTGTTGGTCTCCATCCCCTAGCCTATTGGAGGTAGACTTTGGGTAGTCACACTCAGTTTATCACTAGCCAAGTGGGCCCTGATTGGTTGGGTGATGACTGTCTGGTTCATAAATTCCAATCAACTGAATATGGTTACCTTATTATGTATCCTAAGAACACAAAGTTATGATTTTATCAAATCTTCAACCTAAATAAACTTCTGATAAATTTAGTTTATAACTTCCACTCTATTTATTCTCTTCTTACTAGTAGTTCTCTCTATATTTTTCTATCATCGACATGGACTGATCTCATATCCCTTTTTAGGGTCAAACTTTCCCAATAATGTTGGTGATTTGAAATCTCCAAACACCATTTCTCAGTACACTTCAATTTTTAATTCTGTAAAATTTATTTTAAAATATCATATTCAATTAAAATATAGAAAAAATTGGTGTTAAATATACTTTCAAATCATCTTAAATTAATGGAATGAATAATGAACTTTCCTTCATGATTTTTAGCATTGAATGTCGAACTCAGAATCATCATAATTATTTTTACTTTTTATGAGTTAAAACTCCTTCATTATTGTTTGATGAAATTATTTTCATAGACTTCAAAAATTTATCACTTGAATTTTAATATGTTGTATTATATTGAGCATGGTGATTTCTTCATCTTCTAACATACTCTCAATTCTTAAATGATATTTTATGTGCATCATCTTTTTTCTTCCAATTAGAACAACTCCTGTATGCATGCATGAAAAAATCATGTTCATTATTCAATATATTTACCAGAAACTTTAATTTGTTTCCATACAACACTTAAAATCTTGATAAATAAATGATCTAAAATACTAAATTAATTCATTATACTCTTCTATTCGATGATCACAAAAATTCTTACACATGTATCTCATATTTATTATCTATTGTAGTCACATCAATATACATGAACAATTTCAACGTGAAATTCATTATGAAACTATTCTAGAACACTTCCTTTGTTTTTTCTATTACTTAAATTTATTTTACTTATGGTATATTTATATATATATATATTCAATTGAATATATTAAAATCTTGAGGTTCCTCATATTCATCCATCATATTGAAAAACTGAACTTCTAATGCTTCTATCTCATCGAACGATGCTCCAATTTTTGGTGACATCACAATTCCATGACGCTTTTGAATGTATCCTTAATTTATAATGAAATTCATCTATTATATTAAAATTTTCATTTGATATTTCACTGTAACTTCCTCTACTAATCTTATAACTCATGATCACATTTAAATTTTAGTTTCTATGCTTCAAAAACTCCCATTTCAAACTTTTATTATCACTTTTTTCTATCATCCATATCTTTTCATTGATGGTGAATATAAAATTCAGATGATAATACTTGTCATGGACCTACCTTCAAGTAGTCCTCTATTTCTATCCTATGCATCAAAATTAATGAAACATGGTTAATCCATCAACTTTTTTCTACTTATATTCCTAATCTAAACAATATCATATGTTCATAACTTTTGGTTTCCATGTATGCTTCATGACAACCCTTAAGTTATGTTGATTAATTCACATACCATCAATATATTCTTGCTATATTCAAAGCATTTTCATATTCCAACTATAGAAAGGAAAATAATCCTGATAGAGTTAATACATAGTGATATATTTAATTTTTATATTACACCTACCATAGAAAATAAAAGGTACTTTGTAACTTTTATTGATGAGTATTCTATATTCTTCTATCTCTATATTTTACATGATAAATATTTAGTTGTAGATAAATTTACTATCTATAAAAATGGGTTTGAAAACCAATGTGGGATTACAATTAATTTCCTTAGATATAACATGGGAGGTGAATACTATAATCCTTAAGTGTTTGAATCCATAGGGATCATACATAAAGTGAAATCTCTCTATACACCTCAACAAAATGGTCTAGCTAAGAGAAATAATAGAAATTTAATGAAAATGGTTAATTCCATGATGTTTATCTTGGGTATCTCAGAATGTATTGGGAATAGGCATTATTAAATATGTATCACATCCTAAACAGGGTTCCCATAAAAGGGAATTATGTTACTCCATATAAATTTTGGAAGTATAGGAAACCAAGCATAAATTATTTAAAGATTTAAGGTTGTCACACAATTATAAGAGTACCTAAACCTAGAAGTGAAAAGTTGGGTAAAAGAGGTATTGAATTCATATTTCTTGAATATATGAAGGATTGAAAAGTTTATATATTTATGATTACATAATAAAATTATTTAGTATTTGTTAATACAATTATTGAATCAAGAGATTCTATATTTGATGAATCTTGGTTTACCTATTTACCTAAGAAAGTCAAAATAAAAGAATCTAGATCAAGTAAAAGAGTATCTCAAGAAGATACTATTAGGGATGTTCATAAAAGATAATTACCTTATATAACCAAGAAAATGGATCTGATTTTTATATTTACAAGTAGGAAGGAACTAATGATAATATTTTTTACTCAAAATCTGATTTTTTATGAACATAAATTCTGATCCAAAAACATTCGAAGAGGTTATGTTATCTTTTGATTAATATCTTTATAAGGAAGATTTAAATAATGAAATAGACTCTATAACCAATAAAAATACTTGGATATTATTTGATATTTCTTAATGTACACAACCTATAGGTTGTAATTTGGTCTTTATAATAGAATGAAAATTATATGGTATAATTGAAGATTATAAATCCATATTGGTAGACAAAGGGTTTACCCAAAAGGAAGGAATTTATTATTTTTATACCCATGATCCTATGTCTAGGACTACTTCAATTATAATTATTATCACTTTAACTTCCATATATAATTTTAAAATTTACAAAATGGATATTAAGAAAACATTATTAAATGGTGAATCAGAGGAAGAAATATATATGGACCAACTAAAAAGATTCATAGTATCTGGTAAAGAAAAGCAGGTTTTCAAATTGGTACGATATCTATATGGTTTAAAACAATCTATAAAACAATAGTTTGAGAAATTTATTGAAATAATTTTAGAAAATTTCTTTTTAGTAAAACAAACTAATAAATGTGTTTATAGTAAGTTCCATAATAATCATGATGTTTCTATTTTTTTATATAATGATGACATGATTAATTTTAGAAATAATATGAATCAAATAAATGAGGCTAATTATATTTTATCTATAAAATTCTATATGAAAGATTTAGGTGAAGTTGAATTTATTTTGGGAATCAAAATTGTAAGAAATAAGAATTTCATTTTTCTTTCTCAATATCATTATATTTTAAAAGTATTAAATAGGTTTGAACAATTCATTGTTCATAGATTTATACCCATATGATTCTAGGAGTGTCACACCCTAAACATATTTATTATTACTATTTTAGTTGATTATTGATTCTTGGAATAGGAAATGATTTTCCGGTGGATCACATCTAACTTTTTTAAATTTTTATAATTTCATGCAGGGTGTACGGTTATCCACACAATTATTCTAACCATGTGAAAACTATACGTGGGACCTATAATTCATGGAAGATCCATTTATCATGGTTGTAACATAGTAATCTTAACAATGTGTACCAACCATTCTTGTCTCTAGGTGTACCCAATGAGGGTGAACATTTAGTGCATAGTTTGTGTAAACTGTGCAGAAATCATGCATGTCACCCTATTTAAAAAAAGTTTTATTATTATTATTATTATTATTATTATATTTTTATCTTTTTACTTTTATTTTTATCCCCCCTTTAACCCTTATATCATACCACCACTCACCCTTCCTCGTGTCAGTCGCACACAACCCAGAAGAGATCCCCAACTGTGCACCTCCCCTCCCCATTCTCCCTCCTTTATCAGCTGATTTTCTCCCCATTTCTTAGTGAGATCAAGCTAAGATAACTTATCCTCATCTTCCCTTCCGTATTATTTACCATTTATTGGTTTTATTTCTCTCTTGTGTGTTGTGCGTGACTTCGGCGAACCCTAACCAAAGTGGGTTGTTTTTTTGGGTGATTCTTAGTTCTTAGGGTTCATGAGGACTGAGTTAAGGCCCGTTCTAGTTGTGATTATTGAAGGCGATATTTTCTACATCTAATATAGGTAGGGTTTCATTAAATTTCATTTGTATACTAATTTTTAATTAGGTATTCTGTGACTTTCGGGTTTATGTTATTTTTTTAGAGTGCCATGGACCTTCTTGTGGTATATTTTGGCCACAATTGGAAAAGGGGCACCATTTTAGGTAGGTTACTCTATGTCTGATCATTTAATTTGAAAAATATTATTTATTAGTGTTTATATTGGGTGATTTAATTATATTATGAAGTATGTATATTATAGAATTTTTATTATTATTGGAATTTGGTTTTCCCTTTTTTCCATGTTTTCATTTATGATTTGACATGTTTGTTTTATTAATGTATTTTTTTCCTTATTACAAAGTGTTAAACATTCTAATTTCTCAAATGTGTTATAAATTATTTCTAACATGTTAATTGTAAATTTCAAAAGGTGTTTTTTTATTTCAATTGGGTTTCTACTAAGGATTGATGACATTTTTGGTTTCCTAAGGATCTTTCAAAGGATTTTCAAATCCCTGAAATTATTAAATGTGAATTATACACATATATATAAATAGAAATATATACTGGTTCTGTTTTTTTTACATATTCACTCATGGTGATGGTAACACTTAAATTATGACATGGGGTATCTATATATATAAAAATATTTATATGTATTTATGTTTGAAGTGAACTTTAAAACCAAAAAACTTTTTGAAAAAAGTGTTTTTCTGGAAGAAAAGTGTTTATTTTCAAAATATTAAGGGTCGATTGGAACTTTGAGAAGTTTTACAGAAATTAAAACCCATATTATATAATCCCCATTATACTGTAAATGTGGTGTGTTCTAAATGTTTGAAATGTTATGTAATTCTATCAAGGGGATTGTGCATCATTTGTGTAACTGGGATAGGGGTTGTGCTAAGGAAGGGAGTTTAGAGGTGAGGAGGAGAATGGGGTATTTTTTTGAAAATAAAATGATATGTACATATATGATATCTTGATAAAACTCACATATATTTGAACATAATGGTAAACCTTTGGTGTTTATGAGGGGGATCTATTTACACTTTTTGTAATAGTTTAATATCATACTCTAACAAGTGTCCTTGAGATTGACCTACTCTACTTATGGGATATGCCCCTTGGTTGAACTAGTGAGGGTAACACTAGGTGTTAGTGAGAGTTGATTATAGATATATGATACTAGTAAATATTTATTATTTGAGTGTATATGGATCATTTCTAGACTATACTGACAACTCATGAGATCTTAGGACACCTTTTTTAGATATGCACTACTTTACTCTATTTTGTAGAACTTTTATGAAATGGTTTTCCACTATTATGTTTTCTTACTGAAAAAAGTATTTCTTATAATGTCCCTTCTGGAAAATGGATTATTTTAAATACTTCATTCCTTAGAAATAGTTTTTAAATAAAAAGGGTAAATGGTTTTATAAAAACATCAACTTGTTTCTTATTTTAAAATGGAAGGAAAACCCTATATTTATACATTAATTTTTCAAACTATTATGAAATAGTTTCCACCCTAACGGTAAGGTATATGGTGTGGTTTTTATTTTGGAATCCATACTAATAATATAGGTTCTCACACTTATATAATTATATTTTTTGTGTTATGATGATCTTGGATTGTGTTGCTCTTGGAGAGAGTTTTGTTACATGGTTAGTAGTGACCCCCAGTGTCACATTGAGGTATGTATTATTTTAATTATTTTACAATACTAGTGTTTATTGTATTGTTATATTTTTTAATATTTTTTTATTAGGATAAATAATTCCCAATTGAGTTATGGTTATTTCTCGACACTAGTTTCTAACCCAGGAGGATTGGTAACACCTCTCGAGACTTGTTGTGGGCTAGATCGGGTGACTATTTTGGGGTCGGCCCGGATTGGTTTGTGATTTTTTTTATTAACTACTAGGTTATTTAGAGAACCAAGTTTTTAAAACTCCCTTTATTATTTGGTATTAAATGGTATATTGTGGAAGATCTTTTATAAATCATGAATTAATTATGGGGAGATTCTAGCTAGCTCATTCTGATTCAGTGCCCCATGTTTCCATGTGATGTCAAGATTTTAGTATTGTATTTTGTCAATTGTTTAATTTTTTAGTGATTTCAGGAAAACAGAGTGAAATGATGTTAGCTAGTGATTTTCAGGTTCTAGAAATCCATGTAGTTCCTAAGTACATGGTTTGTTATGACTCTCAGTTCCGGTGGTGAATTTAGTATATGGTCCACTAATGCATGCATCCAAGCTGCAGACTGACACTAGTCCCCTCTTGAAATTATGAGTAGGAAGTTATTTTATTTTATTTTATTACAATTATGTTATTTTGGGTTGTTTTATAAAATTTATGAGTTTTAATTATTAAAATATTGATTTTAAAATGGAAAATCTTTTGTTTAAAAGGCAATAAATGAGTTTTCTTAAATTAATTAAAAAAATTCGGTTTTTATATTTCCAATGGATGGTTATCTTAAATAAGTGATGATTTAATTTTAAATGGGTTAAATTTCATTTATAACTAATAAAATTGAGTTTTATTAATGTTTTGAAGTGTATTTATGAATGTATATAAGTTAAATGTAAACATGGTTTTAAGAGTGAACTTCATATTTTAAAACTAAAGAGGGTTTCTAAAATATTTTGGAATGATGGAAACGTTTTAAAAAGAATATGGATAATTTTAAACTTATTTGAAAGTTGTATTTTGATCTAATAAAGGATGAATTTTATGTATTAAAATTAGAGTGGTTTATCATTTTCATAATTCTTATGTGTTTTATATAATGAACTTTATAATTTTGAAACGATCTCTAAAATTATTTTTTCTAGTTTTTTCTTGGGTGTAAAAATTTTAAAATACGTTTAAAGGGGGAAACTTCTTGGTTTTGAGGTGATTTTCAAAAATAAATTTTGAACTTTATTTTGTGTTTTCATGAATTTTTATGTGTCTTAATTTAAATTTGATGTTGGTGTTTTCATTGTCTTCCCTCCTAGAAAGTTTCTAAGGGTTTTAGAAATTTTAAGTCATAGGGTGTTCCTGAGTGGTGTATCTTATGGATAGGGAGTTAAACCATCTAGTATATGGCCTTACCTAGACTCCAAATTGAGTATTAAAGTAAAATTCCCTCCTCATGAATTGATATTTTCATGGGATCCCCCGGTTGGTTCTTCTCTATTGGTTTTCATTAAGTCTATTGGTAAGAGTTTAATTTCCATCAATATGTGTTTCTCTTAGTGATTGATTATGTTTTTAGGGTTTGTTTGGATGTTATATTGGCCATGTCATATAGTTTTGAGGGGTCTAGAAGTGGAAATATTGTGTACGTTCATGGATGATAGAGACAGGTGTTTCCCCCAACGTAGGTTGTATCCAAGCTAGTGCATTGATTATTCAGATGGATTCATTGGGATTTTAGTGTTTTAGATATGAATCCCAAGTTACTTTATATTCCACCATTTTTCTATGGCCATAATTACCTATTATTTTTTGGAGAATTTTGTTTAAAGTAATTGTGGATGTTTTATATCCTCTCTAGTCTGGTTTCTCTTGGTTGTATTTGTTTTAGGCAATGTTGGTTTTAATATTTTGGAGACTTAAATGTCTGGATTCATGGAAATTGTGTTTGTATCCTTGAATGGGTGCCTCAAATAAGTTCTTGTCTCATCAAAGTTATTTCCATTTTTGGGACCTCTCATTCCTTGGGATTTTTTGTTAATGGGACCCTTGTGGTTGGGATACATTATATCAATCTAGATATTCTTGGTTTTCCCTAAGGGTTTTGGATCTTGTATGTGGGTTTTATGTATAATGTGAAATTTTTTGGTGTTCATACCATTGGGTATTTTTCTTGATCAAAGTGAGTGTTAATACTTGGGTATATCTAACGAAGAGTGTTTTAGAGAAGTCTTAATATTTTGGGGTGACCACCATATTTAGTTTAACCTCATTTTGTGGATCATTAAGTTTAAGGTATCTTGTAGATGCTTATTTAGGTAAGGGTGTGTTTGAGTCTTCAGCTCATGGGTTCTTTGGGAGATTATTTGAGTTTTGAAGGTTATCATGTTTAGTTTTGGTTATTTCTATAGGTATTTATATGGATTTGACTTAGTGTTCCATGTTTTTGGAGAATCATGTTTTTATTGAGGAGGTATGATCTTGTCAGTTCATCAATCTTCTGTGTAGCCACCGCAGCCCTAGTAGACCATATCCAATACTGAATACCATTACATTAGCCTATGATACCAAGAAATCACATAAAAAAAGGACCTAATAGTTTATTACTATTGGTAAAAAAATGCATACAAGAGTCTTGTATTGTAATTGAATAAACAAATTACAACATATATTTTTTTATTTTCTAAATAACTTTATTCCATATATAATATCCTTGAATAACATTATTAGTACACTTCATGGTATCTTAGGGAAATGAAAAAAATAATGGTGAGATCAAATTTTTAGTAAGGGTTAAGTACAGTGGAAGGAACAATGAATCAATATGAAAAATCAATATGTAGAGTTCAATAACTAAGAATACATGCCATTAAAATTACTGTATAAGGAATAATCAATATAGAAATGTAAATAATTGATCACACATTCCATTTAAATAATTGGATAAGGAAAAATAAATATGGAAAGGTAAATAAATAAAAACCATCTCATTTAATCAATAAAATGGGAATGAAATTCAACCATATATTTTTTCATAGTGAAAATCTCATGGATAATAATAACTGAATCTGAATGAAGGAAATTCTTAATTATTGGATTTTATGCCTCCTAGGTATATGAAACCTTTATCTACAAGACCTTTAACAAGATGGTTTAAAACTGATGGGTAGAAACCCATTTAGTTGAGGCTAGCCAAATAATAATTTCCATGAGACAACTGATGCATCGAGTGGATTACTTTAAATGGTACCCAACCTGTGTCATACCAGTCCAAAGAATTCCTTATATATCGAATAATCAATTTAATTTATAAACAATGTTCTTTATCAAATATTCTTATTGAGTAAAGAATATGAAGTTATCAATATTTCCCCAGATAATCAAATAACTTTCAATGTGAAAATCATATATAAAAATGGTATATGGTTTAGGAAATAATCATATCCATGAAAAATAATGTGTATATTTTGTGTAAATTTATTTTTCAATGATCTATATAAAGTGAATAACTCAAGGGTTAGTTAATGACTATGAAAATTATTTATGTAAGTGAATGTTAATATTATCCTTGGTCAAAATAATTATTATCCATCTATATTAGGAATAATTATGGTATCAATATGACATAAACCCATTAAATTAATAATAAGGGTTGTTTTCATTAATGAAATAAAATATATCTTTAAAAACATTGTTGAGGAACATATCCCTTTCATTTTGAAAAAAAATTCAGAAATACCTTTCTTTGGAAACCACTTTTAAAAGCTTTTTTAATTAAAAATTTCATCATAAACATGCAAAGGAATTTTGAATGAAATAACAGTGGGTAATTCTATAAATTTCACACAAGGTAAAAATAATATTCCTTTTTCATTGTAAAAAGGTAAGAAAATTTCCTTGTTCAGAAAGAGATAAGAAGATTCCGTTGAATTGTTTTAAAAAGAAAAAATGGGTAAAAAATACTATTAATAAATTAGTTTCAAAATTTTAAATATAAAAATTTGGGAAACATTTTTAGAAAACATGGTTTTGTAAGAAAAAAGATTTCTGACCAAAGAGAGAAATGAAGTCAAATTTTATTAAATTTTTTTATTAATATATTTATGTACCAAAGAGTGAAAAAATGTGTCTATCAATTGAAAAATATCACAAATTAAAATAATTTCAGAAAATTAATGATTTTGTTAAATAATTATCATATAATTTCCTCTAATGTATTTTTATGAATAAACAATCTCAATTAGAATGAGATCATGAAATAAACCATTAAAATGATCACAATGTTAAAGTGTGAATTAACCAATGAATAAATTATGTGTATAAACTATAAATCCATATAAAACAAGTATAAATACATAAATATATATTCAAATTCATTATACATATAATCATTGTATATTAATGACAATGAGTAAGTAATATAACCAAATGCAAAGGAATTAAGTTAGGAATTTTGTTTACAACTTGGTAACTTTTAAGTTAAATTCCCCTTAGATGAAATAATTCAAATTAATAATAAAAATACCATGAATAATGAATCATTAATGAAATTAAATGTTAAAGGGTAAGTATATAAACCATATAAAATAAACATAGTTAATAAAATTACAATATGCCTTAGTGAAATTTTTTTTGAAAAGGAATCCCTTACCTTATGCTTACTTTAGGTTTAATGCACTTTGACCTCCTATATAATGGTTTTAATAATTTTATTAACTCACTTCAGGAACATATTAATATTTATAATATCATATATTATTCTTTTATAAAATCTTCTCACACATTTGTTAATAATATTTCATTATTTTCACTATTTTTTTGTTAATTGATGTATTATTCTAGTATGTTTCGAATTGTTATTTTTTTTAATATTACCTAGATCATTGTTTTATTATATATATTAATTATATATTTATCTCATTTAATCTATAAAATTTAATGATATGAAATGAAATGCATCATTCATAGAGATGGTAGGTCATATGTACACATAAACGTTGCTTCTATTATCTTGTAATATCAAAAACAATTAAATGATATATATCTATATTATCATTCATATATATCAAATATTTTTATTACACTAATCTATAATACATTCCATGTAAATTGTGAGTGAATCGCATCGCTTTATGTGGTGGTAGTCTGCTGTACAAACGCATGACGTTATCATATCCCCACAAAATGGTAAGCATGAAGGTATGTATTATATAATAATTAACAAAGAATAAAGACATTATAAATATAATAAATTTCATATATAAATATTATTCCCATAATTATTCCCAACCATGATAGGTGGTAATGAAAAAATGAATAGCATTAGTTCACGAGGTGGTAGTTTGTCATACACATGAATGATGTTTTTGTAACCCATTTGATGGAAGTGTGTGAAGTTGTAGGTTGTAACCTTAACATAAAAACATATCATTATATTTTAGATATTTATTTTATTATATAATCATTTTATAAAAAAACTTATGTAGTTTGAGAAGGAAATAAAATAAAAAATCTTTTAGAAAAACATTACCTCTTCTTCAGGTATCCTTCTTAGGTTTGCACCATTACCTTCCTAAGATGGATTACTAGAAAACATAGTGATTCTAGGATGAGTAGAGGGAAGTTTTAAAGTTAATTTGGTAGGTTTTGGATGATATAAATATAATGTTAGGTGTGAATAAGTGAGGGGAGTGAGTGCCCTTTTAGAGTGGAGGATGAGTGGAATTCATGTTAATAGAAAAAATAAACACTATTGGGAGGTCTCCCTTAACAAATGTGACTCAAATAATAAAAAAATTTAGATATAAGATTGTATATAGTATAAATATGGATATACAGTAGTTTTTTGATAGGTTTTAGGTCATTTCAAACCTTATCTTTTAAGATTAAACACTAAGTAAACTCATCTTTTCCTTAATTGTTGTGATTAACATTAAATGTTTTCACTAATAACTTTGGTAAAAATTTAAATTGACCTTATTATAAATTCTTATTATTATTATTATTCCAAAAATTTAATCCATTTTTCCAAATCCAACTCACATAACAGACATAATTTAATTTAAAATGTATCCCACATACGAGACGACAAAGTGGGTTTTTAAAGTAAAAATATTCAAATATTTGATATATTTTTATATCAAAATTCACTATGAAGTTTATTAAAATGAACTAAATTGGATTAATAGTTTCATAATGGATCAAATTTAACTTTAATATCAATTTAAAATATAATATAACTTTATAAATTATTTAGATGAAAATTTTGGTTTTCAATTAAATTTAGTATTTTTCAATATTCATCAAAAAATGAAACTTCTTAGAAAAATAAAAAAATCACCCTAATATCCTATTGAAATTATGCACTCTAAATTTAAGTTTATTTTAAAAAATAAAATTTACAAATGTTTTAAAATTTAGTTTTAAAATAATCGCACCATTAAAAGGCGGCATAACTACCTTTTTTAAAAATACTGCTTTTTATGTATAAAATTGTATTTGTTCATATATTTTAACAATAAAACCTATTGTGTTACTGTAAAAATTTTTATTGAATATATAATATAAAAAATTAATTAATATCATTCAATAATAGTAATTAATTTAATTTATTAAGATAAAACGCCTTGTGTTCATAAAAAAATGTTTTTATATAAATATTTCAATTATATTCAATTGGTTTTTACATTAATTTCTAATTAATAGGTAACCAATGATTTCAAAAATTTATTTTTATAAGTTATTTTTTCCTATTAATAACCAATAATTTAATGTCTAGGTGATAAATATCATTTTAAGTAATAATATTAATAGTATTTAGTAAAACATAGGCTTGCGTGTAACAAAAGCTATCGAAGAAAGTCCTTGTTGCGTGTAACATATTCTTACTCAGTGCTACATTCATTACAAGTTATATCATAGATTGAATTTATATAAAATGTTAAATATGATTTAAATTATCGTGAATTTATATTCCTTTATATGCACGGTGTTTCATTTCATACACATTATTTAATAAAATATTATTCTTTTAAAATTTTAATGGTGTTACATTCTCTCCACCTTAAATAAATTGTGTCCACCCAATTTAGACTTGATTTCGATAATCGAGGGTATAATATTAAAAAATTTATTTTTTTAAAAACCAACATCATAAAAGGGTTAATAAAATATCATATTAATAAGAGATAAATGAGAATACAATGGTCATATTGAATAACATAATACTAGGTTTTTTCATTAGAGAAAATTAGTGGCATGTGAAGATATGGACTTGAAGGAAAAGAATAAATAATTATAGGGAGTGATTGAGGTCATTGATCCTAAGAAGGTGAATGATCAATAGAAATTTGATGTACTAAAAACTATAAATCTAATAGTTGTGAAAAAATAATTGATATAATCGAAAATGATGTTAATAGGATAATATATAATTTCAAGATCATTTCACTAAAGTTTATGAATTAATTTATAGTCAATGAATATAAGGAAATATAGTTACTTGATACATTTCTATTTCATAAGAACAATTTCATCCTTTGATTGTGCTTCAATCAATTTCCAATTTTTCCCTTTACTCCATGAAATGAATACACTAAAATTATTATTTTTTATTCCTGAACCACTACAATTCAATTTTAATAGGCCATAATATCTATAAAAATAGTGACAATTATTTCTTTCTATTTCTAACTATTTTATAAAAAAATAATAATTAATACATTAATATCTAAACCTCACGGTAATACTATTGGTTCATCATTAATATTTATTCATTAAATTGTTTAACTAAAAATAATGACATATTAAACAGGATATTGCATATGTCAATGATTGGCGTTAAACCCCTATCATCCTTCGGTTGTGGGTTCAAACCCTATGACCATGACGGAAATGATGAGTAGTCACCCAATATACAGGTTGTTTGTTTTATAAAATATATCAATATAATTCCTACAATGCTCCAAAAAATATGATGGTCATCCTTGAAATAAAACCAATCATTAAATAAAATTTTTATCATGGTTTTTAATATAACTTAGTTTTTCAAAATTCTAATAATATTATATGAATATTATTACAATGTCATTAATTAACATATTAACCCTAAAGGTTATAAATACCTTTAAAATTATATCTATAAAATGTAATGGAATTATTCCTCAAATAATTTTCCCCCTAAAACATATAGTTTCCCAAGTTTCTCCTAAAATATCCTTAATCTTAGTAGACTCTCATCCCATAAAACCTAAAAATACGTTTTTAATACTTTTAACTTATGATCAATATTAACTCACTAACTATGATGGTATCCATAACTATTAAGTGAATACACATATGCTTATAAAATTTAACATTATCCTTAGATGCTTCATGATTCTTCTAAACAAAATACTAGTGGAAAAATACTTATACAACTTAATTATTGAATTCCAATACTTCAACCATTTTATTTTAACATAGGTTCTTCCTTGCTCTAGGTTTAACATATTTCATTAATTTACATTATTTATTCAAATACTTTATAATGGGTTGTAATGAAATTGGGAATTATCCTAAGCATATCCCCATAGAGTGTCAAAACCAAGTGCACAGTAAGGCCTAGTTTCATTAACTAGGTTATGCTCGAGTCAAGCTCAATGCACCTTTTTTGGAGTTATTACCCCATAGTACAACTGTGCCCAAACCACATCCACTTGTAGTATCCAAACAGGGATGTATTTCAAAGAAAAACTATATAATATCTATGTTAAGATGTTCTTTTATACTTATCCTCAAATTATATCATTGGTTTATGTTCCCTAATTTATGTTTTCCTAAATCTAGTTCCCAAGGTTGCTACAAAACTTTCTTTGATACCAACTATAGTAACCCTAACCCCAACAGCTCAGATCCATTTCACACTACCATTAAATTAGCATAAGATACAAGGAAATTGTGTCCCAAAGGACCAAAAAGTTTTGTAGTCTTTCTAAACTAGATACATACATGATTCTTGTATTATGATTGAATACAAAAATTCAAAAAAAATAATTTTTTTCTATTCTAGAATAACTTTATTCCATTTAGCATATCCTAACATATCTTTCTTAGTACACATCATGTAATACTAGAGAAAGGAATCAAAATAAGGGTTCTCTAGAATTCTTAGTAAGGGTTAAGTATAGTGGAAGAAATAACGAATCAATAATAATAATCAATATGACAAGGTAAATAACTAAGCATACATGACAATTAAATATCTAGATAAGTCATAATCAATATAAAAAGGTAAATAAATGAGAATAAATTTTATTTAAATAGTTGTATAATGAAAAATCAATATGGAAAGGTAAATAACTAAGCACACATGCCATTTAAATAACTAGATAAGGAATAATAAATATGAAAATGTAAATAACTGAAAACCATTCCATTTAATAAATAAACTAATAATGAAATGTATCTATATGTTTTTTCATAGTAAAAATATCATGCATAATAATAAAGGAATCTGAATTAAGGAAATTTTTAATTATTCGACGCCATGTTTCCTAGGTACAGATAACATTTACCATCAAGACATATCATAAGATAGTTTAAAACTTATAGGTATAAGCCCATTTCGCTAAGGCAAGACAAATAAGTTTTCCCATGAGATTAATTTTGCATCAAGAGGATTACTTTAAATATTCCCCAACCTATGTCATGCCAATCCAAATAATTCCTCATATATCAAATAGTATATTTAATTCATAAACATTATTTCTTATCAAATATATGTATTTGAGTAGAGAATATGGATTTATGAACATTTCTCCAAGTAATATAATAATTTTCAAAATAAAAACCATTTATAAAAATGGTATATGGTTTAGGCAATAATAATATCCATGATAAATAATGTGGATATTTAGGGTAAATATAATGTTCAATGATCATTGAAACGTGAATAACTCAAGGGGAACCTAATAACTACGAAAATGATTCAGGGAAGTCAATATCAATACTATCCTTGGTCAAAATAATCATAATATATCCATAAGAGTAATAAGGAAGGTATCAATATGATGTATACCCATTAAAGTAAGAATAAGTTTTGTTGTTATTGATGAAATAAAAAAAGATCATTAAAAACATTCTTGAGGAAAATATCCTTTTAATTTTGAAAAACAATTTGAAAATAATTTTAATTAAAAATCACATTTAAAAAAATTATTTAAAAATATCTTCATAAACTTGCAAAGTAAGTTTCAAAGAAATAACAGTGGGTAATTCCATACAATACGTACAAGGTAAAAAAGAACATTGATTTTTCATTATAAAATGGTAAGAAAAGTTCCTTGTTTAGAAACAAATAAGAATATTCCTTTGAAAACATTTTATAAAAATAAAAAATGGGTAAAAATTTATTTTAATAAAATATATTTAAAATATTAGAAAAATAATTTTTGGAAACATTTTTAGAAAATATGGTTTTTCAAGAAAACCTATTTCCGACCTAATAGATAAATGAAGTTTTATTTTATTAAAACATTTTCTCAACAATTTTAAGTACCAAAGAGTGGAAAACTGTACTGTCACTTTAAAAAGATCACTAATAACTATAGGAGAATAAAAATAAAAGTTTTATTAAAAATATATCTTATAATTTCCTTTAATGAAATTTCAAGAATAAACAATCTCGATTATAATGAGATTGTAAAATAAACCCTTAAAATGATCCTAACATTAAAGTGAGAATTAATCAATGAATCAATTGTGTATCTTAACAATAGATAAACATAAAAAAGTATAAATACATCAATAGATAGTAAAATCTCTTATATAGATAATCATAGGATATTAACGACAATTAGGAAGTAATATAACCTAGTGAAAAGTAATTGAGTAATTAAATTTCCTTACAACTTAATAGCTTTAAAGTGAAAAACCACATAGAAGAAATAATAAAAATTGAAACTCAAGATACCATGAATAGTAAAGTATTAATTATATTAAATTTCAACGGTAAAGTATATACACTATATAAAATAAACTAGGTTCATAACATTATAATATGCCTCAATTAAATGAAATTGAGACGAAATCCCTTATCATACACTTCCTTTTGGTTGAGTGCTCTTTAGGATCTTGTATAATGTTTTAATAATTTTATTAAATTATAAAAGAACCATATTTATATTTATAATATCATATATTATTATTTTATATAATATTATCACCTCTTTTTTAATAATCATTCATTATTTTCACTGTTTCGGGTATTAATTTTCTTGTTTTTCAAGTATGTTTCGACTATTTATTTTTATGTTCCTCTTATACAGATCATGATTTTATCATCTAAAATATCTAAATCAAGATTTATATTTTATATATATTCAGTATATATATATTTAGAGTAATATATATAATTTAAGAACCCTATTCTTCTTTGAGTTATGAATCTCTTGTTTTCCATCTTTTCTCAGTTTAAATGTTTAGATATGGAATAAGGTTGATTCCTATTGGAGTCATGGAGGTCTATGGGGTATCTAGGGATAGTTCAGAGCCTAGAACATATGTTTTGGGTATTTTAGCTCAATGCATGGTAAGGACTTAATTACTTTTTAGACATTATTGATTCTTTTTTATATCGACTACACTATTTGGATTTAGGCTCATATGCTCAATTTTCTCATTATTTATTTGTTCTTTAGATTTCTTCCAAACCGGTATGAATCAGATCTTGATATTGGATGAGCTATCAAGCACGAGCCTATGGTAGGTAGTTATGTGATTTTCATTAAAATTTGGATTATTTATACATATCGGGGTGTCACGTGCCCAATTTTCGGGTGTCGCCTAAAATGAAATTGAACCCTATTGTTGCTTATCATGTTTTAGGTGATTTAATAGTCTTTCTAATGTTAGATATAGGTTGTATACCTTGGATAATATCCACCCCATGCGTGAGTTATCTTGAATGGCCCTTTTTGTTTTTATTCTTTGACACCCTTGAGGTGTACCTTTATCCCCTTCATGGGATTTTGAAAATGGATTTTTTTATAAATGTAATTGAAATGTTGTTAACTTTTAATTGAATTGGTTAAAGGGTATTTGTCGGTTGACTTGCCCCGTGATCCATGTATGCCATTGGTTTTCTAAGCATGCTTTTCTTGAATTGCCTTACCCATGTGAGTAAATTAGAGGATCTGACTTTAATTGTTGCAATTGGATTGAATTTATCTATTTATTTTTCCCATATGAGTTACATGATAACTAAGTCATGTGATATCTTGAATGGATTATTAATATTGTTATATTAAAAATGTACATGTGAATATATGAATGTCCCTAAAATTTCTATACCTTATGACTTGTGTTGAAGCCATGCTATGTGATAGATTGATTAAGCATGGGAAGCCCGTTACCATGATTTTCCCATGTGAGTCAATGAAAGGACAAGCCTTTGAGGTTGGTCATGCTCAAGTCAGCATTTTTAGGTGATTTATATATTTGAATGCCTTGGTTTTGAGCTTGTATTTTCTGATGAATTGTTTCAATGGAATTGAATTGATTCAATGATTAATAGCCTTTAGTGATACATGGATTCAAATTAGAATTACATGGATAAACTCATGTGACTATTGGACTTTATACCATGATTGATACATGGATTCACCTTAGGACTCTATGGACGGACTTAATGGTTAACATGATCTTATCATGAGAGATACATGGATCCAAATGAGAGGTTCCATAGACAAACTCATTGATACTTGACTTATATGGTGAGTGATACTTGGAATCCAAATGTATTAACAAGGGAGGACTCAAAGGGAATTGCTTATATGTAATGAGTGATACTTAGGGTTTCCTTAGAAGAACTCCAAGTATAGACTCGTATGACATGGAATTCATACCATATCTAGAGTGACACATGTGTTCATGAGAGGTTATCCATGGACGGGCTCGTAGAGTGTTGGTTGATTACACCTAGAATGATACTTGAAATCAAACATAGTAATGTTAAGGACGGACTCAGGTTATAAATGAACAAATGTATGAAATTTCTTATGATGTGTCTCCAATCCAAAGAACAAGATTGGATTCAATCTTTACTTGTATTATTTAGATGGCCTTATGAGGCATCTATTGTGCTTCTAGCCACACAGGGGATTTCAGGCTAGAGCTGATTCTCAGAACTTATAAATTCAATGTAATTGAATTTTTAAATGTTTAAATTAAATTAAATGGATATTAAATGAATACTTGTGAATGTATGATATTTAATTTTGATTTCTTCCTTGCCTATTTCTTTTATTATTGAATATTTCTTGCTATATATATTCACTAACTGATTGGAACAGACCTTGGGTGGTTGCCTATTGGAATTTAGTCTCACACCCTATTTAGGTCATGTTTTTGTACCCAGATAGATTATATGATTATAGGTATCAAAAAGGGAAAGAACCCTATTAGAGGTACTTAATATGATACTTATAAGCTACATAGTATGGGATGAAACTAAGGTTTGCGATGATATTGGGATTCTTTTTCCTTTTTTTACTTTTCGAGCATGTGTTGTATATGTCTATTATTCAACTGTTTTGGCTATTTTATTAGAAACATGTGACATATATCATCATATTTTATGTGTTATGACATCTGGGGTGGTTTATACTTTCAGTCTTCCATTGTTTGTATCTATTTTATGGTTTACTTCTTCCGTTACTTGTATATGTTATTAATAATCCATTGTGCTACACTCTGGTAATGAGGGCATAGTCTCCCCATGGACTCACCTAAGCCCTTGCTGCAAGTCAAAAGCCTTTAGAATTTGGGGAGATGTGCTTGAGTCCATGTGACCCACTTGGATTAGGGCACTGTAAAATGGCATTCAAGTCTGGGATGTTACAATTGGTATCATAGGAGGTTATTTTCTAGTTGAAATTATATATGACGATAATATAAAGGGATAGAGAGGAATATGAATTTAGTAATGAGATGTGTTCGGGCATAACTAACCCACGTACAGGAAAAATTCAAATTTCCTCAAATTGAATTTCTATTTTCTAGATTTTGGATATTATATTCGAATTGATTCCACCATTGGGTGATGCACTTGATTTATTATGTTATTGTTGATATGATTTTGGGTTATATTATGTTGAAACCCATTGAGATTAGGATATTCCATATCATGCATCATATAGGAACCTACTAGATTTCACATGTCATCCATTATGTCATTCCATTTAGGATGCATTTCTGATTTCATGTTGTTGTGATAGGTTCTTCGGTATATATGCATGTTTTTGTGTTAATTATATTGTGATATATTGTGGTGTTAAATAGATGGATGCCATTATTTGGCCTATGAGGTGTATGGGCCCTATTATATTGGAATTTGTTGGATAATGCTTTATACTTAAATTTAATTGCATTATGATGTTCCATAGGTGTAAACCAAGAATTTATTATTAGGGATTATGGGGCCCCATAAATCGGAATTCAGTGTGCCAATAAATTTAATTTCTAAAGGGATGTGATAAACATGAAATGAGTGTCAATTCAATGAATATGAATGTAAACTCGGTTTGAAAGGAAATAAAAATGAAAACATGTAAAACTGAGATGACTTGGTATAGGAAACTTGACCAGACGTGACCTTAGTAGTGGGATTTTGGTATTATCTCTCACTTGTTGACAACCTGACCTGACCCATGGGATATGGTGATGGGTAAGTCTTTATATAGGAATGCTTGTACCTATCCTATCTCTGTTTTCGTGCATTGAGATGTGAACTTTGATAATGATCATGAACTGAGGTATGTGTTTTTCATTGTAGAGTAATTCCACCATGATGACCTTCAGTTGTACGCTAGGAGGGTGGAGATGATAGAACTTCGGATGTGGTGGGACATCCGATACCGGTGGATCATCTAGTCATGCCAGTTGAGGCACTAGTTGTTGTATTGGACGTAGGTGTTGACACATAGTTATGTGAAAACTTTACATGCTTCATCCAGACCTTTCAGGGAGGACCACAACCTACCATTTCTATGTCTAAGAGGACATGAGTGTTTCAGTAGAAGCATCCAGCCACATTTTCATGAGATGGTAGAATGTGGGTTGTAGAGTTGAGGCTAGAATCCATGCTATCTATATTTGAGCTTCTTGAGACGCCTCTCGAGTGGAGGGTCAAGCTCATTATGTATATTCTCCACGACTCTTCTAAGAGATTGTGGGATGTTATCACTCAAATGGAACATCATCAAGAGATGTCTTGGAGGGATTTTCATATGGCCTTCTATGAATACTTCTATCCTGAGATGTTGAGGGCTAATAAAGACTGTGTGTTTATACATCTGGATTAGGGCGCGCTATTAGTCATGGATTACTCAGCCCGTTTTACTGAGCTCTAGTTCTTCACACCTACTCTGATGGGTGACGATCTATCTAAATCTAGGCGATTCGAGGATGGTCTTAGGTATGACATAAGATTGTAGTTAAATTTCATTTTGTTGGCTACTGTATCTAGGATAATGAATCAGGTGTTCATCACATAGCGTAACCTAAGGGGATATGGAGGTGCAATCCACGGTGGTTTGACACCTACGTATGGTATTAAATTGACTGGTAGTAGGATGTGTCATCTAGATTTTCCAATCGGTGACAATAGAAATTAGAACATCTCTTCATGTATCCAGGTGAGGTGATACCATTTTAGTAGGATAGGACATATGATGTCACAGTTTATGAGGTACCCCGTCAGGTTTTGTTCCTCTAGAAATATGGGTCGTATTTAGTGTTTCTCTAGAACATTTATACCAGAATCTAGTGAGAGAATATTTTAACCAACTCCATGTTCAGGAGTAGGTTCATAATCTTCTCATCAGGCAGGTAGCTGGAATATAGATGGTTTATCCGACTGAGGTGGTGGTCGTGGTCATGATATCCAAACACCAGTTGTATGGTGAAATCAGGGTGGATCTGCTCAGGGTATCCAGATAGTATCATGGGGTTATTCTTCAGGCCAAGTATATACAGTGAAAAATTACTAGGAGGAGTTGTATCCCATACCTTCTACTATTAGAGGCACCATTCTTATAGCCTCTACTTTACCTTCTTCAATTTTTTTGATATAGGGGCTTCACATAGTTTTATATATGTTCCCATTATAGGGATCCTTGGGCTTAGTGTTCAGTTTTTTGATGGTGTTATGACACTAGATACTCCATTTTGGATCATAACAGAGGGTATACACTAGTGTAGAGAGTACCCCTTCATATTGGTGGGTGTCACTTCCTTTGGAGAATTTATTTTCTCAAGATGACAGGGTTTGACAACATACTTGGGATGGACTAGGTCATAGCTTATCAAGATTATGTTGACTACTATCAATGGAGGGTGAATTTCACATCACTAGAGGGATGTGACTTAATTAATAAGGGTGAATGGGATTTTTAGGTGAGTCGAGATGGACCAAAGCATCTTGGGTTGGACAGGATGACATCCCAGATTGCGAGTTTATATCTAGATGATTCTAAAATGTGTCAGACTGATTTCACTCCAGTGGTTTATCATTTTAGGGATGTATTCCTGGATGAATTCCCATGATTACCTCTAGTGATGGAGGTAGGGTTTTATATCTATCTAGTTCTAGGAGCTAAAAATTTATCCATTCCTCCTTATAGGATGGCTACTACTAAGATGTCAGAGCTCAAGAGGTAGCTAGAGGATTTAGAGGCAAAGGATTTCATCTGAACCAGTTCTTCTCTATGGGGTTATCCGGTCCTTTTTTTGAAAAAAAGATGGTACCCTTAGGATATGTGTGGATTAATTGATGTTGAAACAATTTATGGTTAAGAACCGGTATCCACTACCACAGATATAAGATTTATTCAACCAGCTTTGAAGAGATTGAGTCTTCTCAAATATTTATTTTAGATTAGGTTACCATTATGTGTGTGTTAGACCATCAGATATACTGCGCACAACCTTTCAGAGTAGGTAAGATCTATATGAGTATTTGATTATGTCATTTGGTCTCACGAACACACCATCAGTCTTCATGGAAATGATGAACCAAGTGTTCCATCCATATCTCAATTCATTTTTGGTGGTTTTCATGGATGATATCTTGGTTTATTTTCAAAATCGACATGACCATGAAACCCATGTAGATATCATTTTTAATACACTGATATAGAGCCATTTATATGTTAAGCTCACAAAGGGACACTTTTGGATGGATTCGATTAACTTTTTGGGTAATATCGTTTTGGAGATAGGAGTATTTGTGGACCTAGAGAAGGTGAGAAATGTATTTTCTTGGGAACATACCAAGAATGTATTTGAGGTATGGAGTTTCTTAGGGATGACTGGTTACTATATTCACTTCATAAAGAACTTATCATGCTTAGAAGTGCCACTGATGGGATTGAATAAGAAGGGTGTGAAGTATGTGTTGTCAATATTCCTAAGAGATGGCCTTTCAAGAGATGAAATGGATATTGACATAAACATCGATAATGATTTTTCTAGATCTAGGCAGGAGTTACACTGTGTACTATGATTCATTAGGCATCGAGTTGGGAGTAGTTCTTATACAGGGGGATTGAGTCATTGTGTACGAGTCTTGCAAGTTGAGGCCTTAGAAGAGGAATTACCCAACACACAATCTTGAGTTAGCTGCAATTGTTCACACATTGCGTTGTTGGAGACATTACTTAATGAGAGATCATTTTGTGGTGTATAAAGTCCACAAAATAATCAAGTATATATTTACACAACATGATATGAATTTTAGGAAGTTAAGGTGGGTTGAATAACTTCAGTATTCCGACTGCAAGCTTGGATACATTCATGTTAGGGGAAATATAGTGGCCAATGCACTAAGAAGGGGGATTCAGATACAAGAAGTTTAGTAGGCCAGTGGCAAGTGGTAGCTCATGGATTTGTTCTCTAAGATGCAATTGGAGGTGAATGATAGTTAGGGGCATACATTTCTATCATACTTAGTGATTACCTCTAACCTACTGGACAGATTAAGGATGAGACATATATCAAAATCTGAAGGCCTAGTTCTATGGAAGGGTTTGGTAGTTGAGGACCCTCCTCTTGGATGGACCATAGAAGAGGATGAGATCCTATGAGTCAATGGTCATGTGTAGGTCTCTTTATACTTTCATGAGGAGATGATGTGGTATTTTCATGATTTACCTTGGGCAGTGCACCCGGGTGTCTCCACGATGTATTGCGACTTACATCGTAAGTACTGGTGGCTAGTTATAAAAAGATATGTGGTTGGGTTTGTTATGAGGTGTTATACCTATCAATATGTGAAGGTAGAGTACTAGTGACAAGATGGACTTTAACAGTATCTACCCATTTTAGAGGGGAAACAGAATGACATCGTGATGGATTTCATGATGGGTTTACCAATATGACCTTGAGGTAATGATGTTGTGTGGGTTGTTGTTGACAGGATCACAAAGGTCACTCACTTATTTCCTATCAAGGAGACATTTTCAATTGATGAGCATGAGAGGCTGTATATCTATTTGATAGTAAAACTACATGGGGTCCCACATTCTATCATTTTAGATAGGGATGCTCGGTTTACTTATTGATTCTTTAAAGGGATACAGAGGGTGATGGGTACTTAGGTTCTTCCAAGAACAGTATACCACCCCTAGATAGATGGATAAATAGAGTGCATGATTTAGGTGATTGAGGACATGTTGTGGGAATGCTTATTAGATTTCAGGGGATCTTGGGAGAGGCATATACCCCTGGTTGAGTTCGCGTATAACAAAAGATTTCATGCTACTATTCAGATAGTGTCATATCAGTATTTCAATGGCATTCCATTCCGATCACCCCTGTGTTGGATGGAGGTGGGAGAGGTAGTTATATTGGGAACTCATCTTGTCTAGGAGACCATAGAATAGGTCCATTTGATTCAAAAGTTGATGGCTACTAAGCAGTCTCATCATAGATCAAAATCCAATCATTGTAGGCGACCTCAAGAGTTTGAGTTCAAGTATCATGTTTTTCTATGTGTTTCACTGAGGCTGGGACACAAGAGGATCAGGAGATAGTGGAATCTATCACTGAGATACATCAACTCATTCTAGATTCTAGAGGGAGTTGGTCTTGTCTCCTATCGGTTACAGTTACCTGAGAGGTACTGGGATATGTACAACATCTTCCATGTTTCTCAGCTATGACAGTACTATTCAGACTTGTCGCATGCCTTTCATCCCGATGAAGTTGAGTTATAGTTAGATACATCCTTCAAGGAGCATCCTATATGAATTATGGATTTTATTACTAAAGTTCTATAAGGTCGATATGTTCCTTTGGTACGGGTGCTATGGTAGCACGACTGAGTATAGGACGAGACATGGGAGAGGGAGGTCGATGTACGATTGCAGTGGATGAATTTTTTCTCAGATCATGCTTCAACACCCTTGTAAGGGAAATTTCGGGATGAATTTCTTTACGGGGGAATTTTGTAAGAACCTAGTTCTTATTTGATGTACATATCTCTTTTTTTAATCTTTTCTTAGTTAAAATGTTTTAATATGGCCTAAGGTTGATGCTTGTTGATGTTATGGAGGTATCTGGGGTATCCAGGGTTGGTATGGATCCTGGAACCCAATTTTTGGGTGTTTTTATCCCAGTGGATGGTTAATGAAAACCGTACAGGGCAGGCCCTATGGTTTGACTAAACCGTGTGAGACTGGAAATTCAGGGCTTACAAGCCACATGGTTTGTGTAAACCATGCGAGATGAGCTGCATGACCATGTGGAAAGTCTACAGTTTTTAGTAGATTTTGACATAGGGTTTTAGCACAGTTTTTGAATAGTTTATAAACCATGTGGGGTAATAGTGTGCTACACCCCAAGCCTACAGAAATCCATGAATAGTTTCCGCATCGTTTGAAAAATCATGCGGGTAAACTGTGTGTTCCCTATTGTGTAGGAAATTTTATAATATTTAATTAAATTAAAAATTCTTTAAAAACCAAAATTTAGATCTTATTTTACTCGGACAAAAATGGAGTCTTGGAAAAGATCTCAACCTTGAATACTCTTCAAATCCATATCTTTTCTTCATTTGATCTCTGAATCGAACTCGGTTCATCTCCTTGGATCAGTAATGGTAAGTCCTTAATTCCATTTTTTATGTTCTCGATTCTTCTAGATATCAACTATGCTATTTTTATTTAGGATCATATTCCTTATTTTATC
This sequence comes from Viscum album, assembly GCA_963277665.1. Taxonomy (NCBI): domain Eukaryota; kingdom Viridiplantae; phylum Streptophyta; class Magnoliopsida; order Santalales; family Viscaceae; genus Viscum; species Viscum album. The sequence goes on from OY728150.1 coordinate 41,824,600, forward strand.
ATTCTTCATACGATCTTTATATTTCTTACAAAACAGGATGAATCAAGTCTTGATACTAGATGATCTATCAAGCCCAAGCCTAAGGTGGGTGTGTATGTGTTTTTCATTAAAAGTATGATCGTTTATACAAGTTGGAGTGTTGTGCTCCCAATTTATGGGTATCTCCTAAAATTAGATTGAACTCTATAGTTTCCTATCATGTTTTAGGTAACTGAATTGGATTTTTAATGTTTGATATAGGTTGTACACCTTGGTTAAGAACCTCCCCATGGGTGACTTGTCTTGAGTGGCCCTTTTATGGTTTTATTCCTTAGACACCCTTTAGGTGTGTCTTTATCCCTTTCATGGGTTGTTAAAAATGGAATTTTTTATGAATGGAATTTCAATATTATTAAATTGCAGTTGAATTTTTTAAAGGGTATAGATTGGTTGAATTTCCTGTTGATCCATGTATGTTTTCCTTTTCAAAGCATGCTTGTCTTGAATTTACTTTCCGATGTGAGTAAATTAGAGTCTATGACTTGAATTGATGAAATTATATTGAAATTCTCTAATTATTGTTTTTCCCATGTGAGTTATATGATAAATAAGCCACGTGACAGAATGATAGTCTTGTTAGGATTGTTATATTTAAAATGGCCACGTGAATATTTGAATGGCCCTTAAATTTATATCCCTTGTGAGTGGTGTTGAGACCATGTTATGTGATAGATTTATTAAACATGGTAATCTCATCAACATTATATTCCCACATGAGTTAATGAAAGGCCAAGCCTTTGAGTTTGGTCCTTTCTCGATTCACCTTTTTTAGGTGAGTTATATGTTTGAATGTATTTGGTTTTTACCTTGGAATGTCTAATGAATTGTTTCAATGGAATTTAATATGTTAAATGATAAATATCCTAGAGTGATACATGGATTCAAATTATGATTCCATCGATGGACTCATGTAACAATTGTCCATTATACCACGAGTGATACATGGATTCACCTTAGGATGCCATGGATGGACTCAATGATTAATATGATCTTTTCATGAGTGATACATATATTCAAATGATAGATTCCATGGAAAAATTCATTGAGACTTGAATTATATGTTGAGTGATACTTGGAATCCAAATGGATTACCAAGGATGGACTCAAAGGGAATTTCTTATATGTCATGAGTGATACTTGGGGTTTCTTTTGAAGATCTCCAAGGATGAAATAATATGACATGGACTTTATACCACATCTAGAGTGATACATGGGTTCGTGATAGGTTCTCCATTGACGGGCTCATAGGGTGTTGGTTGATTACACTTGGAGTTATACTTGAGTTCCAACTTAGGAATGTCAAGGAAGGAATCAGGTTATAAATGAGAAAATGAATGAAATGGATTATGATGCGTCTCCAAGCCCAACCACAAGATTGGAGTCAGTCTTTACTTGTATTATTTAGATGAACTTCTGAGGCATCTGTTGTGCTTCTAGCTACATGGAGGATGTTGGGCTTGATCTGAATCTCAGAACATATGAATTAAATGTAATTGAATTGTTAAATGTTTAAATTAAACGAAATGGATATTAAATGAAAACTAGTGTTTGTAGGATGTTTACTTTTGAGTTATTCATTGACTAATAATTTTATAATTTCACATTTCCTATTATATATATTCACTGACTGATTGGCACAAACCATGGGTGGTTTCCTACTAAGATTTAGTCTCACACGCTATTTGGGTCATGTTTTTGGACCTAGATATAGATTATATGATTATAGGTGTTGAAAAGGGAAAGTTACCTAATATAGGTACTTGATATGTACTTAGGAGTATGAGAGAATGGGACCAAGCTAAGGCTTGCGATTCTGTTGGGAATCTTTTGTCCTTTTTATACTTTTGGTACATGTATTGTATATGTTTGTTGTGCACTTGGATTGGCTGTTTTATTAGAAAAATGTGACATGTATCATAATATTTTATATGATATGAATTTTTGGATAGTTTATACTAATATTATTCGACTGTTTGTATCTTTTTTATGGTTTACTACTTCCACTACTTGTATCTATTATTGATAATCCAATGTGTCACACTCTAGTAATAAGGGAAGAGTCTCTCCATGGACTCACCTAGGCCCTCACTGCTAGTTGGTAGCCTCTGGAATTTGGGGAGATTTTCATGAGACCATGTGAATCACTAGGCTTAGGGCACTGAACTGTGGAATATGAGTATAGTACATTACATAAAATTTAGTGATATGAAATGAAATCCACCATTCATGGATACATTATGTTGTATATAAGAATGAACGCTGGTTCCATTTTCTTGTCGTATTAAATAAAAAATTAAATTATATATATGTATATTATCATTAAATTAACATATTTATTTAATATATATCACATATATTTATTAAACCCATCCTAAATACATTCAAGGTAAAGTGTTAGAGAATCACGTTGCTTCGCAAGGTGGTAGTCCCCCATACACACGACCGACATTATCATATTCCCAAAAAATGGAAATCTTGATGATATGTGTTATATAATAATTAAATAAATATAAATACATCATGAATATCATATATAAATTTTATGTCAATCATTATTCCCAACCTTGATAGGTGGTAATAAAAAAACCGACGACATCGGTTCACATACGCAAGAATGATGATTTGGTAGCCCATTTGATAGAAGTGTATAAATTTTTAGGTAGTACCATTAACATAAAAACAAATTAATATATTTATGATACTAGGTTTATTATATAATCATTATATAAAAATAATTTAATGAGGTGGATAAGCAAATAAAATAAAAATGCTTTTAGAAAAACATTACTTCTTCTTCGGTTATCCTCCTTAAGTTATGACTAATTCCTTACTAAGATGGATTTATGTCCAAAATGAGTAATCTAGGATGAGGTAAGGGAAGTTTTTAGTCAATTGGGAAAGTTTTTGATTTTTAAAATTTCTTGGGATGTGTGAATAAGTGAGGGGATTAAGCACCCTTTTATAGTGGACGAGGGGTGACATTCTTGTAAATACTAAAAAATAAACACTATTTGGAGGTATCTTTTACCACATGTGACTCCAATAATAAAAAAAATAGATAAAATAGGGAACATGATCGAAATATGTTTTTTAAATGGGTTTTTGACAAGTTTTGGGTTATTTCCACACCTTATCTTTTACGATTAACCACTAAGTAAACTTATTGTTATCTTAATCGTCGTGATTAACATTAACTATTTTCAAAAATCACTTTGGTAAAAAATTAATTTTAACTTATTATACATTATATATTATTATTATTCCAAATATTAAAACCATTATTTAAAATTCAACTGATAGAAGTGGTGGAATATAATTTAAATTTTATCCAGTAAAAGTAACAAGAAAAAGAAATTTTAAAGTGAAAATTTTCAAAAGTTTCAAGTGTTTTTAAATCAAGAATAACTATGAAATTAATTCCAATGAAATAAATTGGATTTATATATTTATATTTTTTCTAATTTGACTTTAAAACAAATTTAAAATATAATATAACATCAAAAAAAAATTAGATAAAAATTTAGTTTTCAATTAAATTCAGTATTTTTCACTATTCATCAAAAAATAGAACTTCTCATAAAAATATCAAAAATTAACCCTAATATAATTTTCACACTCTGATTATAAAAATTAAGTGTATATTTTCAAATAAAATTTATAAAAATTTCAAAATTTAGTTTTTAAACAAGTACTTCATTAAAAGGTGGCATAACTGCCTTTTAGAAAAATGTAGTTTTTATGCATAAAATTAGATTTTTTCTTATCTTATGCCTATCAAACCTATTGAATGGGTGTAAAAAAATTTGATCGAATATATAATATATAAATTTAATTAATATAATTCAATAATTTTAATTAATTTAATTTATTAATGGAAAATATATTTGGTGCATAAAACAACTTTTTTAATAAAAACATTTCTTTTATATTCAATTGTTTTTTTATATTCATTTATAATTAAATAGTAACCAGATAATTCAACCATATATTTTTAAAATTTAGTTAATATTATTTATAAATAAAAATTTAATGTCTAGGAGAAAGTATTCATTTTAAAAATAATACAAATAGTATTCGTTAAAACCCACGCTTTTGTGTAACACAAGCTATCAAAGAGAGTCATTGTTGTGTGAAATGAAAGCTAACTCAGTACTTAATGCATTAAAATATATATCATAGATTGAATTTATTTAAAATATTAAATATATTATAAAGTATCTGGATGTTATAATCCTTTTTATGCTTGGTGTTGTGTGTCATACTCTTTATTGAGTAAAATGTTTTTCTTATAAAAATTTTGGTGTGTTATAATATGAACTAGTTGAGGCTTTCAATAAGAATAAAGTTTAATGGTGGGGAGAATTTTATCACGAAAATAATTTTTATTATTACTATTTTAATTTATTATTTTTTTTGGTCTATAATATGCATTTTAGGTGTAACCCTCCTGAAAATTTTAAATTTTTGGAATTTAGTATAGGTCACATGGTTTCTCTGTATAGTTAGTATATATGTGTGGAAATAGTGTGAGGGACAAGAAATTATTTGCATAGAAATTTTTAAAAGTTGTTACATAGTTAGATTAATTGTTTGGACCAACCATGCATATGTCTGAGTGTGCCCAGTGAAGGTTAATGGTCATCGCACAATTTGGGTAAACTGTGTGGAAACTGTGTGTATCACCCAGTTTAGAAAATATTTTTATTATTTTATTATTATTATTATTATTATTATAAGTTTTGTTTTCTTGTTTTCCCCCCTTTATCCCTTATGTCCTCCCAACCCCCCCCCCCCCTCTTGTGAATCATGGAGAACCCAAGGGGGCTCCCTAAACGCACAATGTTCCACCCCCTTCTCCTTTAGTTCTTAGCTGATTCTCTCCTTGTTTATTGGTGCGATCACCCCAAGTTATCTTGTCCTCATCACCTCTTACTTATTCATTCCTTTTTTTATTACTTTAATTTCTATCTTATGTGGAACACATGACCTTAGAAAATATTAACTTGAATGAGGTGTTTTTTTGGGTGATTATTGGTTCCTAAGGTTTGTGAGGACCGAGTTGAGCCTCGATTTAGTTTCAATTGTTGAAGAAGAGATGTTCTCCATAAAAATATGGTTATGATTCCCTCAAATTTCCTTTATATCCTGATTTCTAATTAGGTATTTGTGACTTTTGGGTTTCTCATATTCTCTAGAGTTCCTTGGATGTTCTTGATGTAGATTTGTGATGTTGTTGGTGAAGGAGACACCAATTATGGTAGGTTACTCTATATACGAGCTTTAATTTGAAAACTACTATTAATTAGTGTATGGTTAGGTTTTTCCATTATATTTCGAATTGGTTATATTACATAAATTTTTTTTAATACTTGGAATTTGGATTTACCTTACTTTCAATGTTTTTCTCTATGTTTTGACATGTGTGTTTTTATTAAAGTATGTTTCAAGCTTGTTCCAATGTGTTAAACATTATAAATGATCATATGTATTCCAAATTATTTCTAACATGTGAATGGGAAATTCCTCGTTGTTTTTTTTACTTTTAGTGGGTTTTATAATAAGTCTTTATGGCATGTCTAGTTTCCTAAGGACCTTTTAAAGGACTTCCAAATCCCTTAAATTGTCAAATCTGTCTTATACACATATACATATATTGACATATATAGATTCCATATTTATAAATATTCACTCATGGTGATGAGAACATGTGCATTGGGTTAGGGGGTATCCTTATAAATATATATATCAAAGTGTATGTGTGTTTAAGTGTGAAGTGTGATTTTGAAATTTGAAATATTTGGGAAAAAGTGGTTTTCTAGAAGAAGTGTATTTCATTTCAAAATGATGAATCCCAGTTGGCACTTTCAAACATTTTTCCCAAATGAAGACCCCTCTTAAGGAATTACCCATGTATTGGAAATGTGGTGTGCACTAAATGTGTGAAATGTGATGTATTCCCAATAATGGTCTTGTGATTTTTTTGTGTGACTTGGATAGATGTAGTGATTAGGAAGGGAGCTCATAGGTTAAGAACTAAATGTGGGTATTTCTAAAAAATTAAATTATATATACATATATGATGTCTTGATAAACCTCAACATTATTTTAACTTCATAGTAATCCTTGGTTAGTTTGGAGAGAGCTCTATGTAGACAAGGTACACTAGTTTAATATCACGCACTGATTAGTGGCCATGTGATAGACTTACTCTGATTATGGGATATACCCCTTGGTCGAACCAATGAGGGTGACATTGAGTGTTATGTTGAGTTGATTGTGGATATCTAGTAATAATATATATTGATTATGTAAATGTGTATGGATCTTCTATATACCATTCTAACTACTCCTGATATCCCATGACACATGTTTTACATATGTACTACTTTCCTCTATTTTGTAGCACTTTTTGAAATAGTTTCTCACTGTTATGTTTTCTTACTAAAATTATTATTTATTCCAATGTCCATTATTAAAAAAGTTTTATTTAAAATAATTAATTCTTTAGAAACATTTTTTAAATTAGAAGAAAAACTGGTTTTAGAAAAAAAATTACTTGTTACTTGTTTTAAAATGGAAGGAAAACCATATATTTGTATATTCATATTTCAAATTGGCATGAAATGGTTTCCTCTTTAAAGGTAGGTAATATGGTTTCATTTATCTTTTTGGAATCCCTACTGTTCATCTCAGTGCTCAAGACTATATCTCTATCATTTTTTAGTTCTAGGATGATCTTCACCGGTGTCACTCTTAGAGTGAGTTTTGTATCATGGTTGGTGGTGACTCGAGGGTCATGTAGAGGTATGACTAGTTTTATTTATTTTATGCCACTAGTTTTTATTATATAGTTCATTTTTAATTATTTATCTAATATTTATTTAGATAAATCATTACCAAATTAGTTTTATTTTTTTCTCTAAACTAGTTTCCAACCCAAGAATATCAATAACGCCTCTTGGGCCTTATTGTGGGTCGGGTCGGGAAACCGGTCCATGGTTGACCCAAGTTGGTTCCTGATAGGGTGTATGATGCTACCAAATATTGGTTTTGTGGTTCTCGATTATAATAATCATGGTTCATAAGGTTTATCATGTATGTAATGAAATTTATAAGATCTAGCATTCCATATATTACTGAAAATTTGAGTTGGTATTTGAGTAATTCAAGTTCTGCATAATGGGATGTGGTTAAATGATAACTTAGGTATCTAAATGGTACTATTGATTACTATATAAGTTATAGTGGAACCCCAATGGTATTGAAAATTCTTTCCTATAAAATTTGGATAACTAATTTAGAGGATCACTCTTCTAGGAGTGGTTGAGTTTTTACACTTAGAGGTGAGTGATATCTTGGGGTTCAAAGAATTTTTTAAAAAACAAAATACACAATGGATTATGAGTTTAGTCATTTAACAGCTACTAGAAAGAAATCTACATGGATTATATCTCTTTTATCATATATACCATTTTGGCCTATTATAATATCTCCAGTTGTTACACACTTTGATATTCAAGTAACAATGTTTTGGAGATACAACAATACTTATAATGGAAGATCGAGACACATTGGTCTAAGACATATCTATGTGAGAAAGTTGATACAATATGTTATCATAATTATGGACTTTTTTAGATTATAAAAAAATCTGTAAGACTCACTATCAAAGATATATTCAAGGGAATTGGCATACAAACTTCTTTAGGGATGGGTTTAAAGTTCATGTCAAAAATTCACCCATGATGGGAACTCAACTTAACATGTGATAACTTCACATGTAAGTTCAGTATAGGAAATTATATCATATTTGTAAAGGAAAAAAACAAAGGTATAATATATCCCAAAAAATGGTGTTTGGGTTCAATGAGAAAATTTGGGTTCATTTAAAACTCTTAATAAAAAAGGTATTTCAAAACAAGTGTTGAAACATGGAAAATATTTTTGGTTTACATGTATGTATTTTAAAGTGCGGCCTCTACAAAGAGCTTATAAATTTAGATCTCAAACATTTATGAAAGGTTAATTAACATATGTTCACAATGGATTCTATGAGTAGATGAATAATTAAGTAATTTTAGAGGATTTTTGTAGGGTGAATCTGGTTGATAATAAGAGTTACATGTTCCAGGTAGTGTCCATGTTTTTCTCTATTCAACTTTGATTTATCTATACTATATAAAGTTTCTAATAATGGTATTCCTATAATTATGAAAGTTATTTATAATATATTATGATTATTTATTTTCAAAATTATGTTTTAAATATTTTAAAATGGTGGGGGATTGTTGGATTTTATTGTTTTTTAATATTTAATGTTCTTTTAGTTTTAAAGGGGAAATTATTTTGAGAATCTCATATTGGAAAGTGGGAGGAGTGGCGTATTCATTAGTAATGGAAGTAATTTATTAATATTTAAAATTAATAAAGTAAAAGGGGTATAATCCTATGTGGGATAGTTTACTTCACTATCCATGAGCGTGCACATGTGTGCAAAGCCAAAAAGTGGTACTTTGATGGTGCACTCTTCACTTTGCACACCTAATCAGTGTGAGGTGCATAGAGGTGTATTAATTTTTTATGAAGGACCAGTGGTTCATACTAGTTTTGGACTATACCCAAATGGGTATGTTCAGTGGGTCAATCCCTTTCACTTAATGGATATGATTTTGATTGTCAATCAGATCATGTTTGATCTAACAAACACAAAAAATTTCTACCAGGTGTCATCAAACCCACTTATTAAATCTAGTGTGATCAAATGTCCATGATTAAATTTTTAAATAACATAACCTTATTAAAAATTTATAATAACCATTCGAATGGGTAGGAGGATTTATCTTAATGAGTACCTACATGTATGAAATATGGATCCTCTAGTGGATGGTAAAATCACTTATAAGCAGTAAATCCACTCCACTAATTCCTCTCATTACTAATATCCTCAAAATATTTTAACATGAATCAAAGGAACTTTGTTGGTTCACAACAAAATATCCCTTTCCAATGATCTCTTGTTCACAAATCCTCCTTAAGGGATACTCTCCAAAACATAATTGTTTCAAGTATCGATCCATCATTGCATCCAAAAAAGCATTCAATAGAAAACCATAGTACTGCCAATTTTATGGGGATGAATCTACTCTTAAGTATAGTGACAACATAACGTGACTTGGATATATACTTCTAATACCATATAAGTTAATTCAAAACCATTACCCACCTATATCTCTATCACATTTAGTTTTTATGTATATTATATGATTGTACTTATGTTCTTCTAATTGATTCATATACAACTTGTATTTACTTTTTATATTCAAATCATCATCATATTTCTATATAGATAGTCCCCTAAATTTATCAAATTATCATTGAACTTTATTTAACCTTATTTGTTGTCATGTTTACTTCTATTGAATAAAATTATTCTATTTTCACTATATCTACTAGAAAAATACCTTCTCAGAGCAATGATCCTTTCATAAAATCCATGGTGACAATGTATAATTCTTGCATTCTTATAATGCCATCATCACCCACTATGCTCGAATTATTGAAACATGCATCTTCCATATCTTTCGATGTTTATACTTTTAGATTTTCATTGTGTGTGATATCATCATTTTAGAAACTCATCACCTCATCGAACATCTTCAGTAATGATATATTCCACCACTTTCATTCTCACAATATTTCTCAGATTCATTCATCTGAACATAATTATAATTTGATCATATTTTTTACTCAACTTCAAGTAGATCATCATCTAATTTAATCAAAATCCATTATGTTTTCTGAATGAATTTTTATTATTTGATTCATACATTACTATCATCCCACAATAGCTTTAGATAATGTGATATATCCAATGAAATATCTTCCCATATTCTCAATATTTCATTGTACATTATTTTATAATGTAGTGAATGTTCCTAATAAATTCACATGGTGAATCACTAAAACATTTCATTCATTGAGCTAGCAGATTCAATAGTGTGAATATAATTGATGTAACTCGAACTTCGCATAAAAACCTAGTTATCTTGAGATTGAATATGAAAGATTAATATCATTTTTTAAATTAAATCATGTGCATTCTTTAATTAAGGACAAACAATTTCCACTTGAAGATAAATCCCACATTTATTTATTCTTTCGGATTCATATTTTTAATTAATATGGATGTGATATCATATGGATGTAAAATCCCATGGCACCATACCATGCTATGACCACTAGTCCTTTATCCTATTGATTGGTACTAGTCTCTCACTCTCCCTATACTCGCGTAGAATTGTTATAGAACTTATCTCCATCACCACTCATGTTGGATAGAAATATTTTTTATATATATGACATATATAAATAATACTTTCATATGTACATAATTCCATTAACAATATTCAAAATATAAAATATATTTCTTCCCTAAACAAAAAATATCACTCGTCTGAAAATATCATCAGATTTTCTTATCAAAAAATCACATCACATATATGGTGTGCCTGCTTCAAATAGTTTCACTTTCTAGAGTATGAACATGTGGTGAACATACTTCTAGAACACCTATATATATATATATTTACATTAAACTTAATCATTGACTTTTTAACAATTTATTGACGAAAAATATACTAATTCATCATCACCATCCTTGGGGTTCTTCATGAAAAATTGTAAAGTTATATCATGAAAATGACAAAGCTCATGATAGTCTGAGGAAATTATATTTTTTGTTATGGATAAGGAACATAAGTATATCAGAGTTGAAGTATGTGTAACACATATTAGGGTTGAATAAAAACTTAATCTCGATGGGACAACTTGATAATGCTAGTTTTTGTACATTTTTTGTAGATTTAAAGGAAAGAAACGAAGAATCAAAAGTTGTAATTGGATAACATGAATGTATGGGGGCCATCTATAGTGTTTTCTAAAATAGTCCCACTCTTCTACATGATAGTCATCATTTATTACACATGAAATTTTTTTGTTTAATTTTTAAGGAAAAAGTCCAAAATTTTTGTGACCTTCATATGGTTGATGTTTATGGTCGAAAAAGAGGCTAGATTCCAGTTGATGTACTTATGGTCAGACAATGATGGTGAGTATATAAGCAGAGATTTCAAGAGGTTATTTCTAGAGGAAGGGGATTTGGTTTGAGAATACCATTTGAAGGACTCTATAACATAATGGAGTTATAGAGAGGAAAACTGGATGCCAGTGGAGAAGTCTATAATTATAAGGATTATCATGAGGTTCTACAAGGGTTTTTCCTCATAGGTAGTGAATTGTGAGGCTTAGATAATAAAATAGAGTTTATTACCTTCAATCAGTTAGAAACTTATTGAGGTATATTAATATAGAAGGATGGTTTATTTCAACCATATGAAATTATTTAGGGTACTCACCTGTATCCATGTTGATTCCAAGGAATGATCAAAGCTAGAGGCTAATTCTTGAGAAAATTACTTTATTGTCTTTTTTGAAAAAGATTTTTGTTTTTGACTCTTGGATAATGATTTTTAGATGAATATCATAAGTAAAAATTTTATCATCTATAAAGAGATTCAATGGAAGGCTCTCAATATAGAGGATATTTCTAGTAAAAAAAGTATCATAAGAAGTTGAGTTTTTCCTAGATAGACATATAAAAACTGATGTTTTTTAGAATTCATGAAGCATGCAAGTTCTTTAAACACAAGACCATATGGACGATGTAATAAAATGAGAACAAGTCATAATGGTGTTTACTTATCCAGATATACTATAAATCTCATGGAATCTATAGGCTCAAGAAAAAACTCTAAAATTTATAAATCTAGAGGTTAAATTATCAAAAGTATCTCATATTTAGTGACAACTATATATATCTACTAGAAAGAGGCACCTAGTGAAATTGTTTGAAATTCTTTTACACTATATTCTTGTAAAGGACAATGGAGAGCCAAAATTCTTGGAAGAGGTGAGGATTTTCAATGAATCATAATGGTGGTAGTTATAAATGAGGTATGAAATTGATTCCCTCCCAATGTATTTAACATGGTAGATAATATAGAGGCATTTTGGGAAGAATGTATTGTAAATAAAGTGTTTTTTTCAACTAAAGGAAGAAGCAGATGGTAGAAGAAGGTATATTTCAAAGATAGTAATGAAATATTTTCAATAAAAAGAAGGATTATATTTATCATATATTTTTTCTATATTATTAAAGAACACAATTATCTATATGGTTTCATGTAATGTTTCATCAAAAAAACATCATCTTGGGTAATTGGATATGGAGAAAAGATTTATTCATCAGAACTTAGATGAGGAAATTTATAAAGAAAAACTTGTTATATTTATAGATCATGAGAATAGGAGAATTGTGTGTAAAATTAAGTGTGTATATTACAATTTGAAACAAGATCCAAGGAATTGGAATAATAAGTTATAAAATTTCATGAAGGTGTCAAAATTCATCAAGAGAAATGTGGGCCATTTTTGTTACCAGAAGGAATTTGGTGATGGGAATTTTTCATCCTACTTCTGTACATCTATGAAATGATTACTATAATTTCAATGAAGAAAATAATTGATGATATTAAAGGTGAGTTATATAGATTCTTCATGATGAAGGATCTTAGTCTAGAAAAATAGATTTTGGAGACACATATAGTAAGAGATATAAGTTAAAATACTTTTTACTTGACCCAGGTTGACTACACCAATAAGGAGGTAGATAACTTCAGTTTATGAGAGGATAAATTGTTGACCACTTTCCTATATAAACATTTCAATATTATAAAGGATAATTCACAATGAAAAAAATATTTTTTTGAGTACATTTTAGTGGTTTCATATGTATCAACTTTCTAACGTTTGATATATGATATGGTTTATACTCCTCAAAAAATTCCATATGTAGTGGGAGTTGTAATAAGGTTTATATAGTACCCTATAATAGAAAATTGGGGGGTTTTAAAGTGGACTATATAGTATGTGAATATTTATGTATACTTGTCACTTCACTTCAGAATGAATGATCCTTTGGAAGGTTTTTTAGTAACGGATTTTGGTGGAGATTCAAACACATGGAATAGAACCTCCGAGCATATGTTTAATTTTTCCAAAACAAAAGTGAGTTTTATATGAAAGATTCAATTGGTATTTTCACTATTGAAAATTAAAGTGGATTATGTTGCATTGATGGAAGTATGGAAGGATTTTTTCTATCTGAAAGGGTTTATGGAGGATCTCAGAAGGGGGGAAATAAGTTGGAGTGTTATTCCATGTCGTCAGAAATAATATTTTTTATTCATGTATAAATAATATTCAGTTGAAGTTTCATTTCATTTGGATGTTATTGGAGGAAAAGTTTCATGATATCTAGAGGATGTATATAACTAGAATTCCAGTGGAAATATTCAAAAAGGTTGTGACTCATGAAGTGTTTATGTGGTATTGTTCCACTATTAATTTTTTATTGGAATATCATGGTGGTGAAACTTTGAAAAGTTACAATGGCCATTTAGAGAAGGGATGGAGGTCTAATAAATATTATAGATCACTTAATAATTAATCTTGGAAAATAATTTCCAAGAGGGTAGTTATTGGTTTTTTATTATGGAAACCATTTTTTGATCGAGAATTTAGGACCAACAGAATGAGAAGTTCTACTAGACTAATAATATATGGACTTGATTAATATGGTGGAAATAAAAATGATATGTCAAGATGTTTGAATACTGATGACTAGAAGTTATGTTGACTAAGTTTGTCAGATGATATATATAGAAGTAGATAGTGAGGTAAATAAAAACGAAAGTCGAGATGGATTCATCTTCTGATATCTTCAAAAGTAGGAATTGTTTTCTGATAGAGAATATTGAGGTGTTGGGAGTATTTGACCAAGTGGAGGGTGCATATTTAAAGATAGATCAGGTTTAATCCATCCCATGAAGATCAAATGGTTGTGACTTCTAGGTATACAAGTTAGACCATACTATTTATAGTGGGATGGTTTATCTTTTTTGGTGGACTAATTTTTTTAATAATCCTCTATTTCTATTAAATAATAGTTAAAAATAATTCCCCATGTGTATTAGGATTTTATTCTAAACCACATAAATATGTTTTGTTCTTATGTATTTATGTTTTTCATTCAATAGTTTCTTTCGATATTCTTATATGTTCTCTTGTCTTTAGTTATTTCATTTTAGTGCATTAGCTTGGGTGTGTTCATCTTACAATATCTAAATATCATAGAATGGAATCACATTCTATAAATTTTTTCCACATGGTGATTTTGGGTGGATATACAATATAATTGTTTTATTAGATGGTGGTTTTAAACCCAAAAAATAGTATATTACCTAAATACCATTTACATATGATACAATAGGACCGATTATATTTAATGATAAGGTTATATCATATTGTATGAAATTTAACTTCATGATACTTTATTTCAGAACTCATGATATGGTCCTCACTCAAAAACCACAAGTTGGGTTTGAAAATAGGAGAATATTTCAGCCTGTAGAATAATCTAGTGATCTATAGATGTTATTCATGACTGGTCACAAATGGAGGAATGTATATTACTCAAAAACTTTTTTGAATCTTGTGGTGTGATAGTGAGAACATCGCACTAGGAGAAGGTTGTGTATTTTATCCATACTAACAAAAATACACTTGAATCCTTAAACCCCATTATTTATGATCTTCTAGGAAAATTTTGACATCCAATAATATCTTTTATTAGGTAAACCCAATAACCAAGTTCTTAGTTCATTTTAAAAAGTTAAATTTTACTGTTCATGGTGCCAAAATAGATACTCATATTAAAGGTTCTAGTCATCTTAATTTACCCATAATTTTAGAACGAATTGATAATTAAAAAAGAATATAACTCCACAAATCTGTTTAGTACTATACGAAGCTACACATCATTTTTATAGAGATCCTTCACAAATCAGACCTCTATTCATGATGCATCTATTCATGAATCACCACAGTCTTTTATGAAGTAATCAGTTTGTGAACTCCTTAACACTTCGTGATAATTTTTTTCTTGTGATGAGTGAATGTTGATTTAAAACTCACTATGTGGTTCCTTTATGATCCATTTTATCTTGTGACTCCAAGGTAGTGATTCTATACCAACTGCATAGTTCCTTCATGAAGACCGTATTACACGATTTCATATTCATTATGTGACTTCCCCGATAGTTATGAACCACTACCTATAAATACCCAAAACATAGATCAAGAGTAAAGAAAATTTTCATTTGTGAGAAATCTTTCCACTTTTGGAAATCCCATAGGTAATTATCATGGTAAATCCATGAAATAAGGAAAATCTCCATGAAGCACCTTGGTAATTACATTATCTTAAAGTTCCTCTATAAGTTTGAATCTAGGGATCACCTTCTTAAGGTTGCATCTAGGATGTGCCTTCACAAGTCACAAGTTTTTTTAATTCCCTTCATAAGTATTTTATTTATGAGATACTTTCCTGATACCCCTATGTGATTCCCTACACAGAAGTACCCCCATGTAGACACCTATATATAAGGACCCTATACTGGCATCCTTACATAAATTCCTTATATATATGGATGTTATGAGGAAACCCTTACATGAAAACCCCAACATGAGTATCAAAAACATGTATAAGGATACCCCTTCATGGGAATCCATCATTACATACCATGGAGACTCCACACTCTCACCCCTGGTCGGCATCATTGATAGCTTGTGGTCCCAAGTGGAAGATAAATTGGGTTTCAATACCTACAAACCTAAATTCAATCCTAGATAATTTCTTCGTTCATGGTATACCTATTGGTTTCATCAAATTATTTGAGTATAAATACTCCTATTTGCATCCTTATTGATAGTCGCATCCCTATATCGTAGTTAATGAGTCACAAAAACCTTGGGCCTCTTAGTAGGTGTAATACCCAATCATAAACTCTCCTATTTAGTTAACAATAGATAATATGAACCCAAAAGGGATGATTCAATGTGATTCATGCACTAATCATCATTGGTAAGATGTATTGGAGTAGGCCTGTAACACCCCAAGATTTCATAGTACATTATTTCTTCAAAGTAATTCAATAACTTGCACTACATGCAACACTGAGTTCAAGCGCACCACGACTTACCAAACCAGCCGTTAAAAAGTGATTATGAATAGTATTAACTGAATTTTGAACATTAATTTTACAATCCATATTATTATTTTCTTAGACATAATGTAAGAACAAATTCATTTTTTTCAGATAAAAGAAGTATTTTTCAAAAAATGCAATTTTACCGCCTTTTAATGGAGAACCCTTTTTAAATCCAATATTTGAAACTTATATATATTAAATTTTACTAAATAAATTTATTATTTAGAATGGGGACATCAAAATTTACTTTGTGTAAATTTTTGGGGCTTTTTCGATAAAGTTAATTTTTTTAATGAATAGTGAAAAATATTGTATTTTAATTCAAAAGTGACTTTTAATCTAATTTATTTATATGGTTAGATTATCTTTTTAATTGGTTTTAAAGTGTAATAAAAATATATTTTTATCA
Organism: Viscum album; assembly: GCA_963277665.1. Classification (NCBI taxonomy): domain Eukaryota; kingdom Viridiplantae; phylum Streptophyta; class Magnoliopsida; order Santalales; family Viscaceae; genus Viscum; species Viscum album. Next base: position 41,841,217 of record OY728150.1, read on the forward strand.
TTTAATACAATTTTATTTATTGTAATTAATTTCACTTTGAAATTGGACATAAACAAGTATCGATCTTTTGATAGTTATTGTTGCTTAAAAACACGCTATTTGTTTTGACAACGGGAATTAATTTTAAATTAATTAATGAAACTTATATTTTTTAATTTGGTAAAATAGACATAATTTTTGAATTCATAATATCAAATATATCTTAGGATTTTTTTTTGGTATTTTTCAGAGAAACATCAATTTTTGATGAATAGTTAAAAAACACCGACTTATTGGTTAAAACCGACTTTTTATTTAAATAATTATTTATTTTATTTTAATTTATTTTAGGTCAAAATAGATACATAATACCTATATATGTTCAAAATAATTCATTGGAGTCATTTTATAATAATTTTAGATATATAAAAATTTTATTGAACTTTTTACCGTCTTTTACCCACCTCCTAAAAGTATTTGCAAATTTGCATAAAACTTAATTTTACCACTTCTGTGAGTTGAATTTCAAAAATCCAAGAGACACAGTTAACCTCAGTAAGTAAAATGTGGTTCAATAAGATGAAAATAATTTTTGGTGAATAATAACTTTTGACTTTTATTTACTGCGGTTAAAGGTAAATAGGGTAATTCAAGGTAAAAAGAATACTGTAAAAATTCAAAATTACCTTAACACGTGTCCTAACCTTATTGTATGAGTAATGGCCGATTATGGGCATCCTTGGGTCGATTTTGGGACCCCATGGAGCCACTTATGAATGATAATGACACTTTAGATTAATTAATTTAAAGTAAAGACAAAATTGACATAAAAAATATTTTAGTAATTAATTTTTATATGGTGTTATATAAGAAATATTTTTGAATATAAATATTCATTAGAAATATGAAATTATTTCCTACATCATGGTATTTTTTTATAATTTTTATACATCTAATAAATTAAATTATTTATGACACAATAATGATGCAGTATTTACCTTATTAATAAATGATTTAAATAAATTAGATTATAAATATTAAAACAATATCCAAAACATTTACAATTCTTATTAGATGATTTTATTCTGACCATGAGTCCTCTTATCTTCGACCCTAATGATTTTTGGACCTTTAGAAACCGAATATCATTATATAATAAAATAATATTTTCACACTTTCCTAAAGAGCCCCTCCTCCCCCTTATAAAAGGAGAACACTTCTAACCAATTCCTCACACCTCTCAAGCCTTTAGGCTCGTCCAAACTCTAAAAACTTAATCTCCCTACATCCCTCTCCTCCTCCTAGAAGCCTTACCTTATGCAGAAAGAACTTCAAGAAGTACTTTAGGTTCAAACCAAAGGAAGTTACCCAAATTAAAGGTAATAGTTTCTCTTAACTTCTTACCTTTTATTTTACTTCTCCAACCCCTAAACTCTTTTTATTACATTATTTTATAACAACACCAGCATCCTCAATATAATAGGATGTTGTTATGAGAATTATTATAACTACACTTACACACACCTCCATCTAATGGGTGAAGAACATAATGTTTATGTGGACGGAAAACTAATTCCTCACGAAACGATGATTGTTAAATTACATCCTACCACCTCTCATGGTGGCCATTATGATGGAACTGTATTTATATATGATATATATATATATATATATTATGTTTATGTTTTCTTATTTCTTCTGTATTTTTCTTTTATATCATACCTTAATGGTTTCCATTATGGGTAAACGTGATAATTTCATTTGAGGAAGTGCAGACTACCGCCCCCTCAAAGTGATATGACTCGTTAATACCATATGTGGGACGTATAATGGATGGATTTAATGATATTATATATGAAATTATACTGGAATTATAATATACCTATGTATCATTATGTTTTAATTCTAATAAGATAATAAATAGAAATGAAAGTAGCATTCATGTGTACGTACGACTTACCATCTCCATGAACGGTGCATTTCATTTCTTACCCCAAAATGATATGTACTGTTATAAATACATGTATATACTGGATATATATGATATATATGATATCTAAATCATGAATGTCATTCTGGATATAATGAACGTTTGACCATGGGAACAACTTGTAACTATAAAGTGTTCATTTTTTACTCAAGTGTCAAATATCGTCAAAACGAACCTTATTAACTTAAATGATTATATAATGTTTATAACATGGTAATAAGTGATATAAGAGGAATAATAAACTTTAAAAAGGTTCTTAAGAAAGTAGAAATTAACTTTAGTTTATTATTCATCATATTAAATAATGAACGGGTCAAGTCGGACACGAGGTAAGGGGTTTCTTATCTCACTTTTAATCCCATGAGATTTCCATTGTTCACCACTTATTTATTTCATGTGGTGTATTTTTTACTGACATTTGATATATATTATCATGATTATATTTATATTCATGATATTCTGTGATTAATTTGGTGGTTATTGACTATTGTTCATACGACTTGATTGATTACAACAGGGTAAGGGTTAATTTCACAATCTCTTTATTATCCGAGGTTGTTTTTACATAAGTATATACTGAGACATATTTATTATCTGTGTCCATGTTTCATGAAAGAGTTTTCAAAGGGATTATTTTAACGGAATTTTTTTACTAAAACATCATTTCAAATGTTTTAAATATTTATTCTTATAAATCTTTCTCATTAATGTCCAAGTCTTCAAAATGGTTTTAAGGATTTATTTATATGGACATGAATGTTTTTAAAATGTTAATTACTTTCAAAATTTTCAAAGTGGTATGGGACACTTTGATTCAAAAATGTATTTAAATGTATTCCTTTATAAATTGTGTGACTTTTATATGTTTTCATGAAAAAGGGGTATTTCTCTCAAAGAGTTTTACAAATCATTTTCATCTATGTCAAAATCATTTAAGGGATTTTAAACTTGTTTTGAAGTTGATTTATCATGATACAAATCTTCTATATTGTATTGAAGGTTTTGTGATATGTTTGACTGTGGATGTGTTATTTTTATACCATTCATGGTTTATGGGTAAAGTATTTAAATTTCATATGCTATTTTTAATACGAATGTTTATGTTATGTTTAAAACTTTTCATATAAGGAGTGCATTGGACTTAGTAAGTGACGGGTGGAGGCCGCTATAGCCCCTCAATGCATCAGTAGGTCTCATGAGACAAACTAGTGTCTTGGAACAAGGCCTTGAAAAAAATCTTATTTGTAGTCTTGGCACAAGGCCTTGACTATGTGGTTATGATAGTATGGCATTATGCATCCCATCATTATGAAAGTGGTTATTGATATTGAATGTGATTATTTGACTAGTAGAATATACATGTGAATAAGTAAATGGAATTATTTTATTTATTTTTTCCATATTATGCTGAAATTCAAGTTTAAGAGGATTTTTTTAGTTATACAGTTCCTTAAATGTTTATGCTTATTTATGAAAGTTCCTGATATATTGTTATCGTTACTGAGCATCTGAGCTCACCCCTTTCTATGTTTTATTTTTCCCAGGATTCCAAGAAGTTTATTGTGATTGATAATCAGGGTTAAGCTAAGGGAATAATGGCATTAATAAAGTATTATTTATGTTTTGTTGTATGTTATAAAGTGTAATGTAACTTTTATGTATGTAATATATTTTCCAAGACTGTTAAACTGATCGGTCCTTCAGGACTTGATTCCTTGTAATCATGCCAATGTATTAAAATAATGCACCGACTCTAGGTAACTGGGGTAGGGGAGTTATAGTTAGTATCAGAGGAAGTTTATCAATAACCTTGTAAACTAGATTTAGATAAACTCTAATTAGATCACATTACCCTAAGATAGACTTCAAGGATTAGTATAGAAGAACTTCCTAGAATTTTGGTATTGTAGTGATTTTTTGAGTTTTCCAAGCAATACATCCCTGTCTGGATACGAGCAGGTAGAGGCAGCTCTGGCATAAATGAACCTGGGGGTAAAACCCAAAAACACCGCTTTGAGCTAGACTCGAACGAGAACTGGTGCACGACAACGGGCCTTGTTGTACACTTGGTTACGACACTCCTGAGGGATATGCTTAGGATAATTCTCATTTTCTTTACAAACCATTTTGAAGGGTTTATGAGTATATACTTCCTCAAAGAAAACATTTTTATGATTATGGATTATATCCATAAACTGTTCAATTTACATTAGGTATTTTACAAGTTTGGAATTATTCATTGTAATACATAAACTGACCTAGTGTATTCCATTGTTTAGAAATGGCTCCCATTAGAAGGAATGTGAACTCCAACAATACGTATGATCCAAAGAGTAATAAGGATCATATCTTTCATGGTGTTAATCCAAAATTTATAAGGGAAATAGTCTCCCATGTGTTCTCAACATATGAAGAAATAGTATCCTGTGTTAATAAGATAAGTAAAAATTCTCTGAGTTCTATGGCTTTGAAGGGAAGCAAGAGAAGAAAAGGACGGAAGACAGAAAGATGGATAAAGGGAAGAGGGAAAAGATGAATTTTCTCATATGTGATAATTGTGGGAAGAAACACCCTGGAACTTGCCTAAAGGGAATGGGAGTTTGGTATAAGTGTAGAGAAAAAGGACACCAAGTACATGACTAAAAGGGTAAGAAAAAGGTTTCAAATATACAATGCTTCATCTACAAGGAGTTGGGACAATATGCGAACCAATGTACAAATCATCAGAGTATGCCCCAAATGATGCTATTGGATAACAATCAAGTTATGATACAACCACAGATGAGAAGGAATGATTATAGTTCTTATGTTGTTATTAAAGAATTATGTCATTTGAGTTTTGTATCAATGATGCACTGGTTATAATAATTATGAAGTATATAAGGATTGTACTGCAGTACTATTTCATTAAGGACATGAGATTGTGTGGAACCAAGAAAAGTTGTAACGCCCCGACCCTAGTTACCCAGAGTCGGTGCATTATTACATAACATTGGTATGATCACAAGAAAGATCAAATCTCGAAAGACCGATTGGTTTAGTAGCCTTGGAAACACTAGATATATTCATAAGTTTTACATTACATCATAAATTGAAAAACTACTACAACAACAACATAATGTCTCCATAGTCCATACTATTATCCCCTCATAATATCCCTGCAGGTCATTCATAACTTACTTCTTCACATCCTGGGAAAAAATAAAACATAGAAAAGGGGTGAGCTCAAATTCCTAGTAAGGATAACAATATAGCGGAACATTCAAAATAAGCATAAACATTTAAGGCAATGCATTACTAAAACAAAAGCCTTTTAAACTTGAACTTCAACATAGTATGGCAAAAGTAAAATGATATAATGCCATTTACTTGTTCACATGGATATTCTACTAATCGAATAATCACATGAAATATCAATAACCACTTTCATAATGTTGGAATGCATAATGCCAGACTATTATAACCACATAGCCAAGGCCTCGTGCCAAGACTAAAAATAAGATTTTTCCAAGGCCTTGTGCCAAGACACTAGTTTGTCTCATGAGACCTACCGATGCATCGAGGAGCTATAGCTGGCTCCACCCGTCACATATTAAGTCCAATGCATTCCCATATGAAAAGGTTTAAACATAACATAAACATTCGTATTAAAACTAGCATACGAAATGTTAATAATTTCACCATAAACTATGAATGGTATAAAAATAGCACATCCACAGTCAAAAATATCACAAAACCTTCAATACAATATAGAAGTTTTGTATCATAATAAATCAACTTCAAATAAGCGTAAAATCCATCAAAGGATGTTGACATAGATGAAATCAAAACTCTTTTTAGGGAAATATCTCTTTCTATTTTTGAAATCATTTAAGAGCCATATAAAATAAAACATTTTCTTTGAAAATATTCATATAAGCTTGTAAGGAAAGCTTTCAAGATTTTATAACGGCGGAAAATAGCCGCACCCGCCGTATAAGTTAAAAAAACATTCTTACCTTAATTCTGTCGAAAAGGTTAAAAAGGACCTTGTTTTGAAAACGACGGAAAGATTCCTCTTATAAAAAGTCAAACAAGGGTATAAATGAATTTAACCCATATTCTTGTAAATAATAAAAATGTTTTGAAATACATTATTAAGAAAACATGGATGTGGAAGACAAAGAGATCCCAGTAGATTATTACATATAAACAACCTCGGATAATGAAGAGATTGTGAAATAACCCTTACCTTGCACTTTTCCTTGGTTGGGGTAGGTTAACCTCATGTATAATGGTGAAATAATTGTTATTAAATTATACAAGAATCATATATATTAATATTATATCATATATGATCTTTTAATATTGATTTGATAATAATATCTTAGTATTATCGTTGTTTCGGGTGTTAACTTACTTGTTTTCTTTTATATGTTTTGTTACGTAAGCCATGTTTGTAATGGATAGGTTGTATATTATTCATATCCAGAATGATATCAAGTCCTTAAACATCATTTTTAAATCATCAAATGATAATTATACTTGAATGGATACGATGGAGAATGAATCTTATCGCGTTCGTGGAGACGGTAGTCCGTACGTACGCACGAGCGACAATATCATTCTTTTGATATTAAAATAATATATAAATGGATGGTATATCATATATACAGAATCATTAACATGTTATATTTATTATTTACATGAGTTACACATCCTTATTATACCCATCCAAATAATATTATATTGAATAACAATTACACCACGACGTGGAGACGGTAAGCCGTACGTACGCACGTATGGTGACATGTTATTCAAAGGGTGGATAGAATACTGAATATGGTTGTACCATATTTATAATAACATCATAGTATATATATGATACTGGAGTTATTATTTTATAATGGTAACAACAAAGGAAGAAGAAGTGGAAGAAGAAAGGAACTTGGAAAAGGGTGGTGAAATCATTACCTCTTCTTTGGTTTTTTCCTTTTGATTTGATCAAAAGGGATCCTTAGGTTGGCTTTCTGATCAAACTAAGGCATCTAGGTTGTAGTGAGGGAAGTTGGGAGAGTATTTGGTCAGAGTTTGGCCGAACAAAAAGGCTTTTAATGTGTGAAGAAATGAGAAGAAGGAGTGCCCTTTTATAAGAGGGGTGAGGGGCACCTTTGGAAAAGCTAGAGATATTAGTTTATAATAAATTCATATTCGGTTTCCAATGGCTCCAAAGTTGATTATTCAAATGTTAAGGTGGGGATAGTTCGAAAACAACTCAACAAATAGAATTTATACAGGTTTGGGTACTTATATTAACCTTATCTTTAAGTATTAACTCTAAGTTAATTAGTTTCACTTTTACAATGTCTCTTTCTATTTTTATATAATATGGTTAATAAACTTACTATATACATTAAAGAGACCCCCAAGTGGTCCATTAATGATGAAAATATCATGATATAAGTCTCTTGGCCGAACCTTAGATTTTTTAGAAATTTAATATCAATTAATAATAAAATATTTGTTTTAAGAACTCTTTTATGTCAATTTTGACACTATTCAATAGTTGATTTTTGTGAAACTCATAACAGATTGATTACTTCGAACAAAGTCAATTACATAAATCCTAATATAACATATTATCCTATAAAATTATTTTAATTCATTAAAAGTTTCATATTATATTTGTTTGGGTATTTATAATATCAATTATTTTAATTGTTCACTATTATAGTAATTAATTCATCATCATTGTGTCATAAATAAATTAAATTATTTAATGTCTATAAATTATAAATAAAATATCATTATGTAGGAAATATTTTTATATTTCTAATGAATATTTATAATCTAAAATCCAACATATATAACCCTATGTAAAAATTGTTTTTCTAAAAGATATATTCTTGTGTCATTTTTGTATTCATTTTAACTTAATTAAAAAAAAGTGTCCCTATCACCTACAAGTGGCACCATGGGGTCCCAAAATCGACCCAAAGATGACTATGGTCGAACATGTATCAACCAATAAGTCTAGGACACGTTTTAGGGTAATTTAGTATTATTATATTATTATTTTTTAACCCTTATTTACCGGATTTACCCTTAACCATGGTAAATAAAGTATTTACCGCATTAATTATTCAAAATGTCTAAAAATAAAAGTTACCTATTTAAACAATTTGAACATCCTGATTTCAAATATGGAATCAATTTTTCTAAATTCAAAACATAGAAGTGGTAGAAATTAATTTAAAATTAATTCCCACTGTCAAAACAAAAAACGTGTTTTTAAGAGATAATAACTATCAAAAGATTGACACTTGTTTATGTTGGGTTTAATTGTAAAATTATGTCCAATGACCAAAATTATATTAAATGGTAAAAATATATTCTAAATATACTTTAAAACCACTCAAATTCATAATTTATCACTATTAATTATTTTGATTAAAAAATTTGTTTTTAATTAAAATTTAGTAATTTTCACTATTCATCAAAATATGAAAGTTATCCGAAAAGTACCAAAATTTCACCTTAGGCTAAATTCGATATTCCGAATCCAAAAATGAAGTCCATTTTAAAATATAAAATATATATAATTTCAAAAGGTAGGTATTACTATTCATAACGGCTAGTTTGATTGGTTATGGTGTGTTAGAACTCGGTGTTGCGTACAACACACGCTATCACATTATTCAATGAGAAGCGTACCGTAGAAGCTTGGGGTGTTACATTATCCCCTCCTTCAAATAATTTCATCCTCTAAATTTCTAGAATACTACCGCATGAAAAGACTTGGGTGGTTCTTCATCATAAGTTCCTCGGGTTCCCACGTTGCCTCTTCCATCTTATGGTTTCTCCACAAAACTTTTACCAGACGCGTCGTCCAGTTTCTCAGCACTTGTTCTCTCCTATCAAGAATCCTGACGGGCTCTTCGCAATAAGACAGATCGGGTTCCAGTTCTAATTCTTCATAGGTGAGTACATGCGTTGGGTCAGGCATGTATTTCCTCAACAGAGATACGTGGAACACATCGTGAACTTTAGAGAGACTTGGCGGCATTGCCAATTGGTAAGCTACAGCCCCAATTCGTTCTAGAATTTCGAAAGGTCCGATGTACCTGGGACTCAATTTACCTTTCTTACCAAAACGTATGACTCCCTTCCATGGAGATACCTTCAGGAAAACATGATCACCGATTTGAAATTCCAAATCCTTCCTTCGATTATCGGCATAACTCTTCTGCCTACTTTGAGCTGTTTTGATGTGATTTTGGATTACCTTCACCTTTTCCATCGTTTCCTCCACCAGTTCTGGACCTACAAGTTTTCTTTCACCAACGTCATCTCAATAGGTTGGTGTACAACATCTCTTTCCATATAACGCTTCATATGGTGCCATCTGAATACTCGAATGGAAGCTATTGTTATAGGAAAATTCTACCAGAGGTAAATATTGATCCCACATACCCTGAAAGTCAAGTGAGCAAGATCTCAACATGTCTTCTAAGGTTTGAATAGTCTGTTCTGATTGTCCATCTGTCTGAGGGTGGTAAGAAGTGCTCAAATGAAGTTCAGTATCCAGTGATTTCTGAAGACTTTTCCAAAATCTTGAAGTAAAACGGGGATCACGATCAGAAACAATCGATAGGGGTACTCCATGAAGTCTCACAAATTCATTAATATATAGTCTTGCTAGATGTTCCAGGATTAGATCTTCTCTTATAGCAAGAAAATGTGCTGACTTGGTAAGACGATCAACAATAACCCATATTGCATCGTTCCTTCTAGGAGTCTTTGGTAGCCCCATGACAAAGTCCATCGTAATATTGTCCCATTTCCACTCCGGTATGGGAAGAGGTTGCATGACTCCTCCAGGCTGTTTCCTTCCAGCTTTCACTTGCTGACAAACAATACATCTTGACAAAAAATCAGCAATATCCCTCTTCATGTTGTCCCACCAAAAATATTCCTTCAAATCTTTATACATTTTGGTGCTCCCAGGGTGTATAGAGAAATTGGAACTATGAGCATCATCTAGCAATTCCATTTTTAGATCAGGTATATCGGGAACACAAAGTCTCTTCCCAAATTTCAAAATTCCATCTTCATACACAAAGTCTCTCAATCTCCCATCATTCACATCTTTAATCTTCTTTTGAAATTCTTCATCATCGGTCTGAGAACTCTTAATCCTTTCTAGTAAAGATGGTTTGGCAACCATTTGAAAAGGCATTGATGTTTCACCTTCCCTGGTTATTCCCATGTCCATCTTCACTAGATCCATGAAAATTGGATCCCTTTCAATTCTCATATTGTTCAAAACTCCATGGTCTTTTCTACTCAAAGCATCTGCCACCTTGTTTGCTTTCCCCGGGTGGTAGTGTATCGTGCAATCATAATCCTTGAGTAATTCAAGTCATCTCCTTCGCCTCATGTTGAGTTCTTTTTGTGAGAAAATATACTTCAAACTCTTGTGATCAGTATAAATCTCACATTTTTCACCATAGAGGTAGTGCCTCCATATCTTCAAAGCAAAGATCACAGCTGCTAACTCGAGATCATGAGTAGGATAGTTTTGTTCATGAATTTTCAACTGTCGTGATGCATAGGCAATAACTCTATCATTCTGCATAAGGACACAACCAAGTCCTTTCTTTGATGCATCACTATAAATAACGAACCCATAATTCCCCGATGGTAGAGTCAATATAGGAGCATTGACTAATCTTCTCTTCAGTTCTTTGAAACATTCTTCACACTCTTTTGTCCAAACAAATTTAACCCCTTTACGTGTGAGCTTCGTTAATGGGTTAGCCAATCGGGCAAAATTCTGGACGAATCGTCGATAATAACCTTCCAAACCAATAAAACTACGTACCTCAGTTATACTCGTAGGTGCTGGCCATTCTTGGATTGCCTTGGTCTTAGAAGGATCAACATATATTCCATCTTTAGAGATAATATGGCCAAGAAAAGAAATCTCATGAAGCCAGAATTCACACTTGCTAAACTTCCCATATAATTCATGTCTTCTCAGAGTCTTCAATATAATGCGCAAGTGATTTTCATAATCTTCATAGCTTTTAGAGTATACTATGATATCATCAATAAATACCACCACAAATTCATCGAGATACTCCTTGAAAACTCTATTCATCAGATCCATGAATACAGAGGGTGCATTAGTCAATCCAAACAGCATTACAGTAAACTCGTAATGCCCGTACCTGGTTCGAAATGCTTTCTTCGGAATGTCTTCCTTCTTCACACACAACTGATGGTATCTAGATCGAAGGTCAATCTTTGAAAAGTATTGATCTCCATGTAGTTGGTTAAATAAATAATCAATGTGAGGTAGGGGATACTTGTTCTTTATCATTATAGCATTGATATCCCTGTAGTCGATACATAACCTAATAGATCCATCTTTCTTTTTAACAAAAAGAACAGGGGCTCCCCATGGAGAAACACTAGGGAGAATAAATCCTTTATTACTCAATTCCTCTAGTTGTTTCTTTAGTTCAACTAATTCTACAGTGGCCATTCTATAAGGGATCTTCGATATAGGCCTTGATCCAGGAATCAAATCAATGGAAAACTCAACTTCTCGTTCTGGAAGATGTCCAGGTAAATCTTCCGGAAATACATCTACAAATTCTTTCATAATAGGTACATCCTCTATTTGAACATTCCTTTCCTCACCCATAGTTATTTCATTCTATTCCTCCCCAATAATTGAATTTAGTTGAGCTATTGAGGGTGGATCTAAATAAGAATTAGGTGGTGATGATTCTGCTCTAAAAATAAAGTGTTCCTTATCATTATCATCAAGAATCGTAACCTCTTTCTTCTTATAATAAATCTTCACATCATAGTCTGAAAGCCAGTCCATACTGAGGATTATATCAAACTCAATCATAGGTATGATGATGAGATCAGCAGATAACGAACATTTATGTGCTCTAATGGGGACTGATTCACAAAACTTTGTTGCAATGATACTTCCCTTAGGGGTTTAACTGACAACTCCCTTGTTAAATCAAATTGGAAATATCTAATTTTCTTAGCAAACTGGGAAGATATGAAACAATGAGATGATCCAGAATAAAATAATGCATTTGCTAAACTTGAGGAAACCATTAAATTACCTGCCACCACATCTTTCGGAGCTTCTACCTCAGCAGTAGTGATAGCATAAGCTTGGCCTTGATCCCTTGGACTTTTCTGAGGTAAGTTCTCCTGATGCTTAGGACATTCATTTGCATAATTTACCATCTCCCTGTAATTGTAGCACTGAACGTTGGTGGCTTCCTTCTTCCCTTTGCAATCACGAGCTTGGTGGCCTTTTTCACCACACTTGTAACAGACTCCCATTCCCTTCAAGCTAGTACTGGGGTGTTTCTTCCCGCATTTACCACAAGATGGATATTCAACCTTTCCCTTCTTCCCCTTATTTCCATTCCCAGATTGATCAGTAGGTCTCTTCTTCTCTTTCTTTACTTTAAAGTCATAAGACTTAGAGAATTCTTTTTCGGTCTTGATAGCACATGAGACAATGTCTTCGTACGATGAAAAGGATTGTGAGACTAATGCTCGACGGAGAAATGGTTTTAACCCATCAAAGAAACGATCAATCTTACTTCTTGGGTTACGTATATAATCTCCAGCATACCTTGCTAACCTTATAAATTTAGCCTCATACTTTGTGACATTCTCATCCTCCTTCTGTCTCAAACTCAGAAATTGCCTTTCCATATCTGCTCGATGGTCACGAGGAAAGTATTTTTCTAAAAACAGATCTTTGAACCCCCTCCATTCCATATTTGATATTTCATCATCTTCCTTCGTATTTTGAATCAATGACCACCATTGATCAGTATCTCCAGTGAGGCGGTAAACTGCCATGATAACTTTTTCCCTTTCACTACTCCCCAAAGCCTGAAATATTTTCTCTAGGGAAAATATCCATTGCTCAGCTACTAAGGGATTTGTACTCCCATTGAACATTGGTGGTTGTTTCCTCATGAATCGATCTAACATTGATCCTCCATGCTGCAGATCAGGGTTCTCCATACGGGTAAGGTTATTATTCATAACCTGAGTAAGTTGTCCCAGTATGGTGATTAGCTGATCGGCACCAGTTGCATCACCAGCTCCACTATAATTATTTTGAGCAGGAGGGAAATCCCTATATAGAGTGCGTAAATTGATACGGATTCCATTTCTTCCACTAGGCGCCATTTCTAAACAATGGCATAAACTAGATCAGTTTATGAATCAAAATACTTATAAAACACTTAACATAAATTGAACTATTTATGGATATAATCCATAATCATAAAAATGTTTTCTTTGAGAAATTATATACTCATAAACCCTTCATAATGATTTGTAAAGAAAATGAGAGTTATCCTAAGCATATCCCCCGGGAGTATCGTAACCAAGAGTGAAGCAAGGCCCGTTGTCGTGCACCAGTTCACGTTCGAGTCTAGCTCAAAGCGGTGTTTTCGAGTTTTACCCCTAGGTACATCTGTGCCAGAGCCGCCTCTACCTGCTTGTATCCAGACAGGGATGTATTGCTCAGAAAACTCACAAAATCTCTACAATACCAAAATTCTAGGAAGTTCTTCTATACTAATCCTCAAAGTTCATCTTAGGTCTACGTGCTCTAATCATATTTTATCTAAATCAAGCTTCCAAGGTTTGTACTAAACTTTCTCTGATACCAACTGTAACGCCCCGACCCTAGTTACCCAGAGTCGGTGCATTATTACATAACATTGGTATGATCACAAGAAAGATCAAATCTCAAAAGACCGATTGGTTTAGTAGCCTTGGAAACACTAGATATATTTATAAGTTTTAAATTACTTCATAAATTGAAAAAATACTACAACAACATAATGTCTCCACAGTCCACACTATTATCCCCTCATAATATCCCTACAGGTCATTCATAACTTACTTCTTCACATCCTGGGAAAAAATAAAACATAGAAAATGGGTGAGCTCAAATGCCCAGTAAGGATAACAATATAGCGGAACATTCAAAATAAGCATAAACATTTAAGGCAATGCATTACTAAAACAAAAGCCTTTTAAACTATAACTTCAACATAGTATGGAAAAAGTAAAATAAAATAATGCCATTTACTTGTTCACATGGATATTCTATTAATCGAATAATCACATGCAATATCAATAACCACTTTCATAATGTTGGAATGCATAATGCCATACTATCATAACCACATAGCCAAGGCCTCGTGCCAAGAATACAAATAAGATTTTGCCAAGGCCTTGTGCCAAGACACTAGTTTGTCTCATGAGACCTACTGATGCATCGAGGAGCTATAGTGGGCTCCACCCGTCACATATTAAGTCCAATGCATTCCCATATGAAAAGGTTTAAACATAACATAAACATTCGTATTAAAACTAGCATACGAAATGTTAATAATTTCACCATAAACTATGAATGGTATAAAAATAGCACATCCACAGTCAAAAATATCACAAAACCTTCAATACAATATAGAAGTTTTGTATCATAATAAATCAACTTCAAATAAGCGTAAAATCCATCAAAGGATGTTGACATAGATGAAATCAAAACTGTTTTTAGGGAAATATCTCTTTCTATTTTTGAAATCATTTAAGAGCCATATAAAATAAAACATTTTCTTTGAAAATATTCATATAAGCTTGTAAGGAAAGCTTTGAAGATTTTATAAAGACGGAAAATAGCCGCACCCTCCGTATAAGTTAAAAAAACATTCTTACCTTAATTTTGTCGAAAAGGTTAAAAAGGACCTTGTTTTGAAAACGACGGAAAGATTCCTCTTATAAAAAGTCAAACAAGGGTATAAACGACTTTAACCCATATTCTTGTAAATAATAAAAATGTTTTTAAATACATTATTAAGAAAACATGGATGTGGATGACAAAGAGATCCCAGTAGATTATTATATATAAACAACCTCGGATAATGAAGAGATTGTGAAATAAACCTTACTTTGCACTTTTCCTTGGTTGGGGTAGGTTAAAATCTTGTATAATGGTGAAATAATTGTTATTAAATTATACAAGAATCATATATATTAATATGATATCATATATGATCTTTTAATATTGATTTGATAATAATATCTTAGTATTATCGTTGTTTCGGGTGTTAACTTACTTGTTTTCTTTTATATGTTTTGTTACGTAAGCCATGTTTGTAATGGATAGGTTGTATATTATTCATATCCAGAATTATATCAAGTCCTTAAACATCATTTTTAAATCATCAAATGATAATTATACTTGAATGGATACGATGGATAATGAATCTTATCGCGTTCGTGGAGACGGTAGTCCGTACGTACGCACGAGCGACAATATCATTCTTTTGATATTAAAATAATATATAAATTGATGTTATATCATATATACAGAATCATTAACATGTTATATTTATTATTTACATGAGTTACACATCCTTATTATACCCATCCAAATAATATTATATTGAATAACAATTACACCACGACGTGGAGACGGTAAGCCGTACGTACGCACGTATGGTGACATGTTATTCAAAGGGTGGATAGAATACTGAATATGGTTTTACCATATTTATAATAACATCACATTATATA
Source organism: Viscum album (assembly GCA_963277665.1). Taxonomy (NCBI): domain Eukaryota; kingdom Viridiplantae; phylum Streptophyta; class Magnoliopsida; order Santalales; family Viscaceae; genus Viscum; species Viscum album. The sequence goes on from OY728150.1 coordinate 41,856,815, forward strand.
TATGATACTGGAGTTATTATTTTATAATGGTAACAACAAAGGAAGAAGAAGTGGAACAAGAAAGGAACTTGGAAAAGGGTGGTGAAATCATTACCTCTTCTTCGGTTTCTTCCTTTTGATTTGATCAAAAGGGCTCCTTAGGTTGGCTTTATGATCAAACTAAGGCATCTAGGTTGTAGTGAAGGAAGTTGGGAGAGTATTTGGGCAGTTTTTGTCCGAATAAAAAGGCTTTGATGGTGTGAAGAAATGAGAAGGAGGAGTGCCCTTTTATAAGAGGGGTGAGGGGCACCTTTGGAAAAGCTAGAGATATTAGTTTATAATAAATTCATATTCAGTTTCCAATGGCTCCAAAGTTGATTATTCAAAGGTTAAGATGGTGATGGGTCGAAAACAACTCAACCAATAGAATTTAGACAGGTTTGGGTACTTATATTAACCTTATCTTTAAGTATTAACTCTAAGTTAATTAGTTTCACTTTTAAAATGTCTCTTCCTATTTTTATATAATATGGTTAATAAACTTACTATATATATCCAAGAGACCCCCAAGTGGTCCATTAATGATGAACCTATCATGATATAAGTCTCTTGTCCGAACCTTAGATTTTTTAGGAATTTAATATCAATTAATAATATAATATTGGTTTTAAGAACTCTTTTATGTCAATTTTGGCACTATTCAATAGTTGATTTTTGTGAAACTCATAACAGATTTATTACTTCTAAAAAAGTCAATTAAATCAATCCTAATATATCATATTATCCTATAAAATTAGTTTAATTCATTAAAAGTTTCATATTATATTTATTTGGGTATTTATAATAACAATTATTTTAATTGTTCACTATTATAGTAATTAATTCATCATCATTGTGTCATAAATAAATTAAATTATTTAATGTCTAAAAATTATAAATAAAATATCATTATGTATTAAATCTTTTTATCTTTCTAATTAATATTTATAATCTAAAATCCAATATATATAACCCTATGTAAAAATTTTTTTTCTAAAAGAGATATGCTTGTGTCATTTTTGTATTCATTTTAACTTAATTAAAAAAAAGTGTCCCTATCACCTACAAGTGGCACCATGGGGTCCCCAAAATCGACCCAAAGATGACTATGGTCGAAAATGTATCAACCAATAAGGCTAGGACACGTTTTAGGGTAATTTCGTATTATTATAATATTATTTTTTAACCCTTATTTACCGGATTTACCCTTAACCATGGTAAATAAAATATTTACCGCAGTAATTATTCAAAATGTCTAAAAATAAAAGTTACCTATTTAAACAATTTGAACATCCTGATTTCAAATATGGAATCCATTTTTCTAAATTCATAACACAGAAGTGGCATAAATTAATTTAAAAATAATTCCCGCTATCAAAACAAAAAGCGTGTTTTTAAGAGATAATAACTATCAAAAGATTGACACTTGTTTATGTTTGGTTTAATTGTAAAATTATGTCCAATGACCAAAATTATATTAAATGGTAAAAATATATTCTAAATATACTTTAAAACCACTCAAATTCATAATTTATCACTGTTAATTATTTTGATTAAAAAAGTTGTTTTTAATTAAAATTTAGTAATTTTCACTATTCATCAAAATATGAAAGTTATCCGAAAAGTACAAAAATTTCACCTTAGGCTAAATTCGATATTCTGAATCCAAAAATGAAGTCCATTTTAAAATATAAAATATATATAATTTCAAAAAGTAGGTATTACTATTCATAACGGCTAGTTTGATTGGTTATGGTGTGTTAGAACTCGGTGTTGCGTACAACACACGCTATCACATTATTCAATGAGAAGCGTACCGTAGAAGCTTGGGGTGTTACAAAAGTGACTCAATTGTAGGTTAAATTTTTTGAAAATATATGGTTGAGAGAAAGATAAACCATAATATGGTTCTCATACTGAGGTAGTTATTTTGGAATAATACATGATTGATTTGGACAAATTATATTGGATATTCTTGACTACCTTGAAATTGATTAATGTTTTGTATATTCCATCATTGTTGGAGTTTACACCATTTTTGGATAGGAGTATATCTAGAATTCTATAAGGAATAAGGGATCATGAATGTAATCAATAAGGTTTTATGGTAATTTAGAATGTTGCAATGTTTTAAAAGAATACATGATGAAGGTGTTCACATGTTATTACATGGAAAAATTGATCTTCATTGTGTCTACCTACCTTATAAATTTTGGACTCTGAGTTTGGATAGAAGTATTTTGGATAATTCTAGTTTATTTTTTGATTTCCATAAAAAGGACAACCCGGAGGTCGGGCGGCAACCCGTCACGTCTGGCAAGGCTGCGAGACTTGAACACACAACTAAAGGGAGACAAGGGTGTATCACCTACCACTGGCCCACGTGATGTCCTGGATTGAATAATGTAGTTTTTTTTAAAAGGTATGGTAGATGAATTATAAATTCATTTTTTTTGAACACTATACGAATAGTATAAATAAAATATTTTTTTATGCTCTATTATCTTTTAGAGTGAAAGATGAGTTTGTGGTAAAAATTAGTTAAAGATGAAACTATACTTTTCAAGTATATATTTTTTTCTTCTCTTATTCTATGAAGAAATTAATTCATAAACTTTAGGTAAGGGATTTTAAAACTAAAAAAGTGTTATCCTAATACCTTATGTTTTGTTAAACCGATGATATTTTAAATCATCATAGATTGATGGCTTTGAGCCCCTCAATTATACAATTTTTTGTGACTGATGACCTCAATCACTCCCTATAAATATTTATGTTTTTCCTCCAATAATGTGTATGTAATTTCCACCAATGTTTTCCTAATCGAGATCATAATTTGGTGGTGAATTTTTAATTCCCCTTTTTCACTTATTAAGACTAAATTTTATTAACCCAATTTCTGATGTGGGTTTTCCCACAAAGGTATTTTCTATTTTCAACCTTTTATTTTCAAAGAACAATTTCAAATTGTGAGGATGCAATTTATTGAAGGAGATAATAATCTAACACCCCAAGATTTCATAGTACATTATTTCTTCAAAATAATTAAATAACTTTCACTACACGCAACACTGAGTTCAAGCGCACCACGACTTACCAAACTTGCCATTCAAAAGCGATTATGAATATTATTAACTGAATTTTTAACTTTAATTTTAGAATCCATATTATGAGTTTCTTAGACATAATGTAAGAACAAATTCATTTTTTTCAGATAAAAGAATTATTTTTCAAAAAATGAAATTTTACCACCTTTTAATGTAGAACCCTTTTCAAATCCAATATTTGAAAATTATATATATTAAATTTTACTAAATAAATTTATTCTTTATAATGGGGACATCAAAATTTACTTTGTGTAAATTTTTGGGATTTTTCCGATAAAGTTCATTTTTTTAATGAATAGTGAACATTATTGTATTTTAATTCAAAAGTGCCTTTTAATATAATTTATTTATATGGTTAGATTATATTTTTAATTGTTTTTAAAGGGTAATTAAAATATATTTTTATTATTTAATAAAATGTTGTTTATTGGAATTAATTTCACTTTGAAGTTGGACATAAACAAGTATCGATCTTTTGATAGTTATTGTTTCTTAAAAACGCGCTATTTGTTTTGACAACGGGAATTAATTTTAAATTAATCAATGCAACTTATATGTTTTGAATTTGGTAAAATAGATATCATTTTTGAATTTGTATTATCAAATATATCTTAGGCTTATTTTTTGGTATTTTTCTGAGGAACGTCAATTTTTTATGAATAGTGAAAAACACTGAGTTATTGGTTAAAACCGACTTTTTATTTAAATAATTATTTATTTTATTTAAATTTATTTTATGTCAAAATAGATATATAATACCTATATACGTTCAAAATAATTCATTGGAGTCATTTTATAATAAGTTTAGATATATAAAATTTTTATTGAACATTTTACCGTCTTTTACCCACCTCCTAGGAGTATTTGCAAATTTTCATAAAACTTAATTTTACCGCTTCTGTGAGTTGAATTTCAAAAATACGAGAGACACAGTTAACCTCAGTAAGGAAAATGTGATTCAATAAGATGAAAATAATTCTTGGTGAATAGAAACTTTTGACTTTTATTTATCGCAGTTAAAGGTAAATTGGGTAATTCAAGGTAAAAATAATATTGTAATAATTCCAAATTACCTTAACACATGTCCTAACCTTATTGGATGAGTAATTTATGACCATGGTCATCCTTGGGAAGATTTGGGGACCCCATGAAGCCACTTATAAATGATAATGACACTTTAGATTAATTAATTTAAAGTAAAGACAAAATTGACATAAACAAAAATATTTTAGTAATTAATTTTTATATGGTGCTATATAAGTAATATTTTGGACTATAAATATTCATTATAAAAATAAAAATATTTCCTAAATCATGGTATTTTTTAATAATTTTTAGACATCGAATAAATTAAATTATTTATGACACAATAATGATGCAATATTTACCTCATTAATAAATGATTTAAATAAATTAGATTATAAATATTAAAACAATATCCAAAAAATGCCCAATTCTTATTGGATGATTTTATTTTGACCATGAGTCATATTATCTTCGACCCTAATAATTTTTGGATCTTTAGAAATCTAATATCATTATATAATAAAATAATATTTTCATACTTTCCTAAAGAGCCCCCCCCCCCTTATAAAAGGAGACCACTTATAACCAATTCATCACATCTCTCAAGCCTTTAGGCTTGTCTAAACTCTACCAAATTAAGCTCCCTACATCAATATCCTCCTCCTAGAAGCCTTAACTTATGCAGAAGGCACTAGAAAAAGTCCTTTTGGTTCAAACCAAAGGATGTTACCCAAATTAAAGGTAATAGTTTCTCTTAACTTCTTTTCTTTTATTTTACTTCTCCAACCCCTAAAATCTTTTTATTCCATTATTTTATAACAAAAAAAGTATCCTAATATACTAGTATGTTTTTATGATAATTATTCTAACTACACTTACACACACCTCCATCTAATGGGTGAAGAACATTATGTTTCTGTGGATGGAAAACTAATGCCTCACAAAATGATGATTGTTCAATTACCTCCTATCACCTATCATGGTGGCCATTATGATGGAACTATATTTATATATGATATATATATATATATATTATTTTTATGTTTTCTTCATTCTTCTATATTTTTCTTTTATAGCATACCTTAATGATTTACATTATGGGTAAACGTGATAATTTCATTTGAGGAAGTGCAGACTACCGCCCCCTCAAAGTGATATGACTCGTTAATACCATATGTGGGACATATAATGGATGGATTTAATGATATTATATATTATATTATACTGGAATTATAATATACCTATTTATCATTATGTTTTAATTCTATTAATATAAGAAATAGAAATGAAAGTAGCGTTCATGCGTACGTACGACTTACCGTCTCCATGAACGGTGCATTTCATTTCTTACCCCAAAATGATATGTACTGTTATAAATACATGTATATACTGGATATATATGATATATATGATATCTAAATCAGGAATATCATTCTATATATAATGAAATTTTTACCATGTGAACAACTTGTAACTATAAAGTGTTCATTTTTTACTCAAGTTCCAAATATCGACAAAACGAACGTTATTAACTTAAAGGATTACATAATGTTTATAACATGGTAATAAGTGATATAAAAGGAATAATAAACTTGAAAAAGGTTCTTAATCAAGTAGAAATTAAATTTATTTTATTATTCATGATATTAAAGAACTAACGGGTCAAGTCGGACATGAGGTAAGGGGTTTCTTATCTCACTTTTAATCCCATGAGATTTCCATTGTTCACCACTTATTTATTGCATGTGGTGTATTTTGTACTACCGTTTGATATATATTATCATGATTATCTTTATATTAATGATATTCTATGATTCATTTGGTGGTTATTTACTATTGTTCATGCGAATTGATTGATTACAACGAGGTAAGGGTTAATTTCACAATATCTTTATTATTCGAGGTTGTTTTTATGTAAGTATCTACTGGGACATATTTATTATCCATGTCCATGTTTCATGAAAGAGTTTTCAAAGGGATTATTTAAAGGGACTTTTTTTTACTAAAACATAATTTTAAATGTTTTAAATATTTATTCTTCTAAATCTTTCTCATTAATGTCCATGTCTTCAAAATGGTTTTAAGGATTTATTTATATGGACATGAATGTTTTTAAAATGTTAATTCCTTTCAAAAGTTTCCAAGTGGTATGGGAAAATTTGATTCAAATATGTCTTTAAATGACTTCCTTTTTAAATTGTGTGGCTTTTAAATGTTTTCATGAAAAAGGGGTATTTCTCTCAAAGAGTTTTAAAAATCATTTTCATCTATGTCAAAATCCTTTAATGGATTTTAAACTTGTTTTGAAGTTTATTTATCATGATACAAATCTTTCATATTGTATTTATGGTTTTGTGATATGATTGACTGTGGATGTTTTATTTTTATACCATTCATGGTTTATGGGTAAAGTATTGACATTTCGTATTCTAGTTTTAATATGAATGTTTATGTTATGTTTAAACCTTTTCATATGAGGAATGCATTGGACTTAGTAAGTGATGGGTGGAGCCTGCTATTGCTCCTCGATGCATCAGTAGGTTTCATGAGACAAACTAGTGTCTTGGCACAAGGCATTGACAAAATCTTATTTGTAGTCTTGTCACAAGGCCTTGACTATGTGGTTATGATAGTCTCGCATTATGCATTCCATCATTATGAAAGTGGTTATTGATATTGTATGAGATTATTTGACTTGTAGAATATCCACGTGAATAAGTAAATGGAATTATTTAATTTATTTTTGCCATATTATGATAAATTTCAAGTTTTAAAGGCTTTTTTATTTATAAATTGCCTTAAATATTTATGCTTATTTATGAAAGTTTCTACTATATTGTTATTCTTACTGATCATCTGAGCTCACCCCTTTCTATGTTTTATTTTTCCCAGGATTCCAAGAAGTGTATTGTGATTGATAAGCAGGGTTAAGCTAAGGTAATAATGGAATTCCTAAAGGATTATTTATGTTGTGTTGTATCTTATAAAGTGTAATGTAACTTTTATGTATATAATCTATTTTCCAAAACTGCTAAACTAATCGGTCCTTTGGGACTTGATTCCTTATAATCATGCCAATGTATTTAAATAATGCACCAACTCTGGGTAACTCAGGTCGGGGCATTACAAGGCCTAACCGTGTGAATTTAAATTGAATATCACAATTCCAATCCTCAAATGGTTTAAGATCCAAAAGAAATTTTGTTGAAGATTTCATTACCTTGAATCATTAATGATTAATGGAGAGAGAAAGGGTCCAGAGAAACAACCACACCAATTATGCTCAAGTACTGAAATCTCCATGAAACATGCATATAATCCCCACACATATCCTTCATCTTCCCAAGAAAGGTTAGGGTAGCCCATGCACAAGACACACTCAATATTATGGTGTTTCCCCTTTCATAACATGGAAATCCTAGTTACAAAATGTATAATTTCACGAAAAAATCCTTACTGCGACATGTTAAACTACATGATGTGGTCCTATCACATGACCTTAAACTATGAGACTTAAACTATATGGGATCTAATTATTTTTTTAGTGGGATACATAGTATGTATTCTTGATGTTGAAAAACTATATCATAAACATATATATCCTTCCTCATCATTCCATATTCCCCTTCAGCCTAAAAGTATCTACTCATTACGCTATATTCCCTATGATAACCCAATTCACCTTCACTAGGGATATTTTCCCTATGAAATCATCTTCAAGAGGCTATATTTCTTATGAAATTATCTATATCCTTCCCCATCATGCAATATTCCCTACAAACCTGAATGTACTTTTTCTAGAGTTATATTCCCTAAGGACCATCCTCTAATTAGGATATATTCCCAAAGAGACCATATTCATCTCAGTGGGCCATATACTTATGGTAAAAACTAACCATATATCTTGAAAGGATGTATTCCCTATGAAGAAAAACCATCCATATTAGGCCATATTCCCTTTGAGAGCAATAAAAAATCTTTCAATGCATAATTCTTACATCAACCATTACTAGGAACCTTTCACTTAGTGTTCCACATGACATAACAATAAACTATCTGGAATTTTTAATAGTTAAATAACCATAAAAGGAACCATAATAGTCATTTTCACACATCATTTAAAAATAAGACATGCCTTGAAAATTGGAACAAAACAATGTGGGTTCTGATTCCTTTCACAAGGATACATTGAAATCCCTTCTCAAGGGCCCAATACCAATACCATAAACACCTACCACCTCCCTGAATGGAGATAAATTAAAAATATCACCGCACTATAGATTTAAACCATAGTATAATTAATCAATTATTGAAGTATAGAGAACTTATGATATATATCAAAAGTACCATCCATGGGAGAATCTGTTATACATATATATAATTCCATTAATGGATAACTATTAATTTATACAGATGTTTACATCAATCCATGCTCACATCGATCATTATCATGGGTGTAACTAGTCTTTCACTGGGATTTTTAAGGATTCATGGTCATATATTAAATCTATAAGAGAGTCCTAGGGTAGGAAATAATTCTTCCCTAAAGGTTTTGATGATCCTGACCTCCTATTATCTTGGACAATGTGAAACCCAAGTGTTTTCGGTAAATTCCATATGAACACATGCCTTTAGAAAGCAGGTCTGTATCAAGTCAAAAAGAAACATGAGAATATTTTCATGTTAGAAACAAATGGTGAAACCAAAATGGATCCCTAAGCTATGAAAATAATCAATTGAACCTTATCTTACTTGTGATACTACATTAATAGGTTTTCTTATTTGTGTTTTTGATACTCACAAAATTTATAGAACAAGAACCCACTTCAATCCAAAAAAGATGGCGTATTCAAAGTGTTAAATTTATGTTGAAGCTTTCATTGAGGATTTGGATGTTCATGATAGTAAGATGTTGTCACTAAAATAGAACCATCAACAATAGGTGGTCAACATGCTAGTGAGGGAGTACCACATGAACAATAATGTCCCCGCATTGGAAGTAGCATAAGAGATCTTATATACCATTAAGCCATGATGGTCACCTCACCAATATATTAATTACATAAAAAAACTAATAATCCCTTCAATCACCTACAATAACTTTGTAAGCATATCATTGGGTCATGATAATGACCATCTTCTCTACCCCATGGAGATAAAGCATGAGGTTGAGATCACCCTTGTCACTTCCAAGGAGTTTCCTATGAGGTATTCTACTAACTTCTTCCATTATCAATTCCATGTAGCCCCAATTCATTAGAAGACTTCATAGGAGGATGGAAAATAGATTCTATAATCTTTAATTTATGATAGGACATCTAGAATGAGGTTTTTCCATGGGAGGCATGTCACAGAACTCAGGGAGTATACCCACATTACCACACCTATGGATAAATCCCATCATAATACTCAGGCAATAGTCAAGGATCTAGACTATATCTCAACTACAACTCATCAATCCTCACAACACATTTTTATGCATTAGGAGGAGTATGATATCATATTTCTATGACAACTATGGGAGAAACTCATACTCTTTCTCCTACCTAGAATCTTTTTGGCATATCTCGAAAATAACCATAGGATTGGAGTGGGATCATATCCTGATTCCCATGAAAATAAAAACCAATATTCCCATTACTATAGAGGAATATCATCAGTATATTCTATAAATGATTGAAGTTTAGGCTTATATCCTTCTTCATTCCTTATAGAATTGTCAATATATCTTTGAAGCGACAATAGAAGGCCTCTGTTGGTATATCCTAGAGGCCAACATGGGGTAGGATTATTTTTCAACACCATTCATTAGATAATCTCATCAACATAATTATGGTGATACTCAATATTGGTCCCATATTATCAATCCCATTCAAGAGGATTTTCAACATGTCCTAAAAAATGAAGAAAAACATCAGTTTTATATCCCCATTCAAACAAAAGTTCACTAATATATCTCGACAAATGCTATAGGGAATGATCATATACCTACCAAATCCACAAGGACTTGCTGATATATTCTATAATCTTCTCAATAGAAGAGCCATATTCCTACTCCCCTTTAGTCTGAGTAAGTTTATTGGTATATCCTGACAGAAACCATGAGGAAGACACATATTCTTACATGTTCTGAAGAAACCCATTGACATATTCTATCGACGAGAAAAGGTTGGGCTCGTATTCCTTACCAGTATCAAATAGTGTGTTGGTATATTCTGATGATGACACCAGAGTCTCCCATAAGGGATCCCACTTATTAAGGTCATTATAAAAAATGAAAAATCTCAAACACTCATGAGAGAATATTTTATAAGATGTCTCATAGAGGGAAACATACGAATCAAGAGCAGGATCATGTCCCTTCCCTGATCAATGTATATGTTCTTAAATCCCTTCAACACCTATTGATGGTGGCCCAAGAATTAAATAACTCATCGTGAAAATAAGAAATAAATTGTAGTCATGAAAGTCCTTCCCACAACACAACCATCATTAACTCTGAATGTCCCCTAAAGAATCCTCAATGAAGTTCCTCCACATGGAAACATAAAGGTTGATCAATGGAACCATTATCATGATGTGAAATATTAAAGTAATCATTATTTTTATAATATCACTCAGTAAGAAGGTCCTAACCTTGAAAATTCATCGAATTATATTAACAATAAAGGTCCAACCCAAGGAAGGCAAACCATCCACCCCGAAGATCATCCATAGGAAATATATTTTAGAGGCTCTATTTGTTGTTGAACATTGAGACACAATATAATTCATTCCTATAATGATGAATATGAAGATAAAAATGGATGTATTTACCATGGAGATCATTGTGAATGTCCTCCATTTGGTGGAATCTTCCCTCAATGAGAAGTTCATCCCCTAATCGAATCCATTATGAGAGAACCCTTATATCGAGAGGCACTCAAGAGATTGAGTCCAACCGCACCAAGTGCATCATCTCCAAATATTGATATCTCTTCTCAACTGAATGATAATACAATTAAATTATCATTATTTGTTCCACATTTGGGTAACATACCCTTAAATGTAATAGTTGAGATGATTACCAATCATGATCCACTCGATAAGATAATTGGGAAATGACTACACTGGTCAAATCAAGTAGAGGAATACCTTTTAGAAGATAAGGAGAGAACCTTGGTTATAAGAAAATATCTAGTCGAAGATAATATACCTATTATGTTCTATACCATTTCCATATCATAGTATGAAATTCATGTGACATTGTATAAGGAATGTATAAATTCCTTATAACTGAGTCTATAAAATATTTTCCATTATCTCAAGATGAAATACTTATCTTATGAAGAGTATGGAAACCATGTCAAGGAAATAAATTAAATTTACTATTAAATTAACTTTGATTCCATTTTAGTTGCATGACATCAAGAGTTCAGAAAACAATACAAGAATATCTGATATTCATGTCTCAATTCTTTAAAGTTTATGAGATATTTGATTGATGATTTCCCATCCGATGTATTCATAAATGTTGGGGTGAACATGGAGTGATACATTTTACCCTTCCCCATAACCAATAGTCTACCAAAAAAGGAATAATGTAATTCCATCACACCATGGCATGTCTTGGGCCTGGGTTTCATATATTCTAGATAGTATATACAATAGAATACTGATCTCTTTAAATCATAGAAATGAAACACTTGACTAGAATGGGATATTGACAGTATTTACTACCATGATGTAAAGAAAGTCAAGTGATCCACCCATTTGAGGAAATAAAATCCTTAAATAGTAGATCATCCATTGATGGTGAGTAGATCACACTCAAAAAATGTTTTTTGTCTGACCCATGCTCAGAATAAAGACCAAAAATCAAGAAGATAGAGTATTAAGCACCCCCATAGAAATACATGAGAAACCCTAACCTATAGAACCGAGAAAATTTTTATCCCCACCACCACCCCTAGGATCATAAAATCCCTAGTGGATCCAAAATGTAATGGTGGATTATCCATGCCCAGATATCCTACAATGATGGGGAAATTTATATCAAAACCTCATTATCTTTCATGTAAATAATTCTTCTCTAGATTGTGGGGGATTTCAATAGAGAGACTTTGATAATTACTCCCACAAGGTGACCCATACTTCTCTTTGGGGATGTACTTAGTAAATACTTTCAGGGATTCCATTAGGACCACTCTTCATAAATAACTTCATGGGAACATAAATAGGAGAGGGTAAATCCTCACAAGGGTCATAAACTAAAATCATCCCCTAAGAAATCAAAGTCCAATGAATGATATCACTTGTACCTTGATAGATATCTTGAAGGTGATGGATCTTTATACCATTCTAGTGAGGAAATGATCCTGGAAACCACTATACATCAATAAATTTCACCATCCTTGTAATAATACTAAAAAATGTACTTATACCAACCATTTGAAGATATTTGTATAGGTCTTGAAACCACTAGTATATGTTATGCCAATTTATTATAGAACCATTGAGAGTTTTTGAATCAGGATACACCCATACTAATGGTTTTATAGACCTTGTTAGTATAGAGGGGTTCAAATTTCATGTAATTAATAGTTTATAAAAACCATTGGTATAGATTTCATACAAATAGTTATAGAACCTTTGGGGTAGACTACAACTATACCCAGCTTCTGCTAGATTGCATCAACACCTCAAGAACCTTTCAACCTATATATTGTAAACTAAAAAAAAAAATATATTTTCAATCAATCACAATAAAAATTTAATATAAAAATATATGTTTTATAATTCACATTTACTAATTTGATAAATTAAAAAACAAATTAAAACACATATAATTTTTTTACATCATCAAACACCATTCAAAAAGTTATTTCATAAATATCAAGTCAGAAATATAGGGGATCAATATCTCCCTCAGGACCACTACTACCATTAGGTCCATCACTATCATCACTATCATCATGAGAATCCTCAATAGAATCATCACAACCTATATCATTATTTTCATTCTAAATAGGAAATTCATTCCCCCACCCACCATTGGGATCTTCATCACCATGGTTGGGTGCATCATATAATAGTCACTACATTGATATGAATGTAAAAAAACTATAGTTGTATCTAGTGTATGTGATGGATGTAAAGTTGCCATAGAATTAATAAATTACTCATTTTAATTTTTTATTTCTTTAATAATCCAGTATGGACACTTTTGTTTCCCTTTGCTACCTTTGTATAGACCTTTACTACCTCTTCATAGGCCTCTAGTAACTTAGTGCAACTATAGATATTAATGTCTCCTAAAGTGGGACAACACCTACTGAGAATTATATTATTACCAAGTTGATAATGAACTCTATCATGATTCTAAATACCTAATATATGTCACAAAATATCATCTGTACTAAATTTTTTAGCCCCTTTCTCATCAAGGGCTTATAAATCACATTTTTGATGATATACATGAGATAATTAGTTACAAAATAAATATAAAAATTTGAACTTAGTGAAATAAAATACGAAATATGTTCTTGTGTTTTTTCTTATACATCACTCCCATATTTCTTATTTTTACTCAATTAAAAACAATTTTTCTCAAGGAATTCACCCTTAAATGTTTAATAACACCTACTTCTAATGACTTTAAAAGTAAGAAAACATTATTCAATAATATTTTAATGATGATTTAATTTAATTGTTAAAATATACCTGTAAATATTTTAATCTTTGGGGTATTGGGTGATGAAAACATATTATTTGGGGTTAAAAGTGTTTTAAAATAATTTTGTGATTTAATCTAATTTCAGTAAGTTGCAAAATGATCTAGAAGTTTCTTAATATTTTTTTTTTATTTTTAAATTACCTAAACTAGATTCAATGAATGCTTTTAAAGTTTGTAAATCATTTTAATTAATTACATAAATGAGCTTAAAAAGAGAAATACTAATTTATTTTGAATGTTAATACACATTAATTAGTGTTATCAATTTTGAGTTTATTATTTTAGGTATAATTAGTTTAATTCATATGATATTTTTTAATTTACATTTAAAGGTTTCTTGAATGTGGTTGGTTGAAGTTATGTATAATAACTAAAATCATTATTTTTGTTTATATGGTCCTTTAGATGTGTTATTTTTATAAAACCATGTTAAATGTAATAACACCATATAGTTTTCATAAAATTGGTTTCATAATAGTTGGGTTCAATTAATATGGATCATTTTAGAAGTTAATGTTTTTGTGGTTAGATCCATGGTTTGCATGATTCTTCTTTGGGATGTTTTAAATTAATTATTTTTTTTCTATGGTTTCTTTTATTTTGTATTGTATTAGTTTTTCATGATTTTATGAGTCATTAGGTGGTTAGGTTCTCTTTGGTATGAAGATAATTTTTTTATTTTATATTAGGAGAAAGGATGGTGTTGATTTTGGGTCTTATGTGTGAGATTTTATTGGTAATAGTTTATTTATGATGAAACTATTATATATGGTTTCCTTGGATGTAATTAGGTCAAAATATTTTGGTTTGGGTAGTTATTTTAGATTTTAACCCTTTTAGTGGAAGTTTATGGTATAACCGGAAAGGGTAACTATCTTATTTGATAAATAAGTAGTTTAATGTTCATAAGGATTTAGTTATTTTAATTTAGGAGTGAAAATGTGTATATTATCTTGAATATATTATTTTTATGTTATTTGGTAGTATTAGGATTAGAATTTTTGTTTTGGGTATTGAAGTTTCCATATTTGATTGGATTCTATGAAATTTCGAGGTTTTGGGAGAAAAATCTAAAAAATTCCATTAATTTTATTTTAAAATCATCATGTTTTAAATATATTTATGTTATAATATTAAATTCAAAGATTTGGGACTATAAGGTGAATATTGGGTATGAATTGATCATTTTTTAAATCATGCAAGGGTAGTTGAAAAATGTATGGGAAAGGTGATCATGCATTATTCTCTCCTATAAATATTCACATTAGTATCAAGCTATTCACATGGGAAAGGTCACATGAATCATTAAAATAAAAAATATGAGATTTAAGGGAGTAACCTAATTATTATATTTATATACTCACCTATATCTTGTATATACTATTTTTTAGACCATCATTATAAGGTTATTGGTGGTGGAAGGTGAACTTATATCTTGACATTATTGATTTTTTTAGTTATAAAGTCTTTAATTATACCTTGATACGGTTATAAAAGAATATGTGATAACTTTACTCATTATTTTAGTCATCAAACCATGGCATATTTAAAGTTTTATATCATATCTATTTTGATATTGTTGCATTGATTTAGTTTGATTTGGTATGGTCCATATCAGTTTGATTTGGGATGTTTTATTTCTTCCTTGGTATAGTCGATTCATGTCAATTATGTTTTCTTGTTTCTTTTCATTTTACTTCAATTCAATCCACTTTATTTTGATTCATGACAATTCATGTGAAGTGTGATTGGTTCCTAATTAAACTCATTCAGATATATAAATGTACCTGATTTATTTCATGATCATGTATAGTATTTCACACTAATATTTGTGTGTACTTCATAACACCCTTATTTTTTTATTTCTTTTTTAATATCCCATAAAAATAAAATTCAATAATATAAAACAAAGTATTAATACACATCAAAATCACTTAATTTAAAATAAAAAACCATTTATTTTAAATAATACCTTAAACTCGTTTTTATTTTAATAAGAGATCATCTATTAGTATTAGGTATCTAGAAAATTGATGATGTTTGATATACCATTTAACTCGATGTTGAATCTACTGGTCTAACCAACATATACCTCATCCATAAATAATCACCATATTTCCCTTAATTCCATCAATTTTTCTTACTCTATAGCTTGACTGTTAGGAAGGATAAAGAAAACTTGAATGATACATATTAATTAATATAAATAAAATAATAGTATTGACTTAAATTTAAAATATGTTCTTACCCATATCTCATCTCATGTGTTATTCTTTATTGGATTATCTATATATCGCTATGAGGTTGGTTGAAGTGGAATGATATCACTATACTTAGATAACATCTCCATAAAACTTGTAAATTTTATAAAATTATTACTAATAAATTGGTTGTTTTCATTACAATAAACCATGATTTGTGTATAATTGTTCCACATTCCATGGATATGAGTAAATAAATATCACTTATTATAAGATCATTATAAAAAGGAAAATAGGAAAAAAAATATTTAATATACAATACTATTGGAATAAAATTATTAAAATATAATTTAATTCACTTGTAAATATATACCTAATCTAGTCTGATCATAAATATATGATGGATATGTGGGTTATGGAAGATCGGTAGCCTATAAAGGATGAGAATGCTTCAATGCATGCTTTGGGACATCTAAAAACCGTGTATTAGAAGTCGCATGAGCACAATTATAAAATACTAGATGGATAAGAATGGGAAATAGAGTTAGTATATAAGTGGGAGAATAATGAAAGAAGGGATGAGTATACATAATGGGATATGGAAAAGGTATATTATAACTGGAGACTTTCTAAAACGATGATGAAAACATGGGTGGCGGTATCCCCAGAGCCTCAAGTGGAGTAGTAGGAGGAAACGTTATGGTAGACAAAATATCTAGTGGTGGGTATAGGTGTGAATGGGAATGAAAAATTCTATAAGTACCTCTTCTAGAACCCCTAATCGATTAGTCATATTTCTCACCATTGGTAGTAGTCTTACTAGTAGGGGTGTTCATGGGTCGGATCAGGTCAGGTCTTATAAGGCCCCAGCCTTTAACATTACTTAGTATTGAGTTATTACAAGATTACACATTGAGGATCTTTTCAGGTTTAGAGTTTTAGAGAATTAGATCATAAATCATGCATTACATTCCACATTTAAACAAAGTGGTTACATAAAAGATAGTATTCATTTTCCCCATCAACAGAAACATATTTAAAATAAAACATGGATTCTTTCTTGACACTTCCTTGACACTATCAAAACATAATGTACCTTTCCCTTGACCTGTGAAATTTTTTTCAAAAACTCGGGATGAGCATAAAAAGCTCAGTAAGGGATATAAAAATATGGAAAGGAAACCATATTCCATGTATACATAAGAATCAATGAAATCATACTTTACTCATAAAACATAAGCACTTTAACATACCTCCTGAAATCATAAGATTTATGAATAAATCATATAAATCATAAGACATAAAGGTAACTTGAGGCATTCATAACATTCTTATGTAGGTAGTAACCCTCATGGTTACGTTTGGAATACCCATCACAGTATATTCCATAAATATCTTCGTAGAAACCTTAACGTTTAACCCCTTCGCATTACCCAATGCATTGGAGAGCTATATCGGGCTCACCCACCCTTAGTTTATCACGGAACCACCTGTCTTCATAAAAATTCCCAAGAACCATAACATAATCGTATCACATAAAGCATGCATAAAGGAAACATAACATTTCCACATTTCAATCACAAGATATAAATAAAAAACATTGATATAATAAAAACATTATGAAAACCATTTTCAATACCAAAATAAAAGAAAATTAAAACATGGTATTTATTTTTCATTTTAAAAAAAAGTTATGGCTTATAGAGGAAGCTGAAACTCAAATAATGGTCACAGCGGCAGAGAAGTCGTTGTCGCCGCATACATAAGACAAAAAAACATTCCCTTTTGTCATTTAGTAAAACGCTTTGAATAAAAAAGATTCCTTTTGAATATACGTAAAATTCAAAGGGGTTTATACACCGTATAAAAGAAAGTTGTGTATAAAACAAAATATGCCTCAATGAAAGGAGATTGAGATGAAGTCCCTTACCTCGTGTCCGACTTGACTTGATTTTTATTTAATCTACTGAATAATAAACTTGAGTTAATTTATACTTTCTTAAGAACCTTTTTCAAGTTTATTATTCCTTTTATATCACTTACTACCATGTTATGAACACTATGTAATTATTTAAGTTAATAACGGTCGTTTTGTCGATCATTGGTACTTGAGTCAAAAATAAACTCCTTATAATTACAAGTTGTTCATGTGGTAAAATATCCATTATATCCAGAATTATATTCATTATGTAGATATCATATATATCATATATATCCAATATGTACATGCATTTATAATATTAACATTTAGATGTAAGAAATGAAATGCACCGTTCATGGAGATGGTAAGCCGTACGTACGCATGAACGCTAATTTCATTTCTATTTCGTATTTAATGGAATTAATTAATAATTATATAAAGGTATATTATAATTCCATTATAATATCATTAAATCCATCCTTTATACATCCCACATATGACATTAACGAATCAAATCACTTTGAGGGGGCGGTAGTCCGCACTTCCTAAAATGAAGATATCGTGTTTACCCATAATGGAAACCATAAAGGTATTCCATAAATGAAAAATAAATAATCATAAGGAAAACATAAACATAATATATATCATATATAAATATAGTGACATCTTAATGGCCACCATGAAAGGTGTTAAAAGAAGATTGAACAATCATCATTTCGTGAGGCAGAAATTCCCCATCCAAAGAAATAGTATGTTCTTTAACCATTAGATGGAGGTGTGTGTAATTGTAGCTCGAATACTTCTCATAAAAACATCCTAGTATATTGAAGATACTGTTTTTTTTACAAAAGAAATTAATAAAAATATTTTAGGGGGTTGGAGAAGCAAAATAAAACAAAAGAACACAAGTGAAGACATTACCTTTAAATCGGGTAACTCCTCTTGGTTTGAACCAAAAGGGTTTCTTGAAGATCTTTCTGCCTAAGGTAAGGCTTCTATGATGAAGAGCGGGATGTGGAGAGATAAAATGAGTAGATATTGGCTAAGTAAATGGCTTGAGAGGTGTGGGTAATGAGGTAGAGGTGGGGCCTTTTATAAGAGGGAGGAGGGGCACTCTTGGAAAGTCAAGAAATGTTACTTTATTTTAAAATGAGTTTCGGATTTTAAAGGTCCAACATTGATATATTTCTAGGATAAGGTGATAAGGGTTAGAAATATACTCATCAAATAGATTTTTTACAAGTTTAAGTCTTAGAGTTTACATTATCTTTTCATTTTATTTAAATCGTTCATTAATGAGGTAATCGCTGCATCATCATGGTGTCATAAAAAATTTAATTTATTTAATGTCTAAAAATTATAAAAAAAAATAATATGATGTAGGAAATATTTTTATATTTTTAATGACTATTTATATTCTAAGATATCATTTATTTATACAAAATTAAAATTGTTGTACTTAGGTGTTACATACTTTTCTGATATTCTCCTTTCTTTAAAAATAAAATGATAAACTATCATTATCACCCAAAAGTGATTCCATGGGGTCCCTAAGTTTGGAAAAAGTCATCCCATGGTCATCCATGACACAACCAGTAGCATTAGGACATATTTTGGGGTCATTTTTTATTATCATGATATTATTTTATTATCCTTAACTACCCGATTACTAATTAATCATGGTAATTAAAGATAATTACTGTCATTACTATTCATAATGTGCAAAAACAAGAGTCTTAATAACATAATTTGTAACTACTGATTCCAAATATGGAATCTATTTTACCAAATTCCAAACACAGAAATTGCAATAATTTATTTAAAAATAATTCCCATTGTCAAAACAAATAGCGGGTTTTTTGAAACAATATCTATGAAAAGTTTGGAACTTTTTTATGCCCGATTCCAAATTGAAATCAATTATAATGACCACCATTTGATTAAATTGTAAAAATATATTATAATTAAACTTGAAAACCAATTAAAACGATAATATAACCATATAATTAAATTAGATGAAAAAGCAGCTTTGATGTAAAATGCAGTATTTTTCACTATTCATTAAAAAAAGAACATTGCCAGAAAAATACCAAAGATTTATCTAAAGTAAATTTCAATGTCTCAATCATAAAGAATAAGTTTATTTTGACAAATAGAGCTTATAAAATTGTCAAAAGATAGATTTAAAAATGGTTCTCCATCAAAAGGCGGTAAAATAATCTTTTAAAAAATATTAGAGAATTCTATGCTTAAGATTGGATTTATTCTCATTTTAAGTCTTTAAAACAATATATAATTCATAAATATACATAGATAAGAATATATATTATTCATTACTTACTTTGGATGTTACAGTTCTAGTGGATTTTGGACCCAACCCAATCAAAAGTGGTCAGGTCAGGCCGTAGTTATTTTTTTATAATGACCTAACCTGACCAGACATGTGGTGGGTCAGGTTAGGTTGAGTCAATTCAAGTAAAACAACTATAGTAAATAATAACAAAAAATGTAAAAATATTGATTAAATTAAAACTAAGAAAATTTAGATCATCGCATGGAGAGCTCAAGAATTCATGTATTTTATATATATAATAAATAATAACTAAAAATAATATTTATTGATTAATATAATATAAATAGAACATAAATATAATGTCTATATAATGTTTTACAACATTTTATAATGTAAATAAAACATTATATAATGTAGACAAAACAATATATAATGTAAAAATAATATTATATTTACATTATATAATGTTATATTTAAAAAAATAAACTATTTTATATTGTAAATATAACATTATATAATATGAAAATAATATTTTATAATGTTATATAACATAGATATAAAGTTATATAATGTAAATATAATATAAATATAACGTCAATATAAATTCAATATAATGTAAATATAATTTTATATTTACATTATATTTGTGCTATATAACCTTATTATTTGTTGTTAATTATTATTAATTGCTGCTAGATAATATTTATTTTTTAGTATAAATTATTGTTAACTATTTATTATTTTTTATCAATTATGTATCAATAAAAATTAATTTTTCTTTATTACTTATTATATATACATATGGCTGGGTTGGTTAGGTCAGGTCGGGTTGGTTCATAATTCTTCCAACCCATGACTAGACTCGGCCTAACCCAAACTAACCCGACCCATCCATATCTCACGAGTAGCCTGACCCGACCCAATCATGTTGGGTTTGGTAAAGTTTGGAAACCCCTATCGACTAGAGACCATCCCTATCCTGGCCGAGTGTCCCTAAAAAATTTAAAAAAAAGACAAGGAAATAACATTTGAATTATAGAAATTTATATATTAATGAATTATTATACTCACCAAGGGAACCATAGGATATAGTTCCATATCTAGAATTTTTATATCATTATCAAGCTATCTATTTTTGTGTATTTATTCAATATCTTTCATATTATACAAAATAATTAAATGTTCATTTTTATTTGGATTTCAAATATGAATGATAAAGGTATCTAAGGTATAATAGGTAGGTGAGAACAATTAAGGAATTCTAAATGGAAAGAGTAACTATAAAAAAGTGGTGACATTGTATAATCAAATCATATAAATTAGGAAGTCAAACAAGGAATAAAAGATGACATAACATAATCAGGGTATATATACTTTTTTTACAATGTACATGAAAAATGATTTTATAGTTTACATGTAAATATACTTTACAGTTTACATTTAAACTAAATACAATTTGCATAATAAATTTAAAAGGTTTATATGTAAACTTAAAATGGTTTATATATAAACTGTAAATTCATTTTACATGAAAATAGATTTTATAGTTTACATGTAAACTAGAAAATTGTTTAATTTTTTTATTTTTCTTATAAAACTATATAAAATTCAGTTTTTTAAAACTTTTTAAACCTATTTTCTTGAAGTTTAGATCCATTTAAATCTATTTTAGTGAATTTTAAACCCATTTTAATTTTTTTTAAGAAAATATTTCCATGTTTAAATCTATATTACATGGTTATTATTATGTATGGTATTGTAGGATTTTTTTTTCTAGAAACCCAAACTAGTTTTAATTTTCATTTAAATCTAAATTTTTATTTCAAAATATGAAATTTTATTTGAAAATCATGTTTTTAATTATTTTAGGGTTCCTTTTCATGCTCATTTTCTCTGGGATGGTTTTTGGTGTGATCTTGGGATTTATTGCATATGGTGAGGGTTGATGGAGTTATTATAAATTTTGGAATGTATTACCCAAATGAATTTTGTTTATGTTTAAATATTTAATTTAAAATTTAAAATTTTAGATTTAATTCTATAATTTATGTGTCGAGGATATTTTGCAAGGTTATATGTATAAGGGTGACAATTAAAGTCAAACCTTGGATTTTATAGAAAACACATGGGCCAATGCAGGTGTTATAGTAGTTAAGATATGTAGGAAGTAGTATTTAAGTGTTGGGAAGACTGTAATTGTGTTCGCTGATTTTTTTTGTTTGAACGCAAACTCATTCAAGCTTTTGTTGAATCTAAAATTTTAACAAAAAATTGAAATTTTATCCTTTAAATGCAGTGTTTTATCATTTTTTAGTGCTACCATGAGTGTTAGACTATTCAGGGGTTATTTTGCATTTTTGGGGGTTTTTAGGTGTTCTGGATCCTAGTGGAGGTTTATAACGAGTCGAGGATTAAATTTGAGTGGTTGGTGAGTTTTCAAGGGCTGGGAAAGCCCTGTTCAATGATGGTGGGATTAAACCTTCATTGTGAATGTAAATGAAATAATTTTTATTGAATTGAAATAAATATAATTAAATACAACCAAAACAAACAAAATTATACCAATTTTACCCTTCCAAACAGAATCCAAATTAAATTAATTTGAATAATACGAACCTAAAAGACCACAGTCGAGATAATTATAATGAACTGAGAACACATATGGTTTATTCTATATAGATCCCACCACTACATTAGGTTCATAATAAACTCTAACAAATTGATTATTTGATTCATCATAAATAATATATAGATAAAGGCCAATGGGGGAAACAATAGTGTAATGATCCGCACCATTAGGAGTTGTGAATTCCCATGGGAATTTGAATTTTTTGACATTGTGGGGTTTATTTTCAGAATCAGGACTCAAATTTGGATTCTAAGATTTTTAATGACCTTAAACAGTGTTTTTAGACATTGTTTGAGGCTTAAGTGGCATCTCAATGGTTCAGGATGATGTTGGTCCAGATCTGGGTGGTTGGGGTGCAAGAAATTAGTGTTTGCATACAATTCATTGTGTAAATATATGGTTCACACTACGTAAGTATCATGGAAGGGGCTCAATGTTCATTGCATGTGGTTCTTTATGTAATAAAATATGTGTTCACACCTTGAACCACACTATAATGTAATCTTTTGTTGTAACACCCGAGACTTTTATGTTATATAAATCATCAAAGGAATCTTTTTCTACACAATACTTTCTTGGCTTGCTTTACACGAAATCGCGACCTTCCTCGATAGCTTACGTCGTACGCAATACCGAGTTTCACTAAACAACGATATGCTATTAAAATATTATTAAAACTAACTGTTATGAATAGTAATAACCACTTTTTGAAATTTTATAAATTTTATTTTTCAAAATGGACTTCATTTTTGGATTCGGAATATTGAAATTAGCCTAGGGTGAAATTTTGGTATTTTTCTGAAAACTTTCAATTTTTGATGAATAGTGAAACCACTAAGTGGTAGTTAAAAAGCTGAATTTTTCATAAAACTTAATTTTACCGCTTCTGTGAGTGGAATTTCGAAAATCCGAGAGACACGGTTAATATCAAGGACTAAAATGTGGTTCAATGAGATGAAAATAATTTTTGGTGAATAGTAACTTTTTACTTTTTTTTACCACGATTAAAAGTAAATAGGGTAATTAAGGGTAAAGATGATATTATTATTACCCTAACACATGTCCTAATTCTATTGGATAAGTGTAATCCGACCAAAAACAAACTTAGGAATAAAATATGACCATTTAGGCCCACTTGGATTAGATTAGGACATTTATTATTAATTTATTTAAAGAAGGGTTAAAATAGTTAAAATCAAAGTTTAATAAGTAAATAATTTTTAATATAAGGTTATACATAAGATAAATTAGACTATAAATATTCATTAGAAATATAAAATGATTTCCTACATAATGATATTTTATTTGTAATTTTTAGACATTAAATAATTTAATTTATTTATGACACAATGATGATGCAATAATTATTTTATTAATGAAATATTGACATAATTGATGTTATAAACACCAAAATAAATGTAATTTGAGACTTTTTATGAATTCCACTAATTTTATAGGTTACTATGACATGTTAGTATTGATTTAATTAACTTGGTTCGAACTAATAATTCTGTTATGATTTTCACAAAAATCAATTACTAAATAGTGTAAAAATTGACATAAAATAGTTTTTAAAACAAATATTATATTAGTAATTGTTATTTTATTCCTAAAAATCTAAGGTTTGGCCAAATGACTTAGATAAGGTTATATATATTAATAATAAACAAATTGGGGTTCGTTTGGCTGCTTATAGTAAGTTTATTAACCTTATAGTATAAGAACACAAGAAGACACGGTAAAAGTAAACTTATTTAACTTAATGTTAAATTTAAATGATAAGGTTAAAATAGGAACCTAAATTTGTCTAAATTCTATTGGATGAGAGTATTTCGACTCATCCCCACCTTATCTTAGAAATATATCAATTTGGAGCTATTTAAAACCGAACTTGACTTTATAATAAAATAATATTTTTAGTTTTCCCAAAGGTGCCCCTCTCCTCCCTTATAAAAGGGCACCTCCTCCCCTATTCCTCACACCACTTTGAGCCTTCAATCTCGGCCAAACCCTGCCTATTCCTCCTCTACACTTCCCTAGAGACATCCTAGAGGTTCTGGTCTTCTTCAAAGACCCATTTTAGTGCCCTAAAAGGAGGTCTCAAAGAAGCACTTCAAAGAAGAGGTAATGTTCGTTACCGATTCTTTCATCTTTATTTCTTCTTCCACTTCTTATTCTTTAGTTGTTTCATTATGAAGTAATAACATCAGTATCACTCATATACTGATATGTTATTATAAGTATGAAACAACCCTATTTCACCATCTATCCATCTTACGGAAAAAGAAATCACCGCGCGTGCGTACATACGGAATACCGTCTCCACGCCGTGGTGTAATCTATTTTCCACCACCACCTTACTTGGATGGGTATAATGGTGTATATAATGACTATATATGACTATTATAAAGTGATACTGATTCTTAAATAGTATACATACACTCCAATACAATTCCACGATCATAGGAACGATATCATCACTCGTGCGTACGTACGGAATACCGTCTCCACGATGTGATGTGACTCGTTCTACATGATCTTCATTTCATAATGATTATATAAATGAATTGAATAAATGAATATGATATATATTACACTAATAAAAATCTGGAAATGAGTTATCTATAACCTAAAGATAAGAATAAGAATTTATTCGACAAAACACGCATAAGAACAAAAAGTTATAAACACCCGAATAACAAGTAGAAATGAAATATTACTACTAAGAAGCTAAGAATATGACCATATATGATATCATAAAAATAAGTATGATTATGGAATAAGTCAATAACATTATTTAAATCATTATACAGGAGGTTCGGACACTTACGAAGCAAAACGGACCTAAGGTAAGGGAAATATCACAATCTCATTTTTATCCGAGATTGTTTATTCTTTGGTATTTACTGGGGTGTATTTTATCATCCACATCCATGTTTCCTCAATATGTAATATTATTTCCATCCACCTACAATTGTTTAAAACCTATTTTACCCTTTGGTGAGTTTTTAGTAAAAGATATGAAAGGAATATTTTGTCATTTTTCGTACGAGGTATTTTTTGACTTTTCTGATAAAAGTACGAAAAGAATGTTTTTTTAACATATACGGCATGAATGGATTTTTAAAAAATTATTTCAAAGAAGATTCCTTTAAAAGTTTTCAATTTTATTTTTAATCAAATTCTTTTAGTTTATAATTGTATGACATGTTATGAAAGGAAAAGTGTTTTTGAAGAAGAAAGGATATTTTCCTCAAGAATGGAGTTTAAGTGTTTTATCAAAATTATTTTCCATATAAGATAATAAAGGGTTCTATTTATATCCCTATTATTACATTGATTTGACTATGTTGTGATGGAATTAATTTTATTCCTTTATCTTATGTGAATTGTTTTATCATGTCATGATTTTTAAGATTCCCATTTTTATTACATGGGTTATCCAATGATGTATGATTTATGATTTTGTGGCACACATAAGAATGGTATCATTATGAGATGGTTGGGACCTATATCTCCCTCCAATGCATTGGGTAAAGATTTTATATCTCATGAGATAGACATGGCTGGAATGGTAGGTTATACCGGTTCAGTGAAACAGGACTGAAACGAGGGTGACTCGGTTCAGAAAGGGACTTTGTCCACTAAGATAGTCTTGCCAAAGAGTCTTGACTAACAAGAAATGATTCTCTATGATTATGTGTGTATGCCACAAAGTTTCATGTTTTAAGTTATGATTATTGTGATTACATTTCACTGCCATGATTTATCCCATGTTATGAAATTATGATCTCTTTTGCAGGTTAAGATTTCCAAAAGTTATGTGCTTATGTATAAAATGTGATTGATATTTCTTTTGTTTACCCTTACTGAGAATTTGAGCTCACCCTTTTGTATGTTTTATTTCCCCAAGTCAGGAAGAAGGTTATTAAGTAGAATATGCCAAAAAGGGACTCTAGATATGATGAAATAAATGGGAGGCAAAGTAGATGCTTTATGAACCCGTTGTTTATGTTTTCCAGTTTCTAAAGACACTATACCTATACGGTCCTTTCTTGGTTTTGTTATATGTTGTAATAAGTGTGCTTCAATTCTAAAGTAATAACAATGTATATAAAGTATGGGTCGTTATAGTTGGTATCAGAGGAAAGGTATAGTCAACCTTTGGAAACTAGGATGTGAAATCCTTAGTAAGAATCCTAAGGATAAGTCTAAGCATAGAACACAATCTTAGTGTTTTAGAAATGGCCATGAATAACCTAGGATAAGACCTTAAGTGTAAAATTTTATTCTTGAGTATGTGTTTTTCCTATTATAATTAGTGTTGCTCACACTATTCTTCTTGGTTTTAGTCAATGGCTGGAACCCGAAGGAATCGTGTTAATGCGGAATGCGACGGGCAATGCAATGATTGTCCCCCTGAGCAACCAAACATTATGGGAGCTGGAATTAAAAATCTTGTAGCCATGCTCACACAACTTTCTCAATCTATGAATCATGCAGGACTTCCAAACGAGCAAAGGAAGGAGCAACGTTCTGTTGAATCCTTCATGAGACAGCGTCCACCTTCTTTCAGCGGGTCTACTGATCCATTAGTTGCTGAACAATGGATTAGTACTACTGAAAAGATATTTTCAGTTCTTCAATGTTCTAAACATGATAAAGTCATCCTAGTAGTGTATCGTTTGGAAGTAGATGCTGATCAATGGTGGAATCTTATTAAAAATACGATTCAAAGGGATGAAATTGAGTCCATGGAATGGGATGAGTTCAAGAACTTATTTTTCAATAAGTACTTCCCTCGTATTCTCCAAACAAAGATGGAGAAAGAGTTTCTTGAACTAAAGCAAAAGGATGATGAATCTGTTGGTACCTATGAAGCAAATTTTACAAGACTTGCAAGGTACGCTTCTGGTATTATTATCCAACCTGAGAGTAAGATCGATCGATTATTTAGTGGCTTAAAACCAAGTATTCAAAGGGCATTAGCCATAAGGGACTTCAATAGCTACGAGGAAATAATTCGATGTGCTCTCAAAGTTGAGATGGAGATTGGAGTAACCCATCAGTCATATGGGTTTGATAAGAAGAGGAAAATGGAATTCAAAGGAAAATCTAAAGAGCCCACTGAAAAGAAGATGAGCTTTCCCTTATGCTCAAAGTGTGGAAAGAAACATGGAGGGAGTTGTATTAAAGGGACAAGTAAATGTTTCAAATGTGGAAAGGAAGGTCAGCGGGCATTTGAATGTCGTGATGATGAAAAGAAGATGTCTAATGATGCAAACAAAGGAAGGGATACACAGAATGAACCTAATACACTTCAATGTTTCAAGTTCAAGGAGATGGGTCATTATGCCAATAAATGCCCTAATCCAAGGGTTGATGATGATGGTCTACGTCAACAAACTCTTAAGGCTAAATACAAAGGAAAGTGACATGCAATTTCTATCAGCGATGTGGAGTACGATAACGATGTGGTGAAAGGTACACTTACCATCCACTCTAAAGTAGAAAATGTTTTATTTGATTCTAGATCCACCCACTCATTTATTTCTGAAGAATTTTCTAAGGGTATCACCGTATTACCTCAAAAATTAGATGTTGAGTTAGCTGTGACAACACCTAATGGCACAACAGTCGCATCAAAAATTTATAATTCTTCTCCGATCAATGTTTGTGGGAAAGTGCTTCCTACAAATCTTGTGGTCCTTCCTATAGTGGAATTTGATGTGATTCTTGGCTTGGATTGGCTTTCTCTACATGGAGCTCATATCAATTGCCAACGAATAGAAGTCACATTTCATATTCCAGATCAATCTATGATCATCTATCGATGCAAGGATGAACATAACCTTCCAGTGGAAATTTCTTCCATTTTATGGGTATTGATTCCACTAAATGAAGGTTATTTATCTCAAATGGTTGGTGAGAAACTCACGATTAAGAATATTCCCATTGTACGGGAGTTTGATGATTTCTTTCCGAAGGAATTAACGGGTCTTCCACCAAATTGTGAAGTTGAGTTTTCAATAAAACTCATGCTGAGTTCTTTGCCTATTTCAAAGACACCTTATAGAATGGCCCCAATTGAGTTACATGAATTGAAGAAGCAACTCCAAGAGAATCTTGATAAGGGATTCATACGCCCTAGTGCGTCACCTTGGAGAGCACCTGTTCTATTTGTTAAGAAGAAAGATGGATCAATGAGACTCTGCATTGATTATCGAGAACTTAACAAGATCACTATCAAGAACAAATATCCTCTCCCACGCATTGATGAATTATTTGACCAACTACGCGGAGCTCAATACTTTTCCAAGATTGATCTTCGTTCAGGGTATCATCAATTAAGGGTCAAAAGGGAGGATATACCAAAGATGGCTTTTCGTACAAGGTATGAACAATATGAATTTATAGTGATGCCATTTGGTCTTACTAATGCCCCTGCTATCTTTATGGATCTGATGAATAGAGTCTTTAGAGACTATCTTGATCAATTTGTGGTAGTCTTTATAGACAATATTCTTATCTATTCAAAGAGCAAGGAAGAACATGAAGATCACTTGATAATTATATTAAAGACCCTGAGAAAGGAGAAGCTTTATGCCAAATTTACCAAGTGTGAATTTTGGATTCAAAAAGTTGCATTTTTGGGTCACATAATCTCAAAAGAGGGGATATCTGTAGATTCAGCAAAAACAGAGGTTATCGAAAGATGGTCGAGACCAACAACAGTAACTGAGATCCGAAGTTTTCTTGGTTTGGCTGGATATTATCGACGTTTTTTGAAAGATTTTTCACGATTATCTAATCCACTCACCAAGTTGACTCGGAAAGGAGTTAAGTTTGTTTGGACGGAGGAATGTGAAGAGAATTTCAAGGAGTTGAAAAGAAGGTTATCTAGTGCACCTGTGCTCACACTGCCCTTTAGTGGAGAAAGGTTTGTGATCTACAGTGATGCATCCAAGAAGGGATTGAGGTGTTTTCTTATGAAAAATGATATGGTGATAGCTTATGCCTCACGATAGTTGAAAATCCATGAGCAAAATTACCCGACACATGATTTGGAGTTAGCTGCGGTAATCTTTGCATTAAAGATTTGGAGGCATTACCTTTATGGTGAAAGGTGTGATATTTATACTGATCATAAATGTTTAAAGTATATTTTCACACAAAAGGAGCTGAATATGCGTCAAAGAAGATGGTCGGAGATGATTAAGGATTACGACTTCTCAATCCATTACCACCCTGGGAAAGTAAACAAGGTGGCAGATGCATTAAGTCGACAAGACCATTCTAGTTTATCCATGATGAGGATCACAAAAGATCCAATATTTATGGATTTACAAAGGATGGATCTTGGAATTATAATGGAAGGGGAAAAATCTTATCTTTCTCAAATGAATGTTCAACCATCTATACATGTGAAGATTAAAGAGGCACAGAAAAAAGATGACGAGTTACAAAAGAAGGTGAGAAACGTTCCTGAATTCAACCTTGATTGTGATGGGATAATAAAGTTCAGGAATCGGGTTTGTGTTCCCCCCATTCCCGAATTAAAGAAGGAGCTGCTGGATGAGGCTCATAGTTCTTCATTCTCTATTCATCCTGGAAGCATGAAGATGTATAGGGACCTGAAAGAGTACTTCTGGTGGGATGGAATGAAAAGTGATGTTGCTGAATTTGTCTCTCGATGCTTGGTTTTTCAACAAGTTAAAGCTGAGAGACAGAAGTCTAAGGGGATGTTACAACCATTACCCATACCCGAATGGAAATGGGAAAACATCACTATGGACTTTGTCATAGGAATTCCTAAAACATCCAAAGGCAATAATGCTATCTGGGTCATAGTTGATCGTCTTACAAAGTCTTCACACTTCATTGCTAATAGAGAGGATTTCTCTGTGGATCAGCTTGACATGATATATGTAAAGGAAGTGGTAAGATTACATGGAGTACCACTTTCTATTATATCCGATCGGGATCCGAGATTTACCTCGAAGTTCTGGAGAAGTCTTCAGCATAATCTGGATACAGAGTTGAGTTTCAGCACTGCTTATCATCCTCAGACAGACGGTCAGTCTGAGAGAACAATTCAAACCCTAGAAGATATGTTGAGAGCTTGCTCTATGGATTTCAAAGGTGGTTGGGATCAACACCTACCTTTAGTGTAATTTTCTTATAATAATAGCTTTCCCTCCAGTATTCATATGGCTCCTTATGAAGCTCTCTATGGAAAGAAATGCAGGACTCCAAATTACTGGGATGAAGTTGGGGAAAGAAAGCTATTAGGACCTGATCTCGTTGATGAAATGGCAGAAAAGGTCAGATCTATTCAACAACACATAAGAGCAGCTCAGAGTCGACAGAAAAGTTATGTCGACAACCGAAGGAAAAACCTAGAGTTTGAAGTGGGTGATAAAGTGTTCTTACGAATATCTCCCTGGAAGAGGGTCATGAGATTTGGAAAGAAGGGGAAATTGATCCCTAGATATATCAGTCCTTTCGAAATACTGGATCGTGTTGGGAAGGTAGATTACCGATTGGCGCTTCCACCGAATCTCTCTCAAGTTCACGATGTGTTCCATGTATCTCTCCTGAGAAAGTACACACCTGATCCTTCACATGTACTCAGCTCAGAAGTTGTACCGCTGGAGCAAGATCTTTCTTATGAAGAACAATCGATAGAGATTCTGGATCGTAGGGAAAAATTCCTACGAAACAAGACCACTCGATTGGTGAAAGTTTTATGGAGGAACCACCAATTAGAAGAAGCTACATGGGAGCTTGAGGATATGATGAGGGAGAGGTATCCTCATCTGTTTGTTACAAAGTGACGAATTTCGAGGGCGAAATTCATTTTAAGGGGGGTAGAATGTAACACCTGAGACTTTTATGTTATATAAATCATCAAAGGAATATTTTTCTACACAATACTTGCTTGGCTTGCTTTATACGAAATCGCGACCTTCATCGATAGCTTGCGTCGTACGCAATACCGAGTTTCACTAAACAACGATATGCTATTAAAATATTATTAAAACTAGCCGTTATGAACAGTAATAACCACTTTTTGAAATTTTATAAATTTTATTTTTCAAAATGGACTTCATTTTTGGATTCGGAATATTGAAATTAGCCTAGGGTGAAATTTTGGTATTTTTCTGAAAACTTTCAATTTTTGATGAATAGTGAAACCACTAAGTGGTAGTTAAAAAACTGAATTTTCCATAAAACTTAATTTTACCGCTTCTGTGAGTGGAATTTCGAAAATCCGAGAGACACGGTTAATATCAAGGACTAAAATGTGGTTCAATGAGATGAAAATAATTTTTGGTGAATAGTAACTTTTTACTTTTTTTACCACGGTTAAAAGTAAATAGGGTAATTAAGGGTAAAGATGATATTATTATTACCCTAACACATGTCCTAATTATATTGGATAAGTGTAATTCGACCAAAAACAAACTTAGGAATAAAATATGACCATTTAGGCCCACTTGGATTAGATTAGGACATTTATTATTAATTTATTTAAAGAAGGGTTAAAATAGTTAAAATCAAAGTTTAATAAGTAAATAATTTTTAATATAAGGTTATACATAAGATAAATTCGACTATAAATATTCATTAGAAATCTGAGAAGATTTCCTACATAATGATATTTTATTTGTAATTTTTAGACATTAAATAATTTAATTTATTTATGACACAATGATTATGCAGTAATTATTTTATTAATGAAATATTGACATAATTGATGTTATAAACACCAAAATAAATGTAATTTGAGACTTTTTATGAATTCCACTAATTTTCTAGGTTAATATGACATGTTAGTATTGATTTAATTAACTTGGTTTGAACTAATAATTCTGTTATGATTTTCACAAAAATCAATTACTAAATAGTTTCAAAATTGACATAAAATAGTTTTTAAAACAAATATTATATTAGTAATTGTTATTTTATTCCTAAAAATCTAAGGTTCGGCCAAATGACTTAGATAAGGTTATATATATTAATAATAAACAAATTGGGGTTAGTTTGGCTACTTATAGTAAGTTTATTAACCTTATAGTATAAGAACACAAGAAGACACGGTAAAAGTAAACTTATTTAACTTAATGTTAAATCTAAATGATAAGGTTAAAATAGGAACCTAAACTTGTCTAAATTCTATTGGAGGAGAGGATTTCGACCCATCCCCACCTTAGCTTCGAAATATATCAATTTGGAGCTATTTAAAACCGAACTTGACTTTATAATAAAATAATATTTTTAGTTTTCCCAAAGGTGCCCCTCTCCTCCCTTATAAAAGGGCACCTCCTCCCCCTCTTCCTCACACCACTTTGAGCCTTCAAGCTCGGCCAAACCCTGACAATTCCTCCTCTCCACTTCCCTAGAGAAATCCTAGAGGTTCTGGTCTTCTTCAAAGACCCATTTTAGTGCCCTAAAAGGAGGTCTCAAAGAAGAGGTAATGTCCATTACCGATTCTTTCATCTTTATTTATTCTTCCACTTCTTCTTCTTTAGTTGTTTCATTATGAAGTAATAACATCAGTATCACTAATATACTGATATGTTATTATAAGTATGAAACAACCCTATTTCACCATCTATCCATCTTACGGAAAAAGAAATCACCGCACGTGCGTACGTACGGAATACCGTCTCCACGCCGTGGTGTAATCTATTTTCCACCACCACCTTACTTGGATGGATATAATGGTGTATATAATGACTATATATGACTATTATAAAGTGATACTGATTCTGAAATAGTATACATACACTCCAATACAATTCCATGATCATAGGAACGATATCATCACTCGTGCGTACGTACGGAATACCGTCTCCACGATGTGATGCGACTCGTTCTACATGATCTTCATTTCATAGTGATTATATAAATGAATTGAATGAATGAATATGATATATATTACACTAATACCAATCTGGAAATGAGGTATCTATAACCTATAGATAAGAATAAGAATTTATTCGACAAAACACGCATAAGAACAAAAAGTTATAAACACCCGAATAACAAGTAGCAATGAAATATTACTACTAAGAAGCTAAGAATATGACCATATATGATATCATAAAAATAAGTATGATTCTGGAATAAGTAAATAACATTATTTAAATCATTATACAGGAGGTTCGGACACTTACAAAGAAAAACGGACCTAAGGTAAGGAAAATATCACAATCTCATTTTTATCCTAGATTGTTTATTCTTTGGTATTTACTGGGGTGTATTTTATCATCCACATCCATGTTTCCTCAATATGTAATATTATTTACATCCACCTACAATTGTTTAAAACCTATTTTACCCTTTGGTGAGTTTTTAGTAAAAGATATGAAAGGAATATTTTGTCATTTTTCGTACGAGGTATTTTTTGACTTTCCGACAAAAGTACGAAAAGAATATTTTTTTTACTTATACGGCATGAATGGATTTTTAAAACATTATTTCAAAGAAGATTCCTTTACAATTTTTCAAGTTTATTTTTAATCAACTTCTTTTAGTTTAGAATTGTATGAAATGTTATGAAAGGAAAAGTTTTTTTGAAGAAGAATGGGTATTTTCCTCAAGAATGGAGTTCAAGTGTTTTATCAAAATTATTTTCCATATAAGATAATGAAGGGTTCTGTTTCTATCCCTATTATTACATTGATTTGACTATGTTGTGATGGAATTATTTTTATTCCTTTATCTTATGTGAATTGTTTTATGATGTCATGATGTTTAAGATTCCCATTTTTATTACATGGGTTATGCAATGATGTATGATTTATGATTTTGTGGCACACATAAGAATGGTATAATTATGAGATGGGTGGGACCTATATCTCCCTCCAATGAATTGGGTAAAGATTTTATATCTCATGAGATAGACATGGCTGGAACGGTAGGTTATACCGGTTCAGTGAAACAGGACTGAAACGAGGGTGACTCGGTTCAGAAAGGGACTTTGTCCACTAAGATAGTCTTGTCAATGAGTCTTGACTAACAATAAATGATTCTCTATGATTATGTGTGTATGTCACAAAGTTTCATGTTTTAAGTTCTGATTATTGTGATTACATTTCACTTCCATGATTTATCTCATGTTATGAAATTATGATCTCTTTTGCAGGTTAAGATTTCCAAAAGTTATGTGCTTATGTATACAATGTGATTGATATTTCTTTTGTTTACCCTTACTGAGCATTTGAGCTCACCCTTTTGTATGTTTTATTTCCCCAGGTCAGGAAGAAGGTTATTAAGTAGAATATTCCAAAAAGGGACTCTAGATATGATGAAATAAATGGGAGGCAAAGTAGATGCTTTATAAACCAGTTGTTTATGTTTCCCAGTTTCTAAAGACACTATACCTATACGGTCCTTTCTTGGTTTTGTTATATGTTGTAATAAGTGTGCTTCAATTCTGAAGTAATAACAATGTATGTAAAGTAAGGGTCGTTATAGTTGGTATCAGAGGAAAGGTATAGTCAACCTTTGGAAACTAGGATGTGAAAGCCTTAGTAAGAATCCTAAGGATAAGTCTAAGCATAGAACACAATCTTAGTGTTTTAGAAATGGCCATGAATAACCTAGGATAAGACCTTAAGTGTGAAATTTTATTCTTGAGTATGTGGTTTTCCTATTATAATTAGTGTTGCTCACACTATTCTTCTTGGTTTTAGTCAATGGCTGGAACCTGAAGGAATCGTGTTAATGCGGAATGCGACGGGCAATGCAATGATTGTCCCCCTGAGCAACCAAATGTTATGGGAGCTGGAATTCAAAATCTTATAGCCATGCTCACACAACTTTCTCAAGCTATGAATCATGCAGGACTTCCAAACGAGCAAAGGAAGGAGCAACGTTCTGTTGAATCCTTCATGAGACAGCGTCCACCTTCTTTCAGCGGGTCTACTGATCCATTAGTTGCTGAACAATGGATTAGTACTACTGAAAAGATATTTTCAGTTCTTCAATGTTCTGAACATGATAAAGTCATCCTAGCAGTGTATCGTTTGGAAGGATATGCTGATCAATGGTGGAATCTTATTAAGAATACGAGGCAAAGGGATGAAATTGAGTCCATGGAATGGGACGAGTTCAAGAACTTATTTTTCAATAAGTACTTCCCTCGTATTCTCCAAACAAAGATGGAGAAAGAGTTTCTTGAACTGAAGCAAAAGGATGATGAATCTGTTGGTACCTATGAAGAAAATTTTACAAGACTTTCAAGGTACGCTTCTGGTATTATTATCCAACCTGAGATTAAGATCGATCGATTCTTTAGTGGCTTAAAACCAAGTCTTCGAAGGGCATTAGCCATAAGGGACTTCAATAGCTATGAGGAAATTGTTCGATGTGCTCTCAAAGTTGAGATGGAGATTAGAGTAACTCATCAGTCATATGGGTTTGATAAGAAGAGGAAAATGGAATTCAAAGGAAAATCTAAAGAGCCCACTAAAAAGAAGATGAGATTTCCCTTATGCTCAAAGTGTGGAAAGAAACATGGAGGGAGTTTTCTTAAAAGGACAATTAAATGTTTCAAATGTGGAAAGGAAGGTCATCGGGCATTTGAATGCCGCGATGATGGGAAGAAGATGTCTAATGATGCAAACAAAGGAAGGGATACACAGAATGAACCTACTACACTTCAATGTTTCAAGTGCAAGGATATGGGTCATTATGCCAATAAATTCCCTAATCCAAGGGTTGATGATGATGGTCGACGTCAACAAACTCTTAAGGCTAAAGACAAAGGAAAGTCACATGCAATTTCTATCAGCGATGTGGAGTATGATAACTATGTGGTGAAAGGTACACTTACCATCCACTCTAAAGTAGCAAATGTTTTATTTGATTCTGGATCCACCCACTCTTTTATTTCTGAAGAATTTTATAAGGGTATCACCGTATTACCTCAAAAATTAGATGTTGAGTTAGCTGTGACAAAACCTAATGGCACAACATTCGCATCAAAAGTTTATAATTCTTCTCCGATCGAAGTTTGTGGGAAAGTGCTTCCTGCAAATCTTGTGGTCCTTCCTATAGTTGAATTTGATGTGATTCTTGGCATGGATTGGCTTTCTCTACATGGAGATCATATCAATTTCCAAAGAAGGGAAGTCACATTTCATATTCCAGATCAATCTATGATCATCTATCGATGCAAGGATGAACATAACCTTCCAGTGGAAATTTCTTCCATTTTATGGGTATTGATTCCACTAAATGAAGGTTATTTATCTCAAATGGTTGGTGAGAAACTCACGATTAAGAATATTCCCATTGTACGGGATTTTGATGATGTATTTCCAGAGGAATTACCGGGTCTTCCACCAAATCGTGAAGTTGAGTTTTCAATAGAACTCATACCGGGTTCTTTGCCTATTTCAAAGACACCTTATAGAATGGCCCCAATTGAGTTGCAGGAATTGAAGAAGCAACTCCAAGAGAATCTTGATAAGGGATTCATACGCCCTAGTGTGTCACCTTGGGGAGCACCTGTTCTATTTGTTAAGAAGAAAGATGGATCAATGAGACTCTGCATTGATTATCGAGAACTTAACAAGATCACTATCAAGAACAAATATCCTCTCCCACGCATTGATGACTTATTTGACCAACTACACGCTCAATACTTTTCCAAGATTGATCTTCGTTTAGGGTATTAACAATTAAGGTTCAAAAGGGAGGATATACCAAAGACGGCTTTCCATACAAGGTATGGACACTATGAATTTATAGTGATGTCATTTGGTCTTACTAATGCCCCTGTTATCTTCATGGATCTGATGAATAGAGTCTTTAGAGACTATCTTGATCAATTTGTGGTAGTCTTTATAGACGATATTCTTCTCTATTCAAAGAGAAAGGAAGAACATGAAGATCACTTGAGAATTATATTGAAGACCCTGAGAAAGGAGAAGCTTTATGCCAAATTTAACAAGTGTGAATTTTGACTTCAAGAAGTTGCATTTTTGGGTCACATAATCTCAAAAGAGGGGATATCTGTGGATCCAGCAAAAACAGAGGTTATCGAAAGATGGTCGAGACCAACAACAATAACTGAGATCCGAAGTTTTTTTGGTTTGGATGGATATTATCGAAGTTTTGTGAAAGATTTTTCACGATTATCTAATCCACTCCCCAAGTTGACTCGAAAAGGAGTTAAGTTTGTTTGGACGGAGGAATGTGAAGAGAATTTCAAGGAGTTGAAAAGAAGGTTATCCAGTGCACCTGCGCTCACACTTCCCTGTAGTGGAGAAAGGTTTGTGATCTACAATGATGCATCCAAGAAGGGATTGGGGTGTGTTCTTATGCAAAATTATATGGTGATAGCTTATGCCTCACGACAGTTGAAAATCCATGAGCAAAATTACCCAACACATGATTTGGAGTTAGATGCGGTAATATTTGCATTAAAGATTTGGAGGCATTACCTTTATGGTGAAAGGTGTGATATTTATACTGATCATAAAAGTTTAAAGTATATTTTCACACAAAAGGAGCTGAATATGCGTCAAAGAAGATGGTTGGAGCTGATTAAGGATTACGACTGCTCAATCCATTACCACCCTGGGAAAGCAAAAAAGGTGGAAGATGCATTAAGTCGACAAGACCATGCTAGTTTATCCATGATGAGGATCACAAAAGATCCAATATTTATGGATTTACAAAGGATGGATCTTGTAATTATAATGGAAGGGGAAAAATCTTATCTTTCTCAAATGAATGTTCAACCATCTATACATGTGAAGATTAAAGAGGCACAGAAAGAATATGACGAGTTACAAAAGAAGGTGAGAAATGTTCCTAAATTCAACCTTGATTATGATGGGATAATAAAGTTCAGAAATCGGGTTTGTGTTCCTCCCATCCCCGAATTAAAGAAGGAGCTGCTGGATGAGGCTCATAGTTCTTCATTATCTATTCATCCTGGAAGCACAAAGATGTATAGGGACCTGAAAGAGTACTTCTGGTGGGATGGAATGAAAAGAGATGTTGCTGAATTTGTCTCTCGATGCTTGGTTTGTCAACAAGTTAAAGCTGAGAGACAGAAGTCTAAGAGGATGTTACAACCATTACCCATACCCGAATGGAAATGGGAAAACATCACTATGGACTTTGTCACAGGACTTCCTAAAACATCCAAAGGCAATAATACTATCGGGGTCATAGTTGATCGTCTTACAAAGTCTGCACACTTCATTGCTATTAGAGAGGATTTCTCTCTGGATCAGCTTGCCAGGATATATGTAAAGGAAGTGGTAAGATTTCATGGAGTACCACTTTCTATTATATCCGATCGGGATCCGAGATTTACCTCGAAGTTCTGGAGAAGTCTTCAGCATACTCTGGATACAGAGTTGAGTTTCAGCACTGCTTATCATCCTCAGACAGACGGTCAGTCTGAGAGAACAATTCAAACCCTAGAAGATATGTTGAGAGCTTGCTCTATGGATTTCAAAGGTGGTTGGGATCAACACCTACCTTTAGTGGAATTTTCTTATAATAATAGCTTTCACTCCAGTATTCAGATGGCTCCTTATGAAGCTCTCTATGGAAAGAAATGCAGGACTCCAACTTGCTGGGATGAAGTTGGGGAAAGAAAGCTATTAGGACCTGATCTCGTTGATGAAATGGCAGAAAATGTCAGATCTATTCAACAACACATAAGAGCATCTCAGAGTCGACAGAAAAGGTATGCCGACAACCGAAGGAAAGACCTAGAGTTTGAAGTGGGTGATAAAGTGTTCTTACAAATATCTCCCTGGAAGAGGGTCATGAGATTTGGAAAGAAGGGGAAATTGAGCCCTAGATATATCGGTCCTTTCGAAATACTGGATCGTGTTGGGAAGGTAGCTTACTGATTGGGGCTTCCACCGAATCTCTCTCAAGTTCACGATGTGTTCCATGTATCTCTCCTGAGAAAGTACATACCTGATCCTTCACATGTACTCAACTCAGAAGTTGTACCGCTAGAGCAAGATCTTTCTTATGAAGAACAACCGATAGAGATTCTGGATCGTAGAGAAAAAGTCCTACGAAACAAGACCACTCGATTGGTGAAAGTTTTATGGAGGAACCACCAATTAGAAGAAGCTACAGGGGAGCTTGAGGATATGATGAGGGAGAGGTATCCTCATCTGTTTGTTACAAAGTGACGAATTTCGAGGGCGAAATTCATTTTAAGGGGGGTAGAATGTAACACCCGAGACTTTTATGTTATATAAATCATCAAAGGAATCTTTTTCTACACAATACTTGCTTGGCTTGCTTTACACGAAATCGTGACCTTCCTCGATAGCTTGCGTCGTATGCAATACTGAGTTTCACTAAACAACGATATGCTATTAAGATATTCTTAAAACTAGCCGTTATGAATAGTAATAACCACTTTTTGAAATTTTATAAATTTTATTTTTCAAAATGGACTTCATTTTTGGATTCGGAATATTGAAATTAGCCTAGGGTGAAATTTTGGTATTTTTCTGAAAACTTTCAATTTTTGATGAATAGTGAAACCACTAAGTGGTAGTTGAAAAACTGTATTTTTCATAAAACTTAATTTTACCGCTTCTGTGAGTGGAATTTCGAAAATCTGAGAGACAAGGTTAATATCAAGGACTAAAATGTGGTTCAATGAGATGAAAATAATTTTTGGGGAATAGTAACTTTTTACTTTTTTTTACCACGGTTAAAAGTAAATAGGGTAATTAAGGGTAAAGATGATATTATTATTACCCTAACACATGTCATAATTCTATTGGATAAGTTTAATTCGACCAAAAACAAACTTATGAATAAAATATGACCATTTAGGCCCACTTGGATTATATTAGGACATTTATTATTAATTTATTTAAAGAAGGGTTAAAATAGTTAAAATAAAAGTTTAATAAGTAAATAATTTTTAATATAAGGTTATACATAAGATAAATTAGAAAATAAATATTCATTAGAAATCTAAAAAGATTTCATACATAATTATATTTTATTTTTAATTTTTAGACATTAAATAATTTAATTTATTTATGACACAATGATGATGCAGTAATTATTTTATTAATGAAATATTGACATAATTGATGTTATAAACACCAAAATAAATGTAATTTGAGACTTTTTATGAATTACACTAATTTTCTAGGTTAATATGACATGTTATTATTTATGTAATTAACTTGGTTCGAACTAATAATTTTGTTATGATTTTCACAAAAATCAATTACTAAATAGTGTCAAAATTGACATAAAATAGTTTTTAAAACAAATATTATATTAGTAATTGTTATTTTATTCCTAAAAATCTAAGGTTCGGCCAAATAACTTAGATAAGGTTATATATATTAATAATAAACAAATTGGGGTTCGTTTGGCTGCTTATAGTAAGTTTATTAACCTTATAGTATAAGAACACAAGAAGACACGGTAAAAGTAAACTTATTTAACTTAATGTTAAATATAAATGATAAGGTTAAAATAGGAACCTAAACTTGTCTAAATTCTATTGGATGAGAGGCTTTCGACCCATCCCCACCTTAGCTTCGAAATATATCAATTTGGATCTATTTAAAACCGAACATGACTTTATAATAAAATAATATTTTTAGTTTTCCCAAAGGTGCCCCTCTCCTCCCTTATAAAAGGGCACCTCCTCCCCCTCTTCCTCACACCACTTTGAGCCTTCAAGATCGACCAACCCCTGCCAATTCCTCCTCTACACTTCCCTAGAGAAATCCTAGAGGTTCTGGTCTTCTTCAAAGACCCATTTTAGTGCCCTAAAAGGAGGTCTCAAAGAAGCACTTCAAAGAAGAGGTAATGTCCGTTACCGATTCTTTCATCTTTATTTCTTCTTCCACTTATTCTTCTTTATTTGTTTCATTATGAAGTAATAAAATCAGTATCACTCATATACTGATATGTTATTATAAGTATGAAACAACCCTATTTCACCATCTATCCATCTTACGGAAAAAGAAATCACCGCGCGTGCGTACGTACGGAATACCGTCTCCACGCCGTGGTGTAATCTATTTTCCACCACCACATTACTTGGATTGGTATAATGGTGTATATAATGACTATATATGAATATTATAAAGTGATACTGATTCTGAAATATTATACATACACTCCAATACAATTCCACGATCATAGGAACGATATCATCACTCGTGCGTACGTACGGAATACCATCTCCACGATGTGATGCGACTCGTTCTACATGATCTTCATTTCATAATGATTATATAAATGAATTGAATGAATTAATATGATATATATTACACTAATACCAATCTGGAAATGAGGTATCTATAACCTAAAGATAAGAATAAGAATTTATTCGACAAAACACGCATAAGAACAAAAAGTTATAAACACCCGAATAACAAGTAGCAATGAAATATTACTACTAAGAAGCTAAGAATATGACCATATATGATATCATAAAAATAATTATGATTCTGGAATAAGTCAATAACATTATTTAAATCATTATACAGGAGGTTCAGACACTTACGAAGCAAAACGGACCTAAGGTAAGGGAAATATCACAATCTCATTTTTATCCGAGATTGTTTATTCTTTGGTATTTACTGGGGTGTATTTTATCATCCACATCCATGTTTCCTCAATATGTAATATTATTTCCATCCACCTACAATTGTTTAAAACCTATTTTACCCTTTGGTGAGTTCTTAGTAAAAGATATGAAAGGAATATTTTGTCATTTTTCGTACGAGGTATTTTTTGACTTTTCCGAAAAAAGTACGAAAAGAATGTTTTTTTAATTTATACGGCATGAATGGATTTTTAAAACATTATTTCAAATAAGATTCCTTTACAAGTTTTCAGGTTTATTTTTAATCAACTTATTTTAGTTTAGAATTGTATGACATGTTATGAAAGGAAAAGTGTTTTTGAAGAAGAAAAGATATTTTCCTCAAGAATGGAGTTCAAGTGTTTTATCAAAATTATTTTCCATCTAAGATAATAAATGGTTCTGTTTCTATCCCTATTATTACATTAATTTGACTATGTTGTGATGGAATTATTTTTATTCCTTTATCTTATGTGAATTGTTTTATGATGTCATGATGTTTAAGATTCCCATTTTTATTACATGGGTT
This sequence comes from Viscum album, assembly GCA_963277665.1. Classification (NCBI taxonomy): domain Eukaryota; kingdom Viridiplantae; phylum Streptophyta; class Magnoliopsida; order Santalales; family Viscaceae; genus Viscum; species Viscum album. The sequence continues at coordinate 41,899,881 of OY728150.1, forward strand.
ATGCAATGATGTATGATTTATGATTTTGTGGCACACATAATAATGGTATCATTATGAGATGGGTGGGACCTATATCTCCCTCTAATGCATTGGGTAAAGATTTTATATCTCATGATATAGACATGGCTGGAACGGTAGGTTATACCGGTTCAGTGAAACAGGACTGAAACGAGGGTGACTCGGTTCAGAAAGGGACTTTTTCCACTAAGAAAGTATTGCCAATGAGTCTTGACTAACAAGAAATGATTCTCTATGATTGTGTGCGTATGCCACAAAGTTTCATGTTTTATGTTATGATTATTGTGATTACATTTCACTGCCATGATTTATCTCATGTTATGAAATTATGATCTCTTTTGCAGGTTAAGATTTCCAAAAGTTATGTGCTTATGTATACAATGTGACTGATATTTCTTTTGTTTACCCTTACTGAGCATTTGAGCTCACCCTTTTGTATGTTTTATTTCCCCAGGTCAGGAAGAAGGTTATTAAGTAGAATACGCCAAAAAGGGACTCTAGATATGATGAAATAAATGGGAGGCAAAGTAGATGCTTTATGAACCAGTTGTTTATGTTTCCCAGTTTCTAAAGACACTATACCTATAGGGTCCTTTCTTGGTTTTGTTATATGTTATAATAAGTGTGATTCAATTCTGAAGTAATAAAAATGTATGTAAAGTATGGGTCGTTATATTTGTGGTCTATTTTGGAAATTTTGGTTTGGGGTTTTATTTTGAGAACCCCTTAGGGTTCCTTCATTTTTTGGCATCTAGAGGAAGGGGTGGGACCCTTGTCACTCCTATCCCCCTTAGATTTATTTGATATTTATGGTTCAATTATTATTCATCATGAAAATTCTATTAAGATCTCTCCATAATCATATTATCTTGTCTCTCTTTCAATTTTAATTTTTTTGGATAAGGTTTTTGAATGACGATTTCAATGGAGCATGGTGAAGTCATCAAAGTTGTTGGAGATTTCTTGTAAAGCCTGAACAAGACATCCTGAGAGGTCATAATCAATCCTCTATTAATCATATTCCCTAAGTTATGTTTCCTAGTGAGTTTATTTTGGTTATTTAGTGATTTTTGGGTTAAATTGGTCATTGAATCGGTGATATAATTTATGGATTTTATTGGGATTAGGTCTGGATGTACATCCAAAGTTGATTGAACACTTTTTCTTGTTGTGTCATCTTCGTTGTATTTCCTAGTGAGTTTTTAATCTGTTATTCCAAGTTGGGTTTTAGTTTAATTTTTTAATTAATTATATTAATGGAGTTTATGGATGATATGGGTGCTTGTGGATTTTATAGAGGTCATTATGATCCTTAGATAAATTATTATAATATCAGTTGTGGTTGGGGGCCTTAGATTTATTGAGAGTCCTAGTCTTGTTGTGATTTTATATTCAAATTGATTCATTATTATTATTACATACATATTTTCATGAATTGTGTGACCTATTCCCAATAATTTTGGGATGTTATCTCATAGTCCTAATAGTAAACATGGACCATATATCTTTCTAAATGGTTTGATAATGGTACCCTAGTCAAATGAGTGACGGTGACCCTTTTTATGGTTTTTATTGATTGTGTTTGTTGTATTTTAAAGGGAAAATGGTTTATTTTTAAAATATGATCTTAAAATAATTTTCTCATTAAGATTTAAATTTCAATGGAAATTTTGTGTATTGTGTAATGAGTTTTGAAATGGTATTCAAAATGGGAATGGGGTTTTAGTGAATTTTGACATTGTTTTTTCCAAGTTCCTATCATGAGTAAGATGGAATGGGATAGGTCTTAAAATGGTTTTAAAAGAGTATTTTACTTGGTTTAAAAATTAATATCCCATGGGGATTGGTTTATTTAGTTTTGTTCTATTTGATCTCATAAGGGCAGTGCCCTATTTTCTAAAGTTTTTGTGATTGATGTGCCTCATGGATATGTTTTCTTGATGTGTTTCAAGTTTTATGGTGATATGTGTTGTGAAATTAGCCCTATGATAAATCTATTTGGTATCATAGTGATGGGTTGGTCTGAGTGAATTAAGTAGAACCCTTGGATGGTTAATATGGATTTTGGGACTTGTTTGATATGCGGGACTACGTCCCAAGAGACTAGTGTCTTGATGATGAGATGGTGAGTTGTGTGATGGGACATGATCCCTTCATATATTTCACTTATTTTTCTATGAGAAAGACCCAATTGGGAGGGTGATCTTGGAGCCTAATATTTCCTTAAGATAGATGGATGGTCATTATTTATGATATTTCCTTCAGTAGGCTTGGGTATAAATAGTGGACCATGTTGGGGTGTCAAGCTTGGGTTGTCGATTCTCATGAGAGGGATGGGTCACAATGTGGTACGAGGCAACGAACCTTTACATGAGAGTCTTGGGTCAAAAATTACCTTTATAATTGTTTCATGGTGCGATTTGATACATAAATTCAATCCTTACCTTGATTGACAAGGTAGTGGTTATATAAGGGGACTTACCTTGAGATACAAGGTTTGATCAACCAAACTTTTAGTGAGAATACTTTGGTTCATGGATGTTGGGTCATGGAATGGTATAAGACACTCTTTATAGACCTCCCTTTAGTGAAAATGGATGGTTCAAGGCTTATACAAGTATGATCATTCCCCATTCATTTGGGTAGTGGGATGAGGTTTGGCATATTCTTTACCCAGTGTCTTCGGAATTGGGTATTGTCTTGGTAGCCACTTGTCATATGACCTCCATCCATTGGAAGGGATGAGTTGAGGTTATGACATAGCACACTACCCTATGGAATTAGGTATAGGTTGAGGACTTTTTCAGACATTTTGATATGTGTTATTGGGTATGGATTGTGTCATGGTATGAGGTGACCTTCTTCCTTCCAGAATGGTGTTAAAGAAGGTAGGTTTAGGTTTCATGGGGGGTTGATTATCACATGATAACCTAAATTATGTGACTATATGTGCATTGTGTGTTATGTTTTTGGGTGGTTGTGTTGCACAGACATGACTGCACCTATTTATATGTATTTCATGCAAATCAACTTGATCAAAACAACACTTCATATGGTTGATACATTGGGGATATCTACTGGGTTGTTGGACTCACACCCTGCCCATGTACACATCATGGGTACATATGTATATGGGTTAGACTTTTTTGTTTTATCTAAGGATATAGGTATTGGTTGTATCAAGACACATGGTTCAGACATCAAGTCATTGAAGTTGTGGATATGATAGGATGGTATGTGAGTTGGTCCAAAGGTTGGTGTATTAATTTTCCTGATATGGTTTCATGTGTATGGTCCATATTTCCATATTTCATATATGATGCATTTTTATTTCTTTACATACTGCATATTCTCATTTATGGTTAACCCATCATGTATACTTGTTTATTTATTACTATTATAGACTGTGGGGGACCATGGGGATCCCTATTTTATGTCTATATGTATTTTAGGATGTTATTTATATTAATAGGCTATGAAAAATTTCCATTAGATTTGGGAATACCCCTTGGTCTTTATTTTAAATGACATAGTCTCCCCACAACTATGTTATGACCTTGATTTTAGTTAGTAGACTATGGCATATAGGGAGGCATTCTTTAGGTCTTGTGGTAACCCTTTCTCAGGTGTCATTCAGGAGTCTCAGTATAGGTCATTACAAAGTGGTATCAAATCATGTTTTGCAGTGGGATTGTATAGTTAGAGGTGGAGTTAAGATGTCTAAACCCAGGAGATAGATCAAGCACATTCTTAGCTAGTATGATGTCATTTGAAACCCAAGTTCCCATGGGTGTCTAGTTTCAAGATTTGTAACTCTAAGATGAGTAAGGTTTTGGATCATATTGAGAATAATAATGTGGTATGGATAAGAGATGGGATGAGTTATAGGTATTGGCTAAGATCTATTGACTGGTTCATTCATCATGATAGTGGCTTGCTTATGGAATGAAACATGAATCTATGAGAAGTATTATTTGGAATAATTCCTTGTTAAAATATCTATAAATTAAACAAACTTATAATATATAAAAATTCTTCTCACATATTTTATAATGTGTGATTAGATTAAAATGGATATGAGTGGTCTGTTTGATTTATTGTGATATTGCATGTTTGGATACTATAGAGAAATTATTTATGGGATGGTTGGTTTTTTGAGAATTTTTTTTAATATAAACTCATTTATGAATCGGAAACTCATGTAGTGGAACAAGGTTTTTGTAAAAAAGTTTTATAATTTGTTTTTACTATAAATGGATCATGGTTCTAGTGATTTTTAAATGGATAGGATTTTTAGGCTTTGGTAAAAGTGTGATGAAATTTATTTTTAAATTATATTGAAAAATGGTTTTGGAAATGAGATTTATTTTCAAGATAGATATCAACTAGGATGTTCTTTCTTAGTAATTTAATATTTGGTGAAAACCCTTGTAAGAAAATTGGTTTTTTATAAACTTAGTTGAGTTTTGGTGTGTATGAAAAGTTTTGAATGGGATTTTGAGACAAGTTATTTATTCCTGCATAAAAATATCTTCTTCAGTTTTTTTTTGACTAGTAATGAACTATATGATTGAATTTTGTGTTTGGATATATTAAATGTTTGTTTGAAAACGACCATGTGTGATTGTATGGTGAGAACCTTTTTTGTTTAGATGATGTGGAAACAAAAATTTTGTCAGTTTATACTTTGTTTACATGGTTATTTATGATTAATAAGGATGAATTTGGTGTTGGATTTTTCATTCATTTGGTATGTCATGAATGTTTCTAGAGATCCAATTGTGGTGGGATCATGATATGAATATTTTTTTGGGTGCCTCTTGTATCAGGATTTTGGATTTTGATGTGATATCAGGTAGTTGGATGTTGTCATGGTGGTTTTAGAGATTAAAAAAATTTTATATGTGTTTTGATGTTTTTTCTAGTTGGATACCTTGCTATGTTTTTATGAAACCATGGTTTGGACCACTTGGTATGTTTTCCACAGGAAATTCCTATGGTGGAGAGCACCACTAGTTGGAATTGTCCATTAGTAGTGTATTATTATGGTGGAGAGAACTATAAGCCTCACAATGAATTTATTGTTGACACTTTTGTGTTTTGGGATCAATGGTTTCTGCTAGTAATATACTTAGCGCTTGGTGATTAGTGTTTTGAGTTTTGTGATCTTGTGAGAGAGGAGTGGCCATGTCTAATAAATAGGTGTGGTAAAGATAAGGATGTAGAAAATAGATATCAACTGTTTTTTAAGTGATGAAATGATATGGATACTTCTATAATTGGGAACATCAAATTAGTTATAGGTGTATAACCCACATGTTATAAAGGTCATGGGTGTAATGAAACCGATCAGTGGATGGTTGAAATAGTGGTGGGATACTGGTGAATGAATGGACATGATTGGAAATTTGGGTGTGATAAAAAATGAATCCTATTTGATGGAAATATACTCTGGATGGTGGTGGTATGATATAAGAGAGATTCAAATCATTATATCACTAATTCTCTTGGGTAGATCATGGAGTTTGGATGGGTATATTATGTATAAAATTGTAAAATTTCACCAAGCATCGGACTCAAACCTTAGTGTGGGGATTTTGATGATTTAGAAATTCCTTAGTGTGTTAAGGAATCATGGCCATTTTGTTTCAGTAATGTTGGTCAAGATTTATTAGGAAATGTCATCCAGGGGAGGATTGACTAGTGCTTTGGCATGAAAATGGATGCAGTGAGTTGGAAATCACATTAGGAATGTCATTTGTGATGTGGTTGATATGATCGGAGGATCAGATTTGGATTTTTTTAGAATATAGGCTATGTATATTTTTAGTGTTTAGAGTTGTGTAATAAAATCATGTTTGACACCTGTGGACGAGATGTTGCGGTTTAGTCATGAATTGATGACTGAGGTTTATTGGTGTTCATGATTAGAGGACTACCACAACTTCTTGAGAATGATAAGTGTTATTTCGAGGAGTCTTTAATGACTATCATCATTACAAATATTGAATTCCAATTGGAATTTTAATTTTCATTGTTGAAGGGTTCATTTTTAGAAATTAAACTCTAGTTGGGATTATAAACATTAAAATGATCTTAAATGGTAGTTTTAGAAATATTTTGGGTATTTGGTGGTGTTTTTAGGGTTTGAGAGGATGCCTGGGAAGATTCAGGTGACTATGATGTTAAAGTATAAAATGTAAACCATTCACAACATGAACCATAGGTTCACATTGTGAAAGTATTAGGGTATGAGTTGGGGTATTAGTATGGGAAACTTCACAAAATGAACCGTATGTTGTTGTCATAAACTATGTTGGGCATAACTCTTTGGAGGGCCTTTTTGGTAAATTTGGTTAGGGGGTTTATTGTGAAAAATCATTGGGGTTCCTTCATTTTTTGAGCATCCGACAGAAGGGTTAGAGCCCTTTATCTCTTTTCTTCTCTTCCCTTTGGTATGATTTTATCCAAGTGGCTCGAAGATGTTTCATCAAACATATTCTAGTAAAATTGCTCCATTATCCTCTTCTCTTGTATCTCCTCTCATTTTGTTTCATTTAGATAGTGTTTTGGGGTGATTATTTCATAAGACCATGGAATCATAACCATTATTTTTGGGGATTTCATGTGTTGCTTGTATAGTATGTCCTGAGAGGTGATAATCATATCATTTTTCATCGTTTTCCACTCGGTATGTTTCACAATGAGTTTATTTAGTTTTTGAGATGATTTTGGGGTAACTTGGTTGTTCAATCAAGAATATAATTTTGGGATTTTATTGGACTTAGGTCTAAATGTTCATCAGAAGTGGATCACACACCCTTTCTTGTGGTTTCAGATTCATTGTATTTCATTGTGATTTTAGTGTCGGTTATGCCAAGTTGGTTTTTTAGTTTTAAATATTTAATTAATTATTTTAATGGTGTTTATGGATGTGATAGGTTCTTTTGGATTCAATGGAGGTCAATATAAGCCTTTCATAAGTGTTCTGAACTTAGGATGAGGTAGGGGTCCTTGTCTTTACTGTGACTCTTGGTATTTTGGTGATTTTATGTTCATGTGACTTCATTATTATTATTGTCTATATATTTTTCATGACTTGTGTTACATGTTCCCCATAAATTTGGGATGGTATTGTGTTGTCTTAATATTTAACAAGGACTATATAACTTTCTAAATGGATTGATAGTTTCACCTTGGTTGAATGAGTTTCATTAAACCTCTTTATTGTTTTTCTTGGTGGTGTGAGTTGGATTTCAAAGGGAAAATGGTTTCTTTTTAAAATGTGGTTTGAAAAATTGGTTTTTTTTAGAATTAAATATTAAAGGAAATTAGTAACTTACATAATGATTTTTGAAATGGTATTCATATAAATAATGGGGTATTCGGTGATTTTTAGTAAAAAACATGTGGTTCCTTTTAAAATGGTTTTAAAATAGTATTTAACTTGGTTTTAAAAATAAAATACTAAGGGGATTGGATGAACTGGTTTTTATCGGTTTGACCTCATGAGGGTGGTTCCCTATTCTCTAATGTTTGTGTCCTTGATGCACTTCCTAGTTGTTCTTTCCTATTGTGTGCTAAAAAAAGGTTGGGGTAGAAGCATCATTTTATTATTAAAACAAAGAAATCTTTTGACTGGGTAGAGGGAGACCCATTATATAGCTTGAGGGCCCAAGGCAAAGTGGCCTAAATACAAGGCTTGAAAGCCCATTTTATGTCCCAAAGGGCCCTTCGGTGAACAATATCGCTATAGTACCTAGGCTTTTATAGTAGCGTCACCGCTATAGTTCCTACTACAGTGACCCTACTGCTACAGTGCCACTGCTGCTACAGTCTTCCACTGCTATAGTGCCCTACTACAGTGCTGCTATAATACCAAGAAATTCATCCCTGCCCGGATTCGACCCTGGGTCTTTTGGATGCCAAGAAAGAGCTTGTACAACTTGGTTATGGGCTCATTGGCATTTCTATTATGTGCCATTTTTCATGGTAATGTGGGTTTCTATGTATCCCTATGATAAATATACTTAGTATCAAAATGGTGGGTTGTTACAAGTTGACTAGAGAGAATATTGGAGTGTCAATATGGACTTTGGGATGCTTTAAATATGTAGGACTATGTATTGAGGTATCAATACCCTTGTGATGAGGTAGTGAGCTATGTGATTGGCTATAAACATGGTGCATGTTACACATTTTATGCCAGGTGATACCCTTATATGAGAATTATAGTCTTAAGGCCTTACATTGCATTGAGTGGGAAGCATGGTTGTGATTTAGGACCTTTACTTGGGTAGTCTTAGGTTGAGATAGTGTACCTTGTCATGGGGGATTGGAATTTGGTCATGGACCACCCGTGAATGGGTTAGGTCTAGATGTGATACAAGAGAGTGGACCTTGTCATAATAGGTTGGTTTGAATAACACCCTGGGGGCTAGGTCTTGGTATTCTGTGACACATGAAGTCAGGCCCTACCTTGTGTGATAAGGCAGTGTTTGTGGAAGGGTCCTTACCTAGATTGATAATACTTGGGTTTGTAGATTTTGGTTCATGGATTGATGTGAGACACTATCGATGGACCTCCCTTAATGATAAAGTATGGGTTAAGGATTTTGGATGTATGAGTATTCCTTATTAATTAAGTCTATGGGTCAAGGTTTAGATTATTACTTACCGAAATTATTTGGGTTTGGGCTATGAATTGAAAGAAACCTTGTGTATGACCTTTATTCAGCATAAGGGATGGGTCAATATTAAAACATGGTACCCTACCCTATGTTTCTAGTTATGGATTTATGACATGGTTGGGAACCCTTCCTTATTTTCTATGGTATGGGGAATGTTATTTTATGAGGTGACTTTATTCCTTTTGGCATCGCACTGAAGTAAGTAGTTTTAGGTGTTATGGTGTCACGGATAACACACAATGGCTTAAATTTTGTGATTGTATGTGAATTTTGCATTATGTTTCTGGGTGGGTGAATTTCATAGACATGGATACACCTATTTATATGTTTTACATGCATTTCCACTTGACCATAATACCTCTCAATATGGTTGAGGAATTGGGGAAACCTACTATGTTGTTGGACTCACCCTCATCTGCATACATGACATGAGTTTTAATCTACATGGGTATACCTTCCTATTCTATATCTGGAAATAGGTACCACTTAAATCTAGACATGTGGTTATGATAATAGGTCATTAAAATCTTGGATACAGTGGGATGGTATTTGAGCTGGTCTAGAGGGAGGTGCATTTATTTTTCAGTTATGGTTTATCATGTACTGGACAAAGTTCCATCTTTTATATATTATGAATACTAATTTATTTATCAGATACCTTTTCATTTTTATGGTTGATGAATCATTTATACTAGTTTCCTGCTTTCTATTATAGACTATGTGAGCCTGTGGGGCTCCCAGTTTTTTCTATAGGTATTTTGGGATTTCCATTATATGGATAGGTCATGTTGATTTTTTGGTATATTTGGGAATGACCTTTTAGATTTATTTTAGAGGGAATAATTTCCCCATGATTATGTTAGTTACTCATCAATAGTTAATAGCCTCTCGCATAGGACGCATGCCTAAAGTCATGTTGTGACCCCCACTCAGGTGTCCTTCAAGTGGCTAGGGACAAATAATTACATATGGTGTCAACTTCATCCCCCTATCACCAAAAATATGTATTGATGTTACTTTATTAATGACACATAATTAATGTATCATATGATTTTACACATAAAATACTTATTTCTCTATTGATGATAAAATATATAGCTCATTAGTAGAAAAAAGAACGACTTTTCAATTACTCTAAAATTAGAGTCATCAATAAATATTCCATGTTGCATCATTAAATCAAACCACTTTCACTTCATTATAACAACTTGACCATTTTAGTAATAATCCAATTTTATAATTTTCTCAATAACTCTATAATAAGACACATTTTCATATCAAGGACTACTATCTGATGCATGGGAAAAAGAATATGTTTTTCTAGTCAACATAATTCCATCATATTCTGTTCAAATGTTAATTACTCGATCGGTTATAAGAAATATGTATCCATTGATGACTAGTTATTTTCATATATAAACCAAATAATTGGGATGAAAATTCAATTATTTTATTTATTTAAAGACATATGAAAAATTTAAACTCAATACTTCAAATAAAAATGAATATTAAAATTATATGAATATTTATTTTTTATATATTTTATTAAATTAATGATTTTACCTTCAATTTCAACCAAATAGGGAAATATTTTATATAAAAATTATCTATCTTTCTCAAATGTAACAAATGATAAATTCTACTTATAATTTTTTTATGTTCTAAAAATAAAAATATAACAAAATTTTAAGATACGTGTGAAACTAATTAGTATGAGATAACATATACATGTTAAAATTAATTTTTATAGTCCTCAAAAATAATAATTAAACAATTCTATTCAAAATTTCATCTCCCTCTCTTTAAGGATCCATGTAGCTAATGTATATGATCTAGGAATTCCACCAATTTGGGTAAGTGATGGAAAAATGGGTTCAATTTTCTCATACTACTCTTCTTTATTTCTCATTGGAAAGTTATACCTTATGCTCACATTGTAACAACCAAAGTAAAAATAGAATAAATAGTTTTCATATTTATTAATATGAATAAGATAGTTATATTCATTATAAAAATATTATTTAATTTTTAAATAAAAGAAGAAATGAATTTAATTAAACTCTTTTATTATAAGGTTTTATTTAAAATAATAGATTTTAAGTTATAGATTTTGAACTTGGAAAAATTAATTTCATTTTTGAAATAACAATATCAAAATTAACTTAGGTTGAAATTTTGGATTTTTTTTAAAAATGTCGATTTTTTAGTGAATAGTGAATAATACTGATTTTCGTAAAACTGTATTTACTTTTCAATAAATTAAGTAATTTCAAAGTTAAATTATTTTTTGAATATTATTTCAAGTAACATAATTATTATTTATTGATATTTAATCTACTTAATTACTTTTTAATAAAAAAAATTATTGGATTTTAGTTTATGTTTTTTTTGGTTTAAAGACTATTTTTTTGAAAAATGCTTTAAAATAAAAAATGTTTCTCCATTTTAATACACTAAGATAATAAAAATTGTGGAATATTAGAAATTAAATTTATATATTATATATTAAAAATTATTAATTTAAATTCAAACAATGATTATTATTATCCATAGAGTTAATATAAAATCATACATTTCTTAAAAAATGCACTTCTTGAAAACTTGTTTTCCATCGCGTCTACAAGTTTTGTTTTAAATTAAAATTTTCCAATTCTGTTAACTGAATTTCATAAAATGGATTCCATACTTTTAATTATAATATTTTATATTATCTAATAAGGTAAAATAAAATTTTGACCAAAATAAATAGTGAAAATAGTAAAAAGTGATTATCGCGATCAAGGTAAAAACGAATTTGTAGAAAGTTAAACTAAAAACATAAGGGTTAAAATGACCTAATTTTTTTTTCTAAAATATATTAAATAAAAATATTTATACCATATAATTTATTCATCTCTATAATAGTCCATTTTGGATTGTTGTTTCATTTGAAGAATGTGGGTACAACTTTTTATTTTCAAACAATACTGGAGTTCCACTACCTCACTTATAAAAATCCACCCCTTATCCTCTCCTATTAAAACCTTAAAATATATTTTTATTTACCAATACCTACCCAAATATCTTTATTAATTCCCTTACCAATACCTATAGCCATTATTTTTATTATAAATCCATCCTAAGAAGAATTTGGGTGCTTACCTAAGTAGTTTTCCCAAAGAAGAGGTATCATGGTTAACACAGTGTATTTATTTTATTCTTCTTCCACCTCCTTCAAATATTATTAAACTATGAATATATAATAACACTATTATTTATCATATAATTATATTTTATTATTTTAATTTAATATCCTAAATATATATCCTCTTCCATCAAATGGGATAACAAATCATCATAAGTGTGTACGGAGGACAACTGCCTCACGAACCAATGTCATTCATTTTCCATCATCATCTCTTAGGGATTGTTGTAATGATGTATTTAATATATATATATATAATTTTTAAAATATTTATACTTTTGGATTTATGATATCACATATAAATTATTACTTTCCATTATGTGGGGGATTTATAATGTTGCTCGTGTGTACGTAGGACAACTGCCTCAAAAAATGGCGTGATTTGTTTTTCACTAACACTTTACATTGAAGGTAATGAAGATAAATTTAATTCATATATACAATATAAATTAAATAATAATTATATTCATGAAATTTATATAATTATGAAAATAAATTATATCATTTTATTTCTTACACTAAAAAATGATAATGTTTTTATAGACGTGTGGATTACCAACTACATAAAGAGATGTGATTTTATTTTTCATCGATAAATTTTAGGGATGATATATTTAAGTATATTTAAATAAATAATATTAAATTTATGATATTATGATAATTCTGGAAATATAAAATAATTCATACATTATTTCTATAACTATCATTGAAAAATGGAAATGTCGCTCATGCGTATGTACGTCATATCATCTCCATGATTGTAACATAGTTCACCTTCCATAACCATATTTAATGATTAGTATTAAAAAGTATAATTTATGTATAAATATGATAATTATTTCATGATAATTATTTCTTATATTTTTAATAATATCCTCTTTCACCAAATTTCAACCAACAAAATTCATTTTTGAAAAATAAGACAACTACAGAAAATTGACAGTTTGGCAGTGGTTCTTTAGCGGCGGTTTCTTAAACTGATGCTAAATTTTCTTAAAAACTATTTAGAGGTGGTTTATAAAATACCACCACTATACCATTAAATATTTTCATACCCATGACACTCTCCCCCTCCCCCAACCCCACTGAATCCCCAAAGCCATACCGGCCCCGTCGCCGCCCTCGTCGTGCCTCGCAACCCTCGTCGTGCCTCGCCACCCCTTTAATCCTCCACTAGAGTCAGTATTCTCTACAATAACATAATTTTAGGAAGATAACTAATTTATAACATTACTATATTCATTCATATAGTCTTGATGTAGTTAAATTGATCCAATATTTTCATAACATAAGCAATTCATCTTATAACCCACCCATATTCTCTACACAAGATCTAAAGCTGATGATAAATTATGTTATAGAATTTATGTTCTTTCCTATGACGCCCCAATGTAACATATTCATATTATTTTATTTCATTATTGATTTTTATTAAATTATAAAATTTCGAGTTTGGAATATTCAAAATATTGGGAAAATATTATGTCACGTGGTGTGCATATGGTTATCAGCAATTTGACTGACTATTCTTATATGTAATGATTTAATGTTAATTATTATTATAGATTTAAAACTTATTGAGGATTTAAAATGCCGCATAATCCTAAGTAGGGTGAAATATTATTGTATTGGATAAATATGGGTTTTCCATTTTTAGGAGTAATTTTGTCTCCTAACCATGTTAGTGAAAACTTCTAACTAATAACATTTTATGGTAGGCTACATTTTCCCAAAACCATATGACTAAATTGAGTACATGATTCAAATTTAAAACTATTTATTTTTTCTCTTTTACCTAGCTCAATTTTAAAAAAAAAATTAGGCTATCTTCATTCCTATTGAACAATTCTAGGAAAATCAGGAATATCCCATTTGTTTCAACCATTTTTTATTGGTTTCATTATTGGATTATTTTTACCCTTGGTGATAACACTTAAGTAAATTTGAAAAACACCTCTTCCACCCTTGATCAAGCTACTTCATCATCATAATTTAAATATTTTATTCTTCTAATATGGATGTAGTTTCTAGGTATTTTCCAATATTCTAATTTATTTATATATTTCATTATTTTAGGGATCATTATGGTGGTTTAATGGTTTATCTTTCCATCATGACTAGAATAAAAATCATTGTCTTTATGTTTAATGATTTTAGGTAGGATTCTCCATATGATTCATTATAAAATATTTACACTATTAATTTTTTATATGAAATAAATGATTCAAAATGGTTTAATTATTATATAATTTATGGTTCTTGATTATTCATCAAACTAATTTATTTTCCCTATTTATTTTCATTTAGAATAAAATAGAACCCTCAAATTTCAATTCTAAAAACTAGATTTCATGAATGATATTCCCATATGGAGTGTTATGAAATATATCCCTTAATTTATCTTGAATAAATTTATGTTACATTAAATTATTGATCCCTTATAAATACAAATGTTGTTTTTAAAAATTTTAAAAAGGATGTAAAAAAGAATTCACCTTGAGTTCCTTGATCTCATCATTTGAGGATCTTATCTCCTATTTCAATTTATTATAATCTCTTATGATATTATAAAATTCAGTTAACAAGGTAGAAGAAAAGGATTTCATTTCATAACTATCTAATATTTTACTCACCGATGGTGAATCATTATGCACTAGAGGTGGTGATGACATATGGGGTGTATGAGAATGGTCAATAGTCTCCATACCCACATCAACGACTCTATCTCCACCAGAAAGTGGTCCAAGAAGAATTGGATACATTGAATGATGATCTAATGTAGCTATAGGTCTTCCTTCAAGAACTTAAACACCGGGAACCATCTCAATTGGCCTTTCTTCAGGAACTAAAATAGTTGTACCAACAACTAGATCAACATAATGAACTCCTTTAGTAGATTAAATTACTCCATATATTTTGGCATTGGAAAACGCATCCCCAAAATTTTCCAAATGCTTCTGTACAAGATCCAAGATTGTAGCCCATTTTGCAAGCTTCGATTTGGTAGGTCTTAGGTCCTGAACGGAGTTACGGATTATGAGTTATGGACATTTGAAGTTGGCCTGGAAAACTAGTGGGTGAAGCCCGTTCGCGAAGCCTCCTCCGCGAGCACAGAGCACCTCTATGAAGCAAGGATGTGGGATGCTCCGTGACCATGTTTGACATTCACAATATGCCGTGAAGACCCGCCGTGAAGTAAGGAGGTGGTACGCTCTGCGACCGTGTTTTACGTTCGTGATCCGCTGTGGAGAAATCTTCGTCTTCGCGCAGAGCGAGCTTTGCTTCGCGGTGCCCCTCACCAATAAATACCCAGCTCTCCCCCCTTCTCCGGATGGCCACTTCCCTGCTTGGAGGGCCACTTCACCCCTTGGGCGGCCGATCTCCCGATTCACGGAGCTCCGCTTTCCTTTGCAAAGCGGCTCCGCGGGGCCATGCTCCTCGAGCATCTTCCTTCGCATTACTGCTCCGCGAGTCCCTGCTCCACGAGCGGCTTCCTTCGCGTTGATGCTCCGTGAGTCGATGCTCCGCGAGTCCATGCTCCACGAGTCCATGCTCCGCGAGACCATGCTCCGTGAGACCATGCTATGTGAGTCCATGCTCCGCGATGATGCTCTGTGAGCCGATGCTCCGCGAGTACATGCTCCGCAAGTCCATGCTCTATGAGACCATGCTCCCACGAGACAATGCTCCGCGAGTCCATGATCTGTGATGCTACTCCGCGGGTCCATGCTCCGCGAGGCCATGCTCCACGAGACCCCATGCTCCCCGAGACCCTTTGCTCCATGAAGCTACTTCACGAAGACCAATCCTTTTCAAGGCTCCTACCATTGCACCCATTGGTCCCTTCACTACCGTCACAGACCCCCATTAAAAATGGAGAGTCGCACTGCGAACTTTTCAGGCCCGAATGTCGGGATTTTCCATTGCGCCCTTATGTGCACCCGCCTTCCACCTATGGAATACCATGATCTGAGATACTCCTCCACACGCCATGAAACACCTTGAGTCGACATATTCCTCTTGGTTTCATTCCCATGTCATGAGTTGATATTCTCATCATCAATTCCACAAGTACCTTGAGTTGAACCATTCCTCAGGCAACTCCTCTAAACCCAATCACTTGACTCATATGCCAGGTTGAACCAGAAAAGGCCGCCCTTGCGTAAGACCCAACACCATCCATTCCCAGGCACCTTATGCCTAATATTCCTAACTACATGACTTTAAACTGTAGTAATCCTTATGTTACTATCATAGGATGCCTCTTCCTCCAAATAAGAGATGCCTTATCCTCCAAACATAAGATGCTAACAGTCCTGTCTACAAGCCTCTAAACTGTAGTACTCCCTATGTTCCTAACATAGGATGCCTCTTACTCTAAACAATAGATGCCTCATGCTCCAAGCATGATATTCCAACAGTCCTATCTATAAGACTCTAAACTATAGTACTCCCTATGTTCCTAACATAGGATGCCTCTTACACTAAACAAGAGATGCCTCATACTCCAAGAATGAGATGCCAATAGTCCTTTCTACATGACTCTAAACGGTATCACATCCTATGTGTCAATCATAGGAGGCCACTTTCTCCAAACAAGAGATGCCTTATGCTTCAAGCATGAGATGCCTAATTCCTTGATTATAGTGGCATAATTTCAAGAGCGTTGGAATCCATTCAAACATTCCATCACTCCCCCTCACGCTTTGTGTGTCCTTCATTTGGATCTCAATCCACTTTCATGTCTGGGGGGACCCCCTAATGGCCTGGTCCCATGCTGCATCAGCTCACCTACCATCCTAGGCCAACGCCTCGGAAGACTTCAGATGACATTTGCGACAGGTCCTATGTTTCAAACACGGTCAGCAGTCGACCCTCATTTGTCTGTCCCCATTTCAGGCTAACGCAATGTGGATGCTGCCTTTCCGCCACAGTCAACAGTTATCCTCCATCGCCACACCACCCTCATTGTGTTCCGAATGTCGGGCATGTAATTCACACTTTTCATCTCCCTTTGTTCGGACAGATTCCAACGCCTCTTGGCATTATCCCTCTTGTGCGCTAGTGCATAGGTGAAGGCCTCAACCCACCAGTGAGTTGGGAAGCCCTCATGGCCAGACATGAGGAAGAAATTACGGGCAGCTTCCTCGTGTAAGCACCGTTCACCATTGTCACTCCGTAGCGGCACCCAGGAAACTTCCTCGCGTAATCCCCATTCACCAGTCCCGCTCCATAGCGGCACCTGGACAACTTCCTCGCGTAAGCCCCATTCACCATTGCAGCTCCATAGCGGCACCCAGGCAGCTTCCTCACGTAATCCCCATTCACCAGTGCCGCTCCATAGCGGCACCCGGGTAGCTTCCTCGCGTAAGCCCCATTCACCAGTGCCGCTCCATAGCGGCACCCGGGAAGCTTCCTCGCGTAAGCCCCATTCACCAGTGCCCCTCCATAGCGGCACCCAAGAAGCTTCCTCGCGTAAGCCCCATTCACCAGTGCCACTCCATAGCGCCACCCAGGCAGCTTCCTCATGTAAGTCCCATTAACCAGTGTCGCTCCATAGCACCACCCGGGCAGCTTCCTCGCGTAAGCCCCATTCACAAGTGTCACTCCAAAGCGGCACCCGGGAAACTTCCTTGCGTAAGCCCCATTCACCACTGCCACTCCCTAGCGGCACCCGGGTAACTTTCTTGTGTAAGCCCCGTTCACCATTTCCACTCCGTAGCGGCACCCGGGCAGCTTCTTTGCGTAAGCCCCATTCACCAGTGCCGCTCCATAGCGGCACCAGGGAAGCTTCCTCGCGTAAGCCCCGTTCACTATTCCCGCTCCATAGCAGCACCCAGGCAGCTTCCTTGCGTAAGCCCCATTCACCAGTGTCACTTCATAGGGTCACCTGGGCAGCTTCCTCGTGTAAGCCCCGTTCACCATTGCCGCTCCATAGCGGCACCCGGGCATCTTCCTCGCGTAAGCCCCGTTCACCATTGCCCCTCCATAGGGGCACCCGGCCAGCTTCCTTGCATAATCCCCATTCACCATTGCTGCTCCATGGAGGCACCCGGGCAGCTTCCTCGCGTAAGCCTCATTCACCATTGCCGCTCTATAGCGGCACCCGGGCAGCTTCCTCGCGTAAGCCCCATTCACCATTGCCGCTCTATGGCGGCACCCGGGCTGCTTCCTTGCGTAATCCCCATTCACCATTGCCACTCCATGGCGGCACCTGGGCAGCTTCCTTGCATAAGCCCCATCAACTATTGTCACTCCATTTAGAGGTAATCCATTGTGATCCTATTCAGTAGTAAGTTGTTGACATCCTTATCCAGCGGTAAGCCGTTGTGATCCTATTCAACGGTAAGTCGTTGACATCCTTATACAACGGTAAGCCATTGGGATCCTATTAAGCGGTAATCCATTGACATCCTTATCCAGCAGTAAGATGTTGTGATCATATTAAGTGGTAAGCCATTGACATCCTTATCCAGCGGTAAACCGATGTGATCCTATTCAGCGGTAAGCTATTGACATCCTTATCCAGTGGTAAGCTGTTGCGACCCCATTCAGTGGTAAGCTGTTGTGACCCAATCCATCGGTAAGCTGTTGTGACCCAATCTAGTGGTAAGCCATTGTGACCCAATCCAGTGGTAAACCATTGAAACCCCCTATCAGTGTTAAGCCATCATCATAAGAATTATGTGGACTTTGATTCCCTACCACGGGGATACGTAGGAAGACTCTTCAAGGCTCAAGCCCGAAACCATCATCATCCTCATGACGGTTTCATCCCATTCACCACCCTTCATGGATGCACCCTTGCGTCATGATCGTCAAGTCTCTACTACTTCTTGTTTCTCACACCGAGTATGACTCACGTGGGCTTAGAGTAAGCATCGACCATGAAAACACCCCCATCCCGCATGATGTTAAAATGTATTTCAATCCAGCGGTTAGCCGTTGCGACCCTTTCACCAGAACTACGAGATCTTTGATCGATGTCAAGGCATGGTACGTAGGAAGACTTCCCGCGGTTCAATCTCATCATCCATCGGACCAAGGTCCATCTTCATGTCAGTTCTCCGGCATTCATTCTGAACAACGTGCACTTTGATCCATGTCAAGGTATGGTACGTAGGAAGCCTTCCCGAGGTTCAAGCCCACCATCCACCTGGACCAAGGTCCTTATTCACATCAGTTATCCAACACACCCTCATCCTACATGATGTTAAATTGCATCCCAATCCAGCGGCAAGCCGTTGTGACCCTACCATCCAGTTGTTCCGACACCCCTTCATGTCAGTTCAACAGCCCCTTACCATCCCGAACAACAATGACTTTGATCCATGTCAAGGCATGGTATGTAGGAAACCTCATGAGGTTCAAGCCCAGCACCCGTAGGACCAAGGTCCTTCTTCACGTTGGTTCACTGGCATCTATTTTGAACTACGTGGTCTTTGATCCATGTCAAGGCATGGTACGTAGGAAGCCTCATGAGGTTCAAGCCCACTACTCGGTCGTTCCGACCATCATTCACGTCGGTTCACCAACACCTTGGGCAGCCTAGAGTGTAAGCCCCACACCATTCTGAACTACGTGGTCTTTGATCCATGTCAAGGCATGGTACATAGGAAGCCTCCCTGAGGTTCAATCCCACCATCCACCTTGAATAAGGTCCTTATTCATTTCGGTTCTCCGACACACCCTTTCCCGAACTACGACGACCTAGATCCATGCTAAGGCAGGGTACATAGAAAGCCTCCCTGACGTTCAAGCCCACCATCCACCTGGGCCAAGGTCCTTATTCACGTTGATTCACCGACACCATCCTCGTCTCGCATGACGCTAAACTGTACCCTTGAACTATGTGGTATTTGATCCATGTCAAGGCATGGTACATAGGAAGCCTCCATGAGGTTCAAGCCCACCACCCATCGGTCGTTCTGACCTCATTCACATCGGTTCACCCCAGTCCCGCATAACGCTAAACTATACACCCGAACTACGAGTACTTTGATCCATGTCAAGGCATGGTACGTAGGAAGCCTCCCCAAGGTTCAAGCCCAACACCCATCGGACCCCTGGTACATCTTCATGTCGGTTCTCCAGCGCCCATTATGAACTACGTGGACATTGATCCTTGTCAAGGCATGGTAAGTAGGAAGCCTCACTAAGGTTCAATCCCACCACCCATTGGTCACTCTGACTCCCTTCACGTCGGTTCTCACCATCCGAACTACGTGGAATTTGATTCCCTGCCACGGGGATACGTTGGAGGTCTCTTCGAGGCTCAAGCCCATCACTATCGTCATCTTCACGATGGTCCCATTTCATTCCCCCTACACTCCATGCAATCCTCCACCATCCATCCTGATTTCTACCAGGGCCGCCACATCCCAGTGGGATCATGTCATCCACCCTCCTCGCTGCTTTTAGCGGTATTTGGGCCGCTATCCACACATAAGCCCCAACATGTCTTCGAGTCATTGTCCTCTGTGTACACCCTGATTCATCACCCCTTCGAACTACATTGGTTTTGATCCCCATCCTCTACATACGGTACGTAGGAAACCTCCATGAGGTTCAATCCCAGACAATGGTAAACCATGGTGTCCCCCATCCTGGGGAGCACTCTCCCTGATCCACCCTCAGGGGTGTTCAGATCAGCCATTACAGTGTGACATCTCCCCTCCTTGAGGCGCACTACCTCAAATCTGTCCTAATTGGGCATTCTGATCCATCCATATTCTAGGTGTTCCCTCCTTGAGATGTACCAATCTGATCTGTCTCTATGGGACATTCTAATCACCATCATTTCGTCTCCACAAGATGTTAAACTTGTGGCCTACTTCGTGATAAACATGAGATGTGTGAGGAAAACATCGGATGTATCGCCTTTGGCGTAACCATCTTTGCAAGATTTCAAACATGCTTCATACCCTATGTTAAACATGGGAAGTTGAGGAAAAACTCAGATACATGCCTAAGGTATATGATTCCACGCATTCGACATGGGATGCCTCAGGTTCTACACCCTTGAGATGCCCTCTTATGAGGAAGAATACAGGTTCCCCAATGTCCATGCACCCAGAGATTCCCCGACATGCCTGATGTTGTCATCTACTCCGACCGAAGGTTGCTACCATGTCAAGACCCCATGGAATGTCCTGACGGAAGTAGTGTAATTAACCAGCGTCCATAAAGATATGGAACTAGGAACGAGATTCACGAACAACATATTAAATCTATAAGGGAGACCCAGACTAGGTGACGAGTTCCGAGGAGGAATCCTCGGAAGGAAGAACCGGCATCCCATCATACTATTTCGATCAAGGAGAAAATGTCCCTAAACAAGGAACGGATGTTGCCCGCCTTTGGAAAGCAGGAATGTGGGGCAATATCTGCGATTCCTCACAGACGGATGCACACACCCCAGAAAAAGCGTCGGAAACAATATCCTTGACTCTGAACAACCTATTACATTGCAGGATTAACCTATGGAAACTAAGTATTTTCTCTATCCACTTATAATTCCTTTACCTCCCTAGTAGTCACCGTATCAGGAGGTTCTACATCCCTAGGTAGTGAGGTTTGAGATGGATACCCCCCTGAGCCACACCTTCCTGACCTACATGATTCTAAGAGTTTGAATTAGTGCTCGAGTATTATCCAATAGTCTCTAATAGCATGAAAAATATTGTATTATTCTTATTGAATTTTCCTACATCTCTCTAATTTATAACTACTTATTTTTTCTTTAAAACCATATTGATCAACATAAAATAGGGGTAATCATTCATTTTTTTATTTTCCTTTGCAACAATGATTCATAAACCACATCGTGTATCTTGGAAGTTTCAGCTTTAGATTATTGATCAATATATATAAGACATACCTATTGTGAAACAATACTTTCTCTATTTATTAATCTCTCTAGGAAATCATAGTTTGAACAAACATACACAGAACCTTCCACTCAAGCTCTAAATCCTTCACTAGCTTCTTCTCAAAGGAAGAGGTTCTAAATATGAATTTAAAAACCTATTTTGGTCCTACTATACATGTAGAAACCAATTTATAACTAAAATTTTACTTCCCATCGTGGGGAAAATTAATAATCTGAACAAAATCCACTGATGAATCCATTACAGCTTTCACATCTACATTTAACGACACAATATCCTCTGTTCCACAGGACTGAAAATCAACATTCTTCATGAACACAGTTACCTATTCCTCAAACAAAAAACCATTTTCTCCTTCTCTGATTTTCTTCCACTAAATTGAATTTAAGGCTTGAATTTATTGAGAGGATGATGACATTGAATTTCTTAAAGTAAAAGGACATGAATTGGCTAAATCAATGTCTATGTGTTCCATGCCTGGAATATAAAAAAAGTGTTATTAACACAATAATTATGGAAATCATTAAAATTTTTAAAGTTATTTTAACTACTATATATATATATATATTGTTAATATTGTGCATCTATTATCATTTTTAATTTTTTTTATTCTACATAATTTTTTTGAAATATATGTTCCGAACTTAATTTTATTTGATTTATATACAAGAATTCCAAGGAGGAAGTGTTACACTATTTCATCGACTACACCGATAGATGAAAATTTATCAGTATCCCTCCCTGCGCCATTTGAGACACCATCCGTTTTCCCCCTACACCATCTCCCCTTGCACCATCTCCCACACCCTCTGTGAGTGTCCCTTCAGCTGTTCAGTCGTCAATTTCCCTTTCAGGAGCCTCAGGAGTGAGGGAGCGGGTCTCCACTTCTGGTTCTTCACATAGATACTGGAGGGTGACTACTATAGGTAGAAATTTTAATATGAATAAATTTATTGCACTTTTTTTATACTAACTATTTTTTCATAAAATATGGAAACAATGCAAGTATGGAGAAAAATATGAAAAGTTCATATGTATAGAATCTGACCAGAGAGAATATAGTTGTCCCATTAAATTTCTATGGGGTCCCTACGGATGACACTGCAGGATTACTTGCCCAGATTCTAGGCCAGCTGGCCATAGAGCCAGTTTCTCTTCCAATTACATATGATGATTGGAGGCATATGCCTTCAACTTGGAAAAGATGAAGTTTTTTATTCCAAAATAAAGTTAATTTTAACACATTATGGTTTAATTTAATGTCATTATGTTATTAAATTATAATATTTTTAAAATGAATTTCTGTGTACAGATGTTATTCCAGTTTACGGTTGCTGATGTGCTAGCACGAAAGTGGGTTTTGAAAAATCTGGGGAAGAAATGGAAAGACTTTAAATGGAGATTGTGGATCAATGTCAACAATACTTCATTGACTGACAAAAAGATGTATGACAAGCTACCTGATGGGAAACCCAAAGAGCAATGGAAAGTTTTTGTTGACAGACATCGTGATGAGAAGAATATGGTATTTAAATATATATTATTATATTAATCTAATTTTACATTTATAAATGTATATGAAAAGGAGAAGAAATTGACTACATTACTATTAAATTTCATTTTTTTATTTCAGGATCATTCAAAGAAGAATGCATCAAGGTGGTATAAGCAATTCATCCCTCACACTACGGGGTCAAAGAGTTTTTCTAGTAGCCGATCAACTCTGGTAATGTTTTCATTAGTTTAAATATTTATAAGACAATATTTTTTATTTTTTATTTTTTATTTTTTATTTATCTTTCTTTAATGCGGTCACAGAATTTAGGGAACCAGACATTAAGAACAGAAGTGTGGTTAGATGTTCACAAAAAATATGATGTACGTTTTGCTAACGAGCCTACCAAAGATGGTGGGGTATGAACTCATTTTTCATTATAATAAATTATTATCAATTGTCACTATGTTAATATATATTGTTTCTAATATGACTGATATTTGATTTATAGGAAAAAATTAAAGAACTATGGGATTTCAATTCTGCTCGGTCATACTCAGTCTACCAGGATGACCCAGCTGGTAAAGTCTATAGGAAGAAGCATCCTGGTCCTGTGTGCAAGATGGGTTTGGGACCCATACCATCTGAGGTCTTTGGAAGGTCGCTGAGGATTATAGTTGCATCTACTCCTGGTTGTAGTCAGTTCATACCACGATATGCTCAGAGAGAGATTATTTCTCTACAAAATACAGTTCAGGAATAGGGGACTCAGATATCCACTTTTCAAAAAGAGTTTATTGATTTATATTAGAAGATGACTGGATCTATCCCTGGTGGTATTGCATCGACGGGTGGTGATCAGGTAAATTAAAAAAATCAAAATCATTTAGTTTTCAAACATTTATTGGTTTTATGTTTAAATATAAATATACAAAAATATTTTATTTTCGAAATAATGTTCTTTACAGGTGACAGTGGAAGGAAGTAAAGGTGGAGGTGTAGAGGGTGACGAGCTGTGTTCATCATCAGATGGTGATTAGTAGAGAGGGTGTTAGTAACAATATTTTTTACATGTATCATGTGTGGCACAAAGTAGTCACCAAAAATTTTCATGACCTAAAATTTTCTTGATTTATCATCTTTCTTTTTATGTATTATTAATATAGTCTTCCAAAGACACTAGGAATTTACAATCTTTACACTACTAGATTTCTGGGTAGTTGCGTGCGTCAGTTTTAGCAGCCGCCATTTGGCGGTCGCTAAAAGGGGTATTAGCAGCCGCCAAATGGCGGCCGCTAATACTAAAATAAAATTCGGCAGGATTTTTCCTGCCTTTTGGTTGCATGTATTAGCGGTCGCCATTTGGAGGCCGCTAAAGGGGCTATTAGCGTCCGCCAAATGGCGACCGCTAATACTGAAGTAAAAAATCAGCAGGATTTTTCCCTCGTCTTCTTCAACAAGACCTGCAACACCACCGCTTCACCGCCCGCCGCCACGCCGCCCCCTGTCGCCCCACCCCCGCCTCACCTTTAGCCATCCCTAAACACATCAGTGCACCTCCAGTGACCCTATGGTCTCCCCCTGACATCACCCCACCATAAAACGACTCCCCATAACCGACCTGAACCCTCCCCGACCACTGTGCATCCACCATGGCCGGTGATCCATGCTGTTGGACCACATGTGTGTTGCCTACTGCATCACGGACCAAAAATTACATTTTTTGGGGGTTGATCTTTATTGTCCGCCATTTGGTGACCGCTAAAGGCTTTAGCGACAGTCCAAAAACGTCCTCCATTTTGCAGACGCTAGGTGGACGCTAAAGGGCTTTAGCAGCCTCCAAATGGTGGCCGATAAAGCCCTTATTTCTAGTAGTGTTATGTTGTATTAATGGATATTTATATTTATGAATCATATAATAATATGTGTAAAAATCTATGGATAGTAATATATATGGTGTACAGGATCAAGAGGAGTTCTTTGACGCTATTTCTAAAATCATCATAGGTTTATCATAGAGATAATGGCTTCAACATAGTGGCTAATGGTAGAGATTTTAGTGGTTATACCTTTTTAGGAATAGCTTCACCATGTATTAGGGATGTGGCCTAGCCTATTCTTGATAAGATACGACAATGCATATTTATACTTATGTAGTTTAGGAGGGTTTTAGTTGAAAATTTGGATGTTTAAAGTTTTTTGATTTCATAGACATATAGATTGATAGTATAGAGGTTTTAAAGCTATGGGTTTAATGGATTCAGTGTTTCTAATTTGAATTTTCTAGTTTCTAGGTTTCTAATTTTGTAAGTATTAGGTTTAATGTTTTTCAGGTTTGTAGGTTTGTAGGTTTCTAGTTACATATTTTTTGTCTTTTTTGTTTTTATTTAACAATTTATATATTTTTTATTTTTTAAGTTAATGTTTTATTGGATTTCATGTTATATGTTACGATTTCTATACATTTCTAGTGTTCAGTTTTTCACTTTTCATATTTTCAGGATTATAAGATGTTTTTTACATATTTTAAAGTCATATGTTCACGTGAATTATAGTTTCTAAAATTTCTAGAAAAAGCTTATCTAGTTCTCATATTTTAAAATTTATAGATTTTGTATTTATTATGTTTCATGTTTTCAGGTTGTAGGCTTTGAAATTTTATGATTTCATATGTTTTTATTTTTAGGCTAATGGTTGGATGTTTGCACATTTTTTTGTTTTTAATAAGGAAGTTCATAATATTGTAGGCTTTTAAGCATGGATATATCATGTTTAATTATCTATAAAGTTGTAGGATTATTGTATATAGGTATGAGTATTCCATTTTTTCAGTATTATAAGTTTTAGTTTTATTTTTTAATAAATCATTAGTTTTAATGTTTGTTGGTTGAATGATTTCCATTTTCAAGTAATGCGTGTTTGGAATTTTAAAATTTTCTGGATTACATGTTTATATGTTTTCAGGGTACTAGTACTGGGGCTGCAGAATCTGTTGCAATTTTTTATTTTAAATCTACCTTTAGTGGCAGTTTAAACCGCCTCTATGTAAATGGACCTTATTTCACAGCAGTGCAAACTGTTGCTATAATTTGGTATCGTACTATCGACGGTGGTTACAACCACCACTACATACATGAATGATATAATTTTAGTGGCAGTTATTTTAATTTTGTGGTGGTTATTGTGAATTTTTTTTTTTTTTTTGTAGAGGTGGTTTGAACCTCCTCTAAACAGTTCCCATTTTTCATTACCATTTCGTGGCAATTTGATTCGTTTTCGCGACATTTTTCCTAGAAGAAAATGATATGATTTTTAACGACGGTTTAAACTGCTGCCAAAAAAGATTTCATATTTTCCTAGAAAACCTCTGTGAAAACCACAATAACCACTGTGAAATGTGTTTACTACGATGGTTACCAAAAACTGTAATTGAATTGAAGAAACCTCTGTATATTTTATGTTGAAACCCAATTTATAAGTGGTTTTGTAAAACTGCCACGAATCATAATGCGACAGTTTAAACCACCGCTATGAGGCGATTTTCTTGTAGTGGACAAATATCATCTAAACATCTGAGATAAACTCTATTAAATAAGTAATTTTATAGAACATCATAATAAATGAAATGAAAGGATTAATAAACATGAAGAATGTTATTAAGAAATTAAATATTTAACATACATTTATTACTATGGAAGAAAAACAAAGAATCTGACGAATCAAACTCAAGGTAATGGACTTCGTCTCAATTTCCTTTCATTGAGCCATATTTTCATGTTATTACCTATATTATTTTATAAGGTGTATATATAGACCCTTTGAAATTCTATATTATTAATTTCTCTATTATCTTGTTATATAATGTTTATTTTAATGTTATTATTTCAAGGGGATTATGATTCAAGTATTTTCTAAGTGATAAGGGAGATTCCTTTTAAAAAATTATCACTTAATGTTTTACACATAACTCTATTTTTCTTCCATGTCCATGTTTATAAAATAATTTTATTATGAAAATGAGATGTTTATAAAGGAAAATTTTTCATTCTTACAATATTTTTGAAAAAAATGAATCTTTTTATGGAATGTTTGATTTTTTTTACAAATGAAAAAAGTGGAATATTTTAATATAAATTCTAGCAATGACTCTTCTTGATGTCATAACCATTCTTTGAAGCTTGTATTCCTTTACAAGATTTCTTGTTTCCTTCAAATAAAAATCCTTCTTCCTTTTTTATCGGTATTTTGGAATTAAAAATGGATTTTTCAAAGAAAATGGTGTTTTTGTATTAAAAATGTGTTTTTAAAAGAAACAGGAATTTTAATATCAGAATGTTATTTTCATATGAGTTTAAAAGAGTTTTTAAAATGTTTTATGATGAAAAAATGAAAGTATAATTTTATTTTCAAGTTGTGGTTTTTGGAAATTATATATAATGGGTTTTCCTAGATAGCATGGGTGAGCATTATATATCTTATATGATGGGTGTTCCCAAATAGTTCTCCAATATATTTGGTAAATATTATGTCCTCTAAGGAATTATATTATAATTTTTTCATATATTGATTCTAATTTTTAAGGGTCCTATAAGGGTTCTGTAAGGGTTCTATGAGATGATGTCCTAAGGAACCAACATGAATAGTATATGCTTTCAAAAGATTTTTCATGGAAAGTCTTTGTTTTCAAAAGGTAGTATAAATTATTTTTAAAAGAATTATAATTCCAATTATGGGTAAAATGTTATGTTTTTAAGAAAAAAAATTCATGTGTTTTCATGATTTTCACCGGACTAATGGTTTTCTTCTTTTTATATACTTTACTAAGATTTTTGGGCTCATCCCACATTTTAAAATTGTTTTTCATAGGATTTAAGGATGGTTAAGGGAAAATATGAGGTAATGCTGAAATTTGTGAATATTTTTCATTGAAAAAAATCATGTTTTATTTTAAAAGTTTTATAAGGTGTGAAAAATAGTTATTGATCAGAAGTGTACACATTGTATTATATAGTTTTTTAGGCATGATATATGACCTAATTCTCAAAAACTTTTAACCTTAAAATATCCTTAAATGTGTGATAATTAATTATTTAATTAACATTCAGGATTATGTAATGTTTAAGGTCAGGTCCTTATAGTTGGTATCATATGATGATTTATATAAATCTAGATGTTAATATGATTTTGATAGTACATCCTTGAAATATTTTACTTTATGGTTAAGATGAAATGATATAACATTTTAAGATTAGAATGTTACTTCATATAAACTATTTCAATACAAAATAGTTTTCTATAAAAGAAACAAGGAAGTTATATTGGGATGGTATCAAGAGGAAAATATCCTCCAAATGAATATCTTGAGATTTTTTTGAATTAGAACAGAATAGTTTTTTGTAGTGATGGATCAGTTGAAACAAGATATAAATAGTGGTGTTACCCATTCTAGAGGGGAACCTGATCTATCACAAAGAAACATGTCTATAATGGAAATTTTCATGAAGAAACATCCCCCATCATTCATTGGATCATGTGAGAATGTGGTATCCTAAGGATAGATCAATACTATGGATAAGATATTTAAGGTCATATGATGTTTAAAACATTAAAAGGTTACTCTTATTGTTTATTTTTTTGAAGGTGAAGTTGATCAATTATTTTTTTGGTTAATAATATCAGATAGAAAGATGATATTGATTCCATGGAATGGGAAATATTTAATGATATTTTCACTAAGAAATATTTCCACAAGGTTGTTAGACTCCAAATGGAAAAGAAATTAATGGAATTGATGAAAACATATGAATATGTTTTGGACACGTATGAAGCCAGTTTTATAAGACAGGCCTGGTACATACTATATTTTGTTCAAGACATTGATAGTAAAATTAATATATTTTACTCAATATTAAAGCCAAGTATATGAAGTTATTTGGACACATGAGAATTTAAAATCAATGACAAAGGTTTTGGTTATACTGAAAAAGTTTACATGGAGTTTTCTAACACATATGTGTTGTGGGACGATGAAACTAAGAAGTGGCTAGGATGGAAGGTGATGGGGAAACATACAATAAAGAAATCTAGAGTTAAGAAAACTAAGTTACCCTCTTATGGTAAGTGTGTTAAAAGAACTTGGAGAATGAATTGTGAAATCATGGAAATGTTACCGATGTGGAAAATTTGACCATATGGTTCATGATTTAAAGAAAAAGAATCCTAGAGAATCAAAGAATTGGGTAACTAATAGCCACCCAATTATGTAGTGTTTTAGTATAAATGTGTTGGTTTATTATGTGAACATGTATCCAAAGATAGTAACTTTGGTTGGAAATCAGTGAGATCTAATGAAAAGGGTCTAGATAAATCTTTTTCTACTACTATATTTGATGTTAGTCTGCCAAATGAAGTGGTGACAGACATGTTACCTATTCATTCTAATCATGACAATAACCTTTTTAACTCTGGATATTTACATTTTTTCATTTCTAAGAAATTGTCAAGTAAATTGGGAATATAAACTCATGAAAGTAAGATAGAACTTTTGGTGAAAACTTTGGGTGTAATTATTAAATAAACCAATATTTTTAGGAATATTCCTATTATAATCAGTGGTATGGACCTTCCTAATTTTTTTTTTGAACTTCCCATAGTAGAGTTTGATATATTTTTTGTTATGGATTGGATTTTAGTTTATCATGATATAATATATTTCAGATCCAAGATAGTTTTAGTCAATGATTTTATGCCTTTAATAACATACCAAGAATCTAATAAATTGATTAGAGATAGAAGTGAAAGTTACCTGAATCATATTGTTGAAAATAAAGAAACTATTCAAATTAGTGATGTGATAGTAGTAAATTAATACATGGATGTTTTTACAGATGATTTTCCTACTATTATTCCTGATCATGAGGTTGAATTTACTATTTAATTAGTGTCTTATGTGAAGCCTATTTCTAAACACCCTTATCAAATATCTTAAATATAAATTTTATAATTCAAAAAGAAATTGAAGGAGCTATTAGATAAATTTTCATTTGATCTAGAACATCACTATGGTTTTCTCTTATTTTGTTATTTAAAAATAAATATGGTTCAATGATATTTCATCTTGACTATATAACTTTAAATAAGATCAGTGTTAAGAACAATTGTATTTTTCCTTTTATCAATAATTATTTTGATCAGATCCAAGGAGGAAAGTATTTTTTGATGGTTGATATCAGGTTAGGGTACCATCAGTAGAAAGTTAAAGAAGAAAATATTCTAAATACTACATTTTGGAAAAGATATGGGTATTATGAGTTTGTAGTTATTCCATTTCGGTTTTCCGATTTTCCTACTGTATTTATATAACTTATGAATAGAACCATTCATGAGATCTTGGACAAGTTCTTGTCTATATTTATTGATTAAATTTTGGTATATTCTAAAATTTTGGAGAAAATGAAAGACACCTAAGGATTTTTTTACAAGACATAAAAGAAAAGAAATTGTATGGTAAATATAATAAGTGTTAATTTTGGATGAAAAAATTGTATTTTCTTGGAAAATTATTTTTAAATATGGAATAACTATTGACCCTACTAAAAAATGTTTTTTAAGAATACCCAAGACCCAAAAATATCATAGATATTCATAATTATCTTGGATTAGTAGGTTAATACTAATAATTTGTTGAAAAATTTTCTCAATTTTCTAGCCCACTGACTAAGTTAACTTTAAAAGGGGTTAAATTCACCTTGAAAAAAGAATGTGATTATTTTTTCTATGAACAGAAAAGAAGATTGGTGTATTCCCTAGTTTTGGACCTACCTTCTAGAAATATTGAATTCTTCATATACAATAATTTTTCATTGAAAGGACTCAATTGGGTCATAATAAAGAATGATTAGGTAATTACTTATGTTTCACATTAACTAAAACCTCATCATCTAAATTACCCTACACATGATCTAGAATTACCTTCTAGTATGGGGTGAGGTGTGAAATTTACACAGATCACAAAAATTTTAAGTATATATTTTCTTAGAAAGAATTTAACATTAGATAGATAATATGGTTGTAACTGATCAAGGATTATGATGGAAAAATTCGTTACCATCCTGTAAAAGCAAACAAAGTGGAAATTATTTGAGTCTAAAAAAATAATGTTACATTTATAATGTTATATTTGGAACATGATACTTTGGTTAATGATTTGATAATTTTTTTCCAAGAAGTTCTGGATGTAGGTACATCCCAAATTTTATTTTAGGTTTTATTGTAGCCTCCTTTTTCAAAAATAATTAAGCAGACTAAGAAGGATAAATGTGCTTTATAGAAAAATTAGAATCAATTTACAAGGGTAAGTTTATTATTTTTAATATTGATGACTAATTCATTTTATGATTTGTAAAAATATTATGTGTGCTTTTTGATTCCTGGTTATAGAATGATCTGTAGAGTGTAGCTCACAGTTCACCATTTTTCAATCATCTGGGCCGCACTAAGATACATAGAGATAATTAGGAGTATTATTGGAAGGACGGAATTAAAAGAGATGTTTATGAATTTAACATGATGTGTTTGACTTGTCAATAGGATATAACTAAATAATAATTACCAAATAGAATTTTTCAACCTTTTACAGTGTCAAAGTGGAAATGGGAAAATGTATCAATGGATTTCACGCTGGGATTACCAAATACTTCAGGAGATAACAATGTGATTTGGGTTATTATTATTCTATTAACTAAATCTACATAATTTCTTCCAATTTGGAACACTGTACATTTATATAATCTTTCTTGGATATATCTAAATGAGATAGTTAGGTTATATATAGTGCCTCTCTCTATCATATCTGGTTGTGAACCCATGTTCATGTATAATTTTTTTAAATGATGTTAGAATCCATTGGGTGTTGAATTAAATTTCAATATAATTTTTCATCCTCAATATTATGGATAGTCTAAGAGAACAATTCAAACATTGGAATATATCCTTCATCCCTTTTTAATGGATTACTAGGGAAGTCGATATCATCATATTTATTTGGTTGATTTTTCTTATAAAAATAGTTTTCATTCCAATATATAGATGGAACCGTTTGAAGAATTATATATAAAGTGACATCGAATGACAACTTTTTGAGATGAATTGGGAGAAATAAGGTTAATAGGACCAGATTTACTAGAATAAATGATTGATAAGGTTCAATAGATTCATATAAATATGAGCATGACTTAGAGTAGGTTTAAATGTTATAAAGATAACTATAGGAAAGATCTTTCTTTCGAGGTAGGTGATAATGTTTCTATTAATGTATCTCCATGGAAAAGTGTTTTGAATTTTTGTAAAAAGGGGAATCTAGGTCATTGGTTCATTGGATAGTATGAAATATTGGGTAATTTTGGACCAGTTTCTTATCGAGTGGTATTACCTCCAAGTTTATGCTAAGTACACAACGTTTTTCAAGTCTCAATGATAATAAAATATGTGTTGGATTCATCTCATCTTTTGATCACTGAAGTAGCTCAGTTATAAGAGAACCTTTCTTATAAATAACATCATATTTAGATTATTATCCATAGATAGCAAGTGTTGTGGAATATAGTGATTCACTAGGTTATGATCTTTTGGAAACACTATATGGTTGAAGAGGCAATATAGGAATCTAAAATTTCTAAGAGAGAAATATATCCCTAATTATTTAATAAGTGTATAAAATTGAGAGGATATAATTTAAAAAAGGGTAAGAATGTAACAACCCAGTTAATGATAGAATAAATCATTTTCATAATTGTTAATAAAAATTATATTGTTAAATTCATTATAAAAATATTAAGTAATTTTTAAATCAAAATGGAAATAAATTTAATTAAACTATTTTAATATAAGGTTTTATTCAAAATACTAATTTTTAAATTAAATATTTTTTATTTGATAAAATTAATTTTATTTTTTAAATCATCAAATCAAAATTAACTAAGAGTGAAATTTGGGATTTTTCAGAAAATATTGATATTTCTATGAATAGTGAAAATACCAATTTTTTTGTAAAAATGTATTTTATTTTCAAATAATATAGAAATTTACAAGTAACATTATGTTTTGAATATAATTTTGATTAATATAAGTATTATTTATTTATATTTAACCTACGTAATTACATTTGAATCAACTTTATATTGGATTTTAGTATAATATTGTTTCTAGGTTTAAAAATGAGATTTTTTCTAAAAAATATTCAAAAATGCATAATGTATCTCCATTTTAGTAAATTAAGATAATCCAAAATGAGTAATGTTTTAAATTATATTTTAAGATTTTATATTAAAACTCGTTTTCATCATGTCAATGGGTTTTGTTTTAAATTAAATTTTGAAACTTATATGAATTGAATTTGGTAAAATGGATTCCATATTTGGAATCAGAAAAATTAACATTATCTAATAATTTCAACTTAATTTTTTTACCATAATTAATAGTGAAAGTAGTAAAAATTATTTTGGTTAAGTTAAAAATAGATTTACTAGGGGTTAAACTTGAAAGATAAGGGTTAAAATGATATAAAAACTTGTCTAAAATATATCATAAGGATATATTTAGACTGGATCATGTATAAGGATCTATAATGGTCCATTTTTTTAGTTTTCCCATGTGAAAAAACATGGTTATACCTTTTTATTCTAAAAAATTATAAGTGTGTCACTCACCTAACTTCTAAAAGGCCACCCACTCTCCTATCTTATTCACACCTTAAAATCCATTTGGATTGGACAATACCTGCCCAAATATCTTCATTACATCCCTCCCTAAGACATATATCCCTTAGGTTCATCATATATCTATCCTAATAAGGCTTTTTTTATTACCTAAGTAGGTTTCCTGAAGAATAGGTATTGTGTATAACCGAGCATCTTTATTTTATTTATTTTTCCAACTCCTTCAAATATTTCTCAATTATGATTATATAATAAAAATAATATCTAAATTATACTTAGATGTTATTTTTTTAATGTAATAACTTAAATAAATCACCTCTTCCATCAAATTGGATATGTAATCATCATTCATGTGTACAACGGACTATGGCCTTGCAAACCGATGTCATTTGTTTTCCATCATCACCTCTAATGGATTATTGTAATTATAGATTTAAAGTAGATATATATATATGTGTGTTATTTTTAAAATATTTATAATTTTTTAGTTATTATATCACATATACATTATTACTTTCAATTCTATGAGGGATATGATAATGTCACTTGTGTGTATAGTGGACTAATTCCTTACGAAGCGATGTGATTCATTTTTCCCTAACACTTTACATGGAAGGTAATAAGGATAAATTTTATGAATATAATTGATATAAATGAAATATTAGTGATTTTAATTACATATTTTTCATTCTAAAAATATAATTTATCATTTTATTTCTTACACTGTAAAATGAAAACTTCGTTTGTGGACATGTGGACTACCACCTCCATGAAGCGATGTGATTGTATTTTTCATCAGTAAATCACATGGATGATATATATAAGTATATTTGAGGAAATATTATTATATTTATGATATTATTATAAATATATAAATATAAAATAATTATTTTCTTCATTCCATAATGATCACTCAATATGGAAATGTTACTAATGTATATGTATGACCTACCATTTCCATGATCGTAACGTAGTTCACTTTTCATAACCGTATTTCCTAATTGGTTTTAAAAAGTTTAATTGATGTATAAAAATGATAATTATTTCATTATTATTATTCTTTAGATGTTTAATAATTACCACTTTGACCAATTGTCAACCCAGTGAAGTCATTTTTGACACATAATCCACATATCATAAAAACATTTGATATAAAATTTATTGATTAAGTAATTGTATATAAAATGGTAATAAATGAATTAAAAGGAATAATAAAAATGAAAAAGGTTATTAATAAATTAAATAGTTAACAAAATTTTATTATTCTATTAGATAAAGAATTAATGAAATGAATCAAACTCAAGGTACGAGACTTTGTCTCAATTCCATTTCGTTGTGGCGCATTTTGATGTTATGGGACTAAATCGTTTTATTAGTTGTATATATAGAGCCTTTGACATGTTATATTATTAATTTTTATATTATAATAGAATTTAATGTTTTTTAATGTTTTTATTTCATGGGTATTATGATTCAAATATTTATAAAGTGATAAGGGACTTTTCTTTGAAATAAATTCTTTTAAATTTTTCCTTATAACAATTTTTTCTTCCTTGGCCATTTTTTTAAAATTATTTTATTATGGACATGAGAGTTTTATAAAGGAAATTTTTTTCTTGATTTTAAAGTTTTTAAAATAATAGATATCTGTACAAAATATTTTTCTTTCTTTACAAACAAAAAAATAAATGTTCTATTTTAACATAAATGAAGATAATAAATATTATCATCACCATAACCACTATTTTAAGCTTCACTTACATTACAAGATTTAATGTTTCCTTCAAATAAAAAACCCTATATACATTTTTATGGGTAGATTGGTATTAAAAATGGGGTTTTAAAATAAAATGATATTTTTTATTGAAAATGTATTTTTAAATTTTGATATTCAAAAGTGATTTTCAAGTGAGTTTAAAAGAGATTTTCAAATGTTTTATGATGAAAAATTGAAAGCATAAATATTTTTATTCATGTTTTTTTTCTTAGAAATTATATACAATGAGTGAGCCCAGATATTGTCGGTTGAGACTGATATAGATTATATGATGGGTTAACCCCCATATCAATTCAATAAATTGGGTAATGATTATGTTCTCCAAATATTTATATTGGAATTTGGACATAAGGTTATTCCAATTTTTAAGGGTTATATAGGATTATTTCCAAAAACACCTAAATTAATTTTCTATTATAGCTAATTTTTTTCATGAAAAATATTTTTTTCAAAAGTTACTAAAGGTGATCTTTTTAAATTAATGATAATTCCATTTCTGGGTAAAATGTTATGTTTTCAAGAAAATGTTTTTCATGAATTTTCATGTTTTTAACTAGACTAAAGGTTTTCTTCTTTTGATGTCCCTTACTAAACTTTTTGTGCACATACCATGTTTTAAAAATATTTTTCATAGGATTTAAGGAAGGGTAAGGGAAATTAAGAGGTCAAGTTGAAATTTTTGAATATTTTTCATTAAAATAAATCATGTTTTGTTTTAAAAGATTTATATGGCGGAAAAAATGGATACTGATCAGAAGAATCCAATTTGTATTATATGGTTTTTTATATATGAGTTATAACATAATTACTTAAAACTCTAAACCATAAAATATCATCAAATATAGGAGAATAAATTCTTGACATAAAACTCAAGATTATGAAATGTTTAAGTTTTTTTCCTTATACACATCACCCAAATACATTGAATGAAATCCATACATTCTTGAGCCAAGTAACCTTTCATAATTGAACCTTCAGGATGATTCTTATTATAGACATAATACTTCATTGTGAATATTTTTTTAGGTTTCAGAAATATAATTAAAATAAATGGACCCCCAATAAGGACTTCATTTAGAATATGTATGTTTGTATTAATGACACTAGTGAGAAAAGAATAAGGATAATTTTTCTCTAACTTGCACATAATTAACAATGCCTCTTCATGTATCTTTTTTAAGAAATGAATGGAAAATTGTTATCACATAGATATATATAAAAATAGAACAAATAAATCACCATCTCTCTTACATTATTTTAAATTAAATTATAGTTTTCTATTGGAATAAATTAATTTATAATAATATGGTAGTCATGAGTTTTTATATTTTTTTAGTTTCTACTCTCTTCTATTAATCTATATTGATATATTCCTTAAATATATTTCAAGAAAATTAATAGTATCTAGTACTTCTAGAAAACGAAATTCTCTAAATGTGTCATCGTATAAAAAGAATAAGAAACTTTCAATTTATTTTCAATGATACACACAATATTTAGTTTTTTTTGATACCCCAATCCACTATGTTACACTAATATCATATATCATATTTGATATTCCATGTTACTTTTAGAATAAATGAAAGAAAATTTTCATATATATTTCTCTCAATATTAATTACATCTAAATGATTATGTAAAACATTGGTTTACCAATAATTCAAATCAAAGAGGATACTTTTCATCTTTCAATTTTATTAGTATTTAATGGAAACATTATACCCCTTATTAGATTTTGTCCAACCTTTCCCGAATAATGAATTGAAATCCTTCAATTCTATAAGCACGTCAGTTATCAGCATATATTGAGGTTTAATATCAGAATAAATGATATTATTAAACCTTTTATGATTATTCATGAATGTATGGTCCATTGGTAAGAGTCAATGATATCCTATAAAACTAAAACTATGATGAAATTTAAGTCTTCCACACTATGTATCCTTTATAAAAAAAGACATGATATTTTTACCTTCATGATACAAATAGAAATAATTGAATAAGTAGTAAAGTAATTTATCATCCACATAAGAACAATACACATATGAAATATATATTTCTAAGAACCACCATATGTGTACACACCCACATTACAAAGTTGTTTTAATGCTTTGTTTAAAGGTTTCATGTACAAATCTATATCATTTATAGGATCAGATCATCCATATAAAAGTATACTTAAGAACTAGAATAGTATTGGAATACACATACATTGATTAAGGTTATCAATGTGAATGAAAACTAACCATGTGTTTTATGAAGTAATCATTTGACCAAATGAATTAAAATTTTTACATGATAGACCCAACCTGAAATTATACACATCAGAAAAAAAAATCAAGATACCATACATCAAATGTATTCAATGCTAATCTATATATAGGATGAACTGAATCATAATTATTATTAGTTATATAAACATCACTTCATCACATATATTTTAAAATTTTATCATACATGAAACAATTTTGTAGAATATGAATCAATGGAAAGTGTGTCATTACATTCTATGGAATAGGGTATGGTGTTCCATATATATTTGGCTTCCATAGAGATATACCACATTATTTATAATCATTTATACTAACAGTTTCCTCCAAGAATATCTGTAATATTTTTTGGAAAATATGAATTTTATTAGTAGAAAATCCAAACTTCAAATTAAATTTCATTCCACATATTTTTTTTGGAAATATCTACATTCTCATGAAGTAATTTCTTTAAAAAGGTAAGAATATAATAGATGGAATTAATATAAATTCCACACATTTTTTCCCATGATACAGTCATATAAAAAATTATATCTTTTTTATTTTACCACTTCCTCGATATACAAGAGTCTTTTTATCATCAATCAATTATTTAACTATTCAACAACATCATTTTAATTAGTTAAATCATATGTAAACATAATTTTTTTTCTTATATTATCCTAAATTTATTCTCATGATGATAAATAAATGGAAACTAATCTAATACAAAATTCTCTATTAGACTTGTTTTATTTCGATCATGAACAGTAGGTGGTTGTCTTTTCTCCCCATCGTGATCCCATACATAATAGTTTTTTTTGAAAAGCAAATTATTCATTATATATAACTTTTTATTTACTTAACAATGGTCTTCCAACAAAACTATAATAAGGGTAGTGTATAAGGCCTTTATATGAGGCATTTTTAAATGAAAAATCTAAAAAAAATATCTTATGAAACTTGATGGAGATCTGATTATTATCATACATATAAACTCAAACCATTCTATTATAAAAAATAAGTTTTATATTAATATCAATATACTAAACTATAATTAGATAATACATGCCTCACCATTGGTAGTGGGGTGGTGGGGGCTTGAGGGTGAGGGGAAGGTTGTAGGGTCAAGTCCTCAGGCCTGCGCATTTACTATAATTTATTTCCTTGTGTTGTGTTCTTCGGTGGAAGATGTAATCGAACTTCTATAATCAGATAATACAGGACCACCATGAATCTTTTAAATACATATTAGGAGAAGAAAATAATTCCACAACAAAATACATATGTTTTTTTGTGGATCAAGATATTTCGATTCTATCCGAATCAATTTCATCTTTCCCATATAAGTTCATATTGTATTTAGTTATGTTATGTTTGAACTTATGCAAATTAATGGGTTTTCATATAGTTTTATTTGATTCAAATCATTTTAGATATTTTATATTTTATTTTATTAAGTTTTATTCATGTTGTTACAATTCATTTCAGTTCAGATTGGTTTTGATTGAGTTGGGTTTGGTAATTTTGAAATGGATTAGTCAAGTTTGATTTAGGTTGGTTTGATTCTATGCAATTTAGGTTGATTTTTTTCATCTATTTTGGTTTAATTCAATTTCATTTAATTTTTTATTATATTTAGGTTTATTTTTTATTTAAATTCAATTTTATTTTATTATAATTGGTTTCATTCTATTTTTTCAGGTTTTTTGGGTTCCAATATAGTTTATTTTATTTTTTATATATTCAATTTCATTTATTAGGTTAAATTTAGTATGGTTTAGAATCCATGTTCACTATGATTATAGGATCTTAAGATGAACCATGTGTTGGGGAGGAAATTAAGCATATTATTATCACCAAAATAAAGAGAATTATTCTCAAACACAATCAAGTGAATCTATTATCAACTTTTAATGGTGAACCACAAGCATATTCCTACACATTTATTAATGATTTCATGATGGAAATCAATTAATTCACTTTGAAGTGGTTGAAGGATAAGTAACCTTATTTAATATGTTACCATTATTATTATAAGGGAAGGGAAAAATGGTTATTCTAAACATATGAAGAGTTATTTAAAACTTTAGAGGTTGTAAAGGAAAACAAAGGATTAAAGGTTGAGTATTGTAGTTTCACTACTTAACGAGAACTGAATTTATATATTCCTCAACCTCAAGAAAACATGGATAAATTGATATTGAAATCCTAAGAGAATAATAAGAATGGGTCTAACATAGGGGAACTATTTTGGGAAGTCCAAAATTAATACTTAAATTATTATATTACAAAAACCCCTACACCTTTATAATTAGAAGAACAACACATTACTAGCCTTGGAAATCAACTGTGGGGAAGAAACTCCTTCTTAAACTCACATGATCATGGTTAGAGAAATGAATTGTATATATTTTTAGGGATACGTTTGAATTGTAGTAGGTTTTAATATATTAAAATATTCTTATAACTGGTCTATTTTTAACCAAATTTAAATTTGTTTTAGAAATTCATTGACACTCCTTGATGGAATCAAGATAACTTTAACTAAGCTAGAAATTAATAAATTTAAGGAACATTTCAATTCAACCGGGATGGTGATCATGAGAAAAATATTACTTTGTAAAATTTAGAATATTCAAGTTGGAGAAAAAGTAGACTTACCTTTAAAGGATCAGGAAATAATTTACCAAATGTGTGGTCATCTTTTAATATATCTCATAATGATATATGTATAAATTTAAAAGTAAAAAAACAATGATTTTTAATGAAAATTGATAGTCTAATTATTTTACACTAAAATTAAAGATGCATTACATGTTCAACAAACATGTCCTAATCCATCTCAACCAAACAAAAAATGAATTATATTGACTTAAACATCCCATTAAAACTGGATATATATGGAATTAACACTTTATTTTAAAAATCATATTGAAACATGAAAATTATTTTATTAGTTTGGGTTATTTTAAATATAGGGTATGAAATTGAAAACATACATGGATAAAATAAGAGAAAAGGTGAAAATGATCAATATACCTTGATTATTTAACCTAATACTCATTGTATGAATTATGATTCAAGTAAAAATTGAATTAGAATCAAAGGGAACCAAAGTAAATATTCAAGTATAAAAACTCAACTGTGGGGGGTTGAATTTTTGAAGTGAAAGGGGTTCATGTGGGGTGGTATAGGTTAGATAATATACCAATGATTTTGTAAATGATTTATATAGGTAATTACACACCACCTTATTCTAATTATTAGTTAAACCCATTATTACAGTTAAATGGGTATAGGTAGAAATTCAAGTAGTGGAATCATTGAAAACTTGCAGTATGGTGTCGATTCATTGGAATATAATGAATAAACTTCAATCAAAATGTGGTTTACACTGAAACACTTGAATAAGGTGTGCATACTCAACATTATAGGTAAAATAAAAACCTAAAAATTCCTCAAAACACCCATCTACCACCTATTTAAAATGATTTATCTAATTAAATAGGAGAGATTGAAGCAACATCCGACCCACCACCCATGAAAACTGTGGCTCTGACCAATAAGGGAAGGTTCGATTGAAAGAAATATGAATTGAAAGAACTCAAGAAACTCAATGCCAAATTACTTAGTGGAAATATTACAACTGAGTATAAATTCTAATTAGAGATAAAAATTTCTCCTCCTATGGATCTTACATAATTCGTGATGAATTACCAACATGAATGGGAGGAATCCAGACATCCAACTAGATATAATCTCAAGTAGTTGATGTATCTAAACCTGATGGTTGAAGGATGTCAAGACTTCCCACCACATAGGAAGAATTCAAATCCATGTTAGTTTAGATACCCAAAAATAACTCATACTGGGTATCAATAATCAACATGAGTGAGCCAACCATATAAGGCGCCACCCATCACGTCCGCTCAAGTTTTTTCCTAACCGATCATCCAAATATAA
Organism: Viscum album; assembly: GCA_963277665.1. Lineage (NCBI taxonomy): Eukaryota > Viridiplantae > Streptophyta > Magnoliopsida > Santalales > Viscaceae > Viscum > Viscum album. The sequence continues at coordinate 41,941,865 of OY728150.1, forward strand.
CTTCTTAACTCCATTAATTCCTTGGCCACTTTAATGGAAGCCATAAAACATTGACATGTGGTAGTGAAACTAGAGACAAAACCATCTCTTAAGTGGAATGTCGTGAATCCTCCTCCACTAAACTTTAGAAACTGAAACTTTTTTTATATTTAATAGAACTAGATACCCAACATATTTTGTGTCTTGATGTTGTCCTATAATAGAGACACTCAAACAATAAGATGCATTGAAACTCATATGATTTGTATAGACTCTGGAGGGACCCAAATTCATCCAATACAATAACTTACCTATTGGATCTATCACTAGATGGGAAGATCTTATTCGATAATTTCATTTTTATTTTAGTTCCAAGTTAAATAAAGAAATGATCCTTGATCTCTTTAATTATAAGTGGTTTAATAATGATATGATCATATATTTTATTACTGGATAGAAGGTCCTAACATACTCCTTAAACATGAATCTTCCCCCCAGATTAGTTACTAGAGATATGTAGATTAAATTTACATAATTAATTATAGACATCTTTGATCCTGCTAAAATATTCATATGGATTCTAGGAGTTCTAAATAGTTTCACATAGGTTTTAGGATTCTATCTAAAAATAAAAGGTCAAATATCATCCAAAAATGAAAACCCAAGGAAGGAGGGTTGGAAAATCAACAATTAAAACCATTACTCTTAAGAATACTCCAACACTTTTCTCAACACTTAAACCCATGAAATATCACACATTTCCTCCCCCTAAATGAAAGAAATAATAATAGAGATTTTAATAGGAGGGACGAACGTGGTAAAATATTTCACCTTTTTAGGAGTACAAGAATAAAGTCTATTATTTTGGAAATGAAAATTTCCCATAGTACTTTTTTTCTACCATGGATAACAAATTTATCATGTTTCATAAGTCTAGGATAACCAATGAAATCAACCTTTATGATCACCCTAATTATTTCCACATCCATCGAATGTTGGGTAATAACATCCAGGAGTGGTTCTTTTTAAAATACATTATCTAGAATATTTTTGATTCTGGGAAAGTGAAATTGGGAAAACCCTTGGCATAGATAACTTGTGTATTCATCATCCCAAAATAATTGGAAGGAGATGGAAGGAATTTATGGTCAAGGAAACAAAAACTTTTGACAATTTTATAACTAGTAAATCAATAAATATAGTCCATTCCATACTCAAGGTGAAACCAAATCAACCAGTTATAACCCCAGTTCCCTCTATGACAATTAAGCCTTCCAAAATATGGACTTGTAAAATATGGAATAACTAATGAAAAAAATAAGCCACAATTGGAGGTACCCATATCAATTTCCAAGATAGTCCAACCCCTTTAAGTTTATTGCCTCTATCATTAGGAAGATTCTCACTACCCCACCAAACATGATCCTCATCAGATGAAGAATCACAATATAGTTTTGTCAATGTTATCCACTTAAAAAATCCATTATCTCATGAAGAAGAATCATAGGAACCTTAGTTCCTCACCCATAATTTGGATGAAAATGGAATAGGATATAGAGGATAAAGAGGTCAAAGAAGATAATATCAAAATAACATATAAATTTAAAAAAGTGTCTCCACTAAAGTCATATATGCTACAAAAACATAGAAACGTCCACTTCAGTGGACTCAATAAAAGAACCAATATACTCCTGAATCTGCTAATACACATTCATTCCAAAATTTAATGTAGTATTGACTAGAGAATAATCACTAGTTTTCTCATAATTGTAATGTGGGATGGCCAACTCAACCTAACCCATAGAAAACCAATATGCCCATAGATTTTGGTCAATAAATAAATCCACTTGAAACAATAACCTCAACTTTATGGAATCGTACCTAGTAATAACCTAAAGATAATAAATGTAGACCCCTTATCTAGATATATGATATTTTTAATAATCTTTTTATTCTTACATCCAATATTTCAATTCTAGTTGTCCTTTATTTTCAAAGGAGATATAAAAATTGCTAATTGAGAGACTTTTACACCATCAAGAGTTCAAGGCTAAAGTCATGAAAACTGAGGTATATTTTTTAGAGAGTTACCCTATTTAATTCCACATTATCATCTCATTCATGAAAAAATATCAATAAGTCTCTATACATGGACATGTCAGACCTCAGTACATATTTGGAAAACATAATGACATCGACATCCATCAGGAACTCAACAATGATGGCTCTAGAATCAACCTCATATTAGTCTAAATCCTTGAATGTTTAGACTAAAATGAGGCCAACTTATCTCCCTTCACTTATAAAATCTAAGGGTATGTCAAGATTGAATATAAATGTTTCAGAAAAATTAAACTTAGAGCCCAATCCATAGATCTTATCTTAGACTTTGAATTCATGGTTTTTCATTATTTCATGACTTTTAATAAACTTATTGGAAGGTGATGTATCCATATAAATGCAGAAGTACCTTTTTCAAACCATCAATACCTCAATTACTATATCAATGGGAAATTCATAGTGTTATATGGTTATAAAACCACTATTAAGTCTTGAAAATCCAAATGCATTTACACATGATTCTACCAAAGGTAGAGAATGAAGCTGGTGATAGAAAATTCCATCTACATCACCAACCTCAATAGTCTATAAATATATTCTATCAACCCATTCAATAAAATATATGAAGAAAATATGTTTCCCATTAATCAGGTCAAGTGGATTTCCCTACATTTATGAATTCATCACGTTATTTGAATCCCATTTCAAAGGTAAAATCACCTGATTAACTTCCTATCATATGATGTTTAAGTTCACTTACCTACTGAGTATCCACCACTTTAAAATTAAAAGGAAACCACACCTTATATGGGACCAATCTTGATCCTAATAACCTTTAAATGAGGTTTTTTAACCAATATCCAAACCACACAGTCAATTCTCTTCGATCGGGTTGACCTCAACCCTCATAGAAGGATACAAGCATGGGGTTTGGGCACATATTCCTCTATTTTTATGATATCAATTACAAAAAAATCCATATGGGAGATAACTTTCATCCTAGAAAAGATTAAAATACCACAAATAAAAATTATCTCTCTTTGTCTTAAAAATACAAAGATACTTCCACATCATTGGAAGAAACTATAAATTCCCCAATATAAACTACTGAATCTTAGGATTTAAGCACCACTTATACCCCAAATAATGGTGGAGAGGATGGATAAAATATCCAGGATTACCCTAAAAATGATTCCCATGAATTGAAACCCTTGATATATAGAGACAACTCCTCGTCATTCACATGAGATGAATATTTTCTCACGTCATCCACTAAATCCAAAAATGCCCCTACGACTCTCACTTCCATTGATATTCAGGGAAGGGAAGACGAGGAATTAGATCCCAAGGATTCCTCCTAAATTTAAGGAAAAAATATATACCACTATTTATGAACTTAGAAAAGTGAATCTGGGTATAGAGGAAGGCTCATGACTGATATTAATTACTACTACCATGTCCCTTGAAGAGTAAGAAACATACATCTCCATCCTGAAGTATCACTAGGATCTATTCACCTGAAATTTCAAAAACAAATCCCTAGACTTGATCCTGATGTGTCAATATATTATTTGGGTTTTCTATATTATCATTTTGGTTATAAATAGGAAGTCGGGATAATAAACCCAACCCATTCTACCATGGTGGAAGTTGAATTTGATAAGATCATTAAATCCAAATTTATTTAGGAGGTCTAATACCTAAAATGGATCACTAGCATTATCTATATCAAGAAGAATAAAGGAAGATCAATGATTTCATTGAATCTAGATATCTCAAACTGAACGTCCCATAAAATGATATCCTGGTCTCGATCATAAAACTTTTGATTGATGAAACCACCAGTTTTCAAACCATCCACTTCATGGATTGATATTTTGGTTATAATCACATTGAAATTACCTCATAATATGAAGTAAAAAACATTTTGGGAACCCCAATGGGTATATTTAGGTCATTTAATTACCTTTGTCATGATGAATTTTGGTGATACATACCAACATGATATGCACCATATAATCCATCCCTTCCTAGAAAAAAATATAGAATTATTTTTAAACAAACTGGGCATCAAAACCCAATAGTGTTGTGATCAACTGGTATATATTGAAATGATCTTCAACAAACTGTGAAAACATAGCTTGGATATAAATCCCCTAAAATTTTATTTTGGGTTTACATTAAGGAAATGACTCAACTTTTTGGTGTCACATAATCTCATCAAAGTTTAACTTGAAAATAATAAGGAAAACCTTAAAATTACACCTCCTCAAAAACTCTAATTAGTTAAGAGGGATTTAGGAACACCTTGATTGCATTAAAATCCTCATTTCTAACCTTGCAGGTAAGTGTTTACCATTTATAATTCTAATTAAGTAGAGAGTCGCCTATAATTGGGATAAATATTATCAGAGAGCCTTATATGATCACAAACAATATCTTTTGAGACATCAGTATTGATGCCACCAGTAGATAGAAATCCTATTATTATTTATATAGAGACCTTGGAAAAATAACTCATCACCCTTCTTATATAGAAGAATTATATAGAAAAAGAAAATAGTATCTATTATCACATTAGAACAAAGTTGTACACCAAGACTCAATACTATGACATAGAGAAGAATTGTCTTGAACTTATATTCATACTAAAGAATCGAAGACACTACCTAAAGTATCACGAGGTCTATCCTATCTCTCATATCAACATGCTCAAATAAATCCTTTATTCTCCCATTACAAATGGACATATGGCATGGTGTGAAGTCATATTGTAGTAGTTCGATATTCAGTTCGTATCACAGAAAGAAATTAAAGGTCAAATAATGGGAGACATCCTAGAAGCACACCATGCCCCCGAAAAGTGCACTAGTTAATACATAACTTTATAATGAAATAATTTTCCCTATCTATTACCCTATAAAAATATGGGAGATATATTTTTAGGGTGCCACTAAAATCCAGTCAATAAGAAGAATGGAAAATCCAAAACTCAAAAAGTAGGCTTGGGAATTACCTACACCTCTCCAGTGAAAGTAACTCTTCCATAATATTTCCAACCACATGAATGATGCACTAAAAATGAAGCATAATACCAAGCTCTCATTACATACTTAAAGATAGACCTTTATATACCAGTGTCTCATTTGAGCATCGAGGGTGGTTCAAAGTTGGTTATCCAATAGATTGATGGTGAATTTTACATTAATAAAGTGGAACCAATCCCTATCTTGATTATGTGTGAGGATTTGTGGTAGAGTCTCCTTTTGATCAAACACTATATTACATCCTAAGTTCACATAAATCTCATTGCAATGCACTGTATACTACATTCATAGCCTAGGAATATCTGAAACATTTTGAAACAATCATTTGTATTGGACACCATAGAGTGGTCTCTTCATTTTTCATTTATGACATGATGGAAATCAATGAGATCAAAAATACCTTAAATAAATGTGATATATTAACTTTTTCAACTAATACCACTCTCTGATAAAAATCCCCCATAATAGAATACCTCTAATGTGTAATTCTTCCATCATATTGATCCAATTTATAAAATACCAAAAAACATGTTGTAAAATTCATCCTCTAATATTTCTTGAATTCTTAGAAATTACACTACAAAAAAGTATTTCATGGAGTCCTCATATGTATTTATGGAGGAGAAACAATTAATGTTATTTAGGAATTTCATGCTAAATCCTATGGTGCTCACCATTCAGGATCTAATATCTCCCATCAAATCAAAAGGCATTGATACATCCGGATAAAAATGATGAAATACTATATGGAATTAACCATGAAATTATATTCCTACCAGATACATGCCATTTTTATCTATCATCCCTCAAATATTTTTCATACCACTAAATATTATTGGTCATTTACTATCTGAGTAATAGATTTCAAGGTTCTATATCCCCCATCTATATCCTGGTAGCTCAAGTACATTATTACTATTATTGACTTATTCTATATGTAGGCCAAGGATATATCTATTATAGAGGTCAGGAATAATATTATCATCAATTTCATAAAGATAATTATCATTACCATTTTTTGTGTCCCTCACACAATATTGATGGAAAATGGAAATAATTTTTGTTCTTTTAAATTTAAAAGGTTGTATTAGCATAAAAATATTCAGTCCAAGCACTCATCACACTACCATGAAATGAAGAATAGAAATATATAGTCTTTTAATATGAATCTATCTAATATAATCAAGAAAAAGGTAGAAAAAGACAAGAATTTTTAGTCTGAAAAACGTATGTATTATTTAAGTCTTATAGAACCACAACCTTTACTGATATGCAAGAGACCCCATAATCACTTATATATGGGACAAATGTGATTATACCTAATGAATTCCAGCTACCTTAACATTTTGTTTAAATTTTCAATTTTATTTTAAAATATTAACAATCCTGTAAGTGTTTATATGAGTTAGAATGACTCAATGAGAAAAGGTTGTGCACACTACACCACCTAGAAATATATCAAAACCAGATTGCATGAGCATCCAATTCGAATGTTGATCTATTCTCATTCATCAAAGGATAATTGGTTCCATCTATCAAAGCTCCTATGTTACTATGGAATAATCCATTAAAACATGAAAAAAAATAAGAGGGACCGTACATCATACACAAGATCTAATCAAATAAAGTGTATTTATTGATCATAATGGATGGAAACCATATCATGCTCTCCACTAATGAAAGGTTTATCAAGAAATAATTTGTGTAAATTCCCATCATTTTCATAATGTATTGGTCACATGACATTAAATTATATTCCAATTTCCTCACTAAAATATGTAAAATTGTATTTCCTATATCTAAGATGTATGACTATAAACTATATAGAACTTATTTCCTTGTTTCATGAAACAAAACCACATGTTTTTTGTTGTAAGTACTTATGACATGTGATTTCATATGGTATGAGTAATCTTCTAATTGCATCTTTTTTCTCACACCGAACATGACTCACATGATCTTATAGGTCTTGGTTGATGTCTCTAATTAGCATGATTGAGATAAACCATGTCCAAAGGTATGAAACATATTCCTAGTTAAATGATATAAAACTTACATAAGGTTCTTCATACCCAATATTTGAGACTATTTGGGAGGGAACGCGAGACTTTCTCTCCTTACATGAGATCTAGATCCATGTAAGTATTGTTAGTTCAAATTCCCTTCATCCATATATTGGCCAACACTGATACAAAATTACCTTTTTATAAGAACTAGATGTGGCTTGATTTCTATTTTTTCATGATACATAGTGATTTCCAAACTACCATAACAAGCCACATGATTAATCACAATTAATCTCATCACTTTGTTTGGGTACCAAAATCCATTAGTCATGTTAGGTTACCTCTCCTTGCTTAACACTAAGACAAGGTGGACCTAACGTCCATTTTATATCATAACTATGTGTGGATTGATTCCTAATACCTCATTATATATAGTGATGTCAAGATCCCCTATCATAGTCCACGTAACTTATTCAACTCATGGTGATTATGAACTAAGCATGATATCCTTGCTAATTCATGTTGGGTCGTATCCTCCCTTCTCTCAAAAGGGTACCCATTTCACTCCTCTTATTCTATACATGAGTTAGATCTCTATAGATATAAACATGTTTTAAGAAATATGTGTGGATAGATTATTATTAACACAGGATATGTAGTGATTCCAGTATCTACAATATTAGGCCTAACTGTAAATTGCAACCAAATTCCTTGCTTATTTTTAGTGATTGGATATTTTTACTCATATTAGGTTTCAAAATTTGGATCCAATGTTGGGGAAAATACCATATCATGGACCAATATACATTAACTTAAACTACTTATAGGATCCCATTATCATAAAACCCATCTCTCTCACATATAATCCATATTTATAAAATATCTCCCTTTAGTATAACATTCTCATTATGTGAACTTGTGCTAAGATAAAATGTACCCCATTTCTATCCTGGTGTTTTGGTTTTCTTATATGCACCAAACTCCTTAGTGATGTTGCATTTAGATGGGACAATATAGAAGTGTAAGTTGTATTACTATAAATTGTTTCACACCAGCTGTCTGTATCATGTGAAATTAAACTACACGATATGTAGTTTATCCCGTAGGACATTAAAATATTTATATCTGCCAACACATCATGGAATAATTTCTCCTATATAAGATTCATAAATGTGTAGTATTTCTCTATGGATGAATTTATTGCATGTATTGGTATTTTCTAAGAAAAAAATCTCTTTGTATAGTAGAACTATATATGGATTGATTTATGTTACTTTAGGATATTTAGTGATGGTTAGATCTTATACCCTAGGCCTAAACATAAGTTCTCAAATCATTCAATCCCCTTTTACTTACACGAGAGCTAGATATATGTAAGAAATTTGATTTATTTTTTTTCTGTGTCCTTCAGTTTTTACCATGAATAAAATACCCCTATATACCTTTGTCCTTATCACATGATGTTAAAATAAATGACATAAAGGTCGGCTATACATGATCTCGCAAATTTTTATGATATGGTATGTGATAAAAAAATATTTTCAATTATTTTATTCTTAATTTCAATTTTTTAATCCCACCAATGTTCTATTTAAATGTAAATTGTCACATTTTATGTTTTAGGACCATTTTTGAGCATAGTTGGAAAAATGGCATATTTTGGAATTTAAAGAGTTTTAATTTATTTTAATTTTGCGGCCATAACTTTCTCTAAAATGATAAAAATTGAAAAATTATTATTTTCTAGGTTTCCATGTTCGATGGGATGCATTTTATCCTTCTGGACCCAAAGCTCAATACATCATTTGGAAGCTCAAATCTAGCCCACAAGTTAGGCCTCGAAAACTATGCACAGATCTGGAATGTTTTAAAGGGGAGATTGTATATCAAAGTTTATCAGTCTAATGGATCTGAAATTAAATAGGGAGCTGGAAGAGGAATGAATTAACATCTTTCATTAAGGAGACTACGTCTGAATCTGCTGTATTCAAGGTCTTAATGGAATGGTACATTGGAGTTGTGGAATACAAAGAGACACCTGGACAGATAAAATGTTTCGAACTAAAAGAGCCATACCTCCTTCATACGTGGACCCATTAGGCTAAACTTTTGTGGAGAGACGCGGTGGATGTAATTTAACAACTTTCAAGAAGGACCAATTCCCAAATTCTATCATTAATAAGGCCACCCACACACATACATCTGGTGGACAGATTTTGGAACCAAATTTTCATACCCTCTCCCTATAAAAGAGTGTGCTTTCTTCTTTCCAAATGGTTGGAAACTTAAGAATAGCCTTTATTGTCTATTTTATGTAGTTTTATATTATATTTTATTTTATTTTCATTCTGTAATTGCATTTCATATTTTAATTCAAGTGTTATCCTTTCTCTCTTTTCTTTATCTCTTTTGTTTTCTCCCCCCATTTTCTTCATCACTATGAACTCTTATGCTCGTGATCATGAGTATCTAACCCGAGGAATTTACCGGGGGATTAATTTAGTTGTGAACCCAAGTCTTTGATCATTAATGTTTTATTTTTTCTTGTTTAATTAGAGTTAGGCTAAGGTGGGTCTTAGTGGGAAAGGCACCTTTCTGTCTCCACTTGCCACCCGAGGCTTAGCTTTCATTTCTGCAATTTTTTTCCTCGATCGAGGAGGTGGATGTATGGTCTCTCAGTGATTATTGAGAGAACCATATATTCACAACCATATGCAGAGGATGATGTTCATGCATACGATTGATCATGCTCATTTAGTATATTTGAAATAATCAAATAGACGATGAATGTTCACTCGGGATAATCTTTTGGGAGGATCTCCTTTCTGTCTAACATCATTCTATTTGTATTCATTGTGTTTGCATTACATATGCATATTTACTTTTTTTATTTAATTATCATTTCTTAAATATCCTTGAATTTATTTTATTTCACATATATATATATAGTGAATTAGAAATAGTGAGTGCTTGATCAAGAAATCTCCTCAAGAGATCGACCTAGGTCAGCCATTGTGCTGCACTTAGTAGAAATATTTTTGAGAGCGCACATGACAAAACTTAATCAAATTCACGCCATTTATGGGGATCCAAGTGGTCTTAACTCACTATTTTTATTAACATTATTTAAATTATTTTTCTTCCTTTCATTTTAAAAAATCACAAAAAAATCATAAATTTCAAAAACACTAAAAAAAGTCTTTGTTCATGATGTCTTTCAATTCAAATTTTTATGCATGGATTGGTGAATCTCAGGTGCCAGAAGAAGTTTTAAATGATTTTTATGCTAAGTATCAAAGGATTAGTAATATATTGGAAAAATTGGAGAGCCAAATAGAGTTGATAGCTGAATACATACATGAATTTCAAGAGAAACCTGAGTCGGAACCTGAACCAAAACATGTGGTGGAAGGGATTTCACCTTTCTATATTAAAGAACCTGAGACGAGTGAGAAGGAGATACTAAAGGAGTTAATCATATCATCCTGTACTCATACATTTCTCTAGGAGTTCCCTGATATACACATTCCAACTAATTCACTTATGGGAGATCATAATTTTTGGAAAGAATATTGGAATCACTTTGTTGAAGATAACCTGAAACTTGATCTTCCCTTGCTTGATTTTGAATAATCAGTACCTTTTGACCTCTCTCTTAATTTGGAAGATGATGATGAATATACACCTGATGAGATGGATTTTCCAATGGTCTTTCATAAAGAGATAAATTTTCAAGCTGAATTACTTGAAAGGGAATATTTCTTTATTGATTCATCATGTTTTAATCTTATTCAAGCTGAATTGTTTTATGACTTTCTCTTTCCTAAAATTTATGACATAGTAAAAATGGAGCAGGCCTTGGATGTTAATTATGAGACCACCTAATTGGTGGTGATTGAGGATGACAAGATAGAGAAGGTGGTGGTGGTGTGACTAATTCCTGTACGACAACATTCATACCATATGGAGGAGGACACCACAGAAGTTCATAGGGAGCACCCCTATTTTCTTTTCCCACTCACTCCTGAACTCAGATTCTATCTTTATTCTTTATTGGGGGTTGGGAACTTTCTTATCTTATTTGGGGTTATCCATTCTTGGTGTCTAATTATGGACATTGGAAAAAGTCATATGTGTTGGTTTATCTCAAAAAAACCACATCCACCATCTGATTGGGGATAATTCACTACAACTTCTTGACTAGGGGCAATAAAAACCTATCACCCACTTGGGGGGTCAAAACAAGCATTATTTATTTTTTATCCTCTTTCTATTTCTTTTATTTATTTTTATTATGTGTTTTCATTTATCTCTTGTATCTTTAATGTGGTAGCAGCTATGAGCTTAACTCAAGGCTGTCACTGAAAAAAAATAAATCAGGTTGTATCTTTCCTTTTCTTTGTTTTGTTTGCTGCCCAATTTAAATTCTGTGTGAAAATGTCTCCTGATCTTATTTGAGCTAAAAAGAGGGTAGTAAATGGAATAAGTGTGGGGGGGGTTATTTCAACTTGTTTTTATGAATTTTATGTGTGATTTTATTTTATTTTTAATTTTGTTTTTTTTTTTGAAATTTTCTTATTTTTATTTTTTATTTTTTGGTGTGTTTTTAGGAATCTTGAGCTAAATCGAATGCATTGGAAAATTAAAACTATCTTGGTGTTTTTAGAACATTTCATGATTTTAATATTTGAGATTTAAATGATTACTGAATGGATTTTGTTATTTATTTCTGATATTTTAATTTGATGACGTTTGATTGATTGTCAAACTCATGTGCACTAGTACTGTCCAAAGAGAAAATATTGCCCAACCCGAGAGGTTTATAAAACTATTTTACATCTTCTTAAATTTCTCTTTTTCTTGGGAGTCTTGATATATTTTATGTGATCTATATCATTCTATTTTTCTATTTTTTTAAGTTGTTAGAGTTCATGGAATGTGTCAAGTATGATTGAGGCATCACATTGAAATCCCTTTGTGCATTGAACTCTTATTTTGGCCTACCTTTACATCTGACCTTCATTAAGACCCTAGTATCCATGAAATACTTTGTTAGGCATCCACATTACAAGCCATTTATCCCTTTACAACCTTCTCTAGAAGTTAAATGCATGATTACAGTTGAACTTAAGTGTGGGGGAAGTAGAAGATGGATTGTATTATACTTTCCTCAAGAATCAATTTGAGTTGAATTGAATGTGTTGCCATATTTATTGCTACTTAGGTGCAAGAAATGTCATTATTGGAAGATTTATGGGTTTCCTAAAATATCATTACACATTTGGGTTGGGTGTTCACCAATTTTTGAAGATCAAAAGCTGCCACTCTTTTCCTCAAAACATGATTCTAAAGAGAAATCCAGATCTGAATTCAAGCTGAAACAATGCTACAAAAGGGGTAAAGAGGGATGAAAATAATTGATGCTTAAATTCCAAGTGTGAACTTCCAAAATGAATAGTTGTTTGCAGGTGATTCATTTTTGAGATTATTAAGGAGCACACCATTCTTGAGAAATACGGTTTTCATGCATTTACTTCATTTTAGAGCTTAACCCTCCTCATTCTGCCTCAGATGTTTTTAGATTTAAAACCTACCAAAACTCATCCTCAGAACAACCCATGGAAAATACCTCATTATTGACACATTTTTGACTCTGTGAAGTAGAGATAATGGGAGGATATCAAGCCTATGTATATTACACATGTTCTTGAGAATGATAAAAACTCCACATTAAATATCCTTGAGTGAAGAGAGAAATATTTTTCCGGGGATGTAGGTATGACATGCATGTGAGGAATAACATGAGATTGAATGAATTCATATTATTTTTTAGGAGTTATTAAATTTTGATCCATGTATAAGGCATGATATTTTCTTTGATACGATAATTGAGATGTGTTGTCGTTTATGCTTTGAGAAGTTTGTTTTGACCATGGTATAAGATGATTGCCCAAGAGTGCAATGTTTAAGTGTGGGGGAATTGATAGAAAAAATATTTTCAGTTATTTTATTCTGAATTTCAATATTTTTAATCCCACCAATGTGCTATTTAAAGGTAAATTGTCACATTTTATGTTTTAGGGTCATTTTTTATCTTAATTGGAAAATGGATTATTTTGGAATTTAATCAGTTTTAATTTATTTTAATGTTGTGGACATAACTTTATCTAAACTGATCCAAATTTAAAAATTATTATTTTATATGTTTCTATGTTTGATAGGATGAATTTTATTCTATTGTACCAAAAGATAAATATATAATTTGGAAGCTCAAATCCAGCTCACAAGTCAGGCCTCGAAAACTGTGCACAGATCTGGAATGTTTTAAAGGGGAGATTTTATATCAAATTGTATCAGTCCAATGGATCTGAAATTCAATAGGGAGATGGAAGAGAAATTAAGGAACATCATTAATTAAGGAGACTACGTCTGAATCTGCTGTATTCAAGGTTTTAATAGCATGGGAAATTGGAGTTGTGGAATACAATGAGACACCTGGATATATTAAATGTTCCGCACTAAAATAGTCATACCTCCTTCCTACGTGGACCCATCAGGCTGAACTTTTGTGGAGGGGTGAGGGAGAAGTAATTTAACAACTTTGAAGAAGGAAAAATTCCCAAATTATGTCATTAATGAGGCCATCCACATGCATACATCCGGTGGACAGATTTTAGAGACAAATTTTCATACCCTCTATCTATAAAAGAGTGTGATTTCTTATTTCCAAATGGTTGGAAACTTAGGAATAGCCTTTGTTGTCCATTTTTTATAGGTTTTTATTTTATTTTATTTTCTTTTCATTCTGTAATTCCATTTCATATTTTAATTCAAGTGTTATCATTTCTCTCTTTTCTTTCTCTCTTTTGTTTTCTCCCCCCGTTTTCTTCATCACTGTGAACTATTTTGCTTGTGATCATGAGTAGCTAACATGAGGAATTTCCTAGGGGATTAATTCATTTTTGAACCCAAGTCTTTGATCATTAATGTTTTATTGTTTCTTATTTACTTAGGGTTAGGCTAAGGGAGATCTTAGTGGGAAAGGCGACTTTGTGTCTCCACTTTCCACCTAAGGCTTAGCTTTCAGTTCTACAATATTTTCCCTCGATTGAGGAGGTGGATGTATGGTCTCTCGGCAATTGTTGAAAGTAATATAATTTCACAAACATATTTAAAGGAGGATTTTCATGCGTACGATGGATCATGCTCATTAAGTAGATTTGAAACAATCAAAGAGACGATGAAGGGCCACTCTGGATAATCTCCTGGGAGGATCTCCTTTCTTTGATTGTTTCAAATCTACTTAATGAGCATGCTCTATCATATGCATGAACATCCTCCTCTGTATATGGTTGTGAATATATGTTACTCTCAACTATCACTGAGAGACCATACATCCACCTCCTTGATCGAGGGAAAATATTATAGAAGTGAAAGATAAGCCTCGGGTGGCAAGTGGAGACACAAAGGCATCTTGCCCACTAAGATCCCCCTTATCCTAACTCTAAGTAAATAAGAAACAATAAAACATTAATGGTCATAGAATTGGGTTCACCACTTAATTACTCCCTCAGGAAATTCCTCAGGTTAGCTACTCATTATCACGAGCATAAGAGTTCACAGTGATGAAGAAAACGGGGGGAGAAAACAAAAGAGAGAAAGAAAAGAGAGAAAGGATAACACTTGAATTAAAATATGAAATGAAATTACAGAATGAAAAGAAAATACAATACAATAAAAAACTACATAAAATGGCCAAAAAGGCTATTCCTAAGTTTCCAACCATTTGGAAAGAATAAAGCACACTCTTTTATAGGGAGAGGGTATGAAAATTTGGCTCTAAAATCTGTCCGTCGGATGTATGCACATGGATGGACTCCTTAATGACAGAATTTAGGAATTGGTCATTCTTGAAAGTTGTTACATTACCTCCCCCGCATCCCTCCACAAACTTTTGTCCTGATTGGTCCACTTATTAAGGGGTTATGACTCTTTTAGTGCGGAACATTTAATCTGTCCAGGTGTCTCTTCATATTCCACAACTCCAACTTCTCATGCCATTTAGACCTTGAATAAAGAGGATTAAGATGTAGTATATTTAATTAATGATGTTAATTAATTCCTATTCTAGATCTCTCTTGAATTTCAGATCCATTGGACATATACACTTTGATATACAAGCTCCCCTTTAAAACATTCCAGATCTGTGCACAGTTTTCGAGGCCTAACTTGTGAGATGGATTTGAGCTTTCAAATTATGTATTGAGCTTTGGGTCCAGAAGGATAAAATGCACCCATCGAACATATAAACCTATAAAATAATAATTTTGAAATTTTTATTAGTTTAGAGAAATTTATGGCCACAAAATTAAAATAAATTAAAACTGTTTAAATTCCAAAATAAGCCATTTTTTCAATTAAGCTTAAAAATGATCCTAAAACATAAAATGTGACAATTTCCTTTTAAATATCACACTGGTGGGATTAAAAACATTGAAATTCAGAGTAAAATAATTGAAAATGTTTGTTCTATCAGTATTATCACATAACCTTATCTCCTTATACAAGAGCTAGATCTATGTAAAACTTCATATCACTTGTACTAATTTTCATTAAGACATAATGTCCCACACATATTAGAACTAAATGTGTCTTTATTCCTAATGTTTTAGGATACATAGTGAAATCTAGATCATGTTTCCTAATTCTAGTATTAAATTCACCAATATCCTATCATCTCTCAATTCACGGTCTCCTCATTCATGTCAGTTTATTTTACATTAGACTCCACATCATGATAAAACATCTTTTATATATCAGAACAAAATATTGATTAATTATCATTACTATTGAATACATAGTGATAACTATATTAATTATCTTGGTAATAACCATAGTCTTAATCAAATCCCTACTTTTTCATTATAATTGGTTCTTCTATATTTTCATCAGGTTTTACCTTAATGAGTCTATCCTTGATATGAATTCATCTTATTCTATGCATAAACTAGATCAGTGAAAGTATTATGATATATGGTTCTATATCTATAAGCCTACACCTATATCAAAATGTCCCAAATTATTCATGCCTTAGTTGTATGACCTTAAACTATAGAACAAAAAAGTTCAATCTATATGATTATAAACTATATAGCATATATTCATCATCATATGTCCATAAACTACATGATTTATGGTCCATCCTACAAGATCTTAAACTATTTAGAGTGGCCTACCCTATGTGGATTAATCTCCTTAAACATGATCCAGATATGTGAAAGGTCTTCATTATCATATAAATACTTATCCATTGGTCCATAGTGAATAAAAAACCCTCTCCTATATAATATGCAAATATAAATAGGATCCTTCACTATATAGTTTATTATTCTTAAACCAATTCCATAATAGAACGCATTCATAAAAAATCCATATTTTAATTAATATCATATGGATATGGTCACATTTTTCTCTATGGATATCATAGTTCATCTAGGCTACGACCTAAATGATTCCCTTGGATCACGTTCTCAACAACTCATGGGAAATCCATAAACTTCCTTTTTGTGTGACATTAAATTTTATTGTACAGATCCTCATTATATGATGTTAAACTATAGAACACCTTCTCCCTTATCATATGATGATAAACTACATGACCTATAGTCCATCTCACATGACCCTAAACTATATAGAGTGGTTTATTCTATCTGATTAGAGTTTTATACTTGAGATATAGATATATATAAGGGTTCATAATATTTTGGATCAAACAATCGGTTACAAATGACCCATTGTCCCTAAAATTTATGGTGTTTGGGTTCCCTATATTTATATTTGGTTATGAATTGGTTCATTTACTTGGATGTAACTATGGGGTCCCTTCTATTTACAATCTTATACTAGGATATAGAATGCACCTCCTGGGTATTTGATCTAGATTGGTGCAGGGGTTATCAATCATAAGAACTATGTATGGATTGATTCTAGTATTTTTAGGATATTTACTGACATTTTCACTATATGTTTCAAACCCAATAACAATTGAACATGCATTTATAATATTTTATCATTCCTAAAATATATCAATCACGGTTAGTTTAGGATTAGAACATTCTGGAAACCTTTTGTTTTTTTCTTTCCACTGAAATAACCATGAAATTATATTAAGATTAAAGGGTTATTAAAGGATATTCATCTTGAAATGTGTCAGGAAACAAAATTTTATTCATGTTAAACAAAGGGATGAACAATATTCCTTATAAAAAGGTGGTTCTATTGTCCAATTTGGGTAATCCAAATAAGTTCATCATTAATTTTTAAAACATTTAATGATGTCCAATGATTCAAAAAAATAATCATCATAAGTTCTAGTGACCACATAAAATATATGTTTCATTTAAGAAAGTTAGATTATTTGGAATAAGATGTTAAAAATCAGCTTCGAATACCTATCAGTGTGGAAAAAAATTGGCTAGTAACTCATGAATTTTAATTTCAATATCTAGGAAAAAATCATTCAAATTATTGAAAAATATTTTTAATGAAAACTAAAAACATATCAAAAATCATTTAAAACTTTTAAGATCAAAATGGTGAAACATAAAAAAATAACTCTAGAATTCAAAGAGAATTTTGGGTATTTATTTAAGCTCAATAAGTTTGAAAACCATAAAATGAAAAAATTAAAATAGAATCAAAACAAATAAAAATACACCAAAACTCAGAAACTCATAAAGATAAAGTTTCCATTCCCCCCCCCCCCCACACTTAATTGTTATAATTTCACTATTGTTGCTTAAAAATGATGTCAATGGAATGATAAAAATTATATAACATTGTAAACAAAATATGGGATGAAAAATATAACCTAGATTTATTTATACTGTGGTAAAGGGTAATATTCTCCCTATACTCCATCCAAATAAGAAAAAACTATTAGGAAAATTTTATTCATGATGAAAAAAAATAAAATGATAATGTGGAAAATAATTATGCTTTGGTCATAATCCAAGTGGTTTTGGGTTTATGGTATGTAATACCCCAAGTTTCCACGGTACTCTTCCCTTTTAATAATACAGTAGTGCGTGTTGTACGCAACTTCGAGTTCTAACACAAACACCACAACCAATCAAACTAGCCGTTATGAATAGTAATACCCACTTTTTGAAATTTTATAAATTTTAACTTTCAAAATGGACTTCATTTTTATATTTAGAATATCAAAATTAGCCTAGGGTGAAATTTTGGTATTTTTCTGAAAACTTTCAATTTTTGATGAATAGTGAAAAAACACTGAGTTATAGTTTAAAACCGAATTTTTTATTTAAATAATTATTTATTTTATTAAAATTTAATTAAGTTCAAAATAGATACATAATACCTATTTAAGTTCAATGTAATTCATTGGAGTTAGTTTAGAATAATTTTAGATATATAAAAAATTTATTGAACTTTTCACTGTCTTTTACCCACCTCCTAGGAGAATTTGGAAATTCACATAAAACTTAATTTTACCGCTTCTGTGAGTGAAATTTCAAAAATCCGAGAGGCACAGTTAATATCAAGGAGTAAAATGTGGTTCAATGAGATGAAAATAATTTTTGGTGAATAGTAACTTCTTACTTTTAATTACCATGGTTAAAAGTAAATAGGGTAATTAAGGGTAAAAATGATATTAATATTACCCTAACACATGTCCTAATTCTATTGGAAAAGTGTATTTCGACTGAAAACAACCTTAGGAATAAAATATTATCATTTATTTCCACTTGGATTAGATTAGGACATTTATTATTATTTAATTCAAAGAAGAGTTAAAAGAGTTAAAATCAATTTTTATTTACTAAAACATTTTTAATATAGGGTTATACATAAGGTAAATTCGATTGTAAATATTCATTAGAAAGATAAAACGATTTTCTAAATAATGGTATTTTATTTATAATTTTTAGACATTAAATAATTTAATTTATTGATGACACAATGGTGATGCAGTAATTACCTAATTAATGAAATATTAAAATAATTGATATTATAAATATCAAAATAAATGTAATTTGAGACTTTTTATGAATTAAAATAATTTTATAGGTTAATATGACATATTATTATTGATTATATAAATTTTTTTCGAAGTAATAATGTTGTTATGAATTTATCAAAAACAAAATTCCCAATAGTGTCAAAATTGACATAAAAGAGTTTTTAAAACAAATATTATATTATTAATTTATATTCAATTCCTAAAAATCTATGGTTCGGAAAAGAGACTTATATCATGATAGGTGTATCATTAATGGACCAATTTGGGGTCTCTTGGGGGTATATAGTAAGTTTATTAACTATATAATATAAAAAACAAAGTGACATGGTAAGTGTCAAACTAATTAACTAAGAGTTAAAGCTAAAAGATAAGGTTAATATAATGACCCAAGCCTGTCTAAATTATATTGGTTGAGTGTTTTTCGACCCATCCACACCTTAAACTTTAAATAATACTCTTTGGAGCGATTATAAACCGAATATGAATTTATTATAAAATAATATTTCTAGCTTTTCCAAAGGTGCCCCTCACCCCTCTTATAAAAGGGCACTCCTCCTTCTCACTAATTCACACATTCAAAGCCTTTTGGCTCGGCCAACCCCTGACCAAATACTCTCTCAACTTACCTCACTTCAACCTAGAGACATTAATTTGGTTATAAATCCAACCTAAGGATCCCTTTTGATCAAATCAAAAGGAAGAACCCGAAGAAGAGGTAATGTTTTCACCACCCTCTTTCAAGTTCCTTTCTTCTTCAACTTCTTCTTTCTTTGTTATTCCCATTCTAAAATAATAACTCCAGTATCTTATATATACTTTGATTTTATTATAAATATGGTACAACCATATTCAGCATTCTATCTATCCTTTGAATGACATGTCACCATATGTGTGTACGTACGGCTTACCGTCTCCACATCGTGGTGTAATTGTTATTCGATAAATTATTATTTGTATGGGTATAATAATGATGTGTAATTAATGTAAATAATAAATATAACATGATAATGATTCTGTATATATGATATAACATCCAATTATATATTATTTTAATATCAAAAGAATGATATTGTCGCTCGTGCGTAGGTACGGACTACCGTCTCCACGAACACGATGAGATTCATTCTCCATCGTATCCATTCAAGTATAATTATAATTTGATGATTTAAAAATAATGTTTAAGGACTTGATATCATTATGGATATGAATAAGATACAACCTATCCATAACAAACACGTCTTATGTAACAAAACATATACGGGTAAGTTAACACCTGAAACGACGATAATACTAAGATATTATTAAAAAAGCAATGTTAAAAGATCAAATATGATATCATATTAATGTAGATGACTCTTGTATAATTTAATAACAATTATTTTACCATTATACAGGAGGTTAACCTACCCCCAACCAAGGAAAAGTACAAGGTAAGGGTTTATTTCACAATCTCTTCATTATCCGAGGTTGTTTATACGTAATTATCTACCGGGACCTCTTTATCATCCACATCCATGTTTCTTAAAAATGTATTTCAAATTATTATTACTATTTTAAAGAATATGGTATAAAGTCATTTATACCCTTTTTGACTTTTTATAAGAAGTTCATAAAGTAATCTTTCTGTCGTTTTCCAAACAAGGTCCTTTTTAACCTTTTCGACAGAATTAAGGTAAGAATGCCTTTTTTAACTTATACGGCGGGTGCGGTTATTTTCCGCTGTTATAAAATCGTAAAAGCTTCCCTTAAAATATTATAAGAATATTTTCAAAGAAAATGTTTTATTTTATAAATATATGACTCTTAAATTATTTCAAAATAGAAAGAGATATTTCTCTAAAAAGAGTTTTGATTTCATCTATGTCAACATCCTTTGATGGATTTTAAGTTTATTTGGAGTTGATTTATTATGATACAAAACTTCCATATTGTATTGATGGTTTTGTGATTTGTTTGAATGTGGATGTGTTATTTTTATACCATTCATGGTTTAAGAAGAAATTATTGACATTTCGTATGCTAGTTTTAATACGAATGTTTATGTTATGTTTAAACCTGTTCATATGAGGAATGCATTGGACTTAATAAGTGACGGGTGGAGCCTGCTATAGCTCCTCGATGCATCAGTAGGTCTCATGAGAAAAACTAGTGTCTTGGCACAAGGCATTGAAAAAATCTTATTTGTAGTCTTGGCACGAGGCCTTGGCTATGTGGTTATGATAGTCTGGCAATATGCATTCCATCATTATGAAAGTGGTTATTGATATTGCATGTGATTATTAGACTAGTAGAATATCCATGTGAATAAGTATATGGAATTATTTCATTTTATTTCTGACATATTATGATGAAGTTCAAGTTTTAAAAGGCTTTTGTTTTAGTTATACATTGCTTTAAATGTTTATGCTTATTTATGAATGTTTCCGCTATATTGTTATCCTTACTGGGAATTTGAGCTCACCCCTTTCTATGTTTTATTTTTCCCAGGATGTGAAGAAGTAATTTATGAATGACCTGAAAGGATAATATGAGGGGATATGAGTGTGGAATATGAAGACTATATTTTTGTAGTTTTCATTTTGATGATGTAATGTAATACTTATGAATATATCCAGTGTTTCCAAGGCTATTAAACTAATCGGTCTTTCGAGATTTGATCTTTCTTGTGATCATGCCAATGTTATGTAATAATGAACCGACTCTGGGTAACTGGGGTCGGGGCGTTACATGGTACCATCAAACAATACGTTCAAGTGTTTATCCCCAATATGAAGGTTGATGGGGATTATGTGATGCTAATAAGAACATGTATTTTTCCAGAGTGTCTATAACTAGACACCAAGAATGAACAACCCAAAAAGAAACTAAATACAAACCATCCCCTAGAATTAGAAAATATGATAAAGGTAAGGGGTGAATTATAATTAGGGGTTCTCCATAATAGTTTTTTATCCACCTTTAGTTTATTCTCATGTAATTTTTATGGAATTGGATGCTTTACCACAAATTCATTTGGTTCTTTATCAAATCCATCCATGGCTAGCTTCATCGGCGTGGAATATAAATTATAAAAATATGGAGAGTTAGTGGAAAATTTAATTTGATCAAAATTAAATAAAAATGAATTTAAATTTTAATCCCTTCTCAATATTTTCATCTTGAAGTGATATCTCATTATTTGAGGCTACAGGAAGTACTTCATCAATAATTTCAAGAACCATATTCTCTATTATGATCTCTTCCTTTTCTTAATATTCTTCACTTTACAAGGCTATAATTTGATCAGATATTTTTAATTTTTAATCTCAAAGAGAGTTTGAATGGATTTCAATCAAAAAAAAATAAAATGAAATTGATTCCATGGAATGATCTACTCCCATTAAGGGTTTATCCAAAAGTTATTGTTCTTTTTAAATAACCACTAAGAAAAGATCAATGTAAGTAAGAAGTGGATCCTATATATTTTCTTTAAATATAATTTACTTTAATTTTTTTACCTCCGTTATAGGATTATAATAATTATTCTGAAATTGAAAAGTCAAATTATAGAGGGTTTTTAATCATTTTAGTTAGATAAATGGAAAAAATAGTTGAATTAAGAGTATGATCCACTCCCTATATATTTTTTTTACCATAAGTGTTTTCTCTTATTGAAGGTCCCTGGAAAATAGATTATATGTATTTTGGAGAAAAATATATTGAATTTTATATTTTATATTTATAATTTCTTCCTTCGTAATGACTATTGGAAGAAATTATTCTACTTCTTGATGTATTCCTCGCTCTATAAATAATTTAAAGGCTATGATCATCATTTCCATCATTTTCTTTTGGTTCTTATCATATGTGACTTATACCTAAAGTATTTATGTGGTGTTTACCTATTAATCTAGGTTTCATGGGGGTATTTGATACTAATGCGATTGAGTTTCATTGTTATAGAATCCTACACACTCCCATCTACTTTGGTACACTATAGGTTATTTTGGAAAAAGAAAATATTATATGGGAACCTATATGAAGATAGATTTTGAATTATATTATTGGTTCAGATATAAATATCTAACCATCATGGTGAGTTTACCGACTTCTTATAACTAGTTAAGAAGATTTTGATTTATTATTGATATATAAAACACACTTTAATTTTAAAACCAGTTTGAGAAGAAAATAAAGAATAAAAAAGGGAATAAAAAATAATGAAAATAAAGAAATTAATATTTACAAAGTGTGAGAAAGAAAAAACTAATTAATAAAATCTACCTGGAAATTATGCTAAGTTAAAACGTGGGAATTTTTATAGGGTCCACTTCAATAAAATTTTTATGTTTTAAAATGATGCATAATAGTTCCCAATAATGGGTTTTATATAATGAAAATTCCCTAAATGATCTAACATGTCACCCGACCTAACTCTCCACTAGGCTCAAAGGGCATTCTTGATCCCCTTGGGTGGGAAACTAGTGGCTGAGAGTCAAGGAAATCCCCTTTGAGAATGGTTTCACCCTAAAATATAAGTTCATAGCCATCATATCATCTATTAAAATTTTGGTATGGGTTATTCATAATCTGTATTTCCATAAAAAATAAAATAAATAGATAAGTAGGAAAAAAATGAGTCATGGTCAACCAAACATGATTTAATTAATTTATACTAACAATAATACATCATTAAAAATAGATATAGCATGGAATAACAACATATGAACCAGATATAGGAAAAAAATCCATCTTATTCAACACCCCATGACACAATAGAAAGAAATATCTGAACCTAACTTCCTAAAAAAATTATAAAACCCATGGTTGGTCTCCATATCCCAAATCATCCATCATCCCAATAAAATGATATCTAAACTAAAAAACCCCATTTAATATGTAAAACAAAAACATTTCATACATGAACATGACTATGTATGCATAGTGTGATCCAATAAGATAAAAAAGATCTCATTAAGTATCCTGTGAAATTTATTTTATAAAGAAAATCATAAATAATAGTTTTAAATATAATAAAAGATAATGTTTTAAATTTCAAAAATCATAAATAAAACCAAATAACATTACATTAATCAAAATAAAAGAAAAAATTACCTCTTTTATAAAACATCATAAAAATAAATTTATAAATTAAAATGATTTAATAACTACTTTGGGGATGATATTTAAAATGATTAAAAACATCATAAAACCCCTTTATACTCATTTCAAAAAATCATTTTATAAACTTATTCATAAAAGCAAACACTTATCTTTAATTTGAAAATCTATTTTCAAAATAACTTTTCAAAATCATTTGAAAACCAATCCCATCTATAAATAAACAAGTCCTAATCAACTAAGACACCCCTATACTAAGAAAATACAACTAAAGATAACCAAATGGTGCCACAAGCATACACGAAAAATGGGATACATAGAATGAATGAAATCCTCTATGTGAACCAACAATAAATATTCATTTGTCATAGGAAACAGACTAGGTCCTAAAGTTAGATGACCATAATGGAGCTATAACAAAAATAGACTAACAAATAGCTTACATTGGGTCTAACCATAACACAAGCCATCCCATTATCCCACACTAGGCTCATCAGAATGGAACCTCCCTGGTATCCCTAGCCTAACACACAACCTGAGGACCTAAGAAGAATTTCTACCTACTAGGGAAGTATAGATAAATACCTTACATTTAACACCTAGAGTATTAACACTGTATTTATTTTTAAATAAATTTAATCACTTCGATAGCATGTGGTACATGCAACCCTAAATCTAAATGAACCGTGTAATATTATATCGTTATAACATAGCCATTAAATTTGTGGGTATGCATAGGACTAAATAAATTAATAAAATTATATGGTTTACAAATAAATTTATGAGTTATCAATTTATTATAAATAAAACTAAATATCATTTTTAAGAAAATTAAATGTTTTTAGGAAAAACTGTATTTTTTCTACAAAACCATTTCCTCGTATTTTGCACACTTATAATAAAATTAATTTTTACCAATTTTATAAAATTTATTATAAAAAATGAAATTCATTTTTTAAATCATAACTTCAAAATTATCATATAGTAAAGTTTTTATAATTTTCTAAAAAGATTAATTTTTTAATGAATAGTTAAAATACCTATTTTTATTGAAAACATCCTTTTCTTTTAAAGCATTTAAAAAGTTAAATTATATTTTAAAATTGTTTTAAAAGTAAAAATAGTTAAATTATATAATTATTAATACTATTTATTCCATTTAAATAAATTATATGTACAATTTAAATATATAAATGTTTATACTTATGAAAACATTTTCTTTGGAAAACCGCTCTTTAGTCGCGTCTGCAAGATTAACTTTAAATTAAATTCCAACACATATATGAATTTAATTTGGTAAAATTGATTCTATATTTTAAATCAGTATAATTAATATTAAAAAATAATTTAAACATAATTTTTTTCATAATTAATAGTTAAAACAATAAAAATTGATTACCATTATTAAGGTTAAAACAGATTTACCGAAGGTAAAACTAAACCGATAAGGGTTAAAATGAGCTAAAAACTTATCTAAATCATATTTTATGGAAATATTTAGACAATATATCATATAAGGTTATATAAATATCAATTGTGGATCATTTTAAAGAATAAAGTGACTTGGAATTATTGGAATACATGGAACAATTACAAGTGTGCCACTCACTTCAATTATAAAAGAGAACCCCCTATCATCTCCTCTTAACACCTCCAAATAATTTTGGTTCAGCCTATTCATAACCAAGTCATTTATTTACATACCTAAACATGAACTAGAAACCATTTTTTGATCATAAAACCCTTCTAGTAATTATTTTGGTGCAAGCCTAAAGAGGTTATCCGAAGAAGAAGTATTATTTTTAACTGAGCATTTCTATTTATTTCTTCTTCTAACTCCTTCAAATATTAGTTAAATAGAATGAAATAATAACACATGTATCTCCCATATAATAATATATTATTATTATAATTTAATAACCAACATCAATCTCCTATTCAATCAAATGGGAAATGAAATTGTCGATCATGTTTGCAGCGCATTACCACCTCACGAAATAATGCAATTCGTTTTCCATCACAGCCTCACACAAGTGGATATAATTATTGATTTAATAGATATATATATATATATATATATCTGTGTGTTTTATAAATTAATTAAATGTAATTTTTTAATTATAATAACACATATACCTTCTAACCTTCTAATCCATTGGAAAAAGACAGTGTTGCTTGTGCGTACGTGTGGGCTTCTGCCTCCATAAAGTAATGTGAAACAATTTTCATTTTATTTTGACATGGATAGTAATAAGGATACATTTAATGAATATATAATATATATGTGATATAATAATTATATTTTTAAATGTGAAATATTATTTGTCTTTCTTTTATTCAATCTAATAAAAAATTGAAATAGTGTCCATCTGTACGTACGACCTACCGTCTCTATGAATGGTGTAATTCATTTTCTATCACTAAATTTTATGGATAACTCTAAATAAATATATAATTAATATATAATATATTTATATAATGTTTAATATTATGGAGATTATTTAATCATGATTAAAGTATAAGGACCAAAACTACCAAACCAAAACATACATGAAAAATGAAGCACTTATTTCATAAAACAATAATTTTAACAATGAAATGTTAATAAATAGTGATAAAATATTATAAGTAAATAATATATGGTGTGATATAAATTAGTATTTTTATATGATATATTTATAATAATTCTATATTTATTTTATAGGATTTTCTACCTTGTATAAAGGAAATCATACCTGAGGTAGAGGATTTTTGTAACACTTTTACTTCTATGAGACATATGACATATTCACCACTCATTTTTTGTGTATATACTTCCCCTTATGAAATTTTATATCATGAAATTATTTATTTTAATAATATTTAATGTTTAATTGAATGTTATTATTTCATGGGTCTTACAATTAAAATGGTACCAAAGTGATAAAGATTTATTTCATAATCCCATCATCATTAGAGATTGTTTATGTTTAAGAATTTATTGGAGGAATTATTTGATATATCTATTTAAAAACAAATATATGTTCTTATAATATTTTTATTTTTAAAAATTTTAATTTTTTTCTTCCATTTTCCCCTTTTATGTTCACAAAATATCAAAAAAGTATTTTTAAGAAATATAGACTATATTTCCTCTTTGGTCATGAATCTTCTCTTCCATGTCCAAGTATTATAAAAATGTTTTCAATAATGTTTTTATTATTATCCAATAATTTATTACTTAATTTTTTTCCCATTTTTTAGTTTTATAAAAAATTAAAAGGAACATTCCTATCATTTTCTGAATGAGGTACTTTCTGAATTTTCTTAAAAAAATGTTAAAGGAATATATTTTTTAACGAACTTGGCATGGATGAAATTTTCCACCATCATGACCACTAAATGATTTATAGATTCATTTATATGTTTTAATAGTTATTTTAAAATACAATATTATCCTAATATATTGTAATGTTTTAATTTTAAAAATTAGTCTTCAAAATGAAAAGGGTTTTTTCCTCAAGAATGTTTTTAATGATATTTCTATAGTATTTTTATTCATTAACAAAATAAACCATTTTATTATCCACTGAGAGTATATCATAATTATATAGTACTTATTATTTCTTTGGATGGTATATGATTAGTTTTACTGGTGATGTACTATTTCGATACCATTCACCATATTACTCTGACTAGTTTATGATTATGTTTATTGATTGTGTAAATTATTAACATTTCATATTCTAGTTTTTTAATATGAATGTTTATATTGATTATAATTCACCCATTCTATTTGAGGAATGCATTGTAAATAGTATGTGATGGATGGGGTCCACTATAGTCCATCGATTCATCAATAGGCCTAATGAGACAAACTAGTGTGGGTATTTGGCTAAAGATGTACGCATTTATGTAATATGTCTTGGAATAAGGATTTGATGGTATGTTTATGATATCCAGAATTTTTCATTCACTCCTTATGAGAATATTTATTGATGTCCATGTGATTATTTTACTATTTATGATATCCATGGATAATTTTTAATATCATGTAATTATTTGTTTGGAATTATTTGATCATCATTTATTCCTACCATTTTATTCTTCATGCTCATGTTATTGAATAAATGTAATCTGTTTTTAGATATTTACCTTTTCATATTGATTATGACTTATTTATTCATTTTAGCTTATATTGTATACGCACCCATACTGAGCATATTTTCTCACCCCTTTCTTATGTTTCCTTTCCCCAGTATTTCAAAGTGTATTATGATTCATTTGTAGTGATATTAAAGAAAATTATACATTATATTTTAATTTTTCAATTGTAATATGAAATTCACGTATGTATCTAATTTTAAGACTATTAAACTATTCCATCCTTTAGGATGTGATACCTTATATCCAGTTAAAATTGAATAAAGTAACCACCGACTCTGAGCTATTAGGTTTGCGATCTTTATAGTTGGAATCAAAGGATATTTAGTATAATCCTTGGGAATTGGATTTAGGAAAACATAGATTAGGGAATATGTCTCTATGAATGACTTTGAGGATAAGTATAAGTATAGGATAACATCGTAAAGTTTCAGTTATGTAGATATTATGTGGACTTCCTTGAAATATATCCTTGTTTGGATACTACAAGTTGATGTGGCTATGGCATAGTTGTACCTAGGGATAATAACTCTGAAAAGGGTGCATGGGATGTGACTTGATTGTCACCTATTTCACAAAAATCATCCTTACTGCACACCTTTTATAACCCTCTTAGGTGAAATTCTTTGGATAATTCACATTTTCTTTATAATAAATTATAAATGGTTTGAAAATATTTATATTATTTGAAAAATTTCCTAAAGAAACTGGGTTTGTGATAATGATATTAGTTATGAATAAACTTTTTACTTTTTGTTAAGTGATTCACTAGTCTTGGAATTATACATTATGTTTCATAATGTTGTGATATAATATATTATATTAAATTATTTAGTAAGTGTACCTAGTAGAAGGAATGGAAATTATATGAATGTGTGTAATCTATGTAGGGATTTAACTCATAGGAGATAATAAAGCTTGAGCTAGAGATATAGATGAAGTTGAAACAATTATAACTATATTGGGAAAAGTGACACAGGTTATGACCAATAACCTAGATCATGTGGATCTAAATATATATCCACAAAATCATGTATCAATGTTATACTACTTCATGTGTCAACAGTCTTCATCTTTTAATGGGACTAAAAATAAATTTGTAGTTGAGAAATGGATAAGTTCCTTAAAGAAGATATTTATTTATTTGGGAAGTAATGAAAGGTATAAGGTTGTTATGGAATTTTATCATCTCTTTGGGGATGTGAATAAATGGTGGTCATTGATTCAAAACACTAAGTATAATGAATAAATATAAAACATAGAGTCAAAGGATTTTAAGTTACACTTATTGGAAAATATTTTCCTCTAAAGAAACAAGAGGATATGGAGATACAATTCTTGATTCTAAGATAAAAGGAAGATACAAATGTTGAAAAGTATGAATCAAACATTAAAAGGGTATCAAGGAATGTTGTAGACTATGTACATAATCCAAATAGTGATATTTATGGTTTCATTTATGGTATTAAGCCAATACTTCAAATAGAAATAGTCTCCCCAAACTTCTCATCATAGGAGGACATAGTATCAAGTACTATCAAGATAGAGAAATAATTTTCCAAGTCTTATGACATAGAAGGGAAGAAAGATAAGAAAAGTGAATTTGTACACTCTAAAAAATAAAAATATGACAAAAGGGAAGAAGTGAAGTTTTTTATTTCTAGCTTGTAAAAAATGTGGAAAGAAACACCATGGAACATGCTTGCTGGGAATGGAAGTTTTCTAAAAGTGTAGAGATAAAGTACACCATGATCATGATTTCAAGGGAAATAAATAATCTACCAATTTGTAATAATTCAACTCTAAGGATAATATGAAAATTATTTTCCTAGTAATCAAGGTAATTTTCAATATAAAAGGCCAATCAAGAAAGGGAAAGCTTATACAATGATAAAAACTAAGTTTTAATTCCATAAAGATTTGGTGGTGGGTTCTTTAATCATATCCTAAAATTTAGCTAATGATTTATGTGATTATATATCTTTATATACTTTTATATATTAAAATTTTTCCAAGAAAAATGAATATTTTCATAACAACTTAATAAGGGAGTTATCAGTAAAGAATTATATTATAAGTCTCACTACAAGAAGGATGTTTCATTCAGTTCCCAATATGAAACATAAATGTTCCCTATTTTCTAACTTCACTAATATATATATGTCCTATTTTTTATGTAATTTTGTATGGACTAGGCTGTCAAAATATACTATAAAAAATTATTATAAAGAT
The DNA here is from genome assembly GCA_963277665.1 of Viscum album. Lineage (NCBI taxonomy): Eukaryota > Viridiplantae > Streptophyta > Magnoliopsida > Santalales > Viscaceae > Viscum > Viscum album. Next base: position 41,972,479 of record OY728150.1, read on the forward strand.
AAGTAAGTTATGATTCATGAATAAGATATGGAATTAATTATATTTAGATGGGATACTTCATCATATGAGTCATTTATTGATCCACCCCCATTAGCTATTTTGAATGATATTCTTGGGGAATAAGAGTAATTATAATAAATGGATGAAAAGGGAAATCTATTAAATGAGGATATACCTCTTGTACAGAAATACTTTGATGAATTTTCTATGAAATTACATAAATATTCAACAGAGTGTGAAGTTGAGTTTTATATTGATGTAATCCCTGATTCAAATCATATATCAAAGACTCAATACAGAATGGACACTATGTAATTCATGTATTTGAATAAATAACTATATTAATTGTGTGATAAGGGATTTCTATTTCCTATTTTTTCACTTTGGGGATCCCTTATTCTTTTCATGAAGAATAATTATGGATCTATGATGTTTATATTGATTATAGAGAAATAAATGATATTATGATGAAGAAAAATCATCATTTACCTCAAATTGATAACTTATTTGACCAGCTTCATGTACCTTGATATATTTAAAAGATTTAACTTCTTTCTGGGTATCATAAATTTTGAGTAAAGTAATATATTCTAATGTCATCATTTCAAACAATGTATGGACATTAAAAGTTCAATGTAATTCCATTTTTTATTGATTAATTCACCGTATGTCTTCATGTATCTAATGAACAAAGTATTCATGGAATATCTTGATAAATTTTTTGTGGTATTTATTTATGATATCTTGGTGTATTTTAAGAGATATTAGTAGTATGAGAATCACTTGAAAATCATTCTTAAGACTCTTAGAAAAAAAGGGTTATATGGGAAATTTAGAAAGTGTGAATTCCAGATTAATAAAGTTTCTTTTCTTGGAAATATTTTCTCCAAGTATAGAATCCCAGTTAATCATATGAAGATAAAGGCAACCCAATAATGTCTTTCACCAATGAAAATAACATATGTATTATGTTTCATTAGTCTGGTAGGTTACCATTGAAGATTTATTCAAAAAAATCACAAATGGATAACCCATTAACCAAGCTTAATTTTCAAGGGGTTGAGTTAATATGGATAAAGCAATGTAAATAATTTTTTTAAAAAATTGAAGAGGAGACTAGTGAATACCGCAAATTTTTACTCTAACATCAGGAAATGACAAATTTGTAATATATAATGATGCATCGACAAAGGGACTTGGTTTTATCCTTATAAAAATGATGAAATTATTTACTATGAATCAAGATGGTTAAATATGTATAGAAAAAACTATCAAATATATGATCTTTAGTTTTTAGTTGTAATGTTTTATTTGAAAACATAGAGACATTATCTCAGTGCAAAAAGATGTGAGATATACATGAATCATAAGAGTTTAAAATTAATTTTTTTATATAAGGAGCTCAATATGAGGCAAATTTTATAGCTATAGAAACTCAGATATTATGATTTCTCAATACACTACCACTCAGGGAAGGAAAATAAGGTAGAGGATGCATTGAGAAATAAATATCATGAAGTTATGACCAGAAATAGGATCGACAAGGATCCTTTGTTCATGGATCTAGTAAAGATGGATATTAGGATTATTAATGAAGGGGATACACCACCCCATTTTCAAATTATTTCAAAAAAAATACTTTTTATAAAATATTAAAATTTCTCAACTATATGATGATAATTTTAAAAGTAAAATTAAAGCAATTAATTATGAAAAATTGGTGTACTTCATTTGTGAATATGGTGTTATAGAAGTAGGGAACAGACTATGTGTTCTGTCTATAATTGAGATAAAGAGGTTATTTTTGGATGATACTCATAAATAAAATTTATATATACATTTTTGTAGCACCAAGATGTATATTTATTTGAAGGAATTATTTTTTTGGGATAATATGAAGTGGTAAATTACTAAATATGTGTAAAGATGTTTGATTTTCCAATAGGTGAAGGATGAGAGGCATAATCCTATAGGAGTAATGCAACCTATACCTATTTTTATTTTTAAATGGGAAGACATTACTATGGGTTTTTACACTATATTAAAAAATAATTCTAGAAAGAATGATGCAATATGGATTATTATTGATCACCTAACAAAATATTCACATTTCCTCACTATAAGAGAAGATTTACCTCTTCATTGACTTGCAAAACTCCATATTAATGAAGTTTTAAGGCTTAAAAAAATCTCTTTTAATTTTTTCTAATGATGATCCATGGTTTACATCAAAATTATGGAAAATTATTTAAAAGTCTCTTGATACCGAGCTTCATTTGAGAATCACATATCACCATCAAACCAATGGATAGTGATAAAGGACTATCCAAGCATTATAATACATATTTTGGTCATGCTCACTTGAATTTCAGGATATGTGGGGTTATTTTTTACCATTGGTAGATTTAACCTATAAAAATAACTTCCATTCAATTATTCAAATGGTGTTGTATGAATCATTACATAAAAAGAGATTTAATACTCCAACTTATTGGGATGGTGTTCATGAAAGGAAATTTGTAGAAAAATAACTTGTGGAGGAAAAAACGGAAAATATAAAGACTATTCAAACCTATATCAAAGTAGTTCAAAGAAGGAAAAAAATTATGTCGATAACCAGAGGAATGGTTTGGAATTTTAGGTGGGAGATCACATTTTCTTGAAATTATATACAAATAAGGGTGTTATAATGTTTGCTAAGAAAAGGAAATTAAGACACAGGTATATCAAAACTTTTAAAATCATAGATCGAATTAGAGCTATAGATTACCTCTTGGTAATTCTACTAAGTCTCTCTAAAGTATACGATTTGTTATATATATATTTGTTAAGGAAGTATGTACTAAACCTAAGACATGTGATCAACTATGAATAAATATAATTTGAACCTAATATATCTTACTATGAAGATAATATCTAGATTTTGGAAACTATATAACAATTATTGGGGAATCAGATGACTCGAATGGTAAAAGATCTTTAGAGAAATCATAATATATAAGAGGCAATGTGGGAAACTAAAGAAATTATGATGAAGAGTTTCAAAAATAATCTCATGATATGAAATTATATAAATTTATAGGATGAAATTTTTTAAATGAGGGAATAATTTAACACCCTAATACTTTACAATATATTTATTTTTAAATAAATTTAATCTCTTTGATAGCTTTCAGTACAAACAACCCTGATTCTAAATGAACCATGAAATAATATATCATTATAACATAGTCGTTAAATTGAAAGCTATGAATATTAATAAATAAATTAAAATAATTATATGGTTTACAAATAAATTTATTGGTTATAAACTGACTATAAATAAAAATGAAAATAATAAACATTTATAAGAAAAAAGAAATGTCTTTATGAAAAACTGTATTTTTTTCTAAGAAATAGTTTTTTCATCTTTTACACACATATGTTAATATTAATTTAAAAAAAATAGAAAATATAAATGAATAAATAAAATAAATTTTTAAAATCATCATGTTAATATTATTTTAGAGTGATATATTAATAATTTTCTGAAAAGCATAATTTTCGATGAATAGTGAATAGTGAAAATTTATATTGAAAACCTCTTTTTTCATTAAAGTATTAAAAAAAGTCCCATTTTATTTTAAAATTTTTATAAATGTAAAATTAGTACAATTATATCATAATTAATCCAATTTAGGTCATTATAATTGATTATATGTTTAATTTTTAAATAAAAACTCTTATACTTATGAAAACATTTTCTTTGGAAAACAGTTTTTTCATGGCGTCTGCAATATTAATTTTAAATTAAGTTCTTCCAATTATTTGAATTTAATTTTGAAAAATTGATTAAAATTTTCAAATAATAATAATAAATATTTTATAATAATCTCAATGTACGTTTTTCTCATAATTAATAGTAATATCAATAAAAATATTTTACCACAATTAATGTTAAAAAGATTTACTGGAGGGTTAAAGTAAAAAAATATAAGGTTTAAAATGACATATAAAATTTTCAAACTACTATTTTATATCCATATTTAAAAATTATATCATCTAAGGTTCTATAATGATCTATTTTTGAGGCTTTTAACCAAGAAAATTATATGTCGTTATTGAAAAGCTTTGAAAAATTATAAGTGTTCCACTCACCAAATATCACCCCTCTCTTATCCTATTAACACTAAAAGAAGCCTTATGGATTGTCCAATACCTGACCAAATACTTTCCTTATAACCCAAACCATGAACTCTAGTCCCTATTTTGATCATAAAAACCTTATAATAAGGCATTTTTTACAAACCTAAAGAGGTGGTCTGAAAAAGAGGTATCATTATTAACCAACTATTTCTGATTTATATCTTATTAAACTTCCTTAAATTATTCTTAAATATTATGAAATGTTATCAAAATTATATACCATATACTTATATATTATTTTTTTATTTTATAACCTACATCCATCTCCTCTTTCATCAAATGGGAAAAGAAATTTTCGATCTTGTGTATATTGGACTATCACCTCGCGAACCGATGCTATATGTTTTCTATAATTGCCTCACATTGATGGATATAATTATGGATTTACTGTATATATATTATATTTATGAAATAAATATAAATTTATAATTATAATAAAACATCTACCTTCTTACCTTTTCATCCTTTAGAAAACCATAATGTCGTTCGTGCGTATGTGTGGACTACCGCCTCCACAAAGTGATGTGAAAATTTTTTAATTTTATTATAACATGGATGGTATTAAGGATATATTTAATTAATATATATTATATATATGATATAAAATATTTTTCAAAGTTCAAATATTATTTAACTTTATTTCATTCCATCCATTAAAAAAATGGAAACATTGCCCATGCGTGTGTACGGAATACCATCTCAATGAACAATGTAATTCATTTTTATATATATAACATCAATGGATGAATCTAAATAAAAATATAATGAATACATATTAAATTTAAATCATGATTTTAATTATATATATGATGGAACCATGATCAATTTATAAGTATTGAAACTACCAAACCAAAACATACATGAAAAATTAAGTTTATTACCCAAAAATGATTTTAACAATGAATTGTTAATAAAAAAGTGATAAACCATTTTAAGTAAATAATAAATGGAATGATATATATTATTATGGTTCTATAATTTATTTATAATAAGTTTGTATTTATTATACATGATTTTTGGACATATACAAATAAAATCAGGCCTGAGGTAAGGGATTTTTGTCTCACTTTTACTTCTATGGGACATATGTAATATTCACCGCTTATTTATTTTCTATGGTTTATATACTAACCCTTTGAAATTTTATATCATGAAATTATTTATTTTCATGATATTTAATTTTTAATTTAAAACTATTATTTCTTGGGGCTTACGATTCAATAGTTACCAAAGAGGTAAGGGTTTATTTCATAATCTCATCATTATTTAGGATTGTTTATGTTTAAGAATTTTTTGGGGGAATTATTTGATATTTCTATATAAAATAATATATATTTTATTATAATTTGGTTATTTTTGAAAATTTTAGGTTTTCCTTTCATTTTCCTCCTTTTTGTATGCAAAATATAAAAAAAATTATTTTTTGAAATATGAAATTTATTTCCACTTTAATCAGAAATATTTTCTTCCATGTCTATGTTCTCAAAAAATGTAATCAATAATGTCTTTAATATTATCCAATAATTTATTAATTAAAATTTTAACCATGTTTTACTTATAATTTTTTTTAAATTAATCTTCCTATCATTCTCCAAATAAGGCACTTTTTTAATTTTCTCATAAAAATATGAAATAAATATTTTTTTAAAAACTCTGTATGAATCGAATTTCACACAATCATGACCTCAAAATGATTTATATATTCCTTTACAATATTCTGTGTTTCTTTTCAAAGAAAATTTTTTCCTAATATTTTGTAAATTTTTAGTTTTTAAAACTTTATTTCAAAATGAAAAGGATATTTTCCTCAAGAATGTTTTTAATGATGTTTCTATAGTATTTTTTTCATCAACGATATCGACCATTTTATTTTTCATTAGGTTACCTTACTAGTGATAGTGTGGAAAATATGAGAGGTTATTCTCTTAGACTCCATTTACAAAGACCCCATTAATATTCTTCTACTTCTTTTTGTGTTCTTCTAGTTTTTTTCTATCTTTCATGAATAAAATTTCTTTGTTGTTATTGTTGTGATGTACTATTTTGATACGATTCACCGTATTACACTAGATGCTTCATGAATATGTTTATTGATTGGGTAAATTATTAACATTTTTAAGCTAGCCTTTCAATAAAAATGCCTATATTGATTTTATTTCTCCCATTTAATATAAGGAATTTATTGGACTTAATAAGTGAAGGAAGGGGCCCACTATAGCCCCTCGATACATTAGTATATCTCAAGATACAAACTAGATAGGGTATTTGGATAAGGAATTACCAATATATGTAATATATCTTGACATGAGGCCTTGAAATTGAGTTTATAGTGTCTATAATTATGTATTCACTCATTGTGTTACTATTTATTGATGTCAATGTGATTATTTTATTTGTTATGATGTCTATGGATAAGTTTCAAGATCATGTGACTATTTATATGGAATTATTTGATCAACATTTATTCCTTCCACATTATTATTCATGCTCATTTTATTGATTAAATGACATGTGTTTTTAGATATTTACCAAACCATATTGATTATTCCTTATTTATTCATGTTATATTATATTGTATTCACACCCATAATGAGCATCTAAACTCACCCATTTCTTATGTTTCCTTTCCCCTGGATGCCAAGAAGTGTATATGATCGATTATAGGGATATGTTCCTGTAAATAAGGTTTTTCTCAAAGAAAATTCTATGTTTTATTTTATGTTTTCAATTGTAATATGATATTCAAGTATGTATCTAGTTTTCCAAGAATACTAAAATTTCCAGTCCTTTGGGATGTGATTCCTTGTATCTAGTGATAATATAAAAAGCAACCATTAACTCTGGACTACTAGGGCCAGGGTCATTACATATCACCAAGATACTCGAGTTCCCATAACCAATTTAACATTAAGGTGACTAAAAATTAAATCCAAGATCAATAAACAAATCATTAGTAATACATCTCTCTCATCTATATCACCTTCATATAGAAAAACCTCTTTCCACATTATACTAGTATCATATCATAAAAAACAATCCCTCAAGGTGTAAAAAAGGAGATGGGGAATAAATAAAGGTCCCATAATCATGGTATAATTTATTTTTTAAAATTGAAAAATGTGAATTTTATTTAAATCATACTAAGGATACCAAATCCTTTCCACTTCTTATAAACCCCACTTATAAATACCTTTCTGAACCCATTTTAAAACACAAACTTTTTGAAAAAATCATTTAGTAAGGTTTACATTCTCTAAAAATAAAATTATGGCATAAAACCTATAATTTCCACTCAAAATATTTCAGGATCCTCTTTATAATTTCTAAAAACACTTAGAATGAAAACCATTTAATTTTATGGAAATAAATGAATTTTATAAGAAAAAACCTTTCATTACAAGCTTAAAAACCCAAAAAAATAAATTGATAAAAAATTAAATACATGGATATAATTTCATAAAAAAATATTTACACATTAATCACCTTATGAATTTATAGATAATGTGATCACATAAAAACACCTACCAGAAATAGATGGAAATCAATCACAACATGTCACCTTCCATGGTGAACACTCGAATGATAATGGAAACACCCTTTATGGTTCCTAAATAATAAAAAACCTAGGTCATAACTATATTTAACCTAATACATTTTTTGGATGTTGATTTAGGATTTTTTGAGAAAGAATAACCTATATGGAATAGGAGAGGGATGCATGGAGAATAGAAACACTACTTGAACTTTTACCTATGACCAAGGAAGTATTTCCATAGTTGACCGAACCATGCCCATAGGGAAGCCTATGTACATCGTTAAATGAAAACAATTTATGTAGGATTTCTCATGTTATCCAACATTCATGGTCCATGTAGATCATGTTTATAGACAGGCATGAGAAACCAAGGGTAAATTCCAAGCGATGTCGGAATAACACAAGAAAGGTCTATAGACACCATCTATATAGACCATGGTTGGAAGCCTTTCTTATGACACATATATCCACAGTTGTGGTGGACTATGGTCATAGGTTTCAGAATCCACCACGGTTTTTATTTATTTAAATGTATATTAATTACAATTATACAAAATTATGTATGTGTGTGTGTGATTGTATATATTTATACATATAGTTTGTTGTAATGTAGTTGTAAACACTTGATGAAATATAGAATAGTTCCTAAGATAAAATCTCACTCATGTGTTTTATTTTTTTCAAAGTCTATGGCCATGGTCATTAACTATGTTTATATATACACTGTCGACAAAGTACACCTGTAGTGGTTGATCTTTATGGCCATAGTTACAAACAATGGTCATAGTATAGAAGTTATTCTAATAGAAGTAATATACACTATCTATATATATAAATATTATAAGCTTTGTCCATGGTCTCAAGGCCTACCACCATAGTTTTGTCTTATAGAAGTAGTTAAAATTTTAATTATTGAAAATAGGATAAATTGGGAGATATTTATATAAAAAATACTTAAAATCTAGTGGGATAAATCAAAAATAAATGGGGAATGGGATTGATACTCCCCTAGGGATCCAAGGGGGTCAACTGATTGAGATGGGAGAGGATCATGGGAAATAAACATAAAAATCGAATGGGATTTAATGGTAAATTCACCTTTAAAAAGTTTAGGTATCTCACATGGTTTAGCCGCATGGTTTGGTAAACCATATTACAACTATGTGGATTCCATTGGATAGTCACTCTAAACCCTCATAGTTTCACCATATGGTTACTCCTAACTATGCATCAACCATGAAAGTCACCCAAAGAAAAAAATGGGTTGTATAATTACCTGAAAGTCCCTACATGGATTGGAAAACCATTCCCCATTCATGAAAAAAACATTGTCAAGAATTAATTTATTTTCACACAATTACTAATGACCATGTAAAAAGTGTTTGATACCCAAATTTTCAAAAAAAAAAGCCCAAATAATTATCATAATATCAAAGTAACTAAAAATAAATAATATAAATATCATAAAAGAAATGTAAGGTTTTACAATCTCCTCACCATGGCACTTTGTTCCCCTAGAATGTCCTTGGTCAACATAGAAGAGAAGGGAAAACTAAAACCTCAACACCTGAAAACTATATGTGGGTAGGTTAAGAAAAAAAATAGAGAGGGTTTTACCAAGATAATTCTATTTTATGTGATCTGAAAACATAATTACTATATGAAATCCTTGAATAACAACAATATCCCTAAGAACATACCAAGCCAAAACCATATCATCTTAATAACTGATAGGATATAGACTTATTGTAGGTCTTTCTACCATTTATAATTTCTATAAAATGTTGGAGTGAATGGGGATGCACTCCTATAAGGGAAAACCATCACCAAAGATAAATATTCTCTACTAACTATAATCAATCATCCAAAAGAACTGTTAAAATCTTGAGAGAGAAACAACTAATATACAAAACATGATCCCTATAAAATAATAAAGGAATCCATTAATACTTTATTGACTAAAACAAGAAAGGTAAAAACTACCACATCTAAGAACATTAAGAACCAAAATGGTCTCCCACCTTGGGTTTTCACTCTATGAGAGTAAAAAAGGGTCTCAAACATGGATCATCATCTCATGAAAAATCTAGGAAATAAAACCATCACTATCATGTACCCATCCATAAGAACAAAATGAAATATATTTACCTGGGTATAGACTCAAGGTCTACCATGATCAAAGCACTAATAATCTTAGCCTTAATATCAAAACACCCACAATTACATAAACCTCAGGAAAAAGGATTCAACCAACTAGGTGAAAGTATAACAAAAAAATGATCAAAATTCAACAAGAATAAATTGAGGACATAGTAAAAATAAATTCAATGAGAACCATAAATATTTAAACAAATCCCAATCAACTAAAAAGATCTCAGAATAATTTAACAAAAAAACCAATAATTCACTTGAAACTTCTTCAAATAACATAGATTCTAATAATTATAGAGATTACCTAAATGAACACACAAATGGAGTACCCTTAGGATAAAACTAGAATAATACTTTACCAAGAATTGATTACAATGGTGGAGAAGGTTTTAGGGTCTACCACAGTACTCAAGATCTAGGAAGAATTAACTTTTAGGAAGGATAAGGTAAGAAATAAGAGGAATAGCCCTTAAAAACTAGCTATTTACCTCCATAAATACCCTTCTAGGTGGAATATACTAAATAGAACAAGATATGGACCCAAAAAATTCATACCTCACAATTAAAAAAATAATACAATTTAAAACCATGGGAAAAAAACCAAAAACACAAACCCTTTAAAGAAAAACACTTCAACCAGAAATCAAAAACATCATTTCTTTAAAATCACTGACATCAAATAAAGGACGTTAAAACCCCATTTTTCCAATGCATACTTTTAAAAAATAGAGAATTATTCTCTTTATTATAAGCCAACATTTCTAACATAACCATTTAAATTTTAGAAACACGTAAATTTATTAAAAAAATTACCAAAATAAAAAATCATATTACAGCTCTATTAAAATTTTAAATCCTAATTATCAAAAAAAATAATATTTCAAAAAAATCCCAACCCCATAATTAAATTGATCGCTTTTTGAAAAAACTCTTGTGAATCATAGGAATTCATTTCAAAACATAACCAGAAAACCAGTTTTATAATAATTGTTTTATAACATTGTTAACTCCTATTTTCTTTTGAAGACAAAAAAGATCTTCTCACAACCTTATTATAATTTAAAAATATTTATAATTAAATAAAAAACCATGTTATTTATAAAAAAATATTTCTTATATTTCAAAACATATTACAACAGACATAATAAAATAAATCACTTTATAAAATACTCATAAGAAACCATGAAACCCCTTTCAATTTACCCACTAAAACCAATTATACTTAATCAAAATTTTAATAAAATCCTATTTGCCACCCAAAAAATAAATCATCACAGCATAAAAAATAAAAAATAATAACACTATTTTTTTAAACCCACATTTCACACACTCGCAAAAAAAATTCCACAACACCCATGTAGGAAAAATAAACAACACAATATTGAACAAAAAATCAAACCAACCATACCAACATAGCATAAGAGTCACCTTGAATAATTTTCCATTCCTTAAAATTTCTCAAGGAAAATCAATGTTCCATAAGGTATAAATTACAAAACAACTGAAATTTGGAACCATGAATGACTTGGACACATGGTTGATGTCCAAGAAGAAATCATGAAATAGTATTTAAAAAGTTTCCATAATTAAGTATTTGGTTACTGTATAGTTTTTCAACATGAAAGAAATATTCAAAAATCAATTTCCTTTTCCATTTTCATCCAAAATTCAATAGAAAACACTCTAGGAAACTCACTTAATGCTAATCAGGATTAGAAAAAACATCATAAATCTTAATCCATAAGAATAATTAAAATTAAATACTAATCCCAACCACCCCTGGTAACTCATGCCTTAGGGAAATAATGATCTAGATAGGATCTCCCTATAACTACCTCTTGAGTTTTGATCATCTTATTCCCCTTTATACAAAATTACAATATAATACGAGATCACTCTAGAACCTAGGATATTATTTTAACCTGGGTTCTATTATCATTTGAAATAAACCATCCCAGGATGGTACAACACATCACCAGACCTAGCTCACCACTTGTTCGGAAGGGAGTCCCTGATCCCTATAGGATGGAAACTAGTTCTTAGAAATTATGTAAATCACCTTTGGGATAGTTTCACCCTAAAATAAGAGTTAATATCCATTGGATCATTTACCATAGATTTTAAATTTGTTAGCTATACATTGGATTCTTATGAAAAATAAAAAATATAAGATAAGTGTGAAAACAAATGGGTCATAATCAATGAAAAATGATTTATCTCATTTATACTTGTATGAATAAATAATTAAAAATATATATAGTAGGGAACAATAAAATATAAACTAAATATATAAAATAAAAAAACTCATCATAGTTGATATGTGATGACCGAAAAGAAAGAAACACCTAAACTTAACTACCCAAACACCACAATGTAACCCAAGGTTTCCCAACACACCCCAAATCACACATTAGCCCAATAGAATTATAGACAAATATAAATAAAACCTATAACCTATGTAAAACATAAAGACTATATTCATGCACAAAATGTTGAATAAAATTTGTGAGCTAATAATATTAGTATTATCTAACCAAGGATTCTACGAAAATTTTTTCCTAATGAAAATATTAAAATATAATTGGAAATTAAGATATATTTTTTTATGATTTATAAATATTATAGAAAAAATAACATTCCTTTAATCAAAAGGAATGAGATACTTACCTATTTCATAAAAACTTATGAAAACTATACTTTATAAATGAAAACACTTTCATAACTACCCAATATAGAAAATTTAAAATGATAAAATAACAAATAAAACCAATTTTTCATCATTTTAAAAAAAATGAAACTCATTCATAAAAGAAAACAATTACCTTTAATTTTAAAAACACTTAAAAATATACATTCCAAAAATAATTTTAAAAACACTTAAAAAATATACGTTCCAAAAATCATTTTAAAAACAAGACTGGCCATAAATAAACAAGTTGAAATAAAATTAGGCACCACTGTACTAAAACATACAACCAAATATAAGAAAAAGGTTCTACAAGAATACAAACACAAGGGAATACATACAAGAAGATAAATCCCCAACATAAACCTCAAATCAAAATAAAATGTCTTGGGAAACTCCTTGAGACATAAAGTGAGATGATCTTAAGATACCTATAACAACATAGACCAATAATAAGTTTATGTTTAGTACAACCATAACAAAATCCATAAAATTATCCCATAGTGGCCTCATCAAAATGCCACATTCCCACTACACATGGGCTATAACAAAATGAATGGGACCCTTATAATGCATGTTCCAACTGGGGTAACATGAATCAATACTTTCTACATAGATACTTGGGTTCCTACAGAAAATATTAAATATAAATAATTAAATATTCAATATAAGATTCAAAAATAATGAATAATCAATAACTCTCATCTACTTATATCACTCATGCATAGAAAAATCCATTTCTTTATCATACCAGCATCATATCATCAAGAAAAACTTGTCAAGGGGTAAACAAGAAGAAGAGGCATAAATGAGTGTATTATAAGAATGGAAAATTTTATTTTTATAATGTTCCAAACAATTCTTTTAAATAAATATGAATAGTGATTCCAAGTCCTTTTAACTTCTTATAAACCCCACTTGTAATAAACTTTCTGAAACCATTCAGAAACAAAATCCCTTTTTAAAACAATTCATTAAAATAAGGGTTCCTTTCTCTAAAAACCAAAATGGTATATGAGCCCTAAAATTTCCACTCAAAGAATTTCAAGTGCCTATTAGGAATTTCTATAAAAACTTGGAATGAAAAATCATTTAGAGTCAAAGTAATACATGAATTTATTAAGAAAAAACCATTTAATCCAAGGTTAAAAATCCATAAAAATTATAAATTTGTTATAAATTTCATACATGTATATAAATTTATAAAAAAAATTATAAACATAAATAACCTCATAAATTACAAGATAAATTTATTTCATAAAAACACCTATATAAAAATTGGAATAAATCAATTACAATATATTTCCATCCATGGTTAACATCTGAACGAGCAACAAAGCACACACTATGGTTACAAGACAATAAAAACATAAGGTTAGAACCATACTAAACCCAAAACCTATATTGAATAGTTATTTTGGGTTCTAGAATAAGGAATAACCTAATATAAATACAAGAGGTAGGGATGTAAAAAATAAAAGAGGAGAAAATGGAGAGATTTACATCAGAAGTTATTGAAATATGGTGGTATAAAGCTAAAATCAAAGGGTAATGGGATTGTAAATCTCCATAGGGGTACAAGGGGGTTAGATGATTAAGATGATAGGGGATGAGGGTAAATAAACATAAAAATTAAAAGGGGATTTAGGTTAAATTCACCATTAAATGAAAATTGGGTAGCTAACATGGTTTGGCCACATTTTTTGGTAAATATCATATTATTACTAATAATTGGATTTCAGAAGTTATTTAATTGGATTTCACTAGAAAAAAACTTAGCACCCACAGGGTTTGGTCACATGGTTACACATAACAGTGAACCAACTATGAAATTCACCCCCAAGAACAAAAATCGTTTACATGATAACTTAAAATACCCCACCCAACTTGAGGAAATATGCATCAATCATACAAAATCTCACTTTCAAGAATTATAGAAATATCATACTATTACTAATAACCATTAAAAATTGGTGCAGCACCCAAAAACATCTAAATTTTTAGAAAAAATACATAAAAATTCTCAAAATAAAAATTAAACCCAAAAAAATTATATAATCATCAAAACTATAGCATAGGGTTTTACATTGTCACTAAAAGAGAGTGATTATTTAATTATCCTTTAAAAATTTGTTGTCACTTATTAATATATATTTTTTATTTATATAAATTAAATTAAATAATAAAAAATAAAATTGTGAGTGTAAAATAATAAATTTAAATTTAAATAAAGAAACTAATATTACAATGAAAATATTTTAAAAACAACATATATTTGGGTAGCAAATAGACCGATCTAAAAGGAGATTTTGTAGTTCCTTCTTCATTTTAAATATTTATTTTATTTTTATTTATCACCCAGGTTATATATTATTCCCTAAAATTACTTCCACATTTTAATATATGGGTGATCGAAATGCGCAAGAGCCACTCTAAATTCATCGATCACTTGCTTTCTCTTTGAATAAAGAAAACAAACTAACCTCTCCCAAGAGGGTTCCATTTCATAATCTCTCTACCACATCCTCAAAAATATTTGTTTCTTAACTTTATTCAATGATCCACAAGTATAATGATTTAAGTAAAGTGAGTACAAAATTTTAGGATGATGGAATATGTAGGTTATGAAAAATAAATGAAAAGGGTGAACAAATTTTTTACAATGCTTAAAAAATCACCAACTGCACTAGAATTAAAAATAAAATAATAGAAAATAAATATATCGCCACCTCCTCCCCCTAAGATAAACAAGGGTTAGGTTTCCATCATCATGGAGTAAATAGGAGGTAAAAGTAAATTTAAAATAGTGGATAAAAGAAAATAAAATGAAGAAAAGATTATGGGAAATTATATTGTAATTGAAAAAAAATTATAAAAAAAAATTAAAACCAACTAGTTGGTGTCTGATGATGAAAATCACTAAACGACATTGAATAATACCTCCACACAAAATGATTAACCTCAAACCTCCAAAACTAGTTAAAACACCTACAATAAGGTTCTCCTCCCATTTTATCGACTCTCTGGTTGGCTAGAATCCTCCCTCCATTTTCAAGATGAATTCCACACCAAAAGTCTAAGATAATGGAGATGATTCCATGTTTTGTATTATAGGATCTTAAATTAAATATTAATAGAATATTATAACAAGTTTACCTTTTCATTTCATGGATGAAATCAATGTTTAATTTTTTTTTATTAATTTTGGTGAATGATTTTCACATTGTATGAGATTGATCCCATAACAATTGTTTAAACATTATGAGGCATAGTTGATCCCTTGGGTTTGTGATTTATATGTGATAGAATTTGAGGGGTTCATTCCCAATTTGGAGGGTTGTTGGAAGAAATTAGTGAATTCTTCTTCAATTACAGCTATTTTGGGAGAATTGGTTTTCATTTTTAACAAAAACAACTCTATAATACTTTCAAATATTGTATAAAGAATAAGACACCAGCCTAGGAACTCATCAAGGGTATCTTAATAGCCATGATGAAATTTGCGAAATTAATTTATTTAGAAAATGAATTAATCCCATGAATTGATATTGAGAGATAATTTAATTTTAAATCTCTATACAAGTATCTATAAATATTAATTTGGAGAAAAATAGAACTTGGACACCCTTTCTCCCATGGTTGTTAGAAAACCTTTTGAAACCTCTTGGAAACACTTATGTTGTTCTAACATATCCTAATATTTCATATGTTTTTATGCTCAAAAAATCCTCATTTTATTTACTAATGAATTTATCCTAAGTGATTTCAGGTGAAATCATAATATTTTTTAAGAATTATTTGATTTGAAATATTTAGTTAAATTTGTGATATTTTGAGTTTTAATAAATCTTCCTAAGAAAAATATCCTATGAGCTTTCCAAAAATCTTACAAGATATAAAGATTAATGTTTTAACTTAAAGAAAAATATCTTACACACTGATGTATTCTTATGAGTAGACTATTTGATTTAGAAATATTTATAAGTAAAATATCAAATGAGAGTTGCACATAAAATAAATATCATATGTTGAAAGTGAAGTATCATAATATGTAGATAAAATATCATTTGAGAAACAATTTTCTATGATCATTATTGTACATAGATAAGTATGTTTTAATTAAGTCTAAAATTCATATAAAGTCTAAAGTTATACATTCAGAAGTAAATCACTATGATCAAGAAAATATCATATGATCAAAATGGTTATGAATAAAAGTCTCATGAAGCTAAAAAACATATGAGGCCAAGTATTTTTCCATTATTTATTAAGATTATTGATAAAATTAGTATTATTGTATTATTTCAAGAAAACTCAACACCTACCTTTGGTTTGTTAAAATTAGTCATTATAAATGAATAAATAATGAATTAAATAAAGCTTATATTTCCAAGAAAATGTACAGTTCTAAGGAATACTGAATATTTTACTTTTATAATATTTATTCTCTTGATTGTTGGAATATATATAAGAGATTTTGAATTAAAATTTTTCATTAGTTTTTCACATTTAATAACATTAACCATATAATTTTTTATCATCTTTCTTATTACATGAATTGGGAATTAATATCTACCATTAATTTTGGGATATAAATTTTTATCAACACTAAAAAATGTTCTTCAAAGATGTTATAATGTTTATTCTTTTTATATAAAATAAATTTAATATAAATCTGTTTTTTCTTGGAATTTTGTATTAAAAAACAATATTTTTTATCATCTCATTATTTTTAATGTATACACACTTTATACTGAGTGTGTAAACACCATAGATAAGTCATGTGAAGGTAGATCCCAGTAAAAGATCTTGTAACCTTTGTAAAAATTTATAGGTCCTTTCACTCAACAATATATGTCCCTAGTAAAGGGATCTATTTAGTGAAAAACACCATGTTCGGTGAAAGTGTGTTATTAGAGTGGACTAGGAGATTTTTTTTTCCCCTGGACCACATTAAATCATATATTTCTTTATTCCATTTTCTATTGAATATATGATTGAGAATAGTGGGATAGGTTCAAACCAAAACTAGGAGGGTATATTTAAGTTGGTGAAAATTTTAAAAATTCAATTCATACCCTCTTAAGTATTTGTGGAACACTCTAGGATAACAATTGGAACTATAGAAAGTGAAATTCAAGGTTTCGACCTTTACTATTTGATTTTAGAAGATCATTTTCTAGATTCTCTATCTCAAAGCTATGAAACTATATCAAATTACTACAAGTGAACTAGGTTTATGTTCAAATACTCAAAAAACTAAATACGAATTGAATTCAAGAGAAATTAATTTTATTATATGTGGTTTTGGTCTAGATGAGTTGAATCAATTATCATAATTCCCTACTATAAATGAGATGTGGGAAAATATATTTTTTAGATTATGAGGGAAATAAAATTATAAAAAAATTCTGTAAAAAATTTGTAAGATTCATTTTGATACCTTCATAATGATATATGGTGAAAGAAAAACTAAAATTAAAGGAAGACTCAATAAAATCATTGATAATGTTACTATATTGGGAAATATTGTTCTTATATTAGATCAAACACTAAATTTTATTAGAGTTTCACTATCATAAGGGAGTGTAATATCTACTTCCATAAAATAATCTTCACAAATAAAAGATCAAATAATAAAGAACAAGATTGGACCTATTAGGATGTATGAGGTAGAGATGAAAGATGAAGTTAATGATGCCAAATTAGTCAAAAATTAAAATGTTGCATTGAAAGTCTCTACATCAATAGATGATAGCAAACTTAAATAAAAATCATTTTCGGACACATCTAATGAATAAGAATCTAGTTTCTCATATTTGGATGGAGAAAATTCTCAATTTGTAAGAAAATTTCAAATATTTTTTTAATAAGATAAGTGGATTCAATAAATCATTTAACAAGTAAAAAATATTTTATGGAAATTAAAATTAATTAATATGTTATTAATAGAACAATATTAGATATATCAATATGTATTTTCATCAGTTTATAGATAATAATAATCTAAAAAGAAGTTCAAAATAAAATCTGATTACAAGAAAAATGAGAAGAAAACAATGAAATCCACTAGGAGTTATTCTTAAGACTATAGGGATAACTCTTCACCTGATTCAAGAGCTGGAAAATTAAATTAATAAGAAAAAATGTTCTTTATAGCTTAAATAGAAGTGGTAGATCTATTTTATTATTATTATTTTGAATTGGTATTTGTTTAGAAAAATTATTCTTTCAATGAATTAAATGAGTATTTTTCTATGTTATAATATGAGTATGAATCTCTTAATAAGAATCAAAAGTCTCTAAAGAAAGACTAAAATGTTTTTTAACTGAAAATAATGACCTGTCCAAATATATTTTAGAAGTAAAATTAAACCTAGATAAATCTTCTTCAATTTTTACTGGCCATGAAAACAAAATAAAGTAATTAATGGATAAAGTTAAATATCGAAAAGATATTGTAAGTGACTTTAATAAAGATGATTATTACCTTAAAAAAATCTTTGGTAACAAAAAATTCAATAAAGATAAAAAAATAATAGGTAGTAATGGATAAAAACCTAAGTTATTTAAAAAATATATTGGGTCTAGTTCTAAAAATAAAAACATATCTAATATTAATTTTTTTACTATGGTATAAATGTTCATTATGATAATGATTTTTTTATAATATATCCTTATATTTATGGAGTAAATAAGGTTTATATTTATATAAAATTATCTAAATTTATTGTTGAAAATTCTAGATATTATGTAAATTCTAGAAAGTATTGACAGGTTTAGGTTCCCAAATCTTTAATAGATAACATAGTTGTACCCAAGTGAATTTGGGTACCAAAACTTATTATTGTTTAATTTTTTTTATAGGGAAAATTCCCTAGGAGTAGTAATATAAAACAGTTTATGAATAGTGGTTATTCATGAAAAAATAGTGGATATTCTTCCAACTTCAACTCACAATCTAAAATTGATGGGGTGATATGTCACATTTTGTGACAATTACAAAGTAAATATTATTTGAGTTGGATCTGTTGGAGATCCACATTAATTACTCAATAATAAAGTATCTTATATTGATGTCTTAAATAAAAACCTCTTAATTATTTATCAAATTTGTGATGATTTATTTTTTATTGATTTTTTTAATATTTGTTTCCCTATTTTATAAGATAACTTGCGTAAATTTAGTTCACCTTGAACTAAAAATGTTTAAACACAAGGTATTCATTCCTTTTGAAAATATAATGTAAACAATTTGAAAGATAAAATTAATGAATCTTTAATTTTTTATATAATTCTTCGTTAATGTAATGTTTATTAATTGATAAAATTATCAAATTTTTATTCCTAATTTATCTCGACTTAAATTGGATATAAAGAAACTATATGATGCATTAAAATGAGAAAAAAACAAGTCATCCTTAAAAATAGTTAAAAATGTTTCTATATCTAAACCACTTGAATTTATCCATGTAGATAATTTGGACAATATAAAACTATAAACCTTGGTGAAAAATAATTTTTTATGTTTTAGTTGATGATTTTTCATGATTTACAAGGATTTATTTCTTAATATCTAATAGTGAACCATGTTCCATTTTTAAAAACATTTGAAATCTTGTACAAAATGAAAAGTATTCTAGAATTTTTTTTCCTTAATATGTGACAATACGAGATAGTTTGAAAACTATGAGTTTAATTCCTTTTGTTCAAAACATGTAATTAACATACATTTTATTCCCTTAGAACACATTAATGGAATTTTTTTGTTCAAAGTGGGAATATTACATTACAACAAATTACTAAAAAATATTGTGCGAATATAGAATGCCTATTCAATATTGGGATAAAGTTGTTAACGCATCATTATATGTCATCAATAGAGTTCTAATAAAGACTATATTATAGAAAACACTCTATGAGTTATGAAATAATAGAAATAAAAAGGTTGGATACTTTAATATTTTTTGATATAAAGTTTATATCTTGATAAACAAGGAAAATCTTGGTATGTTTTATCTAAATGTTTATAAAGGTGTATTTATATGTTATACTAAAACTTTTATTGACTATATATTTTTTTATCAAAAATTCAAGGATTCTTGAAGAATATATTCATGTAAAATTTGATGAAAATAATCCCTTTGATCGCATAAAAAATTAAATTAATGACCTAAGTGATTATTTATATAACATGAGACTTCAAAATTTTATTAATGAAATGAAGTATGATGATATAGAACGTGATCATAAACAATCTAGTCCTGAAATAATTGAATATGAAGAACCTAAAAGTGTGATGCCTAGACAACCTAGAACCCTTAAAACCCATCCCTTAAAGACTATTATTGGAAGCTTATATGATAGATTAATGAATAGAATAAGTATAGGAAACCATGCTGAATTTTGATCTTTCATATCCTAGTAAGAACATTAAACTATAAGAGAATATTTAAATGATAAGATATGGGTAATTTTCGTGCAAGATGGATTTAACCATTTCAAGAAGAATAAGGTAAGCGATTTAGTTTATAGATACTCTTATTATCCTATTATATAAACTAAATGGGTATTTATAAATAAGTAGGAAGATCATGGTTTTATCACTAGAAATATGTTTAGGTAAGTTTTTAATGGTTATAATTAAGATGAAGTAATGGATTATAAAGAAATATTTTCACATGTAGATAGATTATAAGCCTCTATAATCCTTCTAGAATATAAATCATCATTGAATTTTAAATTATTTCAAATAGATATAAAATATAAATTTTAAATGAATTTTTATTAGAGAAAGTTTATGTTTAACAACCTCAAGGTTTTCAAAACCATCACTTTATAATTTCAATTTTCAAACATACTAAAGTTTTATATGGTCTTTAACAAGAACTAAGAGTTTGGTATGAATGGTTATGTTTATTTATTTTAAAATATATTTTTACTTTTGTCATGTAAAGACCCACTTTGTTTATGAAAACCTTATTAAAATAAATTTTTTTAGTTCAAATTTATGTTTATGATTCAATTTTTAGCTCCGCAAATCAAAAATTATGTATAGAATTTTTAAAATTCATGAAAAAATTATTTTAAATGAGAATTATGGTTGATGTTAAATTATTCATGGGATTTCATATTTATAAAAAATATTTGGTAAAATATTTAAATCAAATAAATACATGAATTATTTATTAAAAAGTTTTGGACTTGAAAATAGTAAAGTATATGCAACTCCCATGAGTTCCAAGAGTAAACTTGATTTGGATGAAGTTGGTAAGATAGTTGATAACAAGTTATATAGGATAATTATTAGATTCTTTTTATATCTAACTTTGAGTAGGGTAGACATTAAGTTTTTTTATATGCTTATGTTCTATATTTCAGGAAAATACTAAAAAGTTTCATTTAAAATCTTCCAAAATAATTTTAATGTATTTTAAAAGGAACTATCTCTTTATCATTACTTTTTCAAAAACCCACTGATTTTTTTTTGCTTTATATTCTGATGAAGAATTTTGAAGTCATAGGTTAGATAAGAAGATTACCTTTGGAACCTTCCAATTTCTAAAAAATTCATTAGTTTCTTAGTAAAGTAAGAATAAATAATCAGTTACATTATCAACTACTAAAGATGATTACATTACAACTGGTAGTTGTGCACAAATTTTATAGATGAAAATCACTTTGATAGGTTTTGGATTCAATTTTCATCATGGTCCAATTAAATGTGATCATATTTATTTTATTAACATTTAAACAAAAATTCAATAATGAAATCTTGAACCAAGTACAATAATATAAGGCATTATTTAATAAGGGATCACTCAAAAAAGGGTGATATATCTTTAGAGTTCATTTTTTTAAATAAAATAGAAGAAATTCTCCCAAAGACCTTTTTGGATGATTAGTTCAATTTTATTAAAATTAAGATAGAATTTTTTGATTTTAAATAATTTTTATTATAATTTATAATTTTATATTTTTAGCTAAGTTTTCTAATTTCTGTAATTTTATACTTATGAATTTATTCATGTGAAATTAACAACATGATATTTTCAATATTTCATTTATAATTTATGTATTTTAATTATTTATCATATCATAATTTGACATTTATACCAATTCATTTTTAGGATTTTATTTGTTTCATATTTAATTCATCACTCTCAGTGAACTTTCATATTCCCTGTAAGAGAATATATCATTTTTGGCTCATAAACCTCAAACTCTTATAAACCTCTATGCTCATTTTTTATTCATGAATTCGAACCATATTTCCCTAAGCCTAATAATTCAAACCACATCTCCCTCATAGATAATTGGGAACTAAAAAATAGTAGATGATACTACTTATGGAATCTAAAATATGTAAAAGGAGTCATACAAGGAGCTAAGTGGAAAATATATTTATTTTGATAGGCTATATTACACTGACATGCTTCTGGATAAAGTTATGAACTTACCTGGATGGGATTTTTTAATGATAAAAGGATAGAGTTATTATTTTAAATCGAAGTTCTAGAATTTTATGAAAATATTGGGTTTTGTTTTGATGATGTTAAAGACTTAGTGATCTTGAGAGTGAATGAAAAGAACTTATTTATTTCTTTAATAGAGTTATGTGGAGTGTTTTAGTGCCCACATGAAGGATTTTATGAGTTTTACACATCACATGTAAATATTGATGAAATAGTTCCTCTTGAAATTATGAAGTATATATTTGGATCTTTTATCCTTTTGGATGAATTCTAACACTTATGATTAGACAAGTATATATTGAGTTAATTGAAGTTATGTCATCTATGTTCCATGTATTGAACACCTTTGGAGATTGAATTATTATAAAAATGTGTTATTTATGGAATTTTTCATTGAGAAATATTTTTCACATTAGGGTTGAAGGAGAAGTTATGGAGAATTCTTCTCATCCTAAGGGGGAGTATCCTATACAAGTAGTTAAAGTACCTGCTTCCAGAAGATATGTGGATTTTTTTTTGTTGAGGGTGTTTTTGATTGAACTTATAATAATAATTATTGTGATTAATTAGAGGATTAAAGGGATAATGATCCTTTTTCTATATGAATAATAGGAAGGAATATAATCTCTAATGATATTTCGTCACCTAGAGTTGCAACAGAATGGATTCAAGATGAAATTGTGGTTGAATTTAGAGTTATAGAAGAGGATGGATCTTCTCTATAAGACCAAGTTGATGTTTCTCAAGTTGAGTAAATTTGTGGAAATTAGGTTGATGTTCAAGTGGTTTTTTTTAATGTTGGTGAAAATAGGGATCCTGTTATTGTAGAAAATCTTGTTAATGTTCCAAGATCTATTTCTAGATTAGAATTGTTTCATGCCATTAGAAGACTAGTTGTGTATTTTGGTGAAATAAGGTCTCTTGCCTTTTTCAATGGTACCTATGATTTTTTTTGGTACCTAAAAATTGAGTAGTTTTGAATGTGTTATCCAGAACCTCTAAAAATATTAAGGTTGAAATGCGATTTTTTACTAGATCTGAGGCTATTGGTTTATATGAGTAAGAAAGGGAAGAAACTCCTTTTGTTTTGAGATCCAAAATAATAGGAGTGGATATTGAACCATGTCATATTTAATAAGAATATAGAGGAAGAGAATAATCCCTAGTGGTTTAAGAATTATAAATAACTGAATTAGATAGTTAGATCCAAACCTTTCATAATAAGATCATGTCTGAATTCAATTGGATGAAATTAGAGTTGGATGGTTTAAAGTCTCATCACAAATAATCTAAGGAATAAGTAAAATAATTAAAAGTTGATATGGATTCCAAGGAAGATTTTTGATTTCCTGAAAAACATTATGGGCTCTCAATTCAAGTACATCAAAAGGACCCCCACCACTCAACCACATCATGTGAAACCTTGTTATATATGTACACAAGGACCTTATTTTATTCCAAGATCCTTTAAAGATAACTTAATAGTTATTTCATCATCTTTGGATGATTTAAGTGATAGAATCACACATTTACTATGTGACTATGTGTCTATGGAAACTATTAAAAAAGCTCAAAGAAGTTTTAACTTCTGAAATCAGGGAGGTTTAAGTTATCAACCGCGGTACTGTTTAGAGTCATGAAACAACTACGAATGGTCTTATCAAGATGGGTGTAGTTTCTCTAAAGTATAATTCTATTAAAACCCTTTACCAGTCAAATTTCATTATGAACCACTCAGAGAATATGGTTGCTCCTATCGATTATAATTTTAATGTTTTGGAAGCTAATTTGATCAGACATCATAAGCCACTTGAGTCCCATATTACTTTCGATTTTGAATAATCTTCTAAAAAGGAAGCTGATAAGAAATAATTTCAAGGTTAGATCAATATTTCCAAATAAAATGAAATGGTTTTTCAATGTGAGCCTCAATCCCTTCCTTCTATTACTAAAAATTCACCTAGTTCTTTAGGAATTTTAGTAATGTTGATGGATGTGATGAAGAGTCTAATTGAAAGGTGTGCATATATTTTAAATTTATAGAATTTGGATAGAGTGATAATTCAATAACTATGGAATGATTATTTAGTTATCTTATACTTCTAAAAATATTACATTATCAAGAAGATTAACATGTGTGTTAATTCTCTTTACCATATCTGAGATAGATGATTTTAAATACATGTACCTCAAGATAGGTATCCTATAGCTCAGAAAAATATAAAGGAAACTCTTGTTACCACTCCTTTTAATCTTAAATCTACTCCCAAAATACCTCTTATGACACATAGTTGATATATTCTCTTTTATTTTTTATAGGTTTTTACAATAACTTTAATTTAATTTTTTTATCTATAAATTTAAATAGTTATGAATTCAACCTTCATTGTCCCATTATTATTTAGATGACTCGTTTTTATTTCTGATTTTTGATTACATTTGTATTTTTAATCTATCTATACAATTCAATGTCATATCTATATTCATTTTAGTGTTTCTATTCATTTTTAGTATTTAACCATTGTGTTAAATTTACTATTTTTTATCTCAATCACTTTTCTTACTTTTTGATATCACAAAATGGGGATATGTCCTTTGAAAACATAAATTTTAATATAAAATTAAAAATTATCTTTACTATATATGTTTAAAATCTCTAATGTTTTCATTTAAATTTTTATGGGATTTTTATCAAAAAAAATAAGGCATATTTTTTGACATGCTTATGTTGTTCCAACATATCCCAATATTTCATATGTTTTGATGCATAAATATTTACCATTTTTTTACTAATGAATTTATCCTATGTGATTTCATGTGAATGCATAATATTTTTCTATGTATTACTTCACTTGAAATATTTAGTCCAATCTATTTTCTATTGTGTTTTAAGAAATTTTCATAAGTAAAATATCTTATAATAATGTTAAATATCTTACGGGGAATCAAACTGTAAGTTTTATCCAAAAAAAATATAATACACACTGAAGTTATCTTAAAAGTATACTCAAATATTTTGAAATTTGGAAAGTAAAATATCATATGAGAGTCCTGAATAGAATAAATATCTTACGGTTAAAGTGAATTATCATACGATATAGAGAATAACTCATACAAGAAAAAAATTCCAACAATAATTATTATATAAATAAGAATAAGTTTTCACTAAATGTGAAACTCGTATGAAGTCTAAAGTCTTAGTATTTTAAAGAAATGTGTATGATCAATAAAAAGTCATACTATCAAAATACTTATAAATTAAATTCTCACAACTCTAAAAACATATGAACCTAAGTATTTGTCAAATATTTATTTAGATTATTGATAAATTTATTACCATTGTACTATTCTAAGAAAACTCAATGCCTACTCTTAGTTTTTAAAAAGTTTTCATATTTAAATATAGAAAACAAATTGAATAAATATTATATTTCTAATAATATGAATAGTTCCAAGGTAGATCGTATCTACTCTTAATGGTTACCTGTTTTTTTTCATTTTCATAAAATAGGGTCATATGCGATCTTAGATCTTTTATTTTCATAATATTATATTATCTGGACCATTGGAATATATATAGAAGAGTTTGAGTTCAAAATTAGTTGTAATCATATATATTGAAGTACCCTAACTATATACCATTTTTTAGGATCATTATTTCTGTGTGAATTAGAACTGAATATCTATCATTGTTTTCTAGGATATCAAGTTTTATCCAAAAAAATGAATGTTATTCAAATATGTTATATATTTTATTCTTTTTATACAAATAATTTCAATCATCTCTGGTTTTTTCTTATAATTATGTGTTGAACACATAATATTTTTCTTTAAATCATTATTTGTAAAGTATACAGTCTTGGAACTGAGTGTGGGAATATCATGGATAACTCTTTTGAATGGAAAACCTAGTTAAATATCTTTTAACATTTATAAAAAGTTACAATTTCTTACATACAACTATCTGGGTCCCAGGAAAAAGGATTTTTTTTGTAAAAATCACCATTCTCATTGGAAGAGTATTGGTTAAGTGCACTAGTGGATCTCTATACCCAAAACCACAATAAATCTCTTATTAACTACTTTTTATTTTTTCAACCATTTCTACTAAATATATAATTAATAATATTGGTATAGGATCAAACAAAATTTAATATAGTGGTTATAAATTGGTGATAATTTTAAGAAATCAATTAACCCCCCCCCCAAGTCTTATTGAGTCTATTTGGGATAATAAAACCACATTAAATTCCCACATTATCTATCTTTTATTATCTATTGGTGTCTGTATTACTATTTATAGCTTTTATTTCCACAAAACAAAAGTTGAATTAAGTCCATGAGGGTTGAAACCAAGATGGGTAGAGAAGGTTTTCTAGTGGATATAAAATTTAAAGTCAAAATAAATTTCTTAAGAAAAAAATGCAAAAAATCTCATCAATACAATTCCAATGGTGTAAAAACATCAAAAATAGGGCTAAAATGAGATTAGTGCATATGGTAAATGTATTATACAACTTTGGGGTGTTATAGTACCCTCTTACTAGAGAAGATGACATTGTTCATGTTGTGGTAACTTTATAGAGATATTTTCATAAATTATTCAAATGAGACACAAAAAAATTATTCCATAATCCAATCTCAATTTTTGATATTCTTTTGACTATATCTTGGTTAATCAGAACTTGTTTTTGATGATATGATAGTCAATTACCACTCTTTTGACCATTTTGTACATAATTGTATGCTTATATTTTCAGCATTATCATTGAATCAATAAAAAAACTATAATAATAATTAAAACAACCACTTTTAGTTATGAAATATGAAAAACCAAAATGGAATATATTATGTATATTGAAGATTTTTTTAATCCTATTTTGAAGAACATTAATCCCATTGTAGTGAAATTAGAGGAATATTTGAAAATCATTCATTCTAATGAGAATTCATCTACCAGTACCCCATCAGTTGACATGGAGTGGTTCGTGCTCAATAGGAGGTGCACTAATCAATTCAGAAAGTATATCAACAAGAGTATCTTCTGAAAATTTTTCAATAAACATGATTCTTCCATTCTATGCAGAAAATTGGAAAATATGTATGTAAGAAAAACTACACAGAATAAATCAAGCATGATATGTCATCTTTTCAACCCTAAGTAAAAATATATGAATAACGTATCAGAGTGCATGAAAAATTTCCAAGGTATATTGATCGATTAAATTCCATGAAAATGGTGGTGTATGATGAGTTTCAGACACTCTTTATATTGACTTCTTTACCAAATAATTGTTACACACTGGTCGGGTTAGTCATAAATTTAAAACATAATGAAAATATATAGAAATTTTAGTAAGATAAATTGTGGTCGTCATATATAGTACATAATATTTCAGACACTCTTTATATTGACTTCTTTACCATATTCAAGAGAATCTAGTGTATAGTCACAAATGAAAAGCTACCAAACTCCTTTTTGGGGGAAGGTAATGACGACCACAATTTATCTTACAAAAATTTCTATATTAGTTTCACTGAAATATTATGTACTATATATTTTTTTATGGGTAAATATTTTTCTTATAAGTGCTTATGAGTTTTTATCTACTAGAAATTTGTATATAACCCAGAATATGAGAGGGTGAAGCTGGATAGAAAGGGAAAGTGGTGTATCTTTTTAGAATAATATCTTAGGAGTTGGGATGTTAAATCTAGGATCCTATTAGTAATAGGATCTTAAAAATATGAGATATGTTATTTCTTAAAGATCAGGCATTTAAATATTTTGAGAAGCCCTAAAATCAAGAGAAGCTAGAGCCCAAAGAAATTCAAGTCAATCTGGAACCAATTTCACGACTATCAGTTCAAGACATTGTGGAAAAGATTCTAGAAAATGATGATACATCATATCTAGGTAATATATCCCAATTTAATGATATGTAATCATCATATTATATTACTGAGTAGATACCACCTGAAGAATAGTTTTGGAGGTCCACTGATAATGATAATCGGGTCATAGATACTCACCACATGAGTATGTGGTTCTCACTGATGGGGGAGAACCAAATAGTTAATTTGATGTAATTATAAGTCAAAAGAAGATGTAATAGAATATTCCATGGGATAGGATGTGTGATACTTTTATATGAACCATAAATTTCACTTGGTAAAGTTACTACATGGAAAAAAGGCACTCAAGAACAATTGGGTGTATAAATTCAAAGGTAAAGATGGAACCTCACAACCACTATACATATCCAAGATGGTTTTGAATGAATTTTTTCAAAAGAAAAAGGTTAAAATGGTAAAAAAAATATCCTATGGTAAAAATTTATTCTATCAGAGTTTTTCTTTGATTGGTGGAAAGTATTATCCTAAAGTTTTAATTATTGGATGTAAAGACTACATTCTTATATAGAGATCTTGATAAGGATATTTACATGGAGCATCTAAAGAGATTTTAGGTGAAAGGAAAATAAAATATGTTATATAAACTTTAAAAAAGATTATATGGTTTAAAATAGGCACATAGATAATGGTATATAAATTTTGAATCATTTATATAGAAAAATGGATGCAAGAGGACTGTCAATCACTGTGTTTTCATCAAATAGTTTTATAAATGTGATTTCATTATAATATTTATTTATTTAATGATATTCTTATTATTAGAAAGCATATCACCAAGAATAGTAGGATGAATAAGAATCTAAAAATGTCTTTTGAAATGATAGATTTAGAAGAATCTATATATATCCTTGGAATAACAATTACTCATGAAAATAAGAATCATAAGATTTGGATATCACATTAACAATAAATTGATAATTTTCGTGAAAGTTTCAACATGAGTTAGGTGAAAATATTTATTACTCTTCTTTCAAGTCATTTTAGACACATGATAAATCAGAGTTCAAAAAATGAAGAGGATAAAGAAAGGACAGAAAAATTTCCTTATAAGTTATTAGTTGGTAGTCATATGTATGCTACGGTGTGAAGTAGACTAGATATTCCTCACATTTTTGTAATTTTGTGGATATTATTATCAAATATATGAAAGAATTATTAGATAAAAGTTAAAAGGATATTGAGGTGCCTCTATAGTACATCCAGTCATTATTTATGTTTTTGAAAGGATAAACGTGTTTTATAATGAAATATACATGCTGATATGGATAGAGATCTTGAAATGATGAAATTCATATATAGGTACCAAATATCATTTATAGGGGTAAATTTTCTATATAAATTGTGGGGGAAACTCCCAATTTGGGAGTTTTTTTGGAATAAATTATTTGAGACTTCTTCAGTTAAAGATATTGTGGGAGAATATGTATTTATTGTTGGAAATCCAACTTTGTAATACTATCAAGGAATATGGGGAGACTAGTCCAAAAGTGTGGGAAATCATTAAGGGAAGCTTAAAAACAATGATGAAATTAGCTGTGTTTGTTTCTTGAACTTACAAATTAATTCCATGACTCGATATTGAGATAAAATATAATTTTTAATCCTTGTACATGTATCCTATAACATTTATCTAGAGATGAATAGAATTTGACTCCTCATTCTCCTATAGATGTAGGAAAAAATTTCCAAAATACATTAAGTTCTCATATTCTATTTCTTTTTCTTATCTGTTTGTGTGTGTTTTGGTGTTTAGGACTTCTTATACCCCAATAATAAATGAGTAACATGTGGTATTTTGGAATAAAATGGAGTGATTTGGTATGGAAATAGAATTATTTAATGTTTTTTTTTGTGTTTATAGGTACAAAAACTCCATTATTGAATGTGTCTTGATTTCTTTACATGTGATTAAATCTATACTTATTTTAGGCTTGTGGTAGATGAAGCGGTGTCAAGATAACTTTTGTCGATAAGTAGATCAATGGGAGTTATTATGCATGAAAAATATCTCTCCATTTGGATTGGTTAATAGTTGGATTCATGGTTTAAAACTCTACAACAAGGGTATATATATAAAAGATGAGGGTAGGATTTAAAGGTGTGTATTTTCTTGAATTGTATGTTGTCTATGGGATGAAAGTGAAGATGAACATGCTTTATTGTGAAGGATTACTATTATGGTCATACCTAAATGGTTTTCATGAGAATAGGGGATCTCTTTCTCATCGTTTCATAGATTAATTCTCCATATCTCATGGTGGAGCTTTCATAATAGTTCCACACACACATAGAAATATTTGTTAGATATAATAATTTTTTAAATAGTGAATTCTAGATAATAATAGGTACCTTTCATTGACTATAACAAATTATCCAATCCATCATGTATCATTTAAAATAAATTTAATATTTAATATTAAAAAATGTGGGGTATATTAAGCATCAATATATAATTATGTGATTATTTGGAATTTGAAGCATCAATGCATTTATATAATTTGGTACAAGGATATATTTAATTGATACAATGTATCAAATAAATATAAATAATGATTTTAGTAACATGTAATCATATAATTATACATTAATGCTTTGTATAATTCAAATTTATGGATATTAATTATTTTTTAAAATGGTATATTATGGATTGAATCATTTATTATTGTTCATGAAAGGTCTATATTATCATATAGTATTTCCTATTTAAATTGTTACTCTATCTAGAAGTTGTGTGTGTGTTTGTGGAACTATTCTAAAAGAATTACTAGAAATATATTAATTTTAATTTATTCATCATTCTATTATTAGTTGATAAAAAAGACTTTGAAGAAAATAAACATCATGGTTTCAATAAAAATTGATAGGTATTTGAAATAATATTACTATTATGTGCACTATTGGTTGGTAAGTTCTTTAAATGTAGACCCTTGCTTATTTTTCTTCGTAAAACATTAGAACGCATTGGATTTGTATATTTTTACATTGGATTATTGAATTCAATTCACATTCTGTTTAGATTTTCATCAGAGGATGAGTATTATAGATTTTGGACCCGAGGTTCCTGGTCTTTTGGGGTTTGCGGTATGAAAATTCTTAAAATGGTATTTGGACTTCTGCCTAGATTCTGAGCCCCCCATCATTCCTCTCTGGCTAGGGTTCCAAAACTTACCCTTACACCTTTTCAAACAGAATGCCTTGGTTTCCATTTCTAGTCTATTCAGTCAACCCTTTAAGATCGACATTGCCACTTTAAATCTCACATGCCCCTCTGTTGCTAGGATTTTCACTGAGGTTGGTATTTCTAAAAGCTTACCTTCGCGATTCTGGATCCAAAATGGGGATAGTGGATTCATACAGATAGTTGTATTTTAGAATTTCCCAACATTCTGCAAAAAATACTCATGTATTGGTTATTATTTGAATGAGTGTGAGACCCAATATAATGATCCTTAGCCTACCCCCATATTCAAATATGTTTGAGTGGAAAAGGATGTCTCCAAAATCCCCCATGTGTCTCAGACAAATCACACTACTGACTACAATAACATCTTGCACTCTTCTGGACCCTCTAGGACTCTACCCACCATCCTTTGTCCTGAGACCCTTCACACCCTCAACCCCTCTGTAAACGAAAAACAAGATCTCTACAATGAGTAATCATCCACTCTTGAGGTAAGAAAATATTTGGAAATGGAGATAGAAACTGTGAAATCTAACCAGGAATAAACCTTTCAAGTTGAGTTTGATAAACCAAGCTAATTGGAAGAAGACTTCCTTAATTCAAGAGCTAGAAAAGGGTAAAAAGAAATAATTGAATCTGATGTCTTCATTACTTCGAGTGCTAGGAACACCTGGAAATGTAGGGATAATGTAAATATAGAAAGAACAATTGTTACGTGTTCCATACCTGCAATCATGATGGAAAAAAACGTAATTCCCCAACAACCTACCCCTACTGAGAATGTGTCTTCCCACTCAGCGGCTTCAGTGAACTCCTATGGTTATTCAGACTCTGAAGGGTCATCCAGTGAGGATGATGAAAATGATCCTGCATATAGGGATGCCTATGTAATTCCAGAAAAATTGGATCTTCCAAATGACCTCGACTCATGGATGGAAGAGAATGGTAGAACATCATTTAAGTAGTATAAAAATGGGGAGATGATTGTGGATGATTATCTTGATCTCATAAAGAGGATGTTCATCAAAGTGGTTGAGGAATTTAAAAAGGATCCAAGCTTTAACTTTAAATATATCCAATGGCAATGAATCTTTAGGATTATTTTGTTCTCTAGAGGTTCTGATGCGCCCTTATCCACCCTTTTTTTGTTTTGGATTTTGTTGTCTCTGAAGCCCACTGCTTGGTTAGCACGGACTGTTTTCCCCCGGGAATAGGTTATTCTTCGTCTAATTCTGATGTAGTATATCAGATTTTTGTTTCTAGTGGATGGTTTTCATAACTACTTTGGAGTTTCCACTGTTGATTGGTTTTCTCACTAGATGAGCCTATCATGGCCTTCATGAGTGTAGGGAGAAATATCTCAGACAGTTCTCCTAGAAGCAGGCTTATCATAACCTTCAATTTTCTTGGTGAAGAGATGAATCATCCACTCTTCAACTGTCTATGTTTTTTTTTTGGGAGGAACTAACTAGATTGGCTGGCTTTTCATCAGTGGGTTGTGCAGTTCAAGGTTCCAAAACTACTTTAGTTTGTGGTTGATCCATTGGCCTGTATGGGATCTACAATATAGAGTATAAATAGAGGCTAGAGGTCTCAGCACATGAGTAGTGAACTGAGAAGGGAGGCTGCCTGTATGGGTTTGATTGACAAGGATATTGTGGTTCTTTCATGTGCATTCATGATGGGAGGTCATGCAGATTTCAAATCTTCCATGGGAGACTCGGCCTTCCTAAAACTTCTGAGATTACACTTTATGGCATTCACCGATGGTGTTGTTCTTTTTATTGTTTCATTTCTCTTAATCTTGGATAGTATTCCCCTAAATCTATGTTGTTATAAGCTATTTACACCTCATGTCTATATTATTGTTTTTTATTTCAATAAATTTCTTTTGAGGCATGAATTGGGAGACCAATTCATGTCACCGCTTTTAAAAAATATAAATATAAGTTATGATTGTTTTTATTTTATTTAATTCTTCTAGTTTCGTTGAACAAAAAATTATCTATTTTATTTTGTTTGAAAAACTTGATTATTGCGACACATGAATAAATTTATAATCAGTAAAACCTATGATATCCTAGGTCACGTATCGTGTATGGAAATTAAAATATGTATATATATCATTTTAATTCTTTCTGTTTTTAATAAAAAAATATTTTTCAGCTAATACATGGTAAGTATTGTAATGATTATATTTTAAATATATACATATTTTTTGGACTGAGTAAAGATAGAAATTGGGGGGGTGAATTTCCTTTTAAAACTTTTTAGAAATTAAAATGAAAAGTTTTATTGAATTAAAAATATTAAAGTGATAAATATAATTTAAATATTTACATATAAATATTAATAATTGTAACTAGAAGTAATAAAAAATGAGTTAGTGCATCATAAATATAAATGGAGGATAAGGAATAATTGATAAAGGCATTCAACAATAATCCACTAAGGGATCCATATGTCTTATCCTCTCAAATATCCTGGAGGGGTCTTATTTTAAACCTTTATTTTTAATGGTTGTAGTAAGAAACAAAAACCTTGATTTTAAGAAATTGTAGTAATGAAATCCATTACAAGAAGTAAGAGACTCGGTTTTTTATGGTTGGTACCAAGAAACCAAAATACATAGGTTTACTTTTAGTGGTTATGGATAGAAATCTAATCTATGTCACTTTTAAGGAAGTTATCACATATCCCCCTCACATTAAATGGTAATGATCACCCAATACCTCACTTTAATGGTAGTGATAACCTATATCCCTAACACTAAATGATTGTGAGAACTTGAAAAAACAAAAAATAAGAGGCTTTATTATCACAATCCCTTTGAACCACACTCTCAATCCCCCAGTAACAATAAAATAAGAAGAGATTGGGTTAAGAGAATAAATTGTGAGAGAGAGATTGAGATTGATGAAAAAAATAACAAAGATACTAAAAATGATATTCAAGGTATCCAAATGAATAAAAGAACCCTTTGGGGTGTATTTATAACCTATGTGGGATTTAAGAACATTATAGAGGTGTTGGGGGTCGAATAGAGCTATTAGGGGTTGGATTAAAGCATGCGGTCCCCTCCTCTGATGGGTAGTTTTTTGGTAGCTTGAATACCGCCGAATAGCCGATGGCACCTAGAAAGAACCATGGTTCTTTCCAAACCCCACCATCTCATTGGTGAGGTCCATTATCTAGTCAGTGGCACCTGGACAGAATATTTTTTCTATCTAGATACCACCAGATAGGCACTGGAACCTACTATTGTAAGGATATAAAAAATTCTTATTTTCTTCTATTAATCCCTCTGATTGATCCAGTACTTTTCCAAAAAAATCTAAAATTTAAACACTAAAATTAATTAAAATAGACTATTAGATACATAAATGTGTGTATACGATCATTCTAAACTACCTAAGAGAGTAGTATATACCACATTCTACCCCTGTTTTATGATCAAAAACACTTAAGAATTTAAACAATAATGATAGGTATGCTGATATTATCATTATTTTAACTAAAATTAATTTCAATATATCCTAGTGAAATTCAACAAATTAATTAAAATAAATTTTTGAATGACTTGTAATAAATATTTCAAAAAATATTTCATCAATAATTTAATTTCAAAACCTATCACCGTTTTTTATTATAAAAAATATAGAATCATAAAATTCACATAATTCAATAATAATTCAATTTCAAAAAACATTAATTTTTCAAAAGAATTTATAAAAGTAAAAATTCCTTTGAAACTATTATCGTTACCCCTATAAAAAAGTTCCTTTGATGTCAAAAGTATCCCCCCTTTAAAAATATAAAACCATAACTATCAATATTCTTGATAGAAATCATACATTTTATTTCATCACCTTACACCCCCATTATAATTATCACAAAAATCATAATCAAGAGATAGAGAAATAAATTATTTAGAAAAAGATAAGTTCAAAGAAAATGAGAGATAAAATGGAAATGAAAATTTCATAACCCATAATTTTCCATCAAGGGAGATCAAAACTAAAAATGTATTTGAGGTTTTGAAAACATTAAAATTTCTATTACATATTTAGAAAACTAAAAAAATACACAATACAAATTTTTAAACATTCAAAAACCAAATTTTTTTGAGAAAATAAACACAAGATCTTGTTTTAGAAAAAAAATATAACCTGGAAATCTAAAAATGATTAAGAATTGTTCTAAAAGAGCATCTCTATAGGAATTTATTTAGATCTAAAATTATATTTGACTCCTCCATAATTAGATAATTAAAACCACTATCTAAGATTCCCATTAAATTGTATTTTAAAATAAAACTTTAAATACTAAATATAACAAAAAATTTAAAATATAATTTAAGAGAAAAAAATTTCACACCCATGTGACTTGAAATTAAATTTCACAAAACTACTAGATTATAAAATAGATTTTATCATGTTTGAGTTCATTCAAAAATTAATTCTTCTATTTCAGAACATTTTATGTTTTAAAAAAAATGTATCCCTCTCAAATGATTCATACTTTTAAAAGTATGATAATCCCCCAAAATCATGTATATTAATAGTTAAATGAATAAAATATAAAAAAACAAAACAACACCTAAGAGAGTGACATAAATCATTCAACAAAAAAATATTTAAGTAAAATAGATAAATGAATCGATGATATAAATATTTAAGGATATATTAATGATTTTAATATTTCGAGGTGAAATATAAGTGTGAATTTAATTATGCTATGAATTTTGAATGAATTTCAATACTAAGGCCATAAAAATAAATATAAAAATTTTAACATATAAAAATATATTTTGCTGACAAAACTCATCCTAGATGAGAAAATTTAAAAATATACTATTGGGGGACAAACCATGGTTCTCACTTTCTCCTTTATGATTTATTTGAAAAACAAATTCTCGTATTATAGAGATTTTGTAAGACAACCCATGAATTTTATATACTTTATGTCATGATTTATTACTTAAAAAAACATAATATAATCCCAAAAGATAGAAAGTCCTACTATATTTATAAAACTTTGATACATAAAATAACAACATAAAATAGGGATATAATTACATTATTTAAATCTCTATAACATGAATTTAAAATTATTTTTCCCTTTTAAAACATCATGGGATAACTTGGGAATGTACACAAGAATGGGGTAAGATAAAAATTCCAATAAGGTAATAATAAAAGAATAAAATTAATCAATTAATAAATGTGAGTAAAGAGGGATATCAAGGAGAAATAAAATGGGTTATAATCATAAACAAGAACACTAAATAATGATAGAAGATGATAACATCAAGACAACATATAAATGTGGAAACAACATAAAACATGACATAATAAGCCTAAGTCAAGGCCAACTGACAAGACATTATAACATAGTGTACTTAAAATAACCCATAACTCAACATAAATGGTATATAATGAGATAAAAACAGTACACAATGCATTGGAGGGCTATATAATTCACAACATACCCATCACATTCATGTCATGTACATGAATTTATGTTTTATATAGATCATACAACATAATAAAACCTCTCACCACTTTTAATCCCATGATAAAAGTGTGTGGTTAACATAAATTGAAGTCTCCGATCAATTATGGATAGGTAAATCTATTTTAATACCCTTGAGTGTAAATGGGTATGGGTATTCACTATACTAATATTTGGCATGGAAAATCACAGGATAATTTCAGTAGCATAAAGGTAGTACATAAAGATTTATGGAATGTATTAATGAGAGTAAAATGAGGCCTATTATTACTTTTAAATCATAGATATAGTAAAATAGATTTTTAAAAACATATTTCAATATGAACCATTGGAAATCAAAAGGCATAATACAAATAAAGTGATTGAATAATGATGAGTCGAAGAGGATTTCTTACCTTGAGAGGGTGCCTCAAAAATATTGGGAGGAGATTCTTAAGTGATTGAGAGAATATTGGGAGGGATTTAGAGAGGTATTGGGAGAGTAACTTCATGATAAATGGGTTTTTAGTGAAGTGGAGTGGGAGTTTTTGTTGGTATTTAGGGGAATTCATTATTAATTTCTATACTTGGTTTTTTGGACTCTATATAATAAAATAATCAAAACTAAAAACCTTACCAAATTTTTTGACCAAGTTTTATACTAAATTTGAGTGTCTTTAAATATTTTATATGGATAATAACTAAAAATATTAAAATTATACCATTGGTGATGTGGAAGTGAGTCATGTCTATAAAGAATTTATTATAAATCCCTAAACTATAATACAGGTTTTGGTGGATTCATTAAAGGATTTTAAAATTTTAAAATTACTTAAAAACACATTATTTTAAAGGGTAAATATATATTTGGTCATGGATACCATTTATATCACTTATTACATGACTTTTGGGAAATTATGATGTCATAATATAGACCATATATTTATAACGTATTTAACTCTTACCCAAAAAATTGATTGTCTAATAAAATTATGAAAAATTCACCATGGGATAACTTCAATATGATTAATTTAAAAATTATATTTATTTTACCATAATAGTTTTCTAAATGTGATAATTTTCACATTTTAATAAAAATCCTTATTTATAGGAAAATACTAGTTTTTACACCACTAAAAACTTTCAGACCATTATAAAAATTACATTAGACTTCATTAAGTTATATTATCACTTATATTTAAATAAATATTATATAATAATAATATTTTATTAAAATAAAATTTATTTCAAAAAATATTGAATTTATCTAAAATTGTTCCTTAATGGAATATATATATTTCCCAAAAATAAAATTTTCATTTCTTCGTATCAAAATCTAATTTTTATCAAACCCAATATATAATCATTTATAAATTAATAAGAAAGAGGGATAAATACACTATTTTTTTAAAAAAAGTTAGTATAAAAATTCATACTATTATGTTATAGATATATAAAACCTCTTGTTACACTAGCATGCGCCCTAAGGGAAAGGTGCTTGATGGTGGTACCTTTATGGGGTGGTTTTTGTGAACATGGTTTTGGTCATGATCTTGATAAGCTTGAACTTCTCCCATAAATAGATTCACTCATGATTTAGTTATTTAATATCATCTTATTCTTGGTCATGGGATAAATCCAGTGAATTCATCTACCTAAAAATCTCTGGTAAATTGGATTCATAGGGTACAATCCTACTGGTCGAGTCCATCACTTCTTCTATCCATGTCAATTAAATTTTATCATAACCCTTAATATATAATAATCATAATGGTCATTGTACAATAGCTATATTACCAACAATTATGATTATTAATAGACTTTTAAATTTGATAAGATATAATTTCTAATGGTATAAAATAACCAAATTAGTGTATGTTTTATATATAACTTCATTTCTTAATACGGACTTTTTTTCATTCAAAATGGGAGTTTCATTTATGAACATTTGGGTTGTTATATTCTACCCCACTTCAAAAATGTCACCCTAAAAATTTCATTTCATACATGAAAACAGATGAGGGTACTTCTATTTCATCTTATCTTATGGTTCCTAAGTTTCTTCCTCAAACTTTTGGTTTCACCATATCACTTTGACCAGGTGAGTTTTCCCATTTCATATAACTTTGTCTCTATGATCTAAGACCTTCACAAGCTACTCCTCATATGAAAGATCATTCTCTAAATGTACCACCTATGTATTTAGTAAATGTAATTGGTTTATTATTTACTTCCACGAGAGGGATACATGTAACACATCATGTACTTTGGATAGGTTAAGTGGGAGTGATAGTCGATATGCCACATCTCTGATGCGATCAATGATCTCAAAGGGGAAGATTTATTATGGACTATTATTCCCCTTCCCAACCCTTATGAATTTATTCCATGGAGATATATGAAGGAACACCTTATCTTTGACCTCAAACTCTATGTATCATTGACAATTATCTTCAATTATTTTCTATCAAATTTGTGTTTATTTCATATGACATTGATGGTTTGAACCTTCTCTATCATTTCTTGGATAAGACCAGGTCTCATCATAATTCTCTCTCTAACATCATCCTAGCATGTTGGATTCTAACACCTCTTCCCATAAAGAGCCTCATAAGGTTACATTTTAATTATATATTGGAAACTATTTTTATATGAGAAGTTCATTATGGGAAGGTGTTGATCACAAAATCCTTGTAGTAATACCCCTGAATTCCATGATTTTTTTTAAATTAAAAGTGATTATTTCGAGACCAAGCTCTGAGATGGCATGTAATTATGAGGCCTGGAGTGGCTGGAAAGTATTTTTGAAATATTTTTAAGGTTCATTAAATAAACATGCGAGGGGGTTTTTATAACTTTTAAATTGGTACCTGGATCAAAAAAAATATGAGGGAACCATTGAACTCAGAGCATCAGGATTCACCTAGAAAGGGCCTAACATTGGACGGCACTGGCCAACAGTGGAAGGTAGTTTTTGGCCATAAATAAAATAATTAAGTAACAATTATTTTATTTTCAAATCCTTATAACTCCAAATCGGTAACTCGGATTGGAAAATATGAGAGTATTGTTGAGCTCATGAGGGCATGTTTCCCTTAGGAAAAGCTTAACCTCGGTCGGTGCAAGTCGAAGGTAAAATTTGATTTTCATACTTTTCAGAAGAACAAAAAAATAACTTAAAAGGTTATTTTAATTATTTTATTCATCATTGAGTAGTGCCAGGTCAGTGCTGTTGTGCATCGATGAGGTGAAAATGAATCTCATTAATGAACCTCATTAATGAGTCGGCATAACGGCACTGCAACACAGCCTAACGGAATCACTGATTCACACTCATCAATTAATAGCCTAACAAGAAATGTAGGATTGTTGGCACAATCCTGGAATTGCTCTGAGGCTTTGGTGGGTGGAAACGATGAACGACAAATGCACCTTCTTCCACGCTTTGAAGAATCTCTAGTGACAGTGGGTTGTGGATCAAGAAAAAATAGAGGAGGTGTGCAATCCCATTATTCCTCGACCAACAATCCTATCCCAGGTAGGGGGTTTTATTTTAAGTGAATTTTTTCTTTTCCATGTTCTTTCCTTTAAACGATGAACATGGGTTAACTCACAAACAAGTTAACACATGGATCGATCGTTTGTGCGAGATGGTAAATACTACGGGATAAAAAGGGGATATCTTTTTATTTGATTATTCCACCTTATTTCTTGGGTCTTCGTGATCCTACTAACAAGAACACATCCAGGTCAACACGAACAATGACCTGGATCATTCTTGGGGTGCTTCTGTGTGCGACCCTTTTCCCTCCTCTCTTCTTTTTTCCTTCCCATTCTTTGTGATGCAATGGCGGCAGTGCATCTTTTGAGGAGAATCCATGCAGAAGGGTCATGACCATATGGGTCGCAGAACTGATGAAAGGTTGTGGTGTGAGGCTGTGACACCCCTACCATGGCGGTAGGTGGGAGGCGGCCCGCTGGAAGCTTGGAATGATGGTGACAAGGGTCGCCAGTAAGGAGACCTATGGACACAACCACTCAGCCACGTCGGAGGATCCAGGCCATCCACGGATCGTGGTGGTGAGCTGGACTCACAACAAATCCGTGGGTCACATGGGGGAAACCTGTACTTGTGAGCGGACCGGTGCAGGATAGCGGCACAACGTTGGAGGAGCAGCCCGTGTTGACAGGTCGCGATAGGCGGCTGGCACGCGGTCCCCGCGGGACCGCGTGTGGAGGTGGTTTGTTCATCCTCAGATGGCCACGTACGGCATGAACCGAATGCCCAGTGTGTGGCATGAATCGAACGCCCAGTGAGCATTCGGGTAGGGGTAGGACTGGTCCGCCATACAGGCCAAGTCAGTGGTGCGAACTGGGCTGCTGGGCGGCCCGGGCTGGAGAAGAGTCGGCCCACCAATGTGGGTCGGGATGATGGGACAAACTGGGCTGCTGGTTGGACCAGGCTAGGAAAGAACCAGCCTGCCAATTTCAGGCTGGGCCAGATGAAACTAGGTCACCGGGCGACCCGGCGGTCAGGACCCACAACCGAACCGGGTTGGGTCCATCAAGGCCCAATGCTCCTGGCCCAGTGGTTAGGAAAGCCCAGAACCCACCAAGTCAGTTCAGTCTAATTAGGTTGGGTCATGCGGGACCCCAATCCGGTCCGTTCAGGTCGGTTCGACCAGGTTGGACCGGGCCTGGACACAATCGTCCCCTGTTTACTAAAACACCAATATCTTTCAGATCGGTCATCCGATTGATGCACCATCTGTGGAGTTAGGACCCTTGCGATGAGACGTTCCTTTAGAAATACTCTATGTTAGATCTCATTCCAGTTAAGATGTGACTGAAGGCTTGAGGAGTAGAATATCCCAAAATCAAACGAACTATGACCAGGAATCCTACGGTTGGATGTGACGCAAAGGATATGACTAGAAGGTCCTAGTGATCTAGTTGGACAAGAGAGAAGAGGATCCTAGTGATCCAGCTGGTCCAAAGATGATCGGGTCTTAGTGATCCATCTTGCATAGAGACAATCAGATCTAAGGGATCCAGTTTGCCTAAAGATTAGAGGGTCTAAGTGATCCAGGTGGCCAAGAGATGAGTGGGTCTTGGTAATCTAGATGTCCTAGAGATGAGGGGGTCTTA
This sequence comes from Viscum album, assembly GCA_963277665.1. Lineage (NCBI taxonomy): Eukaryota > Viridiplantae > Streptophyta > Magnoliopsida > Santalales > Viscaceae > Viscum > Viscum album. The sequence continues at coordinate 42,015,249 of OY728150.1, forward strand.
ATGATCTATCTGGCCAAGAGACGAGTGGGTCTAAGTGATCCATCTGGCTCAGAGACGATCGGGTCTAAGTGATCCAGTAGGCCCTAGAGACGAGCGGGTCTCTGTGATCCAACTGGCCTAGGTGACGAGCATGCCTAGATGATGAATCCCTCAGCAGTATGAATGTTCAGCTTTACGACTGATAATTCTACTTATTATACTTTGAGTCATACTTGGCGTGAGTTGTTTGGCTTTGTGATCATGATTTGTGGTTTTTATTTGTGTTTATTATTTGTGGTATTTCCTTTGTGGATTAGGGTCCCTACTAAGTACTGTGTTACTCACCCCTTCACGGGCTTCACCCACACGTATTGTGTCTTGTGAAGATGACTAACTCCTTGACTAAGGACTTGGTGGCCTAGTACTAGATGGTTCCTAGTGAGATCAGGTAAGCAGGGAATACTTCTATGACTTTTGGAATCTACTCTTCACTTACCCATCAGGTGGGGTTTCATTGGACAGCTTATTAGTGATCTTATACTCCCTTTTGTTTTTAGTTGTCTTTTTTGGGGTTTGTATTCTGGACCATTTCATTTCAGTTTGTATTGTACTCATAGTAGTTTTCTAGTGATATTTTTGGTTTAATTAGTGTTTACCTTTCCATAGATTTTACTATGAGCATGTGTATATGTTTAAAGGAAAATTCCTTCCCTTTTGGGATATTCTTATTTGGTGATAGTCACCAGCCACTGGCCTATGGAAGCCTGGCTTGGGGTAGTCACGGTACAAGACCTGAGGGATGGGTCATGAAAAAGTGGTATCAAAGGGGTTCAGTTCTACCAGAAGAACTAAGAGTCTATAAATTTTTATGGGGAAACAATGTTAAGTGTTTCGAGTTTTTCTTTCAGGCTAGGGAGTCCAGTGTTGGTGTGGCGGCCGACGTATCCATACACCAGGACCCGGAATTATATTTTCCCACCCGGTATATGAAAACACTTGGTGCAGGTGTCTTTGAGTGTTTTCCCATGATCTTTTTGAGTCATGGTTAGCTCACTAGTTATAATAAATTGACTTTGGTTCAGCTTGATTCTCTTTCAGGATGCCATCATGCATACATCCATCCAGGATTCCAGTGTGTGACCACTAGGATGGTCCACAGAGTGATGAGGATTTGGTATAGGTATTGTTGCCCGAGATAGAACCTTTAGGCGGTGTCCCAGCAATACCACCACCCATTGGTCAGTAGTTACTACTGGCGCTACCAGTAGAGGACACACGTAGGCTCAGTGACTTACACAAGTTCTAGAAAAAGAGGCCTCCCATGTTCAGGGTAGAGATAGATCCTCAGGTTTCTAAGGATTTGATGGAGGTGGTGATGCAATTATTCCTCTTAGTGAGGACTCCACTTGACCAGATGGCAGTTCTAGCATCAAGCATTCTGGAGGGATCATTGAGGATATGGTGGTGTTTGACCATATAGACTCACGAGGAGGCGACCCTCGTCTATTCTGACTTCGAGCGACTTTTTAGGGAGGATTTCTTCACCACGACTTTGTGCTCAGTTCACATATAGGAGCTGCTTCACTTACAGCATGGTAACCTGACAGTGGCTGAGTACTCTATGAGGTTCACATACCTCTCTTGTTACTCTACAAATATGGTGTGGGGCCCTTTCTTTAGAGCCCAGACCTTTGAGAAGAGACTCTGATGTGAGATTAGGGCATCAATGATTTCCCTTAGCATCCCTACACATTATGGAGTGTTGTAATGAGCTCTACTAGTGGAGAGCTTCCACATAGAGCAGGCACCGATGGTGGGAGCCACCACCAAGTGACAGGTGGCTGAGTCATCCATGGCGGGCAGCTGATAAATGACGCAGAGGTCCAACCAGGCCAAACCATCCGGAGGAAGATCCCAGGACTCTGGGTTAGTGGTATAAGGCCACTGGGGAAATGGAAGTCTATAGAGGAGTGGGGCATGCAACTCGTGTAGTGGGTAAGGACACATGATGTGTGACTTCCCAATCCTCCACAGAGACGATCAGTGGATGGTCGAAGGGCCGTCGAGGTAGTGACATAGGTTCGAGTGAGGTGGTCCATAGGGAATCGGACATGGAAGGAGAGTGGTTGGACTGTCAGGCGGTGGACATAGGTTTGAGGTGCTACCACCACCTCCTCCAGGTGGTCCACCACAGGCCCCGAGAGCCAATAGATAGGGTTATGGTCAGCTTCAGGTGTTGGAGGCATATGACCACGGCACTATAGAGATGATTAGAGATACGATATTTTCTTATCCACCTTAGTTGCAGTTCTTATAGACGCAGGTGTTGGTCACTCCTTCCTTTCCACAGACCTTGTTCGAAGCTTGTAGATTCTGGTGGATCCATTGGCACGATCCTTATGGTCAGAGACTCCTATGGGAGGATATTCTATGATTACACACTGTTGTTGGCAGTGTGAGCTTACTCTTGTAGGAAAGATCTTTGGATGGGATATCCTATTAGTGGCATCGAGGCCTTACGACATCATCTTGGGTATGGACTAGTTATCAATAGTCCATGCTCAGATCAACTGTTTTTGGTGCATAGTGTGGTGTGTCTGCAGAGATGGGAATAGGTTTTCCTTTTTTGATGAGAAGGAAAAAAAGAAACGTAGGATGGACTCGCACATAGGAGGGTGTATTCGACCACTCATCAGTTTTCTAGAATGACCCTCAGTGTAGTGGATGAGATGATTCCACAGTTTCCTGCAATGGTGGATGAGTATGAGGATGTCTATACAGAGTATGTTCCATGACTACCTCCTTGTAGAGAGGTAGACTTATACATTGATCTATACCCCGGGATGGAACCTATATCTACACCTTCATATCATATGGCTCCCGTAGAGATCCAGGGGATTAGGGTACAGTTGAAGGACTTGCAGAGGAAGGGGTTCATAAGGCCCAGCATTTCACCAGGTGTAGCCCTAGTGTTGTTAGCCAAGAAGGAAGATGGAAGCTTGAGGCTATGCTTGGAATTCCGGCGCCTGAAGCAGGTGACCATGAATAACAAGTATCTTCTACCAAGGATTGATGACCTCTTCGATCAGCTAAAGGGAGTGAGATGGTTCTCAAAGATATACCTCAAATCAGGCTATCACCAGCTTCGAGTGTGATATGAGGACATCTTGAAGAAGGATTTATGATGTCTCTACGGCCACTAAGAGTACTTAGTGATTCCTTTTTGTGTGAAAAAATCCCTAGATGTGTTCATGGGACTCATTAACAAGATCTCTCAGCCATACTTAGACCGGTTTGTAGTGGTATTTATTGATGACATCTTAGTGTATTCAGTATCGAAGGAGGAGCATGTGATACACCTGAGGATGGTTTTGGACACACTCCAAGAGCACCATATTTATGGAAATCTCTTGAAGTGTGAGTTCTAGATACAAAAGTTGCACTTTCTGAGACATGTCATATCAGAGGCTGGAGTTACAGTGGATCCAACAAAGATCGAGGTGGTGCTTTCTTGGGAGCCACCCAAGATTGTTACTAAGCTGTGGAGTTTTCATGGGTTCACTAGGTACTATTAGAGGTTTGTACTTGGCTTCTTCAGAGTGGCATCACCCATGAAAGCATTGAAGAATAAGAGAAAACCCTTCATGTGGACAGAAGGATTCTAGTAAAGCATTCAATATCTGAGGCAGAACTTGACGAGTGCTCCTATATTAAGGTTTCTAGAGGATGGAATTGACTACATAGTGTACTGTGATGCATCCGAAACTGGTCTTGGTTGTGTCATAATGTAGGGTAAATCAGTGATTATTTATTTATCATGACAGTTGAGACCACATGAGAAAAACTATGTGACTCGTGACCTTGAGTTGTCAGTGGTAGTCTTCACACTAAAGATTTGGAGACACTACCTTATGGGTGAATGATTCATCATATACTCTGACCACAAGAGTATCAAGTATATATTTTCTTAGAAGGATCTAAACTTGATATATCGGTGTTGGATAGAGTTCCTCCAAGACTATGACTTTGAGATAGTCTATACTCCTGGGAAGGGAAACGTGGTAGCAGATGTTATTAGTAGTAGATCAAGTTCACAGCTACTGAACGAGGCCTTAGAAAAGTTGGCCTCTCTTCAGATATCCTTTATGGATAGATATGAGTAAATGTATCTTTATTTGATGGTATTTTCCCCTCCACTCTTATAGAAAGTTAGGGAGGCACAACTCAGAGATATCAGCTGCAAGCCTACACATTACTAGATGTCCATAGGGCATGCCCTTGATGGATATTAAAAATATGGAGAGAACGTCATAATTTTTAAAGGATGCACTGTATTACCCGTGGCATTGAGAGAGGAGATTTTGAGGGAGTTCCATACCTCCCCTTTGTTAGTACATCTAGGTGTTTCAAAGATGTACCATGACCACCAGCGTCAGTACTAATGGCTTGGGATGAAGAACGTAGTGGTAGAGTTTGTCTCAAGATGGCTCAATTGTCAGCAAGTGAAGGCTGAGCACTAGGTTCTAACATGTTTTACACAACCCCTCAAGGTACCGGAGTGGAAGTGGGATGGGATATCGATTGAATTTGTGAAAGGCTTACCACGTACATCTAGGGGGCACGATACCATCTGGGTGATCGTAGGCCGACTTCCAAGTCGACCTAATTCCTACCCATTCGAGAATAGAGTTTATTAGAGAGCATGGTACGCCTCTACATGTAGAAGATAGTTCGACTCCACGGAGTCCCATTTACTATAGTCTCATATCAGATGCACGATTTAAATCCCATTTGTGTAATGGATTGTAAGAGGCATTTGGGACTCAACAGTGTTTGAGCACATCCTTTCACCCACAGACGGATGGTCATATGGAGTGAACCATACATACCTTGGAGGACATGCTTCATGTTTGTGTTCTTTATTTTGGTCATAGTTGGGAGGATCACCTGCCACTGTTGGAGTTTGTGTACAACAACAGATACCACTCCACCATCAGTATAGCACTATTTCAGGAATTGTATGGACAACCATGCGGGTCACTGATATGCTGGATAGACCCAGGGGAGTCAGAACTCATGGGTCCATAGATAGTATAGGCCACCACTGAGAAGGTGTAGGTCATCCAAGAGCGGATGAAGACTACACAGATCCAATAGAAGTCTTATTTTAATAGGCGACAAAGACCCTCTGATTTCGAGGAGAGGGACCATGTATTCCTACGAGTCTCTCCTCGATGAGGGATATGGAGATTTGGCTGGGGTGGAAAGTTATCTTTTTGGTTCATCGGACCATTATTGATACTGTGTAGAGTGGGAGAGGTAGCGTATCTCTTGGCTCTACCACCATAGTTAGAGAGGGTGCAATAAATCTTCCACGTATCCCAGATTAGGATATACGTGCACGAACCTTCTCATGTCATCGACCATAGTGAGCTGGAGATTGACGAAGGGAAAAAATTCATGGAGTACCCAGTGGAGATAGAGGATCGACAGGAGAGGATCCTTCATGGATGATCGATACCTCTGGCGCATGTTCGTTGGCAGCACAGGAATCTCCAGGAGAGTATGTGGGAGAGGGAGGCTCAGATTCATTCTTAGTACCCCCATTTTTTTATTATCCCTTGTTTTGGCTTAAGAGGACATAAATCCCTAAAGGGGGGAGTAATTTAATACCCCGGAATTCCACAACTTTTTTTGTAAAAATTAAATGGAATTATTTTGAGACCAGGATCTAAGAAGGCACATAATTCTGAGGCCCAAAGTGGCCAAAACATATTTTTGAACTATTTTTAAGGTTCATTAAATAAATGTGTGGGTGGGTTTTTCTAACATTTAAATAAATGCTCGGATCAAAAATCCTAGGGCACCATTGAACTCAAAGCATTAGGATTTTCCTAGAGAGATCCCAACATTGGCCAGTGCGGGCCAATAGTGGATAGTATTTTTTGGCCGTAAATAAAATAATTAAGTGACAATTATTTTTTTTTCAAATCCTTACAACTCCCAAATGGTAACTCTGATTGGAAATATGAGAGTACCATTGACCTCATGATGGAATGTTTCCATTAGGCATAGATTAACCTCGACCGGCACAGGTAGAGGGTGAAAGTTAATTTTCGGAATTTTTAGAAGAAAAATAAAATAACTTAAAGTTATTTTAATTGTTTTCTTTATCTTTGAGCAGTGGCACGTCAGCGCTGCAGCGCAGCAATGAGGTGATGATGAATATCATTAATGAACCTCATTAATGAGTCAGTGTAACAGAAATATTGATTCGTGTTTTTCAATTAATAGAAAAAAAAATCAATGTAGGATTGTTGTCACAGTCCTGGAATTGCTCTGAGGCTTTAGTGGGTGGCGACGATGAATGATGAATGCACCTTCTTCCACCATTCAAAGAGTCACTAGAGAAGGTGGGATGCGTATTAAGAACAAATAAATTAGTTGCACGATCTCATTCTTCCTTGACTAACAATCCTATCCTAGTTAGGGGTTTTTATTTTAAGTGAATTTTTTCTTTTACCTGTTCTTTGTTTTAAATGAAGAATGTGAGTTAAACTCACAAACAAGTTAACCATTGGATCGAACGTTCATGAGGGATGGTAAATACATCAGGATAAAAGGGGGATATCTTTTTCAGTGATTATTACACCTTATTTATTGGTTCTTTGTGATCCTTCTAACAAGAACGCATTCGGGTCAATATGAACAAAGATCAGGATCTCTCTTTGGGTGTTTCTATGTGCGACCATTTTCCCTATTCTATCCTTTCATCCTTCCCATTATTTGTAATGAAACAGAGGTGGCACATCATCCAAGGAGATTATAGGTGCAAGGGACACATTCAGGCAGAAGGACGGCAGCCAGCTAGGCTGTGACACCAGTGAGAGGTCACGACGAGAGGCCGCAGCGCGAGGCCATGGTACCCCGACCACAGTGGCAGGCGGGAGGCGGCACACTAGAACCATGACACAGTGACAATAGGGGCTACCAGCATAGAGACCGGCAGATAGAGGCAAGCGGACATGGCCACCCAGCCACGTTGGAGGTGTTATGCAGTTTGCGGACCACAGCGGTGAGCTGGACCCGCGAAAAAGTCGCGGGCCATGTGGTGGAAACTGGTATGCATGAGCATACCGGTGAAAGATGGTGGCATAGTTAGGGTTCCACATTAGAGGAGTGTCCTGTGTTAGATGATCGGCCCATGTCGGCGGGCCACAGTAGGCGGCTGGCATGTGGTCCCCATGGGACTGCATATATAGGAGGGGTGGTCGTCCACCTGAAGCACGAATCGGATGCCCATTGGGCGTCTTGGAAAGGGTAGGACCGCCCCACCATGTGGTCCAGGCTGGTGGCACGAACCAGGCCATTGGGAATCCCAGGCTAGGTTGAAGGGAAAAATTGGGGTGTTGGGCGGCCTAGGCTGGGAAAAAAATGGACCGCCTGTTGCAGGCTGGGCTGGATAAAACTGGGTCACTGGGCAACCCAGTAGGCTAGACCCATGACTGAACCGGGCCGGGTCCATCATGGCCCAATGGGCCTGGCCTGGTGGCCAGGCCTGACCAGGCCATCCCAGACCCCATCGGGTCGGGTCAGCCAAACTAGTTCGGGTTATGCGGGACCCTGGGCTGGGTTGGTAAGGTCGGTCCAACCAGGTTAGACTGGGCCCGGACACAGCTGGCCCCTGTTTACTAAAAGGACAATATCTTTCAGATGGGGCATCTGATTGATGCACCATCTATGGTATTGGGACTCTTACAAAGAGACGATCCTTTAGGAATACTCTAAATTAGATTTTGTGATAGTTTAGATAAAACTGATGGATTGAGGAGTATATTCTCCTAGAATCAAGTGTGCTACATGCATGAATCCTATGGCTGGTTGTGACGCGAAGGATATGACGAGCGGATCTTAGTGATATAACTATCTAATAGATGAGTGGGTCTTAGTGACCCAGCTGGCCCAAAGATGAGCAGTTCTTAGTGATCCAGCTGGCCTAGAGACGAGCAGATCTAAGTGATCTAGCTGGCCCAGAGACGAGTGGGTCTAAGTGACCCATCTGGCCAAGATATGATTGGGTCTTAGTGATCCAGCTGGACTAGAGATGAGTCGGTCCTAGTAATCTAGTTGGCCAAGAGACAAGTAGGTCTAAGTGATCCAGCTGGCCCAGAGACGAGCAGGTCTAAGTGATCCAACTGGCCCCAGAGATGTGAGGGTCTTAGTGATCCAGCGGGCCTAGGAGACGAGCGGGCCCAGATGATGAATCCCTCAATGGTACAAATGTTTATCTTTACGACTGATAATTCTACTTCCTATAATTTGAGTCATACCTGGTGTGAGTTGTTTGCCTTTGTGATCATTCCTTTTGGTTTTTCTTTGTGTTTATGCTTTTTGGTCTTTCCTTTGTAGATTGGGGTCCATACTGAGTATTTTTTTACTCACCCTTGCATAGGCTTCATCTGCATGTGTCGTGTCTTGTGCAGACGACTGATGCCTTAACGAAGGACTTAGTGTCCTAGGACCAGGTGGTGCCCAGTGATATTAGGAAAGCAGGGCATACTTTTATGGCTTCCAACAGCTACTCTACACTTACCCATTAGGTAGGGTTTTCAGTGGATAGCTTATCAAAGATCTTGTACTCCCTTTTGTTTTCAGTTTTCTTTTGTTGGGTGTGTATCTGGACCATTTACTTTCTACTTTTATTATACTAATAGTAGTTGTCTTGTGACAGTTGTGGTTTACTTATTGTTTACCTTTCCGCAGTTTTTGTTGTGTGCGTGTGTATAGGTTTAAAGGAAAAATCCTTCCCTTTTTGGGATATGCCTATTAGGTACTATTCACTAGCCCCTGGCCTATAGAAGGCGAGCTTGGGGTAGTCACGGCACGGACCCTAGGGGATGGTTCTTGACACTTGTAAATCTATTGAACATGATCTCAGTATATCCTCTAGATTTTGAATGGTTATTTCAGAATTCCCATCTATATAAGGTTGATAAGTAGTACTAAAACTTGGTTCTATATCCAATTCTTACTGAGGGATTTTATAGAACATCTAGGTAATCTATGGATCTTGATAAGTTACAATAAAGAGTGGATATCCATGCAGTCTAACCAATTTCCTTATGTATATCTTGGTGAGTTTTTCAAGAGAGAAATCTTCCTTGATATAAATGAAACCTGATGACTTTTTAGGGTGATCAACTACTACTCAGATGCATTATTTCCTTTATATGTATTGGGGAGTCTTATGAAAAAAATTGGTTATGTTTTCCCACTTCTATACTAGTATGGGAAATAGTTGCATCATACACTTGGAATTATGTCGTTCATCCTTGACATGTTGGCATACCAAGAATCAAGAAAAAATTTCTACAAACTCTTCCTTTATATTATTCCAACATAATTTTTTCTTATTATCAATATACATCTTAGTGCTTCCTAGATGAATAGATTATAATGAGATTTTCACATCACTTAGAAGTTCCCTCTTCATAACTAGTTTTTATGGGACACGTATCCAGGTTCCAAACCATATAACTTCATATTTATAAAATTTTAACTCTAGAATACTTTATAACTTCCTATATATCGTCTCACCACCTTTTTATGACTCATTAATCCTCTAAAGAATAGACATTTGAGTAATTATTTTAGCAAGGTATGTTAAAGTTATTTTTATGATTCTCATGTCCATCCTATGATTGTCCAAGAAGATTGAATCCTTTCAATACTCATTAGGATAGTTGTGGTATCCTTTATACTCAAATCATACACAACTTTTTCAGACTTCCTAGGATGGTAATGGATTAAAAAATAATAATCCTTGATCATCTCTAACCTCCTCTATTGGTGCATATTGATCTCCTTTTTGTGAATATATATTATCCCTATATATGTCATACGTATCCCTATAGAGATAATTCCACTAAATAATTAATTAAAATATCACTATATCCAATTACATGTCATGTTTTGGGTATTTTTACTAATTTATATTTAATTGGTGGGAGGAATAGGCTATAAAATTTTCATCTTTCATGAGTAAAAAATCCATTCCCCTTTTGGAAACATTGATAAATAGCACAAATACTTCCCAACTAGTGGGTAATGTGAGCATGGGTTTAGTGATTATCCTCTTTTTTAACTATTTAAATATCTCCTCACATTTATCAGTCTAGAAAAAATCCACTCCCTTCCATGTTATCTTAGTTAGTGGGATTTAAAATCATGATAAGTCTCACAAATCGATGATGGTGTTAATCTAATCCAAGGAAACTATAAATCTTCTTCATAGATGGTGGTCAGTGAAATCCTTCAATTACCTCTATTTTTTAAGGATCCATAAATTTCAACTTTACTTATTATAATTTGCCCTAGGAGTGTTGATTTATCTTTAAAAAACTTGAAATTTATATACTTTACATAAAGTTTTTCTTATTTCAAGGTACTCAATACAACATTAAAATTCTACTCATGTTCCTCCTTACTCTTAGAGTATATAAGAATATCATCAATTAAGACTACAAAAAAAATTCAAGGTAAACCCTAAAGACTCTATTTATTAAATATGTGAAGATAGTTGGATCATTAGTGAGTCCAAATAGCATCACTATGAACTTTTTGGGGTCATACCTTATACAAAAATATAGTTTGATGATATCCTCCCTATTCACATTTACTTGATAATATCCTAACCAAAGATCTACCTTAGATAAGTACAGGGCCCCACATATATGATCAAACAAGTCATTAATCCATGATGGAGGAAACTGGTTCATTTTCATGATCTTGTTAAGATCATGATAATCAATTAATAGGTTTATTTACCCATCTTTATTTTGATTAAAAGGCTTGGTTCACCCCATGGAAATGCACTTGGGAATATAAACCCTTTATCTAGATTCTATTTTAGTTTCTTCTTTAAATCGTGAAGTTAAAAACTTTCCATTCTATATATAGTCCTAGATATTTTCAAATATCTAGGTATAAGATCAATCGAGAACTCAACCAATCGATTAGGTGGAAAACCAAGAAATTATTAGGGAAACACATTAGGGTATTTGATCATAATGGTTATGTCTTAAAAGATGATATTTTATATAGTATAAATAATTTTAGGAAGATATTCTTGAGGTAAGGTAATAATATCCATTATTAAGATGATGATTCCAAAAGAGATTCATCCTCAACCTTGAACTTGTATAGAATCGGAGTGAGATTCATGATACGTAGGGTGATTTCCATCTCTCAGAAATTTATAATTTCCTTATACAAGGAAATCCAATGCATGCCCATAATTTCAACAAATTCCACTAAAGGTAGTATCACATGGTTCATTGGGAAGTTCAACTCGAAAATATGGATGGGGGAGGATTTATATACTCGGGATGAAATAAATTCTCCATTCATCATTTTCACTCATAGCTTTAATTCCATATTTTAGGCGGTGCTTGAATAGTTATGATAAAATCATGTGTTATAAAGGAAGGAATATAATTGTAGTTAGATAGGAAGCTTTATGTTCATAAATGGATGATAAACCTACCTTTCAATATTTTATTCTAGTTATAATCATTTAATACATCCAAAATATGCATAGGGATGATAATTTTTAAACTATTAAACACATAAAATTGAAACTATGAACATTAAAGGAACAAAAAAATTATATAAATTACTTAACCTATGAATTTATATATTTCAACATAAGATATTCAAGGTCTATTTCATAACATAAAATTTTATGGGAATTTACATTCCCTTAAAAATGGTTCATAAAGATCTTATGAATTTACTAAATTATATATCCTTGGAGTTTCAAACTAGGTTTGAATCAAGGTCTCTTTTTCATGAAAAAAGTGGAGATCGAGTTAATAAACAATGTTCCCTTTTCGATATTACTACCCCTATATACAACTGTACTAGATCCATATACACTTGTATTATCCAGGTAGGGATTTTGTTTCTTAGAAAACACTTTCCCTATACTTTACAAAAACTTCGAGATGTTTTCATATGTTTATTCTTATCCCTAAGTCTTTAAATTAGTTTTCTAATCCTTATTACCAAAAATAACTAGGTCTTCCTCTCAAACCAACTTTGACAACCCATGTATTTTATATAATTTATTTCAAGATTTACTACATAAAGACACAAATAATAAAATCCTATAATGTCTAGAGGCCTAGTGTATTTATGAAATTAGATAAATATAACAATAACATAAAATAGGGATACAGTGATATTATTTAATACTTCTTAACTTGATTTTAAAGTTCAATCATCTTTCTAAAACTTCATGAGATAACCTGGGGACATACATAAGAAAGGGGGGAGCAATAAATCCTAGTAATGGAATAATAAAATCATAACATGATGAATGTAATATATGTGAGACAATGGGTATATGAAGGTGACATAAAAGGAGTGAGACATGTAAATATGAACACTTCAGCATGGTATAAAATGATAACATCAAGGAAATATTGGAATGAGGAAATAACATAAAACATGAAATCATAATCATAATAAAAGGATAACCACCAAGACATAAAAACATAGTGTGATTAGGATAATCTCACTTCCACCATACATGTTATATCATCAGATAAAATCATTACCTCAAGCATTGGAGGGCTATATTATTTTGGGCCCACCCGTCACATTCATATCAGGTCCATGAATTTGTGTGCCATGTAGATCACACCACATAAGAACTCATTTCATAACTTTTAATCCCATTATAAATGATTTTGGATTAAATAAATGTAAGTCCCCAATCAATAACGGATAGGTACAACTAGGTTAATATCCTTGATTGTAAATGGTGATGGGTATTCAGTAAACAAATGTTTGGCATGAAAAATAACAAGATAATTTTGGCAGCATAACAGGTGTACATAAAGATTCACGTAAGGTTTAATGAGAGTTAAAGGATGGCCCTAATAAATTATAATTCATAAGGAAATTTTAAATGATGTGAAAAAACATATTCCAATATTATCATTTTGAAATTAAAATGCATAATACAAATGAGGTGATTAAATAATGAGGAGTCAGAGAGGGTCCCTAACCTTGAGTGGGTTCTTCAAAAAGATTGATAAGAGATTATTAATATATCAAGAGAAAATTTCGAGGTATTTATAGAGGTATAGGGAGATTAAATTTATGATTAATATGTTTTTAGTGAATAGTAGTGGGTGGTTGAGTGGGTATTTATAGTGAAAGATAGGGGAATTATTTGTTAATTTATAGACATTGGTTTTGTACTCAATATAATAAAATATTCAAAACTGCAAAAATTACCATAGTTTATTCAAAAGGATTCGTCAAAATAAGAGTGATTTTAAAATTTTCATAATTAAAATAAATGAATATGTTAAACTAATATCATCAGTGATGTTGAAGTGAGTCGTGTTCATAAAGAATTGATTTTAAAACCATAAAATATAATATAGGTTTTGGAGGATTCGTTAATGGATTATAAAATTAATAAAATAACTTCAAAAAAATTATTTTAAATTGGAAATCTATAATTGTTCATTTATTCCTTTTATAGCATTTTTACATCACTTTTGGGGTATTATTATGTCATAATATGAACTATATATTTATACCATATTTAACTTTTACCCAAATATTTGACTGTCTCAAAAAATTATGGAATATCAACCATTGGATAATTTTTAAATTATTATTTAAAAAATAATATTTCTTTTACCAAAAAAAATTAACTATGGTAATTTTCACTTTTAAATAAAATTCCTTATTTATAGAAAAATACTAATTTTTATAGCACAAAATTTTTTTTGACCCTTATAAAAATTACATTGGACTTCATTAACTTATATTATAATTTATATTGAAATTAATATTATTTAATAATAAAATTTCTATTAAAATATTATTTATTTAAAAAATTATAGAATTTATAAAAAAATATTTCCTTAATGGAATTTATATAACCCAAAAATATAATTTTAATTTCTTATTAAAATATAATTTTTATCAAACTCATTATGTAATAATTTACAAAATAATAATAAAGAGTGATAAATAAAATCATTATTTTATTTAAAATAGAATATAAAAATTCCTACTACTAGGTTCTAGAAATATAACCCCTTATTACACCAGTGTACGGTCTAAGGGTAAGGTGTGCGATGGTGGTATTTCTTGAGGTGGTTCGGAGAACATGGCTTGGGTCATGATCTCCGTAATCTTGAAGTTCTCCCATAAATAGGTTCTATCATGATTTTTTTTAGGGATCTATGTTTGGGATTAGTCCTGGGAAAATACCAATGATGGTATCTCCCTCAGAAGCTTCACTAAATGGACTTTATAGGGTACAACCCTACTGGTTGAGATCATTGCTTCTTCCATCAGTGTCAATTGGATGTTATCATAACCCTTAATATATAGTAATCTTAATGTTCACTATACAATAGTTATATTATCAATGGTTATGATTCTTAAGAGTATTTTAAATTAGTTAGGATATAATTTAGATCTATCAAAAATAACCAAAGTAATGCATGTGTTTTTTATAACTTCATTTATTAATAAGGAATGTATTCATTTAAAATGGTAGTTTTATTTATGAATGTTTGGTTCATTACATATTGAGGTATGAATAAGATTATTAGGGAAGGTAAAAAAGGTGTAAAACCTAGAATAAACCTTCTAATAGTTAGGGGATAACAGGTCCAAGAAAAATTCATCATATAAGATGCTGAGATATACTTGATGGTCGGTGGGAAATAAAATAGAATCCAGGCCCTGTAAATCACCATCTATAAACTATGAGAAAGTACTGGTTAGTTTCTGTCTTTCTGGAAAACTAAAATAATATTTTTTATTTTGAAATAGTAAAATAATGGATTTTAAAACCAAAATTCATCCAAAAATAATTAAAATTTATCAATGAATTTCAATAATCAAAGACATTATAAAATAAAAAATATATTTGCAATAAGGAATCAAATAATAATGAAATATTTATTTGAATTTTTATATCCTTTAAAATAGATCAAAGTATAATTCATTAAAATATTTACTTTGTAAAAAAATCAAAACTAAAGAGTTTTAAATATACATCTTAATTTAAGGAACAAATTATAAACTCAATGAAGTATCCAAGTGGATTTAAATATTGGATAATGGAATTTAACTATTATTTTAAAAATATTTCCATTGCATAACCTTTAAGGAATATTGAAATAGTGAAATCATAATTCAATTTTACGATCAAAAGAAGAATTTGTAAAAGAAAAGAATTTTTAGGCCATATTCTTATTGAATTAAAAAGTGGATGTCACAATATAGTTATACCTAGATCCCTCATAATAATATTATAATGATCTACCATAAGTTTATTTACTTCTTGATACATTATGGATATAAAATAATTAAGATACTATATATTTTGGTACCAAAAATTTGGGTCTGAAAATGATAAAAAATAATTATTTCAGAACCCATATTTTCTTGGGATATGAGTTTTTATAAGAAATATGAGATTTTCCAAATAAGATATTTGAAGAGAGTTTGACTGATTTTGGTCTACCGTATCGATAATTTTTAAAATTACACTCATAAATCATGTTACTAGTTTTTCTAAAATAATTATGAAATTTATATTGAGAGATACCTCTTGAAAAAATGGAATTCATGGTATTTTTAGAAGGTATTGAATTATAACCAAGTACATAATTATTTTTTCCATTCCTTTTTTATCCCAAAATAAAATTCAATTTTTTCTCACCATGGGTGATAATGGAAATAGATTTTTTAAGTTATTCAATTATTGATTATAATTTTTAAATTTCCAATTACGATTTTAATTTCATGTATAACTCCTATTTTTCTAGGGATAGTTGATCTTTCGCAACCACAAGAAGATTATTTTTCTTTTTATGAACCTTGAATTTTTTGGTGAGTTCACTAAATCCTTTCATTAATTTTTCTCAAGCATATTTGATATCTTTATAATCAATATGGATAGAAGAAAAAGATTAATTTTAAGAATAAAATAATAAGTAGTATAATTTTCCTCATCATGGGAAATAAAGAACTTGGGGATCCCATAACTATACTTATGTGTGGAGAGGGATTTGTCTCTTACACATAAAGTTAATACTTTTAATTCCTTTTTACATTCCTTCTTCTTCATTACCTTGTTTTTTGATAAAGGGCACTCTGGCTTGAAGTGGCCTTTTTCTTCTAACTATATAACCATACATCATGTTCACCTTCTTACTTATTATTTTTGGTTTAGTGAGATTATTTCTTGTTTTTCAAGAACTTTCATAGCTTCTTTCCTATGTGTTCAAGATCTGAATCACTTTTGGAATATTTTTTATCAATTTACTTGAAGAAAAATTTCTTATTTATCTAATTTACCTCTTTATATTCTAATATGGATTACCCTTTCATTTTAATCTCATAGGTTATGAGTGATCTAATGAGCTCTTCGATTTTGATTCTTGAATCATCATAACTTTGGTTTCCCAAGATCTTGGAAAGACACAAAGGATATTATTCACAGGAATATCTATTGAAATCTCATCACCTAATTACTTCCTTCCATTACAAATATCATTGAAACATGTAAACATTTCAATTATAGACTCATTATAATTCATACTAAAACTTTCAAAATATTTCCTATACATATCAAGTCGTGTATCCTTTACCTTTTTTGTACCCTCATGGGTAACTTCTAATAATTTACTAATTTCCTAATTCATTTTACACATAGAAACTCTAATAAATTAATTTATATCTTACTTGTAATGTTGAGAATTTGTGGATTTGTCATTATTTTCAAAGGATGTTATGTCATTGGGATTTCATTTTTCCAACAACTAATTACTGGGAGTATATACATGCATAACAATTCTCCAAACTAGATATAATATTATTTTAAGAAAATTATAAATTCTTGTTATCTAATAACCATATTTGTATCCATCAAATTATGTAACTCTACCCATGGAGTTTCCTTCTAGAGAAACATGGGAATTCGAGGTAGAGTCCATTTTAATTGATCATTCCTTGAAACTGGTTATGGTTTTGAAATCAAGGTTGTATCTAATATCAATTATTGGTCTAAGTAAATATGTAAATAAGGGAGTGAATTTACTTTTAAAATATTTTAGAAATTTAAATTTTGAATTTAATTAATTAAAAATAATTGAAATGATAACTATAATTGAAATAGTTAAAGAGTAAGATTAAGAGTTATAAGTGTAAGTGATAAAATAAATGAGTTATTGTAGTGGAAATATAAATTAAAGACAATGCATAATTGATAAAGAAGTTTGGGAATAATCTACTAAGGTCTCCCGAGGTCTCCTCCCCTCAAGTATCCATGAGAGGTTTTGGTTTAAACATTAATTTTTAATGGTTATAATATGAAACCTAGAATATTTTTTTAGAAGTTTTAGATAGGAAACTCTTTACAAGAAGTAAGAAACTTGGTCTTTAATGGTTGGTAACATGAAACATAAAACCAAATATCCTTTTAGTGGTTATGGATTGAAACCCAATATCCCACACTTTAAAGGTAGTGATCACTTATCCCCCTCGCACTAAATGGTAGTGAGAACCCAATACATCACTTTGAAGGTAATGATAACCTATCCACCTCAAACACAACAGAAATGTGCACCCAAGAAAAGAAAAAAGAATAGGATTTCTTATCAAAATCCCTTTGAACTATACTCTCAATTCCCCAGTAATAATACAATAAGAAGGGATGGGAGGAAGAGATATTGTTGGTCGGAGTAGATTACTCAAGAGGGGGGTGAATTGAGTATCTATAAAAATTTCTGTTAAAAAGTTCACTTAAAAAGATTCCCCAATAAAAATGAATACATGCCAGTTAATCAAGGTAATATGGTTATAATAGTCTGACTATTCAAATAACCTCTCATAAGATTGATTAATTCTCAGTAATATAAATATGAGTTGTTGATTCTACTTTTGAAGATATTATAATAAGGAAAAATAGTTATAACTTCTATCCAATACTAACTATCAAAGTAAAATCTAGTGTTTTCTGAAATATACAATAAAACAGAGAAAAACTAAATTAAATAACACATCGAATAAAACAAGTGGTTCGATCTCAAGCCGAGACCTAATCCACTCCACTTGGTGATCACCTACCACTAAGTAGTTTATATTAATAAACTAGATCCACACCCTGGATCAGGGTAAACAATAGTGCACAGGAGTGTCCAGGTCACATGACCTCTTCCACTTTACTTTGTAGGTATAAACAACCAGGTCACACAAGAACCTCTTCCACACTTATGAGTGGGAGTAAAAATATGTAAAAATATATGAGAGGAAGGATATCTTATATCCCTCAGTTTAGTACAGGAGATAGTGTGTGTTTTAATACAGACACACACACACACTTCTTGAAAGCTAAAAATAGTACACAATAGATAAAATATGATGATAAAAGGTTATAAGTGCTCTAAGTGTTATTCTATGAAGCTTTGGACTTGTAGGATGAAGCAGATGAAAGTATCGAGTCCTCTTATGAAAAACAGAGTATCGTAAGTCTGGTGCTCTGGTTTCCAGTTCGATGGTGTAATCTTTTTAGCTCGTGTTCTTCTTCAATGTGGTACTGCGAATATTTTCTTGGTCTAATATATGATATTTTAGCCTTTTGGAGTCGAGAGTGCTTTGTGTGTTCTTCAATTGTTTCTTATTGTATGAATCAGTTCCCTTTTTCAAAACGCTCGCCCTTCTTTGGTATATCTGTGTATATTTTCAGCCTGCCTTATCTTCCTTTTTAATTACGGGTGAACCCATTGGAACTGACATGATGCATGTATTTTTCACCTTGTACCTCGTACTATCAGGTGATATGTCTACAAAGAAACATTAATTATTCCAGTTCCTTTAAATGACTCAAAGATGACCGTTATAAATTAAATTGAAAATGACAAAATAGATTAAATAATGGTGTCACAGTTTGTCTTGAAATGGTATCACTTAGAAATGGTGTCACCAAGAAATGGTGTCTTCTTCTTTTCCTTTGTGTGGTGAGACAGTTGTGATGTTTCAGTTGCATTGATATTAGGAACTGGTAGCACAAATGTGGTGTTAAGATCATGGTGTATGCTCCTTTACTAAACTGTGAATGGTGTCTTGGTGATGGTAGCAAGGAACCGGTGTCACCGACTTCATGAGATCTGAAACTGGTTACAGTGTCTGAATCACGGTGTTTGGATTACAGTGTCTGGGTCACGATGTCTTGGTCATGGTTTCTGGTTCCTTTTACAAAAAACTAGAACCAGTGGCAGACTCACAGTTTCTCAGACTTAGCCAAATATCTATAAATAGTCTTAAGTAGTAATATTCACAGAGTGAATTAGAGTTAATCATTCATATAAGAAATCGTAATATAAAGAAATTAAATATATTTTACAATAATAAAATATGAGTTATAGGAATTGGGATATAGTGAAAGTTTATTTAAAGCATAAAGAAACCAATCATCTCTACACGTGATATGAGATAGATTAATAGGATTAACAGGATTTGTGATCATTAAAACATGATTAAAACATGAGGAGTCCAACAATATCCCCCTTTTAGATGATCACAAATAATATGAATTAAATTTTTTTGATTAGTGTAGTTTCTCCCCCTTAGTGCCTTAGTGTGTTGTGTTGTTCTCCCCCATTTGGTATTATCAAAAATATTATAAGAAAGAAAAAGAATAAAAGTAAATAAGATAATAGACAAAAATAGTTCACATTGCATTAAATGGAAAGATATGTGGCATTACAAGTAGTAGGAAAAAGTAAAAAAATCCCTATCAAGATATAGTTTTCACTTTTCTTCAGCACTAGTTGTCTTCTCTTTTCCCTTGGAAACAACATTAGAAGGAGCCACAAGAGCAGAAGTAAAATTTGAAGAAGGAAGTGATCCAACTCTTAGAGAAGGAACAGGGAGTCCTTTAAAAATAGAGGGTTCCAAAGTGGGTTTGGTGGAAGACCGAGGTAAGTTTTGATCAAGGATAATAGGAATGATCTGGATCAGAGCCTGAGATACAGACATCGAGGCAGAGGCAAAGACAGTTGATGAGGAAAGAGTTAAACCAGGCCACAAAGGTGCAGTTGCAGGATCCACAATAACAGTGCTCTACACATGCAGATAAGGCTTCTACAACTAAATGAAATCATTAATGATATCACCACCATACTACATTGCTTTCTCAAAATCATCTTTGTTCTCCATGAACTTGTCCAATAGAGGAGTGAATTCTTTTAGATTTTTGACTTGAGTCTTGAAGTCTTGAGTGACAGGAGGAATTTTTAAATTCTCTACAAGATATTTGAAGTGATTGGTTATGTCATGCTTAGAGAAGATCCTATTAAAGTTTAAATCCACTTTCTTAGTAATTTCTTCATGAGCATCATTTGAAATATTTGAATGAATCCTTAACAAATAAAGGACACTTTCACTATTCTTGACAACCATAGATAATCTTTCCTTTTCAAAACCACTAAACACTGATTGAAGTTCCTCCTTAACAATAGTTATGAGTATATCACTGTTTAAGGGTTGAGATGAATGTACAGAGGCATTAGAAGCTATAACAGCTAAAGTGAGGGACTTGATCTGATTGAGAACTTTCTATAGATATCCCTTGTACTCATCAGTCAATTTTTTGAGACCAACAACAAGCTAACACATCTCATAGACTATCTAGATGTTTCTCTCAGCCACCTTGTCAAATATTGAAGTCAAGTTCAGTTGAATCAGAGAGGCAACTTTTTGGGGAATCTGACCACTAACATCCTCAATAGAAAGAGAAACAAGATCATGTCCTGATTACAACACTTTTTTCATATCTTCAACCATATCTCGGAGAGACTTCACCTCATCACTTAGCTTCTTGTTCTCAATTCTAACCTCTTGTATTTCTTGAATCATTTTCATTTGAATATTCCATATGATTTTCTCTAATAGCAAGGAAGCATCTATTTCATTGATATTTGTCACAAGAGTAGGTTGTGTGTTCATGAGCCTTTCAAATCCAGCTAATAAAGTATCTCTAAAGGCTTTAAAATCACTGTGACTCACAAAAGCAGATGTTTCTTGTGAAGGTTAGGGAATAGGAGCTGATACTGTCTTAGGTTCCTTTGAAGAGATTGCTTCTAGAGTAGAAACTAGTTTCAATTGAAACATAGTAGATAGGTCCATGCCTTTAACTGAGGCTTTCAGGGAATTATCCGCATCAAAGTAGCTAGGGAACTTAAACTAGGTATCCACAGTTCTTTGATCAACAAGATTAGGAACTTCAATACTTTCTATATCGGGGTGCTTCTCCCCCTCAATAAGTGCATCTCTTATAGAACTAATATATTCAGTTCCTTGGTCAATTTCTAAAATTTCATCTCCAATATCCTCACCCATTTATTTAATAGCTAGCTGGAAGGATAGTTCCATTCTTTCCTCAACATATAGGATAGATTCAGGATAATATTGTTTCTTTAAATGTTCCTCAACTACAGCCTCTTTCTTAATAGAAAGTTCTTCTAGATGCTCCTCAAAAACATCCTTTTCATTTACACACACAATAAATACCTTTTTAGAAGTAGTTTCTTCTTCTAATTCATCAATTTCTTCAGTAACAGGTGCTTACTTCTCAATTATATTTTGTGGAACAGGAGGACTATTGTCTTCCTTATCCAAGATAGTTTCTTCCATAGGTGCAACAGCTGCCTCTTCTTCGTCTTCAGTAGGATGGTCAACAATTTCATCTGGTTCCAAACTAGGATTATATAGGTTCTTAGGTCATGAAGGATGCTCAACCAGATTAAACTTTTCATATATCCTTTCATTATCCTCCACCCAAGACTTTTTCCATGGATTCCAACTTATTTTCATCCTTTTGACTATAACCTTTGAGATACATAATTTATAATCTTTGATGACTTCTTCATTCGGTCCAATCATTCCTTTAGCATAAAGCATAGTAGAGATTAACCTTGAATAGAACAAGGAGGTAGACTTTGAATTTTTCTTAATCAATTCACACATGTGAAGTATAATATACTTACATAGGTTAATCTTGTGTCTATTTTTTATAAGATGTATCAAGAATACATCTTGATATTTGAGAGTATAAAAATCTCCTTTCCTCAAACTAATCATATTTGGAATGAACTTAAATAGAAACCTCGATTCACCATCTAATTCAGAAACAATCTCTTCTATCTTCTTTTTATTGCCAATCAAGAGTCCAAGGGATTCTTCCAAAACAAAAACATCACTAGGAGGAGGAGGACCTCTCTAGTAGTCCTCAAAAATTCCTTCATGGGGTATCCCTAGGTAGGAATCTCATAACCTTGAGGAAAAGGAGAATCTTTGGCCATTAATCCAGCTCCTTGCAACAAAACCATCTTCATCATTGAAATAAAATTGAACAAACTGATAAAACTGAGCAATAAGATTTGGATAAATCAGCCTTTTCTCTTTTGTAAACCAATCTATCCATCCCTTATCTTCCATAACTTTAAAAACTATAGACTTACTTGTTAGCAACCACTTAGGATAGATTTCCTTTTCTGGTAATATTATTCTATCAATAAGATTTGGGTTCAATAGTCCTTCGGGTGATACCTTTGGTTCTATTTTCACTTTTTTCTTAGATCTATGCTTCTTAGGAGTTGATGAAGATGGAGACTTCATTCTGGGCATTCAACGAGGGTTCGAGATAGAGATATGAAAGGTTTTGGTTTCAAGAGAAGAGAGCTCGAGTGAATAAAAGAGTTAAAGACATTTGGTTTTTATCATTTAGGGATTTCAAGTGTCACAAATTCAAAAGAGTGAGATAAAAATAATAAAATAATAAATCACAGTGATACGATTAATATAATAAATAAAAAAGTTTTTTCACAGTGAGACCGAAATAGGTTTTCACGATGAGACCAGAACAGGTTTTCACAGTGTCATCTTTTACAGTGTGACTCTAAACGGTGTGACTGTATCATACTAGACACTATGTACAAGAAAATGATCGAGAGACAGTAACTTTGAGACTGTAAACATGAAATAATAACTTCAAGATAGTAAATTGTAGAACTGTAATAGTGAGACAATGATACTAAGACAGTGACTTGTGAAACCATAAAATTTGAAACAGTAAGATGTGAAATAGTAAGTATTGAAATAGTACATTTTATACTTGAGATTTACCATTCCTAATTCACGTATGATGTAATATATCCTTTCAGAATTTAATGGTTTGGTGAATATATCATCAAGATGATATTCAGTTCTAATGAATTCCAAAGTGATATCACGTTTTTGATAATGGTCTCTCAAAAAGTAATGTCTTACATCAATATGTTTTTTCCTAGAATGTGAAACAGGATTTTTTGAAATGTTAATAGAACTTTAATTATCACAATTTTTGGGTACGTTCCTGAATTGATATCCATAATCTAGTAATGTGTGTTTCATCCACAAAATTTGTGCACAAAAACTACCAGCATCTATATATTCAGCTTCGGAAGTAGATAATGAAACAGATTTTTGTTTCTTACAACACCATGATACTAGAGACTTTCCTAAAAGGTGACATGTTCTAGAGGTGCTTTTTCTGTCTAAGTTACAACCACCAAAATCAGTATCAGAATAGCTAACTAACTCGAATTATTGTCCTCTAGGATAGAATAGTCCTAGATTGGGTGATTGTTTAAGGTATTTTAAAATCCTTTTAACAACATTTAAATGATATTCCATAGGTTTTTCTTGAAAATGAGCACACATACATACACTAAACATAATATCTGGTCAGTTGGTAGTTAAGTAGAGTAAGCTTCTAATAATACCTCTATAAGTGGTTTAATCAACAGATTTTCCATCTTTATCAAGATCCAACTTACAAGTAGAACTCATTGGAGTATCACTACTTTTATTTCTATCTAAGACAAAACATTTTAGAAGATCTTTATTATATTTTCTTTGATTTAAAATAATACCATATTTATTTTGAAAGATTTTAAATCCAAGAAATAATTTTAGTTCACCCATTAAAATCATTTCAAATTCATTTTTCAACATTTTAGAAAATTTAATACATAAATAATTTTTTGAAGATCCAATAATAATATCATCTACATAAATTTGAATTACTAAAACATCATTGAAAATTTGTTTTATAAAAAGGGTAGGATCAGCTAAAACATTTGTAAAACCTTTGAAAATAAGAAAATTACTTAATATATCATACCAAGATCTTGGATCTTTTTTTAAACCATAAAAATCTTTTGATAATTTGAAAACATGATTTTGAAACTGAGGATTTGTGAAACTAGGGGGTTGTTCAACAAAAAAATCCTCAACTATATACCCATTTAGGATTGCACTCTTGATATCCATTTGATATAGTTTGAAATTCAGATTTATAGCATAATAAAGTAGGATTATGATGGCTTCAAGTCTAGATACTAGTGAAAAGGTCTCATCATATTCAATTCATTCCTCTTGACTATTGCCATGTGCAACCAATCTATCCTTGTTTCTAACTATACTACTAGATTCATCTACCTTATTTCTAAACACCCACATAGTTCCTATAGTAAATATGTCTTTGGGTCTGTCAACAATTTCCAAACTTGGTTCCTTTCAAACTGATTTAGTTCTTCTTGCATAGCCATCACCCAAAATTCATCATTGATAGCATCATTAATGTTTTTAGGTTCAATTTGTGACAATAAAACTTGATGTTCAACCTGATTTCTAAGAGAATCTCTAATTTGATTTCCTTTATCTAAATCTCCTACAATAGCATCTAAAGGATGGTTATTAAGGGTTTTAACATCTCTACTAAAAGAGGGGTTAGTTATTTCAGGTTCTTCAATAGGTTCGGGTTCATTTTGACTTGAATCTAGAGAATTTCCAGAACTTGAAGTTTTTACAAATTCCTTTATAGGATGGTTGGAGGGTGTAGCATTGATGTCTAGATTTGACATATCATCCTCAAGATTCACTAGATAGATCTTAGGCTCATGTGGATCTATCTCATCAAACTTAGCATGGACAGATTCCTCCACACATTTTGTTCTTTTATTAAACACTCCATATGCTTTACTAGAGATTGAGTATCCTAGAAAAATTCCTTCAACACCCTTGGATGTAAATTTTTCAAGATTGACCTTATTATTAAGTATATAGACTTTGCAACCAAAGACTTTGAAGTAGATTACTTTAGGTTTTCTATTGTTCCATAACTCATATGGAGTTATTTTAAGAATAGTTCTAATCAATACTCTATTAATAATATAGCATGTTGTATTTACAGCTTCAGCCCAAAAAAATTGGTAGGTTATATTCCCTAAGCATGGTTCTAGAAATCTCTTGCAAGGTCCTATTTATTCTTTCTAAAACTCCATTTTTTTAGGTGTTCTAGGGGCAGAGAAATTATGACTATAGCTATTTTGTGAGAAACAGGATTCAAACTCTTGATTTTCAAACTCACGGCCATGATCAATTCTTAGATATTTACTTCTAAGTCCACTAAGGTTTTCTACAGTTTTATCATATTTGGTGAAATGAGAGAAGGCTTCACTTTTGTGATCCAAAAAGAAGGTCCAAGTATATCTCGAAAATTCATCTACAAGAACATAAACATATTGCTTCACATTTAAACTATAAACTTTAGATGGTCCAAACAAATCCATGTGAACTAACTTGAGAGGTTGAGAAGTTGACACTTCTTTCTTTCATTTGAAGGAATTTTTTTGTTTCTTCCCCTTTTGACAAGTATTACACACTTTATCATTTGGAAACTCATGTTTGGGTAGGTCTTTGACTAAATTTTTTCTAATTAACTTTCTAAGGGAATGAATATTGATGTTTCCTAGTCTTCTATTCCAATTCTAATAATCTTTTTGAAATACAATTAAACATGAATCATCTTGAGAAACTAAATAATCTAATTTAACATAATATACATTTTCATTTCTTAGTGTAGAAAATAATAATTCATTTTTAGAATTAAAAACATTACAAGCATCATTTTCAAAATTATCCTGAAATCCATCATCACATAATTGTGAAATATTAAGTAGATTATATTTCAGTCCATCAACAAAAAGTACTTTGGAAATTAAAATTGAGTTAGAGCTACCGATTTTTCCAATGCCAATTATTTTTCCTTTGGCATCGTCACCAAAGGTAACATGTCCACCATCAATCATTATTAGGTTCTTGAAACATGAATAGTCTCCCACCATGTGTCTTGAACACCTACTGTCCAAGTACCATAAGATTTTACTGGATCTATTTAAATAATTTTCCTACAAAATTGTCAAATAAAAACATACTTTGGTACCCATATTTGTTTGGGTCTAGTAATGGTAGTAACTAGTGCTTTGAGAACCCACATCTTCCCCATAGGTTTCCTATAGGCATTATATAAAGTATTTGAGAAATAAAATCTATTTGGTCCAAAAAACTAGAAATAGTATATAGTGTATCATAATTTGAAATAGAATAATGTTTTATTGAACTAGGAGTAAAGTTGTATGTTCTAGATTTATAAACAAAATTGGTTTTTCCAAAATTTCTTTTACTAGGTTGATAGTCAATACCAGTAGTGTATTTAGGGGAAATATGTTTACCTAGAATTTGTACCAAGGTATCTTTACCATTATTAAACCTTTCAAGGTCCTTTTTCAATTGCTTATTAGATAGCTTTAATTTCTTATTTTCTTTGAGTAATTGAACATTTTTCTCTCTTTCTACAGCAAGTTCAGATTTAACAGTTGAGGTAAGAGCATATTGTTTCTTTAAAGACTTGTATTTATCTTTTAGTTCATTACATGTATCTTCAATCATATTATAATACTCAAACATTTCTTATTTAGACATATTTTCAGAATCACTTTCATCTTCAGAATAATAGGAATTTTGTACAGGAGATTCCAGTTTTACCTCAGATGTGTTTGTCATAAAACACATATTTGATTTTTTTATCATGTTCATCATGTGAAGACTTTGAGTCACTTGAACTATCCTCAGAAGCACTCCAAGTTGCTTCCATTTCCTTTTTATACTTTCTATATTTGTCCTCATATTTCTTTTTATACTTGATCTTGGAATAGTCATCCTTTACATGTCCCTTTCGCTTATATTCATAACATACTATATCATAAGACTTGTCATTTCTTTTCCAATCTTTCTTCCAACTTCCCTTTTGATCATATCTTCCTTTGAAGTTAGGTTTTCTGAAAAAATTATTCCGTTTTTAAAATTTCTTAAACCCTCTAGCTAATTGTGTTATCTCCTCATCACTGTCAGGTGATGATTGTTCACTACTGGAAATTTCTATAGAAACTTACAGATTCTCATTTTCTTTGTGTTTAGAGGTGGTGGTCTTTAATACCATAGATTTTATTTTGGGTTCATCCTCATCTTCCTTGTTGAATTTTAGCTCTTCTTCATACATAATTAGTTTCCCAATGAGTTCTTTTATTGGTAATTTGTTGATGTCACACGATTCTCTAATAGAGACAGAGGTTCCTCTCCATCTATTAGGTAGTCATCTGAGAATCCTCATGATTTATTCTTTGGCTGTGACTTCTCTTCCTAGAGAAATCATTGTGTTTACAATTTCATTGAACCTGAGATACATGTCATAAACCGGCACATCAGGCTTCATTTTAAAGTTATAATATTTAATAGTATAATTATTGAGTCTCATTTTTTCACACTAGTAGTTCCTTTATGTGAAACAGACAAGGTATCCTAAATTTTATAGGCATTTTTACATACAGATATTCTATTAAATTCCTCATATCCTAAGGAGAAGTAAAATACATTCATGTCATTTCAATTATATTTATAATAAGTGTTGGTTGTTTCATCCCAAGTAATTCTATGAGTAGCATGAATCTTATACTCATCTATAATTGAAGGCCAAATTTCAAAGCCCATACTTTCCAAATTAATTCTCATTTTAATTTTACATTAGGCATAATTAGTTCCATTAAAGAATGGATGTCCTTTTGTTACAGAACCTTCAAGTATATTATCCATAATAAAGAAATTATTTTAAAGAGATAGAAATTTAGAATTAAAAGTAATTTACAGAACATTAAAGTACAACTAAAATCACAGTTGAAAAATTAAAAAGCTTCCCCAATAAAAATGAACACAGCCCAATTAATCAAGGTGATACGGTTATAATAGTTTGACTATTCAAATAACCTCTCATAATATTGATTAATTCATAGTAATATAAATATGAGTTATTTATACTACTTTTTAATCTATTATAATAAATAAAAATAGTTATAACTTCTATCCAAGACTAACTATCAAAGTAAAATCTAGTGTTTTCTGAAATATATAATAAAGCATAGAAAAACTAAATTAAATAACACAGTGGATAAAACAAGTGATTCATCCTCAAGATGATACCTAATCCAATCCACTTAGTGATCACATTCCACTAAGCAGTTTATATTAATAAACTTGATCCACACCCTGGATTGGGGTAAACAACAGTGCATAGAACTGTCCAGGTCACATGACCTCTTCTACTGTTCTTCGTGGGTATAAACTACCAGTTCACACAAGGACCTCTTCAACACTTATTTTTGGGAGTAAACATATGTAAAAAGATATGATGGGAAGTATATCTTGTATCCCTTAGTTTAGTACAGCATATAGTGTGTGTTTTAATATAGACACACACACACTACTCGAAAGCTAAAAATAGTACACAACAGAGCAAAGATGATGAGAAAAGGTTATAAGTTCTTTGAGTGTTACTCTATGCAGCTTTGGACTTATAGGATGAAACATATTCAAGTATCGAGTCTTCTTTTCAAAAACAGAGTATCACAAGTCTGGTGCTCTGGTTTCCACCTCGATGATGTAAGCTTTCTAACTCATGTTCTTCTTGAAGGTGGTACTGCGAAGATGTTTTTGGATATGATCTATAGTAGTCCAGCCTTTTGTATTCAATAGTGCTTCGTGTGTTCTTTAGTTGTTCATTATTGCATGCACTAGTTCCCTTTTTCAAAACTCTCACCCTTCTTCGGTATTTTTTGTATATTTGTAGCCCAGCTTATCTTCCTTTTAATTGTGGGTGAACACATTGGAACTGACCTAATGGATGTATTCTTCACCTCATACCTCATACTGACAGGTGATATGTCTACAAAGAAACATTAATTATGTCAGTTCCTTTAAATGACTCAAATATGACCGTTAGAAATTAAATTGAAAACGACAAAACAGATTAAAGAACAGTGTCATAGTTTGTCTTGAAACGGTATCACTTGGAAATGGTATCACCAAGAAATGATGTCTTCTTCTTTTCCTTTGATTAGTGATACAGTCGTGATGTTATAGTTGCATTGAGATCAGGAATCGGTATCACATATGCGGTGTTAGGATCACGATGTCTGGTCCTTTTCCAAACATTGAACGGTGTATTGGTGATGGTAGCAAGGAACCGGTGTCACAGACTTCATGAGATCTGAAACTGGTTATGATGTCTGAATCACGGTGTCTAGATCACTGTGTCTAGATTACAGTGTCTAGGTCATGGTGTCTAGGTCACAGTGGATGAGTCTTTTTCCAGAAAACCAGAACCAGTGGAAGACTCACGGTTTCTAAGACTTAGCCAAATATCTGTAAATAGTCCTAAGCAGTAATATTCATATATTGAATTATACTTAATCATTCATATAATAAATCATTATGGAAAAAAATTAAATATAGTTTACAATAATCAAACATGAGTTATAGGAATCGGGATCTAGTGAAAGTTTATTTAAATCATAAAGAAACCAACCATATCAACACATGATATGATATAGATTAATAGGATTAACAGGATTTTTGATCATTAAAACATGATTAAAACATGAGAAGTATAACAGAAAAAAATTGTGTGAGATAACTTGAAAATGATGAAAATGAAGCATAAAGAGTCCAAAAAAATATTCAAGGTATCCACGTGCATCTAAGTACCCTTAGGAGTTTATTTATATACTCAAGGGGATTTTGGAATGTTTTAGAGGTATTTTTGGGTCAAATAGATCCATTACAGGTCAAATTAAATCATGTGGGTCCCTCCTCTAATGGGTAGTTTTTTTGTCTACCTAGGTGCTTCCGGATATCTAGTGTGTCCCACTAGCCAGCTATTGGTGCTTGGAAAGAATAGGTTTTCTATCATGGTATAACAGGATAGTCACTAGAACATTATAATAGCACAAACTTTAATAAATGAAATTACATTATGAATAAATAAATATCTTATAAACTAATGCAGTTATAAAACACACACACTATATTCCATTTTTTATTTTGGAATGTTTTAAAATATATCCATATTTTTTAAACTGGATTTAAAGACTATTAAGCATTATAACATTTGATAATATAGTTTTTCTATAGTGAGCATTAAAATTAGTATATAATAAGGGTTATCATAAGATCTAATTGACATAGAATAAAGAATCAATGGCCTCAACGGTAGGATCATACCCCATGAAGCCCATTTATCAAAGCTTCCAAGGGATATTAAATCATTGGTTTTTTCCCTTTACCTACCAATATGAAATTCAACAACTTAAACTAGATAAAACACCCTAATGGGAAAATTTTAAGCTCATAAATATCACCACCCAATCTATATTCTCCAAACCACCACCAGAAAGTAACACCGTCACACACCTTACCCTAAGGGAATACTATGGTATAATAAGGGGTTGGGTATCTATACCCTAGTAATATGAATTTTTATATTTTTATTTTTAATAAAATAATGATTATATTTTCATTATTACTTTATATATACACATGATTATAAAATTAGATTTTGATACGAAGAAATCAAAAGTGAATTTTTAGGAAATATATACTTTCAATTGAAGCACCATTTTTAATAAATTTAATAATTTTTTAAAGAAATATTATTTTTCGGAAATAAAATTATTAAATAATATTAATTTTAATATAAATAATAATATA
Organism: Viscum album; assembly: GCA_963277665.1. Classification (NCBI taxonomy): domain Eukaryota; kingdom Viridiplantae; phylum Streptophyta; class Magnoliopsida; order Santalales; family Viscaceae; genus Viscum; species Viscum album. Next base: position 42,046,254 of record OY728150.1, read on the forward strand.
ATTTAATGGAGTCCCTTTTAATTTTTTAAGCATCTGAATATTGTATGTGTCGTGAAAACTTATATTTTTCTAAAAATAATTATTTCAATTAAAATTTGAATTATGATATCTATAAAATTATTTTTGGAAAAATAAATATCATTTTTAAATCATTACATCAAGATTAGTTAATTTTTAATTTCTCATAATTTTCTGAGATAGTCTAACTTTTGGGTAAAATTTTAATACGATATAAATATACGATATGTATTACGACATCATAATAGCTAAAAAAGGTTGGTAATAAATACTATAAAATGAATCTATGATTGAAAATATTTTTCCCCTTTAAAATATTTTTTAAAAAAATATTTTATTAATTTTACAATCATATAATGAATCCTGTAAAACCTATATTATATTTTAAGGTTTTAAAAACAATTTTTTTAACATGAATCACTTCCACATCATAAATGGAATTATTTTAAGGATTTTGGTTATTAATTTAATATAATTTTAGAAACCACTCCTATTTTGTAGAAACCATGGTAAAAACCCATGTGAAGGTTTTAATTTTTAATTATTTTATTACATAGATTCCAAATTCTATGTTTTGAAATTTATAAATAATTCCTCTCTTTTTTGCTACAAATGAACACCAAAACTCCCCCTTCCAATTCACTAAAACCCCATTTACAGAAGAAAAAAAATATTCTCCCTATACCACTATAAATTCCTCTAAAGTTGTTCCCAAGCTCTTAATAATCTTCTCCCAAGCTTTTAGAATCACCCTCTCTTGGTAAGGGATTCTCTTCTTCTCCCACTTTATTCAAGTACATTCTTTGTATTAAGCCTTTTGATTTTTAATTTTAAATATTTAAATATTTTTTTACACATCCCATTTATTATACATATTATGATTAAGTAATTATAGATCACCTTATAATCTCATTTATCCCTTCCATGGTCCTTTATATACATAGGTTATGATACCAAAATTATTCCATGATTTTTCATGATAATCTTTTTATTGTGATCATCCCCATTTCCAATGAAGGTTATTAAACTATTTATAACCAAACTTCATTAATTGGGTACCTCAATTTATAGAACCCATAATTATTAATCATGGTATTAAAAGCGATGAAATACATACTTATCTAGTATGATATATGTGGCACACAAATTCATGTACATAACATGAATGTGATAGGTGGGAGAAAAATTATATTTCCCTTCAATACACTGGGTAATGTTTTTATCTCATGAGATTCCATGTATTTTGAACAATTAGTTATCCTAATAACACAATGTTATGATATATTGGTAGTTTTACTTAACTTATACCTATGATTTTATGTATTATGTTGTTACCATATTTCTATAATTCCTTGATATCATCGTCTTTTGTTATAATTTGATGTTCATTATTATGATTCTAAACTTTTATTTCACTATTTTATGACCATTGACTCACATTTACTACTTTACCTCATTCTAGGATTTTATTATTCTCTTTCTGGGATTTATATCGCATCCCTTTCTTATGTATGTCCCCAGGTTATCCGATGTAGTTTTAGAGGATCAATAGAATTTAAAGGCATGTTATAGAGTTTTAAAACAATGATTTTGTATCCATGTTTCATTTTATGGTGATATGTATCTAATTACCCAAAGATACTTGGAATCATGATCTTTTGAGATCGTATTATGTGTATCTTTATGTAATAAATCATGAAATAATGTGTATAAAAAATATGAGGTTTCATAGTTGGTATCATAGAAAGATCTATTTATTTTTGGTGGATTACGATTATAAAACTAAGGTGGAGACCATAGAGATAAGAATAAACATAGGAAAATATCCTTAAATTTTTTTAAAGTAGAGAGTGAGTGGTTTCCAAGCAAAAAATACCCTATCTAGATACTACAAGTGGATGAGGCTCTGGACCAGATTTTCATAGGGGTAATTACCCTAAAAGGGATTATTGAGTATTAACTCGACCTGTACCTATTGCATGACAGAGAGGCCTTTATACACACCTATTTTTAAACTCATAGGGGGATATTTTTTGTATATTCACGAGCCCTTTATGAACTATTATGAAGGAAAATCAATAACTATGAAATTTAATGTTAGGAAATTGATCATGCATAACATAGATTGAAACCTAGAAATTCATAGGTTAAGGAAAACACGTCATTTATGGGCTATCCCTTCAATGTTCAAAGTTCCCCTTTTATATGTTTAAAAAATATCATCCCTAGTTCTATTTTGGATGAAGTAAATTATTTTAACTAGAATCAAATAGTTAAAGTTGGGATAATCATTTATTCCTAAACTTCAAATGTCCTATGTGAATAAGGTTTTATGCATTATTTTTCATCATGAAAGTTTTTTAGAACTATTAAAACACAACCTCAAAACATGAAAGTCAATTTATCTGTGAAAACAAAAAATTGGGAAATAATTTCATCCCATGTATATAACTTCTCCCCTACCAATATTTCATGGATTAATTTCTTAGAGAACCATTTGATACTCCCTTTAGTTAAATTTAATGTTTTTTTGGGTATGGATTGTCTTTACTTGTATATATCCAACATAAATTTTTAAGATAATTAAATCACACTTTGTATCATGAACTAAGGATTGATTTTATACAGGTGTAAGAAGGAGGGTAGATCTTCTTTGGGACCATCATCTCAATAATGGATATTATTAACTTATGAGAAAGTATATTGAGACTAAGTAATAGAATATTTTTATGTGTTACATAAATAATTCGTAGGTCTTACTCCTAACTGATAGGTTGGGTTCTAAATCAAACTTATACCTGGATCTTTTCTAATATTAAATAATCCATATATAATAACCATTTTTAAGCTTGAAGAGATAAAGAAGAAACTATAGGAGAATATGGATAAAGGGTTTATACTCCCAAGTACTTCACCCTGGGGTGTGTCAATCCTTTTCATCAAGAAGAAGGATTCATCAATGAAACTCTGGATTTATTATCGTGAGCTCAATAAGATTATGATAAAGAACAAGTATCCTCTACCATGGTTTTATAACTTTTCTGTTAAGCTACATGGATCTCAAAACTTCTATAAGGTATATCATTGGTTAGGATATTATAAAATAAAGGTGTATAATAAGGATATACCAAAGACTTATTTTTTTACAAGGAACAAGAACTCTGAGTTCATAGTGATTCCATTTGGACTCACTAATTATACATCTACTTTCATGGATTTAATGAATAAATTATTTAGTGATTACCTTGATAAAATTATGTTAGTATTTATAGGTGATATTCTTATCTAATCCAATATCAAGGAGGAATATGAATATCATTTTAATTTTATACTAAAGACCCTAAAAAAGTAAAATTTATATTCAAAGTATAGTAAATGTGAGTTCTGGATGGAGAAAGTAACATTCCTAGGACATGTTACCACCAGTTAAGGGATATCTATGGATCCTATGAAGATATAGACAATTTAATGATGTTATATATCAATATCTATGATGGAGATATGTAGTTTCCTTGTATTAGGTAGGTGATATCACCAATTTTTGAAAAACTTATCATGATTTTCAATCCCACTAACAATGATAACTCGGAAATGAATGGTATTTTTATGGACTAGTGAATGTGATGAGAGATTTAAAGAGTTAAAAAAGAGGCTAATAGTTTCACCTATACTCAAATTACCCACTGGCGGGGAAGGATTTTTTATCTACATCAATGCCTCAAAAAAGGCTTGGGTTGTGTACTCATGTAAAATGAAAAATAGATAGCATGTTCCTCCCACCAATTAAAGGTCCATGAGAATTTATACACAAAACATGATCTATAATTAGTTATAATGATCTTCACATTGAATATTCAGTGATATTATCTCTATGGGGAGAAGTGTGACATATATATGGATCATAAAATACTTAAGTATATATTCACACAAAATGATATCAATATGCACCAAAAAAGGTGGATATAGCTAATCAAGTATTATTACTATTCAATCCATTACTATCATGGGAAGGCAAATAAAGTTATAGATTCTCTGAGTAAAAAGGATCTTTTAACCCTATTCATTATGAGGATTATAAGGGATTTGATATTCTTAGATATGAAAAGGGTGGACATGAGAATAATAAAAGTAACTTCATCCTAACTTGATCAAATAAATTCTCAACCATCAACTCTTGATACGATCAAGGAGAACAAAAAAGATAATAATATCTACAGATAAAGGTAGAAATATTCTGGAGTTAAACTTTTCTAAAGATGGATTTATAAGTTTTGGAACTCGAATATGTGTCCCAACAAAACCAAAACTGAAGAGGAAACTTTTGGATGATTTTTATAACAAATCCTTATATATTTATCAAGTAAGTGATAATATGTATAAATATTATAAGTAAATCTTCTGGTGGGATAACATGAAGAGATAGATTATAAAATTTGTATATTGATGCTTGGTGTGCCAATAAGTCAAGGAATAATGATAAAAGTCTAAAGGTATGATGAAACCATTTCCCATACCAGTATGGAAATAGGAAAACATAACCATGGATTTAATCATAGTACTCCCTCGAATATATGAAGGCAATAGATCTATCTGGTTGGTATTTGATCACCTTAAAAAGTTATAACATTTTATTGATATCAAGAAAAATTTATATTTTGACCAACTTTCCAAGATATACATAAGACAAGTGGTAAGACAAAATGGAGTACCACTCACTATTATTTTTGATCGAGATCTGAGGTTTACCTTGAATTTCTAGATAAGAATTTAGCAAATGTTGGATACGGAGTTGTGTTTCAGTACTACTAATAAACCTAAAATGAATGGTTAGTTTGAGAGAACCATTCAAATTCTATAGAATATTTTGAGATATTTTTCAATAGATTTCCAAGGATACTAGGATCAGCACATTCCACTAGTGGATTTATAATATAACAATATTTTCCATTATAGCATTCAAATGGAATTTTATGAGATTCTGTATAGGAATAGGTGTAGGAATCTAACATGTAGGGATAAATTTATAGAGAGTAAGATAATTGGACATAATATTATATAGTAGATGATAGAGATGGTTCAAAACATTTATAGTCATATGAAATTTACAGAAACTCAATAGAAAAGATATGTTGATAATTGTTTAAGAGAACTAGAGTTTGATATTGGAGATAAGGTGTTCCTTTATATATCACCATGGAACAAATTAATGTGGTTTGCAAAGAAGGTAAATCTTAGTCATAGATACATCATACCCTTTGAGATCCTTTATCACATCATTGTTGTGGCTTATCAGATAGCACTCCAACCTAACTTATCTCAAGTATATGATATATTCTATGTATCCATTTTAAGTAAGTAGATATGAAACCCCTTATATGTACTAAATCCATAGGTTTTACCTTTAGAGAATGATCTTTTATATGAGGATAAACTGGTGAAGATCTTATATCGTATAGAAAATGTTCTACAAAGTAGGACAACCCACCTAGTTAAAGTACTATAGTGGAACCAAAATTTTGTTGAGGAATAATGGGAACTAGAATAGGTGATGAAACAGAAGTACCCTCATCTATTTTAGTGTACAAAATAAAATTTTTAGTAAGAAATTTCTAGAATTGGAAGAATATAATGACCCAAAATTTTATAAACGAAATTCCCTTCTGAATAAATAAATTCATTATTAAGTAATTTAGTTATAAAAAACACATAAAATAAATTCCATTTGTTATTTTTTACTATTATTAAATATATCCATGATTATATGATAGGAATAAAATATCACTAAGCATCATAATTGTTGATAATATAGTTGTTCTATAGTGACTATTAGGATTAGTATATATTAATGGTTTTTATACAATCTAATTAACATATAAAGAAGAAGAATATTCTCAACCGGTCAGATTATACCTTATGAAGCCCATTTATTAGAGATTTTGAGGGATATAGCATCACTGGGCTTTTCCCTTGAGAAATCCTGAGCTGAGATTGAACAATAAAAACATGAGAGAAATCATTTATGGGAGAATTCCAATAATATAGACATATCCACCCAAAATAATATCATCAAACCCCCCCCCCCCAAGAAAGTACAACCATCACACACCTTTCCCTTAGGGTGTACGCTAGAGTAATAATGGGTTCTCTATATAGTCCCTAGTAGTATGAATTTGTATATTTATTATTTTTAATAAATTAATGATTATATTTTCATTATTACTTTATATATACAAATGGTTATATTATTAGATTTTTATATGAAGAAATAAAAATTGTATTTTTGGTAAATATATAGTTTCGATTAAAGAACTCTTTTTTAGAAATTCAATAATTTTTTAAATAAATGTTATTTTCCGAAAATATCCTTATTAAATATTATTTATTTAAATATAAATTATTATTTAATTTAATGAATTCACATGTAATTTTTATAAGGGTCAGAATGTTTTTTGTGTCATGAAAACTAGTATTTTCAATAGATAATTATTTTTATTTAAAGTGAAAATTCCAATATTTTAAAATTAATTTCGTTAAAATAAATTTAATTTTTTAAATCATTATGTCAAAATTATCCAAAGGTTAATTTTTTATAATTTTATGAGAGGTGAATTTTCAGGTAAAAATTAAATACAAAATAAATATATGATATGTATTATGACATCATAATAGCCCAAAAGTGACATAATAAATACTATAAAAGGAATAAATGAGAAAAAAAAGATTTTTTCCTTTAAATTAATTTTTTTGAAGTTATTTTATTAATTTTAAAAAACAATAATGAACCCTCCAAAACCTATATTATATTTTAATGTTTTAAATACAATTCTGTATAAACATGACTCCCTTGCACATCATGAATGGTGTTATTTTAAGGATTTCAATCTTAACATAATAAAATATTTGAAACCAATCCTATTTGTACAAAACAATGTTAATAAAATATAATGTTTTATAGTTTTTATTATTTTAGTACATAGAGTACAAAACCTAAGTTTAGTGATTAACAAAGAGTTTATCTCTCTTTTGCTATAAATACCCACCCAACCTCCCATTACAGTTCACTCAAAACCCATTGATAATTAATTTCATCTCTATATACCTCTATAAATACCTTCTAATGTGTTCCAAAGATCTTAAGAAGACCCTCCCAAGATTTTAGAAGCGTCATCTCAAGGTAAGGGATTCTCCTCCTCTTCCTATTTATCCTAGTACTTTATTTGTATTAAGCCTTTTCATTTACAATTTTTCAATTTGACATATGTTTTTCCCATATATTTTATTTTTCTTATGATTTACAAGTAATTAGATTCCATCCACCACTCTTATTTATCCCTTTAGTGAACCTTTATATACATCTATTATGATGGAAAAATTATTCCATGATTTTGCATGCCAATCGTTTGTGTTGTGGATACTCATCCCCATTTTCAGTCAAGGGTATTCCCCTAGTTTCACCTATCCTTAATTTATTTTTTATTTCCATGTATACAACCCACACTCCTAATTTATGAGATTAAGAGTGATGAAATACACTCTTATGATTTAAGATATTTGTGTCACACAAATGCATAAACATTATCTAAATGTGATAGGTGGGGTTGGAATTATATAGTCCTCTAATGTATTGGGTAATTTTTTTATCTCATGATATACCACATATGTTTCATGGATAGTTATCTTAAGAATGATATGTTATTATTTATTACTAGTTATCCTTTATATAAGATTATGATTTCATGTTTTATGTTGTTGTCACATTCATATATTACATAGATGTTATCATCATTTGTTATAATTCGATGATTGTGATTATGATTATCATCTTTTATGCCACCATGTTATTCCCCTTGACTCACGTATACTGATTTAATTTAGTATATTATTTGACTATTTCCCTTACTACGCTTTATAGATCACCCATTTATTATGTACATCCCCAGGTTATCCCGTGAAGTTTTAGAGGATCAATGGAATTTAAGGGCACGTTATAATGTATTTAAATAATTTTTTTCATTAATATTTCAATTTATAGTGATATTTATCTAATTACCTAAAGAAAATAGGCCACATTATCTTTTGGTATTGTATTATGTGCATCTTCATTTAACAAATCATGAAATAAAGTTTATAAAAAATATGTGTTGTCATACACATGTTGGTGGAAGGCTCTAAAAAAGTCATTGTTTCTCATCGTGAGCCCTATGATTGGACCAATACTTCAATGAAAAAATTATTAAAATTTAAAAATTTAAAACCATCAAAATAAACTTTTATAAAACAAAATTTTTGTTTAAGATCATTCAAAATTACTTAAGAGCATGAGATGTACAAAAATATTTTCATGGAAATTATAGTACATATGAGAATAAAAATTATAAAATTTAATTATCCTTATATCCTTCTTTGAAATCCATAATCCATATTTTATATTATTTCCATAATTTGGTTTTCATTTTTTTATGATGAAACTCAATTCATGATGGTTTTTACTTATATAAAAATTTATACTTATATTGCATTTCAGGGATTTTAAAACATATTTAAATCTTATTGAAATTATTAAAAAATGTTGTGTATGATAATTTCTATCATTATATACTGATTAATTTATTATATTTGTGAAAATATAACTTATGATATATTTTATTTAATTATGAAGTTAACATTAAATACCCTTTAATGTCATTTTTAGGGTTATACTTACAAATTTGACATTAAAAATGTATAGATAATTATGAAATTCATATTTAAACATTTAAAAAATTTATTACCAATCATGTTTATATCTAAAAATTATGAAACGCTATAATTATCCCAAACTTATCATTTTAAATATTATAAAACTATTATCTTTGACTTTTCTCTTGCTTACATGAGTGTTGTATCAATGCTACTTAAGCATTTTAGATAAATATAATATTATTAAAATTTAAAAATAAATTACTAACATAAATTTAATTTATTAATCAAAATTATTTTCATTCTATACTATTAATAATATATTTTTCTTTTTATCCTTATCATTAAAACCTATTTAAGATATTATCTTGACTTTTCTTACCTTGCACAAGCACTGGGTAAGCATTTGGATGATTATATTGTTATATAAATTTAAAATTCACAAATATATATAGAAATAATTGTTTTTACATAATATATAGTTCTTAAAGTTGATAAAAGACTTGTTTCTTTCTAAATATTATCACTAAGTCATCAATCTTGACTTCTCATATATCGCACAAGCACTGCATCAGCACCAATAAATGTTTTCATATATATTCTAATAAGAAAATAAATTAATATTAATTGTATGATAATTTAATGATATTTAGAGTATATTATCATTTATTATTCATTCCATAAGTTTCATAAATATATACATCAAATTTGTAACATGATAATGTCATGAATGATAAGGTATTTATAAAAAACTTTATTTTTTAACTATTCACTAAAAATAAACTTTTCCTAGAAAAAACCCAATAGTTCATCCAAACATAATTTAAGTATGATTATATTGAAAATAAATTCCTTTTTATTCTAAAATATAAAATTTTAAATTTTAAACAAAACATTGCAATATAAATAAAAACAATTAATTTAGAATAAAAATTATTCGTTTCAAATGAAAAAATATATTCTTATTTCATACCTTGATAAATTTATTTATAATATTATAATAATAAATATAAATATTAATTTATATAATTGGAATTAATATCCATTTATAATATATCTAATAACTAAAATATTCTTAAATAGATCAAAATAAGAAATTATATTGAGGAAACTTATTTAACCTTTAAATAAAAAAACATTATGAGATGATAATTTTAAATATACAATAAATATCTAATTAAACATTTATCATATTTGATATAATCATATATAAAATTTAAAATAAATATTTCTTGAATAAATAAAAATTCATAACATAAAGCTCGCATATTATTTATAAATACCTTGGTTATCATAGTATGTTTCATACTCAAGGATACTTCGGCTCTAGTTGAAGTTAGTATGATATTCAGGTATTGGATCTTGGGTAAGACTTAGTCCCCCTGGGTGATATTCTAAATAGATTTTTGGTTAGTACATTATTCCCCCAAGGTGATTATGTGATATGATCAAATAAACTCTGGCATTTAATGAAACAAGCATGGTTGATCTTGATTCTCACCTTAGATCTTAGGGATCAATAGTGGTTATTTTATTTTCACTTTCATGCCATTTTATTTTTTTGAGTATATCACATGTGCATACACTATAGTACTGTTTATGTTAAGGACATTGTTGGTGGTGGCCTAATAATTTTTACTCACACCCTTTTCGGGTGTCCTTGGTTCTTTAGTCCCCAAGCTGACCCTACTGTTCATAGTTTTAGGTGGGGGAGAGGATTTTTATTAGAACATTCAGCTAGATATCTTGTTTGAAGTATAGATATTGGGATGATATGAGTCTTGGGAATAATAATAGATACTATTTCCACTTATTTACCTTTTTTATTTCTTTTATATATGATCATCCCAAAGGGTAATTTTCTTGGGGTGAATGATTTTATGACAACATTACATTTGATTTATCATGTTAGGTTTTGTTGATTTAGTGCACTCTAATTTATTATCATGGATTTCATTTGGTCATTTCTGATGCATTTTTCACTCTGATATGAGGGTATATTCCCCCTATGGTAACACCTTAGACTCTAATTACTAGTCAATAGACTTTGGCACAAGGGTAGGCACACCAGATGTTGCTTGAAAATGTCAGTTGGGACACTAGACTCATGGTCTCTGGTAGGGGGATATTATAGTAACTATAAATGAGTTTAGTGATTTTGGTTTTGATTCTAACATTGATTCTAATGCTAAAATTATTGTGATAAAATTATTATTAATGATTTTAATAAAAATATTGAAAATTTTAAAAGATATATTATTTGAATTTTTCAGTTGTATAAGGAACTTAAAGGAAGTAATAAAAACATTGAGGAAAAGAAGGTTCTTTCCTAAGAGAATGATAAGCTGAAGAACACTACTTCCAAAACAAATGAAAATGTTTTTGATAATTTAGAATCTTTTCAGAATGATAATGAAATTATTAAGAAGGAGATTGAAATTTTGATGTAAAACCTATAAAATTTTGATCAAGTAAGAGAGATATATGAAAAGATGATTTCAATTCACAAGATAACCAAAAACAAGAATGGTTTTGGTTATAATAGAAAACTAGATATACATGAACTTCTTTGTAAAAAATAATAAAGGTTATATCTATAATACTATTTTTTAGATACAGGATATAGGGACACAATGTTATTGAATTCAACCTTAAACATCCGAAATAGGACACACTAAATCATATATTTATAAATATTTCTCTTATAAGGTTTTTATTAAGACTTTTTTGAAACTTTTTTGGGTACTAAACAATATCTTAACTAATCATATTTGATCTTCGGTTTCATGGGTGAAAAAAATGTCTACTATTTGATTTTTTTTAGGAAATATGCCTTATAAGTCTTGAAAAATATGTATAGTTCTTGGATAGTGGATCCTATAGGAATATAATAGGAAATCCATAAAACTTAATTTCTTAAATCATATGATATGGCAGTGATGTAACTTTTAAAGAAATTTCCAAATATACGGTAAAAGTTTTTTATGAGGTTGGTATATTGAATTATGTTTTTAATAGTAAAGTCTTATATGTTTATGGATTACAACATAAATTGGTGAGTATTTATCAACTATGTTATTGTGGAATGTATGTTAAATTTTAGAATGATAAATACCTTATTGTTAAAGATCTTTCTGTATTTTTTAATAAAAAACTATAAAAATAATATTTATTTCACTGACCTTACTAAGATAGTAGTACAACATGTAAAGTGTTTAAATGTTCTAAAATAAAATAATATCATATGTAATTTAATTCTTAGTCATTTAAACTTCAAGGTGCATCACAATATTTTAATGCATCAAATAATACTATAATTTTAAAAACATAAGATGGAAAAGTATCGTGTTTGTGATGCATGCATAAAGAGTAAGTAGCACAAGAATTTGTTTAAGATGATCATAAAAATGAACATAATCATGCCATTCTAGTTATTTTATCTTGATTTGATTTAGATATAATAAAACCTCTAACATTAGTGGGAAGAAGTGTGAATTTGTTTTATTGTGGATAACTACAGCATTTTTACTTGGGTATATTTTCTGGAACATAAGAGTGAAATGTTATTTAAGTTTTCTAAAACTATAATTTAGTTTAGAATTATAAAAGGATATATTATTATATCTATTATATGAGATATATGGGGGAATTTCATAACCTATACTTTGAAAATTTATATAATAATAATGGATATTCACATGTATTTTTAACTCCCAAAACTAATGGAGCAGTGGAGAGGAAGAACATGACACATTAAGAAATGGAAGGGACAATGCTAAGTGAGTATGAGTTGACTAGAAATTTTTGAGGAGAAGATTTTTGTACAAATTATTATGTCTAAAATTGATTTTCTTACCAGATATATTCTAAATAATACTCCATATAAGTTATGGAAAGGTAATAAATCAAAGTTTGGCTATTTCAATTTTTTATGTAAAGTATTTTTTCTCAACTCTAAGGATAGTTTAGATAAATTTAATTCCAAATAAAATGATGATATGTTCTTGTAATATTATAGTAGAAGTAAATCCTATAAAGTTTATAATAAAATGACTATAATTGTTGATGAATCGATTCATATTAAAATTTTGTCATACCTCACATTATTTTAAGTGATAACAAACATCTATTGTTGATCTAACCATTTCATTTCATGAGATTTTAGTTTTTTTAGAATGAATTTAGGTTTCCTATAGATCAAACGAAGTCATCAAAATAAGTTTTTAGGTATTTCTTGAAGACCCACACTAACCAGGACTAATGGCTAGTATGAGAAGAACCTCCCACCATCCAGTGGCATGACTAGTGGTATTAGACCACTGTTAGGCTCACCTGATACCTAGTGGAGGATAATCGGTCATCCAGTGGCTACATATCTTCTTGATCTACTAACTAGTCAGTTTTCACCTAGTGTTCATCCAAGGGACCCAATATCTAGCTGGTACGATCATCCATCTAGCCAGTATAACCAATCTAGAAATTCAAATTCATCCATTAAAGGTTGACTTTTCTACCTTTAATTGACTTTCAACAAATCTAATGATTTATTTACACCCTTGAATACCGCCAAGGGAGATACAAAGCCTATAGATAGACCCTTGTGAGGCTTGGAAATGTATAGTAAACTTTAATCAACCATTGATTCAATTTTTCAAACATCTTATATTCTATTTAGAATACTCTTATGTTTAATTATCATGATCTTATTCTCTCATATTTCTTCTTCTATCTCTATATTTCATTTTATTCTTCAAATCCTTTTATGAAATTAGAGAGTGTATTGTAAAGGGTTTTCCACTAATAAAACCTTAACATAATTTTCTTGTTCTCTTGGATGCTCACTGCCACTAAAGTTATGGATTTGGGTTTCTTTCTAAAAACACCTAAAAGAAAGTGTCACTTATTTGTATTGGGATTATTACTACAACTAATAAAAAATAAATTGTATTTTTTCTTGGGTGACTTGGATACCATTAAATCCAATGTATTTTCTTCTTATTTTTCTATTGCGGAAATGTTTGGAGAAGTAAAAAAATTGAATATTTATAGAATAAGAGTAAAATTGATAAAAAAAAATCAAAATAACAAGAAGAGGATCACAAGACACGGAGATTTATGTGTTTTGGAAAAATATTCCTACATCCATGAAGAGATATATATTTTACTATGATTAGGATCAAAATTATAGGCTGAATATCATAGCTTCACACACAAATAAACCCTATCTTGAATGACCTCATAAATCAATATGGTACTATAGTAACCTACATTGCTATAGTTCCATCGATCATATAGTAAGTCAGCTATGCTACCATGATGGATGGATGGAAGTCTGTAGATCTATAGTGACCTATCTATGTCACCAATCACATACTACTATAGTACCATATCAAAGTCCACAATACTATCTTACTCTATCAGTGTTTCTAGTTAGTAATTCTATTTTGAGTCATCATTTATATAGTGTGGTATGGTGTAAAATCTAGTCCACTAACACTTCTCCCAACTACATCAAAAGGATCGGGCTACACTATCAAACATCATCTTGACTATCGTTAAAGTTAAGGTATTACTCTAAAACATCTCAAGTTGTTAAAGGGAGGAGATATAGGGACTCATCTTGGGTTATTTTTAAACTCTTTTATTAAATTGGGTTTCCTTTACTTTTGAATTTTTATTATGAATAATTTTTCAATTCATTTATATTACACTTAAATTTTTATTTAATTTATTTCTTATTTGTATAATTTTATCGCATTATTCCATTTTAATTATTAAAAGAAAATTCACATCCCCTTACCTTCTATCTTAATCTGGAAAATAATATGTGTCATATGAGAGATTATTTTAAAAAAATAACCTTATTTTCAAAAAAAATAATCGTAATCAATTTCAAGGAACAATCTTTAAAAAATGGATTATGCCTCAAATACCTAAGTTTATCCCAAAGGACACTCAATAGGTCAAGCACCTTTATTTTATGTAATGGACTATGTTTATTATAAAATATACATGTATACTTTTCCTAGAAGTATAGTTTATACTGTCACGACCCGTCCTCGGGGCCCGTGCCGTGACTACCCCAAGCTCGCCTTCCATAGGCCAAGGGCTGGTGACTAGCACCAAGACGTAATTCCCGATAAAAAGGGAAGGCATTGCCTTTGTAAAGTAAATAAACACCACAAAGCAAGCAAGCAGAAGTAAACACTAAGTAAAAACTGGGTACAACAGTAAGTGCAGAAAAGTAAGTGGGCCAGAATACAAACCTAAAATGAAAGTAAAGTACAACTGAAAAAGGGGGTACAGCAACTAAAAAGTAAAGCCGCAGCCTTGAGCCGTCCACTGAAAGTCCCACCTGAAGGGTGGGTACAGATAGCCTCCACAGCTCCTCAGGTCCAGTCGTCCGCTCCGAGTACGCCCCGCCCTGGGGTCCACCTCTAGGTACCGACTGCTCCGCAAGCCTCAACCACGATCAGCGTTGTCCGTCGTCTGCAACCAACACAACGTAGTGCGGGCATAGCCCGTGCAAGGGTGAGTATAAGCTACTCAGTAGGGACCCCGAGACCCCCGAAGGTCTCCCAGAATCCACAAAGGATAATCCACAAAGGAAAGATACAAACATGAAGTAACATCCGGCACTTCTTAGGTATATGCCCATACATATACCTAAGTCATCAATTCTCGTTTGGATCCAACATCTGAGCCCAAGTACAACCCAGTCCACACAGGAAAACACAACCCATTCCACACAAGAAAGCAAAATGTAATCCACATAGGATATCAAGTCAATCTTATCAAAGATAAGGATTGAAAGTCAAGATTCAGCTCACACAGGTATACTTCTTCGTAAGACGATAGAGATGATCAGATATTGCCACTGATTCATCTAAGCCATCGGACCCACACAGGATCTATAGGTACTAACCCCTACAATGACCCACAAAGGATCGATAGGTAACTAACCCCCGCAATGACCCACAAAGGATCGATAGGTAACTAACCCCTGCAATGACCCACACAGGATCGGACCCACACAGGATATGTAGGCGCTGGACCACACAGGACTGCTGAGCGCTGACCCACACAGGATCTGACCCACACAGGATCAGTAGCACTGATCCACGTAGGATCGCTAAGTGTTGTAGTCGTCGTCGTCGAATCCACGGAGGATTTCAGTACAGTCGTCATCGTTGTCGCAGTCATAGCCAGCTCTAGGGTTCCCACACACAGCAAGCTCGTTCAGGAGGGTCCACTCCACGAGATGAGGGGCTGATACATCAACTGACACATAGTCCAGAGTTGATGTATCCAAAAGTTCTGTATCGTCAATAGGAACTCAACGCGACAGACAGCGCGTCAATCGGACATCCGGTCTGAGAGTTATTGGCTTTTTCGTTCCAGGGGCCCGGTTGGTTTTTAAGTCAAAACCAACCTGAACATACTCCAATTGCATCCAAACCTCAAGTGGAGTAATCCAAAAGGTCTGTCTCGCTTAGAGGAATCCATCAAAGTCGATGTACATCAATCGGACGTTCGGAGCTCAAGTTATGAGCGTTTCCGCTCCGAGGGCCCGATTGGTTTCGTGTACGAACCAACCCAGCCAAACCCAAAGTACTCTGAAACCTTGAGTGTAATATATCGAAATGACCGTCTCGATCCAAGGATCGCATCGCCGCTAACGGTACATCAGTCGGAGGTCAGCATCCCAAGTTATGGGCAAAATATCATGAGAGGTCTGGAAGTGGGGGTTTCAGGCCCGGACCGACCCGGCCCGAGACCCCCTGGGTCGGCCCGAACCGGCCTAGGTGGCCCGGCCTGGCGCACTGGCGCGCTGGCCCGGGCCAAGTGGCTCGGCCGTTTCGGCCGAGCGGACAGGGGTGCGGGGGGGGGGGGGGGGGGGGGGGGGGGGGGGGGGGCTGCTTCCCGCATGTTTGTAATCCATGACCCCCATGTGGGGGGCCGTTCTTGTCCAGCCAGCTGGGGGTTACGAACCCCCGGCTCTTCCTCTGACCGGCCGGCCCACTCCGGCCGGCCGGCTGTTGCCGCCACGGGACCAGCATTGGTCGGTCCCCCTGCTCTGACACCGGCGGCCCGGAACCGGCCGCCGGTCTTCCGGCTCCGCCGCGGCCTTGGTCCATCCGGCGCGGCGTGATGGCGTCCCGCCCCTCCGCCGCGGCCCCGCTCCGGCCGTGGTGTTTTCGTGATTCTCTGGCACGACGCGACGTCTCCGCGACCTTGTGCGACTTCATCGGCACGGCGCGACGACGCCGTGACCTTGTGCGACTTCATCGGCACGGCGCGACGGCGCCGCACATCCTTTCCCATTTCCGTTGTTTCTGCGCGGTGCAACGGCACCGCGCCGCCTTTACATGATCCGCAATAAAATCAACTAACAAGGGGGAGGAGGGTCGGCCATGTTTGTGCGGTCCAACCTCCTCCCGTTATTGCGGAAATAGGTTGTCCAAATCAAAATGAGGAAAAGATGAATAAAGTATTCACGAACAAAAAAATAATTTTCCCTACCTCGAGCGTAGTTCTAACGGAGGTTCTTCACAGAAATAACCATCACGAAAGAACACGTCACGGAAAGAGAATCGTCGCGTTGCGGAGAAAAGATTCGTCGGCGTCGCGTCGTCGATCTTCGAGGATCTGTCGTTCTTCACATTCTTCGTCGAGGAAGAAGAACTTCAAGAGCTTTTCCTTTTCTCCCAAAGACTCCACACAACAAGATCCAACAATAATAAAATAAGTTCTTTCACTTATTTTATTACCTATGTCTTTAGTATTTGAAATTCAAATAAAGAATTAAACCACTTAATTAATTCACTCAAGTTGTCTTAATAAATGGAGGGTTATGGAAGGTTAGGGAAAAATGAAGGGGTGGGGTTTGTGTAGGCCCCACCACTCTCATAACCTCCCATGGTAAGTTGGGTGGTTACCCCAACTTCCACTCAAAGGTTTAACCACTTAGAAAGAAATAAAAATTGTATCTCAATTTTTATTTCCAACTTCCACCATTTTTTAACAACTCCTCCCGTGTAAACGCAACTCTGGAAAAGGTGTTCCTAAGAAGTTACCGGCGCTACGAATTCATCGGTACCCTCAGAATTCGATTCTGATCACTGGTTCAAAAGTTAGAAAAACCCGCTCATTCGTTCACTGAACGTACCCGAACTAAACTTCAGAAAATGATTTCGGGCACACCGGGCCTCGGAATCAGGTGCCATCAGAAAGCACGTACTTGTAAAATCCCAAAGAAAATTAAGAAAAAAATTTCCTTGAATTTTACGAGTCTTTACATTACTCCCACCTCAGGGCTTTACGTCCCCGTAAAGATACATCATACACTAGGGAAACAAATGTGGGTATTGTGCACGCATCTGAGACTCCCGCTCCCAAGTGCTCTCCTGGAGGTTCCTGTGCTGCCATCTGATGCGCACTAGAGAAATCGACCATCCACGTAGGACCCTCTCTTGTCGATCCTCAATCTCCACCGGGACCTCCGCAAAAGTCTCCCCATCATCAACGTTCAGCTCCCCATGGTCAATGATATGCGTCGGTTCGTGCACGTATCTCCTCAGCTGAGATACGTGGAAGACGTCGTGCACCCGGTGCAACTGAGGTGGTAGATCCAGGAGATAAGCCGCCTCGCCAATCCTTCTGAGGACCTGGAATGGTCCGATGAAGCACGAAGACAACTTGCCGCCTCGGCCAAATCTCTGTAATCCACGTTGAGGTGAGACCCGCAAGAAGACGTGGTCGCCATCCTTGAATTCTAGTGGCCTCCGCCTCCTGTCAGAATAAGGCTTATGTCGGCTCTGAGCTGTCCTCATCCGCTCCTAGATGACCTGGACCTTCTTTGTCATGGCCTGGACCATCTCCGGTCCCACAAGTGCTGACTCTCCCGGGTCTGTCCAGCACAGAGGAGATATGCAAGGTCGATCGTACAACGCCTCGTATGGTGTCATCTTGATGGTGGAGTGGTAAATGTTGTTGTATGCGAACTCCACCAAGGGTAGGTGGTCCTCCCAGCTACGACTAAAGTCGAGAACACATGCACGGAGCATGTCCTCAAGAGTCTGAATGGTCCTCTCCATCTGACCATCTGTCTGAGGGTGAAAGGCGGTACTCAGACATAGCTGCGTCCCGAATGCCTCCTGCAACCCCTTCCAAAGCCAGGAAGTAAAGAGAGCATCTCGATCGGAGACGATAGATGATGGCACACCATGAAGTCATACAATCTCCTGAATGTAGAGACATCCCAAGCTCTCCACTGAGCCCTGCTCTCTAATGGGTAAGAAGTGAGCCGACTTGGTGAGTTGGTCGACAATCACCCAAATGGAGTCGTGACCCCTAGAAGTGTGTGGAATTCCAGTCAAGAAGTCCATAGATATCTCGTCCCACTTCCACTCCGGGACCTCCAAGGTTTGTACCAAGCCTGCTAGTACCTAGTGCTCTGCCTTCACCTACTGGCAGGTGAGGCATCGAGAAACGAACTCTGTCACAGCCTTCTTCATGCCCGGCCACCAGTGCTGTCGTCTGAGATCCTGGTACATCTTCGCCAATCTAGGATGTACCTCCAAAGGGGAAGTGTGAAACTCTCTCAGCACCTTCTCTCGTAAAGAAACTGGTACGAAGGTACGTCCTCTAAAAAGGAAATTGTGCTCTCCTCCCACGGAGAATCCATTAGGTGCCTATCCTGAGGATATCTGTGCACGCCGCGTCTCACAGTCGGTGTCCCCACGCTGTGCCTCTCTGACTCGCTGCAGTAGTGGAGGAGTAACTGTGAGTGAATGAAGGAAGGTTACTCTATCTCTATCCATGAAGGATATCTGCAAAGTGGCTAGCTGCTCTGTCGCCTCCCCAAGTAGCTGAATGTCCGTCCTCCTGCTGAGTGCATCAGCTACTACGTTCCCCTTTCCAGGAGTATAGACTATCTCAAAGTCATAGTCCTGGAGGAACTCGAGCCATCGCCGCTGTCTCAGGTTCAGGTCCTTCTGTGAGAAGATGTAGCTGAGACTTTGATGGTCAGAATAGACTGTAAAGTGCTCGCCCATCAGATAGTGTCGCCATGCCTTCATAGAGAAGACCACTGCTGCTAACTCCAGGTCATGGGTAGCGTAGTTCTGCTCATGCAGCCTCAACTGACATGATCCATAGGCGATCATTGCCCGCTCCTGCATCAGGACACATCCGAGTCCGGTCCCTGATGCATCATAGTAGACTACGTACCCTACTCCCTCCTCCGGAAACCTCAAGATAGGTGCGCTGGTCAATCTCTGTCTCAGCTCCTGGAAGCTCTGCTGACATCTGTCTGACCACACAAAGGGTCTCCCCTTCTTCGTCAAAGCTGAGAGTGGTGTCGCAACTCTGGAGAAGTCTGTCACAAATCTCCGGTAGTATCCAGCTAGTCCTAAGAAACTCTTCACCTCCATCATGCTCCTGGGTGGCTCCCAAGCTAGCACTGCCTCGATCTTTGTAGGATCCACCGTAACTCCCGCCTCAGAGTGAAGGTTCCGGGCGCAGCGGAAGTGCATGGGTGGATGTGCCCACTTGGATTTTTGTCATTAGCAATGATCAATCCGGGATCAATACGATGATAAACACCAGTCTCCACGGATCGAATCACAGAAAAATATAAAGAAGATGGTTTGTCCCGGAACCACAAACAAGGATCGTTACAGGTTGATTATAATTAATTTAATTAATTATAAAGAAATATCTTTTGGGTGTTCTTTCTTCATTGATGTTCTCGATCACATTGTCGATGTGATCCGTCGTTGCGTCGTAGAAGCCAAGTGTAGACTCTCTCTAGCGGTGATCCAAACGTGTACCTCGTATCTCTGGACATCACCAAAGGATTCTCCGGGTGCTAGCATGGAGAAGCCTTTGCTTGCGTTTTCCGCCTTAGATCATCTTGATCTGATGGAAGAGGATCCCTCTTGGTCTTGAGAGCGTTCTTGGAGGAAGAGGTTCTTTCGGTCTTGAAAGAATTCTACAGAGATGTTGTGCACAACGATTCTCTTATGTAGGAAAAGAGTTGGGTTGTGAGGATATTTATAATCAAGTTTGAGGTTGTAGAGTTATGAAAATAAATAAACGCGTTACGTGTTTCATTTATTTCATTAACTCTTATTGAAAACCCCCATGTCGAATAATTAATTCCTTGACATGTGCTCACGCTGATTATAATAAATATCATTTAATAAAACGATATTATATCCTCAAAAACCCGACTGGAAAAACTACACGGCGTGTAATAATAAATACACGGTGTGTACTTGTTTTCCATTGAAAACTACACGGCGTGTACATTAAATGTACACGGCATGTATATCTTTTTTTCATTTATTCATTTCCTTTCCAAAATAAAACTACACAGTGTGTACATATAATAATACACGGTGTGTACTTGTTTTATTTTATTTTTCCTCCATTATTTAAAACAACTTAGGCTTCCTTGAATAATTATTAAACCACGTACGGGAATAATCTTTATTCAACTTGAGATACTTGGATTCACTTAGTGTGTGACCCTCTAGGCCTCTTTCTTGTTAGCATTAGGCAGTCTTGCCTAAAGTCCAAGATTACTTTCTAGCAACGGATCAAGGCACCCAATAGAAAGAATTTGACGCCGCATTGACGTATCACCTCATACGAACGCTTACTGTGTAATTTAATCCCTTTGTCTCGATATCTCATCAAGCAGGTTTCATGGAAGTGTCATAAACCTATATTCTTGATCCGTCGTTATTTGACTACATGAAATAAACTCGTCGTTTACACCATGGCCATGGAATTTAATATGACAGTTCTATTTCAATCAAAGGTCCGAGATATCAACTTCCATAAATGGAAGGGACAAATCCTTCATCGACTTATCCATTAACAACATGTCATTCGTGACACACCCAACGTACCCTACTTCCCGCCAACTGTCTGTGTAACGGTTTTCGTCTGTAAATCTAAGTGCGCGAGTCATGACATGAATTAATGATAATCTTCCAGTCTAAGGACCATTACACAGGCTCGCAGATAGCAATATCCGATGACACCAAGACATGCAAAATTACTACTAGCAGGTTTGTTCTCATAATCTCCCATCTTGGAGATTACCAAGTGCGAACTCCATGAGAGAGAGTCTCGTCTTCTTACAAGTACTCGCACATGACGGTTTGTATACTATTTGTCCTATCATAGTATGTCATCCAACCGCAGAACTTTATTTAAGAATATTGTTATAGCATTTCAAGGTTCTCATCATAGAGGGGATCTGCTATGACCTTATTAATGCAACAAATATTCCAGGACATTATTATATTATAGTCATGCAAAACAATGAACAATATATAATAAGTGAACATTCATGTAATCAAAGTACAAAATAGTTGGTTCTGAGGACACCAACCCTTACAAACTCCCACTTGGACTAGAGCCAACTTCCTACGACTTTTAGTCTGCTAGACCACACATGATGATCATGTTTCTGCTGAGTCAAGGCTTTAGTCAATAGGTCTTCCACGTTGTCTTCCGTGGAAATACTACTCACTGCAACTTCACCTCTCTGAGAAAAATCCCTAAAGAGATGATACTTCCGAAGTATGTGCTTTGTCTGCTGATGTGACCTTGGCTCTTTTGCAAGTGCCACCGCTGCAGTATTATCACAATAGAGTGTGATAGGATCTTTACTACTTGGTACAACATCCAGCTCTTGGATGAAGATTCGCATCCATACTGCTTCTTTAGCTGCCTTAGAAGCTGTGATATACTCGGACTCCACTGTAGAATCTGCCACCACACTTTGTTTTGAGCTCTTCCAGATCACTGCACCTCCATTCAAACTGAAGATTTATCCAGTCTGTGACTTCATGTCATCTTGATCAGTCTGGAAACTAGCATCTACATGTCCTCTGATGACTAGTTCCTCATCTCCTCCATAAACCAAGAACATATCCTTAGTATGCCTCAAATACTTAAGGATAGTCTTGACTGCCATCCAATGGAGGTCTCCTGAATCAGCTTTATATCTGCCTACCGCACTTAATGCGTAAGCAACATCTAGCCTCGTACATAGCATAGCATACATGACTGACCCAATCGCGGATGCGTAAGGGATCCTTGCCATTCTCTTTCTTTCCTCATGTGTCTGAGGACACATTTTCTTGGAAAGATGAATGCCATGTGACACTGGCAACAATCCCCTCTTAGACTGTTCCATACTAAATTTCTTCAGTATCTTGTCAATGTATGTACTTTGACTCAGGCCCAGCATTCTCTTGGATCTATCACGATGTATCTTGATCCCAAGAATATATGCTGCCTCACCCAATTCTTTCATGGAGAATCATTTATGCAATCATGCCTTAACTGACTGTAAGACAGGTAATTTGTTTCCAATTAGTAATATGTCATCAACATATACTATTAGGAAAACGACCACACTTCCACTAAAACTCTTGTAGACACAAGGCTCACATTCATTCTTAACAAAGCCAAATTCCGTTATAGCTTCATCAAAATTAATGTTCCATGACCTTGATGCATGCTTTAATCCATAAATGGATTTCTGCAACTTGCATACCTTGTTGGCATCCTTTGGAGTCACAAACCCTTCCGGTTGTGTCATGTAGACATCTTCCTGGAGGTTCCCGTCAAGGAAAGCTGTTTTGACATCCATTTTCCAAATTTCATAGTCATGGTAAGAAGCAATGGCCAATAGGATTCTGATGGACTTCAGCATTGAAACCGGTGAAAAGGTTTCATCATAGTCAATTCCTTGACGCTGTCTAAAACCTTTTGCAACCAGTCGTGCCTTGTAGGTGCTGACTTGCCCCTCCATGTCCAGTTTCTTCTTGAATACCCATTTATTACCAATAGGCTTTACATCAACTGGAGGATCTACCAAAATCCAGACTTGGTTTTGGTACATGGAATCCATTTCAGAATTCATGTCTTCTTGCCACTTGGCAACATCTGTGCCTTCAACTTCTTCCTTGTAGGTAAGAGGATCATCATTGTCAACCAATAATGAGTCACCATCCTCGGTGACAAGAAAACCATATCGTTCTGGTTCTCTCACCTCTCTCGTGCTCCTACGCAGTTCTTGTGTCTCTAGAACAGATTGTTCTTCCACGGGGCTTTGTGGAATTTGTTCTTGTACCAACTCATGTGTATCTTGATCCTCGACTTCATCGAAGTATATCTCGCTCCCACTATCTCTTTTGGAGATGTGCTCCCTCTCAAGGAATATGGCATGTCTTGCCACTATAACCTTTTTGTCTGAGGGGTTGTATAGGTAATATCCCTTTGTTTCCTTGGGATATCCTATAAAGATACACTTTGTTCCTCGGGGTGCAAGTTTGTTACCTGAAGAGGCCTTAACAAATGCTT
This sequence comes from Viscum album, assembly GCA_963277665.1. Taxonomy (NCBI): domain Eukaryota; kingdom Viridiplantae; phylum Streptophyta; class Magnoliopsida; order Santalales; family Viscaceae; genus Viscum; species Viscum album. The sequence continues at coordinate 42,070,341 of OY728150.1, forward strand.
CACTACCCCACACATGTAAATTCGATAACATGGCTTTGCATCCACTCCATAATTCGTATGGAATACCATTTATCGATATAGTTGGTACTTGGTTTAGTATGTGTGCTGTTGTTTGTAATACATATCCCCAAAAGGATAATGGAAGACTTGCATGACTCATCATTGATCTCACCATGTCCAACAGGGTGCGGTTCCTCCTTTCACTTACACCATTCCACTGCGGTGTGTAAGGAGGATTGAGTTGAGATAGAATCCCAAACTCCCGTAAGAAATCAATGAAGTCTTGATTAAGATATTCTCCTCCTCTGTCTGAGCGGAGTTTCTTAATATTCTTGCCAAGCTGGTTCTCAACTTCATTCTTGTATTCTTTGAACCGGTCAAAAGAATCTAACTTATACCTCATTAAATAGATATATCCATATCTACTAAAATCATCAGTAAAAGTTATGAAGTACGAGAACCCACCCCTTGCTTCAACTGGAAATGGTCCACACACATCTGTGTGAACTAATTCTAGAAGCTCTTTAGCTCTTTCACCTTTCCCACTAAATGGGGCTTTGGTCATTTTGCCTTGTAGACACGCATGACATACACCAAGTGGTTTTAGTTTGAAAGAATCTAAATACCCATCTTGATGTAATTTTGTCAAACGTTTCTCATTGACATGACCTAGCCGGTGATGCCAAAGTTGGGTGTGTTATGAGTCATGTGAATTAACTTTGTTATCGATTGCCATTACTTGGTTTGTGTAGTCTAACACATAAAGGCCGTTATATAAATGTGCCCTACCAAAACAAATGTTATCTTTATAAAAGTAGTAACATTCATTTCCAAATTTGAATATGAATCCATCAGTATCTAATCTGAATACTGAAATAATGTTTTTAGTAATAAAAGGAAAATAATAACAAACTTTCAAAACCAAGACCATCCCGGTAGGCAATGTGAGGTGGTAGTCTCTGACAGCTACAACAGCGAGTATGGCTCTGTTGGCTGCTCGTAGATCTACCTCCCCTCGATCAATTTTCCTGAATCTACTTGGTTCCTATATTTGGATACAGATGTGAGCACCAAAAGCAGTATCTAATACCCAATTAGTAGAAACAGGTATATTTCATTAAATAACAAACGCACCTGAAGCTTCCCCTTGCTTCCTTAGATGGGTGCAGTTTTTCTTCCAGTGGCCCTTCCTGCCACATGCAAAACAAACAGCATCATGTTCCTTTGCCTCCCCTTTGATCTTCCTTTTCTTGGAAGGCCTTGAAGAATCTTTGGGCTTAAATCTCTTCGCCTTCCCTTTCCTTTTATTCACCATAAGGACAGAAGGATTTTCATGCTTCATGTCATTTTCCACTTGGCGAATAAGGATAAGAAGATCAGACAGAGACTTCTCAATGTTGTTCATGTTAAAGTTCACAACAAAGTTCGAGAAGCTCTGGGGGAGTGATGCAAGAATGAGATCGGTGCCCAGTTCTTCGGGGAGTTTAAACCCTAGAACCTCCAAGTGCTCAATGTAGACAATGAGCTTGACTACATGAGGCCCAGCTGGGGCACCCTCTCCAAGCTTGCTCTGAAATAGAGACTTGGAGATCTCAAACCTCTCCTATCTTGCTCTCTCCTGGTATAGACCACGGAGATGATCGAGCATGCTATAGTCATCCATGTCTTCATGAGACTTCATGATCTCACTATACATTGATGATATCATCAAACATTGAACGTCGAGTGCATCGTTCAAATGTTGATCATAGACTAGGAAATCTTCATCACTCGCCCCTAGGGCAGGGGAATCAAGAAGTGAGGACTCCAGCATTTAAAACTTTCGTTCATGGCGTAGGATAACCCAAAGGCACCTAAACCATTCCTGAAAGTTACTGCCGGTGAGGATATTGTCTTTATCCAATATTGATCGTAGATAAAATGTGGTTGACGAGTTTTTCATCTTGATTCTACAATTTTAAAAGAGCATATTTATTAGTACTTTCTTGATTACATTTTTATGAGAAATAATAATAAATTAATTAAGTCTCCCACTATTTTATCAAGTCTCAATGGCCCTCACCATTGAACTCGGAATGTCCAATTACTTTGACATTCTAGTGGCAAGGATCTATATTTCCCATCGTATAACCCCAACAAGGGTTGGTCAAGCTATTTGAAGGTATTTAGGTAAGCAAGTCTTTGCCAACTGTGAGCTTACAGTTCCTTGATCTGTTGAGTGGACTCCCCAATCCTGAAATCCTGACTTGGATTTCCTCAACTCTTGCCTCCAATATTACATCAAGTCTAGCAAGGTCTACTTCTCTTGATGTAATATAGTTAAGTCAACCCAAAACCTTTCATAAGGGATTATTTTATAAAAGTAAGTGTCCCAACAAGGGTTGGTCAAACACATAGTTTTATTGAGTCTTGCCCTTAATCAAGTAACGGAAGGCTTGGTCTGACTTAATATGGTATTTGAGGGATTTTATTCTTTATGCGTATTTTTGAATTATCACATGCTTGTTAATATTAAGTGATGCTTTCTTTAAGTGATTAACCATGTTCTGATAATGTTTACGCATAGTCTGGTTTTTATTTTATTCTATATTTGCATGCTTGTTCATTTTATTAATTATGTGATCGCGAAAACACATACATAATAAATAATCCATGCAATCAGACAGAAATAAAATAAGATGGCATGATCATGAGCTTCTATTTGGTTAGTTTATCTAGCGGTTTTGATAAGCTAACCCTGACTTAGGGAAAACACCTTGAACCTGATGGTTCGTGTTTTGCAGCTCCCACCTGTCCACCTTTGTATCTTCTTGTGTCGGTTTCGCCTCGGCTTCGGGATTTGAACCGTCTCCTCTGGCTTGGGAGATCCTCCATTACATGGGTTTACATTAAAGAAACCATGGGCACGCAGGCCCTATATTTTATTGGAAGAAGGCTTGCAGGCCAACAAAATTAAATAAATTTAAATGAAACCATACACATACAAAGGGTCTTTGGTCTAGCTCATGATCATCCATAGTATGCAATGACATTTACGCATATTTAGAATTAAAATTCTTTCAATCGTTCTTTTATTTAAGATAATACGCGCTTGAATTCAATTAATTATGATCTTATAATTAATCAATTCTTTATCTTAAATTCCTTTCTGAATTTCCTTGAGATTCTTCTCATCCATATTCCTTGTACGGGTCTTTGTACATTGGAGGAAACCTGGTGAAATTCCATTTCTGGAAAGTACACGGCGTGTAGTTTATAATTACACGGCGTGTATTTTATAATTACACGGCGTGTATTTTATAATTACGCGGCGTGTATTTTTCTTTTCACCATTTATCCAAAGTACACATCGGGGCTTTGGCGTGTTTTCTGTACTTTGGAAATTTTAGAGTACACGGCGTGTAGATGAATCACACACGGCGTGTACTTCCTTGTTACGCGGTAACTGTCCTGGCGATCCCATGTACGTGGTACGCGACTTATCTTTGTACACGTTTTCACCTGGGTCGGAACGGACTAAACGGCATGTTGTTCCAACATACACGCCGTGTATTCCGGTTTCCACGTGCCGTTCTATTCTGGTCAACATGGCGTGATTAAAACTTAGGCATAATCAATTCACACGGCGTGGTTTGGTAGACCAGTGTCGGTTCGTTGAACCTAAGTACACAGCATGTAGTTTTAATTACACGCTGTGTAATCCCATGTTGTACAGACAGAAAGAGCAGCTCCTCCAGATGAGTTCCTCATTTTTATTTTAAACAAAAATTAAAATTAAAAGGTCTTTTCTGTGATATGAATCGAGAAACGAAGGAGGAATAATAGGTCTCGTTAATTCAAATTTATAAAACGATTTATTTCGAATTGAATCAAATATGAATGCATAAATTATCAACGAAAATTAAATAACTATAATCAACGGTGTAACCTTGATCTGATACCATTTGAAGGTTCCGGGCGCAACGGAAGCGCGTGGGTGGATGTGCCCACTTGGCTTTTTGTCATTAGCAATGATCAATCCGGGATGAATACGACGATAAACGCCAGTCTCCACGGATCGAATCACAGAAAAAGACAAAGAAGATGGTTTGTCCCAGAACCACAAACAAGGATCGTTACAGGTTGATTATAATTAATTTTATTATTTATAAATAAATACCTTTTGGGTGTTCTTTCTTCGTTTATGTTCTCGATCACGTTGTCTATGTGATCCGTCGTTGCGTCGTAGAAGCCAAGTGTAGACTCCATGTAGTAGTTATCCACACGTGTACCTCGTATCTCTGGACGCCGCCAAAGGATTCTCTGGGTGCTAGCGTGGAGAAGCCTTTGCTTGTGTTGTCCGCCTTAGATCGTATTGATTCGATGGAAGAGGATCTCTCTCGGTCTTGAGAGCGTTCTTGGAGGAAGAGGTTCTTTCGGTCTTAAAAGAATTCTCCAGAGATGTTGTGCACAACGATTCTCTAGTGTAGGAAAAGAGTTGGGTTGTGAGGATATTTATAATCGAGTTTGAGGTTGTAGAGTTATGACAATAAATAAACGCGTTACGCGTTTCATTTATTTCATTACCTCTTATTGAAAACCCCCATGTCGAATAATTAATTCTTTGACATGTGCTCATGCTGATTATAATAAATATCATTTAATAAAACGATATTATATCCTCAAAAACCCAACTGGAAAAACTACACGGCGTGTAATAATAAATACACGGTGTGTACTAGTTTTTCATTGAAAACTACACGGCGTGTACATTAAATGCACACGGCGTGTATATCTTGTTTTCATTTATTCATTTCCTTTCCAAAATAAAACTACACGGCGTGTACATTTAATAATACACGGCGTGTACTTGTTTTATTTTATTTTTCCTCCGTTATTTAAAACAACTTAGGCTTCCTTGAATAATTATTAAACCACGTACGGGAATAATATTTATTCAACTTGAGATACTTGGATACACTTACTGTGTGACCCTCTAGGCCTCTTTCTCGTTGGCATTAGGCAGGCTTGCCTAAAGTCTAAGATTATTGTCTAGCAACGGGTCAATGCACCCAAGAGAAATAAGTTTAAGCTGCATTGACATATCACCTCATACGAATGCTTACTGTGTAATTTAATCCCTTTGTCTCGATATCTCATCAAGTAGGTTTTATGGAAGTGTCATAAACTTATATGCTTGATCCGTCGTTCTTTGACTACCTGAAATAAACTCGTCGTTTACACCATGGCCATGGAATTTAATGTGACGGTTCTATTTCAATAAAAGGGAAGAGATATCAACCTCCTTAAATGGAAGGGACAAATCCTTCCTCGACTTATCCATTAACAATATGTCATTCGTGACGCACCCAACGTACCCTACTTCCCGCCAACTATCTGCGTGACGGTTTTCGTCAGTAAATCTAAGTGCATGAGTCATGACATGAGTTAATGATAATCTTCCAGTCTAAGGACCATTACACACACTCATAGATAGCAATATCCGATGACACCAAGACATACGGAATTACTACTGGCGGGTTTGTTCTCATAATCTCCCATCTTGGAGATTACCAAGTGCGAACTACATTAGAGAGAGTCTCGTCTTCTTACAAGTACTCACACATGACGGTTTGTATACTATGTGTCCTATCATAGTATGTCATCTAACCGCAGAAGTTTATTTAAGAATATTGTTATAGCATTTCAAGGTTCTCATTATAGCGGGGATCTGCTATGACCTTATTAATGCAACAAATATTTCAGGACATTATTATATTATAGTCATGCAGAACAATGAAAAATATATAATAAGTGAACATTCATGTAATCAAAGTACAAAACAGTTGGTTCTGAGGACACCAACCATTACACAGAGATGACGTGTCCCAAGAAGTGGACCTCGTGTATCCAGAACTGATACTTCAAGAACTTTCTATAAAGCTGGTGCTCTCGGAGTGTGTCTAGTACAACCCGCAAGTGGTAGGCATGCTCCTCCTTAGTCATCGAGTAAATCAAAATGTATTCGATGAAGACCATGAAAAATCGATCGAGGTATGGCTGAAAGATCCTGTTCATGAGGGCCATGAACACTGCTGGAGCATTGGTTACGCCGAATGGCATAACCAAGAACTCATAGTGGCCATACCGACATCTGAATTCCGTCTTCTTCACGTCCTCGTCCCGAAATCTGAGCTGATGATAGCCTGATCTAAGGTCTATCTTTGAGAACCTCCGTGCTCCCTTGAGCTGATTGAAGAGGTCATCAATCCTCGGTAGCGGATACTTGTTCCTCACTATCACCTGGTTCAGGCGATGATAGTCAACACAAAGTCGCAAGCTCCCCTCTGCCTTCTTGGCGAACAATATCAGGGAAGCCCAGGGTGAAACACTGGGTCGGATGAATCCCTTGCCCTACAAGTCCTCCAACTGTACCCGTAGCTCTCAAAGCTCAGCGGGGGCCATCCGATACGCTGGAGTGGATATCGGGGTTGTCTCGGGGTACAGGTCAATATAAAATTCTACCTCTCTGTGAGGAGGTAGTCCTGGAACATCATCGGGGAAAACATCCGCATACTGATCCACCACTGCAGGAAAACCAGGACTCTGCACGTCAACTGCTCCTTGGATGAGACTATCCAACTGATGAGTGATGGGTTTTCCTATCCTCTGTGAGAGTCCATCCTGTGCTGCGAAGGCTCCCTTCTCGCCGGTGAAGGTGAACCTGCTCCCGTTAGTGCGTACACACCGCACCTTGCGCCTAATACAGTCGATCTGAGCATGGACTGTAGATAACCAATCCATGCCCAAGATGACGTTGTAAGGCCTCGACGCCGCTATAAGAAGATCCCAGCCGAATCTCTCGCCTCCTAGAGTAAGCTCACACTGCCGGCACCAGTGCGTAATCATCGAGTCTACTCCCGTAGGAGTCTCTAGCTGTAAGGATCGAGCCAACGGCTCTGTCGGAATCTCCGAGCTCCGAAAAAGGGCAGCGGCTATGAAAGAATGGCTCGCTCCTGTGTCTATAAGAACTGCAGCAAGGGTGGAATAGACACAGATAGTACCTCGAATCATCTCGGGCGCGCCATGGTCATAGGCCTCTGCTGCCTAAAGCTATGTCTATCTCTGCCCGCCAGCTCCCTATGGTCGGGGTGGACCTCCTGGTGGTGGTGGTGGTAGAGCCTCAAAGCGTCGCCCACCACCTGCTGCTCGGTCAGCTCTTCTTCCTCATCCACCTGCTCCCTGCAGACCACCACGGTCGACCCTCTGCCTCTGCCTGGGTGGCCCCTCAACTATATGCTGCTCCTCCGCACGACGTTTCGGGCAGTCACGAGCAATGTGGCCCTGCCCGCCGCATGCGTAGCACTATCTGCCTCTTGAAAGACTAGATATGTGCCCCGCACCACTGAGACAGTGACCTGAGGTCGTCTACCTGAGGGTCTGGTCTGCCTGGACCCATGTGTCATCCGTCGACTGCCTGCTTCAGAAGACTCTGCTACGTGCCGCCCTGCGGTAGGTCTCACTGCTGATGCAGGCTCAGCAAGGAAGCTCTCGATCAAAAGGGCTCGCTCCAGTACCCCTGACTGTGTCGGAATGCTGAGGGACATCAGCGATGCCCTGATCTCATGCCTCAATCCTTGCTTGAAGGTCCGGTCCTAGAAGAATGGGTCTTGTACCATGTCCGTCGAATAGCGCGAGAGATTGGTAAATCTCGCCGAGTACTGGGCGACCGTCAAGCTGCCCTTCCGTAGCTGTAGAAGCTCCTGGATGCGCACCGCACGGAGGGTGGATAGGACGAACTCCGAGCGGAAGAGGCTCTCAAAGTCCGTCCAGAGAAGAGATGCCTCATCGTGCACCTGGAGCATCAAGATCCACCATCTGCCTGCTACCGCGTGCAGGAGGCTCGCTGTTGTCACGACCCGTCCTCGGGGCCCGTGCCGTGACTACCCCAAGCCCGCCTTCCATAGTCCAGGGGCTGGCGACTAGCACCAAGGCGTAAAATCCCAGTAAACAGGGAAGGCATTGCCTTTATAAGTAACAACCACACAGAGTCAGCAAGCGGAAAGTAAAGTGCAGAAAAGTAAAGGGGGCCGGAATACAAGACCAACTGTAAAGTACAACTGAAAAGGGTAAAGTACAGCAACTGAAGAAAAGACGGCGGCCTCGTGTCGTCCACTGGCAATCCCACCTGAAGGGTGGGTACAGATAGCCTCCAGGCTCCTCGGGTCCCACGTCCGCTCCGAGCACGTCCCGCCCAGTGGTCCACCTCCAGGTACCGTCCTGCTCCACGCCCCAACCGTGATCAGCGCTGTCCGTCGTCTGCAACCAACACAACAAGGTGCGGGCATAGCCCGTGCAGGGGTGAGTACAAGCTACTCAGTAAGGACCCCGAGACCCCCGAAGGTCTCCCGAAATCCACAAAGGATATAGCACAAAAGAAAGATGCAATCACGAAGTAACATCTGACTCGACTTAGGTACATGCCCAAACATATACCTAAGTCCCCAATTCTAGCTCTGCTCACGAGCTCAAGAACAACTCAATCCACAAAGGAAAGCAAGACTCAAATCCACAAGGAGAGTAAACAGTAAATCCACATAGGATAGTTCAACACAATCCACGAAGGAGAGTAACATAAGATTCAGCTCAACCAGGTATACTTTTTCAGATGACGTCAAAGATGATCACTGGTCCATCTAAGTCGTCGGACCCACGAAGGATCGATAGGTACTAACCCCCGCAAAAGACCCACGTAGGATCGGGCTCACACAGAACCTGTAGGCAGTGGCTCACACAGAACCGGTAGTAAGGACCCACATAGGATCGGGCTCACACAGAACCTGTAGCACTGATCCACGTAGGATCGCTGAGTGCAGTAGTCGACGCAGTCCACTGAGGATCTCTGCACAGTAGTCGCCGCAGTCCACGAAGGATCTCTGCTCTGCCGTCGTCGCAGTCCACGGAGGATCTCTGCTCTGCCGTCGTCGCAGTCCACGGAGGATCTCTGCTCTGTCGTCGAAGTCACAGCCAGCGCTAGGGTTCCCGCACATAGCGAGCTCGTTTAGGAGGGTCCGCTCCACGAGCCGAGAGGCTGATACATCAACTGACACGTAGTCCGAAATTGATGTATCCAAAAGTTCCGTATCGACAACAGGATCTCAACGCAACAGACGGCGCGTCAATCGGACGCCCGGTCTGAGAGTTATTGGCATTTTCGTCCCAGGGGCCCGGTTGGTTTTTAGGGAAAAACCAACCCGACCGTACTCCGCCTGTATCCGATCCTCGAGCGGAGTATGCCAAAAGTTCCGTCTCACTTAGAGAAAACTACCACAGCTGACGGTACGTCGATCGGACGTTCGTAGCTCAAGTTATAAGCGTTTCCGCTCCGAGGGCCCGGTTGGTTTCGTGTACGAACCAACCCGGCCGAACCCAAAGTCTTCCGAAACCTTGAGTATAATATACCGAAACGACCGTCTCGATCCAAGGATCACGTAGCCGCTGACGGTTCGTCAATCGGAGGTCCCAGGCCCAAGATATGGGCAAAAGACCGAAGAGGCCCGAAAACGGGGGTTCTGGGCCCGGGGCGACCCGGCCCGAACCCCCCCCCCCCCCCCCCCCTGGGTCGCCCGAACCGGGTCGGCCCGAACCGGGTCGGCCCGACCTGGCCCGACCCGGCTAGGCCGGGTCCGGTCCGGCCTGGGCGCGGCCCGGCCGACCGGACCGGCCGGCTCGGCTTCGGCCGAGCGGCCGAATGAGCCGCCGCGGGTTTGACCCGCGGCTTTGGAGAAACGCGGGCCGCGTGCTGGGTGGCCGGACCGCGGACGCGGTCCGGCGGTTCGCCGCCGCCGCGGCTCGGCCGCGGCGGACTCCTCCGGCGGCGCGCCGGGCGCCGCCGCCGCCACCTTCCGCGGGCCGCCGGAGTTGCTCCGGTGGCCCGTTTTGCCTCCCGTCTGCGCCGTTGCTCCTCCCGGGGGCCGACCTTCACTGCGGGATTAACAGATCGCCCCTGCCGCGCGGTTCGTCGTCGTCCGCCAAATCCGCACAAAAAAAAAAAGGGAAGATCGGCGGAGGGTTGCCGGATCTTGTTTGTTAGATCCGCACCCTCCGCATTAGTCATAACATCATCGGGAGGAAAAGAAACGACCAATCAACAATTTTAAATAAATTTAAAATTGTTCCGTGATCGGTTCTTTAAAATTTAAAAGAATAAACACGGGAAAAACAAAATATTTCAATTCAACCCTTACTTTGTCGTCGTCGTCGGATGAGAGGTCGTCGCGGAATCGCTCGTCGCGGAAGAAGGGGGATCGTTGCGTCGTCGCGGTATCCGGCGTCGCGTCGCCAATCTCCGGATCAAGAACAAACGGATTTAATTAATTAAATCCGTTGCCATGAAATTTAAAAAAAAGGAGAATTTAAACGATCCGATTCTCACCTTAGTTGCCGAACGAGGATCGGCCGCGGAAGAAGAGGCGTCGCCGAAGAACGTCGCGGGTAAATCTCGTCGACGTCGCAGATCTCGGTGTGCGTCGTCGAATTTCGGTCGCCGGCGTTCTTCGCGTTCTTCGCGTTCTTCGCGTTCTTCGCGGGGAGGGTGGAGGCCCAGAGAATCTCGCACAACGAGTAATCCTCCAAAGGAAAGAGTTGGTCTTATTTTATTATTTTGCCAACGAACGCAAACGCGTAAGTAACGACCCATTAAATTCGTTGAATTAATTCAATGAATGAAACAGCCCATTTAATTCACGAAATAAACCGCCCAATTAAATGGTCTGTTAAGAATTAAAGAAAACGCGTCGGTTGACTTTTCAGTTACTTTGACGGGTTTTCGCGGGTGCGTTACCTAGCGAAAGAAACGGCGGGGCTCGTGCGGGCCCCACCTCACAAATATCCTACCAAGGGGGTAGGATATTTCTGGATAGCATCCTATCCAGTTCAACTCAGTTCAAGCCGTCTTTAAGTGGCTTCAAGTGGCTTCCAAGCAGCTTAAGTGAAATAAAATAAAGTTGTCGCACAAACTTATTTTATTTCTGACTTAAAGCCCCAAAATTTAAAAACCACGTCTGAGCAAACGCAACTCCGGAAGAGGCGTTTCTAAGAAAATACCGGCGCTGCGATTTCATCGGTGCCCTCAGAATTCGATTCCGGGCACCGGTTCAAAAGATAGAAAAACCCGCTCGTCCGTTCACTGAACGTACCCGAGCCAAACTTCGGAAATTGATTCCAGGCACACCGGGCCTCGGAATCAGGTGCCGTCTGAAGCTGCGCTCTTGTAAAATTCCAAAGAAACTTAAGAAAAAAAAATTTCCTTGAAATTTGCGAGTCTTTACATTACTCCCACCTCAGGGCTTTACGTCCCCGTAAAGATACATCAAAAACTAGGGGAACAAATGGGGGTACTGAGCACGCATCTGAGCCTCCCGCTCCCAAGTGCTCTCCTGGAGGTTCCTGTGCTGCCATCTGACGCGCACAAGAGGAATCGACCGCCCACGTAGGACCCGCTCCTGTCGATCCTCGATCTCCACTGGGACCTCCGCAAAAGTCGCCCCATCGTCCACGTCCAGCTCCCCAAAGTCGATGATGTGCGTCGGGTCGTGCACGTATCTCCTCAGCTGAGACACGTGAAAGACGTCGTGCACCCAGTGCAACTGAGGTGGTAGATCCAGGCGATAAGCCACCTCTCCTATCCTGCTGAGGACCTGGAAAGGCCCGATGAAGCGTGGAGACAACTTGCCGCCTCGGCCAAATCTTCGTAAACCACGTCGAGGTGAGACACGCAAAAATACGTGGTCGCCATCCTCGAACTCTAGTGGCCTCCGCCTCCTGTCAGCATATGACTTCTGCCGGCTCTGAGCTGTCCTCATCCTCTCCTGGATGATCTGGACCTTCTCTGTCGTGGCTCGGACCATCTCTGGTCCCACGAGTGCTGACTCCCCAGGGTCTGTCCAGCACAATGGTGATCTGCAGGGTCTGCCGTACAACGCCTCGTATGGTGCCATCCCGATGGTGGAGTGGTAGCTGTTGTTGTACGCGAACTCCACCAAGGGTAGGTGGTCCTCCCAGCTGCGACCAAAGTCGAGAACACATGCACGGAGCATGTCCTCGAGTGTCTGTATGGTCCTCTCCGTCTGACCATCCGTCTGAGGGTGGAAGGCTGTGCTCAGATGGAGCTGCGTCCCGAACGCCTCCTGCAACCCCTTCCAAAGCCGGGAAGTGAAACGAGCATCTCGATCGGAGACGATAGACGATGGCACACCGTGAAGCCGTACGATCTCCTGGACGTAAAGACGTCCCAAGCTCTGCTCCAAGGGAGAAGCCATCAGGCGCCTGACCTGAGGATATCAGTGCACGCCGGGTCTCACAGTCAGCGTCCTCACGCTGAGCCTCTCTGACCCGCTGTAGAAGTGGAGGAGAGACTGTGAGAGACTGAAGAAAGGCTGCTCCGTCTCTATCCACGAAGGATATCTGTAAGGAGGCTAGCTGCTCTGTCGCCTCCTCAAGTAGCTGAATGCCCGTCCTCCTGCTGAGGGCATCGGCTACCACGTTCCCCTTCCCAGGAGTATAGACTATCTCAAAGTCATAGTCCTGGAGGAACTCAAGCCATCTCCGCTGTCTCAGGTTCAGGTCCTTCTGAGAGAAGATATGCCTGAGACTCTGGTGGTCAGAAAAGACTGTGAAGCGCTCGCCCATCAGATAGTACCGCCAAGTCTTCAGAGCGAAGACCACTGCTGCTAACTCCAGGTCATGAGTGGCGTAGTTCTGCTCATGCGGCCTCAACTGACGTGATCCATAGGCGATCACGGCCCGCTCCTGCATCAGGACGCATCCGAGTCCAGTCCCTGATGCGTCGTAGTAAACTACGTATCCAACTCCCTCCTCAGGCAACCTCAAGATAGGTGCGCTGGTCAACCTCTGCCTCAGCTCCTGGAAGCTCTGCTGACATCTGTCTGACCACACGAAGGGTTTCCCCTTCTTCGTCAACGCTGAGAGTGGTGCCGCAACTCTAGAGAAGTCTGGCACGAATCTCCGATAGTATCCCGCTAGGCCCAAGAAGCTCCGCACCTCCGTCACGCTCCTGGGTGGCTCCCAAGCTAGCACTGCCTCGATCTTCGCGGGATCCACTGCAACTCCCGCCTCAGAAATGACGTGCCCCAAGAAATGGACCTCACGTAACCAGAACTGGCACTTTGAGAGCTTTCCATAAAGCTGGTGCTCTCGGAGCGTGTCTAGCACAACTCGCAGGTGGTAGGCATGCTCCTCCTCAGTCGTCGAGTATACCAAAATGTCGTCAATGAAGACCACGACAAATCGGTCGAGGTATGGCTGGAAGATCCTGTTCATGAGGCTCATGAACACTGCTGGAGCATTGGTTACGCCGAACGGCATAACCAAGAACTCATAATGGCCATACCGACACCTGAAGGCCGTCTTCTGCACGTCCTCGTCTCGAACTCTGAGCTGATGATAGCCTGACCGGAGGTCTATCTTCGAGAACCACCGCGCTCCCTTGAGCTGATCGAAGAGGTCATCAATCCGTGGCAGCGGATACTTGTTCCTCACTGTCACCTGGTTCAGGCGACGATAGTCGACACATAGTCGCAAGCTCCCGTCCGCCTTCTTGGCGAACAAAATCGGGGAAGCCCAGGGTGAAACACTGGGTCGGATAAACCCCTTGCTCTGCTAGTCCTCCAACTGTACCCGCAGCTCCCGAAGCTCAGCGGGGGCCATCCGATATGCTGGAGTAGATATCGGGGCTGTTCCGGGGTACAAGTCGATGTAAAAGTCTACCTCTCTACGAGGAGGTAGCCCTGGAACGTCGTCGGGAAAGACGTCCGCGTACTGGTCCACCACTGCAGGAAAAACTGGACTCCGCACGTCCACTGCTCCCAGGATGAGGCTAGCCAACTGATGAGAGATGGGCTGCACTCTCCTCCGCGGAAGTCCATCCTGTGCTGCAAAGGTTCCCTTCTCGCCGGTGAAGGTAAACCTGCTCCCGTCGGTGCGAACACATCGCACCTTGCGCCTAAAACAGTCGATCTGGGCATGAACCGTGGATAGCCAATCCATGCCCAAGATGACGTCGTAAGGCCTCGACGCCGCTACAAGGAGATCCCAGCCGAAGCTCTCGCCTCTTGAGTAAGCTCACACTGCCGGCACCAGTGCGTAATCGTCGAGTCTGCTCCCGTAGGAGTCTCTAGCCGTAAGGATCGAGCCAACAGCTCAGTCGGAATCTCCGAGCTCCGAACAAGGGCAGAGGCTATGAAAGAGTGACTCGCTCCTGTGTCTATAAGTACTGCAGCAAGGGTGGAATAGACACAGATCGTACCTCGAATCATCTCTGGCAAGTCGGGGTCGTAGGCCTCCACTGCCTGGAGCTAGGCCTGTCCCTGCCCGCCAGCTCCCTGTGGTCGAGGTGGCCCTCCTGGTGGTGGTGGGGGTAGAGCCTGGAAGCGTCGCCCACCACCCGCTGCTCGGCCAGCTCCTCTGCCTCGTCCGCCTCCTCCCTGCGGACCGCCACGGTCGACCATCTGCCTCTGCCTGGGTGGCCCCTCCACCGTCTGCTGCTCCTCTGATCGGCGAGTCGGGCAGTCACGAGCCATGTGACCCTGCCCGCCGCAGGAGTAGCACAGCCTGCCTCTCGGAAGGCTGGCACTCCGCTGTGTGCCTCGCACTGCTGAGCTGGTGTCCTGAGGCCGTCTGCGTGGGGGTCTGGTCTGCCTGGACCCGAGAGTCATCCGTCGGCTACCTGCTGCCGAAGACTCAGCTACCTGCCGCCCTGCGCTAGGTCTCGCCGCTGAAGAAGGCTCTGCCAGGAAGCTCTCGATCAGGAGGGCTCGCTCCAGCACTCCCGCCTGGGTCGGAATGCTGAGGGAGATCAGCGACGCCCGAATCTCCTGTCGCAAGCCCTGCTCGAAGGTCCGGGCCCGGAAGAAGGGGTCCCGTACCATGTCGGTCGAGTAGCGAGATAGGTCAGTGAACCTCGCCGCGTACTGAGCGACCGTCATGCTGCCCTGGCGCAGCTGGAGAAGCTCCTGGATGCGCACCGCTCGGAGGGTGGCCGGGACGAACTCAGAGCGGAAGAGGCTCTCGAAGTCCGCCCAGAGCAAGGATGCCTCATCGTGAACCTGGAGCATCAGGCTCCACCATCGTCCTGCCGCCTCCTGCAGGAGGCTCGCTGCGAGAATCACCATGAGATCCGCTGGTGTCCTCACTAGCCTAAAGATCCGTACCACCGCCTCTAGCCAGTCCTCGGCGGCCTGGGGGTCCGCCTCACCGCGAAACCTGGGCGGTCGCTGGCTCTGAAACTCATGCAGTTCCCTGAGGCGACGTGCATCGTCAGCGTCTGGTACTGGTAGCATCGGTGGCTCGGCGGGTAAAGCTACCGCCGGTGCCACTGCTGGCAAAGGGCCCTGCACCGAGGCCTCGTCGCTCGGTGGGCTGCCGTCGCGCCCTACACTCGGAACCCTAGCTGGCTGTCGTCGCGGGGCCATCCTGAAAAGGAGAACAAGAGCACCATAGTCAGAACAGTATACCTGGTGAGCTGGCACAAGTAATCACAAGGAAAACTTGAGACTTTCATAAAGCAGATCAGTATACCCGGTGAGCTGACACAAGCAATCACAAAGAAACTTGAAACACACACGCAATAAATGTTTTCATGCATTAAGTCGGAAATCAGGAGTCAGGGTCCTGGTGTATGGATACGTCGGCCGCCGCACCAACACTGGGCTCCCTGAACTGATAACCACACTCAATACACTAAACACTATTGCTTCATATGGAAAGAAAGGACGATCAGAGTCTGCGGTAGAACCGACCACCTCTGATACCAATTTGTCACGACCCGTCCTCGGGGCCCGTGCCGTGACTACCCCAAGCCCGCCTTCCATAGGCCAGGGGCTGGCGACTAGCACCAAGGCGTAAAATCCCAGTAAACAGGGAAGGCATTGCCTTTATAAGTAACAACCACACAGAGTCAGCAAGCGGAAAGTAAAGTGTAGAAAAGTAAAGGGGGACGGAATACAAGCCCAACTGTAAAGTACAACTGAAAAGGGTAAAGTACAGCAACTGAAGAAAAGACGGCGGCCTCGTGTCGTCCACTGGCAATCCCACCTGAAGGGTGGGTACAGATAGCCTCCAGGCTCCTCGGGTCCCACGTCCGCTCCGAGCACGTCCCGCCCAGTGGTCCACCTCCAGGTACCGTCCTGCTCCACGCCCCAACCGTGATCAGCGCTGTCCGTCGTCTGCAACCAACGCAACAAGGTGCGGGCATAGCCCGTGCAGGGGTGAGTACAAGCTACTTAGTAAGGACCCCGAGACCCCCGAAGGTCTCCCGAAATCCACAAAGGATATAGCACAAAAGAAAGATGCAATCACGAAGTAACATCTGACTCGACTTAGGTACATGCCCAAACATATACCTAAGTCCCCAATTCTAGCTCTGCTCACGAGCTCAAGAACAACTCAATCCACAAAGGAAAGCAAGACTCAAATCCACAAGGAGAGTAAACAGTAAATCCACATAGGATAGTTCAACACAATCCACGAAGGAGAGTAACATAAGATTCAGCTCAACCAGGTATACTTTTTCAGATGACGTCAAAGATGATCACTGATCCATCTAAGTCGTCGGACCCACGAAGGATCGATAGGTACTAACCCCCGCAAAAGACCCACGTAGGATCGGGCTCACACAGAACCTGTAGGCAGTGGCTCACACAGAACCGGTAGTAAGGACCCACATAGGATCGGGCTCACACAGAACCTGTAGCACTGATCCACGTAGGATCGCTGAGTGCAGTAGTCGACGCAGTCCACTGAGGATCTCTGCACAGTAGTCGCCGCAGTCCACGAAGGATCTCTGCTCTGCCGTCGTCGCAGTCCACGGAGGATCTCTGCTCTGCCGTCGTCGCAGTCCACGGAGGATCTCTGCTCTGTCGTCGAAGTCACAGCCAGCGCTAGGGTTCCCGCACATAGCGAGCTCGTTTAGGAGGGTCCGCTCCACGAGCCGAGAGGCTGATACATCAACTGACACGTAGTCCGAAGTTGATGTATCCAAAAGTTCCGTATCGACAACAGGATCTCAACGCAACAGACGGCGCGTCAATCGGACGCCCGGTCTGAGAGTTATTGGCATTTTCGTCCCAGGGGCCCGGTTGGTTTTTAGGGCAAAACCAACCCGACCGTACTCCGCCTGTATCCGATCCTCGGGCGGAGTATGCCAAAAGTTCCGTCTCACTTAGAGGAAACTACCACAGCTGACGGTACGTCGATCGGACGTCCGTAGCTCAAGTTATAAGCGTTTCCGCTCCGAGGGCCCGGTTGGTTTCGTGTACGAACCAACCCGGCCGAACCCAAAGTCTTCCGAAACCTTGAGTATAATATACCGAAACGGCCGTCTCGATCCAAGGATCGCGTAGCCGCTGACGGTTCGTCAATCGGAGGTCTCAGGCCCAAGATATGGGCAAAAGACCGAAGAGGCCCGAAAACGGGGGTTCTGGGCCCGGGGCGACCCGGCCCGAACCCCCCCCCCCCCCCCCCCCTGGGTCGGCCGAACCGGGTCGGCCCGACCCGGCTAGGCCGGGTCCGGTCCGGCCTGGGCGCGGCCCGGCCGACCGGACCGGCCGGCTCGGCTTCGGCCGAGCGGCCGAATGAGCCGCCGCGGGTTTGACCCGCGGCTTTGGAGAAACGCAGCCCGCGCGGGCCGCGTGCTGGGTGGCCGGACCGCGGACGCGGTCCGGCGGTTCGCCGCCGCCGCGGCTCGGCCGCGGGGGACTCCTCCGGCGGCGCGCCGGGCGCCACCGCCTCCGGTTGCCGGCGCCGCCGCGCCGGCGACCCGCGCCGCCGCCACCTTCCGCGGGCCGCCGGAGTTGCTCCGGTGGCCCGTTTTGCCTCCCGTCTGCGCCGTTGCTCCTCCCGGGGGCCGACCTTCACTGCGGGATTAACAGATTGCCCCTGCCGCGCGGTTCGTCATCGTCCGCCAAATCCGCACAAAAAAAAAATTGAAGATCGGCGGAGGGTTGTCGGATCTTGTTTGTTAGATCCGCACCCTCCGCGTTAGTCATAACATCATCGGGAGGAAAAGAAACGACCAATCAACAATTTTAAATAAATTTAAAATTGTTCCGTGATCGGTTCTTTAAAATTTAAAAGAATAAACACGGGAAAAGCAAAATATTTCAATTCAACCCTTACTTTGTCGTCGTCGTCGGATGAGAGGTCGTCGCGGAATCGCTCGTCGCGGAAGAAGGGGGATCGTTGCGTCGTCGCGGTATCCGGCGTCGCGTCGCCAATCTCCGGATCAAGAACAAACGGATTTAATTAATTAAATCCGTTGCCATGAAATTTAAAAAAAAGGAGAATTTAAACGATCCGATTCTCACCTTAGTTGCCGAACGAGGATCGGCCGCGGAAGAAGAGGCGTCGCCGAAGAACGTCGCGGGTAAAGCTCGTCGACGTCGCAGATCTCGGTGTGCGTCGTCGAATTTCGGTCGTCGGCGTTCTTCGCGTTCTTCGCGTTCTTCGCGTTCTTCGCGTTCTTCGCGGGGAGGGTGGAGGCCCAGAGAATCTCGCACAACGAGTAATCCTCCAAAGGAAAGAGTTGGTCTTATTTTATTATTTTGCCAACGAACGCAAACGCGTAAGTAACGACCCATTAAATTCGTTGAATTAATTCAACGAATGAAACAGCCCATTTAATTCACGAAATAAACCGCCCAATTAAATGGTCTGTTAAGAATTAAAGAAAACGCGTCGGTTGACTTTTCAGTTACTTTGACGGGTTTTCGCGAGTGCGTTACCTAGCGAAAGAAACGGCGGGGCTCGTGCGGGCCCCACCTCACAAATATCCTACCAAGGGGGTAGGATATTTCTAGATAGAATCCTATCCAGTTCAACTCAGTTCAAGCCGTCTTTAAGTGGCTTCAAGTGGCTTCCAAGCAGCTTAAGTGAAATAAAATAAAGTTGTCGCACAAACTTATTTTATTTCTGACTTAAAGCCCCAAAATTTAAAAACCACGTCTGAGCAAACGCAACTCCGGAAGAGGCGTTTCTAAGAAAATACCGGCGCTGCGATTTCATCGGTGCCCTCAGAATTCGATTCCGGGCACCGGTTCAAAAGATAGAAAAACCCGCTCGTCCGTTCACTGAACGTACCCGAGCCAAACTTCGGAAATTGATTCCGGGCACACCGGGCCTCGGAATCAGGTGCCGTCTGAAGCTGCGCTCTTGTAAAATTCCAAAGAAACTTAAGAAAAAAAAAATTCCTTGAAATTTGCGGGTCTTTACAGCTGTGAGGATCACCATGAGGTCTGCTGGTGTCCTCACTAACCTGAAAACTCGTACAACTGCCTCCAGCCAATCCTCGGCGGCCTGAGGGTCCATCTCCCCACGGAACCTGGGCGGTTGCTGACGCTAAAACTCGTGCAGTGCACTAAGACGACGTGCATCATCAACGGCTGGGGCTAGTAGCATCGGTGGCTCGGCGGGTAGAGGTACCATCGGTGCCTCTGCTATCAAAGGGCTTTGTACCGAGGCCTCGTCACTCAGTGGGCTGTCGTCACGCACAACGCTCGGAACCCTAGCCGGCTACCATCGTGGGTCCATCCTGAAAAGAGACAGGTGTGCCACGGTCAAAATAGTATACCTGGTGAGCTGACACAAAGTAATCACAAAGAAAACTTGAAACACACATGAAATCAATGTTTTCGTGCATTAAGTCGGAAATTAGAAGTCAGGGTCCTGGTGTACGGATACGTCGGCCACTGCACCAACACTGGACTCCCGGGACTGATAACCATACTCAATACTCTTAACACTATTGCTTCACATAGAAAAAGATCAGAGTCCTGAGTTCTGTGGTATAACTGAACTCCTTTGATACCAATTTGTCACGACCCGTCCTCGGGGCCCGTACCGTGACTACCCCAAGCCCGCCTTCCATAGGCCAGGGGCTGCCGACTAGCACCAAGGCATAATTCCCAGTAAAAAGGGAAGGCATTGCCTTTGTAAAGTAAACAAACACCACAAAGAAAGCAAGCAGAAGTAAACACTAAGTAAAAACTGGGTACAACAGTAAGTGCGGAAAAGTAAGTGGGCCAGAATACAAACCCAAACTGAAAGTAAAGTACAACTGAAAAAGGGAGTATAGCAACTGAAAAGTAAAGCCGCAGCCTCGAGACGTCCACTGGAAGTCCCACCTAAAGGGTGGGTACAGATAGCCTCCACAGCTCCTCGGGTCCAACCGTCCGCTCCGAGTACGCCCTGCCCTGGGGTCCACCTCCACGTACCAACTGCTCCACAAGCCTCAACCATGATCAGTGTTGTCCGTCGTCTACAACCAACACAACGTAGTGCGGGCATAGCCCGTGCAGGGGTGAGTATAAGCTACTCATTAGGGACCCCGAGACCCCCAAAGGACCCCATAATCCACAAAGGATAATCCACAAAGGAAAGATACAAACACGAAGTAACATCCGGCACTTCTTAGGTATATGCCCATACATAAACCTAAGTCATAAATTCTCGTTCGGCTCCAACATCCGAGCCCAAGTACAACCCAGTCCACACAGGAAAACACAACTCATTCCACACAGGAAAGCAAAACGTAATCCACACAGGATATCAAGTCAATCTTATCAAAGATAAGTATTGAAATTCAAGATTCAGCTCACACAGGTATACTTCTTCGTAAGACGATAGAGATGATCAGATATTTCCACTGATTCATCTAAGCCATCGGACCCACACAGGATCGATAGGTACTAACCCCCGCAATGACCCACAAAGGATTGATAGGTAACTAACCCCCGCAATGACCCATAAAGGATCGATAGGTAACTAACCCCTGCAATGACCCACACAGGATCAGACACACACAGGATCTGTAGGCGCTGGCCCACACAGGACCGCTGAGCACTGACCCACACAGGATCAGTAGCATTGATCCACGTAGGATCGCTGAGTGTTGTAGTCGTCACCGTCGAATCCACGGAGGATTTCTGTACAGTCATCATCGTCGTCGCAGTCGCAGCCAGCTCTAGGGTTCCTGCACACAGCAAGCTCGTTCGGGAGGGTCCGCTCCACGAGCCGAGGGGGTGATACATCAACTGACACATAGTCCAGATTTGATGTATCCAAAAGTTCTGTATCGTCAACAGGGACTCAACGCGACAGACGGCGCGCCGATCGGACGCTCGGTCTGAGAGTTATTGGCTTTTTCGTTCCAGGGGCCCGGTTGGTTTTTAAGTCAAAACCAACTAGACTGTACTCCAACTGCGTCCAAACCTCGATCGGAGTAAGCCAAAAGGTCCGTCTCACTTAGAGGAATCCATCAAAGTCGATGGTACGTCAATCGGACGTCCGGAGCTCAAGTTATGAGCGTTTCCGCTCCGAGGGCCCGGTTGGTTTCGTGTAAGAACCAACCCGGTCAAACCCAAAATACTCCCAAATCTTCAGTGTAATATATTGAAACGACCGTCTCGATCCAAGGATCGCATCTTTACTGAGGGTGCATCGATCGGAAGTCCACAGCCCAAGTTATGGGCAAAAGACCGTGAGAGGTCCGGAAGTGGGGGTTTCGGGCCCGGACCGACCCGGCCCAAGACCCCCTGGGTCGGCCCAAACTGGGTCGACCCGACCCGGGTCCAGCCCGCTTCGGCGCGGCCCGACCTGGGTGGCCCGGCCCAGCCTCGGCGGCCGGCCCGGCGCGCTGGCCAGGGCCAGGTGGCTCGGTCATTTTGGTCGAGCGGACAGGGGTGCGGGGGGGGGGGGGGGGGGGGGGGGCGCTGCCCCCCTCCTGTTTGTAATCCGCGGCCCCCATGTGGGGGGCTGTTCTTGTCTGTCCAGCTGGGGGTTATGAACCCCCAGCTCTTCCTCTGACCGGCCGGCCCGCTCCGGCCATCCAGCTGTTGCCGCCACGGGACCGGCGCTGGCCGGTCCCCCTGCTCCGACACCGGCGGCCCAGAACCGGCCGCCGGTCTTCCCGCTCCGCCGCGGCCTCAACCGCGGCCTTGGTCCATCCGGTGCGGCGCGATGGGGTCGCGCCCCTCCGCTGCGGCCCCGCTCCGGCCGCGGTGTTTTCGTGATTCTCCGGTGCAGCGCGACGGCGTCGCGACCTTGTGTGACTTCATCGTCGCGGTGCGACGACGCCGCGCATCCTTGCCCATTTTCGTTGTTTCTGAGCGGTGAAACAGCACCACGCCTCCTTTGCATGATCCGCAATATAATCAACAAACAAGGGAGAGGAGGGTCGGCCATGTTCGTGCGGTCCGACCTCCTCCCGTTATTGCGGAAACAGGTGGTCCAAATCGAAACGAGGAAAAGACGATATAGTATTCACGAACAAACAAATAATTTCCCCTACCTCAAGCGTAGTTTGAACGGAGGTTTGTTGCGGAAATAACCTTCGCGGAAGAAGGCATCGCAGAAGGAGAATCGCTGCGTCGTGGAGAAAAGATTCGTCAGCGTCGCGTCGTCGATCTCCGAGGATTCGGCATTCTTCGCATTCTTCGTGTTCTTCATCGAGGAAGAATAACTTCAAGAGCTTTTCCTTTTCTCCCAAATACTCCACACAACAAGATCCAACAATAATAAAATAAGTTCTTTCACTTATTTTATTACCTATGTCTTTAGTATTTGAAATTCAAATAAAGAATTAAACCACTTAATTAATTCAATCAAGTTGTCTTAATAAATGGAGGGTTATGGAAGGTTAGGGAAAAATGAAGGGGTGGGGTTCGTGTAGGCCCCACCACTCTCATAACCTCCCATGGGAAGTTGGGTGGTTACCCCAACTTCCACTCAAAGGTTTAACTACTTAGAAAGATATAAAAATTGTAGCTTAATTTTTATTTTCAAATTCCACCATTTTTTAACAACTCCTCCCGTGTAAACACAACTCCAGAAAAGGTGTTCCTAAGAAATTACCGGCGCTGAGAATTCATCGGTGCCCTCGGAATTCGATTCCAAGCACCTGTTCAAAAGTTAGAAAAACCCACTCGTTCGTTCACTGAACATACCCGAGCTAAACTTCGGAAAATGATTCCAAGCACACCGGGCCTCGGAATCAAGTGCCGTCAGAAACCGCGTACTTGTAAAATACCAAAGAAAATTAAGAAATAATTTCCCTTGAATTTTACGGATCTTTACATATACTTTTTGGAAAATTTTATGCATGGTTACATGCCCTCTAATGAATCAGAGGACAAATAGACTCCTGATGATATTGCAACATTTGAACTTGATGACAAAGCCATAAATTATCTTCATTGTGGTTTAGATTATAGTTAATTTAATAGAATTTCCATATGTAAAATTTATCATTAAATTTAGATATTTCTTAAAGTAACACATGAATGTACTAATAAATTAAAAGACACTAAACTTGATATTTATCCTCACGGTTTTGAAACTCTGAGCATACATTCTAGAGAATCACTTTAAAAAATGTTTACTTTCTTTGATGAAATTTTCAATGGTATAAAATCGATTGGTGATGATATTTCCATAGAAATGATTATGAAGAAGATACTTTGGGTATTTCCAAGTTCTTGGGAACATATGGTAATGATGATTCAAGAAGAAAAAGTCATTAAGAAAATATTGGTTGGAGAACTTATTGTATTTCCCGTGAACTATAATATTACTATGAAACAGAAAGACAACAAATAATAAATGGAAGTGGTGGAAAAAATATATTATTTCCTTCAAGGAAATAAACGATGGTTTATCTGATTATGATAGAAATTTTGGCCGAAATAAACATGAAGACGTGAGAGGGGGTGAATTGTGTCCTTTTAAAAACACTTGGATAAATTAAAATTAATCTCCCTTTGTGATTTGGAAAGTGATGTAATATTATTTTATTCAAATAAATTTATTTTTGGAATAATAAATAATATAAAAAGGACATTTTTTTAGTTTTTCAAGGCACAAAATATCCCTTAGTCCGTTGTACCACTACTCTCTCCATGAGATTGGTGATTTTCACTAAACAGGTACTTTTACTGGAGACCTCTACAACTGAGTACAGAAAGTTGACACCTTATAATAAATTAGGTTATTTTATGGTGAAACTTAATAGTAACATATTAGTAAAAGAAACTAATACTCTACCATGACTGCTTATGAGTATTCCAAACTTCAATTAAATAAGATGGGATGTATAAGTTTAAGTATCTTCAGCACACAGTTGCAGTAGTAATTGATAAATGATGGATATTCTTTTTTAGAGAATAATATATTCAAGTAATTATTGCTTTGAATCAATAATTTTTTCAAGATATATTCAAATAAATAAATCAATAAATTAATAACTTTTGATAGAAGTAGGATGATCACACAATAGCATATTATAACATGTATATCTATAATGTGTAATCCTGAATGCTTCGATGAATGACTATCGATGGATAGGATTATAAAGAAGTTTCAGAAAAGAATAAATTTTTTTATTATCGTATCACCCTATTTGAATAATAAAACCTACTAAGGAAAAATAAGAATATGGATTTGATTGTAGTTAAATAGATCTAGAAATATCACCAAATAAATCGGGATATTTAAATCATACAGAACATTTAAAATTTGAATTTAAACACCCACTGAAAATCAAAACTTCTTTTTAGAAATAGAAATGATCTAATCCATTATTAAATAATATTTTAATAAGTATTCAAACTCATTTTAATTATATATTTATACCAGTGAAAACCATTACTGAAATCTTGGTAAATATCTTGAATTCAAATTTCGTAAACAACTGCTTCAATGTAAGGATTTCTCTATGTATAGAATATTCAAAATTATGATTCACAATGCAATTTTGATTCCAAACATTGTGGTTAACCAACCATATATTAGATACAAAAACATAGGTTTCATTAAAAAATTTAGATTCCCAATCATAACATTTAATCGAAACATAAGGTAGCAGAAGTTATATTCCTTACCAAAGTTATGTTCCCAAACCTAACGTTCTCCTTAAACTTGGGGTTCAAAACTGTGATTCCATACATCAATAGAATTTTAAAAATAATTATAAAAACTTAAAACTAATTACTAATAGAATTTAAAAGGAAAAAATCTAAATATTTCAATAATTATATTCCTAAAATTTAATTAAAGTAATTCATTAGTAAAACAAATGAGGTTATTTGTGAGTATCAAAATAAATGAGAAAACAAATGAAATTATTGGATCAAAATTAATATAAAAAAATATCTCCCTTTTGATGACCAAAAACCCATATAAACAAAGAAATATAGGTTTTGGTTAAATAAAAAAATAGATATTTATTAAATCAAATAGAACAATATTGAGTTTATCCAAATTTCTTTTATAATTGTAAAAAGATATTGACAAGGATTATTAAAACAAAAAAATAATAGAAAATATGATTGTTGTATTTATCCAGATTTCTCTCCCTTTTATGATATCAAAAATAAAGTAGAAAGATATTGTAAAACACAATCAATACTATATAGAAATGTTATTTAATTTTATGTGTATTCCTGAATCAATCTATCTAGAAAAATGAATAGGCCTTAGAAATAAAACTATAAGAAAAAGTAAATAGAATAAAAATATAACAAATAATATAATATAATCAAAATATAATTTATTTTAATTAATCATTTCAGATTACAAATAAATTTCTCTCAAGGGTTTCAATATTAAATGGGGTAAGAGTACGTGTGGGTTCAGGTTCAAATGCTTCTAAAGAATACTCTATTTTTAAATAGTCACAAAAAATCTAATGGAATGCCTACAAATCCTTCATCAACAGGTCTAAATTTCTATCCATTATCCATACCCATTCTTAAATTAATGGCCTTAACTCTTGGAACATCATTTCCACTTCAACAACGTTTACCTTTAGAAAATTATGAACACACTCAGCTGACTAAACAAAATTATGCATTGTGTAACCAATATGGTTGACCAAAATTTGAATTACTATCTCTTAATAGGTTAAATTTTGAATCAAATATTTCTAATTTTCAACCAAAATTTTAAGAGAAACACTTTCACATAATAATCTTTGAACATTTTCATTCATAGTAGCAGGATCATCTGATGAATGATCTATTATCCTCAGCACATCCATTGGCCTTTGACCTCTTGAATTATAAGCTTGTTCATGACTAGAAATTTCCTTTATATATTCAAAATTATAAGATAATAATTTCTTTAAGTAACCAAAATCATATTTTGAAACTTCTTTATTTATAATCTACCTAGATTGATCAGTCATATCCCTCTTAAAATAATCAAAATATATTCTTGAGATTGAAATGTGTTTAAAATTTTGATATTCACTTGGAGAGATTTAAATTTTATTCTTTAAATAGAATTATTTCCTAATTATGCCACAGTGTTATGATAACTCTCAATTTTTCCTACAGTTTCTTAGCCTCATATTTCAGCTGATTTAAATTTTTAAACATACCAAAGGGAAAGTTATGGGTGCACTCCTCAAAATTTAGATCATCCTAAGTAGATGAAGAAATTTATTTTGGTCATATAGAAGGACATTTAACTTCAACTAATTGAAGAGATCATACTTTTAATTATTTATTAGAAAGTTCCCTAAGAACTTTTATACCATTAGCAACTTCTTATACTTCCCTATCCAAAGACATTTTGGTAAGATAAATTGATTGATATGAAATCAGTTCAGTTGTTGTGGAAATTTTAGGAGTATAAAATTGCTCACTGGAATGAGAAACTTCACCATGAATTTCTTTAGTTTTATGTGAACCTAAAGAATGAGTATTTTCTTGAACTAGTTGTTCTTCAGCTTGAAAAAACTATTAAAATGTTTATTTAATAGGTTTAACATTCTCATTTTCTACCTTAAATCTAGAATCATGGTGCTTAAATACTTCTTCAACTCCTTCTTCAATTAAAACAGGAAGATGTTGAATGGCTTCTTTAACTACAGATCCACCAACCTGATCAATATGCATAGGCTTTTCCCTTTTTCTTGGTCTCTCAATAATACCAGCACTACTGTATATTTCATAAGGCTCTTTAAAATATATATGGAATTAAATAAATCCCCTTATACCAGAAGGAATATTTTCTTCCACTATTTTCCTTCTCCATATACTAAAAGGAATTTTGGTTGCACCAATATATGCATATTATATATTTCCTCTCCTTTACTCCCCCTGATCATGATCTCTATATTTCTCATCTTCCTTGGGACTAACTAGCATTAACTTACTCTTGGTTGTACTCTAGAAAAGGTCAAATTTTCTTAGTATCTCATTTGATTGAATATTTTTATGATGACATTTTATTCTTTTTTAGATGTCACATATCATTCTTCTTTTATAAAAAATTAAAGAAACTAGTCTTCCATGAGAATATAATGTTATCCTTTCATCTTTTGTGGAAAAAATTATCAATATATATCATCATATACCTACTAAAATTTAATTTCATATCACTCAACATAAAAAAATCACATACATATATGGGAATATAATTTTCTCTAGCTCATATATCCTTGGAACTATTATGGTTTGAATGAACTTTACAAAAATCTTTTGATCTACCACTAAATCCATCACAAAAATATTTCTGATTTGGGAGGTCCCAAACAAAAAATAAATGATGTCCTCTGACTTGTGAGAATTATCTCTAATTGATCTCAAGATAAAGTGAAACAATAATTCATGGGGGAATTTTAAGATCTGAGCAATATCAACCATAAAAATAGAAAATTCTACATCATTTATCATTGAATAAATGATATACTTTGTATCTCTGAAACTAAACTACGTGTTCTCATAAAGATATTTTGATTTATTTTGAAAACATACTCTGTATTTTCTCCATCTAATATATATTAAAGTACCTAAAATATTAGATCTTTCTTAAATAGGATATTCTTCTAGAATAGTCATTAAAAGTATAAGACTTTCCCTTGTAGAACTTTTCTTTCTGAACCATAGGGCCTCTTCCACTTCATTCTACTATGACCATCTTCATTGGTTCTCTTTGTTTTATCCATATATAGAATCGAAATATTTAGGGTTCAAATATTAGGGTTCATAAGATATTGAGATCTCAATAGATCAAAAGGTAACAATATTAAAGGTAGGATAGATAAGGGTTTTACTCTGATGACTCAAGTAAAGTTTTAGTTTCTTGATCCAAAATTGTAGTTTAATCATTTAATATTTTTAAAATTGGAAAGACAATTTTACAAAATAAATTACAAAAATAAAAATTCAAACATAAAAATTCAAATAAATAAATAAATTAAATAAATTAAAATGCAAAGAAAATTTCTTAACAACAAAAATCAAAATAATTCACATATTAAATAAGAAAATTAAAGTATTTACTTAAAATTAAATAAAATTAACTCCCATTTAATAAAATCAAAACTATAATTGGGAAGTGGTTTAGTGAAAATATCAACATGTTGATACTCATTATTAACAAATTCTAAAGATATACCCCCTATCTAGACATGATATCTTATAAAATAATGTTTAAGATCAATAATATTAGTCCTAGAGTGACTCACGGTATTTTTTGAAATCTTAATAGAATTTGTATTTTCATATAAAATAGGAATGTGATTAAATTTATGTCTAAATTCTGGATGTGTGTGTTTTATCAACAACACTTATGAAAAGAAACTTCCATTAGATATATATTCTACCTCAGTTGTTGACAACGCAATTGAACATTGATTTTTACTAGACCATGAAACTAGGATATTACTTAAAAATTTACAAGTACCTCAGATACTTTTTCTATTTAATATACTCCATCCAAAATCATCCTCTTAAATTTTTTTGGGTAAATAAAATATAGAAAAATAGTTCCTTTCAAATAACTAAAAATTATTTTAACATGAGTAATATGATATTCCCTATTGTTTAATTGAAATATTGCACAATGGAAAATAGAAATCATAATGTTTGGTCTACTAGTAGTAAGATATAGCTAACTTCCAATCATACCTCTATATAACAAGTTGTCCAATGGTTTTCTAGCTTCATACTAGTCAACTTTTACATTAATACAAATGTGAGTTCTATAAGTCTTGTTATTTTCAAGTCTAAATTTTTCCAATAAATCACTAATATATTTGATTTAATTCAAAACAATTTCAAAATATTTTTGATAAATTTTAAAACCAAGAAATAAATTTAGTTCTCCCATCATACTCATTTCAAATTATTTTTTTATAAGTTTTGAAAAGATATTATAAATATTTTTATTAGTTGACCCAAAAATAACACCATTTATATAAATTTGAAATAATAAAATATTAAAAGAAGAGTTTTTCTTAAAAAGAGTAGAAAATTCCAACCCCACTAAAAACCCATTTTTTAAAAGTGAATAACTCAATTTTTCATAATAATCCCTTGGTGATTGTTTAAGTCTATAAATTTATTTTTTATGTTTAAAAAAATAATTTGATAGATGTAGATTTTTAAAACATTGAGGTTTCTTAAAATAAACTTCCTCTACTGAATAACCATTTAAAAATGAATATTTTATATACATGTGGTATAATTTAAAATTCATATGATATGCATGGGCCAAGAGAATTCTAATGCCTTCTAGCCTGGAAATTGGGGAAATTTGTTTCTCATAATCTATTCCATTCTCCTAATTAGAGAACTTAACAACTATCCTAGATTTATTCCTAGTGATTATACCTTGATCATATTTCTTATTCCTAAGGACCCATTTATTTCCTATCACTTGATGGTTTGAGGTACTATTAACTAATTCCTAAACATAATTTCTCTTAAATTGGTTTTGTTCATCTTGTATAGTTATCATCTAATTTTCATCTTCTAGGGATTATTCTAAAGATTTAGGTTCGAATTAGGAGACAATGGTAGAGAACTCAGCTAGGTTTCCTATATTCCTTATAGTCCTAATTCATTCATCTAAGTCTCCTATAATAGTTTCTATAGGATGGTACTTTAAGGTTTTTGGATGTCTAGTTAAGACACTTTCAATTTACACAGTTTCATGTTCATATGAACTCGATTGAATCTAATCATATTCTAATTTATTTTCAAATAAATATTTTTAAGAGTTATTTCTCAAGTTATTCCAAGAATTAGTAACTTTATCTATTTGATTTTTATTACGATTAAATGGATCAATTTCATCAAACTTTACATGAATAGATTCTTTAACTATCATTAACTTTTTTATTAAACACTCTAAAAGATTTAGAAGTAGTATAATATCCCTGAAAGATTCCTTTATTAACCTTTAGATCTAACTTACCGAGGGTTTTCTTAGTATTTCATTATATATACCTTACATCTAAGAACTTTAAACTATAAAACATTATATTTTCTATTATTCCATAACATGTAGGGTGTGTGTTTTAAAAAAGGTCTAATTGAAATCTATTAATGATATGGTAAGCTATATTGAAATATTATGCCTAAAAATATGTTGGAATACTATATTCATTCAACATATTTCTTTCCATCTCTTGAATAGTTCTATTTATTATTTCCATAATTCCATTTTTTTGGTATTTTTGGTATAGAGAAGGTGTGTTTAATTACAAATTTTAAGAAAAAGTAATTAAAATTATAATCCTCAAACTCTCCTCCATGATCATTTCTTATTGAAATTATTTTGAAATCTTTTTCATTTTGAAAAACTCTTCAAAAACTTACAAAAACAGAAAAAAAAATCTTCACTTTTAAATTTTAGAAAATAAACCTAGGTAAATCTAGAAAAATCATCATCTATAATTAAAAAAACTACCTAATAATCTTGATACTCTTGAGGGTTCAAAAAAATCCATATGAATAAATTCTGAAGGTTTGGGTGTAGAAACCATGTTAAGTTTTTTTGAAGGATTATTTATGTTGATTGCCAATTTAGCATACATCACAAAGTCTACTCTCATCATACTTAATATTGGAAAGATTAAAAACTAAATTTTTCTTAGATAATATAGATAGGGAAAATATATCACAATATTTAATTTTCTTATGTCATATACAGGCTTCATTTATTTCAGTATTTAAAAAATTCAATTTTTTTACAAAAGGAAAAAAGGTAAAGAGTATAAAAATTGTCAGTTCTAGGTGATCTAAACTTAATCATTTTATATTTAAAAATAGATAAATAATTGTTAGAAAAATCAACTAAAAATTCATAATCACAGAGTTAATAAATTATTATAAAATTTTCCTTCATCCCTTCAATACCACTAATCCAACTCCAATGATCTTTCCTTTAGCATTGTCTACAAAGATAACAAATCCATAATCTACTTTTGATAGTTTATGGAAATTTGAGAAGTCTCTACTCATGTGTCTTGAGAATCCTCTATCCATGTACCATATTTCATTTTTTACCCTATGTATTTTCACCCTAAAAATTATCATATAAAATATTGTTTTGGTACCCAAATTTTCCAAGGCCCTACAGTGTCAGCCAATAAAGATCTAGGTAACCAGGTCTTTCTAATTTTTATACAATTTACATAATTAACTTCAGAAAAAAAAATTGTGATAATATATTTATTTATACCACTAATATGAAAAACTTTTATGTAATAGTTGTTATCATAATGAACTTTAATTTCACACAAAAAAATAATTAACCCTAAACATTATATTGTTTTTTAAGATAGACACAATATAATTTTTATATAACTTAGGTTTTTCACCATTAAAACCAATGCCAATTTTTTATTTTTTGCAAACATTATTGTCTAGGATCTGATTTAAAGATTATTCACCCTTAGTTAATATGATATCATAACTTTTAAAGGATTATACTTTAGCCTGAAATTCTTTAATTTTTGTTTCATTCATAGTGAAGTCGGAAATACATTCACTTAATTTTTATTTCAAATCAATTTGTTGTTTTATTATGGAATATTTTTTACATAATAAATCATTATGGATATTCTTTAAAGATTTGTGTTTTCTTAATAGGGATTCATATTTCACTTCAAACATAGAATAGTGTTCATCCAATTTAGCACCTAAGAAACTTTCAGAATTAGAGGCAGAAGATTAGTATGATTTTATCTCATATTCCTTAACTATAAAGAATATATTTTCTTTTAAATTTGATTAAAACATTTCTAAATCAGAACTTAAAGAGCTTATGGAGTCTTTAGAAACACTTCATGTAGCCTTCATATCCTTTCTACCTTTTTGTTCATAATCACAACTCATTTGGTACTACTTATTTTTATTTTCTTTTTTTTTTCTCATATTCAAAATGAGGGTAATCAAGTATAATATTCCCCATTTTATTTCATTTATAACATTGAATATCTTTTAATCCATGGTCATTATTTTTAGATTAATTATAAGACTTATTGAATCCTAACTTATTCTTATGTAATGTATTGAATTTTTTGTCTAGGTGTTCCAATTATTATCCAAAGTTTTAACAAATTGAATCATTTGAGGATATGGAATTATCATTAATATTACTTTCCAATTTTAGAGAAGTAGGTTTTAGATAAGTATTCTTACTCTTGATCATTCTGTGATCTTATACTTCATTTTGAATTTTATCTTCATATATCATTAATGTATCAACCAACTCCATCATTGCTAAATTTTAACTAGTGTGGATTTTCTCATAGTATAAGAGGTTTAATTACATTTAGAGGGTAACACTATAAGAACTTTTAATGTTTGATCTATTTCTATAATTTTAGTTCTCAAGGTAGAAACACCATTGACTATTTCAGTTAATCTTTCATTCATTTGAGTAATAATTTCTCCATCAAACATCCTAAAACTATAAAAGTTTATCTTAGAGACATTATATCTATGTTGTTTGACATTCTCAATATCTTAATAAGAAATAGATATAGTCTTGCATATTTCATAGGTAGTATCACATTGAGAAACGCGATTAAATTCATCATGAAGAAGTCCACAAATATTTATGTTCATAACTCTTGAATTTAAATCATATTCAGCTTCCTTCATAGCATCCCACCTTTCTTGTTCTATAGGAATTTCATAAGGTTTGATAACATTCATATAAACATTAAATTTGATATTATTCAAATATATTACCATTCAATATTTCCAACAACCATAGTTTTCAGTATTGAAATATAACACTCTGATTAATAAAATTCATTCTTTGAGTTCAGCCATAAACATCCTTGCTTCATAAAGATCATTAAACTAAAGATTTACATAGCTTAATAGAATTATTCAAAGATAAATCATTTTATAATAATTATTAGACATAATAAACATGAATACATAAGAGGTTTTTAATTTTGATCTTTTAAAAATTATTGGATAAATTAAAATTAATCTTCTTTTGTGATTTGGAAATTAACGTTGTGTTATTTCCTTCAAACAAATTTATAATTAAAATAATAAATAAGATAAAATATTAATTTTTATAGTGATTAAAGGCATAAATATCTTCTAGTACACTCCACCAATGATCTCACTATGATTTTGGTGGTTTTCACTAAGCATGTCCTTTTACTAGAGGCCGCTACAACTGAGTGCAGGAAGTTGAAACCTTACAAAAAATTAGGATCATTTATAGGGAACCTTGATAGAAACATCTTGGTATGAGAAGTTGAAACTTCAATGTGATTGAGTATAAGAATGTGACAATTCATATTAATAATACAAGATATATAATTTTAAGCAACTTCAGCACATAGTTGTAACAGTAATTGAAATATGATGGATCTTCTTCTTCATAGAATAATATCTTCAATAAATTAAAGCTAGGAATAAATACTTGTTATAGATGATATTAAAAGAAATATAAAAATAAAAGAACAACCTCTTAGCATAATAAGACAAACACACAACAGTATATTATAACATGTATGTCTCCGAAGTATAGTCCCAAAAGATTCAACAAATGATTGAAAATAGATAGGATTGTATAAAAGTAGTAGCAAAGAATAAGTCTCCATTTTCTTTGTCTTATATTATCACTCTCTTTTAAGAAAAAAAACTACTGATAATAAATAAGATCATGGATTTGATCATGATGAAAAAATCAATAAATATCATCAGATAAATCAGGATATTTAAATCATATAGCGTATTTGAAATTCCAATTTAAATATCCATTGAAAATAAAAAAAAACACTTGTAAATAGGAATGATTTAATTTGTTTTCAAAGAAACTTTTATTTGATATTATAATAGATATTAATAAGATATTTATTCCAATGAAAAAAATTACTGAAATCTCAGAAAATATATCGAATTCAAATTATGCAGATGACTGCTTCAATGTAGGGATTTCTCTACATATGGAATATTAAAAAGTTCAGTTCATAGTGTACAATTTATTTCATGAATTTGGTTAACCGGTCATACATTAGAAACTCAAATGTAGGGTTATTAACAAAATTTAGGTTCCCAATCCTAACGTTTAATCCAATCATAAAGTACCAAAATTAGCGTTCTTTATTAAAAATTAGGTTCCAAAATCTAATGTTATTCTTAAATTTAAGGTTTAAAATAGTGATTCTATACTTACTTAAAACATCCAAAATACATAGAAAAACTTCAACCCAATTACTTCTATAATTTTAGAGGAAATAATCTAAAAATTTCAATAATTATATTCCTGAAATACACTTAAAGTAACCTCATTAGGAAAATAAATGAGGGTGTTTGTGAGCATAAAAATTCAATGATAAAACTAATGAAATTGTTATATCAACATTAATATTCTCAACATACAATATAGAGAACCTATCCAAGAAGATAAAAAATTCATCAAAAGGAATAAATCTTTTCATTGTATCAAAAATGAAAATAAATGAGAATAAGTGGAAGTAACTTGCTTAGAATGTAAAAAATAATGGGCACATCAAACTATAGTAACCAAAATTTAAAAATAGGATGAAGGAGAAAAATTAAAAAAAGAAAGAATTCAAGTCTTCTACATGCAGTGCATATGTCAATTCTCTCTCCTCATCCAAATCAAGTGGTGATGATGTAAAATGTTTCACAGCTAAAATTTAGTTATGTAATGAGGTAAATTATGATTTTCCTCTTTTTATTAAATTTATTTAAATTATCTAAGTTATGAGGATATTAAATATGATAGAGATCAATTATGGGGTGTTTTTTGTAAACTCACATCAAAATTAAATGAATTTAATAAATATAATCAAGTATTTTTTTAAAGGGATCAAATTTTTAAAGGGAAAGATTTATTATTCTTGAAATTAAAGTAGAATCCCAATATGGATAATTATAATCTTTAATAAATTATCTTAAAAATTATATTTCTAAGTCCACCCAAGTTGAACAAAATTTAATTAAAATGTTGGGCTCCCTACATCATGTGAAAAATAATTTTTGGTTTTTATTTTCAAATTAATCTAGCACCTATAAAAATAAAACTTTTAAAAGAGGCTACTCACAAGATAAATTTTTTAATTATTTTATAAAATATATAAATCTCATTTAGGAATTTGATTTTAAAACTTGTAATTATAGAATACCTAAATGTATTCATATATCATCAAATATTTTTTCTATAAAATATTATTCAAAACAAATGTGGGTTCCAAAATATCTTTTAGCTAACACGTGTGGACCCAAAATTTGGGTACAAAAGCCTTTAGTTTCTTGATTATTTTGTAGGAAAAATGTATCAAGAGAAAATCACAAGGAGAAACTTAGTA
This sequence comes from Viscum album, assembly GCA_963277665.1. Classification (NCBI taxonomy): domain Eukaryota; kingdom Viridiplantae; phylum Streptophyta; class Magnoliopsida; order Santalales; family Viscaceae; genus Viscum; species Viscum album. Next base: position 42,105,991 of record OY728150.1, read on the forward strand.
AAAGGATAGAGGGTGCTCGATACAAATGTGTAGTGACTACTATGAGATCAACCATGTTAAAAATATTAATGGAGACCACATCACTTTTTGTGATAACTCAAGGAGTATGATCATCAGTGTAGGTACTATTAGTTTTTAAAGTTAAACTTTTTTATGTATGTTTTATTTTTTAATACTTTAAAAGAAAATTTTCTAAGTATTATTCAATTATGTAACAATGTTTTAAAATTATCTTTTGAAGATTATTTTTGTAAAGTTTTTTATTATAAAGTAAATATTTTTTTCATCTTCTCATTTTAAAAAGGTTCATACAATTGAAATAAAATATCCTTCAAGAAAAAATGATAAGTGTTTGAGTGTAAAATAGATATATTCATGGATTTTTCATAGGATCCTTGGTTATTATATCACACACACACTTTTCAATCATAACTAAAATCATCTAATATGAGATTTAACTCAATCACATTTCAAAAATGACATTGTTTGTGAAACTTTCTAACTCGGTAAGCAACATAAAGCTTACTTTAAATCTAAAAATGAAGTATCCACATATAAAGAACTTGATTTTATTATTCTTGATATTTTTGGACCAACTTAAGTTGCAAGTATTGAAGGTAAATCTTAAACTTTTATAATTATCAATGATTGTACAGGATTTACATGGGTTTATTTATTATATAATAAAAATGTGGCTTGGAAAATATTTATTAAATTTATTAAGATGGTTGTAAATGAAAAATTCTATCAGATAATATCTATTTAGAGTGATCATGTGGGGATTTCATAATAAAATTTTTGATGAACTTTGTACATCACAAGGTTTTCATTATTTGTTTTCTACTTCACAGACCCCATAACAAAATGGGGTTGTTGAGATAAGGAATCAAACTCTTTAAGAAATTTCAATAAATATCTTAAATAAATTCAAACTCCCTTAATATTTTTTGTTTGAGGGGGTCAATACAGATTGATACACCTTGAACCATGTTCTCATAAGACACATACTTAAAAATATACCCTATGAAATTTGGATAGGAAAAATTCTAAAATTTTCTTTTTTTAAAATGTTTGGTTGTAAATGATATATTCATAACACCAAAGAAAACTTGGGAAAGTTTTATCCCAAATCAGTTGAAGGTATTTTTCTTAGTTACTCTAACTCAATTAAATCATATTGTATATTTAATAAAAGGACCAAGACCATAGAATAATAAATTCAAATAAAACTTGATAAGAATATTCTTATACCACATCCCCAAATTAATAACATTGAGGTTGACCTTGAAAATTTAACCTTAAATAATCCACCTCCCTCTAAATAAATGGAAGTTGTAGAAGAACCACCATTTATCCCTTTACCTATGGAATGGGTTAAATCTAAAGATTATCCCTTAGAAAATGTTATTGGTGATTTTCAATTTGACACCCATACTCAAATGTTAGTTTTAAATGAGGTTAAAATTTGTACTTTTGTTTCACACATAGAACCAATAAATATTATTGATGTGGTTAATGATGAAAGGTGGTCAGTTGAAATTCAAGAATATTATAACCAATTATCTAGGAATAATTGTTTGACTCTTATTGAAACAATTGATGATCTTTCCATTATTGGTACTAAATGATTTTTTGAAAATAAATTATATGAGAAAGGTAACATCACTCATAAAAAACCTATACTTGTAGAAAATGGATATATTCAATAAGAAAACATTGATTATGGTGATACCTTTACACCCATCTATAGGCTATAATCCATTAAAATTCTATTAGAATTTGATTCCCACTTAAATTTAAAGCTTTTTCAAATGGATTTTAAAAGTAATTTTTTGAATGGTTTTATTTACAAAAAGGTTTTTATTGAAAAACCTCTAAATTTCAAGGATTAAAATTTTTAAAATCAAGTTTTTAAGTTAACCATGGCTCTTTATAGTTTAAAGTAAACCTTTTGGTATTAGTATGGAAGGTTAACTAAATTCCTTTTAGAAAATAATTTTAAAATGGGAAATTCCATATCAACTTTGTTTTTAAATTATATTTCGAATAATTTATTAATTTTTTGAATTTAGGTAAATGATGTAATTTTTTATTCTATAGAAGAATATCATTGTAATGAGTTTTTATATCTGAGGATATAATAATTTGAAATGAGTTTTATGGGTGAGTTAAAAAAATTATTGATCTTCAAATTTCTCAAAATTTGGATGTAATTTTTATAAACCAAACAAAAATACACTAATGAACTTTTAAATAATTTTTTAATGGATAAAAGTAAATAAGTACACTTATGAGTAATTCTTGTAAGATAATGTTGGATTAATTTGGTAAACTGATTGACAACAAGATTCTAGAGGTATGATTGGAAGCCTTATTTACCTTACCATGACCATATCAGATATCATGTTTAGTATTTGTATTTGTACACATTTTCAATATAATCCTAAATAATATCATTTAAAATCTATTAAAATAATTTCTAGAAATTTAAAAGTTTCAAAAAATATTGGTTTATTTTATCAAAAAGACACCTTTTTTGAACTTTTAAGTTTTTCTGATGGAGAATTTGGTGGATGTTAATTAGATAGGTAAAGTGCATGTGTGAATTTTCACCTACCTAGATAATCCCTTATCTCTATGATTAGTAAGAAGAAAAATTTTGTTTCTCCTTCTAAAATTGAATCGGAATATATTTTTTTGGGGAGTTATTGAACCTAAATTATTTGGATGAAGAGAACTCTCTTAGATTATGATCTAAATTAAAATCATGTTACAATTAGTTTTGATAATAATAATGCCATTAGTATTTCTAGAAATCAAATTAAACACTCCCACACTAAGGATATTGACCTTAGGCACCACTTTTTGAGAGATAACTTTCAAAAAGGAGATATCATGTTATATTTTATGAGCACAAATCTGTAATTAGGTGATATTTTCACTAAACCCTTCACTCTAGAATTTTTTTATTTTCTTAAAGGAGAGTTAGGAATGAATCACTTGTAAATTATTCTATTTTAAAAAAAATTATTTATTTTAAATTTTTTGAATTATTCTTTTACATTAAATTATATTTCAATCTTTGAAATTATAGATGATTTTTAAATATATATATATATATATATAAGGAAACCATTGAATTTTTTTTAAATGCATTTCATGATTATGAGTTGTTTTTTGATAATATAAAAGGGGTATAAATTTTTATATATATATTTTAATAATAAAATGGGGAGAAATGTTTCAGTTTATTTTTTAATAATTAAGGGGGATAAATGCTTCTTGTCTATCAAGGGGGAGAAATGTTTCATTTTTTCATTAATATTTGTTTTTATCCATGGGGTGGATTTATTTATATCTATTTTAAAATCAAAGGGGATAAATGTTTCATTCAATAATGGTAAAGTAAAGTAAGTGTGGCTTTCTTAGAAAATAAATCTATGTCTGAATACAAACAAATGGATGTTGTTTTGGAAAAAATTCCCAAGAGGTATTAATATTAAAAGGGGATAGTTTTGTATTAACTTGATCTTCCAATTGGGAATTAGTATTGGGCCCTTACCACACCCATGGTTTGAAAATCGAGGGGGATATGGTTATAAATAATCTATATTACCTCTACAATAAATTATGTATGTTTTGATATTCTATTTATTGAAAATATCTTTTTTGAATTTCATTATGAAATATTGAAATTATTTTCAAAATTATTTTTGAAAATATTTTTTATTAATCATTTTCCTTTATCTCTTAAGTTTATATTTTTATTATAAGTGTTTGTGATCATCAAAAAGGGGGAGACTATTTCACCTCGCTTTGTTTTAAATGATCACAGATACCTATTATTGATCTAACCATTTTGTTTCATGATATTTTGGTTTTTATATTTGATCATGATCTTAGGTTATCAATAGATCAAATAGAAGAATGAAAATGGGTGTGGAGGGATGTCTTAATGATCCACTCTGGTCTGTACTAGTGGATAGCTAGAGCAGTGCCATCATCTATCTGGTGGAATGACCAATAGCACTAGGCCACTACCAAGATCACTGGATACCCGTTAGAGGATCACTGACTAGTCAGCTGAAATAGTAGAGGAGCTACATCTCTTCCTAATCTATTGGATAGCTGATATCCAACAAGCGGCCATCTGGAGTTCCTAGAAACTATCCAGTAGGATCATTCGGAAATCCAATATAGCTGATCCAGAAAGTAAAATTCAACCTTTAAAAGTGGACCATGCCACCTTAACTTGACTTCTAATTACTCTAAATTTACACCCCTAAATACAATCAAGATAGATTAGAAGCCTATAAATAGAAACCTAGAAATCTTGATAATGTATAATAAACTTTTATAAATTACTAGATTCCATTTTTCCAACACCTTACCTTATCTTGAGAATTTTATTATACTTTATTGTCATACACTTCTTCTCTCTTATTTATTCTTCTCACTCTATATAGTTTTATTCTTCCAATACTTTCAAGATATTATAGAGTGAATTATAAATGGTTTTCTTATGATCAAACCATTGCATCTTCTTCTTGTTCTCTTGGGTACCCACTACCACTAAAGTTTAGAACTTGAGTTTCTTGCTAAAATAACATAAAAGGAAAGTTTCACTTCTTTGTTTTGGGTTTCTTTCAATAACCGATCAAAAATAAGGTGAATTCCTTATTAGGTTTCTTGGATGCATCTAAATCCAAGGGACTTTCTTCTTAGGTTTCTTGAATACTATTAAAGTCAAGGGATTAATTTAAAACCTCTCAAGTTATTTTGGGGAGTATACACAATGACTTATGTTAAGTTATTGTTTAACTCCTTTATCAAATTGTGTTTCTCTTACTTTTTAATTTTTGTAACACTTATTATTTTAATTAATTTATATTTCACTTAATTTATTTATTTTAATTTATCTCTTAACTATATAATTTTATCACATTATTTCATTTTAATTTCAAAATGGAAATTCACCCCTCCCCCACCTCCATCTTACTCTAGACAAAAATTTAATGAAAATGATTTGAAAAATAATTCCACTGAATAAGATCAGATTGAAGAAGAATTTAGATAATTCAATTTTAGAGATCCTTAATCTTTAGAAAATCAAACTCAAGTGGTAGATACACCTGTTGAGGGGGAGAATTGATTCTCATGTCATAGGGTGGTAAAAAGGATACAATTTATTTTCCTAGTACAATATAGTGTATAACCAGGTTCATCTCACTTGAAGAGATTTTGCGGTCCAAACACTCTCTATTCCTAATTCACTTTTTATACTTTTGGTATGTTCTATTTTATTAAAATAATGAAATTCTAGATTTTTAGTTTTAGGTAATGTAAAATAAGAAAATATATATTAAAATTTATATAGGATAAAATTAGTAAAAATAAAGGAATTCTCCCATGAAATCATTTAGATCAAACCTTCATCGTCCAAAAATTAGTTTAGTATTTACATAATGGATACACTTCATCATATGTGTGAATATAATTTTATTCTCAGGTTTTGAATATTTGGTTCACTCAATGATCCCAAAGTACACCATACGTCAACCTCCTCGATCAAGGGAGAATAATATAAAATAAAAATCTAATCCTTGGGTGGAAAGTATAGACACAAAGGTGTATTTACCAATAAGATCCCCATCATATTATCTCTAAGAAAATATCAAAAAATTACTACTAAAAATAGGCCTTAAATAGTGCTAAAAAATCGTTTATCAGTGCTAGAGAAGCACTAACTACCAGAGAAATTTTAAAAGCCCTAGAATTTTATTAGCACTAAAAAAGAACTAATAAATGGATCATTTATCAGCACTAAAAAATGCTGATAAAGGAAAAAAATTAACAGTTCTTTGATTTAGCGCTAATAAAGGGGGCCTTTATCGGCACTTTTAAAAGCATTGATAAAGGTTATCTTCACTACAAAATATTTCAATTTTTCCAGTGGGGGAATATCTATTGGTAAAAGTAAATTTTCTGTTGGTAAAATGTTTTACCAACAAATATGTCCCTATCACTAAACTATCGGTAAAAACTATGTCGCTAAATATTTTTTGTAATAGATAAAATCATTCTATTACAATTATAATAATATCAAAAGATAATATATATATTGGTTAAAAAAATTCAATAGGTTCTAATGACAAATTTTTCTATTGGTAATAATATTACTAACAGATAATATCTATTTATAAATTACATTTGAATAAAAATTAGAAATTTTTATTTCTAATAAAATTTCATATTATATTTATTAATTTATCAGATATAACACATATTTTTTCATTATTAAAGAGAAGAATATTTTCACACATATTTAAAATTAGAAAAAAAATGATTATATTAATAATTAAATTTAATACAAAATTCATTCCCCAACAGGATCCATCACATACCCCACCAACACACATCCCCCCCCCCAAATGCCTGCAGCCCATCTATGCCACACCAGGGACCAGTGAGCACCAGAAGCACATCCATGACCTAGGACCAGTGATCCAACAGTAACCTATCTATGCCAACAATCCATAAGAAGACCATCCATGCCACACTAGGAGCCAGTGTACACTAGAAACCCATCCATCCATGCCCCGGGACCAGTAATGGATTATTCCTCACAAGAGAATTTTTAGTCAAAGCATAGGAAATAAAGGAAAGAAGTATGTGAAATGTTAAAATGAAATGGTTGTATGCTACATCCATCACCATGATACCACTCTACCTGAAAAACTAATAAAGTATTACACAACCATTTCAACTTCTGAAAACCATTAAAAAAAGAAATAGAAGTCAATTAGTAAACACATAACCAGGATTTTCCCATAAATATTTTTCATGAACTTCAAGGATCTTGAAATAACTTGAGAATTTATCTAATATAGCAACATATGGTATTATTTAACATGATAAAATTTAGAAGACCCTACCTTGACATTGAGTTAAATAATTATAGAAAATAATTCATAGCACTAACTACTCATGTGGTGAAACATTTCTTGAAGATATACTCTATAGATGCAGAAACAAGTCCTGAATCAAAATTAGTGAACCCAAAAATACGAGTTCACATACAAAAGAAAATATCCTAGGAATAAAGGATATATCTGGAAAAAAATGGTATGGAATACTTGTGAAACTGTTCAGTTGGGTTTATGGTCATAGCCAGATGAGTCCTTCAAGCCACCTTATCAATTTTGTGCATATCTATCATAGTACTATATATCAATCAGACATCTACTTTCATTCTAGGACATGAAAAGGAATAAAATGATACAATTTAGAAGTCCCTACTTATTAAAAAAGGATGAATACAACTGCTAGCACTAAAATCTATAATTTTGTAAGGGCTTCTCATTTAGGTGACGATAAAGCCTTCCCCGTTAACACATGTATTTATTCTCACATATTATAATAGTCACATAGTAGAATTGTCAAAACTGCAATGTAAAGAAGAAGAAACTTATACAGGATCAATTCCATTGTCAATCTAAATTCTTATTATACATTTGATAAACATTTGAAAATACTTCATCCATGTGAGTTGATCATTATAATGGCATACCAATAAAAGAACGACTCAACATTCAACCATCTTATTTTTTCTATTATTTTTTCAAATCATTTATAAAAAATGAGTGTAATTCCTGCAAAAGTTTAATAATAATAAAAATACAGCATAAATTTTGATATTTTGTACAAGAATCCCATTATGAACAATATGAAAAAGAACATATGAAAAAATGAAATAAATAAATAAGCATAAGTAATTTATGTGGTTTTCCCAAATAAAACACAAATAAATTGAATTAAAAACTATTAATCATATACATAAGAAAATTTTACTAAAGAAATAATAAATTTAGTTGAAGAAAACAGGAAAAAGATAAATAATGTGTACTCGCACATTCTAACCTAATAAACTTCAATAATATTCCCACTATGCCTCAAAGAATAACTCATCCTTGAGTGATATCTTAAAGGGGCACTCATGCTAGTAAGTGATTCATTCTTCAAATTTGGCCTGTAACTATTTTCTAACATAAAAAACAGTTTATTGAATTAATAACACCAATATACATACATAATATTACAAATGTATTATAAAAATCATACCACTAATATATAAACTTAATAAATAAGCTCTGAATCAATGTGAAATAAGGTAATTTCTATTAATTTTCCTAGAAAAAGGATCATTTTTACATGTCAACTTCTCACCATTTCAGATAAACATACAATTAATACTTTAAAAATAAATAGAATCTCATCAAATATAAGTACTATATAAAATTTTATAAAAACATTGAAACCCATTCCCATTAATATATATATTTATCTTATACATATTTATATTACTAACCAACCTAATCATCCATATCAAGATGTTTCGTATGGAAAAACAACATAGGAGCAGCTGAAGAAGAAATATTGGCAAGCAGTGAGGGAGTGAAGTAGGGCCACCTAGTCTCTTATAACCATCCATGGACCCCTTATTATCATGGAATCTTGAGCATATAAATGAACTATTCGAGGGATGGACCTTTCCCGAGCTAGTGGAGTCAGTGTGTAATACAGTGCCATCACCATGGTAGATCTCCACATGAAAAACAACATAGATGAACAGCTTGAGCATAATGAATGACAGGTACTTAATATCCAACCTTAAATACAACCATTCTAGGTTAAAACACTATTGAAATCCATTGATAGTCAACAAATACAGACCTTTTAGAAACCATGGGAGATCCTTCTATAAATATTTCCTCGAGCACATCTAGATCACGGTACTCTTTCTCAGCATTAGAAGATGATTCAGCGTGTTTTTTGTGGAACATGGAATTGATGAATTTCATCCCATGTTTCTTTGGATATAGTATAGGAGGGATTGTATTTGATAGAGGTATTATAACTATCACAATACAACTCATACAGTGTTAGGCATTCCAACCAAAAATACTAAAACCTTGAAATTCAACACGGATTGAAACCAAACTAGGAAAATCTTGAACATGTACACCATCATACATTCTATTTGAATCATCTATTTAAACAACCATTTGAGACCAAAACAATTGAACCTCAAACAAACACCAGTTTCATCACATCCCCCCTACTAAATGCATTGTGCAAAACAGAAGAATAGAAACCCAAAAGTAGGAACTGACCTTACCACCCTTCGCTTCTAGGGAGCATGAGAAAGCTGAAGATTCAGGTACCAGTCGGATCAACATAGATAGAACAATCCCACTATGGGCTGGGGTCGCCTTTAAGACCTAGTGGGGCTTCCAAAGATGACAATTGCATCCCCCCTTAACAATGTCCATCTTTGATATCTTTCCACTGAAACAGTATACGAAACATGGAAATCGAAACTGGTTGAAGTTTGAATGGAAATACCCCAAATCCAAATAGATAAAGGGAAGATAAAATCTAGTTGAGGTTTGATCCAAAATGATAGGGAAGAAACCCTAAAGAGAAAACACCATAAGAAACTGAAATAGCACTGAAAACACTCTATGAGACTGACCCCTCATAAGTTCACAAGCAAGAAGAAGAACATGTCACCAAACGCGAGTGAACAGAGAACTGAATAGGGATTTGAATGCAAGGTGAGATAGGGGAAAAGCGATGCGAGGTGGGATAATGGGTGGACAGCCAGAGCAGGGTAGCGGGATGTGAGGTAGGGTAGCGAGATGCAAGGCTGAACACCAAACAGGGGATGGTGATGCCTTGAGGTAGATTAGGGTTTTAGTGGTGTTGAATTTTTTATAAAAAGTATTTAAATATTTATTAAATAAATAATATTGACACATATAAAAATAGTTAATATTTCAATAAAACTAAATAAAAAATACTGAAAAATATAAAAACATTTAATATTTAAAGAAAATTGAATATTAAAATCAATTATGAGATGTTTTTAACAAAACTCCACGAAATAAAATTTTACATTGTTCATAAAATATATATATATACACACTTTTTTCTCTTGATTAGTTATTGATAAAATCTTTTTTTTTTATTGAATTGTTTTTTGTGAAACTTTTTTTCATTGGAAAAATATTTGTTGGTAATAGAATTATTAATAAAAGATTCATGTGTTAATAAAAAAATGTCGGTATTAGTATGATAAACATATTCAACTATTGGTAAATGATATATTGGTACTGAATGATCAATATCAACAGATATATCTGTTGGTAAAAAGAAGTGTTGATATTAAATATTAATACCACTAAAACTTAATATCTGTTGAAATAGCTCATTTTTACCAAAATATATATTATATTTCAATAAATTTCTATTGGTATAAGCCATTTTTTTGTAGTGCTTTATCAGCACTGATAAAGGACCCCTTTATCAGCAATTCTAAAAGTGTAGAAAGGACCATGCTATAGTGTACTATAACAGCACACCGCAGCACCAAAAACACCAAAAAATCATAAAAACCAAGTACCAATATAAAATTTAAATGAAATAAAATTATAACACAAATTCAAGATAAAAACACTATATTATAGACAATTCAAACATTGGTTTATACAATTATATAAGTACAAATTATTACATACATTCAAAAACATCAATGTTCCTTTGTCTTTTGATCCTAACCCCTGCATGAGAAAAAGAACACACCTTTATAAGAAACAGATTCTTATGTTAGTAATAATATAAATAAATAAATTAACATAAATTATTAGTTTTAAACTAAACTTTGAGTCATACCAGAAACATTGTGTATCAAATTGAGTTGTGGTTGACTCTTGCACATCACACCACTTATTGTTTGTCTTCAAGAATTATCTCTGTAAAAATTAAATAAATAAGTATAAGATAAAAATTATAAGATAATTAATTAATTAATATAATATAGAATGATGATAAAACAATTGAGGCTCATTTTCTCAGTTTTGGAGATGTGATGCACATTTTAAACTAAAATGACACTTATATATTAAAAAGATATACTTTGAGTCATAATGGTCACACCATGCATCATATTAAGGTGAGGATAATTCCTAAACATCCCAAATGAATTATGTATTTTTTTCCTAAAGTATCAAAAAAATATGAATTATTTTTTATGATTTTGAGTACGTTACTTTTATTTTTTAATAAAATGTCATTTTAAACTAGAAACACACACTTTGAGTCATACTGGTCACATAGTGTATTGGTTTGATTAGATACTGATTCCTACACATCAAAAATAAATTATTAATCTTTATCCTAAATTATCAAGACAATCTGTGCATGGTTTCCCAGTTTTTAGTGAGTGATACTTTTTGAACTAAAATATCGATTTTAAACTAATAATGGACACTTTAAGTCATACTGGACACATCGTGGATTGAATTGAGGTGAATCTAATTACTACATGTCACAAATAACTTATGTATTGTTTTACTAAAGTATAAAAATAATTCAAATGCATTTTCTTAGTTTTGAGTATGTCAATGGTCTTTTTTACTAAAATTGATGTCAATTTTAAATAAAAAGGCGCACTTTGAGTAATACTGCTCACACTATGCATTAGATTGAGGTGAGGATAATTACAACACATCCCAAATGAATTATGGATTTTTTTTTCAAAAGTATCAAAATAATATTAATTTTTTTCTCAATTTTGAGTACATCACTTGTCTTTTTTACTAAAATATCATTTTAAAATAGAAACACGTAATTTTAATCATATCAGTCACATCATGTGTTGGTTTAATGTGAAATTGATTCCTACACATCAAAAATGACTTAAGGATTTTTTTTCATAATTTATCAAGATAGTATAATCATGTTTTCTTGGTTTTTAGTGAGTGACATTTTTTGAACTAAAATATTGATTTTAAACTGATAACTGATACTTTGAGTCATACCGGGCACATCATGTATCAGATTAATGTGAGGCTGATTCCCAAAAATCAAAAATTACTTATCTATAATTGTTATAAAGTATAAAAAAAATACAAATATGTTTTATTGGTTTTTAGTATGTCATTTTTCTTTTTTACTAGATGTCAATTTTAAATAAAAACACACTTTGAGTCATAACAATCACACTATGCACTAGAATGATGTGGGGATAATTCCTACACCTCCCAAATTAATTATGGATCATTTTACTAAATTATCAAAATAATATGAATGTGTTTTATCGGTTTTGAGTATGTCACTTGTCTTTTCTACTAAAATGTCATTTTAAACTCAAAACACACACTTTGAGTCATACCTATCACATCGTGTGTTGGTTTGATATGATACAAATTCCTACATGTCAAAAATTAATTATGAATAATTTTACTAAATTATCAAGATAATCCAAGTACATTTTCTAATTTTTCAGTGCCTGACACTTTTTGAACTAAAATATCGATTTTAAGCTGATTACAGAAACTTTGAGTCATACAGGGCACATCGTGTATCAGATTGAGGTGTGTCTGATTCATATACATCAAAAATGACTTATTGATTGTTTTCCTAAATTATAAAAACAATATTAATATTTTTTCTTGGTTTCAAGTAAGTTAGTTGTCTTTTTTACTAAAATTGATGTCACTTTTAAATGAAGAGATGCACTTGGATTCATATCGGTCACACTGTGTGTCTGATTGGGGTTTGGATGATTCATTAACCTCTCAAATTAATTATGGATCATTTTAATAAAGTATCAAAATAATATGAATGTGTTTTATCAGTTTTGAGTATGTCACTTGTCTTTTCTACTAAAATGTCATTTTAAACTGGAAATATGCACTTTGAGTCATATCGGTCACATCGTGTGTTGATTTTACATGAGAATGATTCCTGCATGTCAAAAATGACTTATGAATTGTTTTAATAAATTATCAAGATATTTCAAGTGAAGTTTCTCATTTTTTTAGTGAGTGACACCTTTTGAACTAAAATATCAATTTGAAACTGATAATGAACACTTTGATCCATACCGGGCACATCGTGTATCATATTGAGGTATAGATGATCCCTAAACACAAAAAATAACATATGGATAATTTTATTAAAGTAGTAAAAAAATCCAAATGTGTTTTATTGGTTTTTAGTAGGTCAGTTTTCTTTTTTACTAATATTGATGTTACTTTTAAATAAAAAGACGTATTGGGAGTCATGTTGGTCACACTGTGCGTCATAATTAGGTGAGCCTGATTCCTACACCACAAAAATAAATAATGGATTATTTTCATAAAGTATAAAAAATCTGAATGTGTTTTCTCAGTTTTGAGTACTTCACTTGTCTTTTTTACTAAAATGTCATTTTAAACTATAAACATGCACATTGAGTCATACCAGTTGCATCGTGTATCTGTTCGACATGAGAACAATTCCTAAATGACACAAATGAATTATGAAACATTTTACTAAATTATCAATAAAATATGAGTGTTTTTTATCAATTTTCAGTGAGTAACACTCTTTGAACTAAAATGTTAATTTTAAACTGATAACAGACACTTTGACTCATACCAGGCACATCATGTATCAGATTGAGGTGAGGATGATTCCTAAACATAAAAATGACTTATAGGTAATTTCCCTAAATTATTAAAATAATATTAATGATTTTTATCAGTTTTGAGTATGTCAGTTTTCTTTTTCACTAAAATTAAGGTCAATTTTAAACAAAAAGACACACTTGGAGTTATACCAGTCACATTGTGCATCATATTTAGGTTTGGAAAATTACTAAACTTCTCAAATGACTTACGGATCATTTTCCTAAATAATAAAAACAATATAAAATTTTTTACTTGACTTTGAGTATGTTACTTTTCTTTTTTACTAAAATGCCATTTTAAACTAGAAACATGCATTTTGAGCCATATTGGTCAGATCGTTCCTAGGTTTGACATGAGAATTATTCCTATAAATAAAAAATAACTTATGAATAATTTTAATAAATTATCAATACAATCCATTTGTTTTTTCCCATTTTTTAATGAGTTACATTTTTTAATTAAAATATAGATTTTAAATTGATAACAAAAACTTTGAGCCATAATGGTCACATCGTGTATCATATTGAGTTGAGGATAATTCCTATTCATAAAAAATAAATTATAAATTTTTTTTCTTAAAGAATCATAACAATATTAACCTATTTGATAGGTTTTGACTAGATCTATTTTCTTTTTTACTAAAATTGATGACAATTTTAAATTAAAAGACGCACTTGGGGTCATATTAATCACATCGTGCATAGGATTGAGGTGATATTAATTCCCACACACCACATATGAGTTATGTATCATTTTAATAAAGTATAAAAAATATGATTTTTTTCTCAGTTTTGAGTTTTTTACTTTTCTTTTTTACTAAAACATACTTTAAAACTGGAAACATGCACTATAAGTCAAAATAGTTACATAGTGTATCAGTTTGACCTGGTAAAAAATCCTACACATAACAAATGAATTATGTATAATTTTAATAAATTATAAAGACAATCCGAGTGTATTTTATTGATTTTTAGTGAGTGACACTTTTTGAATTAAAATGTCAATTTTAAATCGATAACGAACACTTTGATTCATACCAGGAACATCGTGTATCGGATTGAGGTGTGGATAAATACTAAATCTACAAAATCACTTATAGATTGTTTTTCAAAATTATAAAAACAATATTAATATGTTTGATCAGTTTTGAGTTTGTCAATTTTCGTTTTTACTAAAATTAATGTAAATTTTAAATAAAAAGAATCACTTTGATTCATAATGGTCACATCATGTGTCAGATTGAGGTGATATTGGTTCCTACACATCCCAAAGTCTCAAAACAATCCCAATTTCCAATTTTACCATTTTTTCCATTTTTTCTTTGTCTAACTCCCAACACTGCATGTTGATTCGATTTTCTTACCCGAAAAAGGTTTTTTGGCTAAGAACATTGACTTAATATGTTGTGTTACAGTTTGAAAAACAAGATAAAATGGACAGCATGGTAACATTTAAAGTTGGTATTATTATCTATTTTGTGTCTTATTTTAGATAGTTGAAATAAAAATATGAATTCCCACAATATTTGTGAAATAACTAAATAATTATTAGATAAAAATGATAAGGAAATTAACTTACAAATAATAGATAAAATGATGACAAAATTAATTAAATATGTAGAAGGAATTCACCTTTTCATGATGGTTGTATACATTCTTGAATCATTTTCTTGTTTTCATTATCTCAATTTTAGGCTCAAATTATAATCTCTCACGAGCATGAGAATATTTGAATAAACCACCCCAACTCGAATAAAAAAATCCAACTATATAAGAAAACAATTCTAATGTGAGTAATACTAAAAAGAAATAAAATAAAAATAAATATGAAATAATACATTAATTCTATGGAAAATGGTTTTAGTATGAAAACATCATTATTAGATTTGTGATTGAGTAGAGGAGGCTTTTTTTCTCTTCTTATAAAGGCATTGGAGGGAACTTGAAGGAATGTGATAAATGCCAACACTACATGGGTGAAACGTTTTTGAGGGAGAAGAATTATGTGGAAGTTTTGGTTTATAAATGTATGAAATATGGATATAAATATTATAAAATAAACGAATTTTGAAAATATGACTTCCCAAAATATCTGTAAAAAATACTAAATAAGTATTAGATAAAAATTATAAGGAAATTAACTTATAAATAGTAGATAAAATGATGACAAAATTAATTTAATAAGTAAAATTAATTCACATTTTCATGATGTTTGTATAAATTCTTGACCTATTTCCTTATTATCATTATCTCAATTGTAGCCTCAAAGTTCAATCTATCACAATCATGAGAAGCTTCGAACAAACCACCCCAACTCAAAAAAATGAATCCATCTATATAAGAAAACAATTCTTATGTGAGTAATACTAAAAATAAATAACTTAAAAATAAATATCAAATAATACATTAATTCTATGGACAATGATTTTATTATACAAACATCAATATTACCTATATGATTTAGTAGAGGGAGAATCGTTACTCTTATTGCAAAGGTAGTGGAGGGAACTTGAATGAAAGTGATAAATGTCAACACTACTGGGGTGAAAATATTTTGAGGGAGAATAATTCTATGGAAGTTTTGGTGTATAAAGGAATGAAATATACATAGAAATATTCTAAAATAAACAAAATTTTTAAGGAATAATGAAAATTAAATCAATGTTTCATTGTATAATATTTCGGTAAAATAGAAAAAGTATATCATAACATTACCTTTACATCTTCACAAAAGGTTTACTTCATTACAATATTTTCTTCCATGGGATTGGTAACATCATCATGTGAAAAAGACATTGTCAATATGATTTGTTAAACATTAAATTTAGATTATGTTAATGCGGTAGAGAAAAAAAATAATATTATAAGGAGAAACATAGTATATTAAAAAACTTCTACCTTCTCATTAAACTCTATTTTTTTAAGATTTTAGGGATTTTGTTCCTCTATCGAGAATCCAAATCCCCTCTTTGTGTTCCCCTATAATGTACAATACATAGTCTACATTGGGACTTTCATGAACTAATTGTGATCTCCTGATGAAAGGGCCATCCTTGATTGAATTTTCATATGACCCAACATTTGTTTTAGTCACCGGTAGGACAATCGACCAATTCTTGTTTACTGGATCTGAGACTTAAAATACTTTAACTTCTTATGATTCAATTATGAATGGCTCATCTTCTTCCCCTTCCAAATTAAAATTCACCTTAATGAATCCTATTTTATCAATTTTAACTGCACTCATATTGTCAACCCATTTTCAATGGAAAATCAACACTTTAAATGTGGTATAATCCAACTCGTATATCTATTCGATAATTCAAAAATAAGACATATTTTCATAATTATATTTCTATCCTTTGAACCATATATGTTCATCACTTCTTCCATAAGCATAACACCACTATTTTTCATCGTACTACAGTCATCGTGTTCTTTTTTATAGAACATATAACCATTGATTACAAAACCAGTGTAAGATATAACATTTTCATTCAGCCCCTGGCTATCCATTGAAGTTGTTAGACAATTGAATTCATATTTTTAGATAACTCCTTATAAATTTGATCTAGGAACCATCCTATAAACTATTTATTATGTGTATTTGATATCCATCCTTAATCCCTTCATGGATTTATATCTCTAAGAATTTTTTTGTGGGATTCAACGTATAGATCAACATCTTCACTATTATGTAAAATGTAAAGGTGGCCTTTATCTCTCTCTATCAATGTAATTATAACAAAATATCTTCTGTAAATACCTTAACCCATAAGGTGTCTATTGTGATAATAATTTTTGAGACCTATGTTTTCAACATCTGATAGGTAATTGGTACAGAATTCAATATCTTCTTCAACATATATTGTTCTGAAATACAAAATTCTAGATGAATTTGATTATTGATATACCCTTTCAAAATATTCACATACCATTTAATGGGGTACATAAATCTATAATGGATAGGACAGTATAGTTTTACCTCACTAACCAAGTGATCCATTAGGTGAACTATTATATCAAGGAATGATGGTAGGAAGAACATATTTAATTCACATAATATGACTTCAAGCTTCTTATTCATGATTTTAAACTTCATTGGGTCTATAATTTTACTATATATAGCTTTGAAAAAGAAGCATATTCTGGATAATATATGCCGTAAATTTTGAGGCGTAATGCAACAGAAAGAAAAAAAGGCATCAAATCTTACATCAAAACATGAAAGTTGTGTTATTTTAGTCCCTATTACTATAAATTAGTCATTGACATGACATTTTAGATATTTTATGAATACCCCTATAAAACTTTTACACTATTAAGGAAAATAAAAAATTTCAATTTTTCCTGTATTGATAAATTGTAAGCTACTTGAGGAAAAAATATGCCCTTTACCCTTCATCGATGCCAACTCTTCCCTTATTCCCATGTAAATCATGTCCAACCTAGCCTTGATGCCATATTTTATTTTTTTTAAGAACATTCAGTAACATGCCAATAAATCTATCAGATACATTTTTTACTACATTCATGACATCAAGAAAATATCTGACATACAAACAATTAAAATATAGTGATTCAAAAAAAATTATCTCTTCTTCCAACCTGATTTTGTAAGGTTTTTCAAATATGGTTTACGTAAAATAGTGTCAATATCTTTTACATTATTGAATAGTTGATCACCCATTACCAAAGATGGTGTTGTATCTTTTCCGATATTCGCATCGAATGTTTCTATCCCTGATTGGTATTTATGTCATCGAGGTAAAAATTGTCAATGTCCTAAAAACACAGTCTTATGGGAATGTTTCAACTAAACTGAGTGTGCGTGTTCTTCACAAATGGGACACCCCAACATTCCTTTAATGTTATAGCCTGATAAATTTCCATAAGAAGGGAAGTTATTTATCATTCCATACAACATGTCCCCCAATGTGAATTCTTCACTTCATTGAGAATCATATATTGTAACACCTATATCACATATCAATTTCTAATCTTCAATCAATGGATCCAAATATACATAAATATTATTACTGGGTTTCTTTGGTCCAGATATAAGTAGATACAACATAATGTATTTGCGCTTCATGCATAACCATGGTGTAAAGTTATAATTTACCAACATGATGGGATATATATTCTGAGTACTACTCTATACACCAAAAGGATTTATTCCATCTGTAGATAATGATAGATGAATGTTTCTCACTTAATTTCCAAGTTCATGATACCCTTAATCATTTTTCTTCCACTGAGGAGAATTTTCTAGATAATGTAGGTTCCCATCTTTAATTCTTGTATTTTTATTCCAGGTAAATTGTCTCACAGTTTCCTGAAATACGTACAATATTATAAATTATAAGATGATATGAAAAGTACCATATATATTTCTAAGTACTTGATTTATTTTTCTTCTATTGATTAATACCACACTTAGGACATTTTATGAGTGATTTGTGGTCCTTGCGAAAAAATAAAAAATCGTTTGGAAAAAATGTATTTTCTTAGAGATTATGCCCATTGAATGTAACATTCATTTAGCATCATATGTTTGACATGGTAGTTCATTTTCTTCTTGTATTATATCATTAAGGAGACCAAGTAGTTCTGTAAAGCTAGTGTCACTCCATCCGCTTCCAGATTTCAAATTATATAACTTCAATACAGCTGAAAATGTTGTGTATTTAGTACAACCCGTATATAATGGTCTATTTTCATAGCTATTTAACTTCTCAAAAAACTTTGTAAAATAATGAAGTTCATCTTAAATTTCCATTTTCATTTCTTCCATGTGATCTCCATCATCATTTACACTATTATTCATATCAAATGATCCTTAAATCATAGTATCATCCCAATCAGTGTGCACGTTCAGTTTTTCCCATGTTTATTCTAACATTTATAGATATGATCTATTCCATGACAAATAAAATGTTCTTTAAAATCTTTTAGACTAATTTTTATTAAATAACAACAACATAAAAATGGAAAAAATATTTTAGAATTGTTGTATGCATGCTCTATTTAAAACTTGATGAACTCTTTAACTCGATATTTATACTATTTTGTAAAATTATTAGTGTTCATCCACTTTTAATTCATATCCATCCTATTGGGTTCATAAAATATTAATTTTTTAAATTAAATAAATAAATACACATAAGATTATTATTATCAAAGGTGAAAGTTATTGATAATTCTAATAAGAGAAACCCAACATTTGACTATTTCAAAGAATTTCAGTATGCTTTGAAGAAAATGGGTAATTGAATTTTAGAAAAGAATTACTCCACTATGGTAGGTTTTATCCTATGAATTAATTCAAAGTTCAAATTCATAGACAAATTTTATCCTCGTCATCTTATCTCTTTAACATTTATCATTTTATTTTACTATTTGACACACATCCTCCATCTTTTGGGGATATACACCTATGTTTCTTGAAATACTCTGAGAAGTAGTCATCCATTGAATGAATACTTCTCAGAGTAATAAAAGTAACATAAAAGATATGGGGATGATTAGAAAGAAAAAATTGTAATAATTACTATTTAGGAGATAAAGCTGATGAGGATGATAGTTGTGGTTCATAGTGTTCTCTAAAAGGGGTAATGTCTCCCATTTGTGAGAATTACATCATTATAACTAGTTATTAACTCATGTCCTATTGAAGGTGATATTTAGGGGGCATAAACATTCTTGTTTTTGATTTAAGGGGTCTTAGTGGGGAAATGTTATGATATATAAATCTTTAGGGCCTCTATGAATTTTATATTTATAGAAGAAATCCCACTATTAATACTTTCAACCCTCTAACTAAGACTAGTCCTACCTATATTAAAATGATCCATCAAGTATTTCTTAAATCCCTTAAACAAATGAAAATATTATATAGGCAATTAAGGAGTAATAAGAAACCCAAATATAATAAACAATAATAATAAACTCTCATTCAATCAACTAGAAGATATAAAAATGTATTGATAAAATATTTTAATAAATAAAGAGTTATTTCATATATATGGATGGTAATCAGAGATTACTAGGGGTGGAACCAATAAATGTAGACCTAGAATAATGAATACATAAAAATAATTTCTAATAATTATTCCATCATATGTAGAATTTAATAACCCCCATTCTATTTTTTGGAATAATTTATTTAACAACCTAAGGAATTATTACATTTAATATTAATGGTATATCAAATATTTGAAAACATCTCAAAATTATATTCAATTTAAAAATGATAAGGAATAGAAAAAATAATTTTAGGAAAAGAATATACCTAATAACGATAAAGGTTTTAAACATCTCAAAATTCTTACTTGATAAATTGATTCAAGAATTATGTCTAGAAAGGTTGAAAATAAGAATTATTTTCAAGTAGACGAAAAGTATGATTTATAAGAAAAAATAATTTTCATGGCCATTATGGGTAATATAGTGATTTTGAGAACATATTATAAAATTTTAGTTATAATGAGATAAATAATAGTAATTATGGAATATATAGATGTTTTTAGTTAAATGGGAGATGAATCACTCTTACAAAAAAAGTTTCAAAGTGAGAAGAATCTTCATAAGTAAAATTGGATGATGAATTTGAACCATTGAATGAACTCTATTGAACATGTGAAAAATTAAATGGATATATAAGGGATTGTAAAAATTTTCTAAAAATATATATGAATGTGAATAAAGAATTATAAATGTATTATATGAAAAAGAATGTAATGTAAGAGGAATTTATAATTGATGTCACACTAAAGGATTTATAAAATAAAAATCCTTTCATATTATATATTGGTTCTAAATCTCACATAACAAGTAAATTGATGTAATTAAATATTTTTTACAAGTTCAATGGGTACTTATTATTATAGAAATGGTGGATCTCTTAAGATAAATTGTTTATATTTAAAGGATGTTGGAAATAAAAGGAAATGTTAAAGAATGGTCTATTTTTAGATGGATTAAAGTAAAACATACATATCATTTATTAGATGTGTGATGAAGGAAATTAAGTGATTTTTAAGAAGTATTAATGATTGATTTATCATTTCAAAGATGGATATATTTTTATAAAGGTATAGAAAATTAGTTGAAACATATTCTAATTTGGGGTTGGTAAAAAATATTTAATTGTGTTTGAAAGAGGAAATTGATTTTTGGTAGTGAAAAATTGATCATATTAGACAATGATACATTTAAATTCTGACTTTAAAATGGTGTTTTGAGATGTTTTTATAATGAAAATGTAAAATTGGAAGATTTTTTTACTAAATATAATGAGGATATTATTAATAATTAAAATAATAAATTTGAGATTTGAATGAAAAAACTATTGTAGTTTATTCACTATGATATATATGGACCCTCAAAGTATAAATCAATACATTGTGATAAGTATTTAATTTCACCCATTTATAATTATAATCAAATCATATGTATTATGTTTTAGTAATTATTATATAGATATATATAATTCCCTAAAGGGGGTTACAGTTTTAAGAAGAAGTATTAAGAATGAGTTTCATTATGTGGTAAATAAGTCTATATTAGATTATGGGGTTGAGTATATGATACATCTTTTATGATCAATATCATTCACCTAACCACCTATGACTGTTTATCCAAGGTAAGAAAATTGTGCATTACTATCACATGTGCATTAGGACTAGTATTTCCTAAGTCCAATAGTAGGAGGAATCCCTCAATTGAGTAGAATAACCCTTGGCTTCCACATCCATTGGGCTAAATGAATGAAGAGAACCCCATTGAACATTTCTGGTGGTCCCTAAGTCATTTCCTATATTGTCACAAACATCTATCATATTCAAGATAAATTTGGAAGTGGAAGCATTTATCAAACTATAGTGTGAGAAGGAATAGTTTTGTAATGAATATAAGATAGTAACAATATTTTAGGGAGGTCCCTCCAAGTGTAGTTTCCTCCTCCTTATGATGGTGAGTCAGTAAATTCCCGATCCATCATCAAATGGTTATTTAGGGCCTCAAGAACACTAGAGTTTAGAAGGGTTGGGATATGGACTTGCTCCTGTACTTTGGGCTACCCCTAGTGATAGTTCCTCTTGGATATGATCTATAAGGTGGTTGTGGACATTTGATGCAACTAGAGATCTTGAAATGTGAGCTCTCTCATAACTTACTCAAAGGTTTTAATTAGAATATATTCATGATATATTGTAAGGTTCGAAGGAATGTGGGCCTTCTCTAAAGTGGTCATTTAAATGGGACAATGATCACTGGTCAGAATGGGGATATAACCTTGATCCTATTTTTTATTATTTATCAAAACATACCAACAATCTACCTAAATGGAATTAGGAATATATTCATACTTTTTCATTTTGTTTAGTTACTCTGGTGGAGAGGGCTTAAATATATGAGTGTCCACTGTTGACCACAATGATATGCCGACGATAAAGGAAGAATGATGATAAAAAAGCACAAATAGATATCATCAAATAAGAAAAGTGAGGAGGAGGAGATAATACCTTGGATTGAAGATTTGAATCATCCGAGAGAAAGTAGAGAAATCACCAAACTTAGAATTCATTCGATCCTTGGATTTATTCGACCCTTGAACCATTCGATCATTGGATTTAAACCTTGGAATTGATTGATCCATGATTCGAGCTTAGAATCAACGAGGAGGAGCACTGGCAGCAGGAAACTTCTATGGAATGCTTCATATATCATGAATGGTTCACAACTGATTAGGATTCTTTAAATAGATTGGGACACTTTTATCAGCGCTTCCAAAAAATCACTGATAAATATCCCTTTTAACGATGCTAAAATAATAAGCATTGATAAAATGTATCTTTATTAGTATTTTATTAGTACTGATAAAGATAGAGCTTTATCGGTACTGAAAAAGCACTGCTAAAAGGCATCTTTATCAATGCGAATGTTTTAGCACTGATAAAGATGGATTTTATCATCGCTTTTTTAATGCTGATAATGATGCATTTTATCAGCGCTTATTACTTATGCGCTGATAAATGATTTATAATTATAATTACAAATAAAAATATTGTAAATATATTTATATAATTAAATATATATTTAATAAATAATATAAATATAAATATAATAAATATATTATTTATTTAAATATATTTATTATAACTGTATAATTATTTAAATATATAATTATTTATTTATAATTATATAAATACTTTTAAAAAAATAATACTTATATATTTATATATTTATATCATTATATATATTTATATAATTATATATATATATAATAAATATATTCATATATATATAAATATAGTAAATATATTCATTATTTATATAGATTTATTATAAATTTTATAATTATTTAAATATTTATAATTATTTATTTGTAATTATATAAATAATTTTAAAAAAATAATATTTATTTATTTATAATTATAAATATATAAATGTATAAATATAGTAAATATACATTTATAAATATTTTTACTTATATATATTTTTTTACAAATATAGTTTTAATATTATTACTGAATATTTAATCTTAAGTGCATGCATGTTAAAAATGAGTGAAATTGAATAATTAAAAATGAGTACACTTTAAAAATGTTGAATAAATGGATAAGATTTACTAATTAAATATAAATTATTAAAAAGATATGGATATATATTTAAATAAAGATGAATACATATTGAAAATATTAAAACATAGTAAATAAATATATATAAAATAAATAATATAAATTGATTAAATTCCCAAAAAAATAAAAAATAAAAAATAAAACATAATAAAAATGAATTAATACCTAACTATAATAAAATTATAAATAAATAAATAAAATTTAATAATTAAAGAAATTATGTATTAAATGTATCATTTTATAATGAGATTCTAAAATGAATACTAAATTTTGAATAAATTACTTAAATGTTATGTATGTATGTTTCTATAAAATTTTTCATTAATTACATACATATTTATGTGTGTACATTGTATATAAAAATGCATTAATTATGTATATGTGAAATATATATAACATATGTTTGATCTATGCTAAATTGAAAAATCAAATGACATTCAATTATGTCCATTACTCAATGTAATTAGTCAGTATTTTTAATTTGTATTAAATTTTAATTATAAACCATTATTTACTAAATATATGACTATTTGATGTAAAGCATAAATATTTTTTATTATATAGATCATATTTATATACATTCATATATATCTATATATTTAATATATACTATTGATTAACAATATCAATAATTATTTAATTAATAAAATGTTTAATATTTTTCTCAATGTACTTATTTTTAATTTTTATTTGTTTAATTTTCATTTTACATATATTTATATATTTAATATATGTTATTTATTACTATTTATAATTTATATATAGTATAATCAATTTATTCATTTTTATTAATAATTATCTGATTAATAAATTTTTAATATCTTTTTAATAAACTCATTTTTATTTTTTATTTATTTAATTATTTTATTTTATTCAAACCATTATCAGCGCTAAAAAAGTGATGATAAAGGATTCCTTTATCAATGCCAAAAATAAAGCACAGATAAAGGGTATTTATTGGTGATAAATAGTACCTATTATTAGTGCTAAAGAAAAGCACTGATAAAGTTTACTCTTTTTCAGTGCTTTTTTCTAGAACTGATAAAGATATGTGCTATTAAAGACCTGTTTGTAGTAGTGATTGAGTGTGAACGTAAAAGGATTGGGTTTGGAACTGGATTACTCCCTTTGAGATTTTTCTTAGGTCATCTACTCATTATTACGAGCATAGAAGATCACATTGAATAATGTGATAGAATATAGAGAGAGAGAACGAGAGAAAAAGTGGGAAAACAATTTATTAAAAATGCGATGTGAATTATAGAACGAGAGAAGAATAAAATAAATAAGTGAAAAAAACTATTCTAAAAGCAATATAAAAACTTTCCTTTGAACTATCAATATTGAATCCCCTCAATTCCCAATTCTCTCCCCTCTTTATAGAGTAAATAAAAGGTTGGGGTCAAAGATTATAAATTGGAAAGCTGAATAAAAATCAAGTCAAAAAATATCTATATTTTTGTAACTCCTGTTTGGCCATAATAATCACCAAAATAGAGGTTTCTATAGTTTAATGAAATATTTATTTTTAACTTTTTTATCTTGTATCAAAATTTTAGATCAATATGAGAAATGATAAAGAATTTATGTCTCAATCATCAAAGTGATATCAAGATTGAAAAGTCCAATCCATGGTTGATTTGTGGGCTTATTATCTTCATTGAAAGTAAAGATTCATATCAATATATTAAAATCCAATATGTATCCCAAAATATTTAAAATACTGCCTCAATGTTTCAAATAAAAATTTTAAACATATGAAATTTTATAATAAAAATACCAATGTGCAGTCAAAAGGGAAAAACTGAATTTCCACAAAGTTACCAAATTCATGCTCAAATTAAAATTCCTATTAAATCGCCACTTAAAAATTATGGATTTGAAAATTAATATCAAAATAACTAAAAAAATAAAAATCTATAATTAATATTTTTTTTCAATTCAACCCAAATTATTATTTTATTTTGAAAATTTCATGATCACCCTAAAATTAAAAAATTCATGGGGTTTAAAACATTTAAATTTAAAGTAAAATTATTAAAAATATGGGATTTTTAAATTCCCTCACACTTAAAAATTTAACTCCTAGGCAATCCAATGAATTTCACTTACAAAAATTAATTATCTTACCTAGGTTAAAACACATAAACTAGAAGAATAAAAAGGTAATCAAATATTTATCCATTATTAAAAATATCATGCCTCCACTAAAAGGCTTATCCACCACCTCAATTCAATTTATGACATAGTTCATGTTACAAGTTTTTGAATATAATGAAATTTAGTGGAATTAATATTTTAACAAGTGACACTATCATAAATTCCTATTTATCAAGTTTATTATACCAAATTTCCATTTCACACTTCCTTGATACAACCCAAATGACATTAGTATAAGTCAATTTCCCCTTCTTTATCTGGTGTTCAATATATTTCTCTTCTAAATCCATTCAATTTTGATTATTGCTCACTAAGTTTCTTTTTTCTTTTTGTTAGAATTTTCAATTGTGTATAATCTCACATCCATCACCTAACCCCACATGATCTCCTCACGATAATAATTATAATAGTTATAATAATATCATTAGTCAAGAAATGGTGATTTTTGACCTGCCCAAGAGAAAAAACCTTTTTTTATTGTTTTTTGGTGACTAATATATCAAAAATTCATATGGGATCCCAATTTCCCATTTTATTCTAGTTTTAAATGAAGGTTCAGGGAGTAGTGGAAGCGTGGTTGGGATGGGACCCAATTTTATTTTTACCATGATCAATGATTATTCCAGGATCAATATGATGATGAACTCCAGTCTCCATGGAATATAATCAAAGATTTAGATAAAGAAGAAGGAGTCCAAAAAACTTTTAGAGAGGATATTTCACATCATGTTTATAATTAATTTAATTAATTTCATAAAGAAAAAATAATACCTGGATATTTGGTATTTTTCTTTGTTGATGATGTTTATCATTCGGAATGACCCATCCAGATTATCTCATTGCGTTTGTAAGGATCCAAACTAGAATCCCTCTAGTGGTGATCCACACCTGCTCTGATGGCCTAATCGATACAGCTCATTCTCTGGGTGCTAGCGTGATGAATCGAGTATCTTGTGTCGGTCGTTCTTGATCGCCTGTTCTTCATCCTTCTCTCATTCTTGAGAGGGGAGAGAATAGGATTTGACAGAAAAATTGTTTGGCTCAACAATTCTCAATTCACCAGGCGTGTGGTCTGATCTGTGGCACAATAGGCACACTTGTATATTTATATAAATAGAATTTCATTTACAATATTTAATTGCATAGCAACAATTAAATGCATTCATGAACTTAGAGAAAACTCATGTATTTAATAATAATATTGCGTCATTATTTATGGTGAGCCAACTTGCAGAAAACATAATTATAAATTCCGTGCCAAAAAATAATAGCAGCATTATTTTAATTTGTGCCAACTAGTTAAATAACTATTTACTGTCTTTCAAATAATTATTTTACTATTGGACTGACCTTGGTCCACTCGAACTCCACTTTCATTTATTGAACACTCAAATAAATAAATAAATAATTTACTCTCTTAAATAAATATTTTATTTACAAATTAGTAAATAAATATTTATTAAATGTTCAATAAAATAAATAAATATATTTTATTTAATTTATGTGATTATTTTAACTTGAATGAAATTATTCCATGGTCTTGAGAATAATATTTATTTCATTAATTACATTCAAATAGAATTTGACTGAGACCACCAAAAACACTTAGTGTGTGACCCTCTAGGATTCTTTCTCATTGGCATTAGGTGGGCTTGCCTAAAGTCCAAGAGTACTGTCTAGAAATGGGTCAAGGCACCCAATAGAAAGAACATAAAGTAGAAACAATGACATCCACATATGAACACTCACTGTGTAATATCATCCCTTTTTCGCAATATCTCATCAAGTAGGTTGCATGATTGTGTCATCAAATTTTATGCTTGATACGTCGTTCTTTGACTACCTAAAATAAACTCGTCGTTACACCATGGCCATGGAATTTAGCACGATGGTTCTATTTCAATCAAAGGGCCGAGATATCAACTTCCATAAATATAAGGGACAAATCCTTCCTCTACTTATCCATTAATAACATGCCACTCGTGATGCACCCAACATACCCTACTTCCGGCCAACTGTCTGCATGACAGTTTTCATCAGTAAATCAAATTACATAATTCATGACACGTATTAATGATAATATTAAATTATAAAGATCATTACACATGCTCATAGATAGAAATATCTGATGACACCAAAACATGTGGAATTCCTACTAGCGGGTCTGTTCTCATAATCTCCTATCTTGGAGATTACCAAGTGAGAACTTCATGAGAGGAAGTCTCATCTGCTTACAAGTACTCGCACCTGACAGTCTGGATTCTATGTACCCCATCATATCATGTAATCAAACCGCAGAACTATATTTAAGAATATTTCTATAGCATTTAAAGGTTCTCATCACAGTGGGGAACTGCCATGACCTTATCAATGCAACAAATACTCTAGGACATTATTACATCATAATCATGCAGAACAATGAACAGTATGTAATAATACATTAAATATACATGTAATAAAGGTAAAACCAGTTGGTTCTAGGACACAAACTCTTACAAACTCCCACTTGGACTAGATCCAACTTCCTACAACTTTCAGTCTGCTAGACCTCACATGATGATCATGTTTCTGCTGAGTCAAGGCTTTAGTCAAGAGGTCTGCCACATTGTCTTCTGTGGAAATACTACTCACTGCAACTTCACCTCTATGAGAAAAATCCCTCAAGAGATGATAATTCTAAAGTATGTTCTTCGTCTGCTGATGTGACCTTGACTCTTTTGCGAGAGCCACCACTGCAATATTATCATAGTACAGTGTGATGTGATCTTTACTGTTAGGTATCACATCTAGCTCCTAGAAAAATCTTCCCATCCAAACTGCTTCTTTAGCTTCCTTAGAAGCTATGATATACTTAGAATCTGCTGTAGAATCTGTAACCACACTCTACTTTGAGCTCTTCCAGCTCACTGCACCTCCATTCAAAGTGAAGATGTATCCTGTTTGCAACTTCATGTTATCTTGATCAGTCTGGAAATTAGCATCTGCATATCCTCTGATGACTTGTTCTTCATCTCTTCCATAAACTAGGAACATATCCTTAGTACGCCTCAGATACTTTAGGATAGTCTTGACTTCCATCCAATGGCGGTCACCTGGGTCATATTGATATCTTCCTACCACACTCAATGCGTAGGAGACATCTAGAATATTGCATAGCATGGCATACATGACTGACCCAATCGTCGATGCGTATGGAATCCTTTACATTATCTTTCTTTCCTCATATGTTTGAGGACAAATTTTCTTGGAAATATTAATGCCATGTGACAATGTCAACAATCCCCTCTTGGATTGTTCCATACTGAATCTCTTCAGTATTTTATCAATGTATGTACTTTGACTTAGGCCCAGCAATCACTTGGATCTATCACGATGTATCTTGATCCCAAGAATATACACTGCCTTTCCCAAGTCTTTCAGGGAGAATCATTGATTCAACCATACCTTAATAGACTGTAAGACTGGTATCTCATTTCCAATAAGTAAAATGTCATCAACGTATACTATTAGTAAAACGATTGCACTCCCACTAAACCGTTTGTAGACACAAGGCTCACATTCATTCTTGATAAAACCAAATTCTTTTATGGATTCATCAAAACAAATGTTCCATGACCTGGATGCTTTCCTTAATCCATAAATGGATTTCTGCAACTTGCATACCTTATTGGCATCCTTTGGAGTCAAAAACCCTTCAGGTTGTGTCATGTAGACATCTTTCTGAAGGTTCCCGTTAAGGAATGATGCTTTGACGTCCATTTTCCAAATATCATAGTCATGGTAAGATGCAATGGAATGTATAATTCTCATGGATTTCAGCATTTTAACTGGTGAGAAGGTTTCATCGTAGTAAATTCCTTGACGTTGTTTAAAACCTTTTGAAACCAATCGTGCCTTATAGGTACTGATTTTTCCTTCCATGTCCAGTTTCATCTTGAATACCCATTTGCAACCAACAGGATTTACATCAACTGGAGAATCTACAAAAATCTAGACTTGGTTTTGGTACATGGAATCCATTTCAGAATTCATGGCTTCTTTCCACTTTGCAACGTCTGTTCCCCTTAATTCTTCCTTGTAGGTTAGAGGATCATTATTATCAACTAACAAGGAGTCACCATCCTCGGTAACTAGAAAATCGTACCATTCTGGTTCTCTAACCTCTCTTTTACTCCTACGCAGTACTTGTGTCTCTCAAATAGATTCTTCTTCCACGAGGCTTTGTGGAATCTGTTCCTATACCAACTCTTGTGTACCTAGAGCCTCAACTTCATTGAAGTCTATCTCACTCCCACTATCTCTTTTGGAGATGTTCTCTCTCTCAAGGAATATGGCATATCTTTATACTATAACCTTTTTGTCCAAGGGGTTGTATAGGTAATATCCCCTTATTTCCTTGGGGTATCATATAAAGGTACACTTTGTGTCTCAGGGTGTGAGTTTGTTACCTGAAGAGGCCTTAACAAATTCTTCTCTACCCCACACATGTAAATTTGATAACATGGATTTTCCTCCACTCTATAAATCGTATGGAATACCATTTATCGATTTAGTTGGTACTTGGTTTAGTATGTGTGTCGTTGTTTGTAACGCATATCCCCAAAAGGGTAATAGAAGACTCGCATGACTCATCATTGATCTCACCATGTCCAACAGGGTGCGGTTTCTCCTTTTTTCTCACACCATTCCACTGGGGCGTTTTTGGAGGATTGAGTTGGGATAAGATCCCAAACTCCCGTAAGTAATCAATGAAGTCTTGATTAAGATATTATCCACCTCGGTCTGAGCATAGTTTCTTAATCTTCTTACCAATCTGGTTCTCAACTTCATTCTTGTATTCTTTGAACTTATCAAAAGAATATGACTTATACCTCATTAAGTATATATATCCATATCTACTAAAATAATCTGTAAAAGTTATGAAGTATGATTAACCTCCCCTTTCTTCAACTGGAAATGATCCACACACATCAGTATGAACCAATTCAAGAAGTTATTTAGACCTTTCACCTTTCCCACTAAATGGGGATTTGGTCATTTTTTTCCCGTAAACATTCATGACATACGCCAAGTGGTTTTAGTTTGAAAGAATCTAAATATCCATCTTGATGTAACTTTGTCAAGCGTTTCTTGTTTACATGACCTAGTTGGTGATTCCAAATTTGGGTATGGTATGATTCATGTGAAGTATCTTTATTATCGATTTCCATTACTTTGTTTGTGTAATCCAACATGTAAAGTCCTTTGTATAAATTTTCCCTACCATAACAAATGGTATCTTTTTAAAAGAAGCAACATTCATTTCCAAACTTGAAAACAAATCCATATGTATCTAATCTGTATACAGAAATAATGTTTTTAGTAATAGAAGGCACATAATAACAACCCTTTAATACAAAGATCATCTATGTTGGCAACGTGAGGTGTTAGTCCCCGATAGCTACACCAGCAAGTCTGGCTCCATTGGTTGCTCGTAGATCTACCTCCCCTTAATAAATCTTCCTGAATCTACTTGTTTCCTATATTTGGATACATAAGTGAGCACCAAAAGCTATATCTAATACCCAATTTTTAGAAATAGATAGATTTTATTCAATAACAAACGCACCTGAAGCTTCCCCTCGCTTCTTAGGATGGGTGCAGTTCTTCTTCCAGTGGCCCTTATTGCCACATGCGAAACAAACAGCCTCCTGTTCCCTTTCCTCCCCTTTGATCTTCCTTATCTTGGAAGGTCATGAAGAAGCTTTGGTCTTAAATCTATTAGACTTCCCTTTCCTCTTATTCACTATAAGGACAGAAGGCTTTTCACCCTTTATATCTTTGTCCACTTGGGGAATGAGTATAAGAAGATCAGATAGAGACTTTTCAATGTTGTTCATATTGAAATTGACAATAAAGTTAGAGAAGCTCTGAGGGAGTGATGTGAGAATGAGATTGGTTCCCAGTTCTTTGGGGAGTTTAAACCCTAGAACCTCCAGGAACTCAATGTATCCAATGATCTTGACTACATGAGGCCCAGCTGGGGCACCTTCTCCAAGCTTACTCTGAAAGAGTGCCTTAGAGATCTCAAACCTTTACTGTCATGATCTCTCCTCATAAAGACCACGGAGGTGCTAGAGAATGCTATAAGCATCCATGTTTTAATGAGACTTCATGAGCTCACTAGAAATTGATGATAGCATCAAACATTTAATGTTGACCGCATCGTTCATATGTTTCTCATAGACTAGGAAATCCTCATCACTCGCCTCTTCGGTAGGTGGATCAGGTGATGTTGACTCCAGCACGTAAGACTTCCGTTCATGGCATAGGATAACCCGAAGGCATCTAAACCATTCCTAGAAGTTACTACTGGTGAGGATGTTGTCTTTATCTAGAATTGATCATAGGGATATTGTGGTTGACGAGTTTGTTATTTTTATTCTACAATTAAAAGAGCAGATCATTAGTAATTTCTTGATTATATTTTATAAGAAATAATAAATTTTATTAAGTCTCCCACTATTTTATCAAGTCCCAATATCCCTCACCATTGAACTCGGAATGTCCAGTTTCCATGACATTCTAGTGGAAGGGATCCATATTCCCCTTCGCATAACCCCAATAAGGGTTAGTCAAGCTATTAGAAGGTATTTAGGTAGTCGGGTCTTTGCCAACTACAGGCTTGCAGCTCCTTGATATGTTGAGTGGACTCCCCAATCCTAAAAACGTGGCTTCGGATTTCCTCAACTCTTGCCTCCAATATTACACCAAGTCCAGCAAGGGCTACTCCTCTTGATGTAATATGGTTAAGCCAACCCAAAACCTTTCATAAGGGATTCCTGTATAAAAGTAAGTGTCCCAACAAGGGTTGGTCAAACACATAGTTTTATTGAGTTTTTCCCTTAATCAAGTAACGGAAGGATTGTTCTAACTTAATATTTTATTTGAGGGATTTTTTTATATCTTATGCGTGAATTGCTGATTATCATTATCACACACTTTTTAATATTAAGTGAAACTTACTTAAGTGATTAACCATGTCTTGATAATATTTACACATAAGTCTAGTTTATTTTAGTTCCATATTGCATGATTGTTTAATTCATTAATTATGTGATCGTGACAACACATCCATAATGATAAACCATGAAAATGACAGAAATAAAATTAATTAAATGGCATGATCATGATCTTTTATAATGGTTAGTTTATCTAGAAGTTGATAAACTAACCCTGACCTAGGAGAGAAACACCTTGAACCTTTTGGGTTCGTGTTTACAGCCTCCACCTGTCCACCTCTGTATCTCTTGGGATTGGTTTCATCTCAACTCCAGCTTGAACCACCTCCACTAGCTTGGGAGTTCCATCCATTACATATGCCTTTTTTAACTCACATGTAGGTTAGGGGTAAAAAGGTTTTTTACATAAAAGAAACCTTGGGCATGCAGGCCCTGCATATTAATGCGGAGAAGGCTCGTAGGCAAAAAAAATTAATTCAAATAAATAAATTAAAAGAAACCATCCACATACAAAGGTCTTGGTCTAGCTCATGATCATCCATACATGCAACGATATTTATGCATAAATAAAACTATAAATCGATTCTTTAATCGTTCTTGTTTAAGATAAATCACGCTCGAATCAATTAATTATCATCTTTAATTAATCAATCCTTTTATATTAAACCCTTTTCTAAATTTCCTTGATATTCTCATCCATCATAATTTTAAACAAATAAATTCATTTAAAATTATCTTTGTATGTAACTTGTACCTTGGAGGCAACCCGGTGAATTCCTATTCAAAACTACCCAATGGGTAGAAATGAACATTACACAAATGTTAAATTAAACACATATATATAAAACACTTATCACGTGTTGTTCCTCAGCTTTATGCCCACACGATGGTACATGTCTCAAGGGTTTGTATAATATAATAATAAATTTTAATAAATCTGTGTAATTTGGATGAGTACATAACGTTTAGTTCCAACTACACGTCGTGTATTATTTTTCACCATCTATCTGAAGTACACACCCGGGGAAACGGCATGTGAGTATAATTCGGAAATCATAGGAGTACACGGTGTGTCCAGTGGACCACACTCTGTGTAGTTCCTCGTTATACGGTCTCCATCTGGGAAAGCCATGTACGGGGTACACGGTCCAACCCTAACCCGAAGGGACTACACGCCGTGTCCATTGGGACACATGGCGTGTAATCTGGAAACCGTGTGCCACCTATTCCCGGTCAACACACGTAGTCATTTAAGACTTAGAAATACTCCAACACATGGCTTGGTTTGGCGGACCGGTCCGATGCATTGAATCTTGACTACACAGCATGTACTGTCGAATACACGTTGTGTGTTCTAGTGTTGTACGGCCAGGAAACATTGCCACCTCTGGATGAGATCCTCTATTTTATTTTAATCAAACTTAAAAGAAAATATTGTTTTTGTAAGGTGAATGAGAAACGAAAGAGGATGAATAGATCTCAAGATTCATATTTTCATAATGATTAACTTTAATTGAAATAACTAAATTATTAAATTTGTAATTCATCAACAAAATATTTAAATAATTATAAACTATGATGTAACCCCTCTGATACCACTTGAAGGTTCCGATCGCAGTGGAAGAATGGTTGGGACAAGGCCCAATATGATTTTTACTATGATCAATGATTATTCTGGGATAAATACGATGATGAACACCAGTCTCCATGAAATATAATCAAAGATTTAGATAAAGAAGAAAGAGGTTCGAAACCTTTAGAGAGGATCTTGCACATCATGTTTATAATTAATTTAATTAATTTCATAAAGAAAAAATAATACCTAGATCTTTGGTATTTTTCTTCGTTGATGATGTTGATCGTCCGGAATGACCCTTCCATATTATCTCATTACGCTTGTAAGGATCCAAACTAGAATCCCTCTAGAGGTAATCCACACGTGCTCTGATGGCCTCTGATCGACACTGCTCGTTCTCTGGGTGTTAGCGCGGCGAATTGATGTCTTGTGTTGGTCGTTCTTGATTGTCTGTTCTTCGTCCTTGAAGAACGTCTCTCATACTTGAGAGGGGAGAGAAGAGGATTCGAGAGAGAAATTGTTTAGCTCAACAATTCTCAATTCACCAGGCGTGTGGTGTCGTCTGTGGCACAATAGGCATACTTGTCTATTTATATATATAGAAATTCAGTTACAATATTTAATTTCATAGAAATAATTAAATACATTCATGAACTTAGATAAATCTCATGCATTTAATAATAATACCATGTCATTATTTATGGTGCGCCAACTTGCGCAAAATGGAATTATAAATTCCGCGTCACAAAATAATATCAATGTTATTTTAATTTGTGCCAACTATTTAAATAATTATTTACTATCTTGCAAATAATTATTTTACTACTAGAACGACCTTGGTCCACTTGAACTCCACTTCCATTTATTGAACACTCGAATAAATAAATAAATAAATAATTCTATTAAATAAATATTTTATTTACAAACTAGTAAATAAATATTTATTAAATGTTCAATAAAAAAAATACATTCTCTTTAATTTATGCGATCATTTTAACTTGAATAAAATTATTCCACAGTCTTGAGAATAATATTTATTTCATTAATTAAATTCAAATAGAATTTAACCGAGACCACCAAAAACACTTAGTGTGTGACCCTCTAGGATTCTTTCTCATTAGCATTAGGTGGGTTTTCCTAAATTCCAAGAGTATTGTCAAGAAATGGGTCAAGTCACCCAAGAGAAAGAATGTAAAGTCGCAACAATGACATCCATATACAAACGCTCACTGTGTATAATCCCTTTGACGTAATATCTCATCAAGTAGGTGTCATGATTGTGTCATCAACTTTTATGCTTGATACTTCATTCTTTGACTACCTGAAATAAACTCATCGTTATACCATAGCCATGGAATTTAGTGTGACGGTTCTATTTAAATCAAAGGGCTAAGATATCAACTTCCATAAATGGTAGGGAAAAATCCTTCCTTGACTTATCCATTAATAACATGCCACTCGTGACACACCCAGCATACCCTACTTCCCTCCAACTGTCTACATGATGGTTTTCATCGGTAAATTAAAGTGTGTAAGTCGTGACACGTATTAATGATAATCTTAAAGTCTAAGGATCATTACACATGCTCATATATATAAATATCTGTTGACACCAAAACATGTGGAATTCCTACTAGCAGGTATGTTCTCATAATATTCTATCTTGTAGATTACCAAGTGCGAACTTAATGAGAGGAAGTCTCATCTGCTTATGTGTACTCAAACCTGACAGTATGCATGCTATGTGTCCCATCATAGCATGTCATCCAACCGCAGAACTATATTTAAGAATATTATTATAGCATTTCAAGGTTCTCATCATAGAGGGGAACTTCCATGACCTTATCAATGTAACAAATACTCTAGGACATTATTACATCATAATCATGTAGAACAATGAACAATATGTAATAATACATTAAATATCCATGTAATCAAAGTAAAACCAGTTGGTTCTAGGACACAAACTCTTACATCAAAGGACTTATATTAATGTATTTTTGGTTGGATCTAGGAGGTGTTATATTTTAAAATGGACAAGTTACTCAAGATAGAGTTCAAAATTCTAGTTTTCTTATTTTCTAATTATAATTTCACTTAATTCACTTCATTCACAATAATTTCGAAGTTTCAAAACAAAAATTACCATGAATTTAGTGAAAATGTTATCAACAGTCATATAAATTCATCATTTTAAAAATCAGTAAAATCTTAAAACTATCATGTTATTTTTCACTAGGCAGGATGACATTTATATTGATCGGAAAACAACTACAATAAGACTCAAAAGGGGGTTGAATTGAGTTCTTGAAATTTTATTCACATAAAACTGACCTATTTAAAGGTATAAAATATTCTAATATTTTATTAACATAAGTAGAAAATATAAATAAATGCAGAAAGAATGATATTGAACACAGAAGATTTATAATGGTTCAAGGAACAAAAATCCTCTAGTCCACTCCACAAACTCTAAACTCCTAGGGCTTGGTTATTTCAATGGAACCAGTAATTTTTCTAGGGGTTGGCCGATTGAGTGCAAGCCGTCATCACTAGGTGAAAAACCAATATCTTTTTATTGGATTCTATAAGTCTTTATAAAATTCCAGTCATTAATACTCAATACAAGGAGAGCTCACCTCCAGAAATAGGAAAGAATAATGAAAGTTTACAAAAAATAACACAGTTGAAAATTTCAATTGGCGGAAGATAATATATCTCTAATAGATATAATGAAGATGAATTATAGCTCAAGGAGAGTCTTCTAACACACAACAGGATTAAACTTCAAAGCATAGATGTAGAAAACTTGAATCTTCTTCTTCTTCTTAGCACAGTAAATAAGTACAGAAAGCTTTGAGAGTGAGAGAGGGTGAGTGCTAGTGATTTCTTTGGTTCTTATTACCTATATGTTTTCTCTTTTTCAAATACTCTTTTATATACTCTTTTTCACTATTACATGAGATAATATCTCATAAAATATGGCCTTAGGGTATGACTTTAGATGTCCTTTTCTAAAAAAACATACCTCAATGAAAATCAATGAGAAATATATAATTTTGTACTATTTTCTTCTCTCGATACTTGAAACCATTTTGTAAATTGATTTTACCATAAATATTTAGTCCAATATTTAATGAATGGAAGTAGTAATTTCCAATCAAAGTACTCCAATGGTAATAAATATGAAAATTGTAGAACCACATAGCTGATTCTGGATCACCATGTAGATAAATTCCACATATTCAAATTCACATCGCCGAATTAATTCATATAGTCATTATTTATAGAGTTGATTCCTTCATGTAGATATATCGTTCATGAAATCAAATTTCACATAGCATATTGAATCACATAACCGATTGGAACCA
This sequence comes from Viscum album, assembly GCA_963277665.1. Taxonomy (NCBI): domain Eukaryota; kingdom Viridiplantae; phylum Streptophyta; class Magnoliopsida; order Santalales; family Viscaceae; genus Viscum; species Viscum album. The sequence goes on from OY728150.1 coordinate 42,144,258, forward strand.
TGTAACCAAATTTTTTATGGATCCAAAACCACTTAGTCGATTACTCCACATAGCTGATTACTCCACATATTTGATCCACATAGTCATTTCATCAACATATTTATTTTATTATATGGTTGATTCATCTATATATTTTCAGTCAATAAATTCAAAAACATATCTGATTTATGTAGGTGATTCCTTTACATGGTTGATTGATGTGGTCAATTTCTCGACGTATCCAAATATCCACATACCCAAATTCCTCATATAGCTGAATTTTCCAGACTTAGGTAAATTTTTGAAAACCTCCTGAATTGTAGAATTATAGTAGAATTAACTTAAAAAAATAAAAAATAGATTAACATACTTAAAAATAAGATAATTAAAAACTAATTAATTTTGTTAGAGATCATCAAAATATAAATTACATGGGATATGCTAGAACAATATTAGTAGCCTAAAAATATCCCTCTTTTTGATTATCATAAAACCCATTAAGCATTAAACATGAAATTTTAAAATGTTTAATTATTTTTTTAGAAAACTATATAATGTATAATAATTTTAAAATTTTGTGTTTATCCTTTATTCTCCACCTTTATTTATCTTATCTATCTTATCAAAATTTTAGGATATTAAAAAGGAAGGGTATGGAGAGAAAAAACACATTGGATGTTGCACCTTGAATTATAAATATTTGAAAGATAATAGTGAAACTAAATTTTTATTATGGAAGGAATGAAATTCAAAAAATACAGCAAGTAAAACATTTAATAAAAAGAATAAAAATTAAATGAAAAAAAAATAACTTCAAAGAGATAAAGTAATTTCATTAATCATGTACACTTGTACAAAAAAATATAAAGATTCAACCCATACAAAAACACATATATATTACACCAGTCAGACAACCATAGTTTATGAATGGGTTCAAATTCATATTGAGGTTTGGGTGGAGGTTTCTTAAAGGAATGAGATAAGGAATTGGTAGTTGTAGGGTCAACCACTAGAGCTAAAATAACTCTTCCAAGCTCCATAGAAATGTATTTAGTTATAAAAATTGATTTTTCTTTAGGTCTATGAGTATGAATTATCAAGACTCTGCCAAGATTATGAGAATAAACACTAAAGTCATAAGAGCTAGAACTCACAAAATCTATCTTCTTGGTAGGATTTGAACAAGTAGAATTCATTTCAATAGATTCATCAACAACAAAAATAGTAACCTTTGAATGATATCTCTTATAAATATTGTTTGGATAAAAACATATAATCTATTCCTGGAAGCTCTATAGGTATATAAAGATTTTGGGATAAGTGATCATATTCCTCTTGGAGAGAAAAGAGCAGCAATGCATTAATCTATTCTCTTGATGATGTATAATTTGTAGAAATACAAGATAGAATTAAATAATTTTCTATGTATATGATAAATTATAGATAAACCATTTTTCAACAAGACTTTAAAGGTTTACATCCAGCCATAGGAGAATATCTAAGAAGATACAAAAACAGCGACTTTAGGCTGAGGACTGGATTGAGATGGATGGGTTACGAATAGATCTTATCCTAAATTCAGTATTCATATACTTATAACCTAATAAATCTACCGTCCAAGGTGGTTAACTTATGATCTTGGTTTTATAATTAATCTATCAAGACTTTTTCAACCTCATGCATTGTGTTGGATGGTTCTTAATAAAATGAATAATTGGAAGCAATTGGAACTTAAAAACTAGAGTGAGTGGTTTATATACAACAATATCTTTGCTTTGTTCTGTAGTTGGTATAGTAGGATATTCCTTAGACTCTGAGGAACTAGAATCCTATTCAGAATATTATATATACGGATCTACAAAGCCTTCATAAATCTTATCTAGTATAGTGGAAAACATTTGATGGTTTCTATTTATTGGATTAATATAGGATGAAACCATATATCTTATCTTCTTATAAAACACTTATATTTCATCTAACTTAGTATTAGTATAGGGAAAATATTCCTATAGATATCCAACTATTTCATTCAAAGAAGCATTTGTCCTAAGTCTTAGTCTGTGAACAGCTTCTTTGGTTTCTTAAAACTCATTTAACATATCCTTTTTAAATTCTTGTATAAGAATGGAATTAAACATGTCACGCTAGAGTGATAAGATCTAAGATGAAAATAAATTTAGATCTAAAATAGTTTACCAACCTGATTCTGAAAATATATAACTACAGAAGGTTTAAAAAAAGATGTGGCACTTGACAGGAACCATTTAAGGAATTCAAACTAACTCAAAACCACACATTTCATAGTGTAAAATCTATCCTTCATTTATTATTTGAAACTTTAAATCTCATCAATTTAATCCACTTAATTATCGTATTAAACTACTATAAAGTTATGAATAGTATCCCTTTGAGATTACATAAGAACCATAAGCTCATTTACCTTAGACACGGTAGCATAGATTCCTCTATGCTCATTCACCTAAGTTCTCATAACATCAAATTCCTTATAATTCACACCAGATTAAACTGGTTACACTAGTTGGAGGTTCTGGATCAAGGTGGTCTGGGAAACCATCATCCCAACTATATTTTAAAATTATTCTTTAGAAAATGAACTTTACTTTAGTTGTATGATCTCATATTTGAGAGATATCATCTCCTTTTTCAACTCATCATAATCTCCTTTTATATTATCAAATTCTATCATAACATTCAAGGAAAATGTTTTCATGTGTATCTCAATATCATATCCTTCAGTGGTTTTTCTCATTAAAGGTGCTTCCTCTTGCACGTGAAAAGGTTATGGAATGATAATTAGGATGTATGAATGATCATCATCATCTATAATCACATACCTAGTTCCATCTATGTCAATAGTAGGTGATCCATGGATTGGATAGACCTTAGTGTTCTAATCCTTAGATTCCATTATGGCTTCAATAGTAGGCACACTAGGTATAGTCTCAACCGGACTTTCCACTTTAACTCTAGAAATTATCTCAATAGATGGAACACCAAGCTGAATAGACTTAGTAACACTAGAAACTATAGCTTCCTAACTCTAGAATACTTTCACAACATGTCTTATTTCTAGAACTATGGGCTCTGATCTGGTGACAACAGTCTCCTACACTTTCCTAGAAGGCAGCATCTCAACAAGTGTTGCATCCTTAAGAGGTGAGGTAGTGGATGGATTACCCTGAGTTGGTTCTATAGGTGGTATAACCACATGATCATCAGATTTATATGCAACAGTACTTAGATATTTATAGGTAGTATCCAAGTTATAACCAAATTTATTCATAAGGACCACTAAAAAGTGTTACTCTTGTGGCGTTTGACAGTTTCTACTTCATATAATTCCACTTATTTCTTCTTTAGAACCAGAGATATAATCATTACATAAGGGTAATAATTCAAATTCCCTTTACCCTAGAAGTATTGGTTCATGAAACTCATCGTATAACGTGGGAGATTCAACTTAAAATTATTTATTAGGATATATAAAAGATACATGTCCGGAAACAATACATTTTTCATCCACCTTCTATCTAAGTGATGCCAATCTGAATAAACTTTCAGAAAAACTTCCATTATACTTCCAAGTCCTTCATAGCCTTCTTATCAAAAGAAGAGAAACCAAACAAAAACTTGAATACTTTGGTAGGACCTATAGATATTGTACCAATTAAGGTCTAACTGAAATTGTACTCACCTTTATGAGGACGGTGCATAATCTCTACCAACTCCACGTATAAAACTAACAGATCTTTCCCATTTACAATCTTTGATAGCACATCCTATGTGTGTCCTAACTACAACTCACCATTCCTCATGAAATTTTTTACCACTTATTCAAACATAAATCATTATTTATTCTCATCAAACACAAATTCACATCATTATAACTAGAATACCTTCTTTAAAAACATCTATGTACCTTACATCTAATCAATGTCCACATCCTTTCCCACAAGAACTTAATGCGGCTCACTTCCTGACTTGGATTTCTTAGAAGATTTAAAACCACTTTCATCTCATTACTTCAAATTCTCTATCTTATAGTTATCGGTTAGAGGTCAATAGAATTGAGAGGTGACAGTTTGGATTTAAATATGAAGGGACATTAGCAGAAGGAAAAGTGGCTAAGAGTCGATTTTAGGTTAGGTCACATACCTAATTTAGGAGAGGGTTACATATATGATTTAGTTTTAGGTATCGATCTGGTTTAAAATAAGGAAATAAAATAAAAGAGAACAAAACATTTTCCATTTTTTTAAAGGAAACTACTTTCTAAAATTGGAATAGACACAAATAAATATAAAAGTATAGTAAATTAATTTAACTTCCACAATGCATTTAGATACTAATAAATTAACAACAAATGAAAAAATGAAAATAAAATAAATTAAAATCATTTAAATTTGAATAACCTAAATTCTCACTAAATAAAATTAAAATATTCACAAGAAATTGGATTAGTAAAAATATCAGCTAATTAGTTCTCAATAGAGACTAATTCAAGATTGATATATCCTTTTTACCACGATCTTTCAAGAAATGATGCCTTGGATCTATGTGCAATGTTCTCAAATGGTTTATTGGATTTTTTAAAATGTTGATAACAATAGTTTTATCGCATTTTATTGGAACTTGATTAGAATTGAATAAAAAATCCATCAAGGTGTATTTCATCAACAATACTTTTGTAAAACAACTACCTACATCAATGTATTCTACTTCAATAGTAGATAATGAAACTAAGTGTTGCTATATACTAGACTGGGATACTGAATATTTTCCCAAAAATTGATAGGTTCCTAAATTACTATTCATATCTAGTCTATACCCACTAAGGTCATCATCAGAATATGATCTCAAACTAAATTCATAGGTTTTTGGAAAAAGTAAGGAAGGATAAATTTTTACCATTAAATATATTAAAATTATTGTGGAACCTTTAAAATGAGATTCTATGGAATTAACTTGGTATCTAGAACATAATCATAAAACAAATATAATTTCATATCCACTATCAATTAAATAAAGTAGAATCTAATTATTCCTCTATATAACTTGTTATCAACTGGTTTTCTAGTTTCATCCAAATAAATTTTTTCATTAGAACTCATAGGATTTTCATATACTTTAAAATATTTGAGTCCAAACCTCTTAAGTAAGTTAAGTATGTATTTTCTTTGATTCATCACATTCCCAAAGTCTTTTTGATGAATCTGAAAACCAAGAAATAAATTTAAGTCACTTGTCATTATCATTTAAAATTCTTGTTTCATGAGCTTTGAAAAGTCATTAGAAATTTTTTATTAGTGGAACAAAAAATCATATAATCGACAGATTTTTAAACCAGTAAGATATCTGAATATGATGTTTTATTGAAAATTATAGGATATTCCACTCCTAACAAAAATCTATTTATTAAAAGGAAAGAAATTAAACGCTCATACCAAGTTCTAGGTGCTTGTTTAAGGCCATAAAGAGATTTGGTAAGTTTAAAAATAGAATTTGGAAAATAATTATTTACAAAACCATGAGGTTTTTCAATGTAAAATTTTTCTATAAGAAAACCATTTAAAAATGTATATTTCATATAAATATGATATAATTTGAAATCCATGTATGATGCATTGGCTATGAGAATTCTAATGTATTCTAATCTAGAAATGGGTGAAAAGGTTTCTTCATATTCTATTATTTCCTCTTTTTTAAACCTTTTTCCACTAATGTATCCTTATTCCTAGTGATCACGCCATGATCATCCTAATTATTTTTTAAAGTAAACTTTTTTCCAATAATAGGGTAATCATAGGGTCTATCAACTAGTTATCATACCATTTTCCTCTTGAACTGGTTTAACTATTCTGACAGATAAAATCAAACATTCATTAGATAAATATTCTTTTAGGGTTTTAGGTTTTAATTGAGATAAGAATGCATAAAACTCTAGAAAGATTATTATACGTATTTTAGTCCTAATTCCATCATCTAAACTTTTAATCACATTATCTAAGGGGTGATTTTTCAAGGTTTTAGACTATATAGAGAGCACACTTAGGTTCACTGGTATCTAACCTTTTCAGATTTTTTTCACTGAAATAAATTTCTAAATCATCATACTTTCTATTTTAAAAAAGAGGTTCAGGTATCATGTCTTCAAAAGAGTCACTTAACTCATCAACTTGAGTCATTTTATGATCAAATGAATCACTTTAATCAAATTTCACATGAGTTTATTCTTCAAAAATATTTTTATTTTTGTTAAAAATCTATAAGATTTGGAAGTGGTAAAATAACTAAGAAATATTCCTTCATTATCCTTTAGATAAAATTTACCAAGACTACCCTCAGTGTTCAAAATATAAATTTTGTAGCCAAACACTTTAAAGTATCTAAATTTTTTAATTATATTATTTCATAGCTCATAAGGTTTTTTCTTCAAAATAGGCCTAATTAGAACTCTGTTAATGAAATTCCATGTTTTATTTACATCTTCAGTCCAAAAGTAAGTGGACGGGTTATATTCACATAACATAGTCCAAGAAATTTCATGCATGTTCATATTCCTCCTTTCAATAACATCATTCTATTGAGGTGTCTTGGGAGAAAAAAATTGTGTTTGATACCATGTTTTGAAGAATAAGAATTGAACTCATGTTTTTAAAATTCTATTCTATGGTTATTTCTCAAAGAAATAATTTATGAATATTTCTATTTTTGAAATAATTTACGAAAACTTATAAAAACATAACAAACTTCTCTTTTAAGACTCGAGAATGAAACCCAAGTAAATCTAGAAAAAACATCAATTGTGATATAAAAAATATTACTTTTAGTAACATTGTTCTAGATGGTCCAAACAAATCCATTTGGATATGTTTCAGATTCCTATATATAACTACCTCTTTAGTTAATTTAAAAGATGACTCGTGTTTCTTTCCCATTAGTAATGCATCACATAGCTTCCTTTTATTCAATTTAAGTTGAGATAAATCTGAAATTAAATTTCTCTTAGAAAATTTTCTCAAATAATAAATATTATAATGTTCAAGTATTTTATTCCAAATCCAAGATTCATTTGTTTCAGTAATTAAACATTTCACTTTTTTTCTAAAAAAATAATTAATATCTAAAGTACATAAATTATCTGTTCTAGATTCGTTAAACTTGATGAGTTTATATTTAAAAATAGAATATGCATTATTTTAAAATTATACCCAATAAACTTCATAATAAAGTTGAGAAATACTTATCAGGTTTTGTTTCAATCCTTCTACATAAATAAATTTTTTGGTGAGAAATGAGCTTGTATTTCCAATTGATCCAACTCCCATAATTCTTTCTTTATCATTGTCACCAAATGTCATATAGCCTCCACTAATTTTGAAAAAGGAATGAAAATTTTATAATTATCCATTAATATGACTTGAGTATCCACTATCTATATACCATTTTACATTGATGATTTTGAAAACTTTTCACTAAAAAATAGATCGAAGAAGAATTTTTTTTGGAACCCATATTCTCTTGGTTCATTAAATGTTATCAACTAAATATTTGGGAAACCAAATCCGCTTCTGCTATCAAGAAATTTCAACACTAAATTTTGATAAACTTATTGAAATAAAAGAATTTTTAACCCCACAAAACTAAGTATTTCTTAAGATACTAAAATTATCATAATTTTTAGGTTCTCTATAATGAAAACAGATAACTTTAGATAATTTTATGCTCTTTAAATTGGGCACAAAATAGTTTTTGTATAGATTATTTTTTTCACCTTTTCTTCATATTCCAATATTATCTTTTTGGACTTTACTATTACCAAGGATTTGATTTAGGTAATTTTATCCTTTGATTAATATACTATATCTATATTTAAGATCTTGAAATTTTTTTCACAAGATTTCAATTTTACTAACATGTTCAACATAAGAAGCAATAGAGTTTTCCATCTTAGCCTTCAGATCTAAAATTTGTTTATTTAAGTCCTATTTTCTAGTTAAAACAATATCATAATAATTTTTTAAGACTTTATCTTTATTATTAAAGATTTCATATTTTTTTATCATGGTATAACATTTATTTAGTTCTTCAAAAGATAAATTTTTAGTTTTAGAATCAGATTCATGTTTGGAAGAATAAAATAAGTGTACGAAATTAGATTGTTCTATAAATCACATATTGGCCTTTTGATTTGATTTTTCATCTTATAATTCAGAATATTTTTCATCACTAGAATCTTAGAAAGCACTCTATATTAACATTATATTTCTTTTACTCTTTTTCTTGTATTATAGCTTCCATTTTTACTTTGTGTTAGATTTTTTTTATTGAAGGTGTGGACAATCTAGTTTAATATATCGAAACTTTTTTCACTCATAGAACCTTACTTATTTAGAACCTATATCATACTTTTTGTGCTTATTAAAACATTTCAAGAATATTATTCTTTTATTGTATAAATTCTTGAAATTCCTTGAAAATTTATCAAGCTCACTATCTGAAGTAGAAATATTTGTAGTATCTTCATCAGATAACTCAAAAATTTGTATTCATTTTCTCCTCTTATCATCTTTTGAAATGGAGACTTTCAAAGCAGCATTCTTATTTTTAATAATTCTATGCTCACCAGCTTCAAATTTCATTTTTCCCTTATTCATAATGAGTGTTCCAATGATATTTTTTATTTTGAAATATTTTACATCAGTGGATTTCTTAATGGAAGCTGGAATTCCACTCCACTTTGATGGTATCACTCTAATATCTTTTAGTTCTTGATCAAATTTAGGAATTGGTGTTCCTAGAGAAGAAACGTTATTCAGAATCTCTATTAATTTTTTATTTATCTGTGTTATGGTTTATCCATAAATCATTCTAAATGTTTCAAAAATTATCTTTGTAGTGGTTTACCTTATATGTTTTAAATTATCAGTACCTTTATAAGCCAATGAGATATTTTTCCATGCCTCATAAGTAGTTTCACATTAAGGAACTCAGTTAAACTCATATGGACCTAGTCCACATATTATAGAATTCATAGATTTAAGGTTTAGATCATATTATCCTTCTAAAATATCATCCCATTTCTCTGGATCTCCTTAAGTTATAGTGTAATTCTTAACATCTTTCTAGTAAACCTTTAGACTACGATTATTCAAGTAGATAACCATGTCTATCTTCCAAAAACCATAATTTTATCCATTTAAATAGAGATATCTTACCATAGACATATCTTATTTATTATCAGCCATAGAAACCATTTTAATATGATCTTTAAGTCTTCAAAATTTTAGATTTAATAACTCAAAAAGTCACTTCCTTTGATACTAATTATTGGTTGGAGAAAAACTGCACTAAAACTCAATAGGGGAGTGAATATAGTTCTTGAATTTTTTTCACTTAAAACTACCCTCTTTTAAGATGTGAAAGAATATGATCTTTTCTTAACATAATAAATTGGTTTTAATAAAATTAGAAATAAAAATGATCAAACACCTTATATTTATAGTGTTTTATCGAACATAAATCCCCTAGTCCACTCCACCAATGCTCAACTCCAAGAGCTTGGTGATTTCACTAGAAATGGTCCTTTTCCTAGGGAATACTCAACTAAGTGCAAGAAGCTTTCACTTGGCATAAAACCAAAATATTTTTCCAGGTTCCTATAAGTATTTACAAAACACCAGCAATTGATACTCAGTATAAGGAATGATCACTTCTAACAATAGAAAATAATAATTAAAGTTTACAAAATAATCCCACAGTTTCAATATGGAACTTATAAAAGAAAATTGTTCTCTAAGAAAGATAATGATAATAAAGTATATATCGAGGAGAGACTTTCAAAACACAAAAGGATTCAACCTTGAATCATAGATGTAAAAAACTTGAATCTTCTTCTTATTTCACTTGGCATTGAGAAGAAGCACATAAATATTCAATAGAGAGAGAGAGAGAGAGAGAGTGATTGATTATGTTCTTGTTACTTATATATTTTATCTTTTTAAAATACTCTTATATATATTCTCAGTTACTATTTCATAGGATATTATCAGATAAAATATGGCCTCAAGTTAAGAATTTAGATATCCTTTTTTATGATGTATTAATTTACACTCAAATTTCTCCAACGGTAATAAATATGCAGGTTACAGAACCACGTAACTGATTCTAGATCACCACATATATGAATTCCATGTATTTTAATTCATATAGACAAATTGATCCAAAAAATCATTCTTCACATTGTTGATTCCTTCATGTATCCAAATCAATTATCCATCTTGTTCACATAACCAAATTTCATACAACAGACTAAATCATGTAACCGATTAGAACCATGTGGCTGATTAATCCATGTAGCTAATTCACACATCCATTTCATTGATGTATCTATTTGATCACATAGATGATTCATCAACGTATTCAATTTTCACATAGTTGATTCAGTGATGTATCTAATTAATGTAGTTTATTCCTTCACATAGTATATTGACTTAACCAATTTCTTAATGTATCCAAATATCCACATAACCAAATTTCCCACGTAGCTAAATTTTCTAAACTTCTAAAAATTTCAGAAAACTTAAAAAAATTAAAATTACAATAGAATTGAATTAAATAAAATAAAAACCATATGAACACACTTAAAAACAATATCATTAGAAACATATGAATGGTGTTTAAGATCATCAAAACATTAAGTACATGGGATATATTGGAATAACATTAGTAGCCTAATAATTTAAATCTTAAATTCCTAACCTAAAAAAACTCTAAAAATCAAAAAAATCAAAAAATCAAAAAACAAAAACAAAACAAAACATGAAAATACTATGTGGATTGACACCACTCTACCACACTTATACATTCATAAACATCCTTTTTATTTAAAAATTATTTCCTCAATTTTGTATAGAATTTTAATTGGGTAGGAAACAAATCAAGTATAAAAGAGCCTGGATGGAATAACTTTGAGTTAATATCTTAAGTGCTTCTCACTAAAAACATACATGTAAAAATAGAAAATAAAATATAAGAAGAAGAATAAATAGAATAGAGAAAGAAAAAAAAGGGGTAAGAATTGTTTTTTTTTCTTAAGTGGTTTATTGGTTTTGACCGCCCCCTAATGAACAGTACCAACTATTATCCATAGTCAAATGGTGGGTAGAGTGTCTTTGATTTGAACCACTAATAATTCTTTCTTCCAATGTGATTTTTCTTGAACTTCTTGTTGAGGTCCCTATGGATAGAGAATATCAAGTCCATCCTCATTGCAATTAAATACAATTTTCATTATAGGGGTAAGATAAAATATGGATCTTCCACCTTTTTCACTATAACTTCAATAACTCATTCCTTCACTTCTAGGTCCTTCTCAAAAAATTGCTTCATCAATATATTTTTCAAAGGTAAATCATAGAAATATTTTATTTTAATAAAATTGAAACAAAAAAAAATTAAATCTAAATTTCCCTTATTAATTATAGATTTGATAGTTGCTTCTCCAAGCACAACCACTAGCATATCCTCATGTGCTCCCTATAATAATTTTAAAATAGGTTAAAGGAGATCCACATATTCTTCATTAGGTGTATCATCTTAATTTTCATCCTCTAGGGAAAACCAAGTGTTGGTCTAATCTTCCACAAAGTGATTCCAGGATTCTTTTAAAAAATATTGTTATCCCATATGTGAATCATCTTGCATGTGTTATTTAGAGATCTCCTTCAGCCATGGATGAGTGTGATTTGATAATATTAATTATTTGAGTAACTACTTCTCATCCTACCTAGGTTTCTTGACATATAAATGGGTGGGTAAATCTCTTTCACCACTAGTTATGGTTTAGGATTAGGTTTCTCTAGCTACTTATTCGGAGACACATAGATGTATTCAGCTAACCATTCTATTTTACTATTTAGGTTCTATATGTCTTATTTAAGTCCTTTAAACTAAGATTCATTACCATTGTTAACTTATTATTGTTTTGGCACCTAAGATTAATCAATTCATGAAGAATAATTGTAGTTTGAATACATCATGGAAAAATGTTTTTTTATTTTTTTGAAAAGAATAAATTTTATTAATAAAATGTGAAAACATATTAAAGGGGATGACTGCTTGGATCACTAGAAATGGCACCATGTTTTGACACACCTTTCATAGGGTGGTAAAAAATCTATAATTTATCTTCTTAGTGTATCATAGTTTCTAACTAGTGTCTTCTCACTTGAGGAGATTTTATGGTTCGAATAGTCTCTATTTCTAATTCAGTTTTTATATTTTTGTAATTAGATATTTTATGAAAGAAATTAATTTTTTGGTTTTAGTTTTTAAAGAATTGAAAATAGAAAATTAAATATTCAAATGAAAAAAAGAATGAAATTATGAAGAATAAAGGGATTATCATATAAAATCATTTATAGAGAACCTTTATTACCTAAAAACTATTTTCATATTTACTTAATAAACACAATCCATCATATGTTTGAATATCATATTATCCTTAGGATGTGAAAATGTATTGCACTCAACAAATCTCAAGTACACCACACATTCACCTCATCGATCAAGGGAGAATAATGTAGAAGAAAAACCTAATCCATGGGTGGAAATTGGAGACACAAAGGCATTTTACCCATTAAGATCCCCATTAGCCTAATTATAAAAAAATATCAGACTATGATCATGAATGTTAAAGGCTTGGGTTTTCTAATAGATTTATCCATTAGGTTTTTATCTGGGTTAGATACTTAGTATTATGATAATAGGATATCATAGTGAATAATGTGAGAGAATAGTGAGAGTGAATGAGAGAAAACAGAGGAAGAAACAATTTATTAAAATATTTTATTTGAATTATAGAATGAAGGAAGAATAAAATTAAAAAGAATAAGAAAACTATTCAAAAATAAACAAAAAACTATCCTTAAAAACCCCACGATTTAATCCCCTAAATTCCCAATTCTCTCCCAAATTTATAGAATGAAGGGGAGGCTCGAGTCAAAGATTACAAATTTAAATGCTGAAAAAAAATCGAGCCAAAAAATATTCTTATTTTTTGTGGTTCCTGGTTGATCATCATAATGAAAAAACTATGGGTTTCATCATTTTAATGGAATATTTTTTTAAGTCATATATCGTGTGTCAAAATTTTAGATCAATCTGAGAATTGATAAATAAGTTATAGCCCGATAATTGAAGTGAGGTCAATATTGATAAATCTAGTCTAGGGATGACTTGTGGGAATTTTATCTCCATGAAAAATAATGATCTATATAAATCTATTAAAATAATATATATATTCAAACATGTTTAAAATAATATCACAAAATTTAAAATAAAAAATTCAACATATGGGAAATTTTATAATAAAAAATAATAATGTACAATCGTAAGAGAAAAATTTGAATTTCCATATAGTTTCAAAATTCATGCTCAAATTATAAATTCTTATTAAATAATCACTTAAAAATTATAGCATTACAAATTAAGGTAAAATATGAATAAAAACTCTTTAAAATATATAATTAATCCATTTTTAAAATTCATCCCAAATTATTCTTTTATTATAACAACGTAAAAATAACCCTTAAATAAAAAAATCGTTTAATTTAAAACATTGAAATTCAAAGTAAAATTATTATAAATATTGGCTCTGATAAGCATTAGCCAAGTTGAAAAAGGATTTGGAATACACATTGAGATCACCCTATTGAAAATTTATTGGTAATATTAATTCAAGTGTTCAAACTAAAAGTTTGGTAAGGAATTTTTGTTCACACTTTTATTTTTTTTCACAGTATGTTATAAATGATATAACATAAGCATTAAAAGAACAAAATTTGGTTATGTCCATATAGGATAATCTTAATTAGTTTTCTAAGAATGAATTCTTGGAATTGGTTGAACAACCTGAATATTAGTAAGTGATTGGATATAAATGGATTTTCAAGAATATACTTGATGAATCTGGTAAAAGTATAAGGAACGAGGCCAAACTAGTTGTTCAAGGTTACATTTAATAGGATAACATTGATAATGGTGCGACTTTTTCACTAGTTTAAATATTAGAAATCATTAATATTTTATTATCTTATGTAGCACTTCAAGATTTCAAGCTATATCAAATGGATGTGAAGAATTAAATTCTTAAGGGATTTATTTAAAATAATGTATATGTAATACAAACACTAGTATTTGAGCATGACAAGAATCCATATCATGTTTTTAATCTTTATAAATCTATTTATGTATTTAAATGCAGACCTTGAGCTTTCTATGATAGTTTTTCGTAGTTTATTTTGAATAAGGACTTTGTTATAAAAATGTTGATCCTATTATATTTATTAAAAGGTATTTTGAGCATAGTTTGATTACTAAGATTTATGTAGATAATATTATATTTGGTTTATTAAGTGAATTTATTTGTAAGGAAATTTCAGATTTTATGAATAATGAATTTGATATGAGTTTCATGAGAGAATGTAAGTTTTTTTTAAGATTTAATATTTATCAATGGGATAATGGATTTTTTAATAAAATTAAGTATTCTAAGGAATTTTTAATCTGTTTTGGACTTTATCATGTAAAAAAATGCATACTTCTATGAGAACTTCATGTATAATAGATGAGGATTATACTAGTAAAAAGTGTATTATAAAACTTTCAAAGGGATGGTTAGAATATTGTTATATTTAATAGTTAGTAGACTAGATTTGATTTAAAAAAATATGTGTATTAGATTTTAGGGTGACCCAAAGGAAAAATCAATTAACTATAGTAAAAAATAATTATTAAGTATGTAAAAGGTACTATTAATTTTTTATTATTCTTTTCAGGGAAGAAATATTTTGAATTATTGAATTATTTATATTAGTATTTTGGAGGTTTCAAGATATGTAGAAAAATCACTAGTATCATGTATTATTTTCTTAGTAAAATTTTGGTTTCGTGGAGTTCAAAGAAGAAAATTTGAGTGGTTTTATCAATTGTTGAAGTTGATTATATCATAGTATCAAGTTGTTGTGAACAAACTCTTTGTATTAGGCATTACTTATCATATTTTGATATTTAATTTTAAAGGATTTTGATTATGTCTAATAATTCATCATCCTCATATATTTCTAATAACCCTCTCTCATATTGTCGAATAAAGCATATTAAAGTGATATATCTGTTTATCAAAGATCATGTATAGAAAAGTGATATTAATTTTGAGTTTGTTACTACTTAATAACAATAGTACTATGTTTTTATAAGACCACTAGATCTTATGATGTTTAAAAATATTAAATATAATCTTAGAATAATGGAAGCATGAGGAAATTTCTCAAATAGAATGCCAACATAAAACTAAAAAAGATTAGTAATTAATTATTTGAAAATATTTTATAATTCATTGAATTTTATTAACCTTTTTTTAAATCCTTGTGGTTTTTATTGTTATACAGGAGGATTTTTTAGGATGATTATTCACAGTTATATTATTTCAAGATAAGGAAACCTATATTATGGGGATTTTTTACTATTTTTAATATTTACTTAAATATGAGAATATTTATTACATACTACCAATTTTGATATTACATATTTCATATTACTTCATACATATCACAAAATTATATTTTATGTATCTGAGGGAGTTCAAAAATGTATATTAAGTATTAGTTTTTCTCACTCCAATTTTTCATAGAGGCATAGAAAAAGTTTTTCTTACATATCCTGAATCTTAATTTCTTTCTTCAACCCAATTTATTATCTGATAAGTTATATTTCCCTTCAACTTTAAAAAAATAAATAAATGGATTCTGGATATTCAAATTATTCCAAAAAATAATAAAATCAATTAAATTCAAAATTTTAGCCAATTTAAACATTTTTCACCAAATCCAATGAGATGTTACTTTAATTACAATGTATTCTTAAACTCAATTAATTAATAAATTTAAAGGAATAAAATGAATTAAATAGTAAAAAAATATAATGAATTGATTTAAATTGTCAATTCCCCCATAATTAATTCCATGTATTCTTGAAAAGGTAAACATCAATAATCCCACCTTATAAAAAATCAAAAAATAATCCAAAGTGAGTTTCCTTTTCAAAAACCATGTCACTAAAGTTTATAATTCCTATTAAATATTATTTATTTTACTTTTTATATGTATTAAATTCAATTCATTACCACATCTTCCATCATGACATGTTCATTTATACCTACCTTCCTAGAAATATTTATCTCCTCATAAATTCTAAATTTTAAATAAATCTTCTCTCGAAATAAACCCATGAAAGGGTCATCATTGTCTTTATATGTTTTTAAATCACTACCCAATGATTCAAACACTTTATTTTTATCATGAGTTATTTATAGGTTTATTCTGTGATTAAGTGTTGGTAGGTTCTAAGGTTAAAAACTTCAGAGGTGAGATGAGGTGATTTTTCTTAAAGTGAAGCAAAATTCATGATCTATGGTTTACACTAAATAGTGGTATATTCACTCACCTCACAAATCCTTTGGATGTCCATGTAATTTTCATACATAAATAATTTCATTATCAATAATTATTTCTTCTATCTTATTTATTTAGCATCATTTTGTCTTTCTTTATTTATCATATTTCATCATTAGATTTGAGTAAATTTTTTTCTTGAATATAAGGAGGATTTTTTTAGATTCAAACTATTTTGTAAACTCCATTGAATAATTTTTAAGAATTTTTTTGCCTCCATATTTCATAAATTTGATGTTTTTTTTCAAATTTTCTCACAAAACAACTTCTTCCCCTATACAAACTTTCAACTATGATTATACATTTACTTCTAGAGTTGGGTGAATTCACCTATAGAGTTGGGTGGTTGTGGAATTCAAGCTTATGAAGTAGCTATATAATAAGTTTTTTCATGTATTATAGTGGTTTCAAAAATTTTATATGTCAAGTAAGTTACTAAAATAAGTTTGTTGTAAAAGGGATATTTTAAAAATTAATAATTCCTCAATAATTTTCAATAAAAATTCCTTAATTGTCCCATATTTGTACTAGAATTAACAAAAAATTATGGTTATTAAAGAAGGCATAATATTTATAAAGAAATTTTTGGCATTTAATAAAAGATATCAAAAATAGTTTATAATCCTATCGAGTAAGTGATTTTAATAGTGGACAGTATGTCATCGAATGTGATTCAAAAATCAGTTTTTTTTCATGAATTTCCCAAACATTGAATCTGAAACTAAGTTCATTTTAGTATTTATTTAATTTTATCTACCTTGAGTTAAATTAGTTACTTATAATTATAATAGGTTTCAAACATACAATGGCATGAACTTTGAACTCAATAGGTTTCAAAAACACATAAAAAATTAAATAAAATGAAAGAAATAAACATAAAAACACAAAAAAATCCTAAAAAACTACAAGGTTTTACTCTCCCATACTTTAATTGTTTAGTTTAATCAATGAACTATAATATATATCAACATATTTAGTAGGTTTAATATTTAGGTAGTAATCAAAAAGGTTAAGTATAGGCACAACCTGATGGTTTCATTGGTATATTTGTTAGAGGAGTATAACCTCCTCCACTGATGTTTCAAGTAGATGTCCAAAATATTTCTTCAAAACTTTTCCATTGATAGTTAATGGTTTTTGGTCTCCTTATTTGGTTGTTTACACAACACTAAAGAGATAAACATTAGTAATTTTAAATAGGCCTTCAATTCAAAAATGAATTTTACCTTGAATCAACTCCAATCTTAACTTGTAAAGTAACACTTAAAATCCTAGGTGAAAATTTCTTTGTTGAATTTTGTTGTCATGTACCACTATTTACCTCACTTTGTATATTATATAATTCTAAAATAATTCTATTATAATTTCTTATAACTCTTGGATATGAAATTTCCTTTTCTACCCAAAAATTTCCAAATCAAAAGTCATATTTATGACTACCTAATAAACTTTTTGTTCTAACTCTATGAGAAGATGATATTTTTTATTATAGATAAATTTTTAGGGGATAATTTCAATTGTAGTTTTGTAAGTTGTTCTATAAAACCAAAAGGTGTATTCAAACCTTTGTCTCTATTCATTCTGATTTTTCTTGATAATATTTTCTAAAATTCCCTTTGATTCCTTGTTGGGAAATTTACCTTGTCTATATGCCTATGGATGGAAAGGGTTTGATGTTTTTTGGGTCACTCCATATATACTCATAAAATTTTTCATGATTCTATTGCAAAAGTGGGTTCCTTGATCGCTGATTATTTCTCTTGGAATTCAAAATCTTCAAAATATATTGATCTTAACAAGTTCTAAAATGAGTCATTGGTTTTGGTAGCCTTGTATTCCACTAATTTCAAAATATAATCCATAGTTATCAAGATGTAAGAATATCTAAAAGTCATGGAAAATGGTCCCATAAAATATATTCCCCATACTTAAAATATTTAATAAAAATTCATTGGTATTTGAGAAATTTATTATCTTTTTAATATTTTTTTAGTGAATTTACATTATTTACCTTTATGAAAAACTTCATGGGAATATTTGAACAATGTAGGACAATATATTCTCAATTCTAAGTCTTTTATTTCAGTTCTTTAAGGACTAAATTTTCCTCCATAAGCTATGTTATGACAAAAATTAATTATATATTGTGCTTAAATTTTAGGAAAACATATTCTAATCATTTATTATTTACATATTCTAAAAATATATGGATCACACCATACATAAAACCTAGTTTCATCATTAGGTCTTTCAATTTGGTGTTGGTTTAAGTATGAGGGTACTTTAAAAGTAATAAGAAAATTTACCATGTTTTTATACCATGATACTTCTCATTCAACCAAATAAAGATACTAGTCTAGAATAAAGTCAATAATTGGATTTCTATCAAGAATTTATACCACATTTAGGTGAGGTTTCCTAATCATGTTATCTTCCACTTGATTTTTAATGCCATTCTTTTCCTTAATATCTAAATAAAACTTCTACAAAAATAGTATCCATATTACCAATTTTTAATTTTCTTCTGAATTCTTCATTAGGTACCCAAGGGATAAATGATCAAAGAAAATAATCACTTTAGCCCCAATCATATATGATCTAAATTTATCTAAAGAAAAAAAATGTTAAAAACTCTTTTTTAGTGGTGTTATAGTAATTTTGAGTATTATACAGTGTTCTTGAAGTATAATCAATAATATAGTTTATTCCCTAAATTATCTGAGAAAAATATACTCCCACAACATGGTTTAAATCATCACACAATAGCTCAAATGGTTGTCCCGAATTTGGTGGTTGTATCACAGGTGGTGTGATCAGTTTACACTTCATCTCATCAAATGATTTCCTATAGTTCTCATAAAAAATTAATTCATAATCTCTTAATAGTAACCTATAAAGTGGTAAAGAAATCTTAATAAAATATTTTATGAAACTTCTATAAACTCCCACTTATCCTAAAATTTATCTAACATGTTTCACATAATTTGGGTATAGAAAAGTAATGATAATTTCAATTTTTTTCTTATCAATATTAATACCATTTTTTGAAATCACATGCCCAAGAAAAAATATTTATTCAACCATGAAATGGAATTTTTTATATTTCAATAAAATATTATTTTCAATAAAATTTTCAAAAAAACTCAATATTTTCCAAGTAATGATCAAAGTAATTTCTAAATACAATGAAATAATTAAGAAAAACTTCCAAGCTATTTTTAATTAAATCAAAGAAAATTTTTATCATACATATTCGAAATGTATATGGGTAACTATAAAATCCAAAAAGAATATTCTTGTAAGAAAATGTGTTATAATTATAGGATAAATTTGTCTTTTATTAGTCCTTGGGTGCAATTATCACTTGGAAGTATGTTGAAAATCCATCTAAAAAAATAGTAATGGTATTTTCCTAACATTCTTTCAAGTTTTAGTTAATAAAGGGTTTGGGAAAATGATATTTTCTTATAACCTGATTTAGTTTCCTAGATTTAATGAAAACTCTCCAACTATTTTTTATTTTTACATATATTAATTTATTTATTTTCATTATTTACAATGATGAGTTGAGATTTTTTCGGAACAATGTGAATTGGGCCAACCCACTTATAATCAAAAATGGGATAGATCATTTCTTCCTTTAACAACTTTTAAATTTCTTTTTTAACCATATCCAAAATTGTTTGGTTAAATATCCTATGTGGTTTCCTAATAAGTTTTGCATTATGTTTAAGAAAAATTATATGCATGTTGATTTGAGAACTAAAGCCAAGAATTCCCCTTCAACTCCATCCTAAAGCATTAAAATTTTATTTCAAAAGGTTGATTATTTTTTATTCTTTTTTAGTGGAAAATTTAATAGAAATAATTTCTAGAATCTTATCTTTACCCATTGAAAACACATATTTTAAATCTGGTGTTAGAGGTTATAATTTTAGATATAGGTACTGATTAAATATGATATCAAATTTGGTTGACTTGCCTTTATGGCATGAGTTTCCTATATAAAATTTGAAGTATCAAATCCTTCATTAATGAATAAAAAATAAATTCTATCATATAAATCATAATTTATATTATCCTTAGATGTTTTCATAATACTATTTTTGGGAAAGGAACCCTAGAATCACTCCATCCATTTATCCTAATGGATATAACTGGAAATAACCACATACACCAGATAGAAGTTTGTCTGATCTTCTTAGCCCATGCAGAATGAAAGCATCACAATGCTACTGAAAATATGTTTTTTCAATAACAAACTCATCTAATGTTGTGAATTGGAACTATAATGATATGTAACCTTATCACTATAAAAAACTCCATGATCTCACTTTACACAAAAAAAAAAGCAAATAGACAAACAAGATTTACATGGTTTGAAAAAATGTTCTACAACCACGAGAGAACAATGAAAAAAAATTTATTAAGAAGATACAAGTGAATAAAAATAATCCTCTCACTTCCTCTACATTTAAAAATTCTCATAAAATTCAGTTAAAAAACTTCCACAACTTAACATAAGAATTGCACATTATCCATAACATTAGAGTTGGGCCACCACACCTCTTTATAAAGTTATCTATCTGGTCAACCAGTTGCATCAACCTCCAAGATTCATGGTCAACCTCCCATTGACCTAGGAAGTTATTGATACACTATTTAAACATTCATTATAATATCCAAAAACTTATCAAAATGAAAACAACCCCTTGTTTTTAATCACCTCTCTCGATGAATAGGATCTATTAGAACTCTATTTAATGATCTCAGTCTCATCATCTTCATTTAATAACCTCAGTCCACAAAGATTTATCTAGTGAAAGCATGAATAACTTTCCACAAATAAAAATAATCTCCCACTTGTAAATTGACTTAGGATTTCATCCTTCTTCAATCATTCACCTGAGCTTATCCTTTTTCCATTACATGCAATCTCCTCCACTCTGTCTGATCATCCGAGTCCTACTGAGGCACAATATTGTCTCATACTTTAAAATATTATCACCTTTGTAAACATATTCATAAGATTATACTTCCATTTAACCTTATGAATCTACAACACTTTATCTTCTATAAGTATTCATATAAAGTGATAGTTTAGGTAAATTTGTTTTGTTCTCTCATGAAAAAATGGATTTCGGGTAAGATGAATGGCACTTGGACTATCACAGAATAAATTTAATGTGTCAGATACCTTTTTGAGTTCCTACAGTAAGAAAATTAACCATATCAACTCTTTCCTACTTCATTGGTAGGAATATACTCTGCTTCCATTATAGATAAAGTAACAAATGGATAAAACCAAGACATCCAACTGATGGATGTCCCGCGAAAAGTAAATACAAAACCTATAGCACTTTTCCATGATTAAATGTCTCCAGAAAAAAACTAAATCTATAAAACCTTTCAGTTGATCATCAATATCAAAACATAATGTTGTATCCTATGACCCCTTCAAGTAACAAATGAACCATTTCATTGCTTCCCAATGTTTCCTTCCAATATTTGAGATGAAACAAATAACAACTCGCACTGAAAAAGAAATATTTGTAATGTTTCAGTAAAAACCATTACATAAATCAAAATTAATAAAACTTAATCATAAGGAACTATCCCCATGTCATGAACTTCTCCATGTATTGATAGTGTTTTTTCTTTATAAAGTTTGAAGTGTTTGATGTAGGGGTTGATATAGGTTTACAACTAGTCATTATAAATCTTTCAATGACCTTCCTTATGTATTAATTCTTGGGTAAAAATAATGATTTGGATTTCATATCCCTCTTTATTATCACGCCCAAGATCTTATTATCTTTTCCAATGTTATTTATTTCAAACCTTCTTGAAAAATTCCTCTTCATTTACTTGATATGATGGGAATCTAGACCAGAAATCAACATAGCATCCATACACAACAATAGTAAAAGATATCTTCCATCATCCCATTGTTTTCTATAATAACAGTGATCAAAATCACATTGATAGAAACATTATTTAAACATAAGAGTGTTGAAATTTTTATCCTTCTATCTTTTTGATTATGTCAAGCCATAAATATTTCATTTCCAAAAATTTAATCCCTTCTTTTTTATGAAAAACTTTCACCACAAAACTTTATTTATACCTATTACTTCTATCAGTTTTCTATTTCAAACGAAATACCCATATGTTGTCCAGATATCTCTTTCTTATCAGTAGTTCATCAAATTACAATGAATTGTTGAGATTTTAGGAACACATTTCCTCTTCCATGGAAGACTCCCACTATTTTGAGTCTCTGAGTGTAGCATCTTCTTTCAGACTGTCTAATTCCCCTACATCTATTAGAAGTAAAAAATTCGTATCAACTTTAAACTTTGTAACTAGTTTTTAGATATGAGTGGATCTCCTTATCACAACATCATATGTTTCCATTAAAACCTCTCTATAAGATAGTCATATGTACAATCCTTTTGTATCTAATAGATGTTTGTCTAAACTTTCTCTGTCTGGTAGAAATCTGTTTGATGCTAGTTATTTCGATTATCCTCCATCTAGAAATAGTTTTTCCAGTTGTTCTCTGTCTGATAACTTAATCATCAGAGATATAGACTTTGATGTTTCCTTTGATATTTCCATACTGAATTTCTATCTGTTAACCTTGGTCTGATCACAATAAAATTTGATAGTTTATCTATCCTTAACTTCCTTATTAGTTAAGTTCCAATATTTCCATAAAATTTCTTCATTGAAAAAAATATCTTGCCTCTGAATGATTTATTTATTTTCATCATCCCACGGGAAATAACCAAAGTTCTAATCACCATAACTAGAAAGAAAAAAAACTTATCATTTCACTTCCACCTTATCTATATCTTTATCATCAATATAAACATATGAAATTCTTCAAAAGATTTTGAGATGGTTCACCTCTAGTATCTTATTGGACCAAAGTTCTTCCAGAATTTCATGTCCCATAGCTAAAGTTGAACTTATATTCACTAAGTACACTTATTTATTTATTTTCTTTTCCCAAATTCCATTAGGAATTACTGATTTAATCTTCATACTCCGATCATTCTCTATCAGAGTATAATTCGTCCTCTTAGCTACTCTAATTTTTTATGGAGTTCCTGAAACACTCTTCTCATGTCTGATGCCTTTCTATTAATTGATGTTACAAAAGTTGTGTCTAGTTTAGTCCCCATTGTTGTATGTCTGAATACATCTCAACTTTATTTCACACTCTATCTCAGTCAAAACTTTCCTCTAAATAAAATCTTGAAATACATCAGATTTATTCTTCATAAAGTAAACTCAGACCTTTCAAGATGCATATTTAATGAAATTCACAAATTATGATGATCCTACATTCAATTGAATAGGGGATAGAACCCAAACATCAGAAACTTTATATTCATTGTATTTATATCATCTAAGTTGAAGGAAACTATCTTTTTCTTTCTTAACATACAACTCTCGCATATTTAAAGGTCTATGTAATTGAGTTTGAGTATGAATTTTATCATTAGAAATTTCATATTCTTTTCAATGAGGTGACCAAACTTACATTTCCACTTTTATGGACCTTCTGATGAAGTCATTTTTATTGTTTCAACTTCATTAGTCTGTCTGGTCAAGTATAATGTACCATTCTTAACTATGTGAGAAATCACCACGAAACCTCTATTAATCTTCCAAACTCTATTAAAAAAAGTCATTTTGAAACCTGCATTATCATTTTATCCCACTGATATTAGGCTCTTTCAGAGACCTAGAATATTCCTAACATATATAATTCTCATGACACTTATTTTTCATTCAAAATTTAACATCACATTTCCCAACTATATCCAGAGCTTCATAGTTTCCTAGATGTACTCTACCCAAGATTCTTGGTACATAATAATCCATGAAACCATGATCGTTGGTTTAATAAAAAATGTGCCTATGTAAATAACCCATGACTCCTATGGAATGATCATGCTCATTATCAAGCTAGAATTTCTATCCATTGTATTGATCTAGTTTTTCTATATTGAAGTTGAGGCCTCAGTCTGACTACTACAATATTTCTTAATATATACCTTCTTCCCAAAAAGAAAACATTTAGGGTTTGGACCATTTTATTTCTCTAAAATTATTCTCTATGAATTTTCCTCTAAATATTTATTATTCTGACGATCCATCTATTTAGGTGACCATTCCCTTATGATAACATAGAGATAACTTTTAGATATAATTTAAACTTCATTTCACCTCAACTCCTTATTCAAGATCAAGTTTTTAATGTCATAAAAAATGAGATATGACTTCCCACTGAAGTTTATAACTATATTCACCATGGAATCCAAAATATATATAATTGATTAAAGAATAATAAAATCCCAAATATCATGTGTGGCCTTAGTATCTTATGTGATGTGAATATAATACACACACAAAATATCTTACATGGCTATCTTACTCAAAGGTTCTTACATGGCATAGATATCTTACAAGAACAGTTAACAAGAATATTACACCCTGGATAAGTATCTTATATGATCATCAAATGTCTTTTGAAAATACCATGTTTGTTAGATGACTTCTTCAGTTCTTATGTGATGGAAAAACATATTATGTTCCATGTATCTTATGATATTTAAAAGATATTTTCATTTACCAAATTTTTTCTTCCTCAAGCAGATGTATTGTGAAATATTAATATCTTATATATCGGTTGGGATATTATGAAAATAACTCAAGTATCTTACAAAACTCAAATATCTTAAAAAACAAAAAAATTTAAAACAAATTCCATAATAAATAAAATTTCATGATACCTAAAATTTTATATTCGAACTCTAGAAACCTTAAACCTTCACTATTTTTCTTATGCATTTAGGTGTATTTTTTATCAATAAGATAAGTTTTTGTTTTATAGAAATGGTAGTCAATATCTATTGGTGTGATGTGAATAATGATTTATGTTTTGAGTTTTTTAGAGATTGTTTGAGAAGGCCTCTATCTAATCTGAAGAGCTTATGAGAATTTGGAAAATTCACTATAGTGTAATAATCATATATATCGTGTGTAAGGATCTTATGTCATGTGTAACCATAATCTTTTTGTTGTGTATGGATGAAGTCCACCTTGTGTAACCATCATTTCTATTGTGTAACCATTATTTCCCTACATAAGCATGAATTTAGTATATATGTAATCATCATCTATTAAAGCATGATGTTTGTAATAATCATTTAGTGGGCTGTGTAAGCATGAATCTAGCACTTTCTAACCA
The DNA here is from genome assembly GCA_963277665.1 of Viscum album. Lineage (NCBI taxonomy): Eukaryota > Viridiplantae > Streptophyta > Magnoliopsida > Santalales > Viscaceae > Viscum > Viscum album. Next base: position 42,170,037 of record OY728150.1, read on the forward strand.
TAAATTGTTTTATATGTAAACATGACACATATCAAAAAAATCATGAAACTGAGTTTCATAAACATCATTTGCACTATGTAAGCATTAATGTGGAGATTGAAATATGAAGTGTCCAGATTTTATAATCTGAAGATAAATTCAAATCATTCAATGCCAAATTCATTCTTCATGGATTAAAACATCAAAAAATTACTTGTGATTTAATTATAAATTGAGAGTAAAATTTATGGAAAATAAGTGGTTTCTTGAGGTATAAAGTGAATTTATTTTCAGGGATAAATCTGAAAAGTATTGTGATGATGTCAGAACTATTATCTTATGTTCTAAAACATCTCCAACACTCAAGGTGTATGAGATTCAAGCTAATGATCAAGAATAAGTGCATTATGATTAATAAAAATGAGTTTCATGTATTTTCAAGAATAATTCAGGCTTATATCAGTCAAATATTATGATTTTCTTCAAATATTATATATCAAAAAAACATTTGTGATTCTTATTGAGTTATAGAATACTACCTATGTTTTATGAATGGGAAGACCAATTGATATAGAGGTTAAAGTTGAGGTGAGTTGTGATATGCCATCAACCAAAATAGTCATGTCACAACTATATGTTGATTGGGAAATTGTGTTTACCAAAATAAATATTATATTATACCTCTCTCTCTATCTCATCTTGTTGTGTTTTCATGATCACAAACACTCACCTATGTTTATAAAAATTTAATTTAAGTGAGTTTTAGTTATTATTCTAAATACCAGGTGATAGAAGTTAATGACATCTTAAAGATCTTTTAAAGTGTTTTTAATTGTCAATCTCATATCATTATTCAAGAACATTGAATCAATTTGAAAGATCCTTATAAGGAATTAAAAGGAATATTGGGAAGATCTTCTTGAATATGGTCATGTGTAGGATACACCATCCATCTGGAGCCATGGTGGCAGGTTCCCTAGTGAGCAGAAGACCCACCAGCCAACCGATGGTGAAGGAAAAAATAACCCCAGCTCCAAGAATGTCACTGATGAACTATTATAGGAGAACAAACTAGCTGGTGGGGATTTTCCCGTAGTATATACCTCCAGGTAGTCCATCGGCTACCCAGTAAATTCCATTGGGTATCCAGTTGCATCGGGATTTCTAGTCTAAGGGAGTACTTAATGTGGTCAAAAAACCATAATGTTGATCTTCTTCAGCTTCAATGCCCCAGGATAATTCTAGAACCATCCTGGTCCCTTAGGAGCCTATAAAAGGAGGCCCTTGGAATCTTGGAACAGTATATCGGTTACCAAAAATGCTCTCCAAATGAATCAATTCCAAATTACAAGCAATCTACAAACTATCTCAAAGTCTCTCACCCATTATATCAAATTCTCTCACCCTTTCTCTAAAATATATCATCCAAAATTGTAATCACCCATACAATAGATTTGTGAATGTATTTGTAATGGGTTTTCACCAAGAAACCCATCTCCTTCTCATCACCTTTCTCAAATGGTTTCTCACACTGTTAAAGTGAGGGATAGGTTCCTTAGTTACCAGCAAAGCTCAAGAGGTTTCCCACAAACCAAAATTATGTGGGGTGAGTTTCTTGATCACCACCTTAATCACGGGATTAATAAAATTGAACTCTCAATTTGAGGGTTGGAGGTGTAAGTTCTCACACCGTGTTATTTCCAAACTCCTTACAAATTTTTTCTCTCTCTTTACTTTATGAATTTCATCATGCTTAATCAATATGCATTATTGAATAAATTCTATACAATTGTCTTTGCACTTAATCTAATTTGATATTAACTATTTTATATGTATCATATTTATCATTTATAAACGTATCAACTTTATATTATTATCATTTTATCAATTCGATATTGTTTAGAGTTGAATTTATCTTTACCATTTCAATCGACTTTAAATTCTTAAGGACAATTCACCCCCCCCCCCCCCCTCTTTCCATTATTATTTGACCAAAAATTGGTAGAAAATAATTGATCTGCGTTGTTATCAAAAAAATACTTATTTTCAAAATTTTCTTTTATTTTTTCATTTCTTAATCAATTTCAAAGTACGATTTTATAATTCAATCTAATTATTATTTGCATACTACTATTTTTTATGGAACTGATTATTCTTATTGAAAAAATCAAATGTCATCTTTTCTTAGTAGTATTAGTTACTTTTTCTTGAAAATGTTAATGCATAAATATGTTCCAACAAAATAATCTAAATATAAATGGAATACTCAAGATATTATTTCTCTTGAAATTAATAGAAAAACCATGAATTCCCTATATTGTGGTACAAATCGAAATGAGTTTAATTGTGTTTCTACTTGTAATATGAATTGTGAAATATGGAAACTATTAAAAGTCACACATAAAGGCAAGATCAAAGTTAAAGACACTATATTGGATATGTATTGTCAAGATTTTTAAATTTTCTCCATGCATCCAAATGAATCTATAACAAGTATGTTTACACACTTTTATAACATTTTCAATGATAGAAAGTCTCTTAGTGATGATTTGTCTACATAGACCATGGTGAAAAAGATATTATATGTCTTAACAAGTAACTAAGAACTTAAATTTACTATCATTAAAGAATAAAAGGATGTAAAGAGAATGGTGTTCAAAGAACTCATAGGATCTCTAATGATGTATGAAATTATAATGAAACAAAAAGCTGAGAAAGAAGAAAATTAATCCAAAGAAGTAAAGAAAAAAATCACCTTTAATGATACTAATGATGATTCATCCATAGTTTAAGTTAAAGAATTTTTTCAACTTTACAAGAACATGAATAATTTTTTCAAGAAGAATAAATATTCCAACAAATACAAAAAGTTAAATCAAAAGTAATAACCAGAAGTGACATGCTACGAATGAAATAAAAAGGTCACATTAAGCCGGAATGTATCATCTACAAAAATAAGATTAAAGAAAAGTAACAAGGTAAAAAGGTTTTCAAATTCACTACCTATAGTGTAAGTGATTACTCTATATATTTAACTCCCTCATCCACTTTAAGTGACTCAAGTCCTATGTTCCTTATAGAACATGTTCATAAAGACATCGAGGTTAGAACCCTTATATATATTTCTTATTTATCTTCTTCTTCTAATTCTTCTCTTTATTCTTCTTCATACTCCTCAAGTCATCTTAATTATGAAGACCTAAAATACACTCATGATAAAATTGAAAATGGATTTCATTAACTTTAATCTTTATATAAATAACTTGAAAATATATATATATGAAAGTTATTCAAGAAACAATCAACTTCAAAAATATAAGGATCTCGTATTCAAAGAAAAATAATATCCATGCATTAATGTTAATAATCTACCAGATGTAAATAAACTTGGATATACCATCAAATACCTCAAAATTTATCTTTCCAAATTCACTTAATATGAAAAAAAATCTAAATAAAATTTTGGGCACTTAAAGACATGTAAAATAATGGGTTGGTCTTGGTTTCTAAAATCATAAAAGAACCTAAAAATCCATAAAACACTGCTTTTATTAAAGGATTATCCCAAGATATGTTTTTAAATAATTGTAAAATAATCAAACATTTGATTTATGAATATGATTGAAAGAATGAAATATACAGGAGACCAAAATCAATCTATATTTCATCAAATTTTTCTAAAATAAATTCTCATTCTAAATAAGTTTATGTTCATAAATATTTATTAGATAATCTTAGTAGACCCAATATTGTTTGAAAATCTCAATTTTTATTATCTCACATTATTGAACCCAAATTTAAAAGGGTACCAAAAGTCACTTTCTTTTAAATTCTTTTAGGGTTTTAGTACTGAGCTTTATTGGTCTATCATATAGTGTCTTATCAATGAAAGTGGGTTAATCAACTCTTGAAATCATTGATCATCACTATCCATCTTAATATAATTTTTGAATTCTCCAATTTAGGAGGAGCTTAAATTTTTTCTTATCTGGTAAAATTATAGGATGATCTATATGAGAACAGGTTATTCAATCACTTTAAATTTTAACTCCCTCTTGAATCTCATTTCTAGATATCTCCTACCTCTCTCTCTCATCTATGCTTTCTTAAAATAGCATATTTCATATTTTTAAAATTTTCTTTTCTTTTTTTCCTTTCTTTATCTTAAATTTATTTTTAAATAAAATTATCTCTTTTATATTTTTTAATATTAATCTTGTTTGAAAATATTTTTAAATCTTGAAATTATTGTTTTAATGTTTACTTTTTTATTCTCTTTTTTCTATGATCCCTTTATCTCACTTTAGTGATAATTTTAGGGGGAGCCTTATCTATTTAATTTTGAAATTTTTCTTAAGAGATATTTTTTATTTTCAAAATTACTTTTTAAATTAAAAAAAATGTTTTCTATTATTTCCAAAATAATTTTTTTCAAAAATAGACACTTTATATCATAATTTTACTATTTTAAGTTTTTAAAATGAGTTTTTTTTTAAATTTAAATACACTTAGTGTATTATTTAATTATATTTTAAAAAATATCTTCAAAACTTCTAGGTGAAATTATTTATACGCACTAATATTTAAAAAAAATATATCTCACTTAAAGAAAGATTAATGATGAGTAAAAATTTGCATATATACATGTCTCTCTAACTTTAGTCTTGAGTTTTCATCATAAAAATGAAAATAAGATGATTTTAAATTATGGTTTCACTTTAATGGAACTTATTCAAGATTTTTCAAATGAAGAATTCACTCAATGGAGGTAAATTCATTCCTTGATGAAATAATTTTCATAGAAAATGTATTTATCTTTTTTATTATCTTCTTTTTCTATTTTTCTTTTTTTCTTTTCTCTTTTTCTTTCTTCTTTTATAAATCTATTTTATTTTTTACTATTTTTTAATATACCTCTCTCTCTACAATAATTCTATTAAAAAGGTTATTTATAAGTTAATAAGTGTTTTCAAAATATTTTTCCCTCTTAAACTTTCTTTTAAAATCTCCATTTTGGGTTCTTAAAAATCTCCCTTGAGTTTTTCTTCAAATATTTCTTACAATTTCTATTTCCTCTCCTTTTTTATTTTTTATAATCACAAAATGAGAGATTTTTTGTTGAAAAAATTTGGTTTTCCAAATGGGGGTGACGTTTCTTGAAAATTTATAATTTTGTTTTTCAATAAATGGGAGAAGCTTATTTTTTAAAAGGGAGAAAATTATTGCTTAATTGTTTTACAAAGGGTTTTTTTAAAATTCATGTTAGATGATTTTCTCTCAGATGTGGCATGCTGAATTTATTAATCATAGTATCTTAATATCTAAATTAATTTAAGATATATATCACTCTTGATTAATACTTAATTTATCTTTTTATGTTAAGTGTATGAGATCGTCAAAAAGAGGGATATTTTTTACCTCACTCTCTCTCACTCATGGTGTTTTCAGGATCAAAAACAGTGACTTATGTTTCTATAAATTTCATTTAAGTAGATTTCAATGATTATTTTTAAAACCATGTGATGAAATTCAATAACATATTAAATATATTTTTAAACCTTGTTAAATCCTTAGACTAGTCTATTATCATGCTTCAAGAACATGGAATCAAGTTGGAAGATACTTAGAAGTAATTAGAATAAATATCAAGAAGCTCCTCTTGAAGATGTGCATGTGTAGGCTGCACCGGCTCACCGGTGTAGGGAATCAACTAGACGGTGTCATAGTGGCAGGATCCCTAGTGAGAAAAATACCCATTGGCTCACCAGTGGTGAAGAAAGAAGCACCATGAGATCTAGGCGTGCCAATGACTACCTGGTGGAGGAGCACTGTCTAGTTGATGGGGATTTTCCAGTAGAAGATACCCTCTACGTATTCCACCAGCTTCCCTATGGTGGTAACTTGGTATCCAGTAGCGTTGATACTGCTAGTTTGAGGGAGCATTTAATGTGGTTAAAAACATCCTAATAGCAGCCTTCTTCAACTTCAATTATCCCCAATAAATTCTAAAACCCTCCTGGTCCCTTTAGACCTATAAAGGGAGTTTCTTGACATCTTGGAGAAACACACTTGTTGCAAACAATGCTATCCAAATGAATCAAATCAAAATTACTAACAATATCAAAATTATCTCAAAGGATCTCACCATTTTTCTCAAAATATCTCAACCTTTATCTCAAATTAGTCGTCCCAAATTGTAATCATCCATACAAGATATATGTGATAGTATTTATAATGGGTTCTTTCAAAGAAAACAATTGCCTTCTCACCACCTTTCTCCAATGGGTTATCACTCTATAAAATTGAGGGATGAGTTTCTTGGATACTAACGAAGCTCAAGAGGGTGATCAAAAAACACAATTGTGAGGGATAGGTTTCTTGATAACTAAAAATATCAAGGGATGAATAATATTGACCTCTTTATTCAAGGGTTGGAATTGATCTATTTTTGAAATCCTTATCAAATTGTGTTTGGTATCACTTTACTTTACACATTTCATCATTCTTCATTGATACACATAATTTCATAAATTTGATATGATTGTTTCTATTGTTATTGTACATAGATATTAACTATTTAATACATATTATATTTATCAATTATTTCTTTATAAACTTTTTTATATTATCATTTTATCAATTCAATATCATTTATATTTGAATTTATCTTTACCTTTTCCATCTACTTTAAATTTTTAAAATAAATTGACCCCCATATCTTTCCATTATTCTATAACCAACATATTATTTCTATTGAGTTTTTGAAGAAGATAAAATGGGTTTTATTTTTTGAGCTTAACTTGGAAGTTAAAATATTCTAATTTAAGGAAAAATATTAAGAGGGTATTTCTAGAAATAAATATTCAAATCTATTATACATGAAATATTCTTGAACAACATACTAAAAGATAATGGGGAATAAAAAAAATTATTCCATGATCTCACTTTTGGTTGGAGGCTAAAAATTATTCAATGTATACTATTTATGGGTAATGGTGTTAATGATAGTATTTTAATGTTCTCAGCTAATGTGGTTACTTTTTTATATTATCAAAAACATTAAAAATTAGTGAGTGGGAAGAAGAGAAGATATATGATGGAATACACACAAGTTATGTTGTGTGAAGAACCGAGTTATAAACAATAGAACTAATGGATCTCTATAAGAAAGAAGGCTGGTTAGCTTGATACTATAAATGTATAAAAGAGAAGATAAGTGAGATACTAGAGCTGGGAGTTCACTTATAGGAATAGAATACCTACATGCCTGAGTACTTGGTACAATAAGAAAGATGTAGATAGTTAAAGAACTTGAGTTTGCTTTGAGATTAATATATTTGATCAAGAGTACTAACTATTTAACTTCATGAAGGAAAGTACACGATCATATTAGTGATTTAGTTTGTTCATAGAGTAAGATCATCTTCAGGAGATACTAAATTAATTGAGAGAAGTATTTATTATTATAGATCCAAACATCAGTGGTGTGTAGTGTTAACTTACACTCTCTAGTGGGACTATGGAACCCGTACACTTCATGACTCGTTATTGGTGTTATAATCACTATGGGAAAGGGAAAAAATTACCCACACCCATTGTAAATTGATAACAAGATTTATAGTAGAGAATATGTGGGTTGGGGCGACTAACCAGCCATGACAACGAATATGATTTTATAGATAAACCTTATAAATCCTTGTTTATTGTACTTCATTCTATCTTGTTGCGTACGAGGTGAGGGTGAGTAATTTCTAGTCAAAAAGGATATGTATGATAAGAGAAATTATAAAAATAAAAATGGATCACTCATTCACCCAATCCCCTTCTCTATAATCTCATTGATCTAAGGGAACTTCATTCTCAAATCATTTTCAAACTCATTAAAACATCATCCAAATATTTTCTTCTTTTGATTATCGCATCTTTGACCTGCAATATAATTTATATGGATTCTCATAACACTTCATCTATATTTTCTTCCCCAATATTATTTATTCAATCTCTCAACTAGGTGGATTCATTCAAAACATTTTCCAAACTATTTTAGATAGAATTTCTTCAGCATCACTTTTCTTTCACTTTAAGAATAGTAAAACATTCATAACATTAGATATAAAAATGGATATTGTTATAAGCATGTTACTTTAAAAACTTCATCTAGAATATAATTTCTTCAAGTAACAACATACATATTCCATTTCCATTAAATAATTAAAAACAATTACTCATCTCTTTTCAAACATCCCATCACATATTGGAAAATTATTGTTATGTTTACATAATTTCTTATTACAAAATATTCAATCTTCACTTAAGATCTTCAAATATATTTCATGATAAATGATAGAGGGAGTTGGTGGGTTGGGAATTATTTGATGTTTCCTTGGTATCTCTCTCTTGATTTATGAAAATTCTCCTTATCTATATGAATGAAGTTAATAATTTTTTTCATCGATTTCTTTGTTTTCTCAATTAGGAGGTATCTTTTTAGATATGTGCCTTGAAAATATTCACATGATTCAAATGTGTCTTTCTATTGATATACCAACCATATCATTTCCTCTCCCATAAATCAATAGGGGAATCAATTTAGTTGAGCTTGTCCTCCATTAACCCCTTGTGTGGAAAGGTATTTATTATTGTAATAAATTATTTTATGAAAGTGTATTTGTATTCTTTAGGTTCACCATGAAAAAAGGTAAAAAATTAAATTTTATGGTTCTTGAGCTCATATTCCCTTTACCTTGGTGTAAACATGATGCATGAACCATTACCCTTCACCTGGGGTATTTCTCAATTCTTATTTATTCCTAGAACTTGATCTTTTTTCTTCTTAGGCATGTTTCATAAGTGTTTTCCATCAATTCCAAGCCACTCAGTGAGTTAATTTTCCACCCTTTCCATGATTTGAGAGTGTTTAACACTTGTCTCTTGATTGTACCTTAAACCTGAAATGAGTATTAAATTTTTGAGTGTTCAATAATATCAATTCTTTTTGTAAAATGTGTGAAAGTTGGGAATTTTAGTTTTTATGTGTTTTTTTCATTTTTATATTTTTTATCTAAAAAGGAAGAAAATCAATGAATAAACCACACCTGTACTTGGAAATGACACCAATTTATGCACTAAAATATTTTGGGTATAAATACATTTGTATCAGTGAGCAACTAGGTCAAACACATGGATAGAGTGATTAATTCACTTATATTTAAAGAATGAGAAATCACGGTGAATGGGGGTAGTGGTATATGTGACTTGCAGGAAATAAAAATTGTTTTTAGTATTTTTTTATATTTATGTGTGTGAGTTTATAATGGATATAGGTAATGGGGAAACAATTAGCATGGGCCTGGGAGTACTTATTCTATTATATTTTTGTGGGTAATTTTAGTTAATGATCAGCCTCATGATGCATTTCAAATGGAATAATAACATAATTTCATTATTAACATCACTATCAACATAACATCCACTCTTATAGTAGCTAGAGACTTACTACCCAAGTTAAGAGTCCTTGTTAGGTTTCTCTTTTCCTTTGAAATTAGTGGTTAAGTGCATTTTCTATGATTATATTTCCACAACAAGCATAGAACTCTCATCCGTCAGGATGCCATGATCACTACTTAATTTCCTAGATTGGGATTCGATTTTAATTACCTCACCATATCCCTAGTATCATATAATTAAATTCTAGTCAATTAAAATAATTAAGAATAAATTAATTAAATATGAAATATTTGAGTTCAAAATGTCAGAAAACACAAGAAATGATCAAATCCCAATTATCCCCTATATAAAAATATAAGGAAAATATACTATAAATAATGAAAAGAATATGAAGAAAAAATATATATCTCGTCAATGAAGCATGGCCTATGTTCCTCCTTTCACTACAGCTGCACCTCTGTGGCTTATAAATTAGAAGATAAAATAGTGGAGAGTGTATGGGTGGATCTATATATAGTGTAATGTTTTGTTAAAGGGATAAAATAGAATGTGGTAATCTTGATTGAATGGATTATAGAGTAAATATCTCCCTTAATTTTGGGATCCACCTCTATTTGGTGAATTTCTAGTTTCCCTTTAAAATTTTCCTATACATGAGATTGCTTCGTGTAGCTTGATCTACATTACATAAAAAATGTTATATGAGCTTCTTTGATTACCCACACATGTGGAGAATAATCTTGAGTTAGAAACACACTTCTCTTCCAGTCATCTACTTTTATTTTGCATTCTAATAAACAATTTCCTGATTTAGGAAAACAAATTATACAAAATGATTCCTCTTTACTTGTTTGAATCTCACATTCCATTAAGATGAAATATATGGTTCTAATTTCATATTGAGGTCACAACACAAATTATTTTTCATCAGCTACATCGAGGGTTTTCTAGTTCTCAATCAGAGAGGGATTTTTGATACAAGGGAAAGTGAACTATAGGAAAATCTTAATGTTATATTGGATCATAGAAATACATTAGTTGACCCCAAGGATATATCATTGCCTAAGAGTATGTTGGGATAATTCAAGGCTATGTTTGAGTAACATTTATAATTAGTTAAATATGAGGATGTGTTGTTTATCCTTTAGTAAGTGTTGGATTTTATATTTTGCAGGGGTGTTTCATTTATATTTGTCTAATTGATGTGTTTATTTAATCTTTTATGGCCTGGGATATCATTGAGAAAAGCTAAGAATATAGTGAATTAAGCTAAGAATGTGTTGGAATGTTGAAGTGTGTTGAGCTACTCATATGAAAATAGGATATAAATTTTTTATTCTTACTCAAGTGAGTTTCATTCTTGCATAGCATGTTACCAAACTGGGCTCCTCTGGCATAGCTCATTCATTTACTCCTATGTAGTGCACTTCCTCTTTTATTTATTCTTATTCAGTACATTCGTTATTCTATTTACTCTTATATAGCATATTTTTCTCCTTAATAAAATTAAATTTCACATTTTAGTGTTTCAAATGACAAACCTCAAAATTATATTTCCACATTTCTATGAATTTAAAGTAAAAATGTCTAAAATTATTTCTTGATCAAAAAACAAACAAAAACTCTAAATCTAATATATTTATTCAAATTAACACTATAACTAAATAAAATATGTACAAAATATTATTGAAAATTAATGATAAATTTAAGCAAACCAACACTCTCTTTACTTTGGGGGGACTCCTCCCACAAAATGAATTTTTCTTATTTGGATTTTTTGGGATGGTTGAAATAGAAGTTTCCTTAGGAGGGATGAATTTAATATTGGAGTTGGTACCCTAGAACCAACTTCTATGTACTTTATGATAACTTTTACTCGTATTTTTTAATATTAATAAACTCTTTATCACATCATGATTGTTCTTCTACATAACATAGTAAGTGATAATGTCCTAAGAGTAGTTGTCACACTAAAAGGTCATAGCAGTTATCTACTATGATGAGAACCCAAAAGTACTATGATACTATTCTTAAATATTTGTTATATATCTAGATGATATCATTTGAGAGACACTGATGATATAGTATATTAGGGGTGTATACTCAAAGGACTTTGAGGCACCTTCTCATGGTGTAGCCTTTGGTAACATCTAGTGTAGAATATTATGAGAACGAGACCCACCAGTAGGAAATCCACATTCATATATGTCATTTTATGTTCTTATTTTTGGACACGTGTATTGATCCTTATACTTTTATATTATTGTTTATGAATTTTATAAGTCACATACTTTGATGTATTGATGAAAATTGTGATGACATATGTTCACATTGAGGTAGGATACGTTGGGTGTGTCACGAGTAATATTGCATTAATGAATAATGTGAGAAAGGATTTTTCCATTCTATTATATAATAGAAGTTGATATCTTAGGATCTTTAATGGAATTTATATAGCCTAAATAAATCTATGTCCATGGTGTTCTATAGGAAAGTTCGAAATCTAGAAAGTCAAAGAAAGAGACATCGAGGACATAGGTTGATGGTACTAGCATGCAACCTTCTTGATTAGAGATATCATGATAAATGGATTATATTACACAGTAAGTGTTGATGTGAGGTATTATGTCATTGGGCCATTAACTTCTTTCTCTATGGGTGCTTTGGTGTGTTGTTAGACGCTAACCTTGGATTTTAGGCCACTTCACCTAATGCCACTGAGTAAGTGGCCTAGAGGGTCACACGGTAAGTGTCTCTAGAATATCAGTTAAATAATATTTTATTATTTATTATTTAATAAGATGAATAAATATTATTTCTACACATGATTTAATAATTATTCATTTTTTCTTGATCGCATATATTTTGTCACTAGTTATTCAAGAGAATATAATGTGAGAAGAATATTTAATAAATATTTATTTATTATTTAGTGAATATGATATTTATTTATTTATTAGTGAATAATGTAGTGATATAATTTATTAAATAAATAGTCATTATTCAATGCTCGATAAATATTGTGGATGAATGGAGGACCTGGTTTTTAGGATCGGTAATAAATAATATATATTGAATATTATTTGATTAAAAAATATTTAATGTATTTCTCAAGTTAAGAGAATGTCAAGGAAATAATAATATTATTACTATTATTTTGACATGGAGTTCCACAAGATATTAAATAAATATTAAAGGGTAACTTTTGAAAATATTTATTTCTAAACCCTAGCAGTATTTAAACCCAATTATATTATTTTTCTAAAGATACAATTCATTTGTGTTGTGCACAACGATGATGAGAGAGAATCCTCTCAAACCCTAGAGAGATCCCTCTCCAATAATGCTCCCATGAATAGAGATTGATCTTCCTCCACCTCCCACTCTCAAGTCTAGAGAGATAAAGGAGAATTGTTTTGAAGTGATTCTCAAGTTGATCAAAGGAAAATGATGCTAGTGATAGGATCTGTCATGCTAGAACCTGAAGATTCCTACAATGGCATTCGTAGATTTTTGGAACACGTGCAGATCACCGCTAGAGGGAATCTACTCTTGATTCCTATAATGAAACAACTATAAAATGTAGATCTATTGTTAGATCCATCAACAAAGAAATAATTCACACAAGGTAATTATTTAATTGATTAAATTAATTATAAATAATATGTGATGATCCTCTCTCTAGTTCTGGTGTTTTATCCATTGTATGTTTTCTTTTATTCAATTCTGTTGATCATGGCATTTATCATCATGTAGATCTTGGGTTGATCATCGATCATGAAAAAAATCTAAGTTAGGAAAGACCCATCACATGCTTCTACTGCACCCAGAAGCTCCAAGTGGTATCATAGTGGTCACATAGTTATTTATAATTATTTAATTATCATTGATTGATTTACGCATTTATCATTTATTTTTCAATTCAAGTTTAATCATTCATTTAATTTGAATTGCGAGATATGCTTATTCCTCTTTCATATCTTATAGATCTAATAAAAATGATTAATTTTATGAACAAAATAAAATTTAAGATCTCATCTGAAGGTTCCTAGGATTCTAGTCTGATAATACAAGAGTACACACTGTGTAACCGGAGTTACACACCGTGTACTAGTGTTCAATGAACCGGGAATTAATTTATAATTAATTCACACTGTGTGCATTGAATACATGTGGTGCATTTAATTTCTTACACTTCATGTTGATCGGGCTAGCTTGGTGCATGGTCTTCCGGAGTACATGCTGTGTAGCCCGCGTACACGGCATGTAGTCCATTAAGTCACAAACAGGTCAGTTATTTCCATACATGGCCTATATGACTGGTGTCCATGTAACTCAGAAATGACACGATATCTAGCCCTTGTACATGCCTTGTACTCCAATTTCTCTAAGGTGTGGTTTACATGCCAAGTCTCTAGGAATTTTTCTTAGATAGATTGTGAGAGATGCACCTGCTGTGTAGCTCTCATGTACATGATGTGTACTTATAACAAATTACACCGAATTAAAATTAATTTATTATAATGTGTAAACCTTATCAACATGTGCTTACGTGTAGTTGTTAAGTTGATATTACATGCCATGTGATAGGTTTTAATATATATATGTGTGTGTGTGTGTTTAATTAATTTCTATATAATATTCAGATCTACACATCATGTGTGAGTCATATGATATATATTAATTTACATGCATGGATGCATAAAACTTCACTGAAAAATCATGAAATTCATGTAATCATTAAGTTGATGGTATACATCATGAAAGTATGTGATATGTTACATATTATATATATCACAAGAGTAAATAGTATACAAGTATAATACATGTTGGGTAGATTGGGACGGGTATTCACCATGTTACCTCCATGGTACATTTATGTACATAATTAATTTTTAATAAATTTATTTAATTTTTTAAAAATTATGATTGATGAGAATATCAAGGAAATTCATATGATAATTTAGATAAAATAATTGATTAATTAAAGAAGAAAATTAATTCATTTGAGCATGATTTATCTTAAATAAGAATGATTAAGAATTGAATGTTAGTATTATTAAATGCGTAATTCGTTTCATGCATGTCGATGATCATGAGATTAGACCAGACCTTTATATGTGAATGGTTTTTTTTAATTTATTATTAAATTAAATTTTTGGCTTATGTTCTATCTCTCCCACTACTACAAATATGGCTTATAATAGCGCTAAAAACCGCCTTTAACAGTGCTAAAAAAGCGTTGTTAATCTCAACGAAGATAAAGGGGAGTCCCCTTTTTCAGCTCTAAAACTAGCGCTGATAAAGGTAGTATTTATCAGTGCTTTTTTTAGCACTGATAAATGTATAATATATCAACACTAAAAATATCGCTGATAAGCACTACCTTTATCAGCGTTATTTTGAGCACTGATAAAAACTACCTTTATCAGCGCTCAAAATAGTGCTGATATATTATCCATTTATCAGCGCTTAAATAGCACTGATAAAGTCCAAAGATCCTGTGCAAAACCAAAACCTACACAGAACCTGCATAGAACCTAGATAAATTACAGCACCTACACACAGCACAAACAACACCTGCACACAGCACAAACAACACCCACACACAAAGTACAGAAGAACAAAAATGCTACAAACATTTACTTTAAATCATGAATACAAAACAACACACTGCTATATACATTTCAAGCAATTTTTAATTTTGTTACAATTACAATTATCCAACACAGTTAAAAACAATGATGTCCCATCCTTTTTGCATCCATCCGCTCTAAAAAATTGTCGTCCATGGCGGCGGTTTCCGAACAAAGCATTCGAACTGAGGAAAAATATTTCACCTACATAAGAAAACAAATATTATGTTAGTAATACAGTAATGAAATAAAGAATGGGGTTGTTAAATGGAATTATACTAGTGAGGCACAAAACATAAAATAACCAATTAACCAAGAGACACAATTAGGTCAATGCCCTTACCTCAACCAGAAGTCTAATAAACTATATTCAGTTCATACCAACCACAACTGAGTCCATGATCACATGTATTAATGTACAACAACATTAAATTACATAATTAGTTAATTTTAACCAAAAATCCAGCATGGTATAATAGGCGCCAAACTCATCGTGTAATCCAACAAAGCCGGAATGCTGAGAAACTAGGTGCGATCCACTCCTGACGCACCCTTAAGCCTAGAAAACACTAAATCCCCAATCTATATTACTAAATTTATGAAAAATTAAGCCTAAATTTTTGAAAACACATAAATAAATCTTCCACAAAATATAATCTGCATCAAATAATGATTGATTACTAGTTTATGAAATTTTGAGACATGCTCTAAGAGTCATATATAAAAGTCCCATGAAGAACAATGATTTATCCATACTATGGTATAATAATTACACCTAGAACCCTAAAAACTGAATGCAAATCTTTGAGCAAGAAGTTAGAGAAGCAAGGAAGATATAGGAGAAGATACCACATTGATTCGAAATGACGAACAACCGATAATCCACTCAGGTCTAAGGGGAAGGAAGGAGGGGAATGGGGTTTGGCCACCCCCTAAGAACTTGGTGCCCAAATGAAGAAACCTGAGGAGGTTTATACTTTATAAACCCATCACCCACATAAAAATAAGTTTTAAATCATGTTACATGAAATGAACCAAGTGGTGACATCACTATATTTTGGGTCCAAACTCTTACTTGACCCCTTTTATCCATTCACGACCATTATCACCTTATTAAATGCATTCATGTTGTGAATTACCCTTTCACACTATGAGTATCCTAATGCTACTACATTTCAATAGAATGACTACCCAAATCATCATTGATATCCTCCCAAAACCCAATGACATCCCTCTAGCCCCAATACATGTCTGAAACACCTATTAGAACTGGTATATTGTACCTTTTTCGATGATTTTTTTTGTTATTATGGAATTCCATAATTCCCCATTGGAAGTGTACCAATGTACTAATCAGATGTTATATGATATACCATAAATATTCTTGTGTCCATGTATTAGATGAGATATCAAGGAAAATTTATCTCATTATTATACATACCAACACATCAAATCCGAGCATTAGATACCTTCAGGTTTTCTTCAACTACTTCCAGTTCTGACATGGAGTGGGATAATATTTCTATGGGATATTAGGTTAGGCTTTAATGTACCCCTCTATGGAAGAATTAAATATGGTTTTTGATCAATTGGATGACCAAATAATCTCAATTTATATACATTTTATATGAAAAAAATTATAAGAAAATAAAAATTCAATTTTTAATTGAGATTATCTTTTTACATGGATTTAATTCTACTATAGTCTTTTTAGGGAACCTCATTTTACATCTTGTTTTTGGAGAGGTACCTATGAGAAAATGGGATGCCATGTATGATTGAGCATGACATATGTTTCTGACACTTTCTGCAGGGGCACGTTGCCTGGAGCATGTTGACGTTCGATGGCGGTGCATTGTACCACACATTCATTAGTTACAAAGGTGAGTGACATTCATCACTTATAAAGAGATGTCTTCTCCTTGATTGAAACAGGGTGATGGGATGTCGTTCATTCCATCCATGGATTCCTCCTCAGAATTCATTACCTAGTATGAGTCTCCCGTATAGAATAAGACGTTGTTCGTGAAACTTGTTCCTGGTTCCATCTCTTTATGGATGATGGTTAATTACAATGATTATATTAGGACATTCCAAAGGGTCATTCTAGGGCATAATACTTCGGTTAGGAAAGTATTCACATTGGGAATCAGTGGAATGTATGTACACTAGAACATTGGTCACATGTATTCATTGTCGTCAAAGGGATTCTCAATGAAATGGAAACCCATGTTTAACTTGTGGTATTCCATGAGTTTAACATCCCACAAGGATAGAGGGTCATGATTTAATGTCTTACAGAGATGTAATGGGTGGATCAAAACACTTATAAAGTTGGATCAGGTAGGTACATCTCTAGGAGGGAGCACCTGGAATGTTTACCTGATAGATGGATCAAAACGCCCAATGAGGTCTGACCCAAGTGTGGTGCATCCCATAAAGGTAAGGTTTCTCATTTTGAAGACTTATTCAGACGCCACTAAGGTAAAAACAGGAGGGAAAATAAGCGAAGGTGTACCCCAGTGAGGGGGTCACCATGGTTTACCATTGGTTGGGATTTAACCTCATAGAGGCTTCCTATGTACCCTATTTAGAATACAAGGATCAAAACCCATATATTTAAAAGAGGTATGGTGTGGGTATTACCCATGGTTAGATTCCCTTCACACTAGGAATACTCTTGGTTGGATGAGTATGGGTTTTGTGGGGCTTATGCATTGTCAGATTCCCAGGTTCTTCCAAGAGTAGCAATGGGATGAATGGGACATACGTGCTAAGATGGACCATGTGAATGGCGTGATCCTTGTAAAGAGGCACGAGGCACAAAAAACATGTAGAGATATCTGTAAACATTATTTATGGTGGCCATGGGGCTCATAAGACTCCCCATACCTTCTATAAACACCTCAAAACATCACGAGGACTAGATTCTACATGATGGTGCATCACAAGGTTGATTCTTTTGATGATGTACTGGTCGTTTGAGCTTGGATTTCATCTCAACCAGCCTTTCCCTTACTTGAATTATCCTAGGACACATATTTTGGTTCCAAAAAATCCCTCAACGTACCGATTATCTCATGCATCTACCTAGAAATAATTGTGCAAGTCAAACAACAACACATGTGCTCAAATACAAGTTCAAACAAACGAGATACAGAACATTGAAATTTCTTTAAAATGAACCAAGGGGTACACATGTGCTCAAAATACTATCTCTTCATGTTGAATATGATCCCTATACTTTAATTTCAGAAATATTTATATTTAGGCCCTATATCTAACTGAAAATGGTGGATATAGACCATATTTGTTGTTTCCATCCATCGTTTGTTGGAAAATGGATTTTGTTGATCCTCGGTGGTTTCGTCATTCACCCCATACGCACTACACACCATCATGCCTTACTTCAATATTTATTTGTTCAAAGATCAATAATATGAATCCGGGGATAGAAAACATTGAGTAATAAATTAAGATTTCAATACATCGGAGCATTCTCAATTCACAAAAGAAGGTTGGAGGATAATCAATGATCATATATAGATAACATAAGTAGTAGGAATTCACCTTTATCCTATTTTTGTACAATCTTCCATCAGGTATGTTGCCCATTCGTTTCTAAACACATGTATATCATCTTCTGAATATGAGTTTTTGCGACAGTCATGGTAGTACTGAAAAAATATAAATACACAAAGGATTAATAAATATTTTAAATGAACTCGTAATTATTTTAGAAAATACCTCATCAGGGATGCTAGTTTTTTGATGAAATATGATCTCTTTCATAAATTTACAAACATAATAACCATAGTCCTTTCCATTTGTTTGTTTTGGACACTGAAGAAATATTGACAACAATAAGTAATTTGTTTTGATATGTGTTTGGATAGTGAAATGTTATTATATATACCTGGATACTTTTCAAGTTGTAGATCTTGTAGGCATGCTCATCCTTATGCCCTGGATTCATTCTATGCATTAGATGATATTGATGCACCGCCCTATCATAACAGAATCCTCATTAAAAGATAACATAAATTATATAACTAGATGTTTAGTTTTAAAATGTTGGATCTAGTGTATTAAAAATTAACAAAAGCCATCATGCGTGGTCAGTTTGTTGGATATCCATGTGTTGAATCCAGAAAATAAATATTTGGAGTATCCAAATTGACTGCAATCAGCATCCAATGCTCCCTAAAAATACAAAAAGAAATAAGTAAAGAAAGAAATGAAAATATAGTTGATATGATTAAATTGTAGAGTTTTACCCCTGCATCGTTGGTATTAAAAAGATTCTGTCATCCGTAATTTTGTTTTCAAACGATTTGAGCAGGGATGACATTATTGCAGCCCCTTTATCAGAATCTATTTCATCTTTTGAAGAGGTGGTGTGAGGACTAACGAGTCCAAATTTTTATTCATGGGGAAATCCCTTCAATTGTTTTTCATATATACGTCTACGACAAATATAAAATATATTTAGTCATAATTATTAGAGTATATCATCTTTTTTAAAATCAAATCATGAAAACATACCTCATGTATACATTTACAACTGAGGCGCCTAGCCATTCATACTTGAGGAGTTCATTTACATTTTCAGCACTAATGAAATCTGATGTTTCTTCTCTATACATATCTTTTTCGAAATCAATAGTGTGAGTATTTTCGTCTTTCAACTTTGTATCCACATGAGCCTGCAATGATATTAACTGTGGATATAGAACGGGCGGGGTGAAGGTGCTCTCAGTAGACCGTTTCAATCAGCTGGTTGATCCTTGAGATAGTTTTGAGTTGATATTTCGTTTCACCCCACAGTCTTTGTCATTCTGTAATAACATTCATCGGTTCAGACCTTTTTTCATTAAATGTTAAAGGTCCGGCTTGAAAAATAAATTGGAAATGGATACCTTTTTGTCGACATGTTTTTTTACAAGAACCGTAGGCCATGCGATGAATGTTCCAATAGCTTGTTCAACTGTATGAATGTCATCATCGTCATTTGGAACAGGTAGCTCGTCACTCGGCTCATTAGCTATGTTAATTGAGACTCTAATATGGTATTTTGGAAGTTGTCTGTTGTGTAGCATGTCGTTTTGCGTATTGAACACCACATCCCTCGCTACAATGCGATAGGTGGGAGTTGATAAATATAAATCACAGTCATTTTCACCCTGTGGAATATTAGTACAGGAAAGGTATTAGTGTCTATGTAAATCACATTTCACAGAAACAATTATTAAAACATTGATTACCTCATCTAAGTCATCTTTTTTAGGGGAATGGCTCGCCTCAAAGCTGGTGGGGGTGGGGAGGGATCATCACGCACGGGTTGTTGCTGAGTTGTTTCTTCTCTTTCCCTCTCCCCCATCAATTTTGATATCATCTCTCTCTGGTATTGTAATTCTTCTTGAAAAATAGATAATTATTCTTTCATATTTTCCATTTTTTTATTTTGATCCTCCGCTTGTTTTTGTTTTTGAAAATATGTTCAGGGTGTCACCCCAAAACCCGCACCTCTGACGCGGCCATACTCTTCTGGCTGCTTCAAGGCTGCTAAAAGTATGTCTGCATCTAGTGCGGTTGTTGTTGATTCTTTTGACTATGTCAGATAGAAAATATAGAAAAATAAGTAGTTATTGTAATGTAATAGCGATTTAAAGTAAATAAAATTTATATTATGTCATACTTACACATGTTTCCCATACTTTTTGTGTGTTTTCATCTATCAGTATCCCCTCTTTATTTACACGAGCCACCTTCCATAGCACATTCCATGGGATGGATATGGCTTTCGATTTCGATTCATCAATTTGTATATAAACAGAGAAACATGGTTATGGTGTTTTTTTATGTCACATACTAGTAGTATGGTAGATTTAAAAGACGTACCAATTTTTTCTCAAGTTCAGCGTACCCCATCCTTGCTTTACGGTAAGGGTACACTGGTTCTGTTGCACGTTTTTTATTTTTCACACTTAGTAGCTGTTTCATAAATAAAAAACTGTCAATCAGAGTGATGAATACAAGAAAACATCAAACAATGTATTACCCCACACAATATACCTGAAAATTCTGCTCCCCATGACGGTTTCTAAACGCATCCCACGCTCCTTGGGATATCAAGTGTGCGTAAAGAGGAGGTGGGTGCGGCTTGATTTTCCCTTCTGCATCTTTAAGATGATATTTCGTTAAAATTGTGTGGAAACCTCTATGAATCCTTCCTGCAACTCTTAATACATATTCCCTGTGCGAGGCATCTACTATAAATGCACTCTGCAATGGATGATGAAGAGTAAGTAAATGTTTTGGTATTTTATTTTATTTTAATAAATTAAAAAAATGATATCATAATGTTACCGTAATCTCTTCCCATATTAGTGTCTTCATCCTAGTGAAAACATGGTGCCACGACTGTACATCAATCGGCGCGCGTTGCCGAGTGAAGATTCCAATGTAGCTACTAAATATGGCTCTGTTGGGGTTAACATGTTGGCCTCGCTTATTCCATCCCACCTCAAATTTGATGCCTTTTTCTTTTGCCTTAAGGATTTTGGCTAACACTGTAAAACTACGACGTTCTTGTTTTTTTGCGCTTTTAGGGTTTCATTTCCTACCATTTCCTCAGAAGTAGCATCAATATCTTCCCCTGGAGCGCTAGCATCGGCAATGGGACTAGCAATAACAGGTTGAGAAACCTATTGTACCTCAGCACTGGGACCAGCAACAATAGGTTGAGAAACCTGTTGTTGCTCTGCACTAGGAGCACCAGCATTTGGTTGAGAAACCTATTGTTGCTCTGTAGTGGGACCACCAACTACTGGTTGAGAGACCTTTTGTGCCTCGGGATTGGGCAAATCAGCAGGTGCAGAAGTCATTATCTGTAGAAGTGGTTTAATATTTAATTTAGATTACATAAAAACAACAACGAATAGATAATAACATAACATAACACAATGTATGTTACAATAAACAAATAACCTGATTATTGTACTCTCTCTTTTTTCTTTAAAGTCTGAAGAGATTTGACTCCTCTATCGACTATGTAAATCCTTTCATTATAGTCTCCTCTGACATAGAAAACGCCGTCTACATTGGGACCGCTGCGAAATGATTGTGAAGTCCCTATAAAAGGGTCAACCTCTGTTGAACTTTCATCTGACCCTTCAGTTGTTTTGGTCGATAACAGAACAATTGAACAATTTCAGTTTGTGGGGTCTGGAACATAAAATACTTGTACTGCCTGTGATGCCATTATAAATGGTTTGTCTTTCTCCCCTTCCTTACTGAAATAAACTTTCACGAATCCTAATTCATCTATTTTAACAGCACTCCTGTTATCAACCCACTTGCATTGAAAAATCAGCACTTTTAATTTCATATAATCCAACTCCCATATTCGTTTGATGATGCCAAAGTATGACATATTTGCATAAATTGGATTTTTGTCCTTAGCACTGGAAACATGCATCGCCTCAACCAAAAGTGTAACCCCACTATTCTTCATGGTACTATCTTCATCATGTTCATTAGTATAGAATGTATAACCATTAACTGCATAAGCATTGTAAGATAATACATACACACTTGATCCTCCGGCTAGCCATCAAAGTTGTTCTGAAATTGAGTATGGATTTTCATATAACTTCTTAAAAATATGGTCTCGAAACCATCCTATAAACTGTCGATTATGTGTATCTAATATCCATTTTTCATCCCTATAAGGATTCAAACACCTAATAATTTCTTTGTGGGTTTGAACATATGGGTCAACGTCGAAACTGTTATGCAAAACGTAAAGGTGGGCCTGCTCCCGATCTGTAATATTGATTGTGACAACCTCTCTTCCATAAATTCCTTCACCCTCAAGCCACTCAGTGTGACAAAATTTTGGTAGGCCAACGATTTCCACACCAGACAGGTATTTGGTACAAAATTCAACAACTTCCTCAACAATATATTTCTCCGCAATACAACCCTATGGACGACTTCGGTTTTTGACATACCCTTTCAAAATATTCATATACCGTTCAATGGGTTACATCCATCTATAATGTATAGGACCACATAGTCGAATCTCTCTCACCAAATGAACCATCAAATGAACCATCTTATCGAAAAATTTTGGCGGAAAGAACATTTCCAATTCACATAATATGACGAAAATTTCTCTTTCCATAGTTGGCAATTTTGCTGGGTCTATAACTTTTCTACATATAGATTTGAAGAAGAAACAGAGCTTCGTTAATGTATGGCATACATTCTTGGGAAAAATGAAAAGTAAATCTATAGGAATTAGATCTTGTGTCAAAACATGCAAGTCATGTGATTTCAGACCCTTTAATTTTAAATCTCTCATTGACACAATGTTCTTGATATTTGATGAATACCCCTCTGGAACCTTTACATCATTCAATAAGTTGAAAAATTGATATCTCTCCTGCCTGGAAAGAGTGTAAGTAGTAGGAGGAAGAAATGTTTATTTTTCACCCTTCAATGGTGTCAACTCTTCTCGTATTCCCATCTCAACCATGCCTAATCTAGCCTTAATTCCGTCCTTTGTTTTTCCGGGTGCATTGAGAAATGTGCCGATAACACTATCACATACATTTTTTTCAACATGCATAACATCAAGAAAATGTCTGACATACAGAAAATTCCAGTATGGTAATTCAAAAAAAACTGATCTCTTTTTCCAACCAGTTTTCGTAAGGTTTTTCGAAAATGGTTTACCAAAAGTAGTGTACAAATATTTTACTTTCTCAAACAATTGATCACCTGTTAGTGAAGACGGTGTTGTATGTTCTTCTGAACTTCCATATAATGATGTCGTCCAAGATCGGTACTTATGTCGTCGGGGTAGAAATCTGCGATGTTCTAGAAACACGATTTTCGATGAATGTTTCAACCTAATTGACTGTGTACCTTGTTCGCAAACGGGACACCCTTGAGTTCCTTTAATGCTATATCCTAACAAATTTCCATAAGCAGGAAAGTCATTTATTATCCCGTACAATATGGCTTTCAAAATGAAATGTTCATTTTTGTAAGCATCAAACAGCGTAACACCTCAATCCCACAATATTTTCAAATCCCTGATCAATGGGGCCAAATAAACATCAATATCATTACCCAGTTGTTTTGGTCCTAATATAAGCATAGATAACATGATGTATTTTCATTTCATGCATAACTATGGTGGTAAGTTATAGTTTACCAACATAACCGGCCATATACTATGACTGCTTCTTTGAAAACCAAAAGGATTCACCCCATCTATAGATAACGCCAGACGAAGGTTTCTCAGCTCGTTCCCAAATTCAGGATACTCATGATCAATTCTCTTCCACTAAGGTGAGTCTACCGGGTGATGTAGTTTCCCATCTTTAATTCTTGTATCTACATGCCATGTCAATTGTCTTGTAGTCTCCTCACTTCCATATAGGTGTCTAAACCTAGGAATGATTGGAAAGTACCATACAATTTTCGTAGGACTAGAATCATCTTTCTTGTATTGGGAAGTACCACACTTTGGGCATTATTTAAGTAATTTTTGGTCCTTGTGAAACAATATACAGTCATTCAGGAAAGCATGTATTCGTTTAGAGATCATATCCATCAATCGTAGCATTCGTTTGGCATCGTATGTTCGGTTTGGGAGTTCATTATCTTCTGGGAGCATGTCATTCAGGAGAGCAAGTAGTTCCGTAAAACTGGCATCACTCCACCCATTGCCTGCTTTCAAATTATACAGATTCAATACGGATGATAATGATGTATATTTAGTGCAACCAGCATACAATGGAGCTTTTGCACAACTCTTTAACTTCTCAAACAATTTTGGGCAATCACAAAGTTCATCTTCAAATTTCCTTGTCATTTCCTCAATATGATCTTCATCATCATTCACATATGTAATCACACCCTCCATATGATCGTCTTCACTATTCATGCTTCTAATTATATCATATGATCTATAAAATGTCGTGTTCTCTAAGTCACTACCTACATTCATTTTTACCCCATGTTTATTCTAACATGTATAACTTTGATCTATTCCATGATAGATCAGGTGTTCTTTCAACTCCTCTGGACTAATTTTTCTTGAATAAAAACAGTGTAAACACGGACAAAGGATTTGAGAAGGGTCACATGCATGATCTTCTACAAACTTGATAAACTCTTTCATGCCATCTTCATACTCTTTTGTTAATCTATTGGCATTCATCCATTCTTTATTCATATTCATCGTCTCTATGGGTTCGATCTCGAACTTGCCTAATATTATGTTTTAATTAATCGGGTAGAATTGTTTGGGTTTTATAAAAACAAATCATGGTACAAATCCCTTTAAACACATGTAAAATCCATATACATGGTGTGTCCAGTAGGGTGAACATCGTGTATGTATAAGATACCTGATTTAATCTGACATATATCAAATTTATTCCAAGTTAGTCTTACAAAGACTGAATTATGCCTTTGAAAATACATGACATTTAGAACAACTTGAGCTAAAGGCGTGTACTTTAGATACATATTGAGTCACCTAACCAGCTATGCATCACATTTTTGTGGAATGCATGGTGTGTAGTCCTTACATGACCACTAGGGGTGTATAGTCTATACACATCAAGTCTATATGGTATCTATACATGGTGTGAGTGAAGTAAAACACATGTCATATGGTTCTACCATTATTTCATGGAATGTACATGGTTTCATGCTAAAGTATATGTCTTGGAGATACATTGTGTGTGACCTAGGTTCACATGACATGTAACATTTAAAATGAAACTTATTTCAAGTTTGAGTCAGAAGATTAGTCATGTGGTGTAAATTTTGGAGATAAATGTTGTGTGGAATTAAAATCTATATGAAATCCATGTATGGTGAAGCATGTTACATGTATTTTAAAGTGTCTCATAGAGTCCTCTAGAAGTGGTTTTCTAGGATTCAGTGGAATTGCACTAGTAACAAAGTGGTGGTGCCATTCAAATGGGTAAAGTTTGGATTGATATTTAATGGTGGAATAACTACAACATGGAAAAAAATGGCATATCAATCATGCCAACAACCACAACACCATACAAAAACACAATCGTGATCACAATCGCAACACCATACAAACCAAACAATCAAAATTTTAGATTTTACAAAGCATCCCTTATTCAATTTTGTTTGTTAATTTAGGGTTTATCACAGAAGTTTTATCATCCTGGGGTGTTCATTCATAAGTCAAGTATATGTAAATTACCAATTTATATATTCCAATGTTCAATAAGAACCAACCAAAATTCAATTCATTTAGTGCGCAAACAAGGACCACCAACGGCCACGATTTTTAGTGGGGAATTTAGCCCGTACATTTCACATTATAACCATAAATATCAAACAGTAATAACATGTGAACAAGAGGAAACCAATGAGTAACAAGAGAAAACTCACCGCGAAGGTGTCATTAAGCACATGGAAGAGGTGTGTTCATGGCATAGGAGAGGCGCACAACAGAGGATATTTCTAACTGAAAAGAAAACATAAAATAGGGGAAACCCATGATAATAAAATAATATAAAACCAAGTACACCATTTACCACATCCCACAAACCCCATTAGACAATGCATGCAAATAAATGTAAATTTATTGATAGAAATCACTATCTGATCACTAATTTTTATCCAAACCATAGGTGAAAACAAATCCAAATAAGAATCAGAAGGATCACATACCTCGAGAAAAGAAATCCAACCATAATAGTGATCAAGCATAGAACAATGTGAACTAGATGGGAGGGAGTAACCCAAAATATCATCGGGATAAAGATCTATCCAAGAGGATAATTTTGTAAAAAATATGAAGCCTCAAGAACTCTATGGATCCCAAAAAACCTTTTCTATGACATTTACACTACATGTAATACATTTACACGTCGTGTAATCCTCTTGACTAAAAAACAAGTCACTTTTTATTTAAAACATTATATTTTTTATTTAAATGATATGTAACCATTACAAAGTTTGTAAAATTGTCACATTGTGCATCTAATTAATGTGTCATTTTTGGAGGTCATTACATGTCATGTACTCCATTTACACGTCATGTAATTTCTCAGAATATAGTAAAAAATGTTGTTTTGTTTCTAAAAATTCCCTAAAGATCACTAAATTTACCAATACATGTGTCCTCCAAATCCTTTCTCAGCATTCCTCAACCAGAAAAAATCCAAAAAAATGTTAAAACATACCTCACATAAAATGTAATGAGACTTTATAATCTCCCGACCATAAATTATTTCCCCCCAGAAATCCCTCAAGATCATGTATCCTCTAATGAAGAAGGACACTACTACCTCATCAATGAGTCATTCTCCCATGTATCATGGATATATTGTCTGAACTACCACATTAACTAGACTCGGGGTCGTTTAATCATGTATTACTTTATACTCTAGATCCATAATCTGAATTGGCTGGGGAACCAAAGTATTATCAGGATCAAGATCAACATCCCCCGTCTAATCACATGTAAATGATCTGGTATATACCAACTGAAATGGAAAATATTAAACAGATCATGGATAGTTATCAAACCATATGGTAATAGAAACTAATAAGAAATACTCCCTAGTGACCAAAAATCAATATGTTTATCCCATTACTCGGTGCAAACAAACATTGATAACCTAGTCGTTGATGTCCCAAGTGATGTGAAACTATGATAAAGACCTAATCACTAACATAAAACACCAGAAGTTGATTCCAATGGTTCATATTGAATTTATTATGACTCTGTGTAATGATTAAATTCTTCCAGATCAACCGTACCATCTCTTTCTACACCTGAATGTTTAATGGCTAAAACAACCACACAAGTCTCTAGTGCTCCTCCATAATTCTATAATATGTAAGGAACCATGAATCCAAAACCATTATCAACTATATCATCCATTGACTCTTGCAATAACACCTTAAATCAGGATTTCACACGTTCAATTCAAGCAGTAGAAAAAAAATTACCTGAAAATGAGTATCAATAATGGTAGCGGCGGTGGCGGAGGCAGCGCCGGAGGTGGTGGCGGCGGAAAAGGTGGTGGCAGCGGAAGAGGCGGAGGCGGAGGCAGCGGCGGTCGTGGTAGCAGGGGTGGAGGCGGTAGAGGCAACGACGGTCGCGGCAGCAGGGGAGGGGGCGGAGGTGGCGGAGGAGGAGGATGAGGAGGAGGAAGGACGAGGAGGGGGAGAACAAGGAGGATGAGGAGGAGGATGACGAGGTCGCAGCGGTGAGGGGCCTGGTTCAGCTTCCACAAAAGCTTGATTGCGTGTGAGTGATGATGTCCTGTTAGGGTTATTAAATAAAAACCTACAGAACATTTATCAGCGCTCGTTAAAAGCACTGATAAAGGTATGTTTTAGCAGCACTAAAATAAAAGTGCTGATAAAACATTCATTTATCAGTGCTTTTTTAGTGCTCATAAAGTGATACCTTTATTAGTGCTTTTAGATAGCACTGATAAAGGCATACCCCTTTATCAGTGCTTTTTGTTGAGCGCTGATAAAGGGCAGCGCTTCCCTTGCCCTATTTTTTGGTAGTGTCATATTATTATGTAAGAAATTGTGTTCCCATAGTTTCTTTTATGTAAATATTTTCCCCCTAACTTTCATGTGAGTAAAAACCATATGTAATGGATGGATATTCCAATCCAGTGGAGGTTGTCCAAGTTTAGAGATGATGTAAAACCAATCCAAGAGGGATACATAGGTGGACAGGTGGAAAGCTGTAACATAAACCTTAATTGGTTCAAGGTGTTTTCCCCTTAGGTTAACAGTTAGTTTATCAAATACTCAATAAACTAACCATTAATAAAAGCTCATGATCATACCACTTTATTATTTTATTTCTATCAAGTTTCATGGTTATTTCACTATGGACATTTTTTCATGATCACATGAATTAATGAATTAACAAGAATTCAAGATATAACTAAAATAAATCGGATTATGCATAAATATTATCTAAAACATGGTTAAATACTTAAGTAAATCCACTTAATATTGATAATAATGTGATAAATATAATAATTTTAAATTTACGCATAAAAGATAAAATCCCTTAATTATATATTAAGTCGATATAGCCTTCCACTACTTCAGTTAAAATCAAAGCATAGTTCAAAGTGCTTGACCATCCAAAGTTGGGATACTTTCAATTATAATATAATTTTAACATGAATTTTTGGGTTGACTTAACTTAGTTCACAACAAGGGTTGGTTTCCAAAGTAGGATTTGGTGTAACTGAGAGGCAAGGGTTGAGGAAATCTAATTTAAGGATTTTAGGATTGGGGAGTCCATTCAACAGATCAAGGAACTGTGAGTTAATGCAATTGGCATTTGGAATACCTACCTTAAACCATTCAAGTTGATTGACCAACCAAATTTGGGGTAATAGGAAGGGTAATATAGATATTTTCCATTAGAATGTCCAAGAAATGGGATATTCCGAAGCCAATTGAGAGGTCTATGGGGTTTCGATGAAATAGTGGGAGATTAATAAACATAATATTTATTTATTTGTATAAAATATTATCAGATAAAGTATTAAAATATTTTCTTATTTTATTTATATAAATATTAATAAAATGACATCAAACATATCACTGCAATCCATACTTGAGAAGGATAATTGTCTCACTGGTACAAATTTTAAAGAGTGGAAAAGTCACTTACACATTATCCTACACCATGAAATGAAATTATATGTGCTGGAAGAACCTATTCCTGATATGCATGGTAATGAGGCAAGTGATGAAGAGTTATCACTCTATGAGAAAAATTTGAACGATTCCATAGATGTTCAATGTTTCATGTTTTCATCCATGACCAATGATCTTTTGAAGCAACATGAAGACATGGATGCATATAGCATGATGTCACACCTTCAGGATCTATATTAAGAGAAGGCAAGATAAGAGAGATACGAGATCTCAAATTCTTTGTTTACAACTAAGCTTAGAGATTCTGTACCAACTATTCCTCGTGTAGTCAAACGTATTGGCTACATTGAATGCTTAAAAATATTAGGGATTAAATTTTAGAATGAGTTGCATATAGATATCATACTTTCATCACTGCCCAAGACCTTATCTAGTTTTATTGTTAATTATAATATGAGTAATAATTAGAAGAGTCTTTCATAACTTCTTACTTTGATTTTCTAGGTAGATAAGGATATGGGCATGATAATCCCATGGTCCTTATGGTGAATAAGGAATAACAAAGTGAAGGGGATCAATACTCATAACAAGTCTAAATATTTTGAGCACTATCCTTCTAAGAAGATGAAGATCCATAGGCAGGGCAAGGAAAGGGAGGCAGTATGTTTTGTATGTGGCAAGCCAGGCCACTAGAAGAGGAACTGCACCCAGAAGCAAGGGGAAGCTAAAGGTGCATTCGTTGTCTAGTGTAATCTTTCAATATCTACACATTGGTTATTAGATACAGTTTTTGGTGCTCACATTTTTATCCAAATGAAATAACTGAGTAGATTCTAAAATAATTTTAGAGGAGAGGTGGATTTGAGAGCTGTAAACGGTGTGAGGATGGATGCTTTTTCCATTGGTGACTACCACCTTTCATTTCTAGTGAGGATGATTTTAGTTTTAAATTATTTTTATTATTTACCAATGGTTACCAAGAACATAATTTTTATATCATTCGTAGATGCAGATGTGTTTATTTTCAAGTTTGGAAATAAAAGTTGTTTCTTTTATAAAGACAACATATGTTATGGTGTGGAACATTTAAACAATGATATTTATATAAGAGCTGGTGTTCTAGAACCAACTGTTTGTACTTTGATTACATGAATATTTAATATATTTAAATATTAAACATCTTATTACATATTGTTCATTGTTCTGCATTACTATAGTGTAATAATGTTTAGGAGTATTTGTTGCATTGAAAAGGTCATAGAAATTCCCTACTGTGATGAGAACCTTTAAGTGCTATGACAATATTCTTAAATATAGTTTTGTAGTTGGATGATATACTATTATGGGACACATAGTATATAGACTGTCAAGTTTAAGTACTAATAAGCAGATGAGACTTATTCTCTTGAAGTTCGCACTTGGTAATCTCTAAGATGGGAGATTATGAGAACATATCCACCAGTAAGAATTACACATGTTTTGGTGTCATTGGATATTCCTATCTACGAGCATGTGTAATGGTCCTTAGACTTTAAATATTATCATTAATACGTGTCATGAATCGTGCACTTTGATTTACTAATAAAAACCGCCATGCAGACAGTTGGCGGGGAGTAGGGTACATTGGGTGTGTCACAAATGACATGTTATTAAAGGATAAGTTGAGGAAGTATTTTTCCCTTCCATTTATGGAAGTTGATATCTCATCCCTTTTATTTAAATAGAACCATCGCATGAAATTCCATGGCCATGGTGTAATGAAAATTTTATTTTAGGTAGTCAAAGAATGACATATCAAGCATAAAGCTTCATTACACTATCATGAAACCAGCTTGATGAGATATTAAGACAAAGGGATTATATTACACAGTGAGCATTCGTATGTGGATGTCATTATTTTGACTTTAAGTTCTTTCTCTTGGGTGCCTTGATCCGTTTCTAGATAGTACTCTTAGACTTTAGGCAATCCCACATAATGCCAACAAGAAATAATCTTAGAGGGTCACACACTAAGTGTTTCTGGTGGTCTTGGTTAAATTCTATTTGAATTTAATTAATAGAATAAATATTATTTTCAAGACAGTGGAATAATTTTATTCAAGTTAAAATCATTGCATAAATTAAATAAATATTTATTCATGGGATTGTTAATAAAAATATATTTATTTATTTTATTGAACATTTAATAAATATTTATTTACTAGTTTGTAAATAAAATATTTATTTAAGAGAATAAATTATTTATTTATTTATTCGGGTGTTTAATAAATGGAATTAGAGTACAAGAGAACCAAGGATGGTCCGATAGTAAAATAATTATTTGTAAGATAGTAAATAATTATTTAACTAGTTGGCACAAAACAAAATAATAATAACGCGGCTATAATTATGTGTCACGGGATTTCATTTATGATTCCATTTTGTGCAAGTTGGCACGCCACAAATAATGAAATTTTTATTTTTATTATGTAGCATGGGTTTTATCTAAGGTTATGAATGAATTTAATTGATATTACACAATTAAATATTATAACTGAATCCCTATGTCGATAAATAGAGAGGTGATTCTCGCTCAAATTTACCCAAGAGATGAAGGTAGAATGGTCCTTGTAGTTTAGCTTGGGTTATCGAATCCTCAGAGACCTAAGAAGAAACCTATAGACACGTACATTCTATGGATTGTTTTTGGCAATGAAGTGGCCAACTTGGGTTGATTTTATATGGGTTTAAAGGATAACTAACAGATTTAAGTGAATTCGATTTAAAAGAATGAGTTTATCCTAGTTTATCGCTCGGGGTGGATTGGATGAATTACTTTTTTAATGATTTCAATTTCTTATAATTGAGATGGATTCATTTAAGAAGATCAAACGAAATCATCACTTACTGGTTTAATGCCTACACACCCAAATACTAATCACCTATACACTCGAAGGATCAAAGTTTTGAGCACTCCAAGGTAGAGGTTCGTATTAGCACTTGAAATGTGTGACCGTAAATTCAATAAGGATGAAGATGTTTTAAAATCATCAAATAAAAATCTCATTTAAAAGAAGTGATTAGCCATTAATGGAGTGATAAATAACATCCAATCCAGCCCCTTGATACTCCCTTGGATCAACCCATAAAAGAGTTAGCCCTCCATTGATGACATGTCTTCAACGGAAGCGGGAAGTAGACTTACAAGGGTGGAATTGAAGAAGTAAAAACAACAACAACAAAAGATCACTCCTCCGTTGTGTGATAAATATCACAAAGTATAGTGTGAATAAATTCACACCTTGAACCAACGGTATCAACGTGATAAGTAGAAGAACATAATAATAGTAAATTAATAACTTTTATTAAGAAACTAAGGTGAATTAAACAACTTACATGAGGAAGAAATGCGATTACAAACACAAAGCGACAACATAACACTACAATGAAACCAAGCACCCAAGATCCCTAAATCCTCCAACACCACTACCTTAAATAGGAATTTTTGAGCCCTTGGGTCAATCATCCAACAGTACAAAGCATCTCAATTAATTTTGGTAGGCCATAGGTGGTGGAAAACTTGTGGAATTTGAACTTTTCCACATTTGACCCAAGGTGGCAGCCAGCTTTCATCTACCGAACAGACACGTTTGTATGACCTTATAGATGGACGAATCAGAGTGGTCCATATAAGAATAAAATGGATATCCGGATGTCTTCTAATCTCATGTAAAAGTTGGGCCCATTTGGAGTTATGTATTCCGAGATATGATCAAATTAGTGGTCTATTTTTCTGGGCCGCAAAATCTGGCCCAGAATTTTATCTCTAACTTGGGCCGCCTTAATGACCACCATAAAGTCCTAATTAGCATTATATCATGAATATTGATTTGTTCCTAATAATTTCTTATATAATATAACAAAATTTGGGATTCATTGGGCCTGTATGTTGGGCCCCACAGTCTCATAAGTGGGCCGGTGTCCA
Source organism: Viscum album (assembly GCA_963277665.1). Taxonomy (NCBI): domain Eukaryota; kingdom Viridiplantae; phylum Streptophyta; class Magnoliopsida; order Santalales; family Viscaceae; genus Viscum; species Viscum album. The sequence continues at coordinate 42,203,781 of OY728150.1, forward strand.
ATCTGCCTTCTCTAGAATTGCTTACATTAATCTCCAAATATCTCCATCATCGTTTATGAATCATCCATTAATCCCTGAATGAAAAATGTTCACATTTAAGTGTATATATAGTTCCCAAAATATCAAATTAAAATATTGATAATTACATTCCTTAGAATCAGATGACTCATTGGGTACTTCAAATGATGTTCAAAAATGTACCTCATAATAGCGCATTTTAAGAAGGTATTACAATCATAATGTGAAATGATGTTCAAAGTGTAAAATGAACTAAAATGGTGTTTATTAATAATAAAGAACATGAATATTATGTATATTAATAATGAATATTAACCTCATTTAGTGGCTAATCACACCCCCCAACTTGAGTTTTGCTAGTCCCGAGCAAAATATATCTCAACAATATGAAATTCGAATTCCCTTTTCCAAAAACATTTTAATACACAATGATCACCAGAAACCCTTATACCAAACAATCATGAAACCCATCAAAATATTTTAATACAAGATATTTTCATAAGCAGATCCCAATCCCAAGCCCATTCTTTTGTTCAAATTCATTGTCATATTTCATCCAATATCAATTAAGTATGAGGATGTGTTGTGCATCACAATAGACATGGGGGTTCATATTTATTCATGGGGGAAATGACGGAAGCGCTAGGTGGAATCACATTTCAATATTAAGATGAGTATTCAATTTTTTTTTTTTTTTTTGCAATTTTGCCATGGTAATTGAAGTTGCACTCAAAAGAGTCAACCCCTGTAGCGAGACTTTGCCGATGACTCCCAGGATCAAAGACCTTAGGGCACCAAGTGAATCCCACATACTCGGGCATCATCTCGAGTTAACTCAGTCAAAAACAAATTCAAATTACCAAAAATAGAGATAAAATTACTAACTCTGGGCCAGACAACTATGGAGTCACGATCCCCAAGTGCTGAAAGCCACGCATTAGGTCATTTCATTGCTCTACGCGCAAATTTTTTTTTAATTTTTTTTTTTGAATACTCATATTAAACTAAAATGATCACCAAACCTATGCTATTTATTTAGGGGACCCCATGAACTCAAAATAATACCCCACTATCCAAAGGACGTGCATTGTGAACTTTTTTTTATTTGGATGAAAATATAAACGATGAAATATCACATTGGACAGCCACACTTTCTAAAATCAATGCTCATGAAATTATACAAGGATTAAAATCAGAATCAGGGTATGCTAAATTATTTGATATTCAGTTTCAAAGTGTGCAATGTGTATTACCATGTTTAAAGTTAAAGGAATTTTTCCTTCCATTTTCAATTTTTTTCAAATCATTTATCATTTTTTTGACACAAAAGCATTTTTTATTTTTATTTTTATTTTATATCCCCCCCCAACTTAAAACAACATTGTCCCCAGTGTTTAAAGAAAATAAAATTTAGAAGGGGGTAGAGGTAGAAAATGAAAGTTCAAAAAGGAAATTGAAAATGAGGGTCATGGAATGAAGTCACCTGGTGGTTGAAGTCGAAATTCTTGCTGCTCCCTTTTAATCCTTTGATATCCATGTCACTGGCAGAGTTCCCTAGTAGAAAAAGAAAACAAAACAAACAAAACAAAACAAAACAATATATATATATATGTAAAATATAAGTATATATATAAAATAAAATAAACTGATGATACATTGTCTTCTTTTTAAATTTCTAGGTAAGGCATTCCTCAAGGATCACACCATGTGACACTGATGAATATGGTGCTCCCCTTTCATACCCATCCATACACATAATAGAAGAACAGGTCAACAATCTATTTTTTTTTATTTTTAAATATCAAAATGATTTATTATTCCTATTTAAAATATAAAGTTTATTGCAACAAAAAAATTATTGGAAACTTGAAAACCATGGGTTGCCTCCCATGCAGCGCTTTGTTTAATGTCGTTAGCTCGACATGAACCCCCCAACTTACCCAATACCAACTTTAAAAATTTTAAGGACCACATGTTTCACAAATTCAACTAGGTTTAGATTGATTACATGTTTATAATTTGTTTCATTAACAAACCTATGTTCTAAAATGAGTTGGTAAATCCAAGGAATATCAGAAATGGTGGATCTAGTTGCTTCTCTAGTCTTGCCTAATACATCAAGGGTCATTCCAATTTTATTTATATCAAGAGAAGAAACAATGAAAACATGATGGTTTTGGATATCCTCAATGAATGAAAACTTGAGGAAGGATGGAAAGGACACATGTTCGAGTTCATGCAGACTAACATTTTTAGACATAGGTTGGGAATTTGGATCGATCTCAATTTTATTTTCAAAATTTATTAATAGAATTGGTTCCTTTGGAATAGAATATTCAACCACAAAATTGGAAATATCAGTGTTAGAAATGGGTATGGACTCAAATATTGTAATTTCTCTTAATGGTTCAATGATTGGTGTTTTTGAAAAATCATCAACAGAGTTATATTCATGAGACTCAATCCATGATGTCAAATTCTCCTCTTTTGAATCCAAAAAGTCAATTTACTCTTGATTTAAAGACCCATCAACAATTCCTTGATCCTATTCATCTTCCCCATATCCAAAGGTTTTCTCTTCAGTAAATTCATGAGAGGTTTGTGGGAAACTAGACACTTCACATAAGGTTATGGAAGGGATAGTTTGTGTAGGGATGGGTTCCTCACAATTTTTAATGCTTTGTAGTTATAAACTCAATGATGAAACCTAAAAATTCATTATCTCCATTTGTTTACATAGTTTTTAAAGTAATGGATGTGGATCAGGATGGATAAGTGGTTGAGACAAATGGTCTATTCCAGGAGGATAACTATGTTGTTGGAATTGCATAGGAGGATGTTCAAATTGGATTTGTGGGGATTGAAACTCATTATATGTTGAGATGTTTTGTGGATAATAGGGGTAAAAACAATGTGTTTCATTAGGTTATTGATGATCACACATGTATAAAGTAGGATGTTCATTGTACATCACACATGGGGTTGAGTGATCAAGGTGGGGATAGGTTTCCCATGTTTGGACTTGTTCAAAATTGACTTCCATAGGAGTGAGGGGTGAGAAAATAGAAGAGGGATGAAAAAAAAGAATGATAATGTCTAAGATAACTTACTTATGTCTCTGCAAACGGTGCCAAAATTTGATTCTCGCTCAAATTTACCCAAGAGATGAAGGTAGAACGGTCCTTGTAGTTTAGCTTGGGTTATCGAATCCTCAGAGACCTAAGAAGAAACCTATAGACACGTACATTATATGGACTTTTTTTGGCTATGAAGTGGCCAACTTGGGTTTATTTTATATGGTTTTAAAGGATAAATAACAGATTTAAGTGAATTCAATTTAAAAGAATGAGTTTATCCTAGGTTATCGCTCGGGGTGGATTGGATGAATTACTTTTTTAATGATTTCAATTTCTTATAATTGAGATGGATTCATTTAAGAAGATCAAACGAAATCATCACTTACTGGTTTAATGCCTAAACATACTAATACTAATCACCTATACACTTGAAGTATCAAAGTTTTGAGCACTCCAAGGTAGAGGTTCGTATTAGCACTTGAAATGTGTGACCTTAAATTCAATAAGGATGAAGATGTTTTAAAATCATCAAATAAAAATCTCATTTAAAAGAAGTGATTACCCATTAATGGAGTGATAAATAACATCCAATACAGACCCTTTATACTCACTTGGATCAACCCATAAAATAGTTATCCATCCATTGATGACATGTCTTCAACGGAAGCGGGAAGTAGACTTACAAGGATGGAATTGAAGAAGTAAAAACAACAACAAAAAAAGATCACTCCTTCGTTGTGTGATAAATATCACAAAGTATGGTGTGAATAAATTCACAACTTGAACCAACGGTATCAAATTTATAATTATAATAATATAATAAGAGTAAATGAAGAACTTTTATTAAGAAACTAAGGTGAATTAAACAACTTACATGAGGAAGAAATGCGATTACAAACACAAAGCGGCAGCATAACACTGCAATGAAACCAAGCACCCAAGATCCCTAAATCCTCCAACACAACTACCTTAAATAAGAATTTTTGGGCCCTTGGGTCAATCCTCCAACAGTACAAAGCATCTAAATTAATTTTGGTGGTCCATAGGTGGTGGAAAGCTTGTGGAATTTGGACTTTTCCACATTTGACCCGAGGTGGCATCCAGCTTTCATCCACCGAATAGACGCGTTTGGATGACCTTCTAGATGGCCGAATCATAGTGGTCCATAGAATAAGCAAATGGAGATCCGGATGTCTTATAATCTTATGTAAAATATGGGCCCATTTGGAGTTATGTATTCCGAGATATGATCAAATTAGTGGGATGTTTTTCTGGGCTTTAGAATTTGGCCCATAATTTTATCTCTAACTTGGGCCTCCTTAATGACCACCATAAAGGCCTAATTAGCATTATCTCATGAAGAGTTATTTTTTACTAAACATTTATTCTATCATATAACAAAATTTGGGATTCATTGGGCATGTATGTTGGGCCTCACAGTCTCATAAGTGGGATGGTGTCCAATCTGCCTTCTCTAGAATTGCTTCCATTAATCTCCAAATATCTCCATCATTATTTATGAATCATCCATTGATCCCTGAATGAAAAATGTTCATATTTAAGTGTAGATATAGTTCCCAAAATATCAAATTAAAATATTTATAATTACATTCCTTAGAATCAGATGACTCATTGGGTACTTCAAATGATGTTAAAAAATGTACCTCATAATAGCGCATTTTAAGAAGGTATTACAATCATAATGTGAAATGGTGTTCAAAGTGTAAAATGCACTAAAATGGTGTTTATGAATAATAAATAACATGAATATTATGTATATTAACAATGAATATTAACCTCATTTAGTGGATAATCAAGAGGTACGTCTATTGTGCCATGTATGGAAAACCGATGATGTAAGAGAAATCCCAAGTCAGGAATTTTCTCTCAACTCCTCTCCTCTCTCCCTCTCAAGAACGAGAGACGTTCTTCAAGATCGAAGAATAGGCGATCAAGATCGATTGATGCAAGACATTTTCTTCACCGCGCTGGCACCCAAAAAGTGAGTGGCATCACTCGGAGATTATTGGAGCACGTGTGGATCACCGCTAAAGGGATTATGATTTGGATCCTTGCAAGTGAAACGATACAATCTAAAAGGGTTATCCCAGATGATCAACATCATAAACGAAGAAAGTACTGAAGAACCAGGTATTTTATTTCTTTAGAAATTAAATTTAAATTAATTATAAACATGATGTGCAAGATCATATCTAAAGGTTTTAGGACTCTTCCTTCTTTATCTAAATCTTTGATCCTATTATATGGAGACTGACATTTATTGTCGTATTGATCTTGTAATAATCATTGATCATAGTGAAAATTAAAGTTGGGTGTTGGACCAACCACACTTCTGCTATGCCCAAAACCTATAAGTGGTATCAGAGCGAGGTCATCATAGTTTATAATTATTTAAATAATTCGTTGATGGTTTATAGTTTAATAATTTAGTTTTTCAATCCAATTTTAATCTTTCTTGTAAACTTGATTTTGAGAACTGTTCTCCCTCTTTTTGTTTCTTGCAGATTTCAAAGAAATTAATGTTTTTTTTATTAAAATTAAAATGAATAACTCGTCAGGAGGCGCCGATGATTTTGCCTAGGTGACATGAAAGTACACACCATGTGTTCGGACTTATACTCCATGGTCTCTATCAAACACATCGTCTGTTTAGAATTACACATTGTGGTCTCTGTCATACACACCGTGTAATCCTAACTACACACCGTATGGTTGTGTTTAGCGCATTGGGAGTAATTAAACAATTACTCAAGTCGTGTGTATTTATTACATGTGGTGTAGTTAATTCTACACCGTGTGTTGAGCGGGACAGATAGTCACATGATTACCATATGACATTCCATGTGGCCCACTGCACACAGTATGTAGTTCCTTCAGGTTAGGGGTCAAACTGTGTATTCCATACACGGCTAAGCTAACGGGTAACCGTATAACGTGAATACAGCACAGTGTGTAACCCATTGTACACACTGTGTACTCTGAAATTTATGAAGTATGCTTCACACGCCAAGTCCCTATGCACGTACTTTAGGAGAGATAATGAAGGTAGTGCACGCTGTATAGTCAGAACTAAACGCTGTGTACTTTACCAAATTACATAAAGTTAAAAATTTAATGTTTTTGTAATGTTCAGGACTACATATCATGTATAAATTGTACTATAGGTTGTTACTCTATGAATTGAAACATCTTGTATGTCATATGTCATAAGAGTAAAACAGTATGAGAATATAATACATGTTGGGTAGATTCAAATGATTATTCACCAGGATACCTCCAAGGTGCATTTATGTACTAAGATGAGAATATCAAAGAAATTAAGAAAAGTATTAAGATAAAATGATTGATTAATTAAAGATAATAATTAATTGATTCAAAGATAAATTTATCTTAATAATAATGATTAAATAATTGAATGCTAGTTTTATTAAATGTGTAACTCATTGCATGTATGTGGGTGATCATGAGCTAGACCAAGACCTTTGTATGTGATTTGTTTCCTTTTAATTTATTTATTAAATTAATTGATTGTCCTGTGAGCTATCTATCCTCATTAATATGTAGGGCATGCGTGCCCATTATTTCTTTTATGTAAACCCCCTTTTACACCTCACTTGTGTATGAGTTAAAAAGAATATGTAATGGATGGAGATCCCAATCTTGTGGAGGCAGTCAAAGTTAGGAACTGAGGCGAAACCAATCTAAAGAGATACAAAGGTGGACAGGTGGAACTTTGTAAACATGAAGGTGTTTCTCCCCTATTTCAGGGTTAGTTTATCAACTTCTAGATAAACTAACCATTAAAAAAGATCATGATCATTCCCTTTACTTTTTTTATTTCTGTCAGTTTTATGGTTTCTCATTATGGATGTGTTGTCGAGATCACATAATTAATAAACTAACAAGAATGCAAGATGGAACTAAAAAAACAGGATTGTGCATAAATATTATCAAGATATGTTCAATCACTTAAGTAAGTTCCACTTAATACTAACAATCATGTGATAATGATAATAAGTCAATTTATGCATATGAGATAAAAATCCTTCAAAAAAATATTAAGTCAGACTAAGCCTTATGTTACTTGATTAAGGGAAAGACTTAATAAAACTATGTGTTTGACCAACCCTTATTGGTTCACTTACTTTTATACAGGAATCTCTTATGAAAGATTTTAGGTTGACTTAACCATATTACCTAAAGGGGAGTATCCCTTGCTAGACTCAGTGTAATATTGGAGGCAGGTGTTGAGGAAATCCAAGTCGGGATTTTAGGATTGGGGAGTCCACTCAACGAATCAAGGAGCTGCAAGCTCGTAGTTGGAAAAGAACTGCCTACCTAAATACCTTAAAATAGCTTGAACAACCCTTGGTGGGGTTATACGAATGTGAATATGGATCCTTGACACTATAATTTCATGAAAATTGGACATTCTGATTTCAATGGTGAGGGCCATTGGGACTTGACAAAATAGTGGGAGACTTAATAAAATTAATTTATTATTTCTCATAAAATTTAATCAAGAAAGTTATAATCATATTCTATTTTAATTATAGAATAAAATGAAAATATCTTCAACCACTCTATCCCTAAGATCAATTCTGGATAAAGACAACATCCTCATAGGCATTAATTTCCAAGAATGGTTTAGACGCCTTCAGGTTATTCTACACTATGAATGGAAGTCTTATGCGCTGGATTCAGCATTACCTAATCTGTCTACCCAAGAGGCGAGTGATGAAGAGTTCTTAGTATATAAGAAATATATCCATCCAATGGCCCAAAGGCCTTCATTTTTTTATTGATTTTGATAATCCACCTTTCAAGGGGTAAGGTGGAACCCTTACAAGGCCTGTAGGCGTAAGTATTACATGGCTCATAGGCCTTATAGGAATTCATTGCCCGTAGGATTCAAACATTACATACAACCCAGACTAACTACTTGGAACTGCTCCTCCCCAGCATCTTCATCGTGAAATCATCTCTCCACCTTCGCATGGCTGTTCAGCTAGGATATCCCATGCATGCACAGGCTTGTCCCGATGGCAGGTGTCATACCCTCTCATTCTTGCAATCCATGTAGCTTCTGTTGTGGTGAAAGCTCCTTGTTCATCCTCCTTAGAGCTTTTTCCTTATAGCTAGTCTGGTTTTCATCTACACTTAAGGTAGCACGAAGGCCTTGAGGTGGCCCGAAGGCTTGGGTGTCCCGAATGCCTTAAAGGACTTGGGGACCAAATCGGTGTCCCAAAGGCCCAAACAAGGGAAAATTCCCAGCTACTACAGTGCCAAATAGTGCCTGCTACAGTTCCCGCTATAGTACCTGCTACAGTACTGCATAGTTCCCACTACAGTACCTACTATAGTGCTGCTACAGTACCCCAGAAATTGTGCCTTCACCTGGATTTCATCCTAGGTCTCCTGGATGCACTTAAGAGTCCTCACCAATCGGGTTGAGGCTCATGTGCACAAGAAACATATAAACGACACGTTCAACATTCAATGATTGATGATATCATCAATGTCTAGTGAGTTCATGAAGTCTCATGAAAACATGGATGTCTATAGCATGCTCGATCACCTTCGTGGTCTTTACCATGAGAGATAAATACAAGAACAGTTTGAGATTTCCAAGGCACTCTTTCAGAATAAGCTTAGAGAGGGCGCCCCAAATGGGCCTCACATAGTTGATCTCATTGGCTACATTGAGTGGCAGGAGGTTCTGGGGTTTAAACTCCTCAAATAACTGGGTACCAATCTCATTCTTGTATCACTCCCTCATAGCTTCTCCAGCTTTGTTGTTAATTTCAATATGAACAATATTGAGAAGTCTCTATCTAATCTTCTTATCCTCATTTTCCAAGTGGAAAGATATGAAGCGCAAAAATCCTTCTATCCTTATGGTGAATAAGAGGAAAGGGAAGGCGAAGATATCTAATCCCAAATCTTCTTCATGCCCTTCCAAGAAAAGGAATATCAAATGGGGGGAAAGGGAATAAGAAGTTGTTTATTTCTTATGTGGAAAGAAGGGCCACTAGAAGAAGAATTGCACCCAACCTAAGAAGCAAGGGGAAGATTCAGGTGTGTTTGTTATCAAATTCAATCTATCTGTTTCTACAAATTTGGTATTAGATATAGCTTGTGGTGCTCACATATGTATCCAAATATAGGAACCAAGTAGATTTAAGAATATTGGATGAGGGGGGGTAGATCTACGAGCATCTAAAGGAGCCAGACTTGTTGTTATAGCTGTCGGGGACTACCACTTCACGTTGCCAACTAGGATGATCTTGGTGTTAAAGGGTTGTTATTATGTGTCGTATGTTACTAAAAACATTATTTATGTATCCAAATTAGATACAGATGGATTTTTTTCAAGTTTGGAAATGAATGTTGCTTCTTTTACAAATATAGCATTTGTTTTGGTAGGAAATATTTATACAATGGTCTTTACGTGTTGTATTACACAAACCAAGTAATGGAAATCGATAATAAAGATACTTCACATGACTCATACCACACCCAACTTTGGAATCACCAGCTACGTCATGTAAATGAGAAACACTTGACAAAGCTACATCAAAATGGATATTTATATTCTTTCGAACTAAAACCACTTGGCATATGTCATGAATGTTTATAAGGAAAAATGATCAAATCCTCATTTAGTGGGAAAGGTTAAAGGGATAAAGAGATTGTTTAATTGGTTCATACTGATGTGTGTGGTCTATTTTCAGTTGAAGCAAGGGGAGGAGACTCATAATTCATAACTTTTACTGATGGTTTTAGTAGATATGGATATATATATTTAATGAGGTATAAGTTGGAATCTTTTGATAAGTTCAAAGAATACAAGAATGAAGTTGAGAACCATCTTGGTAAAAAGATTAAGAAACTCCGCTCAGACCGAGGTGGATAATATCTTAATCGAGACTTCATTGATTGCTTACATGGGTTTAGGATTCTATCCCAACTCACTCCTCCTTACATACCCCAGTGGAATGGTGTGAGAGAAAGGAGGAATATCACCTTGTTGTATATGGTGAGACCAATGGCGAGTCATGAAAGTCTTCCATTATCCTTTTGGGGATATGCGTTACAAACAGCAGTTCACATACTAAACCCAAGTACCAATAAAATCGATAAATGGTATTCCATATGAGTTCTCAAGTGGAAAGAAAGACATGTTATCGAATTTACATGTGTGGGGAAGTGAAGTATTTGTTAAGGCCTCTTTAGGTAAAAAAATTACACCCCAAGGCACAAAGTGTACCTTTATAGGATACCACAAGGAAATAAAGAGGTATTACATATAAAACCCCTTAGAAAAAAAGGTTATAGTGGCAAGATGCACCATATTCCTTGAGAGGGAGCACATATCCAAAAGTGATAGTGGGAGCATGATAGACTTCGATGAATTTGAGACTCAAGGTACACAAGAGTTGGTACGGGAATAGATTCCACAAAGCCCCATGGAAGAAAGAACTATTCTAGAGACACAAGAACTATGTAGGATTAAAAGAGAGGTTAGAGAACTAGAACGGTATGGTTTTCTAGTTACCAAGAATGGTGACTCATTATTAGTTGATAATAATGATCCTCTAAACTAGAAGGAAGCAGTAAGTGGCACAGATGTTTCTAAGTGGAAAGAAGCCATGAATTCTGAAATGGATTCCATGTACCAAAACCAAGTCTAGATTTTGGTAGATCCTCTAGTTGATGTAAAGCCTATTGGTTGTAAATGGGTATTCAAGAAGAAACTGGACATGGAAGGACAAGTTAGTACTTATAAGGCACGACTAGTTGCAAAATGGTTCAAGCAACGTCAAGGTATTGACTATGATGAAACCTTTTCACCAGTTGTAATACTGAAATCCATTAGAATTCTATTGTCCATTTCCACTTACCATGACTATGAGATTTGGAAAATGGATGTCAAAATATCCTTCCTTAATGGGAACCTTCATGAAGATGTCTAAATGACACAACCTGAAGGTTTTATGACTCCAAAGGATTCCAATAAGGTATACAAGTTGTAGAAATACATTTATGGATTAAAGAAAGCATCCAGGTCATGGAACATTTGTTTTCATGAAGCCATAATGTAATTTGGTTTTATCAAGAATGAATCTGAGCCTTAGGTCAACAAACGGTTTAGTGGGAGTGCAGTCATTTTTCTAATAGTATATTTTGATGACATATTACTTATTGGAAAAGAGATATCAGTCTTACAGTCTGTTAAGGCATGGTTGAATCAATTATTCTCCATAAAGTACTTGGGTGAGGCAGCATATATTCTTGGGATCAAGATCCATTGTGATAGATCTAAGAGATTTCTGGGCCTAAGTCAAAGTACATACATTGATAAGATACTGAATAGATTCGGTATGGAATAATCCAAGATGGTATTGTTTCCAGGATCACATGGCATTCATCTTTCCAAGAAAATGTATCCTTAGACACATGAGGAAAGAAAGAGAATGGAAAGGACTCCATACACATCAATGATTGGGTTAGTCATGTATATCATGCTAATAAAATAGGCTAGATGTCGCCTATGCATTGAGTGTGGTAGGCAGATATCAAGTTGACCTATGTGACCGTCACTGGATGGCAGTCAAGACTATCCTAAAGTATCTGAGGCATACTAAGGATATGTTATTGGTTTATAGAGGATATTAGGAATTAGTCATTAAAGGATATAAAAATGCTAGTTTCCATACTGATCAAGATGACATGAAGTCGCAAACAGGATACATATTCACTTTGAATTGAGGTTCAGAGAGCTAGAAGATCTCAAAGAAGAGTGTGGTCGCAAATTCTATAGAAGAATGCGATTATATCGCAACTTTTGAGGTAGCTAAAGAATCGGTTTAGATGCAGAGCTTCATCTAGGAGCTAGATGTTTTACCTAGCAGTAAAGATCCCATCACACTATATTATGATAATACTACAATGGTGGCTCTCGCAAAAGATCCAAGTTCACATCAGTAGATGAAGAACATACTTCGAAAGTATCATCTCTTGAGGTATTTTTTTTAGAGAGGTGAATTTGCAGTGAGTAGTATTTCCATAGAAGACAATGTGGTAGACCCCTTGACTAAATCTTTAACTCAGCAGAAACATGATCATCATGTGAGGTCTAGCAGACTGAAATTCATAGGCAGTTGTCCCTAGTCCAAGTAGGAGTTTGTAAGAGTTAGTGTTATATAACCAACTATGTGTACTTCAATTACATGAATATTTAATATATTTAAATATTAAACATATTATTACATATTGTTCATTGTTCTGCAAGATAATAGTGTAATAATATCTTTGAGTATTTTTCGCATTGACAAGGTCGTAGCAATTCCCCACTATGATGAGAACCTTGAAGTGCTCTGAGGATATTCTTAAATATAGTTTTGTGGTTGGATAACATACTATGATGGGACACATAGTATACAGAATGTTAAGTGTGAGTACTCGTAAGCATATGAGACTTCTTCTCTTGAAGTTCACACTTGGTAATCTCTAAGATGGGATATTATGAGAACATATCTACCAGTAGAAATTCTACATGTTTTGGTGTCATCGGATATTCCTATCTATGAGTATGCATAATGGTCCTTATACTTTAAAGATTTTCATTAATATGTGTCATGACTCACGCACTTTGATTTACTGACGAAAACTGTCACACAGATAGTTGGTGGGAAATACGGTACATTGGGAGTGTCATGGATGACATGTTATTAATGGATAAGTTGAGGAATGATTTTTCCCTTCTAATTATAGAAGTTGATATCTTGACCCTTTTATTGAAATAGAACCATCGCACGAAATTCCATGGCCATGATGTAACGATGAGTTTATTTCAGGTAGTCAAAGAACAACATTTCAAGCATAAAGGCTAATGATGCTATCATGAACCCATATTGATGAGATATTGAGACAAAGGGACTATATTACACAGTGATCATTCATATGTGGATGTTGTTGTTGTGAATTTAAGTTCTTTCTCTTGGGTTCCTTGACCCTTTGTTAGGCAGTACTCTTAGACTTTAGGAAAGCCTGCCTAATGACAACAAGAAAGAATCCTAGAGGGTGTCACACCTGCCTCTTTTACATTATTTATTTTATTAATTTTATTTGCATTGGGTAGTGCATGTTGAAGCCCGAAATTTTTTTTGAGTACTTATTTAAAAACACACATTTTGTCCTTGACAGCGTTTAGTGCACCACTGTCAAAGCTGCGCGGCCTCACCCATTTCCCCATACGCCTACCTGATGTTTAAGGCAGATAAATAAAATGTATTATTAATGAAGAAATAAAAATAAAATAAAATAAGAAGTGTGATAAAATTTAATTAATTGTTTTACTGATAATAATATTATTATTATTTGAGTATAATATTAATTATTATTGAGTATTATTATTATTAATATTAGTATTGATACTTATGTTATTTTCTTTATTATTATTATTATTATTATTATTATTATAGGTATTATTTTATTTTTATTATATTTTTATTCTTTTTTTACTTTGTTTTCTTTATTTATTTTTTTCTTTCTTTCCCTTTCCTTTTTTTCCCTTTTCTTTTCTCTTTTCTTTTTTTTTCATCTTCCTCTCTTCCTCCCCCTCTCTCTACCGTCGCACCCCTCCTCTAGCCCTAGTGCCCCCTTGTTTGGCTGCTCCACCACCCCTATGTGCTGCTCCTCCCGGTCGACCGGCGATGCACTGACTGCCACCCTCCTACTTCGTCCAATGACAGTTTCCCCACCTCGTTCCTGCTTTGTTCGGCGACGTGCCACCCCATAGCTTTCTTGCTTTGTCTGGCGACGCACCACCCCGCTGCCCTCATGCTCCATCCGAAGACCACCACCCCACTGCCCTCTTTCTCCATCCAGTGACCGCCGCCCCACCTTACCCTCCTCATCTATACGTCAGACTCCCTCCCACTCCAAACCAGCTCACTGTCTCCCCCGGACAACCTCCCTTTCCCCTCGAACCAGCACGCCACACCTTCCTCCAGCGACCGCGACCTTCCACGGGCACCCTGCTCTCCTCCAGCGCGTGAACCTTCTTTCGAGTAGACTATTCTTCTTCCATTCTAGGGTTATGGTCTTAGTTATTTACGGTTTTGTTTATAGTTGGTTTGATTTTTAATGCATTTGTAGATATCTTGTTTTTTTAAGGTTCATTTCGGATTTGTAGTGGTGTGTTTGGTAAACATTTGGAGTCGCGCACTGAATTTGTGGAGTTTCTACACACTGTTAGGTTGTTCCATGCCTTTTCATCTTTTAGATAATTTGATTTGTTTGTTTAGTTAAATTTAATATAATATATGATTTAGTTGCATGATGCGAACTATGTTAAAAATGTTTTGGCATGCTCGTTTGAAGGAAATGGATTTCCGAGTGTAATATTGTCTTGTCGTTTATGTGTGTGTCATGGTATAAATGCTTGGTAGTGCTTTATAGGTTGTTCAAAATGCAGTCTACAAATATTTTGACATGCGTGTGTGATGAAATTTCATTTTTTTAAAATTGTGTGTTTTTCATTTTGGTTTTGTTGTAGTAATTTATAGGAGTGTTAAATCAATTGTTTTTTGGGTGAGAATTATATTTTTAAGGTGTTCGATATGTTTAAGTGTTGGGAATAGAAATTTTAACAAAAAGAGGCTATGTTTTGTGCGTGCAAACTGGTGCGTTGTTTTATAAAAATGTTTTATGGGTTGGTTGTTGGGTGCGAGACATTTTTTAGTGTGATGATGTTGTGTGTTTAGTTTTAAAGTGGTTTTTTATGTGAAATTGGGTATGTTTTGGTGTAATCTTTGGTTTCACCATTTGTGGATGTTTTAAAAATTATTCAAATGGTTTATTACCTTAATCATGTGGTGTGTATGATGTTTTTAAAGTGGTTGGTGTGTCTAAAGGTCGCAATTGGATTTTTAATATGGGGATTGGTTGTGTTTTGATGTGTGTTTTGATGTGATGTTTCTATAACATGTTCTAAGGGTTTTTTGGTAGGTGCAAAATGTTTTTTCAAGGAACTTTTGGTGTGTGTGTATTTAAATGAGATTTCCATTCAAAAACGGATAGTTTTTTCATGTTATCTTTTTGGTGCATCATGAGTTAAATTGTAAAATGTTTGAATGATGGAAAACATGTTTTGGTATGTTTATATTGTGTGTTCGGTTTTAGAGTAATGTTTCCATATGGAATAAAGCTTGTTTTTGGTGTAAACCCTCGTGTGCTAATTTGGAGTGTTTAATGAACTTTTTAATTGGATTTATTTATTCAAATATGATGGGTGAAACTGGTGTTTGACAGCATTAAACAAGTGTTAGGTTTTAAAGTGACATTTTTATGTGAAAACCCTTGACGTGCTATTTAAAAATGTTCTTTATTTTTTTTATAATTTATCAAGTTATGCAGGTGATTTGAATTATGGTGTGAAATGGTTTTTGGTGTGCGTGTGCTATAAAAAGGGGTTTCTTAAAATAATTTGGTGGTTTCCAAATGTAAAACATTTTTGTGAGTGTTGGAAGTGTTTCTGTAAATTGATAAACATATTTATTTAATTATAAAAGTGTTGGTGAGTGTGATATGTGATTGTGGAAACTTTTTTGAGCACAAGGGAAAACCCCGGGTATCTAGGTGGGCAGACTAGAACTAGTGCGCTAGTGATCTGTAGGGGTACCATCCCTGTTTCACTTAGCTGGATTGACGATTGCAACACTAACTAAACATATGAATGACTGAGGGTCATGGTTTCTAAGCCACGTTGACTGAGTGTCATGGTTTCTAAGCCATGTTTTCTAAGGGTCGTGGTTTCAAAGCCACGTTTCACCGAGACACGAGGTTCTAGGGTCCCACTCCAACTAGATGAACCTTATGAGATTTACCCATAGTGCTCTACTATCCATGAATCGGTGCCTTCCATCAGCATACTAAGGACCACTTGTGTGTGTGAGTGTGTGTGTGTGTGTGTGAGTGAGTTTTCTTGATGAATTTTTCTCTTTCTCTTTAAAATAGTTCTTGTGAAATAGTTTTCATCAAGTGTTCTTTTTTAACTTTTAACTTGTAAGTGTTTTCCTTAAAAGCGTTTTGAAAGTATAATTTTGAATATGCACATTAAATTAACTCTTGGATGTTGGGGTATGTAACCTTTTATTTGGTGGTATCCTACTAGGCCTTTGGATCACACCCTGCATACACCTTTGGGTGTATGCAGACTCTGTTGTCTCTTTGTTTCAAGTTAAGGAAAGATGTGACAGGTTGGCAGTTCATTTTTTTCAGTGGCTTGGTTTTGGGATATTGGCAGTGGCAGCTTGAGGATGTTGATCCTCTTGTTGCATAAAGTTTTGAGGGTCGTTTTGGTTTCCCTTGGTGTCATTTTCCTTTTTGGCATTTGTTTAGTTGAAAATTTTAAATTTCTGAATTTATTAAAGGTGCATTCAATTACTTTTTTCATATCTGGTTTTTGGGATTTATTGGTTATTTTAACATGGTAAATATGGTTAAATCATTCCAAAAGAATTTTATTTGACACCCGGGCACTTGTGCCAACCCAAGGGGATCGGGAACGCCCTTTGGGCCTTTCCGCGGACCAGGTCGGGTGTCGGGTCAGATGGCGACCCAGCTTGGTTTGTGACAAAATGGTATCAAAGGTGGATTGCTCTTTTGGGTCATATTCCTTTGGTATAGAGTCAGGGTATACCAAAGTTAGGGGTTTCGTAACTCGACGTTCTAGCTACGAGAAAGGTTCTTAGCCCGCACACCTCGTGGTGGGACTCGAGTTACCAGGATAAGTTGAGGTTTTTCTGAGTCGTTGGTCCTTGTGGTTAATCTTGTTTAAGGGAAATGAAAAGGTAGTAGGGTCAGTGGTCTCAGTGAGCTCACAGGGTCTGGCAATCTATGTGGATTTGGGGACGTTGTCCTAGAATACTCTCTATGGCGGTGGTGTGATTGGCGTATGGCCGCCAACCATATGTCCCAGTCACCCGCTGACACTAGTCTCCTCTTGCATCATTCCTCGTCTCTTTGTTTTGAATTCGTGGAAATATATCCTTTAAGTAAAAATGATTTGGTGATTTAATAATCGGTGGTTGTGCGGTGTGTCCATGTATTTTGGAAATGTTGGATGTGAGGAGTTTCGATCTGAGAATCCTTTTTGAATGACTTGTGTCCAGAGTTCGAATTCTTATTTTTAAGTTGGTGTGAAAGTGTGTGGTTAGTGTTTTCTTTTGAAAAGTACTTCGAGAAGACCTTGCAGCGGTTCCCCCTACACGTTTAGTGTTCGCTTGTGGTATGTCTTAGTCATTGGACCAGTTTGATTGGGTCCATGGTTTTATTTCTTGACTGGTGTACACCCCCATAAAGCAGTAACATGCGATTGAAGTGCGGCTACGGGTAATTCGCCATTGGTCGATGCTCTAGTTGATTAAAGTAAGGAATCTCCCTTTTTAGTGATAGTGATAAGTCTATTCCTTTTTCCATTTTCAATTAAGCGGGTCCTCTTGCAGCGGGATGACAGATCTGAGGGGATTTGGAGGGAGTTTTGGTCTCTTTGAGTTGTATGGGTCGCCGGGTATGAAGATTGGAACTTTTTCATCTAAAGGTCCCCCTAGGACTGGGGAAAGGAATTCCAGTGGGGAAGGGTGAAGGAAGTTCGGAATTACCAGTGTTGACCGATGGATTGAAAGGCTTGTAGTGCTCTCATCATCCGCATGGGTCACGTTTGGTGACGTCTTGCAGTGTGAGTCCTCTTTGAAGAGCAAGGGTGAATTTCGTAGAATCCTTCGAGAATCCCTGTTTTCATAGGAGTGTATCCTCTTAGGGAGTTGTAATTTTTTCTATTTAAAGGGTAGTGTTTTCCGTGCGTCTTTCCTTCTTAAGTTTCTTATTTAAGGTAAAGAGGTGATGCATGTGCATCATCTAAACCCCTGTTCTGGTGGACGTGTCGTGAGGGATTAGGTGGATGTTGGAGTGTGTTGTGTCTGATGGTGTTATCTCGGTTGTGGTGTGGTGTGTGGAACCAAAAGGAGAATCTCTATTTGGGAGTCTTCACTACCTGACTGTGAGACAAGAGAGGCTTCAAACATCAGGGCTCTAGCCATAGGCCTCGGAGTGAAGCTGGCATGTGGTCAGGAACCTCGATAGTGTATGAGACCCCAGCTTTATTTCTATCATCAGTATTTAATGTGAAGGTGGTTTAAATTGTTTTTTATGGTTTTTCCATTTTGAATGACCCGTTTGGGTCCGTGCGATTTTCTGTGGATATGAGGAGGTGTAGTCGTTGTGTTACCTTAAAGTCTCGAGGGTCGAGTTCCACCTAATGTAATCGCTTTAAGTGGTCCTTATGGGGTCTGTTGGGTAAATCATACTCAAATTTGAATAGTACTCATTCAGGGATGTGGAGATGTTGGTTTTTCTTGGGTCATGGTTTTGACACCCCGGTAGTTGGGCCCCGCCATCCCCACCCCTTACGGTGGGGTGTTTGGTCTCCTTCGGGAAATTTTCAAAGTTATGTATCTTCTGTCAGTTCTAATGATGGGGAGACCCATGGTGGGTCTCGCTCAAATGTCATTGGAATGAATCAGTGTTGGCCTTTTTCATAATGATGGGGAGTCTTATCGTGCCTCTATGTGTCAGTTTTTCCAGTCTCGTCCTGGGCGTTGGTAGGTTTCTAATGGTAGGGATCCCTTCGGGCTTCCTCATGTTGTCCTTTTGGTCCTGTTCCTAAAGGTGACTTGGTAGTAGGTGATAAGAGTGTTCTTGGAATGTGGTTTGATCTTGTTTATTCCTTCTAGAAAAACAGTGTGGTTTTCGTTCTATGGTTCTTGAGGTGTTTCGGTTTATGAGGTTGGTTTCCATTGGTGCGCTAGTTCCTTTCCTTGATCAGTCAACTGGAGGTGTTCTAGCTCTTTGGGGCGGGCGACACATATCATAAAGTCTTTTTACAAGTTTCTTAAGGTTGTCATTTAAGTTACTTTCTCTGAGAACGATGTGTTTTCCACTTTTCACTTTCTTTTCGTAGGGATCCTTTTTGAACCTCAAGGGGGTACCAGTTGTTGCTTTGGGGTTCAGTATTAGTTGTGGCTTTCTGGGGAAGAAAAGCACGATGGTGGGGAGAATTGTCACACCCACCTCTTTTACATTATATATTTTATTAATTTTCTTTTCATCGGGTAGTGCAGGTTGAAGCCCGACAAATTTTTTTAGTACATATTTAAAAACGCACATTTTGGCCTTGACAATGTTCAGCACACCGCTGTCGAAGCCGCACAGCCTCACCTGGGTCACCGCATGGCCTCGCCTGGTTACCCGCATGTCTGCCTGATGTTCAAGGCAGATAAATAAAATGTATTATTAATGAAGAAATAAAAATAAAATAAAATAAGAAGTGTGATAAAATTTAATGAATTATTTTAATGATAATAGTATTATTATTATTTGAGTATATTATTAATTATTATTGAGTATTATTATTATTAATATTAGTGTCGATACTTAAGTTATTTTCTTTATTATTATTATTCTTATTACTATTATTATAGGTATTATTTTATTTTTATTATATTTTTATTCTTTTTTTTACTTTTTTTTTATTTCTTTTTTTCTTTCTTCCCCTTTTCTTTTTTTCCTTTTCTTTTCCCTTTTCTTTTTTTCCCTCTTCTTGTCTTCCTCCCCCTCTCTCTCCCGTCGCACACCTCCTCTAGCCCTAACACCCCACCTATTTCACTGCTCCACCTCCCATGTGTGTTGCTCCTTCCGGTCGTCCGGCAACGCACTGACCCCCACCCTCTTGCTCTGTCTGATGACCGTCGCCCTGCCGCTTTCCTGCTTCGTCTGGTGATGCACCGCACCGCTGATTTCTTACTTCATCCGGCGACACATCACCCCACTTCCCTCATGCTCTGTCTGGCGACCACCGTCTCGCTGCCCTCTTGCTCTGCCTGGTGACCGCCGCCCCTCCTTACCCTCCTCAGCCAGCCGTCAAATTCCCTCCCCCTCCTAACCAGCTCATCGTCTCCCTGGATGACCTCCCTTTCCCCTCAGACCAGCATGTTTCACCTTCCTCCAGCGACTGCGGCCTTCTGAAGGTACCCCGCTCTTCTCCAGTGCCTGCACCTTCCTTCAGGTAGACCATTCTTCCTCTATGCTAGGGTTTTGTTCATAGTTATTTATGGTTTTTTTACGGTTCATTCGATTTTAATGCATTTGTAGATATCTTGTTTTTTAATGTTCATTTCAGATTTTTTGTGGTGCTTTTGGTGAGAATTTGGAGTCATTCATAGAATTTGAAAAGTTGCAACACACTGTTAGGTGGTTCCACCCCTTTGCATCTTTTAGATAATTTAATTTTTTTTGTTTAGTTAAATTTAATATGTTCTATGATTTAGTTTTATGATGAAAACTATGTTTAAAATATTTTGGCATGCTCATTTGAAGAAAATGGATTTCCATGAGTAATATAGTCTTGTTGTTTATGTCTGTGTCATGGTATAAATGCTTGGTAGTGCTTTATAGGTTGTTTGAAATGCTCTCTATAAATATTTCGACATGCGTATGTGATGAAATTGAAGTTTTTTTAGAAATGGTGTGTTTTTAATATTGGTTTTGTTGTGTTAATTTCTAGGAGTGTTAAATAAATTTTTTATTGGGTGAGAAAAATATTTTTAAGGTGTTCGATATGTTTAAGTGTTGGGAATATAAATTTTAACAAAAAGAGACTATGTTTTGTGCGTTCAAACGGGTGCATTGTTTTATAAAAATGTTTTATGGGTTGGTTGTTGGGTACAAGACATGTTTTAGTGTGATGATGTTGCGTGTTTAGTTTTAAAGTGGTTTTTTTTATGTTAAATTGGGTATGTTTTGGTGTAATATTTGGTTGTACCATTTTTGGATGTTTTATAAATTATTCAAATAGTTTATTACCTTAATCATGTGGTGCGTATGATGTTTTTAAAATTTTTGGTGTGTTTAAAGGCTGCGATTGGATTTTTAATATGGGGATTGGTTGTGTTTTGATGTGATGTTTCTATAACGTGTTATAATGGTTGTTTGGTAGGTGTGAAATGTGTTTTCAAGAAACTTTAGGTGTGTGTGTATTTAAATGAAATTTCCATTCGAAAGCGGATTTTTTTTGGCATGTTATCTTTTTTGTGCATCTTGAGTTAAATTGTAAAATATTTGAATGATGAAAAACATGTTTTGGTATGGTTATATTGTGTGTTTGGTTTCAGAGTAACATTTCCATATGGAATAAAGTGTGTTTTTGGTGTCAACGCTCGTGTGCTAATTTGGAGTTTTTAATGAACTGTTAATTGGATTTATTTATTCAAATGTGATGGGCGAAACTGGTGTTTGACATATTTAAACATGTGTTAGGTTTTAAAGTGACATTTTTATGTGAAAACCCTTGACGTGCTGTTTAAAAATATTCTTTAAATTTTCTTTTATAATTTATCAAGTCATACAGGTGATATGAATTATGGTGTGAAATGGTTTTTGGTGTGTGTGTGGTATAAAAAGGGGTTTCTTAAAATAATTTGGTGGTTTCCAAATGTAAAACATTTTTGTGAGTGTTGGAAGTGTTTCTGTAAATTGAAAAACATATTTATTTAATTATGAATGTGGTGGTGAGTGTGATATGTGAATGTGGAAACTTTTTTGATCACAAGGGAAAACCCCAGGTATCTAGGTGGGCAGACTAGAACTAGTGCACTAGTGATCTGGTGGGGTATTTTCCGTGTTTCACTTAAATGGATTGACGATTTCAACACTAACTAAACATATGAATGACTAAGGGTCATGGTTTCTAAGCCACATTGACCGAGGGTCATGGTTTCTAAGCCACGTTTTCTGAGGGTCGTGGTTTATAAGCCACGTTTCACCGAGACACAAGGTTCTAGGGTCCCACTCGAGCTAGATGAACCTTAGAAGATTTACCCAAAGTGTTGTACTATCCATAACGTGATGAATTCCATTGTCATATAGAGGACCACTTGTTTGTGTATGAGTGTGTGTGTGTGTGTGTGTTCTTAATGAATTTTTCTCTTTCTCTTTAAAATAGTTATTGTGAAATGGTTTTCATCAAGTGTTCCTTTTCAACTTTTAGCTTGTAAAAGTTTTCCTTAAAAGTGTTTTAAAAGTATAATTTTGAATAAGCACATTAAATTATCTCTTGGATTTTGTGTCATGGAACCTTTTATTTGGTGGTATCCTATTGGGCCTTTGGCTCACACCCTTAATACACCTTTGGGTGTATGCAGACTCTATTGTCTCTTTATTTTAGGTTAAGGCAAGATGTGACTAGTTGGCACTTCGTTTTTTTTAGTGGCTTGGTTTTGGGATCTTGGCAGCGACGGCTTGAGGATGTTGCTCCTCTTGTTTCACTAAGGTTTGAGGGTCATTTTGGTTTCCCTTGGTGTCATTTTCCTTTTTGGAATTTATTTAGTAGAAAAATTTAAATTTCTGAATTTATTAAAGGTGCCTTCAGTTACTTTTTCATATCTAGTTTTTGGGCTTTATTGGTTATTTTAACATGGTAAATACGGGTAAATCGTTCCAAAAATCATTTCAGTTGATACTCGGGCACTTATGCCAGCCCGTGGGGATCAGGAACACCCTTTGGGCCTTGCCGTGGACCAGGTCGGGTGCCGGGTTGGATGGAGACCCGGCTTGGTTCATGAAAAAATGGTATTAAAGGTGGTTTTCTCTTTTGGGTTGTATTCCTTTAGGATAGAGTCAGGGTAGACCAAAGTTAGGGGTGTTGGAACTTGAAGTTCTAGCTACGAGCAAGGTGTTTGTCCAGCACACCTCGTGGCGGGACTCGAGTTACCAGGATAAGTTGAGGTTTGTCTTAGTCTTTAGTCCTTATGGTTAATCTTATTTATGGGAAATGAAAAGGGATTAGGGTCAGTGGTCCCAGTGAGATCGCGGGGTCTGGAAAGCCATGTTCAGTTGGGGATGCTGTTCTAGAACACTCTCTGTGGCAGTGGTGTGATTGGTGTATGGTCGCCAACCATATGTCCCATTCACCCACTGACACTAGCCTCCTCTTGCATCGTTCCTCATCTCTTTGTTTTGAATTCATGGAAATCTAGCCTTTAAGTAAAAATGATTTGGTGTTTTAATAATCGGTGGTTGTGTGGTGTGTCCTTGTATTTTGTAAATGTTGTATGTGAGGCGTTTTGAGCCGAGAATCCTTTTTGAATGATTTGTATCCTGAGTTTTAATTCTTATTTGTAAGTTGGTGTGAAAGTGTGTGGTTAGTGTTTTCTTTTGAAAAGTGCTTCGGGAAGACCTTGTAGTGGTTCCCCCTGCACGTTTAGTGTTCGCTTGTGTTATGTCTTGGCCATTGGACCAGTTTTATTGGGTTCGTGGTTTTCTTTCTTGACTGGTGTACGCCCCCATAAAGCAGTAGCATGCGATTGAAGTGCGGCTACGGGTAATTCATCGTTGGTCGACGCTCTAGTTTATTAAATCAAGGAATCTCCCTTTTTAGTGATAATGTTAAATCTATCCCTTTTCCCTTTTCGGTTAAGTGGATTCTATTGCAGCGGGATGACAGATGTGAGGGGAGTTAGAGGGATTTTTGGTCTCTCTGAGTTGTATGGGTCGCTGGGTATGAAGATTGGCATCGTTGCGTCTAAAGGTCCCCCTAGGAGTGGTGAAAGGAATTCCAGTGGGGAAGGGTGAAGAAAGTTTGGAATTATTAGTGCTGACCGATGGCTTAAAAGGCTTATAGTTCTCTCATCATCCACATGGGTCACCTTTGGTGACGTCTTGCAGCGTGATTCCTCTTTGAAGAGCAAGGGTGAATTTCGTAGAATCCTTCAGGAATCCCTGTTTTCATATAAGTGTGTCATATTAGGGAGTTCTAATTTTTTATGTTCAAAGGGGAGTGTTTTTCATGTGTATTTCCTTCTTAAGTTTCTTATTTAAGGTGAAGAGGTGATTCATGTGCACCATCTAAACCCCTGTTCTGGTGGACGTGTCGCGAGGGAGTAGGTGGATGTCGGAGTGTGTTGTGTCTGATGGTGTTGTCTTGGTTGCAGTGTGGTGTGTGGAACCAAAAGGAGAAGCTCTATTTATGAGTCTTTAATGCCTGACTGTGAGGTAGGAGAGGCTTCAAACATTAGGGCTCCAACCATAGGCGTCGAAGTGAAGTTGGCGCGTGGTCAGGAACCCCGGGAGTGTATGATACCCCAGCTTTATTTCTATTTTTGGTATTGAAGGTGAAGGTAGTTTTAATTGTTTTTTGTGGTTCCATTATGAACGACCCGTTTGGGTGCGTGCGGTTTTCTGTGGATATGAGGAGGTGTAGTCGTCACATTACCTTAAAGTCCTGGGGGTCGATTTCCACCTAATGTAATCGCTTTAAGTGGTCCTTATGGGGTCTGTTGGGTAAATCGTACACATATTTGAATAGTACTCATTTAGGGATGTGGAGATGCTGATTTGTCTTGGGACGTGGTTTTGAGACCCCAGTAGTTAGGCCCCGCCCTCCCCGCCCCTTGTGGTGGGGTGTTTGGTCTCCATCGGGAAATTTTCAAAGTTCTGTATCTTCTGTCATCTCTAATGAATCAGTGTTGTCTTTTTTCATAATGATGGGGAGTCTGCTCATGCCTCCCTATGTCGATTTTTCTAGTCTTGTCCTGGGTGTTGGTAGGTTTCTAATGGTGGAGAGACCTTCGAGATTCCCCATGTTGTCCTTTTGGTCCTGTTCCTAAAGGTGACTTGGTAGTAGGTGATAAGAGTGTTCTTGGAATGTGGTTTGATCTTGTTTGTTCCTTCCAGACAAATAGTGTCGTTTTCATTCTATAGTGTTTGAGGTGTTTCGGTTTGTGAGGTTGGTTTCCATGTGTGTGGGAGTTCCTTTCCTTGATTAGTCAACTGGAGGTGTTTTAGCTCTTTTGGGTGGGCGACACATATCATAAAGTCTTTTTACAAGTTTATTGAGGTTGTCATTTAAGTCACTTTCTCTGAGCACGATGTGTTTTCCTCCTTTCATTTGCTTTTCATAGAGATCCTTTTTGAACCTCGAGGGGGTACCAGTTGCTACTTTGGGGTTTTGTCATGTTGGGGATTTCTGGGGATGGAAAGCGCTATTATGGGAAGAATTTTCACACCCGCCTCTTTTACATTATATATTTTATTAATTTTATTTGTGTTAGGTAGTGCAGGTTGAAGCCCGACATATTTTTTTTATTAATTATTTGAAAACGCACATTTTGGCCTTGACAGCGTTCAGCGCACCGCTTTCAAAGCTGCACGGCCTCGCCTGGTTCCCTGCACGCCTGCTCGATGTTCAAGGTAAATAAATAAAATTTATTATTAATGAATAAATAAAAATAAAATAAAATAATAAGTGTGATAAAATTTAATGAATTATTTTATTGATAATAATATTATTATTATTTGAGTATATTATTAATTATTATTGAGTATTATTATTATTAATATTAGTGTCGATACTTAAGTTATTTTCTTTATTATTATTATTATTATAGGTATTATTTTATTTTTATTATATTTTTATTCTTTTTTTTACTTTGTTTTTTTTTCTTTTTTTCTTTCTTCCCCTTTTCTTTTTTTAGTTTTCTTTTCTCTTTTCTTTTTCTCCCTCTTCCTCTCTTCCTCCCCATCTCTCTCCCGTCGCACCCCTCCTCTAGCCCTAGTGCCCCCTGTTTAGTCACTCCACCTCCCCTGCCTGCTGCTCCTCTCGGCCATCCGGCGATGCACCGACCGCCACCCTTCTGCTCTGTCTGACGACCGCTGCCTCGCCACTTTCCTGCTTCGTCCAGCGACGCGCCGCCCTGCTGATTTCTTGCTTCATCTGGTGACGCACCACATTGCTTCCCTCCGGCTCCGTTTGGCGACCACCGTCTCGCTACCCTCTTTCTTCGTCTGGCGACCACCGCCCCGCCTTACCCTCCTTGGCCAGCCTTTGAACTCTCTCCCCCTCCTAACCAACTCGTCGTCTCCCCCGGACAACCACCCTTTCCCCTTGTACCAGCATGTCGCACCTTCCTCCAGTGACTGCGGCCTTCTACGGGTACCCCGCTCTCCTCCGGCGCGTGCACCTTCCTTCGGGTAGACCATTCTTCCTCCATGCTAGGGTTTTGGTCTTAGTTATTTAGGGTTTTGTTTAGGGTTGGTTCAATTTTAATTCATTTGCAGATATCTTATTTTTTTAAGGTTCATTTTGGATTTGTTTTGGTGTGTTTGGTGAGCATTTGGAGTCGCACACCAAATTTTCGGAGTTACTACACACTGGTAGGTGGTTTCAAGCCTTTGCATATTTTAGATAATTTAAATTGTTTGTTTAGTTAAATTTAATATGTTCTATGATTTAGTTGCACGATGTGAACTATGTTTAAAATGTTTTGGCATGATCGTTTGAATAAAATGGATTTCCGAGAGTAATATAGTCGTGTCATTTATTTTTGTGTCATGATATAAATGCTTGGTAGTGCTTTGTAGGTTGTTCAAAATGTGCTCTACAAATATTTTGACATGCGTGTGTGATGAAATTGCATTTTTTTATAAATAGTGTGTTTTTCATTTTGGTTTTGTTGTGGTAATTTCTAAGAGTGTTAAATCAATTGTTTATTAGGTGAGAATTATATTTTTAAGGTTTTTGATATGTTTAAGTGTTGGGAATAGAAATTTTAACAAAAAGTGGCTATGTTTTGTGCGTGCAATCTAGTGGGTTGTTTTATAAAAATGTTTTATGGGTTGTTTGTTGGGTGCGAGACATGTTTTAGTGTGATGATGTTGTGTGTTTAGTTTTAAAGTGGTTTTTTATGTGAAACTGGGTATGTTTTGGTGTAATATTTAGTTTCACCATTTGTGGATGTTTAATAAATTATTCAAATGGTTTATTTCCTTAATCATGTGGTGTTTATGATGTTTTTAAATTCGTTGGTGTGTATAAAGGTCACAATTGGATTTTTAATTTGGGGATTGGTTGTGTTTTGATGTGTGTTTTGATGTGGTGTTTCTATAACGTGTTCTAAGGGTTGTTTGGTAGGTTCGAAATGTGTTTTCAAGGAACTTTTGGTGTGTGTGTGTATTTAAATGAGATTTCCATTTAAAAATAGATTTTTTTGGCATGTTATCTTTTTGGTGCATCTTGAGTTAAATTGTAAAATGTTTGAATCATGGAAAACATGTTTTGGTATGGTTATATTGTGTGTTTGGTTTTAGAGTAAAGTTTCCATATTGAATAAAGTGTGTTTTTGGTGTCAACGCTCATGTGCTAATTTAGAGTGTTTAATGAACTGTTTAATTGGATTTATTTATTCAAATGTGATGGTCCAAACTGGTGTTTAAAAGCGTTAAACAAGTGTTAGGTATTAAAGTGACATTTTTATGTGAAAACCCTTGACGTGCTGTTTAAAAAAGTTCTTTAATTTTTTTTTATAATTTATCAAGTCATGCAGGTGATGTGAATTATGGTGTGAAATGTTTTTTGGTGTGTGTGTGATATAAAAAGGGGTTTCTTAAAATAATTTGGTGGTTTCCAAATGTAAAACATTTTTGTGAGTGTTGGAAGTGTTTCTGTAAATTTAAAAACATATTTATTTAATTGTGAAAGTGGTGGTGAGTGTGATATGTGAATGTGGAAACTTGTTTGAGCACAAGGGAAAACCTCAGGTATCTAGGTGGGCAGACTAGAACTAGTGTGCTAGTGATATGGAGGGGTATCGTCTGTGTTTCACTTAGATGGATTGACGATTGCAACACTAACTAAACGTATGAATGACCATGGGTCATGGTTTTTAAGCCACGTTGACTAAGGGTCCTGGTTTCTAAGCCACGTTTTCTGAGGGTTGTGGTTTCTAAGCCACGTTTCACCGAGACACAAGGTTCTAAGACCCACTCAAGCTAGATGGACCTTATGAGATTTACCCACAGTGCTCTACTATCCATGATGTGGTGCCTTCCATCAGTATATGAAGGACCACTTGTGTGTGTGTGTGTGTGTGTGTGTGTGTGTTCTTAATGATTTTTTCTCTTTTTCTTTAAAATAGTGCTTGTGAAACAGTTTTCATCAAGTGTTCCTTTTCAACTTTTAGCGTGTAAATGTTTTCCTTAAAAGCGTTTTAAAAGTATAATTTTGAATAATCACGTTAAATTATCTCTTGGATGTTGTGGCATGGAACCTTTTATTTGGTGGTATCCTACTGGGCCTTTGGATCACACCTTGTATACACCTTTGGGTGTATGCAGACTCTGTTTTCTCTTTGTTTTAGGTTAAGGCAAGATGTGACAGGTTGGCACTTCGTTTTTTTTTAGTGGCTTGGTTTTGGGATCTTGGCAGCGGTGGCTTGAGGATGTTTATAATCTTGTTTCATGAAGGTTTGAGGGTCGTTTTGGTTTCCCTTGGTGTCATTTTCCTTTTTGGAATTTGTTCAGTTGAAAAATTTAAATTTCTGAATTTATTAATGGTGCCTTCAGTTACATTTTTCAGATCTGGTTTTGGAATTTATTGGTTATTTTAAAATGTTAAATATGATTAAATCATTCCCAAAGCATTTCATTTGATACCCGGGAACTTGTGTCAGCCCGTGGGGATCGGGAACACCTTTTGGGCCTTGTCGCGGACCAGGTTGAGCACCGGGTTGGATGGCGACCCAGCTTGGTTCGTGAAAAAATGGTATCAAAGGTGGTTTTCTCTTTTGGGTCATATTTTTTTGGGATAGAGTCAGGGTAGACAAAATTTAGGGGTATCGGAACTCAACGTTCTAGCTATGAGAAAGGTGTCTGGCCAGCACACCTCGTGGCGGGACTCGAGTTACCAAGATAAGTTGAGGTTTGTCTGAGTCATTAGTCCTTGTGGTTAATCTTGTGTAGGGGAAATGAAAAGGGAGTAGGTTCAGTGGTCCTAGTGGTCTCGCAGGGTATGGAAATCCATGTGGAGTCAGGGACACTATCCTAGAATAATCTTTGTGGTGGTGGCGTGATTGGCATATGGCTGCCAACCATATGTCTCAGTCACCCGCTGACACTAGTCTCCACGTTCATCGTTCATCATCTCTTTATTTTGAATTCATGGAAATCTGGAATTTAAGTAAAAATGATTTGGTGTTTTAATAATTGGTGGTTTTGTGGTGTGTCCATGTATTTTGGAAATGTTGGATGTGAGGCGTTTCGAGCCGAGAATCCTTTTTGAATGATTTGTCTCCTCAAATTGAATTCCTATTTGTAAGTTGGTGTGAAATCATGTGGTTAGTGGTTTCTTTTGAAAAGTGATTCAGGAAGCCCTTATAGTGGTTCCCCCTGCACGTTTAGTGTTCTCTTGCGGTATGTCTTAGCCATTGGACCACTTTTATTGGGTCCATGGTTTTCTTTCTTGACTGGTGTATGCCCCCATAAAGCAGTAGCATGCAATTAAAGTGCGGCTATGGGTAATTCGTCGTCGGTCGACACTCCAATTGATTAAAGCAAGGAATCTCCATTTTTAGTGATAATGCTAAGTCTATCCCTTTTTCCCTTTTCGGTTAAGCTGATCCTCTTGAAGTGGGATGATAGATATGCGGGGAGTTGGAGGGAGTTTTGGTCTCTTTGAGTTGTATGGGTCGCCGGGTATGAAGATCGACACTGTTGCATCTGAAGGCCCCCCTAGGAGCGGTGAAAGGCAATCCAGTGGGGAAGGGTGAAGGACGTTCGAAATTACCAGTGTTGAATGATGGCTTGAAAGGCTTGTAGTTCTCTCATCGGCCGCATGGGTCACGTTTGAGGATGTATTGCAGCGTGAGTCCTCTTTGAAGAGCAAGGGTGAATTTCATAGAATCCTTCGGGAATCCCTGTTTTCATAGGAGTGTGTCCTCTTAGGGAGTTCTAATTTTTTTTATTCAAAGGGGAGTGTTTTTCGTGCATCTTTCCTCCTTAAGTTTCTTAGTTAAGGTGAAAAGGTGATGCATGTGCATCATCTAAACCCTTATTCTAGTGGACGTGTCGCGAGGGAGTAGGTGGATGTCAGAGTGTGTTGTGTCTGGTGGTGTTGTCTCGGTTGCGGTGTGGTGTGGAACCAAAAGGAGAAGCTCTATTCGGGAGTCTTCAATGCCTGACTGCGAGGCCGGAGAGGCTTCAAACATCAAGGCTCTAACCATAGGCCTCGGAGTGAAGCTGGCGCGTGGTCAGGAACCCCGAAAGTGTATGAGACTCCAACTTTATTTCTATTGTTTGTATTGAGGTGAAGGTGATTTAAATTATTTTTTGTGGTTGTTCCGTTCTGAACGACCCATTTGGGTGCGTTCAGTTTTCCATGGATATGAGGAGGTGTAGTCGTCACGTTACCTTAAAGTCTCAGGGGTTGAGTTCCACCTAATATAATCTCTTTTAGTGGTCCTTATGGGGTCTGTTGGGTAAATCGTTCTCAAATTTTAATAGTACTCATTCAGGGATGTGGAGGTGTTGGTTTGTCTTGGGTCATGGTTTTGACGCCCCAATAGTTGGGCCCTGCCCTCCCCGCCCCTTGTGGTGGGGTGTTTGGTCTCCTTCAGGAAATTTAAGTTCTGTATCTTCTTCTAGTTCTAGTGATGGGGAGACCTACAGTGGGTCTCACTCAAATGTCACTGGAATGAATCAGTGTTGGCCTTTTTCATAATGATGGGGAGTCTGCTCATGCCTTCCCGTGTCAGTTTTTCTAGTCTCATCCTAGGCGTTGGTAGGTTCCTAATGGTGGGGATCCCTTTGGGCTTCCCCATGTTGTCCTTTTGGTCATGTTCCAAGAGGTGACTTGGTAGTAGGTAACAAGAGTGTTCTTGGAATGTGGTTTGATCTTGTTTGTTCCTTCTAGACAAATGGTGTGGTTTTCGTTCTATGGTGCTTGAGGTGTTTTGGTTAGTGAGGTTGGTTTCCATGGGTGTGGGAGTTCATTTCCTTTATCATTCAACTAGAGGTGTTCTAGCTCTTTGGGGCGGACGACACATATCAGAAATTCTTTTTACAAGTTTCTTGTGGTTGTCATTTAAGTCACTTTCTCTGATCACGATGTGTTTGCCTCCTTTAACTTGCTTTTCATAGGGATCCTTTTTGAACCTTGAGGGGTACCAGTTGCTGCTTTGGGTAGTCTTAGTTGTGGCTTTTTGGGGACGGAAAGCGTTATGGTAGAGAGAATTTTCACACCCGCCTCTTTTACATTATTTATTTTATTAATTTTCTTTGCATCGGGTAGCGCTGGTTGAAGCCCAACATATTTTTTTTGAATACTTATTTAAAAATGCACATTTTAGCCTTGACAGCGTTCAGCGAACCACTGTCCAAGCCGCACGACCTCACCCGGTTTCCCACACGTCTGCCCGATGTTCAAGGAAAATAAATAAAATGTATTATTAATGAAGAAAAAAAATAAAATAAGAAGTGTGATAGAATTTAATGAATTGTTTTACTGCTAATAATAATATTATTATTTGAGTATATTATTAATTATTATTGAGTATTATTATTATTAATATTAGTGTCGATACTTAAGTTATTTTCTTTATTATTATTGTTGTTGTTGTTGTTGTTGTTGTTGTTCTTAATTTTATTATATTAGGAATTATTTTATTTTTATTTTATTTTTATTCTTTTTTTACTTTGTTTTTTTATTTATTTATTTTTATTTCTTCCCCTTTTCTTTTTTTCTATTTTCTTTTCTCTTTTCTTTTTCCCCTCTTCCTCTCTTCCACCCCCTCTCTCCCGTCGCACCCCTCCTCTAGCCCTAGCACCCCCCCATTTGGTCGCTCCTCCTCCCCTGCGTGCTGCTCCTCTCGGCTATCCGACGACGCACCGACCGCCGCCCTCCTGCTCTATCTGACGACAGTTTCCCCGTCGCTTTCCTGCTTCTTCTGGTGACACGCCGCCCCACTGCTTTCTTACTTTGTCCGAAAATGCACCACCCCTCTTCCCTCCTGCTCCGTCCGGCGACCACCATCCTGCTGCCCTCTGGCTCCGTCCAGCGACTGCCACCCTTCCTTACCCTCCTCAGCTAGCCATCGGACTCCCTCCCCCTCCTAAACATCTCACCGTCTCCCCCGGACGACCTCCCTTTCCCCTCAGACCAGCATGTCACACCTTCCTCCAGTGACCGCGACCTTCTGTGGGTACCCCACTCTCCTCCGACGCGTGCACCTTCCTTCGGGTAGACTTTTTCCTCCATGCTAGGGTTTTGGTCTTAGTTATTTAGGGTTTTGTTTATGATTTGTTTGATTTTAATTCATTTGTAGATATCTTGTTTTTTTAAGGTTCATTTCGGATTTTTTGTGGTGCGTTTGGTGAGCATTTAGAGTTGTGCACTGAATTTGCGGAGTTGCTACACACCCGTAGGTGGTTCCATGCATTTTCATCTTTTAGATAATTTAATTTTTTTGTTTAGTTAAATTTAATATGTTCTATGATTTAGTTGCATGATGCGAACTATGTTTAAAATGTTTTAGTATGATCCTTTGAAGAAAATGGATTTCTGGGAGTAATATAGTCTTGTCATTTATGTGTGTGTCGTGGTATAAATGCTTGGTAGTGCTTTATAGGTTGTTAGAAATGCGCTCAATAAATATTTTGACATGCGTGTGTGATGAAATTTCATTTTTTTTAGAAATGGTGTGTTTTTCATTTTGGTTTTGTTGTGTTAATTTCTAGGAGTGTTAAATCAATTGTTTATTGGGTGAGAATTATATTTTTAAGGTGTTTGATATGTTTAAGTGTTGAGAATAGAAATTTTAACAACAAACGGCTATGTTTTGTACGTGCAAACTGGTGTGTTGTTTTATAAAAATGTTTTATGGGTTGGTTGTTGGGTGCGAGACATGTTTTAGTGTGACGATGTTGTGTGTTTAGTTTTAAATTGGGTTTTTATATGAAACTGGGTATGTTTTGGTGTAATATTTGGTTTCACCATTTGTGGATGTTTTATAGTTTATTAATAGTTTATTACCTTAATCATGTGGTGTGTATGATGTTTTTAAAGTGGTTGGTGTGTCTAAAGATTGCGATTGGATTTTTAATATGGGTATTGGTTGTGTTTTGATGTTTGTTTTGATGTGTTGTTTCTATAACGTGTTATAAGGGTTGTTTGGTAGGTGAGAAATGTGTTTTCAATGAACTTTAGGTGTGTGTGTATTTAAATGATATTTCCATTTGAAAATAGATTGTTTTTGGCATGTTATCTTTTTGGTGAATCTTGAGTTAAATTATAAAATGTTTGAATGATGGAAAACATGTTTTGGTATGGTTATATTGTGTGTTCTATTTTAAAGTAACATTTCCATATAGAATAAAGTGAGTTTTTGGTTTCAACACTAATGTTCTAATTTAGAGTGTTTAATGAACTGTTTAATTGGATTTATTTATTCAAATGTGATGGGCGAAACTGGTGTTTGACAGTGTTAAACAAGTGTTAGGTTTTAAAGTGACATTTTTATGTGAAAACCCTTGACGTGCTATTTAAAAATGTTCTTTAATTTTTTATTATAATTTCTTAAGTCGTGCAGGTGATGCGAATTGTGGTGTGAAATGGTTTTTGGTGTGTGTGTGGTCTAAAAAGGGGTTTCTTAAAATAATTTGGTGGTTTCCAAATGTAAAACATTTTTTTGAGTGGTGGAAGTGTTTCTGTAAATTGAGAAACATATTTATTTAATTATTAAAGTGATGGTGAGTGTGATATGTGAATGTGGAAACTTGTTTGAGCACAAGGGAAAACCCCATGTATCTAGGTGGGTAGACTAGAACTAGTGCGCTAGTGATCCGGAGGGGTATCGTCCCTGTTTCACTTAGTTGGATTGACAATTGCAACACTAACTAAACATATGAATGACTGGAGGTCGTGGTTTCTAAGCCACATTGACTAAGGGTCATGGTTTCTAAGCCACGTTTTCTGAGGGTTGTGGTTTCTAATTCATGTTTCACCGAGACACAGGGTTCTAGGGTCCCACTTGATCTATATGAACCTTGGGGGATTTACCCACAGTGCTTTACTATCCATGATGCGGTGCCTTCTGTCGACATACAGAGGACCACTTGTGTGTGTGAAAGTGTGTGTGTGTGTGTGTGTGTGTGTTCTTAATGAATTTTTCTCTTTTTCTTTAAAATAATTCTTGTGAAACAGTTTTCATCAAGTGTTCCTTTTTAACTTTTAGCTTGTAAATGTTTTCCTTAAAAGCATTTTAAAAGTATAATTTTGAATAAACACGTTAAATTATCTCTTGGATGTTGTGGCATGGAACCTTTTGTTTGGTGGTATCCTGCTGGGTCTTTGGATCACACCCTTGATACACCTTTGGGTGTATGCAGACTCTGTTGTCTCTTTGTTTCAGGTTAAGGTAAGATGTGACAGGTTGGCAGTTCGTTTTTTTTAGTGGCTTGGTTTTGGGATCTTGGCAGCAGCAGCTTGAGGATGTTGATCCTCTTGTTTGATGAAGGTTTGAGGGTCGTTTTTCTTTTCCTTGGGTTCATTTTCCTTTTTGGCATTTGTTTAGTTGTAAAATTTAAACTTCTAAATTTATTAAAGGTGCTTTCAGTTACTTTTTTCAGATCTGGTTTTTGGGATTTATTGGTTATTTTAACATGGTAAATATAGGTAAATCATTCCCAAAGCATTTCATTTGATACCTTGGCACTTGTGCCAGCCCGTGGGGATTGAGAATTCCCTTTGGGCCTACCCACGGACTAGGTCGGGTGCCAGGACGGATGGCGACCCATTTTGGTTCGTGACAGGGTCACTCGCTTAGTGCTTCTAGTGGTCTCAGTTAAATTCTATTTGAATTTAATTAATTGAATAAATATTATTCTCAAGCTAGTGGAATAATTTTTTTCAAGTTAAAATGATTGCATAAATTAAATAAATATTTATTCAGGGGATTGTAATAATATATTTATTTATTTTATTAAACATTTAATAAATATTTATTTACTAGTTTGTAAATAAAATATTTATTTAAGAGAATAAATTATTTATTTATTTATTTGGGTGTTAAATAAATGGAAGTGGAGTTCTAGTAGACCAAGGATATTCTGGTAGTAAAATAATTATTTGCAAGATGGTAAATAATTATTTAACTAGTTGGCACAAAATAAAATAATAATAATGCCGTTATAATTATGTGGTGTGAGATTTCATTTATGATCCCGTTTTGGGCAAGTTGGTGTGCTACAAATAATGATGCGGTTATTGTTATTATGTAGCATGGGTTTTCTCTAAGGTTATGAATATATTTAATTGTTGTTACGTAATTAAATATTATAATTTAATCCCCATGTCGATAAATAGAGAGGTACATCTATTGTGCCATGTATGGGAAATCGGTGATGCAAGAGCAATTCCAAGTCAGAAAGTTTCTCTCGACTCCTCTCCTCTCTCCCTCTCAAGAATGAGAGAAGTTCTTCAAGATTGAAGAATAGGCGATTAAGATCAATCGACACAAGACATTTTCTTCGCCATGCTAGCACTCAGAAAGTGAGTGGTGTCAATCAGAGACCATTGGAGAACATGTGAATCACTGTTATAGGGATTCTGATTTGGATCCTCACAAGCACGATGAGAAAATCTGAAAGGGTCATCTCGGAAAATCAATATCATCAACGAAGAATGTACTGAAGAATCTGGCATTTTATTTCTTTAGAAATTAAATTTAAATTAATTATAAACATGATGTGTAAGATCCTCTCTAGGGGTTTCAGGCCCCTTCCTTCTTTATCTAAATCTTTGATTCTATTCTGTGGAGACTGGTGTTCATTGTCATATTGATCTCAGAATAATCATTGATCATGGTAAAAATTAAAGTTGGGCGTCGACCCAACCACACTTCTACTGTGCTCGGAACCTACACTTTATGTATTAAATTATGAAAACTAATTATTGGAAATTGATAACCAATCATGTTCACCCAACTCATATAATACCCAGCTATGACATCACCGTCTTGGTCATGTAAATGAGAAGCACTTGACAAAGCTCCATCAAAATGGTTATTTAGACTCTTTTGATCTAAAACCACTAGAAACATTCCATGCTTGTTTACAAGAAAAAATGACCAAACCTCCAATCGGTGGATAGGGTGAAAGGGCTACAGAGCTTCTAGGATTAGTACACTTTGATGTGTATAGACCATTTATAGTAGAATATAGAGTTGATTAATCTTCCTTCATAACTTTTACTGATGAATTTATTAGATATGGTTATCTATACTTTATGAGGTATAAGTATGAGTCCTTTGAGAAATTAAAGGAATTCAAGAATGAAGTAGAGAATCATCATGGAATGAAGATAAAGAATCTTAGATTAGATCAAGGTGGTGGATATCTTAACCAAGAGTTTATCAATTGTTTAGGGGGTTTGGGATTATATCTCAACTTTCTCCACCTTACACACTATAGTGGAATGGTGTTAGTGAAAGGAGGAACCATACCTTGTTAGACATGGTAAGGTTGATAATGAGTCATTCAGATCTTTCATTATCCTTTTAGGGATATTCGTTACAAAACTATAGCATACACAAAAAACTGAGTACCAAATAAAGTGAAAAATGGAATTCCCTTTGAGTTATGGAATGGAAAGAAACCCTTTTTGTCCCACACATGTGTATGGGGTTGTGAGGCATTGTTAAGGCCATCTCAGAAAAAAAAAAACAGCACCTCGGGGCACAAAGTGTATCTTTATAGGGTATCCTAATGAAATAAAGGGATACTACTTATACTACCCCTCATACAAGAAAGTGATTGTCAAAAAACAATCCATCTTTCTTGAGAGGGAGCACATCCTCAAAAAGGAAAGTGGGAGAAAGATTGGCTTCAATGAAATTGATTCTCAAGATACACAAGAGTTGGTAGAGGAAAAAGTTCTATAGGTCCCCATATAATAAGTAGTTCCTAAAACACAAGTACTACATAGGAGAACAAGATAGGTAAGAGAACTAGAGAGATGTGGTTTTCTAGTCACCGAAGATGGTGACTCATTATTGGTTGAAAATGATGAACATATCTCATAAAAAGAGGTGGCAGAGAGCTAAGAAGATGTAAGATGGAAAGAATCCATGAATTTTGAAATGGATTCCATGTATCAGAACCAAGTTTGGATTCTAATTGATGTGCCAGTTATTGTAAAGCTCATAGGGTGAAAATGGGTATTCAAGAGAAAACTAGACATGGAAGGTAAAGTAAATACCTATAAAGAAAGGCTAGTGTCTAAAGGGTTTAAATAACATCAAGGAATTGACTGTGATGAAACCTTTTTACCAGTTTATATGTTTAAGTCCATCAAAATTATACTTGTTACAGCAACTTACCATGACTATGATATTTGGAAGATGGATGCTAGAACTTCATTCCTTAATGGGAACCTTTAGTAATATGTCTATATGACAAAAATAAAAGATTTTGTGACTCCGGGTGATGCCAAAAATATTTTCAAGTTATAGAGATCCATTTATGGATTGAAGTGATCATCCAAGTCATGGAACATTCGATTCAATGAAGCTATAAAAAAATTTGGTTTCATTGAGAATGAATGTGCGCCATGTGTTTACAAGAGGTTTATTGGAAATGCAGACATTATCCTAGTCGTATATTTTGATGACATATTACTTATTGGAAATGACATACCGGTCTTATAGTCTGTTAAGGACTGGTTAAACAAATGTTTCTCCATGAAGGACTTAGGTGAATCAACCTATATTCTAGGGATCAAGATCATTCATGATAGATTCAAGAGGCTACTTGGACTAAATCAAAGTATATACATTTAATAGATACTAAATATATTTAATATGGAACAATCCAAGAGGAGATTGTTCTAGTGTCACATGGTTTACATATTTCTAAGAAAATGTGTCCTCGGAAACAACAAGAGAAAGATAAAATGAGTAAGATCCCATAATATTCAGCGATAGTATCAATCATGTATGCCACATTGTGTACTATACTTGATGTTTCGTATGCATTGAGCATGGTAGGTAGATGTTAAGAAGATCCACGAGAACAACATTGGTCTCCTATTAAGGATATCCTCAAGTATTTAAGAATAAATAAGGATATGTTCCTAGTGTATGATGTAGAAAAGGAGATGGTCATCAGGGGTTATAGTGATGTTAGTTTTTAGAAAGAACAGAATGGTCTAAAGTCACAGTCAGGATATGTTTTTTGTCTCAACGGAGGAGCTGTGAGCTGGAAGAGTTCAAAGCAACCAATTGTCACTGATTCTACAGTGGATTCTGAGTATATAGAAGCTTATGATGCATCCAAGAAATCCATTTGGATACGAAACTTTGTCTAGGATCTTTATGTGGTACCTAGAATGAAAGACACTATCACATTGTATTTTGATAATACTACAGCAGTGACTCTTGCAAAAGAGTCAAGGTCACACCAACAGACAAAGAAAATACTATGGAAGTATCAACACTAGAGGGATTTTTATAAAATGGGTTAAGTTACAGTAATAATAATACCCATGAAAGTGAACATGGTGGACCCCTTGACTAAAGACCTATATCAGCAGAAGTATTAGTATCATGTGAGAGCTAGCGGACTGAAGGTTGTTAGCAGCTGGATCTAGTGAAAGTGGGAGTTTGTTGGAGTTGGTGCCCTATAACCAACTTCTTTGTACTTTATGATAACTTTTGTT
Organism: Viscum album; assembly: GCA_963277665.1. Taxonomy (NCBI): domain Eukaryota; kingdom Viridiplantae; phylum Streptophyta; class Magnoliopsida; order Santalales; family Viscaceae; genus Viscum; species Viscum album. Next base: position 42,242,502 of record OY728150.1, read on the forward strand.
TATAGTTTTTAATATTAATAAACTCATTATCACATCATAATTGTTCTTATGCGTAACATAGTATGTGATAATGCCCTAAGAGTAACTATTTCACTAAAAGGTCATAGTAGTTCCTCGCTATGATGAGAACCCACAAGTGCTATGACACTATTCTTAAATATATGTTCTATATCTAGATGATATCATTTGAGGGAAACAAATGATACAGACTATCAAGGGTGGAGACTCATGGGACTTTGGATCACCTTCCCATGGTGTACGCCCTTGGTAATATCCAGTGTAGAATATTATAAGAATGAGACCCACGAGTAGGAAATTCCCATTTATATGTGTCATTGGATGTTCCTATATACGGATATATGTATTTATCATTATACTTTAAGATTATTTTTTATGAATAATATAAGTTGAGTACTTTGATGTATTAATGAAAACCGTGATGACATATTTTCACAGTGAGGTAGGATATGTTGGTTGCATCACGAGTAATATTACATTAATGAATAATGCAAGAAAGGATTTTTCTCTTATGTTCTTTAACAGAAGTTGATATCTCAATCCATTTGATATAAATGATGTAGCCTAAATAAATCCATGGTCATGGTGTTCTATAGGCAAGTTAGATTTTCAAAAATTCATTGAAAGAGACATAGAGCACATAGGTCGATGGCACCAACATGAAACCTACTTGATTATAGATATCGTGATAAAGAGATTATATTACATAGTAAATGCATGTATGAGGTATTATGTCATTGCAGTATTAACTTCTTTCTCAATGAGTTCCTTGGCATGTTGTTAGATTCTAACCTTGGATTTTATGCTTCTTCGCCTAATGCCACTGAGAAAGAGGCCTAGAGGGTCACACACTAAGTGTATCCAGAATCTCAATTAAATAACATATTGTTATTTATTATTTAAAAAGTTGAATAAATTTTATTTCCACATGTGATTTAATAATTATTCATGTTTTCTTGATCGTATATATTCTTTCACCAGTTATTCGAGAGAATATAACATGATCATAATATTTAATAAATATGTATTTACTATTTAGTGAATATAATATTTATTTATTTATTAGTGAATAATGTAGAGGTGTTTATTTATTAAATAAATAGTCATTATTCAAGACCTAATAAATATTGTGGAGGAATTTCGGACTGATTTTTTAGGTCTGGTGAGAAATAATATATATTGAATATTATTTGATTAAATAATATTTAATGTAATTATAAAGTTAAGCGCATATAGAGGAAATATTATTATTATTATTATTATTTTGGCATGGGGTTCGATAGGGGTTAAATAAATATTAAAGGGTCACTTTTGAAAATATTTATTCTAAACCCTAGCAGTATTTAAACTCAATTATATTATTTTTATAAAGAGCCAATTCATTTGTGTTGTGTACAACGACAGCTGGAGAGAATATTCTCAATCCCTAGAGAGATCCCTCTCCAAGAATGCTTCCAAGAACAGAGAGTGATCTTCCTCCACCTCCCACTTTCAAGTCTGGAGAGATCAAGGAGAAATATTTGTAAGTGATTCTTAAGGTGATCAAATGGGAACGATGCAAGTGATAGGATCTATCATGCTAGCACCTGAAGATTTCTACAGCGATGTTCTGAGATTTTTAGAACATGTATGGATCACCGGTATAGAGAATTTTCTCTTGATCCCTACAACACAATGGTCATAAAACATAGATTTATTGTTATATATATTAACTAGGATATAATTCACACAAGGTAATTCTTTTAGTGATTAAATTAATTATAAATAATATGTGATGATCCTCTCTTTAGTTTTGATGTTTTATCCATTGTCTATTTTTTTATTCAATTCCATTGATCACAACATTTATCGTCATGTAGATCTTAGATTAATCATCAATCATGAAAAAAAACAAGTTGGGCATGTCCCATCACACGCTTCTACTGCACCAAGAACCTTCATCTAATAGAGGGGTTAACAAGATATTATGTTTTGTAACACATTAAAGGGAGATGGAACTAACATTTCTCTTGTCCATTGGGTTGAATAGAGGTTGAGAAGGTAGTTTACCTGAACCTTAACTTTGGATTTACCTCCATAGAGTTGGAGAGTTATCCTAATTGAGTTTTTAGATCCTTTATAGCAACTTGGTTTTATTGGAAATGAAGGTTATTTGTAGAATTTTTTTTCATTAATTCTTATAGAATAGGTTCAGGTTTTGCTAGGGTTTCTTAGAAATCCCTTTGCGGTGGTTGGGGATTTTTGGGTGGTGGTGGAGGATAACTAATATGCCCAGAGTAGTTTTATGACTATTGAGGTTGGTTAGAATGCCCCTTGCATAAATGGTTGGTTATCTTTCCATCCAAAGTTGGATGAATAATACAATTCTTGCCTATTGGGTTGGTTGTATGGTCATCTTTGGAATATTACCTCACAAATATCCTAAGTTTCTCTAAGTTGATGGCATTAGTCAAAGTAGTGGGTGTAAAAAGTATAGATATTGTAATGAATTTTAGGATGGGGGTTGGGATTACACATGGGTTAATGAAAGTTATCGGAGAAAGGTACTTACCTATTCAAACCTCATTTCCACCTTCTTATAAAAATCATAACTTTTCACCTCATGGAATCCTCTAAGAAATACATTGGTTCTCAAACTAAACTACTGACTATTTTGTGCCATATTTTTGATGAGATTCTTTACAGAGATCAGATTCTTGTCCACTGGGGAACCACCTAAAATAGAATCAATTATATTATGATTAATAGGAATTAGAAATTCATAAAAATATTTTATTAAAATTTTATCACTTATTCGATGGTGTGTAAAACTTAAACAAAGTCTTTTAAAATTTTCCTAGTATTCATATAGTGTTTACCCTTTAGATCTCCTTATTCCACAAATTTTTTTCATTGTCATTACAGTTCGGGAAGCTAAGAAATATTTTTTAAGAAAGTGACATTTCATGCCCGCCCAACCCCCAATTGGAATGTTTACATAGTAAAGCCAATCTTTTACAATGTCCTCTAATGAAAATATAAATGATTATAATTTTATAAGGTCTCTGACCACTCCCACTGGTATTAATATTTAACAAATGGTATAAAATTATTTTAAATTTTTGTGTGGGTCCCCTCCAATATATTCATGAAATTTTGGTAATAAATGAATTAGATCAGATTTTAGTTCAAAGTTAGGTGTTTTTCCTTGTATTTGAATGTATGTAGGTTGAATATAAATATTAGTAAAAGTTAGTTCCTTTAATGTTTGGTTATTTTCAAATTTAGTATACATGTTTATTTTAGTTTCAACTTTAGTGCCAAAAGAATAAGAATTTATAATTTTTTGGGAGATTTTGTTCCCTATTTCAAAAGTTCGGGTTGTGTATTTTCATGTCGATGATGTAAAATTTTCTCCATTTTGGTTTCGAAAGGAGGTAGCTATCCTAGAGAATAGAACATCATGCACTAATACAACATAGAAAAGAAACTAGAATAAAATTAGATATATAAAACCATAACATGTAAAATAAATAAAAAAATATATTTATAGAATACACGCAAATCTTATAAAAAATACATACTCTAAACATTGGCACTCCCTAAAAAAATACCAAATTTTGAACATGCCATCATGACACATCAAATTAATGAGGTTTTGGGATGATAAAATGTAGTATAGGGAAGTCCCTAGGTCATCTCTTAATGAGTATTGGAGGTTTGAGAGTGCATTTTAAATAAGTTTTCTAAAAATGAAATAATGGAGATGAGGGTTTTAAACGATGTTTTAAAATAAAACAAAGAAACAAAACAACTTGAATTGAATTTATGAAAAGTGAATTTGGTTTCAAGATAAATATTTGAAGGAGATCATTTCAAGTTCACTAAACAACATTTCATGTTGATTGCTCTTAAATTTTTTATTAGGTTTTCTAGAATTTATTGGTTAAGTATTAATCAAGACCTTTGTTATCCTAAAAATCTCTAAAATGATGTAAATATAAATAAACCTTTACATAACAATAATTTAGTCAAGTTATTTAATTTATACGTGTTTTAGGGACTTTCAAATCACATTTAAATCTACTAGGGAGGAGCAGTTTCATGTTGTTAGTCTGATGTTTCTCTCTTAGACCTTCGGGTTATGGTTTATTTTATGTTCATGAAGTATTTTGGGTTTTGAACTTCTTCCCTTAAAAGGGGATTCTATTATAATAAAAAAATAAGTCAAAGTGGGGAAGAAATGGACTCTTATGTTGTAAAATTGGAACAACACAAGTCACACACTCAAATTCCCAAATTAATTGATGATGAAATAAAAAGTGTATTATTCAAATGCATCACAAAATTTTATTCAAATAATAAATAATTAAATATACATATAAAAAACTATTTAAACCCATAAAATAAACTAAACCATTAGAAAATAATGTGTCTAAACTCACTCTCTAAGAGTGCAGCTCCCTCATAATGATCAACCACCATTTAGTTCACCATCAAGAGGAGGAGGAAGCCCGAGTGGATCTTCATCTTCATCCTTGTTATCCCTATGTTGATATGAGGATTTGGAACTTATATTATTATAAAATTAATCCCTTTCTATCTCCAAAGTTTTAGAGTTTTCTCACTTTTTCAAACCTATAAATGTGGTAGCCAAGGTGCTAATATATTAGCAAATAGAAATAGTGGTTTTAGATAACAAATTCTACAATACCACTTATGTCTTAGTTTTGGGCTAGTAAATGGAGTTTTAATGACTTTGAAAAAACTAAAGAGTTTTTTTGGCCTATTGAAAATCTCCCTGTAAAATTTTGCAGACTTTTTGAGTTTTGGAATGAGAAATATTATCAGAATACCAAATTGTACTTGTGACTTTGAGTGGTTTCAGTTTACTAAATGAATCACTTCATTTGGGCCACTAAATAGATGAAATGGGCTTATGATTATTCTATATAGTTTCATAACACATAGTTAGGGATCCACCTACAAAATTCCATACCATTTATATAGGCTTATTTTTTAAAATGTGAATATCAGTGTACATGTGTGATTGGGTTTCCATGCATTTTGGACCATTTTACTTCAACTTCTTCTTGGACTCTCCAAATCACTTCCACCTACAATGAAAACATCAAAATAAGAAAAATATAACCTTTAAAGGGTATTTAAAATTATTTAATTAAATCATATGAGAAATGAAATTGATTATTTTATTGGAAAATTATAATATAAAAGCAGTTTAAAATGGTGATATAAGGGTGGAATAGAACAGTGAATTATTATGTGATCATAGATCGTGACATGAAGCATGAAAATGAAATAATTTATTTCAACACCTCTGGTTTCTTTGTTAACCCTAAAGGTGTTGAGCATGATAATAATAAATAATTTCTCATGAAATAGATATTCTCTATTTTTTGTGAATTTTTAAATAAATTTTGTATGTTTAATTTAGTCTTCTTATTTAATTTACTTAACATATGTATACTTCATTTTCTTTAACTACACATGGACGTGTTATGAATCATAAAGATTCTTCCACATTTAATCACAAAACTAAAATTGTTTTCTTCAAAATATGAGGAGGCCCCTCTCCCTATTATATATATTTTAAAACCATTCAGATTATAAGTTCCAAAGTAAGAAATATCTGTCAGGGGATGGGACTAACCTATTAACGGTGTATTATAAACTCATACATTGATTGATGATCAACCACCATAAGTGAAAATTATAAAAATAATGATTAATATGAATATTTTAGTTTTTAATTATATGTCATAAATGTAGTAAAATATGCACAATAAAAGATCCTGAAGATCTTATATGTGTCTATCATTAAGTATAAGTTTTATAAAAAATCATATTAATTAAATTCTTCTAAAAGATCATATATTTTTATTATTAATAAAATCTCTTGAAGTGGTAGTATATTCTTATTTAAGTAACTTAACTGATAATTAAATATTAATCGAATGCTCTATAGGAGTAAATGCAAGCCTACTCAGTGGTACTTAAATTTTATTAACCAATTCTTCTTTTTCTCCTCGGTTTCGATGAAATATATGATTTTTTAAAAATATTCATGAAAACGGATATCATATTGAGATTGAAGATGATAAAGATGATGAAAACCTATACATATAACAATCATTCATGATAGGTAAAAAAATCAAGATAATTTTTTGATATTTTTCTTTTTATTTGAATTATGGAATCAAATCAAATATGGAAAACCATAAGTTTACCAAACCTAACACTACTGGAATTTTACACTTTACCAACGGCTCAAAACTGTTGGTAAAGGCCTGGAAACCATTGGTATATAGTATACCAACGGTTCCCCCAACCGTGTCCAAGTAAGTCGTGAAAATAGGCATATACCAACGATTATGTGAAAACTGTTGGTATAGGTGTCAAAATAGAACATATACCAACGGTTTCTACAAACCGTTGGCATATGTGTGTTAAAGTATAACATATACCAATAGTTTTTGAAACCGTTGGTATATGTGTGTTACACTTATACCAACGGTTACAACCGTTGGTATAGAGGGGATATGGAAAGCCATAAGGCTATACCAACGGTTTTGTTATAATCGTTGGTATAAACCTATACCAACGGTTATAACAAAACTGTTGGTATAGTTATATTATAGAATTTATACCAACGGTTTAAACTCGTTGGTATACATTTTCTCAACTCCACAGTAGCAGTAGGCCCCTCTCCCCTCTCCAGACCTGCAACAACATAGCTCCACAGCAACACAACAACACACCTCCCCCTCTCCAGACCTGCAACAACACCAATACAAAATCCCCATCCAAAGTATTCAAAATTTAGAATTCATTCTAGAATTTAGAAATTTAGAAATTTAGAAATTCAAATGCAATAACACCCATAAGAGAAAAATCCTACATGTTATAGGAAATGCAATAACACCCATAAGAGTATTCCAAATTTAGAATTCATTCCTCACTCAAACCACAACACCAACACACATAAGAGTATTCAAAATTTATAATTCATTCCTCACTCAAACCACAACACCAATACACACAAGAGAAAAAACCTACATGTTATAGGAAGCACATGGGATGTTTAGTCATGGTCTTGGGTTGAGTATCTTAAAACAAACAGAAAAACTTGGGTAGGGTGGACAAGGATCATGATACCCATAAGATATATAATGGTAGTGGTCATGTTCTTAGACCTAGGGTGAGTTATAGGAAGCACATGGGATGTTTATATTCCTCTAATGATTATGTATCCATGTATAAATGGTTCCTGATGTGTTAGTGGGAAACATTAGCCAATCTCGACATATGAGATGGGTTACCGGAATAGCCTACATGTTTTTCATAGACTTTTCAATTAGAATAAGGGGGTATGTGGCTAATTGTAATTTGCTCTCCTGGGTGTGATGTGAGATGAATCCCCATCTTGGGTAGTGGGTATGAATATTCAATTAATTCTTTGGTATTGGGTTCCCAAAGGGACTTTGGTTTGGTCCTAGAACCCACTGTTTAAGGATGGGATTGAGGTGATCCATGGGGCTATGGTGTCACCATATGTATTCCTCACCATTGGGGTATTTTTATGAGACTTTGAAACTTATTTTTCAAGAATTTATGTGTAGCCTTGTTGACCAATTTGTTATATGGTATGCTTGAGTGTTCATAGGTTTCATATGAAATCACTATATGATATTTATTTGTTGTATGTTATTGTATAGAATGAACGACCTGTGATTGAGAATTAGAACATGAGTGTTGGTTCATGTTCATGATGGGATGTCGGGACTCATTCATAATATATGAAAAATATTAAAACTAAGTTAAGCCTTACCGATTTGGAGTGTAGAACTAAAAAATTGATTGACTTCAGATGGATCTATAGGGAGGAAGGAGTTTCCAGCCTAGGTAAAGAGAGAGGGATCTAGTTTAGACCAAATCAAAACAGAAAATAAAAAAATAGATGAATAACATTAGGACTTACATATTAGAACTAAATAATTGAGTGGGGGATGTCCGGGGGGTGGGGGATATCCGGGTGGTGCGTGGGGATGTCTGGGGGTGGGAGGGCTGTCCGGGTGGTGCGAGGGGTTGTCCGGGGGGTGGGGGTTGTCCGAGGTGAGTGGGGTTTGTCCAGGGGGTGGGGGTCGTCCGAGGTAAGGGAGGATGTCTGGGGGGTTGGGGGGTTGTTAGGGGGGGTGGGGGGTTGTTCGGGGTGGGGGCTTTCTGGGGGGTGTGGGGGGCTATCCAGGGGTGAGGGGGGCTATCCGGGGTGGGGGCTGTCCGGAGTGCGTTTTCAGCCACCTCGGTCACACAACACCTCTGATTGACGTGTCGTCTGACTGACCATTTTACAATTAACCCACTCTTTATTTTCGTCCGATTTCATGGTATTCCGAGGTTGTTCGGCCGATTTTGACCACCCCACGCACGCTTTTCAAGCGCACCAAACACCTAAAAAACACATATTCTACCATGTCACACAAACTGTGCAACCGAATGACGTGTTGTATTTTAGTACACCTCACGAATAATAGTTAGTGTGTTTTCGTGTGATTTCAAGTCATTCTGATATCATTTGGTATGTATTTGACCGTAAAACGCATGTTTTGGTCATTTACGACATGCGAAGTGTATTTTCGGCCACCGCGATCACACGACACCTCTGATTGAAGTGATATCTACTCATCCATTTCACAATTCATCCACCCTTTATTGTCGTCCGATTTCATGGTATTATGAGGTCATTCTATTGGTTTTGACCACCCCACGCACGCTTTTCAAGCACACCAAACACCTAAAAAACACATATTCAGTTGTGTCATGCAAACCGCATGTCTGAATGATGTGTTGTCTCCTCATACACCTCACGAATAATAATTAGGGTGTTTTAGTGTGATTTAAAGTCATTATGATGTCGTTCGGTATGCATTTGACCGTTAAACGCATGTTTTGACCATTTATGACACGGGGAGTGCGTTTTTGGCCACCGCAGTCACACGACACCTCTGATTGATGTGTCGTATGGCCGACCATTTCACAATTCACCCACCCTTTCTTGTCATCTGATTTCATGGCATTATGAAGTCATTCAGCTAGTTTTGACCACCCCACGCACGCTTTTCAAGCGCGCCAAACACCTAAAAAACACATATTCAGTCATGTCGTGCAAACCGCGCGTCTGAATGACGTTCTGTCTCCTCGTACACATCACGAATAAAAATTAGGGTGTTTTTGTGCCATTTCAAGTCATTCCGATGTCGTTCGGTATGCATTTGACTGTTAAACGCATGTTTTGGCCATTTACGACACGCAGAGTGCATTTTCGGTCACCGCGGTCACACGACACCTCTGATTGACATGTCGTCTGGTCAACCATTTCACAGTTCACCCACCCTTTGTTTTTGTCTGATTTCATGGCAGTCCGAGGTTGTTCGACTGGTTTTGACCACCCCACGCATGATTTTCAAGCGCGCCAAACACCTAAGAAACACATATTCAGTCGTTCCGCGTAAACCACGTGTCCGAATGATGTGTCTTCTTTTCATACACCTCATGAATAATAATTGGGGTGTTTTAGTGTGATTTTAAGTCATTACAATATCGTTGGGTATGTATTTGACCGTAAAACACATGTTTTGGCCATTTATGACATGCAAAGTGTGTTTTCGGCCACTGCGATCACACGACACCTCCGATTGACGTGTCATCGGGCCGACCATTTCACAATTCACCCACCCTTTATTTTCATCTGATTTCATGAAATTCTGAGGTCGTTTGGCAGGTTTTGACCACCCCACGCACACTTTTCAAGCGCACCAAACACCTAAAAAACACATATTCAGTCGTGTTGCACAAACAGCACGTCCGAATGACGTGTCGTCTCCTTATACACCTCAAGAATAAAAATTAGGGTTTTTTTGTGTGATTTCAAGTCATTCTGATGTTGTTCGGCATGCATTTGACCGCTAAACGCATGTTTTGGCCATTTACGACACGTGGAGTGCGTTTTCGGCCACCGTGGTCACACAACACCTCCGATTGATGTGACGTCTATCCAACCATGTCACAGTTCACCCAACCTTTGTTTTCGTCCAATTTCATGGCATTTTGAGGTCATTCAGCTGGTTTTGACCACCCCACGCATGCTTTTCAACTACACCAAAAACCTAAAAAACACATATTCAGTCGTACCGTGCAAACCACATGTCTGAATGATGTTTCGTCTCCTCATACACCTCATGAATAAAAATTAGGGTGTTTTGTGTGATTTCAAGTCATTATGATGTCGTTCGATATGCATTTGATCGTTAAATGCATGTTTTGGCCATTTACGACACGTGAAGTGCGTTTTCGGCCACCGTGATCACATGACACCTCTGATTGACGTGTCGTCTGGCTAACCATTTCACAGTTCACCCACCCTTTATTTTCGTCCGATTTCATAGAATTTCGAGGTCGTTCGACTGGTTTTGACCACCCCACGTACGATTTTCAAACGCGCCAAACACCTAAAAAACACATATTCAGTCGTGTCGCGCAAACCGTGTGTCCAAATGATGTGTCCTCTTTTCGTAAACCTCAAGAATAATAATTAGAGTGTTTTCGTGTTCTTTCAAGTCATTCCGATGTCATTGGGTATGTATTTGACCGTGAAACGCATGTTTTGGCCATTTACGACACGCAGAGTGCATTTTCAGCCACCGCGGTCACACGACACCTCCGATTGACATGCCATCTGGCCGACCATTTTACAATTCACCCAACCTTTATTTTCATCTGATTTCAAGGAATTATGAGGTCTTTCGGCTAGTTTTGACCACCCCACGCACGTTGTTCAAGCGCGTCAAACACCTAAAAAACACATATTCAGTCATGTCGTGCAAACCGTATGTCTGAATGACGTGTCGTCTCCTCGTACACCTCAAGAATAAAAATTATGGTGTTTTGTGTGATTTCAAGTCATTCTGATGTCGTTCGGCATGCATTTTACCGTTAAACGCATGTTTTGGCCATTTACGACACGCGGAGTGCGTTTTCGGCCACCGCGGTCACACAACACCTCTAATTGACGTGACGTCTAGCCGACCATTTCACAATTCACCCACCCTTTGTTGTCATCCGATTTCATGGCATTATGAGGTCATTCAGCCGGTTTTGACCACCCCACGCACACTTTTCAAGCGTGCCAAACACCTAAAAAACACATATTCAGCTGTACCTCACAAACCGCGCGCCCGAATGATGTGTCGTCTTCTCGTACACCTCACTAATGACCCATTGATCATTGTGTTAAAGTATCAGGACAATACGAATACGTTTGGTCAGTTTTCCGTATGTCATTTGTTTTTACTTAAAATGGTGTCTATTTTAAACAAAAGAGAGACATTTAGAGTGATACTGGCCACACCATGCCTTGGATTGAGGCGGGGTTGTCTTGTACACGTCTCAAATGACCATTGGATCATTTTCCTAAAGTATCAACACAATCCAAATATGTTTGGTCTATTTTTCGTATGTTAGTTGTTGTTTTCACTTAAAATGTTGTCCATTTCAAATCAAAGTGAGACACTTTGAGTGATACCGACCACACCGTGTCTCAAATTGAGGCGGAGTTGACTTGTACCTGTCACAAATGACCAATGTATCGTTTTCCTAAAGTATCAACACAATCCGAATGCGTTTGATCAGTTTTCTGTATGTCAGTTGTTGTTTTTATTGTTTTATCCCACCTATAATGTGCTAGCTCAGGTAACAGGTCTGGATGGCCTTGGTTGGTCTGTTGGAATTTGGTATCAGAGGCCTTACTCAGCTAGAAGTGTTTCAATAATGCCTATGTTATTTTTATGTCTTGGTTAGACAGTATTAGGATCGTTGGAATTTTGATAGTAGGTGCGGAAGAGGGGCCTGAACAGCTCACTCCCATTATTGAATCAGAGTTGTAATAGGTGACTGGAAAAATGATTACAGATTCCAAGATCGAGTTTTTAGGATATTTTGTATAAATCATATGGGGGTTTAATTTAATTGAGTTTTTTCATGTATATTCTCGAGGGACCAGAATGAATATGTTGGGATTCTATAGTGTAGGATAAGTTTCACAAAGGTCTTACATGGGTTTCATTCAATATGATATTTAACCAGCTTTTTATCATGAAACTTTACACGTGTAAAATAATTTGGAGTTTCTGAAGTTAGAGAAAGTGAAGCATACTCTTCTAGAGTTCTCCAACCACTTGTTGAGTTGGTGAATCTTGCACTAGATCTTTTCAAAAATGATTATATAAAAGCTTGTAGATTTGAGATGGGACTAAGAGATGATGTTTGGTTGATTCTAGTTCTTTTTATCCTTCCAACCTTCCTGGAGGTATTGGATAATGTTTATTTTGCTAAATAATACATATTTGGAAGGATAGACTTGGGAAAAGCTTTAGTGGATGCAATAATTATTCAAAGTTCTTATTTTAGTTATAAAAGGAAGTAAAAAAGTGTCCAGTGTTCTACGGGACCTATTCCAGGGGCTTCTATAAAGAACCAACATGTTATTTTCTAACCATGAGTCATAGTGTTTTTCTAACCGTGAGGTAGTGTTTTTCTACGCCGACCGGGGTTTCAAGCTCCGAGCAGGCCCCAGAAGCCCCATAAACCATTATAACATCATTAGGCTTCCATATTTGGTCAAAAATAAAGAGTTATACTGAATTCAAAAATATCCATACCAGAGTGAAAAAACATGTTCAAAAATAAAGAGTTATACAGAATTCAAAAATGTAATGGATCAATCTGCCCCCGATCACCATCACCATCACCACTGTCATCATCAGCCTCATCCTCACCGCCATCTCTGTCTTCTTCTTCGTCCTCATCATCTTCCCCATGATCATCCTCGGTCCCAACCTCGCCCCCGGCCCCATCCTCACCCTCGGCCCCATCCTCACCCTCATCCTCATCCTCATCCTCTCCCTCGTCCTCTTCAGCATCCTCATCATCGCTAGGAACGTCATCATCTCGACCGCCACTAGAAATGCCACCTGGTGCATTGGATAATGCACCCATCGATGACATATATGTCTGAAAAGCCGTGTTGGCCTCTGGTGGAAGTGATGAAGATAAAGCTTTAATCAGTTTCATAAATTCTTTCTCCCTCGTTTGAACATGTTCTTCCAACTCTGTGACCCTTTTATCAGACTGTATTACATTCTCTTTGACATATTCCAACTCGGTGGTACTAAAATGAATACCTGGAGAGGACCAATACCTCATCGGGACTATATTCTTATCAGGTTGGCAGCGTACTCGACCAGAGTGCTCATCTCCTGAAACCTGATATAAATGATCGTGTGGCCCTAAATTGTCAGGCTCCTGGGAATCAAGGGCCTCTAAAGCAGCCTGTTAAAAATATTAATATATTATTAAATTTTAAAATAGATATTAAACTTTGAAATAAACAAATTAAAAATTACAATCTTTTCTTGTGTCGGTTCATTAACTGCAGTTCCATCTTTTTTCCTTATACTCGAGCAAAACAATTTTTCTCGAGGGATACGTCCTTCAATATTCAATTTGTGCTTCTATAATGACATTGAAACAATATAAAGTGCAATTATAATCATATATTCAATATTCAATAAATCACATAATTTAAGTAGGAAATAATAAAAAGGGAAAGTCCTAAAGAAAAATTATAAACAACTATATCGTACCAGCTGCCTCTCATGATCTGACATAGTAGTGTGCCCCAAAGTGTGGAGGTATTGCATTGAATCAATGTTTTTTTTTGTTTTTTTTAGAAGATTCCTAAATAATGTTTAATAATAAATAAGATAATATTAATACAAAATATGAAAACTGTCATTTAAATACCTCAAATGGGATTAATACCTTAAATTTGGCAGTCGCCCAATGGGTAATCATTTGGAGATATTGCTCTATCGGGCAGTCATCCATGATAGGTAATGTCTTCAACTCCATTCCCACTCTATCACACCATCCAACATACAGCTCATGCTTATAATCTCTCCAAAGCTCTCCTAGCTCCTTTAAACATGCTGGTCGTGCACCTTCGCCATCAGTGAAGTTAAACCGAAGCTGACACCCAATAGATTAATTCATATAAATACAAAAAATACTACATTAAATCCAATAGATTTTTTACCCATATTTTTTCCCATGCATTATCCTTGACTTCGTGTTGTAGATGTCTCTAAGAGAGAGGGATGACCGGAATGATGTCGGAGTATTTGGCTAGCATCGCCAAAAAACCCCGACATTCCTGCCCAGATTTATCAATCATCTGTCCATCATCATTGTATTCAACCATCAAATGTGTCTGGCAGTTCCATACCGTACACAAGCGAGTACTCCCCCTCCCCCTCCTCTTATCAGTAGATGAATCTGTTATTAAAGAAAAAAAATATCGGTACAAGTTATAATAAAAATAAATTTTGGTATAAAAATTTGTTAGAGTTATATAAATATATATGTGGTAGTCGAATCAATGGGCATCACTGGATGTGCAGAATCTGAAGGAATATTTTGCACAGGTGGAGTGTCCCTCAGTGTACGCTCCTCAGCCACATGCTGTGTCGGAGCAGGAGTCGAAGAAGGTGGAATATAATAGCTCGGAGATAATGAACCAGAAGAAAAAGATGATGGCACAGACGTCTAGCCAACTGGTAGTGTAAACATCGGAGGCCTAAATATCCCATGTGTCCCTAAAGACATACTAGGATCAAAATGGGGCGTAAAAGATACGTCTATGGTAGGGGCATAGTCCAACCAGGTACGACCAGTGGATCGTCTAACTCTCGCACCACGAGCTCTCGTACCACCGACCTCAGTACCGGGACCACCAGATGATCATCTAACTCTGACACCACCCCCCTCCTACCACCAGCCTCTGTACTGGGAGCAATATCAGGATCCTCGTCGGATATCTCTCGTATAGGGGGTGGATCCTGAAAAAAAGTTTAACACAAAAGTAAACACATGATATTATAAGTTATTGAAATATATATATTTGAAATAAAATACTCACAACAGGGATGAGTAGAGAAATTCCCATCTGTGTCATGCGACGATTATTTTCTGTCATCTTTTTCTGCTGCATCTCTTTAATGGGTGTCATTTCCTGCAATGGAAACAAATATGGAAGTAATTAGAAACAAATAATTAATGTTTAACCCAAAAAACAAAATATAGAAAAACCATTCTGATAAAAAAACATAAAGAAACAGAAGATTTATGGTGGTTTGAAGGTAAGTACTAGGATACACACTCTGAATGATGTAGGTGAAACATGTAGGTGAGAACATGACTGTATGATTCTATATATTTCCCACCACAACTTCAGGTTCACAATCAACTCTGACAATTGAGCTATTGGAGTCATCATAAGTAATAAACAGATTGCTTCTAATTGCAGTAGGGATAGTGTCAACTTCATCATCACCATCATCAAAAATATGTCTGGGATTTACTTCAATAATTACACCAAATTTAGGATGACGATGATATTTAACATAAAAAACTTGTTTCACCATTGATGCCAATACATATGGTTCATCGGTGGCAAGAGTGCGAGTCATGTCAATAACTCGAAATCCATAATCATAAATAAATGTTCCTTTCCTCATCATTGAATCAAACCATTGACATTTCATCATCGTGACTCGACCATGTGAGTAATAATCCAAAATTATTATTTTCTCTACGACTCCATAATAAGCTACATTTTCAGAACGGGGTCTATTATCCGATTAACTGGCATAACAGTCTGTTGTGGCAGTTAGCATAACACCATCATGTTGTGTTCTCATTTTTCTTGCTCGTTCAGTGATAATAAATTTGTATCCATTGATCACAAGTGATTTACAAGCATGAACCATGGTATTAGGACTAAAAGCCAAAGCTCTTATTTCCTCAGAAACAGAGACTGCAGGCAAACTCGATACCTGAAATATAAACAAATAGTAAACTTAATTAAATATTATTTTTATTTAGTTATTACAGAAATATTTTTACCTTTAATTTCAATCAAGCAGAAAACTCTTTGCTATACAAAGTCTCTTTCCTTCTTAAAGATAAAGAATGATGCTTTCTATATATCAATTCTTTATGTTCCCTGTAGATAAAAATAATAATAGTTTAACAAATATTTAAAATTACAAGAGATGAGATAAGAGATATGTGTACAATTTACTTACTTGATATACTCATCGAACAAATCACAATTGAACAACACTATGCGAGGTGCCATCACTCGCTCTTCAAGGCTTAATGTCGTCAATGTATATGATCCTGGAATTCCTCCTGTCTAAGGAAGTGATGGGAAAATGGGTTCAATTTGCTCATACTGTTCTTCTTCATTTCTCATTGGTCTGTTTATTCTCGTAGTAAGATCAGACAAATACATTGAGCAGAAATCCATACATTCTTGAGCCAAGTAACCGTTCACAATAGAACCTTCAGGATAATTCCTATTACGAACATATGATTTCAATGTGTACATGTTTCTTTCAGTTGGATACATCCAACGGAAAGAAACGGGTCCTCCAAGAAGTATTTCGGTCGGAAGATGGACATTCAGATGCAACATGCATGTAAAAAATGATGACTCATACAAAATTAATGGTGTCTTTGCCAACAGTTTTTGCAAGAAGGATTTAGACAACTTCTTAGCACAAAGATCTCTAAACAAATAGCACAACCGAATAACTGAGACTCTTAAATTATTGGATAAGAGATGATGGATTGCTATTGGAATCAACTCATGCAAAAGGACGCGATAATCATGAGTCTTCAAAGATTTCAGCTTCAACTCTTTTCTGTTGACCCATTTTGATATATTTCTTGAATATCCATCAGGAAGTTTAATAGTCTCTAGCACTTCCAGAAATTGATTCTTTTCAGCAGGTGTCATCATATAAGAAGCACATGGAACTTGCCATTTATTTTCACTGATACAGACAGGATGCAGTTCTGGTATGATCCCCCAATCTACCAAGTCATGTCGAGATCTTAAATAATCTTTTGTCTTCCCCTTGACATTTAGAAGAATCAAAAGAAACATTTCACATATATTCTTTTCAATGTGCATTATGTATAAGCAATGAAATAATAAGTTGGTTGACCAATACGACAACTCAAAGAATATACTCTTCTTCTTCCAATTGTAACAAGTATCATTGGAAACATTTTTCCTATTTCTAGATTTCATTACACCCTTCCCAAATGAATAACTGAAATCTTTCAATCCATTAAGCACATCAGTTCCAGACATACACTGAGGTGGATCGTCAGTCTCCATGGTATTGTCAAATCTTCGACGATTGTTTCTATATGGATGGTTCATTGGAAAGAATCGTCGATGTCTCATAAAACTAAAACTACGATGATATTTCAGTCTTCTCGATCGAGTATTATTCATATAAACAGGACATGATAATTTTCCTTTTTTGCTCCATCCAGACATCATTGCATAAGTATGAAAATCATTGATTGTCCACATAAGCGCAACACGCATCTGAAATATGTCTTTCGAACATGCATCGTATGTGGGCACACCCACATCCCAAAAAAGTTTCAACTCTTTTATTAAAGGTTGCATGTATACATCTATATCATTATCGGGATCAGAAAGGCCAGATATCAGTATACTCAAGAAAGTGTAAGGCTTTTTCATACACAACTATGGGAGAAGGTTATAAATGTGTATGAAAACTGACCATGTGTTGTGCGGAGTAAGCATTTGCCCAAATGGATTAAAACCGTCACATGAAAGACCCAGTCTCACATTACGCACATCGGTTGTAAATTCAGGATATCGAGCATCAAATCTCTGCCATGAAAATCCATCTGCAGGGTGAACCAACTCTTCATTATTCTTTTCTCTCTCGGTGTCATGTCATCGCATTTTTACTGATATTTCATCAGACATGAAAAGGTTCTGTAATTTGGGGATCAATGGAAAGTGCCACATTACTTTTTGTGGCACACGAGATGGTGTTCCATCATCTTTTGGCTTCCATCGGGAGGTTCCACATTTGATACAATCATTTCTTTCAGCAGTTTCCTCCCAAAATAAGCTGCAATCATTCGGGCAAGCATGATTTTTTTTGAGAATCCAAGTTCATCAACTAACTTTCATGCCATATAGTGGTTTGAGGGAATATCTGCATCATTTGGAAGTAAGTCCTTCAAGAAGGTAAGAATTTAATCGATTGTGGTATTTGAAATCCCATACATAGTTTTTCCATGAAACAATCGAATTAAAAATTCCAACTTTTTCATTTTACCACATTGCTGATATACTGGAGTCATCGCAGCATCATTCAATTTTTTCACCCTATTAACATCATCATTTTCATTGGACGCATCATGTGTGCTTGTATCAAAATCTTATTGGCTGGACATCCTTTCCTTCTCATGATGCCGAATAAATGGAAACTGATCATATATCAAACTCTCCAATTCAGTCCTATTATTTGGATCATCAACATTTTGAGATTCCATTTTCTCTCCATTGTGATACCACACATAATAGTTTGTTTGGAAACCATATTTGGTTATATGATAGCTAACTGCTTCACGACTCAACCAAGGTCTTCCAACACAATTAGAACATGGGCAGTGTATGCGACCACTATTTGAAGCCTTGTCAAATGAAAAATCTAAAAATATGTTCAAATTATTTTGAAAATCGATTGAAATCTGATCAATTTCGTACATCCAACTTCTATCTATTCTATAAAAAAATTGCAATAAGTCATTTCAAAGCAATTCAAAAATATTGAAGTTCAATCAAAAAAATATTTAGGTAAATGACAATTGTTTACTTTATATAAAAGCATAACTGAAGCATTACTCTATATGAAAATCACATTAAGAAACA
The DNA here is from genome assembly GCA_963277665.1 of Viscum album. Classification (NCBI taxonomy): domain Eukaryota; kingdom Viridiplantae; phylum Streptophyta; class Magnoliopsida; order Santalales; family Viscaceae; genus Viscum; species Viscum album. The sequence goes on from OY728150.1 coordinate 42,261,406, forward strand.
CAAAAAAATACAGTGTATATAAAAAAATAAGATACAAAATTTCTAATGCCTATATTCAAGGATTGCCCAGTAAGATATTGGAAGTGGATCAAGGAATACATAATCCTTAAGAGTCTTGTTGGGAGTACATGAGTTTTATAGTTTAACTTCTTCAGGGAGATCAGGATGAGGAGTAGGATTAGGATCACATCAAAAGTAGTTATGGCCTCATCAAGTTTCACCTTAACCATGGATTAAAGGATCCTAGGTTTGGGGCCATAGATCATAGGTTGGTAGGGTGTATTCATTGAATCATGTCCCAATTGATTTTGGAGAGGGACCTTCAATAGTTATAGGTATGTATTTGATTAGAAACACCTATAAAAAGGATATCTAGGAATTGTGACGTCCCAAACCAGGATGCCACTCATTAGTGACCCGAACCCAGATGGTCACATGGCCTCAAACACATCTACCAAAATTCCAAATGTTATTGACTAATAGTGAGAGCCTTTGCTGTGTCTGGGGGAGACTATTCCCTCATTACCTAAGTTGCACAATTTTAATATTATCAGTTAAAAAGTGGAAGAAAGATAACAATGAAAAAATATTGGAAATGGATGAAAATAACCAAATCAGTAATACCGACTAATAACAGAATCACAAACCGAATGATGGTAATGTGTGACATGTATCAAGAAGAAAAACATAGTTACAACTAGTAGGAAGTAATACTGTACAAGAGGCTCAATAAATTCTAAAATTCAACCTAGCTTCTTGAGCTACAACCCAATCATCTGCTACATGCTCCATCTTATGTCATGTGAGTAGTCATGCATCTGTAAAATGGTGATTCCCCTTATCTAAACATATAATCATGTAGTTTATCTGGGTACCCAATGGCATCTCGAACAATGTGTGAGATACAATTCATGTAGGTGACCACCGAGAGGTCTATAACTATCCAGTATATTTATATAACATTTTAATATAATGATATGATAAATTAAAGTGACAACTAAAAAATCTAAAAGGGTTTTCTATGGTTCCGAAGAAAAAATCTAAAAGGGTTTTCTAGGTTAAATCAAAACAGAGAAAAAAAACAGATACACATCAAAATCAAAACTTAAAACTAAAATATTAGATAAATAACAATAAAAATAAGGTATCGCTTAAGAAAATACCTAATTTGGGATGGTTCAGATGAAGATCCAGCAGCTTGGATGAGGGAAGTCGAAATTCCAACCGTTCGGATGGAGGAATCGAGATGAACCCGAGAGAGGTGATGTCCGAATGGGGGAGAGGTGCTCTGATCGTGGGGGAGAGCTGTCGTCCGAATGGGGGAGAGGTGCTGGATCGTAGGGGAGAGGTGAATTAGGGTTTTGTCCGGATGGGGGAGAGGAGAAGGGCCGCGCAGGGATATTGGGGCAAACCTTTACCAACGGTTTTCCAGAACCGTTGGTAAAGGGGGGAATTTAGCTAGTTTTACCAACAGTTTAAGCAAACTGTTGGTAAAACTCTTATATACCAACGGTTTAAGCAAACTGTTGGTATATAAGTGTTGAGAAAACCCCCTATTCCAGTAGTGTAATACATTCGTTGTATAGCATGATCATTTGTGTCATCGAGGATCAATTATGATGAAAAAATATTTTTAGATGTGCGCATGAGCCTTGACTTATTGATAAAATAGTAGACATTTTTTGGGGGGAGAATCATGAATTCAATTAACAGATCTATGTAAACTATTTTTTTTATGAGATAATTCTTTTCATGATATTATGAGTGCTTAGCGTATGATTATATATAGTGTTTTAACATGGGTCCCCCGACCTATCTTGTGAATCATATAAATATTTTATAAAAGAAGAATCTATGAAATGATCACATGCATTGTTAGTTGACGGTGAATATATATATATATATATATATCACATGTTTTTCATGTTTATTAAAATAAATATTGATCATCATATATCTTATATAAAAAGGTCTAGTAGAACCATTAATAAGAAACTCACAATACTTTTACGAGTTATCTAATTATAAAGTATGGAAAGGGAATATTTTCATATATTTATTATACACACCATAAAGGTGATTAGATTGGATGTATAAAATCATTGTTCATTGTGAGTAGAAAGTAATAAATAAATTGTTCCCCTAAAAAGGAAAGTTAATATATCAACAACAATATGTCTTGACATGTTGTTCTAAATTTGGCACTTAAACCTGATAAACTATGAGATCTAATTAGTTATTGTTTATGATATATTTCAAATTTTGAATTGAAGTTCATCGATAATGATGGATTTTGAGAGATGGTGACATCAAAATAATTGACCAAAAAGGATTTGAAGCAATATGTGTTGTGTTCAACTTATGAAGTTTGGGATTGGTTATCAAAACTGCTAGGAATATTGAATCCATATGAGATTATTATAAAAGTGTTTTTCATAAGGAATTCATTTTATATAAATTTGAATTATGTCTAATTGTTATTGTTGCTATTTACCTATGTGGTGACATTGATTACAACACACACACACAAAACAATCACTAGAGGATTCAAAATGTTTGAAGCATATTCAAAACTACGAAAGATTCACAAGATCAAATAAATTACTATATGAATTAAAGCAAATATGATATGTTTGATATAGCCATCTTAATAAATATTCATAGGAGGAATATAAAATTGGTTTTATTATGCTATGGTTTCTATAAATTTATTGTCGTATTTATCCATATATTTTGAACAACATTAAAACTATTGAAGAGTTTCTATAAACAGTAGAATGCTTGATCGTAAAAATACAAGGGATGTTCTTGTATATTTAATTATTCCTCTAGGAGATTGAAACTTGAATTTTGGAAAGATTTTACACGTTCATTAAAACAACTTTAATAGGCAATTAAATCCTTTGATTCCAAGAGTGATATATTTTATTATACAAGGAGATAATTAAGAATTCATTTGTCCCCGAAGGATTGTATATAAGTGCACATTTTATTTATCTCGGAAGGATATGTACATAAATATGCATATGTACCCTACAAATGATATGAGTTCTTGTTACAATAATTTTGATGCAAAGTGAAGTTCTTCCTTGGTCAATGACACTTAAGGTATAAATGATCACTTGTTCCAAAATTTAGAACCAAAAGTGGTTGGGTGTACTAATGTTGGACATTTTCTCAATCCATAAAAAGTCAGAACTCATACTGTATATTTACTTATATATGGTGGAACGGTAATTTCATAACATTCTACAAAACAAACGTTTTTTTGGTTTCGTCAAATCATATTGAGCTAATTGTAATTCATGAGACAAGTTGAGAATGTGTTAGGGTTGTTGTATCGGAAACAATTATAGATTGACTATCGATAATGATAACGCGATTTGTGCAGTGCACTTTAAGAGTGAAAATATCAACCAAAAAATATACATATGAGCTTCAAAAGAACGACGAGATCAATATCCACCAAATTAAATCATGAAATAATTCAGCAAGTTTATTCACAAAAACATTACCTACTACATTTTTTTAAATTGATTTATAAAATTGATATGTGAAGATTACAATATATATCATGATTTATCAAATTAAGTTGAAAATATTGTATTTTTTCCTTTCATCATTTTTTTTCCCACTAGGTTTTCCTAATATGGTTTTTAACAAGACAACTTAATATTGTACATGAAATTCAATTATCATGGTTTCACTTGTTTTCTCCCTAGTATTTTTTAAGCGGAGGTTAAATAATTTTTCATAAAATTGATGACATTTAAGGAGAAGTGTTGTGAAATAACAAATTAATTATAAATGCCACAATTTCCACGGGTGTTGATTCCCATTGTCTCCATTTTAATGGGTGGAAATTCACATGACCATTAAAATCTCAAGCTATATATCATGTTATCAATTATAGTCTTCAGATCTTTCTTGAAGAATGGAGATCAATCTGGACAGTTTGTTGTATTCTTATGTAGGCTACATGCAAACATGGTAAGGTAAATTAAGACTTTCAATCTACATTGCTCCTCTATAGTTCATATATCTCTATTTTTTTGTTATTTAATAATTTTTAAACTTCTAGATTTTAAAAAACGTAGTATTTATTGGATTTACCGGTTTCAACTGATGTAAAAACACACACGTGCTTTACCGTTTTTTTTATAAAAAAAAAACAGAGCTTTCCGTAAGCCAAAATAAAATAAAATAAAATAAAAATAATAAAAAACAATAAAAAACAATATATAAATAAATAAGAAAAAGAAAACATCTTCAGTTACAAGTGCGCCATTTTTTCCGCAGCTCAAAAGGTTCGAAAAGATGCAGCTAGAAGAGGAAGGTATGACCGAATCTTTGGCGATTGTATTGGGAAACCAGCAAGAGCGGCCGGTTACTACCATTGAAGAGATTTGGAAGATCCAGTACTCTCGATTCGTCAACTCCTTTCCTGGTACTTCTACATGTGCCAACCTGTCACCTCTCACAGAAAAAACTATCAAGCGATTCCGGGGCACCTGGATCTCTTCTTCTTCTTCCGCCGCCGTACTAGAACTAACCGCTGATCAGTCCACTTCTGAAGCAATCCTCGTCGTCTCCATCGGAGGCAAGATCCTGGTAAGCTGCATACGTTAGAGCATTGTCCGTTTTATTTTTTATCCTTGTTTTTCGTTCAGCTTCTAGGATTTCTTATTTCAGCTTTCCCAAGCACTGCGAAAGAAATTATGCAAGAAGTTCGGCTTATGCCGGTCATCAAGTCGTCGGAGCTAGATTTTACTGTTTTAGGATGCGCCGTGTGTTCTGAGATCATTCCTTGTTTTTTGATCATGTGTTTGAGTTAGATGCGTTTTTTTTACATGGTCATATATGTGCAGGATTCCGTTAGCATTTCTGTATAAAAGAAACGGTAGATGTTGGAAGCTGCCTCCTTCATTTGGAAATTTAAAATCCATATCACTGTTGCCTTCAAGTGTTCTTTTATGTTTGTTTGCAGAAGTAACACATTTTCTTTCTTTATATTTCAAATCAGTTTCTTTTAGTATTCTTTGATCGGTTTTAGTTTTTTTCCTTGCATTTATACTATTCGACGAGCCAAATAAAAATTGCTTGTCTTTGAATATTTTATTCTGGCTTGACCTAGTCTGAAACTCCAATCAGTTGCTTAGTTATTAGTAGTTGTTTAGCTAATGTCGACAGTGCCTATTTTTTGTCTGTAAATGTAATTTCTTAGCGTTGATAAAGAACATTTCTAGTTTTTAAGACGTGGAAGATTTTTAGCTGTTGAAAGGAGAAGCATTGTTCCCTGTTTTTTCGGTATTGTTTTTTCTTCTGTATTTAGGTCAATGGCAGCGAAGCTATCCATAGCTGTATAATGGTTTCTAGTACTTCTGTGCAGCCATTCCACATTTTTTTGGTCACTATAACCATTTTAGCATGTCCATGACCATTTTAGCATGTTTATGGTGAATTCTTTAAGGTCCAGAGAATATTTGGCAATTGTCATTGAGAATGAACAGAAAATGCCCTTTGCTGGCTTATACTTCGATTATTCTATTAGAAAAAAACATCACCATGTTTGCAGCTTTCAAAAATCAATGATGGATGAATGCAAAATGTCTAATCCTAGTACAATACATCAAGTGTTGTATTGCATTTTTATTTCTTAACAGCAAAACGGGAGAGAAATCTTAGACAAGTTCCAAATGAAGGATCCTGAATACACAGTCTTTGTTTGGGCTGAAGCTAAAAAAAGGATTAAACTAAACGCGTTTAGCTGCAACATGACTTGAAATAATGCATTTGTAAGTGATATTAGTGAATACATGGAGTGTCTAACATAATAAAGTCCGTCTGCATTTACTGGTCGACATTGGATGACGACATTTATGAGTTTGACAAAAATCTAACGTACTTACATTTATAAACACGAGAGATTAGGAAAGTGCATTTCATCTCACTACAAGCAACACTTTATAAAGGTGATATGAGAGTTAAGGGAACTCCATAAGTTGAGTGAGGTAGAGGTGAGGTAGAGTGAAGTTTGTGTAAAACATATATTTATGTGAAATGTAGTTTCTCTAAATCTTGATGAGTGTATCAAAGAGTCATAACAAATTGTATCAAAACCTTGGTTGAGCCTGGAGTAATGGAGATTTGAAGAACCACAATGTATTATTCATGGACTAACATTCTTTTATAGCTGTGCCATTTTGAAATCCAACTATATAGTTTAAGAGTTCAAAATTTTGAGTTCAACGACACAATACACGTCGACTAGAGGTTAAACGAGCTCAAATGATTTTTTAATTTTTTTTGATCCAATGACCCAAATTTCTTGGTAGGAGGTTGAAGATGGCTCGGCTGTCATGTGTCTGCTACATCTCCCACCACTTACCAAAGCGCCGCGTCTGCAGGGGTCTATTGTTGTTTCAAAAATTATAAAAAGTCCCCAAAATTTCAGGTATTTATATTATAACCAGTGTTTTCAAAAATATTATTAGTTTAGCTCATGATCCTACGAGACCATGGAAACTCGGATTTTGACTCAAGAGAAGGCGGATCTACCATTTTTTATTCTCCCAGATGCAAAAATGCTCTGCCTAGTTATGCCCCAATTTTGGTGAATAAAAAATATCAGTGGAGGGTTCTCCATCTGGAAGTCTCAAATGGAGGCTCTACTTAATTCTAAAGATTTATTTGACTCCATTGAGACTAGAGAGTTAATTTTAACCTCAATACGTGTGCGAAGTGTATGATGATGAATAAGAAAATTATTGGTCAAATTTGATGATGGATTGACCATAGTATTCACCCCCATGCTGCCTAGGAGACTGGGCATACCCTAGAAGAAGTTGGAAGATACGTAACAGTAAAAGATTGCTTGAAACAAGATATTCTCATTGGAACAACTAATGAATCTACAATTTTAGAGTGAAACCTCTATAATCTAAACACAACAACAGCATCTAAAGTTTGGCGAATCAACCAGTAATGACAGAGACGACTCTCATTGATGTGGATAAGATGAATCATCTCCCCTTCACACATTTTAATAATTGGGATACACCGGTCATGTTTCTTAGCAATTTAGCCCTTGACGAAAAGCTTATCATGATGTTGGTGAATGATGTTGGTGAATGATGTTGGTGAATGATGTATTGTTCAGTAAGGAGACCTGAAGGAATGGCACGAGTTACAGTGAAACACAAACCAACATTATGAATTAACGAAGGAGACAACAAGGAAGTTATCATGATGCCGGAAACAGGGGCAAAAGAAAAAGAAAAATAAAGGTCACAAATGATAGGAGACCAATATATAAGTGTTATCATTGTATCATAAAGGGACACATTGAAGATAAACTATCGAAGGTTACTGCAAGAAAAGGACCAAAGATCGAAGGTTACTGCAAGAAAAGGACCAAAGTGGTTTCTAGTTAGGGAATGAATATGCACACACATGAGGGTCTTAGGAGATGTATCAATCCTTTCGAACAATGAAGTCGAGACATGTCTTTACACATTAAACCAAAGCAAGGAATGATTCATCGATATTTTAAAATTGTACCATGTCACTCCACACTGAGAATATTTCATGGAATATTGACTTCGAGACTACAGTATTGTCAGGATGGAGGATACTACTTTGACAAAGATCATTGGCATGAGCAGCATTCCAATCAAGAACAATGTTGGATGCACAATCACTAAAGGATGTCTGTCACGGATCCACAAAGCATCTTATTATTGGGCATGACCTTTGACAAACAAGAATATTATAACACCTTCAGTAATGACATGTTAAAGATAACAAAATGAGTCCTTGTCATTGTCCAAGGACACGTTTGTGGTGTTGGTGGGAGAGAGCTTTACAAAGCCAAAAGATTTGTCACGGGAGAAAGAATAGAGAAGTGGAGGAGGAAAACTTCACACAAAGGAGCAACCTTTTTTGTATTGCACATAACTCTTATTTTTTACGGATTACATATGAGTCATATTTATAGGCTATTCCAAAAATGAGAAGACACCAAAGCATTAAAGGAGGAACAAAAAATAAGGCAATAAATGATATGCTTGGAAATAGAGATACGCATGGGAAGAGGGAGAGCCGCCCCTGCATGGGAAAGTGAGAAGTCACATGGGAAATGGTATACATTGGGAATACACTGCCGCATGGGGAAAAAAAACAACGGGATTGGTTTGTGATTTCCAACACTCCCCTTCAAACCAAAACCGGCTTCATCCCGAGCATCATTCTTAGCCTTTTGAATGCATCTATCGGTAGTGCTTTTGTGAAAATATCTGCCACCTGTTCGGTAGTGTGACAATATTCCAATTTCATCGTTTTCTGTTTCACATGATCCCTGAGAAAATGAAAACGAGTATCAATGTGTTTGCTTCTCCCATGCTGCACCGGATTTTTGGCTAGTTCAATAGTTGACTTGTTATCTACATATATCACCGTGGATCCATCTTGTGGATGCTTCATTTCCTTCAACAAATTTCTCAACCATATTCCCTCACAAACAGTAGAGGATGCTGCCACATACTCTGCTTCACATGTGGATAAAGCAACAACACTTTGCTTTCTTGAATTCCATGTAAAAGCAGTCGATCCAAGAAAAAATACGTACCCAGTAGTGCTCTTCCTTTCATCTTGGTCACCTTCCCAATCACTGTCTGAGTATCCATACAACTCTGCTTCTTCGTTGTATGAATAAAAGAGACCAAAATCTACCGTTCCTTTAACGTACCTGAGGATACGTTTTGCAGCTAGCCAGTGTGACTCTTTCGGTGTCTCCATATACCTGCTTAGAAGTCCAACACTATAGACAATATCTGGCCTTGTGATTGTGAGATACCTCAGGCTTCCAATCAGACTCTTGAACAGAGTCGAGTCAACGCTTCTTCCTTCTCCATCTTTTGTCAGTTTCAAGCTCGTTGCAACCGGTGTGTTTACAGTATTACAATCGGCCATCTTGAATTTTTCAAGCAACTCCTTGGCATACCTCTTCAGACATATATAAATGCCGCCAAGTTGTTGCTTCACTTCAATGCCTAGAAAGAAGGACATGAGACCTCCATCGGTCATCTCAAACTCCTTGAACATGACCCTCTTGAATTCATCAAACATCAGTCGACTGTTCCCTGTAAACAGCAAATCATCAACATACAACCATGCAATAAGTATATCGCCACGATCATTCTGCTTGATGTAAACCGCATGCTCATATGGACATTGGGCGAAGCCATTCTCTCGGAGATAACTGTCGATGCGTGCATTCCATGCGCGCAGAGCCTGCTTCAACCCATAAAGAGCTTTCTTCAAATGATACACTTTATCTTCCTCCCCTTGCATAACAAAGCCTTCAGGCTGATCCAATAGACCTCTTCTTCCAGAATTTCATTCAAGAACGCAGACTTCACATCTAGTTGGTAGATCATCCAACTACGATGGACAACAAGAGAGATAATCATCCGTACCGTGTCAAGGCAAGCACAGGAGCGAATACTTCTTCATAGTCCACCCCGTACTTCTGTTTATACCCCTTTGCTACGAGCCTTGCCTTGCAGCGATCAACCTCACCGTCAGCCTTTCGCTTGATCTTGTACACCCATTTGACGCCGATACTCTTTTGGTTTTTAGGAAGTGTGGTCAGCTCCCATGTGCCATTTTTCTCTATGGCATGAATTTCTTCTTCCATCGCGATTCTCCAACATTCTTCCCTTAAAGCTTCCTGAAATGTCAGAGGCTCATGATCTGCATAAAGGCAAAAAAGATTTACCTCTTCAGTCTGCTCATAGATATCGCTCAAGCTTTTCATCTTTAAAGGCGCCATGGGTGAGCACGAGCTAACTGAACTTTGACTTGGTGGAGTGCTTTCAGGAGTGTTGGAATTTACTCCTGGACTTCTGTGTACTGAAGGTGATGTGCTCGAGGAAGGTGTTGCAGGCGTCTGCTCTTGATGATCATGCCTTTCTTCAGAATCTCCAGTTTCGACTGGAATATCTTCATTTGATTTTTCATCATCCCATTTCCATGATTCTTCCTCACTAAAGACTACATCTCTACTCACCACTACTTTGTTTGTTAGTGGGTTGTAGAGCTTGTAGGCTTTAGATGCTTCACTGTAGCCGATGAAGATACACTTCTCTCCACGATCATCCAACTTCCTTCTTCTTGCTTCTGGAACTTGAGCGTAGGCGACACACCCGAAGATTCTTAGGTGCGCCACGCTCGGTTTATAGCCGATGAAGATACACTTCTCTCCACGATCATCCAACTTCCTTCTTCTTGCTTCTGGAACTTGAGCGTAGGCGACACACCCGAAGATTCTTAGGTGCGCCATGCTCGGTTTGTAGCCGCTCCACGCCTCTTGTGGTGTCAAATTTCTGACACTCTTTGTTGGACACCGATTGAGCAGGTAGGCTGTACACGCCACTGCCTCTGCCCAAAAACTCTTTGGCAGCCCTTTCTCCTTCAGCATGGTCCTCGTCATGTCGAGGATGGTGCGGTTCTTCCTTTCTACAATTCCGTTCTGCTGTGGGGTGTAAGCAGCAGTGTATTGCTGCTTGATGCCATGCTCCCTGCAAAAGTCTTGAAATGCATTTGAGGTGTATTCTCCACCTCTGTCAGATCTCAGCACTTTGATTTTGTGACCACTCTCAGCTTCAACACGAGCTTTGAAAATTTTAAAGATAGAAAAGGCGGAAGATTTCTCCTTGATGCAATACACCCACAGTCTTCTACTGAAATCATCAATAAGGGTAATGAAATACCTATTACCTCCAAGTGAGGGTGTTTCAAGTGGTCCGTAGATGTCAGTGTGAATCAACTGAAGTGGTTCATTTGCTCTTCTGGACACTCCACTTGGGAAGAAGTTCCTTTTTTGCTTTCCGAGTGTGCATGCCTCACACACATGATTTGGAGCTTCAATCGTCGGCAAGCCACGCACCATTCTGGATGAGGATAAAAGTTTGAGGCCATTAAAATGGAGATGCCCAAAGCGCAGATGCCATCTCCATGAGTCGTTCTTCATGAGCCCAAAAAGACATTGCTCAGCCTTCGTGTTGATATGCAACGGAAACATGCGATTCTTCGCCATTTGAACTTGAGCAATCAACCTCCTATGAGCATCTCTTACTGACAAAGAAGAATTCTCCAAGTGTATAACATACCCCTTCTCAAGGAGTTGGCCGAGACTTATGATATTATTTTTCATGCTTGGTACGTAATACACATTGGAAATGTAATTCGACTCACCATTCTTCATATAGATTTTGATTTTACTTTTGCCAATCACAGGTACCTTCGATGAGTCGCCGAAGGTCACGTCGCCACGAACTTTTTCAGTGAGTTCTTCAAAAAGTTCTTTGTTACCACTCATGTGGTTGCTCGCACCCGTGTCAAGACACCATACATCCGGGCGTTCAGATGCCTTTTCTTGTACGAGGAGGAGTGTCGTACCTTCTTCTTCATGGCGTGACGCTTCAGCATAGTTGGATCGTTCATCATGATCCACCTTGCTCCAGCAATCAGAGGCGTAATGACTGAATTTCTTACAGTTGTGGCATTGAACATTCCTTGCGTTTCCACGACCACGCGTGAATCGGCCTCCCCCATTTCCTCTTCCATGAAAGTTGGTAAAGTTCTGTTGCTTTTGTTGATGGCTTGGATTGTATCCACGCCCTCTGCCTCTTGCACGATAACTGCCTCGTTGTGCTTGACCATTCTTTGGTTCTTGCAGAGTCAACTTGGACTCTAGGGCATGCTCTATTGTTGAACCTGCATTTTTCTGCATTCGCTGCTCATGTACTTGCAACGACCCCATCAACTCTTCAATAGATAATTTTTCCAAATCTTTCGATTCTTCGATTGCCACAACCACATGCTCGAACTTGGTTGTGAGCGATCGATGTGCTTTCTCAATAACTCGAATATCTTCCATTTTTCACCCTTTCTTTTCAAATTGTTAATAATGAGAATTAGGCGTGAGAAGTAATCCGAGATACTCTCACCTCATTCGCGCCGCTTCAAACTCCGCTCGTAATGTTTGAAGATGGACCCGCTTCACTCGATCAACGCCTTTGAAGATGGTTGCAAGGGTGTCCCACGCTTGCTTACTTGATGTTGCTTCGGCAATCTTTTCGAAGGTCGATTCATCCAACCCTTGATAGAGGAGAAACAACGCCTTGTTGTCTTTCTTCCTTTGGTTTTTGAGGGCCGTCTTTTCTTCATTCGTGAAGGCCGCTTCTTCCTCCATAGTGGGTACTACATACCCATCGGTGACGATCTCCCATAGTTCTTGTGACCCGAACAATGCCTTCATTTGAATGCACCACCTCTCATAGTTGTCCTTAGACAAGGTCGGAACTTGCGGCTGGATCGCGGTGGCCATCTTCGGAATTTGGAGGATGCCTTCGAACCGGCTCTGATACTAGTTTGTTGGTGGGAGAGGGCTTTACAAAGCCAAAAGATTTGTCACGGGAGAAAGAATAGAGAAGTGGAGGAGGAAAACTTCACACAAAGGAGCAACCTTTTTGTATTGCACACAACTCTTATTTTTTACGGATTACATATGAGCCATATTTATAGGCTATTCCAAAAATGAGAAGACACCAAAGCATTAAAGGAGGAACAAAAAATAAGGCAATAAATGATATGCTTGGAAATAGAGATACGCATGGGAAGAGGGAGAGCCGCCCCTGCATGGGAAAATGAGAAGTCACATGGGAAATGGTATGCATTGGGAATACACTGCTGCATGGGGAAAAAAAAACAACGGGATTGGTTTTTGATTTCCAACATGTGGAATGTTTTACAGGACTTGATAGGAATGTGAGTAGAATAGTGAGGGGGTGGGGACTCTTAACCGCGAGGGGCCGTGTTGTAAAAACCATATATGGTTGCTAGTTGTGTTGTTAGTCAGTGTAGAGGTTACCTGCTGTATGACTATTAAGAGGTTCCAGCTGTAAATACCAACTGCTAGGAGGGGGTTTCTCTTGAAGGTTTCAGCTGCAACGTGCCTTGGGATTCTTCCCTTATATGCTGGCTGGGGGGGGGGGCGGGGGCGGAGGAACTGTTTTTGGATTAGGCCACTGCCCAAGGGTGGCCACTGTTTTTGGATTAGGCCACTGCCCCAGGGTGCAACGTCTCCCGGAGGTGTCTCTTTCATTCTTCTTCTTCTTCTTATTCTTCTCCCGCTACACCTGTAAATTCCTGTTTGTTGCTACTGCTGAGTCAATAGAAACTCTTTGCACCCTTTCTCTCTTGCTCCGCAACCTATCAATTGATGCTTTCATTGAGAAAGAACCACATGATAGAAGATTTTAGAGAGAGCGGAGGAGAGAATCTTGAACGAAAAATTGGAAGCTGGAGCAGTAGCATATGTCCACGCGCAAGGAGAGTTGGATAGTATAGCTGGAATCAACTGCGACGGAGCTGAAAACCGGATTCCAACGTCCAGAGATGGGACTGCGATGACAGGAAGTTGCATTTCAGCGGCAAGAGAATCAGATATGGGAGTTGACGGGGGCTGTGAATCGACTCTTACAGCAACAGGAGGAGAGTTTGGGACGAGCTGTAGAAAATGGAACGTCTGCTATAGTAGAGGAAGGTGACAGCAGTTCGAATTCGGAAACGAAAGGGAAAAACTATAGTAAGATGGAAGAACGTAATGAACAGCGGGATGAGTTGCGAGCTTTGACCAGGCAGGTGGAGATGCCGATTTTCACAAGAGAGTATCTATGACATGGATAACTAGAGCCGAGACCTAATTCTCAATACACCAAACACGAAGAGCTGCCGATGACACAGTATGGCTACCCGTCTTTTTAATACATAATTTTTAACATAAAACCTTAATAAAATATTACATTAATAATTTTTGTTGGATCCCATTTAAGTTTAATGGGTATTTCTGAGTCCTACATCGGACTTACCCTCCTTATAATTTGTGTAGAATGGGGAAACCCACTTACCTTCAAAGTGAGGTGGGGCTCTTCTTTTATAGAATGAAAATGCGGAATGTACAAGGGAGTATTCCGATGTGGGACTCGGAAATACCCATAATAATACAAAAGAGGGTTTAACACTCCCCTTCAAGCTGGACAGACCCAGCTTGGACAACGAGTCCCACAAAAAAGAATAAGATGACACCACACAAGACCCATAACTACTCCCCCTCAAGCTGGGTGTCAGATGTGGTGGATCCCCAGCTTGGAACTGAGCGAGGCAAGGCGAGCACCAGGGAGGCCTTTGGTGAAGATGTCAGCAAGCTGGTCTGCCGTCGGAATGTGGCTAAAGCTGACATGGTTGTGCTCCAGGTGGTGGCGAAGAAAGTGACAGTCCACCTCAATATGCTTCGTGCGTTCATGGAAGACAGGATTCGAAGCAATTTTAGTGGCTGCCTGATTGTCACACCATATGTGAGCAGAAGTCTGCTGAGGAAAGCCAAGCTCCTGGAGGAGTTGCCGAAGCCAAATGATCTCGGTAGTGACGGTGACCATGGCACGGTACTCAAACTCAGCACTGGAGCGAGAGACGACCGTCTGTTTCTTGCTGCGCCAAGAAATGAGGTTGCCTGCCAAGAAAATGGCGAACCCAGAGGTAGATTTCCGAGTGGCAAGGCAGCCAGCGTAATCAGCATCGCAAAAGGCCTCAATATGCTGATGAGGATGCTGGGAGTAGTGAAGACCACGGGCAGGATCCCGTTTGATGTACTTGGCGATGCGGATGACAGCATCCCACTGAGATGTGGTTGGATGCTCCATAAATTGACTCACTTTGGCTACCGCACAGGAAATGTCGGGTCGAGTCATGGTGAGATAATTGAGTTTGCCCACCAATCGACGGTACCGCTCGGGATGTGGGTATAGAGCCGAGGAGGCAAAAAGAGACCGTTCGCCAGGCTCCAGAGGAGTATCGACCGCAGTGGCCTGAGTCAGCCCAGCATCCTGCAATATATCTAATGCATACTTCCGTTGGCAGAGGGAGATGGTGGCAGAGGAGTAGGAAACCTCGATGCCAAGGAAGTATGTGAGAGGACCAAGATCCTTAGTGTGGAAGTGCTGGTGAAGATGGGCCTTGAGATGAGTGATACCCACAGAGTCGCTGCCGGTGATGACGATATCATCCACATAGACAACCAATAAGATGCAGCCATGTGGAGTCGTCCTGTAGAAGACAGTGTGGTCTTTCATACTGCGGGAAAGCCCAAAGTCGCTGACGACCGTGCTAAAGCGGCCAAACCAAGCACGGGGAGACTGCTTGAGGCCGTAAAGAGAGCGGCGGAGACGGCAGACATGAGATTCAGCGCCGACGACACAAAATCTGGGGGCTGCTGTAGATAGATTTCTTCCTCAAGGAAGCCATGGAGGAATGCATTCTTGACATCCAATTGATGAAGAGGCCACCGATGATGGGTGGCGAGAGAGATGAATAGCCGGACAGAGGCCATCTTGGCAACCGGGGAGAAGGTATCAAAGTAGTCAACTCCGTATGTCTGAGCAAAGCCTTTGGCCACAAGGCGGGCTTTGAGGCGATGGAGAGTACCATCGGGATTCAGCCTGACCGTGTAAATCCATTTGCTGCCCACTGCCTGTTTGCCTGCTGGAAGGGGGACAAGATCCCAAGTATGGTTTTCCTCCAGAGCCTGCAATTCATCCCGCATGGCTGCGAGCCACCCGAGGTGAGATTTGGCCTCACCAACTGTGCGAGGTATAGAAACCGTCTCCAGAGCGGACAAACCCCTGTAAGAAGGTGCAAAAAGAGGAGTACTCTGGCAGGAGCGAGTACCTTTCCGTAGGGCAATGGGCAAGTCCGCGGGTGGCGGAGCAGGAGCAGCGGACGAAGCGGGAGCATCAGTGTCACTGGCCGGAACGGGGAATACAGTCGAAGGACGGCGGGAGTAGACCTGACCAAAATGGGTGTCAACAGGGGTTGACACCGGTGGAGGATGGATGAGGAGAGGAGGACAATCATCGAGGACAGGGTCAGGAGGAGGAGAGGTAGGAGGAGGCAAATCCGGAAGAGGCTGGAGGATGAGGGGAAGACAGTCATCAATGACAGAGTCAGGAGGAGGAGAGGGAAAGGAGAATGAAGAACTTTCCACAAAGGAGACATCTGCGGAGATGACATACCGGCGAAGGTCCGGGGAGAAGCATCGGTATCCGCGCTGAGTGCGGGAATAACCGAGGAATATGCAGCGGAGAGATTTGGGAGAGAGTTTGGTGCGGCCAGGGCGAGTGTCACGAACATAACACAAGCAGCCAAACACTCGAAGAGGGAGGGAATGAAGAGGGAGAGTGGGGAAAAGAGCCCGAAAGGGAGTCTCCCCCTTAAGGATAGAAGAAGGAAGGCGATTGAGGAGGTAGGTAGCAGTGAGAATGGCATCGCCCCAAAAGAGCAGAGGCACCTGTCGGTGGAAGATGAGGGCACAGACAGTCTCTAGAATATGTCTGTGTTTCCGCTCGGCCACGCCGTTCTGCTGGGGTGTATCAGGACAGGAGGTCTGATGAAGGATGCCATTCGTCCGGAGAAACTGCCGAAAAGAAGTGGAGAGATACTCGCTCCCATTATCCGAGCGGAGACATTTGGATGAGATAGAAAAACGATTCTTAATTTCATTAAAAAAGGTTTGGAAGGTGGAAAACACTTCGGAGCGTTCCCGAAGAAGGTAAAGCCACGTCATTCGCGAATAGTCATCAATGAAGGATATATAATATTTATAGCCCAAGTGACTCGGAACGGTACACGGGCCCCAAACATCGGAATGAACCAGAGCAAAGGGGTGGGAGGCCCGTGTGCGAGGAATGTAGGAAGAGCGATGATGTTTTGCAAAAGAGCATGACTCACAATGAAAAGTAGGAGTCCTACTGAAGTCTGAAAACAACTGATGAATGGTGGATGCAGGCGGGTGCCCTAATCGGGAATGAAGATCAAGTGCCCGAGAAGAGGTAGATGTGCAAGCAATGGGTGTTGGCCCCTCGAACATGTAGACCCCGTCTCGAAGCCGGCCTCGACCAAGTTCCCGGTTCGTAGTCTGCTCCTAAAACACAACACCAGAAGAGGTAAATATGGCCGCACAGTTATAATCCTTAGTCAGTTTACTGATGAAAAGCAGATTAAAGGGACTGCGGGGCACATGTGCCACAGAGGGTAGGTGTATCGAAGGAGTCAGGGAGCATGCGCCAAAGCCCGCTATGGGGATAGTGGACCCATCAGCGACGGTGATGGTTGAAGAACCGGCATATGGGCAGTAAGACGTCAACATACCAACATCACCAGTGAGGTGGTCGGAGGCACCTGAGTCCAGCAGCCATGTAGGGGAACAATGGCTGACCAAGGCAGTGGGGCAAACAGTACGGGCCAGAGAAGCCGAGGAGGGAGCGGGGCGGACAGAGGCCGGTGGATCATGAGGCCGCCTGAGGTCGGCCATAGACAGGGCCAGAGATGGGAAAAGAGAGGCGACAGTCGATGACACGTCCCGGACCGCGGGCTGTCCCTGCCGCAGGTGCTGAGATGGTCGGCCGTGCAGGACCCAACATCGGGCGATCAGGTGGCCAAACTTGCCACAATGGTGACAGAAGGGACGTGGACGACGTGAAGCACGACCACGTCCCGAGGAGTCCGCCATGGAAGCGTCGGGAGCTGAGGCAACAGGCCGGCGGGATGATCGGGCGCAGGACGGGCGCGTGCTGGAAGGGCCGCCGGAACGAGGGCGCTCTTCCGGGATGAGGGCGTGCCGCCGGGAGAAGGGCCCTCTGCCGGGAGGGTCCGTCGGGACAGAGGCCGAGGGCGCGTGCTAGGGTGAAGGCGGCGGAAAGGGAGGGGGGGCCGCAGGGCGAGAGGAGCGGGGGCGCTCGGGAGGCGCGGGAGGCGCTGGAGCTGCGGGAGGCGCTGGAGCTGCGGGAGGCGCCGGGGCAGCGGGAGGCGCCGGGCGAGGGTTGCCGGGAGCGCGCCAGGCGAGGGTGAGGGTGCCGGGGCGAAGCGGGGCGAGTCGCCGAGAGCGGGACGTCGAGGGCGGGGCGCCGGGGCGAGTCGCCGAGGGTGAGGCGCCTGGGCGGGATGCGCCGCAGCGAGGTACCGGGGCGAGGCGCCGGGAGCCGGGGAGCCGGGAGCCGGGATGCCGGGGAGCCTGGGAGCCGGGACGTCGGGGCGAGCCGGAGACGCCGGGGAGCCGGGAGCGCGCGGGAGCAGCGGGAGGCGCCGGGAGCAGCGGGAGGCGCCGGGAGCAGCGGGAGGCCGTCGGGGCTTGGACGCCGATGGGAAGAACCGCGCCGGGAGGATGGAGGGCCGCCGGGAGGTGAGCCGAGCGCCGCTGGGAGGGAGGTCCACGTCGGAGGGTTGGCCGCAGGAGGAGCCGCGGGCGGAAGAGTCCCGAGCGGGAGGAGCCGCGCCGGCGGGGAGGGAGTCCGCAGGGAGGAGGCGCGGCGTGAGCCGTCGTGGAGGAGGGCCCGTCGGCGGTCGTCGCGTAGGAGCAGGGAGGGCCGCGACGGAGGAGGCGCGGGCCGTGTCGGGGAGAGAGAGGGCCGCCGGGGAGAGAGCCGCCGGGAGAGAGGGTCGCCGGGACGGGGGCCGCGCAGGTGAGGGCGTCGGGAGCTGCGGGGAGCCGCTGGGAGGGAGCGCCCTGGGAGGGAGAGCCGCCGGGAATGGGCAGGCCGGAGAGGAGCTCGGCGGGCCTCTCTCTCCTGCGCGGCTCCCCACCCGGCATGCCTCTCTCTCTCAGCGCGACTCCCCTCCCGGCGCGGCTCCCCTCCCGGCGCCCTCGCCCAGCGGCACCCTCGCCCAGCGGCGCCCTCGCCCCGACGCCCTCGCCCAGCGGTGCCCTCGCCCAGCGGCGCCCTCACCCCGGCGCCCTCGGCCAGCGGCCCTCTCGCCCCGGCTCCCGGCGCGACTCCCGGCTCTCGGCGCGGCTACCGGCGTCTCCTCTTCCCGGCGGCCCGACGTCTCCTCCCGGTGGCCCTCCCTCCTGTGCCCGACGACTCCTTTCCCCGGCGACCCTCTGTCGCTGCCCCTCCCGAGCGCAACCCTCCCTCGTCCAGCGACCTCCCTTCCCCGGAGGCTTCATCCCGGGCGGCACTCTTCGACAAACGGTTTCTTGCTCCCCGCAATTGCCGGCTCCCGCTCCCACTTCTCCCGGCGAGAACAGTCGGCTCCTCCAGCAGCCAACCTCCACCTCTGCCGGCTCCTCCAGCATCCGGCAGACTCCTGGTTCGACCTCGCGTCGCCCGTGTCTCCCCGCTGCGACCTCCGACCAGCGCCGGAGCTCCCTGGCGTTCCATCTCGAAGCCGCCAAGTGCCCCTTAGGCCGACGCTCTCCTTCAGCCATACCAGCACCAGGTTTGCCCTCGGCCACCGACAACAGATCCAGGCCGACCGCTCACCTCGTGGCGCCTCCGGTCGTCCTCCCGCCAGGCGACCCCCTAGCCCCGCCTCTGTTCAGGCGCGACTCCCTCCAGGCGACTGCGGCCCTCCAATCCGGTGCTTCCTCCCGCAATCCAGGAGTTTCCTGTTTTCTGGATCCAATGCGGTCATCCGGCCCCGCCCTCCTGCAGCACTCCCGATGACGTTTGACTGGACAGTCTCTCGACGCTTCTCGGCTCCTGCATCCGATGCGGTCTCTCGGTCCGCCTCCAGCGGTTTCCCGACCCTGTCCTGAGCATCGGCCCTCTTATCCAGCCACCATTGCTCAGATTGCTAGCTCCACCGCCTGCCTATCTCATCGATCGTCAATCTGGATGCTCGACTCCGTTGCGTCTCAACATCTCACAGAAGATTTTGGTCTGTTCACTACCTACCATCCATCGACCAGTGCTTCTCCAATCATTGTTGCTGATGAATCAACAATCCCCATTGCGGGCTTTGGCACATGCCTTTTGACCCCGTCTATGAGTCTGCCTTCTGTTGCTCACGTTTCTCACAACCAGTTTAATCTTCTCTCCATCAGCCAACTCACCAAAGATTTAAACTGTGCTGCTATTTTTACATCTTCTGGTGTTGTGTTTCAGGAGTGATCGACAAATCGGGAACTTGGTTGAGGTCATCTTCAGGCCTGGGTGTACATACTCGATATCCCACACCCTATTGCCTGCCCATCCACCTCAGCCCGTGCCCTTGACCTTCATTCTTGCCTTAGTCATCTGCCGACTTCCGTCCTACATAAACTTTGCCCCCAATTTAGTCCTAATCTTTCATTTCATTGTGAACCCTGCAAATTTGCAAAACATCATCAGGTGACATATGTACCTCGCTTGGACCCGCGTGCCGCGAATCCTTTCGACCTTGTTCACTCCGATGTATGGGGTCCTTGCAAGGTTTCTAGCCAGCCTGGGTACCGGTATTATATTACCTTTATTGATGACTACTCCTGCATGACCTGACTATACCTTCTTCGTGATTGGTCTGAAGTGTGTTCTACCTTTCAGACCTTCTACAATGAAATTCATACTCAATTCTCAACCTCGCTGAAATGTCTCCGCTCCGACAATGGATGAGAATATTTATCCTCCACCCTTCAGCAGTTTTTCAAGGATAAAAGCATCATTCACCAGACATCTTGCCCCGATACACCGCAGCAGAATGGAGTGGCCGAGCGGAAACACCGCCATATTCTGGAGACTGCCCGTGCCCTCCTATTTCACATGAAGGTGCCTCTCCAATTTTGGTGCGATGCTATCCAGACTGTTACCTATCTCATTAACCGCCTCCCTTCTTTTATCCTTCAGGGGGAGACTCCTTTTCGGACTCTGTTCTCCTCTCTCCCTCCTCATTCCCTTCCCTTGCGTGTCTTTGGATGTCTCTGTTATGTCCGTAACACTCAACCCGGTCTCTCCAAACTCTCTCCTAAATCCCTCCGCTGCATATTCCTCGGCTATTCCCGTACTCAGCGCGGCTATCGATGCTTCTCTCCGAACCTACGGCGGTATATCATCTCTGCTGACGTATCGTTCGTTGAGAGCTCTCCTTTTTCACATCTCTCTCCCCATCTAGACACTGACATTGATGATTGTCTTCCCCTCATCATCCACCCTCTACTAGTGTCTCCCCCTGCTGCTGCTGATCACCATTTTGGTGCGGTCTACTCTCGCCGCCCATTGCCTGTACCCCCTTCTCGGCCGAGGACACCATCGTCCCCGCTTCGTCCGATGCTCCTGCCCCGGCACCAGACGACTTGCCCATTGCACTCTGGAAAGGTACTCGTTCGTGCCAGAGTACACCTTTATTTGTATCTTCATACAGGGGTCTGTCAGCTCTGGAGACAGTATCGATTCCTCGAACCGTTGGTGATGCAAAATCTCACCCAGGGTGGCTAGCAGCAATGCGGGATGAATTGCAGGCTCTGGAAGAAAATCATACTTGGGATCTTGTCCCCCTTCCAGCAGGCAAACAGGCGGTTGACAGCAAATGGATTTACACCGTCCGGCTCAATCCCGATGACACTCTCCATCGACTCAAAGCCCGCCTTGTGGCTAAGGGCTTTGCACAAACTTACGGGGTGGACTACTTTGATACATTCTCTCCAGTGGCCAAGATGACCTCCGTCCGATTATTCATCTCTCTGGTGGCACATCATCGTTGGCATCTTCATCAGTTGGATGTCAAGAACGTCTTCCTCCATGACTTTCTTGAGGAAGAAGTTTATCTGCAATAACCACCCGACTTTTGTGCCTCCAGCGCCAAGTCTTAAGTCCGTCGACTCCGCCGCTCTCTGTACGACCTCAAGCAATCTCCTCGTGCTTGGTTCGGCCGCTTCAGCACTGTTGTCACTGATCTTGGCCTCTCTCGAAGTATGGAGGATCACACAGTTTTTTACAGAATGACTCCTGCTGGCTGTATCTTCTTGGTGGTCTATGTGGATGATATCATCATCACAGGGAGCGACTCCACATGAATCGCCAACCTCAAGGCGCATTTTCACCACCACTTTCACACCAAAGATCTTGGTCCCCTCACCTACTTCCTTGGCATCGAGGTCTCCCGTTTTGAGGACACTATCTCTCTCTGCCAACGCAAGTATGCTCTTGATATCTTGCAGGATGCAGGTTTGAGCACAGCAACTGCAGTGGACACTCCTCTTGAGCTTGGAGAACGCTCTCTCCATACCGACTCGGAACCATTTCCTCATCCCGAGAGCTATCGATGTCTGGTGGGTAAACTTAACTACCTCACCATAACGCGACCAGACATTGCCTGCGTCGTTGGCAAAGTCAGCCAGTTCATGGAGCATCCAACCAGATCTCAGTGGGATGTTGTCCTCCGCATTGCCAAATACATCAAGAAAGACCCTGCACGTGGCCTTTAGTACTCACATCATGCTCATTTGGATGTTGAGGCCTTCTGTGATGCGGACTATGCAGGTTGCCTCGCTACCCGTAAGTCTACTTCGGGATTCGCCGTGTTCTTCGCCGGTAACCTCATCTCCTGGCGCAGCAAGAAGTAGACTGTCGTCTCCAGATCGAGTGCAGATGCCGAATACCGCGCCATGGCCACGGTCACCACTGAGATCCTCTGGCTTCGTCATCTCCTCCATGAGCTCGGCTTCCTGGCGCAAGCTTCTGCTCATATCTGGTGTGACAATCATGCAGCCACAAAGATTGCCTCGAATCCCGTCTTCTATGAACGGACGAAGCATATCGAGGTGGATTGCCACTTTCTTCGCCACCATCTGGAGTAGCAGCATATCAGCTTTGGCCATATTCCGACGGCAGATCAGCTTGCCGACATCTTCACCAAAGGCCTCCCAGGAGCTCGCCTTGACTCCCTCACTACCAGGCTGGGTATTCACAGCATCCATGGCCCAACTTGAGGGGGAGTATGAGATGGTCTTTGTGTCTTGTCATCTTTTTTCTTCGTGGGACTCAATCCAATCTGGGCATGTCCAGCTTGAGGGGGAGTGTTGGACCCCATTTAAGTTTAATGGGTATTTCTGAGTCCCACATCGGACTTACCCTCCTTGTAATTTATTTTACTCATCTATAAAAAAATGTCTCCACCTCTCATTGAGGTAAGGGGATTTCACCAACAACAATTTTAAATGTGTTGGAGTGATTCCTTGACACTTTAATTATTTTATTCTTGATAATTACAATATGCTATATTTCATAATTTCATTTTTTGGATAATTATAATTTTATTGTTTATTGAATTTTATTGAAAAGTTTTTTTGGTTTAACTGTTCTTTAATTGCTCATCATTTATTCTTATTATTCTATATAATTATTTTTATTTCTTATGAAAAAATTAATTTTCTAAAATTTTTCCTTACCCTTGCGTAAGCCTTATATGTTTTTTTTAAAGGTACGGGGACAAGCCCCCGTTTATTAAATAAGAAAGAAACACCTTTTTAAGGGAAAAAGGAGGAACCCTAAACAGAAACAGATGCAGAACATCTAGAAAAACAAGGCACTCAGCTATACAGGAGACCGAATGTCAAAAAGAAGCAAAAATCAAAATAAGAACAAGCCAAAAAGTCTCATCGCCCCCCCTAACCGAGAATGCAACAGCGAAATCCACCAAGAATGTTGCGGCACCCCCTCTGCGATGAATGTGTCGTGCTGGCAACACAAACAAGGCAGAGCACTCCTCCAACTCTGAAAATGAGAGGAAGACTGGACGATAGGTGCCAGCACACCTATCTCTCTTTCGAGCTGCCCCCCCGACGGTGCAGATGAGAAACTCAATGCACCATCAACCTGATGCGCCGCAACATCCGCCAGAGAACACCGTGCAAAATCAACAGGGTACCCATCCATCCACGGAAAGGACAAATGACTGAATGATGGGTGTCAAGACACCCATCCCTCCTTCGAGGTCGCCCACCCGACGCAATCTGCAAACAGAACACGCCATCCAAATGCAAAGAGACAGACAACAAGCTCCCACCACGACAAATGCTTCACAATGACAATCAGCTCCAGGAAAGGCAGAAATGGACACACAAGAGATAAATCAGTGAAGCAACAACCAAAAACAGCCAGATCCACTCCAAAATCCACCCAATATCACACCGCCACACTTCAAACCAGAGTAGATCGCCGCACGATCCAGGCCAAAGATCGCCGCATGATCTCAGAAGACGAACACCTGAGGACGCCGCCATCCGAGATCCCAACTCCTTGCAACTCGACGTGAACCACCCGCAAAGTAGCCGGAGACGCTGAGAAGCCATCCTCACCCACCATCACTCGATCAAGCAATAACGACGCAAGGGAGACCAAATCGAAGGCGACCTGGACGGGGGGGAGCGCTGCGGCAGATCCACTGGATGAAGGTGAGGCGAGGATACCGTGGCAGAAAACGAGGAAGTGGAAACCCAATCTCGAAATGAAACCACGAGATGGGGAGAGAAGAACCGCCACTGCAAGAGGGGAGGGGAGAGAGGAACCCGTCGAGCATGAAACCCACACGGGAAGAAGAAGGAACGCCTGGCAGGAGCGGCGCCAGACGGAGATGGGGAAACCCCAGCGGGAGAGAAGAAGGCGACCGGGCATGTAACTTACGTGTGTTTTGAAACTTTGTTATTACTTTTACGAAACTATCTTTTACCTTTACGCATGTAAGCTTGTACCTTTACATAGCCAGTTTAATTTTCAGCTAACCTTTATTTAACATGTGTATTTTCTATGTTATCCTTACTACCCTTATGCACTATGTTTAAATTAAGTTTTACCTTTACGTACCTCTTGAACTTACTTATTTACCTTTACCCAGCTATTCAGTTTACCTTTACGCAATGAGCTCTTCCCTACCCTTATGCACCATGTTTAAATTAAGTTTTACCTTTACGTACCTCATGAACTTACTTATTTACCTTTATCCAGCTATTCAGTTTACCTTTACGCAATGAGCTCTTCTCTTATGCAATCTATGTAATCTTCTGTTTACCTTTACACATGGTATTGATCTTTCTTCTTACCCTTACGTAAACTATGAAATTTATAGTTTACCTTTACACAGCGTGCTAAGCTTCTGGTTCTTGCTAAAAGACCCATTAACCTTCAATAGTCCCTTTCCTTTTCCATGCTTCTGTATTCCATGCTTATTTCCTCCTTGATGATGCACATAATGGACGGAGTTGATTCCTTGACTTTTTAAACGTGTTTCCTCTTGAACCAACATACTATGCGATTCATGCACATTCCATTTATCTTTCATGGTGTTGTAGTTCATTTGGAATGGTCCATACTCAGACGGTAATGAGTTTATGACAAACTGTATAAGGGAACTTTCATCCACTTCCATTCCTAAAGATTTAAGTCTTGCTGCAATATTTGTCATTTCAATGACATGCTCATGCATGGTACGAGAACCATCAAACTTCATGGTGGTTAATGTACTCATTAATGTCCCAGCAAGAGATTTGTCAGCAGTTTGAGATCGGTCTCCCACAAATTTCATAAATTCTTTAGCGCTTTCAGTTTTAGGGAGACCTGACTTGATGTTACTTGCTATGCTCATTCACATGAACATCAAACTTAATCTGTTTGATCTTTCCCAAGATGCATAATATACTTTATCATCATCACTACTGTCATCCGTTGTAGTAGCATGTTTCTCTACTCGGAGTGCTAAATCAAGATTCAATACACCAAGGTGAAATTAAATTTGCTCACTCCAATCAGAGAAATTTAATCCATTAAAGATCGAAACAGTTGATGTCTGTGAGTGCAACGATGATGAAAAAACAGACAACATGATCAAAACATTTATAAGTCCAAGTGTCAATTGTAATAATCATAACATTCAATAATACAATGAAACCTACTCAGTGACAATGCCCATACTTTCAACATATCCAATAAATGTCTTGGGCGGCAACCCTTTCGTCAAAGGGTCAGCAATCATAAGATTTGTGATAATATGTTCAATTGACACCTTACGTTTTTGAACTTTCTCCTTAACTGCAAAGTATTTTAATTCCATGTGTTTAACACCTTTGAAATATCGGTCATTCTTTGAAAAGAATACTACTGCGGTATTGCCACAATAAATTTTCTTGGGCTTGGCGATACTTTCGACAATTCCAAGTCCTGAAATAAAGTTCTGCAACCACGTACCCTGAATTGTAGCTTCAAAGCATGCTATAAATTCAGCTTCTATGGTTGAAGCAGCTATAACCGATTGTTTTGCACTTTTCCATGATATCGCTCCATCGGCTAGAAGATACACATAACCAAAAGTGGACTTTTTTGTATCAATACAACCAACAAAGTTTGAATTAGAGCATCCAATCACCTCAAGATCATTGGATCTTTTATAAGTAAGCATGTGATCATTTGTTCCTTGCAAATATCGCAGAACTTTCTTTGCAGCTCTCCAATGATCCAGTTCAGGATTACTTTGGTATCATCCCAACATACCAACTGCAAAGCTAATATCTGACCTTGTACATGTTTGAGCATACATCAAGCTTCGAACAACAAACGCATAAGGAATTTCTTCCATATGTTTTTGTATGCAACATGTATAAATTGAGTTTTACCCTTATGCAGTATATAAAATTTTGATCTTTCTTTTACGCAGCCTGTATGAATTGTGAGTTACCTTTATATATTATTTTGTATTTCAATTCTACCTTTACGCATGCATGAAAAATTATCTATATATAGAGATAAAAAATCTAGAGATCTCCAGTTTGCTCTATTTTTCATTTTTCTTAATATATTGAATTGCTGCATGTGTATAACAAATGTTTAAATTGTTTTCATGATTTTATAAATTGATATTAATGCTATAAAACCTATGTGAAGTGGTTTTACAACGTTTTAAACACATTTATATAAAGATTAATTTTGTTCTTCATTCACGCATATATTTATAGCATGAAACTAAAAAATTTGATTTTATTATTATGAGTTGATTTGTTTGTTTTTATTGTTTCTGTAGAATGGGAAACCGCCTTACCTCAAGGTGAGGTGGATGCCTTCTTTTATAGATTGAGAAAGAGGAATACATACAAGAGTATTCCGATGTGAGACTCGAAAATACCCAAAATAATAAGAGGGTTTAACACTCCCCTTCAAGCTGGACATGCCCAGCTTGGACCACGAGTCCCACAAAAAGAAAGACGACACCACACACTCCCCCTCAAGCTGGGTCGCAGATACTGTGGATGCCCAACTTGGAACTGAGTGAGGCCAGGCGAACCACTGGGAGACCTTTGGTGAAGATGTCAGCAAGCTGGTCCGCCGTCGGGATGTGACGAAAGCTGACATGATTGTGCTTCAGGTGGTGTCGAAGAAAGTGACAGTCCACCTCAATATGTTTCGTGCGTTCATGGAAGACGAGATTCGAAGCAATCTTGGTGACTGCCTAATTATCACACCAGATGTGAGCAGATGTCTGCTGAGAAAAGCCAAGCTCCTGAAGGAGTTGTCGAAGCCAAAGGATCTCCGTAGTGACGGTGATCATGGCACGATACTCAGACTCCGCATTGGATCGAGAGACGACAGTCTGTTTCTTGCTGCGCCAAGAGATGAGGTTGCCTGCTAAGAACACGGCAAACCCAGAAGTAAATTTTCGGATAGCAAGACAACCAACATTGTCAACATCACATAAGGCCTCAATATTCTGATGAGCATGGTGAGAGTAGCGAAGACCACGGGCAAGGTCTCGCTTGATGTATTTGGTGATGTGGAGTACAACATCCCACTAAGAGGTGGTCGGATGCTCCATGAATTGGCTCACTTTTCCAATAGCGTAGACAATGTCGGGACAAGTCATGGTGAGATAGTTGAGTTTGCCCACCAGTCGACGATATCGCTCTGGGTGTGAATACGGTTCTGAGAAGTCATAGAGAGACTGTTCCCCAGGCTCAAGAGGAGTGTCAACGGCGGTGACCTGTGTCATCCCAGCATCTTGTAGAATATACAAAGCATATTTCCGTTGGCAAAGGAAGATTGTGTTCGAAGAACGGGAAACCTCGATGCCAAGGAAGATGTGAGAGAGTTGAGATCTTTGGTGTGGAAGTGCTGGTGAAGATGCCCCTTGAGGTGGGCGATACTAGCAGAGTCACTTTCGGTGATGATGTCATCCACATACACGACCAACAGGATGCGGCCGGTGGATGTCGTCCTGTAGAACATGGTGTGATCTTTCATACTGCGGGAGAGCCCAAAGCTGGTGACGACGGTGCTGAATCGGCCAAACCAAGCACGAGGAGACTGCTTGATACCGTATAGAGAGCGGCGTAGTCGCCAGACTTGGGACCTGTAGCCGGAGGCTCAAAATTCGGGGGGCTGCTGTAGATAAACCTCTTGCTCAAAAAATCCATGGAGGAAGGCATTCTTGATGTCCGGCTGATGAAGCGACCAAAGAGATGAATAATCGAACGGATGCCATCTTGGCAACTGGAGTGAATGTGTCAAAATAATCGACACCATATGTCTGAGCAAAGCCCTTGGCCACAAGTTGGGCTTTGAGTCGATGGAGAGTGCCATCGACGTTCAGACGGACCATGTAAATCCATTTGCTGCCGACCGCCTGTTTACCGGCAGGGAGGGGAACCAGATCCCAAGTATGATTGTCCTCCAGAGCCTGCAATTCATCTCTCATCGCTTGCAACCACCCCAGATGAGATTTGGCCTCGCCAACTGTGCGGGGAATAAATATCGTCTCTAGAGTTGACATACCTTTTGTATGAAGATGTAAATAGAGGATTGTTTTGGCAAGAACGAGTACCTTTCCGTAGTGCAATGGGCAGGTCGTCCGGTGGTGGTGCATGAGCATCAGACGAAGCTGGGACAATGGTCTCCTCAGCCTGGATGAGGGGCACAGTCGATGGGCGACAGGAGTAGACCGTACCAAATCGATGATCAGTAGGAGGCAGCACCGAAGGAGGATGAATGATGTGTGGAAGACAATCATCGATATCAGTATCTGGATGGGGAAAGAGAAGTGAGAATAGAGAACTCTCAATAAATGAGACGTCAGCAGAGGTGATATAACGCCGTAGGTCTGGAGAGAAGCACCGGTATCCGCGCTGAGTGCGTGAGTCCGAAAAGGAGTCTTCCCCTGAAAGATAGAAGAAGGGAGTCGGTTTAGGAGGTAGGTTGCAGTCAGGATGACATCGGTCCAAAAGCGGAGCGGCACCTGCATGTGGAATAAAAGGGAACGAGCAGTCTCCAGAATATGACGATGTTTCCGCTCCGCCACTCCATTCTGCTGAGGTGTATCAGGACAGGATGTCTGATGAATGATGTCGTGGTCCTTGAGAAACTGCTGAAAGGAAGTAGATAAATATTTCCGTCCATTGTCGGAGCGAAGACATTTAATGAAGGTGGAGAATTGAATATGAATTTCAGTGTAAAAGGTCTGAAAGGTAGGAAAAACTTCAAACCGATCATGAAGCATGTAAAACCATGTCATGCGGGAGAATTCATCAATGAAGGTGATATAATAGCTGTACCCGGACTGGCTCAAGGACTCCATACATCGGTATGAACAAGATTGAAAGGATTCACTACACGTGGTTCCTGTCAAGGAGTATATGTTACCCGATGATGTTTAGTAAACTGGCAGGATTCACAATGAAAAGATAGGTGAGAACTGAATTGGGGGCACATTTTATGTAGGATGGAAGCTGGTGGATGACCAAGACGGGAATGCAGGTCAAGAGCACGGGCCGAGGTGGATGAACAAGCGAGATAAGGTGGGGTATCGAACATGTACACCCCATTCCAAAGATGACCTCAACCAAGCTCCCGATCCGTCGTTCGCTCCTGAAAAACAACACTAGAAGAAGTAAAAGTCGCAACACAATTTAAATCTTTGGTGAGTTTGCTGATGGATAGAAGATTAAATGGACTTTGAGGAATATGAGCAACTGAATCCAGGTGAATAGGCGGGGTTAAGTGGCATGTACCAAATTCGACGATGGGGATTGTTGATCCATTTGCAATAGTAATTGTAGAGGTACCGGTGTACGGATGATAGGTAGTGAACATACCAGAGTTCCCTGTGAGATGTTCCGATGCACATAGTCTAGCATCCATGCTGTCGGTTGTCGAGATACACAGGCGGTAGAGCCGTCAGTTTGAGCAATGGGGGCTGGAGAAGAGCACGGTGCCACTGTCGCCCGATAAGATTGTATCCAATCCATTTCTTTTGTTGAGAGTGTCGTTCTGAAACTAGGGCTAGATGAAGGGGAATTGCTGTGCGGCCGAGCCGATAACAGAGCAGGGGATGACATCTCGGGTGGCCGTATAAATGCACAGATGAAGCGTGGTGTTGTTGGTTGGAAAGGTCGACACAACAAAGAGTGGTTGGGCCGGGAAAACTCCGAGGAGGGTGCGGGCCGAGATGTCGCCGCAAGAGGCGGGCTGGGAAACTGTGAGGAAGGCTGGCTGGAAGTGCCTAGCAGGGAAGAGTCGGGATGCCGCAGGGAGAGGCCGCAAGGAGGCGGGGCCGGTTGAAGCCTGGAGGTCGAGCTGGATGAAGCCAGGATGTGCCGCTGCGGACGGGCTAGGAGGCGGGGCGTCCGTCGTTGCGCGCAGAAGGCAGGGACGGGAGAGGCGCCGTCGCGCTAAAGACCGGTTGACGGGAGGCTGGTGAGATTGAGTGTCGGGAGTAGAAGGGTCTGTACGCGGCGGGGCCGAATGCGAAGTCGGAAGGCCGCGGGAGGGTGGAGCCGGGCGACTCGCAAAGGAGGAGGCGAGGTCGGCGTTACTGGGAAGCCACAGGATAGATGGCGGTGCCGAGTGTCGCCGGGAAGCCACTGGAGGCCGGGGCCTGATGACGTCCGGACCGGGAGGCGTCAGGAAAGGTGGCTGGCCGGGCGATGGCGTTGGATCGCGAGGCTGGGTTGGGAGGTGCCGCGTCGGGAGGCGCTGCGTCGGGGTGGAGCGCAGCCGATAGGAGGGAGGGCGGTTCGTCGTCAGGAGGGACGGGGGGGGGGGTGTAACGTCCCGACCCGGCTCACCATCGAACCGGTGGTCGGACCGGTGGGTCACATGGCCTCAAGCGCGTCTCCCCGTACGCCAGAGGCTGCCGACTAGCAGCGAGGGTCTCGGGAGGTGATAGTGGGGAGACTATACCCTCTTATCAGAGTTGAACAACGGTATTATCAGAGTGAAACACAAAAGTAGCGGAAGCAGTAATAGATAAACAATGAACAAACAGCAGCGGAAGACAAATAGTGATCATATTTATCAAAGGTGGCCAAAGCCAGTTTACACGATACAGGGATGATGAATGATACAATGTGAAAACAGGAAACAATACAGCATGCTGACAATACAATGTAAAAGAATAAAGAAAAGACAGCAAGACCCGACGAGCGTTCTCCTGAGCATCCCGAGCTCCCGCTTGGTCCTTTGCTCCTATCCCCAGGTACAAGCAACACAACAATCAACCTAGGTCCTGCAAACAAGAAAGGTCTACTCGGGTACCCCAGTGCAATGGCGGCCCGAGTAGGGTGTGAGATATAAATCTCAGTAGGCCGGCACCACCGGTGTCTAACCCAAACCAGACAGTGTATAATAATTTAAGCAGGAAGCAGGTATAGCAGGATTCAATAAGCAGAACAAAATAGAATAACAACACCCGTCCAGGTTTCCCAAGGAAACCTGACGGCTATACCAGCTTCGGCTCGTTGCCGGGATATCAGTCTGATCATGCCACTACAGTTACATATGTAAATATTTATAAAAGAGGACGTGGGGTAAGCATGCCTCCCACCCATCAGCTGAAGATAGCGGGCACGAGGTATGAATGCCTCTCGTCCCTATAGGTCAACTGGCAAGAGGTATGAATGCCTCCCTTCCATCATTCGTGATTAGTGGGCACGAGGTAAGAATGCCTCTCGTCCTTATAAGTCAACTGACAAGGGGTATGAATGCCTCCCTTCCATAAACATATAGAGAATAGCGGGCACGAGGTAAGAATGCCTCTCGTCCCTATAAGTCAACTGACAAGGGGTATAAATGCCTCCCTTCCATACACGTATAGAGATCCCATCTGGCGTGGGGTAGACATGCCTCCCACCCATACTCAAGTAAGCTGGCATGGGGTATGCATGCCTCCCATCCATAACCGTTCAAAGTAGATGGCATGGGGTATGAATGCCTCCCATTCATAACCACACACATTCGTTATCAGCATTATATTACAATGCATAAGGCAGTACCTCTTATGCATTTCAAACAGACATTCCACATTCACAAACACCCATAATCAATTATGGTACTCATTCACAATCATAACAATAAACACCAGGGTCATGCCCTAACCCTCTCTAGTGTGCTAATCAGTTAAACCATCATTCATACTTATCAAACAACACATAAGGCATTACCTCTTATGCGCTCCAACTAACCATATCAAATTCAAAACCCAACCCATTAAACTATGACATTTAGCGCACTTCCATATTAAAAGGTTACCATCTTACTCAATTTGCCTAACCTGACAAATTGACCCCAACACAAGTATCACAACCATTTCATCCTACTTGTCTCAACAAGACCAGTTCACATACAAAGCATCAAAGAGGCATTATAACAATCCAGCAGGCAAGCATAAAAAGTCTATCACTACTTTTTATCTTGAAGACAGCGCACCTCTGATCGAGGGGTTTTATTATTAAATCATTAGTTTAGTGACCAAGCAACCATTTTAATCTTGTCCATGCAATTCACACTCTTTGCACACAAGCATTTAATTGAAACTGAACTTGCATAATTAACGTACTAAACAGTAAAGAAACAACTCACTAATACATCACTTTAAATTAAAGGGGAAGGAGAGAGACCCTACCTCAAGGTGGATCCATCCGTCCACTCCGGCTCTTGGCACTTTCTAACTAAAGCTGCCGCTGCTGCTCCCCCCACGAGGCATATGTGATTTCACATACGTATAAGGACACCTAGCCTCTATGCACACGCTCCACATGGCCATGAGCGTGCGCAAGAGGATCCTTACACATATGCTTATACACATAAGCTGGTCTCCGCTCACCTGCGCAGACACTTTTATATATGCAATGAGGACAACTAGCCCCGTACGTGTATATTCGCTGCCATGCATGAATATACGCATATCGGGGGAACCCACGTACATATAAATACGTACCTATGCCTACGCAGACGAGTCGCCTAGACTTTGGCGACCCGAAATCACGCCAAAACATCCAACACACTACAAGATTAATCCAACGAACCTTAAAACGCATAAAGACACTAATTTGGGATATGCAAAACCAACAAGAATATAAACCCTTACTACGAACCCAAGCCGGCAGTTCGAAATCACCGCAAACCGCTGCGCCTTCGGCGGCGGACCTCGAATCTCACCCAAAGGAGTCCCAACGGACCCTTCGCATCAACCTAGAACAAGAGAAACAAGGAAGAACGCGAAATCAAAAACCAATCCCCAACCTAGGGTTCGGCCGAACGGGATTAGGGCGAGGGAGAAGCCTAAAATCGGCCAAGGAAGGAGAGGGAAGGAGGGGAGTGACCTACCATGGAGATTTGAAGAAGAAATCACCAAGAACGGAGGAGAGGAGGTCCAATCGAGGGAGGGCTCGCGCGAGGCCAAGGCGCCATGGGAGGAGGGGGGTTCGTGCGGGTCTGGCCGAGAGGAGAGGGGAGAGGAGTGTTTAGCTTAGGTATTATTTTTATTTTCTTTTAAAACTGTAGATGGGTGAATTCCCCTTACCTCAATGTGAGGTGAGGATACTCTTTTATAAATTAGGAAACCAAAATACAAGCAGGGTAAGTCCGATGTGGGACTCACCCATCTAAACTTAAATGGGCTCCAACACTCCCCTTCAAGCTGGACATGCCCAGATTGGATAGAGTCCCACAAAAAAAAGAATGACAAGATACAAGACCATCTCAAACTCCCCCTCAAGCTGGGCCATGGAGGCTGTGAATACCCAGCTTGGAAGTGAGAGACTCAAGACGAGCTCCTGGGAGACCTTTGGTGAAGAGATCGGCAAGCTGATCTGCCGTCGGGATATGGCCGAAACCGATATGGTGCTGCTCCAGATGGTGGCGTAGAAAGTGACAGTCCACCTCGATATGCTTTGTCCGTTCATGGAAGACAGGATTTGAGACAATCTTCGTGGCGGCCTGATTGTCACACCAGATAGCAGGAGTCGATGTGGGGAAACCAAGCTCCTGGAGAAGATGACGAAGCCAGAGGATCTCAGTAGTGACAGTGGCCATGGCTCGATACTCGGCCTCGGCACTCGATCGGGAGACCACAGTCTGCTTCTTGCTGCGCCAAGAGATGAGATTACTGGCAAAGAATACGGCGAAACCCGAAGTAGACTTGCGGGTAGCGAGGCAACTGGCATAGTCCGCATCACAAAAAGCCTCAACATCCATGTGAGCATGATGTGAGTACCGAAGGCCACGTGCAGGGTCTTTCTTGATGTACTTGGCAATGCGGAGGACAGCATCCCACTGAGAGCAGGTGGGATGCTCCATGAAATGGCTGACTTTGCCAACGGCACAAGCAATGTCGGGACGCGTCATGGTGAGGTAGTTGAGTTTACCGACCAAGCGTCGATAGCTCTCGGGATGAGGAAAGAGTTCCGAGTCGGAATGAAGGGAGCGTTCCCCAGGCTCAAGGGGAGTGTCAACTGTGGTGACGGTGCTCAACCCGGCATCCTGCAAGATATCAAGAGCATACTTGCGTTGGCAGAGAGAGATAGTGTCCGCAGTTCGGGAGACCTCGATGCCAAGAAAGTAGGTGAGAGGACCAAGATCTTTCGTGTGAAAGTGCTGGTGAAGATGCGTCTTGAGGCTGGCGATGCCTCTGGAGTCGCTCCCTGTGATGATGATGTCATCAACATAAACGACAAGCAAGATACAGCCATGTGCCGTTGTACGGAAGAAGACAGTGTGATCTTTCGTACTCCGAGAGAGGCCAAAGGCGGTGACGACAGTGCTGAAGCGGCCAAACCAGGCGCGAGGAGACTGTTTGAGGCCGTAGAGGGAGCGACGGAGACGACATACATGGGAGTTGGCACCAGAGGCAGAGAAACCAGGGGGCTGCTGTAGGTAGACTTCTTCGTCAAGATAGCCATGGAGAAAAGCATTCTTAACGTCGAGTTGATGAAGCGGCCAGTGATGATGAGCAGCCAGAGAGATGAAGAGGCGGACATAGGCCATCTTGGCGACTGGAGAGAAGGTCTCAAAGTAGTCAACGCCATATGTCTGAGCAAATCCCTTCGCCACAAGCCGGGCTTTGAGGCGGCAAAGAGAGCCGTCGGGATTGAGACGGATCGTATAAATCCATTTGCAGCCGACCGTCTGTTTGCCCGCCGGGAGGGGGACTAGATCCCATGTATGGTTGTCATCCAGAGTTTGCAGTTCATCCCGCATTGCGGCGAGCCATCCGGGGTGAGATTTTGCTTCACCAACGGTTCGAGGAATCGATACTGTCTCCAGAGATGACAGACCCCTGTATGAAGATACAAAGAGAGGGTTGGTCTGACAGGAGCGTGTACCTTTCCGGAGTGCAACTGGCAAGTCGTCTGGTGATGGGGCAGGAGCATCGGACGAAGCGGGAACGATGGTGTCCTCGGCCTGAACGGGGGGGACAGCTGATGGGCGACGAGAGTAGACCCTCTCAAAGCGATGATCAGCAGGGGGAGGCACCAGAGAAGGGTGAATGATGAGAGGGAGACACTCATCGATGGTAGTGTCGGGATGAGGAGAGGGAGGAGTGAAAGGAGAGTTCTCAATAAACGACACATCAGCAGAGATGATATAACACCGTAAGGCTGGAGAGAAGCACCGGTATCCGCGCCGAGTGCGGGAATAGCCTAGGAAAATGCAACGGAGGGATTTAGGAGAAAGTTTAGAGAGGTTGGGGCGAGTGTCCCGAACATAGCACAAACACCCAAACACCCGGAGGGGAAGTGAGTGAAGAGGGAGAGAGGCGAAGAGAGTCCGGAAGGGAGTCTCCCCTTGAAGGATAGAAGAAGGGAGACAGTTTAGAAGGTAGGTGGCAGTCAGGATGGCATCAGACCAAAAAAGGAGAGGCACCTGCATGTGGAATAGAAGGGCACGGGCAGTCTCCAAAATATGACGATGTTTCCGCTCAGCCACGCCATTTTGCTGAGGCGTGTCAGGGCAGGAGGTCTGATGAATGATACCTTTAGCCTTGATAAACTGTTGAAAGGAAGTGGATAAATATTCTCGTCCATTGTCGGAGCGGAGACATTTAAGGGAGGTGGAGAATTGAGTATGGATTTCATTATAAAAGGTCTGAAAGGTGGGGAAGACTTCAGACCGATCATGAAGTAGGTAAAGCCAGGTCATGCGGGAGTAATCATCAATAAAGGTGATATAATAACTGTACCCTGACTGGCTAGGAACCCTGCAAGGACCCCAGACATCGGAATGAACAAGAGCGAAAGGATCCGCGGCACGTGGTTCCGGGCGAGGAGCATATGTCGTCTGATGATGTTTGGCAAACTTGCAGGATTCACAATGGAAGGAGAGGTGAGAACTGAATTGGGGGCAAAGTTTATAGAGGGTGGAAGCCGGTGGATGACCAAGGCGATAATGTAGGTCAAGGGCTCGGGCTGTGGTGGATGAGCAAGCAAGGGATGGTGGGGTATCAAACATGTACACCCCATCTCGAAGATAACCTCGACCAATTTCCCGATTCGTCTTCCGCTCCTGAAAAACAACACCAGATGAGCTAAAAGTAGCAACACGATTCAACTCGGTGGTGAGTTTGCTGACAGAGATAAGATTAAATGGACTTGGAGGAACATGAGCGACTGACGTCAGGGGAAGAGACGGGGTCAAGGAACATTTGCCATAGCCGGTAATAGGGATTGTTGAGCCATTAGCAACAGTAATGGTAGAGGCACCGGTGTACGGATGATAGGTAGTGAACATACCAGAGTCTCCTGTGAGATGTTCTGACGCACCGGAGTCAAACATCCAAGCTGCCTGTCGATGAGAAGCACATGCGGTAGAGTTGCCAGTCTGAGCAATTGGGGCTAGAGAAGAGGATGGTGGCGCAGTCGCTCGATACGATTGTACCAATGCAATCTCCTCCGGCGAGAGTGTCGTTCTGTAACGGGTACTGGAGGAATGAGGACCGTTGGGCGGTAGAGCCGATGACGGAGGATGGGAGAGCTGCTCGGCAGATTGCATAGGTGCTCGGGAAGGCCGACAATGGAAGGGAGGGTGCGGCCTTGCAAGAATGTTGTCGTCTGGAGGTGATGCTGGAGGGCCGCGGGCAGACACGCCCGCCATGGAAGGCAGGTGCACAAAGGGCGCCGCCAGGACCGGTCCGCCTGGAGGGAGCGGTGTCGGGAGGCCGGCTTAACGCAGGGGGCGGGGCCGACGGTGCAGGAAGGCTGCAGGGTAGTTGTAGGGAAGCCGCTGCGGAGGGTCGGGCACAGGAGGAGGGCTGTCGGAGGAGGAGCCGGCGCGGGATGAACCGGGGCGGGAGGTCCGGCACTGGAGGGAGCCGGCAGGGTGGGGGGCGCCTCGAAGGAGGGAGCCGCGTCGGGAGCACCGTGCGGGAGGCGGCCGCGCGAAGGAGGGAGTCGCGCCGGGAGCCGCGCTGGAGCCGCGTGAGAGGAGGGAGGCGCGACGGGAGTCGCGTACCAGGGAGGGAGAGGGCCGCCGGGAAGGGGAGCCGCCGGGTCGAGGGCGGTCCGTCGGGGCGAGGTCGAGGGCGATCTGCCGCTGGGACGAGGGGAGCCGCGTCGGTAAGGAGAACCGCGCGGAAGGAGGAACCCACGTATGGGGTGCCGGGGCGTCGTCGAGGGCAGGAGGCCGGGAGCCACGCCGAGAGAGAGCGCCGGGAGGGGAGCCGCTGGGGCTGGGCGCGCGCACGGCGGGGCTGGCCGGGAGCGCCGCTGGGAGGGAGCGCCGCTGGGAGGGAGCGCCGCTGGAGAGAGGGCCGCCGGGAATGGCCAGGCTGGAGAGGAGCCGGGCGAGAGAGCTGCGCCAGGATAGGAGGGGGGGGGGGCCTGCCGGGAATGGCTAGGGCAGCAGGGAGAGAGGCGGGGCCGGGAGGACGCCGGGAATCCGCAGAGGAGGGAGGGTTCGGGATAAAAATCCCTCTGATACCATGTAGATGGGTGAATTCCCCTTACCTCAATGTGAGGTGAGGATACTCTTTTATAGATTAGGAAACCAAAATACAAGCAGGGTAAGTCCGATGTGGGACTCACCCATCTAAACTTAAATGGGCTCCAACAAAAACCATTTAAAATATTTTAAAAACTCAAACAGGGTACGACGCACGGTTTAACTCGCACAATTTGCCAAACTGTGCGCAAACCGTGCGGCACCCCACTGGACACCCAGGGCACCCCGCACGGGCTGGCCGCACGGTTTGGGGAAACCATGCACAGGCCGTGCGGACTCCTTTGCCTCTCTATTTTAGGCCGCACGGTTTGGGCCGCACGGTTTGGGAAACCGTGCGCCTTCTGTTGTTCTTTAAAAACCAGCCTCCTTCGGGTACGACGCACCCGAAACACCTCGAGCCACTCGGGACACTTAACGGGCATTCGCCCATGTCCAAAAACATTAAAAAGAAGGGTTCAAACCTTCAGAACCTCGTTCCGAAGCCAGGTTCTAAAAACGACCGGTTCAGTAATTGAAAAAGTTCAATTTCCCCCACTTTTTAACCCAGTTCAAAACGCGGGTCATTACAGGGGGGGGGTGCGTCGCGACGGAGGGGCGAGGGCCGCCTGATGGAGGCGGGGTTGATCGCGTTGGGACGACGCCGGAGGGAGCAGCACGGCGCCGGCGGGAGTAGGGATCGTCGCCTGGATGGAGCCGTGTAGGGCAGAGCCGGGGGGGGTAGGGCAGACCCGGGATGAGGGGGGGTGTTGGATTGGTGTAGCCCGACTGACCGACATGCACTGTAGCAGTGCGGACTTCGGAGTCAACTGTACTGTAGCACTTTTGACTTCCAACCGGCAGCCACTATAACACTTTTGACAAAAGTTGGCCGTCTTTCACTGTAGCGACGTGGACCTCCGGTGAAAACAGTGGATCGTCTTCTCCATTTTATAGCCCATTTAGAGGTTAGGGTTTCTACTGCAAAACTCTGTAATTGTGCTCCCGATATAGCGAATATTCTGCCTCTCCGTGGACGTAGGGATTATTCCCGAACCACGTAAATCGTTGTGTTCGTGTTGCTTTCCTTCTGCATTTTCTTTCGTTTCTCGTTTCTGTCATTGCGACTTTCGACGATTCCGCAACAGGGGGCGTAGGGCAGGGCCAGGAGGGGGAATTGGTGTAGCCCGACTGACCGACATGCACTGTAGCAATGTGGACTTCAAAGTCAACTGTACTGTAGCACTTTTGACTTCCAACCGGCAACCACTATAGCACTTTTGACAAAAGTTGACCGTTTTTCACTGTAGCGACGCGGACCTCCTGTGCAAATAGTGGATCGTCTTCTCCATTTTATAGCCTATTTAGAGGTTAGGGTTACTACTGCAAAACTCTGTAATTGTGCTCCCGGTATAGTGAATATTCTGCCTCTCTGTGGACGTAGGGATTATTCCCGAACCACGTAAATCGTTGTGTTCTTGTTGCTTTCCTTTTTTCTGCATTTTCTTTCATTTCTCGTTTCTGTCATTGCGACTCCCGACGATTCCGCAACAGGGGGCGTAGGGCAGGGCCGGGAGGGGGAATCCATCGGGTTGGGGGGAAAAAAATAAATGATTAGGATTTTCCCTTTGATACTATGTAGAATGGGAAACCACCTTACCTCAAGGTGAGGCAGAGACCTTTTATAGATTGAGAAATAGGAATACATACAGGAGTATTCCGATGTGGGACTCAAAAATACCCAAAATAATAAAATAGGGTTTAACAGTTTCTAAATTCTTGTTTAAGTCTAACGAAGTTATTGAAACGTGTTTTATAGTTTTTAATGCAATATATTTATAGTTTTATATCATCACATGTTTAAATGTGGAATGGAATTTCAAGTTTTGAATATTTCAATTTGAATCTGTGCGAGATTTGTGTGTTATCATTGATCTACTATTTTGGAGTTGTTTTGAACTTTCCAGCGAGTGATTTTAAATTAGTTTGAATTGTTCAAATAGTTTCAAATTAATATGTTTCTCTTTTTATCTCTTTCAATAATTCTGGAATATTATTTTTAATATTTTGAATTTGAATTGCCTAACGATTTACTTGGCCGTGTTGAGTTAATTCTATTTAAAGAGATCAAGAAGACTTGAACAAATGATGGTCAAAAGTGTCAGGATCCATGGGTGTTAGGAGGAATTGCCCATCCATGCTTATATGTGAGCCACCATCCTTTGTAAAAACCAATGTGGGATTGAGTTTGCACCCAACAATCCTCCCCTCAAACCAAAGATCACACAATTGGGTCTTCCCTTCAACCATAATCCATTTGATCCAAATTATCTTGCACTTGTACTGTCGTTTCTCTCTCCACCGGGATACGCTGTATGCCCACTGTGCACCACCATGGATCCACATGCTCCAACTCGAGCCATCATTATTGTTCTCAAACTGGTTTGGGTCCATCCACATCACACCTGGGCTAAACCATGCCTCTGATACCACTTGTCAGGATCCAATTCCTCCAGCTCTAGGTCTTCCAGGCCCCTCACATAAGCCATTTTGGGGCTTCATCCTAAAACCCATGGGTGCTAGGAGTAATTGTCCATCCAAGCTTATATGTGAGCCATCATCCTTTGCGAAAACCAATGTGGGATTGAGTTTGCACCTACCAAAAAGACACCGAACTTGGACGTCTTTTACTTTAAAACCCTTGATGGATTTCGGAACTTTACCGAAGGATTTAGAGCCTATAAATAGAGACCTTTGGAGGCTTTGGAAAAACAACTCATTAACAAAAACATGCTCAATTGCTCTATGATCTTCAAATCTTTTCAAGCTCTTAAAGCTCTCTTTCTAAATTTTCTTTCTTCTCTCAAGAGTGTGCCAAATTGTATATCTTACTCACTTTCATTATTTTCTCAATCTCTCTTAGTGTTTCGTCATATTCTTTGTGAGATTAAATACTAAGTTACAAAGACCCTCTTCCTCCTCTTTCTTCGAATTGCTCTTCGTTTTATTCTTCCGCTTTTATTATTTATATTGTTGTGCTTTCAAACTTCAATTCTTTTGTTTTTATATTAAAAAAGTTTTAATTTTGTTAGGTCCACTAGGCTGAATACCCTGAGAGGGGGGGGGTGAATCAGGGTATGACTAATTAAAAATTAACGCCCGTTCTGATCTTGTTTCGCTGTTAAGCAAAACACTCCTCTCTCTTTCCTGCTGCACAATATAAACAGAAAGTAAAGCAGGCACAGGACACATCAATTTTACTTGGTTCACCGCTAAGGGCTACGTCCAAGGAGCATACGCCGACAAGTTGCCGGTTCGTACCAAATTCCACTAGACTTCACTAGCTGTGGATTACAATGTTCGGGCTAGATCACTTCTATGCCCAGGCTCACTGCCTATACAAAGTTTAGGGTCAGCTCACTGCTTTCCCAAGGGTCACTCCCTGTTTCTCTCTCTCTGGCTCACTGCCGGTGGAGAGGATCACCTTCTTCCTCTTCCTAAGCTCACTGCTCTGTGAAGGGATTCACTCACAGTTTATAGATCTGTAGGTCTCTTCATTTCCATTAAGGAATGCATCTTTCTCTGTATTTAGATGCTCTGTTGAAGTTCAACTTTCATCCACTGATGAATAGCACTTTGCCTCTGACCACTGGGCAACTACCTTTGGAAAGCACCTTCGCAAAGCACCCTACTTCGTGAAGCTCCCAATTTCGCGAAGTTCAAACAAGCCTTCGCGAAGCTCCTGCCTTTTCGCGAAGCTCTCTCGCGAAGCACCCTCGCGAAGCACTCTCGCGATGCTCAAGCCGTCGCAAAGCAACGACCCTCGCGAAGCTAAGTAAGCCAACGCGGAGCTCGCAGGTTTCGCGGAGCTACAATAGCCGCCGCGAAGCACCTCTTTCGCGAAGCACACTGGCTCCGCTAACCACCTTCGCAAATCGAGAGCGAATGATCTTCTATGAAAATACTCTCTACTTCGCTCGAAGGGGTCGGCCTCTATTTATAGGCGATTCCACCGACCCTCGAACTTTCCGCGCGAAGTCAACGCCACGTCATCTCAAATCGCGAAGCTCCAAAGTTTCTGCCGGAATTCTGTCCAAATCGCGAAGCTCCACGGCAATTTTCCGTTCGCGGAGCTTGACGTAGTCGCGAAGAATCACCGTCAACATACCTTCGCGACTTCGCCGCGAAGCTCCCTCGCGAAGCCCAACATTCCTTCGCGCCTTCGCCGCGAAACTCCCTCGCAAAGCCCTTCACCGCCGCGATGCGCTTCAGCCTCTGCCGTTCGCGAAGCTTGACGTAATCGCGAAGCATCACCGCCTCCATTCTTCTGGTCTTCGCGATTTCCAAACCATGCATCCTATCTTCGCGAAATTCATGCCTTTGCCATATGAAATTATGCTCTTCATGGAAATCCACTTTTCGCGATGCTCATCAAACTCCAAATTTTGGACCCCAAAAATTTGGCAAAC
The DNA here is from genome assembly GCA_963277665.1 of Viscum album. Lineage (NCBI taxonomy): Eukaryota > Viridiplantae > Streptophyta > Magnoliopsida > Santalales > Viscaceae > Viscum > Viscum album. The sequence goes on from OY728150.1 coordinate 42,303,914, forward strand.
ACTGGGAAACAACGCCACCTTGTACTGCTCTTTTGTACCGCCTCCAGATCGTCCTTTCCTTTGTCATCATTCTTTGTCAACATGGAATGTCAACAATTTCTCGGAAACTCAACAATTCTCCATGGAAACCTGCTTTGTCAACAAACACAATCAACCCAAAAATACTGCAATGTTACCTTGAGGGATTTTTGCCCAACAAATTTCTTCATTTTTATAAAGAAGTTTTTTAAAATTGGATTGTCTTTAATTTTTAAAGGACAATTCACCTCCCCCTCTTGTCATTTTACCTATCTCCGACCTACATTTGGTATCAGAGATTTTTGAATTTCTTTAATTGCTTTGTTTTCAAATTCTGTCAATGTTTTTTTTCCAAAATTTTTAACGGATTTTTCTAATAAAGATATCTTTTTAAAATGGCGTTTTCAAACACCCATGGTGGTCTTGAAGAAGAATTCTTGGGTCGTGCTCCGTTTTTTTATGGAAGTAATTATGGTTATTGGAAAACTCGCATGACTACTTTTCTTAGATTTATTGGCTATCATGTTTATAAGTTTTTTTTACATGGCTATACTCTTACAGAAAAAGAAGATAAATGGACCCCATATGGTATTTCTGCTTTTGAATTAGCTGGCAAAGCTATGAATGCCTTGCATTGTGATTTGTATCAAAATGAATTTAATCGTATCTCTACATGCAAAACGACTCACGAAATTTAGAAACTTTTAGAAGTAACTTATGAAGGAACTAACAAAGTCAAATATACCCGTTAAAATATGTTTAAACAAGACTTTGAAAGTTTCTCCACGTATCCTAACGAGTTTATCACTTTTATGTTTACTAGATTTATTGATATTTGTAATGGTCGAAAAGCTTTTGGTGACTCTTTCTATAGAAACTTTGGTTAAGAAAATCCTTTGGGCTTTACTAAGCAGTTGGGCGTTAAAAGTCACCGCGATCCAAGAACTTAAAGATGTTAAAAAATATGTCTGTTGAAGAACTCATATGTTCTCTCATGACATATGAGATAACTATGAAGAGACAAACTGAAAAGGAGGCTAAAGAGGTCAAGGAAACTAAAAGTACAATTGCTTTCTAGGTGAACAACGATGATTCTTTCGAAAGCGACTCCAATAATGAAAGTGAAATTGAACGCTTGATGAGAAGATTGAACAAATTAAACAAGCTGAAAAAAAAGATGAAATCCTTCTAACGAGCTAAAAAGAAAGATCAAATTGATGTTCCGGAAGTGACGTGCTTCAATTGCAAAAAAAAAGGGCTACATCAAGCCGGATTGTGTTTTGAACAAAAAGTCTAAATATAAGAAGCAAGGTAAGATGGCTCTAAAAGTATCAACATGGAGTGCTAGCGAAGATTCAATGTCAACTTATAAAATTAACTCAACTCCTAAATGCCTCATGCCTTAACTCGAGATAGGTGAAGAGGTTAGTTGTCATTCTCCTTCTCATTCCTCTTCCTCCTCCCATTCATCCTCTTTTTCGTGCTCCTCTTCTTTTGATAATGAAATTGGATTTTTTTTTTCAAGAACTCATTTCAAAATATGAAAATATTTCAAAGATATATAAATGTGTTCTTAATGAGAAAAATCTTATTTCTAATGAAAAAGATTTACAATATTGTTTCCAATAACATGTATCTTACTTATGGAATATGGAAGAATTCATGTTTCCAATATTGTTTTTACGGTAATTCAAGTTATTACGATATTTCAAGAGGATACATGATGAAGTTATTCACATGTTTGAAATGTGAATTTTAGAGCTACTTCTTATTGATTAAGGGTTAATGATAAGTTTATCTTGGAAATTTAGAGGGCTTCATTATAATGTGTTGAATCATTATATTTTAGAATTTTTTAAACCATTTATGAAACGGTTTAAGTTGATTATTGTATGAGCTTTTAGAGGTTAATGTATTGCTTCACCAAATGGCGTTACCCATGCTATGTGATGAGGTATAGATAGTTAAACTACAATAAAAGGATGATTTTGTAAGTAGAACTGTATATTTATACTCTTATAGAGTGGAATAATTCCTCGAATCAAGGAAAATAGTCTTAAATAAAATGTTTTCCTATTATCATTATCATTGATAATATCGATGCATTTTTTTTAGTTTATAGCTTTCTAGTAATCAACAGTCATCTGAACATGTCCTCTATCATGTTCCATCAGAACTTCATAGTTAGATTTTTCTTCCATGTCCAGTTTTTTTTTCTTCCAACTAATGTCACCTCATTCGAAAGCATACTTTTTGAGGTGATCACCTCATCTCCATTAACCTTTTTTAGGAGGATATTTTATTAACCCTATTTTTGATATGAGTTTCCATAAGGGAATTTTCAAGTATCAACCATTAACTTTTGAAGTTCAATTTCAAATTTCAAGGACGAAATTTTTGTAAGGAGGGGATAATGTAACATTCCAAGAATTTACAAATAGATTTATTATAGAATGCATGGATCCCTGAGTCTCTACAAACACCACTTTGTTATAACCTAGCCAAGTAAACATAAGTTTGTCACTTTTGTGATGTGAATTTCGAAAATCTGACATACACGGTTGCGATGAGTAAGTTATTTGGAGTCCGATAAGAAAAAATTATTTTTTGGTGAATAGTAACCTACCCTTATGAATAGTAACATACCCTTATGAATAGTGATATACCCTAATGAATAGTAACCTTACCTATGATAGTATATAAATAATATTCAAGTTGGAGTACGATATACCTATGTTTTGTATTAAGTAAATAAATGTTTTAAAACTGTCTTTTTAGAATAAATTATGATTTTAATTAAATATTAAATTAATCATATTTAGAAAAATATTTTTGAAAAATGGACTTCATTTTTGGATTCTACACATCGAAAAATGGTTGGGGTGAATTTTTGGGATTTTTTTGAAATATTTGAATTTTTGATGAATAGTGAAATACCATAATTTACAAAATAAGCTAAATACACTAATTATATAGTCATGTATGATGTTTTGCTGATGTAATCCCAATTGATTCGGATTCACATGATAAAATTACTATTCTTGGTCATGGAAGACTCATTATTCCTTGTCTTGTGGAGAAATAATAATTTAATGACTATAAAATTGAGAAATCCCCTCTCCTCTCCACTATAAAAACCCCCCATCACTCCCTCTTCTGTTCACTCCTCTCAAGTCCTTGCGCCTTCTTAAAATTCTGTCCAAATATCCTCCCAACCTCCTCTCCCACGTCCAGCAAGCCTTGGTCTCATAAAAAGACCAAAACCTCTCCTATAAAGAGGCTCTCAAAGAAGTTTGGTTCAAGAGGTAAATTCCTCTTTTCAATTTTCTGTCTTTCCTTGCAAGTTCATTTGTTTTCTTTTTCTATTATTACCTCTCATTATCCAAATGTTGTGATGACTCCAGTACCTTACATGTACTGGAATGTTGTCATGATATTGGAATAAGTTATCATCATCTCTTCCTTTTACCTTCTTTTATACTAGCAAGAACACCATCCGAGATGTGTCAGTTTACCACATTCAAAGACGATGGGCTTTCGATTTCTATTATCATTCTCAATTATGGTCATGAAAACATTCTTGTTATGGTTGAACCAGATTATTATATATGTAATATACCCTATGTAAGGTTCTGTAATCCCTTTGTACAAATGTTATTAAGTTATAAAGAAAAATGAGTTCGTTGTAATCAAAACCCACAAATTAACTGAAATAGTTATCATTAAAGTTCTATATAATAATTCATCCTCATGCTATGTAACCAAATTATATAAATGAACACTAACACCTATATATGATCATAAATAATATGCAAATTCAATTATGGAGATATACATCCATTCCACATGAACTCCATTACTTAAGAACAAGTGAACCGATTATGAAAATAAAGAAAACGAACACTGCGGAACGACGAAATTCAAAATAATAACTTATCAAGAAGGGCATAAATGAACTAAACAGAATTATGGTAAACTATATACATGTCTAATAGGCTCTGAAATAAGTTATTAATAAGTCTAATTTCATATTCCAGGACCTTAAGTTCAAGAGCGGAACACATTCAGACTTAAGGTAAGAAATTTCTTCATCTCACTTAATTTTTTTGTGAGATTTTCCGTATTCACTACTAATACTTGTGTATGGTGTATGTATACTGCCCATTGATGTAACATGTCATAAATATCTTTATTTTCATGGTATTTAATGTATCACTTAAATATTATTAATTTTGGGGCATACGAATCGATTGATTACAAAGTGGTAAGAGATTTCTACCAGAACCTCCATTTTCATTTGGGTTACTCCTATTCTCTACTTACCTCAATTAAATTCTTATTTATTCTTATGTACTCCACATAAATTCTGTTTTAATTTCTTATATATGTTTACCATCCAGAATCCTTCTTTATTTTATGGGGATTTACATGTTTTAAAAGGACCATTCAAAATTTTTTATCCCGATAAACAAACCCGATTCAAGGGATATTTTCAAATTTTTACCCGTTTTCAAGTGTACACCAGAATCTGTTTTAAGACACCATTATTTTTATAAAAAACACTAATTTTATCATGAAAAATGATCTTGGATCATTTTTGGATTTAAGAAAACAAACGTGTCTTTCCGCTTTAAAATTCTATTTAATACTTTCCTTTAAATGCTCTAAAATGTTTTATTTCTAAAGAATCTTAAGAACGCTTTTTACATGATTTCACTTCAGTGGGACATCATTTATTCCCAAAATATAATTTCAATGTCCTATTCTTTTACTTTCTGGGATATTAATGTTTACAATCTGATTTCATGGCAAATATAGATGATTTTTCAAAAGAACTCTTCTTTTAAAAGTAAAAAGGATTTTTCACATTAACTTTTATGAGATATATTTATTGTTCACCACTTATTTCTTTCTTGTGGTGTATGTACTGCCCTTTGTTCTATCATATCAAGAGCCTCCTTATTCTCATGATATTCTAATGGATTATGATTTGAATGTTTCAAGGTGGTATGAGACACTTTGGAATGTTTAAGGATTATTTCCTCAATGATTTTTTAATGGTCTCATTTAAAAGTATCCTTATCTATGTCAACATACTTTGTTGACTCTTTTACTTCATTGAGGTTTATCTCCTATGATATCATCCACTATTTTTATTGAATGGTTTATGATTAGTTTGACTGTGGATGTGCTATCTTGAAACCATCCACCATATTATTCTGAATGGTTAGTGTTTATGATTAATGATTGGGGAAAGTTATTTACATTTTCATATGTTAGTTTCAATATGAATGTGTATGTTTTTTATGTTTACCCCTATTCATAAGAGGAATGCATTGGACATAGTAAGTGTCGGGTGGGGCCCGCTATAGCCCCTCGGTGCATCGGTAGGTCTAATGAGACAAACTACGGTCTTGACACAAGGCCTTGACAAAATGATTATTTATAGTCTTGGTACGAGGCCTTGACGGTATGGTTATGTTGTCCCGCATTATGCATTCCTTCATTATGAAAATATAATTTATGGTTCATGTGGTTATTCGACTAGTAGAATACCCATGATTATGTTTATTTATGACATTACTCACTCAGCTCTTATTCCTGTCATAATGTGTTCAAGTTTTTGTTAAAGACACATGTTTTTATGTATTCAACATGCCTAATGTTTATGTTATGATATATTCCGCTGTATTGTTTACCCTTACTGAGCGTTTGAGCTCACCTCTTTCATTTGTTTTTCCTTTCCCAGGTTAAGAAGAAGCGATCATTTATTGAGTTTTCAAGGATGCAGTTTATTAGCTTTTGTTATGTATCATATTTTGTTTCATTTCAAAATGTAAAATGGGTTCCATGTATGTATCTAGTTTCTTCAAGACTACTAAACTGATCGGTTCTTCGGGATGCTTATTCCTTGTGTTGTTGGTGAATTCTCCTTACCTCAATGTGAGGCGGAGACATTCTTTTATAGATGAGTAAAACTAATTACAAGGAGGGAAAGACCGATGTGGGACTCGGAAATACCCATTAAACTTAAATGGGGTCCAATACTCCCCCTCAAGCTGGACATGCCCAGCTTGGACTGAGTCCCACAAAGAAAAAGACGGCATTGAACAAAGATCATCTCATACCCCCCCTTAAGCTGGGCCATGGATGCTGTGAATACCCAGCTTGGTAGTGAGAGAGTCAAGGCGAGCTCCGGGGAGGCCTTTGGTGAAGATGTCGGCAAGCTGATATGCCGTCGGAATATGGCCAAAGCTGATATGGTTCTGCTCCAGATGGTGGCGAAGAAAGTGGCAGTCCACCTCGATATGCTTCGTCCGTTCATGGAAGACGACATTCGAGGCAATCTTCGTGGCTGCTTGATTGTCACACCAGATATGAGTAGAGGTCTTCACCGGGAAGCCGATCTCATGGAGGAGATGATGAAGCCAGAGGATCTCAGTGGTGACCGTGGCCATGGCGCGGTATTCAGCCTCTGCACTCGATCTGGAGACGACAATCTGCTTCTTGCTACGCCAGGAGATGAGGTTACCGGCGAAGAACACGGCAAATCCCGATGTAGACTTGCGAGTAGCGAGGCAACCTGCATAGTCCGCATCACAGAAGACCTCAACATCCAAATGAGCATGATGAGAGTACTGAAGACCACGTGCAGGGTCTTTCTTTATGTATTTGGCAATGCGGAGGACAACATCTCACTGAGATATGGTTGGATGCTCCATAAACTGACTGACTTTGCTAACGACGCAGACAATGTCTGGTGGTGTCATGGTGAGGTAGTTAAGTTTACCCACCAGACGTCAATAGCTCTCTGGGTGAGGAAATGGTTCCGAGTCGGTATGGAGAGAGCGTTCCCCAGTTTCAAGAGGAGTGTCCACTGCAGTTGCCTGGCTCAATCCTGCATCCTGCAAGATATCAAGGGCATACTTGCGTTGGCAGAGAGAAATAGTGTCCTCAGAACGGGAGACCTCGATGCCAAAGAAGTAGGTGAGGGGACCAAGATATTTGGTGTGGAAGTGGTGGTGAAGGTGCGCCTTGAGGTGGGCGATTCCGGTGGAGTCGCTCCCTGTGATGATGATATCATCAACATATACCACCAGCAAGATACAGCCGTTTGACGTCGTACGGAATAAGACCGTGTGATCCTTCATACTGCGAGAGTGGCCAAAGGCCGTGACGACAGTGCTGAAGCGGCCAAACCAAGCCCGAGGAGACTGCTTGAGGCCATAGAGGGATCGACGGAGGCGATAAACATGGGAGTCGGCGCCAGAGGCACGAAATCCAGGGGGCTGCTGCAGGTAGACTTCTTTGTCAAGAAATCCATGGAGAAATGCATTCTTAACATCCAGTTGATGAAGCGACCAATGATGATGAGCAGCCAGAGATATGGATAGGCGGACAGAGGTCATCTTGGCGACCGGAGAGAAGGTCTCAAAGTAATCAATGCCATATGTCTGAGCAAATCCCTTCGCCACAAGCCGGACTTTGAGGCGATGAAGAGAGCCATCGGGATTGAGACAGATCGTATAAATCCATTTGCTGCCGACCGCCTGTTTGCCTGCAGGGAGGGGGATCAGATCCCATGTATGATTGTCATTCAGAGCTTGCAGTTCATCACGCATAAGCCACCCTGGGTGTGATTTGGCGTCGCCAACCGTGCGGGGAATAGATATCGTCTCCAGTGCTGAAAAACCTTTGTATGAAGATGTAAATAGAGTAGTCTGACACGAGCGAGTACCTTTTCGGAGTGCAATCGGCAAGTCCTCGGGTGCTGTGACAGGAGCATCGGACAAAGTGGGAACAATGTTGTCCTCAGCCTGGATGGGGGGTACAGTCGATGGATGACGAGAGTAGACCGTCTTGAAGCGATGACCAGTAGGGGGAGACACCAGAGGAGGGTGAAAAATGAGAGGAAGACACTCATTGATGGTAGTGTCTGGATGAGGAGAGGGTGGAGTGAAAGAAGAGCTCTCGACAAACGAGACATTGCCAGAGATGATATAGCGTCGTAAGTCTGGAGAGAAGCACCGGTAGCCATGCTGAGTGCGGGAATATCTAAGAAAAATACACCAGAGGGATTTGGGAGAAAGTTTAGAGAGATTAGGGTGAGTGTCCCGGACATAGCAGAGACATCCGAAGACATGGAGTGGAAGGGAGTGAGGTGGAAGAGAGGGGAACAGAGTATGAAAAGGAGTCTCCCCCTGAAGGATGGAGGAAGGAAGTCGATTGAGTAGGTAAGTAGCAGTGAGGATGACATCCCCTCAGAAGAGAAGAGGCACGTTGCGGTGGAAGAGGGCACGAGCAGTTTCCAGAATATGCCGGTGTTTTCGCTTGGCCACTCCAATGTGCCGAGGGGTATCAGGACAAGAGGTCTAATGGATGATGCCGTGTGCCTGCAGAAACTGAGTTCACCCATTGTCGGAGCGTAGACATTTTACAGAGAGAAAACTGTGTCCGAATCTCATGGTAAAAGGTCTGAAAGGTGGATAAAACTTATGTCCGATCGCGAAGAAGGTAAAACCACGTCATACGTGAAAAATCATTAATGAAAGAGATAATATTTATACCTTGATTGACTCGAGGTGGCACATGGACCCCATACATCTGAATGAACCAAATCAAAGGGTTTGGCGGCCCGTGTGTTAAGTCGAGGAAAATATGAAGTGTGATGGTGTTTCGCAAAGGTACAAGACTCACAATGAAAAGATAAATACTGACTAATATTTGGATAGAGCTGATGAAGAGCGGAGGCGGAGGGGTGACCCAACCGAGAATGGAGGTCCAAGGCACGAGCAGAGACAGTCGTGCAGGCGACAGATGTCGGGCCATCAAACATGTACACCCCATCTCGAAGCTGACCTCTACCAAGTTCCCGGTTCATCGTCCGCTCCTGAAACATAACAGAAGACGAGGTAAAGATAACATTACAATTGAAATCTTTGGTCAGCTTACTAATAGAGAGCAGGTTCAACGGACTGCGTGGTACATGGGCCACCGAGGATAGGTGAAGGGATGAGGTGAGAGAGCATGTACCAAAACCGGAAATGGGGAGAGTGGAACCATCAACAACAGTGATGGCTGAGGAACCAGTATAGGGACTGTAGTTGGAGAACATACCTGCATCACTGGTAAGATGGTCGGACGCACCTGAGTCAAGCATCCAGGCAGGGGAGCGATTACTGACAAATGCAGTGGGACCACCGGAGTGGGCAAGAGATGCTGATGAAGAGCCCGGTAGGGAGGTGGTCCTATGATCGTGAATCATCTGGATCTCAGCCATGGAGAGATCCAAAGATGAAGGAAGAGCGACAACAGGCGGGGATGCATCTCGGACCGCAGTCTGGCCCTGTCGTGGGTGTGGAGCGGGACGACCATGAAGGACCCAACAACGGTCAACCAGGTGGCCGAGCTTGCCACAGTGTTGACAGAGTGGGCGAGGTTAGCTTTCTCCACGACCGCGTCCACGAGGTCCGGTAGGGCGGCTACCGCCACGACCCAGGAGAGCAGTGTGATCAAGGCTAGGGATGGGTGGGGCAAGGGCCCGATGAGCCTTCCCAAGGCGATGATAGACCTGTGGAATCTCTAGGGACGAGGGGCTGGCTAGCATCTCTGTAGTCGTCGTCGCATATTCCGGGTCGAGACCATGGAGGAGGTTGAAAAGATAGAGCTGGTCCCGTTGGGCTAATGCTTCCGCAGGTGTTTGTGGAATGGGCCAAAGCTCAAGAAGTTCGTCTCGTAAAGCCTTCCATTCCATGAAGTATGCGGGAAAAGGATGAGCTTGCTGGCGGAGGATGGACAACCGCTGAAGAAGATCAGATACCCGAGCCAAATTATTGGTCTCGGAGTACATGAGAGTCAAGGAATCCCAGAGTTCCTTGACTGTGTTGGCTGTCCGGGTGACGTCTTTGACAGAGCGGTCCATTGAATTGACCAACAAAGCAAAGATTTTACTGTCCGCAAGCTTCCACGGACGATATTTTGGGTCAGAAGGTAGAGGTGGTGGATCCTCGAGATGAGAATTGAGGTCCATGCCGGTGAGAGACATGAGCACGGTCTTCCGCCAGACGGAGAAATTTGCGGAATCGAGTCGCTCATCGACCAAGCGGGTGGAGGCGGTGATAAGAGGAGGCAGGACTGAGGCGGCCATCGAAGGGAGGTCTTCGGAAGTTGCGGATGAACTCGTCATTCATCGTTGGACAGAAGCTCGGAGAGCAGGTGCCGGCAGAATGGGAGATTCTGGAAGAGGTCGGGAGACCACTGGAAGGGCGCCGGGCTGGTGGGGAGTGGTCCGCCTCGACGGAGCCGGGAGAGCAGGCGTTGGGCAGCGCCTGGAAAAGGGCTGACAAGGAGCACTGCGGAGAGACAAGCTGTCAGGCAGAGCGCGGCTGAATGAGGGGCCGCCGGGGGACGACGCGGGGTCCGGTGATGGCGCTGCAGGAGTCGGCGCGCAGGGACATAAGGCGACAGAATAGGAGGCTCGTCGGTAACTGGAGCCACGGCGGGGGGATATGGGAGCCGGCGTCGCGCAGGAGGTCGGCAATGGGTGATGCGGGAGATGGCGTCGCGTAGGAGTTTCGCACAGAAGGTGCGCAACCTGCGGAGAGGGAGGGTCGTCACGCCGACAGGAGAACTGGAGCGGGACGCTGGGAAGGGAGGCGAGGTCGGCTTCACCGGGAAGCCGCAGGAGAGGCGGGAGCTTGCGTCGGATGGGAGGAAGGGGGTTGCCGGGAGCCGTGATGAGGGCAGAGTTGGGTGGAGTCGTCGCGGCGCGCAGGGAGCCGTCGCGCTGGAAGGGCGGGGCTGTTGCGCTGGGTCGCGCTTGGACGAGGCCGGCCGAGCGCGCTGGGAGGGCGGGGTCCGTCGCGCTGGGGAAGGGGGTGGCCGCGTAGGGCAGACCCGAGAGGAGAAAAAAAAGATAGAGGGAGGGCTTGAGATTATATTCCCTTTGATACCATGTTGTTGGTGAATTCTCTTTACCTCAATGTGAGGCGGAAACATTCTTTTATAGATGAGTAAAACTAATTAAAAGGAGAGAAAGACCGATGTGGGACTCAGAAATACCGATTAAACTTAAATGGGGCCCAACACCTTGTAACAACGCCAATGTATTAAAATAATGCACCGACTCCGAGTTTTTGGGTCGGGGCGTTACAGTTGGTATCAAAGGTGAACATTCTCTTAATATGATTCTTGGTTCTCAATGCATTAAAAGAAATAATCATGGTTTTAGATTTTCAAAAGATAATGCAACTTCTTCAAAAACCACTTCTTTTATAAAAGACATTTCTCAAAATAAATTTTGTAAGGATTGTCGTAAATATGGTTTTTTTATTTATGAGTGTAATTGTAAAAACATTAGATATGGAAGGCCCAAATCGATCCATCGTTTTTCTAATCTATCTCAAATATCTAAGCATGTTCGGGTTTCTAAATATTTACTTGCCAACATTTGTGGTCCTAAATTTGTTACCATGCCCAAATCTTCTTGTGCTGACATTGCCAGACTCTCAAGGGTACCAAAAAGCTCCTTTAAATGATTTATTGCAGGACTTTGCCACCAGATCTCATTGATCTATCATATGGTGACTTCTAAATAAATGTAGTGTTTACCTCTTGAATTGAGTGATCAACTCTTTTCCACCTTGAGTTTAATGTTTATGCTTCAAGTGAGAGGGAGCTTAGCCCTTTCCTTTCCAAAAAATCTTTGGATATTAACCTTTCATGGGAATAAGGTTCTTTGTTCTTTTCCTTTTTTTCCCTAGGGCGAACCGTACAGTTTTCCCTATCCGTGCTCAAACCATGCACCCTCTAAAGGACTTCTCATCCTCGAGAAATGTCTCTAGAGTTCTTGCTCAAACTATTAGAACCATTGAGCTCGTATATCAGATTTTCGTTCCCAAGTCTCCTTTTGGATACGTCCATACTGCCATAACTCGAATTAGTGATACCGTCTTCCCCCTCAATACTTTCTTGCTCCGGTCCACAATTCGCACTGGGCGCTCCACGAATGATGCGTTAGACTCCAGCTCAACATCCTCGCAGTTGATCGCATGCGCAGGATCGAAAATGTACCTCTGAAACTGAGACATGAAACACATTATGCATACCTTGATATTGTGGAGAAAGGTCCAAACGGTAGGCCACGATACGCTCAGTGATCTCAAACGGTCCAACAAACCGCGACGCCAGTTTCCCTTGCCTCAAACAACGATGCCCCAATCGAGATGACACCAACAAGAAAACCCGGTTGCCCACAGCGAACTCCAAAGGTCATCCCCTCCGGTCGACATATGATCACTGTTTACTCTGAGCGGTAACCAAACGCTTCTTGATCAACCACACCTTCTCGGAAGTCTCATACAATAATAAAACCAAACGGACCCCCAGTGTGGCAGGTCAATAAGCACAAACAGTATAAGTAATACAATTGGAAGAAAATAAATAAAAGATGTTGTGGCAACTATCCGAAGTCCATCTCGGTATCGTGTTCGTCTCCTAACTCCAAGCTCATCACCAACCTGCCGCTGGGCCCTTGCCCTTCTTTAGGTCCCTGATCATGAAGCTTGCAAGCACACCAAGTTGCCCGTCCAAGGTGTGAGTATAAGCCCAGTAGGACACCACTAACGTGTCTTTAACACAAGTGGAGATGTATATAGAGGTGTGTGTCGTGATGGAAAGGTAAATGTGCATACAAACATACGACCAATCATATACCGAGTGATCATGCGCTAACCAAGCTGCCCTGAACCCCGACTGTACCTGGTACGATGCCACAATGGAATAATGTCAAGAGTAGTCACCACATGACTGAGATCATGCTATATGTCTCTATCTGCCTTTAAGGACAATACACATTCCGCCTTTAAGGACAATACACATTCTGCCTTTATGGAACAACTCCACGCCTGCCTTTAAGGGCAAGCGTCTCTCCCATGACCCATGGCTACCTTCTTTCCTCCGATGGCATGCATGCTTGACATGCTCGAATCAATGGAACTCTACGCATACGCAAGGACGTTCCCCATCGACACATCATGCTGGCATTTGGACCCTCTTCCATTGGCGTATGCCCCCCCCATGGGCTCATCACATGTCAAGCTCTGGCGCCATCCATGTCGTGTCCATAGTCACAATCCATGAGTCATGTCATCCAAGCTCCCCCTCTAAGGGGCCGACTAAATCCGTTAGGGCCGCCTGTCAACCTGAGCACTGAAACAGAGGTTCCACCGACTATGCGCAAATCCATATATAAGGCATGGCATAGCAAGGAGCAATGCATCATAATAAGTATTCCACAGGCCATGAAATAATACACAAGGCACAACATAGCAAGGAACAAACATGACATCACATATTCCACGGGCTATGAAATAACCACATATAAGGTGAAGCATAGTTAGGAAACACACAAGCCATACCAAACAAAGGTCTTACGAGCTACCCACGCACGCCAACATACCATATAATGCAAGGGTCTCTACACTAGGAACATACACACAAACCAATCACGTTAAACAACTTCATACAAGGGCTCAAGATGGTAATAACTTTCTTACCTTTAGCGCGTTGATGCCAATTTCCAAGATCCGTTGAGGAAAGGTACCCATATCACGCTCGCGCACCGATGTTCACTAGAATAAGACCCAATCCATCATAATAGAGTGTCTAGAATTGGGATTCAAGGTAGAGATCATGTTAAGAGATGGAATCCACACCAACTTTCTGAAAGGGATTCGCCGCCAAAGGAAGATCTTGGATCAATCATGGAGAAGTCACCAATTCTCGTAATGCAACACCGATCTTTCAATCAAGCACAAATCCTCCATTTAGATCTGGGTGGAGATTCATAAATCAAGCCATAACAACCCAAATCTAAGACTCATTCCAGGAGAATAGAGGGAATCAAGGAAGAAAGTGAAGAATATAAGGTAAATCTATCGGATAATTGTCTCTAGAATTGAGATTCAAGGAAGAGATACAAGAGATGAAATCCACACCAACTTACTGCATCCCACATCAGAATTTTGGTCTGATGTGGTCTTTATTATTCATTAAAAAATAACCTCAAGGCCTCTCTTAGAGAGTAACCTTGGGGATTGGGTCTCCACTCTTATACTTTAACATGACATTAGAGGACGTTTAATCCAACCCGAACCCTCCCTCCTATTTTTGTTTCTCCCGTCTAGGGTTTCCAGCGTTTTTCCTCCGTGGGGGGCTGCGGTCTCCATGGCCAGGGAGCCCTAATCCGTCGTCGCCTCTCCCTCTATGGCCGGTCCTCCATCCGACGACGCCTCCTACAGAGCGCCCCCTGTCCGCGACGACTTCCACTCCCTCCGCCTCCGCTACGCCTCGTCCCGGTTGTCACGACCGGTCATCCCTCGCCGGCCCGACCCTTCCTCGTCATGCATCCCATCCCCGCGACAACCCCCTTCCCGTGCGAGGCATCTCCTGCGTGCCGCTCCCTGCGTGACGCCCGACGGTCGATGGCCTCGACTGCTGCTTGCCTCATCGCATCAAATCGCGACCGCTCGCCCGACGCTCAACGGACCAGGCGACCTCTCCTCTCCCAGATTTGGCCCGATCCGGCCAGATCCCATCGCCGACCTCTCCTTGCGATGGCTCCTCTGCCTCTCCTCCCAGCCGGATGACCCCCATCGCGAGCGACTGCTGCGCGTCGCCCTCCGTCCCTCCAGTCCAACAACCCCTGCGCGACGCATCCACCGCTGTTCCCTCTATGCCGACCTCCTCCTGCGGCAGCCCCCGCCTCCATGCTGGCCTCCTCCTGCGGTTTCCCGGCGCTCCGACGACCGGCCCGCCCCTGCGGCTTTCCTGATGCTCCGACGACCGGCCCGCTAGTGCGGATTTCTCGGCGCTCTAACAACCATCCTTCCCGTGCGGCTTTCCCGACGCTCTGACGATCGGCCCCGCCAGTGCGGATTTTCCGGCACTCTGTCGTCCGGCCCCACCAATGCGACTTTCCCGGCGCCTCCTTGGCACATTCTTTTCATCCACCACTTCCTGAGGGGGAGCAGTAGCCATGGCGATTTATCTTTTTTTTTTTTGTTTTGTCTTGTTTTGTAATTAAGCTGGGCAGGTTCTGCTTGAGGGGGAGTGTTTGCAGCATCTGTTGATTGCTTTGTTTTTCTTTATGTGTTCAAACTAGGTACACCTATCTTAAGGGGGAGTGTTGGAGTATGCATTCCACATCGGACTTATGGTCTGATGTGGTCTTTATTATTCATTATAAAATAATCTCAAGACCTCCCTTAAAGAGTAACCTTGGAGATTGAGTCTCCACTCTTATACTTTAACATTACCGAAAGGGATTCGTCACCAATGGAAGATCTAGGATCGATCAAGGAGAGGTCACCAATTCTCTTAATCCAACTCCAATCTATCAATCAAGCATGAGTCCTCCATTTAGATCCGGGTGGAGATTCATAGATCCGGCCATGGCAGCCCATATCTACGACTCATTCCAAGAGGAGGGAATCAAGGAAGAATGTGAAGAAAGAAGGGAAAATCAATCACATTCCTAGAAATCCCTAGGACCGATGTCTCAAGATCCAACAGAATTGCTCTTTAGAGGGAAGAAATTCGCCAAGAACGACCATCAAAGTCCCTAGGTTCGAGAGCCCTAGGCGTAGGAGGAAAAATGAGAGGTTTCAGGTTAAAATATTAATTTTTGGATTAATTAAAACCCCATGCACAATTTACTAAACCGTGCATGCCAACCGTGTGAGGCACTCACACGGTTTGACTGCACAGTTTGGTAAACTGTGCGTCAACCGTGCACCACCCACCATCCTTCACCAACCAAGCCACACAGTTTCTTGGGGTGAACCGCACGCTTTCCCCTAACCGTGCTAAAATCATGCACCCCCTTAAAGACCTCCAAAATCCTCTAAAACCATCCAAAAGTTACTCGAGACTTCACCTAATAAAAAAATAACTAAAAAACACACAAGGAAAGGCTGAAAGTAAGGCGTAAGGTACCTGAAAAGTCCAAGCCATTACAAAATGTAACACCCCGACCCGAATCACTTGAATCGGAGTGTCATATGACCTCATGCGCACCTCTCCATATGCAAGAGGTTGCCGACTAGCAACAAGATTTCGAATGTCATTAGTGGGGAGACTATACCCTCTGTATCTAAAGTCAAACACCGCACTCATAAACAAGTACAATTAAAAAGCCCAGAATAACAGTGGGAATGAATAATAACAATGATACTATTACAGATGTCATGTCAAGTTATACAATAATAACCAAACGGACCCCCAATGTAGCTAGTCAATTGACACAAATAGTATAAATAATACAATTAAAGGAAAATAAAGAAAAGATGTTGCGACAACTATCCGGAGTCTGTCCTGGTACCGCGTCCGTCTCCTAAATCCAATCTCTTCAGCAGCCTGCCGCTGGACCCTTGCTCTTCTCTGGGTCCTTGATCATGAAGTCTGCACGCGCCCCAAGGTGTCTGTGTAGGGTGTGAGTATAAACCCAGTAAGTCACCATTAACGTGTTCTTAACAAAAGTGTATATGTATATAGAGGAATGTGTCATGATGCGCATACAAGCATACACCCAATCATATACCAAGCGATTGTGCGCTAACTAAGCTTCCACGAACCCCGACCGTACCTGCTATGGCGCCATGCCAGAATAATGTCAAGAGTAGGCAACACATGACTTAAATCATGCTATATGTCTCAGTCCGCCTTTAAGGACAATAGACGTTCCACCTTTAAGGAACAAATCTACGCCTTCCTTTAAGGGTAAGTGTCTCCCATGACCCTTGGCTACCTGCTCACCTTCAATGACACACACGCTTGGCACACCCGAATCAATGGAGCTCTACACTTACGCAACGACGTTCCCCATCGGCATATAATGTCGACATTTGGACCCTCTTCCAACGGCGTTTGGTGTTCTCTCCCCATGGGTTAATCACATGCCAAGCTTTGGCGCCATCTATCCTATGTCCAAAGTCACAATCCACGAGTCATGTCATCCAAACTCCTCCTAAGGGGTTGGCTAAACCAGTCAGAGCCACCTGTCAACCTGAGCACTGAAACATAGGTTCCACTGGCTATCCACAAATCTACATATAAGGCATGACATAGCAAGGAGTAATATATCATATTAAGTATTCCACAGACCATGGAATAATACACAAGCAAGACACAACATTGTAAGGAATAAACATGGCATATCACATATTCCACGGGGTATGAAATAACCACATATAAGGTGCGACATAAGGGAACACACAATCCATACCAAACAAAGGTTTCACAGGCTACCCACGCACTCTGACAGACCATACCATGCAAGGGTCTCTACACTAGACATGTACACAAAAGCCAAACATGTCAAACAACTCCATACAAGAGCTCAAGATGGTAAGGACTTCCCACCTTTAGCGTGTTGAATCCAATTTCTTGGATCTATCGAGGAAAGGTACCTGGATCACGCCTGCGCACCAATGTTAACTAGAACAAGGCCTAATCCATCATAATAGAGTCTCTAGAATTGGGATTCAAGGAAGAGATCACGCCAAGAGATGGAATCCACATCAACTTACCAGAAGAGATTTTTCGCCAAAGAAAGATCTAGGATCGATCAAGGAGAGGCCACTAATTCTCGTAATCCAACACCGATCTATTAATCAAGCATGAATCCTCTATTTAGATCTAGGTGGAGATTCATAGATCTGGCCATGGCAGCTCGGATCTAAGACTCATTCCAAGAGAAGAGAGGGGATCAAGGAAGAACGCAAAGAACATAGGGAAAATCGATCACATACCTTGAAATCCCTAGGATTGACATCTCAAGATCCAACGAAATTGTTCTCTAGAGGGAAGGAATTCGCCAAGAACGACCATCAGAGTCCCTAAGTTCGAGATCCCTAGGCTTAGGAGGAAAACTGGGAGGTTTTGGGTTAAAATTTTAATTTTCGAATTAATTAAAACTCCACACACGCTTTGGTCATACGATTTACTAAATTGTGCGTCAACTGTGTGAGACTGCCTTTTCTAGGCATCCACAGTGTTTGACCACGCGATTTGGTAAATTGTGTGCCAATCGTGCGTCACTCACTACCATTCACCAACTAAGCCGTACGGTTTCCCCTAACCGTGCTCAAATCGCACACCCCCTTAAAGGCCCCCAAAAGCCTTTAAAACCATCCAAAAGCCACTATAGACTTCACCGAAGCAAAACATAACTGAAAAACACTTGAGGGATGGAAGTAAGGTGTAAGGTGCCTGAAAAGTCCAGGCTGTTACGATCTCCCCCTCTAAGGACGTCTTGTCCTTGAGAAGTGTCTCTAGAGTTCTTGCTCGAACAACTTGGACCATTGAGCTCATACATCAGATTCTCGCTTCCAAGTCTCCTCTTGGATGCGTCCATGTTGTCACAGAATTCGAACTAGAGATACCGTCTTCCCCCTCAACACCTTCTTGCTCCAGTCCACAATTTACACAGCGGACTCCAAAGGTTGTCTCACCCGCCCCGTGCCAGCACAGCATTGACTGACACAATCGACCATAAAGAGCCTCAAAATGTATCATCTGAATTGAAGCCTGGAAGCTGTTAAATACGCGAACTCAACCAAGGCTAGGTGATCATCACAAGCTCCACCGAAGCCCAGAACGCATGCTCGCGACATATCCTATAATATCTGGATTGTCCTTTACGACTGTCCATCCGTCTGTGGAGCATACACTGTACTCGGTTTCAGTTGGGTATCTAAAGCCTTCTATAAGCCATGCCAAAACCGCAACATGAAATACGAATCTTTGTTTGACACGACGCTTGAAGGAACTCCATGCAGACACACAACCTCTCATACGTACAACTTTCCCAACTCATCTGTTGAAAGGGTCTCTTAAATTGATAAGAATTCATCAACTAATCAATTATCACCCAAACAACATCACGACTCCTCGGGATCCTGGGTATCCCCGTCATGAAGTCCATCGTTACGTCGTCCCACTTCCACATTGGCACTAGAAGTGGTCGAAGCAAACCACCAAGACACTGATGCTCGACCTTTATTCTTGTAGATGGTGAATTCCCCTTACCTCAATGTGAGGCAGAGATGTTCTTTTATAGATGAGTAAAATAAATTACAAGGTGGGATATTCCGATGTGGGACTCGGAAATACCCATTATACTAAAATGGGGTCCAACACTCCCCCTCAAGCTGAACATGCCCAGCTTGGACTGAGAGTCCCACAAAAAGAAAAAAGACGACATCGAACAAGGCCATACATACTCCCCCTCAAGCTTGGCCGTGAAGGATGTGAATACCCAACTTGGTGGTGAGAGAGTCCAGGCGAGCTCCTAAGAGGTCTTTTGTGAAGATGTCGACAAGTTGATCCGTCGTCGGAATATGACCAAAACTGATATGGTTCTGCTTCAGATGGTGGCGAAGAAAGCGGCAGTCCACCTTGATATGCTTTGTCCGTTCATGCAAGACGAGATTCGATGCAATCTTCGTGGCTGCCTGATTGTCACACCAGATATGAGCAGATGTCCGCGCTGGGAAACCAAGCTCATGGAGGAGATGACGCAGCCAAAGGATCTCAGTGGTGATTGTGGCCATGGTACAATATTCTGTTTCTGCACTAAATCTGGAGACGATGGTCTGCTTTTTGCTGCGCCATGAGATGAGGTTATCGGCCAAGAACACGGCAAATCCAGAAATAGACTTGCGGGTAGCAAGGCAACCTGCATAGTCCGCATCACAGAAGGCCTCAACATCCAAATGAGCATGATGTGAGTACCGAAGGCCACGTGCGGGGTCTTTCTTTATATATTTGGCAATGCGGAGCACAACATTCCACTGAGATCTGGTTGGATGCTCCATGAACTGGCTTACTTTGCCAACAACACAGGCAATGTCAGGTCATGTCATGGTGAGGTAGTTGAGTTTGCCCACCAGTCGACGATAGCTCTCTGGGTGAGGAAAAGGTGTCGAGTTGGCATTGAGAGAGCGTTCCCTAGACTCAAGAGGAGTGTCCACTGTAGTCGCTTGGCTCAACCTTGCATCCTGTAAGAGATCAAGGGCATATTTTCGTTGGCAGAGAGAGATAGTGTCCTCAGAACGGGAGACCTTGATGCCAATGAAGTAGGTGAGAGGATCAAGATCTTTGGTTCGGAAGTGGTGGTGAAGGTGTGCCTTGAGTTGAGCGATTTCAGTGGAGTCGCTCCCTGTGATGATGATATCATCAACATATACCACCAGCAAAATACAACCGTTTGACGTCGTACAGAAGAAGACGGTGTGATCCTTCATACTGCGAGAGAGGCCAAAGGCTGTGACGACAGTGCTGAAGCGGCCAAACCAAGCACGAGGAGACTGCTTGAGGCCATATAGAAATCGACGGAGGCGGCAGACATGAGAGTCGGCTCCAGAGGCACGAAAGCCGGGGGGCTGCTGCAGGTAGACTTCTTCGTCAAGAAAGCCATGGAGAAAGACATTCTTGACATCCAGTTAATGAAGCGACCAATGATGATGAGTGACCAAAGATATGGATAGGCGGACAGAGGCCATCTTGGCAACCGAAGAGAAGGTATCAAAGTAGTCGATGCCATATGTCTAAGCAAATCCCTTCGCCACAAGGCGGGCTTTGAGGCGATGGAGAGTGCCATCGGCATTGAGACAAATCGTATAAATCCATTTACAGCCGACCGCCTGTTTGCCTGCAGGGAGGGGGACTAGATCTCATGTATGGTTGCCATCCAGAGCCTGCAGTTCATCCCGCATCGCCTGGAGCCACCCTGGGTGGGATTTGGCATCGCCAACCGTGCGGGGGATAGATATCGTCTCCAGTGCTGACAAACCTCTGTATGAAGATAAAAAAAGAGGAGTATTCTGGCAGGAGCGAGTACCTTTTCGTAGTGCAATTGACAAGTCGTCTGGTGCTGTGACAGGAGCATCGGACGAAGTGGGAACGATGGTGTCCTCAGCCTGGACGGGGGGGGGCAATCAATGGGCGACGGGAGTAGACTGTCCCAAAGCGATGACCAGTAGGGGAAGACACCAGAGGAGGGTGAATGATGAGAGGAAGACACTCATCGATGGTAGTGTCTGGAGGAGGAGAGGGAGGAGAGAAAAGAGCGCTCTCGACAAATGATACGTCAGCGGAGATGAGATATCGTCATAAGTCCGGAGAGAAGCAGCGGTATCCACGTTGAGTGCGTGAATATCCGAGGAAAATGCAGCGGAGGGATTTAGGAGATAGTTTGGGGAGGTTGGGACGAGTGTCACAGACATAATAGAGACATCTGAAGACTCGAAGTGGAAGTGAGTCAGGAGGGAGAGAGCGGAACAAAGTACGAAAAGGAGTCTCCCCCTGAAGGATGGAAGAAGGAAGACGATTGAGGAGGTAAGTAGCAGTGAGGATGACATCCCCCTACAAAAGAAGAGGTACCTTGCGGTGGAAGAGGAGGGCACAAGCAGTCTCCAGAATATGCCGGTGTTTTCGCTCGGCCACTTCATTCTGCTAAGGGGTAGCAGGACAGGAGGTTTGATGGATGATGTCGTGTGCCTGGAGAAACTGCTGAAAGGGTGTGGACAAGTACTCTCGCCCATTGTCGGAACGTAGACATTTTACAAAGATGGAAAACTGTGTCTGGATCTCATGGTAAAATGTCTGATAGGTGGAAAAAACTTTTGTTCGATTGCAAAGAAGGTACAACCACGTCATATGCGAAAAATCATCAATGAAAGAGATATAGTATTTATACCCTAATTGACTCGAGGTGGCACAAGGACCCCATACATCAGAATGAACCAAATCAAAGGATTTGGCAGCCCGTGTGTCTACTCGAGGAATATATGAAGTGCGATGATGTTTCGCAAAGGTACAAGACTCACATTGAAAAGATAATTGCTGGCTAATATCTGGATAGAGCTGATGAAGGTTGGAGGCAGAGGGGTGACCCAACCGAGAATGGAGGTCCAAAGCATGAGCAGAGACAGACGTGCAGACGACGGATGTCGGACCATCGAACATGTACGCCCCATCCCGAAGTTGGCCTCTACCAAATTCCCGGTTCGTCGTCCGCTCTTGAAACATAACAGTAGACGATGTAAAGATAGTATTACAATTGAAATCTTTGGTCAGCTTACTAATGGAAAGAAGGTTAAAAGGACTGCGTGGTACATGGACCACTGATGATAGGTGAAGAGATGAGGTTAGGGAGTATGTACCAAAGCCCGCAATGGGGATAGTGGAACCATCAGCGACGGTGATGGGTGAGGAACCAGTATAGGGACTGTAGTTGGATAGCATACCTGTATCACCGGTAAGATGGTCGGACGCACCTGAGTCAAGCATCCAGGCAGGGGAGCGATGACTGACAAATGCAGTGGAGCCACCAGAGTGGGCAAGAGATGCCGATGAAGAGCCTGGTAAGGAGGTGATCCTATGATCGTGAATCATTTGGATCTCAGCAATGGAGAGATCCAAAGATGAAGGAAGAGCGACAACAGACTAGGATGCATCCTGGACCGCAGTTTGGCCCTACCGTGGGTGCTGAGAGGGACGACCATGAAGGACCCAACAACGGTCAACCAGGTGGCCGAGCTTGCCACAGTGCCGACAGAGGGGACGAGGTCGGCCCTCTCCACGTCCGCGTCCACGAAGTCCGGTAGAGCGGCTACTGCCACGACCCAGGGGAGCAGTGTTATCAAGGCTAGGGGTGGGTGGGGCAAGGGCCCGATGAGCATTCCCAAGGCGATGATAGACCTGCGGAATCTCTACGGAAGAGGGGCTGACTAGCATCTCCGTAGTCGTCGTCACATATTTTGGGTCGAGGCCGTGGAGGAGGCAGAAAAGACATAGTTGGTGCCGCTGGGCTAATGCTTCCGCAGGTATCTGTGGAATGGGCCAAAGCTCAAGCAGTTCATCCTGTAGAGCCTTCCATTCCATGAAGTTTGCCGAAAATGGATAGGTGTGCTGGCGGAGGAGGGACAGCCGCTGAAGAAGATCATATACCCGAGCCAAATTATTGGTCTCTGAGTACATGAGAGTCAAGGAATCCTAGAGTTCCTTGACTGTGTTGGTTGTCCGGGTGACGTCTTTGACAGAACGGTTCATAGAATTGACTAGCAAGGCAAAGATTTTGCTGTCCGCGAGCTTCCATGGACGATATTTCGGGTCGCTAGGTAGGGGTGGTGGATCCTCGAGGTGGGAATCGAGGTCCATGCCGGTTAGTAACATCAGCACGGTCTTCTGTCAGATGGAGAAATTTGTGGAGTCGAGCCGCTCATCGACCAAACAGGTGGAGGCGGTGATAAGTGGAGGCAGGACCGAGGCGGCCATCGGAGGGAGATCTTCGGGAGTTGTTGAGGAAGTCGACATTCAGCGCCGGAAGGACGCACTGTGAGTGGGTGCTGGCAGAATGGGAGATGCTGGGAGAGGCCGGGAAACCGCAAGAAGGGCACCGGGCGGGTGGGGGGGGGGGTGGTCCGCCTAGACAGAGCCGGGAGGGCAGGCGTCGGGAAGACTTGGGAGTCTGCCGGTCAGGAGGGCCGTTGCGCGGGGCTCGCCTGGAAAAAGGAAGAGGAGCCGCGGGAGGGTGGGACGCCTTCGGAGTGCAGCCGTCGGGAGGGATGGGGGTCGCCTGAAAAAACGAAGAGGAGCCACGAGAGGGCGGGACGCCGTCGGGCCAGAGCGCAACCGTCGGGAGGGACGGGGGGCGCCTGGCTTCGTCGCGACGGAGGGGCGCAGGGAGCGTCGCCAGGAGGAGATCGACGGAAAGGGAGGGGCGTGTCGCGCCTGGGTCGGGAGGACCAGTGGCGTCGGGAGCAGGAGCCCGCGACGGGGGTGCCACCTGGAGGAGCGCCGCGCCGAGGAAGAAGGTGGCGACAGGATCTCGCCGGACAGACCCAGGAGGGTTAGGGCAAAGGCGGGGCCAGACAGAACCTGGGAATCTGTAGGGGATTTTCTCGCAACCCTAGACGGGAGAGAGAAAAAAAAGAGGGAGGGATCGGGTTTAGAAAGTACCATTTGATACCATGTAGATGGCGAATTCCCCTTACCTCAATGTGAGGCAGAAATATTCTTTTATAGATGAGTAAAATAAATTACAAGGCGAGATATTCTGATGTGGGACTCGGAAATACCCATTATACTAAAATGGGGTGCAACAATCCTCTAGCAATTAAGGCATTGCAAAGCAAAACTAGTGATGTCTTTCTTCATACCTAACTACCAAAACTGACGTCGGGTATCATGGTACATCTTCGTTGATCCTGGATGCACAACCCATTTCAAAACACGAGTCCCTCATCAGTTCCTCCCTCAAGGAAGCTGGCACTACCACCCTCCCATTATAAATTACATCGTCATCATCTAAGGACCACCCTGGGACCAAATCATCCCCTGCCAAGCGCTCCCGCATCACTATGCACTTGGGATTCAACTCCCGACTGGCCTTTACCCATTCCATTAAAAAAACGCGATAACCAATGGCGCACGTGTCATAGCTCCATGATACTCAAGATGCATCCACTAGCCACTCAGCCATCAAACTCATCAGATGCCATTCCTGTTGAGAGAAGATGTATTGCAAGCTCTTGTGGTCCGTGTAGATGACGAACTTCTCAATGTCGTCAACACTTTAGAGCGTAGACCACAACCGCCAATTCCACGTCATGCGTCGAGTAGTTCCGCTCATGGGGTTGTAACTGACATGACCCATAAGCGACTACCTGATCTCTCTGCATCAACACAACTCCCAAGCCAACACTTGAGGTATCACAGTACACTGCGTATCCAATCCCAGGCTCTGGAAGAATCAAAACTGAAGCTTTCATCAATCTCCTCTTCAACTCTAGGAAGACCTCTTCACATCGATCAGACCGCTCAAACTTCATCCCCTTTTTGGTTAGCTCTATCATCGGGGTTGCCAAACGGGAGAAGTTCTGGATGAAACATCTATAGTATCCCATAAGTCCAAAGAAACTCCTAATCCGAAACACATTCTTAGGACATGCCCAAGACATCACAACCTCTACCTTCTCCGGGTCCTTTGAAATCCACACCTCATGAATTACATGCTTGAGGAACCGAACATCCTAAATCCATCAAGCCGATGTGCTCGAAATGTACTCAATACAATCTCAAGGTGCCTAACATGCATATCTGAAGTCCTTGAATATATTAGGATATCTTCCACGAACACGCCGACAGAGGAGTCAAGGTATGAATGGAAAATCTTGTTCATGAGTGTCATGAACACCGCTGGAGCATTTTTCAATCCATAAGGCATGACGAGATACTCATATAGTTCATATCAACTCTTGAACGCTGTCTTGGAAATATCTTCCTCTCTGACCTGCAGTTGATGGTAGCCTGAACGAAGATCAATCTTGAAAAACCACTGAGCTCCCCATAACTGATCAAATAGATCGTCAATCCTGGGTAAAGGGTACCTGTTCTTCATTGTTACCTGATTTAGCATCCTGTAGTCCACACATAGCTGTAGAATACCGTCCTCCTTGGGAAACAACATCAAAGCACCCATAGGAGAGGTACTCGGTCTGATAAATCCCTTCGACTCCAAATCCTCTAACTGCATCTTCAACTCTCTTAACTCAGCTGGTGTCATACGATAAAG
The DNA here is from genome assembly GCA_963277665.1 of Viscum album. Classification (NCBI taxonomy): domain Eukaryota; kingdom Viridiplantae; phylum Streptophyta; class Magnoliopsida; order Santalales; family Viscaceae; genus Viscum; species Viscum album. Next base: position 42,329,571 of record OY728150.1, read on the forward strand.
AGGAATCAATATCGATTGTGTCCCCACGTAGTATAAGCCCGATCTCAAACTCAGTTCCTTTGTCTGGAGGAAAAGCTGAGAAGTTATTTGGGAAGTCATCTTGATAATGATCCATCACTGGAGGGAAAAAAGAGGGAGCTACTGCTGATTCTGTTGCGAGATCCAAACCTGCTACTTGTGCCATGATAGCTCCAATCTTGCTCAGTTCCGATCCCACCCTGCCTGCTCCGACATCCCACTCACCAGTCAATACGAACCTCTCTCCTCTAGGCGTGGTGAAAGATACACGGCTCCGATAGCATTCGATATGAGCTCGATAACTGGTCAACTGGTCCATTTCAAATATCACATCGAAACTGGTCATTTCTAAGATCATGAATTCCCACAGATGTTCGTAGCCAGCCACAACTATGGGACACTCAGGACATCGTTGGAGATGGCCTACTTTCTTTCCCAAAGGCGTTTTAATAGAGTAATTCAGAAGATAACTTAACCAGTAAATCTAGGCCAACAACGACTTGAACAGATATAAAAGAATGAGAAGCTCCTGTGTCAAATGAAGCAGTAGATAGTGTATAGGTAATCAATATCGTACCTCTAATCGTAGAAGGCCCCTTTCCACCGACGGCTGGAACCTCCTCAATCGCGTACATCCTACCTGCCTCCGGAGCATGACCTTGCCTCTGCGGTGCATAACTCGTTCGAGTCAGCGGAGTCTGCGGTGCCGGGGTCTGCTGCTGAGGACCCCTGCCTGCACCTTAACCTAACCTCCTCGAGTCTAGACGTGACACCTTAGAGCAAAAGCGCTAGAGATGACTCATCTTCCACCCTGTTGTACCTCCTCAGCCTTCCCCTTCCTACTATCGGAAGAGGCACTCGTTGCAGCACTGGAAAGCTTGGTCGTCAAAGTGCTTTAAGCTGGAAGAAAACCTGCAAGCCTGTCCTCCTCTAGTCCTTTCTCAAAAATCAGGGCCTTGCGAAGCACCTCCGCATACGTCGTCTGGTCAAAGCCCCTAACCTGGCGTCTAAACTCTGGACGAAGACCAATCTCAAACTTCCTAGGCTTCTGCGCCTCATTCTCATCCAAAAGAGAAGCAAAACGTAGCAACTCCGTAAAACGAGTAGAGTCAGCAGAAACCGACATCGTTCCCTTTCGATTCTCCATAAACTCTTGTGCTCGGTTCAACTTCAGCGTGTTGGGAAAGAACTCCTCGAATAACAACTCCTTGAAGGCCTACCAAGTAAGACCCTCATACCTGCCTGCCTATCCCGTAACGCCCCACCATCTCCTGGCGGGTCCTTGAAACATAAAGGCGAACTTCACCCTCCTATCCTCAGGAGTCTTTACCAGATCAAAGATGTCCTAGATAATGTCAATCCAGTCCTCAACATCCTGAGGACCACTAGTGCCTTGGAAGGTTGGCGGATGCTAAAGTTGGAAATCTCGGGCATAGTGAACCATAGTCTTTTGCGCCCCTCCGCTTTAAGCAGGCACCGTTCTTGCCACATGTCTTTAGGTAGCGGTCGATAACCGGTTTGGGCTCCTACATGATTGGGCTATAGGGTGGTTAAAAAGTCATCCAGCTGGGGATTGTTACACCAATGGTCACATCGACTAACGATCAGGTAACAATCAGATCCTAATGGTCACACTGCCCATTACACGCTATACATATATACACTCCACCATTCTCATACTCATCATTCGCTAATTCACTTATAAAGGTTCTATACTTCCCTTGATAATGTTTATTATATTCTTAACTCTTCTATTTCTTTTAACAGTTTTTATAATAGGAGCAATCTTTATTGGAGAATTCAAGCCTACGAAGTTTACATTAGTGTGTGCATTGTTTTTTTTCGTTTATCTTCCTATATTATTTCTAGGTGTTATAGTCAATATTAATTCATGACATGTAATGAACTGTAAGTCTTTTTATGTTCTTCTATTGTAAAACATAATAAAAGTCATTGTGAAACATGAGTTATTTTATTAAGGAATTTTTTGAGCTATTACACAACTTAGTATGAAAATTGTGGTCCAATATTGGATCATGTCACTATGGTTGGTTAAAACAGAGCTCACACTCAAAGGGGAATTGCTTGGGTGGTTTTACAGTGTGGCAGAGGAAGATCCAATGATTTATTTTAAAGGATTGCGGCAAGATGGTACAATGGATGAATATATAGACAAATATGAACGATAACCCTATGGATTCCAGACCTCTTTGAAAACTGGTACATGAGTTTGTTTATTAGAGGACTTAGACTAGAGATCAGGAGCATAGTGGTGACTCACGAGCCACCAAACAAGGCACAACTATTGACTATGTCCAGGAGAGTGGAACAAGAGCTCTTAACAAAAGGAATAATTGAACAGTCGGAACCGTGAAATAGGATGAACGCATTTAGTTGCTAAGGGTACTTCGTCCAAGGAGGAATTTGAGGAAAAGAAAATGAAGGGTCTGTGCTATGCTTGTGGACAAAAATTTAGTTCAGGACATAGGTGTCCAGAGAAGAGATTTTAGCTGATAGTGTGGGATTGTTTGAAGGCGTAGAGCGAGGTGGAAGAGGAACCGATGGAGGAACAAGAAAAATAAGGACCGTATGGTTGAGGAGGAAACCCGAGAGATTGCGGAGCTGCTACAAATGCAGTTCTCTAATTTCTAGCTTGAGGACAAGGTGAATTTTCAAAGGGTGGACAATGATAGGAATGTGGGTAGAATAGTGAGGGGGTGGGGACTCTTAACTGTCATGGGCAATGTTGTAAACACCATATGTGGTTGTTAACTGGGTTATTTGTTGGTCAATGTAGAGGTTGCCAGCTGTATGGCTATTAAGAAGTTCCAGCTGTAAATACCAACTGCTAGGAGGGAGTTTCTCTAGAAGGAACGTTCCAGCTGTAACGTGTCTTGGGAATCCTCCCTTATATGATGGTTGGGGAGGGGGGCAGGAGGGTGGGACGGAGGAACTGGTTCTAGTGGGTTAGGCCCCGATCCCAGGGTGCTGCGTCTTCCAAAGGTGACTTTTTCATCCATTCTTCTTCTTCTCCTGTTACACTTGTATATTCTTGTTCGTTGCTACCGCCGAATCAATAGAAACTCTCTGGACTCTTTCTCTCGCCCTGCAACCTTTTAGGACATATGAAAATATATTCAAATAATCTCAACACAGCAGAAAAAGTGGTTTCCTCAAATTCGTGACATAGGAGACTCAGTCTTATGGGCAAGAAAGGGATATCCCCCTCAATGAAGAATAAATGCATCAAAGTTGACAATGATGCAACATTAGATCCTTGAAACTACCATTTGTATGGTAAACAACACAAAGTCTCTTTCAACATCGTTTCATTGCGGAGATTAGAGTTGTTGAGTCTAGCACAACTTGTCATATGCAATTTTATGGAGGTTCGATCACTCAATGGTAACAAATATTTCATGAACATGAGAAACATGATGAATATGGTGTTGTCTAATCCATATTGGGGAGAAGTTGTTAGAGTGATGTGTTGCCTCATCAATAGATCACTATCTGTCCTAAAGTTTGAGACTCTAGAGTAGAAGTGGTTTGGTAATTTTTTTTCCTACTCTAACTTATGAGTGTTTAGACATTTGGCATTTGAACATGTATCTAAGGAGTTTGGATAAAAACTAGATGTGAGATCCACCTCATTTATCCTCATCGATTATGGAGATGATGAGTTTGGATATAAGTTTTGAGAATAAAAGGAGAAAAAAAAAACGATCAGAAGTAAAGATATTGTGTTCTGCGAGAACTAAATGATTGAACTCATTCATAATCTCATAATGTCTCAAATAGAAAGTGTCAGGGAATTAGTTCACATGCCAACACTTGTGCCAACACAACTTACCATAAAAGATGAAGTGGTGCAAGGAAATCTATCAACAATTGATTATAAGTAAAAGAGAAGATTGAGCAAGGAGAGACACAATCCTCCCCATCAGAAGTTAGGAAACCATCACACGACTTGGATGATGGTGTACCTCCTAAATTCAGTAGTTCTCAAGTTCGAAGATTTTTGCATGGAAATATGATCCAAAATCCAACCAATGAGGGGTAGGGGGCTAGAAATGTCTCATCCAACCAAACAAATGTGGCTGTATTCAATGATGGGTGAGATGAAATCCTTGATGAAAAATCAGACATGATTTGGTGGAAATACTAAAAAGTGAAAAAGACATTTATGAGCAAGCGAGTGCTCAAGTTCAAGAAGAATGACAATGGAAAAGAGATCAAACATAAAACTTGATTGGTGGTGAAAGGGTTTATTGAACAGAAATGAATTAACTTTTGAGAAGATCTTTTCATCAGTGGTGAAGATGACTTCAATCTGAGTCATATTCGGGATTGGTGGGCTGGCTTGGACCCGAATCTTAAGCAGTTGAATATTGTTGGAGTATGTATTCCACATCGGACTTGTGGTCCGATGTGGAGTTTTTCATTCATTATAAAAGAACGCCTCCTCCTCACTTTGAGGTAAGGAGGCGAGGGGGTTTCCTCATTCTACATGGTATCAAAGGGAGGTTCCGATCCTCCGACCTGCTGGCTCATCCAGCCCTCGCCGACCTCCTTTTCATGGGTCACTTGAGAAATTTGCACAAAACAATGAAAATGATTTGTTCGAGTTCGTCTGTAATTTTTGTTGGATTGGTGTAGCCCGATCCGGTTTGGCCGAATGCTTGTGGCCCGTATTGTGCATTGGCCCGCAACTTTCGCGGGTCGAGTTCCGCGGTGAGCTTGTTGGGGGTTGCAGGGGGCAATGCGCCCCTGCCCCGGAGGCCGAAGGTGCCTGACCCATTTTTTTGGGGGAACTGTAGCAACTCTGACCACTGTAGTAGAGCTGACCGACCGACAGACACTGTAGCAGTGCGGACTTTGGAGTCAACTTTACTGTAGTCTTTTGGACTTCTAGCCGGCAGCTACTGTAGCACTTTTGACTTTGGTGACCGCCTTTCACTGTAACGACGCGGACTTGCTGTGCAGTTGGTGGAATAGTGGATCGTCTTCTCCATTTGTAGCCCATGAGTTTTTTACTGAAAAACTCTGTAATTGTGTTCCCGAATTATAGTGAATACTTTGCCTCTCCGTGGATGTAGGGATTATTCTCGAACCACGTAAATTTTTGTGTTCTCGTTCTCGTTTTTTCCCCTTTTACTCTTCCGTTTTTCGCCGTTTCTGTCGATGCAACTCCCGGCGTTTCCGCATCATCTTTGACTCCATGAATAAGTCAAACTTCTTCTATTATTGTTTCGAGATATACTTCATACAGTGCAAGCTCAACTTTTTGTACCATTCTTGGATAAACCACATCAATGTTTGTTATCATTGAATTTGTTTGATGATATATCAACCTGCTAATACACTAGTGAAAAATCACACGAATCAGAAGTGGAAAGACAGCTGACAAGTGTGGTAACTGGGAATAAGTTAGACATTTGTAGAAACACTAATGGATTGCAGTTGTAGGTGGAAAATTAATAGTCGGACTGCTCTAATTGGTTGAAAGTACCCTCATTTATTGGAGATTTGAGTGAAAGGAACCTGGAAGAACATTTCATGAATGAATTTGGGTGAAACCGAAAGAAGTTTTTGTAAAGTTCACATTTCCGTTAAGAATGATTTGTTTTTCTGCCATTTATCTTGCTGAGCAACAATTTTTGGGGCCCTATTAGGTAATAAGGAGTTTGGGTTGTTCTTTTGAATCATTGGGTGCTCAGTGTCCTAGTCCATTGGATCACCATGAAATTTTAGATATATTCAAGTCAGGTTTTCTGTAAATTTTATTCCAATTTCATCTTATTTAATTATTGCATGCACTTTGGATTGTCATGTTCAGCATGTCTCCAAGTAATTGTGCTGTTTTAGCATAATCATTGCATGCACTTTGGATACTTTCATTTCATTTTTTTTTACAACTCTTAACCGGCAGAAGTGTGTTTGTTTCAGGAAGAACATTTTATTCAAAAGCTGCAGTTCTCCTGGCCACAGGTTTCATGCGTCTCGGGATTTCCACCCAGGGGAAGCAGGGTTATATTTGTTAGCTACATAGATTCTGGAGACCAGGCAAGCTGCTAATCAAAGAAAAAACGATTTTAAGCTTTTTCTGAGACATCATATTTGTGATTTTCACGTCTTCATTTAATAGTAAAACCATGTGCTCTTGCTGCCGACCCTTAATGGTTTTTGTTTCGTTACAGATTCAGAAGTTTGCTTTGCGATTAACAACAGCTCAAGAGACACAACTGTTAATAGATGCTCTGAAGGTTGCCTTTTCATTCTTAATTTGTTAGAAATTTCCTGAAAAATAAAATCTTGCGTTTAGTGTTACTTCATTTGGCGCATCCATTTTCAACTTGTAAACAGGATGCCATGAATGGTACAAAGGTGGTTGTGGCTCCCAGCAGCGAACTCGGATCTGAAATCTCTTCCCAATCCGAGGCTTGCAACTCCAACACGGACAACAGAACGGGGCAGTCCTCGGTTTTTGAGGGAACTGCATACCGTCCCCAGCTTGGAAGTATTTCACCCGTGTTGCCTCCCAGTTTCAGCTCGCTACTGACCAACTGTAGCTCTGTCGGCGAAGAAGGTAGTCCGACCTTTTTTGTGGAGAATCTCTGTTCTGATAATATTTTCGACTCACCGTTATGAAAATACCGCCTGCAGTACAACCAGCTCTGTCGGAAGATGCAAACCTCAAAGCTCAAGTCATGGTAATATTTCAAAATCTGTTGATTTTTATTAAATGGATCGACTTGTCTAGTCCACCAAATCCCAAGTGCTAAATTCTGTGTTGCCCAAAATTGATATCCACTAGTTTTCTACATATTTATGGATTTTAAATTTCATTTGGTGCAGAAGTTCATGGAAGACTCCTCTTTCCTGGGTAAGTGGCGCCTCTCAGCCCCAACTCCTCTTCCCTAGGTAAGTCACGGCTTTTATGTTTGTTTTATATTTGCTGCCGTTCAGATATGATGAGTAAAGTGGAGAAAGTCATAGGCGAAATGGGATATGATATGAGGTAGTAATCATCCAGGACTGTGTGGACACTTATGCTGAATACAGTGAACGGTGTAGACGCCGGTAAATTTTCGTGAAATTTGAAAAGGTAGAAACTAGTAATGTAATAGCAAATTAATATAATTTTTTTCCTTCAAAATTGCATGAATGGTTCTTGTACTTGGGAATGATTTTGTTAACCATATGATGTTTTTTTAAAATATATTTCTAGAGATCAATTATCTGTTGCTATTATTATAAAACCGGAATGAAACAAAAAAAGAAAAAGAAAATAATAATAATAATAAAAAAACGGGAATGAAACAGAAAACAATTTAACAATTCAAACATGTGTATTTTCTGTAACAGTTCAAATCTAATGATCCCCAGTATACATATTCTCATCCTTTGATAAGTGGAGACGCAACCTTTGGATGCACAGCTAGTTACAAAGAACCTGCCTTTAAAATCAGAAGTGTAAACTTAAGAAAATGCAAGCATGACAAAATAATAGCAAACAGGATTACAACACAACATGAGAGGTAAATCAAAAGTTATCTGAAAGCTAGTAGAAAATTCATCATTTTTGGTATTGATTTTGATTTTCCTTATTTTACAAGCTATGATATCAACGACCTTTGATCTTCATTCCCACATGGTTTCCATTTTTAAGATTTATCATTGAAGTCTTCTTGGATCATGTTATTGGAATCGCAGAACATTGATCACCAAAAGTAAAACCATTGGAACTTATAAAGGTGGAAACAAAGCTCTGAAACTTCCTTGAGCTCGATGTACTAGAACTTAGGAAGTCAACCTGCACTTTAAGTCACCGCATTGAGTTGACACTCACACACTCAAACAAATTCTCAAAAACAAAACATTCAAGCAAAATAAAGCATAAGAAATGAACACAAGTATGATGTGGTTTGGATAATAAATCCTACATTCATGGGAGAACAATACTAATACTTTTCATGGAAGTTATAAGATTACAATATCTATTGAAAAATCAGCCAATTAGATCACTAATAACAGTATATGCACGTGGTCTCATCCTTATAGTAGGGCCTAATTGATCAATCAGTTCCATCGACATCCGATCTTCATAGGGGTCTCATTGTTTTCCTTCGTCACCTTCGATTGCTTGTAGCAATCTACTTTCAATCGCTGACTTTCGGTAGAAGAGAAAGTTGTTCTCATGATCCACCCTGATGACCCTTGTGTTCCATCATTTTTCGGATAACCGTGAGGAATGATCTTTACGTATTATCATTATAAACCTTTACATGTGTCGTAATTTTCGCTCTACCAACATTCGAAACAATTAAGCACTGCACACAACTTTCGGAACATAACATTTGGAACCCTACCTCCGTTGGACTTTCTCTACCGCTAGTCTGAACATCAAGACGAAGCGTGTCTTTTGGAGTTTCTTCTTCTGGTCAACTGACTCAGAACTTGAAACATACTTCACGTTTCCAACAATCTCACACTTGAAAACACACTTCACATTCCCAACAATCTCCCCGCAATCGGAACTTGAAACAGACCTCACCTTCTAGGCCTCTCTCTCAGTTGCAATAAGCAGAGACACATAAAGTTCAACGTTAACGTCTAGAAACACGCCAAGACACATATAGAGTTAATGCTGCAACAACATACAACCTCCTACAAAACGCTTATTGTGTAATATAATTTTTTCATCGCGATATCTCCAATCAAGCAGGTTGCATGCCGGTGTCATCAACCTATGTGTTTGACACCTCTTTCTTTGAATTTCCAGAAATGAACTTGCCCACAAAACACCATGGTCATTATTTATCTATGCAGTTCCATTCCCATCAAAGGGTCTGAGATATCAACTTATATCAAGAGACAGAAGAGATAAATCTTTTCTCGCATTATTCATTAATGCAATATCACTCGTGTTGCACCCAGCATATCTTATTTCACCGCATATATTTGTCATCATGGTTTTTGTCTATACATCAAAGTACAAGACTTATGGTATTCATTAACGATAATCTTAAAATCTGAGAATTAATACACACGTCCGCAGATAGGAACATTCATTGACATATAAATGTGAATTTTCTATTGGCGGGTCTCGTTCTCATAATCTTCTATTATGGAAATAACTAAGGGCGCACACCACGGGAGGGTGCCTCAAAGTCCTATAAGTGTCCACCCTTGATAGTCTGTATCAATTTGTTTCTTGTCAAATGATATCATTTGACTACATAATATACAAGATACTTTCAACTTTAAAATTACACTATTGATCCTTAAAGATTGAATATTTACGAAAACGCCATCAAATTTTGCCCATAAAAGGGGACTCATTCTAACCTTTTCTAAAAAAAATTAAAGTTCAGTTTTATCTTAACATTCTTCCAAAATACCTCTCTAAACATACATTTTCACATTCATAAGACTATTTTCTAACCAAAAGTCACTTGTTCGAAGACATTAGACTCAATTCAAAGGAGGCATCCGAAAGAGAAAAGTAAGAGTTTCCAAGCAACTTTCTCCTTTCTTATTTGTGATTCTTAGACTTAAAAATGTTTTAAAACTCTAATTTTTTCTATAATGATTACATTATTATGTTATTGATGTTATTTTGATCCATCAATTATGATAGAGTACCCATTAACTTTTATTGAACTCTTTTTCATAAACCATTCATAAATTGAAATACAAGTTTCAAAAACCATGATTTTTTGTTCCAGTTATTCTCTTACTCTTTCCAATATCATAAGTAATATTTAAAAGTAACCCTAAAATAGTGGTTTTATTATAAGATAATTTGTTTATAAAACCCAAATATTTATTGGGGTTTCCCTTCTTTAATATGATTCTGAAAACATCAGTTACCTTATGTAAACAATAATGTTACATTAAACCAACATCTTTCATGAATATTCTTTAAAAATAATTTCATGAAACCATTAGAAAAGTATCTTTGACTAATACCATTATACCAAAGTAGTTTTGGAGATTATGAACCATATGACCTCAAAATGACTAACGTGAACAATACCAATTTAGCAAATAAATGAGACATGATAATAAATGAATTAAAATGAATAATAAAAATGAAATGAACATGAAAAAGGTTTGGAATGAATTAAATAATTAATACAATTTTACTACCCAAGAATTTAGAGAACAAATGATGCAAGTTGAGATTCGATATAAGTGTTTTCTTTCCAAGTATTTGTTCTTTCCAAGTATTGTTCTTCCATTTCTTATTTCTCTTCTATGACTCAAATTAAAGTTATTAAAAGTTTAAATTATTGTTTTACTTTATTTTTTTATGAATTTATAGTCTCATTTTCCCCCTTATGGATTTATAGTTCACACCTTTGTTCGTAAGGGTTCTTTTTCATTCAGTCTCTTTCTTGTGATTATGTTCTTTATCACTCTTCATCTCTTCCTTGAATTATTTTTTATTATCTAGGTACATATTCATTAATATCATGGAAATATTCAATATTAATTACGCTATTTCTATATAATGTTTTCTAATATTGATTTAACTATATATCATTTACTATATACAGTGTGAATACCCTATACTATATAAATTAGTTTGATGGGTTCTTAATTTAATGACTTGAGTTTTGACCTAAAAGTATTTGGAATATTCCTAAGAATGTTTCCAAAACCAGTCACTGAGTCAGCGAGGGATTCTGGGGCCCAGAGAGCCTCAACGCATAGATTTTAAAAAATATCAAATATATTTTCTCACGCGTGCTCATTTTCTCTTGAAACGTGAAATAACTCCTGCACAACGTCTTGGATCAGAATACTGAGACCGTGGTTGAGTTTAGAACATTATGTTTTCCCTTAGCGTGGCATAAAATTTATCGTCACCTGGTGTTTGATTGAAGGCGAGTTTGTGGTGGGGTGTTAAAAGTAAGTTAATTGATTTAATAAAATTAAATCAATTAAACCCCCTCCACCACCCCTTTGGTGCGCACGAAACAAGGAGGCACAACCCTCCTCTCCCCCTTTGGCCGACAGACGAACTGAGGCCGAATTTAAGTGACGAGGTGCCGTCGATCTCCATTTGTGGCGCCGATCGCCATCAAATTGAGGAGCAACACAATCCGAGCATCGTTCTACACCCGAAGCTCCGACGTTTCACCATCGAGGTAGGAAAATTTGAGTTTTAGTCCTGATCCCCTTTTTTATGCATTGTTTTAAGATTGCAGGTCCCTATTACGATTGCTAGATATCCCTTCTAGGTCGATCTGTAGGTTTCAGGGGAAACCGGGGTGAATTGGGCGACTCACAAGGAAATTCCCATCAGAATTCCCATCTACACGGTGTGTAAACCAGTGAGACACAATGTGTGTTCTTCTCATTTGGGGAATATGACTTTTGAGGACAACACACCATGTACTGGGGTTACACGTCGTGTAGTGACCCCATGTCGTGTGGCTAGAGGACATGACCAGGGTAGTCATGTGATAGTACATGGTCGTGTGAGACGACACAAAGTACACAGGCATGGGGTGTCAGACACAGGCATGAGAAAACGACACGACCATGTGGCCATTTAGCCTAGACACGCCGTGTACCCGATGGTACACGCTGTGTGTGAGGCACAGGTGGATGATCCGTTTGGAGGAAGAACACGACCAGGGGCCGGGTGAGGCAGGACGCGCCGTGTACTTGCTGTACACGCCATGTACACCTACATGGCTAGCTAATCCGTGCAAACGGGGGACATAGCCAGGTGCTCGAGTGGGTTCACACACCGTGTGGACCCTAGTGCTTCTTGCGACATTCTTGAGATCTTTCTCCTTGCATATCTCCTTCTCCATAAGTCAGATTCAGGCTTGTGAGTATCCTATCCTGACCAGTTTTTCGCGTATAACATGATGGTGGCCTGCGAGATGCGATGTGGCATTGTCTGAGCATGATGCTATAGTAGCGGTGCTTAACCTTTGGTAGTGATTAGGGTGGATCACTGGGTTGATGTCGTGGTTGGTACCCTTCCCCATAACTTTAGGATAAGAGTCCCCTAGACTCTTTAGGCCGGTAGAGCGGTTCTCCCCTATTGTATTAGGGTGCGGGTCCCCTACCCATGACAGTGTTGCGATGCGAGGTATGATAAGTGTGACGCTCCTTTCAGTGATGCTTGACTAATGTTGCAGATTAGTGTGGTTTTTAAAGAGACTGGTACTCCCCTATGGAATCAGGGTGTGGGTTTCCCTTTCCTCTCTGCTTTGGTAGAGATGGGACTCCCCACGTCTTGGGTGCGGGTTCTCTACCCATGTGGTAGTTCTCTTGGGGATGGTACTCCCCTGTTGGATTAGGGCACATGTTCCCCATATCGTTCATGTTGTTAGAGACAATGCTCCCCTTCCATTCCAGGTTGCGGGCACTCTATACTCATTGGCCAGATCAATTAGGTGCTCTCCTGTTAGACTAGGGTACGGGTCCTCTATCCGTGGAGTCAGTACTTACCTACCGTGTCAGGGCGCGAGACCTCTATATGTGACGTATAGATAGAGTGGTCACTCCTCTTTCACGTTAGGGTGCGAGTCCTCTATCCCTGGGGTCAAAAATCCCCTATCGTTTCCGGGTGTGGGTCCTCTATACATGTTGTTCTGGCAGAGTTGGTACTCCCCTGTCGTGCCAGGGAGCGGGTCCTCTAGCCTGTGGTCGGTACTCCCCTGTCGTGTCAGGGTGTGGGTCCCCATAGTGATCAAGCTGGTAGAGTGGTACTCCCCTGTCGTACCAAGGTGCAGGTCCTCTAGCCACAGAGTGGTACTCCCATGTCGTACCAGGGTGCATGTCCTCTATCTATGGAGTAGTACTCTCTCGTCTTCGAGTAGTAGTGTGGAGCGGGTCCTCCATTGGAGTTGGATCTCCCTCATCTATTGAGTACAGTTATGAGGAGTGGGCCTCTCCACTAGTTATGTGCGATACCTTGTTAGGAGTTAGTGCTCCCTTGACAGATTGAGGTGCGGGACACTCTATCTAGAAGCAACATAGGTTTCGTGGGATGGCTAGGGGATAATACTCCCTCAAAAGAAGGGCAGTTGTGAGGTGCGGGTCCCTTTGTTCTCTCTCATTAGAGAGGACGAACGAGGTGTATATTTTATAGTAGTTCTCCCTCAACTGTGTGCAGTGGTAGGGGAGGGCCTCTCCACTTGGGTTATTATAACCTTGCGTTGGGCGCAGGTTAACGACGAAAGGACCTATGGTGTTGGGAACTAGAGTTTGATTTAGTGAGTTGTTCTCAATGGAGCACGTTCTCTTGGACGTATCATTAGGAGTGGTAGAGATGTTTCTGATGGAGTGTATCTTTTGGATGGGTGCCATTTGGGATGACTGAGCTTGTGGAGTGTGTTCTTTTGGTTGTGTGTTACCTTTAGAACCTCAAGTAAAAATATTGTAGTTGTTTATGTGGTCAGGACCTCATGAGACCTGGAGTCTGAGATGAGTATATCTGGGTGATTCTGGGAGTCCCTGCGGTGTTGTCACGTGTCTCTGTTGACACCCCTTTTGTACTGAGATGACTAGTCATGTATAGCCGAGGATGATTCAAGATGAAGTTTCTCTCTCGATTGGGTTCCCTATAGCTAGGTTGAGCAGATTGTTGCCTTTTAGTTGCTCCCTTTTCTTTTGGGATTTTTGGTGCGCCTACTGAGTATTGTTATACTCACCACTGTACGAGATTTTCTCGCAAGTGTTGTGTCTTGTGTAAACCACATGCTTTTCGATGGAGTCCCTAGAGGACCCATGGTATGTAGAGCTTAGTGAGCTAGACTAACCGAGGTGTTTACTAGAGCTGGGCCGAGGAGCTTTCCAGTAGTTTCATTTGACAGCGATCCCCTCCTTCTGAGCAGTTTGGATACTTTTACAGTTTTTGGTGGGCATGTGTTTTTCCCTTTTATGCTTTTAGAACTTCTATTGTACTCTAGTCTGGAATAGATTTATGCATGCATTTTAGTTTCCACCTTTTAATAACTTTGCATTGTTACATGGAGGTGTATGTGGGTGCGTGTGTATAGGTATTTTAGGCAAAGGCCTCCCATCTATGTGATATGCTTACTTGGCGCTAGTTGTCAATCCTTGACCTATTGGAGGCGGGCTTGGGGAGTTCCGGCCCGAGACCTGTTGGGTCGGTTCGTGACAGAGTGGTATCAGATCGGGTTCCACTTTGTGACTGCAATGCCATGAGTTGGGTTTGGGATGCATAATGACAGTTTTAGGGTATTTCGAGTTCGTCACTTAGGCCAGAGGTTTTGATGTTGGTGCGGTGGACAATGTATCCATTCACCAGGATTCTGATAACCTACTTTTCAACTCGGTACACTAGGAAACTGCTCATAGGGAAATAATTATTCATGCATCATATAAGACTCAGTTGTGGGTTCCTTATCCTTCTTAAGTCATCTCCTTGGATATACACTTTTACCGTGGCGCGTCTTGATTCTATTTCAGGATGCCACCGCGATGACAACTAGGCAGGGTTCCACAACGTGCTTGTGATAACGATCCAGCCCATGATGAGGCTTCAGTGTAGGGCACTGGTTTAGAGGTAGTACTTTTAGGTGGTCTGCTAGTTGAGCCACCACCCATTGAGCAGTTGGTGGTGCCGACTGTTCAGGTCGAGGATTTATGCAGGCTGAGTGCGCTGCATGAGTTCTAGAGGCAACGACCACTGAGGTATCAGGGTGATCCAGACCCCCAGGCAGCTGATGATTGGTTCGAGGTAGTCACACATGTTTTCTTCCTTATGAGGACACCTCCTGATCAGATGGTGGTCCTAGCGGCAAACCTTCTACAGGGTTCGGCTGGGCGATGGTGGAGTCTAGTGACGCAGACCTACGACGAGGTCACTATCACTTGAGTAGAGTTCAAGCGACTCTTTAGGAAAGAGTTTTACCCAACCACGTTGAGATCAGTGTGTATAAAAGATATTCTGCAACTTCGACAGGGTAGCATGATCGTGGAAGAGTACTCGATGAGGTTCACAGACCTGTCGTGTTACTCCCTTGACACGGTTTGAGACCCATTCTTCAGATCTCGAACCTTTGAGCATGGCCTCTGCAGAGACGTCTGAGCATGTGTTCTTTTCTTGTGACTTCCCACTTATGCGGGGGCACTGGGGTGAGATTTGGTAGTGGAGAGATTCCTTGTGGAGAGATGAGTGGATGTAGCCTGCAATAGTGGTCACAAGGATGAGAGGTCTGTAGTAGTTGGCAGATAACAAATGACAGGATCGCGGTCCAGGAGGCATACCCATGCCCAGACTCAAGCACGTGGACCTATAGTAAAGGATCCACACCGGGGATCAACACAACCATATGATAGGTGATGTTATGGTTGCGATGGTCGAGGATATCTTTCTAAAGACCGTCCGACCCATCATGTTGTTGAGAGGGAGCCAGTCAGTAAAACACCTTAGCAGATGCAACGTTTGGAGTAGGGAGTTCTGCATAACAACGAACATGATAGAGGGGTTGAGAGAGTAGCAGGAAGTGGAAGGCGGTTTGAGGTTTTTCCACCACCACCCACAGGTGGTCCATGCTAGGACCAGGGATCTAGAGGATGTGGGTGAGGATAGCTGCAGGTTGTAGTGGCCTTTGACCCGAAGGCTCTGAGGATGAATAGAGGTATGCTCTATGTGCTTTCTACTTTCTTCAGTAGTAATTGTTAGACACTATTGTGAGGTACATTTTTCTTTCTACTTCTCAATCGAGGTTTAACTGGGGTGACATGTGGCATCGGTAGAACCATGTGTGGGTGTTGTTTGGCGCAACTTTGGACTCACGAGAAAGAGGGATTCTTTCCCCATTGAGATGCGTTTTTGCGATGTGATCAAAACCGTGTAGGCAATTCAGTGCCTCCCAAAGAGGATAGTGTTGAGGTGTGGTGGATGAGTTCCTTTGACTTGTGTGTTTGAGGCAGGTTTGTGCGAGGGAGTGTCAGAGCAGGTCTGGGCATTACTAGTGGAGCTTTTCTGCTTGACCCTTATGCTTGGTAGCCCTAATGGAGGGAGGGCCTTGCATAAAAACATTCCGTAGTAGCAGATTCATACCCTACGATGTTTTTGGAATGTGGATTGGTTTCCTACCATTCATACTCAGTTGGGATTCCACTAGTGGGTGTAGTAGTGTTTCTAGTTTGGCAAGCTATGTCATAGCTGGAGGTTCACAGACAAAGGGCCTAGTAAGACCCAGTGGTTACACTTTTGTAGCCCTATTTTTTTTTCACTGGTGCCCTCACGTGCTTGACATCAAGCTTGGATGCAAGACACTTGAGGAGGTCATGGTGAAATTCATCCATGGGTGGATGTGAACTGTGGGGTTACATCAGTATCTGCATTAGGTTTGCGAAAAGGTGTACCACTAAACCCTATGACTGTAGGTGGACCATGGTGCTTGGTGTTTTTCCACCCGTCACAGCTGAGGGGACACGCACTGGTTGTTGAATGATGCTGACTTGGTTGGAGATGGATGTGAATGTGGCTTGGCCAAGGTTGTTCCCTTGAGTGCATGCTTGTAACAACACAAAAACCCTTGGTGAGCTTGCTAGCATGTGATTTCCAGTGGAGAGTTCAGTTTCTTTCCCTTATTCGCAGGCTTTCAATTTTCAAGAAAGAAATGCCTTAATGTGGGGAGAATGTAATGAATTGGGTTTTGAACTATAAGTATTTGGAATATTCCTATGAATATTTCTGAAGCCAGACGTTGAGTCGACAAGGGATTTTGGGGTCCGGAGAGCCTTGACGCTATGATTTTAAAAAATATTAAACATATTTTTTCATACACACATAGTTTCTCTTGAAATGTGAAATAACTCCCGAGCGGAGTCTCAGATCAGAATTTTGAGACCGTGGTTGAGTTCATAACGTCGTGTTTACACTAGGCGCAACATAAAATTTATCATCACTGGGTGTTCGACCGAAGACGAGTTGGCAGTGTGGTGTTAAAAGGGAGTTAATTGATTTAATAAAATTATATCAATTAAACCCCCTCCCCCAACACTTTTGTGCACATGACATAAGGAGGAGGTGCAACCCTCCTCTCCCCCTTTGACTGACGGATGAACTGAGGCCAAATCGAAGCGAAGAGGTGCTATTGATCTTCGTTCCTTGCACCGATCACCATTAGATCGAGGAGCAACATGATCCAGATGTCGTTCTCCACCGGAAGCTTCAATGTTTCTCCATCTAGGTAGTCATATTTGAGTTTTAGTACTGATCCCCTTTGTTATGAGTTGTTTTAAAGTCGTAGAGCCCTATTACGATTGCTAGAGATCCATTCTAGGTCGATCTATAGGTTTCGGGGGAAATTGGGGTGAATCGGGCAACTCATAGGGAAATTCCCATCTACACGGTGTGTAAACCAGTGAGAGATGTCATTTGTTCTTACTGTTCAAATAAGATGACTTCTAGGGATTGCATGCTGTGTGTCGGGGTTATACGTCGTGTAGTGACCCCATGTCGTGTGGATAAAGGACCTGGCTAGGGTAGTCATGTGACAATACAAGGTTGTGCGAGCCTACACAACCAAAGTACGTGGACACGGGGTGCCGGACACAGGAACATACAAATGACATGTCCATGTGGCCATTTATCATGGACACGCTGTGTACCCGATGATACACACTGTGTGTGAGGCATAGGTGGCCAAGTTGTGTGGAGGAAGAACACGTTTGGGGGCTGGGTGAGGTAGGACATGCCATGTACTTGCTGTACATGTTGTGTACACCTACATGGCCAACCAAACTGTTCAAATGGGGGACACGACCAGGTGCTTGGGAGAGTTCACACACCATATGGACCCCATTGTACACCATGTACTTTCTTGAGATCTTTCTCCTTTAATATCTCCTTCTCCATAACTCGGATTCAAGCTTGCGAGTAGCCTATTCTAAGCAGTTTTCTACATAGATCGCATTGGGGGACTCCATAGTGGCTTGCGAGATGCGTTGTGGCGCGGTTCTAGCATGACATTGTAGTAGTTGTGCTTAAGTGATCAAGGTGGGTCATTGGGTTAATGTTGGGGTCGATACCCTTCCCCATAACCTTAGGATGTGGTTCCCCTAGACTCTTTAGTCCGATAGAGCGGTGCTCCCATATTGTATCAGGGCACAGATCCCTTACCCATGGAATTGTTGCGATGCGAGGTATGATAAGCGTGATTCTCCTTTCAACAGTGCTTGACTAATGCTATTGATCAGATTAGTGTGGTTCTTAGAGAGAGACGTTGGGACTGGTACTCCCCTATGGCATCAGGGCACGAGTTTCCCTTTCCTCTCTGCTTTGGTAGATACGAGACTCCCCATGTATTGGGTGCATGTTCTCTACCCCTGTGGTAGTTTTTTTGGGGATGGTACTCTGTTGGAACAGGGTGCGGGTTCCCCATATCATTCGTGTAGTTGGATACATTGTTCCCCTACTATTCCAGGGTGCGACCCCTCCATACTCATTGGCCAGATAGAAGAGGTGCTCTCCCATTAGACCAGGGTGCGAGTCCTCATCCGTGGAGTCGGTACTCCCCTGTCATGTTAGGGCATGGGTCCTCCATATGTGATATATATATATATATATATATAGAGTGGATACTCCCATATCATGTTAGGGTGTGAGTCCTCTATCCTTGGGGTTGGAACTTTCCTGTCATTTTAGGGTGCAGGTACTCAATATGTGTTGTTCCGAAAGCGTTGGTACTCCCCTATCATACCAGGGAGAGGGTCCTCTGGCTTGGGGTCGATACTCCTCTATCGTGTTAGGGTGCGGGTCCCCCATAGTGATTGAGCTGGTAGAGTGGTACTCCCCAGTTGTACCAGGGTGAGGGTCCTCTAGCCATAGAATGGTATCCCCCTATTGTAGTAGGGTGCAGGTCCTCTATCTGCAAAGTAGTACTCCCCCATCTTCGAGTATCAGCAGCAAGCAAGTCCTCCATTGGAGTTGGAGCTCCCTTGATTGTTGAGTATAGTTATGAGGAGTAGGCCTCTCCACTAGTTATGTATGATATCTGGTTAGGAGTTTTTTCTCGCTCGATGGATTGAGGTGTGGGACACTCCAACCAGAAGCAGTAGAGGTTTCGCGTGATGGTTAGGAGATAATACTCCTTTGACTACAGGGTAGTGGCGAGGCACAAGTCCCTCCATTCTCTCTCATCAGAGAGGATGCACACAGTGCATAGTATGGAGCAGTAATCCCTCAACTGTGTGTAGTGGTGAGGGGAAGGACTCTTCACTTGGGTTCTTATAACATTGCACAGGGTGTAGGTTAGCGATGATATGACCTATGTTGTTAGGCACCAGAGTCCAACCTAGTGAGTTGTTCCCGATGGAGCGCGTTCTCTCGGACGTACCATCAAGAGTGGTAGAGATGTTTCCGATGGAGTGTATCTCTCGAACATGTTCCATCTGGGATGGATGAGCTTGTGGAGTGTGTTCTATTGGTTGTGTGTTACCTTTAGATCCTTGAGTGAAATCTTGTAGCTGGCTATGAGGTCAGGACCTCACGAGACTTGGAGCCTGAGATGAGTATATCTGGGAGTCCTTGCTGTGTTGTCACATGTCTGGGTTGACACCCCTTTTGTACTGAGCTGACTAGTCACGTATAGTTGACGATGGTTCGAGATGGAGTTTCTCTCTCGATTGGGTTCCCTCTGGCTAGGTTGAGCGTATTTTTGCCTTTCAGCTGCTCCTTTTTTTTGGGGGGGGGGATTGGGGAACCTAATGAGTATTTTTATACTCACCTCTACATACGATTTTTCCACACATGATGTGTCTTGTGCAGAACACAAAACTTTCGACGAAGTCCCAGAGGACCCGAGGAAGGCGGAGCTTAGTGAGCTAGACCGATCGCGGTGTTTACCAGAGCTGGGCCGATGAGCTTTTTGACAGTTGAATTTGACAGTGATCCCCTTCTTCTGAGCAGGTTGGATGCTTTTATAGTTTTTGGTGGGTGTGTGTTTTTCCATTTTATGCTTTCAGTACTTCTATTTTACTCTGGTTTGGGATAAATGTATGCATGAATTTTAGTTTCCCGCTTTTTATATCTCTGTACCGTTGCATGGAGGTGTGCGTGCGTACAAGTATTTTAGGAAAAGGCCTCCCATATATGTGATATGCTTACTCGGTACTAGTCGCCTGCCCATGGCCTATTGGAAGCGGGCTTAGGGAGTTGCAGCTCGGGCTCCATTGGGAAGGGTTGTGACATTTACCAAGAAATTTATTCCATTTATTGATTGGGGGAAATGTTGAAATTCTATGGACTTTTTTTGTAGTACAGATGATTATTTATTACCAAGAAATGTTGGTTATGTATCGTATTGTTTATTCATACCTTTCATATGATGAATGCATTGCACTTATTTAGTGATGGGTGGGGACTGATATTAGATATCCCCTTGATGAATCAATAGGTCTCACAAGACAAATTATTTTAGGTATTTGGTGTATGACCACCCATTTATTTTTAATTTATTGGATGAGGCCTTGACAGTTTGAATTAGATATCCAAAATTGGACATATTTAGTGACAGGTGGGGGCTGATATTATATAACCCATTGATGCATCAATAGATGTACTGAGACAAAATATTTTGAGTATTTGGTGCTTGCTTGCCCATTTATTTATAATGTCTTGGTTGTGGCCTTGGCAATTTGATTTAGATGTCCGACATTATGCATTCCATCATTATAATATCATTTATTATTGTCCATGTGGTTATTTACATTGTTATGTTATCAATGTATATATTTCATGCTCATGTTATTAGTGATATATAATTTTTTGACTATTATTTATTCTTGTCATATTATTCATTCCTTGTTTATTCTATATAATCTTCTGATGTACTATTGGGAAAAAATCCCTCCTGAAGTTGTTTTGAGGGTTTTGGGTTATTGTGTTTGTTGAAAAAGATGGTTGAAAAAGTTCCTATGTTTCTCAGATGAATTATTGAAGATGGTGGGGAAGTTCCCTAGTGTTTGGAATATTTTTGGATATGAAAATATGGGGGGAAAGAAGTTTTCCATGAGGTCGAGTTCACTCGCTGTGAACCCAATCACATGGACCGTGAGGTCAAGTTCATAGACCATGAAGGGCATTTGTGAATTCATCACGAGAATCTCATGGTGGATTATGATTCATGATTGAAAGGTGGTAAATTTTATGGCACTACGAAGGGAGTTCACAGACTGTAAAGTAAGTATGTGGACCATGAATAAAAATAGAAGATCCACAAGGGGAGTCTACAATTGCAAGGCAGTAATTTTTAGGCAATTGAGAAGTGAGTACACGGTCTGCAAACAGAGTTCATGATTGGATGATCATGAATCAAATGAGTTCACAAAAGAGTTTTTGAAGAAGGGATGGATAATAATTGTGATTAGTGGATTTATCAGAGGCTATTACCTATAAAAGGATCCCTAATCACTTCATTTTTTAAGAGTGAGTTCCATTATAGAGCTTCATCATTAAAGAAATCCATCTAATTCTTAAAGTTGTTCACAAAGAAAAAAACCACTAGGGGAGTTCAATGAGGTGAATTTATGGAATTTGGTCTATGAAGTGCAAGTTTTTGGATTAAGAGGTTCTCAAATATTATCTACAAACAAGGAGTATACATGGAAGTTTGTTTAGGATGGTCCGAGGAGGTGGAGTTCATGGAGATTTTTGATGAGGTTGGAGTGCATGGTGAATTTACTCTATGAAGTAGAGTTCGTGGTGATTTTTTTATTGAATGGGTGTTTATGGTGAACATTTTTTTTGTGAATTCAAGTTTGTGGAAGATCATTTTTGTAAACAAAAATGAGTTTTTTTGAGAATCAAGAGTACATGGTAAAGTGAATTTCTTCTCTCAGGTGAAAAAAGATATTGATGGAACTCTCACATATGTGTGAACCAAATCTAAGCCGATTCATAACAACGTAAGAGTCATCTGGAGGAGTAGTGCATTCACTTCAGTTGAGTGATTAGTACATTCTCAAATTATGAATGATTTTAAACCAGGAGGGATAATGAGTCTGCTCCAAACCTTGTAACAACAGTGCAATATAGTGTATTCTATTACATTAGAACTTCACCTTTTTATGCTCCTTGGACTAGCTTTAGTTTGAGTGAACTAAATAAAATTATTGTGTCTCTTTCATGATTTTATTTTTTTATACATATGTTTCAATGAGAAAAAGAGATAAGTGAGTTTTTGTAATGATGAAACAAGATCAAAAGGGAGTTTGTTTTAATCCTTTATACCCCGATTCACCCCCTTCTTAGGGTATTTAACCTAGTGGGGTAAATAATTGGTATCGAATTTAGAGGTGAAAGTCAAGTGTTTTCTCTTTTAGAGAAAGAAATGGAATACATAAATAAAAAATGGATTATGATCTTCAATGGAAATAATTTTCAATTGTATAAGAATCAGATGTAACACTATTTTCGATCTTTGGGCATGGATAGTGGGGTTCTATCAGAAGTAGACCATAGAGAATTGGATGTGTACATTAGAGGAATCCATGATTTAAGGGGAGCCTTATCCAATAAAATCTACTAGAAGTTGATATCATGTAAAACCTCACATGCTATGTGGTAAAAGCTGATCAATATCCTTGAATGATATTCAAAAGTATGTGAAGCTAAATAATAAGTACTATGGAATAAGTATGAGAAGTTGAGGATGCACATGAATGAATCTATTAAAGCATTCTTTGATCGAGTGAATGTAATTGTTGAGGACATGCGTAGTCTCATAGAAATCCTCGATGATGTAAAGATCATCAAGCACATCCTGAGAAGATTTCCACCCTAGATACATATTAGAGTATTTTTTACATGAGGATAAATATCTAAAGGAGATGATACTTGATATTTTTCGTAGTATTCTTATCATATATGAGATAATAAATGATGATAATGAGGTTATGGAAAAGAGAAAATCAAAATAGGTGGTATTCAAGGTGATGAAGAAGATCACTATGGAGGATGCTCATGAAGAATAAAATGTGGATGGAATCATGTCATTCCTTTCCTCAAATATGAAAATAGAAAAAGGAAAGTTTAAATGGAAACATCCACTCACATGATTTTTATATAGAAAAGTTTAGAACCTTAGAGTAAAGTCTCCCAAGAAGTTTTAAGATGATGATGAGGATGATGAAATTCCCATGAAGAAGTATTCAAACAATACAAAAGGTTGGAGAATCAGTAAGTGTCACTTCCCAAAAAAAGGCATAATTTCATAAGTGTTGACCAACTTGTTTTAATGATAAAAAAATTATGATTCTAATGATATTAATAAATTTCATGTTTTCTGTATAATCTGAGACAGGCAATGAAATTGACTAAGTATGAGTCACCGTTAGTCACTGCTAAGGATGAGACACCGTTTAGAATGACACCACTGACATCAAAATTTTCCTAAGTGTATGAGTCACCATTTTCCATGACTCATCGCCAACATGGAAATCTCGCTAAGTTCGAGACACCGTCAGCAATGTTTCACCGTCGAAAATGAGATACCTCCAAAGTGAAAAATTAGTAAAGTATGAGACACCACCAGGATATCTCACCGTTAGGATGTCATGCCACCAGAACATAAACTTGGAAAAAGTGTGACACACCTCCATACTGATCTACCATCAGAAGGAGTCACCATCAGCCACACACTGCCAGATATCAAATTTAGAAAAGTACAAATTTGAGACACTGCTAGAGCGAGACTCTGTTAGACCACGAGTCACCACCATATCGACTCACCGCCAGTCTAAGATACCACCACTATTTTATTGACTTATACTTATTTTGAATTATTACTAATGGCTAGTTTATTTAATTTAATGTTGAATACTATTTTAATAGTTGTCTCTTAAATACTTGACAAAATGCATTGAAGAATGAGTCAGACATGCTATATGAGGAAGAAGAATATCTGGATGCACGTGGATATTCTTACTACTGCTATTATTAATAAAGGAAGAAGAATCTCTTGTGCATAAGGTGTGAATGCTCATGCGAAGCAGACAAATAGCAATCCAAGATCTCGCGCTTACACAACACACATAGAGTTGAAGAGATGAACTGCTACATCCTGAAATCACTCAGTCGAGGAAGCTAAATATCATACACATTTACTGCTTTCCTCTATTTAAGAAGAAGAGTCTACAACACCCTGTTCTTCTAAAGATTTCAAGAGTACCTGACTTGAGGTTTACTGTGAATCAAATCAAGGATTCATGATATGCACTGCATATAGGCCAAGTAATTTTATTCCTTTACACTCTTAGTTGCTCTGTTCTGTTTAAATTATTTTACATTTCAAGCAGTGTGTGCGCGTATTGTGTTTTATAACACGCACACCATCTCCTGCTACAAATAGAAAGATACTTAATATCTTCTCAATCCCCTTTTATCTATTTTCCCAAGAAAACTGTGGTATAGGTCCCTGTGTGAACTATTTCTTTTATACTCTCATGTATAACTATGAAATAGGTTGTGTGTGACCTAAAAAATTGTAAATTGTTGTAAAACCTGATCCAGGGCGTGGAACAATCTATTTATTTTATATAAACTGCTTGGTGTCAGGTGATCACCAAGTGGGGAGGACTAAGTCTTGACTTGATACTGAACCTCTAGTATTCAAATTTCTGCAACTTGTTTTATTTTTTTTGTTTTGAATCTATTATTTAAAACTGAAAATTATTTTAAACTGTAAAAAAAATACTTTGATAGTTAACCTTAACTGGTGTTTTTATAATATTTTAATTAAGTAAATTGCTTTCAGAGGTTAATTAATATTGTATATTATTTTAACCGAGACCTAATCAATCTTCTAAGAAATATTTTGAAATATTGAAACATATAACGATCTGCTGTTTTGGTTAACTGGACCATTTTTAAATAAATTGGGGGAATCCTTTTTAATCCATTTTGAATAGAAACTTTTATTGGGTACTTAAGTCTCCCCCTCTTAAGATACTCACTTCGACCAACATTTGGTATTAGAGGATTGTTTTTATTTGGTATTAAAGTTTTCAACATTTTTTCAACTGTGATTTTAGTTAAGCTTTTAAAGATCTTAAATTTCTATTATTTATAAATTTAGTTCTTTAAAATGATTCTAGACAAGAAGGTTATCCTACCAACACACCTCCCCTTTTCAATGGTAACAATTATGCTCAATGGAAAATCAAGATGAAAATGCACATTGAGAGTATGAGATTTGAAATATGAACTATAATATAAGATAAATATGAACTGCCTGAGGAAGATATAAGTACTTGGGATGATTCTACCAAGTTAGATTACAATAATAATCGTAAAGCTATGAATTCCCTTTATTGTGTTTTAAGAGATGAAGAGTATAATAAAATTTCTGCATGAAAAACCACTTATGAGATTTGGGATACCTTGTCTATTTATCATGAGGGAACTTCTAATGTAAAGTATATGAGATTAAATACTTATACTATTAAGTATTATAACTTTAAGATGAAGCCCGATGAACCTATTTATGACTTGCATCTTAGGTTCAATGAAATTGTCAACACAATGAGCTCATTTGGAAATCTTGTTTCAAACAAGGGTCAGATCATGTGACTGTTGAGATGTCTACCTGAAATATGGAGAGACACATATGTCTCCATTAGAGAGTTTCGTGATATCAGTAAGCTACCTATCAAGGAGATGATTTTTAATCTTATGATGTATGTGGAAGAGTTAAAAGTAAACCAAGAAGATGATGAAGAACCTAAGAGGAAATCAGTATAATTCAAGAGTACTGCATCTAGACAAAAAGAGAAAGAAAAAGAAAAAGGGAAATTCCAAGTTGTAAGTTCAAGTGATAGTGAATCTCCATCAGATAGTGATGAGGAGATGACTCATCTAGCCAGAAGATTCAAGAAATTTTACAGGAAAAAGAATTTTTTCAGAAATCCCAATTATAAAGGAAAATATGATTCCAAAGGAACCTGGAAGAAATATTATAAGAAATATGAAAATGAAGTCTTCTTCTATGAATGCAAGAGGAAAGGACATGTCAAAGCTGACTGTCCAAAGTTAAAATACAAAAAGAAATATGATGATAAGGACCAAAGATATAAGAAAGCAATGAAAGATACATGGAGTGCTTCTGAAGATAGCTCCAGTGATTCAGATACCTCACATAAGGACAAATTAGATAGGGAAAACATGTTCTTTATGACCAATATTTCTAAGGTACTTGCTGTATCAATTTTACCTATTGTCTCTACTGCCTCACCTATGCATAATGATGATATTTCTGTTGTTTCTAAAAATGAACATGATGATGATGACATGTCTCGGGATGAAATGTTTGAATATTGTAAAATGATAGAAGATACTTTTAATGAACCTAAGGATAAATATAAAGTTTTTAAAAGACATCATGCTTTATCTGCAAATACAAATCCGAACTGTCTATTGAGAAAGAGAAGAATGCTCAACTCTTAAAATAAAATTATGAACTTAACTTTTCAAATGAGCAGTTAAAGAAAGACCTACAAAAGTTTACAAATTGTAGATAAAATCTTACTCGGATTTTAGGTAATCAATTTGCACCTAATTATGTTACTGGAATTGGATATCAACCTGGATAGAAGAGAGTAACAAAGAACAATTTTGTACCTAAGTCTAGACCATAAAGTTCTTCTACCAATTATCTTTTTAAAGGACCTAATAAAGTTTTTATTTTAAAAAGTATTCAATCTATTTATAGTAAACCCATCAAGAAATTTTGGTCTCCCAAATATTTAATTACTAACATATCTGGACCCAAGAAAATATGGGTACCAAAGTCATTTCTTGTATAAATTTTGTTTTATAGGAAAACTATTTGAAGACCTCCTGTAAGAGCCTATGATACCTGGACAATGTTTTTTTAAGACATATGAAAATATATTATTCATGCTTCAAGATCCTTATTAAGGTTGATGGTGGTCATGTCACTTTTGGTGACAATGCAAAAGGAAAAATCATCGACCTTGGCCAAATCAATAATAATAATTCTGTTTTAATTTCAAAAGTATAATTTTTTGATGGTTTAAAATATAACCTTCTTAGCATCTCACAATTATGTGATGATGGTTTTTATGTTAAATTTCAGAATGATACATCCCATGGTTATGATTCTAAAAATGAATTAATTTTTACTCTTAAAGAAATGATAATGTTTATGCTGTTGATTAAAATTATTTAGTTTCTCAAAATGTTTCCCGCTTGAGTTTCTTTCACAAGGAATCTTGACTTTGGCATAGGAGACTAGGTCATTGAAACATTCACTCACTTAGGAAGCTTACTAGAAAAGGGTTAGTTAGAGGTCTACCTAAAATTGAGTTCCTAACTAATAATGTTTGTAACCCCTATCAAAAAGGGAAGCAACACAAAGTTTCTTTTAAATTAAAGAAATAAGTGTCAACTTCTCAACCTCTTAAGTTGATTCAAATGAATTTATTTGGACAATCTAGAGTTTTTAGTTTAAATGGGAATCATTATGCCTATATACTAGTAGATGACTTTTTTAGATATACTTAGGTGTTCTTTTTAGCTCACAAGAGATAAAATTTCTCTTATTTCACCAAGTATGCTAGATCTATAGAAAACCTAAGTGTACTTAGAATTAAGACCTTAAGAATTGACCATAGTCGTGAGTTTGAAAATAAAGATTTTAAATATTTTTACTCACAAAATGGCTATAGTCATAACTTCTCTGCTCCTAGGACCCCTCAACAGAATGAAGTTATTGAAAGGAGAAATAAATCTTGAGATAACCCGGACTATGTTAAATAATTATGACCTACCTATCTATTTTTGGAAATTGGCTGTTAATATAGCCCGCTACATCATTAATTGAGTTTTAATTAGACTTATTTTAAATAATACACTTTATAAGCTTTGGAACAATAGAAAATCTAATGTTAAATACTTTAGAGTTTTTGTTTACAAAGTTTTTATTCTTGACACTAAGGATAATTTGGAAAAGTTTGCTTCCAAAGTGATGAAGTAATTTTCCTAGGTTATTCAATTTCAAGAAAAGGCTATAGTTTTTTAATAAAAAGACCAAAACTGTGGAAGAATATACCCATGTCAAATTCGATGAAACAAATCTACACGAGGCTAATACCTCCCTAGAAAACCTTGAGGATGATTTTTCATATTTGAACTTAAATTCTAAACCTTATGATTATGCTGTTAAATAGTCAAAAAAATCATCCAGTTCTGAATAATATCCAGAACTTCTTAAACCCAAACCTATAGAATAAGTTGAAGCGACCAACCCTAATTTTTCTAGGCCTGTTAGAACTCTTAAGTACCACCCCTTAGATTCTTTTGTAGGAGATCTAGGTAGAGGTACACATACAAGAGCTTCTCTTAGAAATTAGGTTAAACATCAAACATTCTTGTCTTATCTAGAACCTAAGAACATCAACGAAGCTATTAATGATGAATTCTGGGTGATGGAAATACAAGAAGAATTAAACCAGTTTGAAAGAAAAAAGTGTGGGAACTTATAGATAGACCCAAGGAAACCTTGACTATAGGCACTAAATGGGTGTTTAGAAACAAGGTTGATGATTCAGGAACTATAGTTATAAATAAGGAAAGACTTGTTGCACAAGGTTATAGTTAGGAAGAAGGAATAGATTATGAGGAAACCTTTTCATCTGTAGACAGACTTGAATATATTAAAATCCTTCTAGCCTATGCAGAACATTTAGATTTCAAACTCTATCAAATGGATGTCAAGAGTGAATTTCTGAATGGTTTTATATTTGCGTATTTTTTTGTTGAACAACCCCTAGTTTTCAAAATCACCATTTTCCAAATAAAGTTTTTAAGTTAAGAAAATCTTTATATGGTTTAAAACAGGCTCTAACAGCTTGGTATGATAGACTCAACAATTTTCTTATTTCAAAAGGTTTTTCAAAAGGAGTAGCCAATCCTACCCTTTTTATAAAATGAATTTCAAAATATGTTTTAGTATTAAAAATCTATGTTGATGATATTGTTTTTGGATCTTTTAAAAATTCACTTTGTACTGATTTTTCTAAAATGATGCAAAAATGGATTTGAAATGAGTTTGATGGGTGAACTTAAGTATTTTCTTGGATTTCAAATATTTCAAAATAAATAACGAATTATTTTAAATCAAAGTAAATATACAAAATATCTTTTAAAACATTTTAACTTGGATAGAACTAAGAGTAGTGATACTCCAATGAGTACCACATGTAAGTTGGATCTTGATGAATTTGAGAAACCAGTGGATCAAACTAGTTGCAGAGGTATGATTGGAATTCTTCTCTAACTTACTACTTTCTGACCCGATATAATGTTTAGTGTGTGTATGTGTGCTTGTTTTGAAGAAAATCTAAAAGATTCACACTTGGTTTTTGTCAAAAGAATTTTCAAACACCTCAAATATACTACCAATTTAGGATTGTTTTACCCTAGATGTCAAAAATATGATTTAGTTAGTTATTTTGATGCTGATTTTTCTAGATGTAAGATAGATAGAAAAGTACCTTTAAAACATGTCACTTTTTGGGAAAGTCTCCAGTTTCATGGTGTAGTAAGAAGAAAAATTCTGTTGCATTGTCTACCGCTGAAGCTGAATACATAACTGCATGTAGTTTCTGTGCACAAATTTTGTGGATGAAAAACACTTTACTAGAATATGGATATCAATTCCGAAATATCCCCATAAACTATGAAAACACAAGTTTAATAAATATTTCCAAGAATCCAGTATCACATTCAAGAACAAAGCACATTGATATAAGACATCACTTTTTGAGAGATCATTTTCAAAGGGGTGATATCACTCTTGAGTTTATTGGTACATAATATCAGTTAGCTGATATTTTTACTAAACCCTTAAATTACGTGAGAATGAATTATATCAAACATGATCTAGGTATGATTTATTTTGATTAAGTTTAATTTTTGGGTATGACACACCGTTGGGTATGACACACCATTGGGTCTGACACACCGTTGGGCATGACACACCATTGGGCATGACACACTGTTGGGTATGACTCACTATTCTAGTTGTCTCATCATTGTATTTGTCTCACCATTGTGATTGACACACTGTTGTGGTTGAAACACCATCATGTTTGTCTCACTATTGGGCTATCACACCATTGGTTGTTCATGCCTTTGCGATTTTTTTTCTACTCCTAATGTTTTTGAACCACCGGTTTATTTTCTTCTGATTTATGTTATTTCTGTAACCTAATATGTGTATTTTCCCCAATTTTCAATTTTGATTTCAATTTTAAGAATTCCTAAAATCCCAAATAATAAAAACAACACTTTGTCTATTTCCAACACACTTATACTCTCTTACCTTTCTCTCTCGATCCCAGTGTGACCTCTCTTCTCCCAACCTTCACCTGTCTTTTCCTTCGTCTGAGCTTACCGAACCTATCAACATGCTGAGAATAAAGCATGATTCTAATTCTTCTCTATATAAGTTGGGATCATCTAAGAATCATAAAGGCAAACTGAGTGTTCCTACTCTGGTTGCACTAGTGAACCCAAGACTTTCAAAGAGGAGCGTTGTACCCGAAAAGGAACTGGAGACAAAGTGGATGTTTTCAAGTAAGTCTTTAGTGATTAATGTACTTTAAGATCAAGGTTAGTTAGAGTGGTTCTCGTCGAATAAGAGACCTTTTTTTATCCTAGACTGATACATTATTTTTTCTAATATGTTGAGTTTGGTTTTAATGACGAGGAAGAATATTGGATTAGAATAAGAGTTACTGGTCACGAAGTAATATTTTCCTCAAAACAACGGGCTAAATTCTTGGGAGTTCCTCATGAAGGTATTTATGATGACTACCAAGGATCTATCCCTGAGTAAAGTGACTTATTTTTTTATGAAAAATCTCTTAAAGAGATTATTGGTGATATGGTAGCCTGAAGGCCAGTAGCTTCAGAACTTGATGGAGAGTGTGTACTATTGTTCAAATTTATTCAACACATGCTTTTCCCAAGAAAGGGTGATTTTTCTACTCTAAGGTATCAGGATGTCTACTTTCTTAGTCTTATAAAAAGTGGACTTAAGATCAATCTGTGTAGGTATCTTATGGTTTATTTGTATGAAATGATAAAGACTTCATCTAGATCCAATTCCATGATTTATCCGAAGAAAATCTCTGCTATGTTAAAGTGTAAAGTCCTTGTTTCAGATGATGAGGAAATAGTTGTTGATTGTAATGGTTTTTTCATTTTAAGAGCTATTTTCTCAATATTGAAGTTTAGATGGAACCTCCGGAAGAAGTAGTGGGTAGCTGATACTGAAAAGATGTAAGTTGAGTTTAACATAATGGATCATCCCACTAGACCAAGGGATTTAGTTGACCATGGTTTAGATCTATATAAGGGTGTTGAGTACTCAGATGATGTATAAGACTCTGTTTCAAAAGAAGAGGTGGAAAAGGAACCTTCTGCTGACGAAGGTAGTGACCCAAATTTGTTACCTCAATCACCTCCAATTACATATGAAGCTCCTAGTCCACCTAGGAGACTTCCCAAAAGAGAGAAGTTTGTGAAAAATGATGAAGATGAAACAGAAGTCTTAGGAGAATATCAATTGAAGTCTATATGTAAATCCGATGATGAGTAAGAAGATGAAGAAAAGGAAGAAGAAAATGGAGAAAATGGTAGTGGAAATAGAGATGCTGAAAATAGTGAAGTTGATGATAATAATTCTGACCATGGTGGTCCAATTGGTCGAATTAGAAGGAGAGATGTAGAGATGCCTCTATAGATTCTTTCTTCACTTGGTTAATCTGCTGAGAAACCAGACATGACTAGAGAAGTGAAACCTGATCATAAAGAGAAATATGTACTTGTTGAGGGGGAGAAATCCCCATATTTGGAATTTCTTCTAGAGGATAAGGCTACTAAAGGAACTGAAGTGAGTTCAATTGGTGATGGAAAGATAGTTTCTGATTCTGCTATGGTTGAGTAGATGGTTGTTATAGTTATTGTTGAGCAACATGTACATGAACAATCAAGGAAGGAACTTGTTGGGGAAGAAGATGGTAATGAATAGTTTTGTGATTTAGCTGCTCATTAGCCTCCTGTGGATAAGAATGTGGAAGTTGAACCTACTGATGTTGTTCAGAAAGGGAATGTTCAGATGACTGATGTACCCACTGTCAGTAAACCTACTTGTGAATAGAATGAAGATGCTTAGAGAAATGCTGAGCTGACTATTGCACCAATTGCAGTACCCTTTGTTATTAAGCCTTCATAAAATTGGCCCGATCTAATGACAAAAGAATGAGATAAGTTTAGTGAGTGTTCACCAAAGGATGGTGGACCCAAGGTTCGAAAATAAAGAGATCCTGAAGGATCTATGATGGCTTAGATTGATGTTGCAGGATTGTTTGAAAAGTTTTCTTCTATTAGAGCACCTGAACCTGCACCTGCCGATTCTATCCCTATTGTACCAGTTGACTTAGTCACAAAGAGTTACTTAGATTATTTTGATAAGATTTTTTTATAGATTTTGATAAGCTGTTGAAGATCCAAGCACCTCTCCTAACAAAGATTAGTAAAAATTATGCCTGGTATCTTTTTGAGTTGGTGATTCATTACATACAACCTAAAATGATGCATCACATCTAGAAGATTGATATTGATCATAAGAGGATTAGTACTAAGTTGAAATCTATGAATGCTATTCTTGAAGACTTAAAGTCGTCTTTTACTGCCTATTTGGATGTGATTTTGAAGCGTCTTGATAATGTTTCCTTAGACACATCTACCTCCACAACGCCTCTTACAGTTGATGTTGATCAGATATAAACTGTTGTTAGAGAAGCGGTTGTTGTCGTTTCAAGTGGTCCTGCTAATGGAGAACCTATCATACCTTTGGAGATTTTGAGGAAGTTTGAGCAGGGTACTAAGCATGATCACATGATTGTCTGATCATATGCCAAGGATATGAATGCTGACCAAGATACAATAAATAAATCTATAAAATACTATCAATCCTAGATTTATACCAAGCATGCCATGGATGAAAACCTCAAATTTTCGGCTTGAGAATTTGTGGATGCCACCCATAACCCATGATTTTAAGAAGAAAGTTTGATAGTTGAAGGATATGACTCCAGTGTTAAATAGATTTATAGAGGAAAAATAGATTTATTTAGTGAATGGAAAGAGGTGAACAGATCATTATGGATTTCATAAACCTGATGAAGC
Source organism: Viscum album (assembly GCA_963277665.1). Lineage (NCBI taxonomy): Eukaryota > Viridiplantae > Streptophyta > Magnoliopsida > Santalales > Viscaceae > Viscum > Viscum album. The sequence continues at coordinate 42,362,821 of OY728150.1, forward strand.
CATTTCTTCATGTTCATTGCATAACTGTAGTGGATCAGGAAGCCATTCCCATTACAGTAGGAGAATATTTCATGCCAGGAGTTATAAGAGATCCAACCACACCTCTTCCTGCCCAGTTTCAAGCTTTCCCTCTTCCTTATGCACAATCTATGAGACAGCTAAATATGATTATCATCAGATAGCATTGGCCTCCTCAATCCATTACTGGAATTCAAAATGGTGTTCCCTCAACTCTACCTCAAACTGAACTTACTACCTCATACCAGAAGAAATCCAAGGGAAAATAAAATGCTCTGATGGATTCTTCACCCAAGCCTTGACTTGTTGTTGGACTAGACTATGTATTTGATGTGATGTTTTGTAATAAATTTTTGATAACCACTTCTTTGAATGAATTTGATGAATATCATTTTCTATTCATATTTCTTATTCATGCATTTCCTATTTTTACTTCTCATTATGTTCTACCATTTTGATAATCCCAAAAGGGGGAAAATCCTATGAAATTTCCCTTTAGAGAATTTGTTTGGAGAAAATTTCTGTATGGAATTTATTTCTAATTTATCACAATGATGTTTTTATGTTACCTTTTATACTATTTGTTTTTAACTTTTTACCTTTGAACCTTTATTTTCTTATTATTCATCTTTGATACCATCTTCACACACTATGAATTCTATGTCATGATTTTCATTTTTGATCTTATCTTTGATGTCATGTTTTATATTTGTGATACCTTTGATTTCATGATTTGTGAACATAAAAAAGGGGTATAACACCCCATACTTTACATGCATTGATATTACTTCAAAGTTGAAGAATATTCATTATAAAATATAACAAAGCCAAAAAAGGACCATATGAGTATAATGTCTTTAGAAACTGGGAAATATAAACAACTAGTTCATAAGACATCTTCATTTTTTTTTATAAAAGGTTGAGGGGAAATCCCTCTTTATTGAACCAGAAAGAAACAACCTCTTAAATGGACTGGGAGAAGAGGAAACCCATTACATGACAAGGGAACGGATGCCCATAAAGCAGAGCCCGAAGGCTTACATAATTCTTTGAAGACAAAAAGGAAGTAGACAGAAAAAATAAGCATCAGAAAGAACCTCATCACCCCCTGTCAGATCATGCAAGGTGAGATCCGTCGAAGGAGACATCTTCATTGTCTCTCACTTATTTCATCATAACTAGACCCCTTTTTGACATATATTACTTAATACCCTTCTTCATGACCTGGGGAAAAGAAACATATGAAAGGGTGAGCTCAGATGCTTAGTAAGAGTAAATAAGGGAAATATCAATCATATCATAAATATAATACATAAGAACATAACATTTGAAAATCTTATCCTGTATATGAAAGATTGCGATATCATACCATGGGATAAATCATAAAAGTTCATAAGAATCAATGAACATAATCCCAAAATTCATAACATAATACATGAAGTTTTATGGCATACACATAAGCATAGAAAATCATTTCATATTAGTCAAGGCTCATTTCCAAGACCATCATAGCGGACAAATCCCATTATTGAACTGAGTTCACTCCTCATTCCAGCCCAGTATTACTGAACTGAGATAATTTCTTATTCCAACCATGTCTATCTCATGAGATATGAAAGGGTGAGATCAGTTGCTCAGTAAGGGTAAACAAGGGAAATATCAATCATATCATAAATATAAGACATAAGAACATAACATTTGAAAATATTATCCTGCATATGAAAGATTGTGATATCATGCCATGGGATAAATCATAAAAGTTCATAAGAATAAATGAACATAATACCAAAAGTCATAATATAAGACATGGAGTTTTGTAGTATACAAATAAGCATAGAAAATCATTTCATATTAGTCAAGGTTCATTTCCAAGACCATCATAGCGGACAAATCCCATTATTGAACCAAGTTCACTCCTCATTCCAACCCTGTATTACTGAACCGAGATCATTTTCCATTCCAACAATGTCTATATCATGAGATATAAATCTTTACCTAATGAATTGGAGGTAGATATAGGTCCCAACCATCTGATAATTAAATCATTCTTACATGTTCCAGAAAAACATAAATCATCCATCATAACATAACCCAAGGAATAAAATGGGTTTCTTAAACATCATTCCATCATAATCCATATAAAACAAATGGATTTCATAAATAGAATTTCATAATAAACACAATAAAAGCATAGTAATAATAGAGATAGAAACATAACCCTATTAAATAACGTTATCTTAGATAGAAAATAATTTTGACAAAATACTTGATATTAATTCTTGAGAAAAATATCATTTCTTCTTCAAAAACATTTTCTTTTCTCAAAATGTCACACAACTTAAAACAAAAAGAATTTATTTGAAAATAAATTTGAAATCGTGTAGAGGAAGATTCATGAAAATAAGGCATTATGAAGACGTAAAAATCCTTTCAGGCCGTATAAGTTAAAAAAACATTCTACTCATACTTTTTTTGGAAAAGTCAAAAAATACCTCACATTGAATAACGACAAAAGATTCCTTTCTTACCGTTTAGTAAAAATTCACCAATGGGTAAAATTGACTTTAAAAAATTGTAGAAGAATATAAATATTATTACATATTTAGAGAACATGGATGTTGATGATAAATATACTCCAGTAAATACTTACAAATAAATAATCTCAGATAATAATGAGATTGCAAAATTATCCATTACCTTAGGCCCAATTTTCTTTGTATGCATCCGAACCTCCTGTATAATGATTTAAATAATGTCATTGACTTATTCCAAAATCATAGTCATTTTTATGATATCATATACGATCATATTATCATCTATTTTTATGTAACATTATTACTCATCCATCAGGTATTAACATATTTATTTTCTTACGCATGTTGTGTCGGATAAGTTATTGTTACTCTTATTAGGTTATAGTTATATCATTTAAAGAATGATATTATTATAATATATATCATATTTATTCATTCAATTAATTTATATAATATTTATTTAATGAATATCATGTAGAATGAATCGCATCGCATCACATTGTGGAGACGGTAAGCAGTGCGTACACATGAGCGACAATATCATTCCCATAATTTTTGAATGGTAATAAATTGGATGTTGTATAATATTTCATAATAAAAATAATTTTATAGTAATCATATATATTTATTACTTCCATCATTATACCCATCCAAGTAAGGTGGTGGTGAAAAAACAGATTACACCACAACTTGGAGACGGTAAGCCGTACACACGTACGCGTGGTGATTTCATTTTTTGTAGGATGGATAAAAGATGAAATATGGATGTTTTATAATAATAATAACAACATATCAGTATATAAGTGATATTGGAGTTATTACTTAATAATTAAACAAATCATGAAGATGAAGTAGAAGAAGAAATAAGTTTGAAAGAATCGGTAGAGGTGATTACCTCTTCTTCGACATGCTTCCTCTAAATCTCCTCTTAGAGAACTAGAGTTGGTCTTTGAAGAAGACCAGAACCTCTAGAATGTTACTAGGGAAGTTTAGAAGGGAAAATGGAAGGGAATGGCTGATCTTTAAGGCTCAATGTGAAGTGAATAGGTGATGGAGGAGGTGCCCTTTTATAATTGAGATGAGGGGAACTTTTGAGATCTCCAAAATATTAATTTATAATAAAATAAAACCCTACCCAAAACCTCTAAAATGTACCAATTTAGAAGATAATATGAGATAGGGCTGTAAAATAATCAATAAATAAATTTTAGATAAGTGTTTGTGTCAATATAAATATTATCATTTTAATTAACACTTAGTTATTCTATTTAATTTTAATTAAGATAGAAAATATTTCAATATTAAAAGTGTAAAATATTTACTTATTTGATGTCAATTAGACCATAAATAAGTACCTTATAACATTTTAGGCCATATCATAATTATTATATATTTTTTAAAAATATTTTATGATTTTTAAATAATTTAATAAAACATTATTTTGATAAACAATCAATAGTGTCAATTTTGACACTATTCAATTCATTGTTTAAAAAAAAATATTAAGATAATAATTTAACTTCTAACCAACTATTTTATTATATTAATAATAGGTTAAGGTAATATAGAAAAATCATTGGACATATTAATTAACCCAAATTATATTTATTTTAATATTTTTAATAACATTTATTTGATATTTCCATTAATAAAATAATTACTAAATCAATTATTTGTAATTATTTAGTATACTTATTTGTTAAATAAAAATTAAAAAAATACTTTGATTAAGATAAATTTGTTATCTTTCAGAAGAATATTTTTAGTTGAATTTATCTTCTAGAAAATCAAATAATTTTAAAGGTTATACTTATTAAATTATGAATGTGACAACTTTAATATCACTTTAAATAAAATAATATAAGTGTCATAATCCCTTCTATAAGGCTCTAAATGGTTAATAACTCGAACCTTGGATGACTATGGTCGAGATATATTCGACCAATAATATTTGTTCAAGTGATTGGGTCTTTTAATGGGTATTATTATTTTAATAAAAACTATATTATTGATTTTTCATCAATTAAATAATTTATGCATCATTAATGTATAATCTATTAAGTTAATTATTTATTTCATAAAAATTAAAATAAATTAACATGATAAATAAAAAAAATTTAGCTTTCAAATGAGTATTTATAATTGAATTTATCTTTTGTATAACCTTATATAAAAAATGATTTAGTTATTAAAATTTGAGTGAGATATATTTAACTTTTCTTTAAATAAAAGAAATTAACTATCCTAATCTCATCCAAGTGGCTTCCAAAGGACACCATTTTGACCCAAGGATGATTTAGGTCAAAATACACTCATCCAATGATATTAAGACAAGTGTTAGGGTAATTTTATAATAGTATTCTTACCCTTAATTACCTGTTTTACTATATTAATAAAAATTACTGAAGTTACTATTCATAATGCCCAAAAATAATACAAAGATATTTACATATTTTGGACCTACTAATTTCAAATATGGAATCCATTTTTCGAAATTCAAAATACAGAAGTTGCAGTAATTAATTAAAATTAATCCCGTTGTCGAAAAGAGAGAACGATTTTTAAAAGTTAAAACATTGTAAAAGATTGAAATGTTTTTACATTTTAATTCAATGTAAAATTAATGATAATGACATAAATTATATTGAATGATAAAAATATATTCTATTTATAGTTTAAAATCATTAAATATTATAATTTAACCATATAAACTATTTTGATGAAAAAAGTTGTTTTTAATTAAAATTTAGTGTATTTTTACTATTCATCAAAATTTTAATGTTATTAAAAAAATACTAAAATTTCATCCAAAGTAAATTTTTATATCCTGCTTCCAAATAACATGTTTATGTTGTCATATAAAAATTATTAATGTGTCAAAATCTTAATTTAAAAGGGGTTCGTCATTAAGTATATAAAATATATATTTCATTAATTTCATTTACTAATAGTAATTCACATATACAAATATATAAATATATAATTGATTTATATTTTTTATACATTTTCATAAGTTAGTTATATTTATTCCTGCTAACTTAATGACTAAGTTATAATGGTAATTTTATATTGATGGTGTCTCAAAGTTCGTTTAAACTTACGATTGCGTGCAATTCAAGCTATTGAAGAATTAAAATTATTTAATGAAAATATTTTATAAAAACATCTGGGTGTTATAAGGGGGATATTGTTGACCTCCTTATTTTAATGATAAAAAAATCAGGATTCTAATGATATTAATGAATTTCATGTTTTATGTAAGTATTCCACAATTTAAGATAGGTGATGAAATTGACTAAGTATGAGTCACCACTAGTCACTGCTAAGGATGAGACATCATTGAGACTGACATCACTGAGATTTAAATTTTCCTAAGTATGAGTCATAGTTAGCATGGAGATCTTGCTAATTTTGAGACATCATCAGTAATATTTCACCATCGAAGATGAGATACCGCCAGAGTAAAAAATCAATTAAGTATGAGATACTGCTAGGATATCTCACTGTCAGGATGTCATGCCACCATAACATAAATTTGGAAAAGTGTAATACACTGCCAGACTGACCTACTGTTAGAAGGAGTCACCGTCATCCACACACGTACAAATATGAAATTTAAAAAATTATAAATTTGGGACACCACTAGAGCGAGACATCGTTAGACCATGAGTCACTACCAGATCGTCTCACCACCAATATACTGTTTTCTTAACTTATAATTATTTTTAATTATTACTAATAACTAGTTTATTAAATTTAATGCTGAATTCTATTTTAATGATTGTCTCTTAAATGCCCGACAAAATGCATTGAAGAGAGAGTCAGACATGCTGTATGAGGAAAAAGAATATCCGGATGCATGTGAATATTCTTCCTAATACTACTGTTAAGAAAGGAAGCAAACTCTCTCATTCATAAGGTGTGAATTCTTATGCGAAGTAGACAAATAGAAAGCTGAGATCTCATGCTTATAGAACACACATATAGAGTTTAAGATTTGAACTATTACATCCTACAATCACTCAACTGAGGAAGCCGAAGCTCACACACATCTACTGCTTTCCTCCAGTCACGAACAAGATTCCGTGACACTCTATTATTCTGAATATTTCAAGAGAACCCAACTCAATATTTACTATGAATCAAATCAATTAGTAATGAGTTGCACTGCATACAGACCTATCACTTCTATTCCTTTACATTCTTAGTTTTTCTATTCTGTTTACATTATTTTACATTTAGAGCAGTGTGTGTGCATAATATTTTTTATCACACACACACTGTCTCCTACTAAAAACTAAAAGATACTTATATCTTCTAAATCCTCTTTTATCTATTTTCCCATGAAAACTATGGTAGATTTCCCTGTGTGATCTGTTTCTTTTATACTCCCACGTATAACTGTTGAATAGGTTGTGTGTGACCTAGATAGTTGTAAATTGTTTTAAAAACCGATCTAGGTTGTGGATCAATCTATTTATTTTATATAAAATGCTTGGTGGAAGGTGATCACAAAGTGAAGAGGACTAAGTATCATCTTTATAGTGAACCTATTGTATTCAAATTTCCACTGCTTGTTTTATTTAGTTTTGTTTGAATATATTATTTAAAAATAATTCTTTTTAAACTATAAATAAAATATATACTTTGATAGTTAACCTTAATTAGTGTTTTTATAAGATTTTAATTAAGTAAATTGATTTAAATGGCTAAGTAATATTGTATATTATTTTATCTGAGACCTAATCAATCTTTTAATAAATATTTTTAAATATTGAAACTTATAAAGATTTGATGTTTTTATTAACTTGTCCATTTTTAAATAAATTGGGATATTTTTTTTAATCCATTTTGAATAGAAATTTTTATTGGGTACTCAATTCATCCCCTCTTGAGATAGAAAGTGAGGTAGAAGAAATAGATGATTGTAATGAACATGTTGAAAATGCTATGGCGGTTGTTGTGGGAAATTCCCAAACAAGGTAAGAGAATGATGATGATGAAGGAGAAGTGTAAGGAAGAGTTGATCTCCAAGTTTAATTAGAGGACACCATTGAGGAAATATATGTTTAGAGATCCAAAATGAAAAAATACAAAAAATTGGTTCATGATGCTAAAAATATATGCATTGACAAGAAGATGAGAATTATGAGCTAAGGTAGAAATTGAAAAGCTCAAATATGAAAATCTAGAGAAATTAGATTTGGTGACTTAGTACAAGATCAAAGTTAAAGAATAGACTAGAGTTATCAATGGTTTAACTAATATAGTTAAAGATCTGGTCAAGCACATCAAATATCATAAGCAGGATGTTTTTAATCTATGATGAAAAGTTGAAGATCATGAGAAAATTTTGATCCTTGGTATAACATCGGGAAAATAGATCATATAAGAAATAAAAAAAGTCAAAGTGAAGTTGAGAGGTCTTAAAAAAAGGACAAGGACTGTCATCCGAAGAAAAAGTATTATCCAAATGAAAAGGTTGGTACGAACCTTGACCATATACAGGAATTGGTGAAGGATGATTCCAAAACCGCAAGCACCCACTCTGAAGTTGAAGTTTGATTTGAGTATGAATCAAAATCAAAATATTCAGAGAACCCAAGGGATAGTTAGTGTTGCAACACTAACTCATAATAATGCACCTAATGTCAAGTGTTATTGTTATGGATATATGGGACATTCCCAAAAGGTTTGTTTTATATCTAAGAGGCACCGAAGGGTATATGAGAAATAAATGTATCCAAGTAGAGTTCAATACTTCAAGGATGATTTTGATGGTAACTATTTATTGTGTGGATAATCTAGATATATGTCCAGATATTTCTCATCAATAATGCAAAGTAATGTTCCAATAAAGACCCAAAGTGGTCATACATAGAAGCTCAAGGATTCATCAAGTGGTATGAAAATGAAAAATCGATTTGTATCTTTTCAAGATAAAGTTGGTCCATCATATTCTAAAGAGGATCAATAATGTAAATCAACACTGGGTGTGATGCCAAAGACATGGATAAAAAATAAAAGAGTTGAGTAGGCAGTGGTTGTAGTAATTTACCTAATAGAATTAGACTGTATTGGTGTATGAATCATTAATAGTGGATGCACTTCCCACAAGATTGGAAATAAGGATCTTATCATAGTCATCAAGAATGAAAAGAAAGGTGTTTTTGAATTTGAAAATGATGAAGGTTTAAAGATTATTGGCTCTGGGAAATCGAAATTTGGGGTAAAGATATGATACATGAAAATGAATTGTTTTTTAAGGTCTTATTCACAACATGCTTAGTGTCGATCAACTATGTGACTTAGGTATTCAATAAATTTTACCTAGAAGACCTATATCATTGAGGGTAAAGACGATACAATTATTATGAAGGGGAAACATATTAAAGGGAATCTCTACCTTATTAGCGGAGAAGAAGATATTTTATTTCTTTCCAAGGAAGAATAAAATAGATTGTGATATAGGCTGCTTAGCCATTTGATCTAAATAACTATAGAAGATCTAGTGAAAAGTGATAGAGCTCGAGATCTACCTAAGATATCATATGATCATACACACATGTGAAGTGCTAATTAATAAGGGAATACTACCCTAAGGATGTAAAAGTTTATATTGATCTGTGTGATCTCATATCACCAAGATCTATTGTTGGGAAGAGATACTATGTTCTTTTCATTAATGATTATAGTAGGATGGCATGGATCACAGTCATCAATCAAAAGTATGAGGTGCTAAGTTACATAACACAATATTAGAGGGAGGATGCGAAGAGTTTTGGATAAAAAATTTTGAAATTAAAAACCAATAATGTCATGAAGTTCACTAATAACCAGGTGGAGGATTATCTCATGAAATATAGGATAAGGAACCAAGTCTATACTATGAGAACTCCCCAGAAAAATGGTGCAGTTGAAAAGCATAAATTAGATCATAAACAACATCGTCAGAACGATACTCATTTAAAAATAACTACCAGAGAAATTTTTATAGGAAATAGTCTTAACATCAGTCTATATATCTAGAGATACATTATTTTGTTTGAAAGAAGAAAATGTTCTGTATAAGATGTGGTATAGAAGGACGAATAAATTTAAATACTTTTTAATCTTCAGAAGTTTATCATTCTCAATAAGGAGAATAATATGAAATTTTAATCCTATGGAGATTGAGGTATATTCCTTGGCTACTTAATAAATATAAAATCATATAAATTATTCAATAAGCATCCAGGAAAGGTTATTGAATGTAATGATGAAACTATAGTGGTGAATTAGTAGAATATTCTAAAACAAAATGAGAAGTTTTTTGATGAGATTGATGAGGAGGTTGGGAGCTTAGTAGGAGCACTGGTGGAAAATGATAATTCAAAAGAATATATTAATGATGATAAGGATGATTTTAGACCTATATTTTTATATAAGTGAAAGAATAAGGATGAAATTGAGAAGTATAATATCATCATAGATCAAAAAATTCTAGTAAAAACAAGGAGAATGAAGTATCTATAGTAAAATTTTTTTCCTATCATTGGTAGAGAAAAAATATTTTTTATGAAGCTACTAGAGATGAGAATTGGGTTCATGAGATGAATGAGGAGATTGAACAAATTGAGAAGAATTAGACGTGTGATATTTTTTCAAGGTTGAAAAGTAATAATGTAATCAGGACCAAATGGGTTTTCCATAAAAAGTTGAATGAATAAGGAATGTTGATTCGATATAAAGCATGAATTGTGTGTAAGGGATACTCCTTGATTTAGGGAATTAAGTTGAGAAATTTTAACCTGTGGCATGACTGGATAATATTTATTTATTTTTATACATTTTAGTGAAAAAATGTTTAAGGTTTTCTAGATGGAAGTACATTCAACATTTCTAAATGAAGTACTGTAAAAAGAGGTTCACATCGAACAAGTAGATGTTTAGTTTCCCTAAATTTGAGAACAAGGGTTTTCAGCTAAAAAAGGATTTGTATAGGTTGAAGAAGGAAACTGGAGAATGATATTTATGACTTGATCAGTGCTTGAAGAATCTTTATTTTCAATATGGTGGAGTTGATTACAATATCTATATCAATAATGAGAGTAGTAAAGGGATGATGGTGATAGTTTATTCCAACGAAACAATCTTTGGTGGATCAAATGAAGTGTAGTGAAAACAATTTTCAGAATTCATGAAGTGAAAGTTTGAGATATTGATGATTGGAGAACTAATTTTTTTCCTTATATTGAAGATGATAAAAGGATGGAATGACACATTTATTTCTTGATATAAATACTCTAAGGAGGTTCTAAGACAATTTGAAATGAATTATTCGAAGTATATGATAACTTTGGTTGCTACTTGGATGAATTTGTTAAAGGATGATGATGGAAAAATGGTCAATGTCATATAATACAAGAATATTATTGGAAGCCTTCTCTACATAATAGTGAAACAACCCAATATTGTTTTCTCCACATGTCAGGAAGAATGATATCAAAGTAATCCCAAAGAAAGGCACATTTTTGAAGTAAAGAGAATACTACGGTATATCAAAGGCATAATGGATTTAATCTTTCTTTATAATGAAATATCAAAACAATATTTATGGGGATATAAAGACATTGATTGGGATATTTCATCAGATGAAAAAAATGATTATCGGGTGGTGAATTATATCTTGGAAAATTGTGTATTTATTATCTAATAATGAAACAAAATTGCATTTCTTTGAGCACTACAGAAACATAATTTATTGTAGTAACTAAATCTTGCATGCAATTACTATGAATGAAGTAGTAGATTAAAGATATGGGAGTTAAAGTAAAGTCTCTGATCAAAATCAACTGTGATAATTCAAGTGACATAAATCTTATAAAAAATATAGCCTATCATTCAATGATAAAGCACATTGAAATAAAGTATCATTTTATCAAGGAAAAATTTGATCATGGATTATTGAATTTGGACTATGTTCCTATAGAAATTAAATTCATAGACATTATAATGAAGGCCTTACCTAAATAAGGGTTTTAATGATATTGAATATCTCTCGGAGTCTTTTCTAACCCTCACATTTATAAAATGTACATGTGAGACCCCACTCCATGAGGTATGTTGTGATTTTTTATATGTGCTAATCTGTGTTATTTTCCCTATTGTATACTGCAAAGGATATACCTTTGGGCTAATTAATAGAGGGATATAAATCATGTTTATTGAGGATTATTTTTGATAGGGGGAGAGATATTCCATGATGAAACAGGAGGATCAAAGAATTATGAGGATTTTTGTTAATATTGATGATGATGAAGCTATTTTTTCATTGAATACATATAAAAAAATAATGTTTTATAAGTCTATAATGATATAAATTTATAATGTGTGGCTGAAGAAGTAGTCTTCTTATGATCCATACTTTGTGAAACATTTTCTATAGATCTATAACAATAATTAAAATTGAATTATAGGAAGAGTTGGTATCAAGAAAGATTCATCAATTAGTATTGAGAATAAAGTTATTAATTTATGGAATTTTCATGTTACTCTTGTTTCTCACACCGAGCTAGTGTCACTTGGGTTTATCTTACATGTTGAGTAACTTTTTGATCACTATCTAGAGTCATAGAGTGCGAGTGGTGGTTGAAGCAAAAGGTGCATGAGTTTTTTTGAACTAAAGTTTTTAAGAAGTTTTGAAATGTTGTCAATAGAACCAAGGAGATATATTTTTGGGCATAAATTCCTCTTGAAATTATTTTGAGGTTGTTTTATTTGTTGAAAAAGATGGTTGAAAATGTTCTTATGTTGCTCGAAATAAGTATTGAAGAAGGTATAAAAGTTTCCTAGTGTTTTCCATATTTTTTGATGAATTTTTTTGAGAGAAAAGTAAATTTTCCATGAGGTTGAGTTCATACATCGTGAATTCAATCATGTATGCCATGAGGTCATGTTATTAGACCATAAATAGGTTTTCACATTTATTAAGGGAAGCTTATGGTGGCTTGTTTCTTGCTGTTAGAAGGTGGTAATTTTTAGGGAACCAAAAAGGGTGTTTACAAATCACAAAGTGAGTATGTGGACTATGAATTAAATAATTGGATCCATGAGGGGAGTATACAGTTGTAGGGTAGTAATTTTTGGGAGACCATGAAATGAGTATAAAGAACACATAGAGAGTTCATGGACGAGAGTTTGCGGTTTGAATATTCCAAAGGATATGTGTATGTCTAAGAGTTTTTTTAGAAGGGATTAATAATAATTGTGATCAATAGATTTATTGTATAATTTTAAAATAAAGGGGCCATAATTTCAGAAGAGAGAATTTCATTTGAGATCCTCATCACTTGAGAAAATTTTCTATGTTTGGAATCTTTTAGTGAAGTACAAACTATAAAGGGAGTTTTCATAGGTGAGTTCATAGAAGCAGGACCATGGAGTGAAAGTTTGTGGAAGAGGAGGTTTATGAAGGTTGTATTTGAATCTAGAGTATTCAGGGTAGTTCACATAGTATAGTCCACATAGAAGAAGTTTGTAGATCTTTTCTATGAGGTTGGAGTGCACAATTAATGCAATTTATGAAGGAGAGTTCATAGTGAAAAATAGCCTAGAAGGGGGGGGGGGTCTAGGTGAACAATATTTTATAAATTCAAGTTTTTGGATGTTAATTTCAAGAATAAGGAGTTTTCCATGAATCAAGAGTACACAATAAAGTATATTTATTCTCTTAGGTGAAAAATAAGCTTCATGGTAGAATAACATATGTGTGAACCAAATATGTGATGATTAAGAATAATAGAAGAATCTTATGGAAGAGCAGTGAATTCAATTTAGTTAAGTGTTTAGTACATTCCCAAAGTGTGAATGGTTGTAAAATGGGGGGGGGAGTGAATCCTATCTGAACCTTGTAAAAATAGTATGATATAGTGTATTCTAAAACATTGCTCTATCACCCTTTTATGCTGCTTGGAATAGCCTAGTTAGGTGAACCTAGTAAAATTGTTGTGTTACTTGCATCCTTTTATTTATTCATACATATATTACTATGATAAAAAGTGAAAATAGAGTTTTTAATGAAAAAACATGATCAAATGGGCGGTTTTTTTAATCTATTATTCCCTAAATATCCCCCTATTAGGGTATTTAACCTAGTGGGGACAACATGTATTCTACCCTTAACTAAGAATATGAGACAACCACTTTATTTTTATTTACTTGTCCCCAGGTAACCAAGAAAAGTATTATGAATAATTCAAGAATTTTTGAAGTGTGAGCTTCATGTTTCTGAAAAGAAGAGAAGTAAGACTTCTATAATGAGAAATCCAATGTCCTAATTTATAATGCCTACATGGATATGGAAATGCATCAGATGGTTGTCAGTTCACTGAAAGATAAAAACTAATGAAGTATGATCTAGTCTATTAAAATTTCGATCACCAGAAGATAAGGTAGGAGGGACATCGTATGAGTTCATCAGGTGGGTGATCAGTCAACCAACAAGGAACATTGAGGTGGTAGAATGCTTTGACTAGATAAAGGGTTCCTCCATGTATCTCATAGGAGGTGGAATTCAACCTGTAGAGTTTGGAAGGTGATGATAACTCAAAAGTAATGGTTGGAATCTACTATAAAAGTAGGGCGGATCACTTGTGATTAGAATGGAGAGATATAGAGAGATAAAGATAGTTGGATCTATTATTATAGTCATCCTATTATTATGTTGAATCAAAGTGAATGATAATTCCCTAATGGATTAGTTCACAAGCCTAAACCATGAAATATTTGTGTTATTTTTTTCTTTTATGCTTTATTTGGATTTTTGTTTTTGATAGTTCTTGTTTTCTTCTTCCAATGATTTTATATTACATTGTGTTGAATTGGGTGTGATTTCCTTATAAGTTATAGGAATAATATGTGGGGTTTTTTATATATATTTTACTTCCATGTGTGAAGTTCTGGTGGAGAATCTCCCTGTGATTTAATTGGAAGGTGTTTTACGGACCCAAAAAGTGGTATCAAAGCTTTTGGTTGGAGTGATTTTGGCGAATCAGACCCTAGTGTAGGTGTTTCAAAGCTCGGTTCACTAGAAATATTGTTCCTTTTTTACTTATAGGAGAATATATACCAATATTTTCTAAAATATTGTTTTACATTGACCATAAGTGGTGGGGGTTGAAAACTTATGGTGGGATGGTTTGAGATGAGAGAAAGGTTTAGATAGATAATTTTGATAGAGAGTTTTTTAGATTTTGGGAGATACACATAGAGGAATGTCTTTTGAAAAATAATTGATTTTCCATTGACCGGAACCAAGCCCAAATTGATGAAAAATTAATAATGGTAGAGTCTAGATAGGAAAGCACATAGGTTGATGTGAATTTTACTTACTTGAAATGTGTCACTCAACATCTAAGAAGTAAAGACCATATCAGTACTCATGAAGACCTTAGCCTACATGTATGAGAATCCCACAATGATGAAAAATGTGTTCATGGCGAGGAGATTATTTGGCATGAGAATATTATAAGGAAAATGTGACACTGACCATGAAAATGAATTCAATTTAATTCAAAATCCTATAGAATATGTAAAGGTAGAATTCATAGACCTTATTTGAGAACTTTTGTTACTTTACTCACTCCTAGAGTCATGGGATACGAGGGTGATGACTATGACTAATTATAGTGGAAATATAGATTTGATGTCCATAGATGTTCATAACTTTATCTTGAATGAATAAATTCATTGTAAGAAGATCAAGGTATCTTCCAAAAATGAATATAGTGTAGATGGAAGATGGTGTACTACTGGACAGAAAGGTCATCAAAATGGGAGATGTATGAGTATTTAGAGTATGAGTAACTCAAAGGAAGGTTATACCATGTGTAAACATTGTATAAGGGAAGGATACTGAAAAAATGATCACAACAATCAGAGGGATAACTATGAAAGATATACTTCTACTACTGGTTCTGTGAACCCTATATCAATGGAAAAGAGTAGTTTGCTCCTAAGTGATACTAGCTCACTTTAGTCATGGGCGATAGACTCTGGATCTTCATTCCATTACATACAAGAGGGGGAGTATAAAAAATTACATATCCTGAAGATATAAAAGGGTTCATATGGTGGAGAGGAAAGCTCTAGAGATTATTCACATGGGATATGTCTCTATCAGGATCAGGAAATGAATCTTTCTAGACATGAAAGGTGTGTAACACATCACCAAATTAAGGAAGAACACAATTTCCATGGAAAAAATAAATGAATCAGGTATTTATATAATGTTCATGGATATAAAGTGGAATATTTTTTGTGGATCCATGGTTGTAGAAAAGGGAGTCAAGGACATAATGACGTATCTTATAGGTTCATCAAAAGGAGCGATGCATTCTGAAGAATTTACTTCCTCTAAAATATGGAATGACTATCAATGCCACCTCAGTGATAATGGGATAAATATTCTTATTGCTAAGTGATTTTTGAATACTAGAAGAAAAAAGTATAGAACATGTAAGGATCACATCCTTGGAAAGTATCATAAGATTCCATTCTAAATGAATGGAAAATTACAAAGAACTGGTAGTTGGAGTTGGTTTACATATATGTTTAGGGGATAACATTAGTGTTTTATCATAGAGGTTCACTATACTACATGAATTTTATTGAAGAATATAGAAAAAAAGTGTGGTTGTACTTCATCAAGCATATGTTTGAGGTGCTCGAGACATTCTTTTGGTAAAGGGACATGTAAAAAGAGACCAGAAGTAAGTTGATGTGCTTATAGTCAAAAAATGGTGATGATTATGGAAGAAAATAGTTCTATAGGTTCTATTGGTGGAAGGGGATTCATTTTTATAAGACCATACTGGGGACTCCAGAGCACAATGAATTTTTAGAATGGATGAATAAGATTTTGATGGAGAAGATTGGGAGTATGAGGATTCACATAGGGCTCCCCAAGGCGTTTTAGGTAGAGGATGTAAAATTCATTGTATTTTTAGTAAATTAGAGTCCATCATCACCCATTGGGTACAAAATTCTAGATAACTATTGTTCTATAATAAAGGTTTATTTGAACCACCTCAAAATCTTCAAAGCACTCACATACACCCACATTTATTCCAAGGAATGAGAAAAGTTGGAATCTAATTCTAGAGCATATTTTTTTTCTAAGGTGATTTTTTTGATTTCTATTATAAGATAATTAATCTAATAAAATCATTATAATTTTAAATTTTATCTTTAATGAGGAGATCTAATATAAGTATCAGAACCTGGAAAGAAATTTTGATGGTAGAAAAGTAATATCATAAGCCAAGGTTCACCTGGATGGACCACTGGAGGTTGATAAAGTTATGGTGATTCCAACAAGCATGTTAGTTTTGGAAATAATATACTTTATGGTGAGTTCACTAGAATAGGGTCAAGTTTTTATGGTGTTTCCCATACCAGATATAATGGGGAGTTTAAAGACCACTGAATCTCAAGCATTGGAAGTTTACACTCTGGAATTTGCAGTTTTGGAAGGAGCTCAACCAAGGGATAACTATGAAGATCTACCAGGTAAAGTTCCAAGTGAAAAGGTATGAAATTAATTTCCATTATATACTTTTAATGAATAACAGAGAGCCTAAATTCCTAGAGGTGGAAAGGAATTTAAAGGATTTGAAATAGTTGGAGTTATCCATTAGGAATTAACTTGATTTCCTCCATATATCCTGAACACGGGAGCAGATGGAGAGACCTACAGGGAAGAAGATTCTTCAAAAGAAATAGGTTTATTGGATGAAGTAAGAGAAAGATGGTAGATATAGGTACAAGTCTAGGCTATTTGTGAGGGTCTTTCAATATAAATAAAGATCATATTTCTATGAATTTTTTTCTATGGTAGTTAATTATACAAAAATTTGGATGGTGTTGAGTATGGTTGCATTAAAAGATCCTCATTTAGAGAAGCTAGATATGGAGGCATTATTCCTTTATTGGGATTTAGATGAAGAGATCTATATGGATCTTTCGAATGGTTGCAATGATAAATAAAACCAAGAACTTGTGTATCAAATCAAACACATCCTTTATGGGTTGAATTTGGTTCCAAGGAATTAAAATATGAAGTTCAAAAGTTTCATGATAGAACATAAGTTCATCTAGAGCAATGATGCCCATTCTTGTTACCAGAAGTTGTTTAGTGAAAAGAATTTCATCATCCTTATACTTTACATGGATGAAATGATCATAGAAGGTTTGATTAAAGAAACGATTGATGAAATAAAAGATAATTTATCTAGAATCTTATAGATTAAGTATCTTTGTTCAAAAAACATAATTGTTTTGGATGAGGATTACATGAGATCGAATTTATGATACACTATACTTGACCCATGCCGACTACATTAGGAGGGTAGTGGAACACTTAGATTTTTTGGAAGCAAAGCCTATGACCACAACCCTGGTTGTACATTTCATGATAAATAAAAATAAGTAGCTTTGAATAGAAGCTGAGGTTGAGTATACGATAAAGGGTTTATATGAATAAGATTTCATAATTTTGATGCACATAATAGTTATTACTTTCTCAAACATTATACAGGTAGTGAGAATTTTCATCAGGTTTATGTCAAACCCCACAAGGGAGAACTTATAGGTTGTTAATTGGATGTTTTGTTAATTTAATTTTTTTGAAAACTTAACACATTACTTCAAAATATATGAGTTTCTATAAGTTTTTTTCAACTTTTTAATTTATCATAGATTCAGATTCACAAAAGATCACTACGTGATATATGTTTAATTTTGGTGGAATAACGGTTAGATGAATTTCCAAACTTTAACTGATGGTCACAATTTCAATAATATATGTAGATTAAACCAACTTTACAGAATAATGGAAGAATTTGATCTTAATGAAGGGTATACAAGAGGATATTAGAAGGATTTAGAGTGATCATACACTTTTGTGATCCACAAAGTGAAATTCAATTATCCAAGAATATGATGTATCATTCTCAAAAAAATCAAATTCAGTTGAAGTGTCACTTCATCTAGACATTTTTGGATAAAGGAATGTTGGGTCTATAAAATATTAAAATTTTTTATAATACAAACTACATGTATAAAAATATTATGACTCAAGAAGTGATGAGGTAGTACCACACCTTAGTAAGTCTAGGTTGATCAAAAGGGATCTATAATGGGGAACAATGAAAATGCTTTATGGAAATTCATAGGAGGAAATCTATGTGATATATGGTTGAGGACTTAATCAAAAAACTGAAATAAATCTAAAATGGGAGATTGTTTAGGTGTGAGCATCATTTTACCTGAATGGGGAAAAGTATGACCATTGAAATGAGAAAAATTAGTGGCCACATTTGCGAATAATACATGGATATGGAGAGACAATGAATGGATGTCTTTTCACCATAAGATATAGAATGGTACAATAGGATCTGGTCTATCAATTTTTTATTCAATATAAGATAATACAAGAGGGATATATTGTAACTTCACTGAGAGGGTGAATGGTCAACTGGAAGGGAATGTTAAGGTGGTGGAATGATTTTTCTAGATGAAAGGTTCCTACGTGTCTCTAGGTTGAGGTGGACTCCAACATGTGGAGATAATATGGTAGTAGTGACTAGAAGTAGCAATTAGACTCTACCATAAAATTTATTTAGATCACTTGTGATCGACACAAAGATATACTGATAGGGAGTTGGCTCGATCATTGTAATCACCCCTATTACTTTGAATAAAAGTGAAGAAATATTCCCTTGTGGATTAGGGTGAAAGCCTAAACCATGCAATATTTGTGTTGTTCTTTATCTATCATGTTTTATTTCAATTGTTGTTTTTATAGTTGTTGTCTACTTATTTCGGATGTGCTATACTATGGTGTGGTTACCTAGGTGTGCTTGTCTTCTAAGTTTTAGATTTCATACATGGGGTTAATTCCAAATATTTTTCATCCACACATAAATATACATTGGAGTATTTTTTGATGGTTTAATCATAAGGTGGGATATGTACCAAACAAGGATATACTGATGGAATAACATTTTAGCATTTAATTAAGCAGGTCCATCATTTAGAGAGTTTGGTTTTGTAGAAAAAATGTCTATTTAATAGAAAGTATGAGTTTTTATTTTTCCAAAATATTTAAAATTATAAACCTAAAGGATCTTAGGTATGTATGTTGTGAATTATTTGATATAAATCATGTAATTATGGGATATTTAAGTTCGAGACATCATGGTTAGTATCAAATCAAGGTTTAGATAACATTAGTGGTTAGTATGTTATCAGTTAAGAATAATTTAAGAGTTGTAGATAACATCATGTTAATAAGATTAATTATGATCATATATTCAAAGACATAAATATCATTTTGAGGTATTATGTGATTGAATTTTAATGGGATTAATGATATTTTGAAAAAAATTAATTGGGATTTTTGGAAGAATACATGATTAGGGTATAGATAAACTTTACAGTTTGTATGTGGTTTGATATTGAGGTAATAATGTTTTTTTGACATATGATTATTTGATTTTACCAAAATAAATTGAGTAGTATAGATAACCTCGGGGATTGAAAAATTATTTGGTGGAGAGGTGATTAAAGTTATTTTGGGTAAATTTTCATGGTATTTTTTACAAACATACATGATTAAGGCATATATATAAAATCACCAGCTAGAATGTTGTTTTATTCTTCGAGAGATAAATACTGAGTTTACTTTTGGATACATATATAATTTTATGGTTTTATGTCATAGGGATCCAAGTTATTTTTGTAAAATATTAATATATTATGGTTTTAGAAAATATTATTGAATATTTTTGGTGATATTTGAGGTTTAATATTTTTTTTGAATAAAGGTAAAGTTTATTTTTAGAGAGAACATTTTAACTAGGTTTTGGGTATTGAATTTACTAAGGATAATTTTAGAGAGTTTTAAAAGCTTATATGATGTGAATTTAGTGAATAAATTGTAGAATAACATGGTTTGAACTCATGGTACTGTTTATAATGAAGGTTTTCAAGGTTAAAGTATTATAGAATTTTATTGGGTATTTTCTTTACTCACGCTAACCATTTTGGTATTTAGTAAATGAAGAGAAACATGAGGAATAAAATTTTATGAAATCATTCATTCAATGAATAACAATATCCTCTAGTGTTTCTCATGATCCATTAAAAATTTATTTTTCTACTTCAAGCATGAAAAATTCATCATCTTTGGAATTCTCCATTTGGAATATGAAGTGAATCAGTGGTGGAATCTAATAAAAACACAAAATCAAATGATACAATTATGCTTATGGAATGGATAGAAATCAATTAAGTATATTCTCTCAGATTATCTATCTTAAATTTAAAATAATTCCTTAAACTCAAGTAAAATTAATAAAAATCTATTTAATATTATGTGTAAGACATCACCCGACTATCAAGGTACACCTTTAGAAACTCATTTAGAAGTATATATCTTAAAAGGCCACACACAATGCTTAAGAAATATTTATTATAAAAATGATCAATTTTCTTGTCTTAACCTAGAAATTTAAATGTATTAATAAAATCTATATATGATATTATTCCTATGGTAATATACACTAATTTTGGTGAGTATAAAATTAAAATTTCTAGGACACAATTTCTTTAGGGGGATGTGACAGCCTATGTATTTTTAAATAATATATAAGTTTTCTGTTATGAATTTGTATTTATTTAAGAAATATTTATTTTAATTTTTGAATATGATTATTTCATAGATGATAAATTATTAATTATATATTAATTATATATTTAAAATTACTATCCCATAAGATATGTTTTATATAAAGGTTAAACGTATTTCCTTAACATAATTTATTATTTTTATCAAAATCATTATTTAATTATTAGTTATGTTATAAATGAATATTCATGATAATTATATAAATTCATACTGATATTTATTATTATAGTCTTATAAATTTTTTTATCACTCCATAAAATAAGAATATAGTTTTTTCATTTGAAAATAATAGTTTTTTTATTTTCAATAAATTATTTTCCATATACTATATGGTTTTATTTAAAATTTAAACTTATATATTTTAAATTGTGAATATGATTAAACGAATTTATTTTTGTTATCAACATATTGAAATTATCTTAGTCTAATGTTTTAAAATTTTTCCAAATAAATTGATTTTTTGATGAATAGTTAAAAAATACATTTTTTATAAATATTGTATCTTTTATGAAATTATAATGATATAAATATGAAATAAATATTTAAGAAACTTATATAAAATCTCTTAAATGATAATATACTATAAATATTATTAAAATATTATATAATTAATATAAATTAATTTTTATATCAAGATAAGTATGAAAACATTTATTAGTCGTGATGTAGTCCTTGTGCAACAAATGAGAAGTCAATATTGATGGATTAGTGATAATATTTGGAAAGTATAAGTCTTTTATCAAATTAAAAGAATATATACGATGGACACAAAATTAATTTTATGTATATTTATGAATTTTAAATTTATATAACAAGATAATTATCCAAATGCTTACCCGATGCTTGTACAAGGTAAAAAAATATCAAAATAATATCTTAAATATGTTTTCTTAATAAGGATGAAAATAAAAATATATCATGAATGTTCTGAGATGAAAATAATTATGACCAATAAATTATATATTTTTATTAATTTATTATTAAATTTAAATAATAGGATAATTATCCAAAACGCTTACGCAATACCGGAGCTACACTTGTGATAAGAGGAGAAAAGAGATAGTGATATTAAAATATTAAAAATTATAAGTTTGGGGTAGATTATAGTTTTTATTATTTTTAAGGATAATAATGATAGGTATGAGATTATTAAAATTTTTTAAATAATAATTCCATAGTTATTTAAATATTCTTAATGTCAAATTACCAGAATAACCCTAAAAATTACTTTAAAGGGTATTTAATGTTAAGAATGATTTATAAATTAATAATCATGAAGCCTTATACTGAGTTAAGTGGGGGGTGGGTAATGGTTGAAAACAATTCTCTAAAATCCATTTATGATCTAATTTTCATTTTAAAATCATATTGAAGATCCTTAATTATTGGATATTTATGAAAACACCACCAAATATTTCTTATAAAAACCTTTCCAAAACGAATATAAAGTTTGGTTTTATCTCTATATTATACCAAAATACCTCCCTAAACATATCCTTCCACATTCATAAGGCTCTAGTCTAACCAAAAGTCCCTTATTTAAATACTTTAGACTCAATCCAAAGTAGGCAAATCGAAGAAAAAGGTAAGGGTTTCCAAGCCTCTTTCTTCTTTTTTATTTATGATTATTTATCTTAAAAATATTTTAAACCTGTAATTATTTTTTTGAAATTATTACATTATTATGTTATTGAAATCATTTTTATCTATCGATTATGAGAGATCATCCATTTCCTTTCACCAAGTTCTTTTTCATAAGCTCTTAATATTTTGAAATAGGGTTTCAAAAACCATGATTTTTCATTCCAATTCTTCTCTTACTCTATTTAATATCATAATTAATCTTAAAAATAAACCTAAAATAGTAGTTTAATTATAATATTTTTTATAAAACATAAATATTTACTGATCTTTCCCATCTTTTACACACTTTTTAAAAACATCACTTAGTGTGATGGTTTTAATCCACTTAAGTAAACGATAAAATTTTATTAAACAAACATATTTCATGGATATTATTTAATTTTTTATTATTATTGATTATAACATAAATATCCAAGTAATTTTTTGATTATTATTCTATAATGGTAAAATATTCATCATAATAATGAAATTAAAAGTAGAAAATCATAAACATTTTTAACTGCAAGCTTAACAGGGAAGATTCTTTGAATGGTAACTATTTCATGACATAGTTAAAAAATTTACATATGGAATGACATAAAAAATATACCATGAAACCTATATATCTTATAAAACCATTATAAAATTATGTTTGATTAATAAAATTATACCAAATTAGTTTTATAGATTACAAACTATAAGGCCACAAAATGACTAATGCGAATAATACCAATTTAGTAAATGAATGAGACATGATAGTAAATTAATTAAAAAGAATAATAAAAATGATATAAAAATGAAAATGGTTCTGAATCAAGTAAATGATTAATATAATTTTATTATCCAAGAAGTTATAGTATAAATGAAATACATGAGGACTCGACGTAAGGGTTTTCTTTCCAAGCCTATGTTCTTTTTAAGTATTGCTATTTTATTTAATATTTTTTTATTATATTACTCAAATTCAAGTTAAAATTTTTACCTCCCCTTATGGATTTATAATTAACAACTTACTTTGTTCATAAGGTTTATTTCATGTTCATTCTATTTATTTTGATTATGTTTTCTACCACTTTTCATCTCTCTCTTGACTTTATTTTTCTCTTTAATGCACATGTTGTTTAATCTCATAGATATATTCTATATAATTTCCACTATTTATATTTTATGTTCTCTAATATTGATTTAATTGTATATACTTTAATATATATATATAGTGAAAATACCCTATACTATATAAATTAGTTTGAAGGGTGATTATCAAGAAAGTTATTCCATTTATTGACTATGGGAAATATTACCATTTCGTAGAATTTAATTTCAATAAAAATGATTATTGATTAATAAGTCATGTTGATTGTGTATAGTACTATTTATTCAAAAAATTCCATATGATTAATTAATTAAACTTATTTAGTAATGGGTGGGGCTTAATATTATATATCCCCTCGATGCGTCAGTAAGTTTCATGAGACAAACTATTTTGGGAATTTGACGTATGCCTACCCATTTATTTATAATGTCTTGGATGAGGCATTTAGGGTTGGAATTATATATTTTTAATTATAATTATTTATTTATTGGTGGGGCTCTGAACTATATAGCCCCTCGACACATCAATAAGTCTAATGAGACATACTAGTTTAGGTATTTGGTGCATGCCTGCCCATTTATTTATAATGTCTTGACTGATCCATTGATGATTTGATTTAGATATCCAACATTATTCATGCCAACACTATGATATTCTTTATTAAAATCCATGTGATTATTTATATTATAATGTTATCTATGGATATATTTTACACTCATGTTATTAGTGATATGGAATTATTTGATCATTATTTATTCCTGTGATATTATTCATTCCTTGTTTATTCTATGAAAGATTCCAATGTATGATACACATTATTTAGAATCTAATATCACCCATATATTTTGTTTTATTTATCCCTAGTGAACCATGAAGAGTAATATGAATTATTCATGGATACACTATGGGAGTAATATTTTATTCTTAATTGAAGCATGCGTATCATTTGGAGAGTTTGGTTTAGTGAAAAAATATCTATTTGATGAAAATCATGAGTTTTATTTTGTAAAGAATTATTTATAATTCTCTAAAAATTTAAACCTAAAAGGTATTGGGTATGTATTTTATATAATATTTAATATAAATCATATAATTATTGTAAGATCAAGTTCATGGAATCAAATATACTACCTAGGGAGAACTATGTCCAACTTAGGAACCAAATAAAAAGCATACACCAGGGGGGGGGGGTAACTCATATCACATTAGAATCATATAACATACACCTAGGGGTTATAACCCACCCTAGAGTGGTTTTAAGACTATTTATCAAGGTTAATATCCAACCATAGTGCCTGAACACTCAATTCGCATACCATATTCACCTGGGGGAAACTCAAATCACCCTATAACCATATCATAATAATACACTAGGGAAAAAATAAGATCACCCCAGAACCAAATCAGAATCATACATCCAAATATAACTCATCTCACCCCAAAACCATAAATTATATACCCATTATGTTGCACCCCACCCTAGAGTGGTACTGGGACACTTTTACCTAGGGTTCACATTATGCCTCTAATGCCTAAATCCTCATTCACATATCATGAATACATACATATATAAATAAAATATTCTCAAGGTCCAAAAATCACCCTAAAACCTCATATTATACCACATGGGTTATCCATTTAGACAAACCCCACTCACATCTCTAGGATTGGCCTCTCAGGTGAATAACCCCTCCTTGTCACTATATCCATGCTAGGCTCACACTATCAAATATTAAGGACTTTACCAAGTTAAATCACATCAATGAACTTGGAAACCCCATGTCATGTATTTTAATAATAATCCCAACCATCACTGGGTTCATTTCAATTCTACCTTAAGAGAGATATCAAACAATCATCTAGAATAAAAATCTATTTTTCACATGAAGTATACCTCTAGAGGAATTTTATCACTCATGGAACATGCCAAGACTCTAATCCACCATCAAGAGAGTGATACCCATCAAAAATGGGATTAAAAATCATCCCACCCATCTCCAATAGTTATAATCCCTCCATACCAATCCTACAAAACTTTAGAAAATAATATAGTCTATACAAACCTCATCTCAAACATGAGGACCTTTCCTAGTCCTCTTATAAATCCAACCAAATTTTCTCCCATTGGAGATACCATCATCAGATGATTCCATTTTCCAAAATTATCTAGGATCACTAGATCTGAACCTAAGTAGGTTAAACAGAACTTTATAGCTAATCCCTCATCCATCAAAGGTTTAGGAATCATACCAGTGTTAAGGGTCTATCATGGCCTAAGAAACTTCATTCATTCCATGGGATATAATTAAAATAATTCATTTTAATTTATAGGTCAATAATCTATCAGTGATGAGACCATATTTAACATACTACATAAACACAATAAATATACTTTTAGTGATATGTTTAGGGACCAACTATCTACTATGAAGTTATTCCCTTTAATCAAATATTGACCACACATCCTTAGCTTGTAAAGTCTAGTCCATGATTATATCAATACTTGATCACATATCTCAATCCAAAACATCTAAATTAATTAATTATTAAAAAAATATAATTAATTATTCAATTTAATAAAAATAGGTATAATTTATTAAAAAATTATTGAGTGAGATAACGATACTGAAACCATGGGAAATGGGGTGCGGTCCACTCTTGACACTCACTAGGAACTAAGTCCTAAAAAATCCCCAATTTAATTACCTAAATAGATAGATAATAAAATCCAATTCCACCAAAACGCATGAAAAATTCACAAGGTAGAATTACTCAAACAAAATGGCATGTTACAGCACATGATCATCCTCCTAGGACATCCTTTATATACACTAATCAAAATCCCCGTCATATTGAGATGATTCCATCATTATCCTATGGAATCATCACCAAACACTAACTCATAACCAAATAAAATTTGAGGTGATGAAAGAAGAACCCAAAAAATTAAGGAATAGTTATATCATACCTCAAATAACAACTAAAACTATGACCAAAACCACCCCAGATCAAGGTGGATTGAAGGAGGAATAATAGTTTAAAGGAATAGCTAAAATGGATTCCCCTGTATGGTTTTTCGACAAAAAACTAAAGAAGGTCGGACTTAAAATTATGAGTCTAACATTTTTTTTTAAAATAGGTTTGAATATCAGTCATAGTATGACCATAGGGGATGTGTAATGATCATCCCAGAAATAGAGGAATCAAAACCCCTACTTGTATTTTTTTTAAAATGTGATTACCCTAGGTAGTGGGATCAATCCTTGGAAAAAAAATTCATGGATTGAACCTCCCGGCCCACGACATGACCACACCTTGGTAGAGTGCCCCCCCTTACTAAGCACCATTGCAACACGGCCCTTATTGGTCTCAAAACAATGTACTACAACAATTAAAGGCCCAAGCATTAACAACATGGCCTCCCCGTTTTTCATAGTGTGATTCCCCATGCTACCATACACACTCTCATAGAAGGCCGTCATGGTGTGAAATATTGGAAATCATGGTGTGATGGCCACCTAAATCCAAAAATGATCTAGTGTAATTCACCATAAAACCACTCCAACCCTTACCCGAGCACTAGATACATATCCTGTTCCTTGATCCAAATCTCAAAACATCTCGTTGAGATGTTGTAACCCTTAAAATCTCAATATAAATCCCAATTCTCAAAAAATATTCTATTATGGGACAAAAAAATAAAATTCTCTCAAAATTTCACAACATGTAAATATACATATCTTTATAGTTTTCATGAAGTAAAAGTTAGCAAATTATTTCTCAATTCCATATTCTTCATTAAAATCAAAATCTTCAGTATATCTTCATCATGTATCCAATGAATTTTTCTCTTTTTTCTTAAAACCTTTCCCCAAAATTTTATTCTTTACTCTTGGAAAAATTATTTTGATGCGCCCTTTATTTTTTTTACTCATAACAGGTCTATTTCATTCAAATTAAAATTAGAACTACTGTTATTTTTTTCTATCATCTTTTCAATATTCATTTCTAAATTTTCTTTTGAAACCATTTTTTCCCTTTTCATTTTTTTATATTCCTTTCACAAGTTGGGTTAATTCATATTTTTTTATTCCCTATATCTTAGAATATAAAGAGTTAAATGAAAAAACATGTATATATTTCAATTTCACACCTTTCTTTCTTAATTATCTCTTATTCAACTATGTTCTTCATCTCTAATTTGTAAAATTGAGGTAAATAAGTAAGTTTATCAAGTGGGTACTCATTGAAGTTATTGAATTAATCAATGACTAACTTATTATCATTATAATTATTTGGTAGTTATATGAAAATTATCTTGAACCATATTAGTACTTGACAATGCTTCTATAAGTGTGCTCATTCCATTCACAATTCTTGTGAACCTATCAAAAATTTTATTGATAATATCATTTTCTCCAATCACGAAATCCTAGCTCTCAGCTCACAACATCCCAAGATTATTTCTTTTCAAACTATCTTTACCATAATGTGTAACTTATATAATTATACAAATATCATGATAAGTTTTATATTCAAAAACATGATACAAAAATTTCATTTAATAACATAGTAAAAAATATTCACGATCTTATAATTCAGAAAAAACATAGTTGCATCATTACTAATGAGAGTATAAGGGTGTGGTTCTACAACTTTATATAGTTTTACCATTAAGTTACAATGTTTAATGGTTAATTTATTTATGTAGGCCTCCATCTGAGGCTAAAAATAAATATAATCCTTCCCATAAAATACGGGTGTATTTTTTGAATCCATCCCTTATTTTATCCTTGTTCTTCCATCTAAAAGGACAGTTCCCTTAGATTTTTAATCCAAAAATAAGGATATAAATAGAATATAATATGATAGTTCCTACACTTTGATACCATTTTTGGGCTTATAAGTAAATATTAATGAGAGATAATAGGGTGGGGTGGGGGTGAATTGATCAAAATAAAATATAAAAACAAAATACAGAAAGTAAATAATAATACAAGTAATATATATAATAGTTTACATCAAAAAGATCCTTCTTCTACTCACACCACTCTACTATTCTAGAGGTATGGTATATATTAAATAAATATGACGTTTCAAGGGGAGTCACAACCTAATTACAACTTTCCTTTTCTACTGGAAGCATTATAACATCCCATAACTGAAACAACCCATAATTAAATGATTTATAATAAGGGTTTCACTTTATTACATTAATAAGAAATTTTTTGTTTATATTTTTATATAATTAGGAAAAACATTACATAAAAAAGTAGACACTTCTACATAGTGTACTTTTTTTCCACAATAACATGTTCTTAAATTTATACCCCTATTTATTTTATGAAACTCTTCCTTGTTTTAAGAAGAGTTACCATAGTGGGAATATTGACCAATATATAGTTCTTACATATCCTTATATCCCATAGAAAACATTTGAAAATTTAAAATGAGCACAAAAATATTAGTAAGGGATATAAAAATAAAAGAAACCCATTAGTCTAGTGAAGAACATGAAAACCCATTAAAATGTTTAAATTTTATCAGAATAAATAATGAGAATATAAATAAATCACAACCACATCTGAAAACAAACCTTTTATAAAATAGAAACTTTAAAACCCATATCAATCATAGAAACACAATGAAGGCATCTTGATAAAACATGAGAATCTATGAAAATGATTTTCTTTAAAAACAAACCATTCAATATTAAAAGGTTGAATACATTATTCTTGAAATCAAAATATTTTCATTTAAAATCATCAAAAGTATATAAAAACATGTAGGAAATATGGGAAATCATAATGTAACCCATGTTAAACTCATTAATAAGACCCTTATAATTGGAGTAACCTAACTAGTTAATTCTAACTTTTTGTCTTCGAAGACTAAATCATTACCCAATCCATTGGAGAGATATATATCAGGATCACCTATTATTATCTATAATTTCCAAGTAAAATATCATGAATAAAAAATTTATAATATTTTATGTTTTTATCATAAAATACTTGAAAATATCATTTTAACCCATATGAATAATTATTTTCAGTTATGTCATAAAAAATGTGAAGAAATATCCTTTTCTTTTGAAAAAATTTAAAATTTAAAAATTCCTATAATAATGAGAATATGATATTCTTTAAAAAACCATGAAAAAATATATATTAAACTTTATAACACATAAAATATATGATGGTGGAAAAATATGTCCATGCGGTAAATGTTAAAAAACAATCTTTATCACTTTTATAAAAAAAGTCAAAAGTAAGTTGTATGGAAAACATTAAAAAGATTCATTTTTAAAACATTATAAAGAAAGAAAAAATTATTTTAAATTATATTTAACTATATTTTAAGTATAAAAAATAACAATATTGAAACTTTTTTAATATTATGGATATGAAAGAGAATGATTTTTAAAGGAGAACTTCAAAATAAGGTTTAAAAAAACCCCCTTACCTTGAGTACCGTATTTATTCATAAATTATATAACTCATTAATAATAAGATTATATAAATTATTTACTTGATTAATAAGATTTTCAGGTTAATTTAATTATCATTATTCCTTTAATTTCATTTATTTCCATGTTTTATTTAGTTACTAAATCAGTTAAGTTTACATTAGACGCTTTGAGGTTGTTTGATCATTAACCTTTTAAACAACATAGGCAGGCTGACCAAATCCATAGGGGATATGGTTATATTATCTCTATAATCTTAAATTATTTATAATTATCATGTTTTTATATTTTATATAATTTTAAAACCATCCTTGTAAGGTATTAGTGGAAAATGAGATACATCGTTCATAGGGGTGGTAGTTCACACATATGTGTGAGTGTCATTTTCATTTTTTTAATGGTTGGAAAGGAAATAAAGAATATAAAGGTTTAATTTTATGTAATTATAATAATATTATAAATATCATATTTATTCATTAAATTCATCCTTATGAATATCCGTGTGAGGTGGTGATGAAAAGTGAAACACAACGCTTCATGGAGGTGGTAGTCCACATATATGCAAGAGTGAAGTTTTAATTTATGATAAGATTGAAAGGAGGTAGAAAATAGTTGTTATATCATTATAATAAAATATAATTATAGTAAATTTATTTATGTAATTATGTTAGGATTATTATAATATATTTCAAGGATATAGAAGAAGGAATAAACTTGAAAGAATTTGATTAAGTCTTATTCCACCTCCTTGTATATCTTCTTTTGGATTACACCTTATGCATTCTAGGAATGGTATTTTGGGAAGACCATAAACTCTATAAAATTTTTATGAGAGATAATAATTTATTTGTGTAGTGATATAGTACTGAAATTTTTTGTATAAGTTAGTAGAGGAGGTTCCTTTTTATAAGTGAGAGGAGTGACACACTCATAAATAAAAAACTTTAAAATACAATAAATGACTTCTCATGGAAAATGAGTTAAATTTAGTCCAATTTATAATATAGGGTAAGTTAAGGACTAAATAGACTCAAATAATCATATTTAAACAATTTCAAGATATATTTGAATCCTTATCTCTTAGTTTAATCAGCTCGTTAAGCCTTTTAACTCTTTCAATAGTGAAAAACATTTACCATGGAAACTAAAAAGGAAATTGAACTCATTACCAAATTTTAACATGATAATTCCAAATATGGAATAAATTTGTTATGATTAAATTTACAGAAGTGGTGAAAATAATTTTTAATAGAAGTTCTCAAAATGAAATGAAAAACCATGAAAATTATTTTACAATAAAATCAAGAATAGTGTTGATTTTAGTGGAATTAATTAGTTTAGTTTAAATCAAAGGAGACTTATTTTAATTTAAAACCAAATAAAATATGAAATTACATTTTTTAAAACTTGATTAAAATTGAATATCTAAAAATATTTTTTTATTTGAATAAAATTATTACTTATATTTCTAAAATGTAAAACATAGATTTATAAGTTTAACATTATATTTTTAAATGAATTATATTAGTTATTAAATATATATTTAGTATAGGAAACATGTTTCATTAAATTTTAATTCATTATTATATCATGATGATATCATAAAAATGGTATTTTTTGTAAAATTGGTATTTTTCATTATTCATCCAAAAATATACTATTTTAGAAAAATCCCAATAAAATTATCTTAATATTATTTTGACAAGAAATTTTAAAAATTAATTCCCTTTTATCAATTTAAATTTCTAAAATTATTAAAGTTTACTTTTAAATAAAACCATGTAAAATATGGAAAACAATTTAGTTAAATAAAACTATTCATTTTTTGATTGAAAATTTATATAAAAATATTTATTAAACAGTGAAGAATTTAACCCATAAATGAATAATTATAAATCATAAAATTTATTTATTTCTAATATTACTTGGGTTTTAATAAGAAAAATATACACACTACCAAATTTATATAGTGTAGGAAAAATAAATTATAAACATGTACCTTTTATAGAGTTACAACCAATACAAAACATGATTTTGTAAGAAAAAACATAAACCAAATACAATTACACCATATAGTAAAAGATAAGAAAATAAAATACAAATACACAAAAATAAACTTAGAAAAATGAATGTTGAATGGTTTTAGAAACTCAATCACACTTGATAATGAATCCCAGATCGATTAAGCTTTCACAAGAATTATAATAGAAAACAGTCATGATCATGATCACAAAGTTCCAAAAGTCATATTTATTTTTCATGTTTTTTAATATCTATTATATATATATATATATATATCTTAATATAATAACCATATTTAAATCCTCATAACCATTAGAGAGATTATTTCTCAAAATATTATTCATAATTACTATGTAAAACTTCCAAAAATCATACCTTTGAATAAAAAACTAATTTAGAGTTAAATAATATATGTTTTAGATCTTAATAGTCATTGAATATTCAAAATAATCTCCCTAATATTATCATTGTGAATCTTATTTTAAATTTTCACAAAAATCACATGTTAATGAATGAAATAACTTAAATCATTTACACTATCTATCATAAACAACGATTAATAATTCTTTATCAAATTCATAAGAAAATTTAATCTCACATCAGATATGATAATACATAAAAGTAACTTCCAAAAATTTATAAACATTACTTACAAAATAACTTCACTGTAAAGCATAAAAATAATATGCTTAGAAAATGTTAAGGTTATTTTATTTTCCAAAATTTTGGTATATAAGAGTCATGTAATAAATATACTAATGAAAACATTGAATATAGAATCATACATAAAATTAAATATTCAAAACATAATGGTCTATCACTTTTATAAAAATTCCAAATTCTCAATATGTAAGAGTGAATTTTTAATATGCAATGGAAAAACATCAATACATAAAAGTCAAGACTTAATTAGATAAGGTTATTTACTTTGAGATAATTTCATATATAAAGATAATTTAAAAAATTTAGAGAATACATAATGGTGATTACTTCATACATAAAGGTAATTACTTAGGAAAGTTCTTCAAAACATTTCAATGACCTAAAAATTATATATAGAAATTTCCATTTTGAATATATACATGTCTCATATAAGGTAATATTAATGATAAAAACTAAAATCACCTTATCATTAATTTGAAATATAATATTTTTATTATATTACATTTGGGATAATAATATAACTTGTGGTATAATAATAATATAGATATATTTCATGCTTTAAAATGCACTTTAAAAAAATTATTTTTATTTCATTTTAAACAGTTATATCTAAAACTAATTTCTATCACTTATATAAGTTTAATATAATAAAATTAATTCCATATTTATATTCATCACATGAAAATGATATTTATATTAATTTTTGTGATTTTTCTAAAATAATTGATTTTATATGAATAGTGAAAAATACAGTTTTTTCCAAAATAATGACTTTTATTACTATATCAGTATATAAGAGAAACTTATAATTTTATAAATCCTTTTAACTAATAAAATATTTATTTAAAGAATAATGTTATGAAATATAATGATATTATTTTAAATTGATAAAACCAATGTTTATCCTTATAAAATAAAAGTAATATTTGAATTCTAATAAAAAATTTATTTTTGGTCTTTTTATTTAATTTAACATTATTTTTATAAAATTTGGTTTGAAATTGATTTTAAAAACACATAAAATTTATTTATTTTATTATAAACTTGTTTATGACTTGAAAATAAAAAATATTGAAAATTATATCCCACACATAAATTTTAAGCTTAAAATGAACTTTTCTAAGAAATGGGTTTTATGCATTATATACACTAATACTAAAATTAATTTCTCAAAATCTTGGAAAATTTATTTTATAAAATGATATCTATATTTTTAATAATAATTTTAAAATTATTAAATATTTAAATTTTAATTTTTTCCATTTAAATTTGTTACTGAGGGTGAAATTGGAGTTACTGTAGTAAGGGTAAATTAGGGTAAAAGTGGTTTAAAATTGGGAAAAAGGATGAAACATGTGAAAAACATGTATGATATTTGATGGTGGAGTAATTATAAACCTTATAAATTTACCCAAACTATTATTGGAACAATTTTCCTTGAATAATGGAATGAAATTATTGAAAAGAAAATTGATTTTACCAAAATTCCACTATCTTTAATTATAAAATAAGCTCACTATCTCCCAATTTCTACACCCATTCCAATGTTTTAGATCAAAAAAAATATACACTAGTCTCTCCTAAACACCCTTACCATGACCTTGATTCATTTTTCTCACCAAAATATGAATCTAAGGATCCTTCAGGATTTACCCAAGGGAGAACTTCCAAGGGAGAGGTAATACTCTCAACCCAAATTTTCTAGTTATTTTCTTCTCCTACAACCCTAAAATATCACATTTTAATGAAGTTATTATAGAACCAAAATTTTTAATATGATAAGTTTTATTATAATAACATAATCCCCATTTTATATCTTTCTCTAAATTCATTGAAAAAAATGAAAATGTCATCATGTGTATGTCCATATTATGTCTCTATGAACAACATATTCAATATTTCATCATTTACTTAAATGGAAGGTTTAAAAAGGTTATTTAATTAACTAATATGATATTTATAACAAGATTATAATTATTAAATTAATATTGTTTAATCTACTACCCCTACCATTCGATGGAAAATGATGGTGTCGTTCGTGTGTATATGTGGACTACCGCCTCCACAAAATGACATGTTTTATTTTCCATGTCCACTTAATAGAGATTAATTTAAAAATTTATTTAGTATGTAAAAATAATATTTATTATACCATTAATATCATAGAATAATAATATTTGGAATTCTATATGTGTAATTAATAGTAAACGTTTAGAGTAACTTTAACCACCTTATATGGACTTATCAATTAACTAAACTTAATTTGGTTATATTTTAGTATAACCATTGAAATAGTATTAGTATTTTTATAATTAAATAAAGTACATAAAGATAAAAATTATGGATATCATGAAGTTATTTTTCAACATCATTGAGCATGGTCAACAAATCAAAAGTATTATGGAGAAATTAACCGAATAACCCTAAGTAACCAACATAAACAGAAACTATATTAAAAATAAATAAAAAAAGTTAATAAATAGACATTATAAAATTAAATATATATGAATAAAATTATTGGGTATGTATTTAAAGAACATTTTTTAATTATTCATGAAGTTAAGCGCATGTGTATAGTGAATTCAGACATAAGGGAAGGGATCTTCCATGCCACCCTCGTTACTTATCGGTTACATGTTATCTTTATTTATATCATTTTTACACAATGTTATTATCATTAAATTATTAAATATTCATATATATATGTCCCCTATATATATAAAAAGTTAAATATACTTTTCATTACTGGTTTTATATATGTTTTTAGTTCCTATAAAAATTCCCACTTTTAAGTAAACTCAATTTAAGGAAACTTTCCTTTTTCTTGTCTCATGTCAAGTATCACCCCTATATTTTTTTTAAAACCATAAATAGATTCTATAAAACATAATTATTTTATGGATAACCTTATAAGTTCAATTTTTTATGGAAAACTATAATCTCTTTCCTTCTTTGAAGGATTATTACTTATTTTATAAAGCACCACCCAAGTGGTTCATTTTTAATATTTATTCTCCTAGATCCTTCTCATTAATTTTCTAAATTGTAAATAAATGGTTAAGATATATGTACCATTTTCAATTATTAAAGTTAAAAATGATTTCTATCGGTAATTCTTATGATTTAGCCTTTGGTTATTCCATGAATTATAATTTTTAAACCCACTTTCCTCTGATAGGTTTGATCATTCTTATGTTTTATATATGGTTTGTTTTCCTCACATGGAATGCATATATATCATTTTAGTTATGTGATGGGTTAAAAAAAATTATATATCCATAAAATGCATTAGGTACAACTTTATTTCTCATGAGATTCTATTTAAGGGATTAGGAAGTAAACC
Organism: Viscum album; assembly: GCA_963277665.1. NCBI lineage: Eukaryota > Viridiplantae > Streptophyta > Magnoliopsida > Santalales > Viscaceae > Viscum > Viscum album. The sequence continues at coordinate 42,399,316 of OY728150.1, forward strand.
TAATCCACCATGTGACTTTGTCCACCTTATGATGATGGTATTGGGAGTGACCCTTGACTTATATTTATGATGTCATATATTATGTTGTTTCTATATATTCTAAGATTCCATGATATTTTTATTTCATTTCCTTATTCCATGTTTCCATGATTATAATCATTCTCTTTATGATATCATGTTATGCCTCTTGACTCCCATGTTATGATTTATTACTGTGTTTTTCCCTCATGAGGTTTTCTAGCCAACCCTTTTCCTAATGAATTTTCCCTAGGGAATAATAATTATTTTTTTAATATATATTATATTTTAGAGAAATATTTTAAGTTTTAAATAATTATGATGTCTTTATATTTAATATGATTTATTTATGTGTCTAATCTTCTAAAGACATCGGACCTCTAGTTCCTCGGTTTATACTTGTTTGAAATCTATGTGAAAAATCATGAAATTATGTGTATTTAAGGCTTGGTTTTATATATTTTGTATCAAATAATGGTCTAGTTATTTTTTTATATTATTATTATAAAAATTTATTGAAATCTATAGGAATAGTTTTAATAATGGGGAACCATCCTAAAGTTTTGGTGAAGTTTTGAGTATGTGGTATTTCTAGAAATGAAATAATTGTCTAGATACTATAAGTGGATACATGATTTGGAATAGATGCACCTAGGGGTAATAACCACAAAAGGTCAGAATGGGTATGAAATTGATCATCACCTAGTGCACGAAAAATAGGCAAAACAGAAGACCAGATTTAATACTCCAGGTATATATTCTTTGGTTAATTCACATCCTATTTGAAAACTATTATGAAGGATTTGAATATTATTTTTATGGAACAAAATTAGGTGATATAACCTAATAGAAAAATGAACATGGATAATATATATTGAAACTTATAGATTCACATGTTATGTTCTTAATATCATTTATGAGTTAATTATTTTAAGTTTATGGTTTAACTTTTATACATTTATTAATAAAATTATTTCCATCCCTAACTATCCTTTATTTTAGAAAATGGCTGGACATAGGAGCAATAATGTTAGTGATATGTGTAATGGGAAATGTAATGACTAACCTAACAGAAATTCCTAATATGATGGGATAAAAAGTTGAGAACGTCATGATATTACTAGGAAAACTAACTCAAGTTATGAATAATAACTCAAATCATATGGAACAAACTCTGAGAGAGAAATTTTCAATTGAGTACTTTATATGAAAAAGTCCTCCAACTTTTAGTGTATATTATAATCCAAAAATAATTTAACAATGGATTAAGTCAATTGAGAATATATTCTATTTCCTCAATAAAAGGTAATATTGGCAATTTACTGCCTTAAGGGAGAAGCTGATCAGTGGTAGACACTGATCAAGAATATAAATCCCATATAAGAAATAGAATATATGAAGTGGGATTAATTAAAGAAGTTATTTATCAATAAATATTTCCCTTTAACTCTCCATATTAAAATAGGGATGGAGTTCATTAAACTCAATTGAAAGGATGATGAATAAATTAGGTCTTATAAGGAAAACTTCACAAGTCCTATATGATAAACCTTTGGTTTTTTCATTAACACTTAAAGTAAAATCAACTACTTATTTAGTGTGATAAATGCAATTATATTATGATCTTTGGAAATTCTAGTATTTAACAACTATGAAGAAGTTTTCCGATGTTCCCTAGAAATGGATGATTCTGAGTGGTCTCATGGGATTAAAGATAAGAAACAAAGAACTGTATTTAAACATGGTAGATATCTATATAAAACTCAAGGAGGTAAAAAAATCCAACACCCCACATGTCAAAAGTGCATAAATAAGTATCTTGGGAACTATATCAATGGGATTGAGAATTTTTTCAAGTTTATAAAATAGGTACATTAATCCAAAACATGTAGAAGTGATATTAAGAAGATCACTAATGTGATTAGAGAAAACAATGTATAGATGAATCCTTAGTCTAATGTATAATGTTTCAATTTCAAGGAACATATACACTATGAAAACCAATGAACTAATCCAAGTGATTTCAAAGATAACTAATGAATAAAACACCTAAGTCCAATAGAGCAAGGTAATCTTATAATATCACTACTACAGAGGTGGATCGAGACAATAATGAGGTGAAAGGTATGCTAGTTATTCATTATAGAATAGAAAACAAACTATTTGATTTCAGTCATATGAATTATTTCATATATTTAAAGTTTAGTAGAATTGTTTAAACACCACCACAAATCATGGAGGTTGAATTATCAATAAAGATAAAAAATGGTGAAATTATTTTATCTCAAGTATATAAATCTTCCCCAAAAAATATCTATGATATGAATCATACAAAAAACCTTATTATGATCCCTATAGTATAATTTGATTCAATACTGGGAATGTATTGGATATATTTTTATAAATCCTACAACAACTTATGGGATAAGGAAATTACTTTCCATATCGTAAATAATCCATTAATTTTATACAAATGTAAGGAGGAGGATAAATATCCTATGGAATATTTATCACTAACATGGATATTATTTACTTGTAAGAAATTATATCTATCTCAAATAATTGAAACAAATGAAATAACCAATATTGAAGACATTCCTATTGTAATTGAATATACATATGACTTCCCTAAAGAGTTTCATGGTCTTCCTTCTGATCGATAGGTTTAGTTCTCAATTGAACTTATACATGGATCTCTATTGATATCCAAGATTCCTTATAGAATGATCCCTAATGAACTAGAAGAACTATAAAAGAAACTAAAAGATAATATGGGAAATTGTTTCATTCACCCTATTTATTCACTATAAGGTTTCTCAGTTTTATTTTTCAAGAAAAATGATTGGTTTATGTGTATATGTATTGATTATCATGAACTCAACAAGATCACAGTAAAGAAAAAGTATACCCTATCACTGATTGATGACTTGTTTGATCAGTGACATAGAGCTCAATATTTATCTAAAGTGGTCCTTCAATCAGGATATCATTTGTTAAAGGTGAATAAGGAGGATATTCCCAAGACCTCCTTTCATATGAGGCAGGATCACAACAATTTCATATTAATTCCTTTTAAACTCACAAATTCTCCATCTATCTTCATGGACTTAATGAATAAAATCATTAGATATTACCTCATATTTTTTTGTAGTCTCTATATATGATATTATTATATAATCAAAAATAAATGAGTAATATAAGGATAATTTGAGTACTATGCTGAAGAATTTGAGGAAGGAGAAATCATATGAAAAATATAGTAAATGTTAGTTTTTGATTGAGAACATATCATTCTTGAAGAATATTATAACATACAAATTGATATCTATGGACCCTTCAAAGACTAAAGTGATTGAGTAATGTACTAGACCGACATCTATTATAGAAATACATAGTTTCCTTGGATTATCTAGGTACTATTAGTGACTTGTGAGAAACTTATCTAGATTGTAAAACTTGCTAATTTAGCTAACTCAGAAGGGAGTGAAGTATGTATAGATAGATGAATGTGAAGGGGAGGCTAATAACTACACCTATAATCATGATATCCACAACTGAGGAAGGATTTTTGGTTTACAATTCTGACTTTTAAAGGCTTTAGGTTGTGTACTAAGACAAAATGATAAAGTGATACCATACACCTAGAAATAGTTGAAGACACATGAGAAAAATTATCCACTGGATGAAATAGAGTAGGTTGCAGTAATCCTTATGTTGAATATGTATAGGAATTAACTATATTGAGATAAGTGTGATATATATATAGGATATAATAACTTAAAATATATATTCACATAGAAAGATATCAATATGAACTAATGGAGATTGTTAGAGATAATCAAATATTATGATTTATCAATCCACTACCATCATGGGAAGGATAATAAAGTGGAAGATTCACTGAGTAAAAAAATAATGAAACATAATCTATGATGAGGATTGACAAGGATCCAAACTTGTTGGAAATTTAAATAATGGACATGATATTCATAAATAATGGAACACCATCCTAAATTTCTCAACTAATTGCCCAACCATCCCTTCTGGAGAAAACTGAGAAAGATCAAAGGAGTGATGTGGAGATATCAGATAAGGTGAATTCTAAAAGAAAAGAAAAATTATCATAGTTAAATATTGATGTTGAATGAGTTTTGGGATTTAAGAAATGAATTTATGTTCCATAAAAGTTGTAGATAAATAAGGAGCTACTAGATAACGATCATAGATCAACATTATCTATCCACCTAGGAAACATGAAGATGTATAGAGATCTATTAGAACACTATTTATGGTACAATATGAAGAATTATATTATAGAACGTAAATAAAAGTGATGAATGTGTCAGAAGGTGAAGGCTGAGAGGTAAAAATTCAAAATAGATGATGCAAACATTTCCCATACCTACATAGATATTGGAAAATGTAATTAAATATTTTTTCATAGGTATTCTAAAGAAATAAAAATGGAAAAATGCTATATGTGTTGTGGTGGTCCATATTAAAAAGAATTATCACTTCATTTACAAATAAGAGGAATTATTACACGATCAAATTATAAAGATATACATTAGAGAAGTGGAAAGGTTATAGGAAACACTACCATAGTTTGTTTCTAATTGCGATATAAGGTTCACCTTAAAGTTTTGGAAGTTCCTTAAACATGATCTAAATATATTTGAACTTCATTGTGATCTATCACTATCATAATGATTTCTAATATGAATGAACTATCCAGACACTTGAGGATATGTTGAGAGCTTTCTCTATGGACTTCAAGGGATTCTAGGACCAATATCATCTATTAGTCAAGTTCTCTTACAATAATAGTTTCCACTAGAGCATTCAAATGTACCTATATAAATACCTCTATAGGAAGATATGTATAATACCTTTGTACTAGGATGAATTTGGTGAATGAAATTTTCAAGGTCCTAAGATGGTTGAAGAAATAGTATAAAATGTTAATATTATTCAATAACATATCATGATTACTCAATGTCGATATAAGAGTTTTGATGATAACTATCAATGAGACTTGGTTTTTAAGGTTATTTAAAAAATGATCCTCCATATATATCCATTAAAGAGATTCACTAGGTTTTGGAATAAGAGGAAGATAATTCCTAGATACATTAGTCCCATTGAGATTCTCGTTCACATCATTATTATAACATCCTGCCTTTTTATCACATAAACTTTCATTACATTATACAAAACTAAGGATCTTTAAGGTTTAGTGTCTTGGAAACCAGGAACTTAATACATGAAAACATAAAACATTCTTCTTAAACACTTGAAAGGCTTCTCCTTATGTTCATCCTAGGTTCATTACTGCATCTCATAACCTGGGGATATACATCAAAAGAAAGGGTGAGAAGAAGGCCCAGTAAGGGAAACAAGGGAAACATTTTACATGTGAACTTGAGATACATCAATAAAGTCATGAAAAGAACTTTAAGGCATGAGAAATAGATCATGAGACATATCATAATAAAAATAACGTGTTTCATAACTTGAAGATGTGGCTGCAACATTTAACTTAGAAAATCATGAACATATCACCAAGGTAAACCCCAAGGTGTCATTTGAAATTACCAAGGTAAACCCCAATGTATCATTAAAATTGTAATCTCTATTGGTTACATCATTACCCAATGCAATGGGGCGCTATCAGGGCGCACCCTTAAATTTGTAATCTCTAGTGGTTACATCATTACCCAATGCATTAGAGCGCTATCAGGGGCACCCTTAAATTTGTCTTTATTATCATGTGACCCACATATATCATTATCAAACATTTCATAAATAACCCATATAACATAAAATAAATGGGTTTCCTTTCATAATAATAAAATTTTCAAAACTGCTTTAAAGACATGATCTTTATGTCACTTTAAACCCACGGAAAAGGAAAGCGGGTTTAATGTATATAAATACCAGAATTTAAAATAGAACATTTTGGTATATATGTGAATACCCCTTTAGAATAATGATCTTTGATTATTCACTTAATAAAATAAAATAATTTGAGAAAAAAAGAGACATTTTGAGACAGAAATTCGGCAGCATAACAGCTATGTTATAGGGTTTTAGAAAACATTGAAAAGAGAGGGGACATGGGTCACCCACTCATAAATGATCCAAATAATAGTATAGGGACAGAATATAATGGATATAAGAACATGGTAATAAAATTTTAAAGACATACCATATGAAATGAAAAACATGGAAGGAAGACAAAAATAAGATTTCTCTTATGAAAATTTGGCAGCCTAACGGCGTCACTTTAAACTTCAAAAAAATTAATTGATGAGGTCAAATAGGGTATCTCATCATATGAACATAAAATATCAGTATGATAGATATAGATATCATAACCCAACATATTAAAAAGGAACTTGAAAGACTTGACATAAAATTATAACTTTGAAAAAATGAGAAGGGTGAAAGAATCCCTTAAAAATTCGGCAGCCTAACGGCGCCACTTAAACATTCATAAAACAAATTGATGAGAGCGAGAGGGGGTCTATCATAATATGAACATGATAAGGATAGTAGTATGAATATAAAAGAACATCCTCAACATAAGAACATGGAGAATAAAAGAAATGACATAAAAGAGAGTACTCAGAAAGAAAGAGAGAGGTAAGATCCCTTACCTTAAAACGTAACTCTTAAAACTCGAAGGTTGGGACCTTGAGGGCTTGGGGGAACCTTGAGAGGACTCTTTGGGATGTAATGAGACCAGATATTCGTTGGGGGAGAGTTGGGAGTGAAAACTAAAGGAGTAAAGGGTGGGTATTTATAGGAAAAGTGAGGGGACAAGACATTAATGGCCAAGGGACACCTCATTGGTGGTATTGGCAAAACCATGGGCTTGCCCATGGTATTTGCCCATGGTATTGGCCACTTGGGACACCTCATAAATTAATTCATCCCCTTTAGCCAGCCATCCCTTAAAATATCTCATGACATCATCATGATGCAGTTATGATGTCATTAAACATACCAAAACCCTAAAAATGTATTTTTAATATTCACTGAAAATTCAACTTTTTCAGAAAACTCCCAAAAATTTACCATACCATAATATCGATGCTCAGAATTCAAAAATAAACTCTATTTTATAAAAATAATTTTCTAAATATTTTTAAATTAATTTTTAAATAAAAACACTATTCATTGAAAATTCATTTTTTTCAGAAAAAACCCCAAAAATTACCTTAACATAATATCAATGCTATGAGTTCAAAAATGAAAACCATTTTATAAAAATAATTTTCTAAATATTTTTAATTTAATTTTTAATTAAAAAACACTATTCACCTGAAAAAACTAATACTTGACTAATAATTAATGAAATAATTATTTACCTATTTTATTGAATCACATTACTTAATCAAGGTGCCTAAATTATATTAATACTTTCTTTAAGTGAAATTACTAATCCATTTGGTCACATTACTAATCCTAATCATAAAATCACTATTCATAATTTACTATTCATCAAAAATTAAGTTGATCTTATTAGACCCTAAATTTCATACTGAACATAATTGTAGAAGACCATTTTTTGAAAATCATTACAGATAATTAGTTATCTAAGGTTTACATAAATATTTTCAAATATACTTTTTATAGAATTCATCAAAAATATGCATACTATATTTATCTAGACATTTGAAAATTCACAAACTTCATCACAAGAAGAAATAACAATTTTTATTTAAATCAAAGGATTACACAAGGCTATTATGGTCTCATTACATAGCCCCTTATAACACCAGCATAGGAACTAAGAGTAAGGTGTGCTAGGGTGATAGAATCTTGGGGTGGCTCAACCAACATTACACGAGTAGTAATTTATATCAGTTTGAACTTCTCGCGAAGGCGATTCCGTTCTAGCTTCACACGATGAAGTTAGTCTTGGGTTTGGTCCAGAGCAAAGCCCAGTGGTGCTACCTCCTTACCAAGTTCTGTTAGATGTGCTTCGATTGGACCGAGACTACTGGATGAGGCCATCAAATCTTCTTTCTATATTAATTAACCAAGATCACTTGTATTTAGAGAAAATAATCGCAAAATTTAGTTTCCAATAATTATATTGACCATAAAAATAAAATAACACACAAAATTAGGAAATAAGATTTATTCAAAATTTCGGGTCGTTACAATCTTCCCCCATTAAGAAATTGTGTACTCACAATATTTAAAACTGGACTTGGAAATTTCATTGAAAGTCCCACATCGGAAAAAGAGTCAGTAACACTATTACTTTAAAATAAAGAAAGGGAAGTACAATGGTCACCTGATTTAACCCATACCAGGATTCCATGTAGGAAAACATGGATATGGAAGAAAAAATAAAGGGTCAATTTCTGAGGGAGAGTGATAGAAAACATGATTAGGAGAAAGTTAACCACAAGAAAATCACAAACTTATGATGTGTGTAAACGGTATTTGATTACCCATTAGGAAACTTAAACCAACAACATTTTTGTTTTACATTCCTTTTAATAATTTTGAGGAATTCATTTACTACATAGAATAAAAACATAAGGAAATATACCTACCTTCAAGTAGAGTTTCATCCTTTAATAAGTTTCTACCAAAACTAATCTTTTCTCCAAACGATGAGCATTCAAAAACACTTGGTCTCATCAAAAAACAAGAATCATCTCCTAGAGAATCACATAATCCACAAAAGATTAACTATCTATTTCTTCTATCTTTAAAAATTATCCCAAAAACAGAAAGCGTAAGATAAAACAACTCTTTAAAAAGAAAGAACCCCATAGGAAGGGAAACAACTTTTAATCTCCAAAATTCCACGGTACTACCCAAAGTTCATCATAGACATTTCCATAAATAACTGTCCTTAAAATTCCTCAAAATAAACCAAACTAAGATTAAAACCCAAATACAAGAAGAATTTGATAACATAATCTTCCAAGATAAACTTTATAATTCATATCCAAACAACATCAACCACTCTTAACGTCTTACAACAAAATTAACTAACCTAATCACATTTTCCCCAAGATAGGTTAATCATTTCCATAAGTAACCTAAATTACTATAAGATCACCTTAAATTCATCGATTATTCAAAATATATGTCAATATTTACTCCTCAAAGAAAATACCGTAGTAATCTATTTACATCGATCATATAGGGTTCCCAAAATAGTTAACATCTTCCAAAATAATATTCATCTTTTAATCCCCTAATCACAGCTTCATAACATCAACATGTGATACATAACAATAGATGTTTTCCTTAATGATATAAAACCATCTTATTTAGTGACTTTATGTTCTTAGAAAACATTAAATATATGCTCATAGAGCACGAACTAAAATACAACATGACATAGACAATTATTGCAAAGAAGTTACATGTACTTCAGTCATCATGATCCATCTTAGCATAGGACTTGCATTGTTCCCTTGTCCTTGAAGACTGTTTATTCTCATCATACTTCTCATCCCTTCCAAGAGATAATTGCCTTGGATAATGTATAACTTCTCCATATTTACGACATTGAAAAGTATATGGTACATTAGATCGAACCTTATCTCTATTCATCACATTATCCATTTTTTAAAGCAATAGGCTTCTTTATGCCCTATCATCCCACACTTAAAACATCTCTCGGTTCCTTTGTGACATTATACTTGGTGACTTTTTCCACACTTTTTGCACAAAGGAAATTGGGTCTTCTTTCCCTTATCAACTTTATCAGATGAACCTCCTTGAGACTTTGTCTTCTTCTTCCTTTATGAATTTGGGCATTCAACCAGGTACCAATTATTAATTGTGATTTTTGATAGCTGGTTTGGCATAATCAAAAAATGTTCAACTTGATATCTCATTATCTCCGTCATATTAATAGGGAAATAGTCACATTTCCTATCACATTGGTTGTTGGGACATGCTCTTCCATTTCCTTACATTAACTAAGAAAAGAACGTATAATTAGGGGGCTTAAATACTTAGCCAATAATCATGAAAAGAAAACTTAAAGCATAGAAGGACAAACTTGTAGAAGAAAAGTATAACCTAACTTGTGATCCCCTAGGTTCCACTCTAGGTTATCCATTATCATATATTTTTACGTGAATCTTTATTTTATTTTATCTTTGTTCCTTTAATAATGGTTCATACTAAGCTTATGAATTTACCAATGCATATCCCCCAGGAGTGTCGTAACCAAGAGTTCAGAAAGGCCGGTTGTCGTGTACCAGTTCCCGTTCGAGTCTACCTCAAATCGGTGTTTTCGGGTTTTACCCCTATGTACATCTGTGCTAGAGCCACCTCTACCTGCTCTTATCCAGACATGGATGTATTTTCTTGATAAACCACTTACTCAATACTCACCAAAAAAAAGGAAGATTTCCTATATTTAAAATTTTCTATAGGATTCTTCCTAAAGTTTTCATATCCTAATTTCCAAAAATAACTAAACTATCCTTTGATACCAACTATAACATCCTGCATTTTTATCACATAAACTTTCATTACATTATACAAAACTAAGGATCTTTAAGGTTTAGTGTCTTGGAAACCAGGAACTTAATACATGAAAACATAAAACATTCTTCTTAAACACTTGAAAGGATTATCCTTATGTTCATCCATGGTTCATTACTACATCTCATAACCTGGGGACATACATCAAAAGAAAGGGTGAGAAGAAGGCCCAGTAAGGCAAACAAGGGAAAAATTTTACATGCAAACTTGAGTTACATCAATAAAGTCATGAAAAGAACTTTAAGGCATGAGAAAGAGATCATGAGGCATATCATAATAAAAATAACGTGTTTCATAACTTGAAGATGTTGCTGCAACATTTAACTTAGACAATCATGAACATATCACCAAGGTAAACCCCAAGGTGTCATTTAAAATTACCAAGGTAAACCCCAAGGTATTGTTAAAATTGTAATCTCTAGTGGTTACATCAATACCCAATGCAATGGGGCGCTATCAGGGCACACCCTTAAATTTGTAATCTCTAGTGGTTACATCATTACCCAATGTATTGGAGCGCTATTAGGGTGAAACCTTAAATTTGTCTTTATTATCATGTGATACACATATATCATCATCAAAAATTTCATAAATAACCCATATAGCATAAAAGAAATGGGTTTCCTTTCAGAATTATAACGTTTTCAAAACTGCTTTAAAGACATGATCTTTATGTCACTTTAAACCCACAGAAAAGGAAAGTGGGTTTCATGTATGTAAATCAAAGAATTTAAAATAAATTTTTTTGGTATATATGTGAATACCCCTTTAGAATAAATAGCTTTGATTATTCACTTAATAAAATAAAATAATTTGAGAAAAAGAGAGAGACATTTTGAGACGGAAATTCGGCAGCATAACGACTATGTTACAGGGTTTTAGAAAACATTGAAAAGAGAGGGGACATGGGTCACCCACTCATACATGATCCGAAGAACAGTAGAGGGACAAAATATAATGGATATAAGAACATGGTAATGAAATTTTAAAGACATACCATATGAAATGAAAAACATGGAAGGAAGACAAAAATAAGATTTCTCTTATGAAAATTAGGTAGCCTAACGACGCCACTTTAAACTTCAAAAAAATTAATTGACGAGGTCAAATAGGGTCTCTCATCATATGAACATAAAAGATCAGTATGATAGATATAGATATCATACCCAAACATAATAAAAAGGAACTTGAAAGACTTGACATAAAAGTAGAACTTTGAAAAAATGAGAAGGGTGAAAGAATCCCTTAAAAATTCGGCGGCCTAACAGCACCACTTAAACATTCATAAAACGAATTAATAATAGCAAGAGGGGGTATCTCATCATATGAAAAAGATAAGGATAGTAGGATTAATATAAAAGAACATCCCTAACATAAGAACATGGAGCATAAAAGAAATGACATAAAAGAGAGTACTCAGAAAGAAAGAGAGAGGTAGGATCCCTTACCTTAAAACGTAACTCTTAAAACTCGAAGGTTGGGACCTTGAGGGCTTGGGGGCACCTTGGGAGGACTCCTTGGGAGGTAATGAGATCAGAGCTTCGTTGGGGGAGAGTTGGGAGTGAAAAATAAAGGAGGAAAGGGTGGGTATTTATAAGAAAAGTGAGGGGACAAGGCATTAATGGCCAAGGGACACCTCATTGGTGGTATTGGAAAAACCATGGGCTTGCCCATGGTATTTGCCCATGGTATTGGCCACTTGGAACACCTTATACATTAATTCATCCCCTTTAGTCAGAAATCCCTTAAAATATCTCATGACATCATCATGATGTAGTTATGATGTCATTAAACATACCGAAACCCTAAAACTGTATTTTTACTATTCACTGAAAATTCAACTTTTTCAGAAAACTCCCAAAAATTTACCATACCATAATATCAATGCTCAGAATTAAAAAATAAACTCCATTTTATAAAAATAATTTTCTAAATATTTTTAAATTAATTTATAAATAAAAACACTATTCACCGAAGATTCATTTTTTTTAGAAAAACCCCCAAAAATTACCTTAACATAATATCGATGCTCTGAGTTCAAAAATGAAAACCATTTTATAAAAATAAATTTTTAAATATTTTTAATTTAATTTTTAATTAAAAAACACTATTCACTCGAAAAAACTAATACTTGACTAATAATTAATGAAACAGTTATTTACCTATTTTATTGAATCACATTACTTAATCAAGATGCCTAAATTATATTAATACTTTCTTTAAGTGAAATTACTAATCCATTTGGTCACATTACTAATCCTAAGCATAAAATCACTATTCATAATTTAATATTCATCAAAAATTAAGTTGATCTTATTAGACTCTAAATTTTGTACTGAACATAATTGTAGAAGACTATTTTTTGAAAATCATTACACATAATTATTTATCTAAGGTTTACATAAATATTTTCAAATATCCTTTTTATAGAATTCATCAAAAATATGCATACTATATTTATCCAGACATTTGAAAATTCACAAACTTCACCACAAGAAGAAATCACAATTTTTATTTAAATCAAAGGATTACACAAGGCTGTTATGGACTCGTTACATAGCCCCTTATAACACCAGTATAGGACCTAAGAGTAAGGTGTGCTAGGGTGATAGAATCTTGGGGTGGCTCGGCCAATATTGCACGAGTAGTAATTTCTATCAGTTTGAACTTCTCGTAAAGGCGATTCCGTTTTAGATTCACACGATGAATTTTGGCTTGGGTTTGGTCCAGAGCAAAGCCCAGTGGTGCTACCTCCTTACCAAGTTCTATTAGATGTGATTCGATTGGCCCGAGACTATTGGATGAGGCCATCGAATCTTCTTTCTATATTAATTAACCAAGATCACTTGTATTTAGAGACAATAATCGCAACATTTAGTTTCCAATGGTTATATTGACCAATGGTCATATAATAGTCAAAACCCAACGATCTCATTTTAATTATACTCATGTTATCAAATGAAACAGTTTTGTTGAGTATAAAAATAAAATAACACACAAAATTAGGAAACAAGATTTATTCAAAATTTCGGGTCGTTACAATTATAATGGAATATTGGCTAACGCTTCCACTAAACTTGTCAAAAGTTCATGTTGTGTTCCACATACCCCTCTTGAGGAAGTACATACTATATAATTCATATTTACTAAATCTAGAGGTAGTATATTTAGAGGAAGATCTCTCTTATGAGGGGTAATCAGTGAATTTCTTGGTCTACAAAAACAAATTTCTACACAACAAGACAACTCAACTAGTCAAGAAACTTTAGTAAAATCATAAATATGAAGAGGAAACATGGGAAACTAAAGAGACAATCAAACAAAAGTACCCACATTTTTTTCAACCTAGTGTATGGAACGAAATTTCTCAAGGGTGGAATAATGTAAAAACCCAAAAATTATATATAGAAATTTCTATTATGGATATATTTTTCATTAATTTGGAACATAATATGTTTATAATCTTACCTTTGGGGTAACAATCTAACTTTTGGTATAATAATTATATGGATATATTTAATGCTCTAAAATTCATTAAGAAATATTTTTATTGTGATTATATATAAAATTAATTTTTATCACTTATATAATTTTAATATAATAAAATTAATTCCATTTCAAGATTCATCATGTAAAAATTATATTAGTATTATTTTTTTTATTTTTTATAAAATAATTTATTTTATAGATAAATAGTGAAAAATAAAGATTTTTTCCAAATGGTGAATTTTATTATTTATGAGTATATAAGTGAGATATTTAATTTTATAAAACCTTTTAATTGATTGAATATGAATTTAAATAATAATTTTATTTATTTTAAATATATTTTTTAAATTCATAAAACCAATGTTTAACCTTATAAAGAAAAAGTAATATTTTAATTATAATAAAAAACCATTTTTGGTCTTTTCATTTAATTAAAAATTATTTTGAAAAAATTATGTTTTTATTGATTTAAAAGACACATAATTTTTTTATAATAAACCAATTTATGCCTTGAAAATTAAAAACATTGATAATTATATCCAACACATAAATTTTAATCTTAAAATGAACTTTTTTTAGAAATGATTTTTACACGTTATGTGCACTAATATTAAAATTAATTTCTATAAATATTTAAAATTTTATTTTATAAAATGTCTTTCATATTTTAAATTATACTTTAAAATTATAAAATAATTTCTATTTTAAAATTTTTCCATAAAAATTAGCTACTGAGGGTGAAAGTGGATTTACCATGGTAAGGGTAAATTAGGGTAAAAGTGGTTTAACATTGTAAAAAAGGTTAAAAAATGTTATAAATATGTATAATATTATATATTAGAGGGAGTTTCATCATTATATCTTTCACTACATCATTATTGACTATTTTTGATTCCTTTTTCTATGAATAATTGAATGAAATTATTGAAAAGTAAAGAGATTTTGCAAAAATGCCCCTCATTACTTATAAAAGGAGATCACATCCTCCCGATTTATACATCCATTAAAAGGAATTGGATAAAAAAACTCTACCATATTCTCTCTTCAACACCCTCCCCATTCACTTTAAGCCTTGGTATTACCTAACTACCAAGATAAGAAGCCTTAAGGAGTTACCCAAGGGAGAATATTCAAGGGAGATATAATACTCTCAACCCAACTTTTTTAGTACTTTTCTTCTTATACACCCCTAAAATGCCATATAAAAATGAAGGTATGATAAAAATAACATTTTTAATATTAAAAATTATAATAATAATAATAGAATATCTTTTTTATAACTCTATTAAAAATCATTGAGAAAAATGAAAACATCGTCATGCGTATGTGCGGATTACTACCTCCATGAACGACATGTTAAATTTTTCACCACCACCTTAAATGGTAGGATAAAAATGTTTATTTAATTTTATAATATTATATTAAAAACATGATTATAATTATTAAATTATAATTGTATCATTTTCTACTCCTCCCATTCCATTGAAAATGAAAGTTTCATCTATACGTACGTTTAGACTACCGCCTCCACAAAACGACTTGTTTTATTTTCCATGACCACAAAACATGGATGGATTAAAAAATGTATTAATTATGTAAAAATGATATTTTTGACACCATTAATATTTTTTAAGAAAAATATTTTGAATTAAATATGTTTTATTAACAATAAATGGTCATAGTAACTTTAACCACCTTAAATAGAATTATCATGGAACCTTTATTAATTTGGTTATATTTTGGGATAACCTTTGAAACTATATAAGTATTGTTATAATATAATAATAAAGGTTTTACAGCTACATAATTCTAGATATCATGAATTTATTTTAGAATACCTATAACCACTATCAATAAATTGAAACTGTTACATATAAATTAACTGAAAAACCTCAAGTATCCGATGTAAGTACAAACTATATTAGAAATAAATAAAAAAATATAATAAATAAACCTTATAAAATTAAATGTATATAAATAATGGATCTTTCACACCACCATATTTACTTATCAGGTACATTCTCTTTTTTTTTCTATCCCTTTTATATAATACTATTTATTTTATTTATATATATATATCCCTTAAATATATACCTAGTTAAACATCATTCTTATTTTTAGGGTTATATACATATTTTTAGTTCCCATCAAAATTAAATATTTTAAGTAAACCTAATTTAGGGTAACTTTACTATTTATTATCTTATGTCAAGTATCACCCCTATAAAATGTTTTTAAACAAAGGAAAAATTCTAGAAACCATCATTATTTTATCGAGAACCCTCTTAGTTTAATTTTGGTTTTATGGAAAATAATAAGCTCTTTAATTCTCTAAAATATCCTTTACTTATTTCAAAAATCAACACCTAAGTGGTTTATTTTTATTATTTATTCTCCTAGATCCTTCTCATGAATTTTCTATATTGGAACTACATATTTAAGACCCATGCCCATTTTTTAAATTTGAATTTTCAAAATTATTTAATTAATTATTATCTTAGTAATCCTTATGATTTAGACTTTGGTTATTAAATGAATTGGAATGATGAAACCCAATTACTTCTCATGTGTTTCATCCTGTTTATGATTTATATACGATTTCTTTTCCTCATTTAGAATTCATATATATGATTTTTTTTATTTGATGGGTGGTCTTGAAATTATATAGCCCTCAATTGAATTGGGTAAACATTTATATCTCATGAGATTTTATGTAATGGATTAGGGAGTGAACCTAATACACCATAAGACTTTTCCCACTTTATGATGATGGTTTTGGGAGCAAACCTTGACCTTTTATTATGATGTTATGTATTATATTGTTTTCACATATTCAAAGATTATACAATTACATTATTTAATTTACTTGTTCCATATTTCCATGCTTATGATAATTCTATTTATAATATCATTTACACCTCATGACTCTCATGTTATTCTTTATTTCTATGTTTATTCCCTTACTAGTTTTTATAGCACACCTTTTTCATTAAGTATTTTCCACCGAGCATCCTATATAGTTTTAAAATATTTATGGGTGTTAGGAGCACTATGTGGAGTATTAAATAATGATGATGTTTTTATGTTTAATATGATTTATTTATGTGTATAATATTACAAATACACTATATTTATAGATCCTTTCTTTGTACATGTGAGAAATCAATGTGAAAACTTATGAAGTTATGTGTTTTAAGTCTTAGGTAACTATAAACATAATATGAGGAAATAATAATAATGAATAATAAACAATTAAAAATATGAAAAAATGTGATTATAATAATTAATAATTTAAAAAATAGTAAACATAATAAACAAAGTGATTAAATACATATAAATCAAAGCAAGAGTGCTACACTCCTCAGATTTTCAAGGCACATTATGGTTTATTTTTTGGCTGATGGAGGTGGTAGTGTAGTTCATGAGAAAGTCTGGGAGGATTGGGATGGACCTATAAATATTTATAATATGTATAAAGTATTCATGGAATGATATACTATGTCACACAATGAAAACTCAGGACATTGTTATGGAGTGATACTGCCTCATACTTTCACAATGTGAAATCACTATTCATATAATGAAATGCTCTTGAATAGTATTCAAGTATTTTAAAATAGGGGTCTTGAATGGAAAATACATATTTTTTTTCACTTGAAATAATATCATGTTTTTGATGATTTCTTTGGTTTTCAAGGGCTCTTCGCCTTCATTTCTTGGAAGACCGAAGTTCCATTCATTGTGATTGATTCATCTTGAAAAGTCTAAGACTCTCCATGAACTAGATAGATCTCCTATTCTGTATTTATTATTTTTATTATTAGTAACCTTTATATGTTGTTATTAGGGTAAAATTATCAGTTTTTGGGTCATCATTCTCATTTGGGTGGTGGTTCTTAATGATTGAGCTCCATTACACTTTAGGTAGGCAGTCTATAAGTTTTATCACTAGTATTAATTCATTTAATAGTGCTTTAATTGTGTAGTAAAATTGGTTTACCATGATTCAACCAAGAATTATATTACATAATTTAAATCATATATATTATTCTTTTTGATGACCCCTTGAGTCATCTATGATTCCTAATGAAAAATCAATTTGAGAGGATGCCTTGGAATAGATTTTTGGTATAAAATTTGGTGGAAAAAGTGATAAAAATAGAATTTTTTATCTTGAATTATAATTAGTAAATATTGATATTTAAATAATTTAATGGTGATAATTTAAAATGTTAATGAGTGATTTAATTTGGTTTTCCTTAGGGCATGATTATAGGGTTAGTGTTTCCATTAGGTATTTACTTTATAGTTTTTGAGATGGATTTCTCCTAGGATGTGATGTCAAAATAGTGATAAATGGTGTTTTGGATTAAAGAGAAGAATGGATTTTTAATGGAACACTAATGTCATGGAGATATGATGAGTGATTTAATTTTTTTTATCCATTGGGTATGTTAACAGGGTTAATATTTCCCTTGGGTATTTATTATAAGGTTCTAAAGATTATTTTCCCTCTGGGTGTGATCTTTTGTTTTGGGATGGGTATATTTCCTAGGGTGTGACCTTTTATTTCAAGGATAGGTATAGTTCCATAGAAGTTATTGTGATAATAGGTATGGGTATATTTACCTTGCATGGATGCTTACTATTTAGAGAAATCTGATGCTAACTGAGGAAGGTATGGTTGGTCTTGGGTGTCACCATGGAATGTGATGATCAATGATTTTTATTTATTTACTTTTTTCCCAAGATATATATATATTTATATATATATATAATTTTCTCACTTCATCACACACTTACTCGAACTTTATATGATTATATAAATCATTGGTAGTGGCCTACTAATTCATACTCACACCCTGATCAGGACACCATTGGTACCTGATTAGACTTCATGGTTATAAGACCAAATAAGGTAAAGGCCACATGACTAATGTGTGATTTAGACTACTAGGTTAGAGAATGGGAGATTATGAATAATTTAGGATTCAAGACCATTTTAGGAGTCTTTTTTTTACTTCTTGGGATATTTATTTATATGGTCTATTGTTATGTTACTATTTGACATATATATAGTTCATTTTGATATAGAATGGGTTGTGATTATTTATATAGAACTTTTTGTTATGTCTATTTACTACTTATTTGTGAATTCTTATATTATTTCCTCTATTTACACTATTTTCACTCTAATATATGATTATAGTCTCCCTATTATACCACTATAGACCCATAATATTAGTTAAAATCCTTTGTCATATGAGAAGGTGTGAATTAGGTCATGTAGAGATCTTTCATTGGGAACTGATTAGTGGTTACAGACCAAGGGAAATTACAAATAGGTATAAAATATTTTCTTTTGTCTGAATATTTGAATAGGATATATAGGATATTGGGCATTGCTAGGACATATTATGGAACTCATGCCTAGGAGTTGTAGACCCATGTATGAGGGAAAGTCTAAGTTACCAGGTATTGAATTGATGTTCTTACTTTTTGATTTTAAGTTGTATTATTTCACCTTGATTGATGCACATTATTATGATGTTATTGGTTTATGGGATCTTCCCACTTTCCATGTGTGTTCATGCATCATTTCAAGAATGTAGGATTTTCACGTCATTGTGTGATTGCTTTTAGTTTTTTATTCTAGATATTATATGGGTAATATGTTTAAATAAAATGATAGTTACAACTTGCTAACCCCTATAACTTGTAATTTTAATAACTTATAATTGAAAAATGATTTAAATGAGCCCCTTTTTATGAAAAACATGGTTAAAGTATAAATGAATATAGTAATAATATAGATCCTATGTGTATTATGTGGAACTTGTGTATGTTATGATGACCCCTTTTATGGGTAGTTGGGGCTAGAGAGAGCTCCCGTGATATGAGATAAAGAGGATAACCAAACATTATTATTATTTTTTTCCATGAAATTTAATGATTGTTAAAATTTATAGAAATTTTTTATGATGTGGGTCCTTCTTGATTATGTCCTGATCTTGATAATGGGTAAATGGGGCTCGAGAGAGAGAGAGAGAGACAAATATCCAAGATGTGAGACCTTTATAATAAAGGATTTATAAGTTAGTGAGATGATATGACTCTTATGAATTTATTTTTGAATTTTCATTTTAAGAACCATAACATTCCATGATTACTTGTGACTCTTTTGGGTTTATTTTTAACAATAGATCGAGTTGCGTAGATTAGACTTGAGCCTAGAGGTGACACTCTTATGTTGTAGGGCTTGAGTGGAGTGGCGAGATGTGTTTTCAACCACTAATTTCCTTTATTGTATAGGAAAATGAGTTGTGGATAACCCTATAGTGGGTAGTTCATAAAAAATGGGATGGTTTATGGATATACATATATATATGTGTGTTTGTGTGTGTGTGTGTGTGTGTGTGTTTATGTGTGTGTGTGTATGAGTAACCCTATAAGGGGAGTATTGGTTAGTGAGTTTCCTTTTGGTTTTGGGATGTGGGTCAAGATATTGGTAAGTCAAGATATATGACTAAGTAGTGGGGAATTTTCAAACTACAATGAGAGATAAATTTGGTATATTAGGATTACCCAAGAGAGGGTTTAGCCTAGGAATTTGGATGAATTAGCGACAAGAATAAAAGTATATTACTTATAGTGTGATGGATGTATGAAAGTGACAATGAATATTTATAATGGGTGTATTTATGCCTTGTGTGTGATGGATGTAGATGTTCAACTTTGAGTTTTTAGCTTGTGTGAGGAATTTTAAGGGAAGGATAAGTTGAAACATAACCTTTCTAGATGGGTGAACTTACATGTTTGGATCTAGAGTGGTTAGGTCATGGGTAGACACTCCTGATTTAGCGGTGATTTCTAAGGTGGTTATTAGTCATGTGGTTGGCCTTGGCATGAGTGATGTTCTCTATGATTTTTTGAGAGAAAGAATTAGGTGAGATTCTTTTGGCTAGTAGAGATCGATATGCAATGAGAATGGACAATTAGGTTATTAGAAACATGATCCTAGGATTGAGGGGATATGAATCAAGGTAGTTGTGTTAGATAGTATAGTAGGGTAATGCTGGGATGTATTCTTGTAGTGTATTCTTAATTGGAAGTATGAGTTGCTAAGAACTTTTGTAGGAGTTCGAATGGGAAAATTATTTCCCATATACTCAGTGAGGGAAATTTTGGTCCAACCTACATGGTATTTGAGTTGCATCCTATGATTATCCTTGTGATTTTAATATAGGTTTTTGAATCATTATAGTTAGTTTTTGATGGAATAAGAGACATGTTGGTGGGTAGATTTTGAGGAATTGAGTTGTGTACGTTATATGACACATCCATCCAACGTTACATTTTTATTTTTAAAACACTTTTAAGGGGAAAGTGAGAACCCTCACACTTTTGAGTTGGGTATGTTATATGACACATGAGGCGAGGTTAAGATAACATATGATATAAATGGATGTGGCAATTTATACCCTCTTAGTGCATGAATCAACTATTTTTGGATGTGTGAGTTTGGTCTCTATAGATCTATTGTGGTTAGGACCTTATGAGGTGTCTGTATGTTTTGTGTGAGGTGACTTCATGAATTGCCTATGGGATCAGGGGATGATTTGACATGTAATTATGATGGAAAGGTATAAGAATCCTTATTTTATAAAAACAAGGAATATAGTGTAGAAACTTAAGGATGTGATGTATTCTATCTATATAAAGAACTTATATAGGTATAAATAGGTGAAAATCATCATGGGTGCAGATGTATCAGAGTGAAACTGATGCATGAAACAAGTCCTTTGTAAGATATGATGAAATAGCCATGGGGTATTGAGAACTTGGTAATGTATAGATGGTTGAATCATATGAAGTATGATATATTACCTTTTGTGAGAAGTTAGATTCACTGTGGTGAACTTTTAATATTGTCAAACATCATAGGGTCAATTCATTTAGTGTGAGGGATTTGGGATTAAAGAAGTGCCTCAAATATGAAAAGTTGAGTATTATCATGAATGCAATTTTTAAATGGGTCTAGGTAGGTCCCATGGTAGGATATAACATGATATTTATGTGATGGAGAGAAAGGTCATGAACCATGATTTCAACCTTTTAGAACTAGGTATACAGTGGTGGTGTATCGATAGAGTTAGAAAATGGATAAGGAATTGAGTAGGGATCCATAGTAGGACTTACTCATATAACATGAGTGGCCCCCAAGAATTTCGGTGTTTGGATGATGGTGGATACTAGCCAGGATCCTTCTATTTGATCAGGAATAAGGAAGTCCTATGGAAAGGAGTACACCATAGATAGATTGAGCACATATGAGTAGTTTTTAGTAAACTTCAATAGAGATGTGTTGATAAAATAAACCCAAATCAATGGTGATTATAGTTTTGTGAAACCATTTGGACAAAATAAGTTGAGATAAGATTAGAAAATGTATGGTACTCAACTATGGGTGTTGGTTAATAAATTTTTTGTGGATTTAGTATGATTTGTTTTTGACAACTTATTTATGAGTGATAATAGTATGGTGGTATGATTGGGTGTGAATATCAGAAATTAGGTTGGTGGAGTGACCGAGTCTATGAGACATTATTACTTAAGGATTATGTGATGACATGAATAATAAAAAAATAAATTATGTTTTAAATAGTCTTGAGAGTTATAATTTGGTTTCCAATAAGATAGTTTGGTGAGAAATAGATTGGTATAGACTAGTGGAATCAAAATTCAAAATGAATGTTAGTAAAATTGGGAGTTCATGAATTCCACTATAAGTGTGGCACTGTGGTGGAGGAGGTTAAAATAAATGGCACCACAATGTGTGGGATGGTGAAGTTTTGAGTAGTAAAGAGGTCTTGGATACAATATTGATATAACCATAACCAATAAGGAGTGTATATTTGGTTCATGCATCGGGGGCTTGGAGACCATGATAGTTCAAAAAATATATATTAGGAGGCCCCTAGAATTATTTATTGAAGTAACTTGGTATGGATATTCTTTTGAGAACTTCCTATCTATAATGTCCCATTCTGGATCACTCTATGAATAGTAACTAGAGCAGTTCACCGCGTAACCTCAGAAGTGCCTCCCTATTTTCTAAAGGCTATTGACTAGTAATGGGGGTCTAAGATGGTACTATGGGGAGACTATACCCCATGTCTTAGATTACATAATAAAATAATAAATAAAAAAGTATCATACCTTACAAATGGATTGAAATCAGAAATAATAAATATAAATAAGACTGATATTAAATGAAATTCATTAAAGGCCCGAATAGCCACACCAAACATACACTGATCACCCACTAAGCCGGTTACATACACATACCATTAAAAAAGTGAAATAATTTTTTTTTTCTCCATGAATATGATGAAATTATCCTCATCTCTACCTCTAATCATATCCAAGATATCCCGCTCGACCATGATATCCAGGTCCTTAGCCCTACCTGTGCCTAAAATAACCATGTGAAAACTGCTTGGGTACCCATGTGAAATGGTGTCCAAAGTAGGGTGTGAGTAAAAAGATCAGTAGGGAACCACCAATGTGGTACTTTACTAATAAAAATATAATATTATATGTGCATGTGACACATTATACTGAGAATAAAAAAACCACTGAACAAAAAAAAGAACTATTTTCGATCCTTAAGACTGTGACCCCGATCGAACATACTAGATTTAGATAGTTCTAGGGTGTCTATGAGCATGTATCAATGATCATTCCTCCTAAGTAACATATAGGATCCAAATCCATGGTAGCCCTAACCATGCCCTAATGACTTTGGGGACTCACCCCATAACAATCCAAACACCTGAGCTCTAAATCCATGGTAACTCAACTGTGCATCTGGTTCCAAATCTATGGAATCCATAACTATATCCTCATGGCTTCAAGGACCCATACAATGATTGTTAATACATCTATATCTAAATTCATGATAGCCATAACCATATCCTTATTGATCTAGGTACCAATCCCATATCATTCCATGCGTTCAACTTTATATCCATGAATAACCATATCCTCACAGCTCTAGGGACCCATCCCACAATAGTCCATGTATCCAAATCCATATCCATGTTAACCATATCCATATCTTCCCAACTCCGGGGAACTATACCATGATATTCCAACATCCGAGCTCTAAATCCATGGCCTCTCTAACACCAAGTAATAAATTTGTGGAAGCTCTAACCACATCATTCTCTAAATCATAGTAGTCCAACCATGTCACATCTCCCCAAGGACACATTATATAAACCAAAATACAATATAAACATAAGGGATAATAAAAATCACATGCCAAAAACCACCATAAATAGACCCTCAAGCTTAAATACTCAGTAATGGTTCCTTGGATACACTCTCTACCATCTCACACACACCCTCCCAGGGTAAGTCAGTCAATGAGGCACCCAATGGGGTACCCTCAGTCTCAGCTAGATATCTGGTCAACACCAAATGCTTGAAGGATACTGTGTAACTTAACATCATCATTAATATATCATGAACTTACTAGCTACATGAGGCATGCCAAAATGGCATTAGTCAATGAGATGGCCCACAACCCATCTCCATCATCAAGTATCACTGGGTTGGTCTTATCACCCATATCAGTCCTTGAATACCGAAGTTATATCTTCATAGTCCTGTAAATGGGAGAACAAGGAACAATAGTTCTAGCTCGACCACCCAATAGATCTTAAGGACACTAGGTATTTCAAAGGTCTAGTTTGACCCTATTAGTATGGTCGTCTCAAGCCACAACCCATCTTTAATTAGGGGGAAAAAGTCCTTAACCTTTGTCCATGACATCACATAAGGCTAGATAATCCCAAAAAAAAGTTCTATAGGTAAATAAATTAAGTTTTAAATGCTTTGTCCATAAAATTCCAAGGCATAAAATCAGTGCAGTAGGACCATTGTGGCCTAGGCACTCTGGTATGGTTGTTTAAGGGATTTGATCTAATTCATCCATTTAATTTAATATACAATTTAAATTAAATAAAATATTTAACCAAATTAAATCACCTAAAGTGATAACCCCACATATCAAATTACAAATAATTGAAATCATAAAGTTAGAGGGACAATATACGAGACCACCTACGTTTTCAAAAGTCTTTTACATTTATTTCCAAGGGCTAATAATAGTGTCCAACGATTGACCAAATCTATCTGACCTCATCCATGATTAAAAAATATCACCTCAATGATCCAAGATCATAATTAAAGAAAAAAATATATAATTAATTATTTATAACATTTATAATTGATTAATTAATTCAAATCAAACTCATTATATTCAGTGAAAACTCATTGGGTTGCCACACCACACTAAACCAAGTTCAAATGCTCTCCAACAGCCTAAAACGTACCAACATCCTAATTTCAAGAAAAATACATAACATGTGATGAAAAAAACTTAATTCAAGTTAATTTAATCTCAAAAAAATTTAAAAATCACCTCTGCGATATGCCTCAATAAAATGGCATGCAATGATGTTCAAATGTTATCTCAAGATGGCTTCTATAAAAGCAGCATAAAACCCCTTGATGCTGATATTATTACAAAATGATTTGGTAGAATCAACATCAAGTCCATAACCATGAGAAATGAAAATTATAATAAATATTGGATAAGATTGAAGGATATCAAAAGTGGATGAATCAAACCATAGTCTCCAATGGAAAAACTCTCTAACATCACCCCTTTAAGGGGAATCTAAGGAGCCAAAGGAGGGGGTTTTATTAGCTAAATGGACCCCACATACCCCCTCCCTCTCATAAAATCCAATGGTTTGAATGGTAAAATTACCAACCTACCCCTTATTAAAAAACCACCTCGACTGTAACACCCTAAGATTTTGTGAAGTATTTTTTTCGAATTAATTTATCTTTTTTATATTATGTGTTTAACATGACACCAGAAATAGTTATATATATATATATATATTAAAACACTAACTCGAAAATTCCTTTCTCATAGAACTGACTTAACTTGCGCTACATGCAATATTGACTTGGATTGCGTTAAATGTAACACAAAGTTTATGTGAAACATCATTTTTTTTATAATTATTTAAATGAGATAATTATAAAAAATCCATTAAAATTAGTAATATTAATAGTAATAAATTCCTTTAAAATATTTTTTATAATGGTTTTAAATAAATAAAACATATTGATAATGAAATATATAATATTTGGTAAAGAAATTATATGTTTAAAAATACTATTTTCTCAAATGAACTACATTTCATATCCTTTAATGAAAAATAATAAAGTTAATTTTAGACACATATAGAAATTTAATTTGATAAAATAAACTTAATTTTTGAATTTATAATTTTTAAATTATCTTAGGGTGATTTTTTTAGATTTTTATGAGAAATTTCATTTTTTATGAATAATGAAATATACTGCATTTCAGTTAATAACTGCATTTTTATTTAAATAATTATTAATGTTAAATTATAATATAAATTTATTTTAATGTAAATTTAGATCAATTAAAAATATATTAATACCATTTAGTTCATTATAATCAATTTCACTTTGAAATTTACTATAAAAACTTAACAAACTTTTGAACATTTTTTTACTTTAAAAACCCATTATTTCATCCCGTCTGTGGGATTAACATTAATCTTAATTTTGCCGCTTCTGTGAATTTAATTTAGAAAAATGGACATAAACCATTTTAATTATTATAATAATTTTATTCTAATTATATCATATTTATTTTTTTACCAAAATAATTAGTAAAAGTGATTAAAATTAATCACAACGATTAAGGTCAAATTAAGATTTATTAGGGACTAAACCTTAATCTTAGGGAACCAAATAACCTATAAAATTGTCTAAAACACATTATATGTCAATATTTCATCCCTAAACCTTCAATTATTGATTTTTTTTTGTTTTTTATGACTTTTTTTAGGTTAGAACATGTGTACACTTAACTTGTTTTCAAAAATTCCAAGTGAGTCATTTTCCTTCCTTATAAAAGGCCACCACCTCTCCCACTTCTTCAGACCACTCAAAAATCTTAATTTCGGAACATATCTTCCTAATACACTTTCCAATATCCCTAAATTTCTCCAATAATCCTTCCCTTTGGCATAATTCATTCCAAGGAATCCTTTTGGCACAAACCAAAAGGAGTTACCTGATTAAGAGATAACGTCTTCTCTCAAGCTCCTTTCTTTTATTTTCTTTCCTCACACCCTCCACTATATTTATTCAATTAATTTATAAAAACAAAATTACCCTCAATATACTATGATATTTTTATTCTAAGGGTTAAACCTAAACTTACACACACCTCCATATAATGGGTAATGAACATAATGTTTACGTGTACGACTAACTAACACCTCACTAAATGATGATTGTTAATTTTTTCCTTTACTTCCTATCATGGTGTAAATTATGATTGAAAATATATTAATATATTTAATATATTATATTTATCATGTATTTAATCTTATTTATTAATTTTTACAACAAAAATATTTTTTACTTTCCATTTTGTGTTAATACAATAATTCTGTTTGAGGAAGTGTGGACTACCACCCCTCAAAGCAATATGATTCATTCATACACTACATGGATTGTATTAAAGATGATTTTAGTGAATATATAAGATATATATGATATCATAAATCTAATTTAATAATGATATATATATACATATAATTACATATATGACTTTGAGGAAGTGTGAACTACCGTCTCAATGAACGGTGTATTCTGTTTCATACTTACATATTATATAGATTATTCTAAAAATAATATACTCTATATAAATAATAATTATATCATTATTTAAATTCTTGAAATCATGATATAAAGTATAAGTACCAAATATATAAAAAATTAAGACACATGTGAAGAATAAATCAAATATTACCTGAAGTGGAGCCTTAACGTAGGATTGTTAACAAGCGGGTAATATAAGGTCATAATAAAAAAAATATATGGTATTAGATTTAATAATATTGTAATTTAAAATATTTATAATAAATTTATATCTATTATACAGGTGTTTTGAATGAGTACGATAAGAGTCAAGGCATAAGGTAAAAGGATTTTATCCCACTTTTTATTTCCATGAGATATATACTTTATTCACCACCAAATCCTTTTGTGTGCTGTGTATAACTGTACATAGATTTAATCAATTATTCTTATATTTAAATTTATGGGTATTTACATATAAATTATATGAACTTTATTTCATGGGGTTTAAGTTTCAAAAGTTATCAAATCAGAAAAAATAGTTTTTTTCGTAATTTTCCTTCTTTGTGAATCATGTTTTGTTACACACCTAAATTAAAATTGAGGAATATATAATTCAATTATAAATGATATATCATGAATCTAAATATTTTAATGATATTATAAAATTCATTTAATTTCATTTTATTACATGGAAAGTATGATCCCAATTTACCAAGTGATAATATTTTATTGAAACAATCTCATCGCTTTTCAAGATTGTTTATGTTTATGCTTCATTTAATGAAATATTATGATCCACATATCAAGAAAATTCATGAATTTTCTTATCCTATTATTATCAATTATTTATTCATATATTGGTACCATTTAATCTACTCTTTTTATATAAGATATGTAAGAAAGTGTTTTTAATAAAGCTCGAATTTAGCCTCTCTTTGGTCAGAAATATATGTTCCTTTAAAATAATGTTTTATAAAAAGGGTTTCCAAGAATATTATACTATTATAATATGATAATTAAAAGTAATTTTTAACCTTTTTTTCTTTTTCCAATGTTTTAAAAGGAATATTCTTATCTCTTTTTGAATGAGGCATTTTTCTAACCTTTTTACCATACAAAAGGAATGTTCTTTTTACCTCGTATGACCTTTATGAATTTATCCACCATCAATACTTTAAAGATTTATTTTAATGTTTAAAGTTTAATTCTTAAGAATTTTTTTTAAAAGATATTTTCAACAAAATGGTTTTCAAAAAGTTTTCAAAATTCTTTTATAATTTTTCAAGTAAAATTGTTTTCAAAATGTTTTCAAGATTCTTTTATAAGTTTTTAGGGAAAACGGTTTTCAAAATGATTTCAAGCCTCATTTATAAGTTTTAAAATTATATTAAGATAAATGGTTTTTAAAAAGTTTTCAATATCCTTTTATAAGTTTTCGAGGAAAATTATTTTCAAAATATTTTTAAGCTTATTTTATAAGTTTTCAAGGAAAAAGGTTTTAAAAATGTTTTCAAGCCTTATTTGTAAGTCTTCAAAGTATTTTAAAAGGATATGGTTTTAAAAAGGTTTTATCTTTTAAATAAAGATTTTTCCAATAAGAAAGAATATTTTCCTCAAGAAATATTTTCAAAATATTCTTCCATGTTATTTTCCTTATAAGATGACATCCGTTAATGTTACTCATGCTATTATAGGAAATAATCCAAAGGTTCCATTTATATTTTTTCTTGAATGGTTTATGTTTTGATGGAATGATTTTTATGTAACCCATTTCTCTTTCATGGGTTATATGATTTTGAAACCCATTTCTTTTCATAGGTTATGCTTATGATGAAATGATTATGAAATTTGCATTTTTCCATAGGTTATGATATGATTACATGTTTATGTTACCCATTTCATTTCATGGGTTATGATATGCTTGTTTATCATTTTGTTGCACATGTATGTATGATTTCACTATGAGATGGGTGGGACCTATATCTCCATCCAATGCATTGGGTAAATATTTATATCTCATGATATATACTGAGATAGTCTTAGGAGTGAATCTTGACAACTAAGATGGCTATGGGAGTGAACCATAACTACCAAGATGGCATGAGGAGTGAAATAATGATACTAAGAAGACCATGGGAGTGAACCATGACTACCAAGATGGTATAGGGAGATAACCCATACTACTAAGATGGTATTGGAATCGATGACTTGGATACTATGGAAATAATTTTATATGCTTATGTGGTTGCCACAATTCCATGTATTATCCCAATATTATTAATTCATGAATTATTAACTTAATTATCTTATGATCTATGTATTATAAACTGTCAATATTTATTATAATCTCTAATATATAGGGTATGATCTTCAAATATTATGTTTAAGTTCCATACCCTTTGTTCATGTCATGCTTACACATTTCCTTTATGTACCCTTATTGAGCATCTGATCTCACCCCTTTATTATGTTCACTTTCTCCAGGTTATGAAGAAAGGTTTTAGGTAGAAGTACTAAAGGTGGAGATATTTATAGGAGATGTTTAAGATCTTTCACTAGGATAGAATATTTTATTTCCAAGTTTCCAAAGACACTAAAATATTATGGTCCTCGAGAATGTATTTTTGTAATGTACCAAATATTTATCTAAAATTCTATAATATCCATGCATGTTAAGCCTAGGTCGCTAAATAGAATCCCAGAAAAAAGCCAGTACAGAGCCATCGTTGAGATGGTGGCCTATCTTTGGCTAGGTGATTACTGTAGACTGAAGCCCTGGCTACCCAACCTTCTTCTAGTGCTATCTCTAGCTATTATGTCACCTCTTTAACCCCATACCATGCGTGACATAGTAATGAGGGGCTAAAAGCTTTTGAATTTTGTTCCAAATTAAGACTCAAAAACTAATACCCCCACTAATTGAAAATTCAATTTCCCTCTAATTATGAATTCCCTTAAGGAAATGGGGTTTTATAACCTCCCCTACATAATACATCTCATACTCAAGAAGAATTAGTAGTCATACAAACATAAAACTAGATCTTCCTTAGTTACCAAAACCTATTTTGACTGTTGCATTCTGCCTTTAAATTCTCAACATTCTTTATTAGTAAAATTACAAACATAAGGCATTGATCCAACACTCATATCATCTCAAAGCATCATAGTGACACTCTATGGTGCCCTTATAACCCAAAACACTCATGTTTCAACTTATAATTAAAAAACCAGACTTGGTGCTCCCCACTAAAGGACTTAAAACAGGAAGTCCAATTCCAAACCATGGTGGATCTACCATCTGGATTGACTATCGAAACACGCCTCTAGAATTCTAATGATAATACCAGCATGGTTCCTAACTATACACCTAATGATATAAGATAACTCCACTCCATGTTCTTAATTATGATATGAATCGGTTGAAATTAAAATATATCATTATATAAAACTGGTTGGATAGACTTTTCCTTTAAAATCCCCTATTGTTCATTGAAATGCACCTATAGTACATAATTTGATGTACTTGATATAGTTCCTAACACACCACATACAAACACTAGCAAAACCGCCAGACATAACTTCTTCAATTGACGCTCATACAATACACTCAACTCCAACCTCCGACACTTACCCAATCACCCAATCTCGATGCCTCATCTCCTATAGGTAACCCAAGATCATTCTGATAAATCCATGGAAGTCTTAACCCAAGTTACTATGTGATTCCATAGTTTATTTATCATTCTTCCAAAATTGTGGTCATGGTTTTCCATACCAAGATAATCAACATGCCTAAAATCTAATTCAACACTTTCAGATAATCAAAAGATACACCGAGCTCGATGACTATGCTAGATCTCCACCTAATATTTTATCTGATTTTTTTACTTGGAATTCACTAAGGAATATAGTGGTACTTGGGTCCATTTATTCACCAGCATCAGAATTCCAAAATGAACGTCCAACAACCTATCCCACTCCCATGAACCTTCTCATGTGTGGGTAACATACTCATAAAAGAAATCATTATATCCACCGTAGTAGCATCCTTGTTATCGCACTAAAGAAATAAGTTCCCAATCATTATATCCCATTCCTATTATATCACTAGACATAATGACGGTCATGTACAATCTACTCATTCTTATTCACCAAGCCACAAAAACAATTCATTTTACATTCCCAGCCCTAGTTAACTTTATCCACAACTTCCGTGGAAATTGGATCCGTAATGAGGGTCACCACCCTCAACTAACCATTGGTGCACTTCCCACCACATGAATTTTCTCACCCTACTCCAAAAACACATTATCAGTAGGTTCCACTACCAAACATGTGTGTTTATCCTCACGATCCACACTCATGTTACCCCATCAATACCTAACTAAGACTCACCCTGATTATCCATTCTACCACACCCGATCTAATTCTGATGTATCCCCTACAACAGAGGGTCATCACTGATTACATCAAGACTCCAGGCCTCCATGCCTATAATATTTTCATCAAGATCAACTAGTTATTATCCCACATCCACCTAATTACCAATTTAAAATTTAAAAGGGTATCAAACAAAATAAACATGTACCATTTGATCTCATCTAACATAAAGTGTACATGATCTTGCATCACCCCATCAAATCATTCGACTCATGATTCCATGAGTTGCATCACTAAACTAGGTTGACCATTATATATGGAATTTCAACCCATAAAGACAATAACATACTAGATTATCTCATACAAAATCCTAACATTTCTCCCATGTCTAATCCAACTACATGCTTATCCAGCACCCGACACAATTCCAAGTCATTAGTGTCCACCCATAATTTGACCTTGAAACTAAATGCTCTTCCATAACACATAGTACCATATTCCACCTCGGTATTACCATTTAAACCATACCTTGATACCTGAGGCATTAACAATCAAGGTTATCATCACCGAAAAACCCCGAGAATCTCCTGTGCATCTGTCTCCAATGAAACAACCCATATGGGATAACCCCTCTGAAGGGTCACCCTCGATCAAACCAAATTACAACTCACTATGGTCTGAGTCATAATTTATGGTCTCTAGGTCTCTCACCTAGGCATACCAGGTCAAGTATTATAGAAGGTTATCGTTCATGGGGTGTCATCCATACTTCCATCTCAACCCATGGAATCAACATTCCAAACCAGCCACTATAGGGTCCTAGATACCACACAAAACTAGTAATCACATGCCAACCATCCACCCATAAGGGTACTAATTCTCATGAGCATCTACCCACAATACCTCCCCTATAGAATTACAATTCACCAGTATAATTTCTCCATAACCAATGACATCATCCTAGATGATCCATACTATGGAAAAAAAACACCAACTCGGTTAAGTAGAATGATATTAAAATATATAAAATATATAAAATAAAACACCATATAGTTTGTTTCTAATAATTTAAATAACCAAAAATAAATAATAACGACCCACAAGGGGCTCAACATTAGGCATTTAGTGCCATACTGATCCTCTAGGGCCATGAAACCACCTATGCACATGGACCGCATTTCCAATATCATAGTCAAAATCCTCCTTATAGATTCACATGAAATTCCATATGAAGATATATATAAATGTATAAAGATGATTAGAATTACACCAATAATTCATATGGGAAATCATTATATGAGTAGTTTGTGACAATTTAAATAGACAACCCTTAATTTTTAGTGAAATTGCACACTAAAAGGCCTACCACTCATGTGAATCATATGTGCCTTATATGATGCATGAGATGTATCTTGTCTTTATAGGATAAGAGTCAAAATCAAATAATCGGAATCTTTGTAATGGGGTAATAGATAAAAATATATAATAAATCATAAAATCCAAACCACATGTGCATCTATCATGGTGAAAATCATATAAAATTATAACATTAAACACCAATAACATTAATACCTTCCCTAACAACCTATAATTATTACTAGAACAAGTGTAATCAATGTATCAATCTGATATCCATTAATGGATCTGAAAAATTAATATGTTTCTTTCCTACCAATCCTAAAATCATAAGACAAGATAAAATCGAAGCTCTAATAACACTTTGTAACTTCCTATCCTAACTCACTCTATGAACAATAACTATTCCAGTTCTCCATATAACTTCAGGCATGCCTCCCTATGCCAAAGGATACTGAATAGTAATGGGGGTCTAAGATGATATTATGGGGAGACTATAACCCTTATATCAGAGTCTAAAATAATTAAATAAATAACCAATTATTATATATAACAAATTAACTAAAAATGAAAGAAATAAATATAAAAAATAATGATATTAAATAAAATTTAGTAAAGTACCGGACAACCATACCAAACATACACTAACCACCAATTGGGATGATTAAAAACACATAAAAATAAAAAAGTGAAATAAAATGCACTATCTCTATGAATACACCAAGGCTATATTCATCTCAAACTCTAATCACATTTGATCATTTATGCTCAACCATTCTATCCTAGGCCTCATCCCAACCCACACCTATAATAACCATGTCAAAGATACTTGGGAACCCATGTGAAATGGTAGATTGAGTAGCATGCGAGTATATAACTTAGTATGTAACCACAAACATGGTACCATACTGACTAAAATATATAGTGATATGGGCACATGACATTCTTTACTCAGAATAAAAAATTTATTAAAATAAAATAAAATAAACATTTTCGATCCTTAGATCCGTAATCTCAATCAACCATACCAACTTTGACTAGTGATGGGGTATCTATGAGCATGTATTGATGACTGTGCATCTCAAGTAACATGCAAGATCCGAATCCATGGTAGCCCCCAACCATGACTGCATGATTATAAGGACCCATACCATGACATTCCAAACATTCGAGTTCTAAATCCATGGCAGCTCAACCCTCTATCCAAATTCAAATCCATGGAAGCCGTAAACATATCCTCATGGATATGAGGATCCATCCCATGATAGTCTATACGTCCATATCCAAATCCATAATAGCCATAACCATATCCTCACTACTCCAAGGATCTATCCCACGATATTCTAGGCATCCAAATCCATATCTATGTAAACCATAACCATATATTTATGGATATAGAGACCCATACCAATATATTATGTGCATATGGATCCATATACATGAAATACATAACCATATCCTCATGAATCCAATGAACCATCCCTTATTAGTCCAATATGTAAGTTCTAAATTCATGGAAGCTCTAACTCCATGACAGCTCTAACCACACTTGCCTCTAAACCACGAAACCCCAATCATGTCACAATTAGAAAAAGAGTGAATTACATAAACTTCCATAAACTAGAAACACAAGGCATGGATATATTACCATACCCAACACCACTCTACACAACCAATCAATATCACATGCTTGGTTTGGGTTCCATGGTGACACACACCACCATCTCACACACACCCTCCCAGGGTTATTTGATCGATGAGGCAGCCACTGGCGCACACTCAATCTCTTCTAGGTCTCAAGTCAGTACCCAATACCCAGAGGATACTACATACCTTGGAATAATCATCAAAATTTCATGAAAAAATTCAATTCACATAGGGTATTCCTCATTGGAAAGAGTCAAAGTGATGTCCCATGACCCGTATCAGTAATCAAGTCTCACCAAGTTGGTCTTCTAACCCATCCTGGTCTATGTCTACCAAAGTTCTATTTTTATAGGTCCGTACCTATGAATAAAAGGCAAAAAAGCTTTTAACACATCTCTAAAGAGGTTTGGAGACCATTATATATCTCAAAGTTATTGTCAGACTCTCTTGGGCCAGCTGTCTCAAGCCACAACACTACTATTTCAAGAGGTGGAAAAAGTCCCCAACATAGGTCCACAACATCACATAAGGCCAGGTCACCCTGCTCAAGGGTTCTATAGGTCACATAATTTAAGTGTTCAATGCCTCAACCATTAAAGTAGGATGTATCAAGTTAGTGCACTAGGACTATTATGGCCTAGGAACTTTGGTCCGATCATTTAAGGGATTCGATCCTTTTCAACCATTTAATTTAAAAATTAAATTTAAATTAAATAAACCATTTAACCAAATGTAATCACTAAACGTGGATATCCTACACAATGTATTCCACATAATCAAAAGTATAAAGCCACAAGGATAGTATGTAAGACCACTTACCTTTTCAGAACCCCTTTCCATTTATTTACAATGGATAGAAGTAGCTTCCAAGGCTTGTCTAAGTCTATCCAGAATCATCCATGATCAACCAATATCACCTCAATTACTCAATCTCCAAACTAAATTCAAAAATCCATAATTAATTAATTACAACATCTATAATTAATTAATTAATTCAAATTAAACTCAGAATATTTGGTGAAAACACATTAGGTCACCACGCCGCATCAGAACCAAGTACAAATTCTCAAAAACACTTTATGGTATACCCTATACTCATTTTGGAAAAAATAACTAAGATTTTATGACAAAAAAACCTTAATTTAATTCAATTTAAGCTAAAAATCCTTGAAAAACCATTGAGGTGACACAACACAATGAAATTACATGTGGAGACACATTGGTGTTATCTTAGGATTCATTTTACTCATGCAGTATGAAATACCCTTGATGGTTGGCCGATCCCACAAAGATCCAGTAGAATCAACATGAAATCCATAATAAAGATAAATGAAAAGTAAAATAAATAAAGAGATGATCAAAGGATATCAAAAATAGTGTAATAAAACCTCAATATTTGATGAAAAAACACTAAAGAATCACCCCTTAAAGGAGAATATATGATAAAAAGGAGGGGGATGGCTTAGTTGAATATCCTTCCCTATAATCCCTTACTCTCTTAAAACCCAAAGGGCTGGTTGGTAAAATTACCAGATTTCATCTCATTAAAAAACTTTCTAGACTCTTATCGGTTATCCAGTATAGAGCCACCAGCTAGATGGTGGGATTTTCTGGCCTAAAAATAAACTTTTTAAGCCAATGGTGAGATGGAGTCTTGGTAGCAGTTTACTAGTGGATGAAAAATATAGATTGAGCCACCTGTCTCATTCTGGTTCTCTCAGGGGTTGCCGTATGACCTCTTGAACTGCATCCCATGTGTCACATGATATTTTTCTAGGGTTCAAAACTTTTTATTTTTTATAAACACCGACTAATAAATCAACATGTCTACTAACTAGAAATTAAAATCTCCCTCCAATTCCAAACACCCATACAAACATATGGTTTTGTATTATTAACCCATGAATGATAGATAGTCTAAGTGGACTATTCAAATTTTGAGGACATAATGAGGGATTGTGTCATAAGTTATAGTGGTTATTGTGAGAACTACATGAATTTAATAAAGTTTTACTAAAATAACACTTAATATACTACTATATAGATAACAACATAAGATGATCTA
Organism: Viscum album; assembly: GCA_963277665.1. NCBI lineage: Eukaryota > Viridiplantae > Streptophyta > Magnoliopsida > Santalales > Viscaceae > Viscum > Viscum album. Next base: position 42,436,574 of record OY728150.1, read on the forward strand.
TATGGTAGACTATTTCTTTCACCTTTGTATTGGTTGGAGGCTGGTGAAGTAGTGGTATTTAGAAAATTATCATTCAAGAGACTTTATAGCATGTTAAGTTGAACCAAAAGTAGATATAGACTACCTAGAGTAGGTATAGACCTTATGTATATTGGTAACACTAACCAGTAAAATGAGGAATATGCCATTAATTATCCTTTTGTTGGTATATAAAGTGGTAGTAAAGTGATTTATGGGGCGAACCATTATTTTTGATGTGATTCATTGACTTAACCATGATTTATAATGTGATTCATGGGGAAAACCATGATTCATCACATGATTTAGGGGAAGAGTCACAGTTCATTGCACGACTCAGGGGGTGAACTACGATTCATCCCATGATTCAAGGGTGTATCATGTGATGAATTATAGCGGAGGTGTTGATTTGGGGCATCAACATTCAGGAATAAAGGGAAGTTGATATTGTGGATTGTGTGTATGAGAGGGACCCTATGTGAGGGGTTGTTAGTGAGAATACTGGGTTGGAGGCATATATGTATTATGAGAAATGTCAAATGTGTATTGTGGACTAAAGTGAGGAAAGATTTATGGGGAGAGGTAGAACCTCTTGTTTGAGTGTTGTGGTCATTAAAGTGAGTGGTTTAATGGATTTATCTAGGTGGATACATGAGAGAAAGTGTCATCATGATGGATCAGTGTCTAGGGTTATTTTATACCAAGGCTAGTGATGATTGGGATTCATCTTGAGGACAAATTTATACAAGGTGAGGAGTTTGTAAAACTCATAGGCTTCTTACAAGGTATGAACATATTTAAATTATGTTAAACCATGTTTATTTTGATTAGTTATAATGTTTTTGAGTTTTGGGAGTGGTTTGTGACATGATTTAGGGGGAGAATCATGTCCTGTATCATGATATGTCCTCTCACTTGAGTTTTGTAGTTGAATGTACCTCTCTAGGAAACAATATGAGAGTAGAAGATATTTTTCCTAGTGGATAAATTTTTTGGTGGAGACCATGGAGGCTAATTTTTCCACTAGATACCCCCAAATACAATTATCAGGAATGATAAGTCATTAGGGGGAAATTCTATAATTCCCCTTAAATTTTTGAGGTACAATATGGTTTGTTTTCTAAGCATGAATATGTGTAATATACTAATTTTTAGCCAATGGAGGTGTTGGGGTGGTTGATGAGTGATTTTTTTAGGATCATGATTGAACTATTTCTATTTAAAATCTATAATAAGTATTCATAGTGTGACACAATTTATCACATCATGAAAAATTAGGCCATAGTTCTAAATCATTGTTACCTTGAACTTTCATGAAGTGAAAGCACTATTAATTCCATGGAAGGAACTTGGGAGATGTTTTGAGTATTTTAATATAGGGGGATCATGTGTAAAACCCATTTTTTCTTTTCCTAAACATCCTATTGTGTTTTTGATGATTTTTTTGGCTCCTAAGGGCTCTTCTCATTCATTTCTTGGTAGATAGAAGAACCATTCATTGAGATTGATTCCTCTTAGTAAGTCTAAGCCTCCCTATTCTCTAGATATCTATCATATTATTTATTTCCTATCATGATTATTTATAACTAAAATATGCTGTTTTTTTGGGATGATTATTGGGTTTTGGTTTATCAAGAATGTTCATGTGGCGGTTTTTGATGATTGAGTTTTTTTTACAATTGAGGTAGGTGCTCTATAAGTTTTCCCACAAGTCTTACACCATTTAATAATGCCTAAATTATGTGGCCACACAAAATTACAATGATTTCAACCTAGGATTAAATTATATAATTTAAATCATTTAAATTATACTAAGTGATGACCCCTTGTTTCATATATTATCTCTAATTAGAAGGAAACCTAAAAGGATTCCTTGAAATGATTTTTTTATCATAGAATGTGGTGGAAAAAGTGATGAAATCAGAATTGTTCAGATTAAATTATAAATAGAAAATATTTATTTATAAAAGTTTTAATGGTGATATTTTAATAGAGTAACGATTAATTTAATTTGTTTGGACTTAGGGCATGGCTACGCAGCTTGTGTTTTCATTATGTAGTTATTTTATGGTCCTAGGGATGGATTTACCTTTGGGTGTTATTTTGGAATGGTGATAAATAGATTTTTGGATTAAATGGTAAAAGGTTTTTAATGACAAAATGAGGGCATGATGAGATGATGAGTGATGTAATTTTTTGGCCTTGAGGCACGGTATTGGGGTCATTTTTTTCATTGGATATTTCTTTTGAAGTACCATAGATGGATTTCCCTCCGGGTGTGATATTTTATTCTAGTATGTGTATATTTAGTCAGGCATGACTTTGTTTATGGGATGGTTATATTTACCAAAGTGTGACTTTTATTTCTGAGAAGGGTATATTTCCTTGGGTGTGACAATTTATTTTCAGGATTGGTATATTTCCTCAGAAGGTATTTCGATCACATGGATGGGTATATTTCCTCAATATGCATTCCTAATATTCAAAGACATCTATCAATAGCCTAGGAAGGTATTGATTATGTTGAGTGTCACCTTAGAACTTGATGATCAATTATTTATATTAATTTACTTTTTTCTCTAGATGTATGTGTATATACATAAATATAATTTTTTTTCTTCCTCATGAACTTACTCAGATGAGATATACCTATAGATGCTGTTAGTGGTGACCTACTGAGTCATACTCACACCCTACTCGGGCTTTCATTGGCACCTGAACATACTTCATGGATACAAGACTGGATAAAGGAAAGGGCCTATGGATGATGCGTAATTTGGATCTCTAGGTCGGAGCATGAGATATTAGGACTAGACTAGGACTCAGGACAAATTTCAGGATTATTTCAGTTTTTTTTTCTTCTTGGAAAATTTGTGGATATGGAATACTACTGTTTGTCTATTTGAAATGTATATAGTTCATTTTTATATAACATGGGGTGTGATTATTTATATCATACTTTCCATGATGTCTGTTTAATTCTTATTTCTAGATGATTATATTATTTTATTTATTTATGCTATTGTTTCACTATAATATGTGGCTATAGTCTACCCACTATACCACCATTGACCCACATTGCTAGTCAATGAATTATTTTATACATGGAGGTGTTCGTGATATCATATAACAATATCTGGTCGGACATCGATTAGTGGTCATGGAATGGGGTACGTTACATGGAAGTATTAAGTAATTATAAAAACATAAATATAATGAAAAGGATAAACTCAATAAACTTTTTGTTTATACTTAAGCATAAATATAAATAATTAATTCTTATTCTATTATCTGAACTTAGTTTTCAGTATTAGGATATTACATGGGATGTAATTATACTTAGTTTTATATTCTAGTTCACTGTTTACAACTTGGGTTAAGAAATATAAATCTCCCTTTGTATAATATTTCTTATATATGATGGAATATGCATGTTTTTTTGGAGAAGTATTAAGATATTTCTAATACCTGTGTGGAATGAATTGAATTATTCTTTAGTAACTTTGGAAAACCCTTACTCAATGGGGAGTTTCCCAAGTGTTTAAGTGATAGTTAAATACTGAGATGTAATGGGGATTGCTAAATATTTTTACAACACATAGGAATAATAATTGTTTAGAAGTGATCATTTCATTGTAAAGACTAATAATCACCATCAACCTTAGGTGAAGGTTAAAAAATTATGTATTATTTGAATAATTAGTTAATAAGAAAACGAATTAATAATTTTTAAGAATAAGATAACATAAAAATTAGAAATCTGACCTCTCTAGAACAATCAATAAACCCATATTTTGATAAGAACTTATTTTTTAAAATTTCACTTAGTTATCTCAAAATTATTCATGCTCAAACCCTTTTTACAAATTGTGACAACATGATTTTTATCCCATCATTGTCGATAGCATTTGGTCCCCATTATATTTTAATTTAAACCTCTAATTTCAATTTTTTTTCATACCCCATGATAGGTTTGTTAGGTAGTCATAGGAAATCTACCTTATAGGGATGAAAATAGATTAATTAATATTGGAATTCATGGAAATCATTGGTATTTATAGATTTTTTTAAAGTAAAAAGAAGAGAAATCACCTAACTATGGATGAAGAAAACCAAGGAACTCAAATGATTTTATAAAAAATTCATGGAATTTAAGAAAATATACTAATAAGTGAGTTAATATTAGGAGACTTAATCACAACCACTAAGTATCACATCATAGAAGAAAAATATAAATTCTCTAGGATAGATACAAGAATTGATCAACTCTCCAAAAATACTTAGGGTTGTCTCCACTACATAAAGCTCAAGTGGAAATGGTGGTCCAATATAGAAGTGATATAAATGAGTACATGAACCTATAAATAATAAATCAAATACTTAGGAATGTGTTTTAGATACATCTACAAAGGATAAAAATTCAATAATTTGAACAAAACTTATGAGGTTAATTTTAATATTTTCTTAGAGGAATATCCTACTTTGTAACAAATTTTCATTATAAAGGAACTTGAGGATAATTTTCCACTTGGATATATCTTTGAGATATTTAATGATGAAGTAAGGGATATAATTTTAAACATGAAGTAAGAATATTTTAAATAATACAAGAATGAAGAAAAAATAGAAATTTAGAATTGATGTAGACTAATGAATGTAAAATTTAAAAATATTTAAAATTCGTAACAAGTGGAAAATAAGATGAAATGATATGGAAATGTTTAAGAAGGAGATGAAAAAATTTTGTCCACTTATTTCAAAAACCAAAATAAGACTGAGTGTAGATCAAGGTATTCCCAAATTCTTTCAAAACTAATTCAAAGCTATAAAGGAAGTTTAAATAGAGGTGCAGTATGAAGAACTGATATCATATAAATAGAAGATTGAAGAGGAGAAAAATTTACTTCAAAAATTAAAGAAAAAAAGTTTGATAGAACACTATTTTAAAAATATAAGTTATTCACAAAATATAAATAATTATTTACTACTTGGTTAAATAAATTTGAATTTGACATTATAAATGGATAGAATGAAGAACTAGGTGACATTATTGAAGGGTATTTATTTAATGAAAAAGGGAAATAAGCTACGAAAGATATATAAATTATAAATATCAAGGAAATATATAGGATAAATGAGAAACCAAGTTTCCCATTTAAGTAGCAATGTATCTGTTAGGATCATGGTTGGTAATGAAGGTGGATACGTTAGGTTTAAAACAAGCACTTATTAAGAGGAAACCTAAGATTTAGATATTTCCTTTATTAGTTTTATTAGTTTTTAGTTTTTTAGTTTTAAATAAAATCCACCAAAATGGGTTTGTTACTTGAAATCATATAGGATATTCACTATAAACAAGGACACAGAAATTTTGAAAAGAAAAAGAACACCCATACTACCAAGGAAAAGAGCTAAAATGGAAGGGGGAGTTTTCCACCAACCCTTAATTTCATTTAAATAATGTTAGAATCACTGTTTAATTATATATTACATCATCATATATTGATGAGAGATAAAAAATCTAACATTATTATTTTTACACATTTTTATAATTTGTTTTACATTCATTCAATAAATTATATAGTCTTAAAATAAGAATCGATCCAATTTTAATCATAAAAGGCTATATATTATTTAAAAGGTAGTTCAAACACATTTTATTTCAGAACCGATTTTAAATCTATTTTTTGTCACATTAATTTTTATATAAAAAAAATAAAATTAATTTTTGAATGTGAAACATTGGTTGTGTTTTTGGTATTTTCTGAGAACATTCATATTTTGATGAATAGTGAATAATACTGAATTTTCGATCAAAACTATTTCTCATCCTCTTCAATAGTATAATTAAATAATGTTTAAATTTATTTTAGAGTATAATTATATTATTTTTGTATCTTTTAAACAAATTTTTGTCAAAGGAATCAATTTCCTGATGAAATATTTATATAAAAACTTAGCAAACTTTTTAATGTTTTTTAATTAAAAAGCCCACACATTCGTCCCATCTTCGAGATTAAATTTAAATTAATTTATTCATGTTACGTTATTAGAATATTGAAAAATTGATTCCATATTTGGTATAAGACTAATTTATAATTTCTAATAAGGTAAAATTATTTTTTTAACAAAAATATTAGTGAATGCGATTAGAGTTAATTACAACGGTTATGAAAAAAATTAGATTAACAAAGGACAAAACCATAATATTAAGGTCCTAAATGATCAATAAAATTTTTTAAAATCCATTATATGGACATATTTAGACCCTATACTCTCTTTTATCCAATTTGGACCATTATTGGATCCACTTGACTTGAAAACAACATTGGTAGAATTCCCTTTTCAAAAATTTACTAGAGTGCCACTACTCCTCCACTATAAAAGGCTCTCACCATTCCCACCTCCTCAAACCTCTCAAGACACATCTAATATAACAATAGCATACAAATATATTTTTATAATCTTAACCCATGTATAAAAATTCCCACATTGGGTATAAAGTCATCCAAGAAATCCCACTGTTGAAAACCAAAAAAGTGTTACCCGAATAAGAGGTAACACCTTTCCCCAAGATATTTTATTTTATTTTCATTATAAACTTCCAAAAATACTATTATTATATTAATATAAAATAAAATAAGTATCTAAAATTTAATTTAATATTTATAGTGTAATATTTAGTCCTGAAATTTCACACACATCCATCTAATTGGTAAGAACTTACTATTCTTGTGAACAGAGAACTACCACCTCACAAAACAATGTTGTTTATATTTACATTACCACCTTTAATTGTGGGGAATTATATTGGAAAACTATTTATATATGATATTTATGATATTTATTATGTATTTATTCTTTTTTAATTATTTTATAACACATACCTTTATACATTCCAATTTGTGTAAATACAATAACATTGTTTGAGGAAGTGTGTACTACCACCTCTTTAAAGCCAACTTAAACGTTCACACTCTAAATAGAACATATAATGTAAGGTTTTAATTAAATATAAATGACATAAATAAATTATTTTTTATATTAATCACATAATTACCATTCTGTAAACATAACAAATCATTTTATTTAATGCTTTTACCCACATTGAAAATGAGATGACGTTGTTCCTAGACGTGTGGACTACCAACTCCTCATCTTGATATGATAAAATTTACATCCCCACAATTCTATATATTAGTATATATGATTAACTAATATGGTATATATTATATAATTATCATTATTAAGAGAAAAATTCTTACTTACCTCTATTCTATAACGATCACTGAAAAATTAGAACGTTACTCATGCGTATGTATATCCTACCATCTCCATGATTGTAACATTAATTTATTTTTCATAACCATCATTCATGAGTGGTTTTAAAAGTGAAATTTAATTATATATGGGATAATTATTTAATGATAATTATTTTTTATATGTAAATATAATAACCCCTTTGACTATAGTTAACCTACCCAAGTCGTATTGACACATAAACCGAATATGGCCAAAACACCCAATATAAACTTAATTGTTTATGTAATTGTATAAAAATAATGTAATAAGTGATATAAAAAAATAAACTTGAAAAATTTTATCATGAAATTAGATAATTAATATAAGTTTATTATTTAGGGCATTAAATACACCCAAGACAATTCAATCCAAATTTTAAGGATTTTTTCTCAATTTCCTTTTATTGTAAAATTTCTTGATTTTATAGTTCATTATTACTTTTTATGGTGAATATAAAGATAAGTCTAAATTATATATCCATATTTTATGTATTCAAAAGTTATTTAAGGAAATATTAAATTTTAATCATTCATTGTGATTATTATTTAAATATTTAAAGTTGTATGTGTTAACGTGAATATTTGAATACTTCATTTAATAATATGTCCTCTAGGGAAATATTCCTAATATTATATTACATATTTATTTATATGGATATGAACATTTTATATATGGAATTTTATGTCTATGTTTAATTGTTTTCAAAAAAATTAGAAAAGGTGTCGTTATGCGTGCATTGTATGGAACATTTTGACAAATAACAAAAGGAATGTTCTATTATTCATGTACACGATTACAATGTTTCTTCTGACGCGATGGGAATTATTAGTTTTGGATACCATTAAATGATTCCATGTTTTCTAAAATGATTATTTTTTTCCATTTTTTATTTTTTATTCAAATTGGTTTTTTAAAGTTTATTTATTATTCTAATATCATTAATTGTTTTCCTGATATTTAAAATAAAATTTTACAAGTCAAATGTTAAAAATTAAAATCTTTTATATCTTACGATTATATAAATTATAGTTGTACATTTGATGGGTGGTTCTGTAATAAACCATCAATGTCTAGTTATGTGATAAACAAATGATAATTGGTTCCATGATAGCCCTCTAATACATTGGGTATATAAGGTGGTCATACAGATATTACATTTTAAAGAGTGAAATGTATGGATATTGAACGTATGGTTATTCTATTTATAAGAGTGATAAGTATAACGTTTATTATAGTTCCATTTATGTATTTTCAATTCTTTTATGGGATCTAGGGTAATATTGTGACTATAAATAAGGTTTGAAATGAGATAATTTTCAAAGGAAAGTACTTACTACTTATCAAAGTGAAAAGCATTACTTTATGTTAAAGTTTTCAATCTTCTTTAATGATTATATTTGGACGAATAGTTTCCTTATTTTTATATATATTACTAATATTTTTCCCCATCCTAAATGTTTTCATGAATTTCATAGGACTTATGGATGATTAAAGGATTGGATGAATTCATGTTCATAGTCGTAAATAGTTTTCATAAAACATATCATGTTTTATTTTTAAGGTATGATATGGTGAAGAAATAGATATTGGTTAGAAGTGTACACTTTGTATTTTATGGTTTATTTATATTTAAAATATGGAATAATCCTATAAAACACCAAACCTGAAAAGATCCAAAATATTTTATAATGTAAAATGCATGACTAAACTCTAAATTGTTTAATTGTATAAGAAAGAGTCTTTATAGTTTTTATTAAAGGAATTTTTTAGATAACATTAGATTTTAGGTTAATATTAGTGTAATTACCATAGAAAATTTTAATTTATGGTTATATTAAAATTATATAGCATTTTAATATTACCATGTTTCTTTATCTAAAGTATGTTTGTTCAGAATGGCTTTTTGTAGAGTGAACAAGGAAGGTGTAGTGGGAAGGCATCAAGAGGAAAATATCCTTCTGAATTAGCATCCTGTAATGGTAGGAATTTTATCTAAGAAGTATGATATAGTGATGGATTAGTTGAATTATGGTATAGATGATGGTGGTGGATATGAAATAATTTAATTAGATCTACAAAAAAGTAACATGATGATATTTGATAATTTTATGTGACAACATCCCCCATCATTCTGAGGATCATCTAACCCCATGATACCTAAAGTAAGTATTAAATTCATAGAATAGATATTTAATGTCATGGGTTGTTTAGATCACCAAAATGTAACTCTTTTAATTTATCATTATGAAAGGTGAAGATGATGAATGGTGATAAATGGTTAAGAATATAATGGAATATAATGAGATTGATGCCTTGTAATGGGATAAATTTAAGAATATTTTATTTGAGAAAAAAATTTCTATGGTTGTTAAACATATGATAGAAAAACATTTCTTGGAATTTAGATACACGGAGGAAGATTTTGTGGATACATATGAATAAATATTCACTCAAGTAGTGAGTTATGTCCCAAATTGTTTTAGAGATTATGATTTCAAGATAAATATGTTTTACTCGGGATTAAATCCAAGATATATAAGGGAATTAGATCCTCATGAGTTAAAGATCTATGATAATCTTGTTCGATGTAATGAGAATGTATAAATGGAGTTTTTTTAATAATTATTCATCTTATGAAAAAAAAATTAGAGGTCCATTTGGAGGGAAATGGGAAAGAATTTATCAAAGTTGTTTAGTTGTAAGAAAAATATTCCCATCTCATGAGATGTGTCGTAAAAACATATAGGATATTGTCTTTTAATGTATGGGATGTTCTTACAATGTGGTAAATTTTTTCATATGGTTCATCACTTCTAAGAAGAGGATTACTCATGCAACAAAAGACCACAAATAAGATTTTCTAGTTGTAATGAGTAAGGAAGTTATTCCAATGTGTATCCAAAGTTGATTAAACAGGGTGGAAATCAGCATGATTAATAAAAAAAGGGTTTGGTAAAAAAAATTATTCTCCTGCAGTTGATGTTGGGACATAAAAAGATGTGGTGATAGGTATGTTACTGGTTTTTTTTTTGAGTCATGTTAATACTCTATTTGATTCTGTATCATAAAATTATTTCATTTATGAGAAATTTGCAAACAATTTGGGAAGATCAGCCCATAAAAGAAAGATAAAACTATTTTTAAGAACTCTAGGTGGAATTATTATAGTAACCAAGATTTATAAGAATCATCATATTTTTATTAGGGGAATTTTATTTCCCATAAATCTCATTGAACTTACCATATTACAATTTGATATCATTTTGGATATATATTGGCTTCCAGATTACCATTGTGAAATATCTTATTAATCCAATAAAGGTTATTTAATGATTCCATACCTTTGATCAAATATAAAGAAGCTAAAAGAATTGATGAAATATAGAAGTTAAATTTTTCTTTCTCATGTATTTTAAAGAAAACAATAGTTCTGGTTAGTGAAATTTGAGTAGTGAATGAATTTATAGATGTTTTTATTAATGAATTGGCTGGTGTTTTTCTTGACGGAGAAGGATAATTTACTATTGATTGAGTGTCTAATGCGAAGCATATTTATAAAACTCTTTAGAAAATTTCTCATGAATAACTTGTGGAATTAAAAAATTAGTTGCAATAATTTCTTGATAAATTTCTTGTTTGACTAAACAAATCACAATGGATTTGTTATGTATTATTTAGTGAGAAAATATAGTTCTATGAGTCATTTAACTTATTATAGTTCTTTGAATAACATAACTATTAAGAAAATGTATCATTTTCATCATATTAATGATTTTATTGATCAGATCCAAGGATATGAGTATTTTATAAATATTAATCTCAGGTCCGGGTACCATTAGCTGAAGGTGAATATGGATGACTTTCTAAAGACAACATTTCCAATGAGATATGAACATTATGAGTTGGAAGTTATTTTTTTGTGTTATCTACTACATATTATTTATTTATGAATATTATTAATAGTTTATTCCATTAGTTTTTGGATCTATATATTTTTTTGTTCATAGATGATATTTTGGTATATTCTAAAAATAGTGAGGATTATTAAAGTAATTTATGGATTATTTTTAAAAAATTAAATGAAAAGAGACTATACGGAATTTTTACTAGGTTTGAATCTTTGTTGTATGAAATTTCATTCCTTGGACATATTTTTTCTAATGATGGCATAAGTGTTTATCCTTATGACGCAATATTTATTAAAGAGTTCCCAAGACATATCAATGTCATTGAGGTTTTTATTTATCTTCGATTTTCAAGACATTATGGATGTTGTTTATCTCGATTATCTATCCCACTAACTATGTTAACATGAATGGGAGTTAGGTTTATCTAGACAGAAAAATGTAATGTTATTTAGAAACATAAAAGAAGACTTTATAGTGCTCCAGTTTTCTCCCCAACTTCCAAATATGATGATTTGTTTATCTAAAATAATCTTTATTTAAACGGACTTGGTTTCTTTGTGATTTATAAGGACAATGTAATTTCTTAAGATTCTACATTAGTTTAAATATCATTTGTTAAATTACCTTACCCGTTATTTGAAAATATATACTGTTGTTTTTTCATTTAAAATTTTGAGGCCTCATTTGTATGGAGTGAAGTGTGAAATATATGTTGATCACAAAAGTTTAAAGTATGTATTCACAAAGAAATATTTTAACAAGATACATAGAATATTGGTAGAGCTAATTGAATAATATGATTTCATGATTCATTATCATCATTGAAAAGAAAACAAGTTGGCCGATTATATTATTTGAAAACATAATTCTACATTGAACATGTTACATTTGGAGAATAACCATTTGGTAAATGATTTGATGAATTTTGACTATGAATTTGAAGATATATAGACACCAACTGTTTTGTTTCACATTTTAGTGTAGTTTACATCTCAGAAATAATTAAGTATGATCAAAAGGTTGATCAATGTTTGAAATAAAATGTATAATATGTCAAGAATGGTAAATTTATTGATTTTAATATTGATGAAAAATGTGTTTTACAATTTCGGAATATTTTATTTGTGGATTGTGATTCAAATTTTTTTAAATAGTTTGTGACTTAAGATTATAGTTTCTGTTTTCTTTCATTTGGGTATAACTAAGATTTACAAAGACCATATCAAGTATTTCTAGTAGGATTTAATGAATATTGATATTATTTAATTTACCATGATGTGATTGACTTGTCAACAAGTTAAAGTTGATAGATAGATGGAAAATGGTATGATAAAACTTTTAACTATTCCATAGTGGAAATAGGAGAATATGTGAATAAATTTTGTGGTGGGATTTTAAAAGACTTCTCTAGGTAATAATTAAATTTTTGTAATTGTTGATTAATTGACTAAATCGATACATTTCCTTCCCATTCGAGATATAATTTCATTAGATTGAATTTATAGACTGAATCTAAAAGATATTGGGAGGTTACAAGGAATTCATCTCTACATTATATTAAACATTCATCCATTGTTCACATATAATTTTTTAAAAGGACTTCAGAAGACGTTCGGTGCGGTATTAAATTTTATTATAGCTTTTCATTCTTAGACTGATGGACAGTCTGAGTGGATGATTCAGACCATGGAATATATTCTCCATTCTTTCTCAATGGATTAAAAGGGAATGTTGGATCAATTTATTTCTTTGGTTTAGGTTTCATACAATAATTGTTTTCATTCTATTGTATAGATGACAACTTATGAGTCATTATATTGAAAGAGGTGTCGGACACCAGATTTTTGGGATGATATAAGAGAATGGAAGTTAATGGGACCATAGTTTGTAGAGGAACATGAAGAGGAATTTAAATATATTCATGGATATAAAAGGAATAATCATAGCAGGAAGTAGAGGTAACCAGATAACCAAATAAAAGATCTTTCTTTTAAAGTATGTGATCATGTATTTTTAAAAGTTTCTCCATGGAAAAGTGTGATCAGTTTTGGTAAGAAGGGTAAGTTAGGTCCATGATTCATTGGAGCGTATGAAATCCTAGATAAAGTTGGAAATTTTTTCTACTTACTACACTTACCTCCGACATTATACAAGGTACACAACATATTATATGTTTCAATGTTAAGGATGTTTCGAATGGACAACACTAATTTTTTGAGCCCAGAAGTAGTTCAACTGGAAGAGAATATTTCTTATCAGGAACAACCAATTCAGATTATTAACCACAAAGAGAAAGTGTTTCAGAATAATGTAATTGACCAAGTTAAGGTTATATAGAAAACCACATGGTTAAATATCCAACATTTTAATCTTAAAGTTCTATTACAAAAAAATCTCCCAACTTATTTGATATGTGAATAAAATTTTGAGGATGAAATTTCAAAAAGGGTGGAAGGATGTGACATCCCATGTAATGATAAAATAAGAATTTTTCAAAATTATTAATACTTATTAATTTAATTTTAATTTTTACTTAAAATGGATTGTATCTCCAATAGTGCACATGACACACAATAAGGAGTTCCTTGGGAATCTTACATTTCATGCAAGATAAAGTTATACCGAACAATAATATACTATTAATACTATTTTTTTAATTTTTAGTAATAATATTGTCATTTTATCAGTAGTAATGAACATGGATAACTATACTGTGGTTACACATGTTTATAAATTGCTTTTACATTCATCCAATAAATTTTATAGTCCTATAATAAGAATCGATCCAATTTTATGATTAAAAAATATTCATATTTTTTTTAAAAGAAGTTTTACCACCTTTTAATGGTGAACATAATTTTAAATATAAATTTTTTACCATTTATAATTTTTATACAAAAAAAATAAAATGCTTTTTCAAATTCTTAAAATTAAAAATTACTTTTGTTAAATTGTTTGTATTTTAATGAGAAGATTAATATTTTGATGAATAATGAATAATAACGAATTTTCTTTCAAAACTAATTTTTCATCCAATTTACATGTATAGTTATATAATGGTTCTAATTGGTTTTAAATTGTAATTAGATCTTTCATTATTAATTAACCCAATTTTGGACATTTTAATCATATTCACTTTGAAATTGGATATAAAAACAATGAGAATTTTTAAACATTTTTTCTTTTAAAACATGAATTTTCATCCCATCTAGGAGATTTAATTTAAATTAATTTCTGAAACATTTGGGGCTAAAATTTTGAAAAATTTATTCCATATTTGAAATCATCATAATTTGTAACTTCTAATAAGTTAAACATTGTTTTGGACCAAAACTTTTGTGAAAGTTTTTAGAATTCATTAGAATGATTAACAGAAAAATCAAATTAACAAGGACTAAACCATAATCTTAAGATCACAAATGACCTCTATAATTTTCAAGATATAATTTTATGTACGTATTTATACCATATCCAATTTTTTAAAATTTCTAAAATTATTGGATTTTCATGACAAGGTAAAAACAAAGGTGGAAATCACTTTTCCAAAATTTACAAGAGTGCCACTCTTCCTCCAATATAAAATGGCACTCAATCCTCTTATATACCCAAACCTCTCAAGAAAATTTGGATAGAAAAATATCTTATAAAATAGATCCTCAATATCTATACCTACATCCTTGAGGCCTCATCTTGGGAGGTATTCCATCCATGGAATCCCTTTGATGCAAACCAAAAGGAGTTACTCGAATAAGAGGTAACACCCTGACACAACTTATTTTATTTTATGTCATAATATTGTTCTTAAAATATTATAATTCCATGAATACATAATAAAATAACTAAATAAATATACTTTAATTTTTCATGATAATATATATACTTTCACTTAAACAGACATCCATTTAATGGGTAATGAACATACCGTTCTTGTGTACGACGAACTACCACCTTGCAAAACAATGTTGTTTGTTTTCCTTTATATCCATTCATGGGTGGGAATTGTTATATAAATTATATATATATATATATATGATCTATATGGTATATATCATATATTGATACAATTTTAACTCATTTATATCACATACATTTATACATTCTAATTTCTGTAAATACGATAATGTCCTTTGTGGAAGTACGGAAAACTGCATCTTAAAAGTGATGTGATGCATCCAAAAACTTCATGGAACATATTAAGGATGGGATTAATTAAATATATGGTAGAAACATAACTTATATATGATATTTAAGTAAAATTTACCATTATATAAATATAAAAAATCATTTTATTCAATACATATTCACACACTGAAAAAGTAATAACATCCTTCGTGGATGTGTGGACTACCTCCTCTTCAAAGTGATGTGGTTCATTTTACATCAATAGAATTATATATGCAATTATATATGGTTAAATAATATTTTATATAAGATACATCTATAATTTTTTAATGATAATTTTTTTATATACCATATTTCCATAATGATCATTGAAAAATGAGATCGTTACTCATGTGTACGTACGACCTACAGTCTCTAAGATTGTAATGTTGGTTTGTTTTTCATAATAATCTATCATGATTGGTTTTAAAAGTGAAATTTATGTACAGATTTGATTATTATTTAATGATTATTATTATTTATATTTTTATATAATTTCTGTTATAACCATAGTTGACCTACAAAAGTCGTTTTCAAACATAAACCAAATATAGTCAAAACACCCGAAGTAAACATAACTATTTTATTATTATTATAAAACATTTAAATTCGTGAAATAAAAGTAAAAAACATGAAAATAGTTATAAAGAAAATAGAAAATTAATATAAGTTTATTATTTATGAATTTAAAGGCACAAGACAATTTAGACACAAGGTAAGAGATTTTCTCTGAATTTCTTTCTGTCAAAGAATTTCATTATTATATGAAACATTATTAATTTAAAAGGATTATATACATCCCATTTGAAATTTTTTTATCCATATTTGTTCTGTTCTCATATTATTTAATTTCTTAAAAATTTTAATCGTTCCTGGGCCTTATGATTGAAGTTTTCACAGTGGTATGGGACACTTTGAATGTCTAATGAAATAATTTCATAATTATTTCTTCATGGAAATATTCTTGATATTATTTTAATTTTTTATTTATATGGGTCTAAAAGGGTTAAAATGGAATTTTAAGTCTATTTTTACATTTTTATATAATTTCAAAATATAATCTTTCTATATGCTTTATACAGAATGTGTTGACAAACGCCAAAAGGATTGTTCAATTATTAAATTAAACATCAAGAATAATTTTACCACCACCATGGGAATTATTTTATTTTTTTATTCCATTGAATGATTTTATGTT
Organism: Viscum album; assembly: GCA_963277665.1. Classification (NCBI taxonomy): domain Eukaryota; kingdom Viridiplantae; phylum Streptophyta; class Magnoliopsida; order Santalales; family Viscaceae; genus Viscum; species Viscum album. The sequence continues at coordinate 42,453,161 of OY728150.1, forward strand.
TTATTAAATAGAAAACCTTATTTTTTAAATTTTGTTATTTTTTATTCAGAATGGGGTTTTAAAATGGATATATTTTTGTAATATATTTAAATGTTTTATTGATTTTCAAAATGAAATTTTATAAGTGAAATGTTTAAAACTACTATATTTTATGTGTTATTATTATTTAAATTTTACTTGGACATTTTACATGGGGTTCCATAATAAACAAATGACGGGTGCTTTAGTGATAAACCAATGACAGGTGGGTCCATAATAGCCCTCTAATGCATTGGGTATGGAATTCATCCATGCATCTATTCCATTTGTTAGGGTGAAATGTATAGAAGAAGACCGTACAATTATTCCATTTATAATGGTGAAATTTATAATGACACTCAAAGTTGCCATTATGTATTTTTTTATGGGTTTTATAGTAATATTGTTATTATAAAAAAAATTGAAATGAGATTATTAATAAAAGAATGCATTAAATAATTATCAAGGTGGTACTTATTGTATCATGTTATTGTTTTTATATGTTTTTAATCTTTATAAATGGACTACAAGATTCATTCTTTTTGTATACATTAACGATATTTTTATGTGCATCCCAAATATTTTCATTTTTTTCATGAGACATAAGGATTAGTAGGGGATTGGAATAATTAATGTTGATAGTCATAAAATGTTTTCATGAAATCGATAATGATTTATTTTTAAAATGATTTATATTGGTAAAAATGGACACTGATAAAAAGTGTGCACTTTGTATTTTATGGTTTTATTATGTATGATTAATGGAATAATTCTCTAAAACTCTAAACATGAAAAAACCTCAATGTGATATAAAGTAAAATTCATGATTTAAATCAATATTGTGTAATGTTTTAATGAAGGATCCTTATTTGTCCGGTCATGAAGTTATTTCATCCCATTGATGGGTTTGGGGATGTAATTAGGGATTACAACTGTGGTGGAGGCCAGTGAGAAGGTAACATGTAGTTCACCTCTATCCAATGAGGTGACATGTGTTTCAGCATTGATATCCAGCTTTTGAAAGGGGATTTCTATATATCATTGTCGACGTAATCAAAATCTATATATTTCAGTGATGCTTAATGGTAAATATCATACCTTGTATTTTCATATGACAGGGACCATTTGTGTTCCTCTTAAGAGTTATCCACAATGACTAGATGAATTTCCTTTTATTTTCATGTTTACAAAATAAGTGTGTTATTTATAAATTATTGAGAAATCAAGTTCTACATGTTTCTTATCATTCTCTTCACATGACGCATCTTATACATGATACATATGGAATCTTATTATTGTTACACATGGCATAATATGCTCTCCATATAGGGTCTACAATAGTTCAACATCATGTAGAGAGAATGTTATGATATATATTTTATCAGCATCCAACTAGTCCTTTGAAAATGTATCTTAACTTCACACATTGGGGAAAAATACCATTCAATTTTTCATGTTATAGATATTAATTAGTTAATCACGAATTAGGCGATGAAAATTAATTGACTATTGGTTATTCATTAAGACACCTTGGTACTTCTTGGGAGTAAAAATTATGTGCACAAAGATTATGTGAGGTACACCTTGGAGATAGTCATAGATCATATGGGCACTCAACTTTTATAAAACAATGACAGATGAAAATAGGTGTTTAATGGGAACCAATGTATAGGTTTTGAGTAATATTATAAGCTCTAAAAAAATAATTCATGGTAAAAGATTAAATTAATTTAGTTTGGTGTGAATGTTTGGACCTGACACAAAAGGAGCCCCACTCTTGCAACTTTCAAGAAAATGATTTTGGCAAAAAGAAGGCCTTGAGTAGATGGACAGGGATAAATTTTATGAAAGAACACACCTTGGTGAATTCTATTCTTCGTGGAATGATTTTTTAGTAATTCATCTCTAATAAAATACATTTTAATAATGTTCTTGTGAGTGGTTTTTAAAAAAATATTCTCACTGTTATGAATCCATGTGAGAGGATTCACAAATCAGAAAATATTGGTGAGTGAACTAGGAGACTCAACAATTAAATTCTAGCTTCAAACCCTAAAATAGTGGTTTATAGGGGTATTTATAATATCCATAAACACTGTATTATACCATCGATGTATGATAAACATATTCAAAAAAGTATGATATTTTTATCACTCTGAAGGCCATTCATGAAACCTTTAATTTTTTAAAACATCAGACATTTTTTTATATAATTTCCTCTTCTAGAAATTTGTTGGAGGTATTACTTCAAATGAAAAAAAAATTTATCCATTATTAAATTTGGGCTCCATAACCACTGAAATTGAAATATGAAAAATGATATTCGCCCATATATCTAGTTTACAAACCAAAGAGAGATTTTTTTTAGATGAAAAGGTTCTCGTAAGACCAAAAATATTGAATTTTTATCCTCTAGTCCTTTCTAGGAATAGTTTTCATTACCAATATAAACATAATATAAAATTTCAATGAAGTTGATATATGCGAATCTCAATATTACTATCACTAAAAGAGACCATTGTTTCAAAGATAAAATGAATTAAGCGAGATTATAATACAAATTTGTTATACCTTGAGTATCAAAACATGTTATCATTGAATACAAAATCAATAAGAATTTTTTTTGTGATGAAAATTTGATTAGAACCAAAATTTATATAAAAGATTTATCTGATGTGTTAATTAATGAGAATAAGTTAAGAGACTGACCTATCACCTATTGATAGCTATTTAGGATGAAACAGATGTTTAAGCCTATGACGAACTTATATCTTAAGGTTAGATTAAGTCAGATGCTACCCTTGTGAAAAAAATAGCTTGAAGAAGAAGATCAGATCAATATTGTTAAGAGGGATATATGCCTGTATTATTATTGTTACATCAAGGAGGTACAAGTATTAGCATTTATTCATTTAATTGGATTTTGTTTTGAAATATATCTGGTTTGTTCTATGAATATAGGCCATAGGATATTCTATTTACCATGATTTCCTTAATAATATAATTGTGTGTATGTGTGTGTGGGATAAGAACCACCATACATTGTGGTGTAGTAATCCTTCGTATAGTAGAACCTCATTAACAAACCCTAGTTTCATTATTGTGTTCATTCCTTCCTATAATATTTCAATTCTAACTGAAGGTGAGGGTAAAAGGAGTAATATATTCATTCACCGAATAGGTATAATCGTAAATAAAGGGTAAAATTATTTTATTGGTGTTAATATATACAACATTATTTGTGACGATGTCCATTAGGGAGCATCAAGAAATTTTGTTCACATTTCATGCCCCACATTTCCACTTTCCAATGGTGGGTTTCTTCCATCACCTCTTTAGGAATTTTTCTCCTTCATCGAAATGCGATGATGGGATATCAGTTCGTCCTTCCATGGATTCCTCTTCGAAACTCCTCTCCCAATTTGGTCTCCCGTAAAGATTAAGACATTGTTTATGAAACTTGTTCCTGGTGATATATCTTTACGAACACTGATTAATTATGATTATTCTTTTAGAAGATTCCAAGGCATCAAATTAGTTTAAAACCCTTCGGTTAGGGGAGTAGTCATGTTGAGGGATTTTTGGAATGTCTTGATGTAGGAACACTGAAAAACGTATATTTTTCATCTAATATGTATGATCTATGGAACAAAACACGAAGGATTACCATGGTAATTTTGGGGAATTTTATTCCATAGGCATATCTCTGTGGTTTTCATCAGCATCACATGATTCACACAGGGCAGGTTGCGAGTTTAATTTATACAATAGATAGATATGTCTAAACAACAAACTGATAAGAGTGTACTATATGGGTACTTCCCAAGAAGGTAACAGTTGGAGTGTTTACTATATCGATGGATAAAAATTCCAAATGATGACATATCTAGGATGGAGTGTCCCAAAAGGGATGGTTTCACACTATAGAGGATGATCTAGCCATGAAAAAGGGAAAATCAGAGATGGTTCTCCCTTAGGAGGAGGAACCAATGATTACCATTTTCTAGGATTGAACATCATAGAGGTATCCTACATACCCAGTGTAGACAAAATGGAACCAAACCCACATAGTTAAAAATGGTGGATCAGATATTACACATGTCTAGTGTCCCATATGAATGGATTGATTTTTCAGGATGTTGTGGCCTTGGTAGGAATCAGGATGGATGATGTAGGGTTTAATTAAGTGGCTGGTGAATGAGATGGATACAATGTGAAGATTACAATAGTACTAAGATTGAACCTCAGGGAGGCTTTCTATGTATCCATGTGGATGGGAATCAAATTCCATGTAGTTCGGTAGGGTGATGGGACGATTCAGGAGGTTTCCTTTGAGAATGGAGCACATAGATGGGGAATTGATGGAAGTAGATCCTCTAGGCATGGGCATGATCTTCCTGAAACATAAAAGGCCTGAAGGAAAGACCAGGATTGGAAATGGATGATGGTATTGATCCCTATGGAGTATTCTTACGTATCCCCATGGAAGGGAATCAAATTCCACACAGTTTAGGATGGGGCATAGAATTGGGGTTTACACAATGGATAGTGACTTAAGGACATGTTATGGATTATGCATGGTCGTCCTCCCATCACAAGAGGATCACTCTTAGTTAGAGGATTGTGGGAAATGTTGGTCTTATACATGGTTAGATTCCCCAAAAAAGGGGGAAAGTGGTTTTGGTGTACGCAAAAAACAACAACACTTTGATGTGATGGGGCTTACGCATAGTTCATGACCCATATGAATGGATCAAAACACCTTAGGGAGGAAGATCTGGATGATGTGTACCAAAAAGAGAAGATGTCACATCGGGAGGGTATTTCCCTAGGAGGGAGCACAATGGTTTACCATTTATTATGGTTGAACAATGGGGAGGTGTCCTATGTACCCTTTTTAGGAGAAAAGGTTCAAAAAACATGTAGTTTGGAGTGTGTAGTTTAACATCATGAGTGACCAATGTGAACTGATTTGAAATTGTTGGGATATATGAATTCTGGGGAGTAATGGGATTGAACTTCGTAGAGGCTTCTTAAGTATCCTCATGGCAGGGAATCAATGTCCACATAGTTTGAGGAGGCTTAATTTTAAATTTCATGTAGTACGGGGGAAATGTTCTTATGCATGGTTAGTAGCCTATGGATATGATGGGGCTTACACCTAGTTAGCAGCCCATAGAGGATTTCATGGTTATTGCTTTCTATAATCCCACTCGATTCATTCTCGATATGAAAAATAATAGGAATAGGTGGATTTGATGACGATGTTGTGAAAGATGAGGCAATGATGGGTGGTGCGGGGCGTATGCATGGTTAGAAACCCAAGGAGGGTGTAGAAATATATGAGGAGGATATGACCATCATATAGGGAACACCCTTTCAAGGTGTGTTGTGGCTTACGTGATGACTTCCCGAGTCATGCATAGAGACAAAGTGTAAAGTGAAAGAGAAGGCGGATTGAAAAGGTGAGGAACGAAAGCCTCCCGGTCCCATCCCATCTCTAGTCCTCTCAAGACTGCCACAAATGCGACAACTCATAGTTTAGCATCAAGTGTTGGGGACATGGCGTTCTTGGTAGGTTAACATGTGGAATCATAGATGATGAGAACTTTCTCCTCACCCCTTGGACATACATAGTTTCTACTGACCTGTACATCGGGAGGGGAAGGATTAAGAAAATATATGTATTAAGGAGGTGGAGGAGTGTTCCATCAATGTATCCCCAATAGAATTTCTATGTTAGGAAGAAATATCCATTAGAATTCCTATGCAATGAATCATAAGGTAGGGAAACACAACATGAAACACAACTCAGGGGATCTTGAAATCACTCTTTAAAATCCTAGAGGGATGCATGGGGGAGGTTTTCACGAAGTAAGAAACCTCCCAGAGAAGGGATTCACAAAGATCAAGTTCTTCACATAAAGAAGGAGCTTCTCAAAGTAAGGGGAAAAGTTATTTGTGATGGGAAGAGCATTGTGATGCATGATGACTCATCCAAGGCATCAAGTTTACATATGTTTTGAGGGTTCTCTGTGAATGATTTATGATACATAATGTCCCGAGTGCCCAAAAGGGGATCCTAAATTCGCGATGGCCATAAGGATTCACAAAGATCATTCTCACTTGATTTAGAGTGAAATTGGAACAAAGGGAAATCCAGTTCTCAATTCTTGGATACCTTGGGTGGTGCATTTTTATTTCTAGTTCACATAGATAAAGGGGCTTCACAAATTGAAATCTCTAAATAATAATGGTCTTGGTATCGATCCTTGGGTGGGGGGTAGGCCTCATATGTATAGGCATGAAAAATAGTGATTCTCTAAGGAAGTGACATAGATAAAAGGACATTACATGATTGGAGACAGCTTCATCAGACTCGTAGAGTATTCTATCATTTCTATGCAATGGTCTTGGTGATCATCGAATTTCGAAGAGGCTTTCATCATTTCACTATGGTGGTTGTGAAGTGGTCTATCTGCAAGATTAGTTCCATTCATGAATATGTATAGATCTTCAATAAAGCTCTATGAGGATGGCCCCTTTGGTTATTTTTCTATTCTATTCTTGATCCATTTCAAGGAATGTATTTTAGTTCCAAAATCCCCCCCCCCCACCCTCATAACGGGAGAGGTAAAAAAAATTAGGTTCAGATTCTAAGGTTAGATCACTATAAATAAGAATATCAAAAATACTATTCATGGTGAGGGAGGGCAGAGGTGTCGGGTGAGATCATCTTGAAGCTCGAGGCGGCCGAGGGTCCACCACAAATCTTGTGAGGCCGGGACCTATAAATATGGCACATGGGAACCCTTTTTGTTAGCATTTGGTCTATTCAAACATCTTCTCGAGCCCTCAAATCACGATACTCTATCAACCTTTCAAAATCACTTTGTAAATTGGGTTCCACGAATTAGTTCACTGTGAATGCTACCTAGCAAACCAGTTCATCCCAATACCCTATTGATATGAAAATAATTTCGGGTCCTTCGAGGCTCAGTGATCATGTTTTCATTGGGGTGTTATCTTCAAACAATCTTCACTAATAACATTCATGAACAATGAATCAATTTGTCAATGCCCAGGATCAAAATGGCCAACAAAGAAGCTTCGTGGGAAGTCCTTGCAGATGTCGCTCGAAGGGATCACATGGAGAAAAATCTGTATCTTGGGGAATGTGTATGGAGTAATTTTTTTCATTAGTCGCTATAAGAGTTTTTGACAGAAGGTAAGAGGGAATACCACCTCTACAAGATCATTCCACTATACAGTTTTAGTCAAAGGGATGGTGTCTTCATCCCCGTATCTAGTTGGGACAAAACTGCTTACTAGTTCAGGGAAACACCATGCCAATATCAGTGGTCCAGGTCTAATGATGGCCATACCAAGAAGAATTAAACACCTATAACTTCTTATTTTCAGTACAACCATGTCAAAAATATTTATGGGAAAATCTTTATCAAGAGGTATCTTCACCCCAATACCACATGATTCATAATTTCGTCGTAGAGAACCTAGAGAAAGGTTAGATAATTAGTTGGGACATACGTAAGGTTGGAAACTTCACAGATGAATGTTCATAGGACTACATGGTTTATGAATGTTTTGATGAATTAGGGATAGAGATGAGGTAAATAGGAATATATTTGTCTATGTGGGAATCTCAATATCACATCAACCTATCATACCACATGATGTTTGAGTTGATGATTATGTGGTCTTTGAGGACCAATACTTTCCCTTTTAATCTCAATGTGGTCAGAATTGGCCTTTAGGTTCTCTATCATATTGCACGGATTCTAATCCTAGGGGTGATGTAAGATGAGTTCTTCTGAACATAGCCTGAATTGAAGGACCTAGAGCAGATGTTGCAACTAGAAAAGGGACTAATTTATTTGGTGTCCGGCGATGGTACTAAGTTATATAGGGATGTCAACTTCAAATAGTAGTTCAAATGTTTCATGAATTTCAAATCATAGCATCTAGATGAAGGAGTGGAGGCTCCTAGGAAACTATAGATAAGAACACCAACTTGTCCAAGGGGAGCCCATCATAGCATATAAAGTTCTTACTAGTCAAACATGGAAGACAGTGAGTGGAAGCTATGGGAGTTTAGTGTGAACACCGAACAACAACCAACAGTCTGGTCGGTTGGGTTCATATATGTACTAATTTGTGGATCGATGTTTCTGGTTAGGGATATGCATCTGGGTGCACGAACAAGAATATTTATCATGTCTTCCATGTTGGCTATGGGGTGCGCATCGACCTTGGGATCCCAGTGTTGGAAAAACTGTACATGGTCTTGTGGAACACCAGTGAGGGTAAGAAGCCACAATGGGTATGTAGAATATTACACTTTATACATGGATTTATAGCAGCACACATATGGTTTTAGGAATTTCTGAACCCCATTTCCCCATGGACCATACTTCCATCCAGCTATTCTGAATTCAGTCCGAAGCTTCCCAATCTATCATACCTCACCAGTGGCATTGAACAAAATTTGGATGATGGATTTATTCAACTTACATCCATTCTCGTTACCAACATGAGTATTTAACGATGACAGTCAGGGGACTATGGATGGCCTATTATATCTCCAAGAATTCCAAGGTGGATTCCTGGTGGAAATGGTAGAGCGTGAGTCTATCATCAAGCTATATATCCCACATCACTATGTGAGGTAGTTCTGGTGCATGCTTAGGTTAACCCCGCAAGTTTACATGGGGGTACATCATGATGAACACACATGTGTAATGAGGAAAATGTGGATCATGCTCACAAATAATGATGAAAAGATGAAAATCAAGCTGCCTTCACCCACTACTGTTTTTGGGATAGTTGAGGAGTATGCCAAGATTTGGGAGACAACCTACCAATGAGATATTCCAAAGAAAAGAACTACCCAAGTAGATGATGGGGTGACTCCTTAACCCTGAGGTCAGGGTCAAACAATTTCATGAACATTCCCTGTTTAAAGGGTGGATGAACATCACGGTAGCAGAGCAGTAGTAAGGTCAGTAATTACAAGGACTCCAGGGGGAAGAAGTGAAAGGAATGTGGCAGAATCAGACCATGCGCCCCCAAATGAGAAAAACCTAGAGAAAGGGAGTCCAACAAGAGGATTCCATGGGACAACTTCCCCAAGATGTTGGGAAACAAATGCAGAACATGGACATTCTTGAGGATTCCATATATATGAAGGCTTGGTAATACTGAGACATTAATATGAAATTACATAGTACTTACGATATGTGGGACCATCTTAAGTAGTTTAGGACAGATCATCCAAATATTGGCCACATTAAGGCTACCATTATGTTACCTCAGGTAGAGGGGGAGCAACATGTAGAAGAGCTGGAAAACAATGTGCATTCTTGAGGCACCCCGCTTCTGTGGACAGATCGGGTGAAAGTACTGCTTGACCAAACATCCCCACCACAACTTTATACTACCGAGAATATGGAGTTAATATATTTTCCTGAAGAATCATAGGGGTATGAGGGTGAAGATACTAAAAGTGGGAGACCTCTGGAGGAAGGTGAGGTTGCGGCCTTACAGATGATATAATTCACCAAACCTTTTTAGGTTATCTATAAAATATTCATTTTCACTACAAACTCAGGTTATCCACATTTATCAACTTAAATATTTTATTTTCAGGAGAGCCTCATGGATATAAACCCTTATTTCATGGAAATGAACTTAATGGGACAAGCTTTGGGACCTGTGTCGGGAGAAATGTCAAGAACTTGGTCTAGTAGGGCTCTGGTAACCAGGGTGGCCATTCCAAAATTTTCAGAGTTCCCAATCATACATGGAGGGCCCCGCCCTGATATTCTGACAACATTAACATTTGGATGGGATGAAATATATATCCTTTGTATCTTCTTTTCATGAAGGGCCATAACTATTTTTTCATAAAACTGGGACAACTAAATATATCTTTGTTCGAACAGTTCTGTAAGCAGCGGTCGTGTTGCTACTGAGGATGACTGGAGGTCAGGGTGCTACTTTTCGTGAGGGAAAAAATGATTAATATTGAACAGGATACTCGAGATGAGATGGTTAATACAATCTCACCCGTGGGTGGAACCACTGGTGGGGTGGAACCTGAATTCATCAAGGTAGAATCCAGCAATGAGGATTATCCACACAACATGGAACCTCGCCCATATGATGAAATTCCATAGTAGGATCCCACTACCAAACTTTTGGAGGTGTTCCTAGAATACAAACATACTGACCCTTAAGAGTTATATGGGGCCAACTTTGATGTATAGGATAGTCGGGATGCCCATCTCCATTCATGGGAACTGATCAAGCCCTTTATCGATGACGTCCCGCATGAAGAAAGGATAAAACCGGATGAGGAAACTTTGCTCAAGGCTACATGACCTTTGTGATGGAGGGTGGATATAGAAGGTATATACATGTAACGTCTCGGTTCCGGAAGCCACCCAGAGGTGCCCCGTACCCGGGTGGTCTCATGGACTCAAGCGCATTTCCCCAAATGCCAGAGGCTGCCAACTAGTAGGGAGGGACTTGGGTGTGAGTGTGGGGAAACTATTCCCTCATTGGCAGAGTACATAGTGGAATAAAAATAAACATGCAATAGAAAAAGTAGTAATAATCAACAATATAAACAGTAGAATACTAAATCAACAAACTGGAGCACATATGTACATATGAAATGATGCATGATACATATCTAGGAAAGCATCCAAATAAGTCACAATGCAGGAAACACTACAGTACCAAAACACGTACAAAAGAAAATAATACCGCTCCTCAGCATTGCATGCCAAAGCTTGGTCTCATGCTCCCCTGCTCCAAGCAATCAAGTACTGGAAGTCGAAGGGCGCTTTCCCTTGTCTATAATTTCAACCACAAAGTCTGTTTGGGCCCAAAAGCATGACCCAAACAGGGTGTGAGACTAAATCTCATTAGCCATTCAACTGAATATTTGTGCCTAACAGTCAGTGAGTATATGGAAGGTAAATGTAAAATAAGCAATAAACAACAACAACAAGCAATAGGCAATAACAGTAAGTAGTAAAGAAGGATGATACAACAGCAATCAAACCACAACCAACAATAGAAGTGAAGAAAATAGCTTACAAACAGAAAACCCTCTGAGAATTACTCATAGCCACCCCCTTTGGTCCTATCCAAGAAGTACCACAACCCTCTGGTATGTGCACTCAGCCTAACCCCTCTGGCTTGGTCAGACGAATTTATCAGACTCTTTGGGGAAACGCACTCGGTCAATTCCCCTTATAGTCTAGGGTAGTTAGGGACTCTCTGAGGAAGTTCACACAATCTAACCATATTAGCCCCAAGGTATAGAGACTCTATGAGGATTCTATCTCAGTCAATTCCTTATATAGCCTCAGGTATACCACAAACTCTCTAAGGAATCTCACTCGGTCAATTCCTCCTCTAGCCTGGGAAGGTTCTTAAATAGATTCAAACAAGGTAAGAGTATCTGGGGAAGCTCACTCGGTCTTCCCTCCTGTATTCTATAATATCCTAGACTCTCTGGGAGCTCACTCGGTCCATCCCATGTAGTCTATAATATCTAAGACTCTTTGGGAATCTCACTCGGTCAATCCCATATAGTCTATAGCACTAGGTTCTCCCACCCCCATGTCATTCAGTGCATAATAATGCTATAAATCCAAAGTACACCTATAGAGCTACTTGGAAAACCAATGTACACGTATAGAGATACTTAGATAAATAGTCTACACGGCAACAAGCATGTCACGAGTTTCAGTTCAACCCATAACTATAAGGCATGGAAACAGGTGTAGCAGCCAAAGGCAAACGAGACCCAAAGTTCGTCAACATAAAAAAGCATAGGAAAATACATCCAATGATGACAAATTATACTCTAACATGGTCAATTTACCTCTACACAATCATACAAGCAAGGAAGGAAAACAGTAAGGGCAATAGGGTAAACACATAATACCCAGTTCACGGGTATCGGTGGAAATTTGAACATAAAACTCAAAGTCTTTGAACGGTAAGGCACAAACCACCTACCTCGATCCTAGGATATCGATATACTTTAACCATGATGACTGATTCTCCCTAGAACGTTTTAGATCTGAGAAAATGCACAAAACATTCAAGCTTAGATAAATTGATAAGGATGAAGAATTGGAAAACAAGGCTCAAGCAGAAGGGAGAAGTCACCGATGCGCTTCCAACGCAATCGATAGTGCTCGAATCAGAAAACGGATGGAGGTTTGGGAATCCAGATAATTTTCAGAGTCGTACGACCTCTCTTGGTTGAACCAGACTTAGAAGAAGACGATTATGGCGACTAGGCGGAACCCCAGTCCGTTTAATGAAAAAAAGAAATGTACACGGCATGTTGTGGGTTTTTTCGTACTCCGCCAAAATTAGCCTCCACGTCACCCCTACACACCGTGTGTGTGGCCCGGACATGGCCAGCACACGGCTTCGAGGGGGAAAAGAGTACACAGCATGTAATCAGAAAGTACAAGGCGTGTACTTAAAAAATTTCCAGAAAACCTTATTTTTTCCCAAAAACTCCATAAAATGGAAAAAATACCTGAAACGAAAATCCAGGTTCTTACAAACATCCCCTTTAAAGAAATTCGTCCCCAAATTTCCCTAGAGGGGTATATAAGAATGTACCTGGAACAGCTCTGGCCACTGCGATCGAACCTCGGCCTTCCTCTCCCAAGTCTCGTCCTGTACTCGCTCGTGCTGCCATAGCACTCATACCTTAGGAACATACCGTCCTCGAAGGACCTTCATACTGCGATCGAAAATCCGGATAAGATGCTCCTCAAAGGACGCATCCTCTTAAATCTATACCTCCTCGAGTTGGAAGACATGAGATGTGCCTTAGAAGTAATTTCGGAGTTGAGAGATATGTAAAACATCGTGCATAACCCAGAACCTCTGAGGTAGCTGCAACTGATAGGCAATCGTCCCAACTCTCTCTAACACCTCAAACAGTCCGACGTACCGTGGTGAAAGCTTAACCTATCTTCGAATCCTCTTGTGTCCCAACCTCAGTGAGACACGCAGGAAAACCTAATCTCCGACCTCGAACTCTAGGGGTCTTCTCCGCTGATCAGCATAAGAATTTTTTCGAGACTGTGTTGTATCCATCCTCTTCTAAATCAACTCTATCTACTCTGAGGTCTCCTGAACAAGATGAGGACCCAGCAGAGCAGCCTCTCCCACCTCCAGCCAGCATAAGGGTGATCGACATGGCCTACCATACAAAGCCTCATAAGGTTCCATCTGAATGGTTGCCTAAATATTGTTGTTGTAGGTGAACTCTACAAGAGGTATATGCTTCTCCCAAGAACCTTTGAAGTCTTGAATGAAAGCCCAAATCATATCATCAAGCACCTAAATTGTGTGCTCTGACTGGCCATCAGTCTAGGGATGGTATGATGTACTCAAAAGTATCTGTGTACCCAAAGCCTTCTGAAGTCCCTACCAGAACCGAGAGGTAAAACGCGCATCCCTATCTGAAACATCTCTCTTCATACCTGATGCTCTGCTTTCACCTGATGCTCTGCTTTCACCTGGTGACAAGTAGAACATCTCATTACAAAACCAGCAACATCTCTCTTCATACCTGACCACCAATACTGGAGATGAAGATCCTGATACATCTTGGTGACGCCCAGATGAACTGCACAAACTGAGGAATGAAAATCATGCATCATATTCTTGCGTATGTCTGTTGGCACCCATATGCGTCCCTGGAAATGAAAGATCTCATCCTCGCCCACTGTCCATCAAGGAAGATGGTCCCCTCATGACAGACCCTCCTGCAGGACTAAGGCCTCTGAATCTGATAGCTGCCTCATTCGTACCCAATCAAGAATTGTAGAGGTAAAAGATACATAAGATAGGACAGTCTGTCCCTTCCTGTCATGCACTTCTATGTGCATCTCAGAGAACATAGCCATAAGCTGCCACTCACTGCTAGCCTCCTGAACTACCTGAATCTGAGTTCTCCTACTCAAAGGATCAGCCACTGCGTTTCTCTTTCCTAGTGTATAGGTGAGATCAATGTCGAAAGACTGAATATACTCATCCCGCCTATGCTGTCTCAGATTCAGATCACATTCAGTGAAGATATACTTGAGACTCTTGTGGTCGGTAAAAACCACAAAGTTCTTTTCCAGAATATACTGTCTACAAAAGCGTATGGCATGAACAACCCCTACCAACTCCAAATCGTTCATCAGGCAGTTCCTCTCGTGTGGCCTCAATTTCCAAGATCCATATACAATGACTCCATCTCCTTGCATAAGCACAGCTCCTAGCCCGATACCTGAAGCATCGCAGTAAACAGTGTAGCCCTTTCCTGGATCTGGAAAGACTAGTATCAGTGTTGATGTCAACCTCCCCTTCAGCTCCTGAAAGGCTGACTCACAAGAATCTAACCATAAAAACTTTTCACCTTTCTTGGTTAGACCTTTCAACAGTGCTGATAAGCGCGGGACGTCCAGAATGAAGTGTCTGTAGTACCCAAACAGCGCTAAAAAACTCCGTACATCAAAAACGTTATTTAGATACTCCCAGAAAACTACATCCCTCACTTTCTCTGGGTCCACTAAACCTCCTGTCTTTGAGATGATGTGACCCAAGAAGCGAATATGATCCATCCAAAAGTGGAACTTCGAGAGTTTAGCATATAGATGATGCTCTCTCAGTGTACTCATAATGATCTCATGATGTGTGGCATGGTCATGTCGAGTGTAATAGTACACCAAGATATCATCCATGAAGACCATGAAAAAGGAGTTACAGATGGATCAATCGGTTCATCAGTGCCATGAAGATTTTGGGTGCATACGTGAGATCGAACGACATGACTGTAAACTCGAAAAGACCATACCAGCTCCTGAAAGCTGCCAGAGGTAAATCTGATGGTCTAACGCGCAACTGATGACAACCAGATCTTAATTAAATCTTTTAGAACACCTAGTCTCCTCGAAGCTGATCAAAGAGTTCGTCGATCCTCGACAAGGGATATTGGTTCTTGACTGTTAAATGATTCATCTTCCGATAATCCACTCAAAGTAGAAGGGTACCGTATGACTTCTTTGAAAATAGGAAAAAACACATGAGTACAAAATGGGAGTAGTGAAAAAACTATCAAGTTTTACAAAAACACGACTACACGACGTGTTTAAAAACTACACGACGTGTCTTCTTTAGCCATTATTATGGGCGTGTACCCCTACCCGACAGGTCTTGTAACACCCCAAACTACAAAACGTGTTTTTCCCACACATGGTGTGTACTTAAACTCTAAACCCCTACCCGAGTATCCTTACACGGCTAACCGACACAGTTCAAACTAACCCCAGACTACACGGCGTGTTCCCTAGGGACACGGCCTGTACTAGATGCGGTCTCGGTGGACCGTGTTGTTAGTTATATGATTGTCTACATGGTTGGCACTTACACAGAGTGTTCCAAGGAAATAAGCCGTGTATAGGAGAAGGTGACACTGTACCGTGTTGTTCGTGGCATGGCCGGGTCCCTGGGAAAGACTACATGGCGTGTTCTGAAAGCAACACGGTGTGTCTTAGAGATGGTCACGCCGACCTGTGTTGTTCGTGACATGGTCGGGTACCTGGATAGAACTACACGGCATGTTCTTTTACAACACGGCGTGTTCTACTCGAGCTTCCCCGACCCATGTTGTTAGTGATACGGCCGGGTACAAGGCCATACACTACACTGTGTGTACCTACCGCACACGGCGTGTTCCTAAAGTTATTTTCACAACATTGTGTTTCTTCTCACATGGTCAAAGAAACGTCCTGAAAACTACACGGCGTGTAACCAGAAATTACACTCCATGTATTCTGGGTTTTTCTGGGCAGTAGCTCAGAAACTGCACAGAAGCCCAGAAACACTAAAAACAAGGAAAAGAGGTGCCAAATTCTGATGTATGAGGGCCCATACTCCCCGTGAATCAAAGATTTCCATCTCCTACAGTCATATACAATAGAAAACAGGATCATGATCCACCAACTTTCGATTCAAGAGGGACCATAACACCTAAAGAATAAAAAATTTGCGTTCATTTGTGCAAAGTACAATACAAACAATCTTCTAACAAAGCAGTAGAGATTCTATCAAGCATATATCAAAACAGCAAGCATAATCTACACAAAGTCTACAACAATAGCATGTAATTGCTAATGCATCCTAGATGGCATGGCAAGAGTGCATGGCATGTGATTTATACAAGTTCCTGTATAATGCATGAAAGGGCATACCCTCTTCTCATCTGGTTGCGACAAAAATAGAACCTTAATATCAAAACAATAACAGTATAAGGCATGTGAATCACTCTAGGTGAAATCATATCAACCATAAAATCTCAAAACCAGAAAAAAACAATAAACGAGGTAGTATGGGTTTTCCCTGTACATGGGTTAGCTACTCCCGGGCATAGCTTATTACCAAGTACCAAGTCTGTCCTATCCCTGGCTAAGTCTCCAAACAGTAAAGCAAGAGAAAATAATATCTCGGATACCACATTGTAACGTCCCGGTTCCAGAAGCCACCTAGAGGCGCCCCATACCCGGTTGGTCACATGGCCTCAAGTGCATTTCCCCAAACGCCAGAGGCTACGGACTAGAAGTGAGGGTCTTTGGTGTGATAGTGGGGAAACTATGCCCACATTGGCAGAGTACACAGTGGATGAAAAATAAATATGCAATAGTGTAAGTAGTAATAACCAATAATATAAATAGTGGATGACTAAATCAACAAACTGGAGCACATATGTATATATGAAATGATTCATGATACATAGCTAGGAAAGAATCTAAACAAGTCACAATGCTGGAAACACTACAGTACCAAAAAAGTACAAAAGAAATTAAAACAGTTCCACAAGATTGCAAGCCAAATCTCGGTTTAATGCTCCCCTACTCCAAGCAATCAAGTACCGGAAGTCGAAGGGCGATTTCCCTTGACTATACATGAAAAAAATAGTCTGTTTGGGCCCAAAAGCATGACCCAAACAGGGTGTGAGACTAAATCACAGTAGGTATTCACCTGATGATCTGTTCCTAGCAGTCAGTGAGTATATGGAAGGTAAATGTACAATAAGAAGTAAACAACAACAATAAGAAATAGTCAGTAATAGTAAGCAGTAAAGGAGGATGATACACTAGCAATCAAACCACAAACAACAACAGTAGTGAAACATGTAGATAAAAACATTAAACCCTCTGGGAATTACTTGCAGTCATCCCATCTGGTCCTATCAAATAAGTACCACAACCCTCTGGGCAGTGCATTCAGCCTAACCCCTCTGGCATGGTCATACGAATTTATCAGACTCTCTGGGGAAGCGCACTCGGTCAATTCCTCTTATAGTCTAGGGTAGTCAAGGACTCTATGAGTAAGATCACATGGTATAACCCTCTTTTCCCCAAGGTCTAGAGACTCTCTGAGGAAGCTATCTCAGTCAATTCCTCTTATAGCCTCAGGTATACCACAGACTCTCTGAGGAAGCTCACTCGGTCAATTCCTCCTCAAGCATGGGAAGGTTCTTAAAGAGATTCAAACATGGTAATAATCTCTAAGGAAGCTCACTCATCATGCCCTCATGGTGTCTATAATATCCAAGACTCTTTGGGAGCTCACTCAGTCCATCCCCTGTAGTCTATAATATCTAAGACTCTTTGGGAAGCTCACTTGTTCTATCACTTATAGTCTATAACACCAGGTTCTCTCAGCCCCATGCCAGTCAGTGCATAATAATGTTATAAGGACAAAGTAAACCTATATAGCTACTTGGATAACCAAATTAAACCTATAGAACTACTTAGATAAATAGCCTACAAGGAAACAAGCATATCACAAGTTTCACTTCAACCTATCATTGTAAGGCATGGAAACAGGTGTAGCAGCCATTGGAAAACGAGAAACAAAAGTCATAAACAGAACAAAGAAAGGGAAAATAAATCCAAGAAAGAAAAATTATCCTCTAACATGGTCAATTTACCTCTACACAATCATAAATTCAAGGAAGGAAAACAACAAGGGCAAAAGGGTAAACACACAATACCCTGTTCGCGTGTATCAGTGGATATTCTCACTTTAAACTCGGAGACTTTCAACGGTAAGGAACAAACCACCTACCTCGATCCTAGGAGATCAATATACATGAAATACAAAAAATAATTCTCCCTAGAATGTCATAGATCTGAGAAAACACACAAACCATTAAACCTTAGATAACTTGAGAAGGAGGAAGAATTGGAAAACAAGACTCAAGAAGAAGGTAGAACTCACCGCTGTGCTTCCAACACAATCGACATGGCTTGAATCGGATAACGGATGGAGGATCGGGAATACATAGAAGTTTCTCGGTCGTATGGCATCTCTCGGTTGAACCAGACCTTTAAGAAAATGATTATGGCGATTATGTGTGACCCCGGTCCATTTAATGAAAAATAGAAAAGTACATGGCGTGTACTTTTAGAGTACACGACGTGTAGTGGGTTTTTCCGTACTCCTCCAAAATAGGCTACCACAACACCCCTACACACCGTGTGTGTGGCCCGGACATGGCCAGCATACGACTTCGAGCGGGAAAAGATTACATGGAATGTACTCAAAAAGTACACGGTGTGTGCTTCCAAAATTTCCAGAAAACCTTATTTTTTCCCAAAAACTCCATAAAAAGGAAAACATACCTGAAAAAAAATTCTGGGTTCTTACAATACATGATTATCTAGGATTACCTTGCGGGGAATGTATCAGAGAGTGACTGTGATTTCAGTGTGTTCTAGAAATTGAAGAATTCTGTTAGCATTTGAATGCTTCAGGAATCTGAACATGACATCCAATTCCTAGAAATGAATATGAATGAGCTCTCTTCTTTAATAAACACCCAATCAGAACTCATATCCCAATTACAAACCCATATAGAAGATATTGAAGAGTACATGAGGTGAACATCCTATGGATTCATCGATATCTGATATGAGAAATATCGAATACGGATCAGATTAGATGTATGTCTCCCCATGACTAGGGAAGAAGGAAGGGAACTCAGGCGGAGACATCAACTCCTATGTGTCACATGAAAAATAGAGGTATAACTAGGGCACTTCATTGAAGAGACCAATCCATAGGGGTTATGTTTTTTAAATATCAAAATATTTCTCATTATTTCTTGCTTATTTTGTTTGTGTTTATGGGAAATATTTTTTTTCCTCAATCTCTATGTCTCAATCACATTCAGGAAACAACTAATAATTAATACCTAAGCTTGGGTGGGTCTAACTAGTGTGAGAATCAAGGAACAACCACAAAATCATTCTTGAAATTGACAGCATCGACTGATCAACAAATACATGGGGTATGACTAACCACCCATACCATCCGGACAGTGAGAGATAGGGGTTGTAACTAGATAATGGGATTCCCATAACTGCCAAATCACTTTTTCCAATGCATTTTAGCACACAAGCAGGATAAATCCAGGGGAATTGGAATCAATCTATAAAAAGGGGAATGAGATGTTCGAATCACGATACCCATGGTTTAGAATATAGAAGGGGTAGAATGATGATGGAGGATAAATGCTGAACATATTCGAAACACAACATCCATATCGTGTTAGCATAAAATGGGATAAAACAAATGATGGCTAACTGTTGACCATATTGAAAACATGGTTCCAAACATGAAGTTTCCTCTTATGTCTTCCAAAACATTGTCCCAGGACAGTGGGAGAGCCATAAGGTTGAGCATCGATGATATTAGGGGGTTCTTTCAGTCGTGAAAGCTAATGAGGCTCCAAATAGAGCTCATGCAAAGCATGTGATGGAGTGATGAGATTTACGAAAGGAGTACAACATGTTTGAAATTATGACACCATGAAAAGATCATGTTGGGTGATTTTATCATTCTGAACTCAGAAAAACAATACTTCCAAAATAGACCCCTTTGGTAAGGACAAATAATTCCTCATACATGAAGATGATATATATGTAGATTAACCCCATATAGTAAGAACACTACACATAGTTTTAATTCCATACTTCAAGGACGGTGTCTAACAGTTTAAAGTCATGATTCACAGACTATATAATCTTAGTTTAAGTTCATAGTGTTTGGATAGTAATCAGGGCTGAAGGGCCAAAAGGGTTAATGAACCTAGGGCTGGGACAGAAGACAAAATGACATGGCGTCGCTACATATCCAATAAGGATGGGTGTTAATCCAAATGTAGTTCATGAAGAATAATGTGATTAGATACCAACATTGGTGGGGTAAATTCTCCTTGATAATGAGGAAGCTAAAGCATCTGTCAATTATCATCGGGCATCTTGAACTTGTTCAAGGTATGGTTAGAGTTTCATATCATGCACTGAAGATGAAGAAAAATGAGAAATAATATCAAATATAGACACAAGATTGATGATCAGAGTTTCACTATGAATCCATAAATGGAATGAATCAAGCCATACGTAGTTTCTAGGAGCATGCAGGTCTGACCCCTACATTTGAAAAAGCAACATTAGATATCTCTTGTTGGTCCCTTTTGGAGTGGTGTATATATATAAATATATATTATATATATATATTCATCTGAGAGGGAATATCTGGATTAAATTTCTAAGTGTCTCTAGAGGAATAAATATATATAAATAACTTAACAAGTGTCTTGGTGGATGACCAGTACTGAAGGTGATTCCCTCTTGAGTGAGAACACTTCAACGTGGTGCTACATTTCATCATGCGGACAGGAAGATGGTGTTGTAGTATATTGTTGTATGACAAGACTAGACCATGTATTTTAATATTGTACGATTATGGATGAAATGGTTTAGTGTCTTGAGTGATGAGGTAGTTTTTCTAATGTCATATTACTAGGAAGTAAATAGATCTTAGATTATGGTCGTAAAACTCAGACTATAAGGCCGCATAACTTTCATGTGTGGGTATAACCTTACTAACACTCCTAATCGCACATGATCTATGCCCGATGTGTGAAAAAATGATATATAATGGTCTTTCCCCATCATATGACAGTTCACAACATGAAAATGTAAGCATCGTGCATGGAAATTTGACCATTCCAGCAATCCTACTCGGCACGTGCGAATGCGCAAAGGGAGATCATCATGAGAATTGGAAATCCATAAGAACCTGAAAGGGTAGGGAAAATGTGAATCACAACACCTATTTTTTGGGGCATAATGGGGAATGGTATAATGATGGATGATGAATACTAATCATATTCAAAATATAAAATCCATATCATGTAGTGTGGGTTGGGAACAAACTACTAAGGGTAGAACGCATACCATATTCAAAATGCAAGGAGAACCTGTCTCAAGATGCAATTCGGGCTCCTCGAAGATATTGGCCTAAAATGGAAGGAGGTACTTATGGTCAAGAATACATACCATTTGGGGTCCCCTTTGGATATGAAAGAAGATGATGTCCCAAATAAAGTGACATAAAAAGCATGGAATTGAAGGTGGGAAAGTGTCTCTAAGGAATCCAACACTTCGACTCCTACATCATCGCACATTCATGAATGCCATTGTGGATCATCTGTAGGTAGAATCAGACCTACCCTTGAGGATCAGACACCCAAGGGGTGTTTTCATTAGTTAAAAGTTCATGAGACTCAGACATGGATCTCTGAGTTTGTGGTCATAGAGAATGGACCATGTGTTCCCAGTTTAATGTCACAAACGTGGGACACACCCTTGCAGTTTAACATCATGTGGTGAGGATTAATGGTTGAAAACACATTTAATTGTCATGATTCTAGGACATTAAATGAGGAGTTCATTAAACACAACTTATGTGAATGAGATCCATGGGGTCCACACCACACCACACACACATTCAATGGGAAACCATGACTGAGATGGGCCAGAAAGGGAGAATGTCTGAATCTACGGCTGGGCCCGAAAACAATGTCTTTGGGTGTCACTATGTATCATGTGAGGGTAGGAATCAATCAACATGTAGTTCATTATGGAATATGTGGAAAATGACCAACACCAAAGTGGGGGGTTATCCTCTAAAATAATGAAAATCAAGGTTACTAAACAGTTCAATGTCATACGAATTTGGACTCTGATGATATTAGTTTAGGGTCATAGAGTTTGGATAGTAAGAAGTATATCCCCAAAGCAGAAACATGCAATGTAGTTTTAGAATGTAAACTGACATGAATGAGGGAAAAATTCTACATTTCATCACACCTTCCTCGGGGGAAACTTTCTCATAGTTTAAGGTCATAAGGCTTAGACTATAATGTGTGTAGCTATTCTTTGAAATTATAAATCTTCTCAAAGACCCATAATCCCACATGATCCATGATTGGTGTGGGAAACAAGGGGTGGAAAAGAACTTTACCACACACATAATAATACTATAGTGGAATGTAGGTGTGGAGTCAATGGAAAATCATGACACTAGTCTGCCCACTCAATGTGTAAAGATTCACAGAGGGATGGAACTGAGAGTACGAAAGTTCCATATTTACATAAGGATGTGATTGGGAATGTGAATTACAAGACCAATACCCCAGAAGGAATTAGGATTGTCATAACAAATAAGGATGACTACTTACCATATTTTATTCATGACATCCATATCATGTAGCCTAACATGGGAACAAAAAACTCAGGTTCTTCCACTAACTATATCAGAAATGTGGGCAGAACATGTAACAAGATGTTGTTCAAGATCATCTTATATATTGGCCTAAAATGTTAGGTGATCCTTATGACCAAGCATCCATACCATTTGGGGGTCTTTTTGGATTTGAAAGAATATGGAGACCCAAACAAAGGGAAAGAAAATAATTGTGATGGAATAAGATAATGTCCATATAAAATTCAACAATTTATGTCTCATACCATGGTGCACCTGAACACACAAATGAGGCAAATCATATGGAGGGATCTGATTAGGAATACATGACTTGAGTTGAAAAGTAGAGGAAATAGGGAGAATAGTTAGGTATACCTAGGACTAGACATGAAGATGAATGTCTGACCATTCCTACATATCCTACATGGGCAAGAATCAAGCGACACATAGTTCTAGAAATTTCATGTAGTTTAACATCATATGGTATAGGTGGATGTTGCGACACAGTTTATTGTCTTATGGGAAGGAATATATTGGGAAATAATTTTTCAAATGGGTTGTGCAAGGCATGGTAAAATAAACTCGACATGAATGAGGATATAAGAAGTTCACACAATACCAAGAAAACACAATAGAGGAGTTAGGAATAAGGGATGAAAGATGTGGACTACGACTAAGTACCATGTAGTATAATGTCTTGAATGTATGACAAATCACCTTATCATCATGTAGTATAGATAAGATCTTAGTTTAAGGTCTTAGAACTCAGACCACAAAGAAAGGACAAAGGTCTAGAAAGGTCATGGTACATGGGGATATGCTGGAATATGAAATGTTTTGGCATTATTTTGTATACTTAAAGGATAGGAATCAATCCATACATTGTTCTGTAAATTACATGTAGATTAACATCATGTGGTTTGGATGGAAGTATGGAGAGTTCTCTCGAAGGGGTACATGGTACGACTAGTGTAAACCCTACATGAATGAGGATAGAAGAATTTCAAATTACATCATATACTTCCCAAGGAAAAAATAGAAATGAATCCAAAAGGATATGTAAAGATTTTGGTACATGGGTCTGTACCTGAAGACAAATGTTTAGGTGTTCCAATGTATCGTGTGAGGGAAGAAATCAATCCACCCATAGTTCTGAGATACCATGTATTTTAACATAATGTGATAACTATTTAAAGAACTATAAATATATGAAAATATAAATGTGTGTGGTGTGGAAAAAGTTCCTGAAGTGAATGAGGACAAATGAAGTGTGCTCAACACTCAATTAACACTTCCAAGAGAGTGCATAGGCCAAGGGACCAGGGGAAATAGTAGAAGAACATAGGGTTGGACCTGAAGAAATAATATTTGGTGTTACTACATATCCCATCCGAATGGGAATCAAAACATTCATATTAATGTTAAACCATACAGATTAATGTCATGTTGTAAGGACATAATTACTATTTAACATCGTGTAGGACAATGATGTTGGTCAGATTTATGTCCTGCAACCCAGGCGATGTTGTGGTGTTTAATGTCATACAACTTGATAGAAAATTTGTTTGACTCCATAAAGGATGAAGATAAGATATTTAGCATCATTCAAGATGAAAATGAGTAGTTTAACATCATTTAAGATGATAAAGTCTATTTGGTTCAACCGCATCAGTACACATCCTTCTAAAACTACTAATCCCACAAGGGCCTTGCTCGTTGTGGGAAATGAGTAGTGAAGGGATTTTCCTGAAACGTCGAAGAACAAGTCTGGGGAAAGGGAATGTTGAGTGAATAACATCCCAATGACACTGAATTACCTTCTCATTGCACATAGATGCACAGATGGGTAACACAAAGAGTGTTGGAGTTCCACCTAAATATACAGGGATGGAACATGTGAATCACATATCCTAATACCTGGATACGAATGATGATCGAATGACGATGAAGGATATCTACTGACCTCATTCAAAACACCATATCAGCACCATGTTAGCCTGAAATTGAAGAAACAAATTAGGGCCAACTGCTGACCATATTCGAAAACACAGGGAAAAACTTAAAGCGCCATCCAAATTCATCTAGGGCATTGGCCGAAAATGGTTGGTGAGACAATGTTTCCTAAGAGAAGGCCATTAAGGGGGACCCTTAAAAAGGACTAGGATAGGGATCCTAATAATGAGGTGATTAGAAGAGTGTACATGGATTGGGGAAATTTCCATGTAAATTGAAACACTTTGGGTTCTACTCCATAGTGCATTTGATCACATCAATAGGGTGTATCGGATGAAGGGAGTCAAGGGACATTGGGATGGACCTGAAGAAAAATTTCCAAGAATTGATACATATCCTGTAAGGGTAGGAGTCAATCCACGTGTCATTATGAATGTTTTGTGATGTTTAAAATCTGGGGTAAGGATGAAAATACAATTTAACGTCATGTAGGAAATATACAATGGGTCATTTTTTGTCCTGCAGCTCAAGCAAGAAATAAGGGAGGTCTTTATATGGTAATGTACATGGTTAAACTGCTATAAAATTGAAGTGAATGATATCCCAGAAGGATGAATGCCACACCACATAATACTAGGAAACTCCAGCCATGGGGCCGAAAGGATGAAAAGACCATTAATACATGGGG
The DNA here is from genome assembly GCA_963277665.1 of Viscum album. Taxonomy (NCBI): domain Eukaryota; kingdom Viridiplantae; phylum Streptophyta; class Magnoliopsida; order Santalales; family Viscaceae; genus Viscum; species Viscum album. The sequence goes on from OY728150.1 coordinate 42,478,491, forward strand.
ATAGACTGGAATACAAAATTTTTGAGTGTTCTAACATATCCCTTAAGAATGGTAATCAAGCCACACATAGTTCTTGAATGTCGTACAATTTAACCTCGTGATGTATGGACAGTTGTGAATATTTAATGTCATGTAGGTCGGCAGAAAGAAAATAGGGATTCATGTAGGACATGCAATTCATTTTATCATCATATCAGATGTTGATGTAGGGACGTTTTATGTCTTGCATTCTAGATGAGGAAGCATAACATCATGCATGACAGAGATGGGAGAATTAGGTCTCAAAGGGTATGAAAATGGTGTGACTAATAAAATCCATCATGAAATAGAAAAATAAGTATTCACCATACATCCCTATAAAAGGGAACTTAGGCTCAGAGGCTGGGAAAAGTAATGGAAGAACATGGGGTTAGAAATTGAGAAAACACATTTGGGAATTCCTGTATATCCTATGAGGAAATGAATCAATGAATCAGTAGTTTTGGAAATGACATGTAGTTTAACATCATGAAGTAAGGATGAATGATTGTAGTGTATATTATTGTGACGAATCTAGGACATGTGAAATCTTATTTTATGGTAATAGAGCTTGGATCATGAGGTCTATTATATTTTTTATGTTTATTTTCATGTAGTACGAAATCACACTTATGAAAAGTACTGCTTGAGGAATTTGGAATTGGTGGGAGGAGTAATGTGAACACCATCCATGGTTAACAGAGAGTTTTCACCATTTGGATACACCTTAGGAATAATTTAGGGTACATCCCATTTGGGCTCCATCTTTTGTGTCTTCCTTCCAGGTTTTATTGGCTTTCTTATGGCCATTAACATGTCACCTTGGAAGAATGAATAAAGTTTCAATATATTATTGAAATATCTAGCAATATTGTTCTACTATCTCACCAGATTCTGAAAGGCCTAGAGCCTACTATCATCGAGGGATTATGACTCAACCAGAAGGAATTGTGCTTCTTTTTCTGACATCTTCAACTTATTAACGGCTGTGTGTAGTGATGAAAACTAGATCTCAATGGGTAGGACAACGTTTTTTCCATGAAACTGGAAATATGGGGTTAGCTTGGTGGAATTATGAGTGGTAATTCAATAATACCAGAGTGAAGGGGTGTTTTTATTGCCCAATTTCATTGTTCTAACCACCCAACTTATGCAAACTATTATAGAAGGTCATGTTTAATTACTCAATCTTCCCATTTTCTTTCACATGATTGAGAGAAGTATGGTTGGATTGGATGTTTTACATGTATTATAGTTTGTTCATCTCACCCGCTTGAATTGTTGTGTTGTTATCAATGAGAATGCCGCGCGGGACCCAGAATAAGTGAATGATGTTGGAGATCATGAACTCAATGATAGGGGGAACATGACTTCCTTTAGTTATATCACTTCTTCCCACGTGGAAAATAAATCGGTTGCGGTCAAGATAAACTAGAACTTGCAAGATGTTTCTGTTGGGTATGGTCCCACAACATCAAGTCCCTATACCAAAAATGGCTAGAAATACATGGTAGTATTGATGGGCTCCAAAGCCCTCTGCACAATGTTGGCATGGATTTGGAACACATGACTCCACTTGGAGAACTCAATAAAGTCATGTACCATGATGAGATAGAAGAAACTCAGCCATCATATAATATGATAGAGATTTGGCCCTATCCGATGAGATTCACAAGAACCGGAATGATCTTCTAACCTAAATTTGGGAATCACATATCTTTTAATGAAATAGAGGGGAACTCCATAAAACCCACATTTTAGGGGATATGTTCAAGGATAATACCACTTTATTGTTTACAATACACTGCATGCTAAAATATTCTCTCATGTTTTCTCTATCTGTTGGGAGATTATTCTGTTGGAAGTACTCAAAAAAATGAGTTCTCCAAATAGGGGTCTCTTCTGATGTGAATGGGGGATTTGGTGTTTCTGAGGTGGAGTCATCAACAATATGAGGACTTACCTACTGAATTTCATCATTTTCTAGAGTGATGAGAGAAATGAATCTTTAATTCTCCACAATGATAATTCGGTCGTCCTAGGCAGGCTCTATGAGAGATGAGGAAAGGTTGGACCAGGCGTCATCTTGACCATTCTATGACCTAGGTACATGAGTAACCTCTAATGGAGAAAGGAACTGTGCCAATGTTTAGTTACAACTCTATAATAAGTGTACAAGCTTCGGTTTTCTAACGACAAGGTTACCATCAATCTTCTTGATAACCCTCTTGAAGTCCCCTTTCACGTGTAAGTGGGGAACATCAATATTGAGATATAGCTTCAGACTAGGGATGAGGGTTGGATTCTCTGATTCATTGATGGTGTAGCCTTCTAAAAATAGCAATGAGTAGGGAAAAGCATTCCATGTAGTAATGATGAAGACGATACCTAGGGAAAAACTATTGAGTTTGGGGTCATTTTTCCTTCTACTGGTTAGAATTCGGGATGCACCCTAAAATTTAATCTTCAAAAATTGTGCATTATGGTCCACTGGGAGGATGGCCGCATCTTGGAAACCAAGATCCATATGCTACTATGCAGGGGAAGGATCAGTGGCTAGAGAATATGCTAATGCTGATATCTTTCGGTAGAATAATCTCGATGGCGAACTGTGGAAGGATCACACCCCCACTAACCTACATGGACTGTCAACATAGGGTGATTCTGAATATACTTCAGAAGATGTATACAATACACCAACTATATCTCGTGGTGTTATATATAATGTCGCAGTTTCTTCACTGCCAAGACCGGCATGAGACTAATCTTCTTGATAGATAAATATGAGGCTACAGTATCAAGGACAATAAGACTGAGATAGAATAGACTATTCATTATCCCTTTATTATTCATCTGGGCGAGAAGGGCACCAAGGGATCATTCTGGGGTGATCTCATAAAGGACCCATTAATTTTTAGAAATGGGTGGCATCAAAACTAGAGGCTGGAGAAAATACTATTTAATCTTCTCAAATGTGGTATGACATTATTCATCCTATTGGTATATGACACCTTTATTCATGATTTGGGGAAATGGATTACACTTGCTAGAGAAATTCACATTGAATCAGTGTATATAAGATTAGTGGACTGAAAGGCTCATCGATATCACATATTTCTCGGAGGAGGCATATTAATGGTTTCATTTATCTTATATGGATCGATCTTAATGCCTCTATATTTGACGAAGAAGATGAGAAACATTTTAGAGGTAATCCTAAAGGCATAGTTCAAGGGGTTCATCTTTAGACGGTGGGAGTAGAGGAAGCTGAATACTTTCTCAATATCTCTCATATGGTCCTACCACTGTTGGGATTTGTCCACTAAATCAGCCACATATCATTCCACCAGGATCCCGAAGATCATCTTGTATATACGGTACATATCACACAAATAGGTTGCTCGTGCATTCTTCAAACCGAAAGGCATCAAATTCTAACAAAATGTACCTTGTGGTGCTTTGAAGGTGGAGAAATATTCATCCTCGAGGTCCATTCATATCTAATTGTATTTGGAATACCAGTCCATGGAGGAGAGAGCCTGGAACCCAGTAGTGGCATTGATCAACAACTCCGTCACAGGGAGGGGAAAATCATCCTTTGGATAGTAATGGTTGAGATCCTATAAATTGTTGCAGATTCTAATCTTTATGTTCTTCTTCCTAATAAGGAATTTTTTTTCCAAATATCCATGGTACTGGACTTCCATGAAGATGTATTATTTGATGAGATTATCAAGTTCATCCTTAACCGTGGCACCATGGGAAGGGTACATCTTTCTAAAATGTTGTTTAAACCCGCACTTATTACCGGGAGACCATGGATGTGGATATGAACCTGAGGGTCTAGTCTTGGAATCTTTTCATATAATTAGGAAAGTACATCCTTCTATTTCTTCAGGTAATCAACATTTACTTCCACTCTTCTACAGGCATAGCTGCATTGATCAACATCAGTCTTAGTTCCACCTTAGTACCTAGATTTACCTGGATCAACTCGTCAAAAAAGGTGGAGAAACCCTCCTCGAATCTGGGAGGAGCGTCCTCCAAATCCTATTCATTATCCTTGATAAAATTATAATTAGAAAGAGGAATCTATTCAGAATCATCTGACCATAAAAATTGATAGTGCTAGTCTGAGTGGAGGGGGAATAATTGTTTGGAGACCCATATACTGCTGAAACCGTACCTATAAAAGATTTGGACCCATTTCCATTAGGACTTCGACTGAGGGGGCATGATTGATAATGTAAAAGTAGCAGTGGAACGTTGTCTTGATCTAGTTCACTCCAACCCAGCAAAAACAAGCAAGTATAGAATATTTTTTTTGTCATGGGACGAACATCTCAGTACCTTATAGGGGTAAGGGGTTCTGATATCACTCGTTCCTAATTCATGTAAGAATACAAAGTGATCTTTAAGAACACCTTGTTCCTAAGAACATACTTATCACTCCTTCTAGGGAAAACAAAATAGAGTCCTATGTCTGGGGTTGTGGCCTCCAACCGGTGAATCGGGAGGATAAATGCATCATCCATGTCTATTCATGGAATGGCCACAATGGTGGTAGGAAATCCTTTTTAGGATGAACCTACTTTTCCATGGTCTTGTAATATTCAGCATCTAAGTAGAGAGATTCATAGGAGGCAAAGAGAGATACATCACTTTTTTGTACACCCACTTGACCATTAAGGGAGTACTTGAGGAACTGGTGATATATGGAGGGGACTACTGTATACAGATGGAGAAAGGGTCTATCCATCAATACATTGTAGGTTGTGTCCTATGAGATGACCATTAACACATTTCATACATTCGAAACACTGAATTGGGTCATTAGGTGGATCTTCCTGACTGGCGTATACTCGGCCATGTCATAACAAAGAATTATTAGGATAGAGGGACTTGTATATGCTTATTCAAATTCTAGGTTTCATAGCTTCCCGGTCGGAATGATATTGATCCCATAACATGTGTCGATGAGACCGTGGTTGAGCTCCACACCATTAAACTGGATCGAAATATTGAACGGGTGGATGTGACCCTCTATGGATGGACCTTCATATTACCCTGAGAATGAGATAATGGGCTGGAACTCTGTGTTCTCAACTTCCACAACTTGAAAAGAATCTATGACCAATACCACAGTTTTGAATTAGAAGGGTATTCTGAAAGCCTCTGCAAGGGATTCAAAAATATCTTCTGATAGGTGGAGATCCTTAGGAATCAAGAGATTTTCAGGAATATTGGTGAGGTGCTTAATCACATCACACTTCCTCACCAAATGCACATTTCATCCAATAGGAGATTTCTCTACGGGGATAGGTATGACCACTACTTCAGGTTGATCTAGAAGACTCTAGATAGTGTTGGGGATATCCCGCAACTCACTAGACGAACCATGAAAAATGACTACTGGATAACAACCGAATGACTGCGATCAGACCACATCTAAACATGGTTGGCCATAGAATGGTTGTATAGGATTTGCCTGATCGAGCAATACAAATAGCGGTGGGGGTGAATCTAAAAAGACATGATGAGGGCACTGTGCATTCTGAGATCTGTGTTGAGTCTACTGTCTGGTCTCAGTGGTATTCATGGTTTGGATGAAAGCATTGTCATGTGCACTATGATGGTCAACATACCTATGATTTCACCAATTACTGCACTTAATGGGGATGTTAATATGGTCTGCCTATCATTCCTCATTTTCGAGATCCATATAAGGGTTCAATAGCTCAATGGTATTCACAAAGACATACTCCTAATTATTACTTGATGAAATTTAAATTACTGGAAAGTTCTAGTGATAATCCACATATCTAGGGGAAATAAGTCACCGTGTGTGTGGGATGGATTTAGCAAAAACATGGGGTTTTTATTTCCCTTGAGCCTTTGGTGTCTGCTCTTCAGATAGGTGGAAGACTAAGAAGCGAATGTGGATACTATAGTGAGAGGAGGTGTGGTAGCTTCATAAGGCTAAAACTAATTTCGATTGTCATGGATGTTACAATGAGAATGAGTGACTGCCTTGGAATCCATCTATCCATCATAATTCTGAGATCCATGGCTAGAAGCCTACTACTGTTCACCCTTATTGTTTCTATCATGATTTGCGGAAATACATGCCAACAATTTAAAGGATGTACCCAGTATAACTATATTATGGAAAACTAGGTCCTGGTGCCAGTCATTGAACACATATCACTATATGAGTGTATTTACAAGGAACTAGATATTAGATAAATAGTTGTGTAGATCAATGAGATCATACTCCTTGGGCTTCCTTCATGCCGGTACCCTCAACATTCCCTGATCTATAAGACTCCAAAAATATATGAGTACTTGAACCACTTCGAAGGATTAGCTTTAGTATCATCTATCCAAGAATGGGTCTCTAGGAGTGTAGCCCTGAAAATGGAATTGAATCTACATAGGATGTGAAACCAGAACATCATGCCTAGATGGCGGTGGTTGATGTGGTGGTGTCGGCCAATTATGAGGTTGGCGATGTTGACCCTGAGGCTGAGTCGGTGGCTACTGTCCTAATTAATGTTGTGGGGGTGGCTCTGTTGGTAGCAACACTAGTGGCTTGTGGAATTATACCAATGCAACAATACCTTTATTATCATTCGATACTATTCTTGTAGAGATTGTGGGAGGCAATGAGTGTGCCTATTTGGCCTACTGAAAGGCTTCCTCTCTGTACTAAGCCTTAACAGAAAAATGCCAAAATCTACTAGCGATGTTTTTAGTGATAATTGATAGAACCATTTCAATATTTACATTTCTCAGAAACATTTTTTCCATAGATTCACTAGATCCAACGACATATAGAGGGAATATGTGAGGCCCTTCCATCTAGCAACAAAGTCTTTGACTTGCTCGTCTAGATTTTTCTTGCACATGAAGAGGTCAGCAATACATGTCTTGGGTGAGGTGGAGATAAACATATACCAAAACTACCTATAAATATCCTCCCAACCTATTTTGGGATCGATGGGTATTTGGATATACCATATGATCATGGGTCCTTCCATTGTTTGTACAAACCACTAGAGCTTGACAGCCTCTTGCTACACTAGGGTTATCAGCATAGGTCCACACCTTGAGATGAAGTGGTCCAGATATTGTAGTGGGTATCTTTTCCCATTGAAGGGTGTAAATGTAGGATTCCAAATGTCTGAGGGTGCCGACATATCCCCCATGCATGCTTGATATGGATTTCCATTAGGTGGGATTACTACCTATCGAGTTTTAGGGACCTCAAGAATAGTAATGAAACGAGCCATCAGATCATCGCGGAAACAGTTCTTTTCCTAGAGAGGTTCTATAACCACCAGTTCATTGGTGGGTTCTTCAACATGATAAGCGAGTCGGGTAGCCAGTGGATCTGGTGGCAGAATGACATCAGGAGCTAACAGTGGAACGAACTCTGGAGTGACTAGAATAATAACATAAATTTCATCTTGAGGAGATTATAGGAGAGAAGCCTGTTGATTTGGGTCCTGAATAATATCCTTGTGTAGCCTGGACGTATTCCGAGACACATACCATCGATGCTTTCCATAAAAATCAGCTTCCATCCTATCATAATATTCAAGGATTTCAAGATCAGTGGGAGTTAGTTGTCAATAGGGAGCCTTCATTTACCCCAGCTTCCCCGGTAGAGGATGAATGAGACCATATCAGGGATCACCACAGTCTAGTCATTGATATGCTGAATGTTCATCAAGGAGCTCATTACTAACCTTCTTATATTCCATGATTTTTTTTGTGCAACTCTACCTTGTTGGGATCATCCTATGTCTTATGCACTTAACCAGATGTGTCATAGGGCTTAGAAGTCCCACTGTACCACTTTCTCTTGTTGGGATCCTTTCCAAGAGGCAATGACTCTATAGGGTCTAAAATGTCATGCAGGTGTATTTGATGGCAAATGACAACATGTGGGGGGGTACAACTGATGTGTTATTATCCCCATATATAGGGATTATTCTATGATGCACACCTCAGTTTAATTATATACGAGATCATCCTTATTTATAATGATGACTCCAATCATTATATCCTCGATATCGCAAACCATATCCAGTTGTCACACGATAAAGCTAATGTGGAGGGAAGAATAGTGTCCCCAGTCATAGATTTGGACGTGTGGAGATGCCTCCTCAAACACTCAATAGAGTATAGTAAATATCTGAACACATCATGGATGATGTTCACAACGATGATTGGGCGATGCATGGTGCTAAGAAACATGAAGTGAGACAAGGTCAACCATATGACACAATTGGCTAATATCATCATAATTCTTCTGGATATTTTAATATAATAGACGATGATGAAGGATATGGAAATTTTTATTCCATAGAGTCCATTGGAAACAAGTTAATTCATCCTGGTCAAGGGAATATGGTGCATTAAAGACTTTTGTTGCAATCCCCCAGAACATCTAAGGTAACAGTTCTACAACAATGATATCCAATAAGATTCTCCATTTAGAAGTGGGATCTGGCATCGGGTTTCCCCAATCATTAATAGGGGTGGTTGAGGATCTAGTGACGACACTGATAGGACCTCTACTGTGGTAGACTGACCAATTGAGAGAACGGTGCACGAGCTGATAAGCCACTACATTCTAGGCTATCACTCGAGGACAGTACGGACTGTGTCATCTTGTCACTATATGAGAGTATATCAACTACTATTTTTAATATAGGGGTTTTGATCATCGGTTGCAGGTCAAGTTGGTTTTTATCATCTTCCAAACCCCATAACAGATCCCCATGATATCGTGTTGAGATAGAGAGTGAGTTCGGTGATGGTAGATAATACTACCCAGTTAGACCATCAAAGGGATCCAAATATACCTCCACATAAATATACCTACAGATGGATATGGGGATCTTGTGCATATCACTCTCTCGAAGGAGGAATCTTACACACATGGTTCCTGTTGTAGAATCTAATGCAAACGATCTGGATGAAGGCTCAATTATCGAATCAAACTCTACATAAGAATTTGAAAAGTGGATTGGATTGAATTCGATCTGATGTTGTGTAGTATAATTCCTTTAGTGGAAATATCTCTCTCTTCTTCCTCGAGATGGTTCGTCAGGGTCGTGTAAATATTCGACATGGGTAGGACCTCCATTGGTGATGTTTTTGTAGAAGAGAGGGCCTCCACTAATGTTTGTAGGAGTATTGGGGAAACCATAACTCCTGGTGTCATTGGATCGAGAGGGATCTCCAAACTGGGTGCTAATAAGGACAGGGGAAGGGCATCCATGTTAGATGAGAGAGCTGGGAGAACCTTTGCTTGGATGTGCTGGAGTGCAAGGGGAACCCATGAAAATGGAGAACAGATCATGGGGATGAACTCAATACTGAGGGTTAGATGTGTGAGGATGGACTCCAGGGTTAACTGTGATGGAGCATGGAGGGACCCTACTAATTATGGAAAGGAAATGAGGGGGGCCTTCATGTTGGACACCTTCATCACCAGAAGTATCTCCATATGGGTTGGTAGTGGTGGTATGAGGAGGGCCTTCTTACTGATCAAGATGGGAATAGAGAGGACCTTCGTGATGATGGGTCCCAAGGAAAGTGGGAAATTATCATTGATAACATGAAATATGTTTAAATTATCCATACATGGGATAATGGGCAAGAGGAGGACCTTCATTATGAGTTTCAAAGTAATGGGGGAAGCCTCCACCTGATCTAGGGATGGTATCGTGGAGAGTAACTCCATGCTAAGAGATGGAGCGGGAAGGACATCCACTTCATCTAATGATGGTACGAGGAAAATCTTTGTACTGAATTCCATCCACAAGGGTCGGCATCTGACGGATTCTACTCACACTTGCGACTGAAAGTTTTGACCCAACCATACTGAGGGATGGATGGGGTCTCGATCAAGGTCGGGCATTGATGTTCCCCAAATATCAAATAATACAGTAGTGATTGTATGAATTGATGGTAGAACCAGCCATTGTTTCTATTTAAGATGAAACCTCCTAATGGGTGTCATCCTGGTTCTATGCCTGACATTAACGTTGGGTCATCCGGACTGAGGCCGATATACTAGTGATGTAAATGAACTGTTATTCATCACGGGTGACCAGATTGCGGTGTTGGAATGTCCTGGGGGATCCCCCCATAGAACCTCTTAGATTGAGGTTTAAGATTTAATGGCTTGAACATCCCTCACCTCATCGGCATAGGGGAGTGAATCATATGATTTTTATGGGGAGAGGCTCCCAAAACTATTGGACGTTGGAGTGGGGAGCATCTGATCCCTGCATGGCCATTGGGGTAGGTGGTAATGATGGGGTTCAAGAAGCCTCCAATTCTTAGTGGGCTACATCCCTCATTGGTATGAAACCTCCTATTCATATCAGTGAATGAGAGTATCAATCACCCTCTTCTTGATTATACTAGAGGGTGATATGGGGTGTGAGAACCCATTAGCTTTAGTTGTGGAGAATATCATGGTAGAGGCGAAGCTGGGTGAAGTTTCCATGTTGGAATTCTCCTTTCCCCTACGCCTGAGGGTGGGCCGTGACTTGTTTCCTATGGCTGCATCTTGGGTCTAGCAATTCAGGAAGATATATCCATTGGATCATATGTTAGGAAAATAATACCCAATTCCCTAGTGTTGTTCACTCTTCCATGGTTGTAGAGAACGATCCACATTGAAGATGCCACTCATCGGAATCTAGAATGATCAACTATCCAAAATTCTGGTGTGTTTCACACCAGGTCCACTATTTTATTGGCAAGACCTGGTGCTAGAAATTTGAATCTGGTGACATTCTCTTCTACTGATGTTCTAAGTATTACAAATACACCTAATTATAGGAGAACTAGGTCGTTTTGTGTTCACCATTTCTATTTCTGACTCTTTCCTCTATGGGAAGTCGTGAAAGTGTTCTAACGTTCACTGATAGTCACATTCATTCCCCCATATCCCCTCTTTCAAAAGGTAGGTGGCGTACTTCACCTCTTTGGGGACGTATGATCCTTGATCCAAATATGATAATGGGATTTCGGTTCCTCCTTCCATGGATTCCTCCTCAAAACACATTTCCCAGTCTTGGTCTCCCATAAAGATTAAGGCATTGTTTGTGAAACTCATTCCTTGTTTCATCTATTTATGGATTCCAGTTAAATAAACTACATCTATAATGATATTACAAGGGGATAAATTAGGGCCTCAACCTTCAGTTATGGGAGTAGTCATGTAGAGGAATATGTGGCTTGTCTTGATAATAGAACATTGGAACAACTATTTTATTCCCCGTCAGAGGGCTTCTCATGCGAACAAAAACCCAAGTCTTCCCATGGAGATTGTTGGGAATCCCATTTTATATGCTTGTATTTGAGGTTTTACTGGGATTCCCATTTTTAAAATGGGCTATGCTGTGAGTTGAACATCTAACAGAGATGGATCAGATGAATCCAAACTCTTATAATAGTGGACCAGATGGGAACATCCCTTGGAAGGATCACCTAATGTGTTTAACAGATGGATGGATCAAAACACAAAATATGGAAGGTTCGAAGATGGCGTGACCCAAAAAGGGATTGTTTCACACCATGGAGGATGATCCGGCCCCCAAAAATGGAAAATTAGAGGGGTTGTACGACAAGGAGGGGGAACCAATATTTACTACTGGCTAGTATTGATCCTCAGAGAGGCATCATTCCTATATTTACTAGATGAAAAGTATTAAAACCCATATAGTTATAAAGGGTGGATTTGGGATTAAACATGTCTAGTAGTCTGTATGAATGGGGATACCCCACCGAGATGTGTTGACCAGGGTAAGAATCAAGATGGATGATAGAGTGTTGAATGAAGTGGCTGGTGAATGAGATCAAATAGATATGAAGACGATGGTAGTGTTGGTCTTGAACCTTAAGGAGGATTCCTACATATCCCCTTAGAAGGGAATCAAAGTCCATGTTGTTCAGTGGGGTGATAGGAAACCTAAATAAGAGACATGGGAGAATGGAGTGCATGGATTGGGACCTGAAGTGGTAGAACCTCCAGGATAGGAAATGATATTCATGAAACACAAAAGATCAAATTAAATACCATGATGGTAAATTTATGATGGGATTTAACATTAGGGAGGCTTGTTATGTATCCCCATGGAAGGAAATAAAATTCCACGTAGTTCAAGATTGGGAATAGAATCGGGGTGTACACAAAAAACATCGACCCAGAGACATGATGTGTCTTACACATGGTTATCCACCCACTACAATATGATCACTCTTTGTTGGAGGAGTATGTGATGAGTTGGGATAATGCGTAGTTAGCTACACAAAATATCAGACAACTAGTTGCGGTGTAAAAATAGATAACAACACCTCGACATAGTAGGCCTTATGCATAGTTAGCAGCCAATATGAATGGATCAAAACATCTCTGGTAGGCGGATTCAGATTATGTGTCCCAAAAAGGGAAGATTTCACATCAAGGGGGGTATGTCCCTAGGAGGGAGCACCATGGTTTACCACTGACCAGTTTTGAGCCTCTGGGATACACCCTATGTAGCATATGTAGATGTTCGAGATCAAAACCCACATAGTTCGAATGGTACATTTTAACATCATGCCGGACAAATATGAACTGATGTGAAGTGGTCATGATAAATGGATTATGGGGAGTTATGGGATTGATCCTTGGAGATACTTTTTAAAAATCTTTATTGTAGGGAATCTATGTTCACATAGTTCGATGATGAATAATGTGTAACATCATGCAAGATGGGGGAATGTGTCTCATGTGTGATTAGAGGCCCAAGGATATGTAGGTTCACACACATGGTTAAAAACCAATAGGGGATATCAAGGTCACTACTTTCTCTAATCCCACTTGATTCATGCTCAGTGTGATAAACAAGAGGTAGTGGTGGACCTTACGATCGTATCGTGAAAAAATACATCCATGAGGGATGGTGTGGGGATTAAACATGTTTAGAAGCCCAAAGAGGGTGACTTGAGGTATGTGGTGGATATAATCATCATACGTGGAACACCTTATCATGGTCTGTTAGGGATTACATGAAGACTTCCTGAGGCATGGACAAAGACAAAGTGCAAAGGGAAATAGAATATAGATTGAAAAGGTAAGGAATAAAAGGTACTCAGTCCCATCCCATGTTTGGTCCTCTCTGGACTACCACACATGCATAAACTCATATACTAACATCATGTGTTGGGGAATTGGGGTTCTTGGTAGTTTATCATCTAGTAAATAGGATGATGAGGACTCACTCCTCACCCCTTGGATATACATAACTTGTACTGACCCATACATGCAGAGGGGAAGGTACCAGAAATTACATTTCTTATTGAGGTTGATGAGTATTCAATTTAGGGGTCAATGATAGCATGCCTGTGCAAGGAAAAAATACACATTAGCGTGCCTATGGAAAGAAGCATAGTTCAGGGAAACGCAACATGAAACACCACTCAGGGGACAATGACATCACTACACACAAGCCTGGAGGGTTTCATGGGAGAGGGGTTCATGAAGCAGTAAACCTTGCAAACAAGGGATTCAAGAAGCTCTCATTTTTTGAGAAGGAAACAACCGTCAAATAATAATTTTGATTCCTGATGCATGGAAAAAAGGGTCTCCGTGTAGGATGAATATTCATGATTCCTAATGACCCAGCAAAGGAATGGGGTTTACATGTGTTTGGATGGTGGTTCGTGAAGGATGAATGATCCTTGAAGTCTTGAGTGTCTAAAATGGACTCCTACCTTTGTGATGTCAAAATGGATTCACGAAGGGCATCCCCTCATGTATTTTACAGATTTTGTAACTAAGGGAAATCCAATTCTCAATACTCTGATACTATGGGTAATTCATTTTTCTTTCTAGTTTTCAGAGAAAAATGGGCTTCCCAAATCGAGAGCTCAGAAGGATAAAGGTCCCGGAACTGATCGGTTAAGAGGGGGGATGAGCCACATATTTATAGGCACATGAATCACGATACTCCATGGGTGCACTGAAGATAAAAAATGCTTTGAGATTAGTGGCAGCACCATCAGACTCATAGAGGCTTCCTTCATTTCTCTACTGTGGTTATAGTTATTTTTGGAGTTCACATAGGATTCTATCATTTCTTTATGGTGGTCATGAAGAGTTATATCTACAATATTAGTTCCATTCAGGGAGATGGATGGCTCTGTGATGGAGCTTCGCGAGTTAGGCCACTTTGATGATTTATTTTTCATTTGGTGATCCATTTAATGGCATGGATTTCGCCTCCAACAAACATAGAATCCACCATCTATGATTTGTTTATATTCATAATTATCTTGAAAATTATTATTAGAGTGTATGTCCCACCACTTTTTAGATTCTCAATGTCCTTTATATTTTATGTTTTTTATATTTTGATTCTCTCTTTGAAATTAATTTATGAATTTTAGATTTAATGAATCCTATAATTTTCTTTCCAGAAATCCATTGAAAATATTTCATCCATGATACTACAAAACATGAAGAGAAGGGATATAAAGAAATTGAAAAAGCTCTTATCAATAAAGTAATGGAGTAATGAATATCTATAAGTTCATGGAAATCAAAGTAGAGTTAATTGTGTTATATATATTAAAAACCACTATTTTGAAGAAGTTTGTGATTAAATAGAATACATGTTATAAAAATTGGTTCAAATTTTATTTTCCCCATATATTTATCCTGATGAAGATGAACCTATTATAAAACAAGTAATATTAGTAGCTGAATACATGAACAGAAATATGAATGATATTTTTAAATAAAAATATTCAGATATTTCACACAGTGATGAGGCAATAGAATTATTTTTAAAACATCCCTATAGAAGAAACAATGGAATTTTTGGAAGATCACAATTATGAGGATTCAAAAAAAGAATCAATTGTTACATTTAAGGGAATCTTGTGTAATTTACCAAAATAAGTTTTCACTTATATTTGTGTCTATTTTAAATTTATATAAGAGGATATAAATAAAATTAAATATGTGTCTGAAGTTATAGCGGTTGGTTTAGAAAAAAATCATTGACTTGTTTAATGATATCTAAGATAATATGATATATATGTGACAATAATATAGATCTTAAAGTAATATAATCTTTATTATATGGTTAATGGAAAATACCATTCATTAAATGGAATAACACTTATCGGTTTGATGAAAAGATCAATCGATTGAATGAAAACCAAAAGTCATGTGTTAAAATCAGGAATACAAACCTAGAGGTGAAATCACAAAAGATAAAAGAGTTTGATGATAAACCCCAAGAGAAGAGTAGAATGAAATAATATGATTTTATAAAGATCAATAAGGATTGTAAAGATATAACGATGTTGGCGTATGATCATAGAAACATCTATTATATGAAATGCCTTGAGCTTTAATTCCAACTGGTAAATCTTAAAAACCCTCGAACTAACTCATTACAATAGGACGAGTGAATATAAATCACCACTAAAAATTCTATTAAAAATTTTTGTTCTAATATTATATAATATATTGGGAAAATAATCTATTAGATAATATGATAATCGGACTATTAAAGTTTAAAAGAAAAATGTACCATCCAATGTAGACATATTTTTTTAAAAACATCTTTTTTATGTGTTCTATGGTTATTAAAAGAAATTATACATTAAAATAGATGATGAAAATTTATGATGAAACCACCACTATGTATATGGTAAAGGTAAGATTATGAGGTGAAGGATCTAGGAGCAGTGGAAGCATGTGATGGGTCATTCTGAAATTTTCTTTTTTCTCTTGATCAATGATAAATCCAAGATTTACATGACCATGAATGATTTAATCATTGGTATTGAATCAAAGAAAACAGAAAATGGATTAATTTCCATAACCAAGTACACAATAATTAAAAAATATTTATAAATAATTTAATCAATTAATGAATTTCATTGTGTGAATTTTCTCGTCATTGGTGGATCGGAAAAAAGATCTATGTGGTACTGCCATTTAATTATCAGAATCAAGAGATGATTCCCTCTAGCAGTGACCCACACACGTCCCACAAATCACTGAATGTAACTGTATGACTCACTGGGTGCTAGCTTGGTAGATCCCAACACTTGTGGTATTCTCATTTGAATTCCATGGAAATCACTTCCCAAGAATTCTCATTAATATATCTTCGCTTGAGTGTGTGAGGTGGTGGAAGATCTGTCACCTATCTTGGGATCATTCGTGGAGAAGGGAGATCTATAGTGTTACAAGAGGACTCTTTTATTCATTTTACACAAAAAAATAAAATTTGATCTATTAAAAATTAATATAATTGTGATTATATACCACTAGTGTTATAAATTAATAATTTCACAAGTTAACATTACTATATACTTAATCCCTATAGAACCCATGTAAAAAATAATATTAACATTAATATTATTTCTCGACATGTGCTAAATAGATGAAATAAAAATAAATATTATTTTTTCAAATAATATTGAATTTATATTATTTCTCACTTGGACATTAATATTGGTCCACCATTCCCCCGCAATATTTATCTGGCCTTGAATAATGACTATTTATTTTATAAATAAATATCATTTCATTATTTTCCAACAAATAAATAAATATTATATTATCTAAATAGAAAATTAATATTTTTAAAATATTCTCCTCGCGTAATATTTTCATCAATAAATGATGAAAAAATATATACGATCAAGAAAACCTGAATTATTATTTAACCACATGCAAGAGTAATATTTATTAAACATGATAAACAATTAATAATAATAATTTATTATTTAACTCAGATTATGGATACATTTAGTGTGTGACCCTCTTGGTTTGTTTCTCAATGGAATTAGATGATGTAATCTAATTTCAAAAGATACCAACAAGTAATATAACAAAACACACATAGAGAATGAAGTTAATGTCAAAACAACATAATACCTCATACAGATTCTTACTTTTTAAGATAATACTTTTATTTTGATGTCTCTAATCAGGAAGGTTGGATGATGGTTCCATCAACCTATGTGCTCAATGATTCTTTATTTGACTTTTAGGAAATAGAACTTCCCTATATAACACCATGTAAATGGACTTATTTATCTTATATCATTTCTATCAAAGGGCATGACATATCAACATTCCTTAAAAAAACAAAAAAGGACAAATACATTATTTCATTATTCAGTAATGCAATATTATTCATGATTCAACCATCATATCCTTCCTCATTATGAAAATATTTTTTCACAAAATCCATCAATACATCAAAGTTTTTGACTCATAATACTAATTAATAATAATATTTAATTCTATGGATCAATACACACATCTGTAGATATAAACCTCCAATGCACATATAAATTTGGATTTCCAACTAGATGGTCTCATTCTCATAATATCCTATTCTAAATATTAACAAGGGCGTACACCCTGAGAATTTCCTTCAAAGACCTATGGGTATACACCATGGATATCATGTATCCTTTGTGTCCCTAAAATTGTTTCATCTCAATATAGAACTCTTTTTTAAGAATACTATCATGTAACTTCTGAGTTCTTATCATTTTGGGGAAATTCTATGTTCTATTAGCGAGACAACTACTCTTATAATATTATCAAAAAACCATGTTATATAGAAGAACAATCATGATATAAAAATTATTTTATTAATATGAAACACTATGAATAAATTTAATCATATATTACACATAATTTGGTTTGTAGGAACCAACTCCAACAGACTCCCACTTACACTAGAGTCATCTACTAATAAATTTTAGTTCTCTAGTTATCACATGATAGACATGATTCATCTATTATAGGACTTTAGTCATGGGGTCTTGCAAGTTTTCTTTTTTGGAAACTCAACTTAATACAACATCACCCCTCGAAGAAAAACACCTCAAGAGAGGATAATTCTAGAGTAATGCACTATCTATTGGTGTGACCTTGACTCTTTCGAAGGAGACACCAATATAGTATTCTCAGTATACAATGTGATAGTGTATTCTCTACTAGGTACCTGATAAAGATCTTGTATGATGTTTCATATCCAAATGGATTCTTTGGCTACATCATGAAGCCTCTATATACTAGACATCTGCTATAGAATTAGCAACAACTAGGTACTTCGAACTCTTACTACTCACGACTCTTGTATTAAGATAGAAATCATATCATTATTGTTAATTTATATCATTATGATCTTTCTTAAAACTAGCAACATTATAACCCCTGGTGATCATATCCTAATCTCATCTATATACTAGGAACATATCCATTGTTCATCTATGATACTTATTGATAACCATAACAACATAACAATGTTATTCTTCTAGATATTCATTATATATACCTACCATGATAAATTTATAAGAAACATAATTTCTAGTGCATAATATGTTATACATTATTGATCATATCACTCAAGAATATGGGATATTACACATTATCATTTTATCTTGTTGTTTATGAGGAATCATTTTCTTATAATGATGTATACAATATGAAACTAGACCTAACCAGCTCTTGGATTGTTCCATAAAAATTATTTTTAGTATTTGGACAATGTATGTACTTTTACATAGTCAATGAAACCTTTGGGATCAATCATGAATGATACTTATTCCTGGAATATAGGTTACGTCACCTAATTTATTCATAGATAATCATTTGTTTATGAAGTCCATAATAGATTGTAAGACTCTTATGTTGTGTCAAATAAGTAATATGCCTTAAATGAATACTAATTGGATAACAATGACACTCCCACTAATCCTCTTGTATATACATGCGTCACATTCTATCATTATGAAACCAAATTATTTTATAGAACCATCAAATAGAATGTTCCATGAAAATGTCTCTTACTTCAATACATATATGGATCTCTAAAACATAAAAATCATTCTAGCATCACCTGGAGTCATAAACCCTTATGGTTTTTTCATGTGGACATCATCCAAAATGTTACCACATTGAAAAGATATATTGTCATCCATCTTTCAATTTTCATAGTTATAGAAAGATGATATAGAAGATGAAATTATGAGGGACTTAAACATGGAAACTGGTGAAAAGGTTTCATCATAGTAAATCTCTTGACACTATTTAAACCATATAGCCACGAGCCTATATTTATAGGATTACATTACCTTCAATGAACAGTTTTTTTGGAATACCCATTTTCACTATAGGGGATTTGAATTAACCAGTGCATAAAAAAGAACCGGAACCTAGTTCGGATACATGGAATACATTTTCAAATTCATGGATTCTAACCATCTTGAATGTTTTTATCTCTCTACTGCCTCATTTTAGGATATAATTTCTTTATTGTCAACCAATAATTAGTCACCATATTCGGTGAATATAAAACAATATTTCTTTGGTTCTCTTACCTCTCTAGTCCTCCAATGTAGTACCTATCTTTTAGGTGTTTCTTATTCCATGGGGACCTGAGTAATATATTCCCATTCATACTCTTGTTTATCATGAGAATCAACTTAATTAATGAATATATTTATCCCACCATCCTATTTGAGGATTTGATACCTCTCAGTAAAGGTGAATTTCTTTGGTAATATTCACTTTATTTTTAAGGGGTTGTGTAGGTAGTGTCTCTTTGTTTCCTTGGGATACCCTCTTAGGATAAACTATTTTCCTCGTGGTTCTAGTTGTTTTCCTGAGAGGGCCATAAAAATTACTTTCGTCCCCAAACATGTGTATGTGAAAAAACATGTTTCTTTCCACTCTGTAACTCAATGGGAAATATTTATTATACTTTATTTGGTACTCAATTTAATGTGTATGCTGCATTTTTTTATGCATATCCCGAAAAAAATAATGGATGATCTACATGACTAATCATCAGACTTTACATGTCTAACAATATATGGTTCCTCCATTCACTAGAACCATTCCAATGCGGTGTGTAAAGTGGATTATGTTGATATAGAATTCCAAAATCCAGTATAATGTCGTTAAACTATTGGTTATGATTCTTACCACCTCAATCTAATCAAATATTCATTATATTTTTTCCTATTGATTTACTAATTAATTATTAAATTCCTATAATATTTTAAAGGACTCATAATTATACCTCATCATATAGATATAATATTATTTACTCATGCAACGGGTAAAAGTATGAAGTAATAATTCCCTCTTCTAGATTCTATTAGAAATGGCCCACACACATCAATGTGTACCAATACTAGAAGCTCTCTAGACCTTTCACCATATCAACCAAATGATGTTTAATAATTCTACCTTGTAAAAAAGTACGACATATTTTATGTGGGTTAAATGAAAATATTCATAACAACCATCTTGAAAGATCTTGGTCAAACACATCTCATTTACATGACCATGATGGTGATTCCATAATTGAGTGTTATATGATATATTTTTAAATTATTCGTTATCTATTTTCAATAAATTTTTTCATAATTTAATACCTAACGACCACTAATTAAATGTTTCATAACATACAATATGTTTTCTTTATAAAGGAAAAACATTTAATTTCCAAAAAATAAAAATAAACCGATATGCATCTAAGTATGATACAAAAATTATGTTCTTGGAAATATTGGTACATAAAAACAATCCTTCAAATCAAATATTATTCAAAATTTATAATGAAAACTGGTAGTCACCAATGGCTAGAGTATCCAACCTCACACCATTGGTAAGTCTATGAACTAACTATCCTCTAGAAATTTTTCAAAATCTACATGGTTTTTTCATTTGGATACATATGTGAGAACCACACGATTTTTCTAATATGCAAAGTGTGGATGTTGAAATAATACACTAGATGATTCTGGCTAGAATTCCTCCTATAGTGTCCTTTTTTTCTACATGAAAAACATACCAACTCCTTTTTCATGCACTGCATTTGAATGTTCCTATTCTTGGAAGGATGGTGCTCCGAATCATTAAAATTTTTATGAGTCTTGTACCCATTCTCATTATTTTTCCTTTTCTAATTCACCATAATGAATTCCCATTTATCATGCCCCGTTTCTTATACACTCGGTGAATTAGAGTAAGATGTTCAAAAAAATGTTTCTCATCATTTATCATATAATAATTATCAACAAAACAATACAATGTATTGGGAAGTAATGAATGTATTATATTTGTGTGATAATCATTTGAAATTTGAGCCCTATGATTTATAAGCATTCCATGAATTCAATAAGATTTAATACATGAGGTTCACCTAGAACCAAATCTCAAAGATTATTTTTAAACAAATCATTGGAAATATTTTATCACTCTTATATACCCTTCCCTTTATAGAGATTCCAATGGTGAGACATTATTCTATATACATCCATGATCTCATGTTTCTATAAAATATAATTATTAATGGATGAAAACAAGAAATATTGAACATTTTTAGCAACATTCAAATGTTTCCCATAGAGATATAACTCTTCCTCACCTGCCTCATTACCATGTTCATCGTGAATAGGTTATTATAGCACGTATAATTTTCTTTAATGGCATAGGATAACGCGTAAGTGACTTTTCAATTATTGGAAATTTTTACTGGTGATAAGTTTATCTTTCTAAATCGAGGATCGCATTTATATGTTTAATATCAATTTTATTTATAATTCTACAGATAATATGAGTATATACTTAGTATTTTATCTGATAAAATTTTGAAAAATAAATTAATATTATATTTATTAATCTCCAAATATTTTTTCAAAACCTTATATCCCTCACCATTGGCTTTAGAGTACCATATTTATTGGAAATTCTAGCAGTATGGATCCTTATTCACCTTCTCATTACCCCAATATTGGATCATCACAAAACCTGAATGGTTTTAGGTAGGAATTCAAAATGAAAACTCCATTAACTAAAAGATCCATGATTTTTTGAGTGGACTACCCAATCCTAAAATCCTATAATTTCATTTCCTTAAACCTTTCTTCTTAGTTACACTATGTCCTTCGTTGGTAGTGAACCCTTGCTGTGAACTAATTTATGTCAACCCAAAACATAAATTTAGTATTCCTCGATAATTAAAATCACCCAAACATTGGCATGTTAATTTTATTGAACTATGGTTCAATTTCAATTAAATTAGTGGTAGGATATACCGACTTAATGTATATAATTGATGGATTTTATACTTTTATTAGTAAATTTCCCATTATTATCTTTATCACATGATTTTTAATTTTAATTGGATTTAAATAATTTATTAACCATGTCATAGATAATATTTATTCCTAACCAAATTAATTTTATTTATATTTTTCATTATTATTAATTTCACTAATTCTTGTGGTAATGAGAAACAACATTAATGAAATAACGATAAAAATTGACAGGAATAATATAATAAACTGACAAGATAATGAGATTCTACTGATGGTTAGATTATCTGGTGGATGCTAAACTAACTACAGTCCTAGGGGAAAAACATTGAACAAATTATGTTTTGTGTTACATATTTCAACCTATCCAACTTTGTATCTTTCTTGGATTGATTTTATCACGGCTCCAAACATGTATAACATCCACTATCTTGGGAGATTTATCAATGAAGTGCCCAGATCAGTGTGAATCACTGAGAGGGGGAGGGGATGAATCAGTGATCCCTTAAAAAATTTTACTAATTGATTCCTTATCAATTAAACCTCTATGGATGGTTAAAGCCTCGATCCACTCTTCTTGTATCTCTCATCCTTTCCTCGAATGATGAAGTAAATGTAAAGGCACAGGACACAAGGATTTAAAAGGTTCAGCACCAAAGGCCTACGTCCTTTCCATTTTGGTTATACGCCCCAACATGGTTTCTCCATTATAACTTGTTAGAATTACAATGGTCGATACAGCATCCCACTGTATCTCTCCTGAGTCCCACAGGAGGGTCTTTATACTGCGTCCCATAGTGTTACCAGAGTCCCACTGGCCTGCTCCAGAATCCCACTGAAGACTTCTTCTCCCTGAGTCCCACAGGGTCTTCTCTTGGCTCCTCGAGTCGCACGAGTAGCTCTTCTTCACTTTAAGATTCTTCAAGTATCTTCAGCAGTCTGGGATAAAGACTGCTGGCCTTGCTCTGTACCTCTACTCACTTGTGATGAACAGGTCTTCTCGTCTTGCTCAGGCTTTATCTCCTTCATCTAAGGATGACCTGGCTTCTCTCTTCAAGAATCTTAAACAGCCTCTAATAAGGTCTGCTGGTCTTGCTCAAAACTTCTGATCACTTCTGTTGATCAGGGTCTTCCCAATTACTGAACACTCAGGCAGCTGATGTCTTTAACTTCAGTCTGGCTTCAGTCTCACTTCACATCAACTTCATGCACTGAGTGCATGGCATCACAATATCTTCAAGATCTCCTGGTCTTGGACTCCTCAAATGCACACAACCAGATTCAGACTTGTTCACGTGTGCACGTGCATGCATGCAATCATGCACTCCCCTTTCTTTCTTCTTGGTGCAATAAACCCTCAAAGGGTATATTCTCTTTAAGCACACACCTTCTCACTCCTTCACACGTTTAATTACTTTTGATTACACACACATAAATGTGTGTTATACTTTGTGTGAGTGTCCTTCCTTTTCTTCTTCTAAATGCATACACACTTCTTAGTGCACACACATAGGTTCGGCCTTCTTGTCTCTTTGCACACAAAACTTCTTCACTTTGGCACACACTTGAGCTTGGCCTTCACACTTGTTAAGCACGCACAAATTATATAAATTTTGTCCACATGGGTGCTAGCCTTGGCCTTGTTCTTTCTTTGCACATACTACTTGATGTAGTCTTCCTCCTTATTCACACACTAGGGCCACGGCCTTCTCTTGTTCACTTTGCACACAAGGCACTAAGGCCTCAGCCTTCCTCTTGTTTTGCACACACACAAATGTGGTGGCCACACTCCTTTTGCTTCAAACTTGCCCACGACCTTCTTGTTCTTTTTCACTTAGCATGCACACAAAAAATGTGTGATCTTCACATTGCACACAAGAGATGCAAGTCTCGGCCTTCACTTCTTCTTGCACACACACAACCCATAGGGTTTCTTACTCCACCGAAGCTCCTGCCTTAGTGAAGGCGTGTAAGGCTCTTGGGTGGCTTCGCCGCGCAGGGTTCAAAGACCAAAAGCGCATAGGGTGCAACCCCACTGTGGGCGTGCAAGTGCAAGGGCACAAGCATCCACGCAATCACCTCCTGCCGCGCAAGTCCGTGGGCAGAGAGGGATGCAACCACGGGCGCGCAAGGATGCGGCCACGGGTCTTCCTGTCGTGCAAGGAAGGCGCACAGGGGACTCCCTTTCTTCTTTCGTGCAAGGAGTGCACAAAAGGAACCTCGCTGAGCAAGGGGTTCTCCGGGCTTCACTGCCGCGCAGGGTGCTGCGCGGGGATTCGACTTCGCGAGGCACAGAGTGCTTCTCACGGGACTTCGGATTTTCAACAAAGGATCAGCAAGCTTCATCAAGGTCTCGGCCTCTCTTTATATAGGCAGAGGTAGTGTGGTTCATCCGCGTGAGATAACTTTTGAATCCCCGAAGTTTTCGGGTATTTAACGATTTTTCAAATCTTGATATCTTCCTCTGTTTCACACGCGGGTACTTTTCTTTTTGTTTTTCTCCTCCACGTGCATGCGACTTAGAACGCATGCACGGCCTTTGTCTCTTCTATCCCATGCAAAAAACGAACTCACCGAAGCCTCGGCAACTTCGTTTTGCCTTCGGCCAAACTCCGAAATCTCTCCTTTGATGCATGCAGAGTCATTTTAATGCATGGACATGTTCGGTGTGGCCAGACAATCACGAGGGACACTTCGGTTTGATCGGAGGTGGCCGGGAACTCGAATTCTTCTCTCGGGTTGCTCCTGGTTCGACGGAGGCACGCGGGGAGGCTTCGGCCTGGCTTGAGGTTGAGGATGGACGGGGATCCGTCAGATCGACGATTTGGATGGCCGCGATCAGAATGGGCCGTGGAGGATTAGATGTGCTGCTGAGATCTGGCGCGCGATCAATCAAGCGGCCAGGATTCGCTCTTGGAGATTTTTCCGCGTCCCACATCGAAACGGAGCACGGTTTTTCCGCGGCTTATCAACCTCGTGCTGCCGGGATACGCTCAGTTGAACTTCTCCCCTCTCGGTGCCTCCCTGCACCGAGTTCTCCCTACGGGCGCGCTTTGCACCCACCTCTGCTCCCTGCGGGCGCGGTCCTAGCGCCCACCATGCACTCCGGGCGCGCTCCTGCGCCCCTGCCGCGCGGGCGTGACACCCCTGCGTGGCCTCGGGGCTTTACACGGCCCCGACCTTCTGCCTCAGGGATATGCTGCCTTGGCCTGAGGGTTCCCCCATGGGCGTGGTGACCTCGAGTCCCACATGATCCTTGGGTGATGACCCTCGGCTGGCCTTCCTTGGTGGCTATTTTTTGCTACTTAAAAACACAAGTGCTTTGTTAAGAGAAACAAAGTGACAAGTGTAAATGCCAATTGCCATTCAAGCCATCTTCTAAGTCATTCCCCTCATCTATTCTTCTTCTTCATTATAATTCCTCCAATTCTCTTCAATATTTATTCATCACTTTGGAATGGAATTCCCGAAGGTTCTTCATCAACCGAAGCTCATGAATCAAATAATTCTTCAACATTATTCAATGATCCAATCAGAGATCAAGTTGGATCATCTTCTAATTCACATTCACTAAGTGATAGTGCATTGGACTTCTTCAGCTCACTTCATCCACTTAGGAGGTGTGGATGGATCATCTTCATCTCCTCATGAATTGTCTTAACAATGCATGGTTTTCTAACATTGTTGTGACATTGTATCATCAGGATACAAGTTCTATGAACTTGAAGATCATCTCATCAATCATCTGATGTTGTATGAGAATGTTTCAACCACAACATCCTATGTCACTTAGTGAATCTCCTAAGTGACATGCATCTTAGTACCATGGCCATTCTCCGTTCCTCACCAACACCATCACATCCTTTGTCATTCACATATTGAAACTCCTTGACATCCATCCATTCATTCCTTGACAACAACATACCTCATTGACAACAAATGCAACATAGTGCACTTCAATCTCCCCCTTTGTATTTGTTGGCAATACACTAGAGCACATATGAATGGTTCAATATGTGTGCCAATATTTCTCCCCCTTATTGGCAATCAAATGCAAAGGTGTGGTGTGGTTCACTTTCAAAAATATCTTCCTCCCTTTGAATAGTATCTTCTTGAAAATCACTAAGAGAGGGATGATGCCACATGTTCTTATTTAGCAAAGAACCTTTAGAAAATAAACTCTAAGTCTACTTGGGCTAACCCGGTGTGGAAAACAAGAGTGATGTAACCAAGGAACTTAATGTTGTCCAAAATTCACTGTACATGTGAGATCATGCTTCAGGGGTTTAAAATTTTTCAGATATATCAATGAATTTCTAAATCCTGCATAACTTCACAAAACTCATTAGAAAGTTCAGGTGCAAAGATAAATCTCCCCCTTTCATCCATTTGCCTTCAATCAATACTCCCCCTTAATTGTCATGATGAATACAATTAAGAAACAAGGGATGAAAGTATGATTGGAATACCTTCACTTTTCTCAAGATGATATTAAATCCCAAAATATCATCTTCTCCAGATTGGATCCCCCTCAAGGGGTGCACTCAATTCCTTCCAAACCATCCTCCAGATGAGAATGATCATCATCTTCAATTCCCTAAAATGTTATCACATGTAAATATAAGTGGTTAGGGAATAAGATGGAACCTCCTTGGTTCATCAATGTGAACAACAAGGTTGAGAAGATTCTCTCAACCGAGATGTCCCATTTTCACCATTCTTCACACTTGCACATTCGATCTTCAATGATGTTTGTGCTGGTGTGGATCTCAACACATCTTCATGTGAAATCTTCTTCTTCCCTTTTGCCTAAGCAATTGACAGAACTTCATCTTCAGCTCTTTGTAGATCTTTGGCAAGTTGCAACTGATTCGGCCATATTACTAACAAATCATTTGGAAGTGTGGCCTCAGTTCTGGAAGTTCCACATGGTTCTTTTGATGCTGTCAAGCTACCTTTCTTAGGAAACTTGTTTTCAATCAATCCCTTCTACTTCTTCTGGATTGATTGTCTGTGTGAGTTCAGTAAACTTCTATTGATTTTCATGGCTTGTTTACAAAGATCCATGGTATGCCCTTTCTTTCCACAGTAGAAGCATTTCTTCTTGGTGGTCCTTCTGGATGCATCACCCTTCTTGGATTTAGACTCCAAGGTCTTCTCTTCCGTTTTCATAATATTCTTGGGAGCGTCTTCCACTTTCTTATGCTTGCTTCCCAAGGATTCTTTCTGAGCCAGGTTTTGTGATCTTTTCTTCTTTTGAGCTCTGGATACAGTTGGAGATTGACATGTATCTTTTTGACCACTTTTGCAAACATCCCAGATGTTATCAAGCAATCCAAATCTATTTACAGTAAACAGATGTCTCTGGACCTGTGGATGCTGCTTCTTTTCTTCTGGCTTGCTCCCCCTTGGCATGGGCTTCCTTTTTGCTTTGACATTCAGTGGATTGTACCAACAATCCTTTGCACAGTGCCCATACTTATTACAACACCAACACTGACCCACAAATCTTGACCTCTTCAGTCCTTCTGATTGTTGGGTACTTTTCTTGAATTTCTGTGTTGTTTCAGGAGAGCATTATTTCTTCATTGTCTTCATCCATACTTGTTTGGAATTATTCTTCCATCCTGCACTTTTTGTGGAAACACAATTAGAAGCATTAGTACAAGATGGGATGGATGGTACCTTCCTTTTAGAAGTTGTTGCCCTTTTATTAGAGGATGTATTTGTTTTAGAATCATCCTGCTCAATGCATGCTTGAGTAGCAACATTTCTCCTTTCAGCTGACTGGGAGGCTTTGGCTTTGGGTGATTGCTGATTGTTCAATATCACCTCCAGTTCTAAGCATTTCATATTGAGGGAGTTCTTCTCATCCTCAATAGTTCTTATCCTTCCTTCCCATTTCTCTTCCAGCTGCTTTATCTGGTCTTCATGCACCTTATTCATTTCAAGCAATGAGTTGTCAAGCTCCTTCACCCTTTTTACTTTGTCTTCAAGTTGAGCATCTTTAACAACCATTGATACTCTGTGTAATTTTTCAAGTGCACGGAAAACTTCTTTGACCATTGTCTTAAAGAATTCTTTCTCAGAAAGGCTTCTTTGCAATTCTTCAGTAGTGTCTTCATATCTTTCATTGCCAAGGGAAATGGTTTCATCTTTAGCCTTCACCAGCTTTCTGAGAGTGTTGGTTATGCCAACCCTTTTTTCCAATTGGACTTCCAGAGAATTGGCTTCATCTTCTAGCTGTAATTTTTCTTCTTGAAGATCAAGGAGGCCTGTAGCTATACACATTGCCACTTCCTTGGGGATTGTCTTCTGAAGATATTTGATTGCATTTAGAAGATCATTGTTTCTTCCATCTTCATCACAGCTAGAGCAGGCTTCATCAGAAGAATGATAAAAGGAATTGTCATCTGATGTGACTTTCACATTTCTTTCCCTAGAAGGAGTTTCTCTGATTGCAACAACCTTCTTCTTCATCTTCTTTGCCTGTTTCTTCATTCTGTTTTTCAGAGTCTTGGCAGATATCTCCATTTGAGGTTGTTCTTTCATTTCCTCAAATCTGCACTTCATAAAGACTCCCTTGGATCTTTTTAGAGGTACCCTCGCTCTGATACCAATTGAAGTGCCCAGATCAGTGTGAATCACTGAGAGGGGGAGGGGTTGAATCAGTGATCCCTTAAAACTTTTTACTAATTGATTCCTTATCAATTAAACCTCTATGGCTGGTTAAAGCCTCGATCCACTCTTCTTGTATCTCTCAGCCTTTCCTCGAATGATGCAGTAAATCTAAAGGCACAGGACACAAGGATTTACAAGGTTCGGCACCAAAGGCCTACGTCCTTGCCATGTTGGTTATACGCCCCAACATGGTTTCTCCATTATAACTTGTTAGAATTACAATGGTCGATACAGCATCCCACTGTATCTCTCCTGAGTCCCACAGGAGGGTCTTTATACTGCATCCCACAGTGTTACCAGAGTCCCACTGGCCTGCTCCATAATCCCACTGAAGACTTCTTCTCCCTGAGTCCCACAGGGTCTTCTCTTGGCTCCTCGAGTCGCACGAGTAGCTCTTCTTCACTTTAATCTTCTTCAAGTATCTTCAGCAGTCTGGGATAAAGACTGATGGCCTTGCTCTGTACCTCTGCTCACTTGTGATGAACAGGTCTTCTCGTCTTGCTCGGGCTTTATCTCCTTCATCTAAGGATGTCCTGGCTTCTCTCTTCAAGAATCTTCAATAGCCTCTGATAAGGTCTGCTGGTCTTGCTCAAAACTTCTGATCACTTCTGTTGATCAGGGTCTTCTCAATTACTGAAAACTCAGGCAGCTGATGTCTTTAACTTCAGTCTGGCTTCAGTCTCACTTCACATCAACTTCATGCACTGAGTGCATGGCATCACAATATCTTCAAGATCTCCTGGTCTTAGACTCCTCAAATGCACACAACCAGATTCAGACTTGTTCACGTGTGCACGTGCATGCATGCAATCATGCACTCCCCTTTCTTTCTTCTTGGTGCAATAAACCCTCAAAGGGTATATTCTCTTTAAGCACACACCTTCTCACTCTTTCACACGTTTAATTCCTTTTGATTACACACACATAAATGTGTGTTATACTTTGTGTGAGTGTCCTTCCTTTTCTTCTTCTAAATGCATACACACTTCTTAGTGCACACACATAGGTTCGGCCTTCTTGTCTCTTTGCACACAAAACTTCTTCACTTTGGCACACACTTGAGCTTGGCCTTCACACTTGTTAAGCACACACAAATTATATAAATTTTTTCCACATGGGTGCTAGCCTTGGCCTTGTTCTTTCTTTGCACATACTACTTGATGTAGTCTTCCTCCTTATGCACACACTAGGGCCACGGCCTTCTCTTGTTCACTTTTCACACAAGGCACTAAGGCCTCGGCCTTCCTCTTGTTTTGCACACACACAAATGTGGTGGCCACACTCCTTTTGCTTCAAAATTTCCCACGGCCTTCTTGTTCTTTTTCACTTAGCATGCACACACAAAATGTGTGATCTTCACATTGCACACAAGAGATGCAAGTCTCGGCCTTCACTTCTTCTTGCACACACACAACCCGTAGGGTTTCTTACTCCACCGAAGCTCCTACCTTAGTGAAGGCGTGCAAGGATCTTGGGTGGCTTCGCCGCGTAGGGTTCAAAGACCAAAAGTGCACAGGGTGCAACACCACTGTGGGCGTGCAAGTGCAAGGGCACAAGTAGCCACGCAATCACCTCCTGCCGCGCAAGCCCGTGGGCAGAGAGGGATGCAACCACGGGCGCGCAAGGATGCGGCCACGGGTCTTCCTGTCACGCAAGGAAGGCGCACAGGGGACTCCCTTTCTTCTTTCGTGCAAGGAGTACACAAAAGGAACCTCGCGGAGCAAGGGGTGCTCCGGGCTTCACTGCCGCGCAGGGTGCTACGCGGGGCTTCGACTTCGCGAGGCACAGAGTGCTTCTCACGGGACTTCGGATTTTCAACAAAGGATCAGCAAGCTTCATCGAGGTCTCGGCCTCTCTTTATATAGGCAGAGGCAGTGTGGTTCATCTGCGTGAGATGACTTTTGAATCCCCGAAGTTTTCGGGTATTTCAATATTTTGAAAATCTTGATATCTTCCTCTGTTTCACACGCGGGTACTTTTCTTTTTGTTTTTCTCCTCCACGTGCATGCGACTTAGAACGCATGCACTACCTTCGTCTCTTCTATCCCATGTAAAACACGAACTCACCGAAGCCTCGGCAACTTCGTTTTGCCTTCGGCCAAACTCCGAAATCTCTCCTTTGATGCATCCAGAGTCATTTTAATGCATGGACATGTTCGGTGTGGCCAGACGATCACGAGGGACACTTCGGTTTGATCGGAGGTGGCCAGGAACTCGAATTCTTCTCTCGGGTTGCTCCTGGTTCGACGGAGGCACAAGGGGAGGCTTCAGCCTGGCTTGAGGTTGAGGATGGATGGGGAGCCGTCGGATCGACGATTTGGACGGCCGCGATCAGAATGGGCCGTGGTGGATTAGATGTGCGGCCGAGATCTGGCGCGCAATCAATCAAGCGGCCAGGATTCGCTCCTGGAGATTTTTATGCGTCCCACATCGAAACAGAGCGCGGTTTTTCCGCGGCTTATCAACCTCGCGCTACCGGGATACGCTCAGTTGAACTTCTCCCCTCTCGGTGCCGCCCTGCGCCGAGTTCTCCCTGCGGGCGCGCTTTGCGCCCACCTCTTCTCCCTGCGGGCGCGGTCCTAGCGCCCACCATGCACTCCGAGCGCGCTCCTGCGCCCCTGCCGCGCGGGCGTGACACCCCTACGTGGCCTCGGGGCTTATACACGGCCCCGACCTTCTGCCTTAGGGATATGCTGCCTTGGCCTGAGGGTTCCCCATGGGCGTGGTGACCTCGAGTCCCACATGAGCCTTGGGTGATGACCCTCGGTTGGCCTTCCTTGGTGGCTATTTTTTGCTACTTAAAAACACAAGTTCTTTGTTAAGAGAAACAAAGTGACAAGTGTAAATGCCAATTGCCATTCAATCCATCTTCTAAGACATTCCCCTCATCTATTCTTCTTCTTCATTATAATTCCTCCAATTCTCTTCAACATTTATTCATCACTTTGGAATGGAATTCCCGAAGGTTCTTCATCAACTGAAGCTCCTGAATCAAATAATTCTTCAACATTCTTCAATGATCCAATCAGAGATCAAGTTGGATAATCTTCTAATTCACATGCACTAAGTGATAGTGCATTGGACTTCTTCATCTCACTTCATACACTTAGGAGGTGTGGATGGATCATCTTCATCTCCTCATGCATTGTCTTAACAATGCATGGTTTTCTAACATTGTTGTGACATTGTATCATCAGGATACAAGTTCTATGAACTTGAAGATCAGCTCATCAATCGTCTGATGTTGTATGAGAATGTTTCAACCACAACATCCTATGTCACTTAGTGAATCTCCTAAGTGACATGCATCTTAGTACCATGGCCATTCTCCGTTCCTCACCAACACCATCACATCCTTTGTCATTCACATATTGAAACTCCTTGACATCCATCCATTCATTCCTTGACAACAACATACCTCATTGACAACAAATGCAACATAGTGCACTTAAATCAATTACATGTGATTTGACTCACATGTAGTTGAGGGAAAGGGGTTACATAAAAGAAGACAAGGGAATATAGGAACATAAATAATATATGGTGATATGAAACACTTGTCAACAATTTAATTTAATAATAAACTAAAGAAACCAATCACATAAAAAGGTCTTGGTCTATGATCATGATCATCTGTTAGAATTCAACTAATTACACATGTACTAAAATAATATTTCAACTCTCAATCATTTATTTGTTTTACCATAAATTTGCACTCGAATTATTTAATTATATTCTTAAATTAATCAATTATTTTATCTTAATTATCATATGAATTTTGTGATATTATCATCCATAATTATTTTTAAAAAATTAATTAAAATTAATTAAAAACAACTTTGTATATAAATTTATCTTTGAGGAGACACAGTGAATACCAATCCAAATCTACCCAACATGTATTATAGTCGTATATTATTTACTCTTATGACATGTGTAATACACGAGTTAACATGTGCTTTCATTATGAATACTAAAACATTAATGATTACAAAAATTTCAAGATTTCTATGTCATGTGTTATGCTTTGATTCACATATACTAATAACTATAATATGATTCAGACATGATATGGATATTTTTACATTATGTAGAAAATAATAAAACACATATATATGTATATATATATATATATTAAAAACCCGCACATGGTTCGTCCTATAAAATTAATAACCACATAGAATCACACATATATAAGGCTTACACATTTTAACAAATTAATTATAATTCTGTGTAATTTGGTATATGAAAATGATGTGTAGAAGAGAGATACATGAAATATATGTTTCTCATCATATATCCAAGATATACTATAGGAGAATCAGTGTGTAAACTATTCTATGAAAAATATTAGAGTACATGGCCTATACAAGAGCTACACGATGTGTGGTCTCCATGTTACATGGTAACAATTCAATTAGGCCATGTAATAAGATACACACCCAATCTATTATAAAAGGACTATACATCATGTATGTGGAAAAAATGGATTGTACTCTAGCTGATCGTGCACCAAGCTAGCCCAGTTGAAAAAATGGTGCTTTATTAAATACATTGTATGTAATAAATGCACATAGTTTGAATTAATTCCAAATTAATTCATGGTGGGTTTAAAACTAGTGCATGGTGTGTACATCTAGTTACACGATGTATACTCTAATGTTATCCCACTAGAATAATTGGAACCAATCTATTAAATCTTAAATTTTATTTAATTTATAAAATTAATTTATTTTATTGGATATAAGAGAAATGAAACAAAAGAATAAGATCATTAAATTTGGTTTAATGAACAATTAAACATAAATAGGAAACTAAATCACAAATGAAAAAAATCAATCAATGATCTTTTAGATAATTATATATAATTAAGTGACCAATTTGATACTACTTAAAGGATCCAACAATAATAGAAGCAGGTGATTAGTCTTTCCGAACTTTTATTTTTCCTATGATTGATGATCAATCATAGATTTACACAATGATGAACATCGTAATCAATAAAATTGAAAAAAAATAGAAAAGGGATATAATTTAAAGACCAAGTTCAGAATCATAAAATATTATTTATAATAAATTTAATAAATTAAATTATTACCTTGTGTGAAATAATTATTCATTTATGGATTTGAAAATAGACCTACATTGTAATTTCACTATGTTATACAAATCAAGGGAATATTTCCTACGGTAGTCATCCACACATTTTCAACAAATCAATGAATATTATCGTATGAATATATGTGTTCTAGCATGGAATATCCTAATTCATCAGTCATTCAAGTTTTATTTCCATGAGAATCGATTCTGATGCATTCTCTTTGATCACTTTTAACTTGAGAGTTGGAGCTACAGGAAGATTTCTCTTCATTCATGGTAGTATTATTGGAGAAGGTATCTCTATAGGGTTTTGATTTGAATCTATAGATTAATTTTTCAAAATTAAAAAATGATATTGGCATAGTTGAAAAATAATATAATTGGGTTTATGTGCCCCTATTTTTAGAAATAAATAATTTTACAGTATTTGATTATTATTTATTTAATCCCGATAGAACCCCATGTCCGTAATAATAACAATAATAATAATTATTATTATTATTATCAATATGTACTAAAATTTTCAATTAAAATAAAATATTATTTATTCCAATAATATTCAATATATTTTTTCCCTAGAACATTAATGTCAATATACTGTTTATCAATAGTATTAATTGGGCATTGAATAATTAATATTTATTTAATAAATAAATACAAATTCTTTATTCACCAATAAATAAATAAATATTATATTCACTAAATAGAAAATAAATATTTATTAAATATGAGGATCACATAATATTCTCTCAAATAACTAGTGACAAAATATATGCGATCAAGTAAACAATTATAATTATTAAACCATGTGTGGGAATAATATTTCTTCAAATTCTAAAATATAAAAATATTAATATATTATTTAAATGATATTCAGGATATACATAGTTTGTGTACTTCTAGGCTTATTTCTCAATAGAATTGTGTGAAGCATCCTAAATTCAAAGGTGAGAATATAGAAACATGTCAAGGAACCCATAGAGACAGAACAAAATTATGCAACAATATAATACCTCACATAGATTCTTACTATGTAATATGATTCTTTTTTAAAGATATCTCCAGTCCAGAAGCTTTCATTCTGATTCCATCAACCCATGTTCTAGATTCCTTATTGTTCAACATTGCAGAAATTGAACTTGATTATATAAAAACATGGTTAAGGATTTATTTAGGATATATCATTTTCATCAAAGGCCCTGAGATATAATCTTACATTATGAAACAAAATGAAAAGATCCTTTCTCACATTATTAACTAATGAAATATTTATTGTAACACACCCAACACATCCTACGTCACCATGAACATATGTCGTAACAGTTTTCATCAATGCATCGAAGTAGGATACTTATAATACTCATTAATAATTATCTTAAAATATAAGGATCAACACACATGTTTCATATAGTAACATAGAATTAAAAATACAAATGTGTATTTATTACTAGAGGGTATCCTTTTTATAACATCTTTTTATGGATATTAGAAATGGCTTATCCCATGAGATGATGAATCAAAGACCTAGGATTCTCCCCCCAAAATATCATGTATAATCAGTTTCCCAAAAACATTATCATTCAAATACATAGCATATATTTAATAATTCTATCCTAGAACCTCTAGGTTATCATCAGAACAGAGATGTATGATGACCTTTTAGTGTCATAGCTACTCTTAGGACATTATGAAATACTATGTTACATAGAAGAACAACCATGATGTGATTAAGAGTTTATTAATATTTAAAACTATGAATATAGGTAATTATAAGGTATAAAGATGTTAGTTCTAGGTAACCAACTCCAACAGGCAATAGCAACATCTCCAAAAATGAAGAATAATTAAAGAATGACACTTTACAAAAAATAAGAATTAAATTCTCTCTAGACTATATTTCAAAATAAGAATTCAATATTTGGTTGATACTATTAGTTTCGTGGGAGATTCAGGTATATGGAACCTAATTCATAGAATAATATTTCATATTCATATGTATAAATAAACCCTACATCAAGAGGAGGTGGAATCTTATATAATTAAAAATATATAGGATAATGGTTAGAATATATCTATCTCAAACATATTTGAGGTCATAGAAATATCCAAGGAACATTCATTCAATGTCTCCACTATATTGGATCCTATATTTCGAAATCTATACATAATTTCATATAAAATATTGCAAATTTAATAAGATTTAGGTTGAAGAAATACAAGTCTTCCTTGGGAAATACGTAGAAGAAATATGTTAAATGGAATGTTCCTAGGAAGTCAATGAATTATAGTAGTGATTCAGCCTCAGAATATAAGAAAAGGTAAATATCTATTCAAATAAAAACTAATAATTTGAAGAGTGAGCCCAAATAAATAAATAGATACATATATTGTGGAAGGAAGGCAACTACATGGAATTTTATAAAAAAATCAATGTTCTCTAGTATTAACGGAAAACATTAAGGAGAATAATGGAAGATTATTGTATGAGAAGAAAAAAGTTAATTTTTTTGTCAAAATCATACTTGAGAAGCCATGTGGTAGATCTAAGAGATCTGACCATGCTACTAAATCATTGTTCAATAATTTGTCCAGACCAACTAGAAATGGAATGAAATAAGAGAGATGCATAATAAATTGATAAAATTATATATAATGGGAGATTTAAATATAGTTAAATAAAATTTCATGGTATTTTTTCCAAAGTTGGTAACTCATGACCTAATGAGGATCTATGTCGGATGTTCAAGAATGTTGGTCTACCTAAAAAAGACAGTCCAATCATATTGTCTTCTCAAATGATTATTCTAAAAAAATAAATCATGAACCATGAGATTAATTTTCCTTATTGGATTAAAAATACAATAAGGTTCCATAAAAATATATTTTTGAGTGAACTAAAAAATCCATGCTACCATATAAATCAAAAGTGTAATAAAAAGGCTTTACCCAATCAAAGAGCCAGAATAAAAAATATAATTGATTAGAAGAAATAATCAAACTTGTTTCTCTCATTGATGAGAAATTAAATTACACCTTATTCACATATTTTTTTTTATCTTACAATATAGGGAATTGAATTTAATATATGCATTAAGTAGAAGAATGCTGAATAAAATAAATCTATCAAATTTGGACAACAAGTTTAATGTAATCATCTTGGTTAATGATCTAATGTTTGATATATTTAATACTATTAAATGAATATATCATCCTTTAGAAATACATTTATATATTATCCTCTTGAATGGGGGATATTCTCATAAGTTTTTGAAGATGAAAAAATAATTTAATTCATAGAATTTTTAAAATCATGAATTGTGTCTAAAATATTACATTGAAAATTTATGTTTCGATTTTATATACTTATTATGTTAAAAAATTAAATATTATTATTTATTGGGGTTTATTAATTTCATAAATGATATAATAATGATGATATGATACAAGGATCATTTTATATGTTATATCCTATAAGTTATGTTTCAATGTTTTTGACTAGTGTGTTAAGACAAGTACATGAATTTCTAGTTGAAAAATTCTATTAATAATTCATAGAATTTATATAATGTGAATATTTCAAAAAATATTTATCACATTGACAACATTTAAACACACCAAAAAATAATAATTTTTAATTCTTATCATAATATGTTTATTATGGAAAACCTTATGGTACAAATTTGACCCAATTTGTTTTACTCCAAGAAGGGATCATAGAGAATTGTTAGTGGAATAATTGGTGAAAAATTATCTTATTTTAAAAGGTACCACCCTCACTCATGTTCGTTTTATTTATTTAACATATGGTGGAGTGGTAATAAATTTAGGATAAGTTGGATAAGAAATATTAACATGTTTATTTATATGTATCTTTTGACAAAAAATAAAAATGGATAGAATATTGAACGAATTTTATTATGTTGTATCAATGAACTGTGAAGTGTATATGGATGATGTGAAAATTGTGATGAAGATGAATAGCTTGTAAGTTATTTATAGTACGCATTTATAATTATATGTAGAATGATGTTCCCAGTCCTGGTTTTTTATATACACTACAAGAAAAAATTGTAGAATAACTTTTTACATGGTATTAGATGATGTAATAGTGTATTTTTGGTAGATAATTTGAAAGGATGATACATTTTCACAACAACAAATATTTATTTAAAAATTTATAAGATGGTGTTAATATTTATAATTGAAAATATTTGAGTTTTATGGTGCCAATAGAGATATTATTGAAGATACAATCACATTGATATGAAGATATATTAAGTTGATGCCAATATTTTATATAAATTACTAGTCTACAAATGATTGAAAAATATGATTTAGATTTTCTAAATATAATTGGTTTAAGAATATTTTAGTAATTTTATGATAAATAGAGTTTCATTGAGGATATAGATCTACAAATTTTTAAAATCTATAAATAAATAGAATGGGATGAATCTGATGTATAATCCTAGGTAATATCATTTGTAGAGGTAGGCTACTGTCTATATTATATTTATAAGATTTTGTAAGAGGGGATATTGTTATAAAAGAATTGTGACATAACTGAATTACAATAAAATACATTTATTTTATATTTTATGATTTATAATTATATTTATACTCATTAAAGTTGATTTGAATTTTATCTAAATCTATATTAATTGTTTGAGTTGTGTTGAGAAATATAAAGTTATGAATTGAAATTATATATTGAAGATGAAAAACAGGTTAGGACATAAAATTTTATAAGTATGGTTGTGATTTTGAAATACTTTTTGTGTTTTTTAAGACTTATTGTAATTTCATAATTCTTGTGTTAATTTCAAAAATCATATAGAATTTTCATAAGACATATGTAATTTTATAATAACTGGGGAGATATTGTATGAATTGTGTAACATCATAAGGATTTTAGTTATTTTTTAGGACCTCTAGGGTTTCATAAGAGGTG
Source organism: Viscum album (assembly GCA_963277665.1). NCBI lineage: Eukaryota > Viridiplantae > Streptophyta > Magnoliopsida > Santalales > Viscaceae > Viscum > Viscum album. Next base: position 42,517,402 of record OY728150.1, read on the forward strand.
TGGTGATTATATAAAACATGTTTTTTTCATAAAAATATTAATATTTTTTAATAGTTGTAATTTTTTAACAATTTATTAGTTAGAAAATATGTGAGTCTTTCAAAAGAAGTAACTTGTATGAAGCTTTTTGGAGAATATTTCTAGAAATTAAAATAGAAAATGTTATTAAATAATTTAATGTATATAAATATATATGTCATGATGATTTTTTAAATCCATTATTCTTAGAGTTAGTTTCAATGAATGAAGATTGAATGATTTTCTATACTATATTGAGAAAGGGCATTCCCCAAAGCTACATGAGGAGAAATTTCCATCAAATCTAGAGTTTATATTTTCTAAGAATATTTTTGAGGATGAGAGTTCCAAAAAATAAAAAATGATGAATAAAATAATTCTAAAATTAATTACGAGATAATAGGTGACTCCAACACAGTAATAGATATTTTGTGCATTTCTAATTTAGATGAAAAATAAAAATATCATAGATTATTTAGATTCTTAAAGATTTTGATTTCCTCAAACACTTAATGAACACCTAAAGGAAATATAAAACTAACACTTTTGGAATATTAAATTTAGAAATATGTTGATGTGAAAATGAGAATTATTATGGAATTAAATGATATAAATGAAGTAATATTTCTATATTTGAATATTGGAATATTATCATAGAATAATGAATATAAAATATATAATAATAAGAAGGAAAAACATGTTGAAACTATTATCACTATAAAATACCCTTTATTAAAAGAAGAAAATATTATACAGAGCTTATACTACATCCTTTTACAGACCATGGGTATCAGATAGAGACAGAAACCCAACCCCATAACCAAATTGAAAAATCTATTTATTGTACATTTGATGAGAAACAACACATATTTTAATGATTGATACCTTGTTTTGGAGTTGGAGATGAAGAAGAGAGACATCCCTTGTATTGTATCATGTTATTGTACTGATAGAAATTACAAGGTAATTTGATTTTTTTCCTTGGGTGGAGGGTCTGTTTTGTAAACTGAGCATTAGGTCATAATTTTGAGAGTTAAAACCATTAAATGTGTTTTTTTATACTTGTTTTATGTACTCATTAGTCCTTAGGGTTTTTCTGTTAGTTTAGAGAGGGTCAAACCCCGAAATTTAATATTTTGGGAAAACATGAAAGCCTGCATGGATTGTTTGAAACTATGTATCCCACCACTAAAAACTATGCAGCACATGTTGGTGATAATTTTTTTGTGCATGATATACCCATTATTTCCCAAAACACGAGCCTTGAACACACACTAAGTTCCATTCATGTATTGTGTGTGAAATTTTCATCACATGGTCGGAACACAGTTTCACAAACTGTGCATCCAAAACTATGAGACTCTCTCCTATTTTGCAGTATCCTTAGCATGGTTAGCACACAGCGTGGCTAACTACATATCTAAACTAAGAGCCTCATTAACGTGGTTAAATTCCCATTTTAACAATGTTAGATAATTTTTTTCTCCTCTTAATCCTCCTTCTTCCTCCACGTGCATCAGCTCCTCCATGGGTTATTTTTATCCTGCACTAGGTATAGGGTGATCATCCTCATAATACATCTGGTTGGAGAACCTTAAGGTGAATTGGAAGCATCTCAGAAAGTCTTTGAATCCCCTTTATTTTTAATTTGTTTATCATCCCTCTCATTGTGATATATTTGTTCGAGATAAGTTGACATATATTCATGTATGATATCATTTTCATCAATTTCTCTCGAACTATACCAAATCAAGCCTCGACAATGGATGAGTAGTTCGTGCTAATCATGAGGTATGTGTCATAAATATCTTCCCTTATTTTTTTCATTTTTATAAAATTCCTCCATCTTGTACACACTAGGATTATCTGGGGTTTTCCCAAAATATAGTTTTATCTTAATTAATGTTTCTTCGATCTCGTTTTATTATTTTTGAAACCTCTAGGGATAGTTAAGAGTCATAAACTCAACTCGAACCACCAATTTAGCGTTGGTCCGTGTAGCCTCCCCGTCAATCTATTGTCTTCATTATGCTTCATCCACCCATTTTGGTGTTCTGTTTATTTATAAGTTGAATTCTTATTCAACATACTTTAAACTACCATATAATGTTTTCCCTTATACATCACAAATAAATTTAATTTTTTAAATCAAATGATGTGAATTGTTTGGTAAAAATGACATATTTTATAATAAAACCCCTTTGTTTTGGTGGACAATCTTATAATCCAAAAAATATACTTATATAAATGTGTCATTCCCCTTGAATGTAATTTTTGTGTGAGAAAAATGAATAGTTTACTACAAAAATTATGTTTTCAAATAAAACCCCTCGATGAGGATCAATTTTTTCAGTTTGAAATTGTTATTTATTATATGCCTCAAAGACTTGAAGACCTTCATATTTAATTGCTTTTAGGATGTGATGTGGATTACTTATGTACGTGGCCCCTTGTCCTTATAATGGAATAGAAAATGGGAGTGGTAATTTTTTACCTTGTCCTAGATTCATGCTAAGTAATTCTTACCCACATGAACCCTTATATTATTAATATTATTAATTAAATTAATTATAAATACCTTGAGTTATACATGTGTTTCCATTCAAGGAATTACAAGAAAAGGATCCCCCATCTGGTGGTAAGTTTCCTTGAGGGATTGTGTATATGATGGGGGAAATACTAGTATGTTACGATGGGATCACCATGAATTATTCTAACCTCACCATGAGCAATTCTGGTTCCCTAGGAGAGACCACGTGGATGGGACCTTCAACATGATGGTTGTACCAGGATAGTAGTGAGACTTTCTCCCCTATGTGATATACCAGGTACAGAATCAAAAGTTTTTGTCTCACATTATATTTGGAGCGATACATGAGAGGCCATTTCGGGATCTCATTAGTCATAATCTATCAGTAGTGATTGTTTTCATACTTATAGTGTGATACATAGGTTCCTTGTTAAGGTTTGCTGACCCACGGGCCTAGGATGCTTCTTACTTAAAATTTGTAGTTACATCTATAGTAAAGGATATGAAATATTTATATATGAAATCAATGCGATTTGCCCACCAATCCAAATCACATTATTGGGATTTTTCTATCTTAGATTACAAATTTTATACTAGTATTCAGTACCACCTTCCCTTAATCATTTCTACAGGTTCCTTCGGTTCATAAAATTGCAGCCCAATCTGAAGAAGGTATGGTCAGGTCATGTGTCCTTATAGAACATGATACCATATTAATTAATTATTTAATTTCATGGATGTTTTACTTTTTTATATAGGAACACTAATTATTTTGTATGAATGAACTAGATTATTGTTTAAACACCATTGGTGGAGACTTATTGAGTATATATCACACCATTTTTAAGATACCATCTCAATGGTGTACTCAAACAGACCTCATATGTTATAGGATTGCGATCCTTGGTTATCTGTTGGTGTTACCATGACTGTACCTGGAAGTTATGAGCACATGACCAAGAGAGTTAATGAAGTACTCATGGAGCTGGCCTTTAGTATTTTGATTATGTATTGTGTTGTACCTGTATGTTGTATTTCCATTGTACTAGAAGTTGTAGAATCATCCAATATATATACATTACTTAATATTGGAATTGGATACTTTTATTTAGACATTTTATTTATTTACATTGTTTTCATTATACTATTACTTCTTCCATTACTGTATATCAATTTTATCATTATTATATCCTTGTGACACTCTGATATTGAGGGTAAAGTATCCCCACCACACCACCATTATACCCTCACTACTAGTCCACATCCCTGGTTTTGTGTGGATGTGCACATTATGCCAAGTGGCTATTGGTTTGGTGAATGGTTTAGCGGACAGTCGTGTCAGGATGTTAAATATTTGTATTAGAAGCTTTCTTTTTTTTATTCTATTAATTTTATGGGTTGATATACAGGATACTATGAATTTTTTTGATCTTTTTATATAGTCATTCTTTAGAGTGATCTACCCACATATGGGGGAAAGTCCTAGCATTTAGTGATGTGATTGTTATTTATACTATTTTCTATAATATTAGATTTTTATTTCACCTTGAGTGATTCGAGTAATTACTGTTACTTACTTATTTATAAAATTTATATTCATTTCCCTTGATAAATTATAGAAAGGTTGTAACATTACATACATCATGGCATGCACATTAAAATTCACATTCCATGCATATTCTATGTCATGTAGATTGCATAGCAATTTTGTTTGAGATTTTTTGTTGTGCCTCCAATATTTTAATAGCATGTCTTTTATATGAAATGTGAAAATTTCCATAACAAGTGTTGTTTTTGTCATATTAGGTATTTAATTATGATTCTTATGTGATTTAAATCATCTTGATTTGATTATATTCCATGTTTGATTATAGTATCTGCTACGTAGTAGATTTTCATGATTATTTTACATGATTTTGTTCATTTGGAATGCTTAGTGACACATTCAACAGGTAGGTGTTCTTACAATGTTTTGGTGAAATATTAATCTTCGGTTGATAAAATTTCCATGATTCTATTCATGATTATAATGGGTTAAAACATGATGGTTGTGATTGAATATGAACCAGTTTTCAATTTTTTAGGTGTAAGGGAGCTTTTTAAAATGGAATCTGATAACCCATATAGTCGAACTATTATAGATCTGATTCATGTACCTATATAATATTGTATAAATTTTAAAACTATTTAATTTATATTTTATTCTTAAGAAACTGGTTGTGGTTAAATTGGGGCCAGGTGTCTAATTCATAAAGTGTATTTGTACTTTATGAATTAGAATAGGGATACCCATATAATCAAACCATTATAGAGGAACATTATATATATTTAAATGATTTTTTATAAATAATGAAGTGGTAATTTTATTTAAATCATATATAAAATGTTTATGGTTAGATGGGAACATCATTAAACATTTAATGTTTATGGAAACCTTACAATTTGATAAATGGTAACCCATAAAACTGAATCATCTATTATGAGCCTTTTTCATAGAAATGGTTTTAAATATCAATACTGTTAAATTATGAACATAAATTTTCTTGTCACCTTGTTAGGGATTTCACCCATATTTATTGGGATTAATGACTTGTATGACCGGATATTTGGATGCATGACTCAACCCAAGAAGGTCCATTGGGGCATTTTTTTAATAAAATCATCCCACTAAAAGAGTTTTCAAAATATAACAGTCAAAAATCTATGGTTTTATTTTGGATGAGCCCAGAAAATGATCAGTGAGGACCTTATAGGTCTCCCTTCTTTTGATGTGTTGTAATTGTTAACCCCTTAAGGTTATGTTTTTGGATATAAAGGTAGTATTCAAAGTGTCCCCTTTTATGGGGTATTATTACTTTAATAATAAAACATTAATCAATAGAAGACCTGTAACAACCCGAACTTTTGAATAATATTGGTTTCCTAAATTTGTGGGTTATTTCATTTTACACTCCACAAAACAATATCCTTTATTAAATGAAGTGATACTATGGTGTTTTGACTATTATATGACCATTGGTCAATATTACCATTGAAACTAAACTCTTAATGTTACAATTATTGTTTATAAATACAAGTAATCCTGGTTAATTAAAACATAAAGAAGAGTTGATGGCCACATCCAGTAGACTCGAGCCGTATGAAACCCATTTGTCAGATCTTGGGAAGGAGGTAGCATCTCTGGGATTTCCTCTGGACCAAGACCAATCTGAGCTTCAACATGTGAAGCTTGAATGAAATCTCATAAGGGAGAATTTCAATCTAATAGAAATCACCACTTGTGCAATGTTGTCCGAGCCGCCCCAAAATTCTATCACCATAGCACACCTTACAATTATGTCCTATACAGGTGTTATGAACAGCTATGTAATGAGGCCTTAGATACATTTTTGTAATCCTTTGGTATAGATTAAATTTTAATTTCTTATTATGGTAAAACTTGTGATTTTTAATGGTTCGGAAAATTATATGATGAATTTTATTGATGAATTTTGGAAAAAGGTTATTCTAAAATATTTATTTAAACATTAAATAAATAACAATGTGAAATGATTTTCAAAAAATGGTCTTATACAGTTGTGATCATTTTTAAATTTAGATTCTAATAAGATCAACATGATTTTTAGTAAATATTAATGTATGATTAGTAACATACCCTTATGAATAGTAATTAATAGTAAATCAACCAAAAAAATAGAAACTTCACCTATGAATGTGTAAATACAATTTAGACATCTTAAATGCGAGAAAACGATCATAGTATAAGTTTTGTTATTTTTGTAGGTTATAAATATTTTATTTACAATTTTATAAATAATTTAATAATTTAATATAAAAATGTATCTTCATAAATTGCTACTTTGTCTTTTTATGGTTATAAAAAAATATTATGGGACCTTCTTTACTTTTTCAAGGTATAACAAAATAAGATCTAGTTTTAGAGTTTTTTTTAATAAATATTGATTTTATTTGAAAATTATATTAAAAATATATAGAAATTAATTTTCATAAAATGGAGTTCATTTTTTAATTAAGAGCATCAATATTAAGATAAGGTGAATAAATGAGATTTTCATAAATTGTTTTGTTTTTTAGTGAATAGTGAAAATATAGTTTTATGTTTTGGGTGTTTAATGACATCATTAATGATGTAATCATTCTATTCTACTTTTGAATTATAAGATATTCTATGAGTTGTCCCAAGTGTCCAATAACATGGGCAAATACCATGGGAAGCCCCTGGTTTTTCAAATACCACCGATGAGGTGTCCCTTGAAAATTAATTAAATATTACCCCACTTTTCATATAAATACCCTTCCATTCACTCATTAATTTCATTCCAAAATCTTCCTCTATGAAGTTCTTTTATTTTTACCTCCCAATGAGTCCTCCAAATGTTCCCACAATCCCCCCCCCCCCCAATGTCCCAACCATCATGCTTTCGAAGTTACTCTCTAAGGTAAGGAAACCTTCCACCCTCCTCATTTAGTCATGATTTCCTTTGAGTTATGTCTTCTAGTTCCCATATTATTATGTGCGGGTATGTTCTTATTTATTCTAATTACCATTAATTTCATGTTTAAATGATTTTTGACCCTTTAATCTCTCATCAATTTATTTTCTGAATTTTTAAGTGATGGTGTTAGGCTGTGGAGTTTTCATAAAAGAAATCACATTTTCTCTTTTCTTTCAAGTTTCCTTTTAATGTGGTGTGTCATTACTCACCATGATCTTATTTTTTTCTATACCTATACTGTAAATGATTCATTTATTGATGTGATAACCTTTCCCTACTCTCATTTTATTGTTTTCTAAAAGAATTTTATATAGTTGTTATTCTATAGAAATGTTTTCTCAAAATATATCTCTCTTTTTGTCAAGAAATTATCTTATTTTATTTATCTGAATACCCAAATATATTTTAATTTAAATATTTATTCATTAATACTTAAAATTGATATATTTTATTCTTGAAATTACATACAATAAACATCTTTACTTTTCCAAGGGTTATAAAAAAACATAACGATCATGCTTCTAAGCATTTTTAAAACGTCACGATTTGGAAGTGAAACTCATTACATTGTACTCTCTATGGGTTATTTATTAAATGTTTATTTATAATCTATGTGGATCATGTGAAAATAAATACATAATATAGTTGTGCCCCGATAGACCTCCAATGCATTGGGTAAAGAATATAATCTCTGTAGATGACAAGTTTCACGATACCTTGCTGAATAACCCTGGTAATTTTTATGACACCTTGGGGATAAACCTTGGTGATATGTTCATAAATATATAAATTAAATGTTGTAGCCACATATTCATGCTATGGTCCAAGTTATTTTCATTATTAAATTCCCCTACTTCCATTTCTCATGTATTTATGTTTTTCACCAAGTTCTTATTGATATCACAAGTAAACTGATTTCCATGCTTTCCTTACTGGTCTTTCTGCACACTCTATCCTTTGATGTATGTCTCCAGGTTATGAGATGAATTATTTGTTTATAGGATGAACTTTTCAAGAGTCTTTTCAATGGTATTTAAGAGATTGTTTTATTTTTTCATGTATTTTGTTCCGGATTTCAAAGACACTAGACTTTAAAGCTTCTCTACATGTAAAATGTAATGAAAAGTTATGATAAAAATTTGGGAAGCCAAAAGACCACTTTTTGAAATATTCTTGAGTTATTTTTTGTGGGAATTTATAAATAAATGTATGTTGTTGAAATTTGTTTAGGTAAAAAAATTCCATTATTATAAAGCGATGTCTATAAATAAATATGTTTGAAAGGATGTTAGAAAAACATAAAAAAATTTCATTGTCGTTTTTTCAAATAAAGTACCTTGTATATGTGTATTTATAATAATTGATTATTTTTAATCTAATCCTTTATAATTTTTAGAAAATTAAATGAGTTTTTTTAATTCCTTAAAAGAAGCCACAAGGGGTGATTTAGCCCGACCATCTTGTAAGGGTAGTCTAAATCATTTTTTAATGTTTCTTATATAGATCCTATGAATGGAAACATGAGTCTTTCCCATAGTTTTACTCCATCAATGGGTTTAATCGAAATGATAGGCCCTTAATCGTAGTTTCCTTTTTTAGGAGTGTCCTTATTTTGGTTTAATTTTTTCAATTTCGGTAATGTTTAATCCCATTGTAGGTAGGACCCATTAATATTTGACACTTTTATAGTTTCATTTGAGAAGTGTAACATATGTGATTTTGTTTGGGTCCCATAGTCACATACATGACTCTCAATTTCAAAAATGACACCGTATTTGATCAGAGGTCATATATAGTTTGAATCTATTATGAGTGTGAACATTATAAAATGCTCATCCATTTAGTAGGTCTTGTATCCCTTTCACTCTCCCCTTTTCAGTGTTGGATGGAATGGGGGGTTATCCACTTGTTTTACAGTCATAAAATGTGAGATGGCTTTAGGTTAACCCTCAGTGTTATCCTTAAGATACATGAATGTGTATGTCTAATAAGACTATGTATAGTATGAGGGATATTGTATTTTCCCATTTAAGAAATGATATATTAAGTTCTATTCATGAGTCATATCCTACGTTGGGTGACTAGAGTGTTAAAAGAAATGAAACTCTTCCCAATGTTTGGGATGTTGTTTTTAAGAGGATCGTGTGTTTTTTAATTATAGTCAGTTGTTTGGATTTTATGAAAAATTAGTTGATTTATGGGAAGAAGAATCTGAGTATCATCACACATACGACTAGTACATTCCTAAAACAAGGGGACTAGTAAGAGGCTAGATTCCTTCTCTTCAGTTTAATGCTTGTAAAGTGGGGTGGCCATATCCAGTACCACAGTAGTGGTTGATAGAGCATGTGTTGTGGGATGAATTCATTTCTTAAAAAATCCAATGATAAGGACACTCATAAGATGCAGAACATCTTGTTAAATATGTCTTAATATGAAATTACAAGTAAATGGATAACAACATAGAGAAATTATTTCAAAATGGTGGGTATTTTTTAAATTCCCTTGGAGATGGTGTGTTTTGAGCCGTGTTGGTTCCTGCATGGGAGCATAGTGATGAATGTTTGGCTGGGTATCAAACCATAGATGACACCCCCAGTCGTGGATAGGCCTCAGTGGTGGTTCTTGATAGAATGCAGGATTCCTCATGTATTAAATTCATGGTGATATCTTAATAGTGATGCTTTGAAAGGTGAAGTCATTATTTCTCTAAATTAGTAAACTGATGTGCCTCGACTATTATACTTTCTACAGTTCGCAAGGTTTTTTTGAGACCATACCAAGTAGTTATTCATCATGGTTGTAGGAGTGCCTCCTATCCTTTTTAGGAATCATTAAAATTGTATTAGTGTACTATCGTCATAATATGACCATGTCCTCTATACTGGTATCATATAGGTACCTTGAGAGAGCATTGGTCTTAAGTCGTGATAATTTTTGGAGAAAAATTGGTCTAGATTGGATGGTTTCTATCAAATATTAATTCAGAAGTGTGGCTTTCCTTTGAATATGGGAATTTCCTGAGTGATACAAGTATTCCCAAGAAGGAATGACTTTGGAAGAACAATACAGACAATTTGTTTCTTTTGATCTGATTGCCCCAGAAGATTTTACATTGGGGTGATTTAATTTCCAAAAAAATAGACCTTTCACCTTATGTAACCATCTAACTTGTAATAGAAGGAATATGATTTCCCTTGGAATATAGTTTGACAATGAGGTTACCCCCAAACTTTATTCGGGATATGATGTGTCATTTTACTCATGACGTTCTACATGTGATGGATTTTGTTTATATCTATGTTCATGCGGAGGCACAATAACATAAAGTGTATTTTTTTGATATATATGTCTTTGGGAGTCAGTAAAGAGATTCAATAAGTGTGTTCTGAGAAAATCATATGGCATCTTTGTTAAATGCGATGGGTTTATATTTTGAGGTATGCTAGATGTCTAAGAAATGTGTTTCAAGAATGGTCGGTCGGTTGTGGATTGACCGATCTTATTCTAGTTTTTTTAAATAAGTTTTGTTTAGAAATGACCCTTTGATCAATTCATTGATCTTATCTTATGCCATGATCTTTCATGGAATGTCATGAGCGTGTCTTCAAGGACAATTATGATGGTAAAAATGACATGTTTTAAAAAATTTCTCCTTAAGGATAGAATATCTAGTGGAAGTACAATAGAATGGGTTGTTAAAATAGATGAAATGAGGATCGTGTCTCTTGTTAGATGGGCTCAGGGAATCCTAGTCTCCATGATTTAGTTCGTAAAAAAATCATTGTCCTGAGTTTGTACAGCTCTTGTATCATATGTTAAGGTGATTTTCAGAGGTTTGTTAGACATTGGAAGCTAAACCTGGCCTTTTTAATTGGACTTCGTGTCCAGAATATTTCAAGTGATTTTCACTTAATCTTATCAAGTATTATCGGGGATGAGAGGTTATAAGGATGGGAGATTGTATCATCTTATGTTTTTGTACTAGATTAAATTCAAATGGAATTTGAAATTTATAATTTAGTGGATGGTCTATTTTTGTAAAATAAACATAGGATAATAATTATTATAGTTTTGACACTTCAATGTGTTGTTTTTTAACATTTTTTAAAGGAGTGGGGACTCCCTTTGGTGTTTTGTTGAGTTTCTAGAGATATATGCCTAAAAATTTGATATTTTGGGTGGACTGGTAAGGGAAAACACTTAATGTAAAACCATGTGGACAAGAAGTGAAAACCATACAACCCCTACATGTAGGATGATGTTGTGTAGACAAGTCATGAGTTTTTTACCAAACTATGTGCCTAGCCCAAACGCAGTGCGTGTGCACTGTTCATCACATAGTTGGTGCACAGATTGGGTAATCATGTGGCCAAAACTATGTGACCCTCTTGCCTTAATCTGTATCCTATACACAGTTGGCACACGGTTTGGACAACCGTTAATCCAAACCATGTGCTTCATTAATGGGAAGAATTTTTTATTTTTACCTCTATTGGGTTGTTTATTTTCCCTTTTCATTCTTCTTTTTCCTCCTCCATGCATAGATGCTCATTTATGGGTCAATTTTATCTTCCTCCAGGTATGAGTAGATCTTCCACATACGGAGTCTGATTAAAGTGAGGTTAGGTTCATTAGAAGAATCATGGTCATTTTATGACTCCTCTTTCTTTAATTATTCATTTAACATCCCTCTAGCTGCACTGTGTGGGAACAAGATCATTTTCCTAATATTCAAGGTGGATGTTTTTCTCTTCATTTTATCTAGAACTGGAGAAACTCAATCCTCGATAATGGACAAGTAGGTCATACTAATGATGAGTTAGTTGGTCTATAGATTTTACATTATGGTTTTATCGATTTAAAAATACCAATGTGTGACATACACTAGAAATATATCATGTTGTTCAAAATTTAATTATATCCTAATTAATGTTTTATAGACCTACTTTTGTTCTGTTTGAAACCCCTTGTGATGTTGAGAGTCACTAATTCAACCCATGCCACTCTTTTAGGGTGGGTATGTATAGATTCCCCTTATAATTTTCGTCTTCCTTATGGTTAAGCCACCCCTTTGTGGGTTCAATTTATTTATAATTTGAATTGTAATTCTCTATTATTTAAACTACCATGTAATGGTTTTCCATATTCCTCATTATGAAATTAAATTATTTAAATCAAATAAATTTTATTATTTGATAAAAATTATAAATTCTTTAATAAAACCCCTCTTTTACGTTTCACTATATTTTTAGAAAACAATGTTACTTATATATGTGTGTTATGCCTCCTCAAATTATTGTTTGTGTTAGGTAATGAATTGTTTTATAAACAATGTCATGGTTCCTAATATAATCTCTTGATGAGGTTATTATATTAAATTTTAAGGTTCTATTTATTCTATTCTTAGTGTTTTTGATATCCTTTATGTTTAATTTCATTGAGATGTGACGTGTATCACTAATGTACATGGCCCCTTTAAAATTTAAAAATATTCCTAATGGGTGTGGTACATTTTAATGTTTCCTTAATTAATGATAATTAATTCTTACCAACATGGACCCTTGTATTGTTAATTTAATTAATTAAAAGACATATGTACACATTGAGTGACACATTGGTTTCCTTTCAAGGAATGAAATGGAAGCTCTCATCGTGATTGTGGTAAGTATCACTGGTGGATTATGTATACGTTGTGGGTGATAGTGGTATACCAGGAAAAGATCACTGTGCATTCTTATTACATAATTATGAGTGATTCTGGTTTTCTAGGGGAGTCACCATGGATGAAATTGTCAGCGATATGGTTATACCTAGACACTTGTGAGACTTTGTACCCTATCTGAGATACTAGGTATGGGATCAATGTTTATTATCTTGCATTATTCTGGTAGTGAAAGTTGTGTGGGATTTTAGGGATTGTATTGGATGGACTCCATCAGTAGTGTGTGTTGTTGCACTCTTGGTGTGATACATAGGTTCCATATTATGTTTCTCTATCCCATGAGACCAAGATACTGCTTACATAAAATTTATAGTTTCTTCTATAGGACAAGCTATGATATATTTATTTTTTGTAACAATAGTAGGTGTCCATCAAGAAAAATACCATGTTTGGGATTGGTCCATCTCAGATTACATATTTCATACAATTTTTCATTATCACCTTCCCTTACATCACATGTATAGGTTCATTTGATTCAGAAATTTATAGCTTAGGTTGAAGCATGTATGGTTAGGTAATGTTTCCTTATGTAATCAGAGGTCTACCGTGTTAAATATTTAATTTAACGGAAACTTTACTTTGGTATATAGTCACACTTCTTATATTATATACAAACAATATTATGCATTAAAACCATTGGTGGTGGACTACTATGTATATATCACACACTGTTTGGGATGCCATTGCACTAGGATACCCAAAAAATCCTTTTTGGTTGGAGGATTATGATCCTTGTTTGTTTGCTTATATTATCATGCTTGTACCTAGAATTTAAGATCACATGACCAAGATGGTACCCTAGATTCTTGTGGAGATATCCATTGGGATTTTTTATTATATTGTATTTTACCTGCATTTTTTTCCTTCTTCTTTTACATGCAGCATCTTAAGACATACATGCATTGTTTTATATTTTTGTTAGCCACTTTTATTCAAACATTCTATTTAATTATGCTACTTTTACAAAATATATTATTTATTCTTTTACTGTCTGTCTAATTAGTCACTATTTTTATCACTTTTTCACTTTTATCTTGAGGGTATAGCCTCCCCCCACCAATCCACCATTAGACCCTCACTACTAGTTCGTATCCTCTGGCATACAGGTAGGCATGATTGAGTCCATGTGTTAACTGATCTGGCTATAGGTTTAGTGTTCAATCAGGACGGGACATTACATCCCTATAATCTATTAATCATTATATATGATGAGGAAAATGTTTAAATTTTATAAACTTGGATAAGTTAATATATTATGGTCTGATGAAGTCTATGGAAACCATTGGGATTTCTAGAGTTTGATGTAAAAGTTCATATCGATATTATCTAGGAGGGACTCAGGTTTATACTATTGGTCTTACTTAAAAGAGGTGAATGTGTTTTGTTGTATTCAAATAAAAATTCATTTATTTTAAAATACCTAGAAGATTCTTGGAAAAATGGTTCGTAGGATATAGCTTTGGATAAATATTTATTTCTAATAAATGAAGAGTTTTTTGTGTGTGGAAAAAAAACCATAATACAAAAAGATTGTAGACATCGTTTTTTAGGTAAACCTAATTAACAAACATTTGTTTACTTTTTTTGTGACTTCAACCTTTTATTAAATTAATTTTAATAGTTAGTTAGGAAACAAGTAGTGAGTTATTGATTCACTGAATATGTGAAGACATAAATAAGGGTAATTTTTTAAATGGGGATATGCTATAAAATACTGATTCACCCCCCCCCCCACACACACACACACAAACATAATATTGGACACCTTCCAACTTATACTAGAATACTATAATGAATATACAAGATAACAATTTCCATTAAAGATGTATATTTGACCACATAATGGGTTCCCTCAGTTAATTAATGATAAATTACCTTCTTTAAAATATATGAATATTGAATATGAAGAGAGGGGACAAAAAGTATAATTTTTTTTCAATTATTATAATTTTATATCATCTTATGATATTATAGTGTATTTTTTACGGTATTTTATTTTTTTGGGTACATATATGGAATGTTTCAGGTTTTCTTATTTCACTTACATAAATTTTTTACATGTTTGACTATTTGGATTTAGGTGATTCAACTCTCATAATAATTGATATTTGTATTCCACCATTTGGTTAGTTATGTTTCAGAATAGGTTGGGTATGAAATTCTATTTTTGAAATTATATGTTTTTTAATTGAATTATGTTAAGTGATCTTTTATTTTGTTGGATACATGGAATAATGTTCAAATATTACCCAACTAAATCAAAATTATTTTTTTATTAACGAAATATCTATGCTTCGATTTTATTACATTATTAATTCATGATATACTATTTTGATGGATTAATATTTTAATATGTTCTTATTTATATTCTTAAATATATTTTTGTATTTGTTTTTGATATTCCTTCTATTGAGATAAAAAAATATTTTTAATTAATATCATATCTACTTGAGAAATTGTTTTATTAAATATTTGATACTAGTTTCAAAATATTATTATAATTATTCATTCCATAATGAGTATGAAATTTAAAAAACTATATAATGATAATTATTTATTTATTTATATATAATAAAATAGTTATATTATGTTTAATATCATATTATTGGATAATATAAAAAAATATTACATATTTTGTTTTGTTAATAAACCATTTATATAAAAAAAATTCCATTATAATATATATGGAGATTATTTTACACCCATTAGACTCATGCAAAATAATTGGTAATAAATTCAAAAATAAATATAGAAATATTAATTAAGAATTTTAAAATATAAATAAATGATATAAAAATGTTTTTAATTCGATGTGTACTCTGATTCCTATATTTTTACTTTATCTTAGTTTTGTTAATCATCAATGTGGCCTTAAAATTAATCTATATCTATCGATGGAAATATTTTTTCTTAAATATAAATCCATTTTTTATACCGCATTAAGATCATAGTTGTGGATATTTTTTTTCTTTTCATGATTATTGATGTCTATGGGTGAAAGGTAAATTTGAATTTAGGCCAATAAAAAGGTATGTGAGAAGACATTGGTTAGAAAAAAGGAATATCTAATCTTGGTGATGTAACTTCAGAATTTTCTGGTATGCCTAATAGGTTATATTTGGGTGAAAATCACATTTTAAAACATGTCACCAGAGGGATAATTTTCATGAAATTACTATATATGAGAATGAGTGATGCATTTAATAGTTTTGGGAGTGACATGGACATGTGTTACAGTTTTTTGATGAATGAACACAATTGTGGTACTAGAGGGAACTATATTAGTAAAATTGAAGTAGGGACTTGTACTATGAACATATAATAACTAATATAAGGATTAATGTTATACTCCCTTAAATTTTTTGTTTCTGACATATGATCATCATTTCATTCTCATGGTCATAAGAGTGTCCTTAGAACTACGATTGTATGTTTTTTTAATACGGTACATTGATAATTTTGGAGCTTCTTTAGCATAGGATCAAGTGTCCTTACATACATATGTGGAGAGTTTTTTTAAGACATACTCATTAAGGATTCATGATAATTTTAGTCATCCTCAATTGTTATTTAAGATAACATCCTTGGTGGGGGTCATTTTTAAGATTTTTACTCAATTAAAATTTATATGAATATGAGTTTAACACATTGTGGTTTCTAATTTCATTCATAGGCATGGGAGGTGGGATGTATTTTATGGTTATATTTTAGATTCATATTGAGATATTAATTATACTCAATGTTAATTTTATATGGATGTACGTTTACTTTAATTTTTTTCCATTATGTTGTTTCTTTTTCTACTAATTATTTCATATTAGACATTCATATATAATTAATATTATTTAGTGATTTATTTAATATTTTAAAAATTATTTATTAAAGGAATTTGGAATTTTTTTATTTTTTATTAATTTGAAATATTATTTAGAGTTGTTTTAGAGAAAATCACAATACTTTTTCATAATAATACAATTTAGGTATATGATAATAATTTTCTGGTTAATGAATTATGTATAGAATTTGAATTTAATTATAAAAATTTTTAGTTGTAGCTTTATAAATAACTGTATCTAAGTAAGGTATATTAAGCAGATACATACTAATGACATGGTTAGTCTATACTATTTATAGTGTTTCTTATTGATATATTTATTTAATATTTATGATATTAAACATGATTCAAGGTGTCAATTGGTATGTCTTTTAGAACATCATGTTGATGGGTATACATTTTTAATATTAAATGTGGAATTTTTTTAAATTTTACTTCCTGGAAATTTTAAATCTAATACATTTAAATGTTTTTTATTAGCATGTAAATTAATTTTAAATTTCATTTTCATTAATATATTTTTCTAAAATGGTGACTTGGTAATTGTTCTTATTTGAACTAGTTGTTTTATCTTTATTAGGTTGGGGTATATTATTTGATAATATTTTTTATTTTCACTATATGTCTATTCACAAGGATTATTAAATATTATTGGGATAATTCATTATTAGAATGATTACTAAAGATTTTATTTTTCATTATCTTATTACCTTCTACTGAGTTATAATTTTATGAATGATTTATTTCAGCAATTAATTAAATATGATCATATGGTTGGTTTCTATCCTCTTTATGTTTTATATTGTATTTATTTATAATTTTTTAGATGTATTTATGCATACTCGGGTTCCTTTATCAGATTCCACACAAATGTATTCTCAAAAAATCTCACTGATGATCGTTGTCGAATAAACACATGATTTGTCCCAATAAAATTATAAGATCCCAGATCATAATTAAGGTATGTTATTCCTTATGTTTCAATTTGTGCCTTTAATATTTTCCAAATAAGTGTTTTTTCGATTCTTTAAGATGACTCTGGGCTATTTTGGGTGTTTGGTACAGAAAAAATGGGGAAAATGAGTTTTCAGGGAAGTCGCACTGTCTACGCACAATTAGTACTAACCGTGTAGATAACCCAATTAAAACATACAGAAGAAAGATTTTTAGATAGTAGCCTCCACACGATTTGTCAAACCATGTGGGTAAACCGTGTAGAAGATGTATTTTCAGGAATTAGCCTCTGCAACGTTTTCATATGGTTTTTCAAATCGTGTAGGTCAACCGTGTGGCGCAGAAGATTTTAATGAATTTCATAAATTCCATTACGGTGAATTAAGTACCAACTCAGGATTTACCTCATCCTCCCCTCTTGCAACCCTATAAAGGAACCAAATTTCCCAAGAGCTCCCAAGGGTGATTCTCCCTCAAATATAGGCTATTATTTGTGCCTTTAGTTGTGGATTGAATATTTGTGTATGTTTAATCTCCTTCAACATTTAATTTTTGGGTTAGGGTTCACACCTGTTCTCAACCTACTTACGAAGCTCTCAAACCCCTCTTTTCCGCTGAGATTTAGGTTGAGGATTTAAAGGGTGGTTGGATCGGGATCTATGGCCTTGATTAGGAGTGTAGTCACTAACAGATTCAAGTTAGGTGGTCTACATGTTATATCCCATAGATTATTCATAGATATGTGCCTTTAGGGCTTCATTCTTGTTTCCTTATTGATTGTTTCTTGATTCGATTGACAATATTTTGTGTATTGGGTATCTAAAAAATTATTTGAACCCCTCCTGATCCCCATGGTATAGAAGGAGGATGAATTGATCAAATTAGGACAACCCATGGGGTGTGTAGGCCCACCTGATTGTGATATCAGAAATGTAAGGTATGAAATGGACTCATAAAAAGATAAAGACTTAACGAGTTGGATAATTGGTTTATGTAATGATTTATAATGGATGGTGGATAGTTTTGTCAAATGTTGTTAAAGGATAAGGGATTTTTTGGTTAACATTTAAATGGGTTAAATGGGAATACTGATAATATGATAAGGCATCATGTTACACCTAAACATGCTTTGTGAGGTAGGCATGGGAAATGGGAATGTGTTTAAAAGGTTAAGTAATACAAATGATTAATGTTTTAACAGATTGAGGAAAAAATTTAACTTCCCATTTATTGATACTGGTTTGTTTTTGAAAATTACATTTGATATACTTGTTGTGATGTGGTTAATTATGGTAAATGATAAATAAGCATGTGAAAATGGATTGGTAGAGTGGGATATATACATGAGGTTCTATGACCCTGGGTTGAGTTGGACCAAAGTTCTAGATCCACCCCCAAATTCATGGGTTAGGGAAGGGGAAGGAGTTTTATTCCACTAATGGTTGCATTCCACCCAGACTAAGGCTTCAGGGTGAAGATTATGAGATTAATATAATGTGGTGTCTAGTGAGATAGGACTTGATTTTTTTTCACAAATGCTTTATAATATTGAAAATTACTAATTCATTGAAACCATGAAAAAGGTAGATTAAATCATGAAATTACTAAGTAGTGAACCCAGATTCAACGGTAGTTTAATTAAAAGGTACATAGTCTAGAATGGCCTATTAAACTATTTATCTTTTCATGTGATTATTTGAAACATTCATGCACTATATTATTTTTTTTTATATTGTGTTGACACCATTGGGGGTGGCCTACTAAGTAATTCTCACAAACTGCTTGGGCCACCATTGGGTACTCGAGCCGATTTCATGCTTGTAGGTCAGGAAAAGTGCAAGGCCCCTACACTAGGGATTTGAGTTGTATGGGGGACATGTATGGGGGAGGTTCCAAGAATGGAGTCCTGGAAATTTTGGGGATCCTACTATTTTTATTTATTTTGGGTTTCTTTTACTTGGCACTATAGCATGGAATGATATATTTCTGGTTGTCTATGGTTATACCAGTTTGGTAATTGGTTATTTATGCATGTTATTGATTGTTGCCTTTTTTTCTGCTGCTTAAATTGTTTTTTTCTATGTATTTCTCTATTAAATAGGTTATAGTATCCCCACATATCCTATTATACCCTCACTTCTAGTTGGTAACCTATATTGTATGGGGAGACATGCTTGAGGACATGTGGCGACCCATCTCGGAGAACGAGTTTAGTGGATCCCAGGTCGGGGATGTTACGAAGTGGTGGAAGAGGAGTTCTAATATTTTCATAATATTTTGGGATGGTAGACAGGAGTATAGTAAAGTGTTGGGCCTTGGTAGTGATCTAGAACTTAGGATTTTATAACCCACATATGGGTGATTATTAAAGTCACCCTAGGAGGAGATTTTGTTCTTATTGTGTCTTGTATATTTGATGTTATTTCACCATTGGGTGACCCACTTGTTGTTTGATTTTATGGGTTTATGATATTTCTCTCATTTCTAGAAGGGTATGAGGATGTTCATTCATGAATAATTCTTTGAATTGATTTATGTAAGTCAGATGCATCATTATAACCACACTAACGCGCGATGGGTGTGTGGGATATGAAGGTTAGGATGTGTTTGTTCTATTAAAAGTAATGAAAATTGTGCCTAATAGATTACATGGATGGGTAAAAAGGGAAGTGAATATGTTATTTAGTAATTAGAAAATGGTTCTTGATAGATAAGTAAAATTTTATTGATCTATTATAAGATTAAATTTGGATATAAAAATAGTTTTGAATGGGAGTAAAAGATAAGGCTTATAACCATGTGAATTAGATACTCGTGTCAGCCATGATATTAGGAGAGATGGACAAGGGTAGTGATTTGGTTGTTAGTTGGCTTGTTTTTGTAGTGTATGAGAATTAGTTGGGTTATGGAAAGTTATGATCCTAACTATATCCTTTTCATTTTCATAAAAGCGTTATGGTTGTGTTCTAAAGCTTATGCTTGGCATTAGAGAGAAATTTCACATCGACGACGTCTACTGGTTGGGTGACATGAGGAAGTTGCTAAGAACACTCCTCTAGTAGTGGAGCATGAGAAGATGGTGATCTAGGAAAATAGTGAAGATCATTTCCATGAGAACATTCGCTCATTTTATACAGATTATGGAACAAGAACTAGGACGGTTTACACCGAGTATGTCTAAACTGAATAGAGAGTTTCAGCTACAGCACCCTCCAACCTTTACCAGAGATGTTGGGATAGAGGTATCATTATTTTAGATATATTCCATCAAAATCATTCTTGACCATATACAGACTCCTATATAAAATCAAGTCATGTTCACAGCCTATATACTGAGAGGGAAAGAATTGTATTGTGGGACATCATGGATCAGGCGGAGCAGGCTGAAGGAATGATGTGGAATGATTTTCAAGAGAGGTTTCTTGAGAACATCTACCCAAAAAAATTATGGAAATAGAAGTCTATGGATATAATGATGGACTATGTTATTTGTTTCACTTATTTGAGAATCTTTGTTCTGAAATTTATAGGAGACGAGGAAGCCATGGAAAAACACTTTCAAGACAGGATGATACATGAGATCAGGCCTCAAGAGGATATCATAAATCTATAAACATTTGTTGAATTAGTGGATCAATCCCTTATCTCAAAGGGGAATATGAAGGGATCTTTAGGTAGTGAACATGTGGTGACCACTAGGTGAAAAAGTTGGGCATTATATGATAGATGAAATCACCACTTTGGAATCTTTCATAAGGGTGGAAGCGCAAAAAGTATTCAGAAGAGGAGGTAATCTTGTTAGGGTGATGACCAGGTCTTCAGTTATTAGTGTGGTGGGTTGGGGCACAAACATGACCAGTTTCCCTACCCACTGGTTGAGTGCCGAGCATGTAGCATAATAAGCAATGTGCATAGATTCTATAGTAACATACAACAACCAGTTAATGATTGAGGTCAGAGTTAGATGTTGGGTATAGGCAGGGGTCGTTTACCCCATATCAAGCAGTTAGTTGGAGCTCCACCGGTCGTACTGGTAGAGGCGGTGGATGTGGAACTCTGGGGTGAGATCATCCTTAGAAACAGAGTAGTGCAGTGTAGGTTACTCAAGCTAAATCCCTGGGTAATGGGGAAGTTCATCTCCATGTAGTTCAGGATACAACTAAAGTTTGTGAGGTAATACCATCAACTATTCTAAGTACAGTTCTATTAGCTTCCATGTTTTCTAATGCGTTATTTGTACATGTGGTAAACATTCCTTTATTTCGTCTCAGTTTGTTGTTCTGTTGGGATTAATCTTGGAGACTGCATGTGGGGTAATTTCACTTGATACTCCTCTATGGTTACGAGTTAAGGGCATTAAGAAATGTATGTTTTGTGATCTTGAGGTTGGTGGAGATCATTTTCAGTGGGAATTATATTTTCTAGAGATGTCAGGTTTTTCCCTAATATTGGGTTTGGATTAGTTAGGGTTGTATCATGCCTGTATCAACTATTACTAACATTCATTAACTTTCACATATATTGATGGAAGTACTTATGTCGTTCGTGGTTATTGGGATACTCGAGCGGCCCACAAAGGGCCATTACACCTGCAATTGGGAGACCACATAGCCTAGGTGGCCCACTTAAGGTTAAATGATGGGGAGAAACAAAAAACTATTTTCCCTCTTATTGTGGACTTGTTTCAAGATGTGTTTCCTCAGGAATTATAGGGGTGACCACCTGAGAGAGATGTTGAGTTTTTGATTGAATTGTTTCTAGGGGAGGAGCCAGTTTCCATTCCACCCTATCAAATGGATCCAGAAAAGATCCATGAATTGAAGGTTCAGTTTGAGGAATTGGGGAATTAGGGGTTTATACGCCCTAGTACATTCCCTAGGGCATCTCCAGTGTTTTTTCTAAGAAAGTTGATGGATCACTATGCAATGTGTTGATTATAGGAACTTGAACCAGATGAATGTTTAGAACCGATACAATATTACTATAATCAATGAATTGTATGATCAGATCAGAGGTGCCTTTGTGTTTTCCAAGATGGATTTGAGATCAGGGTCCCATCAGTTGAGGGTGATACCTTTTGACATACCCCAAAAATATTTTTGATGTATGTATGGGTTGTAAGAATTTCTGGTGATAACGTTTGTATTAACCAATGCACCGATTGTGTTCATGGCCTTGATAAACCAGATATTTTACCCATATATGGATCATTTTGTAGTTTTCTTCATTGATGACATCTTAGTGTACTACAGAACTCATGAAGATCATGAAAAATATCTTGACAACGTCTTGAGTACCTTACTAAAGCATAGTATTTAAGCCATGCTATGAAATTTTTAGTTTTGGATTTATGAGGTTCACATTCCAAGACACATCATTCTTGAGTCATGTGTGTCAGTGGATCTAGAAACGGCGTAGGTTGTGGTTTCTTCGAAGAATCCTAAGAACATATCTGATGTTAGGAGTTTTCTTAGCTTATTCAGTTATTAAATAACGTTTATTAGAGATTTCTCTCATTTGTTAGTGCCGCTCACAAGCCAAACCAAAAAGGTTATTATGTTCAATTGGTCAGAGACCTGTGATAATGATTTTAGGAAATGAAGAATCAGTTGACCACTGCACTGATTCTGATCTTACCAGAACCATGTAATAGGTACACCATGTTATGTGATGCATAAGGTGTTGCACATGGGGCAGTGTTGATGCAGGATGATTAGGTTGTAGCTTATGGATTGAGACAGTTCAGGCCACATGAATGTAATTATCTGACTCAGGACCTGGATCAAGCTGTTGTGGTTGATTCCATAATGTGTTGGAGGAATTACATGTATAGAGAACCCTTTACGGTGTTTCCTGACCATAAAAATCTCATAAACATCTTTCCTCAGTAGGATTTTAATCATCAACAATGATGGTGGGTTGAGTACTTGTAGCCTTTTGATTTTGAGTTGGTGTACACACCAGGGAATCAGAATAGTGCCTCTAATGCTTTGAGCAGGAAGAATAAGAATTAGGTAGTCCATGTATCCAGATCAGAGTGGGTGATGATGGCCTTGTTTTCTGAGATTCATTTGGAGATACAGGATGGGCACAGATATGTGACCCTTTCATATATAGATATTGAGTCTACGCATTTGAGTAGAGTCAATGAGAGTCATTTGGTTGACCCAGAGTGTTTGGTTGTGAAGGAATGTCTTAAAGGTGGGTAGTCACCTTCCAGTTAGGCATTCGGTTCTGAGGGAGTTTCTTATATTCAAGGTCGTGTTGTGGAACCGACAGATGTATGAGAGGCGTTGATGCGTAGTTTTCACGTGTCAACATGGAAAGTGCATCTGGGATTGACTAAGATGTATCGCGATATTTGTAGGAAATCATGGTGATTTGGAATGAAGAATGAGATTACGCATTTTATAGCACGATTACATACATTTCTGTAGGTGAAGGATGAAAATCAATTCCCATGTGGGTTGTTGTAGTCATTGGCTATTCCAGAGTGGAAGTGGAATGGCATCACGATGGAGTTCGTGTAGGGTATTCCAAGGACGCCTCCAAAGAATGATGAAATTTTGGTGGTGGTTTATCGGCTAAAAAAAGTGTCTCATTTCATTATAATATATGAGACCTATACAATTGACCATTTGTGGGAATTGTATGTTCAAGAAATAGTATGGTTGTATGGCGTGTTGAGATCCACAGTTTCAAATCATGATCAACAATTCACCTCACGCTTCTGTAGGGGACTATAGAAGGCACTTGGTACCTAGGTTTTTTTGAGTATGGACTACCACCCACATACTAATAGGAACATAGAGTGTACAATTTTGGTATTAGAAGACATTTTGAGAGATTGTGTTCTGGATTTCAGTCGTTTGTGGAAAAAATACTTGTCGCTTGTTGAGATTTCATACAAAAATAGATTTCAGGATATAGTTCAGATGGTACCATTAGAGGCACTTTATGGGAGATTGTGTGGATCTATTTTGTGTTGGGTAGAGGCTGGGGAGTCTAAGATATTAGGACTGAGTCTTGTGCATGATACATCCTTGAAGTTTCGTTTGATTCAAAAGTGTATGGAAATAGCTCAAAGAAGGTATAAGTAATATGGAGATCGGCGTCATAGACCACTTGAGATCATGGTGGGTAATATTGTCTTTCTTTGGGTGTCTCTAAGGATTTTTCACTGTCGAATTTGGAAACAGGGCATGTTGGCACATAGATATGTGGTGCCATTCGAGATTATGGAGAGGGTCAGACCTGTGGCATACCGATTGTCTCTTCCAAAATGGTATGGTGGGATGGATGATGTTTTCCATGTTTAAAAACTATGAAAGTGTCACCAAGATCCATCCCATGTGATAAATGTCGAGGATTTCAAGCTTGAGGCTGATGCATCCTTTAAATAGTACTTGGTTCGTATTGTTGATCATAGTGAGAAGGTTTTGCGGGGAAATTTTGTTCCCTTGGATTGTATTATTTGGATGCATGGAAATAGTTATTAAGAGTCACAGGGGATAGAATAAGATATTTAATCCCAGTGTCCTGATATATTTTCTTTTGGGAATCAATGATGCTCTAGAAGAGTAGCTTAAGGAAGAGCTGTTATAAGGTGTGGAGGTTGTAAGATCAGGGATCATTCTTAAGGAATGTTTTTTCTTATGTTTGGGTTTAATCCCATCCTCTAAGTCAAATAAGACTTTTATCAAGTCCCTAAGAAGTCTCGGTTGTGTTTTAGGGCTTATAGAAATGAAAAAAGGGAGAAAATGAGTTTTCTGGGTACGCTTCATGGTATGTTCATGGTTAGTCATAGTCGTGTGGATAGCCCAATTAAACCGTGTAGAAGAAGGATTTTTGGATAGTATCCTCATCACGTTTTGCGCACAGGTTGTCATATAATTTGCATAAATAATACCGAAGAAGGATATTTGGGAAGTAGCCTCAGCATGGTTTGCACATAGTTTTTGAAACTGTGTGGGTAAACCGTGCGGCCCAAAAACATTGAATAAATTACAAAAAATGACATTATAGGGAATTAAGTACAAACTTGGGATTTAACTCCTCCTCCACTATTTAAACCCTCATAATAAACCAAAGCACCCAAGAGCTCCCAAGGGTGATTCTAACTCAAGTCAAGGACGTTTGAAGTGTCGTTGGTTGCATATTGAAGATACAGGTAAGTCTGATCTCCTCCTAGAGTCTCTTTTTTGGGGTAGAATTCACTCCGTTTCTCCAACTCCTTCTAAAGCTCTAAAACCCTACTTTTCTAGTGAGATTTAGGTTGAGGTTTCAAAGTGTGAATTAATGAGGATCTAAGGACTCGATTAAGAGTGTGATCACCAACAGATTCATGTTAGGTAGTCTACATGTTTTATCCCAAAGTTTCTTCATATATTTCTGCAAGTAGGGTTTCATTCTTATTACTTTCTTGATGTGTTCTTAATTCTGTTAAAAATAGGTGGTGTATTAGGTGTATAAATAATTTATTGAACACCTCCTCAAACCCATGGGATTAAAGGAGGATGACATGAAAAAATTTGGTCCACCGATGGGGTGTGTCGGCCCTCCCAATTGGGCTAATGGAAATTTAAGTTGTGAATTTGATTCAAAATATTATAGATAAATTACAGGTAAGCTAATTGGTTTTTGTAATTAGTATTAATGGATGGTGGATAGTTGTGCCTAATGTGGTTAAAGGGTAATATATTTTTTGGTTGATATTTAAATGTTTTAAATGGGATTAATGGGAATATAATAAGGAATCATGTTACACATGATCATGCATTATGAGGTAGGCATGAGAAATGTGAATGTGGTTAAAAGTTCAACTAATATGAATGATGAATGTGTTAATGAATTGAGGAAAAATGTTAACATATCATTTATTGATTTTGTTGTGTTGTTATAAATGATATTGGTTATACTTGTTGGGATGTGGTTAATTGTGGTAAATGATAAATAAGAATGTGCATATGTCTTGGAAGAGTGGGTATATACATGAGGTTCTACGATCACGGGATGAGTTGGACTGATGTTCTTGATCCACCCCCAAATTCTTGGGTTTGGGAAGGGGAAGGTGTTCTATTCCCCTAACTGTTTCATTCCACCCGAACTGAGGCTTCAGGGTGAGGATTATGAGGTTGTTATAATGTGATGACTAGTGAGATAAGAATTAATTTTTCTTCCCATATGCTTGAGAATATTTTACATGCATAATCCATTGATCACATGAAAATGGTAGATTAAATCAGGAAATTCCTTATTAGTGAACCTAGATTTAATGATAGTGTAATTAAAAGGAACATAGTCTATAATGGCCTATTAAACTATTTATTTATTTAGGAAATTATTTATCACTTTCATGAACTATATAATTTTTCCGGATATTTTGTAGACACCATTGGTGGTGGCCTACATATTTATTCTCACACGCTGCTCGGGCCGCCATTAGATACCCGAGCATATTTCATGCTTGTAGGTCAGGAAAAGGGGAAGACCCCTATGCTAGGGAGTTGAGTTGGACTTGGGACATGTATAGGTGATGATCCAAGCACGGAGTTCGGGACATTTTGGGGATCCGATTTTTTCCTCTCTTTTAGGTTTTGTTCACTTGGCACTATATCATGGTATGCCATATTTACGGTTTTCTATAGTTGGATGTAGTTTGGGAATTGGTTATTTATGCATGTTATTGATTATTCCCTTTTCCACTATTTTAACTATTTTATTCTATGGATTACTCTAGTAAATACGGTATAGTCTCCCCACGTATCGTATTGGACCCTCACTGCTATTCAGAAACCTCTGGTCTACGGGGAGGAACACATGAGGTCATGTGGTGACCCATCTTGGGGAATCAATTTAGTGGATTATGGGTCGGGAACGATACAAAAATTCAATGTAATTTCCCAAATACAACATGATTACACACTAACTCCATTTAACTTATTCTTTTCACCAGTGGTGAAATTCAATAACAGTTGTATATTCTTGTTTAGAGAGTATCCAAAGAGGGGGACGTTCTTGATACTCAGAGATAATGAATAGAAGGGGGATCCAATCTCTCAAAATATCTGTGTAGATCCTATATTTCAATTATGTCCATATGGATTAGGAGTAAATTTCACCTTCCACAAGCTCCATTCTTTCATAAGTTATTGGAGTGTCTAGACCTCTAATTTTTTATAACGTCATAAGTTTTATCTCATTTAGTTGTCAATGTTTTATATTTCACTCATTATTTTCATAGTTACAACCTATTTATGATCTTATATTGAGATCATATATTCTATGGAGATCGAATAATGTAAATAAATGTTTTTGTATAACATCCCACCCCATAATGATTGTTTCATAAGGTAAAGATGTCATATAGCCTCAAATGTTCTCCCCAATCAGCGTAGGTTGGAATGCAGTGTTGAGTGTTTAAATTTACCACATGGGGTTATATTTACCCTTTAACGGGTTATTGACTCAAAATACAAGAAATTAATTTTATAAAAACAATACGAAATAGAAAAACCATAATAAATTTCTTAATAAATTCAAATTTAAGTCCCTAAAATTCCTATATGAGTCACATATCTAAACAAAAACATAAAATAATATTCAAGTATATATAAATAAAAAATTATAGTATAAATAAAAATAAATGAATGTAAAACAACCCTTACACATGATTCAAAATTACTATGAATACATCTCCAAAATGTCTCCATAAACCATAACTTGTTTGTAGACGATTATTTTTTATAGTGACCTATCATTCATATAATCATTATAAAAATGAGGTGTGTCAGCTCCAAGAGCGGTAATAAATCCTATTTAAAAACCACTACAATATCTTTAATCCATTTCTCCTTAAAATGATTATATATATAATATTTTGAGGTTTTAAAATATATAAAAATAAAAAAAATTAGCATGAATATAATGTTTTAGATGTTAACCAAGTAACCTAAATAGTCTCACACCATCTTTAGAAAATGCTGGTATAACCTATAATGTTATCATTGAATAAATTAGTCAAACACATAATAGAGTGCAAAACGTAAGGCGTATAAAAAATTCTCAAGTCTTATGTAGGGCCTATCAAAACCAACAGACCACATAACAATATCTCATATCACAGCCTTACCTACAGATACCTACAAGTGTTGAACATTGTGGTACTTTCAAAGGAAAACTGTTGTGAAAAAAAATCCACAAAACAACATTATTTTCAAAAACACATATCATAAAATGGTTTTTTAGTTCTAAAAAAATATTGAATATTCAAATGGAAAATTATTATGAAAATATGGAATGGTGTTTCATTCTAAGTGTACATCATTACTGGGGTTTCTTTGAGTGGGTTTGTGAGATCCTTTTCTTATGATTCTCCTCACATTTTTAGGGACTTACTTATGATGAAGACATTTGGTTTGTTTGAATTAGTGATAGAGATTCTCTAAGGAGATCATATTTCTCTAAGTCTCACTACACCAAAATTTGTATTTAGCGGCGGTTTAAACTGCTGCTAAATCATTCTATGACAGTTTTGAAAAACCATTGTAAAATCATGTTTTAGTAATCAATTAAGAGTGGGTTTTGAAAACCACTGTAGGACTATTTAACATCATTTTTTTTATAGTTTTTAATTTTTTTAATTTTTTTATTTTTATGTGATTTTGTTAATTTATTTTGTTATCTTGTTATTATATTTTTTTATTTTTTTATATAATATTTATTATTTGATAATATTATTATTTATTTATTTTTATTATTTATTTATTTGTTATTTATTTATTTTTTAATTACTAATTATTTACTACTAAATATTTATTAGTTAATTATATTTTATAATTTAATTATTTATTTTTTATGTTTTTTTATTTTTTTAATTATTATTTATTTATTAGTTATTATTTTTTATTTTTTATTATGTTTTATTTTTTTTATTTTTTAGTTTTACTATTTATTTTTTATTATTTATTACCATGAACATGCACATGGATGTGCCATATATAGAAATTCTATGTTGGGTGATATTATTCACCACTCTAGCAGGCCCTTCATGTGGTGAATAAACAGAATTTAATATATTTATATATATTAATGGAAAAACAAATCACATATAACAAATACATATAAACTCAATAATTATTAGTCAATAATTTTTAATGAATAATGATTCATCATTAATCAATAATCCAAAATCCCATACCAAAAAAAACCAAAAGTAAATATTTAATAATTATTAATTATTAATTAATAATTAATAATTAATAATTAAATACAATTTATAAATTTTTAATAATGACTAATGGTTAATTGCTAATTACAAATTAAAAATTACAAAATAATGAATAAAATATAAATTAAAAATAAATAAATACATGATATGGAATGAAATGGTACATAAAAGATATTAAATAAATAATAATAATAATAATAAATAGTTAATAATATATAATAAATAATAATAATCAATATATAAAAATAAATAAATAAATAAAAACTTAATAAATAACTGATAAATAATAATAAGTAATAAATAAATAAATAATAATAAGTGAATAAAGAAATAATTACTTCATAATAAATCTGTTAATAATAAATTTACCAAAATAAAATAGAAAAATAATAAAACTATGAAATTAAAATAATAAAATAATAATCTAATAATGTAATAAAATAATTAATAATAAATAATAAATAACAAATAATAAATAATAAATAATAATTACATAATAATTAATAACAAATGAATAATATTAAATTAATAATTACAAATCAATAACAATAAATCAATAATAAATAAAATAAAATAAAATAATTATTAATTATTAACTTATTAATAATAATTACTTAATACTTAAAAATAAATCTTTAAATAATAAATCAATAAAAAATGAATAATAAATATGAAATATAAAAAAATAAATATTAAATAATTAATAATAATTGCATAACTAATTAATGACAAATAATTAAGGAAAATAATAAGAAATAAATAAAATAAAATAAACCAATAAAATAATAAACTAATAAAATAATGAATCGATATAAATATCTAGAAATATATATACTTATAACAAAATTTATATAAATATATATAAACACATATTTATGTCACATAAATAAATATAAACATACTCAAATTTATAATTGTATATTAATACAAATATATATATATATATATATATAAACACAAGTAAATATATATATATATATATATATCTATAAAAATACAATATAAAAATATATAAACATAAATATTTATAAATATTTACAACTATATATAAAATCGATAATTATTTATTTTTAATAAAAAAATCAAAAAATATTTTTTTCAATTTGGTTTATTTGCTTCAAAATACATTTCTATGTAAATATGTGTTTATGCAAGTGATTTATTATATGTAAATATAAAAAATATGCATATATTTAATTTTAAATATAACTACATTGTGAAAAATGATAAAGTTTCAAAACCATTATATCAATATGAATGTAAGCCCTAAGAACAAATTGAGTCCCCATCAAAAATAGAAATAAGATCCCCTTAAATGATGCAAAAAAATCCATAGAATGTTAGAAACAATTGGCTTACCCTTAAACACATAACAATTATAAGAGACTTTGAAAACACTAAAACCCCTAAAAACCGTGAAATGGACATAACTTCATATCCAAGAGTTAGTTTTAACTCCAAAACTAGTAAAATTGATTCTCAAGAAATGATATTCGATAGGATATGTGGTATAGGCTAAACGGAGATGTGAATTAGAAGTTATAGCCGTTTAAATTTTAAGAAAAGGGGCTCGATGAAAAAACTCACATTTGGAGGCTATCTTGGCATTTCTGGTGATGAGAAACCAGATATATCTCTTTGACCTTAGTTTGAGACCATCTATGTCATACATATCATCACAATATTTGATTTGATATGTAGTAAAGCCCAAATGGACAGCTGAATCAAAAGGTGTGTTCATTTAATGTTCGAGTTTGATTTCTTAATCTTTGTTAACTATAATATGTTTTATTCCATTTATTATCATGTGATTTAAATCTCCTGTGGTTTTATATCATTTTATAAACATCAATTTGACTAGATGTGGATATGAAATGTCTACTCGGATCAAATGTTATGGTCGTTAGATAACACCATCTTCTTTTTAGTTGTGTAGATTTGTTTTAAGTTTCATGTTATAATTAACTAATAATTATAAATATTTATTAATTAAAAAAATATAATTTCTTAAAATTATGAATAATAAACTATATATTAGGGTGAATAATAAATAATAAATAATAAATAAATAATTGTTTTTATTTTTACTTCTATTTTGTGGTGGTTTTAAAAAATCCTCTGCAGAAAAGTAGTTTTTTAACCAAAAACTAAAAAAACAATTTTAAAATCATATAATAGTGGTTTTCAAAAATGTCGTTAAAAACATGCAGCTAAATTTTATCATGAAAAACATTTAGTGGTGGTTTTGAAAACTGTCGTGAAAAAATAGCTGCTAAATTTTTGTTTTCCTATAGTGCCTTTTAATTCAATATATGGATAACCTTAGTATGAAAATTAACAATGTCATTGAAAGTAGGATAATACATCAATTTAGATGAAAGTACGGATTCAGTAGTACCCCTCATTTATTCATATCTTATGAAACACAATTTTTTATTAATGGTAGAAGAAACTCTATTCAAGGATTCATGTGAATTCTTAATGAGTTTGGTACCAGAAGTGGTTAGTGCATAATTATAATAATATGTATCATTTATATATCTAAATAATTTTAGGGAAGGAGGCCAAAGCTGATTAAGGAGAGGCTAGGAAACTCTAATTCTATATTTCCTATGGAATATCTCAGTGTTCAACTATAGAATGAAAGAATCCATATCCACCACATTGATGGAATCATTGGTAGAATCACCGGGATGATTCTCAATATTAGACAATCCAATTTTTCTTATTTGGAAGAAGTATCACAATCTTTAATTGTGTTATATCAATAATTCCAATGCATCTATTATCACTATGAAATCGTCCAAAAACATTTATAAAGAAAATTTAACTCACTCGTAATATTTTCATATTGGACCCTCACCAAGAAGGATGATATCACTAGGCTAGATGATATAAACTAGAAAACCCAATTGAATAAGGGGGGATTAAAATCAATAGTATAGATAAAATCATGAAATGAATGTAAGAAATTATAATATGGGAGATGATCATAAGGGAATATCATTAGGATGATTTTTTAGGAAAACAATTGGGGACTCTATTATCTCTCGGTCAAAGGATAGTAGCGATTATCACCAATGGGGTAACATGAAAAGTTCAATCAACACACATTATTTATATTATTTTTGGATCCATAGAAAACAAAATATAGAATTATAGAAGGATTCTTGGATGGCCTCCTACCCCTTAAATCATTGGGTTCCATACCACAAATATTCACTTTAGATAGGCATTTTACTATCATGTGCTCATTAAGGCCATCCCTGATGATGAAAAAAAATTAAAATATCATTTATCATGAAAATGTACTAAAATATTATGTGTTTACATGATAACCTTTAGGATGTATCAGTAGATGTGAAAATATAAGAATCCTCCATACATAGACTTACTTCAATGAATAGACTCTAAATTGAGGGATAAAATTAATTCCATAAAATACTACTTTTCTAGTGTGGGATATTAGGAATATGGCTATCTCTACTCATGATGAGATTCAAAATAAGGTAATTCATCTTTATTCTAGAATATGGTGCTATTATAATGGAAATATATATTTTTATATTCTATTGATCACTGAATGTGATTCTAAATCCCTCCTCTAGAACAATCTTGTGTTCCTTCCAAGAGCTAATGGCAGATACAACTCCTTGGGCCTATCTTTAGATGATAAATTTATTATTAATGAAGGTGTGTCTTTAGATTACAAGTATCTTAGTGTTCCTTTTGTTGAATTCTTCTATATATTATTGGATTATTGCAAGGTAGCACATCACCAGTTAGTGAAACCCAATGTAGGGTATATCAAATTAAATTCTTCATATTGGCGTACATTCTCATATCGATTTTCGAAGAGGTTATTCCACCGTAGATACTTAAAATCAAAATTTTCTAGGTCATTAATTGAGAATAAGATGGTAAATGGGGTGGATAGGATCTTGATGAAGGGGAACACTCCATCTCATGGATCATGTTGAATACTGATGTGTCTTTAATCCATGTTTCCATGAAAGATGATGGTATGATCCTTGACTACCATGGTTCGAATATTCTAGATATCTTGGAATTTTTTTAGGTTGGTTCTCTATAAAAATTGAAGCTATTGAAATGGATTTTGATATCACATTGTATACTTCTTATAATATTATTATTGGTAAAGACCAATCACACCTATCTATACTTTTCGAAACTATTTTAATTTTCCCCTCCAACCACTAGATCATTACTTAAACCATCATATCTTTTAGAGACTTAATGAATCATCCTATAAATATTAGATAAACATATAATGGGTGGATCAAACCATCTAACCTTTTAACATTCAAAGGGGATTAAGAAGAAGAAATGATTATCGATTCAGGCATCAGATCTACAACACCTGATTATAATAACATTTTATAAGGGGATTCTCATTCACTCTATCAATTTCACCCCTTTTTTATCCTCTCCATTTAATCTTTTATTCCTTTATCTTTGTATTTCATTCTCAATAAAAAATTCAATTCTTCACCCAGTAATTCAGTTTAAAAAAAACATGAAAACACCATTAATCATAAAGATAATTCTGTGCTTTAATATATATATTATAACAAGACTAATGTATAAAAATACCTGTTTTTTATCAATTAAAGAAATATGTAACCAAAACATTATTAAAAATTATTTCCTCATTATATTATCACTTTTCATAATGAATATTGTAATTTCATGTAAGAAATAGTCACTTTAAACCAAAATATTTCTATCATAAATATTCCCAAAAACACATAGCTAATTGTTATTATTTATTAGATTTTTTATCCACATAACCAATTTATTTTCAATTTAGAATTAAACTATTAATTTATTTCTTTTAAATCAAAATCCAAAAAACATATTTCAATTAAATAATAATTTATTAGAATTTATTGATTCATGAAAAGAAATTATATTTCTAAAAAACACTTTAACACTGCAGATTGATATTAACACATCAATTTTCCCATTATATTTTTATCATTAGTACCATATTTATTCATTAAATTGATTTCAGAAGTAAAATATTCATTTTTCTCATTATAAAATCCATTACCATGTTAAATTAAATAATTTCATCCTTGAAATATATATGTTAAATCCTCAAATTACAAAAAAATTAATGAATTTTTTTAACACCAACACATCTAAATTTTCCATGATACTTCATTCACAACAATTATTATATCTCAATATAAGTCCACAATTTATATAAAATCACATAATTAGACTCTAAATACATTAGATGGTCCCATACCTCAGACTAGAAAAAATATTCAGACCAAGAGAGAAGACATGATTTATTTGAAAACATACGGAATCAAAAAAATCACCAAAATTTAAGCAAAAATTATATATAATTATAGATTTATTGGTAAACCATGATGAATTCAGATAAAAATATAGAGATATATAAGATCTTACTATGATTAATCCAATGGAACCAGTTCACCATCATCAATTAAACAAAGAACAAATCCTTACATGATGTTAGTGATGAAATTCAATAAAATATAGAAAGTATTGTTTTTAAAATTATCCCCCAAGTGCAGAAAATAAAAAAATTTAATCTAAATAGGATGATATAAAATATATGAAGATATCTGTATTAAAAAAATAGAACATTCTATTAATGGGAACCCAGTGGCTTGCACTAGCTACCTAGTGTCTCACTAACCACTCGATGGCTATTCCAACAGAACCTACACATTTATTCATTTAAAAAGAATCCAGTACCTTACCAAAGGGTACTGGAAGGTATTTTTTCAAATAAATCAATTTTCACCTTGAATTTCAAATACCTTCTACTCCATTTTCTATCAATTCCAAAATGAATTTAAAATATATTGATAAATAAATTCAAAGTCATTAATAAAATTAATGAAAAATCAAAACATAAAGTCATTAAAAACTTCACACTATAGGGATTATCATCATCAATAAGCATAATATATCTTCTCTTGGGAAATAATATGGGCATTGTGACCTTATGTTTTTGTCAACCAAAGTCTCCTCTTATACACATATTTTCTACAATAAAAAACATACAGGTGGCTTCAATTTTCCCTACATTTGTTTAATGTTATTATCAATAATACACATTACTTTTTCTATAAAAAATGCATCCATATCTATCTCCATATAATTACACCGATTCACATGAGACAAATCCAAATTATACTTCCTCAGATTTGATACATGAAAAAAAATCATGCATAGAACTATACATCAAGGGTAATAATAAATTATATGTTAAATACTTGACTGTATTCTATAATTTAATAAATTATAAGAATGAACAATGATGAAATCCCTTTCTTATTAATTCATTAATGTTTCATTTGAGGTAATACACAATTCAGGAAATTATCACCAATATAAAATTCAATAGAATGACATAATATATATATAAGATTTCCTCCTATTAAGTGTTAATGATCACCAATTGAGACACATTTTTACACATTTAAAAGTGTTTTACATTAATTTAGGACACAATAATGATTCCTCAATAGCATTAATCCATCATAAGGGTGACTGAAAATGTATTTCAAAAACTTCTACCCATATATCCATCTAGATAGATTCTTGTTAAATGTTACGATAGAAAATCACTACCAAGGAAAAATTATATTCTCACACAACTATAAAATTATAAATTCATGCATGGATAATATATTATATAATTTTAATATCAAGATCATATTTATCATTATTATATTGTTGATAAGCTCTGCTTAGCTTTACATAATAATGAAAATATTTCTGTAAACTTTTATTACATCTAGATGTGAATCCTATTTTATAGTTATATAAAATTATTTTGGGTACACCACGAAACATCACCATTTACAAAAACAATTCTTCATAAGTTCTTCAACTTTTTGTATCTCCATAATTTGTAAAAAATGAATAAAATTAATCAATTAATGAATAATAGCCTAAACTATATCCTTCCTATTTGATGATCATGGGAAATATATTAATAATTACATTTTGACATCATCCAATTTTCACTTAAGAATAGTTAATGACTAATGATTACTCACTAGGCTATGATGTACTTATTTTACCTTCTAATAGTATAAACATCTAAAAAACCAAGAAAATTCCCATTTAATAATTAGGAACCAAATATATTGGTGAATACTATTTTATGTTTTGGTGAAACTAGCATGAATTTACTATTGATAAATATAAAAATATCTAGTAACATAATCTCTTGGATCCATACAAAATATATATCTATGGAAATACAAGATATAATAACCACAATGTTCCAACCCTCTTATTTTCGACCCACCATATATTCTCTCATAAAAAATGTGAGAGTTAAAATATGAACCCTGAACTTCCTTTAATTTCTCATTAAAATATAAATGTGATGGTCAATAGATCGAGGAAAAATTAATCGACCTACTCAAATAAATATATAATCCCCTCATAGAAAAGTGATATTAACTTTTTACTCATCATATGTCCCATGAATTATATCCACCTCTTATTTTATTGAATAAGAATCCAGAAAAAAAAATTCACATTCCATGATTATATTCCTACTAAAAATAAAAAACCTAATTATATTAAACCAATTTACTTTTCCATATATTTAAATTCAGTTACGAAAATATATTATTTGGTATTTAATTATTAGTTAATATGAAAAATGTCTCATTTAATTGATAATTATAATATTTTTTTATAATCCACAACCATTGACAACTCGAGATCATATGTATGGAAATTCATCATAAATGGTATAATATGTTGAGAACCATATGCCTCAACTCCAACATTTTACATTAACACACAGCTGAAACCCAAACTACAGTCTTGAAAATATATATTATAATGATTCCCCATTACTAGTAAAATGAGATGTGGTGTTTATTTAATTATATCATTTATATCTTAAAGTATACCCACAAATATATTAACCTTAAAATATTTACTCCTTTATAGTCAATTCAATCAACAATTGTATTTTTTGAGATACTTTGTATATAATTCATTGGTAATAATATATAAAGACCCGGATACACTGCATCTCAAAAACATTTTTTGTAACCTCACAAGAAGACATAATAACCACTTTTTTAGGATACATTTATATCCCATATCCAGAGATAATATTAACAATAACCTTCACTTAATGTATCCAAAAAATGAATCAATACCTTCTTGGCATATAATTAGTGATCTCTTAATGTTTCATTGATAATAACCATGTACACCATACAAATCCCACTTGATCATGATTAGGTCTAAAAATCATCAATAAATAAAATCATGAATAAATATTGATATCAATGGATAATTCAATTAGTCATGTTCAAAAACACAAATAATGTATTATTCACCACAAAAAATCACTATGATTTCAAAAAATACAATTACACATCAAAATGTCTGTCTTGATAAGATAGTTCAATGTCACACTCAATTGATGATAACATGATTTATTATAAAGCCAATGAGATCAAATGAATTGATAGAATAAATCACAAATATGGTTAAACCAATATGAATTCTTGTAATTATCATAAGTAAATCTATAATAATGAAAACATAACAAAAAATTCCAATATTATTTCTTAGAAAAAATAATAGAATAACCTTATAAAGGCACATGGTAGTTATCTAATATTTGAATTCAAGGTCATTCAAATTATTATTTAACTCTCTGAGTTCTTCTTGATCCAAACATTAAGGAGGTGTAGAGATATGCTTAGTACAAGGTATAAAGTTAATCAATATAACTACCTTTTTATCTCACTTAAACCTTGAAATATATTCTTGAAACACGTTATGATACATATCACCAATAAGAAGATATTTAGAAACAATCATTACTAGTACTAGAACTATCCCATCTATTTAATATATTATGCTCCCATTCATCACAAAATCATAGTAAGATCTTCTAGAATGGTAGTCTCATTCTCCTGGAAAAAATAATTCATTACTAGAATGAAATAAATATAACCACCACTAAATAACATCAATATGAATGTAAAAACATGAATAATATGTTCCCAAAATAAGAAAATCTATCAATTGATATAATCTCATAAAATATCTTTATATCCAAAATTATGAAAACTTAAATTCACCTACATCCATAAATGATAATGTAACATGAAAAAAATCATCTAATAGTAACTTCCCTCTTTTATAGTGGGGAATTCATAGGAGAAACTCTAGATAACATTCAACATCCAAAAAAAGTTTTACACTAAATAGTTTGACCCAAAATATTAAGAATCATTATAATAAAATAATATAGTAAGTAATGTATATGTAATTAACATTTTATCTCTTCACTTGGAAGATCACTCACAAAATTTATTGGTTCTCACTCAACAAAAAATAACTAACCAGACATTATACCTCAATACAACACATGGTTCTCTAGACCCCTATTCATATAATCCTAATACAAAACCTACCCATAGTAACATATTCTACCTCCATAACATGGACATGAAGAGAAATTGTTTAATGATATATAATACATCATTGTCCAATACATCATATGTATATGTGGAAGTTGTATTATGGAATCCACCTCTTTAATATAATTTAAAACAAATATTCATATTATATACCATTTTCCCATTAACATGACACTACATTGTATCACTTGGGGGAAAATATTGAGTGTGTACATTATCCACACTAATAAAATCTAATGGTATAGTAAATTTTGAGGAAGGATAAGAAAATGTCTTCTCCTAATCACTTGATTTATCACTATCCCAATAATATTCATCTTTCTTGCTCTTATGTACACTATCAGATTCACCAACTCCCATCGAAGTCCATTAACCTTACAAACAACATTTCTTTACCATGAGAACATTTTTTACCACCTTTATCAAATAGTAAACAAAAAATGGAAGAAACTTTTATTTATTCACTAATATCTGCCCATAATTTTATCGATAATCATTTTATGTATCATCATGTACCAAGTTCATAGAAAAATAAAAAAAGTCCATATAAATGGAATCACAATAGAGAACAAACTTATTCACCTACTTCATCTACACAGACTATTAGCCTCCACCAATCCCCACCATCATCTAGTGGAATAGATGAATGAAGGGATCCTTGAATTAATCCCATAACAACACTCCAATCCTATTTTCCAAGTCAATTAAATCTCACCAGAATTGAGCAGGTCCCTCATGTAGTAAAACATCATGAATACCTTTATTTATTTTGAGAGAGGTGATCATATTAATGACCCTAGCCCTATAATCTGATAACATCCTAAATCATTTTGGTCTAACATATCTACTAATGATATATGGATATTTTTCTAAAAAATATTAAACCATAAAAGATAAAATATCAACAACCTAAATTGATTACCATCCAAATTATTAATTACATTAAAGAGATTCTCTATGATATTATTCACCACTGGGGTTTTAGGACTGGTCAGCAAAGGAACATATCAATTTCTTCTTCAATATGGTCCTTATCAAAATTATTCCACCCATTCTCCTACTCAAAATGTTCATCAGCTCATTTGTGAGGCATCATGATTATATAAAAATCAATATACTAGTTAGAAATAAATATAATAATTTCCTGAAAATGATAGCATCAAGAATCACTTAATGTATATTGATACAATTTAATTAGTCCAAAAAATAATTAGAAAAAAAATTATTTTTTATATCCAATTCCAATTATTTATTATTTATTTATAATATATTTTTGAAAAAGAAAATTAGTATAAAAAATTTATTCAATTAACAAAATATAATTTATCATTCAACCACAATCACATATGCATACACATATGACATGTCCACACATTCCAAGACTGATGCATGAAAACCCAACTATTCCCCTAATTATAGTGAATGTTATCCACCAAATTATAATCATTAATCTAAAAAATAAAATATATCAATTCCCAAAAAATATGGAATTATACTATTTTTTTTAAGCACAGACACATGAATTTCAAAATAGGTCATTACTCATAATATCTAATATACCAATTTCCCAAATATCATGGAATTAAAAAATAGACCACTCTGATAAAAAATTTCAATATCCCACCTCAAAATGACCATGCCACCAGGATAATATGTCCCATGTCCAAAAATATGATCCTAAATTTCTAGAGGATAGAAACTATTGAAGTTGACTAGTCAAGATTCAAGTATCACTAAGAGGGGGAGGGGTGAATTAGTGATATTTGTTTTTTAAGTTTCCTTAATTTGGTATCAAAATTCACCTCCTGTTAAAGAATTATTTCCTAACTAAAAACAATTAAAACATATATCTACAAGAACATAATAATTTTAAAGGTTCACTACTCAACAAGAGTTGGTATGTCCTTGGTATGTTTTGGAAAAAATCCAATACTACACAATAAAGTATAAAGCAATCCTTTTATGTGAAATAAAATGATTCTAAAGTTCCCTTAAACAAATGTAGCACTTTGAAAATAATACAATAGTGTGTGTTCTAAAACATAGCATAAAATGATTCAATTAAATGTTTTGGTCCATCTTGATCTGCTTTCACAAATTTGATCTTTTAAAATAAATCTTATATTTCCAACCTCCAAGCTTGTAAGAACTTCCTTGAGTCCTTAAAAACTTTCATTCATCCTATCTTAACTTCTTTTACCCTCCATGAACTGGGTTTTACCAAATAACATGAGTGATTAACGGATAACCACTTCTTTTGTGAACTATCCTTGTTCTGCGGACTGTCACCGCTCTGCGTACCACCTACACATTCCTCCTTCTTATAAGGCCTTAGCGTACCTATTCTATGTACCATTTATGTGTACCATCATTGTGTACTGATTCTGCATACCGCTTCCACATACAAAATCTTATTCTATAGAATTCATTCTTCAACGAACTTCTTCTTCCAATTCTCTGTACCATATCTTTTTCCCAGGAAAACTTCATCCTTTGCAGTATCTTTCCTCCACACACACTTCCTGACATAGAAACTTTATTCCTAGGATTGAAGATGTTATTTTATAAAAATATCTCAATTTAATGATTGGAATATGGTCTATTATATATGTAAATAAATCTTCAAAACTCGTTAATCGTATTTATTAAAAGTTTTAGTGTGGTACAATCTTCACAATGTACCATGCACTTCATATTAATCCTCATCCCTTCACAATCCACATGACGCCTTTCTTCTTTAGTGGTGTCCTAAATCAACACCTCCATTAATGAACTAAAGCCTTCACTGAGAAATTTTGACCTCCCATGAACTACAATTCTCCCACAAACCATGATCTACTAGTGAAATATTTCTCTTACAAGTTCTATGTATCATGCTTCGCAGAATTATTACTTTTCTGAATTTCTTTCACCACCCTGCAAACCTCATAGCAGGTCTGTGAAATTTCATTTGTAGTCTGTGAATAATGATTCATGAAATAATTTGGGAAAACTCCATCCTTTTCCATAAACCAAACTCCTGATTTTGAGGCCTAAAATTTTGGAAAACACAAGGAAATAATTCCACC
Organism: Viscum album; assembly: GCA_963277665.1. Classification (NCBI taxonomy): domain Eukaryota; kingdom Viridiplantae; phylum Streptophyta; class Magnoliopsida; order Santalales; family Viscaceae; genus Viscum; species Viscum album. The sequence goes on from OY728150.1 coordinate 42,559,751, forward strand.
TAAAATATCTACTTTGGAAATAAAACCCTTATTTCTTCTATATCATCAGAATTTTTCGACAATCAAATAATTTATCCACTAACCTTATCTATCGTGATGTATATTCTTTGATCAATCATCTTTATCATTGTTATTTATTCTAAGCAAAGTATTGAATATCTCATGTCTTCTAGAAATATAATTCTTTTCAATAAAAACTAAATATGAATGGTTCCACCCTAAACCTCCCATTCCTTAATATGGCTTGGATCACAAGTTATAAAAACAAGTTATGATAATTGTGAATTAAAAATCAAAAAATCATATCCATAATTTCAAGTCCTTATACAATGTGAATTGATTTATCCATTTGGACAACAAATGAAAATACTCTTCTTACTTCCTTCTACAACCAACTTGGTACAAACAAATAACATTGTGGATCCAAATATATATCTTACAGATATATTTACCCTATAATGGTTCATTCAAATTACGGTTTTATTCCTTCCATAAAAACAACATTTAATAAAATAGTGGGAATAAAAATAAACATAAAACAATCACTAAAATTTAAACTATGGTGGGAGACTTTGATCCATTAAAAACTAACCATAAATTATTAGAACCATGTTTCCTATGGAGGATTTAATATATAAAAGGTTTACTCTATAATTGGTTATCACAAAAAATAAAAGTAATAAACACTAAAAATAATAACTATTATTAACATGACATCATATAGTCAACAATGTTAATAAAATAACATAATTTTTTCATATTAATTATAAATCTAAATAAAACATTAAATAAAAACTCTCTTTCCATTACATAAAAAATATTACCATAAAAGTGTACTAATGAAAAGCATGAAAAACCCTCCAAAATACACAAAATTTATGTGAAAAGATCATGCAGATGTCTCATAAAATAGTATTTTAGTTTTCAGGGCTTGTTACCTTCAAATGAAATGTCTTACATTTAATCTATATGTACTTGAGGTGCGTACATATTATAAGTGTGAGTAAATCCATACTAGAAGCCACTACAACCACATGCATCAGTTGTACTTAAATTTTATTATATATAGACATTTAAAATATTTTAATTGACTTAAAAATGTCACTTTTAGTATGAAAATAATGTTTTTTGATATGAACCATGTTACCTAAATAAACACAAACTATCATCAACGAGGTAGTCTGAAACCTTTAATGTCAATTGTAGAAACAATTATCCAAAAAATCCTTATAATAATCAAATTCACAGCACTTGGAATCTCATAAATTCATTTTATTGTCACGAGGCCTTACTAATCAAATATATCATATAACAATATTCAATTGTTCAATATTTCCAAAGGATCAATGTAAATTTTCAACATGAATACAATTTTTTCACCATAAATGGTTTTATAAAATATCCAAAACATTGCTGGATTTTTATCATAACATATCTTAATTTATCACGTTATTATCTAATAAGAATAACTCAATCAATTTTAAATTACACATTTAAACAAGATGAATACAAAAATCATATTTTTTTCTTTAATATATAATTTCAAGAAAGATAAATCATATTAAAATTCTAATTATAGTCCACTTAAACTAATGTCTCAGCAAGAATTATATAAAAACATATTTTCCTTATTTATTATCATTTTTACTCATTTTAAAAATAATTTCCTACGAAAAAATTAACACTCTTAATCCCAATATTTCTATCATAAAAACAATCAAAAGAATATCGTTAATTCTCCATGTTCATTAGATGTGTATCCCATGAACACATGTATTTTCACTTAAATATAAATTTATTTATACTATTATTCCAAGTTAAAACACTCATAATTCTATTATAATAATTGAAATAAACTCATTAGAATTAATTTACTCGTGAAATATCATAATATTTATGGAAATAACACTTTTACGCAACAATTTAACAAAAAAATCAATCATGGAACTCATATTGTTATAATTCATTCAACAATTAATGAATAAATCAATTTCATTGTAAATTTATCATTTTACACATTAATATGTCTTATATCATATGAAATTCCATTTCAATACTTGAAACACATTTAAAAATCTCATACACATCTTTATAAATCCTGAAAAAATCATTTTAATAATTAATACTAATTTTCATGTCCTTTAATTCCATTTAATTATTAAATCACAAGATTTGTTCATAATATAAAATCTCATAATTAAAATACAGAATTTTAAGAGGTCACCTTGCTCACATGGTGAAATTTTCACAGTAAGGGAAAGATTATTTATTCTAGAAAAAGGACACTCAAAATTGAAAAACTATAAAAATTAAGAAGAATTTGAAAGTGTAATCAAATAACCTTTGAGACGTTTCTAAGTATTTGGTTTATAATTCTCCCATTGAAATAAATTCATGGTTGTTAATGGATCATTGTTTTAACAATTAAAGAAGAAGAAGTCACTGAATGAAATTAGATAAGAAATGAGTGGGGGTTAAGGGTAATATAAGTCAAATGAAACCCTTAGAATAGAAATTTTCATTATTTAATGACAATCCAATGATATTAAAAGGATGTAAATTTCATAATTATTAAGATACCACTAGATAACCAGTGCTTATGATAGGCTACCTGGTGGATCATCAACAACCAATTCCTATCTAGTGAATACACAATGGATGTTCCAAATTTTATTACTATAATGACCTTTTACCACACAACTGACACCCTATAACCAGGTACCTGGTGGCCTCTAAGAATAAAATATAATAATTTTCACCTTGAATTCCCCGACATATCTAGTTCCTTCACTAAAATACATCTAAATGAACATAAAAGAGATGAAAATTAATTTAAGGATATCAAAAACTAAAATCAAAATATTCCTCAAAACCTTGTCTAGTAATCATTTCTCAATTTCATTACATTTTTTTCAACCATTTACAATGTTTTGATGAATAAAAATTTTTATATCAATTATATTAACTGATTGGAACCAATTATATTAATTTTAATAATATATATATATTATGTTCATTCTAGATTATACATTGATATTGACTGTGTATTATGTTTTTATATCAAGTGTTCAATGATGTTCTAGTCTATATTTTAGAATTAATCTATACATCATGTAATGATTTTACTTAATAGAATTGAAAATTAATCTGTTAATATATATATTTTTCTATCTATCTGAATAAATCCACTCCTAAACTCTTGATATTATCATTTCGCCATTAAATTTAGTAAAATATTTATACTGAGTTATCATTTTTTTAAACAATTTTATAACAATGGTTTTCTTTAGTCTTTGTATTTAAATATGGAAATAAAATTAAATGTTTATATGTGTTTTATAGAATTAGAATATTTATTAATTTATAAATAGATAAAACATTTTTTAGAAATTATCAAAACAATACTATGCTCATTTTTTGGCCTATTAAATGTGATGGTTCTCTTGTAACCAGTGGATTTACCAACATCATGATAAATTATAAGCCATTTTATATCCTATGATTCCAAAGTTTTATATTTTTCAAAGTGTACTATTATTCATATTAAAAAATTATTCAAATATATTTTCAAAATTTCCACAAATATAGATAATAAATAAAATGATTTTTTATGAATATTATATACCTTAAATAGAGGGAAACAATAAAAAAGATCATAAAATGATAAACCCAAAGAGTTTAAAAATTTATGAATAATTGAGTATTGATTTTTGATAATTATACATCGTTTTGATAAAAACTACATAGAAATAATAAATTTAAATATGACACATTAGTAAAAACGCACACGAAGGAATATCAAATCAAATATAAAGGATATATTATAATTGGATAACAATTTACAGAACCCTCATGGAATGACAATGTGATCTATAGTGACCCCAAGAGATTTCATTTAATAGACCATGGGTTGTATATTAGAAACAATACTATAAAATTAACATTTTAGGAGAAAATGACATCTTTTATTTAAAAGAAAAACAAAAATAACAACATATTATACAATATAACAATTCATTCAAATTTTTCAGGAAATATTACAAATAATATGACTTAACACAAGAAAAACACATCACATAATACTATGTTAGGCCTGTAAAACCTAATATATGGTACTAAAATCTCAATTACAATACAAATTAAACAAAATGAATGACTCTCCCCACTCAATATAGACTACCACAATTATGAACCAAGGACACTGATAAATATCCCTATCCATATATTGTATATTATAGAAAAAATCATATAATAGTAGTGTGGGTATAGAAGTATACCCAATAGGGTCCTCTTACAAACTCAATAATGTAAACTCAGTAACCATAATAATTCTTATGTAAATGACATATATACATATATTAAATATCATTTTTTAATAAAATATTAAAACAATGAAAAATTAATAAATATATTGAATAAAAAATCGAATATCATTCACCATCCACGTAATTCATGTCCACTAATCCTTCACCAACATCCCACGTTATCTTCATCACCCCAAATATGTCACATCATCCACATCATCTACATCAAATCATCCCCATATATATTTTTCTCATGGATAAAACCATGAAAATGTACTACTATTGTAACTATAATCACTAAAATCTTATACATGTACCATATATTTATAACCAATACAATAGTATAATTGTACAACAATAACAACACAATTTTAGTTATGTTAGGAGAAAAAAATTTCTAAATGTAAAAAACATTACTATATACCACATTATAATTAAGGAATAATATATCTCCATGAGAATTCAATATCACTCCATACAAAATTATCATTTGTGTAATAACCAAGTCTACTCAAAGTCACAATATTATTTGATTTGACCCTTCACAATTCTGGTCCTTTTTTGTACATAGAAAAGCTCATAGGTATAGTCAACCGAAACTGAAAAATATTATAACCTAGGGTGGTATGGGATGTTTTAGTGGTCTCAGTGCTTTTAGCCAGTCAGTGTTCCAGTGAGGATGCTAAGCCCTTAGAGTGGTGGATTGATAAGTTTCCCAAATTTAAGGAATGGTAAAATGAAGAATGTATCTTAAGAGGGTGTGACTATATATCCTTCAAAACTAATTTTCTAAGTGATCCCTATGCAAAAAATCAAACTGGTATGATGACTCCAATGTGGATAAAATTATTATTGTGGGGTTTCTAGCCTATTATAGTCAGAGAATACTATATCCTATAGGGAATATAATACTCCATATACCATATCACGATTATAGATTACATAATTATTAAGGGAATATAATTTCTTTTCATAACAAATATATAACTTATACTAGAATAATTATATGTGAAACATATATTGTAAAAATATATAACAAACCATAACATAAAATTATATCCATACAACAATATGATACCACAAATTCAATAATCACATTGAAAACATAAATTATTACATAATCATAAAAAACACATCAACTATCTATAAATAATTTCCATTGTATCATTTATTAAGTGAAAATGTTATTTTAACATTTCATATCAACAATTTACATCATCATTATTAACCAAATATCTTAGAGAAAAATTCCACTTCATGACACATGGTTTATTTTATTTTATACAATTATTAATTGACCCCATAAGATACCTCCTTGTTAATCTATAGGATTCAGAGTAACCTAAAAGCCTATTTCTAATTGCCTAAAAATTGAAAATATAAGAAATAGTATAAATCCAATTTTATAAAATACATTTTAATTACTTTAAATACAATGCATTAAAATGTTATATCTCTTTATTCAATGTCACAAAAAAACATTCATTTATTATATATATTTTTTCATTAAAATAATAAAATTTAATTTTATATTTAAAAACCATATATCATCTACAATTTAATAAAATAATACAGTGAAATAATTATCATGTGAACATTTTATAATTACAAAAAAATTGGATTTTAGTATAGTAAATACTATACCATTTCATATAATCCATTATTATTCTATTAATAAAATACAATCTATCACCATATATCTTTAACTACTAAATCCAATCACATCTACCCATTAATAACTAACATTCTACATCATCTAGATCTCTATGATACATACCCATCATCCTTAGAAAATAAAACACATTACTTCATCCTTGTCTCAAATGATTTAATGACTAAATAAACAAAGATTACCCATTAAGAAAAATTAAATACAAAAAACAAGTGTATATGAGAACCATAGAAGTAAAAGTAAAAAACTTATATAATGATAAGACAACTATATATTCTACACACGTGTTTGGAAAACATTATACATTAGGGAATAAAATATAAATTTAATGTACATCATTATCAGGGAACACAACATCCCTCATCTTATATAACATACCCCAATACCACTTTATTATCGACGAATGAAACATCCCTTTGGGAACACACAATCATTTTATTCCATGATATCCAATTGAAATGAAAGATTCTTTAATACAATATACAATGTCCTAAAAGGAATATAATATCCCATCATACCACATCATTGTCATATATCATAATTATCATATCAAAATAGGATAACATAACAAAAATCATCTAATCACATCATGAACTTATATATAAAACCAAATATTAAAAAACTAATTCATTAACAATATTAAAAATATTAATTATTCAATAATCACATATAATCATATAAGAAATAGATGTAATATTATCATTCTATTAATTTTTAATCCAAAATATAAATTTTAAATTTTATATTAACAATCCCCATCATCAATATTAACTAAATATCATAAATCATAGTTCAACTTCAAAACACTTGATTTTGTATAATTTAATTAATTAAAAATGGCTCCCCGTAATACACATATAAATCTCATCAACATTTTTCCTTATCAATCACGTAATATTAATATATATTAGGTAAACCAATAAATCATACAGATATCAAAATTTTCCCTTTACCATTTCATTTTGATAAAAACCCATACCTATTTATATCATATAATTTATTTAATAATCAAATAAAAAATTTATTACTTAAAAAAAATTATGATAATAATAGAGAAGGATAATTTGATAATTTATATCATTATTAGTTTTGGCCACAAAAATATATCTCATTTTCATTATATAAAATTTGTATTAAATATTTTCAAATTTATTCCTTCATTTCATACAAATGATAAGTCAATAAAATATTACCACAAAACTACATTTTTACATCACCAAATTAATATTGCATATCATTTCTTCATTAATAAATCATAATCAATTGATTTTAAACCCATATAATTATTTTTATTAGAAAATTATATCCAAAATATACCATTCATTTCATCAAATTCATGATAATTATTTTTCAAAAAAAGAATATTATAGATCCACACTATAAATCTCTAATTTTTTATTTCAATTTTCAATAATCAAAAAATATTAAAATCATTAATCAATCCATTTATTGTTCTTCAAAATTCAAATAATAAAAAACTTATTTAAGAATTGTTATTTCTTTGAAATCAATAAAATACAGATATATTTCATCAAATAAATTTATTTTTATTATATACTATATGATTAGAATATTTATCCACCACCACATAAAAAATTAAAAAAAGATAAAATTAATGGGTTTTTTGAGATATTTTAGTTTCGTAAACCCCAGAAGAAAACAACAAAAATCCATACAGAATATCAACCTGGTTGAAAAAAAGTTGGATTGAAAAATATAAAATTGGAATACATTATTATACATGAATATTTTTAACCAATAGAGTGTATTATTAGGTTAACTTAGTGAAAACCATTGGGTTTCTTATCCTAAAGGTAGTCTTGGGTTATAGGAATCATCAAACACTTCAATATGACCACTTATTTATTAATGGGTTTCTGAAATATCATACAAAATTGTTAATGAAGAAAAGAAATTAAAAATAATTTTTCCTTTATATTTGGAGTATTTTTTTAAAAAATCATTTTCACATTGTCTATTTTATGTGCCTCAATTTTTGAATGAGGGATCCTCTTGATTTCATGATATTTAAAGTTATTTAAAATAACTAAACTTTAACACACAATGTTTTAAATCTATCAACTTCATCCTAATTAATTAAATAACTTTTTTAACTTTTTTTATCATTATTTTAGTCTATAATTCTTCATATCATGCTCCTCCTAATGTAATAATTATAATAATCATAATATGAATATTTTATTAATGATATCTGATACCATTCTGAATAAACACAATAATGTGGTATCAAAAACCATATTAAATTATAAACAACTCCATAATGACTCTAAAAAGGTCATAGTTTATGACTAAGGTCATAGAACGAAAAATATAAAACATTCACTAGAACCTTATTAACTTGATATATGAATTTGAAACTATTTTTGGATATATACGAACACCTTTAGACATAATTATCATTCAATGTACCCTTAATTTCACGAAAAACTTTTCACAATAATTAATCCTAATTACAGAACCTTTTTTGAACAATATAACTACTTTATTATTTAATTTTTTGGAATTACCTAATCCATAATTATAAGAAATGATTTTCTTCTAGAAAAATATCATTACTACTCAATATACAAAGGGATCTATCATGATATTGATTAAACACACTCATATATTTATATAAGTATCTCTACACAAATATGCCTCTCCATTTATAATATATATACTTATATAATTCATTTTATTAGTTATAAAGTGTCCATTTTACATGGTACATGTTAATATATTATAGGTGTTTGTGCCGAAAGTTTTTTAAATACAACTCCTTGAATCCTCAAAAAATTTGATAGTTTAAAATTAGAATGGATGGATTTGTTCACTAAATCATACAAATTAAGGATCCTTTTATAGTCCTAAAATCAATACCTCACACATCCTTCTTGTAAGCCTATATAATTCCCAAACTAGTATTTATCCCTATGATAGTGCTCATAATTTTTATTCCCAACCCAATGTTCTTCATCTAATGCCTGAGTCCTGGAAACCAATTCCCCAAAATTAAATTTTCTTGCAACCGATGATGTTGTGTATCAATAGACCATGATTACATTCACCCTTTATTTAAAATAATATATTGATATACCATGTGATTCCACACACTTGGGAATTATCATTATATGTGTGTCAACAAACCACCAATCGTGTACTACCATTCACTTATTCCCATCATGTCCATAACCCACACTATAATTCAATTACACCTCACAATGTTGTGAACCTATGCCCCATGTTATTGCAAACTTGTTCCATATGACATGACACACCAAAACCCCATGATGTTCTATGTACCTTAATATTTACATTTATATCTTGGCTGTTTCAAGTGGTTAACTCAATTATATCATCACATAGGCCTCATTTAACTACAAAAATTATCCCAATCATCCCACTTTTAATGAGGTTTTGAAAACATCAATATATATGAAACTAATATTTGATTATGATCTCTTTAACATGGTAAACCATGAACCTAGACACACAATCTTACAATACTCTTCCTCAGTTGACTTTACAAGGAAATCCCATGAATAAGTTATAAAAATCAAGGGTATTTGGTCAATTTGAAGGAAGTTACCCAAATAATAATCCAATATTACCACTATACCATGGTATTCACATAGGATAGGGTAAATTAACTCTCTTATGTAATACACATGAGAGTAAAGGGTGAACTAGTTTAATTCTAATGATTTATTTAGTAGTTCTAATACCATCCCTTTTATGATCCTCTTTCAGGTTCATATTTGAAATAGATTCAAATTTTTTAGTAGTAAATACCATTAAGACATTCTAAATTTAGCTTCAAGGATATATCTTTCAAAAGCAGTGGTACCAACCTTCTATAAAATCTCATTGGAACCGCACTATCCAAAACTAAAAATCCATGTTCTTCACTCTCCCTGGTCACCATCTTAGTATTAAATTTAACAATTTTCTTTTTGGGTTATATATGCCTTATTATAAGTCTTTAACATGGGTCCTTATTTAAAAAAACTACCCCAATAGGGACATACAGTGGCCTCCCATAATACATGACTGGTTCATTATCCACATCCTTTCAGGGAGCTTGATCATGTAATCAATTAATAATGGGAATATATAATTTTATAATAGACTCTCTTGTTTATCCTACCTAACTATTATGTTTATCTCAACATATTCAATTAAATATTCCTTTGATATAAATTTTTCACTTTCTTAGGAAACAAGTGGATCTTTTCCTAGATTAAGAAAGTAGTCCTGGATATTCTAAATAACCCTCCATAGCTCCCTAGAATTGTATCATGATATAAGTTTCCACTTAATGATCGATAGGTACAAATTGGTCTTTAAACTAGTGTAAGACCCATCGTTCCTTCACCAAACACATCTATCATATCAAAAAAGAATTGTGTTATTATTAATAAATACCATAAAAACAATTCCTATATACCTCACTCCTAGTAATAATTTTCAAATGAATTTTAACTACATATAATTTTTCCCATTCATATGGAAAAATACTATAAGTCACTATGATCCTGGATGAATGACCATAAAAGAATCATTATTGGTCCTCACTATGAAAACTTAAAAGAATATATGTGGATAGTGGTTATATATTCATAAAAGGAACCAAAATGGACCATGTAGGAAATTCATAAAAATATTGATCTAATATTTCAAATGTCACTCGATTATATGGAATTTTCATACCTTTATAGGGATACATAGGAATCCCTTCTCACTAGAACAATCCCAACTCAATGAAAAACGTTTCCTCCCATATGGAGATAAATTAAAATTTTCTTAACTATATGGATTTAAAGAAATCATAATCAATAAATAAGGGATTATGGGGGACCTATCATATAGTTTTCTTAGTGATAAATGATTTAAATTAATCATTTTCTTTACATTGTCAACTGATATTGTTATAAGAAAATATTTCACAGCATATCATAAATTTTTTAGAGAGAAACCAAATAGAAAATAAATTACTTTCTCGAATATATCAACAAAACATCAACTATATTCTCAAAAACATTTACCTCAATGAAGAAAACAAAGGGTTCCATGAAAGTTAAATCACTAGAAACAAAAAATATTGACCATGATGTGAATTTCTATACCTGTGGAAAAAATAGATTAGCTATGAACTTCCATTTATTATATTTCATTGATGGGTTATTTTCCCCCTCTACATCAAAATATTATCTTTAATTTGTTAACTATATGGATAATATTTTTCTATTCTGGATGGGGGAATTCATAGTTCAACCATTGTTAGTGTGAATCACCAACAATTATACACTACACATAATTTTTTGGTCTTATTACTGATAAAATTAAAATCTCACATTATGTGATGTCACTAACTCTACACATGTAGTTACTATTGGAAACACATAGTTCAAAGTTTTATTTTTTCCCAAAACACGATTTAAAGAATTTCATAATTATTGGAGTGATGTTGGGAATCCTTAAAATGAGATTTTAAGGTTTTATGATGTTTATAATGAAATCTAGAATTCATAAGTAACACATACATGTTTCCAAATAATTCTCTAGGAAAAGATAAAATTGTAAATAAAAAGTATTCATTGATCATATAATGAATTAGAAACATATATAGAGTTTCATACTATGATACATAAAATATGACAACTAGTGTATAAATGTTTCTTAAATATATTTTATATATTTAAAATTCTTCTGGAATATATTATTAATAATTGATGGAGGGACTGATAAGTCTCTTTTGGATATGAAATATCTTCTAGAACATTAAAATATATTAAAACCAAATATTATTCTTATATTTAAATTTTTTTAGGGAATATTCAATATGTATAGAGCTGGTATGTAAGATTAATCTGAGGTGAAAATAGTAAGATATCGGATCTCACATTGATATGTAATATAAAATTATTGATAAATAAGGATTTATAATCTTACATTTGATATTTGATTTGACATGTAATATAACCTAATTTTACATATTTTTTTATCAAATTTGGAAAATTATTGAGCTAGCTATTTTCTGGGGTAATATATTTCATAGATAAGGTTTTCAAGTTTAAATAATTTTGTAAAATCAGGTGGTTTAATTTATATAATTCTTGATATGTTAATGACTGATTTAAATATAATACACATTTTTATTTTATAGATAAATTTTAAAGGATTCAGTGATAAATATTGAAGAATATAAATTTTTTCCATCATAAAGAAAATTTATAATCTTTAATAAATAATCATAGGAAAAAATATTTATGAAAATGATGAAATTTTTTTTCATGATGGAAATATTCACATCCAAGTTATTCATTCAGAGAAGCATGTATTTCTGGATTAACTACTAACTATTTTATTGAAAATATAAGGAGAGTTGTGGAAATAATTATAATGAAAATTAGGAAGGTCTAACAATGTGTTTTTAAGGATAGGATATGATTTATGGGTAGTAAAAGAAAGAGTGTTTCCATATTATCAAATATTATTCTATTTTTTCATATTTCATTTATAAATATAAGAGATTATACCATGGGTAGTAGTCAAATGTGATTTTTAAAAAAATAAATAAATACAAAATTGATGGATGTCACCACATTAAAAAATTTATATATTCAAATATTCAATTATAAAAAAAAATATTCACATGTTTCTAAGAATAAAAAATGATTAAAAAGTGTTTGAAAAGAAAATAAAAAAGTGAGAAGAATTCGAAACTGAATTCTACTAAAAATAATGTGCATCGAAAAAATAGAAAAGGAATTCTCAATTGTTTCAATAAGATTAGGATAATATGTTTTAAAGAAGGTTGAAATTTCTAATTTGGTTATTAGATAATATGTTTTTCTGTTTAAGTAGAATAATAATAGATGATAGATATTGATGTGAATCATAATTTGGATGATCATACAGGTCAAAGAACTAGAGAAATCCATTGTATGATATCTCAACATCATATGGAAATAACACTAGGATATTTATAAATTTTAATGTTGGAGGAGGAAGTTTTTTTATTACTTCTTATTTGATGAAGTAAATAAGAATATTTGTGTTAAGGGAAAGATATTCTTACCTTCTGTTCATATGTCAAGGGAATCCAACCAGATTTGGTAATTGGATGGGAATATATGGTTTATATCAAATTTTGGAGAACTATAAGTTAGTTATTCCATGTAACCTAGTTGGAACATGGATAATAGGTTCAAGTATATAACCATACATCAGCTACTTATTGATAATAAGAAAAAATGTTCTTGTGTGATAATAATAAAAATGATTAGGGGTATATTCATCAACATTGGGGAAAAACCACATTATAAAATAATTCTATGTATTGTTGTTTTTTTCTTTTTTATCATTACATGCATGAAAATTAGAAGGAAATTTTAGAATGTTATTGTGAATGATCTATTCCATTAATATTTGAATATCTAATTTGAGTAAATGTTTTAATTTTTAACAAGTCCCCCAAAATTATTCATTGTACCACTCAATGTGGTGAATAAATCATGATGAAACAACAATTGGTGTCAAATCTAAAATTCTACCTCTGATTGGGTTCTCAACAATCCAGATTATATGAATAATTAATGTTTTTTTCTCCAAATAACTTTATAATGTATAAATTTAATGAATCCTTTGATTATATTCACCTAAAAACCATGGAATGAATATCAACCGAGGTATTGAATAACATTGAATAAAGTGGTACATTGAAATTGATTATATATTAACTGAATATATAATAAAACAATTAATCCATATTAATTAAAGGTAACAAATGTGGAGTTAGTCTTTTTAAATTTATTAAAAATATCATCTTAAGTAAAATTATGATGAGAATAACCTTTACATTACTAAAGATGTTGAATGTTCAGTTTCCACTAGACAAAATCATGATGAAATATTATCTAGAAAGGATGCATAAGAACATTTAGTTTTATATACTACCATGTATAAGGGAAAATTTTCCTCATCATCTATTTCAAAAAAAATACATAAATAATTTTTAACTAAAATTTCTTCTAAAAAATATCAGCTAGAATTGACATGAATAAGTGGGAAAGATATCATGTGTGAGGAGTCACATGTTTAATCAATTTCTATATAGAGAGACACCCTATATAATCATCATATTTAAATAGACTTTTATACATGATTCATTTAGATGCATGTATGAGTTGATCATATCACTTAAGGAAGAATCAATGAAATTTGTTAGGTCTTTTGAAAAAGGGTTCTAATTTGTGTAATTCTTTATAAACAAGTAGGATCCATATGTTCCATAAATTTAGATATAAATAAAATGTAAAAAAATATTTGAGAACATGTGTCTTAATACAATTCATCATAGTAAAGATTCCAATAGTTGGAATAAGGGTGTTCAATTATAGAACAAAGGAAATAAGGATTATGAGCATGATATTTCTATAGAAGAAAAAAATTAGTAGCATGAAGATGACGTTGACACCAAAATAATAAAATTTAAAATACCTTGAGATTAGTTTAGGATGATTAAATTATCCTCAAAATGATTTTTCTAGTATTGTAAATAAAATTAACAAATTTGGAAGTTATAAAATCTGAATCTTTTCATGTCGCAGATGAAAGACTTTCTATAAAATAGATGTTATAATTAATATCTTTGTGTTAAAAGATTATCTATTTAATTTAATTAAGGTTCAAAAATAATTATCTAATAAACTCGTTGTAATTATAAATATAGATCTACCATTCCATCTAGATAATTAAGATTTCATTAATTTTATTTCTCTTCATAGCATCGGTTTTAAATCACAATATGGAAAATAATAGATGCTAAAGATTCAACTGAGACCTACTATTTCAAAAAAATAGGATGAGTTAATTTTTAAATAATATGGCTTACTAAAAAATACCAAATTAAGGTTTAAAAATATCCATATGAATAATCTTAGGAGATTGGTGATCAAAAAAAATCATGCATTATTGGTTATCATTAGTTTTGCGATCGGGTTGGTGTAAGGATAATGATGGGTTGAATAATATTTCAACCCATGGATGAAAAAAGAATCCAAAATCTTGGGGTATAAATGTTGGTGTTAATAAAATTAAAAATAATAAGTGTAAAAATAAACATACATAAAAAATATATGAAATAATTGGAAATCATTGTGGAAGACCAAAATGGTGGTCATAGTGAAAAAACATAATGTTCCAAAAAAAGAGAGTATGTGATAAAATCACTTGAAGACAGAGATCCAAAAAAAAGAAGTAATAATTTTAAAAAATAAAATAAATGAGTAAACCTTGGTTAATAAGTTAATGAAAATAACTTACAATAATATTCCTATGAATCCGATGAATAATTTTATACCTAAAAGGATAAGAATCTTCTATTGTGCTATAAGATGACTCACCATGGATTTTATTCAAGCAATCCAAAATTATTGGAATTTAAGGACAAAATCCTGTGGAAAAATAAACTATATTAGTAAATAAATGAAATAAATATGTTTATTTAGTGGATGGATTTTTTTAGAAACCATGTAGAAGGACATAAAACCCAATGCATGTTCCAAAAGAATTTATGTCCATTTGGGTAGCCTAATTGGATATAAAAAATAATTAATCATAAACCATAAGAAAATTCTTGTTTTATTAGGAAAAAATAAATTCTATATTAATATTAACTATACATTTATGAGATGTTTTGTAAAAATAATGAACCAATAGTTCTTAAGGATCTACGTGGAAGGTAAAATAAGTTTGTAACTATTTTTAATGATTATTAATCATTTATTATTCTCAAGATTATATAATGATTGAGATTAACCAAGAACCAAATAAATAACGTTATTTTATTAATGATTTAAAAGAATTGATTCCATATAATATGTTTTCTTAATGAAATAAGGAAAACATGTAGCCCATAGAGTCTTCTATCTTGGAATCTAAAGGAGTATTAATACAGAGGTCACCCACATAATGATATAGAAATAATAGAGTATATCTATAGATAATGAATTCTCATCCATGTTTATATCACTGTGTAGAAATTTTAGCATACCATAAAACACATTTATCATTATTAATTTATCTATTAAATTATTTTTTACATTTTCCATGACCATTTAGTAGAACAAGTGGAAAAACATAATTTTTCATAGTTACAACATAGGTGAATTTGGGAAACATATTTTGTACTAACTATATGAAAAACCTTGTGGAGGTATGTAATTTTTAGTAGGGTAATTTAACATAGATGGCACATGTTTTCCCAAACCATTTGGATAAATTATTCTGTTGTTTTGCTGAGTCATATGATGGGTGAGTAGTTCACAGACAGTTTGGTAAACTGCATTGCAAAATCATGTTACTAAATGAGAACATTTAAAAATTGAGATTTCTAAAAATACCCATCCCTGATTAAAACCCAAAATTGGGGGGTTTTCCTCCTCATTAGATCATGGCTCCAGATGGGTTCTTCATGAATTCTCCTTCCTTCTCCACACTTAATTTTTATACAATACTTTCTTCAATTAATTAAATACTTTTCATTTTATAGCCCACATCCCTCCACTTTTCCCCACAATTTATTGTTTTATATTATTTTCGTGTCATGGTTCCTTCTTAGGAAAACACCTGGGAAGGATTTTGAACGAAGTTTTGGTTATTAATGATGTTAGAGTGTGTAGAGAGTGTCTAAGGTTCTCTCTTTTCCATTTTAGAAGGTTTCATTCCATCAACACATAGTTTTAGGTAATTGGTTCTATACCTTCTATTTTTCATCAAATTATAATATTTATTGAGTTTTCTAAATTCATTCTTTAAAAAAATATTTTTCTTGTTTTTTTATTCAATTATAAAACAATTAATAATGTATATAAATTCTTAGTTTTCTTTTCTAGTAAATGACCATAGGCTATGTGTTAGTTGACTTCCTAAAGGTAGTTGTTTTTTGTAGAATCTGATTGAATAATTGGGGATTTTGTATTATTTATTCTTCCATTTGACTTTTATTGGATTGAGGTATCATTTATATTTTTATTATTATTACTATGGACTTTAGTGTGTTGATTTTATCAATTCAATTTCTATTGATGAGTTTCATTCCATAATTATTATTTTTGGTTTCAATGGATCAAAATATGAATAATAATAATATATTTATTTATGTGGATATAAATCAATATAAGTGTCTATATGAACCCATATATAAGTGTATATATTTATATAATTTCATATTATACCTTTATTTTACCTTGTAAAAATAAATTGAATTTAAACATTCTATGTGTCTTTTAAAAAATGGATTTTCAAATGATTCATTTATAAATTAAACTCCTATGGCTAGTTGAATAAATACATTGAGTATTTAACAGTCCTAAATATATACTTTTTCTAAAAGGATTTTATAAGTGTTTTATAAGAAATGAATTTGAGGCCTATTTGGAACCATGAGTAAAATGTTTAAAAGGAATTTTATGTTACATTTAGTGTGATAGAAGAAACAAATTTATATTTTTGATTATAGGTATATTCAAAAGAGTGGAAATTAATATAAATACATGATCCCACAATTATTGGGATTCTAGATAACATTATTTTGATAATGTCTTGAGGCAGCTATTGCATCAAAACTGGTCATATAAGTTTCCAGTTGTGATGAGAACCCTGAGATGATATGAAAATATATCTTTAATATTATTTCTATAAAAAGATAACATTATATAATAGGAAACATTTTATGTTGACATTCAAGTGATAGTACTCGTATGAAAATGATACTTCTTCTCATGAAGTTTTCACTTTGTAATCTCTATGTTGGGTGATTTTGATAACAGACTCACCAATAGGAATTCATCATGTCTATGTGTCATTTGATATTCATTTTGACAAGTTTCCTTAATGGTAACTCGATTTTAATATTATTATTAATGTATTTCAATACCCACTAAATTATATTTACTAACTAAAAACAAGATGCCATATGTTAGTGGGAAGAAGGGTATGAAGGGTGTGTCATGAATGAAATATAATAAATTAATAGTTCATGGAAACATTTTCAACTTTCATATTTATAGATATTGATATGATGACCATTTTATTTAAATGTAATAGTCACATTAAATTACATAGGCATAGTGTAACATCAAATTTATTTTAGATATCTCGAGAAAGATATATCAAGAATATAAGGTGATGACACAAGTGTGCAACCAACATGATGAGATAATATGACAAGGGGATTATAGAACATAGTGATCAATCATACATGGTTATTGATGATGCTATAATGACTTCATTCTCCTGGTTTATTATGTTCCAAAAGATAGAATAACAACTGGGGGGAGGGCTTGAATCAGTACACATTTTATGAGTTTCGAAACATTTAGAAACTTATCCCATGCATCATATTAATATTTTTCTCCATATCAACTTTTAGTAAAAATTCATGAATGAAAAATTAATAAATCAAGTAAATCACATTAGTTTTATTAGGTTCAACCTCAGTGTGAGACCCTACATCAATTACATAGCCACTTAAGTAGGACTATGTAAATTCACTATTATGAAGAAGTGAATAGAACTTTTTTCAACTAATGTTATACAACTTCTATCTCCCAACAAGATATATTATAATAACTATTATCAGTTTACAATGTATTATTATAAAACAATTGATCCAAATAAAAGAATATATTTTTTTAAACTTCATGATATTTTCTTAGTCCAAATCCTCAGTCCTTTCTCACATGATTGGATTTTCTCAATCCAATGATGTTAGATCTACTAAAATTAGTTTGATAAATTCCTTATCAATAATAATTTCTAAAACTCTACACAAATTCTCAATATGATCTTTCCCAGTCTGGTCAACTCAAATTGATTTTCCTCAATATGATCTTTCTCAAATTGGTAAACAAAATCTTAGCTGCCTAATCCTCCACATGAGATCTCTATCCAAAAATAACTTTCACTTGATTTATTCAATGCTATAACTTTCCTAATTTCATGAATGTAAAAAAAGAATGATTTATTTGAAAAAGTATATATAGGATATTCGGAACGGAAAGAGTGGGAAATTAGAATTCTTTTCCTGATTCCTCAGATTCAAAAACACAGAAAATCCCTCACATTTAAACATCATTTTTGACAAATTCAATTCTCCATAAATTTCGTTGAGATTAATGCAAAATTAAATTTTATTTTCTGAACTCTTCAACTCTTCATAAAACGTTATTAATATTATTTTTTAGGCTTCTTCCAAATCATATCATTATGAAACTATTTCATTCTAATCACATTATGAATCTATTTCCTTCATTACATAATAAAAATCTATTTACTTCAATGCCCATTATGAATCTATTTCTCTCTTAGATCCTTAAGAATCTATTTCCTTGTAATATCATTGTGAATCGGTTTCCTTCTAATATTATTACGTTTTTTATTTATTTCTCATATCATTATGAATTTCTTTATTTCATAGGTCATTACGATTTATATTTCTTTCTCAACTCATTACAAATCTATTTCCTTATCATATCATTAAAACTAAAATCCCCTTTATGATTGATTTTCTCATTAGAATGGTAATCTCATTATGGTGATTTTTTCATAATGATATAATGTATTCAAAGATGAATCTACTCAGTTACTTTGATATTGTTCAAATTTCATTATCTTAACATGTTCTAATTTCTGGATCTGATCATCTAAATCTGGTACATCTAGATCTGATGAAAAACTTTCTCCTGGTCACTGGAACTAAATCCATCATTGCGATTCCACCCTTTCATAAGAAAATTTACCAGGATTATATTTCATGATTTATGAGAACTTCTTGATCAGAAAATAATTGATCAATTTTTAATAGAAAGTATGAGAAATTTATATATCTTGACATCACATAATTAAACAAAACTTTTCAACATCATTAAGGTTTATTCACTCAGCAACATCTATCTTTATAACTCAAAACATTATTTGTTTCTTTGAATATGGTAATGGAAAACTCCCAGAAAACAAAATTTTCTACCTCTGATTCTTTTAGATCCAATTATCTAAATCAGATGCCTATAGATCTAATTCACCAAGTATGGTGTTTCTCAGTCCAATAACATGAGTCTAGAGGCCCGTGTCCTGAAAAAAATTATTAAATAAAAAAATTGTTTCTCATAATTTATGTTTGGGTTTTGAAATTCATTATCATTCAATATTATAACAAAACCCATTATTATAGAAAAGATAAGATTCATGAATAACCAAAAATATTATGTAAAAAGGTTAGCTTTCAAAAAATACAAAAACACTATTAAATTTTTTTGACAAAGGTTCTTTCATCTCCCCCATTTTATTTTTTTGAAATCCCTCATTAATAAATTTTCTAACTCTTAGAAATTTTAAACAATTCAAAACATTAAACATTCTTGGTTTTGTATTTTTTTCAAAACATATCATTTCTCAAAAGAGATTTTCCTCAAACCACACTACTAGATAAATTAATGTTTGGAGGGAATTCAATCCCCTGGTGGCAAGATATGTTTGAATCCAAGAAAAGATAAATTTTTCCTAATTTTTCTTTTTTTCTCAATTTTTTTTTCTATCCAACATTTTATGATAACCAAATTTCATATTCATTTCGGAGAGATATGTAAAAATAAAGTATAAAGTTGTGACATTCGCTCGCCCTTTATAAACATAAATCAATGTAGGGTGGGGTTCTTCCTTATGTGGGTTAGGAAGCCATAGGAGGATGTTGAACATGATGTTATAGCCTCAACTAAAATATCATTTTCCCCACATAGATTTTGTAAAGATATCAACAATCTGATACGTTATTGATATGTATTCTAGAAAAATACATCATACAAATACCTTGTCTTTAATAAAGTTAAAATTTATATCATTGTGTTTAGATATTGAATACTGGAAATAATTTTTAGAAATATCAATTTCACTTTTTTTATCGTAAATTATCCTCAATGGTTTAGAAAATTTTACTTTCAAATCATCCTAGTGAACTTTCATCCAAAACATTTGTGTACAAGACCGAGTAGCTACAACATATTTGGATTTTTTATGCTTAAATTTACTGAATTATTTTTCCTATTATGCCATATCATAAAAAAATCTCCCTATAAAAATATTTCTCCTGAGGTTGAATTTAAATCATTACAATATCCAACCTAATCAGTATCTGTAAACCCATGAAACATCATTTCACTATTTCATTTGTATAACAACACATGTGAAGTTGTTCCTTTGACCAATCTCATAATATATTCTTCTCCCAACATATGTGATTATTTAATATTTTTTTGATGCCTGGCTGACAAAGTGACAATATAAAACATATCATCCCTTAATGTTATAAGATAATGTAGATATCCAACCATCTTCCCAAAATATTCATTATTCATGCATTTTGTGGATTCATATTTACTCTTCATTGGGTTTAATGAAATTCACGTATAAACTTATTTATATTCTTCCATTCCTAACTTCTTTAAATATTACCAGGCATAATTTTTGTGGGATATGAAAATGTATTTTTCATTCTATTGAACTTGTAATACAATAAAAAAATTTACTTCTCCCAACATTGACATTTCAAAATTCTTCTTCGTTTTTTAGTAATATATTTTACAAATATATTCTCTATCAAAAAAAATTATATCATCTGAATAAATAATTAACATTAGAGTTATAGGGTCTATATTTTTCATAAATAAGTTGATATCAACTTTTAATAAAGGAAAATTTAGCATTCTCAGGCAATTTTCAGGATTTGAATATCAAGAACATGGAACTTGTTTCTTCCCATACAAAGATTTCTTCAGTTTATAAATTGTATTTTCACCCTCATCAAGTAGAAACCCACAAGTTTGTTCAATGCAATCTTCTTCATCAATGTCTCCATTTAAGAAAGTTGACTTCACATCCATATGATAAGAATTATAATTCTGATGTTCGTATAAAGACATAAATATTCTAATTGTTTCTAATCATGTTATTGGTGAAAAACTTCTTCGAAATCGACACCTTCCACCTGTGCATCGCCTTCAAAACCAATCCTAGCATTGTTTCATGAAGCTTATCCAGGGTTATTTTATTTTTCTTTTGAAACCCCACTAGGTCCCTATAAAATTTTTATTTGACGGATATGAATAATTTTTCAATGTTTCATTATTCTCAATATAATCTAACTATTCATTCATATTAGTCACCCATCATTTGTATTTAATATCATATAAAATTGAATCTGGTTAATATTTCAAGATAAGTGAAATATGATTTTATAATATTAAAATTATTATTGTGTAAACTAAAGCCTTATATTTTACAATAATGTTTTAAGACTCATCATGTTTTAATAAGGTAGGAAATTTCAAAGTTTATCTCCAAACTGAACATTCCTCATCACATGAATTTTATTAATAATTATAAGTATATTTTGAGTTACTTTCATTGTTTTTGGAAATCTCTTATTAATCCTCCTAATCATTATCATAATTTTTTTATGAAATTTTGATTTTCAATTACTTTCATATCATATGTGTCCACTAATTTATGTAAATGTTTCTTCAATATTTGTAACTTATTTTATTTGGTGAGTAACTTATTAAATATCCTTCCTTATAATTCTCATCAAACATTTCCATATCTTGATTTTTGATTATGAGAAAACATGGACTTTCAAAAACATTGAATTATTTCAAGGAAGGATTTTTTTTATACCACATTTCATAAAGATACGTGTTTGTTTATGATCACAAAAAACATATATTTTGAACATATATAGTAATACTAACATATTATCTCTAATAGAATTTTGAATCATTATATTTTTATAACATAGTCCTTCCCATTACCACCAAAAATTAATTCATTCTTTTTGATTCTCATGTTTTTTGTGGAGTATATGGATCACCATACTAATGTTTTATAATATGATTTATAAAATATATTTAAAATGTATTTCCTATTAATTCATTACAATTATCTATTCTCATACTTTTTATAAAAACCTACATTTCATTCTCAACATCCTTTTTGAATAATTTGACCATTTAAATATCCTATGACTTTTTCTTCACAAACAAGTTTTTTGTTATCTGGGTGGAATCCTCAATAATACTGATAAAGTGTAAATCTTCTTTTTATGATTGATATCTCATCGGCCCAAATAAATTAGAATGAATAAGATAAAGTTGTCTATAGATTGAATCTTGACTCTTTTAGGACATTTTCAAGCCATCTTCTCTTTTTGAAAAGTTACAAAAATATCTTATAATGTTCTTTTAAATTATAGTATGTTTTGAATGGAATGAAATTTAGAATGTTGTTTCATATAATTCTTCCCAAGGTACCCTATTCTATGGTGCCAAAAACATTTATTATTTTTTAGCTTTCTTGTAATAGGAGTTGTTGAATTCTCATATTTATAAGAGATTCACACTGTTTCTTTATCCTTTTGTAAT
The DNA here is from genome assembly GCA_963277665.1 of Viscum album. Classification (NCBI taxonomy): domain Eukaryota; kingdom Viridiplantae; phylum Streptophyta; class Magnoliopsida; order Santalales; family Viscaceae; genus Viscum; species Viscum album. The sequence continues at coordinate 42,583,204 of OY728150.1, forward strand.
AACATTTTCATATTTCACGCTTTTGATGATAAAAGAATATTTTCTAAAACAAATATATTTTTATCATCTAAAAGCTAACTTACACAAAGTAAGTTATGCTCTATCCAATCAAAAAATGCAACTTCCTTATAATTTAACTTTTCCACTACAATTTGAGTCGTTCTAATTCCAATTGTTTTTTAGGAAGTATCATTACCAAATGTAACTAATCCTCCCTTATGAATTTCAATATGTTTCAAGTGTTTTATATCACCTATCATATGTGAAGAACAACCACTATCAAGTATCCATGGTTTGTTCATTTTACATTCTTTCAATGGAGCCTCACAAAAACTCTTCCTTTAACTTTCTTCTTTTGGTCTTCTTTTTCTATTCAATCATAAGAAAATATATTTGGAAGGAGTTTCATACATAGATTGGAATGATGACAAGACTGATCATATCTTCCACAAACATCTTCCAAACATTGAATTTTATTTTTGATGGAATGTTTCTAACATCTTGAGAATTCACGTTTTAAACTATCTGTATGTTAAGAAAGTTACTCATTATACTTTCCCTATTTCTTCTGATTTTCTCAAACCTTCTTTTGGGTAGTGTTATTTTGTGCCAAACTTTATGAGTCCTATGCACAATGCTTCCACAACACCAGTAATAGCCGTAAAATCATTATTTTCTATTCAAGAATGGTCTTTCTCTATAGAAATGTTTTTGAGGGTGGTAACTTCTTTCAAATCTATTATACTCTCGGTGTGGACCACCATTTGTTTTTTAGTGTGTTTTCCACTTTTGTAGATTTGATTGGTTTATCACATTATTTCTCCACCCATGATATTCCAACATATTTAATAAAAAATGAAATGTTAAAATAATATGATGAAATATTATTTTTTAGTGAGTGAAGATTTCACCAGATTCGCATACTGATCATTCTCAAAAACATTAGAATTATAGACTTTAACATGTGAATCATTGTTGAAATTTTCATTTATCTTATCCATGGTACAATCAGACTCAATATTTTTTCATTAAAACTTGTTTAGTTATTATTTTTTAAATTCATTATTCTTACTTAGATCATTAACCATCTTTCCATGTTTAGAAATTCTCTGTTTGTAACTTAATATCTCCTCGAAGTATTATTTCTCCTATTTGCTGGAAACTTTTATTCTATTAGAAACTTATTCAAAAACATTCTTCATTTATCCAATTTCATTATTAATGGTATTTTTCGCAATACATTCAAAGAGTTGTTTTATGAGCTAATACTCAGTAAAAAATTCTTCCGCACGTTATTCATTATCTGAGGAAGCTTTTGTTTTCACAACATTTTCAATGAAGGTTCTGAATTTCTCTGAACTATTATCTGTAGGATAATATTTCTTAGTCGATTCCTATCAACTTTATTACATAACAGAACTATTATTTTCTAGTATACATCTTCTTGTATTTTTTGGATGACATTTCGTCCTTATCATTTTTGTTCCACTTCTTCCATCAGGTTTTTCATAAGAATAATCTCGAAATTCTTCAGCATTCTTATTGGGGAAGTTCATAGAAAAGTTACCAATTACACCACACTAAAAACATTTCAGAGTAAGTATACCTTAGTATTACCACTTCGCCTCTAATGGTTTTTAGAAATAAGTTACATAATCTTATCATCCAACTTATCATCTTCCTAATCTTTAGACTCACAAGGATTATTTTCCTCAACATCATAGATTTTTTATCATTCGCATAGATTCAAAAGATATTTCATCTTTCATCTTATTTTTAGACATTTGATATTTCTATATTTTATAAGAAAAAATAATGTTATGAAATTAATCAAGAGATAAATAATCCTAATCTTATAAAGAGTAAATTTAAGAATAGAACCTATTCAAGATGATTCAGATACATTTCTTCAAAATTATAGACTCTTCCATGATATCTATGAATCATATGATGTTGAAAACAATTTCATTAACTTTGAGGAAGTATTCATCAACAGTTTATTCATCTCTCATTATGTTTTCTTCATAATTACAACACCATATTGTTACTTTTCTTCCTTCATTTTACTATTCCCTTCAAAAATAATTTCAAACATGTTCCACATATTTTATGAAGTATTGAGACCCATAACCTTCTGATAAAAATTCTCTGATTAATACGTAAGGATTGAATTTCTAGCCTTTATATAATCCTCTATATTTCTATTATCAGAAAATTTCATAGTATAATCCTTCTCAATAGGTGGAAAACAAATAGTATAAGGGTCAACAACTTCTAGGCTAAGAGAGAGGATATGAGGAATCATCGTATTTTTTCATCCATAAATTTTTTTCCATTAAATGTATCAATTACTCTAATATATAAATAAATGATATTATACATGATAAAAATTCAATAATGGAAGCATTTTTCTACTACCAATTTTGGTTATAAATAATCGAATAACAACTGATAAGGTGGAGAATAAGATGTTCAATTTTTACGAGTTTCAAAAAATTTAGAATCTTAAACCTTTTAACTTGTTAAGATATATTCTATTATAAAATTTTAGTAAATACTCATGGATTAAAAAGTAGAAAACAAATTAATGAATGTAATATTAACAAGGTTCGACCTCAATGTGAGAACATACATCATTTCCACAAACACTATCATGGGTCTATAGAAATTAATTATTATGAATATATGAATAAAAATTGTTCCAAATCCCATTATAATACATATATATCATGATAGAAAATATTATACTAAGTTTCATAAGTTTAAAATTTTATCATATAAAAACCTGATCCAAATAAATGAAAGAATACTCTTTTGAAACTACTCCACACTTTCTTAGTCTGAATCATCATTCTGGTTTGGCTAGATATGGTTTTCTCAATCCGGAGATGACGAATTTGGTTTACTCAATACGAATATGATGGATATGATGATCAGTTTAAAGAATTCAATATAAATTTTAATTACTCATACTCAATTAAAATTATTAATACGATCTATCTCAGTCTGATGGGATCAAAATTATTTTCCTCAATATGATCATTCTCAATCTGGTAAACAAATGTTCATCTATTTGATCCTCCTCATGAAATCTCAATCCAAATATTTCTTTTACTTGATTTCATCAGAGGTCCTCTTTTTCCACATTCATGAAATTTAAAAATGAAAAAATTTTGTGATCTGGTATTTCGATCCACCTCAGAATAGCATGAGTGGGAAACTTGAAAACTATTTTTGCTTCCTCAATTTCATAACTCTAAATATGTGTCACATTTTAAATTCAATTTTGACTTCATCAATCCTCCTAATATTTTTTCAAGATTATAAAAATTTAAATTTCAAGTTATGAACTATTTTAATATTCATCAAAATTCAATAATCTTCTTTTATACTCTTATTCTTAACCAGTTAATTACGAATTGTTTTCCTTACCATCTCATTATGAATTTATTTTATTGTTAGATCACTGGGAATATGTTTCCTTATCAGCTAATTATGAATTTGTTTCCTTCTCATATAATTATTAATCTATTTCATTCTCATCTCATTACAAATATGTTTCCTCCTCAACTCATTATGATTTCTATTATGTTCTCATATCATTATAGTTTCTGATTATTTATTAGCTATGGCATACCGCCTTTTTATTACATAACATTTCATTACATTTTACAAACAAATGATCTTTAAAGTGTAGTGTCTAGGAAATAAGGAACATAAAACCTAAAGAAAAACAAAAAACATTCTTCTAATCCACTTGTAAGGCTTTATAATAAGATCATACAAAGTACAATTAATGATTTTCATATCCTGGGGACATACATCAAAGTAAAGGGTGAGCGGAAGGCCCAATAAGGGTAAACAAGGAAGCAGTTTACTTGTGATATCAATAAGAACTTGAATAAAAACATAGAGACATGAGCAATGGATGCATAGGAATGTCTTAAAGAAGAGAACATGAAAAATAACATGAATATGTGGCTAAAAAATTTCATTTAGACATTCATGAACATATCACCATGGTTGATCCCTAAGGTGTCATAAAAATTACCAAGGTCATTCACCAAGGTATCGTGAAAATTGTCATCTCTAGAGATTAAATATTTAACAAATGAATTGGAGTGCTATGAGGGTGCACCCTTAATATGTCTTTACATACATGTGATCCACATACATCATAATTAAACATTTCATAAATAACCCATAGAGAATAAAAGAAATGGGTTTCATTTCAAAATAATGATGTTTTCAAAGATCTTAAAAATAAGATCATTATATAATTTATAACCCATCGAAATGGAGTGAGGGTTATTGATGTGGCATTGTTTTCATGCTCTCTGCCACATACTTTTCTATATTTTTGTTTTTTTTAATCAAACCTTTATATTTTATGTAATATTTAGCAATTGTTGTATTTTGTAAATTATATTATAAGAAAATGTGTTTATTTATTAAAAGTGTGTTTTTATTATTATCTATTATTATTTTTAAAAAATAAAATTATGTTTTCATTTTAATTTAATTAATTATCTTGGTATTAGTTTTCAATAATTTTAAATTCATTATTTCAATTAATTAATTCTTTATTCTTTAAATTGTAAATAGGTAACCCAATTTAGTTGTTATTCTTTTAATAAGTTAATTAGTTCTAACAAATTAATTCTATTCAACTAAATTTTCTTATTCTTTAATTCACTTTATTTATTATTTAGTTAATTGGTTGATTATTGAAAGAAGATCACTTTAGTTATTTTAGTTTGTTTTAAATTATGTCTGTATAATTTTGAATCTAAATAAATTCATTCTTTTAAATAAATCACAGTTAATTTTATTATTTGAGTTTGTTCTATTTATTTAGTTTTTAATTCAATTCAATTTGTTAATTGATTTTTAGTTTTATTTAAATTAATAATTTATTTAACTATTCTATTTAATTTGCAGGTACTCACGAAGGCACGTCACACCATTTCCCTCACGGTGCTTCCGTTCCTTACCCATTGTTTCCTCCTCGCAGTCTCACCGTGACACTCATGGTGTCTCAACCACAGTTTCACACCTACTGTCTCACCAGTTCCCCATACACTGGAACCCATTACTGTCTCACCATGAGCCTCACTCACGGTGTAACTTGCACCTCCACCCTTTACTCACGGTGACACCTCCATTTCCTCACGGACTCACCGTGAACATCACCACCTCTCACCTGTCTCGCCGTATATATTCTCCTTCTCCTTGCCAAACCCCCCTCCGCACTGTCTCACCGTGAATCACTCACAGCTCACTCACCACTTCACTTATCCAAATCTTACCGCGCCTTCATGCAGCAAACCAACCACATCAATATTTATTAAAGCAAATTCACAGTAGCACAACACTAACCACAACCGCGGTTGAAAGAAACCTCATCAACCCAGAAAAATGAGCAACAAATTACAAATTCAACCGCATATTTGAGGCACAACAACCAAAAAATACATGAAGAACAAACCAAAACCTAAACTAGATTCTTTACATCAATCCCGATATCTTAATACCCCAAATTCTTACCCGGAACCATTAAATCCATAGCTGCTGCCTCTCCCTGCCTCACTGACCCCTCACCACCAAGAAACCATCCACGTTACCCCTTTATGTCGAACCAGCCGAAGCCCCCTACTGAATCCTCACCACAACTCACAGCCTCCCCTCTCAATTGCGCCAAAACTGCACACCGGCCCTGCCTTCATCTTCGCCACCTCCCCTTCCCTAAACCACTGCCACACACCATACAGTGCACAGCCGCGGCTTCAATTCCCCTAGCCGCCACGGACCGCAAACCGCTCCTCGACTCCACCGCTCCGCCGCTAAACCCTGACCTCACCTGATGAATAACCAACGCCATTCCTTATCCATCTGAAGTTTCCGCTGATCTCCTATGCTCAAGATGGACCTCGGTCCTCACTTCCACTCGAAATTCCGCGAATCACCCAAACCCCAGCGAAGCCGCCTCATACCGCTGCGCCGTCTAATCTCATCTGAGCCGCCGATGATCCCTTTGTTACCCCCTCTGCTGAACCCTAGCCGAGCTGCCGCACCGGAAGCCTCGAACCACCACTGCTGCAGTTCTATCCACAGCCGCCCCCCATTTCCCTCCACTCCCTACGCCACCGAAACCCTCTCCCCTTTCACATCGCGGAACAGACACCCCCCCCCTCCTTTTTGTTTTTTAGTTAGTTTTTATATTATTATATTATAACATATAATATGATATATGTAATATGTAATATATATCATATACTATACAATATGAATAATAAGTTTAATAATAATAGTACATAACCGTTTATATATCATAATAAGTTATATATTAATAAATGAATATAATAGTTATTAAAACATATATATATTAATAATATTATTAGTTAATATATAAAAATATAGATATATATTAATAAGTATTTTTAAGTTGTGATTTAATATATGGTATATAATAATTTCATTTTATTTTTATTCGACTCACATACGTTTTGTTTGGTGTTCCGTGCGGGGGGAGCTACACATTGAAGCTGTGATTAAAGAAGCAGTTAGTGGGATAGCGTGAGAAGAGTTCGAGAGTTTGTTGCAGGAGGCGGGCTGTACTCACTTGGAGTTCATTCAAAAGAGCGTGACGTGCACATAAAATCATGCCATGTAGATTGGCTGTGTTCAGGGATGAAATTAGTTCGTCGTGCGCATATCATTTTCAATCAGTGAGGAGAAATTGCTCCGGTGACCAGCGCGGGAGAAGCAGTATAGTGAAAGTTCCACGTGGAGGCCAGGGAACTTACCAGGAGAGATTTCAGAGGCTTCGGTTGGGTGATGAATGCACGAGAGGTGGGAGAGTCATAAATCAATCGATCTAAGCAGGAGCGGGGGGACATCAAGTCGGGATACACTTCCATCGGGAGAGACAAGCAGTGGGACTTTGATCCAGACCGGGGGAGAGGAGCAGAAGTAACTTACACCATCTTCCTTGGAGCAAATTGGAGTACATGATTTGAGCATTTTCACACCTCGATTCCCAGGGCGGGACATTGAGTTCATCTCAGTGTCACTTCCACCATTGAGCATCAAGAATTTAGAACTGTCAGGAGTAGTAGCAGGGAGTTGGAACATCTTAGTTTTTCTCGTGCTCTGTTTTTTTTTCACTTATTTCAATATGAACTACATTGATTCTTATTCTAATATTTCATTAGAACCATCCGCTATGTCCGGCTAATTCCCATTCGGGGGGGATAAGTTGGTTGATTAGGCTTGTATGATCTCATTCATGCACCGCATCACTCAATTGGTTTATCTCTCTATTACTATTTACTGACAAGCTTATTTTCAAAATAACAAGATCGTGTGAAAACTGATCTTGTTTGTACCATAATTCAAACTGTTTCAAATTGAGTAAATCACTGACAAGTGAATTATTCTCGAAAGAGAGAGAAACCGAACTCAACTAAAAAGTTGAGCTCGGTGATAGCTGAATTAATTTCACCATTGGATGGAATGACTTTTACAGTCGAGGGACTGTAAGAGCTATTTCATCACAAGCTGGCCAGACGACAACTCTGGCCGGTTACTCTTAGTAAGATCCATGTTTTTCTTAAATCGCATTGCATTAATAAGGTGAAGCAACATCAAATTGGCTAGTGGAATTCACCCTTACTCATCTATTGGTTGTTTGCATCACAATTCCTCTTGCTGCTCTGCTCTGTCTACTCCCTTGCACTCACTAGATCTCCCTCAATTCTACACACACTAAATCTCATTCACTTCACATCACCACCACCAATTGTCTTTGATCGTTTTTTTTCATGTGTGTTTTTATTTAGTTTATTTTTTAGAACACCAAACACAACAACAGGCCTCCCTGTGGTTCGACCCTGTCTTGCCACTGTCCTAAGTAGTAAGTTGGTATAACTTTTAGTTTATCGCCCGTTCCCAACGACGTGCGAGCCTTCAAATTTTGCACCGTTGCTGGGGAGGCTGGGTGCACTTAAAAAAAAACAAAACAAATTCACATAATTAAATAAAAAAATCACATAAAAAATCACTAAAAAATCTGCAAAAAGAAAATTGAAATTCAAAAAAAAAATTGAACATGCTACATGCAATCCAGGTCTAAGTCTGAACACTTAGTACCTGGTAATCCTGAGATTGATAAGCACATCAAAGAAGTGAAAAAGAACAAAGACAAGGTCAAAATGGAAGAAAACAGAAATAAAAACCTGAACAATCCACTTCCTGATAATGTGAACCAACATGGAATGATGAACCAACCTAGGAATGAGATAGCTGAGAGGCACAGTTTGAGAGAGTTCTTGCTACCATCAGTGTTTAGCAACCCTTCATGTATTAGACTCTCACCTAGGTCTAGGAATTATGAGATCAAGCAATCCATGCTAAGTCAGCTTCCCACCTTCAATGGAATGCCTAGTGAAAACTCTCTTGACTTCATTAGAGCCTTCTATTGTAGTGTTCAGCAACTACCACTTAGGGGTCTCACTGAGGAAGAGCTTAAACTGGGAGTGTACCCTTTCTGCCTTAAAATAAATGCTAGGTCTTGGTTCCAACAGTTAGAATAATAGATCTTCATCACATGGGATCAAGTTTACAATTCCTTCGTAATGAAATTCTATCCTAGGAGGTTGACATCTCAAATTAGGCAGAAAATCACTGGATTCTTTAAGGATGAAGGAGAACTATTTCATGAAGCATGTGATAGGTTTAGAGGGTTACGTATGCAGTGTCCAAACCATCAATATACACCTCAATTCCTCATGGACACCTTCTACGAAAGTCTCACCCCTTACCACCAAACATTGGTGGATCAGTCTTCTGGAGGAGACTTTAGTTATAGAACTGTTGAGGAGGTTAAACATATCTTTAACACCTTAGCTCATAATTCCAAGCACAAATGCTCTAGGAGGATAACCATTGTTAGGAAAGAAACGGACCCTGCTCCTCAAGATGAAGCCCAAGTTGCTGGGTTCTTCAATGAGAACCCACATCAAATACATAAAGAGTAGTGTCACCACTGTGGCATGTATGACCATTCTCAAACCTGTTGTTCAAACATTGATATGCATGTCCAGCCTCATGAGTGTGCTAGCTTTGCTGGCTATGGTCCTTAGATGCAGCCTAGGGATGATCCTTTTTCCAACACCTACAACCAGAGGTATAGGAACCATCTAAACCTATCATGGAGAGAGCATGGAGTCCTCCAACCTTCTGCCCCTCCTGGATTTCAGCAGCCTCCTAGGCAGCAATTCCACCCCCAATCCCAACCTAAGGCTGAGTCTTCCAACTCAAAATATGAGGTTAGAGAAATTTTCCATCAGTTGATAGGTAGGTTGGATGAAAAAAAGACCAAAAATGATTTTGATAAAGTTCAAATGGATGCTAGAATGAATAACATGGAAATTAAAATGGGGCAGTTGGCAAGGGATGCTAGTAATAGAGAAAGGGGTAGGCTACCCAGCACCACTGAAGCCAATCCTAGGGAGAATTTCATGGTTGTGACCACTATAAGTGGTCTCCAAACTCACCAAGGCCCTAGGAAAGAACCCCAAAATGATGAAAATGAAAAACTGGATGAAGCTGGAAACTCAAAACTGAAAGAACCTGAATCTGAAAAACTGGACAGCACCACTGGAATCCCAGAAGTCTCTGCTTTTCCAAATCAAAAACCCAAAGAAAATTTCTTGAAAAACAGAGACATTGAAGGGTAGAAAATTTCTGAAGAAGAAGATATAGGGATGCCTCCAATTGTGAGGAATTTTGCCCCTGCAATCCCCTTCCCCCAAATAATAAAGAAACCAATTCACGATTCTGAACTGTTGAAATTTTTGAAAGTGGTTAAAAAGATGAAAAATGATATCCCATTATTGGAAGCATTGATTCAAAGCCCATACTATTTGAAATCACTCATGAAAATCTGTTCAAACAAAAAGACATTAGAAGAATTGTCCACCTATATCTTAACAGAGGAGTGTAGTGCAGTCTTGCAGAATAGGATACCTCCTAAGCTTCATGACCCTGGAAGCTTTGTCATCCCTTGTACATTTGGGGATAGAGGTGGTAAGTTTAATTGTTTGTGTGATATGGGTGCTAGTATTAATCTGATTCCACTGTCACTTTTTCAGCACCTGAGATTTGGAGTTCCCCAACCCACCACTGTTGTGTTACAGCTTGCTGATAGGTCTATCACTCATCCAGTGGGTAGGGTCGATGATTTGTTAGTGGGAGTAGGAAAAATCATTTTTCCTAATGACTTTCTTATCCTTGATATGGAGTGTGACCAGGAGGTTCCTATCATTCTTGGTAGGCCCTTCTTGGCCACAGGGGGAGCTGTGATAGATGTGTCTAAGAGGAAACTGATTTTTAATTTGGGTGAATAGAAACAAGAATTCAATGTGTTTAAGAAAATCCAAGAACCCACCCACCCAATTTTCCCAAAAGATGAGATGTTATCTGCTGAGAGTAGCGTTGATAAATAAGAAGAAGAGTTTTTGAGAATGATAGTTGAAATAAATAGTGAACCTGAAATCCCTGCTGCCTCTTGCATGGGGATCAGCTGAAGTAAGGAGAGAGAATTTGTTGATGAGTATGAGGGAGAATTCTTGAAGAACCTAGATGAGTTTGTTTTGGAGCATGTTCTTACCCCAATAGAGGAGCTTATGTTTGAGTAAACATCTTTTGGAAGCTCTTATATTGAGGAAAAATCCTTGTCTACTACCTTCTTCAAGAGGCAGCATGAAGACCTTGGGCCACCCAGGCTCAAGTGTCATCCCTCAAGCCAGTCACCACCCACCCTAGAACTCAAGCCTCTCCCTTCCCATCTCAAATATTCCTTTTTAAAAGACAATTCTACCATACCTATGATCATTTCATCCAATCTAGAGGTGATTCAAGAGAAGAATCTGCTTATTGTTTGGAAGAAATACAAGTCAGTCATAGGCTAGTCAATTGCTGATATCAGAGGGATAAGTTTAGCATTCTGTATGCATAAAATTCCAATGGAACCTGAGTGTAATCCTAGAGTAGAATCCCAAAGAATACTCAACCCCAACATGAAGGATTTTTTGAGAGAATAAGTGATTAGGTTGCTGGATGCTGGAATAATTTTTCCAATTTATGAAATCCCCTGGGTCTGTCCGGTCCAGGTGGTTCCCAAAAAGAGTGGAGTGACAGTGGTCACTAATGAAAGGAATGAGAAAATCCAGACAAGAGCAGTGAATAAATGGAGAGTATGTATAGACTACAGGATGTTGAATGCTGCCACAAGAAAGGATCACTTCCTCATGCCATTTTTTGGATCAAAAGTTAGAGAGGTTGGCCGGGAATGAATTCTTCTGCTTTCTTGATGGATATTCTAGTTACAACCAGATTTCAATTGCACCTGAGGACCAAGAGAAAACCACCTTCAACTGTCCATTTGGGACATTTGCCTACCGGCGGATTCCCTTTGTCTTGTGTGGCGCACCTTCCACTTTTCAGAGATGTATGATGGCCATTTTTTCAGACATGATAAAGAGGATTATTGAAGTGTTCATGGATGATTTTTCTGTTTTTGTAGATACCTTTGAGAACTGTCTAAAAAATCTAGAACTAGTGTTAGAAAGGTGCCAAGAAACCAACTTAGTGTTAAATTGTGAAAAGTGCCAATTCATGGCCACTGAAGACATAGTTTTGGGACACAAGGTTTCTAAGAAGGGGCTAGGGTCGATAATGCTAAAATTGAGGTCATTCAAAAGTTCCCCCACCTGAAAATGTCAAAGGAATTAGAAGTTTTTTGGGCCATGATGGGTTCTACAAGAGGTTCATTAAGGATTTTTCTAAGATTACTAGATCCCTGTGCTCCCTGCTGGTTAAGGACACACTCTTTGTCTTTGATGAAACATGTCTAGAGGCCTTTAATTTGCTCAAGGAGAAGTTGACTACTTCACCTGTAATCACTGCTCCTGACTGGCAGCTTCCCTTTGAGGTTATGTGTGATGCTAGTGATTTTACAGTAGGAGATGTGTTAGGGCAGAGGAAGGATAGGAAACTTCATGTTATTTACTATGCAAGAAAGCTGCTAGATGATGCCCAAAAGAATTATTCTACCACTAAAAAGGAGCTGGCTGCTGTGATGTTTGCTTTGGAAAAGTTTAGGCAGTACTTAATTGGATCAAGGATCATAGTTTTCACAGATCATTATGCCCTTAAGTACTTGCTAACTAAAAAGGACTCAAAGCCTAGACTCATGAGGTGGACATTGCAACTACAGGAGTTTCATTTAGTAATTAATGATAAGAAAGGGGATGAGAATGTTGTTGCAGATCACCTGTCCAGATTTTCCAATTCTCCTAGTAAGGAACCAAAAATAGATCAACACTTCCTTCCCTGATGAACAATTGTTTGCTGCTTCTGTGCAGCAGTCTACTTGGTTTGCAGACTATGCCAACTTTCTAGAAGCTCGAGTCATGCCCAAGGATCTTTCACACAACCAGAGGAAGAGGTTTATTTCTAAACTAAAATATTATTTTTGGGATGAACCTCTTCTCTTTCGGAGGTGTGCTGATGGGAGTCTGCGAAGATGTGTGGTTAAGGATGAGATTCTACCCATACTTGAGAGCTGCCACTCATCACCTTGGGGTGGCCACCATGGAGGCGAAAGGACTTCTCAAAAGGTCCTACAGGCTGGTTTCTACTGGCCAACACTGTTTAAAGATGCTAGGAGTTTGGTTATTGGCTGTGAGAAATGTCATATGTTGGGAAATGATAGAATAAGGCAGTAATTACCCCTAAAAGGTATTATTGAGGTTGAAATTTTTGATGTATGGGGTTTGGACTTCATGGGACCATTTTCATCCTCTTATGGGAATGACTACATCTTGGTTGTTGTGGACTACGTGTCCAAGTGGGTTGAGGTAGTAGCTCTGCCCAACAATTCAGCTTCCAGTGTTGTGAAATTCATTAAGAAAAATATCTTTTCCAGATTTGGTGTGCCTCAAGATTTTTTAACTGATAATGGAACTCAATTCAAGAATTATAAGTTCAATGGATTGACGGTGAAGTATGGTTGCTCCCATAGGACATGAACGACTTACCACCCACGGTCCAGTGGGCAAGCATATGTTTCAAACAGAGATCTCAAACAAATTATAGAGAAAATAGTGCCTAGCCCTAGAAAAGACTGGTCAAGGAAATTGGATGAGGCCCTTTGGGCCTACAGAACTGCTTATAAGACTCTTATAGGGATGTCACCATGTAGGATACTCTTTGGGAAAGCATATAATCAACCTATGGAGGTACAACATAGATCTTATTGGGCAGTAAAAGCACATAACTTTGATTTTAAATCTGCTGGAGAGAGGAGACTGTTAGAGCTGAGTGAGCTGCATGAGATTCGAATAGAGTCCTATGAGAATGCTGAAATTTACAAAGAAAGAACAAAGGAATTTCATGCCTCAATCATTCAAAATAGAAATTTTAAGGTTTGTGAGAGGGTCATGATTTTCAATTTACGATTGAAGCTGTTTCCAGGGAAGTTGAAGTCCAAGTTGTCAGGACCCTTTACCATTGTTAGAGTGTTGGTTAATTGAGTTGTTGAGCTGGTCGGAGAAGAGAATTAGCCATTCTTAGTTAATGGACAAAGAATAAATTACTTGTTTAAAAGGAAGCCAAAGGGCTCGGCTACCATATCACTGTTGGAGGAATGAGCTGATTCAAGTCTAACTGAGGACTATAAACTCAGTGTTGCATGGGAACTAACCCATGATTGGTTTGTAGTTTCTCTTTTATTTTATGTTTTTCAATAAAGTAATCCCTACTGCTTGTGCTCTGGTTCAATTGCTTAACTGCTGATGGTGCCTCATGATCTGTTGTTGTGTTAGAGATAGTTTTTGCTGCCATAAATTTGGCTAGAAAACCCAATGGAGGAATCCATTGTATCATATGGATAACATTTCTCTCTACTCACTCTCCTGGGTTACTTTTCTTGAACATTAAACTTTGAAATATTATTTTACTTATTTGAACCTACAGGTTACTAAAGAGGAGTAACAATACAGTGATGCTGAAGAGGATCTGTTGATAAAATACACTACTAAAGGGACAATAAATCAGGGAAGTGTTGTTCTGCCTTTTTCACTTTTAATTAATTTTTTACTCTTCACTGTGAATTAAGTGTGGGGGACTTCCTTCTAATATATCACAAATGAATGTGTTTTCTTGAATGGGTGTTTAGCTGCTAGTATCTTGGGAGTTTCAAATTATGTAGAGCTGATTTGTAGAACATGCGTGCACCCATTGCTTTCAATTTCATTGAGCTGCTGGTGCACGTCATTGCTAAACATGCTACTATTTGAAGTAAAATGATAAATTCTTTTGTCTACTCACACTGATTTAAATCATGAACAGTTTAGGAATAGAAATTCACTTGGTTTTTGGTGATGGTTGGTGGGGTTGGGTTCTTTTGGTTTTTGTTTTTATTTTCTTTTACTTTTTCGGTGGAAAAGACAATTTATTAACTTCATTGATACCCCTCCATTTCCTTTTTTTGCTGAAATGTCCATCTGTTTTGAACTTTAACTGTCTCCTACCCTGAGATTCAACATTGGGGACAATGTTGGGTTTTAAGTGTGGGGGAGAGGGGTCATTCTAGTGTCATGTCGAATTCCCCCTTCTTGAACCTAAGGACAATGATTTTGTTTAAAAAAACTGGTCAAATGTTTTCAAAAAAATGGTTCAAAATTCCTTCAAAAAAATTAAAAAAAAATTAAAAATTCCTTCATCACATGATGGTCATTGGAGATTCACTTGTTTTTCAATTATGTCTGGTTTAGTGGATAATGGTTTGCTGGATGTTGAGAGTAGCATTGAGTCAGAAACTGTTAAGTATGATTGATTTCTGAGTGCAATTGTTCACAGTCTCTATGGATATGTCTGTTTAGGAACTGAGGATAGGAGTATGACAGGATATGTTTTGTGAAATGAGGATCATGACTTAGAGTAATTAGATGTTCTCACTGGAACCCATGGGACTCACATCTTTATAAAATAATATTCAATCACTTTAGGAAGTCAATCTGAATGATTATTAATTAAGTCCTTTGTAACTGGAGTAAAATGGGAAAATGGGATCCCATGGTGAGTATCTGACACAAGGTGCATTGGGTGCGTTTCTGTGAATAAATAAAGCCAATTTCAATCTTAATAAGTGCTATTCACAGTGCTTTGCACATGGAATATGGCTGAAAAAAATATAAATGAAGTGCCCTTGTCAAAAATTAATCATTAAAGTGAGGGGAATTTTGAATCTAGATGAAGAAGGGAGGAATTGATTTAGTTAATATCCATTTGAGTTAGATTAATAAAGTAATGAAATTAATCTACCTTAATTCTTGGAACCTGGGGGAAGGTGAGAATGGAAGGTTCCCTTGATTAAGTTTTGAGTTCCATTTCATCTAACCTGTCAACACTTCTTGAATTAGAACTTGAATTGGAAGGGGAAGTAGGATGGTTAATGATTACACATAGGAGGCATGACACACTTGGCAGTGTATGAGTTTGTGAGGCTTTTGATTTTCAGTGAGTATTTGAAGCTAGGCAGGACATCATTTTTGAATACCCTTGAAAAATCTGACTCATTGTTTGGTCATGATCCTCTGGATATTAAAGTTTAATCATGCACTTTTTGAGCTGAAATTCACAATTCATATTTCTGTTTTAAAGTCAATAGCATGTGCTTGTTTGAGGACAAACAAGGTTTTAAGTGTGGGGGAGTTTGATGTGGCAGTGTTTTCATGCTCTCTGCCACATACTTTTCAATATTATTTTTATTTTTTTAAAATCAAACCTTTGTATTTTATGTAATATTTAGCAATTGTTGTATTTTTTAAATTATATTATAAGAAAATGTGTTTATTTATTAAAAGTTTGTTATTATTATTATATTTTATTATTTTTAAATAATAAAATTAAGTTTTTATTTTAATTTAATTAATTCTCTTGGTATTAGTTTTCAATAATTTTAAATTCATTATTTTAATTATTTCAGTCATTATTCTTTAAATTTTAAATAGATAACCCATTTTAGTTGTTAGTCTTTTAATAAGTTAATTAGTTTTAACAAATTAATTCTATTCAAATAATTTTTCTTATTCTTTAATTCACTTTATTTATTCTTTATTTAATTGATTGATTAATGTAAGAAGGTGACTTTAGTTATTTTAGTTTGTTTTAAATTATGTCTGTATAATTTTTAATCTAAATAAATTCATTATTTTAAATAAATCACAATTAATTTTATTATTTGAGTTTGTTTTATTTAATTATTTTTTAATTCAATTTAATTTGTTAATTGATTTTTAGTTTTATTTAAATTATTAATTTATTTAATTGTTCTTTTTAATTTGCAGGTACTCACGGTGGCACGTCGCATCGTTTCCCTCACGGTTCCTCCGTTCCTTACCCACCGTTTCCTCCTCATTGTCTCACTGTGACACTCACGGTGTCTCAACCATAGTTTCCCACCTACTGTCTCACCAGTTCCCCATACACTGGAACCCGTTACTGTCTCACCGTGAGCCTCACTCACGGTGTCTCTTGCACCTCCACCCTTTACTCACGGTGACACCTCCATTTCCTACCGCCTCTCACCTGTCTCACCGTATCTATTCTCCTTCTCCTTGACAAACCCCCCTCCTCACTGTCTCACCATGAAGCACTCACAGCTCACTCACCACTTCACTCATCCAAATCTTACCACGCCTTCATGCAGCAAACCAACCGCATCAAAATTTCTCACAACAAATTCACAGCAGCACAACACTAACCACAACCGTGGTAGAAAGAAACCTCATCAACCCAACAAAATGAGCAGCAAATTACAAATTCAACCACATATTTGAGGGGGAGCAACAAGAAAATACATGAAGAACAAACCTAAACCTAAAATAGATTCATAACATCAAACCGAAGATCTTAATACCCCAAATTCTTACCCTGAACCGTGCAATCCCTAGCTGATGCCTCTCCCTGCCTCGCCGACCCCTCACCAACAAGAAACCATCCACGCTACCCCTTTGCGCCGAACCAGCCGAAGCCCCCTGCTGAAGCCGCACCACAACTCACGGCCTCCCCTCTCATTTGCGCCAATTCCGCACACCGGCCCTGCCTTCATCTTCGCCACCTCCCCTGCCCAAAACCCCTGCTGCACACCCTAATGTGCGCATCCGCGGTTTCAAATCCCCTAGCAGCTGCGGACCACAAACCGCACCTCAACTCCACCGCTCTGCCGCTGAACCCCGACCTCACCTGATGAAGAACCTCTGCCATGTCTCAGCCATCCGAAGTGGCCGGCGATCTCCTCTACTCAAGATGGACCTCGGTCCTCGCTTCCACTCGAAATTCCGCGAATCACCCGAACCCCAGCGTAGCCGCCACATGCCGTTGCGCCGTCTAATCTCATCTGAGCCACCGGTGATCCCTTTGTTACCCACTCCGCTGAACCGCAGCCGAGCCGCCGCACCGAATGCCTCGAACCACCGTCGCTACGGTTCTATCCACAGCCCCCCCCCCCCCCCCCATTTCTCTCCACTCCCTACGCCACTGAAACCCTCTCCCCCTTCACATCGCGGAACAGACCCCCCCCCCTTCCTGTTTGTTTTTTTAGTTAGTTATTATTTTATTATATTATAACATATAATATGATATATGTAATATGTAATATCTATCATATACTATAGAGTATTAATAATAAGTTTAATAATAATAGTACATAAGCTTTTATATATCATAATAAGGTATATATTAATAAATGAATATAATAGTTATTAAAACATATATATATTAATAATAATATTAGTTACTATATAAAAATATAGATATATATTAATAATTATTTTTATGTTGTGAATTAATATATGGTATATAATAGTTTAATTTTATTTTTATTCAACTCATGTGCATTTTGTTTGGTGTTCCATGCAGGGGGAGCTACACATTGATGTTGTGATGAAAGAAGCAGTTAGCGGGAAAGCGCGAGAAGAGTTCGTGAGTTCGTTGTAGGAGGTGGGTTGCACTCACTTGGAGTTCATTAAAAAGAGCGTGACATGCACATAAAATCACGCCACATGGATTGGCTGTGTCCATGGAAGAAATTAGTTCGCCGCGCGCATATCATTTTCATTCAGTGAGGAGAAATTGCTCCGGTGACCAACGTGGGAGAAGCAGTACAGTGAAAGCTCCACATGGAGGCCAGGGAACTCACCGGGGGAGATTCCAGAGGCTTTGGTTGGGTGATGAATACACGAGAGGTGGGAGAGGCATAGATCAATCGAGCTAAGCAGGAGCGGGGGAACATCAGGTCTGGATACACTTCCATCGGGAGAGACAAGCAGCAGGACATTGATCCAGACTGGGGGAGCAGAGCAGAAGTAACTTACACCATCCTCCTCGGAGCAGATTGGAGTACGAGATCAGAGCATTTTCACACCTCGATTCCCAGGGCGGGACATCGAGCGCATCCCAGTTTCACTTTCACCATTGAGCAGCAAGATTTTAGAACTGTCAGGAGTAGACGCAGGGAGTTGGAACATCTTAGTTTTGCTCGTGCTCTATTTTTTTCAACTTATTTCAATGTGAACAACATTGATTCCTATTCTGATGTTACATTAGAACCATCTGCTATGTCCAGCTAATTCCCTTTCGGGGGGGATAAGCTAGTTGATTAGGGTTGTTTGATCTCCTTCATGAACCACATAACTCAATTGGATTATCTCTCTCTTACTGTTTACTAACAAGCTTATTTCATCACAAGCTGGCCAGACGACAACTCTGGTCGGTTACTCTTAGTCAGATCCATTTTTTCTTAAATTGCAGGGCATGAATAAGGTTATGCAACATCAAATCAGCCAGTGGACTTCCCCCTTACTCATCTATTGGTTGTTTGCATCACAATTCCTCTTGCTGCTCTGCTTTGTCTACTCACTTGCACTCACTAGCTCTCCCTCACTTCTACAAAAACTAAATCTCATTCACTTTACTTCACCACCACCAATTGTCTTTGCTCATTTTTTTGCATGTCTGTTTTTGTTTAGTTTATTTTTTAGAACACCAAACACAACAACATCCCTCCCTATGGTTCGACCCTATCTTGCCACTGTCATAAATAGTAAGTAGGTATTAATTTTAGTTTGTCGCCCATGCCCAAGGACGCACGAGCGTGCAGTTATATGTATGTCAATTAAAGAATCAAATATAAAATCTTTATATATTTATGAACACCCATAGAAACAAAATAGTTCTGGGTATTCATATAAATAAACAGGGGAATTTCTTGAGAGAAAAATATTGAAATTTTGAGATGAAATTTCGGTAGCATAACTGCTATATAACATGGTTTTAAAAAACATTGAAAAGAGAAGGGACAAGGGTCACACACTAATAAATAATTCATAATACAGTATGGATACTAAATAAGATCATGGTATGGATATTTTAATGACATAACATAGGAAAATGAAACCTGAAAGAAAAGAGAAGATGTGATTTCTTTTACGAGAAATTCGGCAGCCTAACGGCGTCACTTAGAATTTCTGAAAAAAAATTTACGAGGGAAGAAAGGGTCACTCATCATTTGGACATGAAATGTACAGTAATAAGAACATATAATAAGATACCCTCAACATAAAGAGATGGAAAATATAAGACACAACATAAAGGAAGTCATGACTTAAAAGAGGAGGGTGAAAGAATCTCTTACCTTGAAGAGTAACTACAAAAGCATGAATTTTGGGACCTTGGGAGGCATTAGGGAAACTTGGAAGGACTCCATGGGAGGTAAGGAGATCCGAAATTAGTTGAGGAGGGTTTTGGTATGAAAAGTCAGAGATAATGTCTTTGTATTTATAGGGGATGTGAGGGGACAAGGTATTAATTACCAAGGGACACCTCATCAGTTGTATTGGAAAAAACATGGGATATCCAATGATATTTACTCAAGTTATTAGACAATTGGGACACCTAATACCTTATATTACTATTCTTAAGTCGACCAGAATTATTGCATAGTTATTACATTCTTAATGACATCATTAAACACCCGAAACTCTAAACTGAAAATTCCGTATTAACAAAAAATCAACTTTTTCAGAAAATTCCCAAAAATTCACCTTAACATAATATCTATGATATGAATTCAAAAATGAACTTGATTTTATAAAAACAAATTTCTAAATATTTTTAATTTAATTTTTAATTAAAAAACTCTATTCACCCAAAAAAACTAAAACTTGACTAATAATTTCTGAAACCGTTATTTACCTATTTTATTGAATCACATTACTTAATCAAGGTGCCTAAATTATATTAATACTTTATTTAATTGAGATTACTAATCCATTTGGTCACATTAATAATCCTAAGCGTAAAATCAGTATTCATAATTTACTACTCACCAAAAATTAAGTTGATGTTATTAGACTCTAAATTTCACACTGAACACATTTGCAGAAGACCGTTTTTTGAAAATAATTACACATAATTAATTATTTAAGGATTATATAAATAATTTAAAATATCATTTTTTCAAAATTCACCAATAAAATACATCCAATATTCATTCTAACATTTGAATACTCATAAATGTCACCATAAGAAGAAAACACAATTTTATTTAACAAAGGATTACACAAAGTAGCTACGGTCTTGTTAAATATTCAATTATCACACCAACATATGACCTAAGTGTAATGTGTCCTAAGGTGAGAGAATCCAAGGGTGGATCAGACAACATTGCCCGAGTATTGATTTCTATAAGCTTAAGCTTCTCCAGAAGGCAGTTCTGTTCCATCTTCACACAGTGAAGTTCGGCTTGGGTTTGGTCCAGAGAAAAACCCAGTGGTGCTACCTCCTTCCTCAGTTCTTTCAGATGGGCTTCGATCGGCCCGAGACTTCTGGATGAGGCCATCATATCTTCATTCTGTATTAATTAACCAAGGTCTGATGTTTTTATAGAATAATTATCACAACATAGAGTTTAGTTTCAAACAGTCATATTGACCAACAGTCATATAACAGTTGAAACCCAATAGTCTTATTTTAATTATACTCAATTCTTTAAATGGAATAGATTCGTTGAGTATAAAATAAAATAACACACAAACAAAGGAAACATAAATTATTAAAAGTTCGAGTTGTTACATTCTTCCCCCAATATGAAATTTTGTCCCCGAAATTTTAACTCGTACCCTAAGAAAAGAAAAGGTGTGGGTACATCTGCCTCATAGACTCCCCTGGTTCCCATGTGGATTTTTCATATTTTTTGTTCCTCCACAACTCCTTAACAGGGTGGGTAGTCCTGTTGCGTAGAACCTTGTCTCTACAATCCAAGATCTCCACCGGCTGCTCCTCATAAGAGAGGTAATGTTCCAGTTGTACCACCTCTGGGTTCAGTACACGTGAAGGGTTAGGTATGTACTTCCTCAAGAGGGATTCGTGGAATAAATCATGAACTTGTGCTAGATTTGGAGGAAGTGCAAGCCGATAAGCCACTATTCCAATGCGATCAAGGATTTCATAGGGTCCAATGTACCTAGGGATGATCTTCCCTTTATTCCCAATCCTCATGAATCTCTTCCAAGGTGAAATCTGAAGAAATACTTTATCACTAACATCAAACTCCAAGTCCATTCGATGGTAGTCAGCATTGATATTTTACTGACTCGGAGCAGCCTTAATGTGTTGTTGGATGGAATGGACTTTTTCTGTCATCTCTTACACATGATCAGGCCCAAGAAGCTTCCTCTCACCAGCTTCATCCCAAAAAGTTGGAGTTCTAAATCTCATCCCATATAGAGCTTCATAGGGTTCCATTTGAATGCTCGAGTGAAAGTTGTTGTTGTAAGAGAACTCAACTAAATGGAGATGTTGATCCCATCCACCTTTAAATTCCATTGAGAAAGTTCTCATCAAGTCCTCATGTGGTTGAATAGTCATTTCAGATTGACCATCTGTCTGGGGGTGATAGGCCATACTAAAATTCAATTCAGTGCTCATAGCATGTTGAAGACTTCTCCAGAATTTTGATGTAAACCTTGGATCATGATCATATACGATTGAAAGTGGAACTCCATGTAGCCTTACCACTTCCTTCACGTACATCCCGGCAAGTTGATCTAGAGAGAAATCTTCCCAAATAGAGATAAAATGGGCAGTCTTGGTTAGACGGTCCACAATAACCCATATCACATTATTTCCTTTGGAAGTTCATGGAAGTCCAGTGACGAAGTCCATAGTGATATTGTCCCACTTCCATGCTGGTATGGGTAGTGGTTGCAATACCCCTTTGGAAGTTGTCACTCTTCCTTCACTTGCTGACATACTAGGCACCTTGAAGTGTAGTCAGTAATCTCCCTTTTCATATTATTCCACCAATAATGATCACGATGGTCCCTATATATTTTTCTTCTTCCAGGATGTATATAGAATGTAGAGATATGATATTCATCCAACATATCCTTCTTTATTTCTGGAATATATGGGACACATATTCTTTTACGAAATCTCAGCACACCCTCTTGATAAATATTGAACTTAGGAAACTTTCCATCCTTTATAGCCTCAAACTTCTATTGTAACGAATGATCTTTTTTCTAATCATTCTTGATCTTCTCTAGTAATGCCAGTTGAGAAATCATTTGGGTTAGGGTTCATGATGTACCTTCCCTTATAATTCCCATGTCCATCTCTACTAGGTCATTGATCAAAGGATCCTTTTGAATCCTCATCATGGAAAGAACAACTGGGTCTTTCCTGCTTAATGCATCAGCAACCTTGCTTTCTCTATCAGGATGATAATGAATTGAACAACAATAGTCTTTAAGAAGTTCCAACCATCTCCTTTGTCTCATGTTCAATTCCTTTTGTGTTAAAATATACTTCAAATTTTGATGGTCTGTGTATATATCACATTTATCCCCATAAAGATACTGCCTCCATATATTTAGAGAAAAAATGACCTCAGCGAGCTCCAAATCATGTATAGGATAATTTTGCTCTTGAATCTTCAACTATTGAGATGCGTAAGCAATGACCTTGTCATTTTTCATGAGGAATACCCCAACCCTTTTAGAGATGCATCACTAACAATAACGAATCCTTCTCCACTTGAGGGTAGAGTTAACACGGGTGCTGTAACCAATCTATTCTTCATATCGTGGAAACGTTCCTCACACTCCTTTGTCCAGATGAACATGACCCCTATTAGATTTAACTTGGTTAATGGATTAGAAAGTTGTGAAAAGTTCTTCACGAACCTCCTATAATAGCCAGCTATTCCGAGGAAACTTCGAATATCAGTTATTTTTGTAGGCTGAGGCCACTCCTCTACAACTTTTGTCTTTTCATGGTCAACTGTGATTCTTTCATTGGTTACAATGTTCCCCAAGAAAGAAAGTTTTTGTAACCAGAATTCACATTTACTAAACTTCCCTAAAATCCTCTCCTTTCGTAGTGTTTGTAAAATATCCCTTAGATGATCCTCATACTCCTCACGACTTTTGGATCATATCAAAATCTCATCAATAAAAACTAGCACAAAGTTATCAAGGTAGTCTTTAAAGACTCAATTCATTAAATCCATAAAACTAGCAGGTGCATTAGTTAGTCCAAAAGGCATAACAACAAACTCATAATGGATATATCTTGATCGAAAGGCTGTTTTTGGAATATCTTCTTTCTTCACCCTCAATTGATGATAACCTGATCGAAGATCAATCATAGAGAAGAATTGAGCCCCAAAAAATTGGTTAAAAAAGTCCTCAATTCTTGGAAGAGGGTATCTTTGCTTCACTGTTATCCCATTCAATTCTCTATAATCAATGCATAGCTGCATCGATCCATCCTTCTTCTTCACAAAGAGAACTGGTGCTCCCCAAGGAGACACACTTGGTCGGATAAACCCTTTATTCAATAGATCTTAGAGTTGTTTCTTTAATTCCTCTAGCTCCACATTTTCCATCCTACATGGGGTCATTGATTTCAGATGAGATCCAGGTACGAGTTCAATGGAGAACCCTACCTCTCTTTCTGGGGGAGGTCCGGGTAACTCTTTAGAAAATACATCAACATATTCCTAGACAATGGGTACATTTTCTATCATCAAACTCTCATCTCCTACTTCTTCCTCACTGATAAAATCCATAAAGAAGGATATAGTGGGTTTTTTAAAACAATTATGAGGATGAGATATCTCTTCATGGAATATAACTGTAGGTTTTCCATTCAAGACTACTGATATTTCCTTGCTTCTTCAATTAATCATAACATTATACTTTGAGAGCCAGTCCATCCCTAGTATAATGTCAAATTCCAGCATGGGAATGACTACTAGATTTGCGATAAGATTGTGCTCACTAAAGTAAAAACTAGAGGTTCAAAACACTGATGATTCTTGGATAGTCCCACTAGAAGTCTTGACTGAAAACTCTACTTCTAGTACTTCGGGGGTTGAATCTATATTCTTTTCAAACTTTGTGGAAATAAAGAAATGCGTAGAAACCAAATCAAACAAAGTACTTTCTATATTTTAGAGGACAATAAGAGTACCTGCTACCAATTCATTTGGAGCTTCTACTTTAGTTGTCGTGATAGCAAAAGCACGACCCTGCTCCCTTGGACGTTGCTGAGGCAGATGGTGGTTCCGCTTCACTACCCTCAGATTTGGAAAGTGATTGGAAAAGTGCCCACATTGTCCACACTTGAAACACTGGACATCAGGTAGGGCCTCCACCATCTTCCCCTTGTCGTTTCTATTTGGAGGTTGAGGTTTCACCTCACCATGACAATTCCTCGCAATGTGTCCATCTCTACCACACTTGTAGCATCTCCCACTCCTGAGAAGGCAATTCCTAGAATGCTTCTTACCACATTTATTACACGTGGGATGTTTCACTTTCTTTCCTCCTCTTCCCTGATCAAAAGTCCTCTCTAATCTAGGCTCCATAGATCTCTTCTTGGCATTGGATTTATGAGACCACTGCATCTCACCAAACTCTAGATCGACTTTCATCGCACTCCGCATAATCTCCTCGTAGCTATCATAGTCTTGGTTGGCTAGATTATTCCGTATATGAGGTCTCAATCCACCAATGAATCTATCAAACTTACCATTTGGATCCATGAAAAAGCTAGAGGTATATCATGAATGCCTTGTGAAGTTCATCTCGTAGCTTCCCACAGATTCATTCTCCTTCTTCTTCTGCTCGAGAAACTCCTTCTCCATTCTTGTTCTCATGGAACGAGGGAAATACGTACCAAAAAAGATCCCTCTGAACTCTTCCCACTCCATATCTTCAACTACCACTCTTTGCCTCGTGTTTTTGATCAGTTCCCACCACTGATCAACTTCTCCCTCTAAGAGATAGATGGCCAGGGTGACCTTCTCTTATTCTGAACAACACAACACAGAAATGATATTCTCTATAGAGCTGATCCACTTTTCAGCAATCAATGTGTATGTCGATCCACTTAAGGTTGGTGGTCACTGATGAATAAAGGACTCAACATCTTGTTGTTCCCTTCGCGGTGAGATTGGTCTCTCAGCTGTATTCATGTTATTTCTCATAACTTGAGTTAGTTGGTTCATCATTTGCATGAAAGTTTCCATTCTAGCTTCCATCGGAGGGCTGTCAGCACATGGTCCATTACAGTCACTATTTGCATGGTTCCTCCTATTGCCCACCATTTTATAAAAGAATAAATCCTTTGGGAGAAAACTATTTTATTTACGAATCTTTTAACTATAAAGGATTTTACGTCTTCAAACATCATTCATAAACAATTACATTTCCCTATAATTCCTTTATAATGATTCATAAAAAGAAAGTGATTAACCAAACAGATCCCCTGGGAGTATCATAACCAAGAGTGCAACAAGGCCCATTTTCGTGTACCAGTTCCAGTTCGAGTCTATATCAAAGCAGTGTTTTTAGGTTTTACCCCTATGTAAATCTGTGCTAGAGCCACCTCTACCTGCTCGTATCCGGATAGGGATGTATTTTCTTGATGAACCACTTACTCAATACTCACAAAAATACCATGATGTTTTTCTATATTTAAACTATTATATAGGGTTATTCATAATGTTTTCATATACTAATTTTCATAAATAACTAAAATATCATTTGACACCAACTTTGGAATCCTGCCTTTTTATTACATAACTTTTCATTACATTTTACAAACAGAGGATCTTTAAAGTCTAGTGTCTAGGAAATCAAGAACATAAAACATGAAGAACAAAATAAAACATTATTTAAATACAATTTTAAGGCTTCATCATAAGATAATCCAATGTAGAATTACTGACTTTCCTATCTTGGGGACATACATCAAAGTAATGGGTGAGAAGAAGGCCCAGTAAGGGTAATCAAGGAAGTAGTTTACTTGTGATATCAATAAGAACATGAAAAATAACATAGAGACATGAGAAATGGATGCATAAGAATATCATAAATAATAGAACATGAAAAATAACTTGAATATGTGGATAAAACATTTCATTTATACATTCATGAACATATCACCATGGTCCATCCCCAAGGTGTCATAAAACATACCAATGTTATTCACCAAGGAATCGTGAAAATTGTAATCTCTAGAGATTAAATCTCTACCCAATGCATTGGAGCGCTATCAAAGAGCACAATTAATATGTCTTTACATACATGTGATCCACATAGATCATAATCAAACATTTCATAAATAACCTGTAGAGAATAAAAGAAATGGGTTTCATTTCAAAATCGTGATGTTTTAAAAGCTCTTAAAAATAATATCATTATATCATTTAAAACTTATGGAAAGGGAGTGAGGGTTATATGTATGTCAATTTCAAAATAAAATATATCATATTTATATATTTATGAACACCCATAGAAATGAAATAGTTCTGGGTATTCACATAAATAAACACGGGAATTTCTTGAGAGAAAAAGATAGAAATTTTGAGACGAAATTTATGCAGCATATCGGCTATATAACATGGTTTTAGAAAACATTGGAAAAAGAGAGGGGACAGGGGTCAACCAGTCATAAATAATTCATAATACAATATAGGTACTAAATAAGATCATGGTATGGATATTTGAATGACATACCACATGAAAAGGAAACATGAAAGAAAAGAGAAGATGCGATGTCTTTTACGAGAAATTCGGCAGCCTAACAGCGTCACTTAAAATTTCAGAAAAACAATTGAAGAGAGAAGAAATGGTCTCTCATAATTTTTCCATGAAATGGACAGTAATAATAATATATAAGAACATATCCTAAACATATATAGATGGAAAATATAAGACATAACATATAGGAAGTCATGACATACAAGAGGAGGGTGAAAGAATCCCTTATCTTGAAGAGTAACTTCAAAAGCATGAAGTTTTTGACCGTGGGAGGCTTGAGGGAACCTTTAAAGGAATACTTGGGAGGTAAGGAGACCATAATGTCGTTGAAGAGGATTTTTTAATAAAATGGATGAGATAATGTCTTGGTATTTAAAGGGGAAGTGAGGGGACAAGACATTAATTACCAAGGGACACCTCATCAGTGGTATTGGCGAAACCATGAGATATCAAAAGATATTTCTTCAAGGTATTGGCCACATGTTACACCTAATACCTTATCATACAATTCATAAGTTGACCAGAATGATTTCATAATTATTACATCCTTAATGAAATCATTAAACACCTGCAACTCTTAAATTAAAATTCACTATTCACCAAAAATTCAACTTTTTCATAAAAATCCTAAAAATTCACCTTTACATAATATCAATGCTATGAATTCAAAATTGAACTCAATTTTATTAAATTAATTTTCTAATTATTTTTAATTTTATTTTTAATTAAAACACACTATTCACCTTAAAAAATTAAAATTTGACTAATAATTTATGAAACCGTTATTTACATTTTTTTATTGAATCAAATTACTTAATCTAGGAGCCTAAATTATATTAATACTTTATTTTAGTGAGATTACTAATCCAGTTGGTCACATTACTAATCCTAAGCATAAAATCACTATTCATAATTTACTATTCACCAAAAATTATGTTGATGTTATTAGACTCTAAATTTCTTACTAAACTCATTTGCAGAAGACTATTTTTTGAAAATCATTACACATCATTAACTATTTAAGGTTTACATAAATATTTTTAAATTTCTTTTTTTCCAAATTTCATCAATAAAAAACATACAATATTCATTCAAACATTTGAAAACTCACAAACTTCTCCATAAGAAGAAAACACAATTTTATTTAACAAAGAATTACACAAAGTAGCTACGGTCTCGTTACATATCCCCTTATCACACCAGCATATGAACTATGTGTAAGGTGTGTAAGATGAGAGAATCTGAGGGTGTCTTGGCCAACATTGCCTGAGTAGTGATTTCTATAAGCTTAAACTTCTCCCGAAGGTGGTTTCGTTCCAACTTCACATGGTGAAGTTCGGCTTGGGTTCTGTCCAGAGAAAATCCCAGTGCTGCTACCTCCTTCCCCAATTCTGCCAGATGGGCTTCGATCGGCCTGAGACTACCGAATGAGGCCATCATATCTTCTTTATGTATTAATTAATCAAGGTCACATGTTTTTATAGAATAATAATCGCAACATAAAGTTTACTTTCAAACGGTCATATTGACCAACAGTCATATAACAGTTGAAACCCAACAGACTTATTAAAATTATACTCATTTATTTAAATGAAATAGTTTCATTGAGTATAAAATAAAATTACACACAAACAAAGGAAACATAAATTATTAAAAGTTCTGGTCGTTACATTAGCACATTATGACTTTTTTTCTTTCTCATATCATTATGAAATAGTTTCATCTTCATATTATTACGATGAAATCCCCATTAATATGGATTTTACCATTATGATGAAAATACCATTACGCTTATTTTTCAATAATTATGGAATGTGTTCAATGATGAATCCACTTAGAAACATTTATCTTTTTTGAACTTCACGAACTTCACAAATTCTGAACATTAGATCTGATCTTTTGAATCTGGTACTTCTAGATCTAATGAAATACTTTTTCTTTATCACTAGAACTGATTAAATCATTATGATTCCTCCATATCTTTATAATCTTATATCATGAGTATTTTTAATGATTTAGGACAAATTCATGAGTAGGAATGTATCTTGTTATTTTGGTTTGAATGTTTGAGAACATTCTAACTATCGACATAAATTTCATTAAAAACCATTACTACATAATTGCAACTTATTCACTTACCATTGTATGTCTTCTTAACATAGAATCTTCTTTATTTCTATGAACACATAAAAGTCAATATTTCAAAAAATAAGAATTTCTGCCTCTAATTCATTTGGATCTGATGATATGAATATGTCATTGATGAATTCAATAATTTGAGTCTTGTGATTCTTAGTCAAAAAACCTGAGTTTGGAAGCCTATATCCGGAATAAAATACTTATTTATGAAAAAATATTTTATCCCCCATTATGTTTGGGTTTGATCATTCAAAAAATTTCAACTTTATTAAAAAACACATTATTAGGTACTGGATTTGATTCCCAAATATCAAGAAAATTCATATACAAAATGGATAATTGTAAAAAAAATACAAATAATTTGATAAAAGAAATAATCAAAATGGTTATTCGGTTTCTTTGACCCATTTCTAGACAAAAAATCATGGACTCTAGGATAACTTACTTAATTCCAATTAGAAATAAGGGGAGAGGGTCACTCACTAAATGATTCTATTGTTGTCAATTAAATCCAATTTAAATTTCATAATTGGAATAAAATATTTAATCATGGATAAGAAATAATTTTATTAAGGATTTATTGATTGAAAAAATTTATAAGATAACTTATAAATAATTATTTATTTATTAATTAATAATTTATTTAATTACCTAAATAATTAATAAAAATTTATTCTCTAAACTATGAAAAAAATATATTTTTTAATTGAATATTTAGTAGATATTTATTCCCATTACTATGAATAGAATAATTATTTAATGGATTAATAATTTGTTAAATATTTATTTATTTAATTATTAAATTATGAGGAGGACTAGTGGACTAAATTTTTTTTATCATAAATATTAAATTACAAGTTTTTAAAGAAAAATTTATCATTATGCCTATTTTCACACACCATAACAAATGACAGTAATATCAACATTACATATCATACGGATGGATGAGGTTTGATATATTATTTTAGTTATTTTTGTGCAGTAAAATATTTTTTTACCCATATTCCTACCTCTATGAATTAAAAATAATGTATATTATGTGGAGGCTAATCAGGATTGATCAATATAAAGAATTATTATACACAATAAAATATATAATTATCTCCCAAGACCAAATAACACAATAGAGATTCTCATATATCTTATATCCACTCAAGAATAAGTGTGATAAGACTATTCTACAACCCCAAAATAATTGTCACAATGATATAAATGAACACCACATTAGGATCTACCCACTCTTCTTGCACCTGTAAAAACATCATTTTTTTGGAGATCAAATGAGAACATGTGGATCACTACTAAATGTATTCTACACTTCGATCATATAAACACAAATAATGTGAGACAACAATTGTTTCAGAAAATGAACACCATTATTGAACAAATATATGAAGACTAAAGTATTATTTTTTCCAATGTATTTAAATTAATTTGAATTTAATTTGAAAATAATTTATCTTGGTTTTGATGGCCTATGTTTCCAATATTGTTTGTATAAATTTATTATTTCATTAGAATAATTTCTTTTAAAATATGAAAATGATCCATCAAATCAAAAAATTGATAAGTTGGGATCATCCCCAAAAAGTGGTTCTATAATTTCTAGAACCATCTAATAGTAGTATAGTGGACACGTTTAAATTTAGAAAAAATTTATTTTTCATCAATTATACACAATTATTGTTAGTTTTTCACATCCAGTTTATTCATTTTTAAATGTTTGATTAATTAACATTCTTTCTATATAATAGTTTCATTTTATCTTTTTTCATATTTGTTAAAAGATATCATGAATGTCATGAAGAATGATCAATGATTCTATGAAAACGTTCCAATGATTCTCGATGGTATATTGAGTAACATGGAATGAATCCATAGAATAGGATCTGTAACCAGGTTAACTGTACATGGATGTGTTTTTGGATACATGACATTATGAGGATTTATTAAAATTGGTTCATTAATTATACACCACGTGTTGATTGAGACAACCAAAAAAATATTTTAAGGACTATATGGCATTTAACTGGCATACACATCTTGTAGTCAACATAGTTTAATGATGAAATTCATTCTAACCATGTGGTAAAATTATCATTTAATACCACATGAGACTAACAGTATAGAACCTAAATGAAATATAATACATGTTGTTGGTGTAGTAATAGTTTGAACCATTAATCCCCAATTTTAAATAAAAAGTTTATTTACTCATCATTTTATACAAACATGGGGAAAGCGGAGCACATAATGTGTGACTAATTAGTACATGCATTGTAATATGTATCAAATATTCCCTAAGTCATAAGGTGTTTATATTGGATAAACAATATGAAACTAAGATGACAAGTAAAATATTAGTACGAGTAATGTAATCTCACATTAAATGAAATAATTAAATTACATTAACATATTTTATTAAAAAATTAAACCAGGTTTCACTGTTATCACTAGATATATTTGACTTTGTAATTAAGGTTATTAATTATTAGTAAATGCACAATTAATTATTTGTAAATATATATAATTATTTGTCTTGTTTTTTATTTCCCATGAATGAATTTATGATGTATATCCCCAAGAGACATTGGATGATCATTATGAAAAAGGGAATAAATTGGAGGATTAATTATTTATTTGAATCAATTCAAGAGTGTTTTATTAATAATAAATAATGAATTGAAATTAAAACTTACCAGTGTACTTTTTCATATTGATTCTATGTTTAAGATAGATCATGATATTTGTAGAGACCTATTTATGGGTTTATTTTATATAATTTTATATTATTTTATGTGGTTTTTGTTATTTATAATTAAATTAAATATGATGGAATGTGTTTCCTCACTCCCTCATTTGTTATGTTGGACTTCCATGTCCATGGTTTTTAATTCAATTTTACATAACCAATACTTTAGATTCCATCACCTATGTGTGTGTTATAAAAGATATGTAACAAAAGTAGTACCACAAGGTTCTTGGAGGTTGGAAAATGAATAATAATGATATATCCAACCCAAGAGATTTTTAGTTTTATTGGTATAATGAAAAAAATACCAACACAATCATAAGTTTATTTTTTCTTGGTTCATTGGTTGATTTATTTCACTCTCTTTAAATCATCCATTAGATAAGTTCGTGATCACATTGTTTTTTCATTTATTTTATTTCTATCTTATTTATGATTTATTTTATTCTTGAATGATCAAGATGAAATAAATATATAGAATAACATGAAAATGTGGAATTAAAATAATCATATTATTCATAAATGTTTTATCATAACATGGTAGGTCCATTATGTATAGTAAAATTAATACTAATTGGAAATGAAAGGAATGAATCAAGAAATGTTTATTCATAATAAATAAATATCCAAAAAATAATTGTAAGTCATCATAATCCATCAATTACATGATTTGGAATAAAAACAATAGAACTATGTTTTTATCCAACCCTTTTTGGGAAACATAGTTTGGTCATCGAGTTGTTATGATATTTTTTTTGACTTAACCAATTTAAATCAAGCAAAGTAGCCCATGCCAGACTTGAAATAAATTGAAGGAATGTGTTTTTTAAATAATATTAAGGGTTTTTGGAATTGGGGTCCCATCAATGGATCAAGGAAAGGGAAGACCACTATTAGAAAATTCTTAACTACCAATATTCATTCAAGTAATTTATTTGTCCAATACATAGTTATTAGAAGGGGAATATGCATTCTTTCCACAAGAAAGCTAAGTAACTAAAAATTCTGAGAATAATTGTGGTAAATATTTGCACAAACAAAAATTTTCCTACACTTAATTAAATTATGATTATTATAGTGTCACATAAAATGTAATCAAGTAAAATACTTCCACCTTGTTTTAATTATTGTAAAAATAGAAAGTGAAATTACAAAACACTAAAATCATTCTATAACTCAGGGTATGGCCCCAAAAATATAAAATTTTAATTATGTAAAATCATTTTAATCAATGAATTATTAATAGTAAAATTCAATAATGTATTATTATCCCCTATTCAAGTTCTACAATCCTAGTAGGTGACCAAAGGTGAAAAGGACACCTATTAGAGGTTTGTAAAGGATGATTCATATGTCCTTTGTTTTATATTATTAACTATGTCTAGGGATTTGATGATATAGTATAAGAATATTGATTTTCCACACAATAATATATCATCTTCATTTCCTTGATAAAGTGATGGGATGGTTAAAATGAAATAAGATTTTCAATGCAATATTTCAGTGTAAACTGGATAAAGGAAACCAAGCTATTAATCTTTCATTCAAAATGCACAGGTATGTTGATCAATTAATGAAATTGGGATTTAATATGTATACAAAATTATCCACTAATCTTATTTCATTATCCATATTTTCATGGTTATCTATACTAATCCAAGACGAGATAACCCAATTAAATATGTATATCATTTAAAAAGTATCAATAATTCACCATGAATATAAGGATTTATTGAAACACATTTCACCAACAATTATGGTGAAAAGAATAAAGTAGAAATCTGTGGATATTTTGGGAAATATAAATAAAAAAGATTCATTATAACTTGCTTCAAAAATGATTCGTAGGAAAAAAATAATCTGGAGGTTATTAGCTTTTTAAGTGGAAAGCCTGGACACTGAAAAACAAACTGTGATGAATAGAAGATGAATGAAGTTCCATAAAAATTAGTTATATTAATAAAGTTTCTATTCACCACAAATTTAATTAAATATGTGAAATGTTCATGAATATTAAGATTATTGATTAAACTCAAAAGGAGATGAGAATGATAGATTTAACTATCATCCAAGGGGTGATTTTTACTTATCCTTACCAAAATTTATTGATTTAAGTTTTCGATAAGAGTAACCAAACCATTTATCTCAGTTTCAAGCTAGAAAATGTGAGATATTATTTTATATTTTGAATAAATATTATTATGGTACATCAATACTAAACTATTATTTTAGAATATTTTGAGTCATAGATATCCATTTCAGTGAATTAATAATATAAAATATATGAATCTTACCTACTTGTGTCGAGATAATAATTTTTAAAATTAAAATGAATTATTTGATTTTTTTTACACATGAATCTATGTTAGTCTCAATTGATCTAAGATACTGGGTGTAAAAACAAATTACATATCATGTTTTAGATATATAAAACATTATAAATAAAGGCATGTCACAAAGAATTTAAATTCAATTCAACATATCCAAATGGAATATTCTAAAGATAATGGCAACATTATACTTCATTATATCCCATTAATTTTTTTTAAATTCCTAGTGATGAAATGTCAGTACTTGGTAAAGATTGAGGGATCTTTAAGAAGGCTTGTTAGAGAACATCTTATCTAAGTAATAATTTATCATACATATAGATTAAATCTATTCACAAACTCAAATTCCATTATATAAAATAATGAAATGATGGTACTATATTGAAGATAAATGATCAGTATTATATATATTGAAAATGTACCATTTTCCCTTCCAATAAATTTGTTAAAAATGGAATAAAAAACTAACCATATGGAACTACATTTTCTACCTGATATCATATCAACTATGTTATGATAAGAATCTATTATGATGCTACTATATGTTTTTGTTGAAAACATTATGTTAAAATGTTCTTTTAGCAATATGTAAACATCAAAATCTATGGTGAATCTATGTTAATAATCTTATTGCTATTAACGATATTAATGACTAGCCAAGACCGACTATATTTTCATAAGTAAGTCATATCTCCTTAAATATAGAGGATGCTCACTTACTTGTATGGGTTATGGATTTGGAAGCACATAAGCTAGTATAAGAATGATGGACTCTACTGTGCTTAGTGGGGGAGTAGTTATAAAGACACAAGCTGTGAGGAATTCATAACCGAAGATCTTTTTTACATTTAAACTAGTGGGTGAGATATATATATATATATATATTATTCTTCTAGAATAATGATTCATATAATGAATCATTAAAATGAATCATGAAAATGAGGAAATAATGTAAAAATTAATGTAATTGACCCCATGTATCAAGAATCAAGAACATTGAATTTAAAATGTTACAAATACTTGTTACTATAGGTGAGTATTTAGTAGAAAATAAAAAAGGATGGTAAATGGGAAAACAATAATGAATGATTGATTATTGATAGGTTTACACTATCAAAATACATATACAATAATAATCCAAATAAAATTATTTTGAGTTCTACATATCAATGAATAATTATATGATCATCATATTGGTCTATTTATAGTCAAATAAACTATATTTGGGGGAGTACTTAGGAAATATTTTAACATTACATGACTTAAAGATGACCTCGTGGTATATGTATAAATTATGTAACTAAAAAGAGATAGTGAAATAAAAAAATTTAAAATGATATATTTAGATTAGACAAAATAATTTATAAATAAATCATGCATAATGATAACAGAATATTCATTTAAAAATGAATTTGTGATATGTTTCTCAAACTGGTTAGTGGGAGAGATAGAATTTTCCCATATAAATCTTTGTATAAAATATGAGGATATAAGGTGTGTACTACAAGTTTTTAAATACAAAGGAATAAATTTTTTTCAAAATAATACTTAAATTAAAGATTGTTATCTAAGGAACAAGATATTGAAAATAGGACCTCGGGTTTTCTAAATCAAGTAATTATATATATATATATATTAATAGTGTAATGAAAAAAATTAAACAATTCATGATCGAATTGTTTTTGAAATATAATTCTTCCAGTAAAACATGAATGGTAATAAGAAGAGATTTTAGAGATTAAAAGAGTTTTATGACATTGGTGGTAGGAATTTATAATATATTGCATGATATATTCTAAATTTTTATATTACTGAGGCTTAATTCATATTAAGTGAATTTCAACCTGATCCAATATAACATCATTAACATGATTTTATAAATATCTGAAAATACTTTGGAATGTATAATTGGATGAGTTCATAGTGTTTAGAGAAGAATGAATACTAGTGATTAGAGGAATGTAACACTTTTAATCCCTCAGTTTTATAAGATATAATATTAAAGAAAATGGTAAGGAAATATGTATGAAAAAAATAATATATCTAGTGGTCGACATATCTATAATATTTGAGTATGTTGCATTTTTTAATGCAACATAAGTAGTTGTATAGAAAATTCCAATTTTGATCTTGGGTTATATCAAAGGAAATATTTTTTCTATTATTATGATACACATTGACTATTGATATAGTTAGTATGTCAAGAATCTTACATTGTAACAAAATGAGTTTGCTCATTTTTATAACAAATTAAGAGATTTTCTCATGAAGTAATGCAACAGAAAGAATATTATTTATACATAAATGTGGATTTACCAACTCTAGCCATGAAAAAATGATTGTCCTTGTAGTTATAGTCATAGTTAGTCGAGGTATGTTTAGTATATGAGAACTAACCTGTCAATATCAATTGGTTCTTGTTCAAGATGGATTTTTTGGAGTAGGTTCCCTATAATAAACTTATTTGTGATTTACATTATATGAATATTCATGGAAATTAATTTAAATTAAAAAACATTATCAATTTTTTTTTAAAATTCTATAAAAATTTACTATGGTAATGTCATAGGGTATCTATCACATCAAAAATATTCATATTAGTTTCCCTCTATGATGAGAAACTTTAGTTTCTATGAAGATATCTCATTAATATTAGATCTATGGTGGGATATCATTCTTTGATGGGGGCCATATTATTACGATTGTGAGGTGCGCGTATATGTAATCATATGATACTTATTCTCATGGTGTTCATACTTGGTAAACTCAAAGAAAATAGATTATGGGAATGTGCCAGCCAGTAAAACTTCTGCATGTTTTTATGACATCATATATTTCTATATGGTAGTGTTTGTACTGGTCCTTAGAAATTAATATTATTTTCAATTCATTTCATCCCTCGTACACATAGATTTATTGACAAGAACCAAAAAAACATATGTTTTTAGGGAGTAGGTAGCATTGGGTGTGTCTCTAATGTTTTGTTATTAATTAATAATTCAATGAAAGATGTTCCCCTCTCAAATTTTAATAATTTTTAAAATTGTCCAATATATTTAAATCGATCCATCACATTAAATTACATGGACATGGTGTAATGATAACATTATTTTTGATAGTAAAAGAAAGACTTATCAATGATAATACATTATGAAATGAGTATGAACCCAAATTCATTATATATTAGGACTAAGTGATTATATTGTTGTGTAAGAATTTGTATGTGTTCGTTTACATCACAACATTAAATTATATCTATTGGGTTCCTTGAAAATTTTAAACATATTAATCTTGTACATTATAAAACCTTATTAGTCCCTCGAGACAAACCTAGGACTAACCCAGTGGGCCATTAGGATTGGGAAACACCATAGATAGGGGAAATATTACCACATGCCCCTATATTTCCGACCACCCTAAATGTTTAATCACTGAGTACCCACCTTGGATTCTCCTCTACCAAGTATCTACCCACCTTTGACCTTATATTTCACCCTGCAACCTCACCCCGATTCCTCCACCTCCACTGCCCTCCTCTTCTCTCATCTCCTCCACCGCTCACCACTACTGGCCACACCAGCTCTCTTTACTACTTCACTTTTTCGATCCTGATGACCTAATGTTTTCTATCTGGAATGAATTATCGTGCTAGAGCGGATGTTCATTCACCCCCATTGTTATCTGAACGATCAATACCCCCTCCCCTCTTAAGGTTTTATCCGACTTGACCCATACAAAGTGTTTTCATTTTTTTCATAATCATTTTTTAATTATAATTAGCATTTTTATTTTTATTCATAGTTATTTTTGAATTTTTAGAAAATAACTGATTGGGGGACTCATCAGTTAATTTTCAAAATATAGTTTTTTATTATGTAATTTTTTTTACATTTATATATCATTTATTTTATGATTAAAGTTTTCAAATTTTGATTAGTATTTCAATTTTTAAATAATAAATTTTAATTTACACTATATCTAATCATACTAAGCATCTGTATGATTCTCATTTTATTTTCTTTTTAGTTTTTATGTAATATTTTTATTAAATTGAAATGTAGGAACACATTTTTTTTTTAAATTCATCGAAAAATATATTAGAATATATAAATCTAAAAAAATTGAAATGAAATTGTTATATTTTTTAAATAAAAAGAAACTAAAATTAAATTGGATTTAGGGAATATTTTTTCATAAAATGTTTAATAAATTGTTAGAGAACATGATAGTTATTATAATTCATTACATATAACAAAAAAATTAAAACAAGAACACTTTTTCAAAATCAAATACAACTTTTAATTTTCTTTTATAGTGATAATTAGTTATTACTTTCAAATAACTTCTTGTAAATTTTTTGATGTAGTTAATCAAAATTTAAGTTTATATTTTTCTAATTTTGCTTGTTAAATATATAAATAATTTTATATTTATATTTTTATTTATTTAGATAAATATTGAAAATAATTATTGAATATTTATATAATTTTCATTTTTAAATAAAATTTTTAGAGATGAATTTTTTTAAGAGCTTGGTCATATGATATTTATATAACCATGTGAATTAGTAAAAACATTGATATCCTTGATTTTATCTAGACCTATTGGAAAATTAGGGGGTTTGAATGACATGGGTGACATATTGAATTTTTTTTCTATGACTGTAATAGTTGTGTTAGTAAAGAGAAACATTTCTAATCTAAAGTCGATCAAAAAATATCTTCATATTAAAATGTCACAAGAGATATTGTTCACAGTTGTAATGATTTAAACTCATAATTATTTTCTACACAATGTCAATTATGATGAGTTAATTGATGAATTTTTTTCAATTAATTCCATGAAAATTATTTTCTTATGAATTTGACTATGAAGTACAATAATTGGGTTCATGAAGTGCAGCGTCATACACTAGTATTCCATGATCAATTTCATTTCAGTTTTAGCAATCCTTTTAATTAGATTATTTAACTTGTTTGATTAATAATCCATATTAAAACTTTAAAATCTAATTAAATAGTTATAATTGGAGGGAATCTGTTAAAATGAATATATGTGTTTCTTATTTCCATAAAAAGTTCATTCCTTGATTTTTAGGAATAAGAATAATGATATAAAGATTAATATGAGGATGATTTGTTGAAATATTTAAATGATATTTCAGTTGGTCTGTAGAACATTGTAATATATTATGTTTTATTAAAAATTTATATTATTCAATTTAAATGAAACCACAAATTAATTTGACATCCATATATTATGAATTATTTTTCATGATTTTCTTCCATTGTTCATTTTTAGTTTTGGATAAATATATTAGGATTTTTAAATTTTATTTAGTATACATGTTGGATTACATTTTCATGTCTATTTTAAGAATATTTTGAGTAATTATAATTTTTAATTTGTTTAATTTTAGTGTGGGTTACACATGATTCATATTATTTTATATATGGTATATAAATGCATAGAGGATTTAGGCCTTAGAATGTGGTGTAAACATGAGTTTATTGGATTCTCTAAGGTGTAAAATGAATTTTTTTAATCCTATAGTGTCATTTTTTTTGATATAAATGTTTTTAAGGTATTATTATTATATATAGTCCTTTATGTTTGTTAATATGTTCACAAATTAGTTTGATTTATTTTTTTGAAATGGTACGAGGCGGTTTTTTTTGTTTTTTAAGATGTTTTATGAATTTATATTTCTTTATTTTATGTTGATTTTCATGGGTATATATTGTTTAGTTTTTTTTGATATAATATATTTCTTTTCAATTTTTATTAGTTAGATTTATCAAATTAAATAGTGAAAAATTAATTTTTTTAAATCATTGTTTGATTTTGATTTAAGATGACATTGTATTGTAAATCATGTATTGAATTTAGATGTTTTTGTTATTTGTATAGATCACTTTTAATCTAGTTTTATATAGTATTTAAAAACAAATTTTTATAATCATTAATGCCTTTTTTGATTATTTTGAAGTGTTTTATAAGGTTAAAAACTGTAAAATGTTTTTCTTTTTAAAAAAAATGGAATTTTTTACCCTGTTTATGTTGAATGTACATTTATAGAATATTTTAGTCTTTATATTATTTAATGTAATATTTGATATTATATTTTCATATATTTTCATGTGTTGGGTTCATTTTTAAACATATTTATTTTAGGTTTTTTTAATTTTGTAAATTGTGTTGTTTAGTCTATGGGTTGGTATGCATGTGGAACAAAAAAAATTCGAATCCCACATATAATGTGGGTTTAAATGAATGTGTAATTATAGGGCCAAAAAGTTTGGGCTTAAATCTAATTAGTGTTGTTCTAATACTTTATGAATTCATATTTAAAGGAAAACATTTTTATAGTTTCTCTTAAAAAAAATATTTTTTGGGTTGGTCCTACTCATGTGTTTAATCTTTTTTTCTTCATGAAATTATATTTTTTGGTTTTCAAAAAATAAATCCTTGATTAATATGGAAATAAAATTCTCTATTTCGAGAGAACTATATATACTTTTATTCATCTTCATAATTGAAATACTGAAGGTCTTCGAAGGGGATACCCATGGTTAATGAATATACATGTTCGTAGAACTTATCAATATGAGTGTCAACTATGATAATTTGTTTAATTTTTAATGAACGTTATGGAAAATTCTCAAATAACTTATCACTTAATATACATAGATTTAAAAATATGTTTTGATTTATATTTCCGTGAAAATAGAAACACATTCATGCTAGGTATTATTGATACCTCAGTATGATAAGTACTTAAAAGCATTTACCATTTATAGGTCCAGCCTTAGGAAAATCTTAGTGAGCCACTAGGATTGGGAAACAACATTGGTATGGGAAAAAATCACCCCATCCCACCAAGTTTCCTCCCACTATTTTGGTTTCTTATCTAAGAACTCGCACGAAATTCTCCTTTACTAGGTCCCCCCCCCCACAATCTTCTCCTATTATACCGACAAACCTTTCCTCAATTCCCACACCTCCCTTACCCACCTCTCCTCTACTCCACCAGTCATCGCTTCTACCCTCATCAGCTCACATTTCCACCTTGCATCATTGATCCCAATTACCCGAGGGATTCTATCTAGTTTGTGCAGTGGTGGTAGAGTTATTGTGCAGCCCCCTTATTGTATGATCTACTAGAACCCCCTCCCCTCCCTTAGTGTCACTCAACCAACCCCAGGTGAATTGGTGGTGTCTTTTTTATTATCATATTTTTATTATCAATGAATGTTTTTTCATAGTAATGATTATTTTTAGAAATTCTATGATTTGGGGATTCATCATTTAATTTTTGATTTGTAGTTTTTCCATAGGTAATTATCTTTCCATTTATATTAAATTTATTTTATGATTGAATAGTCTGATATTTGATTCGTTCATCAATTTTTCAAATAAATTTTTAATTTATAGACTATATAATCCTCCTAATTATCCATATAATATTAATTTCATGTTTTTTTGTTTTAATGTTATTTTTTTATTAAAATGAAATGTAATAATGTATTTTAAAAAATTTATTAAAAATATATTAGAATATAAAAATCTAAAGATAATTTCTTTGGAAATGAAAATGAAATTGATATAATTAGGAAATAAAAGAAAAAAGATTCAATTGGTTTTAGAGAATATTTTTCCACGTTAATTTTTAATAAATTTTTTAAAATGAGATAGTTTACATTTCTCATTAAATATTACTTATAATTAAAAAGAATAATATTTTTTCAAAATCAAATACAACTTTAAATTAAATGTTTTAATGATTCTTTTTTAATTTCAAATAACTTTATTTAAAAATTTTATATAGTAGCAAAATATTTGAGTTTATATATTTCTAATTTAATTTCTTAAACATGTTAATTGTTTTATATTTTCTGTTTTATTTTGATAGAAAAGTAATAAACACAATTGTAAAATATTTTTCTAATTTTAATTGTTAAATTAAATCATTAGAGATGAATAATTTCAAGAGATAGAACATTTTATATTTATATTACCAAGTGAATTGGTAAAATCAATTGGTATACTTGATTTTATCAATATATATTGGAAATATTAGTGGTTTTCAATGACATGGGCGACAAGTTAAATTTCTTTGGATATACTGATTATAGATGAATTAGTAAAGGAAAATATTTCTAAGCTAATTTTGATCAAACTTATCTTTAGATTACAATGTCATAAGAGATATTGTTCTCATTACCAATGGTTTGAACTTATAATGTATTTTTGTAATGTATCAATTATGATGATTTAATTGATGAATTTTCATCATTTAAGAATACTACAATTATTTTCATTTTTATTAGAGTGGTATGTACAATAATAGGGTTCGTGAAGTGTCACAAAAAAACCTAGTCTGTCATGCCATATTTTTCTGTAATTTTAGATTTCCTTTCAATTAGATTATTTGTCTTGTTTGATTAAAAATCCCTACCACAACTATAGCATCTAAATAAATATTTATCATTGGATGGAATGTGTTAAATGAATATATGTGTCACCTATTTCAATAAAAACTTTAATATGTTATTTCTATGTGAATTGAAGTTCATGGGTTTATATCAATTGATATTGTTTTTCAAAAGTTAGAAGTCTATTTTTTAATTAAACTAATATGTTAATTTAAATCAATTGGATCAAATTTAATTGGTTAGGAAGAAGAATAGAGAGATGATGATAATGTTGATGTTGATTTGGAGAAATATTCAAATTATATTTTAATTGGTCTAAACAACATGGGAAAAGTTTAATTTTTTACAAAAATTTATATGATTTAATTAAAATTAGAAAATAAATTCATTTTACATTCATGTTTTACGATTTATTGTATAAAATTTTCTTCCTTTTCACACTTTTAATATTTTTATGATGCATAAAATGATTTTTAAATTATCTTTAGTATACACATTGCTTAACTTTTTCATTTGTAATTTAAAAATATTGTTTGTAATGATAATTTTGACTTTATCATATTTTAGGGTTGGTTTCACTTGATTGATGTTGTTTTCTATATGGTATATAAATGTTTAGAGGATTTTGGACATTCAATGTGATGTAAAACTAATTTTATTTGATTATATAAGGTTTGAAAAGAATTATTTCTAATTCTATATTGTCATTTGGGTTGGATTTAAAAGTGATTTCAGTTTTTATTATTATAGATAAACTTTTATGTTTGTTAATGTGTTCACAACATAGTTTTTTTTTCAAATGGTACGGACCTGTTTTTCAACTTTTTTAGATGTTTGAAAAATAAAATTTTCATTCCTTTATTTTTCAGTGGTTGAAAGTGTGTAGTTTATTATTTTTGATATAATAAATTAATTTTCCATGTTTAGAAGTTACATTTCACAAATGAATAAGAGAAAATTTTAATTTTTTTAATTGATGTTTGATATTGATTTAAGTTGACACTAAACATAAAATAATGTATTGATTTTATATGATTCAGTTCTATCTCTAGGCCTATTTTAATGAAGTTTTAAGAACATTTTTTATAATAAATAATGCCTTTTTTGATTGGTTTTGATGTTTTTATAAGGTTAAAAATAGTAAAATTTTATTATTTTAGAAAATGGTGTTTTCTCAGCTATTTATGTTAAATTTACATATATTTACAGTTTTAGTTTTTATATTTTTTAAAGTGTTTTTTGAAATTCTATTTTAGTGGTTTTTCATGTGTTAGGTGCATTTTTAAACATATTTTTTTAAGAATTGTTGTTGTTTTTTTTAATATTATGTTTTTCAGTTCATGGGTTAGTCTATATCTATATTGAAATTATTTTTTGAAGCTCGTATATAATATGGTTTTAAATGGATTTTTATTTTTGGGCATAAAATTTTTGGGCTCTGATCTGATCTATGCCTGTCCAAGCCTTTATGTACTCATATTTAAATGGGAATATTATTATACATTTTCTTGGGTGACAAGATTTCCTAGGCCGGTCCTATTGAAAGAATCCCTAAGGTTCACAGATGAAGTGTTTTTATTAATCACAATTAAATTATATTGAAATTTAATTATGGGAATAAATATTATTTTCAAGGCCGATAACTAGTTTTATTAAGTATTTATCAATCATGAACATTTATTGACAAAAAAATAAGAAATTATTTATTCATTAATAAATAATTTATTTAATTATGTGAATATTTATTAACTAATTTTTCCATATAATGAATAAAAAATATATTTCATTTACTAAATATTTAATAAATATTTATTCACCAAATTATGTATATAATATTAATTTTTAAAAATAAATATTTGTTTATGTTTTCGATGCATGATTAAGAGGATGATTATACTAAGAGTGTGTCTGACAATAAATATTAATTACAATGTTATTAAAATAATATTTATCATTGTGATGTATTTCACAAACTAAAAAATAGTAGTAATAATT
Organism: Viscum album; assembly: GCA_963277665.1. Taxonomy (NCBI): domain Eukaryota; kingdom Viridiplantae; phylum Streptophyta; class Magnoliopsida; order Santalales; family Viscaceae; genus Viscum; species Viscum album. The sequence goes on from OY728150.1 coordinate 42,628,037, forward strand.
ATACTATTTAATGATATATGGAATGATGAGGCTAAATATTTAATTTAACAACCATTGAAAATTGGATAATATTTTAATAGTAACCCGATCTTAATGAAAAGTCATTTTGTTAATTGTGTAGAGGTTAATTGAGATTGATCAACATGGAGAATCATTTTTATAGTGACCCAATTTTAATGTACATAGAAAATTACATAATTGTTTTTTGAATATATAAAATATCCCATAAACAGACACCCAAAGTCCACATTAGTTTAACACCTTTGGAAAAATGGAAACAAAAAAGGGTACATAAGTAAGATATATTATCTCACACTAGGTTCTTCAGGACTATTACCCTTCTCAGAAACATCATAATTAATACATATCTTCATAACCTGGGGAAGAAATCCTAAAAATAGGTGAACAAAAATTCTCAATAAGGGTAAACATGGGACACATGTAAGAATAAACATGAGCTTAGGGGTATGAGAACATGATTATAACAATATAATATCATACCCTACACATCAAAGATCATAATAATTGCTCGTGGAATTAATCATGGTAGATAATAAGACATGAATCATAAGGAAATAATGAACATAATCTATGAAATGCAATCATAGGAATAAGGCATGGAATTTTGGTATAAATGAACATGTGGTATCATTTCCTATAATTCATGAAGCATAGCTAGAACATATCAAGGAACTTCATGGGAACATAACCTACGGGTAGGGACACACCACCATCCCCCTTCACATTTCATTCCTTGTAATGGATTGGTTTTCCCCATATTCCATAATGTATAGGGTTTCCCTATCTTCCAACTTTAGCCTGACTACACATACTATGCTAGACACACCTCCATCCCCAGTCACACTCTATTCATTTCAAGGGATCATTTTCCCCATATTAACATATTGGATCACTCCCATTGACTTGATTCCCATCATTATCTCATTAGATATATTTATTTACCCAATGCATCAGAGTGAGATAATGGTCTCACCCAAATCATAATAAAATCATTCATACATGTTCCATAAGATAATAAAATAGTCATCATATCAGGACCCATAAAAAGAGACGGACTTCATAAACATTATATCATAATGCATAAAATTAAATGGGTATCATAAACATTTAGTCTTATAATAACCTATTTAAAATAGATAGTTCTCATAATCATTCAATCAAATCATAACCCATTAAATGAAGTAGGTTTCAAAATAATATAACATGTGGAAGAGAAATGGGTGTCATAAGTATCATTCCATCAAACTTCAAACCATTTAATAAATAATATTAATGGAAAATTTTTATAATTTCCTAGAAGTTCATCAGTAACATCAACGATTGTCATTTTAGATGGAAAGTAACTTAGAGAGGTATTTTAAAAACAAATCTTGAGGAAAAAGTTCATTCTTCTTTGAAAAAGGCTCTATAAAACAAAAAACATTTTGAATACCATTTTCTTGGAAAATAATTGAAAACATTGAAGGAATACCTAAAATTATATTGAAAACATTTTTCATATAAAATATTTATGATAATATAGAAATAGTTTTTTAAAACAAGTTTCTATGAAAATACTTTAAAAAATTATAAAAAAATCTTAAAAACATTTTAAAAACATTTTTCTATTGAAAACATTTTTTAATACATATAAATAAATCATGAAAACTTTTTGAAAATAATTTCTTGGAAAATAATTTTAAATATTATAACGCTTGAAAACATTTAAAAAATATTTTTGAACATAAAAAATTGAAATCATTTTTCATGGAAAACTATATTAAATAAAATTATTATCTATAATGTTAAAATAATTCTTAAAAATAAACTTTTAAACTTACAATGGAATCTTCAAGTAAATTATGGTCCTGATGAAAGGTATGTCTGTACATACTGAGTAATCATTTTAACATTAATGTTTAGAAAAGTGACTTGATCAGATAAAAATTAGAATATACCTTTTAAATTTTTTTGTAAAGGGTAAAACCATGGGAAAAAATTATTTTTTCAACTTAGGATAAAATAAAAATATTTTTAAATCATTTTTATAAATTATGGTTTTGAACGAACATAGATTTTACATGGAAAAGAGAGATAAATCCATATTTTCCAAAAAAACATTATATTAAGTATATTAAGTACGAAAGATTGAAAAAATGGTACCATTACATGGAAATAACAACCATATCCATAAGATAGGAAATAAATGATAGATCTTTAGATATGTATCATGAAAATTGTTCAATGGAAGTATAATCCTAAACAATATTGATAAACGATCAGATTGTAGTGATAAACTATCACTATTTTGGTAAATTTAATTCATTATGGAAAAAACATTAAATGAAGTTTAAAATATCATTAAAATAAGTTGATTCATGATATACCATGTTAAAAGGATATATATTCACCTCATAGAGAAATATCTGTGCATGATGTGTCATGTGTCTCAATAATGGAAATTGTGACAAAGTAACATTTTGCATTTGGTAACTTTGAAAACATAACCCCCATGAAATAAAAATCATAAAGTAGATATGTAAATAGACATAAATTATATTATTGTAATCATAGAATGAATCCATGGTAATTATAAAATACACACAAAAAATTGAGTGGGGATTAAGGCATGTATCTTATAAAAATAAAAAGTGAGAATAACTCCCCTTACAATGTGTCTTGAATTTCATTGTACTCGTAAGAACTTCCTGTATAATAAATATAAGTTTATTATAAATATTTATATAACCATATTATTATAACTAATTCCATATAATTTTTTATTATGACTTTATATTACCATCTTTTCAATAATTCTATTTTAAGGTTACGCTTTGGGGAATATTTCTTTGTTTTTTTCATGTGTCTTAATTTATTATAGCATATTTCCTCATACGTATATCCTAATTTCCAAAATTTAAAACATTATATTAATATCATTAATATTCAATATATATTTATTATATTAGTCTATTAAATATATAAGAACTAAATGGAATACACCATTCATGGAGATGGTAGGTCGTACATACGCATGAACATTGCTTCCGTTTTATTAGTGTATTGAAAGAATGTAAGGAAATGATATATATGCATATGTATTTATATATATAATTTCATAAAATAAGAATTAGTATTTCATATATATCATATATGTTGGAAAAAAAAATCCTTAATACCATCCATATAGTGTGTGAACGAATCACATCGCTTTAGGGGGCGGTAGTCCACACTTCCTCAAATGAAATTATCGTATTTACCCAATATGAAAATCATAAGTGTATATTGTAAATAAAAATTACATTATAATATATTAATTATAAATATCATATATATATATATATATCATATATATAATATATAAATGGATTTTCCACCGTCATTTCCATCATGAGAGGTGGTAAAGGAAAAATGAACAATCATCACTTTTTGATGCAGTAGTTCACCATACACATAAATAGTATGTTCCATACCCATTATATAAAATCATGGTTACCTTTAGGTATAAAACTTACTATAATAACATCCTATTATATTTATTATAAAGGTCCTTTTATAAAATCAAGGAATAAGAAGATTTTATTGAGTGGAGAATGGAAAGGAGAGAGGAGTTTGTGGGAGGGTGTTACCTCAAAATCAGGTAACTCCTTCTTATTGTCATTGATGTGCATCCTTGGAAGGCTATATAAAAAAGGGAGGATTAAATTAGTAATTTATGGGTTTTAAGAGTATTTGGAAGACATTGGATGAAAATAATTTGTTTTAGAGGTGCATTGAAGAGGGAAAGGTGGTGGCCTTTTATGGGGAAGGGAAAGGACACACTGTGCATTTATTAAAATAAGTTAGGTGTAAAAACTTTTCTACCTAAAAAGCCATAAAAACTATCCAAACTAAATAATAAATGTATTATAAACTAAAACATTCTGTCCAATTGGGGTTGGAAAAGTGTATTGTCCATTTGGACCATTTGGTTTAAGGTTTATTCCCATATTATGCTTACTTTTACCTTAAATAGTGTAAATAATTTTAATTACAGTCATTAATATCCTCTCTTAAAAAATAATTTGAACGTATTAAACATTATAAATTATTAAATTTCCAAATATAGAATCCATTTTTCCAAATTACAATCATATAATTGGCATAAATTATTATCAATTTAATCCAATTTAGGGGATAACACTATGGGTTTTTTAAGTAAAAACACCCAAAAGATTGATATGATTTTACAGTCAATATCAAAGTGAAATTTTTTCCAATTTAATACATTGGATTAATTGATTAAAATTTGATATAATTAAAATTTTAAAATATTATAATATATAATTTAATTTATAAATAATATATCTGTAAGAAAAAAATTTAAATTGATGTTAAGTATTTTTTAACTATTAATGAAAAACGAAACCTTATAAAAAAAATTATAATAAATTACCCTAACCTAATTTTTACGTTTCTAAATGAAATATTATGTTTATTGTGACATGGATAATCCAAAAAAATTCAAAAAAAAGTGGATTTTAAATAGGTTCTCCATTTATAGGTTGTAAAAAATACCTTAATAAGAAATATAGCCTTTTAGGCATAAAATTTGAGTTTTTATATTAAGATTATAAAATATATTGGATGAATATAAAAAATATTTTATTGAATATATAATATTTATCTCACATTAATATCACTCATAAATATTTTTTAATTTATTTTATTATTTTAAAGCATCTATGTTGGTATTATAATATTTTTCTTCATATTCAATTAGTTTTCATATTCATTTATAATTAATTTCTAAACGATGAATTCATTTTATATTTTTGAAACCATATATTTTCATAAGATAGTTAAAATATTTCATAAATGATAATTTAATGGGTAGGTTATATTATATGATATATCCCTATTTGGTAGAACTCAGTCATGTATATTTCACAAGCCACGCAGGAAATGCACCGTTTTTTGTAACAAAAGCTAACCTCGGTGTTCCATATAGATAAGGATAAACATTATGTTTCTTATATTGAATGATTAACATGGATTTATGTATAAAACAATCAAAACATGGTTCTCTATTATAAAATAAAATAGTTTTAGTTTTGTGTGAATTAAACAATATCAAAAAAATTAAACTAATTAGAAAACAATGATTCAAAACATCTCGGGGTGTTATATTCTACCCCCCTAAAATTAATTACTCCCTTGAAATTATTCTAGGTTTGCAATGGTTTAATACCTGAAAGTTTCATATATGGAATCCCACAACATAAAGATGGTTACTGAATATTTCATTATGAATTGAAATTTAGAACCACAACAGTTACCCAAAGTAACATATTACTACATTTTATCATAGGAGAATATAGGATGAAAGTGAAAAAATTTACATGGAAAATAAATCTAACTCTTATGTTCTGGACGAGTGTGATAAATAACTTCATCAGAAGAAAGTAAATAATCACAAAGCCATAAATCTGTGATTATATTAGGATCTAATTGATTTATTGGAGAAGAAGGTACTTGGATAACCTTTTGGTTTCAAAATCCATTCCCTAAGGTTGAAATTGTTTTCATGAGAAGTTATACTTACTTGATTTCTTTACCTTTCATAAGTAAAATCTCACCCTTTGTTCATGTCTTGAAAAATTCCCACATTACCTATTTATCCAAAAATAAAGGGGAAAGTTTCATTCATGGATCACTAATAGATCATGACATGAATGATAAGTCACCCCATCACTATTCAGTCACTATCACCACAAAATCATTACAGTAGGTTATCCAATATGCATAAATCCTCACATGGTGAGATAATAATTTAATCTCAATAATATCTTATGAGTTTTAAAATAAATATCCCATATATTTTTAACATTATAACCCTATTGAATGATTAAAATAAACAGAAATTCGAAATAATGACACTAAATTAGTTTAGCATTGATCCCACAAAGTATTTTTTGGCTGTTACATTCCAAACATGTGAATCTCCTCATCGTATATTCCATTCAATGATGATAGTGACCAAAACTACCGTAAATACTTTTTGAAAAACTGCATTATTCCTTATTCCAAAGGTTACTAGATATTTTCCTCAAATCCAAGAATTTATAAAAATCATATATTATGAGATAGAAATCATTTTCAACAAATCAATAATCATATCAACGATAATGAGTTTTGTCTATTTAATTTATATAGATCAATTCTCTCTTTATCCAAGCTAAACCAAATTTTCTCAACATCATCATCACATTAAAGTTTAACTTACCATAAAGAAAATATCACATTTCTAAGTCTTCATCACCATTAAATATATCCTTTTAAATCATTAATAAATACTTAGAAAAAAATATTTATATATTTCATGATTTATTTAACATAATCATTGAATTCCAAAAGATAAATACTTCATTTATACAACTTTATACATAAACCATTATTGAGGATTAATCAACTTATTAATTAATACCTTATTCTTATAATATGAAATATAAATCATGTCTTAAGGTTCCTAATCCTCAACCAATTCATTTTTCTTATATTTATTGTTAAAAATACTAGAAGAATATCACATACCTTTCACATGTTGTTTGCAGTCTTCTTATCTTCAGAAGTATAACCCATACTCATACCAACATCTTGATTATCTTTATGAGATTTCTACTTGGGAAATAAATTTTCATAATTCCCACACTATCCACATCTAAAACATTCATTTTTAACTATGTTCCATCTAGTTATCTCTATTAACTAAAACTAGAAGGTGAAGGGTGAGAAACCCATATCATAGAAGAAAACCACATTATCATGAAACATTACAAATAGGATGTCTAAATCAAGACATCGTCACTAATATGTGAAACTATAGGTTTATCATACGTTATTCAAAGAAAAATTAATTTCAAATCCTTAATTATGGTATTTGAAGAGTTTTTTAATTTATAATGTATATCCCTCAGGAGTTTTAAACCAGGTCTACAACAAGGCCCATTGTCGTGTATTAGATTACCCCAAGTCATACCCATAGAATCTTGTCATAGTTTTTACCCCTAGGAACATATGTTCCAGTTCCACATCTACTGGTAGTATCGAGATTGTGATATATATCTAGGAAAACACTTACTCAATCCTTTACCATAATTGTAGGACATTTTTCTGAATGTTAAATCATCCTCATACATATCCTTATAGACATCCCAAAACATATACTTATAAATATACGAAGGGATATTTATGAAGTTTTCTCATCCTAGTTTACAAAGGATATCAAAACCATAACCCTGATAACAACTATAACGACCTATTCATAATGTGCATAGCAAATTCTATCATTTTTTGGAATACTTAAACCATTACACAAATAGAGACCCAAATAAAATTATATTTTAGTTTCTATGGAAACATATAAACATAAACATCGGTACATAAGTGAGATAAAATATATCCCACTATGTTATTCATGACTATAACCCTTCTCAGACACATCATACTTAATACATATCTTCATAACCCGTGTAAGGAAACATAAAAATGGGTGAGATCAGATGCTTAGTAAGGGTAAAAAATGGAGACCTGTAAGAATAAACATGAGCATAAGAGTATGAGAACGTTATCAAAACCTTATAAGATCATGCCCTACAAATAAAATATCACAAACAAGAATCATGTCATAAATTGTGGCAGTACAAAAGACATTAATCATAATAAAATAAAGAACATAAGACATAAAATCCTTAAAAAAGAATAATACATCAAATTTTGGACTACATAAACATGTGTTGTCTTTCGTGATAAGTCAATACACATAGCTATAAACTATCCGAACACTTCATGGGAACTGCACCTACTGGGCGGGAAACACCACCATCCCTAGTCACAATTTCTTTCTAATAAGGGAACATATTTCCCCATAATCCCATACTAGATCAGGTTTACCCATCTTGTATCATTATGGTGACCAAACCAACTACGCAAGACACCCCACCATCCCTAGTTGTAGTCCTTTCATTGTAATGGATCGAGTATCCCCAACTTCTCATAGTGGATCAATCATGTAAACGTGATTCCCATCACTATCTCATGTGATATATATCTTTACCCAATACATTGGAGGGAGATATAGGTCCCACCCATCTCATAAAAAAATCATCCATACATGTGCCATAAAGAAATGAAAAATTTATCATATCATGACCCATAAAAAGAGATGAGCTTCATAAACATAATATCATAACCCATGAAGTGAAATGGTTATAATAAATATTTAATCATATCATAACCTATGGAAAAGTTATAGGTTTCATAAACATTTAATTAACTCATAACCCATTAAAATAAAAGAGTCTCAAAAGAATATGATTCATGGAAGATAAATGAGTGTCATAATAATCATTCCACAAAAACATAAACCATTCATAATATAATATTAATGGATCATTTGGATAATTTCTTTGAAGTGAATGAGTAACATAAATATATTTCATCTAATATGGAAAATAACTTAGAGATATATTTTCAAAAAATGCCTTTGGGAAAATACCCTTTCTTATATGAAAATTTCTCTTTAAAACAAAAAAACTTTTGAAACCCATTTTCATTTAAAGTACATGAAAACATAGAATGAAGGATTGAAATAATTGTTAAAACCTTTTCCCTTGAAATTATATAAAATAATATTGAAATCATTTTTGAAAACTTTTTTCTTTTAAAATAGATTGAATTACTATAAAGGATTCTTGAAAACATTTAAAATAATTTTCCATTTAAAAGCTTTTTTAAAACATCTAAAGAAAGATCGAAAAACATATGATAAAAATTTTCCGTGAAAACATATAAAATAATATTGAAATAAAATTATAACTATTTCATTGAAAGTAATTTGAAAACTTTTAAATAAGGCATCAAAAAGTTTAAAATAAATATTGAAACATAAAAAAATTAAACACTTTTTCACTGAAAACCACATAAAAAACAATTATTGTTCATAATATTAAGAAAAAGCCTTTTCAATAAATATCACCTTCAAAACATACAATGAAACCTTCAATGAAATTACAGTCATGATGGCAGGTATGTCCTTGTATACCAAACATTCCTTTTATAACATAAAAGTTCAGAAAACTGACTTAATTACAAAATAATAAGAACATTAATTCTAGAACTGTTTTAAAAAATGTAAAATATGGGTGAAAATTACCATAAACATCTTATGTAAAATTTAAAATAGTTTTCAAATTATTTTTATAAATCTCAATTTTGAAAGAACATAGATTTCTGATCAAAATGAGAGATAAATCCATATTTTCATAAAAACATTTTCATAAGTATATTATATACCAAAGAGTGAAATAATGGTAACAATAAATGAATATAACATAATCATCCATAGGGTAAAAATATGTTAGAGTTTTTGAAATATGTATAATAACATTTAATCAATGGGTCATAATAATAAACAATCTTGATAATCGATGAGATTGCAATAATTAACTATTACAATTTTTATAACATTAATCCATGAAGGAAAAAACATTAAATGAAGCATAGAATTACATGAAAAAATATTTATTCATGATATATCTTGTCAAAAGGTATCATATACTCCTCAAAGAGAAATATAGGGCCATGACATGGCATGTGTCTCAAAAACATAAAATTGAGATAAAGTCACCTTACTGAATTAGTATATTACGAAACATAACCATTGTGAAATTAAAAAATAAAATGGATATCTAAATACTGATGAAATTAATTATTATAATTATATAATACATCCATGGTCATTATAAACCCCAAAAAAACAAAAGGTTTTTTGATTAATACATGTATCTCATGGAAAAAATAAGTGAGATGAAATCCCCTTACATTGTGTTTTGACTTACTTTGTACTCATAAGGACATCCTATATAATAAATATAAGTTTATTATATATATTTTACAAAACTATAATATTATATCTACTTCTATATAGGTTTTTATTATGACTTTATATTACCCACTGGTTAATAATACTTAGTTATGGTTATGCTTCGGGTAATATTCACTTTGTTTTTTGCATGGGTCTTAATTTATTATATCATAGGTCCTTATAATTATATGATGGTTTCCAAAATGTAAACCATGATATAAATTTGATTAATATTAAATATATTTTTATTATAATAATCTACAGAATATAGAAGTATAAAATGGAATATCATGTTCATAGAGATGGTAGGTTGTACGCACGCATGAATACTGCTTCCGTTTTATTTATTTATAGAAAGAAATATACTAAATGAAATATATGTGTATATATATTTATATAATTATATTATATTAAACTTATAATTTCATATCAATCATGTATTTTCACCAAAGATATCATCAACACATTCCATGTAGTGTCTAAACAAATCACACCGCTTTGCGGGGGCAGTAGTATGCACTTCCTCAAACAAAATTATCATATTTTGATGAGATGAAAGGAATAGGGTTTGTTATAAATATAACATAAATAAGAATAATGAAATTATAAATACCATATATATCATATATAAATATATTTTCCATCATAATTTCCACCATGAGAGGAGGTAAATGAAAAAATAAACAATCATCATTTCGTGAGATGATAGTTCGCTGTACAATTAAATAGAATGTTTGTTACCCAATAGATGGATGTTTTTAATTTTTATAATAAACCTTAGCATATGAAATCCTCGTATATTTAGGATAATTTTTTTGTTATAAAATCATAGAATAAGAGAATTCTAGGATGTGGATAATGGAAATAAAATAAAAGATCATGAGGAAGGGTGTTACCTCTTAATCGTGTATCTATTTTTGGTTTAAACCAAAATGATTACATGTACTGATTTATAATAATGGTAAGTCTTCTAGGATAATGTTATAGTTTCTAAGAATTATATTGGGCATGTATTGACAAAACATAAGTGGTTTGAGAGGTTTGAAGAAGATGGAGAGCTTGTGGCCTTTTATACAGAATGGAAAGCGCACACTTGAAATTTCTAAAAACAAGTTAGGTGTACCACATTTTCACCTAAAACAGTCATAAAAACTATCAAAATTCAATAATGGAAGGTTTATTGCTAAAATATGGCCATCCAATATAATTTTAACAAGTGTATAGGTCATTTGGGCCCTTAAGTTAACGGTTTTTTCCCTTGTTATGCATAATTTTACCTTATTCGTTGTAATTAATTTTAATTACCTTCACTATTTTTTTTTAAAAAACATTGATGATCGTATTAGACAATATAAATTAAGATTTTTAAAAATAATCGATTAATTTTTATAAATTCTAATAAATAATTGGTAGAAATTAATTTAAACCTAATCCTGCTGTTGTGATGACATTTTGGGTTTTTAAAATAAAAACATCCAAAATATTTCAAAGTTTTTATAGTTAATATCAATATGAAATATATTCTAATGAAATAAATTGTATTAGTGTATAAAAAATTGATCTAATTAAAAATTTAAAATAATATAAAATATAATTTAACCTTATAACTAAATTAGATTAAAATTTTGTTTTGAACTAAACCTCAATATTTTTTAACCATTATTTGAAAAATAAATCCTTATAAAAAATCAAAATAAATATATTTAACCAAATTTTTATTTTTTTTATTTCATAAAATCAGTTTATTTTGAACTAAATAAACCATAAAAGTTTCAAAAATTGGATTTAAAATAGGTTCTCTATTAATAAGTCATAAAAAATGTTGTAATAAGTAATAGAGTATTTTATTCATAAAATTGGTGTCTTACCTTAAGCCTATAAAAACTATTAGATGAATATAAAAAATTGATTGAATATATAATATTTAAATCACATTAATATCAATCACGAGTTTTTATTAATTTAATTTATTAAGTCAAAATTGCTTTTTGAGTATATTAATATTTTTGGTATATTCAATGAGTTTTCATGTTCATTTATAATTAATTTGTAACCAATAAATTAATTGGATATTTATATAAACCATTTATTTTCAAAGTTTATTTAACCATATTCATAAATTCTAAATCAACGTCTACGTTATATTAAAAAAAGATATCGTTATTTGGTAAAACACTGTATTGTGTGTAACATAAGCCATCAAGGAATGTAATTATTGTGTGTAAAATAGGCTAATCACGGTATTCCTTGTAGAGAAAGCTAAATTTTATGTTTTTTAGACCATGATTAACTTGGTGTTCTATATAACTAAAGAAAAACATAGTTTATTAAAATAACAAAAACTATTTTTGTGTTATGTGAAATGGAATATCTGAAAATAATAAATTAATTCAAAAAATGTATTTTAGTAAATCTTAGTGTGTTACAATTGTTCACAGTGAAATCTAGATCTATCTATTGAGGCCAAAGAACAGTCTATAAATTATCATATATTCTCTATCATCTCGAGAATGAGAGTTAAAGTACGATTCATTAATCCTAAAATAATTTTTGTAGTGATCTGGAACAACACCATATATGATCGATTTGCCGCACGAGAACTCGGAAAAACATTAGTGTTGTTAGGGGGTCAAAGGAGAACATGATGATAATAATTATATGTATTTTACACTATGATCCTATAAACCCAATGAAAATGGATGGATAAGGGTTTTAAATGATCAACACCATTATTTACGAATGGTCTAATGAATGAGGCAATCTTTCTTCATATCTCTTTGTATTAATTATAAACTTAAAGTGAACATATTTTTTGTTGGTTATGGTAACCTACCATATAAATATTATACATAAAAATTTTATTGGTCACGGAGTTTATGCAAAACCCTGAGAGTTTATGAAATATATTTTTTCAAATAAATATTATCTCTTTGATAGCTTCAGATACAATCAAAGAATAGTTTAAATGAATCGTGAAATAAATTATATTATTTAAACCTTACTATTAAAACCTATCCATTATATTTCAGGTATCAATAGAAATTACCACATTTTAAACATATGTATAAAGGATTTAGACAAAGTAAATATTCTTTATTGTAAATCATGTATATTGTTCAAAAACATATTCTTTTAAAAAAATTGATATTTAATTCTTTTGATCAATATCTTGTTAAATAATATAACATACATGGAAGATGAGGAAGTGGATGGAATGATGGATAATAGCTATTTTGAGGAGATTCTATTTGGTTTGAGAACATTAAATGATGGAGGGGGATCAAGGGGAGTTAGTAATAATAGTTTATTAGGAAGCATATTGAGGTTGGTGGAGGATCAAGATAATGAATAGATGGAGGACATTATAGATGAGAAAGGGATCAGATAATCTATATTTGATCTAAATATTGAATGTCCATTGGGATCATATGGTTTTCCTGTGTCATTTTATGTTGTTTCATGATATGTTTTTCGACCGTAGGTGATCGAAGCAGTGAAGGATTATTTCTGTGTGGTTCCTATTTCAAAAGCAGTTATTTTATCTAAGCTAGTTCTACTTCAAAAAGTGGAGGATTTGATGAACATATTCAAATAAATGGAGATTTTAATGTGTAATTTATCATAAAATATTTTATCTAGTATCATTGACATGAGGTTACAATGAGCAATTACTATTATTATTTCCAAAGAAAATCATAGGTTCATTTGAGGACAGAGTATATAGGGTTCTAATGTGATTGCGAATGAGTTGGTGGATGATATAAATGGGAAATGTCTTGGATCTAACATTATGATTAAGGTGGACATGAATATATAAGTCTTATGATGAGGATTGAGCGGGGATTCATTTTGGAGGTTATGCAAAGATTTTCTTTTAGGGTTTCTTATATGATGTGTTTTATAGATTCTTTGAATATCATTAGATCCCAGTCTATTTCATGGGTGGAATAATTGGTTTCATTACATTTTTTCAATGTATACTCCAAGGTGATATAGTTTCTATTAGTTTGTTTATGTAGACACAATAGGTGCTACCAATGAATTTTAAATATTAAATTATGATAACGAATATCATCTCATTTAACAAAATGTAAAAGGAATCCATTATTTATCACCTAATATTTTATAATGAAATGTTATTATTTATTAATGGATGAAAAAATCCACTAAATGCTTCAATAAAATAATGCAATCATTTGGTCTACAAAGTAGGAAACAGATCAACTATCAGAAGAGTATACTTTATATCTCAAAATCATTTTTAACCTGTCATGGATGGATGATTCTGGATAATTTAGATATCCAAAGAATACAAAATATTATGGTTTATTTGGTATCCCTAATTATTAATTAGAAAATTAAAAATTTGGTCTTTTAGGACCTGATCTTTTATGTCTGTGACCACATTTTCAACTAAAAATAAAATATTCTTCTATTCATGGGAAGGATCACATTGTTTAATAGTGTATTTAATTTAATACCGAAAAATACATTTTCTATCATTAAATCTCCCAAAGGAATCATTTTAGGTATGTAAAAATTTTATAATTATTTCATATGGTGCATTAAATGGGAAGGTAAGTTCCACTAGTCTTCTAGGAAAATAATTTAGAGACCCATAGAAGAAGGAGGATTCAACATGAGGAGAATAGAGACTAACATTCGACGAATATAGGGAAAACTGGTTTGGGATATTATTGGAGGGAAAATATGTTTGAAATTTTATGATGAACAGATAGAATGTTGATTGAGGTAGATGAGTGGATCATCCCGGTAGATTATCAGGCCTGGTATGTTGCATGATCTTCCATTTTGTGGTTATGAAATATATAGTGGTATGGGTGCCCGGGGGAGGGTATATCAATTACTAGAGAGAATAAAAGGAGGTATATGTTAGTTTTTTCCTCGTTTTCAAGTTCTATAGATCATCATTAATTAGGTGATAATTAATATAGGACTTGTTTTGACCACTCTTTATGAAGATAAATATAACATTTTCAATAGGATTATTATAATGGATGAACAAGATAGGTGAGTTTTATTATAGTATACTTCCAGTCATTCTTTCAAACTTGAATATTGATTACAGATTCATATTGATAGGGAGATTGATTAGTGGCCTTCCAAAATCTTCTTCTTAAATATCCGAGAGAAAATTAATTTTATTTTATATAGAATTCATAACAGGGACCCTCCAAGGGAGGATAATATTCATAAGATAGGATTTTAGATAGCCTCTCTTTGATTGTGTTGTAAGAGATCCAACATCAAGATTACTAGTAGCTCATTTTTTAATGGTGAATTGGATGGATTCTCATTGGAGTTCATTTGGTAGAGATTTGGAATTTCAGTGAATGTTGGAGGAATATGTAACTTTATATCTTCTTTGTTTAGAGGTGTTGAGTAGTAACCACATGAGTTAATGCTTTATGACATCAGGTTTTCCACTATATGTTGGTTGATATGGGAGGCTCAGAATAGGTGTTATGATGGAAATAATTTCTCCCATGTCTATCTTAAATTTTGTATTTTCTTATAAGTTGTGGAGCTTGGTGACCTTATACATGGAGGCCAAAACCGGGTTATCTTCAGGGGCATCATCCATATGTGGTGGATAATTCCATTGGCGTGCGACCAATTCCACAGGGAAGATGGATCCAATACAATACTTTATGTGATGGTCTCAGGATAAATTTGGATAGTTCCTTTTCATAGGGTATTATGAGAGTAGGATTCCTTATTGAAAATTATTTAGGGTTTGTGGTGTTTAGTTTTATTGATTATTATAGCTAGAGAAACTCCTTGGAGGTGAAACCTAAATCCATGATCAGTGGTCTCTCTCTTTGATTGTTTTCCGACATCCATATATCAATTATTGATTCAGGCTCCAATAATAAAGTTATTTTTTAGTATGATCATTTGAAAATTTCATGTTCTATTGTTTACAATGTCTGGAAGTGCTTGTGTCTTGTTGGGAATGACACTGAGATCTATCAAAGCTTGTGGGGGGGGGGGGGTGGATTTCCGTACAATATATGGATAGAAATAGATTCCCTAGTGAGATCCTCATTAATTTTCAATGCATTGGATATCTTTCTAATTATTTTAAACTCATTTTTAGAAGTGATTCCTTGGGTTTCACCTCTTCAAACACCCAAGAGTTTTATGGTTTCTTGAATAAAGAGTAACTTTAGAATGTGACTTTGATATTCATTTCTTTTCAGAAAAATAATAAAATTATTATTTTTTCAACTCATCAAAAGTATATTTGAAAAAATTAATTTAATTTTTCAAATCAGTATGTGAATGTTTTCTATGAGTGAGTTTTTTATATTTTTTTTGAAAGGATTAAGTTACGGATGAAAAGTAAAAATACTGATTTCACGCTCACAAAAATAGGTTACAACAGTGCCGCACATTAATAGTGCTAAAAAACCCTGATAATGGGGGACCTTTATCAACACTAAAAAATCACTGATGAAGGGTACTTTTATCAGTGATAATAATAGAACTATTAAAAGTACCCATTTATTAGTGTTTTTTTCTCAGGGATAATGGTACCCCATTTATCATCGTTTTTTATCTTTGTTAAAGGGACCCCTTTTTCCCTGCTTTTTTTGTAGCACTAATAAAGGGGGTCTATATCAACATTTTCTAAATAGCACAAAAAAAGGAATATTTAAAAAATCATTAAAAATAATATATTTATATAGATATAAATTATATATATATATATATAATAAATATGTATTAAATATTTATAAATAGAAATTTACACTTTATATATATGATATTCAATGAAAATGGATTAAAACATATATTAATAAATATTATTATTTAATAATTTTTAAATTATTATCGACTAATAATCTTTTAATAACAATTTTATGAAAAAACATATTAATTAATTAAATATATAAACTAAGTTGAAAACATTACTCAAACATGAAATAACCATAACATTTGATTTAGGTATCCGTTTGAGCTCTACCACATATCAAATTAAATCCTGCGACATTCTATATGCACTAGTGATAGAGGGAAACATTCTATTAAGCCTCATTTAAGGGGGTATATTTTCCCCTTTTTAGTGGGTAATGAATTTATTCCTATTGATTACAATCGTATTGATACTATGGATTTAAAATTTTATCCTTTTTTTTCAAAATGTACTGTTATTTATAATCAAATATATAATAATATATACATATTTTTTATATATTCATACATAAAAATGTAATTTTAAAAATAAATAATTAAATATATTTGCATATAAAATATATTTCTCAATATATGAACCCTTTCTAAATAAAAATTAATATTCATTTCATGTAAAATAAAAATACAAGAATATTTATATACCTATATAATTTGTGTGTGTCTGATTATAAATTATTTTTTATTTGTATTAATAAACTCATCTATATTATCTATATATTCTAACATATTAATATACATATTAATATATAATATATGTAAATATATATAAATATATATAAATATGAATAATTATACTTAATGATACACATATATATAATATATATACATGTGTATATATATTGTATATATGTATTTATTTATTTTAAAATTAATAAACACACACAAAAAACATACTTTATAAATGTATTTAAAACTAATGTTATAAATATATATTAATATACAAATATATGTATGAATAAAAAAATATAACAATATATATATACTAATATACATATATATATATATTAATAAAAATAAATACATATATATATATAATTACTTATATATATATTGATATAAATATATATTAATATATAAATAAATATAACAACATATATATATATATAAATATATCATTAAATTGAGAACAAAACAAGACGGGTTAGTGGTAAAGGTGTAGGCGCGCAAGGGAGAGGTCTCAGGTTTGAATCCAAGCAGAGGCAGTGATGCATGTGTGGCTGTCAAGGGAGCCGGCACTACTAAAGGGTGGGGGTTTACCTTGTGCTATTAATGGGATGGGTGGGGGACCACATGGTTGGGGCTTCCTAGTAGTATTTAATTGGGGTCAAGAGCTGTTAAAAGGGGGCCCAGCGATTTCCAATTTTTTTTTTAATTTTTTTCCAATTTATCATCACTTTTAAAAAAGTGATGATAAAATGGGACATTATCATTTATTTTTTAGAACTAATAAAATGGAACCCCTTTTAATAGTACCTCTATTATAAGTGAATTTTTAGCGCTGATAAAGGATTTTTTAGCACTTATAAAACCATATTGTTAGTAGTGTTTTTATTGAAAATATCTTTATCATTTAAAGTGTTTATAAAGATTAATTATATTTTCAAATGTTTTAAAACATTAAAAAATATATTATTATTAATATAATTTAGTTAACTGGAAACAATTTCATTTGGAATTTGGATATAAAATCTTATTGAACTTTTAAAAAGGTTTTCATTTGAAATCTGGTTTTTCATCGAAATGCAGGTTCAATTTTAAATTAAATTTCTTATCTTCTATAAATTAAATTGGATAAAGTGGATTCTATATTTTTAATTAACATAATTAATATTATATAATAATATCAACTTAATTTTTTCCTTAATTAATAGTAAAATAGTAAATATTAATTATTATCATTAAGGTAAAAAACAAGTTGAAAGTGGGGTTAGACTAAATTATAATGGTTAAAATTACCAAAAACGTTTGTAATTAATATTATTTTTCCAAATTTATAAATTAACTCAAATAAGGTTATTGAAAATGACATTTTTCCATTTTTTTAAAAGTTATGTGGCATTATTTTAAAATGTTGAAAATTTAATACTGAACTAGTCACCTCGATTATAAAATGGGACCCACTATCCTATACACTACACACTTCAGAAGATTTTTGTTTTAGAAAATATCTAACCAAATATCTTCTCCAAATCCCAACCCAGTTTATGGAGTCCTTTTTTTATTATAAAACAATCATAGGTACGCTTCAGGTATAAACCTAATGATGTTTTCTTATGAATATATATAATTCTTAAAGATGCATTTTCATTTTATTTCTTATCTCACCAAAATAAAATATTCTCAAAATATGATTGAATAATAAAAAAATTATCTTTAATAGAATTATATTTTATTATGATAATGGTATAACTTATATCCCTCTGACACTCCATCAAATGGGAAATAAATCCATTGATCATTTGTGCAGCGGACTACCGCCCTATGAACTGAAGTAATTTGTTTTCCATCATTTCCAATCACTGATGGATATAATGATGAATTTAATGTATATATTTATTATAATTATAAAATAATTATACTAATGGAATTATAACATCACATATTCCTTCTTTCATTTCTGTCCATTGGAAAATGATAATACCCTTTATGTGTACGTGTGGATAATTGCCTCCATAAAGCTATGTGATGTGTTTTTCATTTTATATTTTCATACATGGAAATAAGTAATGATTTAATGAATATATATGATATCCATGATATTCAATTGATTCATAAATAGTAAATTATAAATTTACTCTATTTGTTTACAAGCATCAAAAAATGAAAACAACGTTCATGCATACGTACATCGTACTGTATCCATGAACATTGTAATTCATTTCCATAACAATAAAATTTATGGATGAATATAAATATTTTTATAATTAATATATACGATATTTATTTCATTATTAATATTATTTATGTTTTTAACCATTATTTATGTAAAAATACCTAAACTATCATACCAAAATATACAATAAAATCCAATTAGTTAGAAACTAAAACAATGATTTAACAAAGAATTATTAATGAATTGGATATAGAAGGTTAACAATAAATCATATATATTATTATATATATTTTTATGGTTCTATAATATATTTATAATCAATATATATTTATTATATAAGAGGTTTTAATGTGTAAAACTAAATTCTAAAATTGAGGTAACAGATTTTTGACTCACTTTTATTTCCATAGGACACATGGATATTCACTAATTATTTAATTTATGTGGTTTATATACAAATCATGAATTTAATTTGTTATTATTACGATGAAAATATTTCGATATAAATATCCATATAATGTCATTTCTATTTTGGGTCTTATGATTCAAATGTACCATAGTGGTAAAGGTTTTATGTTACAATCCCATTTTTTATCAAGATTATTTATGGTTATTTTTATGATGATGAAATATTATAATCTAACACTCAATAAATTCCTGAATTTTATTCCCATATGGTTATTTATTCAGAATTTAGGTTTTTATTTTATTTTCTTCTCTTTAACAACTAGTGATAGAAAAAGATTAAATATAAGGGAAAATAACTATATTGATTCTCTCGGTCGAAAATATTTTTTCGTCAATGTATATATTTTATAAAAAACCTAAAGAATGTTTTTTTTAATATTCTAATATGATGGTTAAAATATATATTTACCCCTATTTTAATTTTTGTTATTTTTTAATGTGGGATATTCTTTTCAATTTTCAGGATATGAAACTTTTCAAATTTTACCATAAACGTGAATGGAATCATTGTTTTAATGTTTATGAAACAAACAAAATTTCATAGTATCTTAACAACTCAATGATTTAGATCATACAATAAATTTTTTTAATGTTACTTTCATATAAATTTTTTTCATTAAATTTACAATATTTTTATTTTTAAAATTTTTTATTTCAAATTGGAAATGGTATTTTCCTCTAGAAATGTTTCAAGAGATATTTTTAAAAAATTTTCTATCTAAGAGAGTATCCTTTGATGTGTCCTAATATTTTGTAGGTATATGATCCTATTATAACATCCATTTTTGTTCTCTGGATATTTTATGATTATGATGGTAATATTTTTATGAAACCCATCCCTTTTCCATGGGTTATTCTACGAAGACATCATTAAATTTTGATGAAACCCATTTTTTCATTGTTTATTAAATAATGAAATATTTTTTAAACCCATTTCATCTTCAAGGGTTTTTATACTATGAATGTTTTATGATTATGTGGAAGAAATATGTATGATATTTATTATATTATTTCTGGACTGATAATTATACATTCCTATAATTCATTGGGTAATGATAACAATTCTGTGAGCACAAAGGGTACATGGGAGGTTATCCCATGACCAATAAAAGGGAGTACATAGGAGGTTATTCCATGCACAAAACATATTATAAATAAGAGGTTATTACCTGATAGAAATGAAGAATGATAAGTTATCTCAAGAATGAAATATAGGGTACATGGTAGTTTATCACAAGCCAACAAAATAGGGTACATAAGATGATATCCCAATTCCAAAAGAAGGATACACAAGATTTTATCACATTCACAAAGTAGTTATATGGGTGTTTAGTCGGAGAAAAACATATTATGAATGCATTGGTGGTTATACTTGGATTAATATTTTCTATGATGATATGTATGCCACAAATGATTGTCTTGTTCCAATGTTATTCTATCATAGCTTATTTTCTTTTATTCCTTTATGATTCCTAATTTATTTACTTCAACTATTTATTCCATGAGTTAATATCATGATCTATGGTCTACATGATATAGGTTTCAAATTTTATTCTCATGTTATAAATACCATATGCTTATATTTTATTGATATGTATCTTTTTTACCCTTAATGAGAATATGAGTTGACCATTTATTATAATTTCTATCCAAAGGTAATGAAGAAATATATTAGGTATGATATGTCATACAAGAGATATAATAATGAATAACTTAGTGGGAGGTGATGCACTTCACTTATAAATCATTTCCTTATGTGTACAATTTTCCAAATACATTATACCATTATAGAAATCATTCACGTTGATAAAATTTTAAATTAATATTAACCTATAAATATTTAATTTATATGTATGAGAAGTCTAGTCTATTATATTTTTTATTAAGAGATATGTTAATTTAACATTTGGAATATAGGTTGAGAATCATGTAGTGAGAACTGTATGGATTAGTCATAGAATAGGAAAATGTCCTTGAATTTTGCAGAAGGATATATCAAGTGGCATGCACAATATTAAATCTCTTTCGAAATACTAAAAGTGGATGTGCCTCTGAGACTTTTATACCTAGTAGTAACAACTCTGAAAATGGAACATTGTGATTTGACTCGATCTTCGCCTAGTGCATGACAATAAGCATTGCTACACACATTATTTTACACTCTCAATGGATATGTTTGGAAAAATCACAAACACGTTATGAACTATAATGAAGGATTTTAATATATGATTACCATTAATTAGTTAGGTTAAACTAATGGTGTCATAGATTGAAAAGAATATGTCCTGATTTAGATATCCTATATATGTATTTTCATGACTATGTGTTTTCCCACTGTGATTATTTTTTTCTAAAACTATTTATTCAAGTTTTATGTGATGGATAGAACCTAAATAAGTCATGTTAATAATAAATTTGAAAGATCATGTATTTATTGTCCACCTGAGAAATAGAATTTAATAGGAGCAGGAATGAAGAATCATGTTTCTATGCCCAAACTAAATTCCCAAACTCTGAATCAGGATGATAATCCAAATGAAAAAAGGATGTAATAACATTCTATTTATTCCTTAATAATTAATTGTATACATTATTTTAGTGGGTCTGTTATTCGACTAATTTATAAGAAATTGTACATTAAAATTGAAAATTTATTTTTCATTATCCGGTATTCAAAACATAAAAATGTAATTTAGTTATAAATAATTTGGAAGTTGAAGTGGATCAATGCTGGAATCTTATCCAAAATATGAAGAAACATGAAAAACCTTACTCCATATAGTGGGAGGATTTTGAGATATTTTTTTTCAATTATTATGTTTTCCTTATTGTTTATACTAAAATGGAGAAATAATATCATGATATAAAGCCAAAGGATGATGAATCTGTTGGTACCAATGAGAAAACGTTTATGATACTTCTAAAGTATGAATCTTGTATTACTATCCAATCAAAATATAAGGGTAATTGATTCTAAAGTGGCTAAAAACCACGTATCTTAAGGGATTTATCCATAAGATACTTTAGTAATATGGATAAATAATTAGATATGAAATCCAGGAGAAAATAGATATTGGTGTTACGCATCAATCTCATTGGTTTGATAATAAACGATACATGTAAGTAAAATGATACATTAAAAACCATGTATATGATAAGATGATAATTCCATCATGATATAAATTTGGAAGGAAACATGGATTAAATTTAAATAATGTTAACATTAAATGTTTTATGTGTGGAAAGAATGTTTGACGAGGGTCTAAATTCCAAATGGATGAGAATAGGTTTGATAATAATGTGAATATATAGAAAACAACAAAAAATACACCACCCACACTCAAATTATTTAAATTAAATGAGTATGGGAATTTTTATAACTAGTTCCTAAATTTGAATGTTAATGATGATGATATGTCAATAACCTCTTAGTCATAGCGGAAATTAGAAATTTCCAGTGATCGTAATTTCTGTTGAGTAATACAATAAAAATGTGGTGAAAGGTACCCATACCATCAACTCTAGAACTAATAGTATCTTATTTGACCCTAGATCTACCCATTATTTTATAACTAAAAAATATTATAAGGGAATCAAAATTCAGAAATAATGATTAGAAGTTAAATTTGTAGTTAAAACACCTACATTTTTTATGATCATATCAGAAATATATATTTTTTCTCAAGATGATGTTTGTAAGAATGTGTTTATTTTCAGTCATGTTATTCTAAATATCATTGAATTTGATGTTATTATAGGCATGGATTATATTTCTCTATATAAATCCCTCATAAATTATTGTTTATGGGAAGTAAAATTTGAGAGTATGAACCATCATATGATCTCCTATCAATGTACTTATAGATATAAAGTTATGAAGGAGATAAAATCCATTTTATGGGTCTTGATTCATATTCAAATAGGGTGTCTAACTTAAATTTTTGGGTAGAAACTAAAAATATATGATATTTTTATTGGGATGGAGGTTATTGATTTCTTTCTTGAAGATTTTACTAGTCTTCTACTAAACTGTAAAGTTATATTCTCTATAGAACTCATATCTGGTGAACACCCGAATTCAAAGACTCTATATAGAATTAAATTTATTGAGTTATAATAATTAAAGAATATAATATGGGATAATCTTGATCTGGGATTCATTCATCCATGTTTCTCACATTAGGTTGCACCTATTCTTATGATTAGGAATAATGATGGGTCAAATAGACTCTAACTTTATGTACAACAACTTAGTAAGATTAGAATAAATAACAAGTATTCTATACCACATATTAATTATTTTTTGGAAACATTAGATAGATCACAATACTTTTCCAAGATTGAAATTCATTATGGATATCATTAGCTGATGGTAAATATTGAGGATATAACAAATACCATATTCCATACAATGTATGGACACTATGAATATATAGTGATTCCATTTGGTCTTACCAATTCCCCAACCATCTTTATTTAATTAATTAATAGAGTCTTTATATATTACCATGACAAGTTTTTGGTGGTCTTTATATATCATATTATTATATATTCAATTTCAATTAAAAAATAAAGATTACTTTAGGATTTTACTAATTCACCTAAGAAATGATTAGTTTTATAAAAAATTTATCAAGTGTGAATATTGGAAAAAATGATACATTTTAGGATCATATAATCTCAAGAGAGGGTATATATGAGGATCTATCTTAGATCAAAGTTATTTATTATTGACCCAGAACAACAACTATAACCGATATATTATGTTTTCAGGGTTTTCTAGATATTATTAATGTGTTTTGGATAATTTATCAAATATTTATAATAGACTCACAATGTTAACCCAGAAAGGGGGCCAAGTCCCTTTGGATAGATGAATGTAATGAAAATTTCAATGAAATAAAGTGAATTTTTGTTAGTGAACTTGTATTTACCATACCCTATAGCAGAAAAAAATTTATAATTGATAGTTATGTATCAATTAATGTATTGGGATGTGTTATCATGAATAATTACATGGTTTTAGATTATGACTCATGAAAATTTATGGTTTGTCAAAAACATAACCCTATTCATGATTTGGAGTTAGCTGCGATAATTTTCAAATAAAATTTATGGATGAATTATCATTACTTTGAATGGTTTGATATATATATATATGTAATGATAATAAATGTTTCAAGTATATATTAACATAAAAAGAGTTAAATATGAACTATTAAAGATGGTTGAAGCTGATTAAATATTATGACACCTCAATACATTACCACTATTGGAATGTGAACAAGGTAGCTGATGCATTGAGTCGAGATGATAAGGTAAGATTATCTTTGATTGAGATCCCAAAATATCCAATATTTATTGATTTTCAAAAAATTTATATGGAAATATTAAATGATGGGGGGAAATATAATCATTCTAAAATGAGTTATCAACCATATATCCAATTAAATTTTTAATAGTCTTAAAATAAAGATGTAGAGATGGGGGGGGGGGGGAAGGCGAGAAATATTCATGATTTAACCCTTCATTGTGATGGAATGATAGGGTTTTAAAACCATGTATGTGTTCTTTCCGTACCATATTTTAAGTAATATATTTTGTAATAGGATCATAATTCTTTATTCTCTATTCATCTTAGAAGTATAATGATGTATATATATTTCAAATAATATTTCTTTTTGTACAAGATGTAGAGAGGTATTCATAAATATGATTCTCGGTTATTAACATGTTATAAATTTATGTATGTTAGAAAAAAGTCTAAGGGATTGACATATATTTATAATACCATAATGGAAATGGGAAAACATCACCACTTATTTTTTCATTAGACTACCAAAACATCTAATGGTCATAATTCTATTTGTGTTGTAGTCAATTTTCATACAATGTCAACCCAATTTGTTTCCATTAGAGAATAATTATTTTTTGATTGTATTTCTAGAATATACATTATGGAAGTTTTAATCTTTAATGGAGTACCTCATTATATTATATATAATAGTTATTTGATGTTTACCTCAATGTTCTATAGAATTATTCAGTAGGATCTGGATAAAGAGTTGAGTTTCATTATAGAATATAATCCTTATATATATGGTCTTTATAACAGAACCAATAAAACCCTAGATGATTTATTATGATATTTCTATGTGGGTTTCAAAGGGTTTTTTGGATTAATATCATACTGTAGTAGAGTTTTCATACACAAATTGATTTCACTCAAGAATTTTGATGGCTACCTATGAGGCCATCTTTGTAAATCGGTGTAGAATTTCAATATGATGGGAATAGTTAGGATATAGAATTATATTTTGGTATGAAATATATAACTAAATAGAAGAGAATGTCAGATACATTCAACATTACATAAAGGTATCTTAGAGATGAAAGAAACGTTATGCAGACAATAGTCAGCATGATCAAAAAACTGATTATGGTTAGAATTTTTTATATGTATTTATTCATTGAACAAGTTTCTGCATTTGAAAAAAAAATTGATCCCTGGGTGTATTGGACCCTTCAATTTTCTTGATCGAGTAGGGAGAACAACTTATCACGTAGCGGTTCCACTAAACATATCTCAAGTTGATAATGTCTTCCATGTATCTTTATTGATGAAGTATATAATCAGTCTGTCATATTTACTAAAATAAAAGATCATACCAATGGATCAGGGTATCTCTAATAAAGAACAACCATTGGAGATTTAATATCTTAGATATAATGTACAACCAAATAAGACCACTCACCTTGTAAATGATTTTTAGAAAAAAAAATCAATTCGAAGAAGCTATGTGGGAACCCTTGGACATAATGAGGGAGAAGTAACCTCATTTTTAGGTATAAAAGTGATGGATTTTTTAGTTGGAAATCCATTTTAATGGGGTTATAATATAACACCTATAAATTTTATGAAATACTATTTTTCAGATAAATTTAATCTCATTCATAACTTATAATACACATTAACCCATGTTTAAATGAACCGTAATAAAAATAATAGTATTTAAAAATGAAAATATAGACCAAGAAATTAAATTTGATGTATTAATAGGAATAAAAACATTTTAAAAAATGTATATTGGTTTTAGATAATGTAAATATATTTTATAGTAAAGACATTATTTTTTTCAAAAATACATTTATTTTTAAAATATTTTTTTCTTTGGTACAAAAAATAATAAAATTATTTTTTTACTATTTTAAAATTTATTTCAGAATATGAACTTAATTTTTTAAAAATTAAAGTAAAAATTATATTATATTTTTTTATTAATTTTCCAAAATAGTAATGTTTGGTTGAATAATGAAAATATTGTTCTTTTTAAAACCATATGTTTATTTAATGTGATTAGACTATTAAAATATACTTTTAAAATGTTTTAGAAATTAAAATTAGTTCAATTGTGTTATTTTTAATTGGATTATGGTGGCACCTTCCCCTCCTCTCATTCTATGGTTTCTTCTTGGTAGGCATCTCCTCCCCTCCTTCAGTGTGGCCCGGTGTGCTCAGCGTCTGCTTTGTGAATCTCAACTCAATGTTGGATTGGATCATTTTTATCTATAGACTTCCTCTAGTTCTCATCTCCATGGCAGTGTGTCGCGGCCTCGGCTCTGGAATGGCTTCATCTTTGTCTGTATCTCACCTCGGTGTGGCCTTGGAATAAGCTCTTGTGTGGCCTTGGTTTGTCTCGACTTTGACTCCAGTGTGGCCTCAATGTAGGCTCCCGCATGGTGTGACCAGTATTATGGTATGGATCGTTGTTGGTCTTGACACAACAGTGGTACGGCTCAATGTCATCTCTAACATGGAATCATCTTTTCCTCTAAGTGTGGCTTGGCATCGGTTCCAGTGTGGCATAAAGGGGGGAGGATAGTGTGTTCTTAGTTTGTAATTTAGTGTTTCATTGGCTTAAGGCAATGATTTTTTTAGATATTTGTTGTAGAATGGTTTTATGCTGATCATGAGGCATTGGGGTTGCTGTATTCCCCCACCATTCCTCAGTCCTTGTCTTTTTCTTCCCTCGGTTTGGATGTTTTGGCATCCATTGAGGGTTCTTATGTAGTCTATATCTACCTACTCTCAGGACCAGATCGATGCTTCCATTTCAGATTGGTTTGGACCTCCTCCTCGGTGATGTTCTATAGGTGTGGCTGTTGGGCCATACAGTCTTGGGTGTCACTGGCTTAAATTCACACTTCTTGGAGTGTCTGCCTCTTCGGGTCCTCTCTAAGACTGTGGCGGGATGGAGTCTTTTGGGTTGTAGAAGTTCTGGAAAGTGGGGTGAAATATTTTGGATGAATTAGTTAATGTGGAGGATGTTTTTGATAGTGTTTCTAGCTATATGTAATATTGTTGGCTTTCCCTAGTCATGCTACAAGGAATTACTTCTGACAAGGATTTTTGAGTAGGTTGCCTTCATCATGTTTTACTTTTCTGATTTGGAAGATATGGACGGTATGACACCACCATCGGTACCAGGTCCCTGTATTTTTTCATGGTAGAGCATGCTTAGTAGCCATGGAATGGTGATGGTGCACCATAATGTTATTGATGCTAGGGAGGGTTATTTCTACATAGTCCTGTTTTGGGTTGATTGTTTCCTATTTGATCATTAGATTTTGTTAATGTCTCTTAGTTATGAATTCATGAGAGGTTTCCCTATTTTCCCTTAAAAGTGGGTTATCTGAAAATTATCAAAATTTAGGTCTTCGGGCCATTCATTCAGTTATTATTAAACCAATTTAGATCATTTAAATTATATTCATGTTAAATATTTCAGTAAAGATATTTTATACCCATAAAAACATTTTCTTTAAAAAATAGCATTTTCATAACCAATGCATGGTTAATTTTAAATTAATTTCTTACAGTTATTTGAATTGGATTTGATAAAATGGATTCTATATTTGGAATAGAAATGATTAATATTATATAATAAGGTTAAATTAATTTAAAATTAATTATGATGGTCAAGTTTAAAATACATTTATCAGTGGTTAAACAAAAAATATATGGGTTGAAATGACTTAAAAATGGTCTAATTATTATTTTTTGACCATATTTAAACCTTATATCAACAAATGTTCTATAATGAACCATTTAGTATCCAAGTTTCCAATAAAGGGATAGGGAATTATAGTACAAAATTAAAAAACATTAAGGCTTCCACTCACCTCATTTATTAAATGGAACCCCTCTCCTCTCCTCTCCACATATAAAAAGTGTTTTGTTTATGATAATACCCTCCCTACATCATTTGATACATTCATAAACATGACCTATTTTCCATATATTTATCATAAAACTATCCTAGTATGTTTTTTGGTATAAACCAAAATATATCATTTGATGAATTGGTATAATGTTTATCCATACATTTTTGTTTTATTTCATCTTCCACCTACTTCAAATATTCTCCAAATATGGTAAAATAATAACATGAGTATCTTACATATAGTGAGATGTTATTATGTTAATGTAATAACCTATATTCATCTATTTCTCTAAGATTAATTTCATGACATAATATTACGGTCAATAATATGAACTGTATGGTTCTCAGATTTTATTTGTAAGTTCTCATACCCTTACACACTTGCTAGTTGATATCTCCCTTATTTACCTTTAATGAGAATCAAATCTCACCCTTTATTAAGTTTCCTTTTAATATGTTATGAATAAAGTTATTAAATATGATAAGTCTAATAAGGGTTGTATTTTTGAAGAACATAATGGGTGATATTGTAGTTCACTATTGACCGAGTTGTTTATGTATCCAAGTGTACAAAGACACTTGATCATTATGGTCCTATAGAATGTTTATATAAAATGATGTGAATATTCATATTTTAATATGTAATATCTATGTGTGAAAATATTCGGTTTTTATAGTTTATTTATTTTTGAATATGTGAATGATCCATCAAATCAAAAAATTTCTATGTTGGGATCTACAGTGACAAGTGCTTCTATTGTACCCAGAACCATCCCTTTGGATTTTAAAAATTATTTAAAAGGAGTGTTTTTCTTACAAATTCATTGCAAGATTCAAAGGATAATAAAGAATGTATATTTTTATATAGTTTATTTAAAATATATTCCTCCATGTAATCTCCCTCCCTTCATATTATGTTGGGATATTTTGTTTTATTTTAGGGAGGGTTTCCACCTGGGTAACTATAGAGAGGTCAGACGAGTATACCTATTGGGTTTATAAAGAATCTCAATTAGAATTTTTTACATAAATAAAACCTTAACTCCCATTAATATTACTATCATGTTATAATAGGTCTCTTAGTGAGGGATGAGAGATGGTTAGTACAAATTTATGAATAGATAGACAAGATCTGCTATGGTTTTAGAGTCAATCTTGACTGCCACTGAGGAATCTAGTTTAGGGAAACAAGATTATTATTGACATAAGAGATTTATCAATGTACCAGAAAATTGTTCCTCACCAAGTATCTATAGGGTGACCTCAACGAATTTTTAGAAATTTCCAATGATTATATATCATGTAATATTTATTAGTTATAGAATTTGGTTAGATTTATTCTCTACCATAACATGGTTCCCTTATGACATGTTCTTAATATAATTTTAACATTGTGTTCCAACTTACATCGAAATGGTTTATTTATTATTTTATGTTTCCCTAAGGGTTTCTATTAGTCTCATAAATATAGTTTGAGGGTGTTTTCAAAATATATATAATAGGTATGTTTCGAAAAAATAAATGTTTGTAAAGGCTTTTAAACGTTTTCTTTAAATTGTATTTTTAATTTTGAAGATGGCTTCTTTAAAAACTAATCAAGATTGTTCTTATTATAAAAACATTTTTTTATCTCAAATTAAAATCAATGGAGAATATTATATAAGGAAATGAAAAAACTTGCTAGTTATTTCTTAATGATCTCCATTATACCCACATGCTACGTTTTCCACTCGACATTGTTTGACGAAAGTATTTTTTATTGGTTCTTTTGGGTTTTTAATCTATCTACCCATCTATGGATCATTTATATAGGATGAGATATTATGAATGTATGTTGACAAAAAATTTACATATATATTATGTAAGGTGATTTTGTTTTTCCTTCTGGATTAGTTTTGTACTGCTCATGATGACCTTATGTATATCATGTGTTTTCCAGTTTCATTATTGTTTTTTTTATATTAATTTTTTATAGATACGGTTTCCATGGTTTGGATTTGTTTATGTGATTTTACATTTTCTATATATTTATTTTTAATTTTCATGGACTCTGACATACATAATGTTCTTATTAGACTTTTGGTTGGAATATTTGTTTCATGTGATATAGATTATTGGGAAAAATAATTCCTATTTGATCATATGTGATTACCATGGTTCTTGTTGTCATCCCAAGGGGATTGAGGATACCACTTTATCGTGTCACAGGTTGTCATGGGCTACCAGTTCAAGGGTTGTATAGTTTTTTTAGTGAAACAATTGTATCCAAGACTTGGATTTATCAATAATATAGGTTCTAGGATCACTAACTTTTATTTGATATTTATAGTATATTTGAAATTAGTACAATCATGAATCGATATATAGGCCAAATAAAACTGTTAGCATCTTTTAATCTACATAAGCCTTGAGTTCCCATGGGATGTTGCATTTATCATCTACAATTGTGAATTTTATTTATTTATTCACAGTGTATTTTTATTTAGGATGATGGAATTATTAACTATATCAACATTTTATGGGTAATTTATTGGTTTTCCATGTTTTATAGGTGAAAAATAAAGGAGAGTCGTAGCAATATTACTTTCTTACAAGGAATAGAAAAATGTGAAGATACCGTGTGAATGGTTTTGTTTCCTTTTTTCCAACTTAATCACTGTTGGGGAATGGACCACCAAAACATTTGGGATAATCGAGCACATCCTCTAGGATCCATAAGATTTTTATGTTGAGATTCATTTGATCTAAATTATTATTGGTTGTTTATAGATTTTTTTAAATATGATTTAAAAGATATTTTGTTTTATGATGATGATACATGTGTTGATTTCAATCAAATTTTGTAATTGAAACTTGGTTTTCAGAAGGAAAAAGTTGGTTTTGAATCATATAATGTAATTTTTTTTCTTAAATTAATAGAAAACGGATACATGGTTGTGGGCCTATAAATTTATTGAATAAAGGATTAATGTTCTCATAATGAGGTAAATTTTAGTTTTAATTTAAGGTTTAGAGTTTGAATATGTTTTCAAGTGATGAGTTTTAAATGTTTTTTTAATGTTAATAGTTAAAATGGTTAAAAGGATACTTTTATTAATTATTCTTAGTAAATTTTTATTGATAATATTTAATTATTATTCCAAAAGTATTTTTTTTATGATTTGAGTTTATAGTATTATTTATTTGGTTGTATAGTATCTTAATTATATAATGTATTCCTCCAAGATAAGTTCCAAAGAATCATAGAGTCATGAGTGTAGTCTGGTCAATTGAAGACACCTCCCAGAATAATGATAGATCAGTGAAGTCCCAAATTGAGGATTAACAATCTCTTAATGTGATTAAGGTTCTCTAAATGTTTTGGAGTGAATCAATATGACTCGGGATGATTTTAAATCTGTTGTAACTCTATAAGATGTAATAGTGAATGTTTTTTGGGGTTTTCTTAAGGTATCGAGTTTGGAAAAGTGGATGATGATCATTCCATATTAGTTTAAATATGGAATGACATGTGAACTCTTTAAGACCACATTCACTCAATTGTTCCATCCTGTGTATTTTATGATGAAGAATCTATAAGAGATTTTGAATATCTAAAATGATCCATAGAAAATAAATAAGTACATTGACTATTTTAATTTGATAGTTCTCTATATTTAAATATTCTATGAAGGGATTTCCGAAAGTCTCACCTATTCATGAAGGGACATAATTACAAAGTGAAATCATTTAGACTGGCATTATTCAAGGATTTTTTGGATGATTATTTCTTAAAAAAGTTAGTTTATACATGAAAACCAATTACGGCTGGTGGAACTATCTTTTATGGAGTTGGTAAAGGATCCCCATGTAGTGAAGAGTATAAAATCTAGGAGACTATTTCTGTAGGGATTTATTCTTCTTCAGCTCCACTTTATCACAGAAGAAGCAACCTCCCATGTGCTTCCACTTTCGGCAGTTTAGGAATTATAATCCCTATTTTTTAAATCTTCCAAATACCTGTAACATACATTGTTATTTGGGTCACCTAAATATGTTCTTTAATATGAATAATCACTTGAGAAATAAATACTCATTGACCTCAAAATATTGACGATGGTCTTATATAACCCTTTTTCCTATTCCCTTCCTTCTAACTTTTTTTCACAGATTTCTCACATATCATTGCTAATTTTTTTCTCAATTGTATAGTTTGGATTATTTGGTTTTTGGTTCCCATATATATAATGAATATTCATTAGGTATTTTTTATTTATAATTTCATTTATATCTATTTCTTGGGTTTCCTTGTATATAACTTTATGTTGTGCGCTCTTATTTTTATTTTAGTCCACTATGTTTCCTACTTCCTAATTAAGGGGACATCATCTATGGATCGTCATTTAATGTAATTTTCATTAGGTTGACTGTATTTGATTGTTCGTTTTTAATAATCTTTTATATGAAGGATTTTTTTTATTTATTTGGGGTTTTAAATTCTAGATAGTGGTACATTTGTCTTTTAACTATAGCATTGGGATTGATTTCCTTTCTTCTACAACTCAGTGACTTTTTGGGGTCATAAATCTTAATAGTGGGTATTTATATCACAACACAACCATATTTTTACTGGTTGTTTTCTCTATTCAATAATTTTTTATCTTTTCCATGTTTTTTGAGTTTACTTGGGTAACAATTTTAAATTTTTGATGATTCAATATATAATCATGGTTGATGCACAATTCAAAATTATGGTATCAAAAATAGTACCAATGCCTAAGATTTTTAATAATGTAATTTCTCATGCTTGGTGAATGATTTTACTAATCTTAGGGTCAAGCCATGAAGGTGTCCATGTGAGCCTAGTGAGGGGTGCTCAATTAGAACACAATTTTGAAAATTGTACAACCAAAATACAACGACCCGAAACTCTATCAATGAAATTTCACATCATATGTTTATTTAATATAGTATAGATTGAATAAAATAACTTATAGAATAATACAAAGATCATAAATGATTAATTAATGAAATAATTCGTATTTCTAGATGTAAAGGAACCCATACCAATGATATAGTTACATACCCTTAGGAATAATAATGTGACCCTATTGAATAGTTAACCGACCTATAGAATAGTAACCTTACTCTTAATGTACAAATACAATTTGGCCATCTTTTAAATTAAATTGTGATTAGTTATATCATTGTATAAGTAAATTAATATTTAAAAAATTATTATTTATGTATTGGTATTTTTGTAAGATTTAAATATTGAATTGCAATTTATAATTAAAAAAATTATTTAAAAGAAAATTAATTTTCTAATAAAATATTAAAAAATTAATATCATTTTGTCTTATGATTTTAATATAATTTTATGATACCTTAGTTAATTCTTTAGAGTTTTATAAAATTAGTAATAAAATTAATACAGTATTTTTTTAGTAAATAAGGATTGTAATTAAAAATTAAATATCGCATATTTAGAAAATTATTTTAAAAAAATGGAGTTTATTTTTGAATTTACCACATCATCAAATCATTAGGGTTAATTTTTTGTATTTTTCAAAAATACTTAAATTTTTGGTGAATAGTAAAATTCGATAATTTATGATAAATGATAAATACATGAATTATTGGGTAATAGGTGATTTTTGGATGATTTAAGTACCTCCAGTTTTAACTCACATACATTTACTAATTTATATAGTCACAAGAATCAATATTATTTCTTTTCTTGGGAAAAATAATAAAATAATGAATAAAATAATGAGAAATTACCCATCTCCTCTATTAAGAAAACCACCCCTCACCCCCTCTTCTCCTCACTCCTCTAAGACATAAACATTATTTAATTTCTTATAAAATACTCTTCCCTAGTATCTCCCCACATCTAAGAGCTATTTTTCTTTCCAATATACCAAAACCCCTTCCCTTAAGGACGTTGTCAAGGATGATAATTCTAGCAGTAAAACCTCTTCCTTTTTCTTCCAATTTTATTTTAATTTATATTCTTATTTTATTCTCAAAAAATCTACCAAAATGATCATGATAACTACATTATCATATATATACTTGAAAATACCAATTTGGGAGAGCTCATTAAAACATCTACTCATATATTTTTCGTCAATGGAAAAAAGAAGCACGTAAAGCAGATCGCCTTATCGACCTCCTTAAGTATAGTGAAAATAATCAATGGGAGATACATTAATTAAAATGGAAATCCTTTACTATGTAAGAATACGTCTTATAAGCTTTATGAATCCACTTTATAAACCAAAACTCTTGATAAAATCAAGGAGTAAGCTCCACGTAATGGTGTCAATGTCTTGGAGATGCCAACTCTAAGGGAAAGGTTTCCATGCTTTTCCTTCTTTTTCATCTGTTTGAGGATTTTAGACTTAGTGAAGAGATGGTTCTATATGGTTTTTGTAGAGACCCTAAGCTTAACGTACATGGACATTACATTAATTTTGCGGAATATTTACTATATAACAAAAACACACACACAAGGACCGTAATAGTTTAGTGTCTTTGGAAACTCGGAATATAATCTTCTAATCTTGGTGAAAGATCATCAACATCTCCCATAAAGATATTCCTTTTTTTTTCTACCTAAAACCTTTCATTATATCCTGGGGAAATGAAAACATAAAAGGGTGAGCTCAAATGCTCAGTAAGGGTAAACAAAAGAAATATCAATCACATCATATTCATAAAAACATAACACTTTGGAAATCTTAACCTGCAAAAGAGATCATAATATCATAACATGGGATAAATCATAGTAGTGAAATGTAATCCCAATAATCACAAAATAAAACATGAAACATTGTGGCATAAACACATAATCATAGAGAATCATTTCTTGTTAGTCAAGACTCATTGCCAAGACTATCTTAGTGGACAAAGTCCATTTCTGAACCGAGTTCATTCATCGTTTCAGTCCTATTTCACTGAACCTGTTTAACCTGCCATTCTAGCCATGTCTATCTCATGAGATATAAAATCTTTACCCAATGCATTGGAGGGAGATATAGGTCCCACCCATCTCATAATGAAACCATTCTTATGTGTGCCACAAAAATCATAAATCATACATCATTGCATAACCCATGTAATAAAAATGGAATTCTTAAACATCGTGACATCATAAAACAATTCATATAAGATAAATGAATTCATAAAAATAATTCCATCACAACATAATAAAATCAATGTAATTATAGGGATATAATCAGAACCCTATATTATCTTAGATGGAAAATAATTTTGATAAAACACTTGAACTCCATTCTTGAGGAAAATATCCTTTCTACTTAAAAAACATTTTTCCTTTGTTAACATGTCATACAATTTTAAACTAAAAGAAGTTGATTAAAAATAAACTTGAAAACTTGTAAAGTAAGATTCTTGGAAATAATGTTTTAAAAATAAATTCATGCCGTATAAGTTAAAAAACATTCTTCTCGTACTTTTGTCGAAAAAGTCAAAAAAGTTCCTCGTACGAAAAACGACGAAAGATTCCTTTCATATCTTTTACTAAAAACTCACCGAAGGGTAAAATAGGATTTAAAAAATTTTAGGTGAATGGAAATAATATTACATATTGAGGAAAAATGGATGTGGATGATAAAATACACCCCAGTAAATGCCAAAGTATAAACAATCTCGGATAAAAATGAGATTGTGATATTTTCCTTACCTTAGGTTCGATTTGCTTCATAAGTGTCCGAACCTCCTGTATAATGATTTAAATAATGTCATTGACTTATTCTAGAGTCATACTCATTGTTATTATATCATATATGGTTCACTTACGACTTTATATTACCCGTTCTTTTGTAAATTCCATGTTAAAGAGCGTTTTGGGTAAAATCATTTCATTTGTCGTCCGTGTTTTGACTTGTAATTATTCATATGATTACTTAGATCATGATTACTTAATTCCAGAATATAAAACATGATTTATATATAATATATATTTAGAATATACATATATATAAAAGATCCGTAAATGGAAAGAAATACACCGTTCATGGAGACGGTAGGCCGTACGTACGCATGAACGCTGTTTTCGTTTCCTTATTGAGTTGAATGGAATTAAGTAGATGAAATACATATATATACACATAAATAAAGTATAATTATTATGTCATATATCTCATGATTACTTATTATATATACTTTATAATCATTCATGAATGGTTAACGTGGAGAATGAATCTCATCGCGTCGTGGAGACGGTAGTCCGTACGTACACACGAGCGATGATATCGTTCTCATGATCGTGGAATTGTATTGGAGTGTATTTATACTATTTCAGAATCAATAGCACTTTAAAATAATCATATATATTCATTATTGACACCATTATACCCATCCAAGTAAGGTGGTGGTGGAAAATAGATTACACCACGGCGTGGAGACGGTATTCCGTACGTACGCACGTGCGGTGATTTCATGTTCCGTAGGATGGATAGATGGTGAAATAGGGTTGTTTCATACTTATAATAACATATCAGTATATGAGTGATACTGAGGTTATTACTTCATAATGAAACAACTAAAGAAGAAGAAGTGGAAGAAGAAATAAAGTTGAATGAATCGGTAACGGACATTACCTCTTCTTTGAAGCGCCTCTTTGAAATCTCCTTTTAGGGCACTAAAATTGGTCTTTGAGGAAGAACAGAACCTCTAGGATGTATCTATGGAAGTTTAGAAGAGAATTTGGCAGGTTTTGTCCGAGTTTTAAAGCTCAAAGTGGTGTGAGGAAGAGAGGGAGGAGGTGCCCTTTTATAAGGGAGGAGAGGGGCACCTTTGGAATAACTAAAAATCTTATTTTATTATAAAGCCAAATTCGGTTTTAAATAGCTCCAAATTGATTTATTTCTAAGCTAAGATGGGTATGGGTATAAATAATCTCATACAATAGAATTTAGACAAGTTTAGGTTCCTATTTTAGCCTTATCATTTAGATTTAACATTAAGTTAAATAATTTTACTTTTACCGTGTCTTTTTGTGTTCTTACACTATAAGGTTAATAAAATTACTATAATAAGACAAACGAACCCCAAGTTGTTTATTATTAATATATATAACCTTATCTAAGTCATTTGGCCTAAAATTATATTTTTAGGAACAAAATAACAATTAATAATATAATATTTGTTTTAAAAACTATTTTATGTCAATTTTGACACTATTTAGTAATTGATTTTTGTGAAAATCATAACAGAATTATTAGTTCGAAAAAATTTAATCACATCAATACCAACATGTTATATTAACCTATAAAATTAGTGTAATTCATAAAAAGTCTCAAATTACATTTATTTTGGTATTTATAACATCAATTATGTCAATATTTCATTAATAAGATAATTACTGCATCATCTCTGTGTCATAAATAAATTAATTTATTTAATGTCAAAAAATTACAAATAAAATACCATTATGTAGGAAATCTTTTTATCTTTCTAATGAATATTTATAGTCGAATTTATCTTCTGTGTAACCCTATATTAAAAATGATATACTTATTAAACTTTGATTTTAACTATTTTAATCATTCTTCAAATAAATTAATAATAAATTTCCTAATCTAATCCAAGTGAGCCTAAATGGTCATTGTTTATTCCTAAGGTTGTTTTTGGTCGAATTACACTTATGAAATAGAATTAGGACATGTGTTAGGGTAATAATAATATCATTTTTACCCTTAATTACCCTATTTACTTTTAACCGTGGTAAAAAAAAGTAAACAGTTACTATTCACCAAAAATTATTTTCATCTCATTGAACCACATTTTACTTACTGAAATCAACCGTGTCTCTCGGATTTTTGAAATTACACTCACAGAAGTGGTAAAATTAAGTTTTATGAAAAATTCATTTTTTTAACTACCACTTAGTGGTTTCACTATTCATCAAAAAAATGAAAGTTTCCAGAAAAATAACAAAAATTAGGCCTAAGATATATTTGATATTATGAACTAAAAAATGAAGTCTATTTTACCAAATTCAAACCATATCAGTTGCATTAATTTAAAAATTAATTCCCGTTGTCAAAACAAATAGCATGTTCTTAAAAGATAATAACTATCAAAAGATTGACACTTGTTTATGTCTGGTTTAAATGTGAAATTAAATCCAATGACCAACAATATATTAAATTGTAAAAATATATTCTAAATATACTTTAAAACCACTCAAATTAATAATTTATCACTATTAATTATTTCGATTGAAAAAGTTGTTTTTAATTAAAATTTAGTAATTTTCACTATTCATCAAAATATGAAAGTTATCCAAAAATTACCAAAATTTCACCCTAAGATAATTTCAATATTCCGAATCCAAAAATGAAGTCCATTTTGAAAAATAAAATTTACAAAATTTCAAAAAGTGGTTATTACTATTCATAACGGGTAGTTTTAATAATATTTTAATACCATATTGTTGTTTAGTGAAATTCGTTATTGCGTACTACACACGGTATCGAGGAAGGTCATGATTGTGTGTAATAAAAGTCTAGTCAAGGATGCGTGTTGTGCAAGCTCCTTTTGGTGTAGCGTACAACACAAGACATTAATGAAATTAAAAAGAATACTTTTCATAAAATCTCGGGGTGTTACATTCTACCCCCCTTAAAATGAATTTCACCCTCGAAATTTGTCGGGGTTATAAATTGTTTACTACTCGAAAGTTTCATTAATAGAAAACCACATCATAAAAAGGAATACCAAAACCAATCTTTGAAAACAAAAGTATGAAACGTAACAGTTACCCAAATAAACTAATCACTGGGTTTCCACATAGGTGAAAATATGGATATGGAAGAGAAACATAACCATCTTGTTCTGATGGAGAGTGGTAGAGAACATGGCTATGGAAAAGCCAGCAATCACAAAGCCATAAATTTGTGACGATCTAAGGTACCATCTGATTCATCAGATATAAGAGCACTAGGGCAACATTTTTGGTTTTCAAGATCATTTCCCTAAAGTTGAAGAATTTGAATTAGAATAAATACTTACATTATTTTGGTACAATCTAACTTTTGTTCGTTCCTTGAACAATTTACACTTCATCTCTTAAAGAAATAATGTTGAATTTGTTATTCGTGAAGTGTTAGCAGATCATGTGATAGAATGACAGGTCATTCCATCTGTCTCAAACAAAAGGTTAGAAAAGTTATCAAAAAATACATAAGTCCATCTATAGTGAGATTAATCATATATAGTTCCTAAAATGGTCTTATACTTCATATATCATATCGCTTAATAAAATAAAACTAGTTTCTACTAAATAGGGACTTCCTGTAGGCCAGTGGTAGGCGATAAAGGCCAGTCGCACTTCGGTTGTGGGTTCAATTCCCATAGCCTTGTCCGACGCGATGGGCTGTCACCCATCCTGCAGGTTGTCCTTTTTATAAAGCTATATTACTATAACATCCCATCAATAATATTGAAAAAAGTTCTATCCTAACTTATGTCCAACATAATCCATTCCAATCTTTAGGCTTATCTAAAATACTTCGGTCCAAGCTCATAGTATAAAGAAAACGATTACTTGAAATGTCATCAACCAAGCATGTGAATACCATCATTTATCCCCCATATATCTTGTTGGTCACATTCCAATCATGTGAATACCTTAATCATGTATTCTCTTGAAAAATGAATACCCATTAAACCTTAGTGAAAACATGAATGCTGTCAAAAGTTAACTCTTTCCACATACCAAAATCCAAAAATTCTATATACTCAAACCATGATATAACCTTCTCCTTATATCATTCATGAGCTCATGAATATTATCAAACATTTAATTTTCTCCTTATCCCTTCATTATGCGCATATCATCTACATTCCAAAAATATCTGAATAACCTTTCATGGATACTGGTACCATTAATCATACACTTTCAAAACTCAAGGAAAGACAACAGTGTAACAATCCTTAGATGTCTCTTTATTCCATAGTTCCATGATATTACTTATACATCATTACACATGATAAACATGTAATCATTCCACTACATTCTTAAACCATTGACCGAGCTTCAACAATTCATTCATCTCACATATCATTTGTAGTCTCTTCATCATCATCAACATAAATACTACCCATACGACCATACTGATTCTCTTCATGAGACTTTCCCTTAGGGAATTGGTTTGCATAATGCCCGTACATTCCACATTTAAAACATTTAACCATTGCTGATGTCGTAGCAATACCATTATCCTTATCCCTGGTGTTAACTGAACCTTTTCCTTTGCACTTACTGGCTTTGTGTCCTTCTTTTCCACACCCAAAGCATCTTCCAGTTCCTTTGAAACATTCTCCTTGATGCCTCTTCCCACATGATTTACATAGGGGAAATTGAACTTTCTTTCCTCTATGATCATCATGAAACTCCATCTTTCTCTTATTATTCGAGTCAGGAAACTTACCAAATTTTACTTTATTGATCATATTATGAGATTTCTGATTCGGCATAATAATTATGTTTGGACTTCCAAATCCCATTTCATTTGGTTTCTCATGAAGAATATCATTCTATTGTCCATCATATCCTCCATTATCGTGATTCATCTTGTTTCCAGCCATTTTCTAAAACACAAAAAGAATAGTGTGAGAGGAAAAAATCATAATAAAGGGGGAGTAACTTCAATATCTAACCTCTTTGGTTAAATCTAATATCGTTACCATAGTTCTAGGACTATATCCTATACGTATACTTATCCTTAGGGACATCCCTAGACATACATTAGAAATATCTCTAGGGATCTTACTAAAGTTCTCACATCCTAGTTTCCAAAGGTTGACTAAACCTTTCCTCTGATACCAAATGTAGAGACCCTAAGCTTAACGTACATGGACATTACATTACTTTTGTGGAATATTTAGTACATAACAAAAACACACACACAAGGACCGTAATGGTTTAGTGTCTTTGGAAACTCAGAATATAATCTTCTAATCACGGTGAAAGATCTTCAACATCTCCCATAAAGATCTTACTTTTATTTTCTACCTAAAACCTTTATTTATATCCTGGGGAAATGAAAACATAAAAGGGTGAGCTCAAATTCTCAGTAAGGGTAAACAAAAGAAATATCAATCACATCATATTCATAAGAACATAACATTTTGGAAATCTTAACCTACAAAAGAGATCATAATATCATAACATGGGATAAATCATAGTAGTGAAATGTAATCCCAATAATCACAACTTAAAACATGAAACTTTGTGGCGTACACACATAATCATAGAGAATCATTTCTTGTTATTCAAGACTCATTGCCAAGACTATCTTAGTGGACAAAGTCCATTTCTGAACCGAGTTCATTCCTCGTTTCAGTCCTGTTTCACTGAACCGGTTTAACCTGCCATTCCAGCCATGTCTATCTCATGAGATATAAAATTGTTACCCAATTCATTGGATGGAGATATAGGTCCCACCAATCCCATAATGAAACCATTCTTATGTGTGCCACAAAAATCATAAATCATACATCATTGCATAACCCATGTAATAAAAATGAAATTCTTAAACATCATGACATCATAAAACAATTCATATAAGATAAATAAATTCATAAAAATAATTCCATCATAACATAATAAAATCAATGTAATGATAGGGATAGAATCAGAACCCTATATTATCTTAGATGGAAAATAATTTCGATAAAACACTTGA
This sequence comes from Viscum album, assembly GCA_963277665.1. NCBI lineage: Eukaryota > Viridiplantae > Streptophyta > Magnoliopsida > Santalales > Viscaceae > Viscum > Viscum album. The sequence goes on from OY728150.1 coordinate 42,670,889, forward strand.
ACTCCATTCTTGAGGAAAATATCCTTTCTACTTCAAAAACAATTTTCCTTTCTTAACATGTCATACAATTTTAAACTAAAAGAAGTTGATTAAAAATAAACTTGAAAAATTTTAAATTAAGCTTCTTGGAAATAATTTTTTAAAAATACATTCATGCCGTATAAGTTAAAAAAACATTCTTCTCGTACTTTTGTCAGAAAAGTCAAAAAAGTACCTCGTACGAAAAACAACAAAAGATTCCTTTCATATCATTTACTAAAAACTCACTGAAGGGTAAAATAGGATTTAAAAAATTGTAGGTGAATGGAAATAATATTACATATTGAGTAAATGTGGATGTGGATGATAAAATACACCCCAGTAAATGCCAAAGCATAAACAATCTCGAATAAAAATGAGATTGTGATATTTCCCTTACCTTAGGTACAATTTGCTTCGTATGTGTCTGAACTTCCTGTATAATGATTTAAATAATTTCATTGACTTATTCCAGAATCATACTCATTGTTATGATATCATATATGGTTCACTTACGACTTTATATTACCCGTTCTTTTGTAAATTCCATGTTAAAGAGCGTTTTGGGTAAAATCGTTTCATTTGTCGTCCGTGTTTTGACTTGTAATTATTCATATGATTAATTAGATCATGATTACTTAATTAAAGAATATAAAACACGATTTATATATAATATATATTTAGAATATACATATATATAATAGATCAGTAAATGGAAAGAAATACATCGTTCATGGAGACGGTAGGCCGTATGTACGCATGAACGCTGTTTTCGTTTCCTTATTGAGTTGAATGGAATTAAGTATATGAAATACATATACATACACATAAATCCAGTATAATTATTATTTCATATATTTCATGATTACTTTTTATATATACTTTATAATCATTCATGAATGGTTAACGTGGAGAATGAATCTCATCGCGTCGTGGAGACGGTAGTCCGTACGTACGCACAAGCGATGATATCGTTATCATGATCGTGGAATTGTATTGGAGTGTATGTATACTAGTTCAGAATCAATATCACTTTACAATAATCATATATATTCATTCTTTACACCATTATAACCATCCAATTAAGGTGGTGGTGGAAAATAGATTACACCACGGCGTGGAGACGGTATTCCGTATGTACACACGCGCGGTGATTTCATTTTCCGTAGGATGGATAGATGGTGAAATAGGGTTGTTTCATACTTATAATAACATATAAGTATATGATTGATACTGATTTTATTACTTCATAATGAAACAACTAAAGAAGAAGAAGTGGAAGAAGAAATAAAGTTGAAAGAATCGGTAACGGACATTACCTATTCTTTGAAGTGCCTCTTTGAGATCTCCTTTTAGGGCACTAAAATTGGTCTTTGAGGAATACCAGAACCGCTAGGATGTAGCTATGGAAGTGTAGAAGAGAATTTGGAAGGGGTTTTCTGAGATTTAAGGCTCAATGTGGTGTGAGGAAGAGAGGTAGGAGGTGCCCTTTTATAAGGGAGGAGAGGGGCACCTTTGGAATAACTAAAAATATTATTTTATTATAAAGCCAAATTCGGTTTTAAATAGCTCCAAATTGATTTATTTAGAATATAAGGTGGGGATGGGTCGAAATCCTCTCATCCAATAGAATTTAGACAAGTTTAGGTTCCTATTTTAACCTTATCATTTAGATTTAACATTAAGTTAAATAATTTTACTTTTATCGTGTCTTTTATTGTTCTTACACTATAAGGTTAATAAACATACTATAATCAGCCAAACGAACCCCAAGTTGTTTATTATTAATATATATAACCTTATATATGTCATTTGGCATAGCATTATATTTTTAGGAATAAAATAACAATTAATAATATAATATTTGTTTTAAAAACTATTTTATGTCAATTTTGAAACTATTTAGTAATTGATTTTTGTGAAAATCATAACAGAACGATTAGTTCGAAAAAAAGTTAATTAAATCAATAATAACATGTCATATTAACCAATAAAATTAGCGGAATTCATGAAAAGTCTCAAATTACATTTATTTTGGTATTTATAACATCAATTATGTCAATATTTCATTAATAAGATAATTACTGTATCATCATTGTGTCATAAATAAATTAATTTATTTAATGTCTAAAAATTACAAATAAAATACCATCATATAGTAAATAGTTTTATCTTTCTAATGAATATTTATAGTTGAATTTATCTTATGTATAACCTTATATTAAAAATGATATACTTATTAAACTTTGATTTTAACTATTTTAACCCTTCTTTAAATAAATTAATAATAAATGTCCTAATCTAATCCAAGTGGGCCTAAATGGTCATATTGTATTCCTAAGGTTGTTTTTGGTCGAATTACACTTATCCAATAGAATTAGGACATGTGTTAGGGTAATAATAATATCATTTTTACCCTTAATTACCCTATTTACTTTTAACTGTGGTAAAAAAAGTAAAAAGTTACTATTCACAAAATATTATTTTCATCTCATTGAACCACATTTTACTTACTGACATCAACCGTGTCTCTAGGAATTTTGAAATTCCACTCAAATAAGCGGTAAAAGTAAGTTTTATGAAAAATGCATTTTTTTAACTACCACTTAGTGGTTTCACTATTCATTAAAAAATGAAAGTTTCCAGAAAAATACCAGAAATTAGGCCTAAGCTATATTTGATATTATGAACTCAAAAATGATGTCTATTTTACCAAATTCAAAAAATATCAGTTTCATTAATTTAAAAATTAATTCCCATCGTCAAAACAAATAGTGTGTTCTTAAGAGATAATAACTATCAAAAGATTGACACTTGTTTATGTCTGGTTTAAATGTGAAATTAAATACAATGACACAAATTATATTAAATTGTAAAAATATATTATAAATATACTTTAAAACCACTCAAATTAATAATTTATCACTATTAATTATTTTGATTGAAAAAGTTGTTTTTAATTAAAATTTAGTAATTTTCACTATTCATCAAAATATGAAAGTTATCCGAAAATTACCAAAATTTCACCCTAAGCTAATTTCCGTATTCCGAATACAAAAATGAAGTCCGTTTTGAAAAATAAAATTTACAAAATTTCAAAAAGTGGTTATTACTATTCATAACGGGTAGTTTTAATAATATTTTAATAGCATATTCTTGTTTAGTGAAACTCATTATTGCGTACTACACACGCTATCGAGGAAGGTCGCGATTGCGTGTAATAAAAGTAAAGTCAAGGATGCGTGTTGTGCAAGCTCCTTTTGGTGTAGCGTACAACACAATACATTAATGAAATTATAAAGAATACTTTTCATAAAATCTTGGGGTGTTACAGTTTGACTAGTCATAAAACCACATAGATTAGGATAAATCCTCTCCTTGATTAATCCCTCCAATCTATTCATCAAGATTTTTCTAATGATTTTTGGGATGGTGGTACCAATCGCAACTGGCCTGAAGCCTTGAACATCATTTGGATTCTCATTCTTAGGGATTAAGTTAATGAAATTTGATTTCAAACCATAAGGCATATTACATCGAGTGACAAATTCATTTATTTCACTAAACATGAAATCTTGAACAATATCATTATTAAACATAAAAACATGTTAGTGAAGCCATCTGGTCCAGCCGTACATTCCATGTTAACAGATTAGAGGGATTCATTGATTTCATCCTTTTTGGTAACCCTTATAATAGAATGATTTTGGTGCTCCTCAATACAAGGTAAAATGTTATCAATCATCTTCAGATTGTTGTTCATGCCATCATCAGAACAAAGACTAGTGAAGTTGTTAACTACAGTGTTTGAAATCTCACTTTCAGAGGTGTAGAGACAATTGTCAACATTAATGAACTTTAGTCATACCATGATTCTTTTTTCTATGCGCATCTGATGAAAAAATTAGATTTCCTATCACCATATTTTATCCTTCTTACATTCAAATGATTGCGATCCAGCCTTTCTTTGATAGTTAAATGATCATAAATACTTGAAAGTGATTGAATTTATTCACATGAGGGGCATCCAAGGTTCTGATTTCTAATTTGATGTCTATCCAAATGGTCTTAAACAAACTTAATCTCACTATAAATCATTGAGTAAGATGTCTTGATCCATTTTCATATGATTCATTTGACATTATTAATATTATCACAAAGAATATGAAGTGGGATGCATTGACAATCAATCTTCCAAGCCTTAATAATGGCATCCATTCATCTAGGAGTCACAATCCACACATTATTAAAATTAAATGGAAATGGTGAAAACATGAAAATTTGATTTATATATCAATCAAAATGGGGTATTGATCCTGTTGATTCTTTGGTAATGTGTGAGAAGATATTCCAGAGTCAGTACTCTCATTGTCCATCTGAACAAAACGTATGTCAGGTTTTCTTGACTGTCTTCTATTAATAGTGTACTTCTTCCATGTAAAAGTGGACCTTGAAATTGGAATTAAATCAATAAGGAATTGATCAATTAAAGTGGAGAAATATGAGGAGACCATCCTATTGATGTTCAGTCTAGTTTTTTCTTCAGCTCTAAAGACGGTGTTAAAATCACCCAATATCACCCATTTATTAAAGGTATGTCCATAAAAAGCTCTGATCTCACTCCAATGCACCCTTCTTCTTGTATAGGATATGTAGGCATAAAAAAGGTAGCCTCAAAGAAATATCTTTAACAAGTGTTTCAGACCAACACCCTTTAGAGATTCTTGACATAGGAGGTAAACTGTAAACTCTCATGCATAAAAACATAGAGATGGTGCTTATTGATATCATGCAAATTTTGAGAAATAATGTGGTAACCAAGAGAATTCCATTTTATAGACTTTCAATTTTCGAAGATAATTTTAGGCTCTTAAATACCAATAAACATTGGATTATAGGCCACAGTAAAATTTCTAATTACCTTGGCCGTTGGGGTGTTCCCAAGCCCTTAACAGTTATAGAAAAAATATTCATTGAGGAGGGGTTTGGGTCCTTATCAGGGGACTTTTCTCATTTATAACAGCCATTGGTCCACTACCTTTTATTCCAGATTCCCTTTTCACTTTTATATAATAGGTTAATTTCACTCCAATATCACTTTTATAGCCAACCTTCTCACTCCTTGTTGTATCAGCATAAGGTTCTTCAATCTGAGTACATGATTGTAGGGATAACCTGACCATCTTGAGAGTCATCAACGTCATCAGACCAAGAGATTCAATTCAAAGTAGAAATTTTTTTACTTGACAATAGGTGACTAGGGCCACAAATCATATGTGGTGTCCTTTTCGCAACCTTACTCAGGTTAACATGAATGAATGGACTCTCCAATGTTCATCCAGTAGGTGTGGAATCATACTTCTTATCACCACATATGGGGTTTTACCCTTTCCTTAAAGAACCAAAAGTTCCTTATTGGAGCTGCAACTCTTCTACATTAGACCCTTCCTGCCGCACAGTTTCATCAACTATAGAGACAGAACTCATGATCTGAGGAAGTCCCTCCCCCTGTAAGCCTGACTTTCTGAATTTCATTACCACAATAGTGGACAAAGGCTCCTTAGGAGGGGGCAAAAAATGAGAATACCCAATAATCTTATTGGGTTCCTAAACACCCATTGAAACCTCACCATCCTTTGGTTGAGAAATACCGATAGATTCATGTGCAACCTATGTAGGTGTAACATCTTGCACCATTACATTTTTTCCCTCAGCATGTGCAGAACCGTCCACATCATGCACACCCACTTTGGAAAGGACATCTGTATCTACCACATCAACAGATTGCACACAATCAATGATGATATTAATCTAATGAACAATTCCATAATCCTTCTCCTTGGTAGTTACAAGACCTTCCCTATCAGGGGGGAATCAATTGATGAAGGTATAGATTGATCATTAATCCGGATTGAAGAAGGTGCATTGTCCAAACCACCTTCAGTAGGGGAAGGTCCAGATAAGGGTCCACCAACCCTTTCAGAAGATAGAACCATATCCGCGCCTTTCATTCTTCGACATGAGGCATCATCATTCCCTATCACATTGAATAGAGTACATTACACATCTTTGTTTCATTCCTAATAATCTTGACCAAAGATCCTACATATCATACATAATTTTTGTTTTCTCTCACACTAAATTTCCAGAATCATGTTGTCATCCCTCATGGTGATATCTACTTCTTACACTAATGTGTTGGACATATCCACCTCAACCAGCACTATCTTATAGTGCCCAAATAATCAATTGTCTATATTCTTACCTAACCAGATGGGAGTTCTTATTTAGGAGGCAATATCTCATAAAATACTTCAATGAAAATAAAACCAGTTCAAATTATAGATACAAATAAAGAGCATCACCGGAGATATCCTTACATTATTAGGATCAAAACTCTTATCCCACTTTTGAATATGTAAGAATTCAGGATTCAGAGGGAGACGTGTGAAGCTCCATGCCTTGTGATTCAACTCATATGAGGGTAAAATAATATAGTAATATCCCTTCCCCATTGACATTATTTTCCATTCCTCGAAACCCAGTATATCTATAATCCTTTTGGTAATATCATTAAATTTCCAGAAAAAATAAAAATTAGGAACTAGAAACTATGAAATTATCTAATATCTACAGATATTCACATGTTCATCAGTGGATACATGGTTGGATAATACATGCTCAATCCTTCCCCTTTTTTATTATTATTTTAGGAAATGATGTGTTGAAATCTGAGAAAGTGAAATTGGAAGAAGATTCACAACCTCTACCAAAACATTCTTCAGTTATAATGAAAAATTTATCTTTTTTCTTGATGATTTAGACATTGAAAAAATGTCTAAAAGTTATTTGTTCCCAACGAGATAAATACTTCCAATTCAATACAGAATGAATGCATGGATAATACCTGTATAGATTTAACTTCATTGCAGATGCATGGAATTTTAGGTGAACCAAAGAGGCCAATGGATGCTAAATTAATTCATTGGATTATCTGTCCAAGTGTTAAGGTTATTATTGATGGAGCGGCATCTGTAATGCCAGGACGATTAGGTTTCAAAGGTGTCTTTTTCACGCATTGTGGCTACGTTAATGGTTGTTTTCATCACATTATTGGGATTAGAATCTCTCATCAAGTTGAACTGTGGGTAATTATTTATGTTGTTAATCATGTTTTCTTTCATCATTGTAATATCTTATGGATTGAGTCAAATCTGAAATTGCAATACATGCTCTCAATATATAACTCAGGATGTCCCCTAGTGAATTCTTCCCCACTGGATTGGATTTCTAAATTAGGTAAAATATCTCAACCTAATGATCAGTCATGCCTTCCGGGAGGACAATAAAGTGGTTTATGCCTTGTACAAGAGGGCAGTCATGGAAATCACTACTGTGTGATCCTTTTGATCTCCTGATTTTTGTGCATATTTTGTGGTGGCTAATATGAGAAGAGTGGTTCATTACTGGGTATGTAAAACCCCTTACTTTGCCTGACATTGTACGCTTACTTTTTCATTAATATTTTATGGGGATGGTTTGACCAAAACTACTTTTACTAGTATATATACTAGAATTATATCATTTAAATTTAATATCCTTACTGAAACTTTTTTATAACTCTATTTTATTTTAAAAATTAAATCATCTTTCTAGAGGTGTCGATTTACAACCTTCAGAGACGACGAATTTTCATTCTTCATGTTGTCCATCAAGGCTGGTAATGAAACCATTTTAATGGCTAAACCAGACTCCATTGTATGTATTAAAACCTACAATATGTTATGGAAGTAACATATTTACGGAATACTAAATTATGAATCAAAATAATTTTGTTATGATCAATAACTGATTTCATAATGAAAACGATTATAACTAATTTTTTTAACTAATGATTCATCGTCATATTATATAACCAAATGATATATATAACAATTTCAAATTATCTATTTTCATTAGTATCATACAAATTCAATTCTGACAAATAATTCTCATTATCCATGAACTTCCTTACTAATATAAAAGTATACTGATCATGAAAACCAAAGAAACGAATGCTCTTGAGAAATAAAATTATCTATTCAAACTCATAAAAAGGAATTAAATGAACATAATATAATTATAATAAATAAAATATATGTATATTAGGTTATTAATTAATTAATTAAGGGATTTAATTTTATTATCCAGGATGTCAAGGTCACGTGAATAACACATTTGAGCATAATGTAAGGGTTTTCTACCAAAAACTCCAATTTCATTCGGTTTACTCATACTCTCTCTCTACAAAAATTAAAATTTTTATTATTATTAGGTACTCCTCATAAATTATAAACTAACGATTTATATATATTTACAAATCAAAATCTTTTTTATTTTATGGGGTGTAAATTTTTTAATGGATCTTTGTGAAATTCATTCCAATAAACCAGTCTTATTCAAGGGAACTTCTCAAATTTATACCTATTTTCAAGTAGACTATAAAATATATAAAAAGAGAAAATTATTTATCTAAAGTCAATCATTTTATTATAGAAAAAAGTATATTTCTCTTATTGTTTTATACAATAATGTTTCCAAAATAACTCATCTTTTCAATGTAAAAGACTATTTTCCTCATGTATTTGTGGATGTTTTTATAAGAGTATTTCCATCTATTCCAATACCCTTGTCAGTTATTATGCTTAATTGGGATTAATATTTTAGGATATCATATATCGTATTTTATATAATGTTTTACAATTAGTTTGGATGTGGATGTGCTATCTTGATAGCATTCACTATATTACTCAAAATGGTTATTGTTTATGTTTAGTGATTAGGGAAAGTTAATTAGATTTCTTAAATTAATTTCAATAAGAATGTATTTGTTTATTATGTTTCTCCCCTTTCATATGAGGAACTCATTGGACTTAGTTGATGATGGGTACGGATCTCTATAGTCCATCGATGCATATGTAGGTCTCATGAGATAAACTAGCATGGGTTTTTACCCATTATGTATGGTGACTTGGCTGAGGTCTTCACGGTATGATTATGATGTTCAGAATTATACATTCCCTTATTATAAAGATGGTAATTCATTCTCCATGTGATTATTTCACTAGTAAAATATCAATTTTTATGTTCTATTATGGAATTCCTAGCTTTTAATTAATTTCATTTTATACTAAAGTTTACTTTTAATGGCATGTGTACTTTTAGAAATTCATCATGCTTTATATTTTTTCTTTGGTAGTATTACATAACCTTGCTAAGAATCTGAGCTCACCCCTTTATTATGTATTATATTACCCCAGGATTCAAATATTTATATTATGAATGAATTGTAAGGATAATCTAGAAGTATATTTTTATTTCTAATATAGTTAATATCCTGTACTTCATTTAAAGTTTTAATGAAACTATTATTCATGTATCTGGTCTTCCAATGCTACTAAAATATACATTCCTTCGGGATACGACTTCCTTATTTATATGAAAATGTAATAAAATTAGGGGCGAGCTCTGGGAAACATGTTTTGGGGTCCTTACATTAATAATCAATGGAATTTAATTACTAACCATGGAAAATAGATATAGAAAACTTATATTAGGGAAAAAAACCCAGAGATATACTTTTAGGATAAGTATAAAATAACATTATAGAACTGTGATAAGGTATTGATTATGTATGTATTCCTAAAACAATACATCCCTATTTGGATACTAAAAGTGGATGTGGTTTGGGCACAAATTTACCTAGGAGTAAAAACTCCGACAAGGTGTCTCGAGCCTGACTCTAGGTAACCTCGCACATGAAAATTGGCCTCACTATGCACCTTTTTTAACACTCCCAATAGATACACTTAAAACAATTCACCTTTCCATTACAAAACTGTATGAAGTATTTAAAAATAAATTTAACCTCAAAGAAACCATGTTTATGATTTTTTAGATTATCTATGAATAATATTTCAATTTGTGTTATGCTTTTTTCTAGTTTGAGATTATGAATTATGATTTGTTACCTAATTTAGTGTATGAAATTATATAAAAATGGTGTCTTGTAGAAGGAATGGAAACCGTATCAGCATGAATATCCCATGTAGGGATTTCCCTCCTTTGAAATATAATGATATTGGTACTAGAGTTGCGGCTGTTTTTGAGCAACTTATAACCATATTGGGGTGGATAACTCAGGTTATGAACAATAAACATACCCTTATGGATCATCCTGATCCATAACGTGGAGGATAAATATTAGACCACTTTATGTGAAAACAACATCCATTACACAATGGGACTATAAACCCATTTTAAGGTGAGTAGTGGATAAGTTCCTCAGAGAAGTTATTTTTGGATTTGGGAGATAAAAAAAGATAGAAGTTTGTCTTGTAATTTTATCATCAAACAAGAGATTCAGATAAATGGTGGTTACTAATCCAAAACATAAATTAGGAGGAATAAATTAAAAATATTTAATGGGTGGACATTAATGAAATTTTCCTACAAAAATATTTTCCTTGTGAACAACAAGCGGATTTTGAAAGCCAATTCTTCAATATGATGAAAAATGAGGGTAAGAATTTTTCTAAGTATGAATAAAAATTTACAAATTTATCAAGGCATGTCGCGGACTACATACATAATAAATGGAGAAAGATTTATTGATTCATTTATGGGTTAAAACCCTTACTCTGAAGGGAAATTTTCTCCCAAAACATCTCATCGTATGTACATAAAGTCTAATGTGCTGTAAAGATATAAAAATAATTCTCTAAGGAATATGAATTTAATTTAAAGAAAGAAAATATGAGTTCTCTTGATCACTATGGAAAATGAAATAAGGAAAATGGGAAGAGGGGAAGATTTTATATTCTATCTTTTGATTATTCTATGAATAAAAATCCAGAAACTTATTTGAACGATATGGGTGTTTGTCAGACATGTGGAGAAAAAGGAAATTGTTCTTATGATGGTAAGGGAGAAAAAGAATCTTCCAATGTTCAATGATAATATTTCAAAGAGATGAGACATTATGAAAATTAGTGTCCTATAAATTAATTAAACTTTACCAAAATAAGGTCATAGGAGCAAGGCAAAGCTTATGCGATCAAACTTGCTAGGGTAGATGTTATTAATGATGTGGTGGAAGTTACATTAATTGTTTAATCAAGATTAGACAATGATTTATTTGATTCTGGGTCACCAAATGCTTTTATATATCCTGAGTTTACATTAAATATTAGGTATTTCCAATTGTCCTTAACAAGGGAGTCGTCATCACATTCAATCAATGGATCCATCTCGTGTATTTTATGATGAAGAATATGGAAGAGATTATGAATATATCATAGGACCCATTGATAATGAAGGTGTACATTGACTATTTTAATTTTATTGTTCCCTTGTCTTTAAATATTGTATCTAAGTATTTCTTATTGGCTCACATATTCATTAAGGTTCATAATTCCAAAGTGAAGTCATTTAGACTGACATTGTTTAAAGATTACATTGATGAGTATTTCTTAATAAATTTGGTTTCTGTTAGAAAACTAACTATGGGTGTTTGCCCTATATTTTTGGAACTGGTGAAGGTCCCTTATGTAGTGAAGAGTATAGAATAGAGGAGGTCATTTTTTAGGTATTTATTCTTCTTCAATTCTACTTTATCACGGAAGAAGCAACCACCTATGTGCTTCCAGTGTGGTCAGTTTAGTAATTATAATCCCTATTGTGTAAATTTTCTAAATATATATCCCATACATTGTCTTTTGTGTCAATTATATATGTTCTTTAAGATGAAGCATTACCTGAGAAATAATTCCTTGTTGACCTAAAAAACATGATGATGGTCTACCATAAACCATTTTTTATATTCCCTTGTTTTCTTGTTTTGGTCATAAATTTCTCGCATATTATTTTTAAGTTTTACCTATGTTGTATAGTTTGGTATTTTTGGTGTCTTGTTCCCACATAGAGAATTAATATTCATTAGAGATTTTTTATTTCTAATCTCATTCAGTTTTGTTTCTTGAGTCTCCTTGGGAATCACTTCACATTGTGCCTTCTTGTTTTTATTTTATTCCACTTTGTTACCTACATTATAAATCATGGGGAGGTCTTTTATGGATTTTCAGTTAATGTTATTATCCTTTCAGTGATTATAATTGAGTTTTATTTTTTAATACTCTTATATATGAAGGTTATTTTTATTTTGATGGGGTTTTGAAATCCAGTTAGAAGTCCCTTTTTCTTTTAACTATAGCATTGGGATTTCTTTCCTTTCTTCTAGAACATAGTAACTTTTTAGGGCTATATATCCTTATAGTGGGAAATATTATCACTAAAAAACCATTTTTTTAATTATTATTTTATCTATTAAATATTCATTGATCTTTTTTATGTATTTTTAGTAAACTGGGTAAAAAGTTTAAATTTTTGATGCTATAGTATAGGATCCTGATCGAAATAAAATTAGAAATAGCCCTATAAAAAATAATACCAAAGAATAAAATTTATAAAAAAGTAATTTTTTTTCTTGGTGCATGATTTTCTATATCATGTGGTCAAACCATGAATGTGTTTGGGTGGGTCTATTGAGTGGTGCACATTTAGAACACAATTTTGTAAATAGTGCAGCCAAAATGTAATGACCAAAAACTTTATCAATCAAATTTCCCTTCGTATGTTTATATCATATATTATAGATCCCATAAATAAACTTATAGAACACAATAAAAACAAAATAAATTTTTAATAAATGAAATAAGTGTTATTTCTAGAAGCTAATGAACCTATACTAATGAAATAATAACATGTCCTTAGGAATAGTAATCTGACCCTATTGAATAGTAAACCGGCCTATAGAATAGTTACCTCACCAATGGCGGTAAAAATACAATTTGGTCATCTTAAAAAAGAAATTTTATTATAATTATATCATAGTGTATGAAAATGAAAACATTAAAATTAATATCTAAGTGTCGGTATTTTTTTAAGTCATAAAAATTTAATTAAAGTATTATAATTAATAAAATGATTTAAACGAAAATTAATTTTCAGAAAAATTATTCATAAATCTATATTATATTTTCTTAGTATTTTTGGATAATTTTATGAGACCTTAGTTAATTTTTGAAAGTGTTATAAAATTAGTTATAAAGTTAAAACTGCATTTTCAAGTAGATAATGATTTTAATAAAAATTAAATATGTCATATTTGGAAAATTATTTTCATATAATGGAGTTTATTTTTTAATTATTCACATCCAAAAATAATTAGTGTGTTTTTTTGGGATTTTCCTAAAATACTTGAATTTTTGGTGAATAGTAAAATAAGATAATTTATGATAAATGATAAATGCACGATTAAGTGAGTAATTGGTGATTTTTGGATGATGTATGTACCCTTGGTTCTAGATCACATTAACTTATTATTTTATATAGTCACATTAATAAATATTATTTCTTTTCTTGAGATAAATAATAAAATAATGAATAAAATAATTAGAAATTTCCCCTCTCCACTATAAAAACCACCCCTCACCCTTTCTTCTCCTCACTCATCTAAGCCTTGAATCCTGTAAATGTTCTTCCTAAATACTCTTCCCTATAATATACCCACATATATGAGATCTCAGTCTTACCGAAAGACCAAGACCACTTCCCTTAAGGAGGTTCTCAAGGAGGATAAATCAAGAGGTAAATCCCCTTCATTTTTCTTTTAATTTCATTTGAATTAATTTTATTATTATATCAAAAAATCCTCTATATAAATTATCATGATAAAATCATTATCATATATCTACTATAATGAAAACATTTTAACTGAATATACTTACTCAAAATATTTTCTCTCTCGCTTTAATTTTGAAAATTAAATCATGGTCCAAGAGGTGTCGATTTACAACCATCGTAGATGAAAATTTTTTGTTCTTCAATTTATCCTTCAAGGATGGAAATGAAACCATTTTAATGGTTAAGAAAGACTATACTATATGTATTAGAACCTATATTATGTTATGGAAGTAACATATTTACATAATACAAAATGATAAAACAAAATGATTATGTTATGATCAATAATCGCCTTAATGGTGAACACAATTATCAGTAAATGTCTTATCTAATGATTAATAATCATAATATATTACCAAATGATATATATAACAATTTACAATTATTAATTTTCATTAATATCATATAAATTTAATTCTGAAATATTATAACAACTCCAAATGAAATTCTATACTCATATACAAGTATACCAATCGTGAAACCCAATGAAATGAATGATCCTGAGAAAGAAAAAATGTATATTATAACTCATAAAAATGGAATTAAATGAAATTAATAAAACTATAATAAATAAAATACTTGTATATAAGGTTAAATTTATTTAATTAGTTGGTTTAATTTAATTATCCAGGATGCTAAGGTCAATTACAGAACACATTTGAGCATATGGTATGGGTTTTCTACATGAACCTCCAATTTTTTGGGCATAATATTTTCCTCTCATTACCAAAATAAAATTATTAATTATTATAATTTAATCCTCATAAATTATATCTTATTTTTATATATATATTTACCAATCAGAATCCTTATTTATTTAATGGTGAGATACATTTTTTAATGGATCTTTCTCAAATTCTTCATTATAAACAATCTTTATTGAAGGGAACATCTCAAATTCATTTCTATTTTCAAGTAAACTCATTAATATATTTTAATCCAATATTATTATTTTTTCTAAAATTACTCAATTTATGTTGGGTAAACATTATTAGTTCACTTCTTGTTTTATACAAATACTTTTTTCAAAATTACTCTTCTTTGCATTGAAAAAAGTATTTCTCTCAAGTATTACTCGATGACTTCATAAGAGTATTTCCATATATTTCAACACTCTTGTTGATTATTATGTTTAATTGGGGTGAATATTGTATGATATCATATAAAATAATTCATTGTATTTTTTAGGATTTGTTTGACTGTGGATGTTCTATCTTGATATCGTTCACCATATTACATTGAATGGTTAGTGTTTATGATTACTGACTGGGGAATGTTATTAACATTTTATATGTTTGTTTCAATATGAAAGTATATGTTTATCATGTTTCTGCCCTTTAATATTATGAAAGAATTGGACTTATAAATTGATGTGTGGGTCTCACTATATCCCCTTGATGAATCAGTATGTCTAATGAGATAAACTATACTTGGTTTTAACACATTATATATGGTGTCTTGGTTAAGGCCATGATGGTATGATTATGATGTTCTGCATTTTCAATTCCCTCATTATGAAGATAATAATTATTTTTCCATGTTATTATTAAACAAGTAGAATATCCTTGGTTATATTCTATTATTCATTACACATTATTAATTCCTTCCATTTTATGCTCAAGTTTACTTTTTATTAAATGCATACATTGATTTATTCACCACGCTTTATATTTTTGCTTCCATTTTATTAAATACGCTTACTGAGCATTTTATCTCACCCCTTTCTTATGTATTATTTTTTCCCATGATACGAAGATGTATATTATGAATGAATTTGGAGTGTAATATATAATTATATTAGTATTTCCAATATATTTAATATCTTGTACTACATTTCAAGTAGTAATGAAACTATTATGTATGTATCTAGTTTTCCAATGCTACTAAACTATTTGTTCCTTTGGGATACGACTTCCTTGTTTATATTAAAATTTAACAAAATAATTGACCAAATATGAAGACAAGTGTTGGGGTCCTTATAGTTGGTATTAAAGTAATTTTATTAGAAAACATATAAACTAGATAAAGTAAACGTAGATTAAGGAAAAACCCCCAAAGATAGATTTTGAGGATAAGAATACTAGAACATTATAGAAATCTGGTAAGGTATTTATTATTTTTATATTCCGAGAAAATACGTCTTTGTTTGTATACTACAAGTGTTCATGGTTCTGGCATAAATGTACCAAGGAGTTACAACTCCAACATGGTGTTCTAGGCCTAACTTGGGGTAACCTGGTGCACGGTAAATGGCCCCACTAAAAACCTGGTTAAACACTCACGGGGTATATGCTTAGTATAATTCACATTTTCATTACAAACCACTATAAATAATTTAAAATTAATTTTTAACTCAAATAAACCATTTTTATGATTATGAGATTATCTATGAATAGTATTTCAATTTAGGTTATGTGTTTTCCAAGTTAAATATTATGAATTATGAATCATAACATAATTTAGTATAAGCTATTATTTCGATATGGTTCCTGGTGGAAGGGATGAAAAATATATCAATACATGTATTACATGTAGGGATATCCCTCCTATGAAAGATAATGATATCGGTTATGGAGCTGCGGCTGGTGTTGAAGAACTGATAACCATACTGTGGTAGCTAACTCAGGTGATGAACTATAAATTTACCTGTATGGAGCATATTGATCAATAATGTGGAGGATAAATGTTAGACCTCTTTATATGAAAACACTCTCTATCATTCAATGTGACTAAATCCCAATTATTTTTTGAGTTGTGGATAAGTTCCTCAGAGAAGATATTTCTCACTTTGGGAAGTAACGAAAGGGATAAGGTTATCATAGAATTTTATCATCTATCAGAAGATGTAGATCAATGATGGTAACTAATCCAAGAAAAAAGAGGAGTAATAAGTAACTAATATGGAATTGGGGGATTTTTATAAAATTTGACCATAAAAATACTTTCCTCGAGAACAATAAATAGATTTGGATAGGAAATTATTGATTCTGAGGAAAAAGGAGGATGAGAATGTTTCCAATTATGAATCCAAATTTTCATGGTAATCAATGTATGTCGCAGACTATATACGTAATATAAAGAGAATGATTTATCGATTCCTTGGTGGTTTAAAACCATTCCGTAGAAGGGAACTAGTCTCAAAAAACTTCTCATTGTATGAATATATTGCATCATGTGCTATCAAGACATAAAAATAATTCTATAATTCATATGACATAAATGTAAAGTAAGAGATAAGAGGGATTTTAAACACTATGTAAATGTAAATTAGGAAAATGGGAACATAGGAAGTGTTTATTTTCCATCATTTGATAATTATGGGAAAAACATCCCAAAACATACCGGAAGGGTATGGGTGATTTGTAAAAGTGTGGAGAAAATTACAACAATCTCGTGATTTCAAGGGAAATAATTAATCTACCAATGTTCAATGATAATATTTCAATGATATGGAAGGTTATAAAAATTATTTTCCATAGAACTAAGTAAATGTTCCCTAATGAAGGCCAAGGGAGGAAGGAAAAGATTATACAATCAAAACTATTTAGGTAGAAGTTCCCAATGATATGTTGGATGGTACTTTAATCATTTACTCATGATTAGAAAATGATTTATTTGATTTTGGGCCATCAAATTATTTTATATCATCCAATGATTACATAAAAAACTAGATATTTCAAATTCTCATTAACAAGGGAGTTTTCAGTGAGAACCCATAAGTGAAGTCTCATTTATAAAAATATGTGTCAATAAGTTCCCATTATATAATATAAATTTTTTATACTCATTTTGTGATCATATCTATGGCCAAATTTGACCAAATCCTTAGTATGGATTTTATTTCAAAATATTATGTGAAAATATATTGGAAGAAAATGAAATTATGATTTTGGGGGTAGGTTAAGAATCCCTTATCTTTAGAGAAGAAATATCACCATATGATTCCAATCTAGATCCACAACCAGTATCTCTATTAAAATCAATTCCTGGAGAGGAAGATAATGCAATACATATGGATAATGAGATTAATATTAAAATTGTGTATTTACCTATTATAAAAAATACATAGATGTATATCCACTGGATTTACATGGACATATCTAAAGTGGTATGTTGTGTTCTCTAAAGATTTAATTCCTGGTTCAAGATCGATATCAAAAACTCTTTATATAATTAACACAACAGAAATAGTAGAATTGAAGAAAAAAGCTGAGGAATTGAGTGATAAAGTATTTATCCGCCCATGTGTTTCTCTATGGGGATCCCATGTTCTCTTCATCAAGAATAAGGATAGCTCCATGTGGTTGTGCATTCAATATAGATAAATCAATACAATTATGATAAATAACAAATATCATATACCTCATATTGATGATTTATTTGATCAACTTCATGGATCCCAATATTTTTCCAAGATTGAACTTCGACCTAGATATCCTCAGCTACATGTGAGGAAGTATGACATTACAATGACATCATTTCGAACCACATATAGGAATTATGAGTTTATAGTTATTCCTTTTGGACATATTAATCCACCCTCTATTTTCATGGATGTAATAAATTTATTTTTTATATAATATCTTGATATCATTTTGGTGGTATTTATTGATGATATGTTGGTAAACTCCAAAATCAATGAAGATCGTGAGAATCACTTGGAACTATTCTATAGACTCTTAGAAGAAAAGTGTTATATGGGAAGTTTATCAAGTATGAATTATGTCTTAAAAAATTATCTTTTCTTGCCCATATTTTCACTATGGATGTAATCTTAGTTGATCATACAAATATAAAGGATGTTTAGGAATGGACTACCCAAATGAACATAACCAAGGTATGTAGTTTTATTGGTTTCACATGTTATTATCGATGATTCGTTCATAACTTGACCTGATTTCCTAACCTGATAACCAAGCTTACTCATAATGGGGTTAAGTTCGTATGGACTAAAGAGTGTGAAGAATGTTTTGACTAATTTAAGTGGAGATTAGAAATTGATCAGATCCTGAATCAACCATCATGAAAATGTTGGAATTGGGATTTATAGTGACATATCAAATAAAGGAATTGGTTGTGTCCTTATGAATAATGATAGATTTATTGGCTATGCATCAAGGTAGCTAAAAATTCATTAAAAAATCTCCCCAACTCATTATCTGGAGTTAACAGCTATAATGTTTTCTCGGAGAATAGGAATAACCTTTTTCTATGGTGACACATGTGAGATATATACGGATCAAAAGAGTTCAAAATATATATTCTCATAAAATGAATGAAACGTGAGGAAATGGATATTCCATGAGATACTCAATGATTATTATAATTCAATACACTACCATCATGGGATGGAGAATAAGGTTGTAGATGCATTGAACTTTAAGGATCATGGGGTTCAGAAAAAAATTATGATTGATAAGGACCCCCTGTCCATGGATATAGAAAATATGGATATAGAAATTATCAAGGAAGGATAAACATCATTAATTTCTCAACTAGTTTCTCAACCATATTTATAAGAAAGGATTAAAATTTCTCAACATGATGATGAGAATATTTATAATAAAATTAATGTTTTTAATGATGGTAAGTTGGAAGACATCATGTATGAATAATGAATTCTAAAATTTGAGAGGAGGATATGTGTTCCATATTTACTCGAGATAAATAGAGTGTTATTGGATGATTCCCATAGGTCAAATTTATCTATACACCATGGTATAACTAAGATGCATAGATATTTGAGGAACATTCCCAGTTGGGTAATATGAAGAATGAAAATTTTTATTATCTGTCAATATGTTTTGACTATCAATAGGTAAAGGCTGACAGAAAAGATCCTAGGGGAGATATGAAACCTCTTCCAATTCTTATATGTAAATGGGATGGAATTACTTTGGATTTTATCACTAGATAACAAATAACCCCAAGAAACAATGATGCAATATGGATGATTGTTGATATACATAACAAATCTATACAATTTCTCTCTATAAAGAAGGATTTACCCATAGATATCCTTCAGAGACTCTAAATTAATGATGTTTTAAGATGTTATAGATCACTGCTTTCTATTGTTCATGATCTTGATCCACGGTTTACATCAAAATTCTTGAAAATTATTTAGAACTCTTTTGATGCTAAGATTCATTTTAGTACTGCTTATCACCATCAAACTGATGAGTATTCTAAAAGGACCATTCAAATGTTAGAATACACATTGAGATCATGATCCCTTGACTTTCATGGTATGTTGTATAAGTATTTTACTTTGGTATAGTTATCCTACAATAATAGTTTCTATTCTTGTATTCAAATGGATCTATATAAAGCATTGTATGGAAAGAGATGTTTCACACCAACATGTTGGGACGAATTTGGTGATAGAAAGATTATAGGCTCATCTCTTGCGGAGGAATAATCATCAAAAGTAAATACTATTCAAGCCCATATCAAAGAATCTCAATGTTGGAACAGGAGATATGTCTAGAATTGAAGGAAGGATTTGGAATTTCATATGGTAAATAATGTTTTCTTGAATGTATCTCCATGGACAGGTGTTATATGATTTGGGAAGAAAGGAAAAATGAGCCCCAAGTACCTTGGTACTTTTGAAATTGTGGAATTAATTAAATATGTGGATTATTGTTTAGAAATGCTACCTAAGATTTCTAAGGTACAATATCTATTCCACATCTCCTTGTTAAGTAAGTAAATGCCAGAACAAACCTCTGTACTAAATTTTGAAGGAATATAATTGGAACCTCACTTATCAAACATTCAAGAGCCTATTAATATTTTGGATACTAAATAACATATGTTTAGAAATAAGACAACTCGGCTCGTAAAATTACGTTGGAAGAATACTAAAATTGAGGAGGTGATGTAGGATCCTGAGGAGGTAATGATAAAGAACAACCCAAATATTTCTATGTGGTGATAATCTTGAAATTTAAAGAATGAAATTATTTTAGGATGGGAGAATGTAACAACCTAAAACTATATTAATGAAATTTTAATTCTTATATTTATTTCATATTGTATATATCACACAAAATCACTTATTGAAAACAATACCTACAACATAAATGAATAATGAATTAAATAAGAGGTACTTCTAGAAGTTAAGGAACCTACACTTATGAAATACTAACATGCCCTAAGGAACAGTGATCTGGACCTTATGAATAGTAAAGTATTCAATGGAATAATAACATCACCAATGAAAGTATAAATAAAATGTTTCCATCTTGTAAATGAAATTATGATTTAATTATATCACAGTGAATGTAAATGAATAATTAAAAAATTAATATTTAATTTATGGTATTTTTTAAAGACATATATATTAATTTAGAATATAATAATTAATAAAATGATTTAAATGAAAATTATATTTCATAAAAATTATCATAAATCAATATTTCATTGTCTTATTATATTAATATAATTTTACAAGACCTTATTTAATTTTTGAAAGTATTATAAAATCAGTTATAAATTTAAAACTGTATTTTTGTAGTGAATAATAATTTTAATTAAAAACTAAATTTCTCTTATTTAGAAAATTATTTTCATAAAATAGATTTCATTTTAGAATTCTACACATAGGAAAATGGTTTGGGTGAATTTTTGGTATTTTTCTAAAATACTTGAATTGTTGTGAATAGTAAAATATGATAATTTACAATAAATGATAAATACAGGATGAATTGATTCATAGGTGACTTTTGGATTCTGTAAGAACCCATGGTTTGAACTCCCATGTAGGTATTATGGTATATAGTCACATGAATCAATACTATTTATTTTCATGTGAAAAATAACAAAATAATGATTAAAATAACGAGAAATTACCCCTCTCCTCCACTATAAAAACCACCACTCACCCCCACATATCCTCACTCTTATAAGCCATTCAGCTTGTCAATGTTCTACCCAAATCCTCTTTCCTAGTCTCTACCCACATCTAGGATCTCTTGTTCTTACCAAAATACCATAACCCCTTCCCTTAAGGAGCTTCTCAAGGATGATAATTCAAGAGGTAAATCATCTTCCTTTTTCTTTAAATTTCATTTTAATTTATTTTCTTATTCTCTCCAAAAAACATCCATCCAAATGATCACGATAACACCATTATCATATATATGATAATATTATATATTTTTAACGGAATATCCTTACTAAAACTCCTTTCCCTATCCCTTTTATTTTAAACAATAAATCATCATCCAAGCGGTGTTGATTTACAACATTCGTGGACGATGAATTTTCATTCTTCAATTTATAATTCAAGGCTAGAAATGAAACCATTTTTATTGTTAAAACATACTATAATATATTTATTAAAAACAACTCTTATGTTATTTATATAACATATTTACATAATACTAAATGATAATACAAAATGAGTTCGTTAAGATCAATAACCATCTTAATAATGCAAATGATTATCACTAAATGTCTTATATAAGGATTCATCCTCATACCATATAACCAAATGATATATATAAATATTTACACTTATGTATGTTAATTAATATCATATAAATTAATTTCTGAATAATTATATCCATTCCACATGAACTTTCGTACTCATGTACATGTTTACTGACCGTGAAAACCAAGGAAAGGAACGCTCCCCAGCAATACAATTGTACCATTTAACTCCTCAAAAAACTACTAATTGAAATTAAAAATTATATTATATAAATTACATTTATTTTAGGTTTTTAATTAACTAATTAATGGATTTAATTTTATTATCCAAGATGTTAAGGTCTAGTGAAGAACATATTCACACATAATGTAATGGTTTTCAACCCGAACCTCCAATTTCATTCGGGTTAATATTTTTACTATTTACCCCATTTAAATTCATAATTATTATTATTTTATCCCCATAAATTATATTTTAATTTTATATATATATTTACGAATCATAATCCTTCTTTATTTTATAGGTAGTTTCATGTTTTAAGGGATCTTTCTCAAATTCATTCTGATAAACTAGACTGATTCTAGGGAACTTCTCAAATTTTCACCTACATTCAAGTTCACACTATAATCTACATTAATCCCCAATTATTTTTATAAAATAAAAAATTTTATTATGAAAAAAATATATTAGTTGAGTTCTATTTTTATACATATATTTTTCCAAAACAACTCTTTTTTGGCAAAGTAAAAATGTATTTTTCTAAAGTATCACTCGATGTTTTTATAAAAAAATTTCCATCAATTTAATTTTTTTTGATTATTCTTATTTTTAAATGAGATTAAGATTTTATGATATCATCTACCATAATTTAATTAATTGTTTATTATTAGTTTGAATATGGATTTTATGTCTTCATACCATTCTCCACATTACTCTAAATGGTTACTGTTTATGTTTAATATTTGGGAAAACTTATTTACATTTCATATGTTAGTTTTAATATGAATGAATATGTTTATTATTTTTCTCCCCTTTCATATAAGGAAATAATTGGACATAGTAATTGATGTGTGGGTCCTAATACAACCTATCAATGCATCAATAAATCTTATGAGATAAACTAGCCTATGTTTTTACCCATTATGTATAATGTCTTGAAAAAGTAATCGACATTATGATTATAATGTATGAAATTATGAATTCCCTCATTCCAAAGCTAGTAATTATTTTCCCACATTATTATTTAAGTAGTAGAATATCCATGGTTCTGTTCTATTATGGAATTATCATTTTTTTATTCCTATAATTTTATGCTCATATTTACTTTCAATAGAATGTATATTTTTAGTTATTCGCTATGATTTATATTTTCTATTTCATTTAATACATACCCTTATTGAGAAGTATATATCACCCATTTATTATGTATTGTTCTTTTCCCAGATGAAAATATGTTTTTTCCAAATGATTTTAGATGATAATCTAGAATTATATTAGTTTTTCCAATATAGTTAATACATCTTACTTCATTTCAAGTTGTAATGAAACTATTATGTATGTATCTCGTTTTCCAATGATACTAAAATATTTGTTCATTCATAATACAAATTCATTTTTAATAAGATAATTTAATAAAATAAGGTACATGATTTTTGAAATTATGATCATGGTCCTTACACAAACCATGTATCTCACTAAAAACAATAACAATTTAGGTTTTCCCAAAATATCTCTTCTGGTTTATTAAACCAAAGGGGTTCTTTCCCCCTATCTGACTATGTAATGCATGGGGTTATGAAATCATCCTCCTCCCTTTCCCCCTATTCATTTTGAGGATCCTTTATTTTATTAATAGTGTTGTATTCAAGGTATGGATTCCATTTCTTCTCTTCCTACCTCTTTTTATTTTTTTTATATTCTCCTCATGTCAGAGTTCCTTCTTTTTGGATCCCTACGAACAAATTTCTACCTAATGTGTTGTGCTCTATGATTTTGGGTTGTTCCAATATTGTATTTGGTTCTCTCCCTCTTGCTTTCAAATGTTTTTCCCATCTATGCATTGATTATTGTAGGTGGTTTTTTTCCATTAACTTTTTATCACATTGCCTCCTTTCTTGAGGTATCTGTATTATCTATTTCAAAAAATTATTGTTTTTAATTTTTTTTTTATTCAATTATAAAAATATTGATAAATAACATAAATTATTCTATAATTTTTCCTAGAAATATGAGAAGTATATATGCTGGAGTGAATTCCTTTAGGGTTTTTAGGTTATTTATTTTTAAATTGATGATTTAAATTTTTGATTCATTCTTGTTATTGTATTGAGAGATTATAATATTGTATTTCATTATTTTATAATTATTCTGTATTTTATGGTTATATCTAATTTTTTAATTTATTTATAATTTCATTCATATGTGACACACAACAAGATAGAGAAATAATTCAGACCCCAGGGATGTAGGAACTCAACCAAACAACATAAATCTTATAATATTAGAACCCAAATCTGATTCAACATGTATAAAAATGAGAAAACAACATGATCATCCATAAAATATATTTTCCACCTGATAATACTACACACTTACTAGACATTGGAGCATAAAATTTAGTAAGTTGGGTGATCAGATCACTGTCACATTTTCATCCTCTTCTCTGTGGAACCTAAAGCATTAAACGATACATTCCTCTTTGTAGGACTCATGAGACTCTTCTTTATCAATGCATCCAGGGTTTTGAACTGACTCGGAAAATTATCTTTCATCTACCTTCCCTTATCCCATGGCTTTACTGTCTTTATATCTGAAAGATCCTTCACCCTTCCAGTATTCTTTTTGGTCACTTCTTTATTCATTACAGCCACAACTAGAGCAACGTTATTTTCACCCATGACTTAATCACCATCATTTTTCTTTTCTGTTATTATTTTGTAGAGGTAAGGGTATATCTTATCAAGTCCCATGGTTTTTATGTGTCTTCCTATTCATTTCTTTGGTTCTTCCTATGAATGTTAATATATATATATATACATATTCATGTGGATATGAACATATATATATATATAAATCCATACATATATAGGTGTATATATATATATATATATATATCATAGGACACATTATTTTTACCACGGGTCTTTATATTTTACTTTTGATTTCAATGTGGATTTCACAAAATGGATTTCCAAATGATGTAATTCTATATAAAACTCATATGTATGTTTAGAAAATTAAATTTATTTTTCAAAAGGAATTGATCAACAATGTTTTTTCAATGGTTATTAAATTGTTATTTTATATTTGAGTGTCTTGAGGCCCATTTGAAAATTGATAAATATGACCTAATATCACTTTGGATTTTATATGAAATTAAAAAGAAGAATGTTTTTTTCATAATTGCATTAGTAACTATAATGGATAAGTCATAGTTGGTACTTTTAAATAGTTTTATTGTTAATTTTCACCTCCATGTAATTCCTATACCTTTTGGTTATATGGAAATGTTTTTTCCCTTTTATAAATTGGTTTAACATTAATATGTGTAGGGAGGTGGAAAAAGTATATGAAAGTTGTCCATAATGATTCCCAATTAAAATGTTTTTCTATGAAGGCTAACTCACCACAGATTAATGTTACCATCATGGGATAAATGGTATCTTAGTAAGGTATGAGATAAGGTTACTTCCTTGAAATTATTAAATAAATTTTATTTACTTTGATGTTGAAGACCATTGAGGAGTTCCATCATTCAATCTATTTTAGGGAAGAAGAATTGTTATTGACCAGCGATATTGATCAATAGTGCTATAGATAGTTTCCACCCATGTACATCTCGGTTAACCCCATGGGGAGTTTATGAATTTACCATTTTTTTATATCTTTTGCTATTTCCATCATACTACATTTTTTCACATTGATGCTTCTTTATTTTTTTGGTCTCATTTTGAAAAGTTCCTTAGTTCAATATTTAAATTATATTTATTCTTCAATTAAGTTTTTTTATTTAATGGTTAATATTACCCTTATTGATATTATTGAGATATATGGTATTGTTTTAGAGATTTTTTAAATGTTATTTAAAAGTTATGTTTCAAAAAAATATTTTTTGATAAAGGAATCTAAATTTTTCTATAATAAATATTATTACTTTTTAAAACGGAATGTTTTGAAGAGAAGTTAAATGTAATTATTAAAATAATAAAACCAAATATTATCTATTTTTCAAAATATCATTAATTCTTATTTGTATAAGAGGAAACATATTGACCCTCTAATGATTACCTACAATGATCTGTTTTTCATGAGCAATATTTATACAATTCAATGTTAGTATACCTGAGTCTGTTTTGTAGGTCTAAATCAATTTTAGATCACTCTAAACAGTTTTGGATCACTCATGGAGTGAGTGGTATTATGGATTTATGGTGACCAATCGGTCACATGGAGATCATTTTAGGTGGATTTGAGTTTCTATTGGATTAGTGTTGTATCATCCATAACACCCTTCTATATTTCTGGTGTTATTCAGTATTGATTGAGTTATTTTAATTGGTGTGTTATTATTAGTAAAGGAATTCTTCAAGAAAATTTCATTATAATATAATCAATAATTTTATTATTCTAAAAGTGTATTTTAATGGCCCCTAAAAAATTAATTCTGAGTTGGTATAATATTCATATTTTATTATAGACAATTATGATATCTAGGTTACTCCCTCTGATTTTTAACTCTGATCACTTCTCACACAATCATAGCATAAATTAATTGATGGAAAATTGTTTCATTTGAATTAATATTAACATAAATTAAGTTAATATTTGTTTATGTTAAATAACGGGAAAAATAATTAGAAGAAAAAACATATGTACATTCATTTTACATATTTGATATTAAAAAAATCCAAACGAGTATAGTATTGAACTCAAAATGTGTTACATTTTATTTTTTAATCAATATGCATGAAGTAAATAATAATGATGTCTATATGAATTTTGAATATAATCATGGAATAAGTTATGAGTACCAAAACATGTTAATGATAAGAATGTTGGAATTACTGAAAAATCTGTTAATATATTATGATTTTTGGATAATGGATGAGGATTGAGGAAATAATTGAGCTTATAAGTGAGTTTATAACATAATATATTTGTCAAAGAAATATATACCATTGAATATTCTTGGATATTAATTCATATAAGGAAATGGGATTATGTTGCTACTAATATTGCAAGTATACTACTTTTCTAATAATGATGAAAAATTATAATTGAATGCTTAAGAATGAAGCTGTATAGAGAATCATGGGAAGAATATATTTGAATAAATTGTTATAATCTGAATTATTATATTTACATGGAGTTTAGTGAATTTTGGATATTATATCTATATGAAAATGTGGATAAAAAAGTTTTAAATTACAAATATATGTATTCTCATATAGAGATAGAAGATTTTAAATGAAAAGTATACTTGGATAATGCTTGAGGAGGAGATAAAGTGGGTTAAGGTAGTATAAGATCCATTGAAATTATGGATGTTATTTCTGTATGATTCATAATCCTTAAATTTTTCTTATAGATTTATTAAGATTATTATATATTACTCCAAAATATTTTGAAGTTATTAAAAATGTTTTGATTGATTTTGGGATATCTATAAAATATATACGGAGGTTCTAAGATTTTTCTAATTAATTATGGAATTCAAATATACTATATAATTTTTTTTGGGAAAATAGAAAATGAAATATTATCATTGATGATATGTAATTTTTTTTTTATTATTTGATGATTTGGAAATATACTTTTATTTTTATACCATGACACAAAAATATCCAAAAAATGGTACATAAAACATTTATTGATAATATGTAATATATTAAAAATGTATATAGATGATATTATGAAGAATTTTAATTTGTAACAAAGAGTAGCACAATTATATTTAATATATTTTATAATATGAAAATGAAACAATGTAAAAAATCATAATACTATTAATTAGTTGTTTCAGAACACTTATTATGGATATATATGTTATGTACGATTCTACCGAAGTGAACTTTTTTACAATAACTAGTGCTAACAGTGATATGTAAGAAATTATTATTTATATATAACGATTTATAACCATAATTAGGATATTAAAATTTATGGGTAATATATTCTTTTTGTATGTGTGCTTTTGTTTTGATTGAATCTGGTATACTATTTGACTCGCTACAATGATGCGTAAATAATTTTTATGTAATTTTTTCTTAGTTTGAAGAGATGGAAGGAAATTTGAGGTATAATTATTATGTTTGTTAAAATATTCTTCAGTTTTTGAAATATCATGGTAAATTTTATAATCATGATTCAATACAATGAATTCTGTTAAAGCATTCAAGTAAGTTGAATGAGTTACACTATGAAGAATAGTTCAACATTACAATAAATAATCCTGAAATAATATTATTCTAGAAATGAAGAAATTTTTTTCACCTGGACAAAAATATTTACACTTCATCTATTAATTAATTAAATCATTCAATATTATAATAACTATTGTTGATTTTTTATAAATGAATAATATTTTTTTGATAATTAAAGACATCACATAAAAGGTAGTTGAATAAGAGGCCTTGATTCTTCATAAGTCAATGATAGAGGTTATTAATATAATTGAATATTATGGAATATATTATTTTTTAATATTTTATTTCTGAATATTAAAAAGGATATCATAGGGAGAAATCCAACCTGGTTCAGTTGAGAAAATTAAAGGGAGAATTGAAATCGGTGATCATGCAACAAATTTTATGTATTTGTATTTATGAATATATAAATAATATTCACATGAGTTTATAGAATATTAAAACGTCAAAGAAAAATATGATGAAAAGAAATTGTGAATATAAAATACATGATACATAATGTAATTGAAAAACTTGAATGTCAAGGAAAGAGAAAAGAGAAACCAGAAACATTGATTATCATGAAAATAACATGTGTTGAATAAGGTAGACATATCTAAGGTTTTTTTGAGAATAAAATACTCATGAATTAATTTATAACAAGAATACAAGAGAGATTTAATTTTTCACACTACTATTTAAGATAACACTAGGTAAAAAATTTGTATATATTACCATTGATATCCTAGTATCATATGAACTGAAGAAAAACATGTCATCATATCGTAAGGAAATAGGAAGTAAATTATCGATTTTTTACATATCTGGGTGTATATATATGAATATTTGTGTCCAAGTAGACTTTACATACCAATATATTATACTTCAAGAGGGTCCAACAAAATATGGAAATTAGAGAGAAAGACTTTCTTGATGTAATATTATAAAGGATTGAAAGTTGGTGCTAGAATTTAACCTAATTGTTGATGGGAAAATATGGTCATGGAAAAACCACTACATTATATAATCATGATATTAAGAGATCATATGTGTGTGTCTACCATAAATATCACCAGACATTAGGGATACAGTAATTTCAATTAGAAGGGAACCCCATTTTGAAATCCCAATGCGCCTTGTTTTATCTTTCCCATTTGTTATTTCATACATGAAACCAAAGATGTGTTGATAATAAGATATCTAGTGATATATTCATTAAATAGATGAATAGTTAAATAGGTAAAATGTTTTAATTTTTATTAATAAAAATATATCTTTCACCCCTACTCTCAATGTGGTTCACCCGTCCTGAAAAAACCAAAATGACAGGTGGTGAATCCCTTGGTATAAGAGTACCTTCACACTAATGTTATTTATAACATATAGATAAATCACACTAACCTAGATGAGAAAATTACACATATGTCAATTCTTTATCAATAAACTAGTATGGGGAAAACTCCCCATTGAAACCATAATCAACTTTGGAAACATCACGCTAGAGAAAAACATTGGTTATATTCCATAAATAGAATATTTTTATAATGAAATATCATGCATCTAAAATAATATAAAAAATACACTTCAGATGTATCCTTCAAATAATGTTAATAACCTCAAATAAATATATGAAATATCCCAAGACGTCTTCATTTATTCCCAAACCCATATTTCCAAATGAGAGAACCCATAACTTGGTTCTTTTGGAGGAAAATCGACTATATAAGTATAGGACACGGTCACTACCCCTATAAATAATAATATCCATGAGACCCATTGACACATCCCAAACATATCCTAGGGAATTTTAAATTTATCCTCAACTAGATTATTGTAATTTTATTGGGGAAAGATGTTGTAACATGTAGTTTTTTTATTGGATTTGTTGAAAATGATTGATGTTTTACTAAATGAGAATTCGTTTTTCATGGATGATGATAGTTTGGGTTACCATGCATAGAAAATACATTTAGTTAATAATTAATCAAAATAACATATATTCTATACAAGGATTATTATGATTGATATTGGGAGGAAGTATTGAATAATATAGATCTATGATAGTATATAAAATTTGATAGGTATATATGTAAAATTAATTACATGAGAAGATTAAGATATGGAGTGTGATAATAAATATTAGAAGTTTGTTTAGTTAAGTGAGTTATCTGAAAATGTTTTGTTTAGGTTTCATGAAGTAGCGGTAAATTACATGAAAATGAAATATATTAAACCCTAATGAACTATTTGTAAGGGTCATTCAATTCTATAGAATAGAACTATTTTATAACCAATTATATGTATGAAAAAAATTAGAAGTTAGGATTTTTTATGAACACCAGGATGTGATATAAGACAGAACATATAGATTTACTTGGAGTAAAACTCATTCTAAATAAGAGTAAGAATCAGTTAAACTAATCTGGAATACACATATAATCACGCTATGTAAGAGTAACAACTTGGGTTCCATATTGTAAAAAGGTTTAATGAAACCATAATCAAAGATAAAGTGTGGGACGTGGGTAAAAGGGACAAAACAATGAGAGGCCAATAAAAATTATTTAGAATTTTAAGTATAATTTTTAGTATGGTTCATGCTTAAAAATACATACCACTCTCAAAAAGTGGGATTTATGAGAAATACCATGTTGTGAAAAGATCATTATGTTGTGTGTGGATAGTTTTTTGAAGAAATCACAAAGTTATAGTTGGATAAGGATATAGAAATTGATTTCATGGATAAGGTTGTAATGTCACAAAAATTATGATATTTAAAAATATTGAAGAGATCAAAATAGTATTTTATGTGTATTTAAAAATTATATTTTTCCTGATTTTATGGATCTAGATTTTGATTAAAGATCATTCTATGATTAATAATGACACACCTCAATCTGAATGTAGATGAAGAGGGCTATAAAAAAGTGAGTAAATTCATTCCATGTTCAATTATTTTATATAATATCAAAAATATTTAAATTGAATTTGAAAGGGGAGAAAATTTGATTCAAGATTTAGGGAATTGACTTGATGTGAAGGTCCATGTTTTTAACACTCAATAAAGTGACCCGAAATTCTCATACCTCAATATTAAATCTTATTAAATTAATTTTTACTAAATAACATAATGATAAATTTCATAATCATATATTTATAGTATCTCTAGAATCATGGATACATAAAAAAAGTTTATAAGTCAACAACACCGTCTCCAACTATGTTTATCATAACTAGCACCCTTATATACATATCCTTCATAATACCTTTCTTCGTAACCTATGGAAAATAAACATAAGAAATTGTGATATAAGATTTCAAATATGGGTAAATAAGGAATATATCCATGATCACTTAAACATAACATGATAATAAAGGTATAGTAACATGATAATAACATTGGTGACCATATCATTCATATCTGAAATCATATTATTGAGTCATGTAATAAATCATGACAGCTTATAATGCATGAATCAGAAAGTAATTAAAGACTATGATCTAGGAGGGCATAATAGTGGAATAATAATTATATTTATGGAATACATATATGTAAAAAAATAATTCTTCTAGTAGTAAATTCTCATTTTGAAGATTATCATAGTGGAATAGGTTTACCCCACAAACTGTTATAGTATTCAATGTTTACTTGAAATATTATCTAAGTGGACGAGGTCCTATAATGAACTGGTTTTACTCCCCTTTATAGTTCTTTTTATCAAATGATATTTCTATCTTTACCCAATGAATTGGAGATCTATATAATTCGATTCCAACCCATAACATAATTAAAACCATCCATATGTGTTATTCATGATCATAAAACCTTCATCACATCAAAACCCCTAAAAAAGAATTGTCTTTTTTAAAAATTTCATCAAGGAATAAACCATGGAAAACAAAAAGGTTTACTAAAAATAATTTCATCATATTCATAAAATATCCACGGAAATAATAATGATTGAATCAATATATTATATATATATATATATATATATTAAATTATAAGTAAAATAAAAGGGTATCATCTTAGAAGAGAAATACCCTTGATGATATCTGGAATATTTATTGAGGAAAATTAAATTTTCATATTGAAATATGAAATTTTGAAAAGAATTTTTTTCTTAAAATCCTTGAAAGGTCATTATGGTGGAAAATGGTTTTCATTTTATATTTGTTAAAACAAATATTGCTCCAAATATTTCAAAAAAAAGTAAATGATTACCTTGTTTGGAAAAATAAAGAAAGATTCCATTTCAATAAATTTGTAACTAAAATATATATAAAATTTACTCTAAGAAAACATAGAATAATAGTAAATCATTCCTGAAAAAAATTTGTGAAAAATGGAAAAATAAGAAAAATTAGTTTAGATCCAAGAGAGAAATAATATAAATTTCCTTAAACAAATTTCAATATTTTGAGTACTTATAGAATTGGAAATGAATGGAAGATATTTACTCTCTAGAAATAACTATAGGAGTATAAATTTCATGACATTATTTAAAGTTAAATCCAAATATTTCATCATTATAAAACATAATAAAAAACAATCCTTATAAAAAATATTTTATAACATAAAACCATTACAGTTTCGATAGTCATTGAATCAAAAACTCATGTAGGATATAAGCTTAAATAAATACTTAAATTATAATACTTTTTAGTGAAATAATAAAAAAAATTAATGGTAATTATATACAAAACACAATAGAAATATATGATAAATATGATATATATCTCTATGAAATAGAAGTGACAAGAGAAACCATTACCTTGAGTCTAACTCATCATGTATGTTCATTGTCATCTTGAATATTAAACTAATTTAAATTTATTTACTTATTAAGAAAATTTTCCCTGTTTATAATTCCTCTTATTTTATTCAATACTATGCTATATTCAATTTTTTAGTTAATTAAGTTCATGTTAGTCATTTTGATGATATTTGGATCATATGTCAGAAATGAATTTCGAAGATAGGAAATGATCAATTTGGCCATTATTTCATCATCTAAAAAATATAATCATTATATAATTATAATTTTTAAAAATAAATTATACTTTTAATACCAACCATGGAATATGGTTATGAAAAAATAACTACATTATAATCTTGGAGATGGTAGGTTGTACGTATATAAGAGTAATCATTCCGTTTCTAAACAACCATGATATAAAGAAGGTAAATTTTATTTTATCATTAAATAATGAACATTTTATCTTAAATATAATATTTCTTATTTACATTCACTTATATATATTGTCTATGTGATGCCTAAATGGAAAACGATTTGAATCTCATTATGGTGTTAGTAATCCACATATACACACGAACAATGTAATCATTTTCCAATAAATGGAAAGGTAAGAATATATATGATATATTAATATTATATAATAATATATATGTCATGAATATCATATATATATATATATATACATTAAATCCATCATCATAAATTTTAATGGGAGGTGGTGATGGAAAATAAATTATATCGGTTCGTGAGGCGATAGTCACCCATACACACGAACGCTGGATTCACTTCCCTTTTGATAGAAGATGAGATGGATATAGGTTATGAAATTAAAATAATTATAGATAAGTAAAAGTTAGATAATAATTTTATTATATAACCACTGTTGAAGAATATTTATTGAGGTGTGAGAAGAATTAAAACTGAATTACTCAGGTAAGAACTACGCCTCTTTTTCAACAACCTCTTTAGGTTTTCCCAAAAAAATCCTAGACCGGTTTCCAAATAAAAAAGCACATAAGATATTAGAATTTAATTAATAAATGGATACAATAAGATATTGTATAACCCAAATGTTTTTTTTAAGTGTGATGAAATTATAAGTGGATTCACACTTTTATATGTGAGGGGATGTGCAGTATTGGAGTTTAAAAAAAGAATAAAATATAAAATTGCTATTATCTAACTAAATGATTCAAAATTAAAAAATATTCATATATAAAAAATTATTTAGTCTAAATAACATTCATAAACTACATCTGGATAGGTTTAAGTGGTGTCTTAGACCTTATCATTTGGTTTAACACCTTAATTATCCTTTTTAACCATAATCTCTATAACGATTATTTAGATAATAAATTATTACGATTGATGTAATAAATGAAATAATTATGAATAAAGGGACCATGGTTTATATTTTCAACCATATTACATTAAACAGGCCAGAAATAATATTTTTTTTAAATAATTTAATAAAATATTATTTATTAAAAAATATCATTAATTTAATTTTGGGACTATTCATTTTATTTAACTTTAAGGTCACCAAGAATAAGATTAAATTGAAATATAATATTTTAAAACATCCCTTATATTTAATATTTATCTAAAAAATTCCTGGAATATTATAAATCACTCAAATTATATTACTTGTCAAACTTTTTAAAATCATATATTTTAGTTATCTATTGATTAATGAAATAGTATATCGGTGTTGCGTAAGTATTTACAGTAATTATATAATTACATAAAACTAGAAAAAAATTAATATATGGAAATTAATTTCATTAATATGAATATATAGAATAATATTCATTAAAATAATTCTTTTTTCCATGTTCGAACTCATAATAAATGTTTAAAATTCTGAGAGTGACATTTGTCTCTTAACATAAAATAATATATAGGTCTATTTCATTGAAATGTATCCTATAATAAAACAAAATTCAAGCATAAGGAGATATGGTTAGAAATTACATAATCCAATAAGATTTAATATGAAAATTGACGGTCTTATCACTTTGTTTGACCTATATTATCACAATTAACCGATTAACTATGGTAATGATTTTTTACTCTTTTTTACTATACATTATGACCAAATATTAAGATGAACATATTAAAAAATATTAATTATTTTTTTAAATATATTTAATCAATTTTACCAAATTTAATCTCTATAAGTAGTATAAATTCGTTTTATATGTATGTTACAAAGTGTGACAAAAAATTGTTTTTTACGAAAATTACTTTTAAGTGAAAAAAAATATGTATACTAAGATCATGTATAAAATTAATTAATATGTCATTAAATACAATATTTTTAATTTTATGAGACTGATATCAATTTTTTATAAAATTAAAAATATTATGGGGAACTTTTAAGGAATATATATAAAAGTTTTACAAAAAAATCGATATTTTTCACTTTTCATTGAAATCTCAAAAGTTTTTAGAAAACCCAGAAATTTCACCACCAGTTAATTTTGACATTCTTATTTAATAATTTTATTTTATTTTATAAAATATAAATTTGATATTATTAATAAATTAATTATATTTTCCACTCATAAAATGCAGTAAAATCATTTTTGAATCATAAAATGAATTCACCAAAAAATGTGAACTTTATTAAGAATTACTCAATAAATATTTATTGAGTAATACCCTTATATATATTTAATTTTTTTATTAATATTAATACCGAAAAATATAATAGATATTAAATAAAATTCATGGTTAAATAATCATAATTTAATATTATATTTCCATTGATGAAAACATTGTGTTGGGTGTGACATAATTTGTTAAAGAATTTTTGTTTATCTAAAAAATATGTTTTTATAAAACCCCATGGCGTTACATTTTTTCATATTAATTTTTTCCTCAATAATTTCATTACATTGGTATATAAAAATTATGATGTTTTTGTTTGATTACATCCTCTAGTTCCCAAGTACCATCATTTGATTTGTAATTTCTCTAGAGAACTTTAACATGGTTAGTATCCTCATTTCGTAGAACATTATCTATATTGTATAATAATTATATTAGATATTATTCAAAGTAAAGATAATGATCTCTTGGTATGACAACTATATTAATATATTATGATAGATCAGGTATACACTTCCTGATGAGAGATACATGAAACACATTGTGAACTTGGGAGTGGTTAAGTGGAATCTCTAAGTGATAAGATATCGCCCCAACTCAATCAAGAATCTTGAAAATGGAAATATAAATAATTCACATCATTCTATTTTTTATGAATCTCATAAACGTATTTTGTGGGTAAATTCTCAAACATTCTCACCAACTTCAAATTCAAGATGACACCAACTATTGTTATTATAACTTCTTTACTGACTATGAGCTACTTTGGTGTAGTGTTGAATAGCTATAAATTTCACTTCCATTTCCTTATCTATGTCAGGTCAATATATATTTCTCTCTACAAATTCATCAAAAAATGATGTATTTCTATAATTATATCTGTATTGGTATTCATAAGGTTCCATACGAATTATAAAATGGAAGCTATTGTTGTACGAAAACATGACTAGAGTAATGTGTTGATCCAAACCATATTTGAAATTAATAAAACAAGACCTAAACATATACTATATGTTATGAATATTTATCTATGAATGAAAATAAATATTAGAATGATACATAGTCCTTTAACTCAAATATTAATCAAGGACATATCGATGGCGTTTACCTAACATCAATGTAAACCTCATACCCTGATAATATTTAGTAGAATGTGGTGATCTATGCAACCTTACAACTTCCTTAGTGTATATTATGGAAATATTATCATTATTGAAGCGTTAATTTATTTATCACCATTCAATGTTTTAGGATTCCAATGAAAATATCCATGTTGATGTTTTCCAATTTTTATTTTGGTACATGTAATGGTTTTATCACATGCTTAGACTTCTGTCACTCAACCATATCTTTCTGACATACTAAGAAAATGATGCATACTCAAAAATATATCTCTCCATGTTTTCCTTCCATAAATACACTTTTAATTATCTATACATATTTTTTTTACTTTCTAGATGAATAGAGAATAATGAACTATGATCCTTATCCTGCAGCTCCATCTTCAAATATGGTATGGAATGGACACATGCACAATTCTAGAACCATGTAATTCCATTACAATCAATGATTAACTTAGGAACATTTAGCACATTCTTATGAATCTCCACATCTACCATCTTCATGTTTATATTCATCACTTGGATTAATGGTTGAATAGAAATGAAAAAGATAAAATTTCTCCCCTCTATTCATTATTTCAAGATCTATCCTTTGAAAATCATGAAATATAGGATCCTTCATTATTATCATCATGGATTATCTATCATGATCAATTTAACTAAGAGTATCTAACAAATTGTTCACTTTCCCTGGGTGGTATAATATTGGGAAGTCATAATCATTAAATTAGATCCAACCAACTTCTCTCGTGAAAATTAAAATATTTCATTGTGAATTGATACTTTAAATTTTTTTGATCAATATATATGTAAAAAATTTCTCCATAAATAGAATGACTCCATATCCTTAATTTTAATATTACCATATCTTACACCAAATCATGTGTTCATTAATGCTTCTCATGAATCTTCAATTTTATGAGACATAAGTTATCACCATATGTTTTTTCATCAGAACACGTCCCAATACATTTTTTTAAGAATAAGTCTAGATTAAAAACCCTTTTCTACAAAAACGTAATGTAATCACTAGTTCACTGACTAACCTTCTCTTTAGTTCATATAAAGATTCTTCAGATTCATCCATCTAATGGAACTTAGATCCCTTCCATGTTAACTAAAGGACTAGATTAAAAATTCATGATAAATTACCCACATCCCTTTGAAAATATACTTCCAAAATAAGAAGACTATGGATCTTATTTATAGTGGTTTTCATAGGTCAACAATCAATAACATTATTCTATAATGGATCCATAGATATACCCTCACATGGATATATATGTATTTCATCTATAAAGATGACCGTGAACTGATCCAATTAATCTATAAACACTTTATTCTATAAATCCTTAAATATAGCGGAAAAATTAGTAAGAAACAATGGCTTCACTATGTACTAATTGTGTGTATACCTTGTACGGAATGATTTCTTCGGTATATCCTATTTCATAACTCTCAATTGATGATATCCAAAATGAATTTTATCCTCAGAAAACTATTTATCTCCACATAGTTGATCAAACATGTCATCAATATCGGGTATATGATACTTTTAATTGATTGGGATATTGTTAAGTTTTTGATAATCAATGTAGAATCGTAGTGATCCATCTTTCTTCTTAAGAAAAGGAACTAGTTCACCCCATGGTTACACACTTGGATAAATATTCCCCTTTCAATATTCTTCATGATTTGTTTCTTTAATACCTATAACTCGCTCAAGGGAATTCTATTTGTAATCATTGAAATTTTTGTGTCAGCTATTATGAATTCTAATGAGAATTAAAATTTAGGATTCAATGAGAAGATTGGAAAATAATTTAGAATGACATCAGAAAAACACCCATAGAATAGGTATGTCATTGATGTCATGTTTCTTCCCTACCAATTTAGATAAACACCCCTTTTGAATTATAAAAAAGACCCATATTATATATGTGATTTATAATGGAAGTTAATATATTTAATCACACTAATATAAGATCATAGGTTGTTTCAGAATATATAAAGATTTTTACCTTACTCAAAAATTGATGCATGATTTATATAGAAAAATATATTCCACGGATAATATGACATAAAAACATACCATATGGATAATAACAAGATTTTTAGGAAGAACATTCCAATAAACATCAACTTGATTAGAATCATTGATTTTTGATGCGATTATAAATCCATTAAGGGTTTTCCCTACCAATTCAACATCTAATTGATGTGGTGGAATTTTGATACCCATAGAAAATTATTCATATATAAACTAGTGGTGACATAAGGAGTCAAATGAGACTTTATATATTCTAGAGTGGATAGTATGTATTCCTTTCACCACATCTTTATCATTCCCCTCATCAAAAATAGATTTCAGATGTGATTCTCATTTTTCTCATGAAGTAAGTTTTAAATAATACCAATCATCATCATTATACATCGTATTTTTTTTACTAGTTAGAAAAATTTCCATAATCATTGAAAATGAAACACTGGAGTGTGGGTTGTTCATTTTATGGTCATTTCTCTCATTTGGAACCAATTTTTACATATTTCACATCACTTTGGAATTTTATTAATGATGACATTCCTTTCCATATTTCAAAAATTTTACCTGTCCCCTTATGAACATTGCACCATGTTTTTCTCCACACATTAAGAATAAAGGAATGATATTCTTCTTCTCTCCATAGTTTTATGAATTTTCTATGAATTCCATCAATACTTTCTTATCAAATACATGAGATTTATGGATACCTCCAATATCCACTTATAACTTGGAATCACATAAAATGATTCCTTCATAGATATAGGATTTCCTTATATATATTAGTCTCTTGGTGGTATAATTATATTTAAATACACACACAAGCTGTAATGGAAGTCCATATCCCCCCTAGGGGGATATCACACCCATAAATCCTTATTATTTTAGTACCCGTCTTATAGACCTAGTGGTATTTAATTTCATTATATGGAAAATTTACCAGGGTACATGAAACCCATATTTTTAACCCTAAAGGCCCTTTACATTATATTTTCAGAATTTTTTTAAAACACAAAATGTCACCCTATGATAATTTTGAATAACTAAATTAAAAAATAATTTT
The DNA here is from genome assembly GCA_963277665.1 of Viscum album. Lineage (NCBI taxonomy): Eukaryota > Viridiplantae > Streptophyta > Magnoliopsida > Santalales > Viscaceae > Viscum > Viscum album. The sequence continues at coordinate 42,711,131 of OY728150.1, forward strand.
CATTTATATATCATATATTCTAAAATTGAAATAAATAAATTATTTGTTCGATGCACAAAAATGCAATAAAAATAATTTTTGAAGAGAAATAATTTTCAATGAATAAAATGAATTCACTAAAAATTGAGTACCTATTTTATAATAATTACTCAACAGGTTTTAATTAGGTAGGACCATTATATATATTTCATAACGTTGTTATCACTATCCATACACCCTTATTTAATAGTCTTGTTATAACAATAATGTTTAAATATTAATATTTTAATAGTATACTGTGGTTTGTTATAATTTGGTGTTGTGTGTAATGCACACTATCAATGAAATTAAATTCATTTGAAACAAATACTTCATAAAAACATCAAGTGTTATAATCAATTTTTGTGAGACCCATGAATCAATATTAAAAGGTTTTAGAAAGTATTATTAACCCAAACTATTTTATTCCTTTTCTTTATGACATGTTTTAATGAAGGAATCTTATAAAAGAAACTATATAAAGTTTTGGATAAAATTGAGATTGAATGATATATATATATTTTAGTAGAGTAAGAAGTGAGGAGAGAAAAATTATATTTCCAATGATCAAATATAATTCAATGTATTAATAATTATTAAAAAATATAGTTATATATGTATCATAAAAAAGATAATTATAGGGTAGGATTGTCTTTATATTGAAGGAGTTAGTAGTTGAAAGGATTATATTTGGATTCAAAGTATCAAATATCACATTGAGAGTTTATTCTCATCTAGATTTAGAGGTTTTGAAGCATATAAAAGTGAATCCATACTATGAACCAGTTTTGGAATAAAATATGGAAGTTATTTTGGCAACCTATATTGATATGGAAGATAACTTTTTGTCTATAGATTTTTGAAGAGACCCCCCAAATCTATAAAATTAACTAGGATTCCATGATGAAAAGAACATTTAAAATGAAGTGGTTTTTCCCCATGGGCACGAAGTGAAAAATCCTCAAACGATTTGAAAGTAGTGCACCTTGGAATAATATGTTAGTTAATAAATTTGTATCCATTAAATAGTGAGTGATAATGGATTTTGGAACATTAATACATATTTAGTGAGATATCCTTTGATTTATCCTAGTTATGGTAAAATAATAAAAATTCTTTTCTTCTTTTATATTTCCTATCATTCAAAATTGTTTACAATTCCGTGAGAGTTCTATCAAGCATTTAATACATTGGAAATGCTTCTTCCAATGATGGAACGTGATATAAAAATGGGAAACAATATCAATTGAATAAGATTAAATTAAATACTTCCATTTAATAGGAACAATAAAATTTTTAAAGGGATGTTCTAGAATTGTTATGCGGATATCCTACATTCCTCTAACTAATGGGTTGATAGTTTAAACCAAAATAAAATATTTTTTGTTGTAAAAAAAAATTAATACAATAAATTATAGTAATGATTAAGATTAATGAATGGTTCAACAAGATCCAATGATGGTATATTCACATTATACCTAAAAGATATAATAAACAAAAACAGAGATGAAAAATAAAGAATCTTCAACTGTTATGTTAAAAAAGGATGGTATTGTGGAAATATTTTCAGAAAATTCCAAAAAAAAACATTTGTGGATCTAAAATTTATTAAATAGGATAAATATAAAACATTCTTAAGTTTTAAAATATTATTCATCAAGGATATAGGGGAAGATTACTTGAATATTCTGAATATGGATCCTATAAGAATCCATCTATGGAAGATGAAGTGTGATGAAGGATAAACTGATTATTCACTAAATGAAGAAACATATATAGGTTGGATTTAAATTCAATGTTAATGAATATGTAGGATAAAAATAAAATATTTAGAATAAAATTAATAAAATTAGAATTGGGAGTAGAACCACAATAAAGGATATTAACAAAATGGAGGTAATGGGTCACTTCTCTGAGAACAACCAAATTCTGCTTCTTGAGGATGTTTGGGAAGTATCCCTATCCCTATATATTTATTTTTTTCTAATATTTGTTTTCAATCATGATAATTGAAGGTTATTTCAGGATTAATGGGGTGTTTATACTGAAATTAGATATATGTGATAAAATGAGATACACGTGAAAGCGGTTTTAGAAAATGTTCTAATGATTTTGATGAAATGTTTTAATAAACAATTTGAATCGATTAACCATTATATATAGTAAATAAGAATATGGAATTACATGCTATTATAATTAATGGAAAATGGTATATATATATATATTTGATAATATGTTGGTTCAATGAACAATACAAAATTTCATAAGGGAATAAATAATATTTAGTGATAAATTAGTAAAATAAAGAAATTTGTAAGTGATATTAGCCTACTAATAATTAGGGCATTGATTGGGCGATAGGAAACAAAATTTATAGATAAATTCATATGTTATCCATCCATCCAAGATAAATTTTTATTCGAGAAAAGAGTGGAGACCTACAAAAGAACCCCCCTAATCAAGGAGGTCTGAAGTAATGTAAACCAAGGGAATCCCCTCTAATTAAGTTCACCGACTCTGGTTTCAAACTGTTAGAATGAATGAGGCACACTTGCCCCACCGGATGCTCAGCTAAGGAATCCAAGTGATCGGCCACCTTGTTGCCCTCCCGCCATGTGTGTGAGACATAGATGGAATCATGAATCATTGATCTAAACTTCCTAACTGGATATGTAATGGACCATGGGACACCACCCTTACCCAGTAAAGAAGCATGAAGAATAAGGGAGTCTGTCTTGGCCTGAGATAAGACCACACCCTCCTGAATGCAAAATAAGAGCCCCATGAGCATAGCTATGGTCTCCACCATAAGAGGGTTTCCCATGCCAAAATTAGCAGAGAAGGCCAAACTAAAATCACCCTGAGAGTCTTGAAACACTCCTCCACCTTTCATAACACCATACAAACATGACCCATCCGTGTTAAATTTGTAACCAGAAGCAGGTGGATGCCAAGACACCCATCTCCCCCGCACCTCGGCAGCAGATGAGAAGGATTGGAGTCCTCTGACCTGAATGCTGCGAAATGAGGAAGTATCCCTCCAATCCTTGTGAAGAGATACCCAGGCCAGAAGCAAGAATCATGTCCTTGCTATAATGGATCTGGCCCAGGACTCTGCACCTTCGAACCGCGCCTGGTTCCTAGCTTTCCACAAACACCAACACCCTACGTTCAGAATCCCCGACTGAGCCATGCTTTCCTTCACCAGGCCGTTAGAGCCATGAAACCATTTCATCAGAAACAATGAGACATCCCACTGTCATTCCGTGTTAAAAACAGGGCCTCTAAAGTACTTCCACACCACTGATGCCCATTCCCTTTCAAAAAATAATTGGCTCACACTCTCCTCCTTCCTGCTCCTGCAGAAATGGCATGCCGATGGTAAATGCAAGCTGAGTTGCTTAACATTCTCATCCGTGGCCACTTCCCTCCTCCTGATGTGCCAAAGAAGAAAGTTATATTTTGTAGGAATAAAGCAACACCACACCACACCATTCCACTCATCCTGATGACTCTGCTTTGAAGCTAACCTTTGATACTCTCTAATAGAAAAAACACCCGAGGCCGTAGGAGAAAACACACATAGATCCGGTCCTGAAGTTAACTCAACGGCCGCAAGAAGATCCTGCTGATCCGGTCTCAGCACCACCTAAGTAAACCTGGGATGAATAATCACCTCCTTCACCATGATCGAAGAGGCAGGGAAACCCGGGAAGGCAAGCGATGAACCGGCCCAGTTCTTATGCCAGAAAAACAGATCCCCTGCACCGACAATCCATCGAGCATGCGGTAGCAGAAGCTGAATCAGGGGGTAAATCTTCGCCCATATGGGAGACCTATAACCATGAGCTCTTGTTTTTCATTCTTCACCAATCTTTGACATGGATTTCACCCATAACTTATGCTCCTATAGTACTTACCAAGCCAGCTTTGCATGCATGCAGTTGATCGAGTTATGAAGGCTCCTAACACTAATCCCTCCCTCCACAACTGGCCTAGCCATTTTACCCCAAGAGACCTAGTGCCTCTTACCCTCTGCCTTGGAATCCCAAATAAAGTTACAAAGAATCCTGTCAATAGCCTTGAACACACTTTTCAGTACATTGGAAGCAGCCATCGCGTGCATGGGAATGGCAGATAGGACACTGTTAACCAGAGCTATCCGGCCACCAAATGAAAGAAATTTGTTTATCCATTTCAAGATTCTATTTGAAATCCTACAAACAATAAGATCAAAGTCACATAACCAAATTATCCCTAAGGACATCGGGGTGCCCAGGTACTCCAGAGGCAACTCCCCATGCTGCATGTACAATCGTCTACATAATGAAGCAGCCCGACTATCAGTGCTCTGCTTCGGGATAAAGAAATTGCTCTTGGAAGAGTTGATGCTCTCTCCACTCCAATAACAATAATTTGTAAGTAATTTCATGATTCCTCTCACCGAATCCTTCCCTCCATTATTCAAAATGATGGTATCATCCATCAACATAAGATGGGAAACTGAGGGAACCTTCATCCTCCTCAGGAAAGGAACTATTCTCCCTTGGGTTAAGCTTCTGTTAATGAGCCTACTGAGGGAGTCTTGTTCCAGGATAAAGATGATGGGAGACAGAGGATCTCCTTGTCGGAGACCACTGGTAGACTTTAAGAAACCGTGAAACTTCCCCCTAATATCCACCGCTAGCCATGAAGAGATGAAACACCTGAATAGGAGATCCACCACCTTGTCCGATAAGCCGATACATGAAAGCACTCTGTTAATTAAGCTCCATTCAAGCCTGTCATAAGCCTTTTTCATATCCACCTTGATTTCCAAGTTTGAGCCATGAGTTTTCAAATCAATATCCCTTAACATCTCTTGAGCAAGCACTATCTCTCCCTAGATAGCGCGCCCTTTCACAAAACCATGCTGTTCTCGAGAAATCCAAACAGGAAGAAACTTTTCCAGCCTCTGATTAATGATAGTCTCCAGAATATTATATGGGAAATTGCATAAACTCACTGGCCTATAATGAGACAAAGAAGAAGGATTACTAACCTTGGGTATAATCACCAAAGTGGTTGCACTATCCACCCTGGGAATACTCACCCCCCCCGAAGAAAATCCTGAACCACAACAATGATATCCTCCTTAACCACTCCCCATGGCACCCTGTAGAAGGATCCTGGGAAGCTGTCAGGTCTGGGGGAGCTATCCGGGTTGAGATGCTGTATGGACGCAATGATCTCTTCCTCATCAGGGGTAGCCTCAAGGACCACATTATCCAGTTAGGAGACACACTTCGGAATTGCCTCCCACAGAACGCTTTGGCCACTAGGATACCCTGAGTCCATCCCCATCTTAGGTCCAACAAGAAGATCCTTAAAGAATGAAACTTCCAAAACCTCCACCGTATCCCTATCATTCGAATAAGAACCGTCATCCAGCATCAGGTTCGGAATGGATAGGAGCTTTCTCTCTCTGATACAGGCATAGAAGGAAGCTGAGTTACCGTCCCCCTCTTGAAGCCACCTCACCCGAGAGCGGTCCCGAGCCAACCATTTTTGTTTGAGAAGATCCACATCCCAGAACTCCTTTTTAGCCACGAGGTCTTCAAAAACCAAGCCATCCCACTCCTCCTCCAAGATAGCCTCCAAGCCTTCGATACTCCGTTTAAGATTTTCCAGGCTCTGATCAAAATGAGGAAGCTCCCTAGCCCAATACATCAACCCCTATTTCAAATGCCTGAGCTTATTATGGATTGCCACCCACGTGTGCCCCTGAACCGGTTCCCTCCAAGACTCCTCCAAAAACTAAAGATAACTATTCTATTAAGCCCACCGAGGGTTGAAGCGAAATGACTCCTGGCGATCCTTCCTGGGAACCAGAGAAACCAGAATTGGCAAGTGATCAGATAACCCTCGGACTAAGTGTTTAAACTTTGTATCCAGAAACATGCAGACTGTGTTGTTGTCAGCCAAGCACCGATCAAACCTGCTCCAGCATCTTCTCATGCCTGCTTGGTTATTGCACCATGTGAAACTGTCTCCCGAGTAGACAAAGTTGAGTAAACCTTTATCCGCCATGAACTGAGCAAAGTACATGCTAGCCCTCTGAGGGAACGCACCTCTACCCTTCTTCTCCTGGGGGTCCAAAATAGATTTAAATTACCCCACAACAATTCATGGTGTTTTTACTGGATTAAAGGCCCTGAGACCTTGCCACAAAGTTTTACATTCCTGAGGATTACAGATCCCATACACGCACGATAAGAAGAAACATTCCGTCCCCCTCCTCACTTTAGAAGTGATGAACTGATCTCTTGCATCAACCAAATCTACCAAGAACTCCCTGTTCCAAAAAATCCATATGTTCTTGTTAACCGGATCAGCATGCATGGACCCATGCATGCGAATTTTGCAAGCCAAAGTGTTGATTTTATCACTCCTCTGCTTGTGCTCAAGAATCGAACCAAAACATATATTGTTTTTCCTGACTTCCAAAGCAATAAAGTCCGACTTCACCCGGGCCCCCAGACCACGGGCATTCCAAACGAGAATGGACGACATTAAAGACCACATGGCCCGGTTTTAGCCTCAGGCGTCTTGGTCCCCTTACTGAGAGAAGTGGATTCCTCCCTACGATTCCTCTTCTATGCCCGCGTGGTGACCCCTGGGCTGTTCATTGGTGCAACTGGAGTACCTTCCAAACTGGGAATACTAAATTTCCCTTTCAATCCCCTGCAAGGGGACAAAGGGGATGGACCCAACGTTTCCTTGACCCCTTGCTCCTCGGAACCCAATTCTCCTCCTTGAGCCATAGAGATAAAAGGCGGCCCCGAGGGATTGGCCATCAGAGCCACCCTCTCCTTAACCATCCCTTCATCCATAGTTCCTGGTAGCAGGGAGAGTTCCTAAACATCAAACACCACCCGTTTCGGCAGAGAAGATATGAAAACATCCAGCCAGTCATTAAAGGCCCCAGAAGTAAAGATAAAAGAATTCCCCTTCCCACAGTGGCCCCTGGGTCTCAAAGAGATAGGGACCAACTCCCTGCCTGATCTCGAATAAGAGCTTACAAAATTGGTATCCAAAAACTTGCAAGATGATTTCGGCCTGGAACCCCCAGAAACCCCACACCCAGCGACCTCCTATGAAGCTACATGGGAGGTATGGGGGATAGACGAACTCCCGATCTGACTGGCCGCAAACCCTATGATATTAGAAAGCCCTTAGGATTTCGAACGTACCCTTTTGCGTCCACACCTACAGAGCTGGTCCGAGTGCCCTTGGAGGAGGAAAGATGAGCAATACCTGGGGAACACCAGGAATACCAAGTCCTGTTTCCAAGACACAGAGTCAGACACCTGCATAGAAATATATTCCGGAATAGAAGAAGATAAGTCCAACTCAACGCAAATATGAGGTTCCATGACCTCTTCACCACTACAGGTACGTACAGCCGAGCATAGGAAACCACCAAATGAATCCCCCATAGCCTTAAGAAAGGCATGGTTATGAAACGGTAGGGGGAGACCGGGGAAACCCACCCAAACCGCCGCCCGTGACCCTTCCTTACCCTGGTGAGCTTCCATCGACCAATGGGATAGAATGAAATGACAGCGTCCCAAGAAACGAGGGTCCACACACCAAGCCTTCACGAAGTCCTCCTCCGATTGAAGCATGATACAAAAAGAGACTTTGTGCAGCACCGAGACCCTAACCTCATCCTGCAAACCCCAGGAAGCCACGAAGCTCTTGAAGGCCAAGAGAGAAGGTTTCTCCGAGCCGAAGCGCGCCACGAGAGTCCACATAAGACCAGAAACCGCCTTGTTGTATGCTGAAACAGGGGAAGTAAAAGAGATTCGAGCACCCTCCCTCACGACCGAGTGAGAAAAAGGGAATATCTCCGGGAAACACAGATCCGACCTTCCTGATTTTCTCCTGCAAAGCGCATCCTTGAATGACAAGAACAGTCGAACATACTCAGGAGGAAAATCCCAAGGATCTGCCCCCTTGTCGGGAAGCGTGGACGGCTGATCCGGTCCATGGACGAACGACACCGGAGGATGCGCCGCCGCCGCGGGAAGAGACACCGGGTGGGAAACGGTCGAAAGAGATTCAAAAAAATGGGGCGCGTGAGGCGCATTCTCATGAGAGGAAATGAAATCCATTAATAAAACCCCTTCATATGTTATCTATATGTTATATAATAGAGCTATATCAACTGATTCTATATTAATATTCAAAAGGAGGTTGAAAGTTAACACCCATGGTTTACATAAAAAAGTGGTTATAAATATTATAATTAGTGTTAGGAGGCATTATATTCATTGGAAATTTGATGAAAAATTTTAAAAGGATTATTGTCTCATTTAGAAAGAAGAAGAACCCGATGAAGGAAAGAATATCATGGATATCAAGTGCAATCATGATCTTATCATATTAAGTGATATATATTTGTTCGAAATGTTATATAACTCACACACATTGTTCATCATTACTTATTCAGTGGATTTTTCATGTATGTGTGATTCATATCACATGGTTTATTATTGTAAATTTTCATGTGTTTCTAGAAGTACGTGAGTGACATAAAAAATAATAAAATTACTAACATAAACACTTGTTTCTTATACTATGTTCTGAATCAACATGCTTAGATTATTTATCCTAGAATTATTTACATGTGTTAAATTAACCAACTAAAATATCCAAGTGAACATAGATAAATTCTTATGAGATTAGAATTTTAAATAACATCTTGTAATGTTTTCATAATAGTATAATAATGGAAATATAAAAATGTTGTTTATACATGTGTTTCTAGAAGTACGTGAGTGACATAAAAAATAATAAAATTACTAACTTAAACTCTTGTTTCATATACTATGTTCTCACGTGGACGCTCGTAGCTCATTTTGGCGCCGCGATTCCCTCTTTGCAGGTTTTTAAATGCTTTGTAGACTCCTGGGGCCTTTAGGGGGAGGATCGCGTATCGCTGATTCATCGGAATGCATTCTATTTGGTGTTGGCTTCGGAGGAGGACTTCGTTTTTTCCTAGTGTATGGATCCATGATCTTTGGGGTGGTTTCGGTTCAACTTGTCTCGGTGGTCGTTGGCGGTTCATAGGGGTAGGGAGTGCTCTCACACTGCGGTATGGGTTTCTCTTCTGGGCCTGCCTTTACCCTTCCAGAACAGAGCCTTCTTGAAGGCCATTGGGGACTCCTTGCAGCGTTTCCTTTCCACGGCTCTGAGCACCAGGCGGGGGGGAGTCAACCTTGGTGCCCAGGATCTGTGTCGAATTGGATCTGTCTGCTCCTCCCCCAGAGAAGCTCTCCATGAAGGTGCCGAATGATTTGGATTGGGTTCTATACTTAGTGTACCCTGTGTTTCCTTGGTTCTGCTCCTCTTGTTGTTTGTAGGGACATTCTCTATAGAACTGTAAGAAGAGTGGGCCAGGAGGCCGTCGTAACGTCTCTGGGGGGATGCCTCCAGTATGTCAGGAGGAGGCGGACTCAGGGGAGTATTCAGTGCTAACTTCTCTCCCTTCCCCTGCGTCCCCTTCCTTGCAACCTGATCGCGCATCAGGAAAGTGGTTGTCTCCCTTATCTTCTTGCCAGGAGGGCCCTCCTAGCTAGGCCGTCACTTCAGTTTTATCTCCATGTATCTGGTCGCATCGCTCGAGACCCGTCGCGTCCTCCAGCATTTCAGGGCAACTACTGCTTGATGGAGCCCTGCTTGAGTTCTCCATAAGTGTGCCTAATACTGGGGTGTCCCTTCCCCCCGCTCTGTGGGGCCCTGGTTCTAGTGGTGCTCATAAGGAGGTGTTAAAGGCCTTGGGGGGCAGGCCCTCCAGTCAGGTTCCTAATGTTGAGTCGATGCTGCAGGTTTTCTTAGCTCGTCCTGAGGGCCGTTTTTATACTGGTGGGAGGACGGGCCCGCTCTCGGGCTCGGTCGGACCTGACCTAGCAGGGGCTGGTGAGGTTGAAGGTAATTGGCAGGTAGTGCATCGGCGTCGCTCGGGTACATTCGCGGGGGAGAGGGGGGAGGGCTCCCCCTCGTTGGGGTCTCTGGAGGCCTCTCCTCCTTCCAAGTCTGTAGAGAGCCCGGGAGTACACACAAGGCTCATGATGAAGAGGCTGCAGTTAAGGGAGAGTTCGGCTCCTAGTGAGAAGGAGAACAGAGGTCCTGGGGCCAAATACAGGCCTTCTCTTGGCCCATGATTCCAATATTTATCTGGAACTCCCATGGGATTGAGGAGAGATTCAAAATGGATTTTATATCCTCGGAATGCAGGAAGAACAAGTCCTTGATGGTTGTGGTGTTAGAACACAAGTAGAGTTCTGTAAAAATCAAGGAGTTTGCTCGTAGGGTTAAAATGAATGGATACATGCATACAGATCCTATAAAAAACCATTTTTGGTTGCTCTGGAAAAGGGAGGTAGGAGTGGATTTGATTCTGGCGGGTGACCAACATATTACTACTAGGGTTACGTGCGATGGGATATCTGTGGTTGTATCCTTCATTTACGGGAGTTGTGATGCACAAAGGCATGAGTTGCTGTGGTCGGAGCTATTTGGTTTTGACCCTGGAGACCATCCATGGATAGTGAGCGGGGAATTCAATATCATAGTGATTCCGTAGGAGAATAAGGTTTGTGGGGAGTTCCCCAGGAGGGAAAGTAGATCCTTTGTGCAGCTCATGGAGGAAAAGGGGCTGATGGACCTGGGCTTCCATGGTGACCCCTTCACCTTGTGTAATAACCAGAAGGGTGAAAGTCGGTGTTGGAGTAGACAGGACAGATGCATTACAAACGTCCACGCCATCTTGATGTTCCCTAGAGCGAAGGTTACCTGCTTGACGTGAAGTATTTATGATCACTCGTCGTTGTTGGTGTCTCTATGCAGGGAGGAAGTTAGGCAGGATCATTTTTGTTTCTGCAGCCAGTGGGAGAGTATGCCAGACTACCATGGGTGATATCAAAGGTTTGGGAGGAGCCTACTCTAGGGTATTCTTAGAGGTCTATTCACTCCAAGATAAGGCTTCTGAAGAGTGCACTCCAGGTTTGGGCTAGGAATATCCCTCATCGGGATCAGGAGCAGTCTGTGCTCAAACAGGATGTTGAGGGGTTGGAGACTTGGTTAGAGGATTTGTGGGATGAGGGAACCTTTTAGGAGCTGGCTGAGAAGAGAAATTCCTTGGCGGAATTGGTGATCTCACAGGAACGCAAGTTTAGGGAAAGTTCGAAAGTTAAATGGCTCAAGGAGGGGGATCATAACAATACTTATTTTCATGCTTGCATGAGGGAGAGGAGGTGGGAGATGAACCCAAATCTAGCCTTGGAGGATGGCTCCTTTACAGAGGATAGGGAGGTGGTCGGTGGTATGGCCTTTTCATTCTTTAAGAACCTCCTTGCGGGCCCGAATGAGATCATGGTTCGGGGGTATCCATTGGGGGATGCTAGTCTTTGGGAGGGGATCCCTAAGATTGTCTCTGACCAGGATAATGGGTTTCTGGAAAGGGTTCCATAGGAAGAGGAGGTACAGGAGGCCTTGTGGGGTTTAAACCCTAATAGTGCAGTGGGACCAGACAGTTTCCTGGGGTATTTCTACAGGGGCTCTTGGGCTGTTGTTAAATATGATGTTGTTACGGTTGTCCAGGACTTCTTCCGCGGGGGTGTAATCCCACGGATCGCGGCATCGACTATGTTGGTTCTTGTACCGAAGATCAAAGACCCCACTTCTCTATCTCACTATTGGCCCGTGAATATATTCAATGTCCCCTACAAGATCCTAGTGATTATCATTAACAGACAGTTGTCAGGCTTTCTTCCCAGATGGGTATCAGCGGAACAACACAGTTTTGTCAAGAGTAGATCGATCCAGGGAGCTGTGGCTTTGGTGCAAGAGCTGTTGAGGGACCTGAAAACTAAATCACGTGGGTCTAACCTAGTTGTCAAGCTGGATATGAACAAGGATTATGATAGGATGGAGTAGGGATTTATCAATAGAATGCTGGCTACTATGGGGTTTTCTAAATGGGTCTGCGATCTGATATTCAGGTGCGTCTGTTCTCCTTGATTGGCATTAGTGTTCATGAGGAGGTCTCATGGATTCTTCAAGTCTGTGCGAGGCCTGCGGCAAGGAGACCCTTTATCTCCGAGCATATTTATCCTCATACAAGAGGCCCTGAGCAAGTTAATCGACAGAGGCGTAGGTGATGGGGCCATTGTGCCATATCAGAGGATGTACGGTCTCCCAACGGTATCGCACCTTATGTTTGCAGATGACACTGTGTTCTTCATGAATGTGGGAGGGAGGTCTCTTACTGCGCTCAACAGAATCTTGGAGGAGTATGGGCATTGGAGTGGTCAAATGGTGAACAAAGGTAAGAGCAACTTCTTTGTATCTATCTCGTGTAGTTTGAGTAGGGTGGACAACTTGGAGAGGATTTTGGGTATGGGACATGTCTCATTTCCCATTGAATACCTCGGTGCACATGTTGCCCCAGGTAGGTTGCGGACTAGGGACTTTGACAAGGTGGTCGGGAGGATCACAGAGTGAGTTCTAAACTGGAATAATCGCTTCCTATCCTTTGGGGGGAGGATTACGTTGTTGAACAGTGTACTTTTAGCAATTCTGGTGCATGCCTTGGCCTCTGTAAGTGTGTTGAAGGGAGTGATCAGGTCCATTGATAAAGTACTTGCGCGGTTCATATGGGATGTAGAGGATCAAGGGAAGAGGCAATGGGTGTCGTGGAGCAGGATGGCACGACCCAGTGGCGAAGGTGGAATAAACGTCAGGAGTCTGGAGGTCACGATTCATTCTATTCGGGCGAAGCTTGCATGGGAAATCATTGAGGGTCGCACCCTCTGGGGTATGCTCATTCTGCAACGGTACAAGGCTGGGGGTTCATGTGCCTTGAATAATGGGTCATCTTTATGGTCTTCGGTGAGTAATATCATACCAATGCTCCTTTCGTTGTCCCAATGGATCATCAGGGAGGGTCTTATCTCCTTCTGGCAGAATAATTGGTCGGGTTCTGTGCTGGGGTATCCGGGTTGCCCAGCCCCCACCATCATGTTCAGAGAGGCGAGTTTATATCCCCATTTCATCAAATTTGTGTTGGATGCAAACCAGCATGCGGTTTTCGATGATATTTGCATTAACGATGAGTAGGACAGGTGCATTTTCACCCCCTCTTCCTCGAGACTGTTCAACTCGAAGGAGTTCTGGAGAATGATTTCCTCCCCAGGACAACATGACAGATGGAGTGATCTGGTATGGCGAAATGGAGTGCCTACTAAGTTTAGTTTCCTTTCATGGAGGCTTCGAAACAATGCCATTCCATCTGACGATAATATTAAACGGTTGGGGATCAGCATGGCTTCCTGCTGCCAATGTTGTGTGTTAAAAAATGAAGAGAGCATGAGCCACATCGTCTTCACGGGTGGTTGGGCCCGCCAGATTTGGAGATCCTTCGGTATTCTACCAGCTTACGGGGATCCAGGTGGTAACATCGAAGTCTTCATGGAGCATTGGGTACAGGGGGCCATGGGAGCTGGCACTGACCTGGCGGCGAGGTGTGTCATTTTCATTGTGGGGTGCTGGGTGTTATGGAAGGCTAGGAATCATGCCAGGTATTGGGGGTTCCAATCTTCAGACAGGGCGGTTGTGGCCAGAACCAGGTGGATTTTGCATGATTTTTTTGGCCTTGGAAACATCAGGAAGGAGGCTCCGTCCCTGGGTGCTCTTTATGGGTTGAGGAATGCAGGTGCACAGAACGCTGCTAACCTCTTGGGGAGTTGGATCCGGTGGTTACCTCCTAGGTATGGCCTCAAACTAAACACAGACGGCTCCTATGGGATGGGTATGATACGTGGAGGAGGGGTCATGCGGGACGACTGAGGGAGAGTGGTTCTTGCTTTTTCGGTTTTTTATAGAAGTGGCTCTTCGATTTGGGCAGAGGCTAATGCGGCCCTATCCGGCCTTATATTTTTCAAGGGGAGAGGTATTCTCATCAGCGAGGTGGAAACTGACTCCAAGATTGTCCATAATGCCTTAACGGGTAAAGGCATCACTCCCTGGTCTATTTCCTATACCATGATGAAGTGCAAGCTCCTGCTCAATAACCATGTTAGAGTCTCTCATACGTGGAGGGAGGGGAACAAAGTGGATGACCATCTGGCCTCTCTTGCTTCTCTGGGTTCTCCGGTTTGTTTCCTTTATAATGTGTCTCAGTTTAATCCAGAGGGGGAGGACCTTTTACGGGGTGATGCCCTTGGCCTACATTACTTTCTCCCCCCTAGGTGGGCCCCTCTGTTTCCCCCCTTTTTTCTGTTTGTTGTCTCTACTTCCTTAATAAAAATCGAAACGTTGGATGTATATCCATACATGGAGTGTAAAGTTGAATATATGTTACAGAATATTTTTAGAAGGGAGTTATTTAGAAAGGCCTTGTGGATGTTTGTTGAAGGAGGAGTATGTAAAACTAAAATAAAATGAATTACAATATGATAGACTATACGGGAGACTAAATATAGGCCATGGAGTAGAATATTTCATGAAATGATTTTTCATAAGAATAAACTAGAATTTTTTAATTATTCCATGCAACTGAAATTAATAAACCAAAAAAACTAGTCTTTCATGTGAGTAAAACTCTGGCTTTGTAAGTGTAATCCTCAGTGTGTTTAGTCATGATTAATAATACACTTCTTCTAGAGAAGAGTAATTTCATTTGTACAACACTGTAACATGTGTAATCTAATAATAATACTGGGTGAAATGAAGATAGAGGGATAAGTTATTTCGTATTTAGAGGATGAGAAAAATTAATATATCTCTCAAATATTATTTTTACTGATGTTCATGTCGCTACATGCATACAATTCTACCATAGTGAGCATATAAGAAGTATTATTTGATAATAAGGTAATTTTTTAATAAGATGACTATTTTTAGAATAAATTGAAACATTATGATTGGTTGAGGATGAAATTACTTGAACCCAGATGATGCTTTTCTCAAAAAAGTAAATCTAAAATATAAGAAAATTTTATGAAATCACACAGTGATTTTATGGTTACATATAAATGAAAATTAACTATAATTATTTGAATTGGTGTTTGACTGAATAACATTCTATAATGAAGAACCATGATAAAATACAGATGAAGACATAGAGGATATTTCCACAATGAAGTATGTCATATCATTGTTATTCAATTTTTAGGATATCATGAATATATATTTTAAATTTATTTAGGAGGAGATTATGTTTGATATGGTTCAACTTGACTTTACATGAAGAGGCATATTTTGACAATTGTAAATGAGTGGTACACATGGCATAATATTTTATAGTTAGTGGATGGAATCATGATCTTGAATATATGATTATGGGTTAGAGTCATGAATGATTTTTATAAAAAAATCATAATATGTCATGAAAAAGAAAGAGTTTTTATGATCAATCAATATTTTATATGAGGAATGTGAGAGTAGAGTGGCATTAGATTTCCAAAAATGACACTTTTTCATTTTATAAAGAATGTAGAAGAGGAGATAATTTTATTTATATATTCAAAAAATTGAAGTATTTAATACAACACATAAGAATATAATTCTTTAATGGAATTTTATTTTACATCAATTAGATTTATAATTCACGATTATTCAAAAATTTAAATAATTTAATTTAATTTTGAGAGATAATTATAACATGGATTCAGATGTATAACACTGAATTATGGTGGATCCTAATAGAGATTCCATTCTGGAATCAAGGATTCATGGTTTCCTAGTGACCTTTGGTGACATGGAAGTGACTTTTATGTCTTTACACTTTTTAATATAGCTTTGTGTAATTAAACGAACTAGATATTTATTAAAGTAGTGCTAAAATAAAAAAGAAGAGGGATTTTCACTTGGGGTGACAAGTTATAAAGAGCTAAAAATTATAAAGGATCTTCTCCTTAGAAATAGGTTTCCATGAAAAACAATTCATCCTCTAAAAAGTGTGTGATAGTGTTTTTTTCTCATTGACACATTGTGTGTGCTCATTCTATGTAGTCTAGTGTGGGTGAACTCAGTGAAATCCTTATTTGATGTTTGATATAATATCTTGTCTGTTTATATAGGATTCAAGGAGAGTTCCACAACATGTTTAAATATTTATTTTTTTCCTCTGAATGAGTGAATAAAACTTGAAAATGGGGAAAATAGATCAATGAAAAATGTCTAAATTGTAAAATACAATCTTTCACCACCATAACATGGTAAATATATTCAACATTTTTCCAATACAATAGTTTTTACAATAAAAAAATATCATCTACAAGAGAAGGAAACAACCACTATTGAGGTCATTCATACAGTGACATATCATTCCATTCTAGAGGTATTTCAAGATATTAAATGAAGGATTCCATCTTCTGGAGAACATCGATATCAAACATGTAGGTACTCCCTATGGCCAGGTACAAATAAAAAAAATCTACATGTCCTTCATAGATTCTCCATTGGGGAGGTACTCCCATTGAAAATAAAAATATTATCCATTGAGGCCCACATCCATAGTGAAACACTTTCCTATAATCACATATGTTTTCACCCTAGTAGTAGTTCTTGTGCTAACTAGCATGACACAACATTCAACTAAGAAGGGTTTCTCCCCTAGTTAATAAAATAACATTATTTAGATTTAGAGGATCAACAAAGGGGTTTTTATGATGTCTCTCCCCATGGTTGAAAATCTATCCTGAATAGAGGTCCCTCCAATGAAAATGATCAACCAAATATCTATAATAGATTCATGCCCAATGTATTTGACATTTAGTTCCTACTTATACTAAGAATCAAGACACCATCAGTCATAAGTTTCCACATTAGGATTCTCATTACATAATACATCCCCACAATAGTAAATAAGACAACCATGGAGTTCCTCCCCATGGAACCCTATATGGAGGTTCACCTCATGTTAAAACATATTGTTGACATAGAAGTCCTCTTCACTCTCAGAATCAATAGATCACAGACCATTGTGGTCCTCTACAAGTTTATTTTCATGAATGTATTCATTATTAGTGTATATGTCCCTAACAATAAATTTTTCCCCATGTATATATAATCCCAATGCTTCCATCATATTGAAGGTATCATGAAAAGAAAAATATTTCTACAAAAGGAAACCTATCATCAACTCGTGGACATCTATATGAACTAGTCAGTAGGTTGATGTGAGGGTCATTAAAAGTACCTCCACTACATATATAAAGTGTAGATGTGTTTCTAAATCATTCAAAATTATTTTTTCCTCAGAATAAAGTATTGGGAAGTAAATATTTATGTTAATAATATTTTGAACCATTCAACAATGATGGTGATTCTCTCAATATCATACATAAGGTAATAAACCATGAAAAAATAAAAATCATATTCCATTCTATCAGCACCTATCAGTATAACATTCCAAAAATCCTTAAAGAATAATTCAACCATTATACACACCTTAATCATTAGAAAAAAGTTTAAAAACATAAATGAAAACATATACACATTTTAACCCAAAAATCCCCATAGTGGGTAGTTAAAATACAATATAAATGTAAGGGTAACATTTAGTGTAATAAGACCTCTGATTGTGTTGAATAAGGGGTGAAATGCCACTTTTATAATCATATTAAGTTATATTATAGGGGGTGGGGTGGGGTGGGGTGGGAAGGGTGGTTTATATTCTTCTGTAAATGTGGGAGAAAAATTTATTAATTAATGGAATTAACTATAAAAAACATAGATCAATGATTGATCTGAGGGTGGGATTTCCAATGATATACAATTGTAGTTTTTATGTGATAAAATTACACATCTATATATTCTTTAATGATATATTTAATGATAAATAATCCCCCACCCTAGTATGATAGTTTTTGTGAGTATTGGCCTTATAATGATCATTGTATGTTGATCATCCTTCATGGGTGCATAGAATGGAAGAGTATTGTTACAAAATCCTATAATAATAGACTCAAAACCAATTACATAGGAAAGACCTAATTAGGATATAGTGACCATGAGTGACTATAATTAATAATATATCTTCCACTCATGTGCAATAAATCACCCACCAATTTACTAGAAAATCACTACTGTCTTATTATATACATTGATGATTGAGTGTACGTAAATAATTTTCAAAAAATTAAAAATAATTATATATTGATTATATAAGTATTGATCAAAATCACATTGAATTTTTTTAACCTATTGTATTTTCATTTTCACTAAAAAATATCTGTAATTTTTTGTTCCTTGTATGAAATAATATGCTAGAAATTTCTTCTTGAATATTATCATTACCCATTATATATATATATATTTATAATCTGGTGGAAAATAATTCAATTGAATCTTGGGTGATAAAATTAGAGATAACATCATCATAGGTTTACTTACCTCAATCATTAGATATTCATACACAAAACCCAAATTACCTTTCTCATAATCACATGAAAACAAGCACTCAAAATAATCAAATAAATAAAATTTTATTTAATAATCAAGCTATTTTTTTAATTTTAGATTTATAAAGATATTTAGTATAAAAATATAAAATATAAATTTATTACCTACATTAAGAATCTATTTTTAAAATCCATTTTTTCTATATGAATAGTAGTAATCTAAGTATAAATATTTGAAAAGTGAATGTTTTTTCTTTGAAGTATTTCATAGAATCGAAATTCATAATATCAATGGTGTTTTCTATAAATTTGATTGTTATATTACCTTCATATAAATTATATATTTCCCATATTATAATTATAAATGTATATCATGTTATACATTTTATCTCTTACACAACATACGAAACTCTTATTGTGAATACAATAACTTGATTTTATAATTGGACTCTCATTGTTCATGAATTCATCTATCTAATATGTAAATATAAAAATATAGAGTATGTAATATCAATAATTTTATATCCCCAAACAAATGAATCATTAGTAAATATCATTTATCAAATTTTATAACGTATTGATTATGTTAATAAATCTTATCCTTTGTTTCTTAATAATGGTGTTTTGGGGTTGGTGAGTTCTTTTATAGAGTAACGTTTTCATTCATAAAGAGTCTCATAAACTCAGTGATCAATTCCTTACGTAACTTTTAATTTTTATAAAACAAATTAAGTAATTACATGAGGGGAATATTTAATTTGATATTATAGAATGTTTCATGGTTTTCATTATGAATCTCATCTTAATTAATTTTAATTGATTGATCCACATTGGATGGAAAATGTCGTAAAATGTTTTCTGCCTCTTTAAATTGATTTTAAGGTTATAATTCCACTCATTGTTTCCTCTTCTAAAACTCAGCCTATTATTTTCTATTGGGTAACATGGACTGTTATAGGTTTTTTTTGGGATAATAGAAAAATTATTTTCCACTTATGGATGTTACTAATATCACATTAATGTTTATATCTCAATGTGTTCTATCTAGTAATTTTCTATAATTTTTATCAATCATATTCACAGTATTCCATAATTGGTGTTCAATTATTTCATCTCAGTTTTCATTTCTATAGTTTCTAAATTTGATTGGTTATGAATTTATGGATAAGAACAAGAGTAAATATTGTTTTTTAAATTTATCTAACTGAATGGTGAGGATTGGAATATATATCAGTATCCATAGTTAAGGTTTTTTTAAAAGGGTGGATGTTGGAGGAACATTTATTGAAATAATGGCATGGAATGGTTTTTATGATTTATACATCCATATTAGACTTACGAGTTATCCCTAAATCCATGATTATTCATATGTAGTGTTAACTGTATTGGTTTGTAGATTACAATATAAATTTTAGTATTTTGTACTTAAACAAATTTACCATTATAATGGTTTGGTGATGATCCTTAATCAAAAACCGTAATATTTGGTTAATTATTTCACTACATAAGATCAATCTATCTCACTCAAGTAGTTATCCATTCATTATTTGATTTTAAAAAAATGTGATTTAGTTTATTTTTAATCAAATACTCCTTTAGTGGTTGTTGATATTATGGAAAATTAGTGTGATTTATTTGTAATCCTCTCTATTATACCATTGTCTTCCACTAGTGATTTTTTAATAAAATATCCTCTAGATTATTCATCTTAAAGGTTTCTATCATTATTAGGTTAACCATATAAAATATCTTCATGAAGTTATGTTTATTATTAAATTTACGAATATATATTGTATAGAGATTCTTAATTATCAACTATTATTCAGAGAATATTGCTGTTATTATTTTTATAATTCAATAT
Source organism: Viscum album (assembly GCA_963277665.1). Lineage (NCBI taxonomy): Eukaryota > Viridiplantae > Streptophyta > Magnoliopsida > Santalales > Viscaceae > Viscum > Viscum album. The sequence goes on from OY728150.1 coordinate 42,731,462, forward strand.
ATCTCATTATTTAATGTATTTATTTAATAAGTTATAAAAGTGTTATTATAAAATCCTCTGATGTTCTTTCCTACATTTTAATTTTCTACAAACACTCATTAGACACCCTTTAAGATGTAAATGGAATATAATAAATTTGATTATTTCCAATAAAAGAACTATCAGTTTCATAATACACAACACTAGGGTAAAATCCTTGATTTTCAACTTTTTATCCTCCCATGAATTTCCACAAAACAATGTAAGTAATTGGATTATATGAGTTTTCAACTGAAATTAATTTTTTAATGTAGGGTAAATTATTATTTTTATAAAATGATCAGTATATATATATATATAATTATGATCATGATTATTTGACATTATTTCAATGATAGAATGAATGTTAACACCTTGAGTTTTAATTGAGTCTATCAAATAAACTATTTATAATTCAAACTATAGTTTCTTAATGTATCTCAATTCCAAAACTCTATATAGAAATGTCCTATCATTTTTTTATAGAGAGTGTAATGAATAGAAATGTGATATTATTTCAGGATATTAAAATATAATAGTGAGATGTTATGAAATCGAAACAAACACCCTAATAAAGATGTAATCTATTCAAACATAAAAATATCTATTATGGTTTGGGGAAATACAGAATGAAACCAATGTTAATGATCAATTTATTGGAACCAAATATTATCTTTATGGAGGTGTTCAATTTCATGTTTTTAATGATGTTAAATATTAATATGTGGGTGAGGGAGTATTGTTTGTTCTATTTATATAAAATTATGGGAATAAATTATTTGGTAAAAAATTTAACTATAGGAATATTGATATGTTTCTTATAAAGGGTTAGGGTTTCCAATGATATAAAATCTTTGTTACGAATTGATTAATTCTTCCTCAATACTCTAATTAAAGATAAAATTATTGATCATGAACATATTATACTAGGATTCTTGTTTTGGGTAGTCACAAACATACTATGATCACTTTCACCTAATACTCCATTATGATTTCACTGGATAGAAGTGATATATCACCCAATCCTCATGTGGAAGACTCGCCTCTAGATTCTTAGTTAACTCACAATTGGTAAATTGTGATATAGAGCATATGGAATCAAGAATCTATCTGCATCACACTTGATAGTGAACTACAAGATCATCACCAACCAATCAATTTTTTATATTACATATATATATATATATATTATTAATTAGTCAGAGATAATTAGTGATCAATTATAATTGAAAATAGATTTATGATGTACATATTGATCTTAAAAACATATAATAGATTATAGTTTAAGGTAAACTACAATAAAAAGATAGAGGTATAATTAGAGAATTTAATTGAAATTTAATCATAATAAGGATAAACATCACCAGATGATAAAATGATAAAAGATTTACCCCTATATGTAAATGATTATATCTATTAAAATAAAGCTCTATATAATACACAATTTTAATAAAAGAATATAAATATCCCTATTTATAAACATTAACAAACCAAAAGTCTAAAAAATAGTATGTTTAGACCATATTTACAAGATTATTCCTTCCCATAGGCTATTCCATGTGTAATTTTGGTTCCTTTTCATTATTTAAATGTATTTTATTATGATTCAATTAATGCATAGGTGAATTATACACTCCCAAATACTCCACTGAAATCCTCTTGCTCAGATCATGCACCACATAGAGTGACCATTTAACCCATCAATAATTTTCTTAGAAAAATATTGTGAATATTAATTTCATCCCCATATCCCTTTCATGGTTGCAACTTGTGATTCTCAGTAGATACATTGATTTGCATGTTCAGGAATATCTTCTTCCACACTGAATCCTCTAATAGTGTTTAGTGGTGAATTCTATATACATTTTTCATTGAGAGTATTTTATAAGGGTGAATAATATTCTGTTAGATATTTCTACAAAATTAAGTCAAAAAGATTCCTTAAAGGTACATTTGATTGATTCCCAAAATTTGGGTGTCACAATTCTCAATTCGTTGCCTCAGTCAGGTGACAAGAATTTTCACTTAAGACTCTATTTAATATGATGTAATATTGGTGTGTGTATTCATAGTCCATTTTTCGTCTATGTAGTTTAAGATATATTCCAGATGTAAATTTTTCTTAAAAAATAGTGCGAGTAAATAATGTGTCACAATATTTATTTGATAGTGAAAGATTAAGTAGACAATTATTAAAATTATTGAAATTTAAATACATATAATACATATTGTGTTCTATCCCTAACATAAAATAATGTTTTTTTTCATGCTATATTAGAATTATTTTGAAATATTAGGTAATTTAATGATATTATATTAAATTAAGTAGAACATTTATTTCTTTATTTTCTTCTTCAACACAAAGATCATTGGCTTGCTGAAATAACCATATGTTAAAATTTTATATGATATATGAATGAAAAAAGTCCAATATAATTAATGCACATTATTTCTTGGATCTGATTTATTATCTAGGGTTAATCATGAGTTTACATTAGTGAAGAATTCATCCTTTGATATGGATATAATATATTTTTTTTCATTTTGATAGATCTTCAGAACATGATTCACATGGATCAAAGTTTATAATGAATTTATATTGTTCAGAAATATCATAGCTTTTTATCTATGATATGAAACTAAATCTTTATCCAAATTATAATTTTAATCAAATACTTTACTATTCATAATCAATTCAATATATTATATATAATTGGCTATTTATTTTATTTGAATAGGGTTATTGATCAACTATGTTCATATGTTGTCCCAATGAATCAATATTCATAATATACTATTAAATGTGGTTTTAATAATTAAACAATATAGATTTATCAAACTAGAATAATGTAAAATAATAAAATGGATCAATTAATAAAAAAACAAGGTGATTTATTTTAATGAATAATCTATATTGTTTGGTGTACATTTATCCTAAAAATTAGTTTAATAAAAAATGTCACTATGTTAATTTTCCCAATATTCCTATTACATGGAATATTGAATCTTTGAAACAATATGACACATCCTAATAACCTTCCAAGATATCCTTGAGATGATTTATTAAATAATAAATTATTCATAAACCCATAATGACCTTAGAGGTTGTGGAGAATACAAAGCATTTAATTTGACATTACCCATTGATAGAAATGGTAGTTCCAATAATACAACAATATCTCAAATCTAGTTCTATATCCAAGATATTAGAAAAATATTTTTTGAATTTATTAAACCCCATTATCTCTAGATTACATATAACATTTAATCAATAGGAATAAATGATAAAAAAGAATCCCCACAAAGCCTAAAATAATGTTATACTAGTGGAAATGTTTCTACATTCACAACCTACCAATCCAAAAATGTATTCTAAAATATAGAATTATCATTCAGATCTAGAAAATATACTATGTCTAGATCATTCTATAAAATTACATTGAAAGGATAAAATAGACACAGATGGAGTGATGACAACATGGTGGAATACTCGACCTCTAGGAATGGTTGATTTGTTTACCCAAAGTACCACCCTTAGTATCCTTAGTTATATACAGGGATACCCAAGGTGATTATACACCTCTATAGAGGATATTAATTTTCTATACTCTAGGGGAAACCTGGTTGGATATTCAATCGTAGTCCACCCTATTATAAATTTATGATTAAAATCCCATTTTAGTATTAAATTCAGTTGAGGATAGAGGAGATTCACTCAAATCCCATTTTAATAGAAATGATACTTATCATTTAAATATGATAATTATTAGAGAAAACTGAATCCTTGAAGGTTTCGTAAGCCTAAAATAAATTTTTATACTGAAAATGTGATGGTGTGTTATGACATAAAACTCTATAGATATTATGATGTTCTTGAGGCCTTAAATATCTCAAAATTAAACATGGATTTAGTTCCATTTATGGAACTATTATAAGTGAATTTAATTGGTACTAACCAAAATGGTGTTTTGGATAATGAAATTGAAATTGAGTCTGAAAATAAGAAGGTATACATGTATAATTTTCTTCACACTGAGTTATGTAAATAATTAATGTGTTAGTAACATCAAGGAGAAAACTCAAGATCTGGAAGATTCTGTATTAATTTCACAACCTCTAAAACAGTGTTCTTATGATAAGGAAAAAGTGAATGATATGGATACCTCTAAATCCAACACACCAATCATATAATTCATGGTACATTTTATTAAGGATCATATTTCTCAGTACAAAATGAAAACATATAAATTAATGAATATCATGTTTACATTATGTAAGAGAAACATTTTCACCCTATGTAATTATCAAGATTATAAAACCATGCCCCATCCATACATCCCTCATTAATATGAAGATATTTTGTTTACTGAAAGATAATATTTGATTCATCTTTTCAAATTGATATCCTATCATCCTATTTGATTTGTTATAGTAACGTTTGATTATCATGAGTTTCCCAACTAAGACAATATCTCCCATTAAATCTTGAAATCCATTAAATTATAACTCATGTGAATAACTAACCATTGGATTAAAAAGTCTAATAATATTACACTTGGAAAAATATTATGGCTAAAATGTTTTACCAAGTGGTAGTTTCCTAGGAATTACAATATGTTATTACTTATTGAGAGGAGTCCCTAAATGTATAATGTATACTAGTACTACCCAAAACAAAACCATAGTCCGAGTTGGTTGTTATGAATCCTCCCCCATTAATTTTTTTGAACCTCAAAATCTCAATGATAAATAATAATGGTGATTTAGAACAGTATCTCATGAACTTTCTATCCCATTAAAGCTTGTAATTTTTGGTAAATTATAAGAGAACGAATTCATATGTTTTATGGAAACTCTAAAATGTCAATTTATTTTATTGAATAAAAATTGTAGTATATAGTTCTATCATAATATGAGGACAATTATTTTTTAGTTCCATCACTATTTTTTCTCAATATTTTAAAAAATAGGAATATGTGACCTCTAAAAATATAAGCAACATGAAAAAAGGGATTCACCGCCTTTTTTTCTAGACGGTAGGTTCTTACCTATTCCCTAAAAAACATACCCCATAGAAGTATATATTAGATATTTATATAGATAATATCTTGGATAATATAGATATAATATCATCCAATAAAATTTTATGCATTTTTTTATAGTTTACTCTTATAGCATTAAATATGGGAGTATTCAGTTAACACACAAAAAACAATTAATAGAAAACACCACAATTTAAAAAATTAAATTTATAAATTTAGAGAATGAGAAAATAAATATAAATTATGAAATGGTACAAGATATTTCTCCAAATCCTTCAACTTTCAATTCCGTGCTCTATCCTAGGAAAAAGAAATCTCACAAAAATAATTTCTTGAATGCACATGATTTGAAAAATGAGCTAAATCTATGAAATGTTGAACATTTGAAAAAAAATTATTTAATCTGAAATGAATATGTCCCTATGTATTTCACTTCTACTCTAAATAATCTATACTACCAGAGATCAAAAAACAACATGGGGAAGGGATGAATGATCACCCTAGCAATATCCTATATTAGTATATTTTAGGGTTCAATTACCATGATTTATTTATCATTCATTAATTTCTTCAAATAATTGAATATAATGGGTGGATACATTTATATAACCCTAAAATTTTTTTAACACGTGTACCTACACTCTATTTGAAAAGGTAGATGAATAATGATAAGAATCTTAAAATATAAATGTACACATATTTCATGATTGGATGAAAAGAAATTCGGTAAACCATCCATATAATTTCATAAAGTATTAATTTTATCAAATTTTAACAATCCCAATTTCCCCTAAAACGCTCATATAAATAAATTATACTCCAATATCTTCCATGATCTAGTGAAAAAATTAATAATTAAATTACAAGAAGAAGAGCCTATGTTGGTAACAAAACAAATCCAAAATCTTATATTCCTCTTGAAGAAATCCCTAGGAGTATGGGAAGTTCCCCACCAAATATAACATACCTATTATGAGGAACCATAATAAAATTATATCAATATCTTCCATTTTACATGCTTTTATTTTGGTTAAGATGATTATTATGAAATGATTCATCACATCAATTATCATAGAAGAGGTTTCCAAGGTAGTGGGAGATATAACTAAAATTGTTTGGGGATGATACCATTTTATAATTGTACATGTGGTAGAAACATAGATGTGGTAAAATCATTAAACCTAAATGGAACACCATTTTTTGGTCAAATATTCTAGAAATATTTACATGAGAATTAGAATAGTTGGATAATTAGTGGATTGGTTTTTTACTTAATCCGCCAGGAAATAAGAATAATTTAGAATAATCTAGAAAATAATAATTAAAAAACCTTCCAATTTATGATATAAGATCATGTAAATCACCATCCTTATTAAAAAATCATCTTTATAATCCACATGATTGGGATTAGGCATGTGGAAAAAATAATACACTCTTGGATCAAAATTATGGTGTTGTAAATAATCTATTTATAAATATATCAAAATTTTCAATTTTTAATACCCTTTATCCCTCTTACTGTTTTTGGAAGTCCCTAATCGAATCCATTTTTAATCATACTAAATTTCATGTCAAATTGGTAGAATAATAGATATACAAGGAAAACGTTAAACCAATTGATTATCCCACTTTAATTTTCCATTAAAAAGAAGGATCATGAAACATTTATAAATAGAAACATAAAAACCAAGTTAATATTTAAAAATATTGATGATTTCAATATCTATAGATCCTTTATGGATAGAAGATATAAAATCAATCTCATTACTATATGAAACCTCTATTACTTGGGATATAAATAGGTTGATCTATCAACATATGAACTAGAAATAAAAAGTTATTATAATAGTGAATAGTAACCCCTGGGAAAGATCTGGATAAATAGTCATTTTGGGGACCTCATTTAATATTATTAGTTTATACTAGTGTTCCAAGAAACAACCTTAAACACTCTTTAGTGAAGACTATAGTTTCATATGCAGTAAATAGTGACCTCTTCCTATCCACTATGTAATATTTCATTAATTAAAAAGTTATGGTTATAATGTTTTCTAATTACATGATATATTTATATAAAACTCAATAAATTGATGTGGGATACTATAAATATGAAGTAATATTGCTACAGGTGGATGGTGATAAAAATATTTAAACTCTTAATGGGTTATGTTACACCCCTCGAGTCACTTCCTTGTATTTTATAAAGTTATTTTATTTATTTATATGAATTAATAAAATTTTAATGAGTTATAGGTTTGGGAGTCTGTAAATGGGAAACATAGATGGGATGTATTAGTGTGAAAATAATTAGTTATAACCATGTACGAATTTCATGTGGAATGGGGAGGCGTTTCCAGTAGTTTATGAATGGTCCGAGTAGGGTTCTTCAAATTGTGTGGCCAAACCACATAGTTAAACCTAACATATGGGATGGCCCCATATGGTTGGAACATGTACTAAGAAATTGTATGGATAGACTATGATATTTAACTTTTTTTTTGTGTGTTTCATGGTGGGGGTGGGGGTTGGGGGTCCACCTATAGACAAATGCATGGTCAATGAAATGTTTTCCAACCCCTGAGGTAAAACTATAAATCTTTCCAAAAAAATATAAATTACTTATATACCTTTACTTGAATTAATTTAATTTATACCTCATCACCCAATCATTCAACATAGGTACCTCCAAGCCATTTTATTTCCTCTTACATTCTCTTATATTGATTTCATTGTGATTAATTATATTTTCAGTGTGTTTTTTCCATGGTATTACCTCCTCACTTCATTAATAATTTTTTATATAATCATTCAATATTTTTGTTTTAGTCTAATTGGAATAATTTTCCATTGTGTTAAATAATATGGATTTATATGGAATTAAATATTAAATCTATTCATATATTGGCTATGTGAGGATCTCTTCTCTTGAGTCACTTATTATATAAATAATGTTATGAGTTGACAATGAGTGTGAGGTAGGTTAATCTATGTAATGAATCATTCTATTAGCCTACTACTAGGGATTTTTCATTTTTTTTCTTCTTTAACCGTTAAATATTTAATATGTTATTTTTATGAATAATATAATTTCATTTATTAATTTGTTACAAAAAATAAAGTCTGGTATTTACTAGGTTTTCATTGAATAACCATTTGTATACCTATAGGGTTCTTGATAAAATTTATCAAATAATCTTTTTATTCCAAATGTATTTCAAATGGTTGTTTTAAATGGGAATTATATTTCCTTGATTTATATGTCTATGTTATATATACAATTGAATGGAAATGTGATTATTTATGATTAATATTTTACATCTTGTTGACCACATGGTTTGGTAGATTTTTATGCTTTTTAGATGATCATACAATATTTGATATAAAAGCTAAATAGGATATTGAATAGTTGAAAATATAAACCTTGAATAAATATTTGGTTACTTTTGTGAGAAGTATACATAATTGGACTACATAACTAGTTAGTTCCACTCGTTTAGTTTATTACAATAGCTATGGGAATGTCACCTCGGGAGATCAAAGTTCAATCAGATGTTGGGTTTCTATGTGGTTCCTATAGGTTGAACTAATGTTCTATGAGTGAGTTCTATGATTCCCCTTTCATTTGTTTTTAATATCCCATTAGCTAGATACATTTTTGTGTAAAATTTAGATATGTCCTCAGTAATTTTGATACTTGAATTTTCCATTGTATTTATGTTCATTATGTTTTAGTCTTTAAAAGTTGTTTCTTACTTATAAGGTATATTTATAATAATAAAAGTGAAGGAAATAGAAATTGATTGCAAACAACGTTAATTTTATCACAATGATGTTTCTAAATTATGTTTTCAAAATATTGATATCAAATTGGATTGTGAAATATATAATGTAGGTTCATGGTGGTATCCTACTATGATATTTCCTCACACCTTACATACATCCTATATGTCTTTGTATACTTAAATATGTTCCGCATATGTAATGTGAAAGAATAAAAATATCATTATTGCACTCCTTTATAACTCTCATCTATCATGATATGATGGTGGTGGTGGATTTTAGTCATGTAGAGGTGAATAGTGTAGAGCATTTTTGGGATCCTCTATTTATTTTTTTCGGTTGTTGTTGAATTAACCATTCTATCCACATATTTATTTGGGAGTTTTGTTTTATATAAATGATATTTTAAATCATTTTAATTTCATCCTAAAAATTAATTATGGATATTTAGTTGTTATTCTTGTGTTATGATATATTTAATTTGTTTATAATTATTGAAACTAATTTTTTATGTGATTATATATCTATATTATGGTTACCTAACTCTAGATTTATGGGTAGAGACTGTACTATTGTTTACGTGAATTTGATTTTTTAATCATTCATATTTTATAAATTTAATAAAATTTATTCATTTTTTATCCTAGGTGACAAGGAATTACCTTCTGATAGCCTCTTAGGACTTCGTTAGTTCCCTACGGTACTATAGAAAAAATAAATTTATAAAACTAAACTATGATACTTAATTAATCTAATGAAGTGGAAGTCAAGGTCGATCCCACAGATATGGTGATTTAGATTATTATAATTTCAAAATATTAATTTTATAATATGGAGGAAAAGGTAACAAAAGAGTTAATTGAATTATTTTATGAATGCAGAGTGAGAGCGAAGCAGCAGATTGGTTTACTATGTGAAAACAGATTTTAAAAGTGTTCCATGGTAATGTAATTTGGAGGATCATGTGAAATTGGATTTCAGAAAATATGTTTATTGATTTTTTATCGGTGTTGGATTCATGGAGAGGAAGAACCAATGGTCATGGTATCCACTCCTCAATGGGGAAATACCCTATTTCCATTTTTGGTATCATAAGAGTTCTCCAAATCGAGTTTTTGCTGATACCATTTTTTAATCCTTTTTTTCCAATAATGTTGACAATAGTCAAGCCATATTTAGTATAGTTAGTTGTATGATTTAAATTTTCATTTTTATTCAAATATCGATGGACATGATAAAATAAATATAAAGGGTTTAGAAGTTGATGAATGAAAATAATCAAACCAAAGATATGAATTATAAAAAGAATTAAAAATCAATGGCACCTTCACCCTTCAGTTACATCACCCTAGTACACGGCGGGTTTACCCCTTCATCCTAAAATGAGAGAATAAGAGGGAAGGAGAAAATAAAATAAATGCATAAAGAAAATAAATATGACTTTGTGAGGGCCATGCGTAATGCAACTTCTCGTTCTGAGCATCTCTGAATCAGAATGTTTTGATGTAGTATCTGGCACCACTATTTATAGGATTCAATTGGGTTCAGCCCGACCTCAATCATAATGTGTGCTTGAATTACAAGTCATGTAATATCGATATTATTTTTTTGAGACCGCATGATACATGCATGGATCTCGGCTGATATTTTGGAATTCTGACCCCTTACACGATGTGTAGTTGGGTTACACATCATGTACTCTTTATCTATGTTCCCTCCACATCCATGAGAATATTTTTTAAATCTAGCTCATAAATTTGAAGTTCTCCTACCATCACAACTTTTAATGAAGGTACACAACGTGTACATGTCATTCACATCAGGTATGCTTGTCACGACCTATCCAGTGACATGTCATTAACTGAAACTACACATCATGTACTCTCAATACACGATGTGTACCGATTCATGTCCATAATTTATATCCTCCTTCTCTTTTCAAAAATATGGTGCCACAGGGCTTCACATCCATTGTAGCATGAAGGGTTGTTTAATCTCAAGTTTTCATCTCTTTTCATTCCTTTTCAAAATAGTCATTGTTTCCTACAAAAAATCATAAAACAACTCAATTTTAACCAAATTTAGCAAGATTAATCAATTAAATACACAAATAAATACAATAAAATAGTCAAAAATATATTTATTAAATACACTAATCAAATCCCCCATACTTGCATTCATCATTGTCCTCAGTAATGGAATTTAAACACACTAACAAGGACAATCACATACCATGTCTTAAATTAAATTTAAATAAAATAAATGGACAAAAGAAAAATTAAATATTCAAGCATCACATGGGATAATTATTTAATGCCTCATTTTTTAGTGAAACAAAACAAAAATGAATTTTACTTTTCCTATTGTGAAATATCAAATCCTCTTCATTAATTCATTTTCATTTTTCAATTTATTATCAGTACGCATGCCATTTTAAATTTACCTCACATGAATTTTTCCAATCACCATCTGAGTATAAATTTTTATAGAATTAAAAACATACCTAAAGAACATGTAACTTACCATAGGATTGAAAATAATCTAAAATCCCCACCGTGTAAATATAGATATTAGAATTAATCATTAGGGATTCACTGTTAAGGATCAAATGAATTTAATTCCTCAATGTAGGTACATAAATGATTTAAAAATATAAGCTCAAAAAGGAGGTTTGACTCTAAAACATTTTGCATGATATCAAAAAAAGGATAAATGAAATACTCCCTTTACAAATTCCATATCTCTCTTCCCCCAAGAAATATCAATGTGAGCCCATGATACATGTAAATAAAAAGATTTAATCTACCTATTTTGATTTTTTTGTATTTTGTTTTATTTTTTCAAAAGTTATACTCAGGAAAAATCTTAGATCCATCACCTAACCACATATTATCAAAAATCATTATTCTAGAAAACGGTGATTTTTGACCCTCCCAAAATCTAACCAATTTTTTTCAAATATTTATTTAGCAATAGAGGTGAAAATTATTTATAATGAATGATACAAGGACTCCCACATATCACAATAGAAAATGACACTATAAAATATAAATAGTAATGTATATCCTAGTAGAACAAATAATGTTCCTCCCCCATAATTATCAATAAATATAATGAAAAACATTTAGAGGAAAGTAGTAATGGATTAAAAAGTATTTTAACATGGGTTATTTCCTAACAAGTTTGTTCATGGATTCTATGGGCATAAAAAGTATTGTTGCAAGGTGGGTCTCATTATAAAGATCTTACAAGATATATTGACTAAATCATTTTAGAAATGATTCTATTTGGACATAGATTTGATAATATTCACAAAAACGTTCTGGAAGAAAACATACACAAGATTCACAAGAAATATTCTACAGAAATAATGGAAAATGTTGGCTTAGTGGATATCTTGAGAATGAGATGAATGGTTAGTAAAAGCACTCATGAAAATGAATATTGATAATTAAATCAATCAATGAAAATTTTATAAATTCAGTATGTGGAAAAATCTTAGAAACATTTCATCTACAATGATCAACATGCTCCTCAAACCATGACTTGTAAAATCCAAATCCACATACTTATCTCTACTGGTTATTTTCTCCATTTTTATCATTGAAATTTATTGAAAATAAAATAAAAATACATGGAATGATTACTGTAAAACATATTTTATGTACCCTATATCATTTGAGTAAAGAATGGCTTCGGTGAAGTAATGTAAATTTTAGTAAAAAACATCTAATAAAATGTGGTGAGTATAGTAGAAAAATACAGAAATGAAAATCATACACCTCTTGGAATTGTTTTTGTAGCCTCTTTCATCGAATCCTCCACATTTCTTGTACCTTAGGTCTTGATTGTCTTACAAATTAAAAATAAATAAGTGAAATAAGAGACCATAATCAAATAATTTTAAAATATTTTGGAGTCAGAGCATTTATTCATCTAGAAAATATGAATAAGGAAAGAGAAAAAATCATTTGTTGCCTCTAGAATGTGCTTTTGTTTAACATCATTAGCTCTACCTTACCTTATTTAGCATCAGATCATATGATGGCTGATTGAAAATTTAGTACCTCTCTAGGGTCCATGAATGGTCTCAGTTGTGTCTTGTCCTTGTAGGTTGGACCATATCCTTCTTCCCTGAACAAATTAGTTCTCTCAGATTGTAGTATATGATTGATTTCCATTTGAATGATCCGCCATTTTCTCCTTATTCTTGATGAACTAATAGGAAGTTCATGAATCATCAATATCTTCTTTTCATTCTGAAATGTTATGGAGTGGTTCACTCTTCCAGTTTTAGGGGTCATGGTCTTCTTCTTATATTTCCTATTTAGTTGATCATCATCTTCAATAATATCATCTAACTCATGAAACACCTCAATATTAGTGACAACATTAACATAGGATATTTATCTTTCCCCAAAATCATTTTCCTCTTACATAGAGTATTTCATCATTTCCTGGTGGATTTTGAAACTCACTTGATCACTTCCATCTCTCAGATAGAGTTCTCTATTTTGAACATCAATCAGCGCATTCCCTGTAGATAAAAATAGCCTACCCAGAATGAATTGATTCCTCTCCTCTTCCATATGCATCACTAGGATATTGATTGGTAAGTAGAATTTGTCGAATTTGATTATAAAATCTTTGATGAATCCTCTTGGGTATTTAAAAGTTGAGTTTTCTAGTTAGAAATGTACTCTAGAAGTATTTAGTCCATCCAATCACATACACTTGAATGTCATGTGTAACATGATATTTACACTTGCACTAAAGTCACATAAATCCTTCCCACATTTGTTTGCTTAGATAAAGATGGAATTGAAAAACTACAAGGGTCTATTTGCTTCTTAGGTATGTCATTTGATACTAATACCAATACCAATAGTCTCATGTGAGTGGGATAGTACCAGTCTCTTCTAGTTTCTTATTGTTGTTTACCACCTCTTTCATGAAATTTTCAAATTCTGGAATGTACTCAAGAGCCTCTGAAAAAGTTATATTAATATGAAATTTTTTAATGTGTTTAAGAAAAATTCCTCTCTATACATTGTTTTCTATTTGTACCATCCTCTCTAGAAATGACATCCTTTTATTTTACTGAGGTGGTTCTTTCTCTTCTTCTTTAACAACTTATTCTTTGTTAGCATCATCTTCCTCTTCACTTTCTTCCATAGGTGGTCATCCCAAAAAATTTATTCTTCTTCTTTCCATTTTATTCCCACATCTGAGCACTATAGACTTTAAATCGTCATGTGGGTGTTCTTCAGTGAATGAAAGAATCTATCATCTTTTCCTCTTTCTATGTTAATTAGCAATTTTTCCAACATGATGATTCGGATTCTAAAATACAGCCCTTTGGTATGATTACTCTTCCTCTATTTCCTTAAGTGAAACCCCATAAGGGGTCATGAATGTTTCTAGAATCTCCTCCAACAAATGAAACTGGATTTTCAATTTGGGACCTTGTAGTGTTTATTGTTGGAACCCTTGTCCTCTTTGAAATCAATGGATTTGTTGTTTTTTTTATGGTGGTGGTGGTCACCAGCCCTTAAATTTATTACCACAATTGTAATCATCATAATGTGTGTCTTGAATACATATACCTTGGGTGTTCTACTAGAGGCCAATCATGATGTCCATTTTCTAGGTCAAATACCCCAATTGTGATTCCATCTAGTAATTTTTGTTTATTTCATGAATTCCTTTCTACAACATCCCATCTGCTTTGTACTGAAAATTGATTCTTTTTATTGCATTCAACAGGTTAAAGCTTGCTTTAGGTGACTTTTTCATTAAAGATCCAACAGATACAACATCAAGAATTGACATGTTTGCCTATGAAAAATCCTTATAAAATGTTTTTATAGCAGCCAAATTTCTATTCCAGGATGAGGGAATTTACGAGTCATTTCCTTATACCATTCCCAGTTAGAATATAGATATTAATCCTGAACATGACAAAAGTTTAGAATGTTTACCCGTATATCAATTTATTTAGAAGGTGGAAAGAAGCTGGTAAGAAAATTCTTAGCCATATCATCCCATGTAGTGATGGAATGTGTATGAATAATCAGAATACAGTCTTGAACTTGATTTCATATTGGAAATCAGAAATAATGAAGTCTTACCACATTACTCAAAACTTTTGGTAAATGGAAAGTGTCACAAATCTCAAGGAAGTCTCTCATATTCTTGTTAGGGTATTCATGTGGAAGTTCGGTGAAATGAAAACTATTTGTGATAATTGAAAATATGGATGGCTTGGTCTTGAAGTGAATTGTATTGATGTGGGGTGCTAGGATGCTTGGTTTCAATCTTGTATTCAATGCTCTCCCATAGTCATCTAGTGTTCATAACCCTTGGTCTCTTGGAAAAAATTGATTTCGTTCTCCCGTACCATTAATCTATCTTTTTGGAACTCCAGGCTTGGTTCGGGCTTGTTTATTGAATCAATGATGCCATTTTCCTTTGATCATGCATTGTAGTTGTGCATGAAAAGATTTGAAAACTGAAACCTAACATCAAAAAATACCAATTATAAAATGTAAAATTAAAATGAATAAATTAAATTAAAAAACAGATATCCTAAAAACTAAAATTCTACCATCCATGGAAATGGTGCTAGTATGATAGCCCCACAGGTCGCCATTAGTTCCCTACATTACTATGCAAAGAGAAATTTATAAAGCTCAACTATGATACTCAATTAATGTAGTAAAGTGGAAGTCAAGTTTGATCCCACATAGATGGTGATTTAGATTATTGTAATTTCAACATATTAATTTTATTAAATGGAGGAAAAGGTGAGAAAAGAGTGAATTGATTTGTTTTAAGAATGTATATTGAGAACGAAGTTATAGATTGATTGAATATGTGAAAATAGAATTTAATAGTGTGTCAGGGTAATGTAATTTATTGGTTCATGTGGAATTGGATTTTAGAAAATATGTTGATTGATTCATGATTGGTAGCAGAGTCTTTGTGAGGAATATCTAATGGTCATGGAATCCTAGCCTCAATGGGAAAGTACCCTAATTTTCATTGGATATATATTATAGGATTTCACCAAATCGAGTTTGTCCTGATAGCATTTTTATACATGATTTCCCCTAAAGTTTTCAATGGTTATGCTATCTTAATGATATTTAGTTGAAAAATATAAATGTTCTTTTTGATTTGAATATTTATGGTCACAATAAAAGAAAAATAAATTGAATGGAAGTTTAGGAATAGAATTATTAAATTCAAAGGCATGTATTATAAAAATAATGAAATCCAAAAACACCATCCCCCTTCAGTTACATCACCCTAGAACATGGAAGGTTTACCACCTCATCCTAGAGATTAGAGAATAAGAGGGAAGAATAAAATAAAAGAAATTAATAAAGAAAATAAAGATGAATTGGTGAGGGCCCTGTGTAATGAAACTTTTCGCTCTAAGATTATCTGAATCAGTATTCATCAAAGAAGAAACCTACACGTTTATTTATTGTCTTCAATTGGGTTCATCATGACCTTTTTCACAACATGTACTTGAACTACATGTCATCTAACGTTGATCTACTTTTTGTTTGTTCTCATGATCTGTGCATGGATCACTGCTGATATTTTAGATGTTTGACCCCCTACACAACATGTACTTGGGTTACACGTTGTGTACTCCTTATCTGTGTTTCCACAGCATCCACAAGAATCATTAAAAAAATATCATTCATAAATATGATATTTGACTACCATTATGTAGTTTATTATCAGTAAATGATGTGCACATTTCATTCACATAATGTATTCATGTCACAACCTGTCTGGTGGCATGTCACAAACTAAAACTACATGTCGTGTACTCTCAGTACACGATGTGTACCAGTACCACTCTAGAATTTCCATCTTACTTCTCACTCAAAAATATGGTGTTGTGCCACTTCTATTTAAATGTGAAGGGTCATTTGAGATCAATTATTGTTATCATTTAATTCCTTTTCAAAATAGTCATTTCTTCCTACCAAAATTCATAAAACAACTTGATTTTCTCAAATATTGGAATGTCTAATCCAGTAAATACACAACTAAATACAATAAAATCTCAAAAAAAATATGCATGAAATACACTGATCACATTTAGGCCTTATGGAGGATCAGTCTAGGTGATGTGATGGGTTAACCCCCATTCATTACAAAGCTATACAAATTTTCTCTTTATATTTGGGGAAATATTGTTAGTTTGAAGACATGTCCTCTAACACTCAAATGGTGAGTGTAATAGTGGGTTTCTAGAAATCTTCATCATGTTGATCCTTTAGTTACTATGAGTATTCAAAAATTGTATCTTGAATTTAAAATTTACTCTGGTATCTTAGTGTAATTTTTTACACCTTACTATTATTATGAACATTTGATTATTTCAATGATTTAATTTGAAAAATTTTACATTATTAGGTGGAAATTGGAAGAAAACATGAGGTTAGTATTTTTGGTGAATTCTATCATAAACTATTAAAAACCATAGGCCTTATTCTGGATACCTTCTTGATACACTCACATGGTTGGCACAATAGTCCCCAAACTGTTTAACCAAACCATGTCCTATGAATGTATTAAAGAAATTTTTATTTCTCCTCAATGTATAATTTATATCTTTATTCTTATTGTTATTACATACTCAAGAGATATTGGGAAACAATTTTTGTTTCATTTTTATTCAGAGATTATTAATATATTTATTGAGTGTGATGTTTCATGTTTTATATATGATGCCTCATATAGGTACATTTGTTGATAATTGAGATTGAGTAATGGAGAATATAGCAAAAACTAACACTTCAATGGACCTTATTCTTGTAATTCTCGTCATCATAACTATTATTGGTTTTGGAGGGAGAGAAGGAAAATAATAAGTGGTTGATCATACTCAATTGTACACTAATTTAAATAAATTTATATTTTGTGGATACTAAGGGGCTCATTAACCTTTTTAATTGATTGAAAATATATTAAGCATTTTTTTTCTTTATTTGTTACTAGGGACTTCCAACAACAGTTTATTCACTTATATATTGGATAGACATAGTTAAAAATAATGGGAATTAATTTTGTAGACTAATATTTAAGAGAGTTTGAGTTGTTCCATGTATAATTATATGTTTAACTAGTAGTTTTACCAAACAAATTATAAGATTGAGAATGCCACTAAGTATTTGATTTTGGAGTAGGATAATTTTACAATGATAAAGTATGGATGTTTTTTCAAATTATATTTACCTTTCCCCTAAGAAGCTCATTAATAATATTCCAAAAGCCTAAATTTTTGAAATGGGTTTGAAAATAAAGGTTATATGTGGGATTACACAATTTTTTATGCCTATCTATATTGAGGTGGTTGATAATGTTGTCATTGTAGAGACATGTATAGTAGGGATGACTGGTTTTAGTGGTTCCCCAGCTACTATAGAAGATACAGAGTTTTTAATCTATTTATAAGAGTAATCACAAATAATATTTATGAGTAAGTAGTGGGAGTGTGAATAATTCTTCATAATACACTCATGTGAAACATTCAGGATAGAAGATGATAAATTTATTTCAATGTTTTAATTATAGTCATACGAAACTATATTTACAATTTTATCCAAATTAATTCCATTTTTGCGATATATTGATTTATATAAAATTGTTTTATATGAAACTCCGTCATATAGGGAAGGTTAATTCTTCTCTTAGTAAAGGATTTCAAATACTTTCAGATTAAACTAAGGTAGAAAAGTCTCATCCTTAGTTGAAATGATATCCTCCTCCTGCTAAGAATATTTTGTGTAGTCATGGGTGTTTTTATTTATATGTTGAGGAGTATATACCTAAGGAATTTTATGCAAGGTTTTTCCATTATTGGTTTGATGTTGACTATTTCCTATAGGTACTTGTATTTTTTTTATAGAGAAACATCCGATTAATTAATTAATTTTTAATTTATTTATGAACTAGTTTCATGGTTTGTTTTGGTTCCATAAGAGATGGTTTATTATATTCTTTTATGAAATGGGATGGATGAAGTACTTAAATTGTTATGTGAAATTAGATTTTAACTGAATTTGAGATTCTGTGGGATTTTTTATTGATTTCTCTTTATTTATTTAATCTTATATTTGATTTAGATTTGATGGATATATGTAATTTTTAGATTGAATTCCACCATTCAAAGGGTCTAATTATATGGTATAAATTATCCCAATAAGAGTTTCATCTATGACTGGGTAAGGAATGAACATTTGTTCAATGTATATAGTTAATCTCATTTTAAATATCCAGTTTTATTTTTTATGTTGCTGAGAAAAGTTCATATCGTCATGTTTTGATTGTGGTGGATACATATCATAAGGATTTTATAGATTATTTCTATGGATTTTCACTAGTTTAGATGATGAATTTTATTCTTGATCTACTCCATATAATTATCGCTATTTCCTTCCCATATTACTGATTATATCCTAAACAACTAAATTAGTTGAGGGTGAACATATATGATCTTAATTTTATGGGCTTTATTCATTACTTAAAAACCTCTTTAGGATCCACCAAATTTCTTAAAAAATAATGAAAATGAGTGTATCTAGATTAAAATTTTTATAATAAAAATAATTTGTTTATTATTAAGAATAATTACGCATTACCTCAAATAAAATATCTATTTGACTAACTTAAAGGTATGAGATGGTGTTCAAAGATTGAAATCAAATAAGGATGCCACTGTGGGAGAGTTAAGGAAATAAATATTACTTAGAATAATTTTGGTAGAAGTATTAACAATTTAAATTATCTTATTTTTTCCATTTTCCATACAAAATCTTATTTTTCATGGATTTTATGAACCTGTTATTCTATTATTATCTTTACACCATCACTATGGTGTACATGGAAGATAACATAGTTTATTCAAATATGTAAGAAGTTTATGAAAACTATTTAGGTTTTGTTTTGGGAACCCTGAGGGATCTTTTCTTATATTAGGAAATAAATAATTTCTACTTCTAGAATCAAAAATTGATATTTTCTTGTCAATTTTTATCAGAGGATGAAGTTTCTATGTATTTAGTAAATACAAATATGAGATATCTTAGAAAATTCTATAAAATAAAATAAAGATTATAAGTTCTGATTCTTCTATCCAGAATCTTTAATTTCTTTATTTGGATTTTTTATGTTTTTGTGTTTAATATAATGGTACTTATATTTAATTGGGGTGAGAAATTAAAATTTACTTTTGAGGGGTTTAATGTAGGATTAAAATTTAATCTCATTATTATAATTTTAGGGCTATGAGATGATTAATCAATGTATTATGATTATTTAGATAATGGTTCAGGGTGTGTTCTAATGAAATGTTAATATTTTTTCCACATGGATCTATCCAACACTATTTTAATGAGAATAAATACCCTACCCATGACCATAAAATGGTGGTGATGATTCATGCATTAAAGACATGAAATCACTACCTCATTGAGGAAAATTCCGATGTGTGTTATGATAATAGCATTTTTAATTGAATAATATCTTTGGGATTTTAATTTTTGATTGAAAATTTGAGTTGAATATCTCTAGACAATTTAATTTCATTTTTCCTACAACATGGTAGAGGGAAGTTAGTGGGTGACACCTTGAGGCCAATGCTATCAAATTAATTAGTGAAAGAATAGAAGTGTGAGTGGTTATTGATGTGATTGTTTTCTGAAATTCATATTCATATTAAATATGAGGATGATTAGGTAATCTATAATTTTTATCATTAATAACCATCCTTTTCAGTTCCAATTTTTAAGAACTTATGGTAGATCCCAATTGATTTCACTTAAGAAATAAATAATGGGTCTAACTTGAGTGATTCTTCTCAATGTCTTGATAGTGGAATTTTTATAGGATGTGGTTAGTTTTTCTTTTTATAATGAGGATTATGGTGATGGAAGGGGGAAACCCTTTTATTTTAGAAGTGCAACTCAGTGAATGAAATATGTCTTATTATCTCAAATGTTAGTATTGATGGACTGGGATAAGGCTGGTTATTATCTACATTATGTCTCAGAGTCATACCTATAAGAATATTTTATATGATCACCTAAATAACATTACATTATTGAAATATCATAACATAAAGGTCAGGAATTGGGATTAAATTTGAATGAATTATGTTATTATATTACCTAAATCACATAATTCGATGAATTCTATTGGGCTTATTATTAACTGGTTGATGAAATCAAATCATTTTCATTCAACTAATAAATCAATAAAAATGGATGATCTGTAAAAATTATATTTAAAAGTGATTTTGAATCTTCATGGTTTACCATCAACCATTATTTAAGATAGATACTGAAACAATACATTATATGTGTGGAAGGGCCTTATATAATAATTGGGTTCTTAACTAAAATTAAGAATATATTATCATCCAAAATTTCATGGTTAGACTGAGTAAGAAATTCATGTAATGAAATATCTTATTTGATATTGTCTTATTAACATTGTTGGCTCCCCTAAGAGACATATATCATTTGTTTAAATTTATTTTAACAATAGTTATCAAGACATTATTAAGATGGATACGTTTTATACTATTTATGGATGACAATGTTGTTCCCCTCTTTATTAGTAGTAATTAATAGAATTTTATTTATTAGGACCATGTAACCTTGAACAAATGATTGATAAGATTCAATTTATTCGAAATTTATTAAAGGTTTATTGGAGTCTGAATTCTATTCAATCAAAAGAAAGTGCCATGTTTACCAGTTTCAAGATGCATACACTGTATACTATCCTTATTTCTAAAGAGGAATCTATTTTTTCTTTGTTGTTTATTTTCATACAAAGGTAAGGATAGGCCACCATGGGTTTTCTTAGTAAAAACTAAAAATATTTTTTCAATCAAGGAATTCAGGTTTCTCATACTTGGAGATAAGGAAACATTGTGACGGACTCCAAAGCCATCAAAGGGATATATATGAGTGAAATTATATCATACAATGGTTTGGGATCTTTATGTAATGACTGTAAGATGATTTTAATATGTTATTCCATAGGTCTTCATCACTTCTTCCCCTCATGAACTAAGATGGAAGTGGTCGCTTTCTACTGGTTATTTTAATAAAAAGTGAATTTTCACTCTGAATATAGCTTATATTCAATGGAAATTTTAGGTTGATTATGATTATAAACATTTTGAGCATTCCATTAGTGATTAGAAGTTTCTTAGTGTTTCTATACATTCATGTTCTCATCGACTCGGAATTAATATTCAGTTAGTATCGCATTATGCTATACCATTTATGATCATGGTGAATTATTTTAGAGTTTTCTTCTGGTTTTCAATACTATCATAGATGAAAACTGTCCATGTATTTTTCATGTATCTTATTTTAATATTTATCATGTAGATCCATCTCATGTTGCTATTTTGGAAGATGTTTTTAATAACTGTCAAAATTGTTGTTAAGGGATATATTTATGCTATATATCTTTAGAGTATAGAGTAATGAGATAAATTTATTCTATAAGTCCATGTGATTATATAGGGGAGTTGATATATCCATGATTTTTGGGTGCATGAGGCCTTTAACGGATTATTATGGACTCAATGTTTCTCAAAGGAATAGTTATGAGAACTTTAAAGGGGTATAATGTGCCATAGTGATGGGAATTGTGAAATCCATGGACTATTGGTATGTATTTACCTAATTAATATCATTAATTTAGTCCAATATGTAAAATATTTTGGATATTAAGGTTATAGAGTTTTAAAAGTGGATTTTTAATTAGGTGAAATGTTAAGAAATCATTAATGAAAATCATACACCATAACCAAGCATATGGGGGTGATTTTCTAGTAGCATATTCACGGTTGGCACAATGTTCTCCAAATTGTGTGGCCAAAACATGAATACATGCTTACATACAAGATTTACCTAAATTTGTATCTTATATATTGGGAAAACATGCAATAAAATTTTATACATTGCTCACAAATATAGGGGGTGGTATTCTCACCAAATGAGTAAAATATGGAAGGCACATGGTTTAACAAACTGTGTGTCTAAACCATATGTATTCCCAAGGATATTAAATGTTTAAATTATTTCATTTCCCTTGATTGATTTAATTTAATTTATATATCCTCCTTCCCATTCATTCAAACTAAGAACCTCCCAAACATGAGTTTCACCTCTATGGAACCATGGAAATGTCTTGGTAATTCCATAGAGTTTTAGCGAGATTTATTTATATTAACACCACTTTTGTTCCTCTTCATTTTAGTAGTCACATATTTTTTTATTTTTCTCTTATTATATGTTCCTTAGTTTTCCATGGAAACAATATAATGTCTAGGTATAGGTTTAAATTTTGAATACGATGTTTTTTAATGAACGAGTGAATATCTTCACTTCAGTGTCTTTGTATTTGATTAATATAGTCAAGTTTTAATGAGTTTGATGTGTCTCTATACAAGGAATATATGAACTAATATACCATTATTTATTGATATTTAAAATTCCCTCTCTCACAAACATATGTTTAAAATATAGTTCATAGGGATTATTTATGTTCATTTATTATGTTTTTTTCCTTTTAACTACATAAAGTTAGGGTTTTACATGGTTTTCATTCTAATTTTTTTATCTATATAAGGTTTTAGATAAACTTCTTTAAAATATTTTTTATTCCAAATAGATCATCAAAGTGTGTTACGATGATGATTAGTTTTTCTTTATTTCTAAGTAATTTTTTTAAATTATTGTTTATTGAGTTGATATTTGAGATTGATTTCATATATCTTTTTGAGAATTTGTTTTGATGTTGTGTTTTGTTTCTTAAGATAATTATATGATATTGTATACATCATGAGAATTCAATAATTTTTAGTTTCACATGGGAATAAGGGATACATATCTCTATAAATGGATTGGTTAAACACAATATTTTATAATCACACTAGTCATTTATCCTTAGTAAGATTATTTCATTGGAAAAGGGAATGACACACAAGGTGATCAAATGGTATACATGGTTTAATTTTCCAATGACCCGGACATTAATATATGGAATTTTCCTTATGATTAAAGAATACTTCACATTTTAGAATATAGTATAGTATAAAAAACCTAAACTATATAATAAATAAAAATAATCCTTTATTTCATTAATTGAGAACACTACATGTAGATAATAAATATTTATAATCAAATTAACAACTCTAAAATTGGATATTAAAAACAAAAAAATGATAATATAACTATAATATGAAAATTTGGATCATTTTTTTCTCATAGTAATATCACACTCATGAAAAATACTGTAAACGATGATAAAAACTTAAAAATATAAACACTATTTTGAAAATAAAGAATAGAAAACCTTGAGTGGAATTGAAGGGAATGATGAATGAAGGAAGAGTAAGTTATTTTTGAGAAACATGAAACTAATATGACCTTATAAAAGAATCTATCCCATTAGAATAGTAAAAGAAGAGTTAGAGTAGTAATTTGAACATTATAATATTAACATAATAAATACGATATGAAAATTAAAGGAGAATAATTATTACCATGATTACATTATGTAATCATAAATATTATAATTCCCCAAAATAAATATTTAAATTAAAATATCAAATAAATAATAATTTTATTTTTTATAGTATATTAAAATTATATTTCATAAAAGGATATAAATTTTATTTTAATAATTTAATTAACTAGGATAATAAATTATTTTAAAACAATAAATATCATTCCTAGAATCACTATAAAAAACTTTTCTTTTTTTAAATGTGTGATAATTTTTTGGAAGACAACAATTTTCATCTGAATTTTAAAAATATAGTTTTAAAATATACTGATGTTTTGTGATTTTATAATAAAATAAATTTTCATATAATATTTTTTTACACAATATATATTAGATAATATTAATTATTCATTTAAAATCAATAAAATTAATTCAACAGTTTGAAAAATAGTATCCAATGTTTAAAAATTGAAAGCAAACCATATATAAACTATATTTTCGGTTTTCTTTATTTATTTTATATAATATTATAAATTTGGCAGTGAAATGGTTTAAAAGGCATTAAACTAAGTAATTATGTTTAAATTTTATTCATAATTTCAAATATTACTATTATATTAAGTATTACATTGTAAAATATATTTTTTTCAATATGTAAACACAAAAGTACTACTCTACTAAGTATAAATACCTCATATCCCATTACAAGAAAAACACTTCTCACACACTTCTAAAAGAAAAAATATCTACCAAAATACCTTATACTGAGTTTCCTTATATATTTACATAAATTGTGGTTTCATCTAACCCTAATCCCTCAAGGATTTAATCCCATCACAAAAAATAAATGTTTCAACAAAGTGGAAACACCACTTCTTTTCTTTTTATTATTTTTTTATAATCTCATTATACATTATATTCTCATCCTTATAAGATTATTTAATTAATTATTATATATCATAATATTTTTGTAATGATATTGTATGAATACTACAATCTATATAATATATATATAGTCTCTTTGAACCTATTTTTTTTAATTCCCCATTATTTTTTGATTTCATCCATCAACGATGATGTATTAAATTATTTACATATAACCATATTGTTGTATGGTATGTTTAGTGTGTATATTACAATAATGAATGTTTTTTACTTTTAGTTTAGTCATTTATAAGTAATTTTATATTCATGAAAATTATATTATCAAAATAATGAATACAAAATAAAAATGGGATAATTTAATGAAGCTTATCAATCAAACCATTTCATCATTGAAAAAAAGATCACTAATTAAATTCTAATTATTATAATTGATCAATTTTTACATAAATTAATGGACTAAACTTATATATTAATATTTTCAAAAATATATTCAATTTATAAATCATGTGTAAACACATAAAAACAAAATGAGTCACAATGTTAGGGGAATCTCAATTAAAATAATAAATTTTGGTTTACCATTTATTCTTCTATATTTTCACTGTGATTCATTGAAAATTTTATTCTAAAATACATCAGTTTTTATCCCCTTTTTTTCTTAAATTGATATGCATGTTTCTACTTCATTGACATTAATTATTTGATACCTTGATAATTTTTTAAATAAATCTTTTAATAAATGTCCCATTTATTATTATTATCAATATAATTATTATTATCTCTATAAAATATGATATATTCCATACAATGGTACCCCTTTATTTCCAAATTTCCATTTTATATTCCTATTTTGGTAAATATTAAGTATATTATTTGACATATATTTTATAACATCAATATTGGCATAATTCTTATCTCATGGGGTCATATCATGATAATTGTTCATGTACATATTCTTTTCCATGTGTATTTATTGTATTTCACAATATTATGATGTGACATATTGGATTGAAATTATATATCCCATCAATTATTTAGGTAAAATGATATAAATAATAAATTATATTTATTATTCAAGAATGTGATTCTATATTTGTTCACATTTTTGATGTGATGATTTTTACACATATATAATGTGTGAACATGATGATAGACTTGTTTCCAGTTGGTGTGATGGCTTTAACAATAATATAATGATTTATTATTATTATAAATGTTCAAAAATTCAAATCCCATTCAAATAAATCACTTATTGTTATATTAATGTTCCTTTTCTTATGATATATTTATTATTATTATGCTCACCAATAATCTATTTGGATTTCTGATTCATGTTCCTTCTATATTATTTATCCCTTTACTAGGCCTCTAGATAATCCTTTCTTTGATTTGTGTCATTATGTTATTACAGAAATTAATATGACTATGAAATATTATTGGATGAATATGATTTAAGATTTAAATAATGTTTAAATGTTAATTTTTATTCATTTTGTATGAACTTAATCTCACAAGTCAGTAAACCATTAAATTTTTTAATATGTAGTTGTAATGAAATTTATCCCAAAATAATAAGTAATCATTAGGAATAAATGTGGTTGGTCATTATAGTTGGTATAAAAGAATTTTTTTTAAAATATTGGTATTAGGTTAGTAAAATAAAACCTATAGAAAACATAGATATCCCATAGATGAAGAAATTAAAATTTCATTACACATGTGAATAAGTTTAAGTCACTTCATTTATAGAGTTATGCTTTTTTATAACCTATTAAATTTTATAAATCGACAGGAATGATGAGAAAATAGAACAATAAACCAATTTATGGACAATGTAGTGATTACCAAAATGATATTCCTAATTTATTATGTGGTGGACTTCAAAGCCATGTTGGTGTACTTAGTCATTTATATCTGGTTATTACAAACTATATGAACCATTCAGAATATCCTACTTTATCATAGATGGATAAAGTGGCCACTAAGTTCTATATGTTCAAGTGACCGTAGACATTTAGTGGATCGTCATATGTACTTGTTTTGGAATGATGAATCAACTCCATATAAATGATATTTTCTACTATATATTTCCCTAATAAGTATAAAACTCTATATGTCTAATATTTTTTAAAAATATATAAATGGAGAACATTTATAAAGAATATTGAGCTAAAGGTGGATGTTGCAGCAATAAAATTTAAATACATAAAGAAAAAAGTTATTTACTGTAATTTTCCTCATACTAATTAAACCAAGATAGATAAATATTTTCTAAAAATTACAAAAAAATAGTGTTAATATGTTATAAAATTAGAGGCTAATTTAAAAATTAATGTAAGGTAAGCCACAATTTTTATTATTAATAATTTTAGAAAAATAGATAAATTATATAGCTTGTTATAAAAAACATTTGAAAATCTCCAGATATCCAATATTTTTTATTTAAAAAAATGTGTTATAGTGTTCTTTTAAGGTAGATATGGAATTTTTAAAATGGTTCCATAGAAATATCATCAAGAAATTAAAATTGGGTTTCTATGTGGGAGATCAAATGATAAAGGAAGAAATATGATCCACCCACCCACATTTCAAATAAATGGGAATAAAAACTATGTAAATTGACTCAAATTATCTACTAAATTATTCATGTGTATAAGGGAATGGTATCAATATCATTAATATAGAATATATATTAATAAGACAATCAATATGATGGAGGAAATTTAAGAATCACCCAATACATCCACCATGGATTAATGTTTCAAATAGAAGGATCATGGGAAATGTACATACCAATTCACCAAACAAAGATTCATTGTGGGTGATAAACATTATTTATCACTAAATTAAAGAGAACATGATAAAAATACACCATCACCACCCTACAGGTGAAATAATAAAATTATAGATTGGAAGGTACATATTGTTTTCAATCAAAAGAAGTGAATGATTTTTATAATTTGGGTTCTATGAATAACATTATATCATGAAATATTTATAAAACTCTTGAATCAAATCCATGATTCTAAAATATTGAGATATCTATGAAAACACCTAGTGGGGAAACAATTTACACTCAAATGTTGGACTCTTCCCTAGATATCATTTATTAGATGAATTTTCCCATGAATCTTAGAGACCATCCATTGAAAAAATTTGAATCTATAATATGCATGGATTGAATCTAATTATATATATAATACATAAAATATTTATAAAATGAAATATCATTCCATATCCTGAACTGTATATTGATCATGTAAAAATTCAAGGAAAATTCTGAATCTACTTTGTAAAATAATTCAATGGTATAATTGTTGATACCAAATGATGAATAATATCTTTATAAAATGATTTATATAAAGAAAAGTATCAATATGATTTATTTCCCATTATAATGGAATAAACTAGTGTATCATTCAATTAATATCCTAGAATTTCCACAGATCATTGGGTAGTGTTCTTAATAGAACTCAGAATCTAAGATACACCTCTATCTAAGAGAACATATTGACCGAACTTAATTGAAACAATGGAGTTAAAAAAATAAATTTAGTGATCCTTTAGACCAATTGTTTAAAAACCCTAGTGTACACCCAAGGGTTCAACTAGTTCTATTTATCAAGAAAAAGGATAGATTAATTTTATTTTTCATTGACTACCTATAGTTCAACAAGTTCACCATAACGAATAGGTATCCATTAATAAGGATAGTTGAATTATTCCATGAACTTCAATGAGATCAATTGTTTTAAAAATTGGATATTCATTCTTGATATTATTAGTTAATATTTAATATAGAATATATTATATAATATCCATCCATGCATGATACATTTACTACAATTTCATAGTAATTCCATACACAATGAATTATTCTATAATCTCTATAGACATGATAAATAATGTCTTTATAAAATACCGCAATAAACATTTGTTGGTATTTATTAGATATATCCTCCTATACTACAAAGGAAAAGGAAAAAATTGGAAACTTAAAAGGATTTTTATGGTGATATTAAGGAAGGACATGATTCCTTATAAGTTTAGAAATCGTAACATTAAGATATAATTGGTAATATTCCTAGTGTATGTGATTATAGGTGATGGAAACAACATAGATCCATCAAAGATAATTGAAACTGAGGATTTTACTAGACCCATAAGTGTTATATAGATCTACAATTTTCTTGGATTAACTACATATTACCAATAGTTCATAATAAAAATATCATGATTATATATACCACTAAATATTTTAACATATAATGTGGTAAAGTATATATATATATATAAATATGAGAGGAATGATTTAAAGATATTATGAAGATAATAATCAGTGCACTTGTACTTGTTCTTCCCTCAAATAGATAAGGGTGGGCTATATAAAATGATTCTTTAATTAAATTATTGGGTATTTTACTGAAGTATAATAATCAAGGGATATATTATGCCTCTCTATAACTGAAGATTTATAAGAAGAACTAGAAAGTACAAGATATGTTGAAATAATTTTTTATTTGTTCATTGAATGTTTATTTACACCACCTCAATGGATATAAGTGTCACATATATTTGAATAAAAATAATTTAAATCATACATTCACAAAATAAGGAGTGAAAAATGAATCAGTATAGATAGTTAATGTTAAGGGATGATTATGATTTCTCAAATAACTATTCTCCCAAAATGGTTAGGTAAGTAATGCTCTTAGCATAAAAGAATATGATACTATATCAATGTCAAGGACTGAGAAAGAGTCTATCTTAATTAATTTTTAAATGATGGATATGGAAATCATAATGAAATAGAAAAAAATAATACCTTTACAAAAATTATAAGCCAAATATCTATTGAATATCTGATTAATGAGGCACAACGGGATGATTTAGATCATTAGTAAAATGTTATAAGTAATTAAACGGAAGCATCGTGAATTTTAAATTTTAAAAGATAGATTTATTCAATTCGGAACAACAATATTCATCCAATTGTCACAAAAGATATATAATGTTTTATTAGATGATATGTAGATCTCATATTTCTCTATCCGCTATGATAGTAACCAGATATACCAAGTTATTTGAGAGAACATCTAATGGGAGACAAAATGAAAAATATTTTTGATTATACCACAATGTGATTGGTATGTTTATTTGTCAAATTAATGAATCTAAAGTCTAAAAGGATGATTCCACCATTACCCATACTAATATAGAAATGGGAGAGTGAAAACAAGGAATTTTTCCTGGATCTTCAAAAAGTATCTAAGGGTAAATTTTTCTATAAGGGTTATAGTGGACTACCTCACCAAGACTAGACAATTCATCAATATTAAGGAATATGTATCACTCAATTAACATTCCAAGATATATATAAATGAATTGGTGTGGTTATATATATAACCAAACTTAATTGTATTTATCATAGATTTATGGATCACCATTAAATTTTGTTGTAGTCTTCCACATTCCCTAAATATTGTGTTAAACATTAATATGATATTTCAAACCCACACTGATTTAAAATATGAATGGTCCATAAAAACACTCAAATAAATTTTGAGAGATTTTTTACGGACTTCAAAGGAGACAGGGATCAATATAGTTGATTAATTCACTTATCAAACAAAAATTATTTCCACTAAATTTTTTAGATGACCCCATAAGGATATCTACATATGAAGAGGTGTAAAAGTCATATATGATAGGATGATGTTCATGAATGGAAGCCTTCTGTACTTTAACCTTTGTAAGAGATGTAAGTGAAGGTTCATTTCATTCAACAACACATTATATTTTCATTGAGTTAATAAAAGAGCTACACATACAATCATTGAATGGAATTGTATTTTGAAGTTCAACACAAACTGTTCCTTAAAATATCACACTAGAAGATGAAGGTTTCAGATGTAGAATATGTTCCTACTAGAAAATTACAAACTCGGTTTTTTGATGGGTTTTTTTTAATATTGTAAAATTTACATGATGATAATTATTATTAATAATAAATTAAATTCAATAAATATTGAAAATGATAGCTAAAATAAGGAGACCATATCTTCTCATAATAAGTGTTTTTCTGATTTATATTAAGAATTGAATATATATTTTAATTATGTTTTCAATGATGTTTTTGATAGTTTGAAAAACAATTCAGTTTAATCGTAATTTCATTTAGGTATCTAATGAATGATCTATATTACAGTGATCTGCATGGGATGTTTTGATATTGAAGCATCACCAATGGTGATCAAAGTGGTAGTGAGGTGGTATTGATCATCTTGTGTCACTTTTGTTTAGATTTCATCAAAATCATATAATATTAAAATGATTAACTACTTATATCTCTTCTTTGACTGGATGAAAATATAGAAACATTGATCTCAATATTATAGAGTGATCTAGCTAATTATCTGTCTAGGTCTGAGAGAATATCTATAGAGGTACACATTTTAATACAACATGCAACCCTAGTAAATGGAATAAAAATATATTTATAGATATGGGGAAGAGAATAAATAATTTCATATTGATCGTTAATTATATTTTTAATCCTTTTGAAAACGAAATGTCTAAAGAATAATAATAATGTTATTTTTTTAAAATGCAATGTAATTATGGATAAAATAAATATTATTTCTCAAAATTAAAAAATTTATATTTATTTTAAAGATATTTAATATATCACTCCAACTAAACCAGATAACTCATTACATGTTCCCTTTATGGAATTTACTGAAACTCAAATAATAAATATTACTCATTAAATAAATAAATTAATATTTATATTATTTAGGGTATTAAGAATAATTATTCATTATATATTTAACTAAAATATTATTTACTAAATATTTGTGATCTATAAATATCAAAATATATTATTACTCTGTTTGAAGAAATTTATTTATTATAATAATTAAATTCAATTAGAATTTAATCAATACCGCTAGGAACAATATGTGTGTGTGGCCCACTTGGCTTATTCATCAATGGTATTTGGTGGGTTCACCTAGTGTTATATAGTAGTGTCTACTAAAATGTAAAAGATCCCAATAGGAATTAATTATTGTCATAACATCAACAACAATATACAAACAATCATTGTGTAATATTTTCACATTGTCTTGATATCTCGTCATGTTGGTTATACACTTGTGTTATCAACCTGAAGGTGTGATACATAATTCATTGACTTTGAAAAATTAACCCATCAACACAACATGGTCATGTAATTTAATGTTAATGTTCTATTTTTATTAATTATCTTAGATATCAACTTCTATATATATGGAAAGCGAAAATCCTTATATAACTTATTCATTAATTGTATATAACATGGGACACACACCACATAGCCATCTTTATAATGAGAATATGGTATCAAAATTTATGATGATAAATCTAATTACATGACTCATGATATGTATTAAAAATAATATTAAGTTGTATAGATCATTACTCATGCTCAAAAATAATAATATCCAACAACATTTGTATCATGAGAATTTATTATAACTAGGTCTTTAATCATAATATATACTCATGGTGATTACTAAATTCTAAATTTATGAATGAGATATAATTATATTTCATGTAATAGAGCATGAAATCATTCATTATTTGTGTTATATTATATGACATCATATGAATATATGAAATATATTTTAAGAATATCATAATAGTACTTAAATGTTCTCATGAGAGTGAGGATCTTCTTGTAACCTTTTAAATGAAAAAATATACTAGTATATTATCACATTTAAGGTACATCGAATAATAAAAAATATGTTATATTATATTTATTAATATTTATTTCTATGACTCTACAAGAAATATATCTTTCAATGTTATCAGTTGTTGGGAACTAACTCCAACAAACTCCCACTTTCACAACATACAACTGCTAATGATTTGTTATTTTAAACATGTTAATCGTGATTATTATATGTATTCCTATAAATGTTATTCCTATGGTGTTTATATGGATATGTTCAGTATAAACACTTGTATTTCTGGAGAATATGGTCACTCTGATATCAATACCCTAAAAAACCCATCAATATGTGATATCCTCATGTATCAATTTTTTTACCCTTTTCAAAATCCTATCATTTTGGTAAATACAATCTTAAAAGTTCATGATCATAGTGATAATTCTTTTAGAATTGGTATAATAAAAAATTCATAAATTTTCATTACTAAACTACTTAACTCATATCATAATCCACAACATACATGATTATTATAAATATGGAATCCACATGATTAGATAAATTTTACTTGTATATTCCCATTGCCTTCTGCGTTCTTGAGTCTAAATAATTTGATGGAAAAAATGAGTTATATTCCTTTAAGAATGAGAATTACCATATTTCCTCTTTCCAAGAAGTCATCTAATTATAATTTCTCAATAACTAGAAGACAATTCTAACTACTAGTCTATAAAGTTTCATTTTTTCTAGATTTTCAATCTATGAAAAAATAATAATTACTATCAAATATCAGTAAATATCATGACATAAGAAATAAATTTATATCTATTAATCTTGTAGAATATTACTCATAACCTCTTCCTTTACCCCACATATTATAAAGGATAAATTTTAACCCATGTGAGCTGGGGGAAAACATAGGTTTCCAATGTTCAATCTTTTATGTTAAATATATATTCAACAAATGTACCATTATCATCTTAATCAATCCCAAATATCCATATATATATATATTATTTCCCTAGAATATTGTTGTTATTTTAGGTAATTCATGGACAATAAATTTGAGTCTTAACAATCTAGAAAGTCAGAAATTCAATTTTCATAAGATATAAAAATTTCTATAATGGAAACCAATAGTTCTCCCATTATCCATTATTAGACACATGGAAGTTTTTAAATAAAAAATAATATTATATGATCAATACACATTATTCTATAAAAAATATATATATGAAATTTTATATCTTATTTGAAATATATTTTTCCAATAACCGTTTGGGTTCTGTCAAATTAAAGTGTTTCATAGGGTATCTATTAAGTAAACTGGCCTTGGAATCCAAACGCATAATAAAGTTTTCATAGAATAATTTTATGAAAATAGAACTTCAAAATAATATTAACATGAAAATTTAAGTAAATGTTTTTTCATAAATTATTTCTTAAATATCATTTTAAAAATAAAATTTTATTTATTTTTACATACATATAGACTCCATATATAGTTTCCCATGAATACTCACCGAATATATGATGTCTAAAATAATCCAAAATAGGGTGATCCCGAATTTTGGTACATAGATACCATTACTATATTATTACATATATTTCAATAATAGGAATCTAGATTCATATTTAATAACATGTAACTAGTCTCGATAAAGATAAGACACATATTTTGATATAACTTATAATATAATATTTTGCTCTAGGAAAATTACTAACACTAAGCCTATAAAATTATAAGTTCTTATTCAGATTCATGTACATCCACATCCTTGAATTAACTAGAATCGAGATTACTCTAACAGTCCAAAAAGATACTTTATTCCCTTTTATCAAATGAAATTTCTTCTAGGACAGTAATTTAATATCTGTAGTTGATATTGTATAATAAATAAATATGGACCGAGTAATTATTTAATGTTCATTTCTTTCTGATTTCCTATTTTAAAAAATGTTCCTCCTTAATATATATATATATATATATATATATTATTTTATGTATTTTTAATCAAATTATATTTAATATTATATAAATTAATTAATGTAGTTGGTTAAAACTTAGTAAAGGTTTCTATAGTTGTGAAACAAGTATCTAAAGACAATGTATATGTTTTGAATTATATATGAGAAATTTCATTGATAATCTTTTACTACAATCATAATTTTATGTATAAGGAAATGTGATTTTGGGATTACCTTCACTCCAAATATTAATGATCGATGAATTCATTGTTTTGATACATACTCACGAACTAGCATGAAGGAAACTGTATCAGTTACAAATTGTATTTATTTTATTAGTGGGGAATTCTAAAAATATTTTGAATGAATACCAGGAATAATATAAATTCTCTTATTAGATATTCCTTCAAGAATGTAAAAAATATTTTTTTGAACCATCCGTATTCGCTTTGTCGCACACCTTTAGTACTATTAGAATTGTTTTAAAAATGTAATACTTAGTTTTTTTTCATTTATAGTTCCTTAGCTCAAGAGAGGTTAAAATACACTTACTGATATAAATTTTTCAAGTAATAGGAATTTTAATTTATAAAGAATTATATTATCACAAGAATTTAGGTAAATTATTATATTTACTTTTTCAATCAATTATTGATTTAAAATATCTATGATTCGAGAATTCTAGAAGTCTTAATTGAATATAAAAATTCAATAACAAATATATTCCATAATTTAACATTTTTTTATGTCTAAATAGACCCTAAGGTAAATGTTTTGGTAATAAAAATAAATAGAAGTTCAATATGAATTAATTAAGAAATCATGATGTCATGAACTATAGGACTCATAATTTATTGTTTTTAGCTCCACATAATAACAAAATTTTCATTGAATAATCCATAATTAATTATTGGGTTTCTTGTTTTCAATAAAATCATATAAGCCACATGTATTTATACATGATAAATATGATAAAATTATTACATTTCCGAATATACATATAGTGGAAAATTATAATTCACTTCCTTATAGTTTCCATTAAAATGGAAACTTTTTCCACTAGAGAAGAAAATAGATTCACGTTACAATGCTTACCATTTTTGTGTTTCTTCACATTGGGTGGAATTTAAAAAAATTATTATATATAATAACATTCTAACTGATTTTTTATTTTCACTACCTCTTGTTCACCATAAAAAAAAAATTCATTTCATGCCACATTTAATTTTCATCTTGGTAAACTGTAGCGATAAGATCTATGGTGGAATTTATAATGTTTATCTTATCTATTTTTTTAAAAAAAAGGAGAATATTTCCAGGAGTTTTGCTTGAATGTGATCAATTCCAAATACTTCATGTAGTTTAATCCAAATAATTTCAAGACACACAATGTAGAAATTATTTTTGAGTATGTGTGGCCTATCTAAAACACTACCTCCATGTTTCATTATAAATAGTGCCTTGGAAAACTAAAATCACACCTATTATATTTACACAACATGGTGAATGTGGAATTTCTAAACATAGTTAGAAGATTAGTCATGAGGTATTATAATCACACTTCCATCCCTCATACTTAATTTTATTTTTCATATCAGTTAATAGGGAGTATTTTATTGATAAAATTTGAGCTAAATGGACTGGATTTATCTTTTCAATCAAACTTTTAGATGTGTTTATTGAAGTATGTGAAGTATTAATCATTTCATTGTTAAATATAATTACTCGCAATCCATTAAATGAGAATTGGTAATTTCTATGCATTATTTTACATGAATGGTTATTTATGGACAAAATAAAAAATATTGGTCACATGTCTCTTATTTTATACACTATTTTAGCCCATATAGTCTTATAGTTGATTCAATAATACCTCTTAAATAATATAAAACATGTAATATAATCCCTCTCTTAGAAATATTATATAAATAATCTTCAAAGTCAGATGAAAATGTTTTTTTAGAAGACCCAACTCTCCCTTTTAATATGATTTCAAATAAGGGGGAAAAATGTTTGAGAACACATATTAATTATTCTTATATGTGTTGAGGAGGTATTGAAAACAAAATAATAAGTGTGAGATTGTGGGGTCTAGATTATCATTTGTTTTCAATAATATTTCAATATGAATTTATTAAGATGATTGTGTTATGTTTTTATGCCTAGATAATTGTTATAGATTCATATTATGGAATTGGATTTCATGCTTAGAAAATTATCCATGTTATATTTAAATATTTTTGAAGTTGTTTCTAATTTTTTGTGACATGTGTATAAGAATATATGTACAATGCATTCAAAAAAATACCATGAAAATAAGTATTTTTATTATGAGAAGATAAATTTAAGTGTTCGTGAAAAAGGAAATTAGTCATGCATGAGGAAGATTATAGTATGAGGAGTTTTTCTTCATATATTATTTATGGCTTTGAATTAAATTTATATACTAAGATAATTTTATATGTATTCAAATTTTCATTACAAAGAAAAGAGGTTCAACCCACTAGCTATCTAAGGCTATTGATAAGCCACAAGAAACAGTGGGACTGAGGTATAAAACAACTAATAGAATCCAACTGGGTATTGAAAGCTGGGTGTAGATCCATGTGCAATCACATAAAGGGCCCATGTATAAGACATGTACGAGTAAAATGGATGAATGAAAAATCCCTGAGGGTAATGGTGGACACATTGGTGAGGTGAAACCATGAGGTGTGTGAGGAATGATACATGTGATAATTCATAGTAGAAAGCATGAGCCTCTAGCCACACCTCTGAAAAATTACACTAGAAAGGATTTTGGTGAAAGTACCATAGTGGTACGTGTATGCGGGGAAATTTTCTTCCATGATTTAAAATATCGTACATTTACAGAGTCAATAGATCTATTCAATATATAGTATTCAATAAAAATAAATACATCATCTTCTTCCTTTTCCTCCTCGAGGAGTTCCAGTTTTTTAGAGCATAGCCGAGCATACCATGATCAATCTCTAATCATCTTTGAATATAATGGTGAAGGAATGAGATTTTTTCAATTAAATCAATATCATGGATAAAAAATTGTCTTGTATGATGGTTAAAAATCAATGAACTATCATCTTCCAAAATGAAAAAAAATTAACGAGGCCACTCAAACAACCGATCATGATGAATGAGTTCGATGTAGGATAAAAAAGGATCATTATATCCTCATTGCATGCACATTATGTGCTCACTGTAAATGAGACTCATGGAAATTAAAATCCATCTTGTTCAGTATAATCCTAGGTGAATCGAATGTTTAAAGAATGGATTTTACTTGGTAGTATTTTTTTATTTTAAATGTCAATGATGTTGAATTAATAATATAGATAAGGTGGTTTTCATCGCCTATAAATATCTGATGCACTGAGTTAGAGATGTTTCTTCATATTTTGAGAAGATATTGTTTATCCATAGAAAAAGTGTATTTGAAAACCCATCTAGTTAGAGAAAGTTAGAGAGATCCAATAATTATTCAAATTTCATGAAGGAGGAAGCTGTGGGCATTCATCCAGGGAAAATAAATCTAGGATCTCCTCCAGATGAAACTTGTTTCCACAATGCATTCTGATTTCACAAAGAGAATACCTTCTACACAACTTCGACTTGTGAAGTGTATAAGTATGTTGTGACACATAAACAAGTGTTCAAAACTCTTAAAGTAGGTTCTTGATGAACTAATTTCCATGAAGAATTCAAGGTATTTGATGAATCTCATATGTAAATATCACTATTTATGTGAAGCATTTGAGAAAACCAAAGTTACTATATCGTGAAGTATTTAAGTTCATGCAGCGTGTGCGTGAGAAAAATCATCAAAAACCATTTAGTTTCACTAAAATAATTTTATTACAATCACAAACTTTGATAAATAAAGGAGAAATAGTCTATGAATACTATGTATAATGGTAGAGAGTTCACATGAATATAAAAATCCAATATGTGTTCGAGTATAACTGAGGAAAAAAACACATGAATGAATTCATGCATGATTATGCACAAGTGGTGAGTTTTTAAGATAACATAAAAAATACAAAAATAGCATAAAATATAAAGAACAATATTCACTATATTTTTTATGGTTTATAGCATGAGATACCAAAAACAAGAAGTTCAGATTCCATAAAATACATGAATAAAGTGTAATTGATATGATATTGTAAAAGTGTTTTCTCTAAATAAAATATTGAAATAGAATTTTGTACACACTTTCAAACATTAAATAAATTAGCATCTTCATTCATATGAAATAATTATATCTCGATCATTTTTTTAATTAGGGAACTGATCAAATACATCTGATCAGAATCAATTCAACAAGATGAGAAAACTGCAAAGGTACATCAATATCTAAAAAAAATGTTTGATTTAAAGTGACTATGGATGAATATTATCCTATTTTCCTTAATACAATCAACATTGAAAAAATATATAAGTCATTAGATGGATTCAGAGTAGAATTTTCTTGTGTGATTTAGGAGCAGAAGTCTCTAGTGTGGATTTAGGACAAGGGTAGCATAGATTATGGTCACACTTTCAGATGCAGTATAAAAAAACTCCTATGTGGATTTAAGAGAGATAAGGTGTGATTCTGTATCGACCACTTTTACTGAAATTAAATATTATAGTGTACAATCCATGTTAGCGGTATAACCAACAAGATAAGGAGATGGAATTTCAGTCAAACTGTGTAAACAAAATTTTGTACTTTATATATTTACATACTTCCATGGGAAGTCAAATCCTCACTTTATGTGTCGATGGGGGGAACCAAAATATTATTTAATATTTTATTCAAGGAAAACACATTCATAATATCAAATCAATTCCTATATAGGAATGGATTTAATATCATCTGAATAAATAGTTTTGGGTATCTTATTTTTTAAACCATAGAACATATATTGAATATTTTTCTTTATATTTTAGGTGCTTTTAATTAATTGGTTTGGGTATCTCATAAACACATCACATATACATGATCATGCATGAATTCTTGCATGCGTGGTTTACCTCATGAATTCCAGAACACACACTATATTCTTCTATTCTTTTGCAATCTCTTACTTCACACCCAATATGAAGACACTATTTAAAATTTATTTCTCAATTCATGTTAATGTAAGAACATTCTTTGTGAAAAACTAAGTGGTTTTAGAAGTGTTACCTCATGCACACACTGCATGAACCAAACTTCTTCCTAAGATAGTGTGATCATCATTCTCAAACCATTTTTTAAAATAGTGAAGGATTCATATAATATTCCCATGATTCCCTAAATTATTAATGGAACTCATTTCATTGAAAATATCATTGGAGGGTGTTGAAAAAATGTTGATCAGGGTGTAGATTATATATCCTTTTTTCCAGAAGAATCTGTGTGGAAGGTATTCTCTTCATGCATGAAAAATACTTCACATAAACTTGTTTCTTCATAAAACAACCAAATGTTATTTACACCTGTTGTATTCCCGCAAATTCCTCCTTCGAAAAAGATAAAAAAACAATTCATCAAACTTTCTTCCTATCACTAAATAGTGGTGTTTTCATATACTCTTTTTTTATAAAGAAATATATCTTCTCAAAATATGAAGAAACTTTATAGTTTTAGTGAATCTGATATCTATAGGCATTGAAAATCTCATTATCTCCACTATTCATGCCTCCTTAAGAAATTAATCAAAGACACACAAATATTGTCGATTCATGACCCTTTAGTAAACACCCATGTTTATTGTGTTTACAAAAAAAAGATGGAATTTATCATCTAATATTATAATTTGTGGGGAGCTTCTCATGTGCATGCAATGATGATCACTGGATCCTCATTTATCCCAGATCGAACTCATTCATCAGGATGGATTATTTGAGAGGCATCATGTAACCACGTTTTCAATTCAGGGGATGGTAGTTCATCGATTTATCACATGCATGAATGACATAGTTACATTCATGATATAAAAAATATCTAATGACCCTCATTCATTTGGAATCATCTTTATTGATGATCATAGGTTGATAATTGTAGGATAAGTTTTTCTCAAAAAAACTTGAATTACATGAGGGAGAGGGAAAATAAGACAAAGTCCCCAACCTGATCTAACAATCGAGATCAAAGTGGTCGAGCAGATCCTAAAATTATGAACATTTTAAATGAAGAATATATAGTTCCCCAAAATAACATTCCACATAAATACTTCCACCAAAATAAAATCTAATATGTTACTCAAGATTTTTGGCTAGTGACTCAATCCATCTATAGAGGATTATCACCAGTCACACACCGCTGACGGCTCATGGATGGATCTCACCGATGTGGCCACCGTCACCTTATTGGAATGGTCATGTGACCATCCTCTCTTGCGATCCTCATATATGGTCTTTTCTTGGGCTTACATATGGCCCTAAAAAAATTTTATATGGCCTTAACTATAAGGCCCCAGCCTTAAACCTTACTTAATCTTGAGTTATTACAAGATTACACATTGAGGATCTTTTCAGGTTTAGAGTTTTAGAGAATTAGATCATGAAACTTGCATT
This sequence comes from Viscum album, assembly GCA_963277665.1. NCBI lineage: Eukaryota > Viridiplantae > Streptophyta > Magnoliopsida > Santalales > Viscaceae > Viscum > Viscum album. Next base: position 42,772,992 of record OY728150.1, read on the forward strand.
ACATTCCACATTTAAACAAAGTGGTTACATAAAAGACAATATTCATTCTTCCCATCAACGGAAACCTATTTAAAATAAAACACGGATTATTTCTTGACACATCCTTGAAACTATCATCACATCATGTACCTTTCCCTTGACCTATGAAAAACATTTCAAAAACATGGGATGAGCATAAAAATCTCAGTAAGGGTTATAAAAATAAGGAAAGGAAACATGAGTTCGTAAATACATAAGAATGAAATCATACTTTACCCATAAAACATAGGCATATCAAATCATGAATAAATCATAGAAAACATAAGACATAAAGGTAACTTGAGGCATTCATAACATTCTTACGTAGGGAGTAACCCTCTTGGTTATGTTTGGAATACCCATCACAGTATATTCCCTAAATCTCTTCGGAGAAACCTTAACGTTTCACTCCTTCGCGTTACCCAATGCATTGGAGAGCTATATCGGGCTCACCCTCCCTTAGTTTATCACGGAACCACCCGTTCTTCATAACAATGCCCAAGAACCATAACATAATCGTATCACATAAACATGAATAAAGGAAACATAACATTTCCACATTTCAATCACAATATAACATTTTAGGATATTGAAATAATGAATCCATTCAAAAAGAAACCATTTCCAAAACCATTTAAAACATTTAATAAAGAGATTTTTGAATCAAAGTGTCCCATACCACCTTGAAGCTTTTAACATTTTAAACCATTAATATCTATATAAATAAATCCTTAAAACCATTTTGAAAACATGGATATTAATAAGAACAAATAATTAAAACATTTAAAACGATATTTTGGTTAAAGGGGTTTTACCAAAATTAGAGACACTTGAATACAATAATTGAGGAATAACATTTAGTCAGAACTTTATAATTTCATGAAAATAAATGGATTCATGATATAATACTACAAAGGACGGTATATACACCATATAAGAGTGAATTGGTGCATAACAACAATGAACCCTCAATAGAAATGTCAAATGTGATGAAATCCCTTACAAAGAAGGTATCCTTAAATTAAGGACAAATCAATCTCAAAAATATGTGTGACATATATAAATACACCCAATATAAGTGGATATTAAGTGTAAAACAATAAAAGGTCATTCACACATATTCAATGGATGACATATTCGATGACTACATGTTGAACCCAAAGAAATTGAAATTGGGTTAAAAAGTTCCCTTGACAGCCTAACGACATCACATCAAAATGAGTTGATGAGAGATAAAAAGTGTATCTCATCACTTGGACATAAAATTTACATCAATAAGGATATATTAGAACATATCCCAACATAACAATATGTAAATTAAAAGACCCAACAAAAGAAGTCTTTTTTTAAAAAAAGGTGGAGGGTGAAAGGTTCCCTTACCGACTTGGGTATCTTTCAAAACAAACACCCCATTAAAGAAGGACAATAGATCATTGATGTAAATACTCATAAACAAAAGTATATTACACAAAGAGTAGAATAATGGGCAGTACATACACCACTCAATGGAATTTGTGGCAAATGTAGCATAAATCTCACGGGAATAAAAGTGAGATGAAAAATCCCTTACGAAAACTTGGCAGCCTAATGGCGCCACATAAAACTTCCGAATATGGATTGATGAGATCAAATAGGGTATCTCATCACATTAAAATAAAATTTACAGCAAGAGTAATATAACAGAAAATCCCCCAACATTACAAAGAGGAGCTTAAAAGAAGTGACATAAAGGAGTGTTCTTAAAAATAAAGAGAGAGGTTAGATCTCTTACGAAAGTTCGGCAGCCTAACGGCACCACTCAAAACATCCAAAATGGATTTATGAGAGAGAATAGGGTCTCTCATCACATGAACATAATAATTACAGTAAGTGTAATATAAAATATCATCCCAATAACAAGGAAGATGAGCTTTAAAAGGAATGACATAAAAGTGTGTACTTAAAAAGAAAGAGAGGAGTAAGATCCCTTACCTCGGGTCCGACTTGACTCGATCGTTCTTTAACGTCCTGAATAATAAACTTGAGTTAATTTCCACTTTATTAAGAACCTTTTTCTAGTTCATTATTCCTATTAGATCACTTATTTCCATGTTATAAACATTATGTAAACATTTAAGTTAATAATGTTTGTTTTGTCGATATTTGGTTCTTAAGTCGAAAGTGGACTTCTTACCATTACATGTTGTTCGTGTGGTCAAATGTTTATTATATCCAGAATAATATTCATGATTTGGATATCATATATGTCATATATATCCAGTACATTCATGCATTTATAACATTACATAATCATTTAGAGGTAAGAAATGAAATGCACCGTTCATGGAGACGGTAAGCCGTACGTACGCATGAACGCTACTTTCATTTATATTTCATATTTTATAGAATGGAATAATAATGATATAAAGGTATATTATAATTACATTATAATATCATATATAATATCATAGTTCCATCCTTTATACGTCCCACATATGGTATTTAACGAATCAAATCACTTTGAGGGGGCGGTAGTCCGCACTTCCTTAAATGAAGATATCGCGTATACCCATAATGGAAGCCATAAAGGTAAGACAATAAAGAAAAATACAGAAGCGTAAATAAAACATAAACATATTATATATCATATATAAAAATAGTGACATCATAATGGCCACCTTTGAAGGTGTTAAATGAGTATTGAACAATCATCGTTTCGGGAGGCAGACTTTCACCATCCACGGAAACCGTATGTTCTTTAACCATTTGATGTAGTTGTGTGAGAGTGTAGCTCGAATAAATCTTATAACAACATCCTAGTATATTGAAGATACTGGTGTTGTTACAAAAGAAGTAAATAAAAAGAGTTTAGGGGGTTGGAGAAGCAAAATAAAACAAATGAACATGAGAGAGTGAATTACCTTTAAAAGTGTAACTCCTATTGATTTGAGCCTAAAGGCTTCCTTTGAAAGGATTCTTCCCAAAGGGAATCCTCTAGGATGAGGAGAGGGATGTGGAGAGAGTAAATGGGCAGGTTTTGGCCGAGCCAAAGGCTTGAGGAGTGTGTTAAATGAGGTAGAGGTGGGGGCCTTTTATAAGAGGAGAGGAGGGGCACTTTTGGAAAGAAAAGAAATATTACTTTATTTGAAAATGTGTTTCGGTTTCAAAAGGTCCCACATTGATATAATTCGTGGATAAGGTGATAAGGCTTCGAAATACACTCATCCAATAAGTTTTGGACATGTGTAGTTCATAGATTTTACATTATCTTTCCATTTTATTTAAATCGTCAAATAATGATGTCATCGCTGCATCATTATTATGTCATAAATAATTTAATTTATTTAATGTCTAAAAATTATAAAACAAATACTATGATGTAGGAAATATTTTTAGCTTTCCAATTAATATTTATAATAAAAAAGATGACTTGTATAACCTCACTTAAAAATTGTTTTAGTAAAACATATCATGTTTGTGTCAATTTTACTTTTACATTAAATAAAATGTTATTTATGTCATTTCCCAACCAAATTGGATCCATGGGGTCCCCAAGTTGACCCATGGCTTGTCTTGGTCGGCCATGATACAACCAATAATGGTAAGTCATGTGTCAAGCTCATCTCATTTTATTAAAGCATTATTTTTACCTTAAACCACACTAATTACCACTAATCGCGATTAAAAACTTAATAAGTTACTATTCACCAAAAAATTATTTTAATCTTATTGAACCACATTTTACTTCTTAATGAAAACCATGTATGTCGGATTTTTTAAAATCAAAACACAATGATGGCAAAATTTCATTTAAACGGAAAATCAGTTTTTATAAGTACCACTTAGTGGTTTCACTATTCATCAAAAATTGAAGTTTTTCAGAAAAATCCCAAAAATTCACCCTAAGCTATATTTGATATTCTGAATTCAAAAATGAAGTCCGTTTTACAAAATTCAAAACATATAAGTCACATTAATTAATTTAATAATTAATTCCCGCTGTCATGACAAATAGCGTGTTTTATGAAACAATAAGTATCAAAAGATTGACACTAGTTTAAGTCTGATTTCAAAGTGAAATTGATTCCAACGACCACTATTGGATTTAATGGTAAAAATATTTTCTAATTTCACTTTAAAACCAATTAAAAATATAATCTAATCATATAAATAAATTAGATTAAAAAGTGGTTTTGAATTAAAATACAACATTTTACACTATTCATTAAAAAAAAGAACTTTATCGGAAAGATACCAAAAATTTACACAAAGTAAATTTTGATGTCCCGATTCTTAATAAGAGTTTTATTTGGTCCAAAAGAATGATTAAGAGTGAACAAAACTATATTTAATGACGGTTCTCCATCAAAAGGTGATAAGTGAACCTTTAGTGAAAACTAGGGCATATACGCCTAAAATTGAATTCTTTCCGTATTTTAAGCCTTTATCTTTTATTGTATAAATGTAAAAATATTTAAGAACATATATAATAATATTTTAGTTATTTCTATCCATTCCCGCCATTACAACGGCTACATGTTAACTACCATTTAGAATAATATTATTTTATTATTAGAGTGCAACGTAAGATTCCCAAGAAACTCGTTGTTGCGTGTTGGGTACGCCATCGAGCATAGCGTCCCCTTTAAAGTCATATTAATATTTCATTCACAAATATGGATAAATATGAAAATGTCATATTCCTTATTTACCTGGGGTGTTACATCCTTCCCCCCTTTTGGGAATTGCGTCCTCGCAATTTTAAAATTGCGCTTGGAAACATCCTTGAACGTCCCACATCGGAGAAGAGTCGGTAAAAAAAATCACTTTAAAATAAAGAAAGATAAGTACAAAGGTCACCCGAGTTAACCCATACTAGGATTCCAAGTATGAAAATATGGACATGGAGGAAAAAACAAAGGGTCATGTTCTGATGGAGATTGATAGAAAACATGTTTAGGAGAAAGTTAACCACGAGAAAATCACAAAATTGTGATGGGTTAAACGGTATTCGATTCCCCAGTAGGAAAAGTTAATAGACAAAATTTTTGTTTTAAGTTACTTTTTATTGGGGAATTTATTCATAAGGAAGCATAATCACTTATCATGTTGACTTTCAACTTTTACTAGATTCCTTAGTCAAACTCATATTTTTTTCCAAAAGACGAGTATTTAGGGAGACTTATTCGCATTAAGAGTACTATAATCAACTTCTAGAGAATCAACTAATCCCCAAAAGAGAACTATATACATCCCATGTTTTTAGGCTTTAACCAAAACCAAAACCAAAAAAGGTTAGTACAAGATCAGATAATCTAGAAAAGGATAACCCCTTATAAAAAGAAAATATATTTTTAATCTCCAAAATTTGTCCAACAAAACCCAAAGTTCAACGAGGACCATCCGATAAACAATTTGTCCATAAAATTCTTCAAAGTAAACCAATATAAGATTAAAACCCAAATATTTGAAGGATTTAGTCACATAGTCTTCCAAGTTAAATCGTAACATTTATCTCCAAACAACATCAGTTGCTCCTAAAGTCTCACATTGAAAAGTAATTATCCTAATCACATATCCTCCAAAATCAACTTACTCTTAATTCATAGAATCATATAACTAAAAAGAATAAGTCAAACTAACCAGGGGCTTCACGTAGTCCAGTGGTAGGCGATAAATACCAGTCGCACTTTGGTTGTGGGTTCGATTCCCGCAGCATTGTCCGACGCGACGGGTTGTCACACGGTCTGCGTGTTGGCCTTTTTCCAAAACTATATAATTCTCAAATCAATACCCAAAAAGGGATAAAATCATCAAAAATAACCATAACATAATTTAACCTCAATTTTATCTCATGCCTTTTACTTCAATCATAACATATGGTAACCCATAATTACCTCAAAAGTAAGGATCATATAAACCCAAATGGTTCTTTATAACTATGTCCACAAAAGAAAAGATAACTATTACTTGAATAAAATTTGCCTATATTAAACATCAGGGTTACACATAATATAAAAAGTCTTCTAATGTAACCCCATCATCAAAAGAGACTTAATACTCTTAAGAATTTCACCCTAACTCTTGAAGCCCTCATATGTTGACATCTTACTCATTCAACATTCTTCATGATCCATTATCCATTCCTTTCCAACTTATTCTGAAATACCTCTTTCCTACAAACAAAATCATGAATCATATCCTAAGATTCCAAAATAAGAAACCAATAGTCATGAAATAGTACATACCTTTGATTGGTCATTGTCAGTTTCTTCATCCTCAATTGGAATGACATTAGGTATTGGTAAACGAATATTGGTACGCTCTTGGTGACCCCATTCACGAAACTTCTTCATAGGACATGTGTTTGCATAATTACCATGCACACCACATTTAAAACATTCAATTGATCCCTCAGAAAGAACTTCTTTCCCTTTCCTCGAGTCAACTGGATGCTTCCTTTTTCCATGGCAGGTTCTTGCTTTATGACCTTCATTTCCACATCTATAGCATATTTCTGTCCCTTTGAAACATTTTCCTAGGTGTTTCTTTCCACATCTTTGACACATAGGTTTTTGAACACACTTACCTTTATGATTATTACCTGTACTTCCATAGGGATTTGTTTCTTGCATATATGATGCCTTAGAGAAATCTCTAAGGTCTAGGTGGTCAATCATGACTCCAGATAGTTGGTTGAGGATAATCAAAAGAGTTCTCATTGCAGCTCCCATATCATTCAGTTGCTTGCTCAAAAAACTGTCACAGTTTCCTTCACATCCACTGTTGCTTTGGTGCCTGCTAGATCCAACCATTTACTAAAACCAAAAAGGTCAGTGTGAGTATATCAACAAAACCATCATGTACTAATGAGTAAGATAGACAATAAGATATACTTACTCATTCACTTTATCTAAAACTAAGACTCTTTCTGAAATCCTAACCATTATGGTAATTGTCAATTATGCTTAAAGAATACCCTAACCTCTAAAGTTATCTAAACCGACCTTTGATACCAACTATAAGGCCCCAGCCTTAAACCTTACTTAATCTTGAGTTATTACAAGATTACACACTGAGGATCTTTTCAGGTTTAGAGTTTTAGAGAATTAGATCATGAAACTTGCATTACATTCCACATTTAAACAAAGTGGTTACATAAAAGACAATATTCATTCTTCCCATCAACGGAAACCTATTTAAAATAAAACACGGATTATTTATTGACACATCCTTGACACTATCATCACATCATGTACCTTTCCCTTGACCTGTGAAAAACATTTAAAAAACTTGGGATGAGCATAAAAAGCTCAGTAAGGGTTATAAAAATATGGAAAGGAAACATGAGTTCGTAAATACATAAGAATGAAATCATACTTTACCCATAAAACATAGGCATATCAAATCATGAATAAATCATAGAAAACATAAGACATAAAGGTAACTTGAGGCATTCATAACATTCTTACGTAGGGAGTAACCCTCTTGGTTACGTTTGGAATACCCATCACAGTATATTCCCTAAATCTCTTCGGAGAAACCTTAACATTTCACTCCTTTGCGTTACCCAATGCATTGGAGAGCTATATCGGGCTCACCCGCCCTTAGTTTATCACGGAACCACCCGTTCTTCATAACAATGCCCAAGAACCATAACATAATCGTATCACATAAACATGAATAAAGGAAACATAACATTTCCACATTTCAATCACAATATAACATTTTAGGATATTGAAATAATGAATCCATTCAAAAAGAAACCATTTCCAAAACCATTTAAAACATTTAATAAAGAGATTTTTGAATCAAAGTGTCCCATACCACCTTGAAGCTTTTAACATTTTAAACCATTAATATCCATATAAATAAATCCTTAAAACCATTTTGAAAACATGGATATTAATAAGAACAAATAATTAAAACATTTAAAATGATATTTTGGTTAAAGGGGTTTTACCAAAATTAGAGACACTTGAATACAATAATTGAGGAATAACATTTAGTCAGAACTTTATAATATCATGAAAATAAATGGATTCATGATATAATACTACAAAGGACGGTATATACACCATATAAGAGTGAATTGGTGCATAACAACAATGAACCCTCAATAGAAATGTCAAATGTGATGAAATCACTTACAAAGAAGGTATCCTTAAATTAAGGACAAATCAATCTCAAAAATATGTGTGACATATATAAATACACCCAATATAAGTGAATATTAAGTGTAAAACAATAAAAGGTCATTCACACATATTCAATGGATGACATATTCGATGACTACATGTTGAACCCAAAGAAATCGAAATTGGGTTAAAAAGTTCCCTTGACAGCCTAACGGCATCACATCAAAATGAGTTGATGAGAGATAAAAAGTGTATCTCATCACTTGGACATAAAATTTACATCAATAAGGATATATGAGAACATATCCCAACATAACAATATGTAAATTAAAAGACCCAACAAAAGAAGTCTTTTTTTTAAAAAAAGGTGGAGGGTGAAAGGTTCCCTTACCGACTTGGGTATCTTTCAAAACAAACACCCCATTAAAGAAGGACAATAGATCATTGATGTAAATACTCATAAACGAAAGTATATTACACAAAGATTAGAATAATGGGCAGTACATACACCACTCAATGGAATTTGTGGCAAATGTAGCATAAATCTCACGGGAATAAAAGTGAGATGAAAAATCCCTTACGAAAACTTGGCAGCCTAATGGCGCCACATAAAACTTCCGAATATGGATTGATGAGATCAAATAGGGTATCTCATCACATTAAAATAAAATGTACAGAAAGAGTAATATAACAGAAAATCCCCCAACATTACAAAGAGGAGCTTAAAAGAAGTGACATAAATGAGTGTTCTTAAAAATAAAGAGAGAGGTTAGATCTCTTACGAAAGTTCGGCAGCCTAACGGCACCACTCAAAACATCCAAAATGGATTTATGAGAGAGAATAGGGTCTCTCATCACATGAACATAATAATTACAGTAAGTGTAATATAAAAGATCATCCCAATAACAAGGAAGATGAGCTTTAAAAGGAATGACATAAAAGTGTGTACTTAAAAAGAAAGAGAGGAGTAAGATCCCTTACCTCGGGTCCGACTTGACTCGATCGTTCTTTAACGTCCTGAATAATAAACTTTAGTTAATTTACACTTTATTAAGAACCTTTTTCTAGTTCATTATTCCTATTAGATCACTTATTTCCATGTTATAAACATTATGTAAACATTTAAGTTAATAATGTTTGTTTTGTCGATATTTGGTTCTTAAGTCGAAAGTGGACTTCTTACCATTACATGTTGTTCGTGTGGTCAAATGTTTATTATATCCAGAATAATATTAATGATTTGGATATCATATATGTCATATATATCCAGTACATGCATGCATTTATAACATTACATAATCATTTAGAGGTAAGAAATGAAATGCACCGTTCATGGAGACGGTAAGCCGTACGTACGCATGAACGCTACTTTCATTTCTATTTCATATTTTATAGAATGGAATAATAATGATATAAAGGTATATTATAATTACATTATAATATCATATATAATATCATAGTTCCATCCTTTATACGTCCCACATATGGTATTTAACGAATCAAATCACTTTGAGGGGGCGGTAGTCCGCACTTCCTTAAATGAAGATATCGCGTATACCCATAATGGAAGCCATAAAGGTAAGACAAAAATGAAAAATACAGAAGCGTAAATAAAACATAAACATATTATATATCATATATAAAAATAGTGGCATCATAATGGCCACCTTTGAAGGTGTTAAATGAGTATTGAACAATCATCGTTTCGGGAGGCAGAATTTCACCATCCACGGAAACCGTATGTTCTTTAACCATTTGATGTAGTTGTGTGAGAGTGTAGCTCGAATAAATCTTATAACAACATCCTAGTATATTGAAGATACTGGTGTTGTTACAAAAGAAGTAAATAAAAAGAGTTTATGGGGTTGGAGAAGCAAAATAAAACAAATGAACATGAGAGAGTGAATTACCTTTAAAAGTGTAACTCCTTTTGATTTGAGCCTAAAGGCTTCCTTTGAAAGGATTCTGCCCAAAGGGAATCCTCTAGGATGAGGAGACGGATGTGGAGAGAGTAAATGGGCAGGGGTTGGCCGAGCCAAAGGCTTGAGGAGTGTGTTAAATGAGGTAGAGGTGGGGGCCTTTTATAAGAGGAGAGGAGGGGCACTTTTGGAAAGTAAAGAAATATTACTTTATTTGAAATTTTTTTTCGGTTTCAAAAGGTCCCACATTGATATAATTCGTGGATAAGGTGATAAGGCTTCGAAATCCACTCATCCAATAAGTTTTGGACATGTTTAGTTCATATATTTTACATTATCTTTCCATTTTATTTAAATCGTCAAATAATGATGTCATCGCTGCATCATTATTATGTCATAAATAATTTAATTTATTTAACATATAAAAATTATAAAAAAAATACTATGATGTAGGAAAGCTTTTTATCTTTCCAATGAATATTTATAATAAAAAATATGACTTGTATAACCTCACTTAAAAATTGGTTTAGTAAAACATATCATGTTTGTGTCAATTTTACTTTTACATTAAATAAAATGTTATTTATGTCATTTCCCAACCAAAGTGGATCCATGGGGTCCCCAAGTTGACCCATGGCTTGTCTTGGTCGTCCATGATACAACCAATGAGGGTAAGACATGTTTCAAGCTCATATCATTTTATTAAAGCATTATTTTTACCTTAAACCACACTAATTACCACCAATCGCGATTAAAAACTTAATAAGTTACTATTCACCAAAAAATTATTTTAATCTTATTAAACCACATTTTACTTCTTAATGACAACCATGTATGTCAGATTTTTGAAAATCAAAACACAATGATGGTAAAATTTCATTTAAACGGAAAATCAGTTTTTATAAGTACCACTTAGTGGTTTCACTATTCATCAAAAATTGAAGTTTTTCAGAAAAATCCCAAAAATTCACCCTAAGCTATATTTGATATTCTGAATTCAAAAATGAAGTCTGTTTTACAAAATTCAAAACATATAAGTCACATTAATTAATTTAATAATTAATTCCCGCTGTCATGACAAATAGCGTGTTTTATGAAACAATAAGTATCAAAAGATTGACACTAGTTTAAGTCTGATTTCAAAGTGAAATTGATTCCAACGACCACTATTGGATTTAATGGTAAAAATATTTTCTAATTTAACTTTAAAACCAATTCAAAATATAATCTAATCATATAAATAAATTAGATTAAAAAGTGGGTTTGAATTAAAATACAACATTTTACACTATTCATTAAAAAAAAGAACTTTATCGGAAAGATACCAAAAATTTACACAAAGTAAATTTTGATGTCCCGATTCTTAATAAGAGTTTTATTTGGTCCAAAATAATGATTAAGAGTGAACAAAACTATATTTAATGACGGTTCTCCATCAAAAGGTGATAAGTGAACCTTTAGTGAAAACTAGGGCATATACGCCTAAAATTGAATTCTTTCCGTATTTTAAGCCTTTATCTTTTATTGTATAAATGTAAAAATATTTAAGAACATATATAATAATATTTTAGTTATTTCTATCAATTCCCGCCATTACAACGGCTACATGTTAACTACCATTTAGAATAATATTATTTTATTATTAGAGTGCAACGTAAGATTCCCAAGAATCTCGTTGTTGCGTGTTGGGTACGCCATCGAGCATAGCGTCCCCTTTAAAGTCATATTAATATTTTATTCACAAATATGGATAAATATGAAAATGTAATATTCCTTATTTACCTGGGGTGTTACATTAACATTCCCTCAGTGGTCATAGTAGACCTCGGCCTCACATGATCCTAGGTTTGAGCCTTGGCCTTAACTAGCCTGTGGATTGTATCATTTTTAATTACGTCTACATTGAATAAATAAAAATGAATATAAGTATAGAAATTTATTTATAAGACTTATATAATTTTCCAAGACAAACTCATCATCTTTTACTCTTCCTCAGGAATAATTAATTTATTTTTTTGTGGACACATTAATTCTTCTTCTCATCATTAAAATAATTATTTTCATGGTATTAATTATCATATGCATTTTTAATATCTTATTTTTCACATGTATTAGAAAATGAAGAACAAAATCAACAGTTGTCACATTTAACATGGAGAATTTTCCAATTGTGACATCCAATTCCATAATATGTAACCCTAATAAATCTATAAGAATATTCAATTATCTTCCTAAACCTACCAAACACATGTAGATATACCATTTACAACAAAAGAAACATTGGTCACAACAATGATCATTGAGATTCTTTAGTATTTTATACACATCCTCGCACTAATGAGATTTCATGAATGTTTTGGTCCTGGATGAATGTACCAAACACATTACATCTAGCACATCATAAATATATTTCTAATAGATATAGAACACCTCATCATTATCCCCTATAATAGGTGGATTAGAAATAGTATATTGCGAAACATAAAATAATTTTTTTGTATGGTATAGTGTATAAACATTTATAAATATTTAGGGATATTCAGTCATATAAGGGCATTCCCCGATTCCTGGAATGTTCACATTTTTATCAATTTAAATGAAATTTCCATATATAAAAAATATTTTTTTGTTCTTAATTTTATAGCATTTGAAAAAATTATGAGAGAAAATGAATTTAAATTTAACTTACTATCCTTATTTTTTCCAGTTTGAAGGGCCAAAACATTCTACTCAAAATGTATTTTTGTGTGGGAATTATAGCTAAAAAATCCATAATTCAAATATCATAAATGAATAATTACCCAGGAATGTTATTTATAGGGATTTAGGTTGTTGGTAATTATAAATACAGGTTTAAGTTTCTTGATCCATTAAGTGGAATCCCCAATGTGGGAATACATTTTTGGATTTCATTAACAACAGCTTCAAAATTGTATTGAAAAGAATTTTGGCCTTAAAACTAATACATATTTGGTTATGTCACCCTAAAACCCTTTTAGTAACTCCCTGATAAATGTAGGTTATCAAAAATTACTAATGTAAACACTTATTTATTTTGTTAAATTATTAATTAGGTTATTGAACTCTTATTCTAACATAATATTTTATTGATGATTTTTTGAACTTTGATTGAATTTTTTTATTCTGTCATTTTATTTTTCTTGTTAATACTTTATTTATTTTACTTAATTTATTTGCGATAAATTGATAGAATATTTATGAATAACCTTTTTGTTATTTATTCCATCTATTCATGATTAATATTAATTCAATTATTTATGTGATCATGAGGAATCATCCATAAAATTAAATAAAATAAATAATCAAACATTAGAAAAAAAAATAAATATGTTGCATGATCTTGATCATTATCTACTATTCTGTTTTATAAGTGGAAAATATAAAAATAACTCACCCTTGGGGAAACTTTCTATGAGTCGACCTATAAATGAGTTGAAAGAATCAAATTTTTCTCAGGTATCACATAGATTGATTTAACCCTTTATTCACCCTTAACTGTATCCTATTACCTAGGATCCACATTCTTACATATTATTTACTCGCATGTATGTGGGGGGAGGAAATATCTATGGTTTATAAGGGTTTACATAAAATAATCTAGGGAAAGTCGTGTCCATACATAATAAGTGGTGAGGTTGAAACAACAACTATCATTTTTTTAATAATAATAATTTCTGAAACAGCCATGAAATAACTAAATTAAAATAAATCCAATCCAAAGACCACTCAATCAAGATCAGGGTTATTCACAACATAAATAAAAGTGCATATAATAGACATGCATTAATTTTAATTGTTCTTAGGTAAGAAAAATCATGCATCAATAAAATAATTATCATAATTAATTAATTAAATAATTATTATATTAATTTTTAGATCCATCCATACAGTCCTTGTGACTACATTCCCCTATAATTTAAAACTGATTAAATAAATATTTTTTTTTTTAATTTTTTCAAAAATGGATTGTCCATGGAGGAATAAAAACACATTAATATTAATACACCTCATTATGGTCATCAATTTATAATATATACTCATGAAACATAAGGAGTATATAATAATTCACATAATTAAATGACTTGTGATATCAAAAAATGCTTCACACACATGAAAATTATGTGATGTGTAACACTTTTAATATACACTGATTACATGATGTGTAACATCCATACATAGTGTAATGTTATGAATTATATATAGACATTAATTTAGTAAATATTATTATTAATAACATATCGCATGGTATGTATAATTAATTTAATGGAACAATAACACATGATTATTAGGTTTATTGATATGGTAAATTTTTTCTTCTATGTCAAAATAATTACACAGTTCATAATGGAGATTGGAATGTGATCAATATAGATAGATATTGGTTTTAATAATTTTATGGTGATAAACACTATGTAAAATATTATTCTCATGTATATAGAACAAATCAAGGGATAAGGTTTGTTTGTATTCTATACACCTTAATAAGATATATGGTGTGTATGATCCTAATAAACATCATGTATATTCTGAGTTTCACCGCTTCTTATCACACACATCGTGTATTAATACATGAAACATATTTTAATTCATGTTTTCCACACACAAAAAGTACACAGACTACATGATGTGTAACTGAGTTACACATCTTTTATTTCAAATAACCGTGTGTCACACTAGCCTAGAAATTAAATGATTTTTTAATGAAACCATGTCTTATTCAATGCATGATGTTTCAAATTGAATGTAATTTTCATCATGGTGCATTGAACATGGATTATTGGTATATAACATTGGGATATTGGTTATTTTGTTCCATGATATATTTCCAAAATCCTCCACACCATCATATTTTCATCACATAATTTCATCATATTTTTTACTACATTTAGGATAAGTAGAAGAAGAGGAGGAAATCTCACCATTTTAAATTTATGAATAATTAAATTAGAAATAAAACCTAACAGAATATTAAAAAATTGAAAAATATTTAATAAGAAGTTATAAATTTGATCATAGATTCTTTGATACCACATGAAGGTTCTAGATGTAGAAAATTCACTTATTGGTCTATTCATAACTCATATTTTGTTTGACTTCAATGAATAATCCATAATATACATGACAATAATCATTCTAACCAATTTTTTAAATCTGCTGAATATTGAAAATGATCATCATAACCAAGAGAGGTAATCAATTCACATTAAATGTATAATTTATTTAATATAATAATTACCACGGTCTTGGAAGTTTTACATTGAGAATGACGTTGATTATTAGAAACCTTATTTAGTTGCACCAATAATTTGTGAGAGGATCAAAAAATAAATCCGTCCAGTATTTATCCAAATTTGTTCATTTCATCTCATAGCATCATCGATCAGACATTGGGTGTTATCACAATGTTACCAATCATCTTGAATCATATACTTTTTAATCTATACACAATCATTTAATGATAAATAGATTGATTCTTAATTTAGCAGTCTTGAGAGGAGGATATGGGTGGAAGATTTCCCCATATTATTTGGGTCATTATAGAGAATTTTCTATCTATGGTTGGGAAAATCACTACTGGTGTGTGTTTCACACAACAACATATAACCATAGGAAATATTATAACTAGATATATATTGAAATAGGTTAGAAAATAAATAATTTCACAAATGAAACATAATATTCTATTAACCCCTAAGGAACCCCATGTCTAGATTATAATAATAATAATGATGATAAGTATAATAATATTTACTTAAAATTCGATGAATTCATGGAAAAAATAAATATTAAATCTTTAAAATAATTAAATAATTTTTATTTAAATGATATTTTATATTTCATCCCCATCAGACACATTAAATTTATTCATGACTTCCCTATGGTTTTTAACAAACCTAAAATAAAAAATATTATTCATTTGATAAATAATTTAAAATGTTCAAAATCCATAGTTTCATGAAAAATAAATAAATTATTATTTAACACTCATAAAAAACTGATTGAATATTTCCACTCAATAAATCCCAAAAAACAAAATTCCTTAATTTATATAATGAAATATATTCCCACATTTAAATTCAATATAATTCAACAATGATTAATAGGAACACTATGTGTCTGACCCTTTAGGCTATTTCTATAGTGGCAGTAGGTGAGTCCTCCTTAAATCCAATATCATCATCTATAATCACATAAAGGAACCTTGTAGAAAGAAGTGAGTGCCACAATGTTTTTAACCAAAAATGAATTATCATAGTGTAATATGATAAACATATCTTTATATTTCATCATGAAAGATTCGTAAACATGTCATCAACATATATTATTGATAAGTCATTCTTTGACCTTCTAAAATGAACTCTCCAACAAACCATGTCAATGGAATTTAAAATTGCAATTCAATTTCTATCAAAGGGATGAGATATCAATTAACAAAAATATGGAAGGGGGAAATCCTTCCTCAATATATCTGTTAATAGAATATTACTTGTGACACACCCAACATACCAAAATTCTCCATTAAGTACATGACTCATGATATGTATTGATAAAAATATTAAAGTCATTGGATTATTACATATTCTTATAGACACGAATATCAAATGACATGAGTTACTTGTGGAATTCTTAGAGGTGGGCCTTTTATTATATTCCATGGTCTTGCATATTAAAATTTGAGAACATAATAAGATGAAGTATCATCAGCATTTATTACTCAAACTAAACAACTTGAATAACATGTTTTTGTATTATTGATTTCATATGACCATATGA
The DNA here is from genome assembly GCA_963277665.1 of Viscum album. Lineage (NCBI taxonomy): Eukaryota > Viridiplantae > Streptophyta > Magnoliopsida > Santalales > Viscaceae > Viscum > Viscum album. The sequence continues at coordinate 42,789,842 of OY728150.1, forward strand.
TATATAGTTTATGAATATTATCATAGAACTTTAATTTCACAAAATGGTATAGAAAATCTCATCACCTTTTATGTGTGATTGATACTCAATGACATTATGAGATTGATGTTATATAGAATAATAATCAGTATGCGTTAAGGTGTGAATTATTTTTAATTTATTATTATATATAGTCATTATAAAGTGTAATGTAGTTTTTTATAGGGCACTAAAAGCAAAAAAAGTGATTCATGAAATTTTTAAATAAAGAAAATAATATAACAAGGTATATTGACCAATATGAGATCCTTGATCAGATAAATATTGTGGCCTATCAAATAGAATTTCAAAAATCATGGAAAAAAGTTCATGATGTGTTCCACATATCACTCAAGAGGGAGTTCATACTTAATTCCCCATAAGTAATGAGTGTCTATGTGGTATAAATTCAGATAGGGACAATGTTATATTTAAAAAGACAAGCCACCTTGTAAATGTACTTTAGAAAAACCACATGTTTGGAGAAGAAACATGGGAACCTGAGGATGTAACAACTCCTAATTACCTTTATATTTTCCAATTGGATAATAAGAGTTGAAAATTCCAGGGTGAAATTTCTAAGAAGATAAGAATATTATGATCCAAAATTATATATATTTAATTTTTCTTTAGAATAAATAATATTTAAAATATAATTAATATAGTGTAGTATAAAACACATGTATCCTATTTTAGAAAAAAAATAAATTGTTTTCCTTAATATAAAACATTAAATTTTAACAATAAATATAACCTATGAAACATGAAATGATCGTAGGATATAACAAGAAAAACCTATTAGAGTACTAAAATTAGAATACTTTTGATCAACTAAAAATTTCACAATCACAAAATATACATTAAAAATAATACAAATGTAATAAAAAATATTATACCTTGAGAATAATTAATGAGAATAATGATTGATGTAAATAATAGGTATTTATAGTAAACATAAAACTGATATTACTATTGATGTTGTAACTTAAATATTAAGAAGAGTTACTTAAACATTAGGAGACTAATATCACAATTAGAATAGTGAATTCACCAATAAACTAGTAATATTAAATTCACATAATATTGACCATGAACAAACATATTAAATATTAATATAAAAATTATATTAACTATTAAATCAAATTATAAACTCAAATAATGAATAAGTATATTTTTTTTATAATGTTTTCTTCAACGTATTTTATAAAAAACCATTAATTTTATATTGATAATTAAAATTAAATATGGTTGAAAATTATTTTGATAAAATAATTTAATTCTTTTTATAAACATGATAAAATTTTCAAAGGGTAAAATATTGGTATTATTCTAAAAATTCAAAATTTCAGTTGTATAGTAAAAATATAGTTTTTCAATATATGTAATATTGATGTAATAATGAGTGAATTAATCAAGAAAAGTTTTTTTCAAATCAAAATAAATTTAATAAGATAAATTAATCATTTAAAAAATTCAATGTCAAAACCTAAAATTCAATTTCCAAATTTTAGAAAGATATAGTATACCCTTAAAAAATAAGCTTTTATTTTTCCCATATTCTCTTGTATAAAATAAAATATTATTTTATGAAATGGTTTTAATGTAATAAAAATATGTAATTTTTTTTCATAATATAAAATATGAACACCATATTATGTATTATATTGCAAATAATAATTTATTCAATATTTAAACCTAAAATGGACGTACCCCAATGTAGAAAAACCGTATCTACCTGAACATAGAAAATAACTTTATATACACTTTTCCAAGAATAATATCTACCAAATTAGATTATAGTATGTCTCCTTATAAACTTACGAACATTCTGCTATCATATGACTTCAATCCCTTAAGGCTTTAGTCTTGCCGATAGGCGTAAAGTTTAATCAAAGAGGTAACCCAAATCCCCTTCTTTTCTTTAATTTCCTCTATAATATCCAAATAGATTTTCATTTATACTATAGTAGGATATTTAAATCAAAATTATATAAATATTAATAGTATTATGAAATGGTTTAAATATTTAAATACATTTAATGTATTTTTACTCTTTCTCTCCCTCTTTTTGACATGTCCTATTAATTGTTAGTTTCTTCCACCTATAATGGAGTTTTAAATTATATTCTTATCAATGTGTACATGAATGGTTAGTTAAAAATTTATATTAAATGCATAAATTTGTTTTTATTTATTATTATATTTTATAGGTAAATTGAGAAAAGATAAATTATAAATAATCAAAATGATGAAACTAAAATGATTACAAGATAATTTTGATACTTTTCAATAAAACCATTTCATATTTAACATATAATGATCTATAAATAAATTTTAGTTGTTATTATTGTTTAATAGTAACAAAAATTAATTTAATACATTAATTTATTAGTGTTTTAACAAACAAATTATTTTTATATAGAAGTACTAACAATGATGAATCAAAATGGGGCATAAGGTATGGGGATTCTCAAAACCAAATATTCTTTTGGTATTACCTTCAATTATATTATATCTTCACTATTATTTTCCTATAAATATCATAGAAAAAATTATTTCACATTTATTTCCCATTTTTCAGTTGGGGGTATTCTGGTTTTCACTTTATTTAAATGGATAATAGAATGTTTCATGATATTTGAGAAAGACTTTTTCAAAAACCCCCTTTTGTAAATGAGACCATTTTATGACCAATAAAATAGTTTCTAACTTATTTTTGGAATGTCCAATTATATTGGTTGACTTATTTTTTATTAAGTAAATTTTAAACCCATTCTTTTCTCATGGTTTCATATCACGTGAATGATTGATGTAATTTTTTTCCATGGGGAATATATGATTATGAGAATATTTTGACATAATGGGTGGGATTGGAATTAAATAACCCAAAAATAAATTTGGTAATGTCATATATCTCATGAAATTATGTTTCTTATATTTTAACATGATTCTAGAATGTTCATATTTTCTAACTTGGTGATTTCTACACATATGATATGCATGAACATGATGTTATCTTTTCTAACGATTTATGTTTGATATTGGACCACAATATTATGCTTCTTATTTATTATGAATATTCCAAATTTAATGTATATTAAAAATTAATATATTATTATAATAATAATTGTAATGCCCATATATTTTAAGAAATACTTTTTTCTAATAAATTTAATTTCTATGATATCTTTTGTTAAATGAAATACTGAGTTTAAATGAAATGCGACATACTTTTAAAACAATTTTATTTAATATGATAGTTATATACAAGACATTGGAGTGGTGTGTCAAAATAATATTAATTAAATTATGTAATAATTATGTTTAGAAAAATATATATATTTAATTTTTTGTTTGTAATTAATTAGAGATGAAAATAAAAACCATTTTAAATAAAAGAAAACTTTTTCTACAAAAGTTTTTGTCTAAAGATGAATTTTTTATAAATAATTAAAATAAATGACATTTTTAAATTATTATAAAGAAATTTAACTATTATATATTCAATCAAATTTTTTAACATTAATATTATGTGTGTTCTTAGTAGGAGATAGGAATAAATTTAATTTTATACATAAAACTGTATTTGTCTAAATAACATTTTTGTGGCCTTTTGTTCACTTATTTTAAAATTATTTATTTATAATTTTAGAAACTTTATTTAAAATAATTAATTTTTTTAAAGAATTATTTAAAAATCATCATAGATTAAATTCTTTATACTTTTTAGAAAAATATAATTTTTTTTCATATAATAGTAAAAGATAAAATTATTTATTAAGAGTTATCTTTTCGTTTAAAGAATAAAAAAATGAAAAAATTAAAAGTTTTAAAAATAAATATTCTTTCAATTATTTTATTATTAATTCAATATATTTCTTTTTAAACAATTTCATGTTGAATTTTGATATAAAATCATTTTAAACGAATGAGTACTTTTTCATTAGAAAATTTTTTTCGTCACATATGTGAGTTTAATTTTATATTAAATCCATCCAATTATATGAATGGAATGTGAAAAAATAGACAAAATAATTGTAACAATAATTATTAATAATATATAATAATGTATAATTAATCTTTTGTTAAGATGAATGGTAAAAATTTTATGTATTAATTAATGTGATTAATAATAAAGGGGGTTTACCAAAGGGTTAAACTAAAATGATGAGGATATGCTTTACATTAAAAAAATTCAAAATAGTGTTCTACAGAAATATTTAAATATTATCCTATACAATGTTTAAATATAATGTCATCCATTATCATTTTTATTTGTAATTTCTTTATAATTTTTTATTCTTTTGGGGTATTTCCATGTAGTTTCCTTGTGGGTTACTTTCCCCATTTGTAAAAGGACCACCCCTCTCCTATCCTTTCCATACTAAAAAATTATTTTTTTTGGAAAATAAATTAAAAATAATTAATTTTAAAATTACCTATACACTTCATACATGCTTTGGTTTGATTAGGAAATCCTACTAAGACGACATTGGTTATAAACCTAAACGGGTTCCCTGATGAAGAGGTATTGTCCTTAACCATGAATTTTCATTTTATTTATTCCTCCAAAACATTAAATTATTCTTTAACCATGATGATATAATAACATAAATTTATCCCATATACTAATTTGTTATTATGTTAATGGAAATATTAATTTCGATCTCATCATCCATCATGTGGGAAGTGAAATCATTGATTGTGTGTACAACAACCTACCACCTAACTATCTGATGTAATTATTTTTCCATTACCATATCTCATGGTTGAATTTATTCATGGGTTTAACATACTAATATTAAATTTATAAAATATTTATAATTCCGGAATTATATATCAAATATACCTACTTATATTCCATTTAGTGGGAATAAGATAACATTTATCATGTGCACAAAGAACTACCACCTCGTGAAGTGATATGATTCAATATTCACTTATTCTTTTAAGGGAAGGTAATAAGGATATTTTTAATGAACATATGTTATATATGAATCATGTGTAAATTATTATATAAATGGAATATATTATTTACTTTTTTGTTTCATCTATTGATAAAATGAAAAAATATCATGCATAAATATGGTCTACTGTGTCCATGAATGGTGTAATTAATTTTATATATCTAAATTTAATGGATTACTATAAATACAAGTATAATAAATATAAATTATATTTTTTTATGGTTAACATTAAATAACATGAAATTAGTGAAAATAATCTTTCACCCAAATATCATCATCAATTGGAATAAGAACAGTGAATGACTAAAAATGTATTGAGTACTCACTGATGCAGATCTAATGAGACATTTCATGCTTGAATCATAGATCAGACCAAATAGGTGGATCAATTCCAGTAATAGGATTCTAAGTGAGATTTAAAATGAATTATTTTTTCTGTGGGAGAAAAAATGATATATATAGGATTAAATATATTTAATTATATTTAAAATTACAAAATTTACCCAAAATGAAGGGGTCACACAGTTCAAGTGCACGGATTGAAAAAAAGATACCTAATCGTGCACAGTTAGATATAAGAGAAGGGAACCAGCATAGCTTCCTTCCACAATTTTAGTAACCATGTGTAATTTTTCATTGCATGTGTGTGTGCCTCATGTCTCGTAGTTGGGCCTAACCGTGCAGCCTCATCCTTACCTCTACCCATGCCTCGCATATTTTATCAGACCATGAAACCCACCCCATATTGTTTGAGTTAACCATACAACAGGTCATTTTCACCTCTAAACTTGGGTTTTGAGCTCTGTCATTCCCCAAACACCCTCGATACAACCATGACCTTAATGGGTAATCACCTTAGGCCATATGTAAACATTAAAACATAATATTAAGGGATATATACCACATTTAAAAACCCAGGTTCTCATAAAATTCCACCCATAGGGTGTTCCCTTTTTCTGTACCACACATTAAACTATTCAGGGCATGATTTAGGCTTTCTTAGTTAAAGTACTCTCAATTATATTTAAATGAGAATTAATTACTTAGTTATTAGATGTGTTTCTTCTTTTTCATGTTGAATATATTGAATTGAATTGCTATATGGAACTTGAAATACGTAATGGGTTATCTAGAAATATTTTTAAGTGTGGTCATTATATTTGGTTACCTTTGATTTGGAATTGTGATATATTAGTCTGTATACTCCTGAGATAAATTTGAATGTGAATGGTTGTATGAGTGGGTATACTCATATGGTATGAAATGGATATTGGTTCCATAGATTCCATAGGTGTTTTTTCCTTGGATCTTGAATGAGGTAATGGATTCTTTAGATTGAGTATGCTCCTTGGGTCCTCATTCCATGAGATTCCTTGGTCCTTGGTACCCCTTGGATCCATCTTTCTTGGACCTATGTTGGACTTGTTTAGTTGAAATTCTCCTAGGACTACAACCAATGCCTAGCCTAGTTTCCATGAGATTCTCTTTGGACTTATGAGGATTAATTTCTCTTTTATACCTTTGACACGACCCTTCATGGTCTAAAACATTGTTTATATAGTATGGTTGTGGAATATGTGATGTTCATGGTTGAATGGCTCAGTCGTGGTTGTTTGACACTTCAGGTTGTATGGAAATGTCATGGTTGTCCTAAAATGTTTGGATGAATGTAAAGTTTCTTCTAGTTATATATATATATAGGTTTTGTAGATAACTTGATATAAGATCATTAGAATCTTTTTTAGATCCTTGAGAGGCTATTCAAGTTTTACTGGTTTAGTAATTACATGCCATTTAAATCTTTACTTTTATTTGTTGCTTTCATGTTTACCTACACACCTTTTAACTTATTATATTAGACAGTCTAGACTTATATAGATATTTTGGTGGTTACATATAGGGATTATATCTCACACCCTGTTTAACCCTCAATTGGGTACTCAAAAGAACTATTTTGATACAAGTAGGGATATAGGCATGTGACCACAATTTAAGTGTTTGTTTTTTTCCATGGTGAGAAGTATGGGAGAATCATATCAAGTTTAGGATAGTGATTCTATTTTAATATTTTATTTTTCTAATTTTGGATACATTTATTGTATTGTAATGATATGTAACTATTTTGGATACTTTATAGAGATAGGTATCATTATCATTGTTTACAAGACACTTATAAAATTGTTATATATTCCTTTATTGTTTTTTATTCATATATTTATTCTCTAATACTTTATCTACATTTATGTTATTGATATTCTACTATGTTACACTCTGGTGATCAGGGAACAATATCCCCACTAACATAGTTTATCCCTCATTTCTTTTCAGCATCCTATGGCATTTGGGGAGATGTGCTTGAGTCCATTTGACCAACTCAGCTCGTGGCACTCTTGAGTGGTATAACAACCCTTATCTTTATTACATTGTTAAACATGATTTATTATATAAAATTACACTTAATAAAACCCATAAGATCAAGAGTTATAGTGTATTTGGTAAATTAGGTACATTAAATAACAAATTAAAACATAAAAAACAACTCCATTATTGATAACTTCTTTAACATGATCAAAATGTTCCTTCGTAATTAAAACTGCATGGTATAACCTATACATAATAAAGGGGTGAGATATAAATCCTAGTAATGGAATGAAAAAGGACTAACATAAAGAAAAAAACAAGTTATATGGTATGAATATCAATGGAGCATAAAGGAACATGAATAATAAGGCATGATGAAACATGATAATCATAACACGGGAAATGTGGAAACAACATAAGAAAGTTCATTATAAAAATAGGTCAAGGATAAACTGACCAATACATCGTAGAGGAAAAATTACAATAAATTAATCCGGTAAAATCCATATTCCAATGTGATTTATCATGACTCTAACCATTACCCAATTCATTGGAGTGCTATATAATTTTGGATGCACCCATCAGTTTCATTTCATTTTCATGCATAAGTGTTCAACATAGATAAATCAACATGGATTCAATGTTCATCACAATTTATAACATAGTCAAGGAGTGTGGCATAAATACATGTATGTACCTAATAAAATAATTATACATGTATAAAGGTGAATACTCATGATATGCACATTAGGCTCATCCCGGTTGGTGAGGACTTGGAAAGTACATCCATGAGACCCGAGGTCATATCTGGGTGGAGACATATTCTCTTGTATTATAGTAGTATTGTAGCATTACTATAACAGGAACTATTCGGTACTATAACATTTAGAACTATTCATCCATCTGGGTCACCGGTGGGGTCAACGGGTCCAGTAAGGCTTTCTAGACACCCAAGGCCTTTGGTCCAGTTGTCTCTCAAGGCCTTCGGGCTAGCATAAGGCATTAGGTCCACCCCAAGGCCTTTGGGCCACATGATGATGCAGATGTACCAGTAAGGCTGCAAGTGACAGGGCTTCAGAAGAGGATCTAGGTTAGCCACATTAACTATATCAGAGCTAACAAAAAATGGAAGAATGAGAGGGTATGGAATTTCCATCGATACCAGGCAAGTGAATCTTTGCATAGGAAAACTATCTAACTAGCCCTGTAAAGGTGGAGGGTTGATATCATGACATTTTCTAGGGAGGAGGAGTTCTAAGTTGTCTTGTCTCAGTGATTCCCTATAATTCATATGTGTCATGTAATTGTCTCAATGCCTTCGGTCCTTGTAAGGGTTACACCTCACCCATTGTAAGGTAGATTATCAAAAACAAATTGAAGGCCCTTGGGCCATTATTACTGAATAATCACGATAGAAAATGAGCATGGTATTTTCTACACAATTGTTTTGGAATGGAAAATCATTGTGTAATTTTGGAAGCATAACAATTTCACATAAAAATTCATAAAAATGGTTAAAAAGTGGTAAAGGGTTATCTTCCTATTCAGATATGAATTGTAAAGTAATATAGACCTAGAAAGACATTTCCCATGATATGGAATTGAAAAAAGGCATGATGTAATAAAGAAACGTGAAGAAGAAGGATAATGGAAAGAACCCTTACTCTAATATGTGACTCTAAAGGCATGTTAGGGGATTATTGAAAGATTGGGTTGCCTTGGGAGGACTGTAGGGAGTAGAGGGAGGCGTTTTGATGTGCTCTAAGAAGTTTTAGTGAAGTGAAATGGGGTATTGGGTGGTTTTTTATAAGGAATGAGGGGGATTTCTTAATTATTTGGGTTAGGGACTCTGCATAATAAAATATCCAAATCCAATAACCATCCCATGGTTTTTATCATGGATTCTAAAATATGGGTGTTTTTTACATTATTTTATAATTCCATGTGAACAAATTATTAAAATATTACATTGGTTATGTAGAGGAGAGTCACACTCTTAAAGAAATGATTTTAATATTATAAAATACATTATAACTCCTTGTGGATACATAATGGATTTGAAAAAAATATATACATAAAATTAAATTATTTTTAAGGGAAAACATATATAAAGTCATGGATCCCATTTATAATACTTATTATATCACATTTGGGTAATTAGGATGACATAAAACAAAAAGTATATTTATATAGTATTTAATCTTTACCCTAAAATTCGACTTTCTATGATTTTTTTTAAAAATTAACTGTTTGAAAATTTCGACATTATGATTCAAAAAAATAATCATTTTACCAAAATAATTTCTTATATACATGAATTTATACATTTTAAATAAAAACATTCATTTATTGAAAATGTAGATTTTTTTACAATAATATTTTTTTGAACCCTTATAAAAAATTAAATTTGACATCATTAAAATTATATAATCATATATATTTGATAGATATTATTTAAAAATAATTGTTTAATAAAAGACTATATATTTAAAATAACCATTAATTTGTAAATTTATTAATTGAATTTTAATATTAACTTAAAATATAATTTATTATTTAATATCCTTTACAATGTAAAAATAATAAGATTAATATATATTCATTATTTTATTAAAAAAATGTACATAATCCTATTGATAGGGTATTGATACATATCACTTTAATGCACCAGCATACTCTTTTATAGTGTGGTGCATGATGGTAGGGATTTCATGGGGTCGTTTAGAAAACATGGTTTGTGCTGTGATTTTGAAGTGCTTTAATTTCATACATAAATAGTTTCATCATGATTAAGTTTTTGAATATCTTATTGGTCTTGGTAAAGGTAAAATCCCAAAAATTCTATCTCCCTCAGAAGCTCTGATAAATGGGATTTATTGGGTATAATCCCACTAGTTGATGTAATCACTTCCTTTGTATGTGTCAAAAATATTTGTTAAAACACCTATATGTATACTAGTAATGTGATCACAATTAAATGGCTATATTATCAATGATAATGATACATAATGTTCATTTAAATTCAATTGTATATAGTACAACAATAAAAGTGCTTGTGTTTTCAATGACCATAGTACATTTAATTAAATCAAAAAGTGGAATTGTATTCAAAACTTTTTTGGTCATTAAAATAATCACCCCTTTACAAATCTTTTCCACAAAATATTATTTTCCCACAATAAAATAGATCATGGTAACTATATTTGATCACCTCCTATGGTTCCCAAGTTTTTTCTTCCAACTTATGGTTTCTCCGCAATAATTTGATGAGAGAATTGTCTTATTTCATATAACGTTTTCTCTAAAATCTATTATCTTCACTTGATTATCTTCACAAGAAAAATCATTATCCAATGGTACCACCTCTTGATTGAGTAGATGTGTGCGGAATGGTATGTACTTTCTCATGATAGATACATGGAATACATCTAGTAATTAAGATATTTTTGGTGGGAGTACTAGTTGATAGGCCACTAATTCGATGCCATCAAGGATCTCAAATGGGCCGATGTACCTATTACTAAGTGTTACCTTATTGCAAAATATCATCTCTTTGTTCCATAGAGATATATAAAGGAATATCATGTATCTGATATCAAACTCTATGTCTCATCAATGATTGTCAACATATCTCTTCTTTTAACTCTGAGCATCTTTGATGTGCTACTAAATGGTCTTAACCTTCTCCTCCAATTGAAGACCTTGTAGTTTTTGTTCCACTACATCATCCAAACATTCCAATTAGCTTCAGTTCTTCACATAAAGGTATTATTATGGAGCCATTTGGATGCTTGAGTGGAAACTATTGTTGTAAGGGAACTCAAAAAAAGGAATATGTTAGTCCCATTCAACTTTGATGTCCATATATCATTCTTGAAACATGTATTCATGTTTTTGGGTATTCTACTCAGATTGGCCGTTATTATGAGGTTGATAGGTTGTATAAAATTCAACGTAGTGATTAGATCATGTTGTAGTCTTTTATAAAACATGGTGGTGAATCTCAAACATCAGTCGCACACAATCAATAATTATACTCCATGCAGACTCACCACTTCTATAATCTATATCCATGGAATTCTATCCAATGAGAAATCAACTCAATTTGAAATGAAGTGTGCAGTCTTTGTTAGACGATACAAAAAAACCCAGATAACATTGTTTCCATTGGATATCTTCGAAATTATGGTGAAACAATACATGATGATGTTTTCACCTTTCCATGTTTTTATGGGTATTGGTTGCATCATCCCTGTAGACTTCAACCTTTTATCCTTCTCATAGTTACATACCATAAAATTTGATTTATATTCATCGATATTCCTATTAATTTCTTCCCACTATTAGTTCTCTCAGAGAACTCGATACATCTTTTTGTTTCATGAGTGAATGGGGAAAGTTCAACTATGTGAATTATACAATACTTCCTTTATTAATTCAATATTTTATGGAATGCATAGTCTTGACCCAAATATCACGATTTCTTCTTAATTAAAATTGAACTCACTGAATTTTTCTATCCTTATAGATTCCATTTTCTTCTTAATTCTCACATAATCCATTTATAATCCTTTAACTATTCAAGAAGATACAGTTGAGAAATAATTTAAGAAAGTATTGATGATGTTCCTTCCTTTATGATTTCCATGTACATAATTTTAAAATCTAAGAAGATTAGATCATTTTCAATACTCATTAATGATAGAATTGATGCGTCCTTCTTACTTATTACATCCTCCACCTTATTTTCCTTACCAAGATGGTAGTGGATTGATAAATATTAATCCTTGATGAGGTCTAACCATATTCATTGGAACATATTAATCTATTTACATGTGAATATATATTTACTGCTCTTGTGATCAGTATATATCTCACACTTATCCTCATAGAAATAATTCCTACATATTATCACTAAAAAGACCATAGATACCATCTCTAGATTAAGTTTGAATAGTTTTTTCAATTAAATTTCAATTGCCTTAAAGCACAAGCTATGATGTTTTCATTCTATATTAACACATAACCTAATATTTTCTTTGGGGAATCATTTAATATTACGAAAGGTTCCATAGTAATGGATAGTGCGAGAAAAGGGGTAATGATAAAACATCTTTTTAAATCCATGAATCTTTCTTCACATTCATCATTCCATGAAAGCTTTACAACATTTATATAATTTTAAGATGGTTTGAAAATCATGATAAATTTCTAAAAAATCGACTATAATGCCTCTCTAACCTAAAGAAAATAAAGATATTTTTCATGAAGGTAGTCCTCGGCCATCCTTTAATTTCATTTTTCTTTGAAGTATCTACATATATACCATTTTTTGTGATTATAATCCCCATGAATGAGAATTATTTCAAAAACAACCCACACATACTATAATTGGAATAAATCTTCACCTTTCACAATGTCTTTAGCATTGTGTTTGAATTCTCCTCATGCTCCTCCTTAACATTGGAGAATATTAGAATATCATTTATAAAAAAAACCATAAATTTTTAAATTTAGTCACTAAAGAATATATTCATAAATACCATGAAGATTATTGGGGAATTAATGAGCCCAAAAGGCATCACTAAGAACTCATACTGCCCTTACCCTATACGAAAATAGGTCTTTGGGATATCTTCCTTTTAATCTCTTACTTGATAATTTCATGCATGAAGATCCACCTTAGATAAGTAGTGTAGTCCATATAGTTGATAAAACAAACCATAAATCTATGGAAAAAGGATAATTGTTCTTTATAATGATGTTTTTGACTTCACAAAAATCAATGAAACGACGCATTGACCCATCCTTCTTCTTCATGGAAAGGATTGGTTCACCACATGGTGAAGAACTTAGGAATATGAACCCTTTAGAAAGATTCTCCTTTCGTTGTCAATTCAATTCCTCAGGCTCCACATCCACCATCCTATATGGAGTATTGGATATTTTCAATAACCTAAGTATAATCTCGATTGAATATTCAACCTCTCGACTAGGAGGACGATTAGTAAATTACTTGGTAAACACATCAATGTATTCCCTCACAATAGTCATGGCTTTAAGGATGATATTTTCCTTAGACTGAATAATTTAATCTATATATTATTTCTTATAGGGAAATAATATCCATGATTGAGATGATGGAGCTAAAGAAGATTCATTATCCCTATTACACTTGTACTATATTTGGGATAAATTTTCTATAAGATGTTTGATTTCCATCTCATGGAAATTTATGTTATCTCTATATATGGAAATCCAATCCGTACAATAAGTTTCATAAAATTCCCCCAAAGGGTTTATGAAAATGTTCATTGAGAATTTCGTTTCAAAAATGTTAAAAGTGGAGTATTTATATACTTGGAAGGAATTAATTTCCCCATTTTTCATTTTCACTCACATCTCTATTTCCATGCTTTGTGGTGGTGTTTGAATAGTTATTATAAACTTTAATTTTATGAATGAATGTGTAGAACTGTAATAAAAAAGTACATTCTCTATTAATGAATTAATAACTAGTTTACCAATCACCCCTTTATTTTAGAATCCACCTAGGCGGTCGTGATAGAAAAAGTTATCCCTTTCTACCTCAGAGGTTGTTCGTTGCCTCATAAAACCCTTAGATTAGTGAAGTGGGTCACAATGTGTGGTGGTTCCTTGAAGTTGAAGTAGTGAACAATGAATTTAGGGTATACTAGGGAATGACTTTCCTCTATAGCATTAGTGGTTTTCTCCTATATGAAATCACTAGCCATGTTCCCTTTTCTTTTTCACCTAAAGAATATCTGTGTTCCCCTAAGGAACTTTTGGGGGTTCTTCTTTACGCACCTTTGACAAGTTAAATGCTGAAATTTCTCATCACTTTCAGATTTCTCCATCAATCCTCCCAAATTAAACTCCACATTCTAATTCTAATCCCTATAATATCTTTGGGATTATCCAATATCCATTGAAACTTTGAGGGAACATTGGAAAATTTTCTTATAGCTTTCAATGTCATGGATTGTGGGAGCTTTTACTATACTATGATTTATCCAACCAAAGAATATTCCAACCTTACATTTGGAGGTAACGACAAAGAAAAGGTAATTTCACACAAGTCTTGATAATTTTCCCTCCAACACAATGATATATTTTTCATCTATATCCTTAAGTCCAAGGAAATACCTTTCCATTTTAAGATAGACAGTGAGAGGAAAATATTTATCAAAAAATATTTTCTGAAATCCCTTCCACTACATAGTCTCAACATCTTCCTTAGGTTTCATATTCCTATTCAATTTCCACCACTAGTAAGCTTCTCCCTCCATACAATAAACATCCAGAAGAACCTTCTCTTTTTTGGAACATTGAAGGATAGAGAAAATATTTTCAATGGAGTTGATCCATTGTTCTGTGATTAAGGGATCAGGTGATCCATTGAATGTATGAGGCCATTGTTGAATGAATCTACTGATTTCGAATTACACTATCTTAGGGGGGTTTAGATGATCCTAATTTTTCAGTTTTCTTTTCATAAACTAATTAATTTGAGATATTATCCTCATGATGTTCATGATTCCTGCTCCCATCAGGTTTGGCATCTTATGGGGGTAGTCATCATCTTTCCCATTGCATTAGTTGTTAAACTTATTACTCCTATTTCTGTCCATTGAATAGAACAAATAAATAATTAGGGATGATTATTTTTAAAATATTAAAAAAATAAATGGGAATTGAATGACATTAAAAGGATAAATTATAAATGACATTTATTTCCTTAACTTTTTTATTTCTATGCTTCGATCTATTTTATCAATGATATTTTTCCTAACATATATTCTTATGGGTTTTTTTGTTCACATAATAATTGTTAATAATGAGATTATGTATTTACCAAATCATATCTCTTGGGAGTGTCAAACTAGGTTCAAATTAATGAATGTTTATGTGTACCATATTTCCCTGGGTATGGCTTTAAACATCTTTTCGGAGATTTTACCCCTAGGTACATCTGTGATAGAACCACATCCACATGTAGTATCCATATAGGGATGTATTTAATTAATAAACAACTTATTATATACTTACCAAATTTTTGTTATTTTTTATTATAATTTGTTTTATCCTTAATTTTTTTTATATATCTTTAATCTTAGGGATTTCACTTGAGTTCTCTAATCCAAATCCCTATAATAAATAACCTTTTCCTCAAATATCATCTATAAAAATATTTCTCTTTATTTCACATGTAAATATGAATTATTAAATATAACTATACATAATATAACCTATAATATTGATATTTATAATGTCATTGATAAATTAAGAACATTGTATAACAACATAAAACATATAAGCAACATATTTATTAAAAACATCATTAATATGGTCAATAAATTCCTTCGTACTTAACATTGCATGGGATAACCTAAGGAGAAACATAAGAAAGGGGTGTTCTATAAAGTCCAAAAAGGGATTAAACAAGGAACAATGTGAATAATAAAATACATGTTAGACTATAATCACATCAATGATTTATTAAAGGGACATGAATAATAAGGCATGATATAGCATGAAAATCATAACATGGGAAATGGGGAAATAACTTAATATATTACATCATAAAAATAAGTCAAGGATCAACCTTCCAAGACATCATGGTGGAAAATGTTTCATAAATGAATCAGGTAAATCTAATATCCTAGAATTAGGTATCATTATAGTAACCATTACCCAATTCATTAGATAGCTATATAATCTTGAGCGCACCCGTCACTTTCATTTAATTCTCTACTTAAGTGTGCCACATATATTAAGAAAAATGGATTCATTCATCATTATAATCTATTATATGATAAAGGTGTATGGAATAAATACATTTAAGTACAAATCAATGAATTATATTTTTATAAAGGGGAATACCCATCATAAAAAATGGGTATGGTATTGACTTCAAAATTGTTTTGGAATGGATAATCGCAGTTCAATTTTGGTAGCTTAATGACATCACATAAAATTTCCTAATATGGGTTGATGATAGATAAAGTGGTATCTAAATATTTATATATTAAATTGATAGTAATATTTTCCTATAAATATATGTCCCAACATATGTAATTGGAAAAATAAGGTGTAACATTATATAGAAACCTGACGAAATAATAGAAAGGAAAGAACCCTTACTGGAATATGTGACTCTAAATGCTTGCGAGGGGCTACATAAAATCTTGATGGAACATTAATTGGATTAGAGGTAGTTTAGTTCTGAATTTGGATGTGATACAATGAGTTCACTAAAGAATAATGGGGGATTTTGTGTGTTTATATAGGAAAGGAGGTGGATTTATTTATTATTTAGGTTTTGGAATCATCCAAATAAAATATCCAAAACCACAAACCATAACATGGATTCTAAAAAATAAGTGTGGTTTAAATTATTTTATAATTTAAAGGGATGATATTATTAAAATATTACCATTGGTGATGTTTATGTGAGACACACTCTTAAAGAAATGATTTAAAAATCATAAAATATATTATAATTCTTGGAGGGTTCATAATGGCTTTAAAAAATAAATCAAATAAACCTAAGATCAATTTATATTAATTTTAAAACATATATTTGGTCCTGAATCCCATTTATATTACTTTTTACATCAGATCTGGGTAATTATAATGTCATAAAACACAATGTATATTTATACTGTATTTAATTTTTACCTGAAAATTTGACTCTCTCAGAAAATTAAGAAAAAAAAACACTATTGGAGAATCTTGACATTCTAATTCCAAATTAATATTCCTTTTGTCAAAATAATTTAATAAAAATTTTAATTTTCAATTTCAAAATAAGATTCGATATTTATTGAAAATTATGGGTTTTTTGACTATAACATTTTTTTAAACCTTATAAAATATTACATTTGACATCAAAAAATTTTATGATAATTTATATTTTATAAATGGTATTTAATAATAATATTTTATTAAAATTTTATTTATTTCAAGATCCATTAATTCAAAAATTCCTTAATTGAATTTGAATATTAACAAAAAATACAATTTCTGCTTTAAAAATAATTTATAATGTAACAATAATAGGATTAAAATATATACAATATGTTATACAAAATAATTTAAATATTCCTATATCTAGAAGCATGATACCTATCCTTTTAATACACCAACTTTATTCCATAAGAGTGAGGTGCATGATTTTTGGGATTTCATGTGGTCATTAGGCGAATATGGTTTGGGTCGTGATCTTGATTAGCTTGAACTTCTCCCATTAACGATTTCACTCGTGCTTAAGTTGTTGGATCTCAACATAGTCTTGGTAAAGGGAAAATCCCAAAAATTATATCTCCCTCAAAATATCTAATAAATGGGCTCCATAAGTTATGATCGTAATTCTTTAGGTTATCACTTCTTTTGTCTATGTCAAAAGCATTTGTTAAAGAAACTATATTTATACTAATCATGTGATTACTATTACATAGATATATTATCAATGGTAAGGATACTTAATAGTCATTTAAATCTAATTTGATATAATAAAACAAAAAAAGTTCATGTGTTTTCTATAATCACAAGTCATTTAATTAAATCAAACAGTTTAATTCTCTTTATAATAGTTCGGGTCATTACAAGTGGCATCCGGGTCTAGGACGTTACACCTTGGTTTGTGAAAATACTACCATAACATCTTAATGTTACCTAATGAATTACCTAACAAGTCTATATTAACTTAATATACATTTTAATTTAATTTATCTCATTCATTTATTCGAAATTTCTAACTAATTTTTTACCAGTTTCAAATCCATGAGGGTCCATAAAACTTAATGAATAAAAATTATTTCACAAACAATCTATACTATATCTAATTAACATTAAATAATTTAATCAAAACATGCATCACATTCTAGTATATAAGGGGCCATACTCTTTATGAACTGAAATATTGAATCACTTTCTCTATCCACTACACAAAATCTATCATAATAGAAGGTATATCTATCACAACATCTATTAGAACAGCATAAGAAAAAGGCAATGCTTATTTTATGGCATGGCACAATTTAGGGCTTTTGATTTCTAGAAAGAGTCTCAAATTATGTATGAGGTGTAATGTCATAATCTCATTAGGTTGTAACAGAAAAAGAACACATAGTGGAATCAATAATAAAATCACATTCCAAGTTCATTACACAATGGTGGAATCAAATCAATTGTAATAGTCAATCCCAAAAATATAAATTTAATTCCAGAAAATTTTAATTTTTTCGATACGTTGGTTAGTATTACCTAAGCACAACCCATAACCAAATCCCAATACCTTATGGTCTGAATCAATTTTTTTCAAATATTAATGAAAAATATAAAATAAAATCTATGATACCACTTTACAACATCCTAGATCGAAACTCCGCTCAACGGTTCCCTGATCCGTAATGTCCTCATGGCCTAAAGCATATCCCCCCAAATGCAATAGCATACTGACTATCAGTGAGGGTCAAGGGTGTGTCCATGGGGTGATAATTCACTCATTACCAAAGTGTGACATATTTTAAAAGAAATAACATTCAATAGACAAATTAGTATAAAAGTAAGACAATAAGTAACAGGTCGAATAGATAACAATAATACCAGAAATGTCTCATATGAAATGATGATGATAAAAATATATATAAAGAATTCGAAATAAATACATATAAGTACAATACGACAAATGTATCCAATATAGCAAGAAACATTATCTCCGAATAGAATCATGAGCCTCAGCTCAATCCCGTACTCCCCTTCTCCCCAGCATGTCACTAAATCCACACTCGAACTATGGGCGATTTCCTCAGTCTCTACATAAATCCAAATATTCTGCTCAGGTCCCCAATAGAGGCCTGAATTGGGTGTGAGATAAACTCCCAGTAAGAAATCATTCTACAGGTCTATGGAAGTCTAGGTTGTACAATATAATTGTTTAAATAGTGTTCAAGTTAATTGGTAATAAATAAATAAATGTACAGCACCCATGGAATATCAAAAACTTACCAAGTAACTCAAAAACATCGTTTCAAGGATCCTACAAAAGATGGGAACGATCCTCTAAAAAGGCAGTTACAAACAATACATAATTAAATAACACAACCTTTCTGTTCTTTCAATAATGTCCCACCACCACGAACATTCTTTACAATAAAAATTTCCATATCAACCATGTTAGAATCATTCAACCAAGCCTATCAAAAATTTTATGGTTGTTCCATATAAACAATGTGTCAAACCACGAAGGGAAGGATCCAAGGAATATAATACCAAGACACCCTCATCGATCATCTGGATCACTTTTATGGAGACTCTGTTAGGCACTGGTTTGATTCTAAAGATCTTGTCAACCGAACATGTCCTACATGAGTCCAAACAAGCCAGATCCAATGGTACAAATTCCTAAGTAATCCGATGAAATCAATACCTAAGGATCATACTCAATCCAAGGTGTCCACAACTATGTTCAAGATCTAACGAATAACATCCAAGGAATCTAATGGAAGCATTCATCTCTTGTTCCATTTAACATTACATACCAAAATTTTACCCAGACATTATTAATTTCACATTCAGTTACATCTGATGAGTATACCCATTCATACATCAAAATTCACATTAAGGATAAAAAAATGAGTGTAACCTCCCATTTTACCCAACCATTTTCATTTCAAAAATTAAAAAATTCAACATCAACATAAAATCACATGCCAATGGAAGCAACACATATTTAAAAACATATCATTAAATTTAATTTATATATTAAATGCTTTCCTTCATCTAGGAAATCTTCAAATCATACACTGGGTAGTTTAACATGGGTTAAAAAATAAAACTTTATTTTTTCACACCCCATGGGTGGTCTTGTTTGGGGAATAACCTCCAAAACATATCATGGGAGTGGAGGGTAATCCCTAATAGTTTTCAATTCAAATAATTCAATTATTCATTTCAATTACAGGGTAGTTCTAGAAGGTCCGACAGGAAACAAATTGAAGGTAGCTTAATAAAGAAAAAATAATCATGGAAATTGTATGGAGCTCCTACAATAGCTTGTTAGTAGAGTACTATTCTAGTATCAACATCTAATTCAACTTATATTTGGAGAAAAATAAATAACAGATGAAGAACCTGAAAATAGGATAAATCATCTTGTACCTAAATAGAATCGTGAATTGGAAGAAAACTGAATAATTGATAAAAAAAGAATTGATTAATCACCCATTCAGATATGGTCATATGTTCTATTCTTGAAATTAAGATCGGATAGAGGATCGAGATAAATTCCAAGAATAGTCTTCAAGACGACATCAAAATAAAATTTCTTTCTTTGGGAGAGAAGCATAAATACATTTTTAGGTTTATAAGAATTTAATTTAATTAAAAATTATAAAATTTTCCATGAATAATGGGGTTACCATAGTTTCAGAACATGGTTTTACAAATCATGTGACAACCTTGTATGATTAGCTGTAATATAGGGTTACCAGCATCGTTACCTTACACGGTTTCACTAATCATACAGAAACCCTGAAAAAATCATTTTCCAAAACTACAAACATGGATTCATGGATGTGGGGCTCAAATCACACTATTTGGAATAATAGTGTGGTCGGTATCCCCAACGTTCCATACTCACAAGGTTATATCTATTCATGAGGCATGCCCCTTTTGTTTGAACTAATAGTTCACCGGCATTATTTCACCACAGAACATGGGTTATAGGCTACGAGCAAGACCTAGTGACCCCTGATACACTTGTGAACTCATATGGTTATAACATGTGTCCACATTTAAACATTAAAATTGAAAATGAATAGATATATACCTCATACAAAAAACTATGTTCTTACAATATTCCCCATTAATGTAATTCTTTTTTGAATTTCCCTCTAAAGGGTGGTCTAGATTCATCTAAGAACAAATCTCATGACTAAGAATATAAGACATCATACTACTCCAAATTCTCAACCTATAAACAATCTTGCTACCATTGCGCCCATACTACAGGAACTGACCATCCTCATTGAACCATCATTCTCCCATCAATGATACGAATAGGATGCTCATAAAAGGACATGTCTTCCTATAACTCATTCTCATCAATATCAAAATCATGAGAAGGGTCCAAATGATACTAACACAAATATGATAAATGGGATAAACAAGATGTGTCCCATCCATGATGAAGCACATAGATAAACCTTGTCTCTTGATCCGTGTGTGTCTCATCCATGATGAAACACATAGATTAACCAAATCCTCGACCTTGAACTCTAGAGTTCATCTACAACGATCGACATAATATTTCTTTCAAGACTGTGCAGTATCAATCCTTTTCTAAACCAATTATACCTATATAGAATTATATTACATGAGAGGTGGTCCCGGTATAGTTTCCTCAACTCCCTCTAGGTAGCGTAGTGTTGATCATCATAGCCTACCATATAAAGCCTCACAAGGTTATATCTATATCATCAGATAATATCTATTATTATAGGAGAACATAACCAGGGGTATATGCCTCCCCAAGAGGCCCCAAAATACAGGATTCATTCTTCACTTGGTCATCAATCACCTATATCATACACTTTGACTGCACATCAATCTGAGAGTGGTATTGAATTCTCAAAAGAACATGTGTACCCAGAACCCTATACAGATTCTACTAAAAAAGTGATTTAAAGTAGGTGTCCCTATCTAAAACAATATTGTTAGGAACCTCATTATGTTGTACTATCTTAAGGATGTAAAACCTCAGGAGATCATCTAGACTTAAGGTCTCCCTGATCAGCAAGAAATGTGAAACCTTTTGATATTATCAACAATAACCCATACAACATCGCTACCTCACGGTGAACTTGGTAAGCTTGTCATGAAATCCATTGAGACATCATCCCATTTCCACCAAGGAATATGTAACAACTATAAAATAGTGATTGGTCATTGATTTTACACCTTCACCTGCAGAAAGGTGGAACG
This sequence comes from Viscum album, assembly GCA_963277665.1. Taxonomy (NCBI): domain Eukaryota; kingdom Viridiplantae; phylum Streptophyta; class Magnoliopsida; order Santalales; family Viscaceae; genus Viscum; species Viscum album. The sequence continues at coordinate 42,812,197 of OY728150.1, forward strand.
CCTTGTAACAAAACTAGCTAACTCATGTTTCATACCTATCCACCATTATTGACATTGAAAGTCATGTTACATCTTGGTGACACCAGGATGCACTGCCCCTGTAGAGGAATGAATCTTTCACATCATCTACTCACATTATTGTACTAGAACCCAAAAACAACCATTGATATATAGGATCACATCCACTCATATAGTCCAACCATGATGTGGATCTCACCTACCATACTCTCACACTAGACTATACCCTCAAAATCTAATAGTTTCCACATCCTCTATCTATCCAGTAGGGTAGAGGTCCTAGTTAGTGATGATAGAATAGTTTTTCCTTAACAATCATGCACCTCAAAGTGAATCTAAGAGAATAAATCCAAGATCTTCCACCTAATATTGGCCTATTGAAATGCCAGTATCTATGTTCTTCTTCTTAGTGCATCAGTCAATGCATTTACTTTACTAGATATTTCAACAATCTCAAAGTCAAAATAATAGTGGTATTCAACCCACATTAATTGTCTCAGATTAATATCACGTTGTGTAATTATATACTTTAGGATTTTGTGGTCCGTGTAAACCATAAAATTCTCACTTAGTAAGTAGTTTATCCAATAACACAATGCATGAACAACCATATCTTACTCGATATCACATGTACAATAATCCCTATAATGTGGCCTCAGTTGCCGATACTCATACACTAAAAATATATCCAATTTCCTGAGTAATGATCCACGCCTGGTACTTAATATGTCACAATACAAAGTGTTACTCCCACCCTTATCCAGAAGTATCTGGGTTGGTGCTGAATTATATCTCCATTTCAACTCTTAAAAGGATATTTCACATGTATCTGGCCATAAAAACTTCACACCCTTCTTATTCATTCATGTCAATGGTGCTGATAAGCATGAGATGTTCATTATGAAACTCTTTAAGTAACCATCCATCCTTAATAAACTCCATACTGAAAAACATACCTATTCTCCACCTATGAAGCTAATACTCTCACATTCTCTAGATATTCTAATACTTCTATCTCTAGGATAATGCAACCAAGTAATTGAATCAAATCCATTTCTAAGTGGATCATTTTGATCTTAGAATATAATTGATTCTCTCTTAGTATATCTCAAATGACTTCAAGATGTTTGGAATGAAAATATCGATTGTGAGAATACACCAAGATATCATCCACAAAAACTATGACCAATGAATCCAGATAAGGATAAAAGACTCAATTCATAAGGGCCATGAAAACCACTTGCACATTTGGGAGACTAAATAACATACCCAAATACTCATGTAGATCATACCTTCTATGAAAATTTTTACGAGCTATGTCTACAGGTAAAACATGTACCTGGTGATATTAGGATCTCAAATTAATTTTCAAGAACTATTGATCTCCTCAAAGCTAATTAAATATATCAACTATATGTGGAAATAGATATCAGTTCATTACCATTAGCTAGTTCAATTTCTATTAATCCATGCATAGCATAAGGGTTCCATCATCCTTTTTCACAAAAAGGATCGATGAATCCCATGAGGAAGTAATGGGTATAATGAACCCATTTTCCTCTAAATACTTTATTTTCTTATTGAGATATTTAAACTCCATCATTGACATACTATATGGAGTAGTGAATACTGGTACAACTCATGCAACTAGACCAATAGTGAAATAAACCTATATCTTAGGAGATGAACTTTAAAATTTTACCAGGACCACATCCCTGAAATAATAAACCATTGAAGGAAATTATTTATGACATTTTCCCTAATCATCTAGATAAAAAATACCAATCTGGGATATCCTCCCACCCGAAACATGAAAATATGGTCCTTCCCAGATTATATGGACATCTCGTTCATCCTTGTGAGAATAAAATGCATCATATGGTGATGTGAAAGACACCCTCTGGTGATATTAGTCAGTGTGAGATCGATAAGATACTATCAAGCCCATCTCGAGCATGATGTCAAACATTGTCATCTAGAAAACATAAAGATTTCAAAATAATTGACACCCACCAACCTCAAGGGGGAACTACTTTCACTAGTGTATGCCCTCTGTTTTGATTCCCAATAGAGTTTATTATGTCATAATGCTTTCAAAAGATAGTATAAAGAGCCCAAGTATTTTCATGATAGGTCAGTATAAGAAACTCAGTGATCCACCAATATCAAAAATAGTATATAAAATAGTAGAAACTACTAATATCATTCCGGTCACTATAGATGGTTTGGAACCCTACTCCTATTGGGTAGGATGTACAAAATATATGTTCCATGAAACATGACCTGGTGATGCAACCTCACTGCCCAAAGTAGGCCCACTCTGATGTCTCTGGGTAATTGGTATCTGGATGCCTCTTCCATGATCACGACTACCTAATCCTGATCAAATGGCACTACTCTAACTCCCTACATAACATGAAGCTGAGAAACATACTCCTAAACCTTGTGTTAGAGCTGACCTCATACCACTCACAGCTAGATGTAAGTTCCTATAGAAACACAACATGTATCCCATCCTGCCACATTCTTAGAACTTGACAGGGCTAAGGTTTCTTTGATTATCCATGAGGCCCAATCTTCCACACTGATGATAGAACATTGAGCTACCAATACACACAACCTGACTGATACTCATCTCATGAGAAGCCTCCAAATTTTGATTCCTATCACTAGATGTTATACTTGTAGGTCGAGAAATAGTATTACCCTACTCTATGCCCCCATATTCCATCAGGTACCACTATGTAATCCGTTAGTGGTTCAAAATTTCATTGATAGAGGTCAATATGATCATGTTTAACAAGGATATGATATCAAGTCGAATATCTTCCTTGAAGTGTCTCTATCTAGATAACTCATTAGTAATGTACATTGGTAAAAAAATGATGCAACTCTTTAAGGCATTTTGATTACTCCATAAAAATCATAGTTACCTTCTCTAAATGGATGAATTCACTATCTCGCTCTACCCATAGAGTCTCGGTGTATATGTGGTCTTAGATCCTTGTTTGGAAATCCTCCTAAACTATATCTCGTTGTATGTCATCCTAGTTAAGAACATCATACCAGAGCATTTCTACTCTAATAATAATATAAGTAGTGAGCTTAACTATACTATTATAATGTCTCTCAAGATGATCTAATATTGAAATCATAGTATTTAGACATAGCTCATAAGCCTATGAACCTCTATCCCTTATGAACATGGATGAATACTATAGCTGGAACCCACACATAAACTCAACCATAGATAATTATGGTTGTAGTGCCCCCCTAAAAAGAAGTTATGAAGTGATATAATCCATCATATAAATTTGTGTCATCACTAGCATCCAGAACAACAGTCGGTGCCACAGTTTGATCTAAATGATGATCCACATAAAGTATATGGAAAAATTCCCCCATATTTTGTCATCGCCACCCTCCAGGTGTATGACTATAGGTCTACAATGTGGTATTATTCTACAATTACAAAAACAAACTTTATAAATAGTAAATATCAAATATTTCATCTCAAAAGCATTGGAGAATTCAAACCCTCCTAAATCATTTCATACCACACAACTTTATCCTAAATCCATTACTATAAAAAGAACAATCCCTAAAAACCACTAGAGACACTACCTATTTCCTACTCAAAATCTAAGTCAGGGTTAAGTATCCCATGTTCAGTTTTCCATTTCCATTCACTTAATATGAATTTCCAATTAATTACCATCATTTATTTATGAAAAAGGTTTAATCAATGTTTCACCAAATTCCAATCCATGACACCCTATAACACTACATGAATCTAAACTGGATGCCTATATAATCCATATGATATCAAATTCAATTTAAATAATTTAATCTAAATGCGAATCACATTCTAGTCTATAAGTTCCCATTAACCTTATAAATTGAAATATGGTGTCACTTTCTCTATCCACTACACAAAATCAATCACATGAGTAGGTAAATATATCATCAAACCTATCAAAACAACCTGAAAACATGCAATTCAATATATATGGACTTGCATAATTCATGGCATGTCTTTTTTAGAAATAATCTAAAATGACGCATGAGATGGAATACCTTCATCTCATCATGTTGAAATAGAAAAAGAACCCATAGTCACATTAGTAATAATATCACAATACAAGTGTATCACCAAATGGTTGAATCAAATTAATTATAATAGTCAAATCTTGAAAACAAAAAATTAATTAGAGGCAAAATTGAGTTTTCCTTTATGTGGGTTATCTAAGACCAGGAACAACATGATTATAAACTCCAATACCTTCTAATACATATCCACTATTTCAAATTAGTAAAAAACAAAAAATAAAACTTATGATACCACATTGAAACATCTTGGAACCAGACTCTATTCAATAGTTCCCCATGCCCGATTGGTCACATGGATTTAAGAATATCACCTTAATTCTAGGGGATTTCAAATATAATCTAGGCCCTTAGGTGTGTTAATGGGGGAGAATATTATGTCATTACCAAATTATGACATAGATGAATAAAAATAAAATCAATAGTGGAAGTGTTATAATAGTTATGAAATAAGTAATTACTGAAATAGACAACAATAATACCTAAAGTGCCTCATTTACAATGATAATGATTCATGCATCTACAAAGTAGTAAAAATAGGTACATGATTATACCAAAAAAAACACATGTATGTGAAATACCAAAAATACCAAAAAGTGATATCTCCAAATAGCATCATCTGCCAGATCATTATCTCATTCTCCCCTACTCTCAAACATGACATGAAATCAACCCTCAAACGATGCACTCTTTCCCTGGTCTCTACCTGGATCCAAATAGTCTACTCTAGTCCCTAACAGTGTTATGAATAGGGTGTGATATAAAATCATTGTAGGCAATGGCCCAATGTTCTATACATGTTGTGCATTATAATATTATAAACAGTGTGAAAGTAAACATTTAAGCATTATATAAATAAACTATTCCCATTCTATATCTACTACTTAACAGGCGTCTCTGAAATATCCTCTCAAGGATACGTAGAAAATATGGTCAAGCCCCACTAAGAAGGAAGCGACAAAGAATAAATAAATAAATAAATGGAATTTCTATTCATCCAAACATTCCATTCCACAACAACCATGACATGTTATCCAAAGTGCCAGATCACCATAGATAAGTTATTCAACAATAAAAATCAACAATTCCACGATTGTGCCATATAAAAAAGTATTAGTCCATGAAGGGCCACACCCAAGGTGTAGAAGAATAATGAATCCATATCAAGTCTCAGGAGCATCTCAAAGGAGACTCAGTTTGGCACTTGTTAGATTCCTAAGAGCATGTCAACTAAACATGTACTATGTGATTCCAATAAATCTAGATACTAGGTGTAGCAAAACCCAGAACATCCCATGGAATCAATATATAATGAGAATTCTCAATCCAATGTTTCCACTACCGCATTCAAAATCATAGAATTTAATGGAAGAATTTATCACTTGTTCAATTCAACATTCCATACAAAGAGTTTTCTCACTTATTATACATTTCACATTCAATTACATCTCATGTGTATTGCAAGTCATACATCACAATTCATATTTAAGAGAAAAAAACGAGTTTTCCATTCCATTTAACCCAAAAATTTACAATTCAACCTTTCAAAAAGACAACATCAACATGATATCACCTGGAAAATGAGAAAAACCCTTCCTCTAAACATCTCATTCAATTAAATTATCTTATTAATTGGAATTTTTCTATCTATGAAAGCATCAAATCACCCCATGGGTGGTTTAACATGGCCTCCACAAGGTAAATTAACATGGGGGCACCCCATGGGTAGCCTTGGTTAGGTGAAATACCTCCAACAAATCTCATAGAAGTTAAAGGGTATCATTAATAGGATCTAATTTAACTAATTAAATTAATCAATTAAATTTAAAGGTTGTAATGGAAATTACGGAAGGTATAACAATGATGGGTAGCCTAATAATGCCCCAAAACATGAGAAAAATATATATACGACCTATTAGAGCTTAGTAAAAGATTCCTCATCCAGTATCAAATATTGATTTGAATTAGATTGAGGAAAAAATAAAGAACATATGGAGAAAAGGAAAATAGGGAAAATAATCTTAGTCCTAAATAGAATCTCTTCTAGAAATAAAAATTGAAAACATCTAAAAAGAAATATATTACTCAATGATGTGAATCCAACGAGACATTCTAGGCTTGAATAAGAGATTATGTGGAGGAGTTGTATGGATTCATAGTTTAGAATTCCAAGAGGGCTATCAAAAGGTGTACTTGCTACCCAAATGAATAAGAAATGAATTTAGGTTTAAAATTGATTTTATTTTGATTTAAAATGATAAAATTTCCCAAATTATATTAGTCTCACAAATTGAGTGAACTGTTTGAAAAACCATGCATTGGTAGTTGTAGGAGAAGGGAACCTTCATGGTTACTGAACATGGTTTGAATAACCATATCAAAACCTTGAAAAGAAAACTATTGTTAAATTCAATGACATGGTATCACATCTGTGTGCCCCAAATCACACAATTTGGGCTAACTGTGCGGCCTATAGCCCCCCACAATCCAAACTCACCTGATTTTATCTAACCACACAACCTTCCTTATAGGGTTTTATCTATCCATGGGCCCTGCTTATTTAAACCCAATACATGGGATCCAAGCTCTAAAATGTCCTTAGACACCCCTGATACAACCATGACCACAATGGGTAATCATATTAGGCCACATTTAAATATTAAAAATCAAAAAAAGGGATTCATACATCATATGAAAACTAGGGTTCTTAAAATTACCCACCCTCCCCCCCCACAAAGAAAATCATCCATGAATTTCCATCTAACGTTTGGTAAAGGTTTTTTTCGAAAACAAAAACTACTGGTCATGTACATCGGCATCCCACACCCGAGACTCATCTTATAAATGGTTGAGCTGTTATAGCACCCATACTAGAGGAACTAGCCATCCTTGGAAAACATTAATGCTCCTGTCAATGATAGGTATATGATTCCCCTCAAAGGATGAATCTTCCTGAAACTCAACCTCCTCGAGATTAAAATAATGAGATGGATCTAAATGATAGCATTATAGTTGTGATATGTGGAAGACGTCATGCATGTATGGATACCTCTATGGTAATTGCATCTAATAGGATACTGAACTGACTCTCTCCAATATCTCAAATGACCTGACATATCACAATGAAATCTTACACTGTCTCATGAACTGTCGATGTCCTAGCCTCAGTGGAACATGTAGAAATAACCAATCCTTGACCTTAAACCCTGGGGGTCATCTTTGGAGATAAATATAAAATTTCGATCAAGACCATGAAATATCCTTCTAATTCTGAATCAAATGGACCTTCTCAAAAGTGTCCTACATGAGACATGGTCCCATTAAATATTAATCACATGCCTCTAACTAGCATAGGGGTGATATTTATGGCCTACTATACAAATCCTCATAATTTTCCTTCTATATCATTTCCGAATATATGTTATTGTTGGAGAACTATACCCGGGGTATACGCCTCTCCCAAGAGACTCTAAAATATAGGAAGCATTCCCACATCATTTCATCATTCACCTGTCTTGTATGATATGAGTGGAAATATATCTATGGGTGATATTATATGTTCATAAGAATCTATGTAACTAGTTCTCTATGAAAACTATTTGAGAAATGATACCTAAATAAGGAATTGCTATCTGAAATGATAGTACATGAATCCCCATAAATTCACACTATCTCATAGATAGAAAAACACCCAATATCATCTACACTAAATCTCTCTTTTATTGGAAATAAATGTGAAACCATCACAATCTTGTCAACAACAACCCCTATATCATCTCTACCTCAATGCAACATCGGTAAAACAGTCATGAAATCCATCACAACACCATCAAATTTTCCACTCATGAATTGGTACCTGCTATAAATTTCTAGTTGTTCATTGATGGTTTTCCTTCACCTACTGATATTTGGAACACCTCATAACAAAACTAGCTACATATCATTTCATACCCGACCACTTGTACTGATAGTTCCATTCATGGTTCATCTTGGTGAAATCGGGATGCACTTCTATGGATGATGCATGAAACTCCCGTATCAACTTCTCATGTATATCCACTAGAACCCAAACATGGACATGGATATGTTGGATCAAATCCTCACCAACAGTCCACCCAGGAGGTGTTTCCTCACCTGCTACACTCTCCTACTGGACTAGACCTTATAAATTTGATAGTTTCCTCATTATCACTCTATCTAGTAGGGTATAGGTAATAGTTAATGATGATATGTAAGTTTTTGCCTAATTTTCCTGAACATTCAAGTTCATCTCTGTGAAAAAATCCATAAGATACCTCTCATTAATGACCTTCTGAACTAGATATATCTCAGTCCTCCTGCTAGTGCATCATCCACTGCATTTTCTTTAATAGACACATAGGTAGTCTCGATGTCAAAAAACTATAGGTACTCCGCCACCTTCTCTATCTTAAAATCGTATCATTCTATGTAAATATGTAATTTAGGATTTTGGAACTTTTACACCACAAAACATACTCCCAGTAAACTGTGTATCCATTAATGAAATGTGTAAACAACCATAGCTAACTTGAGATCGTACGTCGGGAAATTCCTCTCATGTGGCCTCACCTGTCCTAGAATGTATGCTACAACTCTACCCCTACATAAGAACTTCTCCTATCCCAATACCTGCTAAATCCTAGTAAATAGTGTAACTCCTATCAGGCATTGGAAAAATAATTATCAGCACTAAAGTCAATCTCCCTTTCATCTCATGAATAGTTTTCTTGAAGTAATCTAACTATACAAACATATTGTTAGTCCAGCCCTTTAATATTGCCTCTAAGTTTAATAATTCATATATGAAATTCCTTTAATAAAGAACTAGCACCATGAAGATCCATACCACAATTAAATTCATGTGATTCTCCCATGAAACTACAACTCTCTCTCCTTCTATGGGTAAATGGATAATCCTATCTTTATGATAATGTGACCGAGGAAGTGAATCAAATCCATCTAAAAGTGGTACATTGTGATCATATAATATAAATTATTCTCTCTCAGTGCATTCAAATTGATCTCAATATTTTTTGAATGGTTATGTAAACTATGAGAATAGTAAAAGATATCATCCAAAAAGACTACAACAAAAAAATCTAGGTATGAATGGAATAATCGTTTCATCATCCCATTGAAAATCTCTAGCACGTTTGTGAGACTGAATGGCATTACCAGATACTTATATAAGCCACACCTTATATAAGAATTTGTATGATCTATGAATATAGTTTGAACATGTACCTGGTGATATCCAAATATCAAATTAATGTTTTATAACACTAGAGATCCTCTAAGAAGATCAAAAAGGTCACATATCCTTAGGAAGGGATATCGGTTTTTACCCATCAAATTGTCTAATTTCTCATAATCCATGCATAGCCTAAGGGAACAATCTTTAATTTTCAAAAAATAAGTCCTATGAACCCCATTAATTAGTATTAGGTCAAATGAACCCATTTTCATCAAAATCCATGATCTTACTCTTGATCTCATGCAATTATATCATAGCTAGCCAGAAATGAATAATGGATACCAGAGCAGCTACTAGAACTAGATCGATGGAGAACTCAACCTCTCCCTTAGAATTTAAAACAAAAAAAATATTTCGGGAACACATCCCTAAAATTATCAAACATTTGAGGAATGTTTATTTGAAATGTTTCCTGATCATCTAGATACAATCTAGTGGTATGGGATATAATACAACCCATGCCATGATGTTTTGGCCCAGATCGTCTCTCTTGGATACCCTATTTATCCATTTGAGTATAAAATGCACCCTATAGTGATGTGAAAGTCCCCCTATGCTGATAACTATCAACGTAAGCTCGATAAGCTACTAGCCAGTCCATTTTGAGTAGGATGGTAAACCCTTTAATCTAGAGGACTTAAATATTCTCAAAGAAGTGACAACCACCAACATCAAGGGTGAACTCCCTACACTAGAATACATCCTTCATTCTAATCCCCAAAAAAGTTTCTAGCACATTAATTCTCATCGAGGATTGTATAATGACCCCAATGATTTTAACTACGGGTGAAGATATGAGATTATGCATACACCTATATCAAAAATAGATGTTGTAATAGTAGAGGCTACTAAGATCGTACCTCTCACCATACATGGTCTGAAGCCCTCATCCATAGGGGAAGGCTGTACATAAGAGATCATTACTAAACCATGTCCCTGTGAATATTAATCACTACCTTGAGTAGGACAACTCTAATTTCATAGTTTAACTGGTTCCTAGATTCTAATACCATGACCACCAATACTTGGCCTAATTTACTGACTCTTCTCCATCTCCCTACATTCCATAGTGCTAAGAAAACTGCTCTGAAACCTGCTGTTATATTTGATCCCCTACCACTCGTAGTTGGAGGTAAGGTCCTTAAAAAAGTTACATGTCATCAATCTTGTCAGAATCTCGGTACTCAACTGGGTCACGGTCACATTAACTTTTCAAGGGACCTCATCTTCCAAAATTATAACAGAATATTGAGCTACCAGTACTCACATCATGATGGTACTCATCACCCAGGAATCCTAAAAATGGTGAATCATGCCACTATAAGTCTAACTATAGGGGTATGAAGCAATACTACATTACTCTACACCCCATGAATCCCTCAGGTTTTGCTCTATAATCACAACATGATTCACAATTTCAGTAATAGAGATAAATCTAGACATATTGAAATGAGATATAATGGCAGGTCGAAGACCGTACTTGAAGCATGTATATCTTGATAGATCATTAGTAAGGTACGTCATCACAAAACATTATAACTCAATAAAATGTGTCGATTAGCCCATGATAGTTGTAGTTAACTGCTCCAGACTGATGAATTCACTAGCCTACTCTTCCCAAAAAGTCTCAGGGGTAGAAATATTCATGGAATCCTGTTTGGAAATCAGACCAAACCATATCTTTTATCCAATCATCTTGGTTCAAAACATCCCACATGCGGTTTTTTGTTCCATGAAGCATATAATTCACAATCTTCACTCTCCTCAAAGGAGGATTCTCAAGGTGCTCAAACATAAATACTGTAGTCTCTTTCCATAGCTTATTATCATGTGGACCACCATCCCTTAAGAACATGGGATGATTTTTTTATGGAATACATGATTTAGATCATATATATATATATATATGGAAGGTTGTAGTTCTCCTTGAAAAGTCTTCATGAAGGAACAGAATCCCCCAAAAGAACTATTACTTAGAACCTATTTCCAGAACAACATATTTTTTCATATAAACCTCTAAAGAATGATCCACTAGTATCACATGGTCCACCACATTAGGATCATGGTCATCACCTCCCTTCGGGGGTATGAATGGAGGTCCTTCTGGTATCATTATATTATACTGAAAAACAAATTCCTCGAAAATATTTGATATCAAATCTCAGAGAAAAAAAGAATAGAAAATGTCCAAACAATCCGAAAAATAAGTCATACCATATATCATGCTCCTAAAATCGGGACTAAAAAGGAATATAGTCAAAAACACAAATAGATATATTGTGTCTTTCCAACTCAAAATCTGCATCTAGTGTATTTCATTATTTATCAGTTCATATTTCAATTTCAATTCATATCATTTTAAATTTAATTTAAATCATTAATTTATTCAAAAAATGAAACTAATGGTTTGCCAATTTTTGATCCATGAGAGTCCATAAAACCTCATGAAACAAAATTTAGTGCTGATATATTCCATACCATATACAATTAACTATAAATAATTGAAACAAAAGTTGTGTCTCTGTCCATTACATAGGGATCGTAGTCCATATGAATTTAAAGATGAAGTCAAATTCCTTATCCAATGTTGAAAATATATCAAAAATTTAGTTATATATATCCCCATACCTATCACAATAGCAATTAAATAGGAAATTCACCCACTATGGAATTGCAGAATACAAGAAATGTGATTTAGATAATGTTTCTAAAATGATTCCTGAGATGGAATACCCTCATCTCATTATGTTGAATTATAATAAAACCTGAAATCATATCAATATTAACATCACAACAAATTTTTTTTCACCCAATGGTAGAATCACATCAACTATAATAGACAAATCCTAAAAAAGAAACAGTATAATTTTAGTCAATTTGGCTTCTTCATATAAGTGGGTTAGCTAGACCCAGGAAAAACTCATTAACAAACTTCAATACATCCATATCTCAGTGTATTGTCAGAAAATAGTAAATAAAGGTAGAAAATAAAAAGCTATGATACCACTTTATAACAACCTGGACCCGGACTCCACTCAACATTTCCCTAAAATCAGTTGCGTACATGGTTTCAAGAGCATAGAACTGAAAGATATAGGATTTATACTAGTTGCGAGGGCCTACGGTGTGTGTGTGTGGATACTATACCCTCAATACTAAAGTGTCACACAAAAAACATAATAATAATATTCAAAATAGGAATCATTATATGTGTCAAATAATATGTAACTACAAGAATAGATAACAACAATACTGGTAGTATCTCATATACAATAATGATGACACATGTATCTTAAAAAATCTAGAATAGTTGCATTATTGTAAAGTATAAAAAATGTATCTAAAATATAAAAAAGGCCAAAAATTTATATCTCTGAATAGAATCACATGCCATGTCTTGATCTCATCCTCCACTGCTCCCAATCATGACACAAAATCAACACTAGAACTGTGGGTGTGGTCCTCAATGGAATCCTGAATAGGTTGTGAGATAAAATCCCTGTAGGTAATAACACAAATGTCTATAAAATACCTTGATATTCAATATAATAGGTTAACCAGTGTGCAAGTAAACAGGTAAGTAGTAATTAAATTTATAGTTCCCATGGCTTATCTACTACTAAATAAGTATCTCTAAAAGATCCTCTCAAGGGTCCCAATAAAATATGATCAAGCTCCTATAATAAAGAATCTTCAAATAATACATAAATAACTAACACAAACTTAACATTCATCCAAATATTCCATACCACCACAACCCTTCCATATAATCCAAAGTTCCATATCAACCATGGTTGAGCCGTTCAACCAAGCATATCATAAATTCCACTATCATTATATGTAAACAACATTTCAAATCACGAATAGCCAGATACATGGTGTTTAAGACCCATACATCCTCATTGATTCCCTAGAGAATCTCAATGGAAACTTGGTTATGGACTGGTTGGATTCATAGGAGTATGTCAACCGAACATGTCATGTTCAAGTACAAGAAATCTAGATCCAAGGGGTAGAAAAGCCCAAGGAATACCACTAAATTAAGACCCTAGGATCATACTCAATCTAAGGTTTCTACTACCAAATTCAATATCTAAGAAAAAACATCCAAGTTATAAAATGGAATCATCATTCACTTGTTCAATTCAACTATTGATACCTAGAGTTTACCCACTAATTATTTATTTCACATTCAATTGCATCTCATGAATATACCCCCTCATACATCATGATTGACATTTAAGAGAAAAAAACAAGTATACCCTTCCATTTAACCCAACCATTTACAATTATAACATTCAACAATTCAGCATTAACATGAAATCTCATAGAAATAGAGGTAACCCATCTCTTAAAAATCTCATTCAGTTCAATTCAATTATTAATGGGGATTCCTTAATCTAGGAAAGAATCAACTCACTCCATGGGTGGTTTAACATGGATTAATGAAGATAAATTAATATGGCACACCTTAAGAGTGACCTTGGTTGGGGAAAATCCTCAAAAAATTCTAATGTATGCTAAAGGGAATACCTAATATGTTATAATTCCATTAATTCAATTAAAAAATTCAATTTTTGGGTCATTCTATAAAGTTGGGTAGGTGGTAGAACGACATGTTGCCTAAAAAAGTGACAAACTCAAGGAAAATTTATTGGTCAGCTACCATATCTCGATAGTAGAGTGCTTATCCAGTATCAACTCATGATTCAACTCTAATAATGAGAAATTAAGAACAAAAATAGAACATATAAATTGTGAAAATCACCTTGCACCAAAATAACATTGTCGGTAGGAAGAAGAACGATGAACAGATAAAAAATGAATCGATTACTCATATGTGTAGATCCAATGAGATATTATGCGCTTAAATTGGAAATCAAATGGAGATGTTGTATAGATTCCGAATTTAGACATCAAATAGTTCTCAAAATGTGTCTTTTCTTCCCATATGAAGAAAAATGAATTGAGGTTTAAAAAATGTTTTATTATTTTTTTAAATTATAAAATTATTCAAATTAAATGAGTAACACATTTGAGAAAAGAATTTAGAAAACCATGTAGAAACCATGAATGGTTAGTTGTAGGAGAAAGGCACCCCATGGTTACCTCGCATTGTTTAACCAACCATGTGGAATCTTTGAAAACATTCACTGTTAAAATTGTAAACATGGTTGTATGGATGTGCACCCCAAATTGCATGGTTTGGGATAATTGTGTGTCTTGTATACCCCCACTTTTCATCCTCAAATGATTATATATAAGAATCTGGCCTAACCTACATGGTTTCAATTGACCAAGACCCAGCCTTATTTTACCACAAAGCATTGGTTCTAGGCTCCAAACAATCCCTATACACCCCAGATACACCCGTGACCTCGAAGGTTAATCACATTATGCCACATTTTGACATTAAATCTGAAAAATAAGGGATCTATACCTCATATGAAAACCGTGGTTCATTGATTTTAAATTTAGAATGTATGGAAATTATGAAATTGATATTCTAGGTGGAAATCTGAAGAACTAGATCAAGAAAATTGTATGAGTAATGTTTTTTTGATGATGTTGAAGAGACTATAAATGACATATGAAATGAATAAGGTATTAAGGAATAAGATGATGAATCCTAATTAATGGTTTTGGAATATAGTGGAATAAATTAATTATTTAGGTATTTTGAATCATGAATTATTTTGAAAAATTATTTTAATAATGGTATTTTGGATATTATAATCATGAATCGCCTATGTATTGTGTTAATTTATGGAGAATATATGTCTCGACATTATAAAAACTTAAGAGATATAGATACCATCATGGATTTATGAGTTAAAGGTTGATTATATAGTTAAATTCATAGAAACCCCAATTAATATTTTATATTAGGGGGTATATCAAGATTAAAGATATTTTGGGAAAATTTTATTGAAATAATTTTTTTTGATTTTATATAGGTTAGTGAAAAATATATTTGAGGATGAATGCCTTTATATTTTTTATATAATATAAAATCTATGGGTAACCTTTTAGTTTTACCCTATTTTTTTAGGTAATTATATTCTATTGAAATTTAGGGATGTTATAGGAATTATATTAGTATAATTTTGAAAAAAGATGACCCACATTACAGGTGACAACCTAACACATTCGGAATAGTTATGGGTCATGAACCCACAATCAATTGGTGATAAGGGTATGTCACCCACCACTTCCCTACCTGAAATAGTATTTATTGTGGGGCAACATAATGATATATATTTTAGATTATGTGACTTATTACTTATTATCTCATAATCTTAAGGCTGGGAGAAAAAATTCTAAGGGGATGTTACAACCATTACGCATACCAGAATGAGTTTTGGAAAACATCACCAATGAATATTTTCATAAGACCCCCAGAAATGTAAAATGGGAATAATATTATATTTTTTGTAGTCAATCACATTATAAATTTTGAGAACCCATTTTCAATTAAAGAATATTTCTCTCTAGATCTTCTTTCCTAGATATACATTAAAAAAGTATTAAGGTTACATGGAGTATTACATTCTATTATATCGGATCGAGATATGAGGTTTACCTCATATTTCTAACAAGTTATTGAGAAATCCTTTGATATAGAATAGGGTATCATCATTTTGTATCATGCTCATATATATGATTAGTATGAGATAATTATTGAAAACCTAGAGGATATACATATATCTTTTTCTATATACAATAAAGGTGGTTGGGATCAACACATTTCTCAAGTCAAGTTTTCTTACAAAAATATCTTTCAATAAAGCATTCAAATTGATCCGTATGAATTCCTCTATGGATAGAATGGTTGAGATCTAGCATTGTGGAATTTTTTTGGATAAAGAAATATATTGGGACTTGAGTTATCTATAAAAATGGTAGATAAGGTCAGGGATATTATGCGTCTCATTAGGGCAACACAAAACTGAATGAAAATTTATAATTATTATCATCAGAATGATCTGGAATTCAATGCTGGTAAAAATGTGTTTCTACCAATTTCTACATGAAAAATGATATCATATCAATGAATAATTGAAATATTGTCCCAATGTATATTGGTCCTTTTAATATTCTTGATGAATTATGGACGGTTTCTTATCAGTTGGTGTTTCTGAAGAACCTCTCTCAACTTCCCGATGTGTTCCCTGCATCTCTCTTCTGTAAGTTCATACACCACCCTTCACATTTAATAAAACAAATGGCCAAAACACCTACTTAATAACATTATTACAATGGTAAGATGGTGGAGATTCTGTATCATAGATATAATGATCTATGAAACAGGACCACTTACCTGGTTAAGGTTTTGTTTTGAAACCACCAACTTTAGAAAGATACATGGGAACATGTGGATATGATGAGGTAGACGTATCCTTAGTTATTTTTATCAAAGTGATGCAATTTAGAGGAAAAAATAATTTTAATGGGGGAATAATTTGACATCCCAATATTTTATGAAATATTGTTTCCAATAAATTAAATTTCTTATATCTTGAGTTACACGCAACCCCATGTTTAAATGAAACATGACATACTATTAAATATTATTATTTAATATGATTGTTACCAACTAGCCATTATATGGTGGGTATGTATAAGATTAAATAATTTATGAATATACATGGTTTACACACAAATATAAAATGGATTCTTTGGTTACTGATTATTTAGAAATAAAAGTAAAAACTAATTGAAAATCAAATAAATTTTTTTATGAAAACTATTTTGATGCGGAAAATTTTAGTTTATCTCAATAAATTAGATAAATCACTTTTGATAAATGATTTAATTGAATATTTTATCTTATATATTCCATAAAAAAATTAAAATTCATCTTATGTGTTTTCTTTGTATGAGATATTAACAAATCAAATTTTATTATTAAAAATAGTACTTTTCTATAGATTAGTTTTCTATCATTTTGTACGTACTAACCCTGAAATTAGAAACCACTAATTTATAGCTACATTATTCCATTATCATATATACAAGGGGTAAATAACCCTATGGAACATTTATTTTAAATGTTTCGAAGAACCATATACATACATGATACATATTTTATATTGGGAATATAAAACAAAATATAGTAATAGAAAAAAATCAAGATCCTATAATTGATTCAAAGATTTATTCTTTCTATATTAGGTAAAAAAAATTAAGGGTAATATAAAATGATCATAAATGATTATTTATAGCAGAAAAAATCGTGAATCATTAGGGAATAATCAATATGGAAAGTTAAAAAGTTGAACACACATACCGTTTCATCAAAAACCTAACTATCACGATTAGTTAAGACAAACTAAATATATTCTGGTAAATAACTAAAAACACATTCCATTTAATAAAACATGATAATGAAATGATTCCAAATATAATATAATTTAAAAAAAATAATAGATGATAATAATAATTAATTTTTACATGAAGGGAATGATTAATTATTAAACACCATGATCTCATACATCATGATACCTCTACTATCAAATACATTCAAAATATAGTTTAAAATATTTGTAAAAACTAATTAAATTTGGAAAATGGTTTGTCTTGTGATACCTATTGATACATTATGTTTCTATATACTTCAGAACCCATACATCACTATCTGTAAAAATAGTTTCTATTATATCGAATAAAGAAATTTAATTTAAGAATAATGTGCCTTATCATGAAATATCTATAACGAGTAAAGAATTAAAAATTTTCAATATTTCCTAAATTAATTAAATAAATGTCAAAGTAAACACTATATTTAATAATGGAATTTCGTTTACAAAATAATTATATACATGGTATATAGAGTAAGGATAATATATTGAAATTTAATGTCTAACGAAAAATGATATTATAAAAGTGATTATCTCAAGAGAAATTTAACAATCACAAATTTATCAAAAAATGAGTGGTGACAATTAGTTAATCAGGAATATAGGTTTTCTCAATAAAATCATTTCAATTTGAAGAACGAATGGAATGAAAGTTAGATATTAAAATAATCATTCATAAAATAGTTTTAATTATAAAATAATTTAAAAATTTACAATAAAATACATTTTTTAAAATGGTTATGGTAGTAGGGGAGTCTCGTATCACCCTATACATTAAAAACAATTCCTTTTGACATTTTGTGGAAAATAATTCTTTTGAAAACTTGTGTAAATATTCTTTAAAATTATTTTAAAAATTTAATGATAAATTAATATTTCCATACAAAATCTTTTTACTAAATAAGCATATTTTTTAAACTGTTTTTTAGAAAACATGGATATGGAAGAAATATATAACCCATTTAAAAGCAAAATAAAATAAGTTTTTATTTTAAACGTTTTTTTAGTTATCCTGGTATTGAAGAGATAAAAATTTAGAAGAATATATATAGAAAATACTTCAATATCAACAGGATAGTAAAATTATTAGACCTTATGAAGGATGAATGATATGACTTCTTCAAAAAGTGTAAATTAATTCCCAAAAGAAAGTGAGAATATAAATAGATTCTTACCTATTTGGTAACATTAAAATTGTCAACATTTAAGAATAAAATTTTATTAAAACATTTAACATGATGAATAAATATTTTTTCTTTTTAAATAAATAAAAGGGGTAGTATAAACACCCTAGAAAATTGAATTGGTTCATATTAACAAATATATCTTATTAAAATGGAAATTGAGATGAAATCTCTTACCTTATGCTTCCCTTTAATTGAATTCTGATTAAAATTATATATTTTGGAAAAACAGTTCTATTAAATTAAAATAGAACCATATTATTAATTATAAGGTCACGTATGATTCTTTTATAACATCTTATCACCCATTCATTTACAATATTTCTTTATCATTATTGTTTGGAGGGTCAATTGCATTACTTTCTCATTAATATTTTATAATAAAAGTTATAGATCTTGAAAATTGTATATATTTTCACTGTAAAATGAATTATACTAATTTCATAAGTAATAGTTTTGTTCATAATAATAAAATTTAGAAAATTTCTTGAATATTGAACATATAAAATAAATATCATCTCTTTGTGGAGATGGAATGTCATACGTATGTGAAAAAAACGATATCATTTATTAATGGGGGAAATGGTAAGGATGGTACTAATATATTAATTTTATAGAATCAGTATAATTTTATATATATCATATATATTCATTTAATTTATCCTTGTTTCCTTCCATGTAAAATATAAGTGAAAATTGAATCACATCGCTTCACGAGGTAGTAGTCCGCCATTCACCATAGAAACATTATAATATTTTAAATGGAATGTAATGTAATATGTTCTATGTTAAATTATAATTCAATAATTATAATTATATGATAAATATTATATAAATATATAAATTAAAACTATCATTATATCCAACTGTGATATATTTTGATGGAAAACGAGTTACATCAGTTCACGAGGCTGTAGTTGTCGTACACATGATCGAAGATTTAATTTCCAATTTGATGGAAGATAAGATGGATATAGGTTTTTAAACTAAAATAATAACATTTAAATATGTTTATTATTTTGTTTATATTATATTATCATGACTGAATAATATTTTAATGTGCTGGAAGAAGAAATAAAATAAAAATTTTCATTAATAAAAGTTACCTCTTCTCTAGATGACCTCTTTGGGTTTTCAATAAATTCCATACATGGTTGTATTTAAGATAAAATAAAGGAATATAGTATTTTGGGATGGAATTAAATACTTTATTTTAGTAGTTATTGTTCAAAAAATTCATTTCTTAGTATGAAGTGTTAATGGGAAAGAGTGGCCTTTTAATGTAGGGGAGAAAACACACATGGACTCATTGAAAAGAATGAATTAAATCCATGTTTGTCATAATAAATGGGATGAACAATAGAGAATTAATTAAAATTGGATGAATAAATGGTTAAATGGGGAATGGAAATAATAATAATTGGGGAAGTTTTAGGTCACTTTAACCATTATCGTCTTAGTTTAACCACCTTGGTAAACCTGTTTTAAATGTAACCACAAGAATTATTTTTATTATATTAACTTTTTATTATCTTTAAAAAAATCACAATGGTAGATAATATTAATTATTATAATTACAAATATGGAATCTATTTTACAAAATTTAACTCACATAAGTCAAAGATTTTAATTTACATTTAAACATGCAAATGTGATGAAAATATAGTTTTCTAAAGGGAAGGTTTTCAAAAGTAAAAAATGTGTCTATATAAATATTTGAACATATAGTTGATTAAATTGAAAAACAATTGGATTAATTATTATATAATTGAATTAATGTTTCTTTGATAAAAATTTTGAAACAAAATGTAACTTGTATGTTCTTTAAATGTAAATCCTTTTTTATAAAAAATCAATACTTTTCACTATGCATTGAAATTGAAACTTTCATAAAAATCCCAAAAATTCTCCTAAGATAATTTTGTGACAATTATTTTAATCTTTATAATGATTTTATGAAAACAAATTACTAAAAGTTTCAAAAATTAATTTTAATAATAGTGTTCAAGATGCGATTAAGGAGTTCTTAAGAAAAAAATTCATTTTTAAATGATTTTTATTTTTATTCATGACGCAATAGATTCTTAATGAAAATGTGTAAACCATATATTTTTTCATAATTTAAATTTTAATATTCATACCCACAAACTTAATATCTAGGCTATAGTGGTGAAATTTATATAATAATATTTTAATAGAGTATTTTTTATCTTAATCTCAATGTTATGTATATCACTAGCTATCGAATAAATTAAATATATTATGAATGAAATATATTGTAATGTATCAGGGTGTCACACTATTCTAATACAAAAATAATTTTCCTCAAAATGTTCATGATAATTACATTCTAAAAAATTAGGGTTGTTCTTCTTCATAACGTCCTTTGATACCACTTTTCTTCCTCTATTTTATGATTTCTAAAAAGTACCTTTACCATTATAGTTGTGTGACACCAAAATACATTATCTATGGTATCCTGAATCTATATGGGTTATTCCACATAATATAGATTAGGAACAAATTATATATCTTCCTAGGTGATCTAATTTTTTTGGATTGTTATGTACTTTCTCAACAATGATATATTGGAAACACCATGTACTTTAGAGAGGCATAATGGAATTTCCAATCGATGAGACACGACTACAAGACATAATATTTTTAAAAGGTCCCAATGTTACTGAGGATAAGATTTAAATTCTTAGTAAACCTTAAGACACCCTTCTATGGAGATACTCTCAACAAAACATGTTCTTCCACTTTGAATTCAAAAAACTTCTTTAAATTATCAGTATACATATTTTACATGCTTTGAGTTTCTTCAATATGAGAATGAATAGTCTTTAAATATTTATTGTGTATTAAAAAAGTGCTAGGCCTAAAATATTTCTTTCACTAACTTCATCCCAACAAGTTGGAGTTGACAACTCTTTCCATATAGTGCTTCATATCAACTATTTGAATACATGAATGCAATCTATTATTATTGGAAAACTCTAACAAAGGTAAATAATTATCCTGTGTATATTGGAAAAAAAGTGATCATGATATCAATTTGTATTATGATGTATGAATAGTCTATTTAGACTATATATATGTTTTATTATTGTTGGTAGTTCTCAAATGAAGCTTAGTATCATGAGCCTTATGAAGACAATTCCATAATTTTAATGTAAAACAACGATCAAAAGCATAAATATTTAAAAGAATTGCACTATAATTTCTTACAAAATAATTAATAAGGATACTTTTGAGGAGATCAATAGGTAAATATTATCTAATAGATATGAAATGTGTAGATTTGGAAAGGCTATCAAAAATAAACTATATTTCACTATTAATTATATGAGACTTTGGTTGTCTTATAAAAAAGACCTTAGTAATGTCATCCAATTTTAATTCAATAATATAAATAGGTTTCATTTATCCTATAGGATAATCTTTTTTATATTTCCCTTATTTAAAAACCATATTTATGAACACATAATCTACACTTTCTAGAGTTATTCTATAACACTATAAATGTTCCCCCAATTCTCTATACAACTTGGTTCAAATAAGGAATACAGGTGAATGTGAGCTATGAGTGTCATATAATAATAATTCTTTAGGCCTATTACATATTTAACAAATAATTCCATTCCAAATGTCAGAATTAAATCATTATAAATAATGATATCTAATTTCCCACTATTCAGAACAAGAATGTTCTTGTAAAAATTATTGTAATCAAATTGATAAGTTTTTAACCATTTCACTAAATACGGTTTTCAAATAATTTGAAAATAGAATGAGGTATCCCCACTTTAATATGTAAAATATCCATATTGACTATATACATGAACAAACAATCCCTCACATTCCTCATTTGGGTCAAAAAATCCATGATCTTTATTACTCAATACATCAGTTACCATATTTTTCTTCCCTGGGTGGTTGTGTATTGTGGAATAATAATCCATGAGTAGATCAATTCATCACCTTTTCCTCATGTTAATATATTTCTGTGAAAATACTTATTTTAGGCTCTTATAGTCTATGTATTACTCATACCTTTCACTGTAGATATAATTTCTTCAATTATTCAAACACAATATTATAGATTCCAACTAAAAATCCAAGGTTGTTTAGTTTTGTTCATGGGTTTTCAACTACCTTGATACATATATAATAACTTTATCATTTTCAATAATAAATGCACCTAGATATTTCTTCAATGCATCACTATATATATATATAACCCATCATTTCCTGAGGGTAATGTCCGAATCAGATCATTAACCAATCTTCTCTTCAATTCCTCAAAAATTACTCACTTTATTTTATCCATATGAACTTATCCACATTGTCTTTAATACTGGTTAATGGGTTAGAAAATTAGAAAAAATTATAAAATAATCAATGACAGTATGTTTAAAAAATAATGGAACTGCAAACTTCAGTTATGTTTATCTATGCATGATATTCTCTGATTACATTTATCTTTACATGATTAATTGAGATTCCTTGTGTGGAGAAAATATGACCAAGAAAAAACCTTCTTCAAGCCAAAAATCATGATTTTAAATTTACTGTATAACTAATTATTTTTAAGATTCTCATGAATGATCTAAAAGTTATTCTCATGACCCTCATAGATTTTATAGTAAACCAAGATATCATTAATGAATACGAGAAACAAATAATCATTACATTACTTGAATACTCTATTCTATATGTCCATAAAAACATTTGGTGAATTCGTTAATACAAATTTCATTATTATAAAATCATGATGTTTATACTTCATTTTGAATATTTCCTTTAGAATTTCTTCTTTATTACATACAAATAATGATTCCCATAATGAAGGTCAACATTTCAAAAAAAAATTGAGCTTCGTTTAGTGCATTGAATAGGTCATTATTGAAAGAAAGATGATACTTTCTATTTATCATAATATAATTGATTTCTATTTAATAAACTCATAGACACATCAATACACCTTTCTTATTAATAGAGAGAATATGGGCTCCCCATGGTGAAACACTGAGGAGAATAAATCTATTATCACACCCATCTCTTCTAGTTTTTTATTTACCTACAAAAATTCCACAGTGTCTATTTTTTTGGGTGTCTTTGACATTGGTCATGTGTCTGGTATTAACAAATCGGAAAATGAAACTTAACACCCTCATGGATGTATGGGTAATTTCATAGTAAATACATAAATGTGGTATTGTATAATAGGTACATCCATAGTTTGAAGATTACTTTATCCATTATATTTTGTTTTCTCTTATACCACAAGAATACCATTCAGAAGAGCTGCTGGGTTTGGATCTAAATATAACACAAATGATGGATTCTCTACACTAAACGGAAGGAATTCAACCCCATAATCATGAATAATAATATCTGTTTCCATAAAATAAATATTTGAATCATATATTTAAATCTAGTCCATACATAAGATTATATCAAATTAAACCATGTGTATAATAATAAATTCAATAAATAGATAATTTTTATGTTTCAAAATGGGTACTACCTGACATATTATTGTTATACGGAGAAATACACTAAGTGTTTTGACTTTAAAATCCATTTTAAAGGTGCTAGTGAAATATCTATTTTTAATTGAAATAATAGAATATATAAAAGAGTGAAAATATACATAATAAAATAATTAATTTTCTAAATTTGATTCTATGATTAAGGTACCTTATACTATAGTACTCGATAATACCAACTCATATGTAGATATTTCATATGCTTATACTTATCTCTTAGGCCTCTTTTGTAGTATATTCCCTTGATAAATTGGACATTAGTTTCATTAATTTTTCATTTCATTTATTTTAAAGCTCTAGAATTTTTTTTTTCTTTATTACCTTTTAATTTTTTTCACTAGATGCCCCATACCTACACAAATATAATAAACTCTCATTCCCTTCAATCACTTCCCTAGATTATTTATTACATAGTTTTCACAAGATGGAAATTCATTCATTATCTTAGTCTTCTTTGATGAATTCCCTTTTTCCTGGTTCTCATTTGACTTCTTCTTTTCTTGATTTCTATTAAACATATAGGATCTATAAAATTCCATCACTATTTTGATGGCACATAAAACTATTCCATAATATAATGAAAATTTTAAGGGAAACTTTTCTATCAAAGACATGACATAATCCATTTAAATAAAAATTTAATACTACAATTATTTTTTTCATATGTAAACCATATAATACATAGATAGCCTTAATTATAAACTTATAATCTATAACACTTTATTCAAACATTTTATTTACACTAAATAGCATTCAATTAATTTAATTTTATTACACATGAGGGGAATATTTTTCAAACACTTTCTCATTAAAATATTTTGATTACATATTTTTTTCCCTATTCCTCTCAAGTAATCTAGATAAATGACCACTATTGAAAGGAAACTCCTTCGAGAAAATACACTTCATGTGTATCCTTTTCATTTTAATTGCAATGTGTAGCCATCAATATCTTCATAATGGAATTGATACATTTCTTAACAATCATTGGATTAGTTGCCTCACCAAATGATAGAGGATTCTATAACATTAAGATATCCAACACTAGAGAATAATTATTTGGAACAACAGGTTTCTCCATTTGTATAATGTTATTTATCATAACCTTGTAAAACATCCCTGATGTATCCCTGATCTTCTCAGCTCCAATAACATCTGTATTGGCATACTCAGTAGGGAAATATGAATATTGGCCACTTGTATTTATACCAATATTTTTTAATAGATTCATTTAAAAATAATGGAATGTTGTGGATTTTATTACAAAATTATGAAATTTAAATGATAATGTATAATTATTAATTTTGTGTAACTCACAACATAAATAAAAAAATCATACATTTTTAATCTCATATTCACAAACATGGTTTATTTGGGGATATATTTATTTTAAAATCTTTCATAATAGTTTGTAAAGAAAATGGAACTTATCCTAAGAATATCCCCCAGGGGTTTCAAATGAGGTGTGTTGTAAGGGAACACTCACCACGCACCAGAATGATGTCTAGGATATACTAGACTAGCACATTTCAGGTTTATTAATCTAGATGCATCGGTTCCAAAACCATGTCCGCTTATTGAATCCTGATAATAATTTATTTCTAGGAAAAAACAATAATCGCTTCCTCACCCAAAATTTAGTATGTTCTTCTATACTTATACTCAAACTCTATCATAGTGTTATGTTACATAATCTATGTTTTCCTTATTCTAGTATCCCTGGTTTTTGCTAAACATTCTCTAATACCAGCTGTAATAACTCTAACTCTAGTAACATAGATTTGGGAACTATTTTAATAAATTAACATACATAAAAGTGATAAGATCACAAAGGACTGATAAATTTAGTAATTTTTTAGAAAAAGATACATACATGATACAAATATGAAGATAGGAATAGAAAATAAAAAACAATATTCTAAAACATTCACCATCCATTAAATCATTCAAAGATTTATTATTCATATCCTTGGAATTGGTAAAAAACATGGGTGAGCTCAAATTCTCATTATGGGTTACATACATTAGAATATATTATGAATATATCATCCATGTTCAATATAGAAAGGTAAATAAATAAACATACATTCCATTTAATCAAAAAAATTATTATCATTATTAGATAATGTATAAACAGTATAGAAAGGTAAATAACTAAAAACACATGACATTTAACCAATAAACTGAAAATGAAAGGAATTTAGAGATAATATCAATAGAAAAATCTCATGAATAAGAATTATAATATAAAAATGAATGATATAAATTATTAAAAATTGAATTTAATAATATTAGTCATCATGATACCTCTACTTTAAAAATTTTCAGAAAAAAATTTAAAACGATGGGAAAACTCCAGCTAATTTGGAAAACTGATTTGTCGCATGAGACATACTGATGAATCAAGGGTCCGTATAATTATTTTCCCCATAAATAATTTCTTTTCCAATTCATTCCTCATATATTTAATAATTTTTCAAATTCTTGAATAATATTCCTTATCACCAAATATCCATATTAAGATATTGATACAGATTTATCTATAATTCCCCAGTAAATCAAATAACTATCAAGGAGAACACTATCTATACAAATGGTATATATTATGAGAAATAATCATTTAAATGATTCAAAAAATATGGATATTTAATAGAAATGTAATTTCTAATGAAAAATGATCATTAATAATAGATTTTCTCAATCAAAAGTTAACAGTCCCAAAAGTAATCAATAATTGAGATATTAAATTAATATTATGTAAAATATATTTCCTTGTAAAACTATTGGAATCATTTTGAAAATTCTACATTTTTTTAAATAGTTACAGTTGTGGCGAAGTCTATAATTGTCGTATACATTAAAAAACTCTACTTTTACATTTTATTGAATACATCCGATTTGAAAAATATTAAAAATATTCATTTCAAACCCTATTCAAATGTCAATGATTATATAAAATTTCTTTTATAAATCATTTTTTAAATAAAAGGACTTCTGTAAGAGCTCTTTAAAATCATGGATATGGTCGAATAATATATCTGATTTATAGAGAGATAAATTAGGTTTTTCTTTTAAAATTTATTTTTCTTAAGACATGTAAAAAAGATACAAAATTTTTTAATAGAATCTACAAAATAATTAAATTTATATAGGATTAGAAAATTAATAGTGATTATGAAGTATAAATGAAACTATTCATTCAACAAGTGTAAAATCAATCCCTAATTAATTTGATATTAGAAAATATATTCTTATCTGTTGAGAACATTCAAATTGTGGCCCTAGAATATATAACCTTATATTAAAACATTTAACAAAATAAGTAAATATTTATTCACATTCAATACATCCAAGGTGAATTATATATACCCCATAAAATTGAATACATACATATTAATAAATATGTATCAATGAAATTGAAATCGAGGTGAAATCTATTACCTCATGCATCTCTATATTTGATCACTCTTGGACCTATTTTATTTTAGAATAAATATTCTAATAACTTATAATTGAACCGTATTAATATTTATAATATCATATATGATCCTTTCATGATATATTACCATCTTTTACATTATAGTCTTTAATTATAACTAGTGTTTCAGATGTTAATTATCATGTTTTCACATGAATGTCTTGTCATGATTGTTTTGGATCATGAACATAGGATTTTGTTACATAATATCTAGAATGATAACAATTTTATAAATATTATTTTTTCATTATATACATCTTTAGTACAATTCCTTATAATTTTACATAGAAAATGAATCCCACCACTTTGTGGAGACAATAAGTCATACGTATGCACAAGCTGAGATATTATTTTTAATGGGTAAAAGAGTAAGAATTAAAGTGATATATTGATTTTCTAGAAATATTTTCATGTAATATATCTCACATATAATAATTAAATTTATTCTTATTAACCTACATGTAAATCGTCTGTTAATAATGAATCACATTACTTCGCGAGGTTGTAGTACGTCGTCCACCCGAGCAACATTATCATGTTTTAAACAAAATATAATGTTAGAGGTTATAAGTGATATTATAATTTAGTATGTATAATAATATCATAAATAATATATATATATATATATATATTTTAAATCCATCATTATATCCAATCATTAGAAGCATTTATGGAAAAATTGTTACATTAGTTCGCAAGGCGGTAGTCCACCATTCACATGATAGATGATTTTGTTTCCCATTTGATGGAAGAGGATATTTATATAGGTTATTCCATTAAAATAGTGGCATTTGAGTATATTATAGATAATGTTTTAATTACATTATCATGATTTAATAATATTTTAAGGAGGTGTAGAATAAATAAAATAAAAACTCATGTTTAAGAACATTACCTCTTCTTCATATGACCTCTTTAGGTTCACATCAAAAGCCTTCCTAGGATCACTTTGAGATCAAACAAAGGCCTATAAGATATTGGGAGGAAATTAAGTAATGGATTTTTTATGGATAATACAATATAATTAGATTTTTAACTTTTAATAGGGGTGGTTGGGGTGTCCTTTTAAAAGTGGGGAAGAGAACATAATTGGAATTTTTGGAACCAATGAATTAGACCTTTGATTCGTAGAATATAAAGGGCTCCAAAGTAGACCATTATAGATCCGTTGATGATAAAAGGTTGAAATGTTTATATAATACAATAATTTGATGAGTTTTAGACGATTTAAAGCAATTATCTTCCATGTTTAGCACCCATTATAACCATTTTCATCTTAACTATGATAATTAATTTTTTCAATGTTCACTTTTAATTATGGTAAAAAATAATTTTACCTTATCAAATATTGTTAATTATTATGATTCCAAATATAGAATACATTTAACCAAATTTAAATCACATATGTGTTAGAATTTAAATTAAAAATATCTTCATATAAATGATAAAGAAAACATTTTCCAAACGAAAAGTTTTAAAATTTATAAAAATTATTTATATCAAAAATTAACATTTAATTGATTAAAATGACCTAAATTGTATTTAATATAATATAATTGAACTAAATTTTATTTTTAAATAATTTTTTAATATAATGATACTTGTAAATTTTTTAAAATAAAATGATAATTTCAATAAAAATAAGTATTTTCACTATTCATTAAAAGTGAAACATTTAATGAAAATAAATAAAGAATATCCCTAAGATTATTTTAATATAGTAACTTAAAAAAATTAATTTTAATAATTAATTTTTTAAAATTTTCAAAAAAAATTAATTTTTTTAGCAAGACGCGCTGAAACAGTTTTTCAGAAAATATTTTTTTTCAACTGATTATAACTTTTATTCCTGATAAATAAATATAGAAATATATGTGTTAACCAAATATATTAAATTAATTATTTATTTTTATTCATGACCTTCAAATTATTTGCTAGGATATAATGGTAATATTAAAATAATAATATCTTAATTGCACTTTGGGGTTTTTTTTATAATAGGTGTTTCTTATATCAGAAGATATTAATGAAATTATATTTATTCATAAAGAAATATATTGTAAAGTTTCGGTGTGTTACATTACACAATTAATTTACAATAATATTTTAAAACATTAATAAATCTTATTTTAAAAAAATTAACATCATTTTTGAAATATGTATTTAAAAATTATCATTGAGTTAACTCTTTATAATTTTCTAAAATGATGCATTTTTTACTAAATAGTGAAAAATAATAGGTTTTTAAGATATTTTTTACATTAAAATAATATAAAAATATAAAATAAATTAATACAATTTTGAATGGTAAATTACTTCAATTATTTCAACAATTATCCAATTTAGTTCGTTGGAATCAATTTCAGGTTCAATTTAGACATAAAAATGCTTTTTACTTTCTAGCACTTTTTCTTTGGAAATTTGTTTTTTCATTGTGTCTGCTAGATTAATTTAAAATTAAATATTACCACATAAAAAATTTTAATTTTGAAAAAATGGATTAAATACATGGAATAATAATAAAGAATATTATATGATAAGTACAAATTCATTTTTTTCAAAGTAAAAAATAAAAAAAATAAACATTAATTACATCATTTAAGGTCATAAAAGGCTTACCAAGGGGTTAAACTAAAAGGATAATGGTATTTATAAAAATAAAACTTTTAAAATTAATTTATAAGGGACATATTTCAACCTTATACTATACCATGTTTTAATATATGGTAATTGTTAATCATGTTTCTTGGGAATTGCTTTATCATTTTGTATTCTTTTAGGACATTTCCTATTAGTTTCCATGTGGGTTACATTACACACTTATTAAAGAACCTCTCCTATATTTTCCTATCCAGACTCCAAGGTACATTTGGTTGATAAAATCCAAAACCAAATACATTCCCTAATCACCTATCCAATTTTTTTAGAAACGTTTTAGGAAACCCTCCTAAGAAGACTTTTTGTATAAACTGGGAAGTGTTATCCAAAGAAGAGGTATGGTCCTGAACCATGAGTTTTCACTTTATTTATTCATGTAACTCCTTAACATATTATAAAATTATTATTATAAAATAATATTAGTATCTTCCTTTTAATCATATATTATTATGTTAATTGAATTGCCCACATTTATCTCCTCTTCCATCAAGTGTGAAATGAAACTATCGATCGTTTGAATAACGGACTATTGTATTAAAAACTAATGTAATTCATTTTCGATAAACAATATATATAATATAGATATAATGATGGATTTAACATATTTATATTATTCTTTTACATAATTATACTTCAATAGTTATT
The DNA here is from genome assembly GCA_963277665.1 of Viscum album. Lineage (NCBI taxonomy): Eukaryota > Viridiplantae > Streptophyta > Magnoliopsida > Santalales > Viscaceae > Viscum > Viscum album. The sequence continues at coordinate 42,843,477 of OY728150.1, forward strand.
ATATCACATATACATTCTTACCTTATACTACGTTGGAATATGATAGCGTTGCTTGTGTGTACGGAGAACTACCGCCACATGAAGCGATGTCATTCGTTATTCACTAATGAAGTCCATGGAAGGTAATGCAGATATTTTTAATGAAAATATGTGATATATATATATATACATTGTAATAATTATTCTGGATAGGGAATATATTGTTTACCTTTATTTTATAATATCCATCGACAAAATGAAAACAACATTTATGCATATGTATGTACTACAATCTCTATGAATGGAGTAAGTAATTTTATATCTATAACATTAATGGATTACTATAAATACATATATAATGAATATTTATTATGATATATAGTTTTTATCATTCTATATATTATGTAACCGGGATCAATTTAAATGAACAAAAAATATTAAACCAAATCATAAATGAAAAATGCACCAGTTATTACACGAAACGTGGATTTAACCAAGATGGTTAATAATTGGTAATAAAAGGTCATAAATAAATCATATATATTTTGATAAATATAACTATTGTTTTTTAATAGATGTAAAATAATACTATTTTTATTATACATGAGGTTCTAATGTGCATGTAAAGAGTCAAGACTTGATGTATGGGGTTTCTCTTCTATCTTTTATTTGATGGGAACATATGCCATATTCACCATTACTTTAATTTTTGGGGTATATATACTTCCCCTTTTTCATTTTATATCATTATTATAATTCTATTCATTATATTTGATGTTTCATTTTATGTTATTCTTTAATGGGGGTAATGATTCAAAAATTTCCAAAGCGGTGAGGGGTTTTTGTCTAAAAGTTCCTTCTTTGGGACATACGATATGATATGAACCTATATTATTTTATGAGGTATATATACTTCCCATTTAACATTATATATCATGATTTTATTTTCATCATTATATATAATGTTTTTAATGTTATTATTTCGTGGGTATTTCAATTCAAATGTTACCAAAGTGGTAGTGATTTAATGTAACAATCGCTTTGTTTGCCAAAATTGTTTATGATTATGTTTTCAATAATGATATATTATGAAATATATATTATTAAACTCTTGAATTATTTTATCATCTAGTAATTTATTGAGAATATATTTCTTTTTTACTTTCATTTTCTTCTCTTTAATCACCCAAGAGATTAAATTTTTTTTAAGGATAAGTTGATATTATTTTTCTTTTATGTTTAATTTTTTTACTCCCTGTACTTGTTATATAAAAATGTATTAAATAAATTTTTTAATATTATCTATTTATTATTTAAATCATTTTTTACACATTTTTACTATTTTATAAATAGTTTAAAAGGAATATTCTATCATTTTACTAATGAATTTATATAGAATTTTTACTAAAAATGTGAAAAGAATAGCCGTTCTTAAAATTGTACAACATGAACAGAATTTCTCAACATCATGACTGATCAATTACATAAATCATTGAAAATAAGTTTCCAAGGTTATTTTCAAATAACAATATTTAGGAAAATATTTATAATTTTATATTTTAAAAATGGTTTTTTCAATGTGGAAAGATTAATTTTCTCAATAAATATTCCTATTGATCTTTCAAAATAATTTTCCATCTTAGATGAAATCTATTGATGTTAATCCAGATTTAAAGTTGATATTATCTAAGGACACCATTATTATTCTGTCTCTGAATGGTTTATAATTATGACGATTAAATTTTTAAGAAACTCTTTCCTTTTACATGTGGTATAATATAGTGAATTATTTAAAAACCCAATTTGTTTTCATAGGTTCTTATATTATGAATGTAGTATGAATTCCTGGAACACATATATATGGTTTTCATTATGTGATGGTTGTTATGTTTTAACCAATAGTTTATTGTTATGTTTTAACCATGTATCGTGGTTATGTTATAACAAAGGATGGGTGGGACATATATCTACCTCTATGTATTGGGTAAAGACATACTTCTCATGAGATAATTGTGGGAAACCATTAGATAGGATTGATCCACAATGATAAATAGGCCTATGGGATTGCTCCATATTGGGAAAAAGTGATGAGGTTAGAACTACTATGTATGAAGGTATTTGTAGTTAACCTAGACATAAAATTTTATCTATACCAATGTTGGTGCCACACTTTTAAGAATTGAGATTATGGTTCATGAATGCTTCTGATTTAACACTCATATGAATAATGTGTTTTTGAATGGAAATTATTTATGTTATCACTCGTGTTTATTATCTATGGATGTTTGGGTATGGGATTTTTATGTTATGTTCATCAATGTATACCATTAGTCTTATAATATGCTTTCATTTGATCATATAATGATATCTCCCATGTTTACCCTTACTAAGAATATGATCTAACCATTTCTTATTTTTCCATTAAATATTTTATGAAGAAAGGTTTTAAGTAGGGTATGATTATGAAGAGTACATAACTGGAATATTTAGGTGGGATATTATTGGAACTAGAAAACGCATCCAAAAAATTTTCCTAATTATTCTATACATGATCTGAGGTCGTAACATGTTTCTCAAGATTTTTTTGACAGGTCATAGGGCCCGAACGGAGTTATATATTAGGAGTTATGGACATTTGATGTTGGGCCAGAAAACTGGTTCACAGAGTCCATTCTCGAAGCTCCCTCTACGATTACAGATCAAGGAGGCTGGATGCTCTGCGAACCCCTTTGATGTTCATGACCCGCCGCGGAGCAAGCTCCCCCATCATGCTGATCGAGCTCTACTTTGAGGCGCCTCTTTCCTATAAATACTCAAATCCCCCCCTTCAGACAACGGTGACTCCGCCCCTTGGGTGGCTGATCTCTAATTTCACGGAGCTCAGCTTTCCTCCGTGAAGATGCCCCGCGAGTCCATGCTCCGTGAGACCAGGCTCCGTGAATCCATGCTCTGCAAGTCCATGCTCTGCGTGAAAAGGCTCCGTGATATCATGCTCTATGAGACCATGATTTGCGATTCCATGCTCCACGAGTCCATGCTATGAGATTCCATGATCCACGAGTAGATTTCCTTCACGAAGATGCTTCACGGGACCCCATGCTTCTTGAGCCACTTTCCTCCGCAAAGCTACTCCGTGAAGACCTATCCTTTGCGAATCGCATACCTTCACACCCACAGGTCCAAACGGCGGGGGTGCAGCCCCCACACCCCTTCTCAGGGTCAGTGACAGAAGCGAAAGGACCAGCCCAGATTTTCCATTTCTCCCTTTTGTGCACCCACCTTTCACTTATGATGTAATATTATTTGAGATACTCCTCAAAAAACCTTGACGGGATATTCTCCCCTTTGTTTGTTTCCCATTTCATGTGTTGATATTCTCGTCATCCATTCCACCGAGTACATTGAGTCGAACTATTCCTCAAGAAACTCATCCAAACCCTATCACTTGTCTCCTATAACAAGTTGAACCAGAAAGCGCCGCCCTTGCATAAGTCCCAACACCAACCACTACTAGGTGCCTTCTGCCTAATAGTCCTATCTACAAGAATATAAACTATAGTGCACCCTATATTCCAAATATACGATTCCTCTTTATCCAAAAAAAGATTTTCCTTGTGCTCTAAGAATAAGATGGTAACAGTTCTATCAACATGACGATGAACTATAGTAATATCTATGTAACAAACATAGGATGCCTATTTTACTGAACATAAGATGCCTTATGCACCAATCATGAGATGCCAACAATCCTTTCTACATGAATCAAAACTGTAATACTCCCTATGTACCGAACATAAGATGCATGTTTCCCCAATCAAGAGAAGACTTGTGCTCCAAGCATGAGATTCTAACAGTCCTCTCTACATTACTATAAACTGTAGTATTCCCTATTATTCAATAATATGATGCCTATTCTTCCAAATATGAGATGCCTTATGTGCTAAGAACAATATTCCTTATGCCATGGTTACAGAGGCATAATTTTAAGAGCGTTGGAATCTATTCAAACATTACATCACTCCACCTCACGCTTTTTCATGTCCTTCATTAAGATATTCATCCTCTTCCATGTCTGAATGGACCCCCTAATGGCCAAATACCATGTTTCCTCACCTAACCTACCATCCTGTGCCAATGCCCCATAATACATTTGATAACACTTTGAGTCAGGTTCTGTGTTTTGAACATGGTCAGCAGTTGACCTCATTTGTTTTTCCCCATTCCAGGCTAACGCAATATGGATGTTATGTTTCGAACACGGTCAACAGTTATCCTCCATCTCCATGCCACACTCATTGAATTCTGAATGTCAGGCATGTGATTCACATTTTCATCTCCATTTGTTCGGACTGATTCCAATTCCCTTGGAATTATCCCTCTTGTGCACTAGCGCATAGGTGAAGGCCTCAACCCACTAGTGGGTTGGGATGCCCTCATGACTAGACATGGGGAAGATGTTAAGGGAAGCTTCCTTGCGTAAGCTCCATATGCTGTTTCCACAATATAGCGGCACTCGGGATACATCCTAGCGTAATCCCCATCCACCTTTGTCGCTCCATAGCAGTACTTGAGTATATTCCTTGTGTAAGCCCCTTCCACCAATGCCTCTCCTTAGAGGCACCCAGGATGCTTCCTTGCCTAATCCCTAGGCACCATTGCCGCTCTATAGCGGCACCCAAGCATCATCCTTTTGTAAGCCCCGTCCACTATTGCCACTCTATAGCGGCACCCGGTAGCATCCACATGTAAACCCCAATCACCATTGTCGCTCCATAGTGGCACCTGGGAATCATCCATTCATAAGCCCCATTCACCATTATCGCACCATAGTGACACCTGGGCAGCTCCATGTGTAATCCCCATTCATCATTGTCGGTCCCTGACGGCACTCGGTTAGCATCTATATGTAAGCTCCATTCACCATTTTTTCTCCATAGCGGCACTTGGGTAGCTTCCTTGCACAAGCCCCATTCACTATTACCGCTCCATAGCGGCTCCCGGGCGGCTTTCTTATGTAATCCCCCGTGACAATTTCTGCTCCATAGCGGCACCCGGGCAGCATTCTGGCATAAACTCTATTCACCATTGTCGCTCCATTGTAGCACCAAGGCAGCTTCCATGCATAAGCCCCATTCTCCATTGCTTCTCCAAAGCATCCCCCATGCAGCTTCTTTGCGTAAGCCCCATTCACTATTGTCGTTTCATAGCGGCACCCAGGCAACTTCCTTACGAAAGCCCCATTCACCATTGCCGCTCCATAGTGTCACCCATGCACCTTCTTTGCATAATCCCCATTCCCCATTTCCGCTCATCAACGGCACCTGGGCAGCTTCATTGCGTAACCCCCATTCACTATTGCCTCTCCTTAGTGGAATCCAGATAGCTTCCTTGCAAAATCCCATTTCACCACACTTCTTGGATGCACCTTTGCACCGTGATCGTCAGGTCCTTTCTACCTCTTTTTTCTCACACCGAGCATGACTCACAGGGGAATAGGGTAATCATCGATCATGACATCCTCTCTAAGCAGCCTATAGTGTAATCCCCACACCATCCCGAACTACGTGGTCTTTGATCCATGCCAAGGAAAGGTACGTAGGAAGCCTCCCTGAAGTTCAAGCCCAACACCCATTGGTTCTTACCCCCTTCACATCGGTTCAAAAAACCCCATCCTGAACTTCATGGACTTTGATCATTGATAAGGCAATGTACGTAGAAAGCCTCCCTGATATTCGTGACCAACACTCATTTGTTCCTACCCCCTTCACGTCAGTTCACCAAACCACATCCTGAACTATGTGGAATTTGATCCTTCCCAAGTAAAGGTAAGTAGGAATCCTCCCTGAGGTTCAAACCCAACACCCATTGGTTCTGACCCCCATCACACCGGTTCACCAAACCCCATCCTGAAGTATGCGGACTTTGATCCTAGCCATGTCATGGTATGTAGGAAGCCTCCTTGAGGTTCAATCCCAAAACGCATTGGTTCCGAGCCCCTTCACGTCGATTCACCAAACCCCATTCTGAACTATGTGGACTATTATCTTTTCCAAGGTAAAGTATATAGGAATAATCCCTGAGGTTCAAGCCCAAAAACCACCAGTTCCAACCTTCTTCACATCGGTTCCCACCATCTGGAACTACATGGGATTTGATCCCTGTCTCCTAGACAGGTTACATAGGAAGCCTCCCTGAGGTTCATCCCCATTCATCGGTAAGCTGTTGTCAATACAATTCAGTGGCAAGCCATTGAAGTTCCCCAAACGATTGTAAGTCATCGTCAGATGAACTACATGGACTTTGATTACCTTCTAAGGCATGATACGTAGGAAGCCTCCCTGAGGTTCAAGACAGTCACCCATATCCCATTGTGGTCTCTCTATTTAGCATATGTGTTTTGGGAAGATCATACCCCATCCTGTAGGTTCTATTTCCTCTGTATCACTTCCACACGTTCATTCTCATGGGCTGCCTCCTCAGCTGTCCCATCGTCCCACCAAACTAGGCGAACTTTGATTTTCAGCCACAGGGATACGTAGGACGTATCTTCGAGGCTCAAGCCCAACATCACCACCGCCCTTTTTTCAGCTCCATATCATCCCATCACCACTTCATTAAACTCTCCAACATCCATCCTGATTCTTACCCAGGCCGCCACATCCCTGTGAGATCATGAAATTCATCCAATCACCCTCCTTGCGGCATCCATGCAACTAAACCTGGTTAATCCCCACTCAATCTATAACCATCCACCCAAGCGTATCCTTCTTATGACGGGCCACTTTCCATGCATAATCCCCAGTATGTATCTTGGTCATTTTCCTTTGTGTACACCCTGATGCATCACCTCATCAAACTATGTTGGTTTTGATCCCTTTCTTCTACATAGGGAACATAGGAAACCTCCAAGACGTTCAATCCCATCTAATGGTAAACATTGGTGTTCCCCCCTTCTGGGGTTTACACTCCCTGATCCACCCTCAGTGGCATCCAGATCATCCTTCATGGTGTGAAATCTTCCATCTAAGGGACACACCACCTCAGATCAGTCCTCAAATTGTATTCTGATCCATCCATCTAGTAAGCACTCTAGGTGTTCCCTCCTTGGGATGTACCAATCTGATCAGTCTTAATGGGATGTTATGATCACCCTCATTTCATCTCTGTAGGACGTTAAACTCATGGCCTACCTCGTGATAGACATTAGATGCCTGAGGAAACCCTCATAAGACATGCCTTTGGCATAACCATCTCTGCTAGACGTTAAACTCGTATCATACCCTGTGTTACACAAGGGAAGCTGAGAAAAACCTCAGAGACATGCCTCCATCATAGGATACCCCATGACTGGTGTGGGATGCCTTAGGTTTTTTCACCCTTGAGATTCACTCTTATGAGGAATAATACAGGTTCTTACATGACCATGCATCTAGATATGCCCCCAACTTGGATGATATTACCGTCTACTCCAACCAAAGGTTGCTACCATGTTAAAACCCCATGGAATGTCCTGACGGATGTAGTGTAATTAACCAGTATCCACAAAGATATGGAACTGGGAACGAGATTCATGAACAATGATTCAAATCTATATGGGAGACCCGGACTAACTAACGAGTAAATATGAGGAATCCACAGAAGGAGGAACTGACATCCCATCATACCATTTCGATCAAGGAGCAAATGTCCCTGAATAAGGAATGGATGCCACCCGCCTTTAGAATGCGGGAATTTGGGGCACCAGCTGCGCATCCTCCACAGACGGAAGCGCGCGCCCTGGCAAAAGCATCAGAAAAAAATAATTAATTATATTTCACTAAATATGGTGATTTTATACCTCGTATCTAAATACACAAAACCATTATGGTCTTACATTTGTATTTTTTTATTTAGTATTCATCTAAAAGGATGGGATATTTATGTATGAAAATATTGGGTAGTTATAATGATGATCCTTTGTATATTTTATTCCGATTATTTTATTGCTCATTAGTATTTTATATCGATTCATATATCATATTCCTTTTATATTATTTCTTCCTTTACATGGAATGTTTCTCCCTCTCTATTTTATATTTGTTTTTAAGTTATTACATATATTAAGAGTAATATTCATGATTTATCGAGGACTATACTAATGGATTTAAAGAATGACTGAAATTTAATTTTTAATCAGATTGTGTGAATCATATTCTCCCAATATAAAAAAATTGATTACATATTATGTTATTGTTATGTTATTTATCTAAATAAGGTAAAATAATCATTTATAATAGTGGAGGGTTTTTATAAATTTTATTTCATGTTCTCATAGGAAATCCTAGTGTCCCTCGTGTGAGGTATATGTTACCATTTTATTTTATTTGTGTGGCCCATTATATATATCCCATTCTATTGATTGGTGAGATATTTATTTATTTTTTATATACTTGATATTTTTATTTTATTACTCATGGTTATGTTTCATTATTTCAATTTTATTACTAAAGTTTGTTGTGGGGTTATATTTATAAAACCAAATTGATTTTAATTATATTTCCAAATTTATGTTTTAGGATAAAAAATAATAAATTTCTATGAGGATGTTTTTAATTCATTTATTCAAACTGGAAGTAATGGTTTGTGTTATTAAATATATTATGTGGAATCATGTTGGTATGATAATTATATAATTACTCACCCCTTATATACACCAAATTGGTTTATATAGACTTAATTATTTCTAAAATGAATATATTTAAAAGATTCATAACTCATTATGGTTCTTCATGATGAATCTCATCCATTATGGTATGATAGTGGGCGGTGACCAGGGTTAATGAGGAGTTAGCTCCTGGGTAGCATTTTGGGGATCCTCTACCAGTGATTTGGGTTTTTAATATAACATTCACTCTATATTACTATATATTACTCTATATGTTTTTTATGATATACTTATATTATGTTCTAAATCACATTAATTATTGATTATAATGTGTTTTTTTCAGTATGGTGGTGTGTTCTACACTATGATATGTTTTGTTTTTTTATATTATTATAGTTTCTTATTTATGGGAATTATTATCCATGTTATAAATACATCATTCAAAATTTAAGTATGGATTTTTTAGTGTGATTTATGGGCATGTTATGAGAAAATCATTCCCATGGGTTATATTCAATACACTCAATCCTTATCATAGGCCCATGATAATAGGGAACATTCTTTTAGCCTTGTTGATGATCCTTTTATGTGATACATTGTGTTAACTTGTTTTGGTTCATCAAAGTTTAGATACCACTCCCATCCAACCCTTTAGTGAATTGAAATAATGTGTTATACTCCCTATTAAATCCATTTAAGTTGAAATCCAAGATTTATGAAATCATAAGACCATGCAAACCATAATGAAGGAATACAATACCAATTTATTCTCTTATAATGGATTTATAGACTATACTTTTTAATCACCTCGTTCAATAAATAGAATTATTCATTTCATTCACAGACACATTAAGCACTCCCATGGCATTTTTTATAATGATTTTGGGTTAACTAATATATAGTAAATGCATCCTAGTATTTTTTACTAGATAAAAATGAACCATAATATGGTAAAACAAAGATTTTATACCTTCACTGACATCCACATTTTTATATATAATTTTCACGATCATTCACCTCTTTTGGGTGACCATAATCTTAATAAAGAGGATATTGCCTCTATAAAATCTTTTGAAACTCATAACCCATGATTATTAAGCATCATTTATCCGAAAGGAGTTAATGAAATTTGATTCTTTTAACAAAATAAATATGGTTTCTTTTTTATGAAATTATATATAGATTTGAATATTAAAACATCATGTATAAGTCTTTCACATAAGCTTAGTTTATAACCACTACAGTTAAAATAATGAAGTAAGAAGAATACATCTGACTCTTGGTGCTAATGGGGATGCCTAATTTGATAACCTGATTAATAGAAATTTCATTTGGGTGGTCTAAATCCCAAATAAATCACTAATATTTTCCCCATCATGGAAATTACTGGAAAGAAAAAAGTATTAATTATTCAAAGGTATTTTAACCATCGTTTACTTAAAGGATGTTTAATTTTTTGAATTATAGAGTTAAAAATTGTTGAAACCATAGATTTATATACCCTCTTCTTAATGGATCTATATTTTGGATAAAAATAAATTTGAATGGTTCCAAAAGATAAATAAACCACAATCATTTGTGTACCTCAAGGATAATATTTGTTCAAAGTGATACCCTACATTATTAATAATATTCTAGCTACTTATTATAGGGGGATTGACCAAAATTTTACACCCTTTATTTGTAGAGATATGAAATACTATATTGATGATTTGGTCATCATTTCACTATAGTGATCAAATAATTTAACTAACCATAAATTTGACTTATCTAAAAATTAGTCATAGTTCTGGATGCTGATCCCACTAGAATTTAAATTTTGAGTGATCTTAGAGAAGTTTATTTGTTTCAAAGTCCTTCATAATAGTATTATTTTTTATATAGAGAAAAGAATACACAAAATTCACATGATTTGAAATATTCAAGAATTTAGATTAATTAATTGATTCCTTAATTATACCAGGAGTTTTATCGCAAACATAATTATAAAATATTTTCTTTTTGTGATATTAATTAATAAATAGGAAGCCTCTCTATTGGATGATTATTTATATATTTATTTTGATAGTTTCAATTATTATCATTCAAACCCACTAGTTCTAATAGAGCATGTAGTAAGAAAACCTATTATTATATATATGGCTGATATGGGGTGATCAATAGGTTCACTTATTTCCTAGAAAAATGTTTCATATTGTCCAAAAAACCTATATTACCTTAGTAGGTAAATATTAAGTTGAAATATTTTATTTCCATTTCAAAAGAAATTTACTTGAATAAATATTTACAGTGTATAATATTTACATCTATTTTAAGCATCATGAGGTTCAATTGATTTCTTTTTTAGATCGACTCAAATATATCATTGGTTGACATATATTGATAGTATGATTAACAATATGGATTGTTATATTTCAATTATTTGGAATCCATTATTTATCATAATAGGCGATTAAAAGAAATACACTATTATACATCATCGGAGTAAAAACTTCCCAAAAATAGAAAAATATTGATATGGAACTTCTTGAAAAAAAAAATTAATCTAATAATGACACTACTTGACCATGGTAATATACTTTAATCATGATTTTTTATGTATAAATATGAAGCAGATAGATGACCCAAGCAATAACCAAGTTTTTTTGGCATTGTTTCAAAATATTTAAGTGGAAACTATTGACTAATAATTTCTTAATTGTCAAATAATTCAATGATGATTAGGTAAAATATCAATCCATAATTATATATTTGAATCTTTCCTTTGATATACCCATTACCATATTGATAATCAATTTAAATTCATAACCATTAATCAAGCATATTCATTGAAAACAATCCATTAAAAAGGAGGAATTAAAACCCTTACATGACTTTTTATTGTATTTTATTTCTTATTTTACTTGGAGGAAAAATATATTAATTTTTTTGTTTAAAAAATCTAGACAAGATTCCATGGATAATTTTACTACACTATCACTAAGAGAGAGGATGATGAAATAAACACTCACATCATAAACATGAGTGAGAAAAGGTTATTCATCAAAACTTAATCAAATGAGATAAATGTGGGTGATACTACCATAGATCATGTATTCTCATTTCAATAAAATGATGCAAAAAACTAGGTAGATATATATAATATTAGTTTCCCTTTAGAATAAGGAACCCCAATAATATTGATCTCCGAAAGGGAAATTTTTTAATGGATAGTGAACTAAATTTAATGTATTGGCATGAATTCTCAGAAATTTATTCACATGTGAGGAATTGATGGGGTCCTCCTTAGATGCATTAAAGATAGATATATTATCACCTTAAAAAATATTTCAATGTTTCAATAAAAGGTTCACATAAAATGGGGACCAATTTTATTCACAAAATTACCAGATAAGGATATTTAATTATGTGGGTTTTTATAATGTATACAATTAATTTCCATCAATGTGAAATACATGATAAATTCATCCATAAAAGTATAATTTTATAAAATATTAATCACCCCCATTTTAGATATATAGATTATATTCCATGAGTTCATAAACATTTTCCATTATTATAGAATAAAAATTCCTTCTAACTTCTAATAAATTATTTTATAAATGAGTTGATGTTTCACCCATGAATGAGATTAGAATGATGGTTGTGATGAATTCTGTGAAGTCAAATATCTCCACCACATTTATAGTTCTCTATAAAATTCTTTTAAATAATAGCACTAACTTAAATGTATCCAAGTTTAGTTAATTTTATTTGAAATATGATATCTAGTCTAATCATTCATCCTACTACTATATAGTTTAAAATGGGAAGATAGATGTATTTTATGAGTATATTTAAAATAACATTATAAAAGTTGATAAAAATTATTTTTTTTTATAAAATACTACTCAATTATTTGTGGTATTATTATAGATCTATATTTACATCAATGATTGTGACCTCGTACTCACTTCTGTATCGGATATAGGTACTCCTTCTTATTGATGTTATGTTTCATTCATTACATATATTCATGAAAGATTAATCTGTATAAGATGACTGATTTTAGATCCATTTTCATTAATTGGAAGAATTTTATTAAATTGTTTCTAGTAATTTCATATCCATAAATTTTATCTGAATTTTTTTGATCAATAATTCATTAAGCGAGTTCTTCTTTACTCTTTAGTTCAATGAGAATTGATGTTATCCTTGGAAATTTTTTTGATAATTAATAATATATGTGAAACCTTTATTTAATTTCTGAGTAATATTTTACTTAATTATCAATTATCATAAATTTTTTAGTTTTAGGTTTGAAATTTAATTTTTTTGGAGATTCTTAGTGACACACTTTTGATTCATGTTTATGAATAACTATGTAAGAAATCAATGATTAGTGTGAATTACCTTGCTCTTATATATTAAAACTGGATCATGGATCTAGTAATTATGGTTCCTATTCATGTGTGTGTATCATATCATTTCTATTGGTTCTTGTGTGGTTGATGGATGATTTAATTAACCTGGATACTAAATAATTATCAGTTCCCATAAATTGTTCTTATGAGTTTCATAATCTACCCTAATTTATATTTCTCTCTCTTACATTCCTATTCCTTAAGATTTTTTCAACCAACCTAATGGAATTCCCTAGTTGGTTTACCATGTAATTATCCAATCATATAATCCCATAGGTGATGCCTTATTTTAATACATTTGTATGATTACAAGGAATCAAGTCCCAAAGGGCCTATTAGTTTAGTAGTCTTGGAAAATAGATTACATACCTGAACATTACATTACAAATTAAAACATAAAACACAACATAAATAATCCATTGAAAACTACATTATTACCCTATATTAACCTTACATATCAAACATAATACACTTCTTGGAATCCATGAAAAATAAAACATAAGACTGGGGTGATCTCAGATGCTTGGTAAGAGTAAATAATTTAGTGGAAACTGTAAACTTGTAAGGAGATATGTGTAATAAAAACAAAAACCTTTTAAACATAAACATTAACAAAATATGGAGAAAATAAATCAATCATTACCATATAAACATGAACATGTATATTCTACAAGTCGAATAATAACATGTAATAATTAATTTCATAGTGAGGGAGTGCCTAATGTAGGATATCATTGAAATATAGTCAAGGCATCATGCCAAGACTAGATATAATTTTTTTATCAAGTCCTTGTGCTAAGACAGTAGTTTGTCCCATGAGACCTACCGATGCATTGAGGGGCTATAGAGGGACCCACCCATCACTTACTAATTCCACTGTATTCCGAGTATGAAAATGTTGAAACATAACATAAACATTCATATTAAAACTAGAATACGAAATGTCAACACGTAAACAATAAACCATGAAGGGTATAAAAATAGCACATCCATATTCAAACATATCATAACTCATTAAATAAAATATGGAAGATTTTATTATAATAAATCAACCATAATCAAGAATAATATCCAGTAAAGGATGTTGACATAGTTGAAAATGATCACTAAAACATTTTGAAAGAAATATCCCTTTTGTAAAATCATTTAAAAGTCACACATTAAAAAATAAGTAATTTAAAAAAGATTTTTCAACCAAAATTTCCCATATCACTCTAATTTTTTTGAAAGGAATTAACATTTTAAAACATTCATGTCCATATAAATAAATCCTTAAAATAATTTTGATAACATGGACATTAATGAGAAAGATGTAGAAGAATAAATTTTAAAAATATTTAGAATGTTGTTTTAGTTAAATAGTAACCTAAAATAATCATTTTCAAATTTATTTTATGAAACATGTAAAGGGATAATAAATATCTCCCAAAAAATACTTACACATAAACAATCTCGGATAATAATGAAATTGAGGAATAAAACCTTACCTTGCACTTTCCTTTGGTCAAGGGTACATTTAACCTCTTGTATAATGAACATAGTATGTTATTAAATTATAATTGAACCATATTCATATTTATTATATCATAAATGATTCATTTATGACTTTATACTACCCAATTAATAATGATTTCCATGTTAAATTAACATTTTGGGTAATAATCGCTTTCATTATCGTACATGTTTTAACTTGTTATTCTTGATCATATCATTTAGATAATTATTTAAATACATCTATAATACAAAAAAATATTTGTATATAATATATATTTATATTATAAATATGTATAATATATATACATATAAAATAGAAAACACTATTTAGGGAGACGGTATGTCGCACGTACGCATAAACATTGTTTCTGTTTTTATATTGTATTGAATGGAAGAAAGTGAATAAGATATATGTAGGTACCTATATACATACATATATATATATATATATAGTAGCATTATTATTTCATATATTAAATACATATGAATATTATATATTTTTATAATCATTGTTGAATGGTGAACCTGGAAATGAATCTCATCACGTCATGGATAGGGTAGGTCATACGTTCACACGAGTGATGATATCATTTATTAAATGATTAAAAGGTGTCGAATTGGATGGTATATTAATTGTACAAATCAATTTTCATGTTATATTCATTATTTATGTACATATTACTCATTATTATATCCATCCAAGTAACATAGTGTTGAATAACAAATTACAGCAATGCGTGAAGATGGTAAGTTATACGTATGCATGCGTGGTGACATTATTATTAATATGATAGATAGAATAATGAGTATCAATGTACCATATTTAGAATAACATCATAGTATTTAGAATGTATTGTAATTATTATTTTTTATGGAAATAATAAAGTATGAAAAAGTGGAAGAAGAAAAGAGCTTTGAAAGATGTCATAAAATAATTACCTCTTCTTTGGGTGTTTCCTTTTGATTTGAACAAAAGGGCTCCTTAGGTTGGATTTATACTCACGATAAGGCCTATATGTTGAATTGAGGGAACTTTGGAGGAGATTTGGGTAGGGTTTGGCTGATCCAAATGGCATTGGAGGTTTCATTTTGAGAGAAGGGGAAGTACCATTTTATAAAAGAGGTGAGGGTCACTTTCGGAAAAGTTTAAAATATTATTTTAATATAAAATCATTTTCAGTTTCTAATGGATCAAAATTGATTTTTTTCTAATATAAGGTTGGTATGCGTTGAAATCCACTCAACCAATAGGTTTTATACAATTTTAGGTCACCATATTTACCATACGTTTTATATTTAACTCTTAGTTAAATAGTTTAACTTTTTCCATGTCCTCTTGTATTATTATAATAAATGGTTAATAAACATACTATAAAAAGCCAAGAGAACCCCAAGTGGTTCATCATTGATATATCTAACCTTATCTAGTTTCTTTGGCCAAACCATAGATTTTTAGAAATATTATATTAATTAATAATATAGTATTTGTTTTAAAAACTCATTTATGTCAATTTTGACATTATTTGGTTTTTTGTTAGTCATAATGACATTATCACCTCAAAAAAATTATTTAATAAACCATAACATGTCATAGTAACCTAGAAAATTTGTGTATGGCATAAAAATCCGCAATTTACATTTATGTTTATATTTATAATATCTATTTTTTTATCTTTCACTGATAAAGTAATTACTACATCATCATTGTGTCATAAATAAATTTAATTATTTAATCTATAAATATTATAAATAAAATACCATTATGTAAGAAATATTTTTTTCTTTATAATGAATATTTATAGTGGAATTTATCTTATGTATAACCCAATATTAAAAATGATTTATTTATTAAACATTGAATTTAACACTTTTAACACTTCTTTAAATAAAATAATAATAAATGTCCTAATCTAACCCAAGTGGACCAAAAGGATCATATTTTATTCCTAAGGTTGGTTGTGGTCTAAATACACTTATCCAATAGAATTAAGACATGTTTTAGGTTATTATAATATAATTTTTATCATTAATTACCCTATTTATATTTAGTTGTGGTAAATAAAAGTTAAAAGTTACTATTCAACAAAAATTATTTTCATCTTATTGAACCGCATATTACCTTAAAATTTCAACTGTGCCTCTCATATTTTTTAATTTAAATTAAAATAAGTGGTAAAATTAAGTTTTATGTAATGTTTGAAATGTGTCTAGAAGGTGGATAAAAGACGTTAAAAAGATCAATAAAATTTTATAAATCTAATTTTATTATAAAATGACTCTAATGAATTAAATTGAAAATATATAGTTATTATATATCTATTTTGATTTAATGTAAAGTTAAATTAATTAAATAATTCTTTAAATAAAAAGTCTGTTTTTAACATTAACGCTTTGTTTGTCACTATTCATAAAAAATGGAAAGTTCTCAGAAAAATACCAAAAATTCACCATAAATTAATTTTGATATTCTGAATTCAATAATGAATTCTATTTTACCAAATTAAAAACATAGAAGTTGAAATAATTAATTTAAAATTAATTCCCATTGTCAAAACAAAATGGCAAGTTTTAAAAAAGTAAAAACTATGAAAAGATTGACATGTGTTTTTGTCAAATTTATATGTGACATTACTTATAATAACCTATATTGTATTAAATTATA
This sequence comes from Viscum album, assembly GCA_963277665.1. Lineage (NCBI taxonomy): Eukaryota > Viridiplantae > Streptophyta > Magnoliopsida > Santalales > Viscaceae > Viscum > Viscum album. The sequence goes on from OY728150.1 coordinate 42,860,659, forward strand.
AAAATATAATCTAATTATACTTCCAAACAATTAATATTCATATTTTAACACTATACATTATTTCGATTAAAAAAGTAGTTTTCAATTAAAATTTAGTATTTTTTATTATCAATCAAAATATGAAAGTTATTAGAAAAGTACCAAAATTTTATCCAACAAAAAATTATTTCCCGCTTATAAAGAATAATTTAATTTCATTAAATTGAATATATTGAAGATTTAAATATTGGTTTTAAAAATGGTTTTCCATTAAAAGGCGGTAAAATTACCTTTTTTGAAAAATACATATTTCATATGAGAAAAATGAATTTATTCATATATTATGACTAAGAAACACATAATATGGATTCTAAAATTATATAGAGTATATAAAATTCAAAATTCAGTTTATACTATTCATAACCACTTTTTGAACAACTCGTTTGGTAAGTCGTGGTGCACTCGATTTCATTATTCTATGTAGCACAAGTTATTGAATTAATTTGAAGAGACAACGTACTATGAAATATTGGGGTGCTACATTCTCCCCTCTTTCAAAAAATTTCATCCTCGCAATTTTTAATTTTTTATCCAAATTAAAACGTTAAAAATTGAAAAATGCCTTTCTAGAAAACCCACATCGAAAATTGGGTTAATAAAATTTCTTCTTAATAAGAGGGAAAGGGAAATGAAAAAGTCACCACCAAATTATGATCTTGATTAGAAGAACATTGGTGGAAATTAGAGACACATAATTGGAGGGAAAACATAAATATTTATAAGAAGTGATTGAGGACATCAATCAAAAACAAGTGTAAAATCATGGGCCTCAAAGACATCAATCTATGATGATTCAAAATATCATCGGTTCAACAAAAAATAAGGTATTAGGATAAAAAAAAATTTGTTTTAAGATCCCTTCCCTAATTTTTATGAATTAATTTATTCATAAAATAAGAGGAAAAAAATATACTTGACAAGTAGAGTTTCATCCTTCAACTAATTCCTACCACAAAATTATCTTACACTCCAAAAGATAATAGAATTCAAAATTATTCTATTTATCCTAATCTTATAGGGTTCCAAAAATAACGAATTTATAATTCATTTTTAAGACTATTTTTAAAAAACTACATTATACAAACCAAGACATCACGTAGGCCAGTGGTAGGTGATGCACCTTTATCACCATTTGCTTGTGGGTTCAAGTCTTGTGGCCCTGTTGGACGCAACGGGTTGTCACCCAACCTACAGGTTTTCCTTTTTATAACAATCCAAAAATGAAATTAAGATATGATTTAACCATAATAATAATATCTGGTGTCAAAGATAATCTATTCCAACCTTTAGACTTATCCAAAATTCTTCTGTCCAAACTCACAGTCCAAAATTTACAAGTAAGTTAAACACAATGATGATCTTTTTTCCACGTAATAACATGTGAATAACTTCATCATGTCTTATTTTAAAGCACAATAAAACCCTAAATTTCCTTAAAACTTTATTGATTACATTCATGATCTCTTCTTCCTTATAGAATACTAGATATACTCCTTATATCCAAAAGTGTTTTAAACACCAATAATAATGGAATAAAAAAACAAATAATTAGTTCCAAAGAAGTCAGGAATATCGAATATGATTTATCCAAATCAATCATATCTTATTACAAAATCACTAACTCAGTATCAGAACCATATTAAGGTTTATCTTTCCTTCAACCATATATTTTCCAAAACTTTTAACTTGTATTGAGTCACTTTTCGTAGAACCATATAATCTCAAATCCTCAATTAAATAGTTATTGCTGTACGATCCTTATTTATTTCCATAATTCATATAATTAGTACATCGTTGATAAAAAACTCAAATTAAATAATTATTGAATAAAAAAAATAAGAACACTAGTCATTCCTCTTCATTTCTAGTAGTATAATAACTAAATTATTATCCAATATCATCATTTTGGGGTATACTCTGATGATTTTGACATTGATTCAGGTTGTGTCCCAAATCCTTGCTGATGAATCATTATACATTTGAAACCTTTTTCTTATCCTTGAAATCACGTACTTGGTGTCCTTTTTCTCCACACTTATAACAAATTCCCATTCCCTTCAAGGTTTTACCAAGGTGATTCTTTCCACCATTATTATATATGTGAAAATCCTTCTTTCCCCTCTTCCCTTTATACATCATTCCCTCTACCGTCCATTTCTTCTCTTGCTCCCCTTCAATGCCATAAGACTGATAGAATTATTTACTGATCTTATTAACACATAATATTGTTTCTCCATATGATTATAATTCAAGGGATACTATTTCCCTTATAAATTTTGGCTTAATACCATGAAAGATATGATCCTTCATACTCTTTAGATCATGCGTATTGATGTAGTTCTCATTTCTTCTACTAGGAACCATTTCTAAACAATGGAATACAGTAGGCTAGTATATGAATCATAATGCATAATTCCAAAAATGTAAAATACCTAACGTAAATTGAAATGATTATGAATATAATCTATATTCATAAAAAAATTCATTGAGGAAGAATTTACTCCTAAATCCTTCATAATGGCTTGTAAAGAAAATGTTAATTATCCTAAGCATATCCCCCAGGAGTGTCATAACCAAGAGTGTAACAAGACATGTTGTTGTGTACTAGGATACCCCGAGTGAAGCCAAAAACTCATTGTCAGAGTTTTCAATCCTAGGAACATCTGTTCTAGAGTCACCTCTACCAGATCGTATCCAAACTGGGATTTATTGCTTGGAAAATACACAAAATATCTACATAGAAAAAATTATAGGAAGTTATTCTATAGTAATCCTCAATATATATCTTAGGGTAATGTTCTCTCATCAGAGATTTTCTAAATCTAGTTTCAAAGGTTTTCACTAAACTTCCTTTAATACTAACTGTAATGTCTCGACCCCAGAAGCCCGGAGCCGATTCATTATTTTAATACATTGGGAAGATTACAACGAATCAAGTCCCGAAGGACTGATCAGTTTAGTAGTCTTTCAAAATAGATTACATACATGTAGGTTACATTACACATTAAAACTTAAAACACAACATAAATAATCCATTGAGAATTCCATTATTGCTCTAGCTTAACCCTTCATATCAAACATAATACACTTCTTGGAATCCTGGGAAAATAAAACATAAGAAAGGGGTGATCTCAGATGCTCAGTAAGAGTAAATAATTTAGAGGAAGCTATAACCTTTAAAATCAAGATGTGTAATAAAAACAACAGCCTTTTAAACATAACCATGAACACAATATGGAGAAAATAAATCAAACATTACAATAGAAACATGCACATGTATATTCTCCTAGTGGAATAATCACATGTAATAATTAATTTCATAATGAGGGAATGCCAAATGCCAGACATCATTACCACATAGTCAAGGCCTCATGCCAAGACTAAAAATAATGTTTTTTTCAAGTCCATATGATAAGACACTAGTTTGGCTCATGAGACCTACCGATGCATCGATGGGCTATAGTGGGCCCCACACGTCACTTACTATGTCCACTTCATTTATCATATGAAAATGTCGAAACATAAGATGAACATTATTATTAAAACTAGCATACGAAATGTAAATAGTTAAACCATAAACCAAGAAGGGTATAAAAACTGAACATCCACAGTCAAACATATCATAAATAATTCAATGAAATATGGAATATTTTATTATAATAAATCAACCTTAATGAAGAATAATTTCCAGTAATGGATGTTGACATAGTTGAAAATGAACAGTAAAAAATTTTGAGAGAAATATCCCTTTCTGTGAAATCATTTAAATGTCACACATTTATAAAAAAGTCATTTCAAAGATATTTTTGAATCAATGTGTCCCATAACACATTGAAACTTTTTAAATGAATTAACATTTTAAAATAATCATGTACATATAAATAAATCCTTAAATTTTTTTTGAAAACATGGACATTAATGGGAATTATGTAGAAGAATAAATATTTAAAATTTTTAAAATTATGTTTTAGTTAAAGTGTACCTAAAAATAATTATTTTGAAATTTCTGTTATGAAACATTGACATTGATAATAAATATTTCTCAAAAAAATACTTTCACATAAACTATCTGAGATAATATTGATATTGAGGAATTAATGTAACATCCTAGGAAAATAAAGAATAAAACATATTTCATATTTATTAATATTTGTGAATTAAATATTAATTTTACTTTAAAGGGGTTTCTATGTTCGATAGCATACCCGATACACAACAACGGGTTTCTTTGAAATCTTAAATTGCACATTAATAATATAATATTATTATTTTAAATAGAAGTTAACTCCTAGTCATTGTATTGGAGGGAAAGAACAAAACTAACTACAATATGATTATACATGTCTGTTAAATGTAATTACATTTATCCAATAAAATTTAGAGGCTTAAAATGTGAATGAATCTAATTTTAAGCATAATTTACATTAAAAGGTCGTTTTGCCACATTTTAATGGAGAAAACTCTTTAAATATAGTTTTTTTCACATTAATACATTCTATATGACCAAATAAAATCCTTCTTTAGAATTGGTACATCAACATTTACTTTTTTAAATATTTATAATTTTTCAGATAATGTTCATTTTTTAAAGAATAGTTAAAAATATTGTATTTTAATTCAAACTGTGTTTTTAATCTAATTTATTTATATATTTAGAATGTCATTTTAATTGGTTTTAAAGTGTAATTAAAATATATTTTTACCATTTAATCCAATTTTGGACATTGGAATTAATTTCACTTCGAAATTGGAAAAAAAAACAAGTATCAATCTTTTGATGGTTATTGTTTCTTAAAAACATGATATTTTTTGATAACGGGTATTAATTTTAAAATTAAATAATAAAACTTATATGTTTTTAATTTGAAAAAATATACATAATTTTTGAATTTAGAAGATCAATTATATCTTAGGATGAATTTTTGGTATTTTTCTGAAAAACATCAATTTTTATGAATAGTGAAACCACATAGTAGTAGTTAAAAACTGACTTTTGCATTTAAATGAAATTTTACCGCTTCTGTGAATTTAATTTTGAAAATATTATATACATGGTTTTTATCAAGAAGTAAAATGTGGTTCAATAAGATGAAAATACTTTTTAGTGAATAATAACTGTTGACTTTTAATTACCACAGTTAAAGGTAAATAGGGTAATTCAAGGCTAAAAGAGTATTGTAATAATTCAAAATTACCTTAACACATGTCCTAACCTTATTGGATGAGTAATGTCCAACCTTGGTCATCTTGGGGTCTATTTTGGGACCCCATGAAGCCACTTATTAAAGATAATAATACTTTAGATTAATTAATTTAAATTAAAGACAAAAACGACGTAATCAAATATTGTTTAGTAAAATAATTTTTACATAAGGTTATGTAAGTTATATTTTCGACTATAAATATTCATTGGAAATATAAAAATATTTCCTAATTCATGGTATTTGTTTTATAATTTTTATACATCAAAAAAATTAAATTATTTATGACACAATAATGATGCAGTATTTACCTCATTAATAAATGATTTAATTAAATAAGATTATAATGATTAAAATATTATCCACTACATGTCCAATTATGATTGGATGATTTTATTTCGAATAAAAGTCATCGTATGTTCTAATTTAATGATTTTTTGACCTTTATAAACTGAATATCAATATATAATAAAATAATATTGTCACACTTTCCTGAAGAGGCCCTCTTCCCCTTTATAAAAGGAGACCACTTCTATCAAATTCCTCACACCTATCAAGCCTTTTGGCTCATCCAAACTCATCCCAATTAAGCTCCATAAATCCCTATATTCCACATAGAATCCTTACCTTAGGCATAAGGCACTTCAAGAAGTCTTTTGGTTCAAAACAAAGGGAGTTAACCAAATTAAAGGTAACAGTTTCTCTTAAATTGTTTTTTTATTTTACTTCTCCAACCCCTAAGATATATTTATTCCTTTATTTTGTAAAAACACCTGTATCCACAATATATTAGGATGTTTTTGTGATATTCATTCGAACTACACTTACACACACCTCCATCTAATAGATGAAGAACATAATGTTTCTGTGGATGGAAAACTAACGCCTCATGAAACGATGATTGTTCAAATATCTCCAACCGCCACTCATGGGGGCCATTATGATGGAAATGAATTTATATATTATATATATTATTTTTATGTTTTCTTTATGCTTCTTTAATATCCATTTATATAATACCTTTATGCCTACCATTATGGGTAAACATGGTAATTTCATTTGAGGAAGTGTGGACTATCGCCCCCTCAAAGTGATATGACTCGTTCATACCATATGTTGTACGTATAATGGATAGATTTAATGATATTATATATGATAAAATACTATAATTATAATACCACTATGTATCATTATGTTTTAATTCCATTAAATATAAAATAGAAATGGAAGTAGCGTTCATGCGTACGTATGGCTTACCATCTCCATGAACGGCGCATTTCATTTCATACCTCCAAAAGATTTGTACTGTTATATATATATATATATATTTACTAGATATATATGATATATACAATATCTAAATAATGAATATAATTTTTGATATAATGAACTATTGACAACTTTGACAACTTGTAAATATAATATGTTCATTTTTTACTCAAGTACAAAATTTCGACAAAATGGCCAATATTATCTTATTGGATTGCATTATGTTTATAACATGGAAATAAATGGTATAAAAGGAATAATAAACTTGAAAAGGGTTCTTAAGAAAGTATAAATTAACTTTAGTTTATTATTCATGAGATTAAAGAATTATCTGGTCAAGTCGGACACAAGGTACGGGACGTCGTCTCAATCTACTTTCATTGAAGCATATTTTCATTAATACACAACTATCATTTATACAGTGCATAAACCCCTTTTACTTTTACTTTTATTCAAATTAATATTTTTCTACGAATTTTGTTACTAAACAATAAAAAGAATGTTTCTTTTAAAGTAAGAGGTAACAACGACCTTTTCCGCCGCCGTGAGTATTATTTGATCTTTGGTTTCCTCAAAAAGCCGTAATGTTTTTAAAAGAAAATAAATATAATATACTCTTTTATGTATTTTGGTATTGAAAATGGTTTTGATAATGAATTTTTTATGTCAATATATTTAAGTGATATATTGTGGTTGAAATGTGGAAATGTTTTCCTTCCTTTATATTCCTTTTATGCCTTATGATTTTATAATGGTACTTGGACATTTAATGGGTGGTTACATGATAAACATAATGATGGGTGGTGCCTTGAATACTAGGATGGGTGGTTACGTTATAACCTCCAATGCATTGGGTATAGAAGTCGGCTGTATGGCTATTCCATTTAGTGATATGTGTGGAAGTCAACCATATGGTTATTCCATTTAAGTATGTTTATGTCCCAAGTTACCTTTATATGTTATGTGTTCTTTATATGGGTTTTATGATAACCTTTTGGTTACAAAAGGTCAAGTAGGGATATTTTATTTGTTGAATAGTATTTACAACTTCATAAAGGTGAAAAGTATTGCTTATGTTAAAGTATTCATGGTTTACTTGTTGTTTTGAAAAACTAATAGTTTTTCCTTATTTGTGTATCCCATATTGAGATTTTTATGCTCATCCCAAGTTTTTGAAATGTTTTTTACAGGAAATAATGTGGAATAGGGTCATGGATGGGATCAAGGAAAAGTAATGTTGTCTTAAACATGAAACAAGACATGAGTTTTTTTTCATGAGTTTATATTTTATGAAAAAATGGAAACTGTGTAGAAGTGTCTTCTTTGTAATCATTTGAGATGTAATAGTTATGTCCTAATTTTATAAAACTCTTAACTTGAAAAGATCCTCAATGTGAATTATTATCCTAATTCAGGATTATGTATGTTTTAAGTATGGGTCTATATAATTGGTTTCATAGGTCGGTTTAGATAACATTAAGACTTAGGGTATTGTTAAATTAATGCCCCTAAATTAATTTATGGTAATATTGACATGATATAGAATTTAAATATTACCATGTTGCTTCGCCTAAGATATTTCTGTGTTCATAATGGTTTTCTGTACAGGAAATAGCGAAGCTATGTTGGGATGACATCATGAGGAAGACAACATTCCAAATCAGAAACTTGAGATGTTTGGAATTAGAACTGAACAGTTTGTTGTAGTGATGGAACAATTGACTCAGGCTATAAATGGTGGTGGTATCCATGCACGAGATCAGCCCGATCAACCACAGATGAACATGTCAATAGTGGAGCATTTCATGACTCAAAATCCCCAATCATTCAGAGGATCATATAACCCGATGCTAGAAGAACGGTGGATTAAATCACTGGGGAAGATTTTTGATTTCATGGGTTTTTCAGAACATCAAAAGATTATTCTCGTTGTTTACCATTTTGAAGGTGAAGCTGATCAGTGGTGGTTGATGGTGAAAAATTTCAGGGATAGTGAGGTGATTTATGATCTTGATTGGGATGAATTCAAAGGTATGTTTCTTGAGAAAAATTTTCCTAAGGTGGTTCATCTTAGAATGGAAAAACAATTCCTAGAATTGAGGTAGGAGGATGCCTTAGTGGATGCTTATGAAGCAATGTTCACTTGACTGGAAAAATATCCACCAAATTTCATTCGAGATCTTGATAGTAATATAAATCAATTTTAATCAGGATTGATGTCACGATATAGAATAGAGTTAGCCTCTTGTGATTTCAAAAGTTATGAAAAACTTGTTCAATGTACGGAGAAGGTGGAAATAGAGTTTGCAGATGATCTGGTGTTCTTTCAAAAACAACAGAATAAGAGGTCCAGTTTGCAGATGAATGGGAAGAATTCATCAAAGAAGCATGGAGGTAAGAAAACTAAATATCCATCATGTGAGAAGTGTGGTAAAAAGAATCCCAGAGAATGTTTATCAAAGTCTCGAATGTGCTTCTGGTGTGGTAAGTCTGGTTATATTGCTCATAAATATAAAAAAGATGATCATGCAGGCAATGAAAACCCATAAGTAAGATGTTTTAAGTGTAATGAAATGGGTCATTATGAAAATGAGTTTCCATAAAAGAACTCAATTGAGGTAAAGAAGCTATACTAAAAGTAGAAAGAGGTGGTGAAATTATTTGCAACTACTTTAGAAGATGTTGGGCCATCAAATGAAATAGTATCAGGTATACTGTTTGTTTGTTCAGATTATTCCAATGTGTTGTTTGATTCAGGGACTACACACTCTTTCATTTCTGATGAGTTTTCTAGTAATTGGTAATTCCATATCATGATATGAATACGGAACATATGGTAAAAACACCTGGAGGAGATGTTGAGATAAAAAGAAATTATAATAACCTTGTTTTCCTTGTGTGTGGAAAGAAGCTACCTGCAAACCATATTGTTTTTCCTCTAGTAGAGTTTGATGTTATTTTGGGCATGGATTGGCTTTCTATTTATCATGCTAAGATTGACTACAGAATTAAAACGTTTTATTTTCAGAGAGATTTACAGTTTGTGTTCAAAAATGAACCCTTGATTTTCATTACAAATCTGAAAGCGGAGAAACTAGTAAAGAATGGAAATTAATGTTACCTTGCACATATTGCGGAAAATAAAGGAACTATTCAAATTAATGATGTGACAGTGGTAAATGAGTACATTTATTTTTTTCTTAATGAGTTTCCTAGTATTGTACCTGATTGGGAAGTTGAATTTTCTGTTGACTTAGTTCTTGATAACAAACCAATTTCAAAACACCCTTATTGAATGGCTCAAATTGAACATTTCAAGTTAAAGAAGCAATTTCATGAGTTATTAGATAAAGGTTTCATTAGACCTAGCACATAACCATTGGGTGCTCCTGTATTGTTTGTTAAAAATAAATATGGTTCAATGAGACTTTTCATTGATTATAGAGCATTGAATAACATCACCGTAAAGAAAAAGTATCCTTTGCCTCATATTGATGATTTGTTTGATCAGTCCTAGGGAGCTCAATATTTTTTGAAGATTGATTTGAGGTCGGGGTACCATCAGTTTAAATTAAAGGAATATAACATTCCAAAGACCATGTTTCTTACTAGATATGGCCATTATGAATTTGTATTTATGCCTTTTGGATTGACCAATGCACCTTCTGTATTCATGGATCTTATGAATAGAATTTCCCATGAGTTCTTGGATAAGTTTTTGGTTGTGTTGATAGATGATAGTTTGATTTATTAAAAAAGTATGGAGGAACATGAATTTAATTTAAGGGTTTTCTTGCAAACCTTAAAATAAAAGAAACTATTTGGGAAATTCAAAAAGTGTCAGTTTTGGTTACAACAAATTTATTTCCTTGGTCACATTGTTCCAAAATGTGGCATAACTGTTGATCCTACAAAAACAAAAGTTACTAACAAATGGCCAAGACCGACAAATATAACTGAGATTTTTAGTTTTCGTGGTTTAGCAGGTTATTGTCGTAGGTGTTTTGAATGTTTTTCACAGTTATCTAGTTCAATGACTAAGTTAACTCGAAAATGTGTTAAGTTCATCTGGACAAAAGAATGTGATTATTGTTTTCAGGAATTGAAAAGAATATTGGTGAATGCTCTAGTTTTAGAACTGACTTCCAGAAATGGTGAGTTTATTATCTACAGTGATGCTTCGTTGAAAGGACTTGGTTGTTTCCTAATGAAAAATGATCAGGTAATTTCTTATGCTTCACATCAGTTGAAACCCTGTTAGTTAAATTACCCTACACATGATTTGTAATTAGCTATTGTTGTTTTTGATTTAAAAAATTTGGAGGCATCATTTATATGGGGTGAAGTGTGAAATATATACTGATCACAAACGATTAATGTTTATATTCACTCAAAAAGAATTGAACATGAGACATGGGAGATGATTATAATTAATCAAGGATTATTATTGCACGATCCATTACCATCTGGGAAAATAAAATAAAGTGGATGATTCTTGGAGTCCAAAAAGTAATGCTTCATTAACCATGCTATGATGGGAACAAGATCCTTTGGTGTTTGATTTGATGAATTGTTTCATAGAAGTTGTTGGTGTAAGAAATTATTATTTTTTGTATCAGGTGTCATTGAGATCATCTCTATCAGAATGAATAAAGCAAGCTCAGAAAGAAGACAGTGAGTTAAAGAAAATGGTATAGTTGGTTCAGAAGTGTAAGTTACCTGAATTTAACATTGATAATGATTGTTTTTTGAGGTTTAGGAAGAGATTATGTGTGGCTTGTGATTCACAGTTGAAGAATGAGTTGTTATGTGAAGCTCATAGTTCTCCATTTTCATTTCATCCTGGTAGTACTAAGATGTACAGAGATCTTCGGGAGTATTACTGGTGGGATGGAATGAAAAGAGATATTTCTGATTTTACTGTGAAGTGTTTGACTTGTCAACAGGTTAAAGAAGAGTAGAAGTTACCGAAAAGGGATTCTTCAGTATTTACCAGTGCCATAGTGGAAATTGGAAAATATATCCATGGACTTCATTGTGCGATTACCAAAAACATATCTAGGTAATATTGCAATCTGAGTTATTGTTTATCGATTGACTAAATGTTCTCGTTTCCTTACTATTCGAGATACATTGTCTCTAGATCAACTATCTCAGTTGTATGTTAAAGAGATAGTCAGGTTTCATGGAGTTACCCTATCCATTGTATCTGATCGTGATCCCAGGTTTACTTCTAACTTTTGGAAATGCCATCAGAAGTTGTTGGGTAGTGAATTATATTTTAGTATATCTTTTCATCCGCAATAAAATGGGAAGTCAGAATGAACAATTTAGACATTGGAATATATTTTACGTTCTATCTCGATGGATTATCAGGGATTTTGGGGCCAAAATCTTTATTTGGTTAAATTTTTATATAATAAAAGTTTTCATTCCAGTATACAGATGGCTCCATTTGAGGTATTATATTGAAAGCATTGTCGAACTCCATCTTTTGTGGATGAAGTAAGTGAAAGAAAGATGATGAGACCAGAATTAGTAGAAGATATGGCAAAGAAAGTTCAGTTGATTCCGAAGCACATGAGAACAACTCAGAGCAGACAAAACGTTATGCAGATAACTGGAGGAAGGATCTTTTTTGAGGTAGGTGATCGTGTCTTTCTCAAATTTTCTCCCTGGAAAAGTGTGAGGCATTTTGGTAATAAGGGAAAGTTGAGATTGAGGTTCATTGGACCTTATGAAATTTTAGAGAAAGTTGGATCAATTGCGTACAAAGTGGATTTACCTCCAGGTTTATCCCAGGTACACATTGTTTTTCATGTTTCGATGTAGAGAAAGTATATGCCTGATCTATCTCATGTTTTGAGCCCAGAGGTAGTTTGGCTTGAAGAGAATCTCTCTTATGAAGAAAAACCAGTCCAGATTCTTGACCGTATAGAGAAATTGTTATGAAATAAGGTAATTCACTAGGTAATGCTTTTGTGGAAAAACTATATTGTTGAAGAGGAAATGTGGGAATCTAAAAATGCTTCGAGGGATAAATACCCCCCACTTATTTTGATAAGTAAAATTGTGAGGACGAAATTCAAAAAAGGGGTAAAGGATGTAACATCCCAGGTAAATAAAGAATAAGACATATTTCATATTTTTTTTAATATTTGTGAGTTAAATATTAATTTTCTTTTAATGGGGTTTCTATGTTCGATAGCTTACCCGATACACAACAATGGGTTTCTTTGAAATCTTACATTGCACACTAATAATATAATATTATTATTTAAATGGAAGTTAACTCCTCACCGTTTTATTGGAGGGAATGAACAAAACTAACTAAAATATGATTATACATATCTGTTAAATGTATTGACATTTATCTAATAAAATTTAGAGGCTTAAAATGTGAATGAATCTAATTTTAAGCATAATTTACATTAAAAGGTCGATTTACCACCTTTTAATGGGGAACCTTATTTAAATAAAGTTTTTTTCACTTTAATATAGTCTATATGAACAAATAAAATCCTTATTTAGAATGGGGACATCAAAATTTACTTTATGTAAATATTTGGAATTTTTCAGATAAAGCTTGTTTTTAATGAATAGTGAAAAATATTGTATTTTAATTCAAACTGTGTTTTTAATCTAATACATTTATATAGCTATATTATCATTTTAATTGGTTTTAAAGTGTAAATAAAATATATTTTTACCATTTAATCCAATGTTTCTAATTGGAATTAATTTCACTTTGAAATTGAAACTAAACAAGTATCAATCTTTTGATAGTTATTGTTTCTTAAAAACACGCTATTTGTTTTGATAACGAGAATTAATTTTAAAATTTATTAATCCCACTTTTATGTTTTGAATTTGGAAAAATAGACATCATTTTTGAATTCAGAATATTAAATATCTCCTATTCTGAATTTTTGGTATTTTTCTGAAAAACATCAATTTTTGATGAATAATGAAACCACTAAGTAGTAGTTAAAAACTGATTTTTTCATTTAAATGAAATTTTACCACTTCTATTAATTGAATTTAAAAAATCCAACAAACATAGTTGTTATGATGAAGTAAAATTTGGTTCAATAAGATGAAAATATTTTTTGGTGAATAATAACTTTTTACTTTTATTTACCGCGGTTCAAGTTAAATAGGGTAATTCAAGGTTAAAAAAATATTGTAATAATTCAAAATTACCTTAAAACATGTCCTAAACTTATTGGATGAGTAATGGATGACCATGGGAATCTTTGGGTTACTTTTGGGACCACATGGAGCCACTTATGAAAGATAATAATACTTTAGATTAATTAATTTAAAGTAAATAAAAAAATGACAAAATCAAATATCGTTTCGTAAATTAATTTTTACATAAGGTTATATAAGTTATATTTTTTACAATAAATATTAATTGGAAATCTAAACAGATTTAATACATCATGGTATTTGTTTTATAATGTTTACACATCAAATAAATTATATTATTTATGACACAATAATGAATTAGTATTTACCTCATTAATAAATGATTTAAATAAATAAGATTATAATGATTAAAATATTTTCCAAAACATGTCCAATTCTGATTGGATGATTTTATTTCATATATAAGTCATCTTATATTCTACTTTAATGATTTTCGGACCTTTATAAACCGAGTATAAATATATAATAAAATAATATTATCACACTTTCCTAAAGAGCCCCTCTTTCCCATTATAAAAGGAGACCACTTATAACCAATTCCTCACACCTCTCAAGCCTTTTTTCTCATCCAAAATATATCCCATTAAGCTCCATACATCCCTATATTCCACCTAGAAGCCTTACCTTAGGCAGAAGGCACTTCAAGAAGTCCTTCCGTTCAAACTAAAGGGAGTTACCCAAATTAAAGGTAACAGTTTCTCTTAAATTGTATTCTTTTATTTTACTTCTCAAACCCCTAAAATATTTTTTTTACATTATTTCGTAACACCAACAGTATCCTATATATTCCAGGATGTTGTTATGAAAATTATTAGAACTACACTTACACAAACATCCATCTAATGGATGAAGAACATAATGTTTCTGTTAATGGAAAACTAACGCGTCACGAAACAATGATTGTTCAAATATCTCCAACCGCCTCTCATGGTGGCCATTATGATGGACCTGTATTTATATATAATATATATTATTTTTATGTTTTCTTTATGCTTATGTAATTTACATTTATAGCATACCTTTATGGTTTCCATTATGGGTAAACGCGATAATTTCATTTGAGGAAGTGCGGACTACCGCCCCCTCAAAGTGATATGACTCTTTCATACCAAATGTGGTACATATAAAGGATATATTTAATGATATTATATAAGATTCAATACTGGAATTATAATACCACTATGTATAATTTGGTTTTAATTCCATTAAATACGAAATAGAGATGGAAGTAGCGTTCATACAAACGTATAGCTTACCGTCTCCATGAACGGTGCATTTCATTTCTTACCTCCAAATGATATGTACTGTTATATATATATATATATATACTGGATATATATGATATATATGATATATATGATATCTAAATAATGAATATCATTATGGATATAGTGAAATATTGACAACATGGACAACTTGTAAATATAAGGTGTTCATTTTTTGACTCAAGTACCAAATTTCGACCAAACTACCATTATTAACTTAAATGATTACATAATGTTTATAACATGGAAATAATTGGTATTAAAGGAATAATAAACTTGAAAAAGGTTCTTAAGAAAGTATAAATTAACTTTAGTTTATTATTCAAGAGATTAAAGATTGATCCAATAAAGACGGACACGAGGTACGGGACTTCGTCTCAATATCCTTTCATTGAGGCATATTCTCATTAATACACAAATTTTTTATAATTTGTATAAACCCATTTTACTTTTACTTTTATTCAAAGGAATTGTTTTATATGAATCATTTTACTAAACGACAAAAAGAATATTTCATTTAATGTAAGTGGTGACAACTACCTTTTCTGCCGCCGCGAGTATTATATGATCTTTGGCTTCCTCAACAAGTCATATTGTTTTTAAAAGAAAATAAATACCATATACTATTTTATGTATTTTGGTATCGAAAATGGTTTTGATAATGGATTTGTTATATCAATATATTTAACTGAAATATTGTGATTGAAATGTGGAAATATTTTCTTTCCTTTATATTTATTTATGTCTTATGATTTTATAATGGTACATGGACATTTGATGGGTGGTTACGTGATAAACCAAATGACAGGTGGTGCCATGAATACCAGGACAGGTTGTTACGTTATAAACTCCAATGCATTGGGCATTTAAGTTGGCCGTATGGTTATTCCATTTAGTGATATGTGTGGAAGTCGACTACATGGTTATTCTATTTAAGTATGTTTATGTCCCAAGTTACATTTATATGTTATGACTTATTTATATGGGTTTTAAGGTAACCCTTTGGTTACAAAAGGTTAAGTAGTGATATTTTACTCAGTGAAGAGTATTTAATACATCATAAAGGTGAAAATTATTACTTATGTTAAAGTATTCATGGTTTACTTGTTGTTTTGAAAAACTAACAGTTTTTTCTTCTTTGTGTAACCCTTACTGAGCTTTTTATGCTCATCCCAAGTTTTTTAAATGTTTTTCACAGGACATAATGTGGAATTGGGTCAAGGATGGGATCACAGAAAAGTCATGTTGTCTTAAACATGGAACTAGACACGAGTCTTTTTTTCAAGAGTTTATATTTTATGTTAAAAAAGGAAACTGTGCAGAAATGTCTACATTGTAATCTTTTGAGATGTAATAGTTATTTCCAAATTTTCTAAAACTCTAAACCTAAAAAGATCCACAATGTTAATTTTTATCTTATGTCAATATTATGTATGTTTTAAGAAAGGGTCTTTATAATTAATCCTTACCTTAAACTTTTCATTGGTCGAGGGTATGTTTAACCTCCTGTATAATGACCATAGAATGTTATTAAATTATACTAGAACCATATTCATATTTATTATATCATACCTGATTATTTTAGGACTTTATACTACACATTTAATAATTATTTCCATGTTAAATTAACATTTCGTATAACAATGGATTTTTTATCGTATGTATTTTAACATGTTATTCTTGATCATATCATTTAAATATTAATTTAAATACTTCCAGAATATAAATAATTATTTATATATAATATATATTTATAATTTATATATGTATAATAGATAGATATATGAAATGGAAAACACTTTTTATGGAGATGGTTGGTCGTACGTACGCATAAACGTTGTTTCCGTTTTCATATCGTATTGAATGAAAGAAAGTGAAAAAGATATATGTAAGTACATGAATATATATATATATATATATATATATATATATATATATATATATCTCGAGTAGAATTATTATGTCATATATTTAAAACTTATTAATTATATATTTTTTATAATCATCATTGAATGGTGAACCTGGAAATGAATCCCATCGTGTCGTGGAGACGGTAAGTCGTACGTACACACGAGAGATTATATCATTTCATTAATGATTAAAAGGTGTAGAATTGGATGGTATATTAATTTTATAGTGAAATTAGAATGTAATTTTATTTATTTAAATACATATTACTCATAATTATATCTGTCCAAATAACATAGTGTTGAATAACAAATTTCACCACTATGTGGAGACTATAAGTTGTATGTACGCACACATGGTGACATTATCATTAATAGGATGGATAGAATAATGAGTATGGTTATACTATATTTTTAATAACATCATAGTATGTTGAAGTTACTATAGTCATTATTTTGGTATGGAAATAACAAATAAAGTGAAAGTGGAAGAAGAAAAGAACTTTGAAAGATGTGATAAAATAATTACCTCTTCTTTTGTGTGTTTCGTTTTGTTTTGAACAATATGGCTACTTAGGATGGCTTTATTATCAAGGTAAGGCATATAGGTCTATGTTATGGAAGTTTTTAGGAATTTTAGGCTTCTGTTGGGTAAGCCAAATGGCTTTGGAGGTGTGATTTTGAGAGAAGGGGAAGTACCCCTTTATAAGAGAGGTGAGGGTCACTTTAGGAAAAGTTTGAAATATTGTTTTATTATAAACTAATTTTCGTTTTCTAATGGCTCCAAATGCATATATTTCTAATATAAGGTGGGTATGGGTTGAAATAAAATCATCCAATAGGTTTTAGACAAGTTTAGGTCACCATATTAACCCTGTCTTTTATATTTAACTCTTAGTGAAATCGTTTAACTTTTACCATGTCCTCTTGTATTATTACAATAAATGGTTAATAAACATACTACAAAAATCCAGGATAACACCAAGTGGTTTATTATTGATATATATAACCTTTAAAATGTCTTTTTTATGATCCTAATATTTTTAGAAATATTATATTAATTAATATTATAGTATTTTTTAAAACTCATTTATGTCAATTTTGACACTATTTGGTATATTATTTTTGTTATAGTCATAAAAACTTTATCACATAAAAAAAATTTTAATATACCCTGTAAATTCATAGTAACCTAGAAAATTCTTGTATGGAAAAAAAATCTCCAATTTACATTTATTTTTATATTTATAATATCAATTATTTTAAACATTCATTGATAAAGTAATTACTGCATCATCATTATGTCATAAATAAATTTAAATATTTAATCTTGAAAAAATATAAATAAAAAACCATTATGTGGGAAATATTTTTATATTTCTAAAGAAAATTTATGTTCTAATTTATCTTATCTATAACCCTATATTAAAAATATTTTAGTTATTGAACTTTGAATTTAAAATTATTAAGTCTTCTTTAAATAAAATAATAACAAATTTCCTAATCTAATCCAAGTGGACCAAAAAGGTCATATTTTATTTCTAAGGTTGGTTTTGTTCGAAATAAACTTATCCAATAGAATTAGGACATGTGTTAGGGTAATAATAATATCATTTTTACCTTTAATTACCCTATTTAATTTTAACCGTGGTAAATAAAAGTCAAAAGTTACTATTATCCAAAATTTAGTTTCATCTTATTGAACCAAATTTTACTTATGTATTTAAACCATGTCTCTTTTATTTTTTAAATTCAATTAAAATAAGCGGTAAAATTACGTTTTATGCAAATTTTCCAATGTGTCTAAAAGGTTGGTAAAAGACGTTAAAAAGTTCAATAAATTTTATACATCTAATTTTATTAAAATATGACTCCAATGAATTACATTGAACATATATAGTTATTATATATCTACTTTTACTTAAAATAAATTAAAATAAAATAAGTAATTATTTCAATAAAAAGTCAATTTTAAACAATAACGCATGGTTTTTCACTAATCATCAAAAATTGAATGTTTTTAGGAAAATACCAACAATTAACCCAAAGCTAATTTTGATATTCTGAAATAAAAAATTATATATATTTTACCAAATTAAAAATTTAGAAGTTTCATTAATTAATTTAAAATTAATTCGCGTTGTCAAAACCAAAAAGCGGGTTTTTAAAAAGTAAAAACTATCAAAAGATTGAGATGTGTTTATGTCAAATTTAAATTTGAAATTACTTATAATGACCTAAATTTTATTAAATGATAAATATTTAATAAAATTATACTTTCAAACCAGTCAAATTAATAATTTAACACAATAAATAATTTCCATTAAAAATGTTGTTTTCAATTAAAATTTAGTATTTTTCACTATTCATCAAAAATAAAAGTTATTAGAAAAGTAACATAAATTTATCCAAACTAAATTTTTATCTACCTATTCTAAAGAATAATTTAATTTTAATATATAAAAGTGTCAAATATAGGTTTTAAAATTAGTTTTCCATTAAAACGCGGTAAAATTGTATTTTTTGAAAAATACTTCATTAATATGAAAAAAATGAATTTGTCCTTATATTATGTCTAATAAACACATAATATGGATTCTAAAATTATATGGAGTATATAAAATTCATAATTCAGTAAATAATATTCCTAACTGCTTTTTGAACGACTAGTTTGGTAAGTCATGGTGCGCTCGAACTCAGTGTTGCGTGTAGCGAACATTATTGAATTACATAGAAGAGATAATGTACTATGAAATCATGGGGTGTTACATACCATCTATATCTTCAAGGATCCATGACCTCCTCCCATGATCATCAAGTGGAATCATTATTGTAATCCCCTTTGTCACTTCATCTTCATCAATATCTTCTTCATTTTATAGATCTAATTGATGTATCTACCTCATCTAGTGTCTATATTGGTCAAACCTTGTATATATTTGGATCTATTATATTAATTTAGTTTATCTTTTGATTCAAAATACATTTTATTTATTGATATTTAATCTATTATCAAAGGATAATTGATTTTGGTAATATAAACAGGGTGTTTTAATGTTATTCCATCTATTTGACATGTCATGTGATGCTTGAGTTTTCTAATAATACTTTCTATAAAATATACACATGTATGACAGATCCATAATTTTATTGTAATTATTTTATAAATATTTCAATTTTTTCCATTTTGGACAAAAATATATTTCTATTATTCTTTATTCTGGATTCCTAAACCAATTATTCTTTAATTCCTAGTGTTTGTAAATATTACAAAAATGCATTTTTAAATAAATTTACATCCAAATTAGAAAAATAATTACCAAATTTATTTTAAAATATTAAATCAACTTTTTATAATTATTAAAAAAATAAATGTGTCCATAGAATAGGAAAATAACCTAGAGTTTTATTGGGTATAAGGGATTTTTTGGAAATATCTATGATTTGGTAAAGTTTTAAACTAATTTTAAAAATGTTTTGATGATATTGTGGAATATATAAATATATATGAATAATGATTTCTTGTTTCTTCATTCAAATTTGTTCTAAAGGAAAATTTTTTACTTTAAAAAAAAGTTTTTATAACACTCGTGACACCCTTGGTTTGATTCCATTCATGTTATGTTCCAGGGAAGTTTTTTCTATTATGTGAGATAAATTCTATTATTATTTTATATTTTAAAGAATGAGAAAGTGTATATGAGAGGGGGATATATTTATTTGTTGTTTTTTTGATTTCATTGATGACTTGATTACATGTTACCTAGAATTAATTTTTTTTATTTCTTGGGATCCTGGGGTAATAAAGAGGGAGATGAGAGATTGATGATACACTAGTCTTGACTATACATTGAATAGTATTCCATGGTAAAAAATTTATCTCTTTATGTGAGATTTACCCTAATGAATAAATCTTAACATATGTCAGGAGACCAAATTTTTTGGAATATAACATAATCCAGTGGTTGGTTCCCGCCAAGAATGTTTATGATCATCTCATTTATACCTAATGAGTTAACCTTGATACTTGTTATATTATATTTATTTATTACCTTGAATATCTTTATATTATACTTTTATATATTTAATTATATCAAATTATTTACAGTAAAATATGAATATCTATTTTTACAATGATGTTTTACTCGTATCATGTTTACATGGATTTATTTTTACTTAACTTATTTTGTGTTGCCTCCTATTTATGGATGAATATAAATTCTTACTAGTACTAAAAACGGTTTTAAAACTAAAATATAAAATAAATAATGGATACTATAGCACTATTTTAATAATTATTTAATAACCATATTTCAATACATCAAATCATAAACTTTTCTAAATGGCCTTATCACTTTTTGTCTTATTAAAAATGGTTTGGAATTTCATTAAAAGGTAATGGAATTTTATCTTTTTTATTAAATTTCTTTCATAAGTTGAATCAATTTTAAAATTTTTTCTCAATCTATGATTTATGAAATTTCTTATAAATTCTTTTTTATAAACTATTTGGTGAAGTCCTACTATGAATGTTTAGATCATATCCTATAGACACACAATGGTTTTTATAGTTCTTAAGTCTTTATATGAGAATATAAGGTCTAATTTTATATTGGTTTGTATTATTAGTTAATCTAGTAGATGAGTTTTTTTTCAATTTGAATAAGACCTCATGTCACATGGTGATGATATTAGGGTTATCCAGGAAATCATGGTTTGTTTAAGGTTGTTTATTTGTCATTAATTTCAACCAAGATTATAAATGGGTTCATTTATTTTTGTGTTTTTGTTATACCACTCTTGCCGGTTGTATTGAAAAATTTGTTTGGTTGTTTATATCAATTAATATATGTTGGGTTTGGGTTATATTAAAAACTACTCATTTATCATTAGAGTCCAGTGTATTGAAGAATAATTTCATATTATTGAAGAGAATACTATTCTTATTTAAAAGTATTCAAGGGTAAAAATTTTCACAACTAATTATATTTGATTCCCTTATAGATTTTCACTAACCGATAGTGACTAGAAATCTACTTTAAACCTTTGGGAGAGAGGATTTGAGTGACCCAATAGGTTTAACATAGTGGGTTCATTATAAAATAGTATTAAATATCTCCAATTATTTGGTAATTAATTTTATTTTATAAATTGGTCGGTCAAAAAAAGTGGTAGGTCATGTTTAGGTTTTCGTTCAACACCATTAATGATGGAATTTGAGTTTCCGTTAGTAATTATAATGAAATTTTTTAGTTTTACATATTATCCATATTATATTTTGAATATTATGATCTAAATTTATGATATTTTGATCTGAGTTATTGAGTGATTTATTTTTTGGGTTCGAAATGGGAGAATAATTAAATGTGCATAATTGTATTTCATGATCTAGAAAATAATTCATATGCCACACATGTGGTTTTAAACACCGTGTAATGGCTATTGAAAAATTGGAAAAAGATATTCCAAACTATATATTGAAACCATGGACTGTCATAACCCCCCCTCCTTTGGTGATTCTAACCCCCCACTAATTACTAATTCTCTTCTGATGTAATTATCTTCTATTTGAGATTAACCAATGAGAGGTTTTTGTGATGTATTGATGTTATTTTATTTATTTATGTTTGAGATATAGTGTTTTTATAATTTTTTTAATGATATAATGGATATGTGTCATGTCGATATGGAATTTTATGAGATGTTTTGGCTATCCTAATGATGGTTTTTGGATTATGTGTGAATATTCCATGAGTTTCATAAAGTTTTTTCTAAATTATTTTGATTTTATAAGGTTTTCATGATGTTTTTAAAAATAAATGTGTTTATTATAAAAGTTTTCAATGGAAGAAATTTCCAATTTATTATACTTCTTAATAAATTTAAAAAAATTATACGAATATTTTTGAAATTTATTATGAGGTTGTTTGGAATTTTTAATTTATTTACTGTGAGTATTTTGATAGGATTAGAGATAATGTAAATATTTTAAACATTATCATGGAAGGTTGGAATAAAAAAAATATTTTTTTTCAATATAATGTTGAATATTTTTAAAGTGTACATGATTTAATAAAATTATTTTAGTGGTCCTTATTGAATTATTATTGTGTAAAAAGAATGTAAAGTGGTGCAGCATATATATTAAATTTTTTGGTGAGAATATGATTATGGGTTTCTTATTTTGATTTATATTAGGATCTTGGGAATTGAGTTTTGAAATGGGATTGATCAAGATTTATTTTTTATTTAATCTATACCTCCAATAATGGTCTTAGTGAAACATGGGAAGTAGGTTATAAGGGATGATTCCTATAGTGGTTTATTTTAAATCCCTAATATGTTAATTTTAATGGGGGAATATTCTCATACTATTAATTGAGTGGAAGATTCATGTAATCATATACTACAGTATAAGATCAAATATTTCTATAATAAACATCTACTTATTTTAAATATCAATAAATATTAACCCAAGGAAATTGAGAGGGAAAATAAGATTAGTGGATTCTTCAATTCATTGAGAACACATTAAGTATAAATGATGGATTCCATCATAGGTCTTTTTTTAGGACTGGTTTGGGGATAGTGGGAGATACTTTTATGTCGTAAAATACACAAGGATAAGGTTTTTTAGTTTTTATGATAATTTTCATCCAATATAATTATCTGGAGAGCATGAAAGTAGATAAGATTAATGAATTCATAGTTATGTAGTATTTATTAGTAACCATGAATGAGTATGATGATTATTTATCCTATATAGTTCCCTTATATATAGATATAGTTGTTATCGACCCATTAAAAGATCGATTTTTAAAATGAGGTATTCGATTGAACATATGATGAACTATGTTCGATTTTAAATTACTTTTTATGTGGATATATTCAATAAAACTATGATGATAAAATCTTTGAAGTATATAAATCATGTGGGGAGTGGGGATTAACTTCATTTTGGCCTGATTAAGATTTCCTAGTCATGGAAGAACCATAAGAGAGATAATACAGAGTAAAAAAATATGGTAAATGGAGGTCATTTTTATTACCATTCTACCATAACCACTAAAAATAAATGATCTCTTGTGGGTTTCTAGTGTTAAAAACTAGTTCAATCCAAGACCTCTAATTTTAGATACCTAAAGAAATGTTAATTATGTGGTCATATTCTTCGTCTACAAAAACACTCTAAATTTAATTATTGATGAATGTATAGATATCTAACACGTCTTGAATCATGGAAGTATTTTATGTACATTATTATTTTAGAAAAAATATTTTAAGTTGGAACCTATATAAGGTATCTCATATTTGGTGTATTAATTTTAGATATCTATTCAATATTTTATGGGCATATAGACTAATTGGTAAAATCATATTTTATTTTTTTTATTTGGTTTTCTTGTGATTAATTTATATTTTTTGATAATATTTTTTATGTGAGTGTAAATGGTCCTGATGGATGTTTATTGTTTCTTTTTTCTCCATAATCTATTTTCCTTCTTGGATAAATTATCACCAGTTTATCATTAATGATTTGAACAAGAAATGGTGGTTAAACCTATAACAAGTCCTGGTTTCCTAATGAATACTTTAAATGAACACTATTTCCATATATAATATTTCTCTATGAAATTTTATGGTATGTGAGATGATAATAAACAAGTTTATTTGTTGTTTGGTATCAAAATTCAAAAATCAATTATAGTTTCTTTTCTCATTCCATTAAGAATATTCATTGTTTCATATTCTTATCCTTTATATTCAATGATTTTTCAATTTTTAGAGGAGAGTTATATAAAACATATATTAATTTGGTCATCTAGTTAAATTAAATATTCATACTATTTTTTTCATAGTAAATAAATTATGTAATTGATCAGATTAACCTAATCATATGTTATGTTTGGTTCTATTACCATCTAGAATTCATTATAAAATGTAATAATTTTATTAAATTATGATTTTTAAAAACCTAAATGGGTTTAAGACATTTCATATTATCTGAAATTCAATTTTTCTAGGACTTAATTGAGTTTTATCCTAGTTGTTTTTTGTGAAGAGAAAGTTTTATTGGATATTTGGCTAAATAAACAGGTAATTTTTAATGGAAGAGGTAATTTCATCCATTAAAAGAACTAAAAGCTTTATTATTCTTATATTTTTGGTAACGACCCAATGATTTAAAAATGAAATTACTCTCTTATAAATGTGTCATAAAATGACATAAAAATACAACATAATGAACTACTAAGTTTTAAATTACCTTTAAACATAATTTTTTCCCTTCTGTGTTTGGAATTTCAAAAATATGACAACCACTATTGCAATAAGTAAGTTATTTTGAGTCTGATAAGAAAATATTGATTTTTTGTGAATAGTAGCATACCCTTATGAGTAGTAACATACCCTTATTAATGGTTATATACCCTAATGAGTAGTAACCTTTCCTATGATATTATATAAATAATATTCATGTTGAAAGTACGATATAACTCTATTTTAGAATAAGTAAATGAATGTTTTAAAACTGGTTTTTGATAATAAATTATGATTTTGTTTAAATATTAAAATAATCATATTTTGAAATTAATTTTTGAAAAATGGATTTTATTTTTTGGATTCTACACATCGAAAAATGGTAAGGGTGAATTTTTGATTTTTTTTAAAAATACCTGAATTTTTGATGAATAGTAAAATATGATAATTTATGATAAATGCTAAATAATGGATTTATTGAGTCATTGGTGATGATCTGATATGTAAGCCCAGTTGTTTCTAAGTCACGTGCATTTATTACTATTTTTGGTCATGTAATCAACACTATTTCTGGACTTGAGGGAAAATAATAATCAAATTATTATAATATTATGAAAACCCTCCCCTTCTCCACTATAAAAACCCCCCTCACTCCCTCTTCTCCTCACTACTCAAAAGCCTTGTGTCTTGCCAATATTCAGCCCAAATCTCTCCCAAAGCTCCTCCCCCATGTCAATATCACATATCCTCTTCAAAATACCAAAATCCTCTCCCCTTAATAGGTTCTCAAAGGAGGATGTCTCAAAAGGTAAATTCATCTTTCCAATTCCTTCATTTATTTTAAGTTCTTTTCTTTTTATTTCTTTCCCCACCACCCTTCACCTAAATGGTATGATAAATTTTTTAAAATACATGAACTGGAATTATATTATTCTAATGGTATATTTCATTATCTTCTCTTCATTCCCCACCTTTTATTTGAAAGAAATGAAAGCACAGTTTGAGATGTGCTAATTTATCCCTTCAAGGACAACATTTTATAAATTTCTACTATCATATTTAATTCTGGTCATTAAACCATTTGGGTTATGGTTGAACTAGATTATTATATATTTAATATATACTTGATTTTTTTTCTGTAATCCTTTTCTACTAATGGTATTATGTTATAAAGAAAAACGCGTTTATTGTAATCAAACCCACAGATTAACCAAAACAGTTGTCACTAAGGTTTTAAATATAATATGTAGACTTCACTCTAATTAACAATATTAAACTTTTAACCATGTAATCTCATGTATGTTAAATAATATCATAAAAATTCAATTATGGACAATCAATTTCATCATACATGTTTATTCGAACATTAACCGACCATTAGAACCAAGGAAGCAAATTGACCAAAAACAATGAAATTGAACCTCATAAAAAATAAAAACGGTTACAAATGAACATAAAATGATTATACTAAACCAATTAAATATAAGAATAGGTTATATAATTATTAATTAATAAACCTAATGATTTTATTCAGGTCTTTAAAAACAAGTAGAAAACACCAACAGATTTATGGAAAGTGATCCTCTCCATTTCACTCTTAATCAAGATTGTCCTCTATGCTATGACTTTTTATGTGTAATAACAAATGATGGGGTATTATTTATAACCACCTGCATAAATCCATCATTTTTTATGAGTGATGATAAAACCCTTCTCTCTCATCAATCACAATTACAAGCACTTGACACCATGTCGATAATCTGTAACGATATCTACATGAACTTCCTTAGTTCTTTCGGGTTACCTTATCTTTATTTATATAAAATATTTAGTTATCTTATCTATTTTTGTGCATATTCTAAATTCTGTTTATTTGTTCAAATTCTTTTATGAATACCCATTCATCACTCTCTTTCAGGGATATACCCATTTTTAAAAGATTCCCTCAGAACTTTCCGATAACCAAACTTGTTTGAAGGGAACTTCCCAAATATTTACCCAACATAAAGTGCACTCTATCCAATGTTTTAATCCATGATATTCATTATAAAATAATTATTATTTTATTTTGAAAATATTATTGGTTCAATTCGTGTTTTTTGTAAAACAATTTCTTTTTTCTATTTTAAAATCTATGTTGTATTTTCCTTAAAACCGCACAAAAATGTTTCAATGCTAATGTTTCTCAAATAAATTTCTTCTATGTTGTCACTTATATTTTACACCACCTACCATGTTATATTCTTATTTTACCTTATGATCTTCCATGTATGTTCTAATACCTTTATATTATGGACACTTTCATGATACGCTAAATGGTTATGCTTTATGTCATGATTGTGGTACCAAATTATTTCCCTGAATATATTTATATTTATGTATGGTTGGTTATGTATGATTATTGATGTGGAAAGAATATTCAAGAAACTTTTGAGATGGGTGTGCCCAGATTTCACTACAATTCATTGGGTAAAGTTAGGTCTCATGAGATGTGATGGGAAACGGGATTAGAGGTTATCCTTAACCTGTACTAAAATGGAAAACTTGATTAGTGGTTAGCCTTGACACATACATAAATGGGAAACAAGATTGGTGGTTATCCTTGTCCCACACTAAGGAAATGTTTTATGATCCTGTTAAATTTATATGATCACATGTTTGTATGATTCCATGCTTGTGTGATATGGTTTTATAAGATACATGCTTTGGATATCATTATGTCATGTATCCATACTCATGTGATTAAGATATATCCTTATGTTCATTACCTTACTGGGATTTTCATCTCATACATTTGTTCATGTGTTCCC
Source organism: Viscum album (assembly GCA_963277665.1). Lineage (NCBI taxonomy): Eukaryota > Viridiplantae > Streptophyta > Magnoliopsida > Santalales > Viscaceae > Viscum > Viscum album. The sequence goes on from OY728150.1 coordinate 42,888,621, forward strand.
TAAGGTACCCTATGCAGATGTAAGGGCTCAAATGAAGTGAGTAGATCTTTATGGAGAATAAATAAATAAGTTATTTTTTTAGCCGCATGTTTTATGTTTTATGTGCCTAGTCTTCCAAGACACTTGAATTAATGATACATTTCTTGTAATTTGATGTAAAATCATGCTTAAAATCATTTAATGTTATATGTAAAAGGATCGGGTCACTATATTTGTTATAAGAGGATGGTCTAGTTATTTTTGGAGATTAGGAATAGAGCACCTTAGTAGGAACCTTAAGGATGAGACTAATTATAAGAAAACATTACTAAATTTTGGTGAGTATTGAGTAAGTTGTTTATCAAGAACATACATCCATGTCTTAATAAGAGCAGGTAGAGGCGACTATGGAACAGATGTATATAGGGTTAAAACCTGAAAACACTACTTTCATCTAGACTCTAATGGGAACTGGTGCATGACAATGTGCCTTACTGTACTCTTGGTTACAAAAATTCTGGGGGATATGATTTGATAGATTCATGAGATTATTATAAACCATTATTAAGGGGAAAAAATCCCATAAGAATATAAGTTAATAAACAGATCAAGGATAACCTTGATTTAATCCAAATTAATCACAAGTTAGGATATACTTATTCATTAAAAGTTTATCCTTTTATTTTCAGAGTTTCTTTTTTGGCTCAATATCTAAGTATTCAAGACCTCTAATTATACGTTATTTTTCATAGTTAATGGCGAGAAATAGAAGAACATGTTCAAACAACCAATGTGACAGGAAATGTGAATATTTTCTTAATGATATGCCTGATATGATGGGAGTGGGTTCTCAAAACATCATGACATTACATGCTCAGTTGGATCGAGTTATGAATAATAAATTGAATCACAATGATTGCTCTCCTCCTCCAATTAAAGAGAATGTTTTCGTAGAATCCTTCATTTGGAAAGGGCATTCCTTGTTTAATGGATCTTTTGATCCCCTCCTCGCGGAACAGTGGATTAGCTCCTTTTAAAAGATATTCTTTGTCTTCTAATGCTCGGAATAAAATAAATTTGTACAGGATGTGTATTGTTCTGATGTGGAAGATGATCAGTGGTGGACACTGATCAGTAATACAAAGTCCAAATAGGAAATTGATTCCATTGATTTGGAGTAATTCAAGAGGATGTTTTTCAAAACAATATTTTCCTCAAACCCTCTATCTCAAGATGGAAAGAGAGTTCATTAGACTCAAGAATAAGGAAGATGATTTCATCGAGCTGTATGATGAAAACTTTACAAGGCTTGAAAGGAATTCCTATGAAATTTTCATAAAAACTGAAAGAGATGTGGATTTCTTCTTTAGCGGACTAAATTCAATTCTACAAAACGTTTTGGTGATTCCAGACTTCGACAATAATGAGGATAATGTCTGTTGTTCCCTCAATGATGAAATGCATATTGGATACTCTCAGTGGTCTCGTGGGCCCAGTGACACAAAGCAGAAAATGGGGAACAACATGATTGGCCCTAAAAAAAATCCCATGATGGAATGAAGATTGACTTTTCCCCTTGTAAAAGTTGTAGGAAGAAGCATCCTGGTATCTGTCTAAAGGGAACCATGAATTTCTTCAAATGTGGAAATTTTGGTCATCTGGCCAAGAACATCCAATAAGAAATGATGAATCCCACTAATGTGGAAGAATAAAGGAAGTTTCAAATCAACACTCAGCCTACAGTACATTGTTTCAACTACAAAGAGAAAGGGAATTATGCATACAATTTCCCTAAGTCGATGGTTTTTAGAGGAAATCCGCAACAACCTTCAAGGAAAAAAGGAAGGGATTATTCTATCACTGCTGCTGAGGTGGATCTGAACAATGATGTGGTTTCATGTATGCTAGTTATTAATTCAATAATATAGAACGAACTATTTGATCCTGGTTTTTACGAATTCTTTCATATCTTGCAAGTTTGGTAGAACTATTTAGATACCACCTCAAAAATTTGGAGGAAAAGTTAACTTTTAGAATAGGGAATGGGAAAATTATTGTTTTCATGGTTTATAAATCCTCCCTGGATAACTTCTGTTGATTGAACCTCCCACCAAATCTCATCATACTTAATTTAGTAAAGTTCGATGCTATCTTGGGCCTAGATTGGCTATCATTATACAAAGCCAATATAAACTGTTGGGAAAGGGATATAAATCTTCACATCTTGAATCATCCTCCAATTAGTTAAAAGTGTAAGGATGATGATGAATCTCCTTTAGAATCCTATTCTGATGTGTGGATATTTCTACCTTGTGAGCAGGAATATTTATCTCAAATGATTGAGACAAAGTTGAGAATCATGTGTGAAGACATGCCCATTGTGAGGGATTACACCGATGTATTCCCTAGAGAGTTTCCTGGTATTATACCTGACTGAGAGGTTGAGTTCTCAATTGAACTTATCCCTGGATATTGGCCTATCTCAAAGACACCTTATATAATGGCCACCGTAGAGCCAGAAGATATGAAGATAAAGATACAAGACAATATGGAGAAGGGTTTTATATGCCCAAGTGCTTCACCGTTGGGTGCGCCAGTACTCTTCTTCAATATGAAGTAAGGATAAATGTGCCTATACATTGATTATCTTGATCTCAATAAAATCAAAATAAAGAACAAGTATCCCCTTCCACCGGTAGATGACTTGTTCGATCTGCTTTGTTGGGCAAGTTTTTTCTCTAAGGTGGACCTTCGGTCGGGATATCGCCGATTAAAGGTGAGGAAGGAAGATATTCCCAAGACTACCTTTCGAATGAGGTATGGACACTGTCAGTTCATAGTGATTCTATTTGGACTCACTAATGCTCCAAAAATGTTCATGGATTTAATGAATAGAGTCTTTATATATTACCTCAACAAATGTGTGTTAGTCTTTATTGATGATATTCTGATATACTCTAAGAGAAAGTTGGAACATGTGGAGAATTATAATATTGTGTTAAACACATTTATAAGGGATAAAATTTATGAAAAGGTCAGTAAATGTGTGTTTTGGATGGAGGAAGTATCATTCTTCAGGAATGTGAACACCATCAAGGGGATATCTATGGACCCTTCCAAGATGAAGGCAATTGAAGAGTGGCCTAGACCAACTTCTGTAATGGAGATCTGCAACTTTTTGTGTCCAGTTGGGTATTATTGACGATTTTTGAATAAATTTTCATGATTGTCAAACCCAATTACCAAGTTGATATGGAAGGTTGTAATGTTTGTCTGGACACAAGAATGTGAAGACTATTTCAAGGATTTGAAAAAGTGGCTTATCATTGCGCCAGTACTCACACTTCCTATAAGTGGAAAACACTTTTTAGTATACAATGATGCTTCCAATAAGGTCTTAGGTTGTGTTCTAATTCAATGTGATAATGTGATATCCTTTGCCTCAAGGTAGCTGAAAATCCATGAGAAAAACTATCTTATGCATGATATGGAGTTGGCGGTTGTGATCTTTGCGTTGAAAGTATGGTGGAATTATCTCTATTGGGAGAAGTGTGAGATATATACTGACCACAAAAGTCTCAAATATATATTCACAGAAAAGGATCTCAATATGCGCTATCTAAGATGGATAGAGCTCATCAAGGACTATGACTGCTCAATCCACTACCATCCCAGTAAGTCAAACAAGGTGGTAGATGCACTAAGTAGAAAGGATCATGCATCTTTATCAATGATGAGAATTAAAAAGGATCTGATATTCTATGATTTAAAAAGGATGAAAATGGGAATCATTAAGGGAGTAACATCATTAATACATTCTCAAATAATTGCTCATCCATCCCTCTTGAAGAAAATAAACGATGCTCAATGAAATGATGTGAAAATTCAGAAAAGGGTGGAAGGTATCATAAATGGGAAATCCAGAGATTTCAAAATTGATGATGAAAGAGTTGTAATATTTGGGTAAAGATTATGTGGACCATCTGATCTATATATAAATATTGAGCTTCTAAATGACCCACATAGCTCATACTTCTCTATCCACCCTGGGATCACAAAGATGTATCGAGATCTCCGAAAAAACTTTTGGTGGGACAATATGAAAATGGAGATTTTTGAATATACATCAAAGTGCCTAGTATGTTCGCAAGTGAAGGATAAGAGGAAAAATTCTAAGGGGATAACGCAACCACTACCCATAACATCATGGAAGTGGGAGAACATTACCATGTATTTTTCATTTGACTTCCTAGTATATCGAGAGGAAACAAATCTATATGGGTCTTTATGGATCATCTTTCAAAGATATCTCACTTTATCGTGATTTGAGAGTACTTCTCATTGGATTTACTTGCTGGATTTATATTAATGAAGTGGTAAGGCTGCAGGGAGTACCACTATCTATTGTATGTGATCGTGATATGAGATTGACCTCAAATTTCTGGAAATGACTTCAACATTCTCTAAGAACAAAACTGAACTTCAGTACGTCCTATAATCCTCAAACTGATGGCCAGTCTGAGTGAACTATTCAGACACTAGATGAAATGTTTAGAGAATCTTCTATGGAATTCAAAGGAGGATGGGACTTGTATCATCCACAGGTTGAATTCTCCTACAACAACAATTTCCACTCAAGCATTCTAATTGATCTATATGAAGACAGTTATGGGAAAAGGTGCAGAACACCAGCATGTTTGGATGAAGTTGATGAGCATAAGCTGTTAGGACCTGAAATGGTCGAAGAAATGGTGGATACTTTCAAAACCATTCAGAAATATATCAAGGCAACCGAAATTCGACACAAAAGTTATGAAGACAATCGTCGATGAGTCCTTCAGTTTAAAGGTGGAGACATGGTATTTTTAGGCATATCTCTATGGAAGAATGTCATGAGGTTTGGGAAGAAAGGGTAAGTCCTGGGTATATCAGCCCCTTTGAGATCCTTGATCGAGTTGGAGCTATGGCCTATAGACTTTACTTTCATCTACCATGTCAAAAGTACACGATGTCTTTCATGTATCCATCTTAAGGAAATACATACTAGACCCTTCAAATGTACTCTCTTCAAAGGTGGTACTGTTGGAGGATGATCTTTCCTATGAGCAGCAGCCAGTGACGACCTTGGATCATAGAGAGAACATTCCACTCAACAATACTACTCATCTGGTCAAGGTACAATGGAAAAACCATATGTACTAAAGGGAAACATGGGAACTAAAGGAAGCAATGAAGGAAAATTACCCCTACCTATTTATGGCTTATAATGTAAAACAAAATTTTGAGGGCAATATTTTATAAGGGGGAAGAATATAACGACCCAATGTTTTATAAATGGAAATTAATCTCTTATAAATATGTCATAAAATCACATGAAAAGACAACATAATGACCTATAAGTTTTAATTGACCTTTAAACATAAGTTTGTCACTTCTGTGTTTAGAATTTCTAAAATCTGATATACAAGGTTGCAATCAGTAAGAAATTTATAGTATGATAAGGAAAACTTAATTTTTTTAATAGTAACCTACCCTTATGAATAGTACCATAGCCTCATGAATGGTGATATACCCAAATAAATAGTAACATTACCTATGATATTATATAAATAATATTCCAGTTGAAAGGATGATATACCTATATTTTAGAATAAGTAAATGAATTTTTTAAAACTGGTTCTTGATAATAAATTATGATTTCAATAAATATTAAAATATTAATATTTAGAAATTTTTTTTTAAAATGATTTTATTTTTGGATTCTACACGTCAAAAATTGGTTAAGGTGAATTTTTGATATTTTTCCGAAATACTTGAATTTTTTATGAATAGTAAAATATGAGAATTTAAGATAAAGGCTAAATAGTAGATTTATTGAGTAATTGAGGATAATATACAAATTTAAGCCCAATTGATTCTAAGTCACAAGAATTTATTACTATTTTTGGCTATCGAATCATCACTATGTCTGGTATTAAGGGAAAATAATAAACTAATGATTATAATATTATGAAAACCCTTCCCTCCTCCACTATAACCCCCCCAATCCCTCTTCTCCTCACTACTGTCAAGCCTTTTGACTTGCCAATATTCTACCCAAATCTCTCCCCAAGCTCCTCACCCACGTCCAAAATCCCCTTTCCTAGTACAAATTCCAAACCTCCCCCTTTAAGAGGTTCTCAAAGGAGGAAATCTCAAGAGGTAAATTCCTCTTTCCAATTCCTTCATTTCTTTTACATTTTTTTCTCTTTGTTTCTTTCCACACATCCCTTATCCAAAATGCTATGATAACTCTAGTAACATAAATTTACCAGAATTATATTATTCTAATGGTATATTTCATTATCTTCTATCCTTTCCCCATACTTTAATTTAATGAAATGAAAGAACCATTTTAGATGTGCTAATTTAGCAACTTCAAGGACAACGGTTTATCAATTTATATTGTCATATTTAATTTTTTTCATGAAAAAATTTTAGTTATGGTTGAACCAGATTATTATATATGTAATATATCTTTTTTTTGTTCTGTAATCCTTTTGTACTAATGGTATGATGTTATAAAGCAAAACTGGTTCATTGTAATCAAACCCACCCATTAACCAAAAAGTTTATCACTAAGGTTTTATATATAATATTTCACCTTCAATATAAGTAACCAAATTAAAATTTTAACCATGTAATCTCCTGTATGTTCACTAATAAAATAAAATTTAAATTTTGGAAAATCACTATCATCATACATGTTTATCAGAACATGAACCGATCATTAAAACCAAGGAAGCAAACCAACCCAAATCAATGAAATTGAACTTCATAAAAAATACAAACTGTTATAAATTAACTTAAAATGAGTATAATAAACCAATTAAACCGATAAGAGGTTCTGGAATTACTAATTAATAATCCTAATTTGTTAATTCAATTCTTTAATAATAAATGGAGAACACAAACAGATTTAAAGTAAGAGATCCTCTCCATTTCACTCTTAATCAAGATTGTCCTCTATGATATGCCTTTTTATGTGTAATCCCAAATGATGGGGTATTATTTCCCACATACAAAATACTACCCTAATGTTTTATAAGTGATTATAAACCCCTTATCTCTTTTATTAATCCCTCTTACTTGCACCCGACACCATGCCAATAATCCTTAATGAAATCTACCTGAACCTTTTTTATTCTTTCGGGTTGCCTTATCTTCATTTATATAAAAATGGGGTTATCATATCTATTTTTGGCATCTTAAAAATTCATTTTAGTTGTAAAAAATTCTTTTATTAATACCCTTTCATAACTCCCTTTCGAGGATATACATGTTTTCAAAATATTTCCCCCTTAGAACAATCCAATAAGCAAACATGTTTTAAGGGAACTTCCCCAAATTTTACCCAATTTCAAGTGCACTCTATCTTCTATTTTAAGTAACCATTGTATTTATAAATTCATTATTTTTTATTTTTAAAACCTTTTAGATCGATTCTTATTTTATTTAAAATATTTTCCTATTTTCTATTTTAAAAGCTCTATAGTATTTTCCTTAAAACCGCACAAAAATGTTTTAATGCCAATGTTTCTCCAATAAATCTCTTATATGTTGTCACTTAAGTTTGACACCACCTACCATTTTATATTATTATTTTACCTTATTAACATCAATTTATGTTGTAATCCCTTTCTTTCATGGACACTTTTATTATACTCTCATTGGTTATGGATTATTTCATGATTGTGGTACCCAATTCTTTACATGGGTATCCTTATTATTATGTATGGTTGATTATATATGATTATTTATGTGGAAGGAATATTCATGAATGTGTTGATATGGGTGCGCCCAGATATCTCTACATTACATTGAGTAATTTTAGGTCTCATGAGATGTGATGGGAAATGGTATTGGAGATTAGCTTTGACCCGTACCAAAAATGAGAATCAGGATTGGCGATTAGCCTTGACCCATACTAAAATGGGAAACAAGATTGCTTGTTATCCTTGACCCATACTGAGGAAATTTTTTATGATAGTACAAAATTTATATGATTCCATGTTTATATTATTCCATGTGTATATGATAGGATTTTATAAGTTCCATGCTTTGGATATCATTATTTCATGCCTGCTAACTCATGTGCTTAAGACGTATCCTTATGTTAATTCCCTTACTGGGATTTTCTGCTCATCCCTTTGTTCATGTGTTCCCTAGGGTACCCTATGAAAGTCTATGGGCTCAAATGAAGTTTGGATCTTTCTATGTATATTAAATAAAGAAGTTATTTTTTAGCACCATGTTTTAGGTTTTATGTACCTAGTATTCCAAGACACTAGACATAACGATCCTTGGCTTGTAATCTGATGTATAATTATGCTTAAAATCATGTAATGTTATATTTAAAAGGCTTGGGTTTCTATATTAATCACCATGAGCTAATATGTGAATCTATATTTGGATGAGGTGACATTGAATCTCTTCAAATTCTAAATTCACTAAAGACCATATGGTTTAATAAATTGGTATGTTGGGGAGAATTATGAAACCAAAATGTCACCTTTTTGTAATATTTTACATAATTATTAGTTATCCCAGTTTTTTTGATGTTTTTTTTGAAACATGATTTTTTAGGGAATTTATAGTGGAACATAGTTCATTCATGGAAAGGATTAACTGTTCAAGATAAACATGAATGGATTGAATTTCATTTATATTGTTAGAAAATTGTTTTTTTTAGGATTTATTGATCCTTAAACGCTATCTATGAGACTGTTTTAGCATGAATCTAGTGTTTGTTACATGGTAGGTATTTGATTTATATAACCCTGAAACCAAACCATAACGAATTCCTAGAAATTGATAAATTTAATTTCCCATCGTATTCTTGTTCATTTTTATCCCATTTAGCTTTAAACTCCCCTCACATCCATTCATGAAACCTATGTAGATTCCCAAGGTCATTTTCTTACTCCCTTGTGTGGTTCCCAACCCTTATCTCAAGATCGTCATTTGGAATATTCAAGGAGATACCCACTTTACCTTCATCTTCTTCTTCACCTTCCACCTCTAATTCAGTCTTCTATGTCATCTGCATCAAACCATAGTGGATATGGAGGCTAGATAATTTTCTTATTTTAAAAAACATCTAAAGAATATATTATTTTGGACATTAATGGTCATTATTCACTAATAATTATTCCATTATAGAAGGTTAATGAATTTTGGTAATATGAATTTGGGGATTGAGGAAAATTAATTCCTTACATATCATGTAATTTTTGAAATTTATAATCCCTTTTTTATGAAATATATTCATATATATTATATAAATTAGGATATTGTAAATATTTTTTATTATTGAAAAATTTTCACGGTTTTTTATTAAGGGATTTTCTTGGTTCCGTGTTCTTAATCTCCATTATTGGGGTTGGTCAAAATTCACAGGATTCATTTTTAACGAAACGTAAAAACAAAGTGGTGTTTTAGATATATAATTGGTTTCTAAAAGTTAATATTAGGCTTCCAAAAATTGTTTCTAATATAAGGGTGTGTTTTGAAAAAGGTAATTTCACTTTGAATTGTATTTTATTGTTTGGGGTTTCCTTATATATCTATTTATTGGATGTGTTTTATAATTATTTGAAAAGTATTTTTTTTCTGAAATATAGATAAATTAGATTAATATTTTATATATATATATGAATTAGAAATTGGATACTTAATGATGTGTTTAAGAGGTGATAAGAGGGATAGCTTTGTATGTTATATTTTTGACATGTGTTAATGACTTGATCACTTCTTTCCTAACCTCTATTTACTTTATTTATATGGAACCTTATGTAACTAAGTTATAGATTCAATATTGATGAAACTGTAGTTCATATTACACATTAACATTTGTATCATATTTTAGATTTCACTCTATTTTGGGGAGTTCCCCCAATAAGGATTAGTGATTGTAATTGAGAAGGAAAACTGATTAGGAACGAAATATAGAATGATAGTTGGTTCAACGTGAGTATTTATAGGGTCATACCATTATGAATTAGAAAGTAATCCATGATCATTTGTAAACCTTATTTTTTTATTACTTTTATGATCTCTTTTTTATAATTTTTTACATATTTTTTTATTTAATTTGTTTTACATTGTATTAATGGTATATATTTTGATAATGATGTCTTACTCATATTCTTTTTTCACATTGGCATGTTTATACCATTTATTAATTATTTTATCCCCTTTATGGCTCAATATTCATGAATAATATTTTTTCAAATGGGGTTTGAAATAATATAAAATCATTGAATGCGTAAGTTTTATTTTCATAAACATTGAAGCATAAACTTTCAGGATTTCCGAGCACAACCTTTTCCAAATGGCCTTATCATTTTTAATTTTTATAAAAATTGGTGGAACTTTAGAAAGAAGGTAATGGAATTTTATTTTATTTATTACATTCCATCACAAGTTAAAAAAATTTATATATGTAGTTACAAACAGTTTTTTGAAATGTATTATAATAGAAGTAACATACACCCATTGGTGAAATCCTACTAAGAACGTTTTGTTGACACCCTACATGCACCCTTAATTGTGTATGTTTAGGGATTTCAGGGTATGATATAAAATTTGTTCATTTTTTTTGATATATTTGATACAAATTTTGAGATTTTGAGATGACCAGTCGTCATATCATAATGATCATACGGTGGTTCGTGTTTTCATGGGTTTTATTGTTTTTTTATGTATCAACAATTTAAGAAAAATTTATATAATGGTTTCTTTTTTTCATGTATTTGTTATATATTATTCAAGATGTTTATATTGAAACATTTATTTGGGTGTTTATATTAGTTATAAATTGTTTTATCTATGTTATATTTTAAATGATAATTTTCTATTCATGGGAGTCTAATATATTGACACACCATGCAGAATTATTAGTATGATTATACTAATTATTTAAAAATATTTGAGGGTGATATAATTTTATCATGGTTATATTTAGTACCCTATATTATTGTCTACAACTCATGGTAATCTAGTAAATGCTTCAAATATTATGGTTATCTAACTTCGGTGAGGTGATAGGTGGACGCAATATGGTTTGTTAAAAGAAACCACATAAATTGGAACCAAAATGAGAAATACCTTATATCATATATATGATCTAGTATAATAGATAATACTCCATGATCACTATGGATGTAAAGAGTATTTTTACTCGTGCTAATTCAATGTTTCTTAAGAAATAATTTTCATATATTACTATTTGGATTATAAAGTCATCAATGCTTAAGTATATACAAAATGATGTATAGTATCCATTGTAAGATCACTCTATTGGTTGATGTTCTATTATAAGAATATATATATTTCCAATACTAAATGGAACTAAAAATAATATATGAAAAATAATATAACTCATAAACTATAAATAAATTCATTATACATAACCAGATAAAAAGTTCAACACAAATAAAAACATCACTAAGATACAAAATTATAAAAAATCATGTGTGTAACGATACATTAGATGGATATAATACCAAAAAAAGACCCAACACATCCCTAAAAATTCATCACAATTGGTCAGGATAACATTTCCACCTACCACCTTCGATACCATGAACTAGAATGGCCTAGAACAAATAACTACATCCATATAGAACCTATATTGAAATTCTTATATAATAAGCATGGGGAAACATTCCTAGTAGATATCCTCCCCACACCACATTAATAACAATTAATCGTAGACCGTTTAATGGTAGTTTTAATTATTATTACAAGTGTAATCCTTTTTATTTCATATAAAATAATACACTTTAAGAAATCACATAAATTTTTTTATTCAAGTAATATAATATAAACAATTTATTATATCCAATAAACAAATAATTTCATAAATGGGTTTAATTTGATGATTATAAAAAACACTAAATATCACTTAAAAGGATCACATGTTACAAAAACCATTTTAAACTGAGAATGGGAAATTAACTCTTGATTTTGAATATAAAAGTCCAATGAAAAGAAAATTAAAATATAATAATCTCAACCATTGTAATATTAGAATAATGGGTGATAAATATAAATCGACAATCATCATAGAATAACTATCAATAAAATAAAAATAACGAAACTAAAAACAAATATCCTGGAAAAAACTAGGATCCGTAGAGAAAATATAATACAACACCAATATTGAATCCATTTAATTCATGATTTATGAGGTTTTCTAGGTATTACTCGGTTTTAGTATATCTAGCATGACCAAGAGGAAAATCCCATAAGTGGAATACATATTTTTCTCTATGTCTAGTAGAAAAATAAAAATATTATCCAAGTATATTAATCATGCCTATATTTCCCACCAATATTCTCATGGTTTCCCATGACATAAAATGGGGGTGAGAAATTAATAAGTGTTATAGAAAAAAATCTAATACAATAATCATAACATGCACTCAATTACAATCATCCCTAATAGAATAAACCCATTTTCTATCAATAATTATAATATAAAAAATATTTCATTATAATGGTATATTTTTCATCCACATATCATGATATAAAAATATTATTAGTAATTACATAAATTACACAAAGGGAACCACCTAAAGGAAATGTTTACATCCTGAAATCCTTGTTTTTATTAAATATCCATTCATTACATAGGAATATATTTTTTAGAAACTTGTTTATAAACTAACTTCTAAAAATAAACCATAAATATGTCATCAAAAAATCACAAATCATCATGGATACGTAGAAACCACATTTTAAAGGCTAAAAAACCATTGTTTGAAAAAAATATATTTGATAAGAACCTCAAAGGAATTTCTACAACAATTTATGTGAAGTGTTTTAGGAAAATTTAATTTAATAGTTTGAAATTTCAAAATCCCTTTTAATTAAAGAAAATATCAATGGGAAAACATCTTCCTTTAAAAAAAATTATATAGATGTTCATGGTATAATCATTAAAAAATTGGAATTTTTTTTAGAAATAAATATGAAATCATAGTTTTAAATTTAAATATCAATGTATGGATAAAGCTACAATATTTTCATAAATAACCATTCATTGAACATAAATAGGTAGTCTGATCTTACTGGAAAAATATTTGACTATGGATAAAACATTAATATAGGGAATAAATAACCATAAACAATATATGACTATGAAATATAGGGTAAAAGTTAGAGGTAATAAAATAGGAATGATATATTCACCTAATTTGTTTTTTAATAAAATGATAGTTAAATAAGTTGATAAATGATAGAGAACCCTCCATGTAAGTTAAAACATTGAGAGGGGTGGAGGGGAAGAGATGGGTTTCATGAATAAAATTAGTAACCTTCAATTATTGTCCATTAATATTAAAACCATGATTTTTTTTATATAAAAACATTTCAAGTTGAAAGACGTGAAATTAACATGATGGTTATATTGTGAAATACCTCTCCAATGAAAAACATCGGATCCTGCACCCCAATCCATTAAAACATAGACTTTTTCCTTCAATTGGGAGGCACCATCCTATCCTAGAATCATGTAATGGCCTCACCCATTATGTAATAATACATGGGACATAATGTGACTAACGTATCCTCATAGAAATTTACAAATCCCTATAACTGGACTAGATATGTAAGAGTCTTCACTATGGCATGAAATCCACCTATAGTGAAATGAAATTCCCCTCACCTATAGTCCACCATGTAGATGACCTTTATATATAAGGGTACTCATACATAAGAGTAACTTTATAGTCAAAGTGAACCATTATTATGGTCATGAAATGAACTCACATCATCATGGAATAACATTACAATACTAATTTTCTCAGAAACTACTGAACTCTTATACATCAACTGAACATAATGTATCATCATGATGTGACCTCCCCCAGGCCATGACATGATTTTTCATTACCTATAAAAAATAAATGAAAAAAAGACATAAGGGTACTTAAACCTTATATATCATAACTCCATGATACCCTATGTACATGGTGTAACCTATAACCATACAAAAACTATAAAACTATATAAACCCAAAAACAAAACACCTGAAAAACTCTATAGGGTCAAAAAATCAAATGAATAATCTAACATCCAATACAAATTTTCAAATAAAAATATAAATTAATAAATAAAAATAAATAAACCAGAGGAAAGGGTGTGATACTCAGGGATCTCACACAAAAACTTCCATCATCACTGTATAATTTGTAGAAGGATCATCTTACGATAGATCTCCCCATTTTTTTACACTATTCATTGGGGTTCTTGTCATTGTGTATTGATTTGAAAAAATTGACGTCCTTGTGACCCCACCCCTATATATAGAGATAAAATTCAAACAGTTTCTTTATTGTTGAAATAATTTAATGGTTAATTTTAAATGAAATTATTAGTCATACATCTTTCAGATCAAGGAAATCCTAAAACTATTTCCAAATGGACTAGTTGATCACCCCTTTTATATTTATACATTACAAACATCACTTATATAATGATTAGGTTGGGGATCCTATCATTGACTACTTGAACTAAAATATTTCATTCTTGGAGTTTCTTTCAACATCTATTAGATTGAATTCATGGTGAATGTTGGAAGATTCCATCACATTAACGATTTGAGGAATGTGTATACCAACTAGAATGAAATCCCATAAATTGTCAAGCTTCTCAATAATTATTTAGTTTCCCCTAAAGTAATAGGATTTAATATATATATATATATATATATTAATATGTATATGATTGTTCCTCTTTATTTCTGAAATAAGTCTCATTCATATTTATATATTGCAACTAAACCAATATATTACCTTCAACAATACAATTTAATCATTACCTTGATGTTGGAGTTGGTTGAATAGAACCAACTAATTTGTAATTTATTCATCAATAAAAGCCTTATCACATCTTTATTGTTATTCTGTGTGGAAATGCATGTGATAATATCCTAAAGAAAGTTGTTGGATTAAAGGGTCACAACGGATCCCTACCATGATGAGAACCCAGAAGTTCCATAACACTATTCTTGAATATATGTTCTATGTCCGGATGATATTATTTGAGGGGCACAAATAATACAGGTCATTAGGGGTGAGGACTCATAAAACGTTTAGGCACCTTCTCATGATGTGCGTCCTTGGTAATATCTAGGATGATATTATGAGAATGAGGGTTGCCAGTAGAAAATCCACATTTCATAGTGTCATTGAATGTTCCTATATGCGGACATGTGTATTGTTCCTTAGACTTTAAGATTATTATTAATGGGTATTACAACTCGCGCACTTAGATGTATTGACGAAAACTGTGATGAAACACTGTTCGCAGTGAGGTAGGATACGTTGGGTGCGTCATGAGTAACACTGCATTAATGTATAATGCGAGAAAGGATTTGTCCCTTTTTTTCCATAACAGAAGTAGAAATCTCAGGCCCTTTGATGGAATTGATATAGCCTAAATAAATCCATGGCCATGGTATGGTATGGGAAAGATCAATTCTAGGAAGTCAAAGAATGAATAATTGAGCACATGGGTTGATGGAACAAGCATGCAACCCACTTGATTAGAGATATCGAGACAAAGGGATTATATTACACAGTAAGCGTTCCTAGGAGGTGACACATCATTGCGGAATTAACGTTTTTCTCTATGGGTGCCTAGGGGTGTTGCTAGATGCTAACCTTGGAATTTAGGCAAGTTATGCCTAATTCCACTGAGAAAGAGGCCTAGAGGGTCACACACTAAGTGTGTATGTATCTCAGTTAAATATTAATTTAACAATTTAAATAAAGATTATTCCCGACTATGGTTTAATAATTATTTAAGGATGCCTGATCGCATTGATTTCGACACTAGTTATTCAAGAGAATATATTGTGGGAGAAATAATATATTTATTAGCGAGTAATGCTGTTACATTTATTTAAGAAATAAAAATCCATTACTCAAGGTCTAATAAATGTGGTGGAGGAAAAGAAAAATGAAAAATAAAAGTACACGCCGTGTATATTAAATATACATGCCGTGTAGTTTTATGGAAAACATGTAAATTATGTGTATTAATGATTACACGCCGTGTAGTTTTTCTAGTCAGGATTTTGAAGAATAATATTGTTTTTTCTTAAATGATATTATCAGCGTGGGCACATGTCAAGGAATTAATGATTTGACATGGGGGTTTCCAATAAGAGTTAATGAAATAAATAAAAAGTGTAACACGTTTATTTATTGTCATAACTCTATAACCCCAAACCCAATTATAAATATCCTCATAACCCCAATAACTTTTCATAACAAGAGAATCATTGTGCACAGAAATTCTGAAGAATTCTTTCAAGCCCAAAATAACTCCTTCCTCCAAAAATGCTCTCAAGAATGAGAGATCAACGCGATCGGAGGCGGACATTTCAAGAGAAGGTTCTTCTGCGCTAGCACCCATAGATCCCTTCGAAGATTTCTGGAGATACGTGTCACACATGTTGATCACCACTAGAGGAATCCTACACTTGGACTCTATGACGCAATGACGAATCACCGAATCGTGACCGGACACATCAACAAAGAAAGAATTCCACCAAGGTATTTCTTGTGAATTAATTAAATTAATTATAACCAACATATGATGATCCTATCTCTATGGTTCCGGGATTCCCTCTTTTGTTTTCGTTCTTCATTCTATTCTGAAGATCTGACATTTTATATCATGAAGGATCTCGATTTGAACATTGTTTAACGGTAAAATTAATGGTGGGAAACCCCACCAACATGCTTCCACTGCGCCCAGAACCTACAAGTGGTATCAGAGAGGTCATATTGTTGATTATAATTATTTAGTTTTTCGTTGATGTTTTAATCATTTAATAATTTAGTTGTTTCAATTCAGGTTTAATCGTTCTTGAAATACGAATCTCGAGACCTGTTCCTCCTCCATCGTTTCTCGTTCACCTCATAGAAATGAATTTTTCTTTTAATTTTGATTAAAATAAAATAGAGGAACTCATCCGGAGGAGCCAAATGTTTTTGGCCGTACAACACCAGAATACATGGCGTGTATTCAGAAGTACATGTCGTATAGTCTAGATTCATGCATCGAACTAATCCTTGAAATTAGTCCATGTATTGGATCCAATCTAAGTCATTAATGAAACCGTGTGTTGACCAGAAACAGGTGGCACACAGTTTCCCGATTACATTCCGTATAGTCTAATGAACATGGTGTGTAGTCCCTTCGGTTAGGGTTGGAAAATGTACCCCGTACATGGCTTGCCCGGATGGAAACCATGTAACGCGGAAACTACATGGCATGTGTCCCACTGAACATGCCATGTACTCCGAAAATTTCTGAAGTACGTTAACATGCCATGTCCCCTGGGTGTACTTCGGATAGACGGTGAACAAAATTAAACGTCATGTAGTTGTGACTACATGTTGTGTACTCGTTCAAATTATGCAATGAATGAGAATTCCCCAGGTTACCTCCAAGGTACAAGTTACATACAATTATAAATTTAAATGAATTTATTTATTTGAAATTATGATGGATGAGAAACTCATGGAAATTCAGAAAAATGGTTTAAGATAAAAGCATTGATTAATTAAAGATAATTAATTAATTCGATCATGATTTATCATAAACAAGAAAGATTAAAGAATTTAATGCTAGTTTTATTTATTCGTAAATATCGTTGCATGTATGGATGATCATGAGATAGACCGAGACCTTTGTATGTGAATGGTTTCATTTAATTTATTTATTTAAATTAAATTTGTTGGCATGCGAACCATCTCCTCATTAATATGTAGGGCATGTGCACCCAAAAATTATTTTATGTAAAAACCCATTTTTACCCCTCACAAGCGTGTGAGAAAAAGGAATATGTAATGGATGGAGCTCCCAAGATAGTGGAGGAGGATCAAGTCAGGAGCCTAGGTGAAACCAATCCAAGGAGATACAAAGGTGGACAGGTGGAAAGCTGTAAACATGAACCCACAAGGTTCAAGGTGTTTCTCCACTAGGTATTGGGTTAGTTTATCAACCACTAGATAAACTAACCTATATAACAAAGCTCATGATCATACCATTTATTATATTTCTGTCAGTTGCATGGTTTATTTATTGTGGGTGTGTTGTCACGATCACACAATTAATAAATTAAACAAGCATGAAAAATGGAACTAAAATAAGAATTATTTATACGTAAATATTATCTTGACATGGTTAATCACATAAGTAAATCCCACTTAATATAAACAAGCATGTAATCAAAGATAATAAAATGGAAATTTATGTATAAGGATAAAATCCATCAATGGAAATATTAAGTCGGTATAGCCTTCCTTAATCTTCGTTTGAATCGAACCATAGTTCAAAGTTCTTGACCAACCCTAGTTTGGGTGATTTCAATTATTAGGGAATTATAATCCAAGGTTTTGGGTTCACTTAACTTCGTTTTCATCAAGGGTTGACTGCCACAGCAGGACTTGGTGTGACCAAGAGGTAAAGGTTGAAGAAATTCAAAATAAAAGGATTTCAGGATTGGGGGGTCCACTCAGCGGATCAAGGATCTTCGAGTTAAATGAAGTTTTCATTTGTAATGCCTACCTAAAAACCCTTCAAGTTTCTTGACCTAATGGTTGCACCCAAATTTACCCTACTGGTAAAAGCGATCGATGTAGTACATGTAGGGGTCGAATCCACAGGGACCGAAGAAGTAACCTTCAGACGCTATGATTGTGTGAAGGATGGGCTATGAAGTAGCCGACTTTGGGTTTGATTTTTGATGGTTTTAATAGAACACTAATAAACCTAAGTGAATTCAATTAAATGGAAATGGTTTGATCTTAGGATTATGCTTGGGGTGGATTGAATGAATTTTACTTCATTAGACGATTTTGGTTTTATTAATTTTTGATGAATCCATTCTTCAAAAATAACGTTACATTCATCATTTTCTGGTTTGGTACTTACTAAACACAATTACTAATCCCGTATACACTTAGAGAACCAAATTCATGATCTCCCCAAGTTATATGGTCATTTATTAATTGAATTTAGTTTGCTCAAACACAGTAAATATGAATAGTAGAAATTATTGAAGAATGGATGTCTTAAATTAATTATCCAATTAACAACAATTCGTTCATAAAATAACATTCAATACAACCTTTGCATCCTCCTAAGATTATCCCATTAAGGTTTTAGCCCTCCATTGATGGTATACTCTCAATGGTTGGCGGAAGATGGCTAACAAGAATTGGATTGAATAAATTAAAACTGCGGAAATAACGAGCACTCCTCCGTGTGTGTGAATGAAATTCACACCTATGTGTGAACTAATTCACAACAACACAGAGATATCACTGTGCTTTGTGATAATAATGTTTTAATAAAAGAAATGGAAAATATAGAAGTGAATGAAGTTGATTAAGAACATAAAGATACAAAAAAAAAACTTACATGGAAATGGAAAACATTACAAAGGAAATTTGGAAGCATAACCTTACAATGAAACAAGAAACAAAAGATGATATGAAACATATCCACCCCCAGTACCTTCACCAATAGCTCCTTATATAGGCATATTAGGAGCCTTAGCTACATCCCCCAACAATTAATTCACCCCCAACAATTAATAGAGTCAAATGGAGGGTGAATAATCAAAAGGAAATTGATGTTTTGAATTTGACCCGGAAAACTGTCCAGATTCGTCCTCCATATTGACGTGTGAATTCTAAATTGAAGAATGCCGAATCCAGAGGGGTTGTATAAGAGAAATATCTTCGTTCATGTTGCTTCTAGAATCTCTCAAACTTTCAGGAAATTTGTCTCATCCGTTTGGATGTTATGGTCGAAATGGTGGGACGGG
Organism: Viscum album; assembly: GCA_963277665.1. Lineage (NCBI taxonomy): Eukaryota > Viridiplantae > Streptophyta > Magnoliopsida > Santalales > Viscaceae > Viscum > Viscum album. Next base: position 42,908,494 of record OY728150.1, read on the forward strand.
TTTCTGTGCATTAATGACGAGTCCTCCATTTAAATCTCAACTTCAGATCCCTTTATCATCATGAAAAAATCAGAATTAGATCCGGCCACAGTTGAATAAAATGATCCTCATATTTTTATATTTGTACTATATAAATTTTAGCTTCATTGGGCTTGGTTTCTGGTCCCCACATTTGTTTGATGGGCCTTAGGCCCATTATGCTTTTTTCCAGCAAGTTTCTGCCTTTAGGTGCAAAAGTCTCCATCTTCCTTTGAGATTCATCTAGCGGACCTAAAAGATAAAATGTTCCAAACAAAGTGATCAATAATATCCCAAAATTTCAAATTCAGAAAATGAATATAATATCGTCAACAAAAAAATGAATGATTGGGCCAAAATTTGCATTTTAAACATGAATTGTATTTTTGATGAGAAATGAAGTTCTATTAATGTAATGCACTAAAAAAATGTTTATGGACTTTGGAACAATGAATATAAAGATATTAACAATTAATATTAGCCACTTTCAGTGACTAATCACACCCCCCAACTTGAGTTTTGCTAGTCCCGAGCAAAATAAATTACAAATATGAAATTCAAATCCCCTTTTCCAAAAACATTTTATTACACATTGCTCAACCAAATATCTAATACCAAAAAAAATTATGAAAACCCATCAAAATCATTAAAAAAAAGCTAGGTCCATAAGCATATCCCAAGCCCAAGCCCATTCCTTTGTTCAAATTCATCGCCACATTTCATCCAATTCCAATTAAGCATGATAAAGTGTTGTGCATCATAAAAGATATGGGTCCCATTTTATTGTTCAAGGGGAAAAATGGAAGCGCTAGGTGGGAATCACATTAAACCTTTAGATGAGTATCCTTTTTTTTTATTTTTTTAACCACAATAGATATGAAAAGACTAACTCTGGTCAAGACCACTATGGAGTCATGATCCCCAAGTGCCGGACGCCACACATATTGTCAATTTCATGCTCTACAATAGATATATAAAGCCTCACTCTGGGCAAGACAACTATGGATTCACGATCCCCAAGTGCCGGACGCCACGCATTTAGACAAAACATTGCTCTATGTGGTCTTTTTTTTGTTTTTTTGTTTTTTTTGGATACTCAAATTAAACTAAAAGTGACCCCATAACCCTATGCTATAATTAAAGGGACCCAAGAGCTCAAATTTACACCCACGATCCAGTAGACGTGCATTGTGACATTTTTATTAAGAGGATGAAATTGTAAACATTGAAAAATCACATCGGACAACCGCACTTTCCAAAAACTATGCTCATGAACTTAAAATTGCATTAAAATCAGAATCAAGGCATGCAAAATTTATTTGATATCCAATTTTAGATTTTAGAATGTGTGTTATCATGTTCAAGGTTAATGGAATTTTTCTTTTCATGCATGTTTTTATTAAAAAAAATCATTTTTTATCTCCCCCCAACTTAGAATGACACTGTCCCCAGTGTTTAAAGAAAAGAAATGTTAGAAGTGGGTGGGAGAGGAGTTCAAAGATGAAATTGAGAATGACAAACATGGAACAAATTCACCAGGTTTTTAAAGTTGAGTTTCATGATGCTCCAAATTACTCCTTTGATCTCTTTGGGGATGTAGGCACCTCCTTGATTGAACATTTATCACCCAAAATAGTTCCTGAACCATAAAAAGAAGGACAAAGCAGAAAAAACAAACAACACAATGATTTATTTAATTCCAAGTACCATCATTTTCATGTTTTTTTTAAATCAAACTAATGATACATTGTCTTATTTTAAATTTTTGGGTAAGGTATTACTCAAGGATCACACCGCGTGACACGGATGAATACGGTGCTCCCCTTTAATACCCATCCATACTCATAAAAGAAGAACAGGTCAAGAGTCTAATTTTTTTTAACCAACAAAAACATAAATAAAATAAATTGATGATACATTTTCTTCTTTAAATTTCTGGGTAAGGTATTACTCAGGGATCACACCGCGTGACATGGATGAATACATTTCTCCCTTTTCATACCCATCCTTACTCATAAAATAAGAACAGGTCAACAGTCTATATATATATATAAAAATAACAAAATTAAGCAGAAGGAAACAAAAGATGATTCACAGTGATTGGAAACATGAAAACCACGAGTTGACTCCCGTGCAACGCTTTTGTTTAACGTCGTTAGCCCGACTTGTACCCTAAATCTATCAATATTTCTCTGGTTCATATGTTGGCTCAGTTAACTCCTCCTTGGTTTCTTGTTTATTGAATGATTCAATGAATGGTTTTAACCTATGACCATTGACTTTGAAGACATGAACACTTGTGGGATCCTGAATCTCTATTGCCCCATGAGGGTACACATGATGCACTAGGTATGGACCAGACCATCTGGACCTTAGCTTTCCTGGGTGTAGATGAAGTTTTGAACTATACAAGAGCACAAATTTTCCCAGTTCAAAGTGTTTGACTTTGAGATTCCGAGATTGGTAGGCTTGAACTTTAGATTTATCGATCCTTGAATTTTCATAAGCCTCCATCCTAAGTTCCTCGAGTTCATTAAGATCTAATTTCCTTTTTGTTTCAGCCAAAGAAATGTCAAAGTTCATTTTTTTTATTTCCCAAAAGACCTTATGCTCAATTTCAACAGGTAAATGACATGATTTTCCATAAACCAATCTATACGGTGACATGCCTAGGATAGTTTTGAAAGTAGTTAGATATGCCCAAATGGCATCTAAGAGGTTCTCGGTCCAATCTTTCCTAGAGGGATTGACAGTTTTTTCAAGAATTTTTTTAATTTATCTATTTTCCAACTCAGCTTGACCGTTGGTTTGAGTATGGTATGCAGTGGAATCTTTATGAGTAATACCATACTTAGACATGAGTGAAGAGAATGGGCGGTTGCAGAAATGGGTTCCACGATCACTGATTATAGCCCTAGGAATTCCAAATCGAGAAAATATATGCTCTTTCAGAAATCGGATCTCAACATGGTGGTCATTGGACTTTGTGGGAATGACTTCAACCCATTTTGAGATGTAATCAATAGCTAAGAGGATGTAGAGGTATCCATTAGAGTTTGGAAATGGTCCCATGAAATCAATTCCCCAACAATCAAAGATTTCAACGACTAGAATGGGAATGAGGGGAATTTGATTCCTTTTGGTAATGGATCCTAATTTCTGACACTGAGGACAACTTTTGCAGAATTGGAAAGAATCCTTAGTAAGGTTCGGACAGTAGAAACCAATTTGGAGGTCCTTTGCAGTTGTTTTATTTGTTGAAAAGTGGCCTCCACATGCCTCTCCATGACAAAATTTTAGAATGGACTCTTGCTCAGACTCGGGAATACATCTCCTGATGATTTGATCAGGACAGAACATGAAGAGGTAAGGATCATCAAACACATAGTGTTTTACATCAGAAAGGAATTTCCTCTTAGCTTGGGTCCCCATGAATTTTGGAATGTCACCCGTCACCAAATGGTTTTCTATGTCAGCATACCAAGGGCAATCACTCACTGAATAGAGGTGCTCATCTGGAAATGAATCAGACACAGAGAGGTGGTGTGAGTTGTCTTTGAATTCCATCCTAGAGAGGTGATCAGCTACAATATTTTCAACACCCTTTTTATCCTTAATTGTTAAATCGAACTCTTGAAGAATAAGGACCCATCTAATCAATCTAGCCTTGGCATCTTGTTTTTGGAAAAGGTATTTTAGGGTTGAATGATCAGTGAAGACAATGATGGGTGATCCTAAGAGATAAGACCTGAATTTCTCTAAGGCAAAGACAACCGCAAGCAACTCTTTCTTATTGGTGGTGTAGTTTATTTGTGCATCATTTAAAGATTTGATTGCATAAGAAATTACATGTGGAGTTCTCTCACACCATTGTCCTAAGACTGCTCCTACAGCGAAATCACTTGCATCACACATGAGCTCGAAAGGAAGTTTCCAATTTGGATATTGCATGATAGGTGGAGATATAAGAGTTGACTTGAGTGTAGAGAATGATTCCTCACAGCTTTCTGTCCATAAAAATGGAGCATCTTTTACCAATAGAGCACAAAGTGGTCGAGAAATAGAGCTGAAATTCCTAATGAACCTTCTATAAAAACCAGAATGTCCTAAGAAGGACCTCACTTCCTTAACAGTTTTAGGAGAGGGAAGGTGACAAATGATGTCAACCTTATCTTTATCAAATTCAATCCCTCTACCAGATACCAGAGGACCTAGAACAAGTCCTTCCCTTACCATGAAATGGAATTTTTCCCAATTTAGTATGAGATTATTATCCTCGCACCTTGACAAAACCTTTTCAACATTTATAAGGCATCCCTGAAAAGTATCCCCAAATATGGAGAAGTCATCCATGAAGACCTCTAAAAAATCCCCCACCATATCTGAGAATATTCCCATCATGCACCGCTGGAAGGCACCAGGGGCATTACATAACCCAAAGGGCATGCGCTTGAAGGCAAATGTGCCAAATGGACAAGTGAAGGTTGTTTTTCCTTGATCCTCTAAGGAGACTTCAATTTTATTATACCCTGAGAATACATCTAGGAAGCAATAGAATTGATGACCCGCCACTCGCTCAAGGACTTGATCAATAAAGGGTAAGGGGAAATGGTCTTTCTTGGTACAAGAGTTGAGCTTCCTATAGTCAATACAAACTCTCCATCCACTACTGACCATTGTTGGAAGCATCTCTCCATCCTTGTTGGTTATTACCGTGATTCCAGCTTTCTTTGGAACCACATGGATTGGGCTAACCCACTCACTCTCAGCTATAGGATAGATGATACCAGCTTTTAACAATTTCAAAAGTTCTTTTCTCACTACTTCCATGAGTTTAGGATTGAGTCGCCTCTGAGGTTGACGACATGGCTTTGACTCAGATTCAAGAATAATTCTATGAGTCCCGATAAGTGGGCTAATCCCAGGGATACCAGATAGGGTCCATCCAATGGCTTTCTTGTGTCTCCTAAGAACATCTAGAAACATCCTCTCATGATCGGCTTCAAGGGAGGAAGAAATGACAACAGGAAAGGATTGATTGTCCCCTAAGAAAGCATACTTTAGTGATGAAGGTAAGACTTTAAATTCAAGATCAGATTGGTCATGACTTTCCTAGAATGGATGAGACTTTGTATTGAACTTAGTTTCTTTGTTCAGATTTCTTGACAAAATTGGTTCCTTGTGAACATAATTTTCATCCACTAAATTTTCCAGAGTAGTGTCATGAATGGCTATGGACTCAATGTTATTGATTTCAACCATGGTATCATTGATTGGTGATTCTAGAAATTTATCAATAGAGCTGTCTGAAAGAGATTCAATCCTTGGAGGCAAATTTCCCTCATGTGAATAAAGAAAATCAATCTCTTCTTGACTTAACCATCCTTCGGTAACTCCTTGATGTTCATTGAGTTCATTATCAACACTACCAATCCAATTAACCTCATGGATCTCTTCATCATCACCAATTTGAGAGTTTGCATCGTAGATGTTCAAGACTAGACTCATGTTCCCAAAGGTGATGGTCATGTTCCCATTTCGGACTCGGATTACAGAGTTGATTGTTGCAAGGAAGGGACAACCAAGTATGATTGGGGTTTGCTCCCTAGGACCTAAGCTTGGGTGATTGTCCAGAACAATGAAGTCAGCTGGGTAAATGAAATTTTCAACTTTCACCAAAACATATTTTAATATCCCCTTTGGAACTCGAACACTACGATCAGCAAGTTGAAGAGTGACAGATGTGGGTTGGAGTTCTTCGAGACCTAACTGACAGTACATGGCATAAGGAATGAGGTTCACACTAGCACCTAGATCACACAAGGCTTTGAAAACATTGTTTTCTCCTAGTTCAACATTTATGTAAGGGCATCCTGGGTCTTTCATCTTAGGAGGAATGGTCCCTTGAATGGTGGTACTCACATTAGCATCCAAAAGGACTTGGTTTTTATGTGAAAATTTTATTTTAAAAGTGCACAAGTCCTTAAGGTATTTTGAGTAGGAAGGTATGGTTTGGATGGCTTCGAGAAGGGTAATGTTCAACTTGACTTGTGAGAAGATTTCCCTCAATGTTTCACTCAATTCAGGCTTGGTTTTCCCCCTCATGCGTTGAGGAAATGGTGCAGATTGTGGAGTTTTTTGTTGAAGTGTTGTTTCATTCACATTATTATCAGTTTATTCAGTTAGTTCATTTGAATTTTCATTAGAGTTTGAAGCTTCACATGGTTTCTGACTTATCTGTTCAGGGTTTTCAATTGATTTCCCACTTCTTAAAACTGTCACAGCCTTTAGTTGTTCATGAGTTGTTTGAGTGAAACTTGTCTCTCCCCTTGATGTTTGTTGTGGAATGGCCTGTGTGGGCATGGGTGCCTTTCCAGTTTTTATGGTTTGAAGTTCTTGTTTAATGGATGATAATTCTGAGTTCATTTTGTCCATTTGTTTGCATAGTTGTTCTAGTAGGCTTTGTGGAACATTTTGGGTTGGTGCTTGAGCTTGTGGGTTTATTCCAGGAGGATAATTTGGTTGTTGGATAGGTTGTTGAATGGGTTGTTGGATAGGTTGTTGATATTGGACATGAGGATGTTGGAATTGGACCGATTGTGGTTGGAACTGATTATGAGGTTGAAAGTTTTGTTTAGGGTATGGGTTGATACATTGTTATTGTGTTGGTTGTTGATTGTCCTTCCAACGAAAGCCCGGATGGTCATTATACCTTGGATTGAAGGTGTTCGTGAATTGTGGCTTTTGAAAGTTCATTTCATTAACTTCTTCTGGTGGTCCTCCTAAAAGAACATCCTTGATGGAAGGAATGGTTGGGCAATTATCAGTCTTGTGGTCATTCTTTTCACAAATTGTACAAACAAGCTCAGCAGTTTGGGTTTTGTGGACCTTCCTAAGATCAATCTCCTCAACTTTACTCGTGAGTGCAGAAAGTTTTTCTCTAAGGTTTTCTTCTTCTACAATATTGTACATTCCACCAGATTTGGGTGGCTTCTCATAGTATGGTGATGTTCCCCATGTTTGGTTTTGTTCAGTAAGATTTTCTAGATACTCGTAAGCATCATTTGGGGCTTTGTTTTTGAAGGCTCCATTACACATCATATCAATGAATTGTTTGTTTCCGCGACCCAACCCTTCATATAAAATTATCACTTGTTCTAGGATTAGGAAACCATGGTGCGGTACCATGTTTAATGTGTCCTTGAACCTTTACCATGTTTCTCCCTCTCTTTCAAAAAAGTTTTGTATGCTCTTTTTAAGTGCAATTGTTTTGTGATGGGGGAAGTATTTTTTATAAAATTCTCATTGAAGTTGGTCCCAAGAGTGAATGGATGATGGTCTCAAATTGTTTAACCAATTATTTTCTCGGTCCTTAAGGTAAAAAGGGGAAAGTCTCATTTTAGCAGATTCAATTTGATTTGGTGGGCATATGGTTTCGACAATGTCATTAAATTCTTTAACATGAAGGTAAGGCATCTCAGAATCCATCCCATGAAAGGTTGGAAGGTGGTTCAGGACATGGGGTTTGAAAACATATTGGTCATATCCTATGTTATCATGCCTAATGCATGAGGGTGCATTAGTCCAGGTTGGTGTGAGGTAGTCATTCATGGTCAGGTCTGCAATAATTCCCAAGTTAGGGTCTTGCCCGTTATTTTGGTTCCCTCCCCAGTTTATGATTTGGTTTTGTGGGAGATTCTCCATTGTATCAAACTCAACGTCTGAATTTAGAGTATTAGGAAGATTTGGATCTAATGGAAATATACCTCTTTTAGTGATTGACTCCCCAACCCTAGGAGTATCCACCCTAACTAATCTGTTTGAGTTATCGCGGGTGTAGGCGGACATGCGCCAAAAGAAAAAAAAAGCGAGAAAGGGAAAAGATAAGAGAATTGGGATGAGAATAGAAGAATGGGGGTAAGAAAAGAAAGTTTTTGGTCTAAGGAACTTACTTGGTCCCCGGAAACGATGCCAAAATTTTGTTGCGCCCAAATTTACCCTACTGGTAAAAGCGATCGATGTAGTACATGTAGGGGTCGAATCCACATGGACCGAAGAAGTAACCTTGAGACGCTATGATTGTGTGAAGGATGGGCTATGAAGTAGCCGACTTTGGGTTTGATTTTTGATGGTTTTAAAAGAACACTAATAAAACTAAGTGAAATCAATTAAATGGAAATGGGTTGATCTTAGGATTATGCTCGGGGTGGATTGAATGAATTTTACTTCATTAGACAATTTTGGTTTTATTAATTTTTGATGAATCCATTCTTCAAAAATAATGTTACATTCATCATTTTCTGGTTTGGTACTTACTAAACACAATTACTAATCCCGTATACACATAGAGAACGAAATTAATGATCTCCCCGAGGTATATGGTCATTTAGTAATTGAATTTAGTTTGCTCAAACACAGTAAAGATGAATAGTATAAATTATTGAAGAAAGGATGTCTTAAATTAATTATCCAATTAACAACAATTCGTTCATAAAATAACATTCAATCTAGCCTTTTCATTCTCCTAAGATCATCCCATTAAGGTTTTATCCCTCCATTGATGGTATACTCTCAATGGTTGGCGGAAGATGGCTAACAAGAATTGGATTGAAGAAATTAAAACTGCGGAAATAACGAGCACTCCTCCGTGTGTGTGAATGAAATTCACACCTATGTGTGAACTAATTCACAATAACACAGAGATATCACTGGGATTTGTGATAATAATGTTTTCATAAAAGAAATGGAAAATATAGAAGTGAATGAAGTTGATTAAGAACATAAAGATACAAAAAAAACTTACATGGAAATGGAAAACATTACAAAGGAAATTTGGAAGCATAACCTTACAATGAAACAAGCAACAAAAGATGAAATGAAAAATATCCACCCCCATTACCTTCACCAATAGCTCCTTATATAGGCATATTAGGAGCCTTAGGTACATCCCCCAACAATTAATTCACCCCCCAACAATTAATAGAGTCAAATGGAGGGTGAATAATCAAAAGGAAATTGATGTTTTGAATTTGACCCGGAAAACTGTCTAGATTCGTCCTCCATATTGACGTGTGAATTCTAAATTGAAGAAGGCCGAATCCGGAGGGGTTGTAGAAGAGAAATATATTCTTTAATGTGTATTCTAGAAGCTCTAAATATTTCAGGAAATTTGGCTCATCCTTTTGGAAGTTATGGTCGAAATGGTGGGACGGGTTTCTGTGCATTAATGACGAGTCCACCATTTAAATCTCAACTTCAGATCCCTTTATCATCATGAAAACATCAGAATTAGCTCTGACCACAGTTGAATAAAATGATCCCCATATTTGTAGATTTCTACTTTATAAATTTGAGCTTCATTGGGCTTGGTTTCTGGTCCCCACATTTGTTTGATGGGCCTTAGGCCCATTATGCTTTTTCCAGCAAGTTTCTGCCTTCAGGCGCAAAATTCTCCATCTTCCTTTGGGATTCATCCAGTGGACCTAAAAGATAAAATGTTCCAAAAAAAGTGATCAATCATATCCCAAAATGTGAAAGTCAGAAAATGAATATAATATTGTCAACAAACAAATGAATTATTGGGACCAAATTTGCATTTTAAACATGAATTGCATTTTTGATGAGAAATGAAGTTCTATTTATGTAATGCACTAAAAAAAATGTTTATGGACTTTGGAACAATGAATATAAAGATATTAACAATTAATATTATCCAATTTCAGTGACTAATCACCTACCCTAGTTGGGGTAATGTGAAGGGAAATATGGATCCTTTCCACTAGAATATTCAGGTAACAGAATATTCCGAAGTCAATGGTGAGGGCTATTGGATTTCAACAAAATAGTGGGAGACTAATAAGTAATAATTTATTTATTTGTCTAATTATGTAATAAAGTATAAACCTTTGATCATCTAAAATTGTATATATAGCAAGAAAATGATTTCAAACATATCATTGTGCACCATACTGGAGAAGGAAAACCTTCTCACCGGTACCAATTTCCAAGAGTGGAAAAGGCGTTTACGCGTCATCGTTTTCCATGAAAAGAAAATTGTATGTGCTGGAAGAGACTATTCCAGTTGTGCCTGGGAAAGAGGCCAGTGATGAGGAAATATATCTCTATGAGAATCACATGGATGATGCCATATATGTCAACTGTTTCATGCTATCCGACATGTCTAATGAGCTCTTGAAGCAACATGAAAACATGGACGCGTATAGCATGATGTCTCATCTTAAAGATATCTACCAAGAGAAGGAATGAAAATACATATATGCGATCTCAAATTCTTTGTTTACAACTATTATTGGAGAGTCTTCGCCAGCTGGGCCTCATGTAGACATGCTTATTGGAAACATTGAACGCATGGACATCTTAGGGATTAAATTCCTGGATGAGTTGCGTACAGATCTCATCATATCATCACTGCCCAAGAACTTATCTAGCTTCATTGTCAATTATAACATGAGCGGGAATGATAATAGTCTATCAGAGCTTTTGACCTTCATTTTCCACGTAGAAAAGGACATGGGGCATGACAAACCCTCAATCCTTATGGGGACCAAGAAAAGGAAGGACAAGGCAAAGGGGAAAAAGACTTATAAACGGTCTGAAGCCCCCAAGCACCATCCCTCCAAGAAGGGGAAGATCCAGAGGCAGGTCAAGGAATGGGAGGTGGTGTTTTTTTCATGTGGCAAGCAGGGCCACTAGAAGAGGAATTGCACCCAGAAGCATGGGGACACTAAAGGTGTGTTCATTATCAAGTGTAATCTTTCCATTTCTCTACATTGGGTATTAGATACAGTTTGTGGGGCTCACATATCAATTCAAATGTAGGAACCAAGTAGATTTATAAAGATTTCTAGAGGATAGGTAGATCTTCAAGCTGCCAATGGAGCAAGGTTGGCTGCATTGGATATTGGTGATTACCACCTCTCATTGCCAACTGGAATGATTTTGTTTTTACACAACTGTTATTATGTGCCTAGTTTTACCAAGAACATAATTTTTCTATATTTTTTGGATATTGATGGATTTATTTTCAAGTTTGGAAATAAGGGTTGCCTCTTTTATAGGAACAATGTATGTTATGGTATAGAACATTTAAATAATGGTTTGTATGTATTAAATTACGAAAACCAGGTGTTGGAAATCGATAACGAAAAAAACTCACATGTCTCATACATCACCCAGTTGTGCCATCACCATCTCGGTCATATAAACGGGAAGTACTTGACAAAGCTCTACAAAGATGGCTATTTAGACTCTACTTAGTAAAAACCACTTGATAGATGTTACACATGTTTACAAGAAAAAATGACCATGCCTTCTTTTGGTGGACAAGGTGAAAGGTCTAAAAACTTCTAGGATTGGTACACATGGATATGTGTGGACCATTTCCAACAGAATATAGATGTGGATATTCTTACATCATTACTTTTACTAATGATTTGAGTATATATGGCTATGTCTACTTAATGAGGTATAAGTAAGAGTCCTTAGAGAAATTTAAGGAATTCAAGAATGAAGTATTGAATCAGCTTGCTAAGAAGATAAAGAAGCTTCGATCAGATCGAGGTGGAGAATATCTAAACCAAGAGTTCATTGATCTTCTTTGAGAGTTTGGGATTATATATCAGCTCACTCCTCCTTATACACCATAGTAGAATGGTGTTAGTGAAAGGAGGAACCTCACCTTGTTGGATATGGTGACACAGATGATGATTCATGTTGATATTCCATTATCCTTTTGGGGATATGCATTAAAAACTACAGCATACACATTAAACAGAGTATCAACTAGGGGGGAAATGGAATTCCCTCCGAGTTATGGCATCTAAAGAAACCCATTTTGTCTCATACATGTGTATGGGGATGCGAGGAATTTGTTAAGGCCTTCTCAAGGAACAAACTAGCACCCCAGAGCATGAAATGTATCTTTATAGGATATTTTAATTAAACGAAAGGATATTACCTATATAAACCTCAAGACAAGAAAGTGACTGTCACTAGACAAGTCGTCTTTTTTGAGAGGGAGAAAATCCACAAAAAGGATAGTGGGATCAAGATTGACTTAGAAGAAGTTAATGCTCAAGATACAAAAGAGTTGGTACAGTAACAAGTTCCACATGTCCCCATGGAAGAGGTTCCAGAAACACAAGTACTGCGTAGGAGCTCAAGACAGGTAAGGGAACCAGAGAGATTTGGTTTCCTAGTCACGAAGGATGGTGAATCATTATTTTTTGACATTGATGAACCTCTATCCTACAAGGAAGCAGGAGAAGGCTCAGAAGCTGCAATATGTCTAGAAGCTATGAATTCTGAGATGGGTTACATGTATCAAAACAAAGTTTTGGTTCTAGTCGATGATCTAGTTAATGTAAATCTTGTTGAATGCAAATAGGTATTCATGAGAAAACTGGACATGGAAGGTCAATTTAGAACCTATAAATCAAGGATTATGGCTAAAGGATTTAGACAGCATCAAGGAATTGACTATGATAAAACATTCTCGCCTATTTCCATGTTTAAATCCAAAAGAATCATACTTTCCATAGCATCTTACCATGACTATGAGATTTGAAAAATGGATGTCAAAACATCATTCTTTAATGGGAACCTTCATGAAGATGTCTATATGACACAACCAGAAGGGTTTGTGATACCAGGTGAAGCCAAACGGGTTTACAAGTTGCAGAAATCCATTTATGGATTAAAGCAAGCATCCATTTCATGGAACATTCGATTTCATGAAGCCATAATGGAATTTGGTTTTGTTAAGAACAAATGTGATCCATGTGTTTATAAGAGGTTTAATGGGAATGAGATCATTATCCTAGTAGTATATGTTGAAAACATATTACTTATTGGAAATGATGTACCTATCTTACAGTCAGTTACGGACTGGTTGAACAAGTGATTCTACATGAAGGACTTTGGAGAGGTTGCCTAAATTCTAGGGATCAAGATCATTCGTTATAGATCCAAGAGGTTGATTGGACTATGTCAGGGCACATACATTGACCAGATACTAAAGAGATTTAGTATGGAACAATCTAAGAGGGGATTAGTTCCAGTGTCACATGACCTACATCTTTCAAAGAAAATGTCTCCTCAGACACAAAAAGGGAAAGATAGAATGAGTAAGATCCCATATGCTTCGGCTATAGGATCCATCATGTATGCCATGTTATGTACCAGGCTTAATGTTGCCTATGCACAGAGCATGGTTGGATGACATCAAGCAGATCCAGGAGAACATCATTGGACATATTTTAATACTATCCTTAAGTATCTGAGAAAAAAATAAGGATCTATTCCGAGTGTATGGAGGATATGAGGAGCTTGTCATCTGAGGGTATGTTGATGCTAGTTTTCAGACATATCAGAATGATCTGAAGTCGCAATATGGATATGTTTTCTGTCTCAATGGAGGAGCTATGAGCTGGAAGAGTTCAAAGCAGCTAGTTTTCGCCGATTATACAGCAGAGTCTGAATATATAGAATCATCTGATGCAACCAAGGAATCCATCTGGATTCAGAACATTGTCCAAGAGCATGATGTGGTGTCAAGAAGTAAAGATCTCATTACATTGTATTTTGATAATACTGCAGCGGTGGCTCTTGAAAAAGAACCCAGGTCACACCAACAGAAAAAGAACATAGTATGGAAGTATCACCTCTTGAGGGATTTCTATCAAAGGGGTGGAATTGTATTGAGCAGTGTGTCCACGAAAGAGAACTTCGCAGACCCCATGACTAAAGGCCTATCTCAGCAGAATCATGAATATCATGTGAGAGCTAGCAGGTTAAAGGTTGTTAGCAGTTGGCTCTAGTCCAAGTGGGAGTCTGTTGAAGTTTGTGGCCTAGAACCAACTACTTTATACATTATTCATTAATAAAATCCTTATTACATCTTGATTTTTCTTCTGTGTGACAATGCAAGGGATAATGTATTAAGGACAAATGTTGCATTAAAGGGTCATAGTGGATCCCTGCTATGATGAGAACCCAGAAGTTCCATAAAACTACTCTTGAATATATTTTCTGTGTGTGGATGATATCATTTGAGGGGAACAAATAATACTGGTCATTAGGCATGAGGACTCATAAAACATTAAGTCACCTTCTCATGGTGTGAACCCTTGGTAATATCTAAGAGGATATTATGCGAACGAGGCCCGCCAGTAGGAAATCCACATTTTATAGTGTCATTGGATGTTCCTATCTATGGACGTGTGTATTGGTCCTTAGATGTTAAGATTATTATCAATGTGTATTACAAATCATTCACTTAGATGTATTGACGAAAACTGTGACGACACTCTGTTCGCAGTGAGGTAGGATACGTTTGGTCCGTCATGAGTAATATTGAATTAATTGATAATGTGAGAATGGATTTTCCCTTATATTCCATAAAATAAGTAGATATATCAGGCCATTTTATGGAATTGATATAGCCTAAATAAATCCATGGCCATGGTAAGGTATGGGCAAGTTCTATTACGGGAAGTCATAGAAAGAATAATCGAGCACATGGGTTGATGGAACTAGCATAAAACCCACTTGATTAGAGATATCGAGACAAAGGGATTATATTACACAGTAAGCATTCGTAGGAGGTGACACATCATTGTAGTGTTATCATATTTATCTATGGGTTCTGTGGCGTGTTGCTAGAAGCTAACCATGGACTTTAGGCCGGCTCCACCTAATTCCACTGAGAAAGCGACCTAGAGGGTCACACACTAAGTGTGTCTATTATCTCAGTTAAATATTAATTTAACAAGTAAAATAAACATTATTCCTGACTGTGGTTTAACAATTAATTAAGGATGCCTGATCACATTTACTTGAACACTAGTTATTTGAGAGAATATATTTTGGGCGAAATAATATATTTATTAGCGAGTAATGCAGTTACATTTTTTTAAGAAATAAATAGCCATTACTCAAGGTCTATTAAATGTCGTGGAGGAAAAGAAAAATGAAAAATAAAAGTACATTCCATGTATATTAAATATACACACCATGTAGTTTTATAGAAAACAAGTACATGTCGTGTATTAAGGATTACACACCATGTAGTTTTTCTAGTTGGGATTTTGAGGAATAATTTTGTTTTTTATTAAATGATATTTTCAGCGTGGGTGCATGTCAAGAAATTAATGATTCGACATTGGGGATTCCAATAAGAGTAAAGGAAATAAATTATATGTGTAATGAGTTTATTTATTTTCATAACTCTATAACCCCAAACCCAATTATAAATATCCTCACAACCCCAACACCTTTTCATAACAAGAAAATCATTGTGCCCAACAATTCTGAAGAATTATTTCAAGCCCGAAAGAACTCCTTCCTCCAAGAACTCTCTCAAGACCGAGAGATCAAGGTGATCGAAGGCGGACATCGCAAGAGAAGGTTCTTACGCGCTAGCACCCGGAGATCCCTTCGGCAATTTCCGGAGATACGTGGCACCCATGTGGATATCCACTAGAGGAATTCTACACTTGGATTCGTTGAAACAACGACAGATCACCGAATCATGATCAGAAAAATCAACAAAGATATAATTCAACCAAGGTAATTCTTTTGAATTAGTTAAATTAATTATAACCAACATATGATGATCCTATCTCTATGGTTCTGGGATTCCCTCTTTTATTTTTTGTTCTTCATTCTATTTCGAAGATCCAGCGATTTATATAGTGACAGATCTCAGTTTCAACGTTGTTTAACACTAAAATTAAAGTTGGGAAAACCCACCAAAGCACTTCCGTTGTGCCTGAAACCTATACTTGAGTGGATCATTTTAACATGGTCTCATAGTCTAATAGATCTTCAATCATGAGATTCCATGAAGTGAATGGAAAATTTTTGTCCAGGTTGTTCGATATTTCATTAGTGATGTACTTTTTATATGACTTCTTATTTCCCAACTTCAAATTGTCCAAAAAATTCATGAAATAAAATAAACCTAAATCCATATTTAGGATATAATGAAATACCCCTCTTGAGAATCTATCCCAAACTAAGGGGTAAAAATCATATAATTCCAATTATTCCTTTAGTGAATTTTTTCCATTCCCCCTAGAGACTTACTAGGGAACCCATTCACTCAGACTTCCTATTTTAGTAGTTTTGAATATAATTTAAGGTTATAAAATCATGGTTACTTTAATATCCCATCCAATGTAGGTGGAAACAGGATTCCTAATGTCCACATAGTCACCTCACTACCCAAAACTAACCACCTGGGTGTTCCACTCAACCTTAGAACTTAATTGAGAAAATATTTAGACATTCTCCCTTGAATATATAATGAATTTATTGGAATCCTTTCCCCTAGGTGAATCCCTTGAAAATTCACCCCTAATATGGATTAAACCTTGACCATGAATTGAACATGAATGGTTCATTTCCCATAACCATGTTTCCATTTAAATTAAATTTTCCATTTGTAGTTGGAATCTATAATACATTAATATATCTAAACTAGTTTTTCTCACATAATTTTTTATTCCTCAGAATGTAATCAGTCATGTATTCCATAGATAATTGGCAGTCCCTTTATTAAGTAACTAGAGGAACAATTCTAAAATCATGACACTCTTTCGGGATATTTTGGGATATTTTACATATATATCAGGAATCAAGTATTCCTTTACATGTGCAATTAATGATGCATAGTTAGACATGGTCCTCCAACCATGTGTAAACCCCACTAGGAATTCACTTGAATAATGTTTGTAGTGAAACCATAAAGGTATTATCACTTGTATTCTGTCACCAATCCATTTTTTAAAACCTTCCACATAATGGTACATTTTTCATGACTTTAAACAACTAAGAATCAATCCTACTCATATAGACCAAAATTATAAGACTCTAAGGTCCTCACTACATGACTGTAAAAGAAACAATATTATTTTTTGGTGTAAGAATATTAAATTCACATATTTTGATCATGATTCATGACCATTAAACATTAAAAATTATGATATTTTTAATAATATAGTTTGAAACTATAATTTTTTAATCACGTTATAGCTATATACAGGGATCCCCCTTCATGTGTAAAATTAATACTCCATAATAACTTCCACCACCCCTGATAGTGATAAATTTAAATAGTTCATATTATATAGATTTAAAAATATCAAAATAAATAAATAATGGATGATAGAGAACATCTCATGTAGCTTTAATATACTAGAATAGTGTTAGTTTGTTTTTTTAAATCAAGGGTAACATTAATTCTTAATATAACAGATTTCATGAAAATTTTCTAAATCTATAAGAGAGAACAAAACTAGAAATAAAATATCATTCATGTTATGTTATGACCTCTTATATTTTCATTTTAAAAATTCATTACCCTAGGGAAGTCATCAATGGTTTCTGTGATAGTGGGGACATCAAAAAGAGAATGATATAGAAAAAAATCACAATTTTCAGAAATATAATGACTAGTTTAAATGAATATATCACATTCCACTCATCCAAGTAGTTGATAACATTATATGTCACCAAAAAAATAATTTAAATAAATTTATTTATTCAAATTTAATTAAGGACCTAGATGTTATACGGCTCATATAATATGAAAGAACCATTTTTATTCAAACTAAAAATGTTGATATTATCAAAAATAGAACTAACCATCCCATGATTAAATAATACTCTAGAAAAGTGTAATAAATTTAAAAATTTATGAAGGTTCACATGCAATATATATTATAAACCTTAGTTTATGTGGATTTATTTTATGTATACAAATATAAGTATGCTAATAACTATAAAACATTCTATGTGATACAAGTTTATGGGACAATCGGAAAAAATGTATCTACTTATTGTCTCATGATTCAATTTGACATCATATACATGATTCTTCTCATGCTATTCTTAACATATAATCAAAACCCATAATACGTTATAATTATCATCGATTAAGGACAAGTAAATTCATAATTTTGAGGTGCTTTTATCATTCCACTAATCATGTAACACTCTTATAATTTGTGAGTAAATAGGAAAAATAGATTCTAGATTTTTATAAAATAAAGATACCTATAACTTTAAAATAACCATTATATCTAGTCTATCATTTATCTATTACTGGTAGAGTATACATGAACCTCATGTTTCTACAATGTCAATTAATTTTCTTATAGATCTGCTAAGTTTTCCTTTTTTTTCCACATAAAACCACATTATATTTACCTATATAATTGTTTCCTAATGTAGATAGTATTTGTGAAGTATTTATTTCGAACATTGGTAAGTAAAGGGTTTCTTATATTAAGTAATAACTTCAACATTTTCGTTATAGAGGTCAAATTCTATAATTCCTCATAACATAGATAATCTGTAATTACATTATTTATAACTAGGGTTGTCACGAACGAAGTCAGGGAGCCATCTGACCCGACACCTTACCCATCCTATGACATGGCCCAGAGGGTGTTCCCAATCCCTACTTACAGGAAACTATATCCTATTTATCAAAAGTAAATTTTTTTGAATGATTTCTCCCAAGATAAAAAACAATAAATTGTCCTTAACATTAAAGCATCACACCAAGATCACTATCCATAACCAAAAGAGATGTAACATTCCATGATAAAAATTTTACATAAATAACCGAAACCAAAACTACCAAAATAGGAGGGAAAACAACTATACAAAACAAAATCCATGCCACAATATGTCCATCACCCCCAAGCCACCTCACAAAACAGCTACAAGAATGTAACACCAGCAACTAGATCAACCATCACCACTATAAAATGTCTTTCCATTACCTCAATCAAACATAAAAATTCTACATACTCCCAAGTGTGTTTTTAGGGTGTGATCTAAAGCCTAGAAGGATTCCACCCAAAAGCGATTACATGGAACAATATTAAAAGAATAATCAACATGCTAGTTTTTATAAAAGATAATTGAAAAATTTTGAGGAAATTTTTTTATGGAATAAATTTTCATGTAAGAAAGCATTGGAAATTGGAAAGAATGAAAGAGCCATTGTATATTGACGATAATCCCCACAAAACAGTAGAGAATCATGTGTAATCCCAAATTTTACTAGAACCCAGGGGGCCCTAGGAACCTCATATCATGTTGAAATATGGTATAAAAACCATAACCCACATCTTCCTCATGCAATAACCACTAGAGAGGAATCCATCCAAAGATGTTGTGGTGTCCAAACATCATCATATTTTAATTATTGTTGTAGCTGTTGGTGCCAAAATATTTGAAGAAAAGAGAGAAAAAAAAGAGGCCACACGCCCTGCCCCACGAAGCCACGACGCGGAGCCCCCCCAAGCAACGTGGCTTCCATGAAGCACCAGAGGTGTGATTCCCTGCGAACTCCCCTGACGTTCGCGAACTTACTGCGAAGAAAAGAGGCGGTACCTATCCATGAACTCCCCTGATGTTCGTGAACCCACCGCGAAGAAAAAGAGGTGGTACCTCTCCGTGAATGCTCGTGACGTTCGTGAACCCGCCTCGAAGAAAAAGAGGTGGTACCTCTCCACAAACGCCCCTGATATTTGTGAACCCACCATAAATCAAAGCAGGTGGTATCTCTCTGTGAACCCGGTTGACATTCACGACCCGTCGTGAAGCAACTGAAGCCCCATTCGTACCGTGTGAGCTCCTATTCGCGACGCATCTTGACTATAAATATTGAGCTCCCCCTGAGCCTCCGGGACGTAAAATCTGACCTTTCATCTTCTTAGCTCCCAACTTGTGAAGCACTCTTTTCTCTGCGAGTCATGAGCTCCACGAGGTATTTTAGCTTTTCGAGGAGCCTCTACATTTTCTCCTTTTGATCCCCTCTTCTGATAGGGATGCCCTTCACGAATCCTAAGGGCATTCACGAAGGAAGGGGATCCCCAAGGGGACCCAGGTAGTCCCGTAGCATTTATTCTTTGCAAAACACCCATCTTGTACATGTGATCCACATGCCAAGGCAGGGTCACTGTACTTCGCGAAGCACACTGCTTCACGACACTTTTCTTCGCGAGGCACCTATGCTCCGTGAGGCAGTTCTCCGCGAACACCCTTCCACTTCATGAAGTACCTCCCATTTACACCGCTTCCCCATGCTAAGTCTAAGGCACCCCACTTCGTGAAGCACACCCCTTCGCAAGTGCCCTTCACTATGCAAAGAAACCGAGTTCCGCAAGGCCCCTCACTGTGGACCCCTCTGCTTGGAAATTTTCCCTCGCGTGCGACCCTCCAGGTTTGCACAATGTGGTTTCAAAGTCCCATGGATGATAACGCCCGTGGCGTTGCTTCGCCTAATGCTTCTTCGCATAGGCATACTAATGGCCATTGATTCTTCGCATAGACATGCTAACGTGGACCCCTTGATGGTTCGCTATGCGACCTCCCTTCTACATGGCATTGTCGGTACCTTCCCTTTAACAAGGAGCAGAGGGTACCGGTCATTTATGTCCTAGGGGTGCAGAGTAAACCCACCTTGTCCGAGCTATAGGATGTTAAACTGCCAAGAACCCTCGTCCTCAACACATGACATTAAGCTGTGACATCGCCTCATGCCTCTCATATAGGGTCCCCCCACCATGGACATTCTCCATGCCCCCTGGCCTCTATAGTGGATGATATCCTTCTTCTAGGAGTGGCGTTTGTCCGTGGGGGAAGGGCCTCCATCTTGGTGTAAGTCCCTAGCCCTTCTTGTAGGAGGTACCACCCATGCACCTCTGTATCTCCCCTTTCCCTATGAATTTTTTCGCTCTTGGGCCTCCATCCTGGATTAAGTCCCAGCATTATGTGCCACGTAACGCATAAGCCCCTCTTTGCTTCCCACGTACACACCCTTCGCAACGTGATCATCAGGTCCCTGCAACCTGTTGTTTCTCAAACCAAGCATGACTCCCGTAGGTTTAGAGTGAGCATCGTCCATGACACACCCTAGGCCTCCTCAGAGTGTAATCCCCAAACACCCTCATCCCGCATGACATTAAACTGCATCTCATCCAGCATGAAATTAAACAGTACACCTTTGAACTACGAGGTCTTTGATCCGTGTCAAGGCATGGTACGTAGGATGCCTCCATGAGGTTCAAACCCACCGTCTGGTAATTTCTTCATTTCAGGATCCATCTCATCTTTCATTATGTTAAACTGCATCTCGTCCCGCATGAAAATAAACTATACACCTTTGAAATACAAGTTCTTTGATCCATGTCAAGGCATGGTACGTAGGAAGACTCCACGAGGTTCAAGCCCACCGCCCGGTTATTTCTTCAAGTCAGGTTCCATCTCGTCCCGCACGACGTTAAACTACATTCCAGTCCATTTGTAAGACGTTGTGACCCACCCGAACTACATGGACTTTCATCCATGTCAAGGCATGGTACATATGAATCCACCGTGAGGTTCAAGCCCAACACCCATCGGACCATGGTCCATCTTCACATAGGTTCTCTGACACCAACTGAACTACATGGTCTTTGATCCATGTCAAGGCATGGTACGTAGGAAGCCTTCTTGAGGTTCAAGCCCAACATCCACTTGGAGAAAGGTTCTTATCCACGTCGGTTCTCCGAGACACCCCTTTCCTGCATGACATTAAACTGCATCCCAATCCAGCGGTAAGCCGTTGTTACCCTACTATCTAGTTGTTCCGATATCCCTTTATGTTAGTTCAATAGCCCCATTTCAACCTGAACTATGTGGACTTTGATCCATGCCAAGGCATGGTACGTAGGAAGCCTCCCTGAGGTTTAGTCCCAACACACATTGGACCAAGGTCCTTCCTCACATTGGTTCACCGGTGTCCAAACCAAACTACGTGGACTTCAATATAGGCCAAGGCATGGTATGTAGGAAGCCCCATGAGGTTCAATCCCACCACTCATTTGTTCCGACTTCATTCATGTCGGTTCACCCACTACCTTGGTCAGCCTAGAGTGTAAGCCCCCGCACATCCATTCTGAACTACGTGGACTTTGATCCATGCTAAGGCATGGTACGTAGGAAGCCTCACGAGGTTCAATCCTGCCAACTATTAGTCCTGACCTCCTCCATGTCGGCATGACAAGCCCCCATCTGAACTATGTGGACATTGATCCATGTCAATTCATGGTACATAGGAAGCCTCCCTAAAGTTCAATCCCATCACCCGTTGGTTGTTCTGAACGGCTTCACGTTGGTTCTCACCAACCGAACTACACGGAATTTGATTCCCTGTCACGGGGATATGTAAGAAGTCTCTTCAAGACTCAAGAAAATCACCACTATCATCTCCGCGATGGTTCCATTTCATTACTCCTCCAATCCATGTAGCTTTCCATGACTCATCCTGATTCTTGTCCAGGTCACCACATCCCGGTGAGATCATGCCACCCCATTCCCCTCCATTGTATTTGGAAATCTTCCCACGGGCTGGATCCAATATCGGTGTTCCCTCAAAGGGGTTACTCTATCTGATCCACTCGAGCTAGTGTTCTAATCAGCCCGATCCGTCTCCATTGGATGTTAAACATGCAACATACCTCGTGTTAAACACAAGAAGCTGTGGAAAACCTCAGATACAGGCCTATGGAATATGATCCCCCACGCTCAATGTGAGATGCCTCGGGCTTCCGAGTCCTCAAGAAGCCCTATAATAAGGTAAAAAATACAGACATGCCAATTCCCCAGTGCTCAGACATGTTAATGATGCCTCGACG
The DNA here is from genome assembly GCA_963277665.1 of Viscum album. Taxonomy (NCBI): domain Eukaryota; kingdom Viridiplantae; phylum Streptophyta; class Magnoliopsida; order Santalales; family Viscaceae; genus Viscum; species Viscum album. The sequence goes on from OY728150.1 coordinate 42,931,227, forward strand.
TGACTAATCCCCCAACTGACGGTTGCTGCCCTGACCGAACCCTTTGGAATGTCCTGACAGATTTAGTGTAATTAACCAGCGTCCATGGAAACAAGGCACTGGGAAGAGTTTCACAAACAACATATTAAATCTATGAGGGAGACCAGGACTAGGTGATGAGTTCCGAGGAGGAATCCACAAAAGAAAGAACCGACATCCCGTCTCCCATTTCGATCAAGGAGGAAACATCCCTATACAAGGAGCGAATGCCACCTGCCTTTGAAAAGTGGGAATGCAGGGAAATAGTCAGGCGTCCTCCATAGACAGATGTGTGAACCTCAGTGAAAGTGATGGAAAATGAAATGGTGAACCTGATGTGAAGTTATTCTTCTCAATATGGAGATTAGTAGCGCTCAACACATCAGTAGATTGAGGTGTCACTGGAACCAGATATCCGGCACCGGGTCCTTCGAAGAAAATAGTGGGCCTGGTGTGAAACTCACCAGATGTTGGGGCAGTAGAACGTGGGGCATTCCGTTCTACAAAATTGTCAGCACGGATCCCTCTTACCATCCACGAAAGAAGGAATGGTGCTGGGAAACTGGTTGTTGATTTGTTATTCTCACAGTGCTGATGAGTTAATCTCCCTGCTTCTCAGGAATCATGTTGCTGCTATAGGGGCACAATCACTGCCCACCCACCTATGCAGAGGTCGGGGTAACACCATCACATCTTCTCCACGTGGCTCCACTACTGCCACTACGACGTCTTCATCCATGATCGTGGGGCACCCACGCCCCATCTCCCCATCAGAATTCATCCAACGAAGGGTGATTAACGACCTAGTACTCTGTTGCAAGGAGGAGGGAATAATACCAACACGGGATATGGACCACCTGGACCTGGAGGCATCTAGGCCCCGCTCTCAATGCTGCCCTCGAGGGCCGTGCAGGGAGCCCCTACTCCCCACCCCAACATTCAATCGTTTCAAGAGCCTATCCCTGGAACGCCTTGATGACTCCCTGCGTTACGCAGATGAGGTGGGTAACGTCTGGCTCAGCCCAACCAGAGTCCCAATTCAAGGGCTCCAAGAAAGGGCCCCCACCCGTCCGCATTAGCGCCGCCATCCAGCCTTTCTAGAGGAAAAGGTAGGCTATGCGCCTGCACCACCGACACCGGATCGCCTGACCCGACGCTAGTATTGGGCGCGAGCTGAGGACGCCCGGCAAGGGGTGTTAACGTCGAAAGCTACTGTGGCCCGAGCCACCACCTAAGCATATCATAAAGACCCTGCAAACGCTGAGTAGGGGTGCTCCTATGCCCAATCAAGATCGAGGCCCCAACCACCCCATGGGCAGGCTGGGTTGACTCACCGGGTAGCAGGTATGAGTGGATGCCACGAACCAACCCGCTGTGATGTCAACCCGTACGGAGGCCCTCCCCGTACCACTACTCCATAGAGCATGGGCCTTCCCTGCTTTGAAGCTCATCAAGGAGGTATGCCCTGTGCTACCCCCAACCCGAATGAAGACCTACTGCATAGTAGTGATACTCAGTGCGGAAGCCTCTCCCATGCCCACCACACAAGGTATGGAATTCCTCCTCCTTCCACCAACCATCAATGTGAATACATTTCCCATCTGGTCCCCCTCCAACATGGGGATCCTCCCTACATTCTCTCCGCAGCTGGTGAGGTCCTCCCTACCCTGGAAACTAGAGGTGTAAAGGTCAGCCTCGCTCCACCCGCACCAAGAATGGAGGTCCTCCCCATGATCTCACCGGTTTCAATAGAGGTTTCTCCTGGTCAGGTGCTATTCATGGAGGTCCTCCCCATGTCTCCTTCGACATTTTTCCCAGTGCCCCTCGCACCCCGGCTGTCTCAAGTGGAATTCCTCTCCACCCTGACACCAGCACGACCCCAAGACTACATTTCGGGAATCATCCTTGTCCCGAGGAGCCACATAGGGGTAGGAGGACAGGTCATCGCCACCATAAGAAGAATCCTGGGAAGGCCCGGACGGAGACCAAACCGGCCCGCTTCTCGGATTCTGAAGCAGAATGAGACTCAGTAGTGGAACCCTCCCATTGGTCCACCATGTCAAGGACCAAGGCAGAAACAAGGCATGTTAGCCTCATCCTTTTATAATGTGAAGTCCACCAGATTCCTGCCTCTCTTCGCAGGTACCTCCCGGAGGAGGAAATGTTGGCAGTCCCATAGGTTCCGACGGTGCAGTCACCACCATCGTCATCCGAAGCTCCCTCTACCTCGAACAACGATCACAAAGAGCTTTTTTGGGGATAGATGGGGGTTGAGAAATAGCGTGAACCATCGCCGGTAACCATGATCCCTGCACCAGAAGATGTGGCTGTCATCTCGTCATATCGAAAAATTGTGGTCTGGTCACTGCACTCTTTGGAGGATGGCCCATAATTCAATGGTCAGTCAGCTCGTTCGCCGTATTCTCTGCCGCCCAATTTATTATCCCAGCGGTCCGCCTCAGTACCACTACCGGTTCTTCATCCACCTCTAATTGACTAGTGGGGAAATATGGGGCCAGACCCTGAATCCGAGCCCAGGAGCTTCTGGAATATTCTTGCGGCAGATCACTTCCCCGAGAAGTTCTGGCTAGCGGTAGCATCGAACTTTCATGCGCCGGAATCCCTCACCCCAGAGGAAGTCGAGTGCTTCCATCAAACCCTATGGGAAATTTACTTCTGTCTTCGTTATTATCATGTGGTGTACCCCAGGATCCATTTATACTTTTAGGAAATCGGCGAGCAATTTCATATGGTCGATTTGGCCGCACACCCCGTGGCCCGACGCTCGGAGTCACTAGATCGCCAGAGAGGCCTCCAACAAAAATGCGTTCAGAGTTTCATGGTACTTTGGAAAATCATCAGGGAAGCTAACCCCTACATGAATGTCTGTGGTTGGGAATAGTATGCCGCCCTCCTCTTCAGTCCTATCCGGCAGCATCCCAACTCATTTTGCGACATTGAGGACCTGCCCCCAAGAAGGGTTGCGGTCCACATGGATGACATAGTGTACAAGGAGGAAGAGTTGGAGTTTCTCTATGGATACTTACCCCCTGGGGGTGTACCCCCAATAGTGGACCCATCAGGGAGGATTACTCTTTAGCAGAGGAACCTATTAGGCCTCCCTACACCCACCGAGTCGCTGATACTCAGTCAGAATGTCGGTAAGGGTAAAGAGCATGTCGGAGCTATCAAGAACTCCGACCCATCTGGCTCAGTACAGAAGACGGACGAAGACCCCGAGAAGGCTGAGTTTCGCCAACAAATCACTGAGAAGAAGAGTCTGGTCAAAGAACTCTTGGTCGAATTCGCTGTAGAGTGATGACCCGACTATGATAATCCTAAGCCGGGGCAGCAGGGCCAAGAACAATTTACCCCTGCAAGATGCCTCTGGGAAACGCTGATCATGCTACTCCTGCAGACCGGGTAGAAGCTGAAACATACGACAAGAGGGCGCGATACGTCTCAACAAGCCCTCCTGAATGGCGAGTCAACCCAAAAAATCCAGCATGGGTTCCGCCATCTGCCCCACAGGTCATTCCACTAGTCTCTCCATGAGACGTTGAACCCGTCTACCGTGTCGAAGAGCCCGACAACGCACTCGTGGTTAGAGATCCCCACCAAGATAGGGAAACCCTCCTGGATGATCCTATAGCAGCAATCGTCGCCCACCTCGAGGCATTGTAAATGCAGCAAGTGATATTCCCACCACATGACAAGCCATATCCCGCGTGGATTGATGATATACCCGCACCCCCGAGTTTTGGGAATCCCACTTTCTCTCTCTTTAACGGGACAGGGGACCTGCCGCAACACGTCGCCCACATTTCCTCCAGTCTTGGCCCCTTGTTGGGGACCCCAGCATAGCAGGAATCCACCAAGATTCGATGTTTTCTGCAGACATTGGAGGGCCCTATGTTCGTCTGGTACAACTAGGTCCCCATTGGATCGGTGACCGGCTGGGAGGATCTTCACTGGTAATTCCTATACCAGTTCAATACCACCATGTGTAAGACTAACCTCGCATAACTCCCCAAGTGAAAACAAAGGCTTAATGAGCGAGTCGCGGACTTCATCGCCTGATGGAAGGGGCTCACATACTCCCTCGACATGCCACTGACTCAGGAGCAATTAATTACAATGTGCGTGGGGATTGTCAAAACAGAACTGGTTCCTTCCCTAATAACCCAGAATTACCCTAGAGGGTTCCGAGACTTCTTAGATAAGGCCCAGCACCTCAAGGAAGCTCTAAAACAGGCTAATCAGGTGCGCCTGCTGCCCCCTGTGATCCCAGCAAGGAGGGCTTCCAGAGCCGAGTCCACCATGGTGGTCCAAATAGAAGCCCCCAGGCGGCTAGAATTGCTTCCAATGGAACCGGCCTCACAACCTGACAGAGGCCCTCCATCTCAGGAATAGCCTCCTGCCCAGCAGCGACCGCCTCAGAATTGTCAGGTTCCCCAGTGCAACGCGCCACCACCGCCTTGGCGGGACAATCAGGCTCTGCCTCCTCGGCATGCCCCTCATTAGGACAAGGCTCCCAGATCCCCCTATCCAGACAGAAGGCACTAGACATACTCGTTCAATGAGAATCAGGTCCCCGGTTACTTCCGTAGTGCCCTATAGCAGGGGATTCTTCTCTTACCCGAGTATAGAAGGCCAGTAGAGGAAAATCTCACCGATCGCCCCAACTACTGCCCCTATCATTTGATCCGAGGGCACACCCTCAAGAAGTTCTATGTGATTAAAGACTGGATCCAAGGACAGGTTGATAACAACATAGTCAGGTTGGGCCCAGCCCCGACACAAGTGGAGGGTGTCTTTGTAAGGTCAGAAAGCGGTAGCAATGATGAAAGTGAGTGGCAGCAGGTTCCCAGCTATAGGTCCCAAAAGTATGATGACTGGATGGCTCATAAATCTGTTGCCTACACCCATGGTATTATTCAGGAATGCCTGAATTAGCTGGATCCTTCAGAAGATGTGACCAGTACCTCTGCATCGTCATCTCAGCCAACCTCTTACCAGAAGGTCAAGCAGTGGCGGCACAAGAAGAAGCAACAGGCTCCACCATTGTCGTCATCATCCCACACTCTCGATGACTTAATGCCCCCTAAGATGGGGATTCCTCCCAGAATCTACCCTGTGGTGGATTAATCCTCATGTGACAATCAGAGATACACTTCGGTTAATACCGTGGAGCTGGTAAACCAATATATGACTCCCGATGAGGGGGAACGCCAGGCGAAACTCCCCAATGTCTGTAGCAGACACCAACGTCAGCAGAACCGTGGCCACATGGGTTGTCAAGGCAGGTCCGCGGGCACCTTCAGCCAGGCCAAGCATGCTACTGAAATCTGACAGTAGGCCCAGCACAGAGCTCAGCATGCTCAACCTCCTCATCTGGTGCCCTTAGATCTACCTCCATCACCGTTTGTGCTACTAGATTAGGAAGAGTTTCCTCGTCCGCACCACGGCTAGTCTCACCCTACTACAGGCCAATATCATTTTCCTGACCCTCACCCAGCAGCTATTCTCCAAGCCTTGTCTAGTAGGCAGCAAGATGTACCTAGTACCAGCCAGCCACCGGTCCAGCCGGTAGGGCCCACCATGCCTCCAATTGCATAGTGGCCACCTGTAAGTGGAAGCTCGCATTTGTCCAGGAAGTATGATGTTCTGAAGCACCTTTTCAGCATTACAACAAGGATTTATATCCTTGAGGATCTTCGCCTGTCATCTAAAATGCGTGAGGCACTTGCTGAGGCCCTTTGGAGCCCCCTCTAGTTTAATACGTATGTAGTAGTAGCAGAAGCCTTCCACACTGAGGCAATTGAGAATGCCGAATTCCTGAAGTTATCTCATTCTTTGGTGAAAACAAAGACCCTCCCATATAGAGGCACATTCATCCACTATACATCACTGGCCTGTTCGATGGCGTGGAAGTCTGCCGCTGTCTTGTTGACACGGGTTCTGGGATTAACCTAATCCCAACTCAGACACTGCGGAAGCTAGGTTTGTCTTAGGATGATCTAACTCCCTCCGACCTCAGAATCCAAGGATATGATAGGACCGACTAGACCCCGGTTGGTAAGATCCGTTTGAAGACCCAGTTTGGTGGCCTAGTTTCTAGTACCAAATTCATGGTTGTCTCCCAGGACACCACGTACAACACATTGATTGGAAGGCCATGGATCCACCTGCATGTAGTGGTCCCTTAGTTGTATCACCAATTCCTTAAATAATCCCTCAATGGTCGAGTAGGCGTTCTCCAAGATTATGCGTCTCCATTAACCTCTTGTGAAGCCCACTACCAGGACGCTGACTATTACTAGAGCAAGGATAAGTAGATTCTGGCAAGTGATATTGAGCATGGCCTGGTTACAAGTGATCCCTATGCAGGTCTGGATGATGCCTACATCTTCCCAATCCATCGGTTGGAGGCCACGACCCCAGACATGGGGTAGTGTATTGTTGTTTTAGGTACAAGAGGAAGGAATATTCCCATGTCCAACCGACGGTGGAAAATCACCTCGTACTCCTACACCAACCAGGCTCAGGTGATCCCGGAACCTCCTAACCCTGTACGGTATCGGGACGTCAGGCTCATGGTAATGGCGGTACGTCATACGTGTCTCTTCCGCTCGGCAAGAATCTACCAGCTCATGCCGACGCACCACTACTGCTTTGATGTCATCAAGCATGGCCCCTTAGGGTGAAGACCATATGGGATTGGATCGACTGCTTTCATCGCTATGGTCTCAGTGGCGCATGAATCTCCTGATGTGATGACCACTGCCGCTCAGGCCAGCACCAGCCTCTCATTAGATTCTGGTGGGTTGGAAATGACTCCCCTTATGGATGATCCCTCCACAAATGAAGGAGAAGATCTAGAGGATTCTCCCCATGCCTTTGAAGAAGGCGTCTCCACCATAGTCAACGAGCTAGTACAGGTGAACCTTGGTAGCGAGGAAGATCTGAGACCCACATTGGTCAGTGCCTCCATGCCCCTTGACGAGAAGCAATGGTATGTGAACTTCTTTAAATAGAACCGTGATGTGGTCTCCTGTTGTTACGATGAGATTCCAGGACTAGATCCCCAGGTAGCTGTCCGCCGCCTTGGTCTCCCGAAAAACCATCGCGGGTTCAAGAATCCTCCCAGAAAGTTGCACCCTTCTCATGGTGCCACGGTTGAGGCAAAAGTTAACAAGATTAACAAAGTGAACTTCTTCATGGATGTCCCGTTCCCCAAGTGGCTAGCCAACATTGTGCCAGTCGGGAAGAATAACGGGCAGATCAGAGTCTACATCGACATCCACTCTCTCAACCGCCACTGTCTGAAGGATGATTTTCCCATCCCAGTGATAGAGTTGTTGATTGATGTTACGTCTGGGTTCCAAGCCCTCTCCTTCATAGATGTGTATTCTGTGTACAACCAGCTCTGGATGGCCCCTGAATATGAGGAGTCCAATGACTTCAGGGCTCCCCAAGTTACTTTCTGTTAACAGGTTATTCCGTTCAGCCTCAAAAATGCAGGTGACACTTATCAGTGGGCCATGCACCACATATTCAATCCGATTATCAGGACATTGGTGGAGTGCTATGTAGATGATCTGGTGGTAAAATCTCTCTAGTTCCAGGACCATCTCAATGACCTTGAGAAAGTGTTTGGTTTCCTCTGCTCCCACCACCTGAAGATGAACTCATTGAAGTGTTCCTTTGGGGTCACCTCCGGGAAGATTCTTGGCTTTGTTGTCAGTTACTGAGGCATCGAGATCGACCTAGAGAAGATCAAGAACATCATCCAGATGCCTTCCCCGAGTAATGTTCAGGAGCTTCGAGGTCTTGAAGGCCACTTAGTCTTCATACGTCGATTCATTGCAAATCTGGCTGGAAAGAGTAAGCCCTTTTCCCGACTCATGAAGAAAGGCTATGCATATGAATGGGATGAAGAGTGTCAGGATGCCTTTGAGGAAATCAAGCAGTATCTGGTCCAACCTCTGGTCCTGATGCTGCCTATTGTCGGAAAGCCCCTGGTCCTTTGTGTGACTGCTCTAGAATGGTCTATCGGTGCCCTTATCGCCCAGAAGAACAATGAGGGGACATAGAACAACCTCTACTAACTCAGCCGAATGATCCTCGATATGGAGACCAGATACACCCCCATTGAAAAGAGCTTCCTTGCGCTCGTGTTTTCTGTACAAATATTGTGGAATTACCTGCAGCACCATGAGGTACAGTTGGTCTCTCAGGAAGACCCACTAAAGTACATTATGTACCACCCCATGTTGATCGGCTAACGAGCGTGGTGGGTGATGATCCTCCAGCAGTTCTATATCAGGTTTGTGCCTCAGAAGGCTATCAAGGGGCATGAATTAGAAAACTTCCAAGCTGCCCATCCAATATCCACAGACCAATCCTTGGACCTGTATTTTCTTGATGAGGCAATCCTCTCAGTCGATCATGTTGTCTCATGTGGGAAAATGCACTTCGACGGTGCCTCCCAAAGCCCCACTAGTAGGAGGCTCAATGATCCTAAGAAAAATAGAGTGGGTATGGGTATCATCTTCATCACCCCAGCATAAGCCGTCCTGCCATACTCATTCATGTTGTCAGAAGGATGGACCAACAACAAGGCCGAGTATCAGGCTGTCATCACTAGCCTCGAGTTGGCCCTTGAGATCGATGTGCCCCATTTTCATGTGAAAGGGGATTCTGAACTAGTCATCAAGTAGGTCAATGGTGACTATGTTGTCAGGGATCCAGAGCTCGTGCCATTGTTGGAGTGCACCCTCCGTCTAATGGCCCAGTTCCCTCCTCGACCAGAGGTTACCCATGTCCCTCTATCATAAAATGGTTGAGTGGACGCTTTGGCCAGCTTAGCTACATCACGTACAGAACCTGAGTAGGATGATCTGATTATACATGTGGCACACCAGAGAGTCATTTCCCCTATCACCCTAGAAGATCAAGATGGCCTACGGTTAAGCCATATTACCATCGAATCCTCCATGTCAAGAGCCCCAGGTTCTTCAGATGTTGTGGTTGAGGCCACTCCTGACTATAGAGAACCTTTTTTCGAGTATCTCCAAAATGGTTCCCCCCTGGATGATCGGGCCGAGCATGAGCGAATTTGACATTGCGCATTGCAGTTTACCCTCTAGAGTGTTCCTAGTCTTGATTGGACCCTCTATAAGTGAGACTTCGATGGTGTTCTCCTCTGTTGCATTCAAGGAGTTGAGATTTCTCCGATCATGCAAGAGGTTCATGCCGGTTCCTACGGTTCCCACTAGGCCAGGCCAAAGCAGTCCCATCAGATCCAGAGACTAGGGTACTTATGGACCTCTATGATCCATGATTGTATTAAGTTTTTCATGATATTCCACACGTTCCAAGTTCATGCTAACTTCCTTCATAGACCACCAGAGCCTCTCCACTCCACCAAGTACTCATGGCCATTTACGGTGTGGGGACTCGATGTCGTGGGACCATATCGACCGGCGACAGCTCGCCAGTGTAGGTTCATCCTAACAACTATAGATTTTTCTTCAAGTGGGCAGAGGCAGTTACACTCAAAGAGGTCAAGGCCCATTCCATCGTTGACTTCCTGAGATCCAATATCAACCACCGGTTTGGAGTCCCTCACGCTGTCCTCACTGATAATGACACCAACTTCCATGAACCCGAGCTAAAGAAATTTTACGCTGAGTACAATATCCGTTCAAACCATACCTCTCGCTATCATGCACAGGAAAATGGGCAGATTGAGGAATTCAACAAGACCATTTCTAACATTTTGCAGAATATGGTTGGTCAGAATAAGAAATGTTGGCCGGACAAGCTCCCCAATTCCCTCTGGGCGTATCAGATGACAACTCACAATTCCATCCAGGTGACTCCATATTCCCTGGTGTATGGTTCTGAGGCCATCCTTCCCATCAAGATCCAGCTACCATCGTTACGCACTACAGTCTTTGACCAACAGACGCTAGATAAGGTGGCCAAAATCCATCTAGCTTAACTTGAATCACTAGACGAGAACAGGCTCCGTGCCCTGCACAATCTCGAAAGGCATCAGAATAAGATAGCCAGAGCCTTACACAAGAAGGTTTTCCTTCGCTCTTTTTGGAAAGGCGACTTGGTGTTGGCCCTCTGAGTGCCAATGATCCCCAGTAGGAAACCACCCAAGTTGGAGCCCAAAAGGGAAGGGCCTTAAATCATCCATAAGGTTTACCCAAATGGATAATACTCCTTGGTGACCATGGATTGTGAGCGCATAACTCCTCCCACCAACGCCAAGTTCCTCATCAATACTTTTCCTAAGCCTTGGGACCTGCATGACCCTAAACTAAACCCTGATCTTGATCGAACTTAAACCGTACGGTCCGGTGCAACCTTAAACCGGATGGTCCTGCATGACCCTAAATTGCACGATGGTCCTGCATGACCATAAACTGTCCAGTCCTGCCTGACTTTAAACTGCAACATCATCATGTACGACATGGAACTACATCTCCATCCTTCATAATGTTAAACTAATCATTATCATCCTGCAAGACAATAAATGTCAAAATGGTCTAAGCTCTATGACCTTAAACTAAGATCTCATTCATCCTCACTACAAGACGTTAAACTGCTAGCTGGTCCGGCCTTCCTGACCGAGACCCAGCCTCAGGCCCCTTAGCCTTCCTCGACCCAGGATCTCTTGTGGTATTGTATGGTGTGGTGTGGGATTATGTCCTCATTCATGTCGGGTTACTCATAGTGTCGTACACATCCCTGGATGAGATGCATTTCATCGTCCTACATGAAGTTAAACAGTGCTTCTAGAACTACATATGGCTTGATTCCAATCCTCATGGGATACATAGGAACACTCAGATGTCTCGTCTTGAGCCTAGCCCCGAGCTCTTATTTTTTACTATCCCCCCTTGGTATAGTTTCCTCGGAGGGTCCTCGCATGATGTGGTGTAGGCTTCCTTAGCCCCACTCATACAAGGATTATAACAGTCGCACCATTTTCCCACTCCTGTTCTTATATCCTCCCACATCTTCACCACACGATGTAAAACTACATGGACTTCAAGAACTACGTATGGCTTGATTCCCATCCTCATGGGATACATAGGAACGACCTGACATTTTGTCCATTGGCCCATCCCAAAAGGCAAAATCTTCCCCTTGGGTCAAGTCATATGGATGGGTGCATACTTTTTCCCCAATTCACGTCGAGCTAGAATCGATCCGGCTTTATGTCCCTCTCCCTAGAGATGTTCGCCTCTTTTGTAGATGGGTACAATTACGCTTCACCCACTCCTTGACTAGGATTCCATCACCTTCCCCGTCCGGAAGGGCCCCTGAATGGTATGGATGCTCAGCCTAAGGGCCATCTTACCATTTTAGGCCAACAAACATGAGGGTGCCAAGCAACAAGTCGATACAAGTCCAGCGTTTTGAATGTGGTCAAGGGTCGATGCTCATATTTTTCTCCCATCTCATGTCACTGTAGGGATGCTGTGTTTCGAACATTGTCAACAGCCGCCTGGATCTTCAGGTCCACCCCAAGATGTCCCAAACATCGAGTGTAGTGATTCCTTCTGCCCCATCTTGAAGCAATGAACTCTTTCCAGGCAAGGACAACTATCTAGCCCCTGGACCAGGTTCTCTATGATGGGATTGTGTGGTGTGGTGTGGGATTACGTCCTCATTCACTTCGGTTTACTCGCCGTACCATACACACCCCCAGAAGAGACACCTTATCCAGCCCTCATCCTCACTACAAGACGTTAAACTGCAAGATGGTCAGACCTTCCTGACCGAGGCCTAGCCTCAGGCCCCTTGGCCTCCTTGGGCCCCCAACCCTTGTCCTTACAACAAGACGTTAAACTGCAAGCTGGTCAGGCCTTCCTCACCGAGGCCCAGCCTCTAGACCCTTGACCTCCTCGGGCCCCCGTCCCTCATCCTCACTGCAATATGTTAAACTGAAAGTTGGTCTAGCCTTCCTAACCGAGGCCCAGCCTCAGTCCCCTTGGCCTTATTGAGCCCCTTAGCCCAAGTTCATACCCAGAGTGTACAGTGTGGTAGGGGACTTTTTCCTCATTCACGTCGGGTTACTCGTTGTGTCGTACACCTTCCCTGTCCAGGGAATCATATTCCCCGACCCTCGTACTCACTGCAAGACGTTAAACTGTGAGTTGGCCAGGCCTTCCTGACCAAATCCCAACTATCAGGCCCTTTGGCCTTTTCGGGCCCCCCGACCCAGGTCCTCTATTATGGGAGTGTATGGTGTGGTGTGGGATTACGTCCCCATTCACGTCGATTGTTTCGTCGTACCATACACCTCCCTTGTTTGGGGGTATCTTAATCCCCTCCTCATCCTGTATGTCGTCAAACTGCATCTTGAGAACTACGTGTGGCTTGATTCCCATTCTTATGGGATACGTATAACCACCCGAATGTATAGTCTTTGGGTCTAGCCCCATCTCCCATAAATCTCCATTTCACCTTGGCCCCTTGGACTACCGTTCCCTGGAGAGGGGATGATGTGGTGTGGTATGGGATTATTCCCTCATTCACATTGGGCTTGTAATGACCACGCCATGTACCTCTCCCTCCTGAGTCATTTCACTGACCCTTTTCAGAGGTTAACCAATGTGCCTAAGGGTACTCTGTTTTATTACCTATAATGTCAGACTTTGTTCGGAATTTTTTATCACCCGCTTTTCAGGCTTTGTGTTTCCCTTAATCAAGATATTCATCACCTTTCACACCCGAAGGGACCCCCAATAATGGCCTGGATACCACACCTAAGGGATCTCCTACCGTTACCGGCCAATGCCCCTGAGGGTTTCGGGAAACAAATCGATACAAATTCTTTGTTGCGAATAATGTCAGCGGTCGATGCTCGTTTGTTGTTCCCACTTCAGGCTAACGCGATATGGAGACTGTTTTTCTGCCATGGTTAATAGTTATCCTCCATCTCCACACCAACCCCATTAATCCCAAAATGTCGGTTACACAATTCACATCCTTCCCCACCACATCATGTCCAAGTAGAGTTTTGAAACTCTTGGTACTATTCCTCAGTGCACATCTGTGCGTTAGGGGAACAAAGCCGCGTTAAAGGTGTCCTTCGGGGGTCTACACTGACTTCCCTTTGATGGAAGTTCTGGGTATTGCAATAAGGATATTCCTCCATTATTTCCCACACCCAACATAACTAATGTGGGCTTAGGGATCGGGTCGAGGTCTGCACTTACTTGGAATGCTGCCATCCATTAATGGTCCGAGCTCTAAGACTGTAAACTAAGATCTCCTCAGAACTACGTCTGGCTCGATTCCCATCCTCATGGGATACGTAGGAGCACCCAGACCTCCTATCTTTGGGTCCATCTTGAGTTCTTCTAATTCATCTTATCTTTCCCGCCATCTAGACCTTGACTACGGGACGTCGTCGCGTGGTGTTGGACTATCACTACTGGAAAACTAACATATACCAACGGTTTGGAACTGTTGGTATATGCCTCCAAACCGTTGGTATATCCTATACCAACGGTTTGGAGAACCGTGGCCAAGTAAGCCGTTGGGATAGGTCTATACCAACGGTTTTCAAAAAACCGTTGGTATAGACCTATCCCAACGGTTTTGGAAACCGTTGGTATAATTAATATGAAAATCTTTACCAACGGTTGTGGAACCTTTGGTATATGTATTTCAAAAAAAAACATTCGCTGGGATTTGATCCCAGCACCCCTTGTTTATTATTGAACGACTTAACCACTAACCTAACATGACTTTTGTGTATATAATTACATAAATATATATATGTATTCTCATAATTATATTAAATTTTGATTTATATAATGTTCTGGGTAAGAAGAAATGAAAAAAAATCAAAGGATCTATACCAACGGTTGTCAAAACCGTTGGTATAGGTCTATACCAACGGTTTTGACAACCGTTGGAATAGATTTTGAGCCTGGAATTGATACTGGGTGAAGGTTGATTTATGGGTGACCTTTCCCAACGGTTTTGGCAAACCGTTGGGAAAGGTATACCCTTTCCCAACGGTTTTGGCCAAACCGTTGGGAAAGATGTCCACAAATTGGACCTTTCCCAACGGTTTGGCCAAAACCGTTGGGAAAGGTCCCCACAAGATGGGTTTTCCCAACGGTTTGGCCAAAACCGTTGGGAAAGGGTATACCTTTCCCAACGGTTTGCCAAAACCGTTGGGAAAGGTCCCCACAATGTGGGCTTTCCCAACGGTTTGCCCAAACCGTTGGGAAAGGTGGCATCAAAGTGGGATTTCCCAACGGTTTGGCCAAACCGTTGGGAAAGGGAACCTATACCAACAGTTTTTATGAACCGTTGGTATAGAAGCGTTGGGAAAGGTCAGATTTCCAGTAGTGTATGTCCTTATTCACGTCGGGGTTGCAATAGCCACACCACACGCACGCCGTTCTAAAAATTAGCCCTCCTATTCCCTGTCTCACACAACATTAAAAGGCACCCTCGAGAACTATCTGTGGCTTGATTCCAATCCTTATGGGATACGTAGGACCACCTGAATGTCTAGACTTCGGGTCCAGCCCCACTTCATAGAGATCTCTTGATCTCTTGGTCACCTGGTCCCCTTGGCCTGTCCTTCTCTACGAGGGGATATATAAGTGTGGTGCATGGTTTTTTTGTCTATGCCCCCTTCTCCCGAGAATCCTCCATCTCTTGGACACCCTCAAGTTGATTCCCTCGACCCCTTTTGGTGGTTCTCTAACTTGTTAAGAGTACTCTGGTCTAGGACCAGGAGTGTTAGATTCAACTTGGACACGTTCCTTCCACTTGTCAAGCTTTGTGTTCCCCTTCATTCGGGCTTCCATTATCATTCACACCTGGAGGGACCCCCAAGAACAGCCTGGATACCACGTCTATGGGCTCTCTTACCGTTATAGGCCAACGCCCGCCTGGGTTTCAAACAAGAAATCGATACAAATCCCGTGTTGCGAATATGGTCAGTGGTCGATGATCATTTTTTGTTCCCATTTCAGGCTAATGCAATATGGATGATATTTTTCCACCATGGTCATCCGTAATCTTATGTCATCATGCCATCCCCTTCAGGCCTTGAATGTTGTTTGCATGATTCACATTATGTTCCACCCCACCGTGTCCAGGTGGAATCTCAACACTCTTGGAGCTATCCCTCAGTGAACTTCTGCATATCAGAGGGAAAAAGCTACAGTACTGAGTCCTTCGGGGCTCCCATGGTCCGAGCTCTAGGACCATAAACAAAGATCTCTTCAGAACTACGTTTTTCTTAATTCCCATTCTTATGGGATACGTAGGACCACCCGAACATCTTGTTTTTGGGTCCATCTTCACGAGGAACTAGTTTCTCTGGCCCATTTCGCTTTCACCCCAATTTGGGCCCCTTGTCCCAAGGTTCCTTTATTGGAATTTCATACAGCGTGATATGGTATTATGTCCTCATTCACATCGGTTATGTTTCATGGCACCGTACACATTCGCCACCAAGCATCGTCTCTGCTACGTCTGCGCAAGATGACATTGAAACACATGCTTGGTCCTATCACATGACCATAAACTGTGACATTATCATCCTAGATGTACGATGAAAAACGGCACTGAATTGTGATGACCTCATTATAGAGGATGTCACGCTGGGTATTGGTCATGAGCCATGCCATTTG
The DNA here is from genome assembly GCA_963277665.1 of Viscum album. Lineage (NCBI taxonomy): Eukaryota > Viridiplantae > Streptophyta > Magnoliopsida > Santalales > Viscaceae > Viscum > Viscum album. Next base: position 42,946,937 of record OY728150.1, read on the forward strand.
TCAATGCCTACTACGGCCTGATTCTTGTCGCGACACCAGGGCTTGCTACTCTAGGCCTGTCGCTTCACAAAAAAAAACACTCACCTTAATGGATAAACAAGATCTATCAAATACCACTTCTATTGTTGTGAGGGATAGACCCCCGCACCCCCTTCATCCTTTTCACTAGTTCCTTACCGTTCTTTGCCACCATCGAGAACTACGTGCAGCTCGATCCCCATCCCTAGGGGTACGTAGGAATGCATGTGAATTTTACCTCAGGCCCAGCTCAAATCTCGTTTGTGGTCCCTTGACCTAAAACCTCTCCCAAGGGGTTTGTGCGGTGTGGTATGGGATTATTTCCCAATTCATGTCAGGTTTTTCACTACGCCATACACATTCCTGGTTCCCATTCACGTCAGTTTTTTTTGTAATTACCCGTCACGTGCCTCTTGTGTTTCCTCCCATCCATGGTCAGAATTCTACGACCCTAAAATATGATATCCATAAGGGAAGGGACTCGATTACCTCTATATAATATGTCTCATTAACTTATTCAGATGCACTCCTGACAAAGATCCTGAAGTGTATAATTTTCATGGGGACATCCCCTCGTTCCATGTCCAAGCTTCGTGTGCTCGCAATTTGGATCATCTTACTCTTCCACATCCAAAAGGACCATAAGAAGACATGGATGCTAGGATTAAAGGCTCTCTATGGATGTTGGGCCTAAGGGCTCTCTTATCATTTTGGGCCAACATCCCTATGGATCACGGACGACATTTGCGACAGGTCCCTTGTTTCGAACATGGTCAACGGTTGTCCCTCATTTGTCTGTCCCCAGTCCAGGCTAATGCGATATGGATGCTGAGTTTCTACCATGGTCAACAATTATCCTCTATCGTCATGCCACCATCATTGTGATCCAAATCTTGAGCATCATGATTCACAAATTTCCACTTCCTCATGTTCAAGTGGAATTCAAACATACTCGGCTTTATCTCTTCACGTGTCTAGGTGCACCACATGGACGTGTTAGCATTATTGGGAAGGTATTCACCAAGCATCCCTTCACCCTAACCCACCCATTCCTGTGTTGGGAAATTCCCACCACTACTTCTTCTTTCCCACATCGAGCACGACTCACGTGGGCTTAGTAGTTTTGGTAGGATGTGTACCGGTGCAACCAGGCTTCTCTTCGTCCTGCATGATGTTAAACTGTGCTTCCAGAACTATGTGTGACTTGATTCCAATCCTCATGGGATACGTAGGGACACCCTGGTATTTTTCCTAGGGTCAAGCCCCCAGGAGTTATAAATCATGTTCTTCCCCTTTCCGCCCCCCTGGACGGCCCGCTCGTAGGGAACTGTACAACTATAACTCTGCCATGAACAAGTTCAGGATGCCCCACGATGATATTGGGAAGTGACAGCCCCCCCCTCGCCAGAGAGGCCTTGTCTGAAAGAAGGAATGATCCACGATCAAACCGATGCTTCAATCTAGTGTTCTTCCACCATGATGGCATAACCTCAGGAGTGTTGGATTCTGTTCGAACAAGCCCTCACTCCACATTGCATGCTTTCTGTGCCCCCTCATTCGGACCCTCGTCCCCTTTCATGTCTGGAGGGACCCCCTAACAGTATGGATGATCGACCTATGGTCCGCCTGCTATCCTGGGCCAACATCCCGGAAGACTGATCGACGATATTTGAGTTAGGCCCCATGTTTCGAACATGGTCAATGATCAGCCCTCATTTGTTATCCCCGTTTCAGGATAACTCAGTAAGGATAGCACTTTTCTACCATGGTTAACAGTTGTCTTTCATTGTCACACTGCCCCCACAATGTTCTGAATCTTGGGTATCGTGATTCACACTTCCCATTCTCATCCGTTCGGACCGATTTCAACGCCCATGGCATTGCACCGTTCGTGCATGAGAGCATGCGGTAAAAATGGTAATTCGGCTGTTCTGAGAACATCATTCTCCGGTCAGGTATCTCCCATTTCCCAGAAATTTGGACCGATTACCTAAACCCCAGATGCCCGAATCTTGGTTTTCACACCTATGTTTGGATGGGGCAATGGGGTGACTATCTCTTGTTTCTCACATCGTGGTCGACCCACGTGAGCTTAGGGAATTTTCGTTGGACATTCTATAAAAATCATAAGTATGCAATGAACCAGTGAAAATAACGAAACTCATGCATGCTATGGCATTCAAAAAAAATAAATGCATGAAAGTATGTTTAAGGGTTCGTAATCATTACAGTACCCGGGGGGTCAACTCCCCCCATGGATGGATTGACCCCGTCAAAATTGCGTTGCAGCTCCGCCACCCATCGACTTGTGGAGTCCAGGAATTCCTACCGCCAACACAGCTCTCACTTCTCCTCAGCAGCGATGGGGTGCATTTCATTTGCCTCAGCTTGGGCCCGCTCTACGTCAACCTGAATGATGGCCATCTCATTAGAATCCTACCTCATACGCTCCTCTTCCTCTGCCAGCTAGGCCATAAATCGTCGGATCAGCTCAGATTGTGCATTAAGAGAGGCTGAGTTCTCATCCGCCCAGATATATATGTGTTGGACTTTGTTTCAGCCTCCTAGAGATTGTTGATGTTTGTTGCCTTCTTCTGCTGCCATCCCACGTTGAGCCTGCGATCATACTCCCAGATCTTCACTAACATAAGATCTCGGATGAGAAGATGGGGGCACTTGGAATCCACTCCCCTAGCACACAGTTCGCACAACCATGAGCGAAGTCTGTCCATCTCGTCCAGCCATAGCGCTTGGGGGGTGTCATTGATGAAGCGCGTGATCAACTTTTATGATCGATAGCAGACTATTTTGATGTCCTCTTAATTGGTGGTCGTCTCATCTAAATCCACATGATAAGTAGGCTCGTTTGCGGGATACGCCCGTAAGAAGTCTTTAGCGGGATCTGCATCGGGCATGGGATCAGGTGTGGCATCTGGCATTGGATCAGATGTGACGGGACTTGGGTGGACCAACAGATCCTCATTGTCGGACCCCACCTCAATGACCTCAGGCATGACTCCGTTGGTGGTCTCGCTAATGATAGGGGACACTGTAGCTCGGGTGGCCTGGGTAACAATCTCCACGATCACCGGAAAGCCCCTAGGAGGGATGCTGCCAGAAATACTGACCAGCCTCGCCGTAGCAGCCCATGCCAGTCGAAGAACTACAAGTGATAGAGAAGGGAATGGATATCAGTTATCACGATCAGCGTGTGATAGTAATGAGTTCAGTGGAGAGGACATACAAAGATTGAACTCCTGGTACTAATCTGGAGTTGATGTTTACGGGACCCCGAGGCGTGGTCCCCCGTATATTTTCGGAATGTCTAGAGATTCTGGAGGATCCATCTCAGGTGTCCCATCCCCACAAGAAACGGAACTGGATGTGGCCATAGGCGCGGGTTTTGAGGGTCCTGCATCATCACCCACCGAGGGGTGAGAGTGAGGTCTGTGTACAAGTTCCTCCCGCACGGTTTAGATGTTGGTAAGAGGTCCATAATGACCTGAGAGCAGACCGAGAGGGAAGAAACTTCTAATGTTACCTCGAGAGCCTCCGTGAAATCGTTGAGATCCGAGTCTTGATCACCGACTTCACCTTCCTCCAACAGGCTCCCTCCAGGTGCCTTGTCTCTCCGAGAGGATTTGTCTAAATCTTCCGATAGGGGGAAGCGCTCCCTCATCTCAGCGGCCAACAGTTGTGGGGGAACCGTCCGATCTAGTAGTACCCTCACCAGGTCTGTCATTGGACGCAAGGCACCACTGGAATGTAAAAAGTCCTCCAAATCATCTAGGTATTGCTCTGCCTCCACCGGGGACACTGTGAAACCGGCCCGAATAGGGTCTATAGCTGGTAAATCCATCTCAATGCGGTTCAGGTGTTCCCACATCTCGGGCAGACCGAGGTGTTTCCAGTTGACATCCCAAATGTCCCAGGCCACCAGGAAAATAAAATTCTATGGCATGTTGATATGGTGCAGCCGGTTACCCAGTGCCTAAGTAGATATCCTGCAGAATCCCCTCGGTGGATGCCCCTCCAGATGGCTCTGCTCTTCCGGGATCATCGGGTCCACTGCCATAGTTGGATCTGTCACTACTGTCTCATCCTTAGCTGATGCACGTCTCGCCACCACGGTAGCTCCGCCACCATGAGAGGCCGTTTCCGCCCTCCGACCATGACCTCGGGATAGGGTAGGCCCGCCATCACCAGCTCGAACGGTTGGCTGCTTCAACATTTCCCCCGGATAATATGCCTCCAAACATATGGCATATTCCATCACCAGGTCGAAGGCGGTAGTGGATGGAGGCAATGTATTTATCATTTTATCGTCTTCCTGTGTGAACATGAGCCACAAGTTCCTCATTACCCATGGGTGCTCCTCGTGGCGCACGTCCCAGTAGACCTACAGGGTCTGCTACTGCAGGCACCGAAATTGCCTCACGAATCGGTGCGGGGTGTACAGATCACAGAGCGGATCGCGGTCAACCCATGCCACCAAGACTCTACCTCAAAAGGCCAAGAGATAGGCCTGATTCTCTTCCATCCCATGACCATCATCGGTGAGTACCCCCTTCAGCAATGGAAATGGGTGTAAGTAAAACTCGTCTACCTTCCACACCCGGTTTAGTACCATCGGTACAATTAGTTTGACTGGGAAGCTTCCAGCTGCATTTAGAATGGAGTTTCGGAATTTTGACTCTAGAGGTGATATGGGGTATGGATATTCATAAACCCCCCTGATTTACGCCGAGATCCACCCATATAGAAGGTGGAAGGGCCCATATATCCTCGGTGGCTTCTTGCCCTCGCTATTGTGTCGTAACATCTTGTACAATCTGGAAAGAATCAGAATCCCCATATTGACCCGCCACCCTATGGATAGAATGGATGCCATGATGAATGAGCAAGTCCACACTGCCATGTTGGTTTCCCTCACTGGTAGGATCCAACCGCAGAAAAGGGCCGCGATAAATGCCGCCGGTCTGACTATTGGCAGCTATTCAGTGCTGACCCTAGAAGCCCAGGTCTTCTATTGGTTATCCTCCAAGAGCCGCCAATAAGAGTTCTCCTTGACCCTTTGAGCCACCTTCGGGCAAGTTCATGGACTCGGGGGAAACTCTCAATCCTTAGGGAATTTCAGGAACTACTTGAACCACTTCTTAAAGTGGTCATCTCTCACCGCTTTAGTATCCTCCCCAGGGACCAGTCCCATCAGTGCCTGCGCCATCCGTGACATCTGCTCCGGATCCTCTCACACACTCCTGATGGGGAGAAACACATCATACATAGCCCCCAAGATCAGGACCCCCGAAATCCGATGGACATCCCACAAGCTGATGCCAACCTCCCCATGGTGCAAGTGAAAAGTGTTGGTCCTAGACGACCATCTTCTCAACAGCTCTGACATCAGCTATTTTGGTTGATAAATGTGGAATTGGGATGCCCATGACACCTCATACAATCCAACTCTCCTCATCTCGGCTCCAAAATCCTCACATGAGGTGCCAACCTAGTAGGCCCATGCCCAATCATTGGTGAAGTTGCCGCCCTGGCACAGGTCCCACTTATCGGACCACCCCTTCTTAGAATCCCTCAGAGATGCCTTCAGTATAGTGCAGTACATGGGAGGGGATGTTTCCTGTTGCAAAGGCTTTCCATCAATGTTGTTCAGATGGTTGTACAGACAATCGACTGTGACAGGTGTGAAGTCCTCCCTCGCATGACCATCAGCTACCCTGAACCATTGGTACTGGCATGACATGCTTCTGAACCAACAAACTAGCTCATCCCTACTCACCATAGGAATGAAGAAATCATCCCTTAGCCCGAAGCCATACAAGGGTTGCTTCTTGCACATCGGATAGTTATTCTAGATTTATGATAACAGTTTTTTCAAAGAATTATGGTCTGCGTGGCTTTGGACTAGCTCCCCTAGGCCTAGACTGTTGCCCATCTCATCCCTCGGAGCGGCATCCACAAGCACCCCCTGGGCAGCTTCTTGGTGGGCCATTCAATTTTAAAGGCTTTTGAAATTTTATAGATCGGACCATGAAGCCTATTCGCGAAGCTCCCTTGCGAAGTAGAATCATGGAGCCTAGCCTCGGCCTGCAAGCACACGTTCTCTTGGAGATGTCGCGGAATCAGAGACTCACGGTTCGCCGCGAAGCTCGATTCGCAGTGAGCAATCACGGAGTATGCGGAGCTTCATGAATTGAGAGAAAAAAGGACAAGTTCACGGAGGATGGAAAGGAAAAAAGAGAGTTTATCCCCCCTATTTATAGGCGGAGGCCCTCGGAGCTTTGCGGCACGTCCAACCCACGCGGTGCTTCGCGGCGCCTCCGGACTGCGTGGCCCCTGTCCGCCTCGTGCGCCCACTTCGCGATCTATCTCAGCGAATGACCGTTGATTTTGGAAATTTCCATCAGACATCGACCCTTGATCCCTCCACGGATCCAAGTATGTGGGGGCGAATTTGTTGGCACCAAAATATTTGAAGAAAAGAGTGAAGAATAAGAGGCCACATGCCCTGCCCCGTGAAGCCATGACGCGGAGCCCCCCCAAGCAACGCGGCCACCATAAATCACTAGAGGCAGGACACCCCGCGAATGCCCCTAACATTCGTGAACCTACCACGAAGAAAAGAGGTGGTACCTCTCCGCGAACTCCCCTGACGTTCGCGAACCCGCCGCGAAGGTAAAGAGGATGTACCTATCCGCGAACACCCCTGACGTTCCCGAATCTGCCGTGAAAAAAAAAGATGTGGTACCTCTTCGCGAACACCCCTGACGTTCACGAACCCGCCGCGAAGCAAAGGAGGCGGTATCTCTCCATGAACCCGGTTGACGTTCACGACCTGCTGCGAAGCAACTGAAGCCCCCTTCGCGCCACGTGAGATCCACTTCGCGACACCTCTTGCCTTCAAATACCGAGCTCCCCCTGAGCCTCCGGGATGGACAATCCGACCTTTCGGCTTCTCAGCTCCCAAATCGCGACGTACTCTTTGCTCGGTGAGTCATGAGCTTTGCGAGGAATTTTTTATTCACGACGAGCCTCCGCATTTTCTCATTTTGTTCCCCTCTTCTCAGAGGGATTCCCTTCGTGAAGCCTAAGGGCATTCGCAAAGGAAGGGGATCCCCAAGGGGGCCCGAGTAGTCATAGAGCATTTATGCTTCGTGAAACAACCATCATGTGCACGTGATCCACATGCCAAGGTAGGGTCAGTGTACTTCGTGAAGCACACTGCTTCACGACACATTGCTTCTCGTGGCACCTATGTTCCGCGAGGCAGTGCTCTGCGAACACCCTTCCACTTCGCGAAGAACCTCCCATTCGCACCTCTACCCCATGAAAATGCTAAGGCACCCCACTTCTCCAAGCACACCCCTTCGCAAGTGCCCTCCACTATTCGATGTAACTGAGTTCCTCAATGACCCTGCCTGTGGACCCCTCTGGTTGGCAATTTCTCCTCTCGTGCGACCCTCCGGGTTTGCACGATGTGATTTCAAAGTCTCCTAGACGATACCACTAGTGGTGTTGCTTCGCCTAAAGATTCTTCGCATAGGCACGCTAATAGTTATTGATTTTTCTCAAAGCCATGCAAATGTGGACCCCTTGATGGTTCTCTATAAAACCCCCCTTCTACATGACATTGCTTGTACCTTCCCTCCCACAAGGAGCAGAGGGTATCAGTCATGTAAGTATTAGGGGTGTAGAGTAAACCCACCTCATCCGAGCTGCATGAAGTTAAACTACCGAGCACCGTCTTCCTCAACACATGATGTTAAAATGTGACATCTCTTCGTGCCTCTCATGTCAGTTACCCCCACCTTGGACATTCTCCACACCCCCGGGCCTCCACAGGGGATGATATCCTCCTTCTAGGACTGTCGTTTGTCCGTGGGGGAAGGGCCGCCATCTTGGTGTAAGTCCTTGGTCCTTCTTGCAGAAGATAGCACCCATGCACCTCCTTACTTCCCCTATCCCTATGTGCTTTTTCACTCTTGGGCCTCCATTCTAGAGTAAGTCTCATCACCATAGGCCACCTAATGCATAATCCCCTCTTCACTTTCCACAGGATCACCCTTCGCGACATGATCGTCAGGTCCCTGCAACCTCTTGTTTCTCACACTGAGCATGACTCCTGTGGGATTAGAGTGAGCACGGACCATGAAACAACCTGGGCCACCTTAGAGTGTAAAACCCAAATTCCCCCGTCCCACATGATGTTAAACTGCATCTCATCCCACATGAAATTAAACTGCATCTCGTCCCGTATGACATTAAACTGTACACCTTTGAACTACGAGTTCTTTGATCTGTGTCAAGGCATGGTACGTAGGAAGCCTCCATGAGGTTCAATCCCACTACCTATTAATTTCTTCACGTCAGGTTACATATCATCCTTCATGACGTTAAACTGCATCTTGTCCTGCATGACATAAAACTGTACACCTTTGAACTACAAGGTCTTTGATCCGTGTCAAGGCATGGTATGTAGGAAGCCTCCATGAGGTTCAAACCCACCACCTGGTCATTTCTTCACGTCAGGTTCCATCTCATCCTTCATGATGTTAAACTGCATTCCAGTCCAGTGGTAAGCCGTTGTGACCCACCCGAACTACGTGGACTTTGATCAATGTTAAAGCGTGGTACATAAGAATCCTCCCCGAGGTTCAAGCCCAACACCCATCAGACCAAGGTGCATCTTCACGTCGGTTTTTTGACACCACCTGAACTACGTGGTCCTTGATCCATGTCAAGGCATGGTACATACGAAGCCTTCCTGAGGTTCAAGCCCACCATCCACCTAGACCAGGGTCCTTATTCACGCCAATTATCTGACAAGACCTCATCCGGCATGACGTTAAACTTCATCCCAATCCAGCGGTACGCTTTTGTGACCCTACCATCCAGTTGTTCTGACAACCCTTTATGTCAGTTCAACAACCCCTTTTCAACATGAACAATGTGGACTTTGATCCCTGCCAAGGCATGATACGTAGGAAGCCTCTCTGAGGTTCAATCCCAACACCCATTGGACCAAGGTCCTTCCTCACATCGGTTCACCGACGTCCAACCCGAACTACGTGGACTTCGATCCATGCCAAGGCATGGTATGTAAGAAGCCTCATGAGGTTCAAGCCCATCACCCGGTCATTCCGACCTTATTCACGTCGGTTCACCCACCACCTTGGACGGCCTAGAGTGTAAGCCCCTACACATACATTCTGAACTACATGGACTTTGATCCATGCCAAGGCATGGTACGTAGTAATCCTCACGATGTTCAAGCCCGCCAACTATTGGTCCCGACCACCTCTGTGTCAGCACGCATAGCCCCTATCTGAACTACGTGAAATTCAATCCATGTCAAGGCATGGTATGTAAGAAGACTCCCTGAGGATCAAGCTCGTCACCTATTGGTCGTTCCCCACCCCTTCACATCGGTTCTCACCAACCGAACTATGAAGACATTGATTCCCTTCCATGGGGATACATAGGAAGAATCTTCGAGACTCAAGCCCATCACCATTGTCATCTCCATGATGGTTCAATTTCATTCCCCTCCACTCCATGTAGCTTTCCATCACCCATCCTGATTCTTATATAGGCCTCCATGTCCCGGTGAGATCATGCCACTCCATTCCCCTCCACAGCGTTCGGGAAGCTGCCCACGGGCTGGCTCTGATATCGGTGTTCCCTCAAGGGGGTTCCTCAATCTGATCCACTCCAGCTAGTGTTGTGATCAGCCCACTACATATCCATTGGACGTTAAACTTACAGCATACCCCGTGTTAAACACAAGAAGCTGAGGAAAACCTCAGATACATGTTTATGGCATATGATCCCTTGGGATTGATGAAAGATTCCTTGGGCTTCCGTGCCCTCGAGAATCCCTATAATAAGGGACAAAAGATAGACACGCCAATTCCCTAGTGGTCAGATATGTTAATGATTCTTCGATGTGACTACTCCCCCAACTGAAGGTTGCTACCCTGACCGAACCCTTTGGAATGTCCTGACAGAAGTAGTGTAATTAATCATCATCCATGGAAACATGGCACTGGGAAGAGTTTCATGAGCAACATATTAAATCTATGAGGGAGACCTAGACTAGGTGATGAGTTCCGAGGAGGAACCACAGAAAGAAGAACCGACATCCCATCACTCCGTTTCAATCAAGGAGAAAACATCCCTGAACAAGGAGTGAATTCCGCCTTCCATTGGAATGCGGGAATGCAGGGCATCAACTGCGCGTCCTCCACAGACGGATGTGCACACCCTGGCGAAAGCGTTGGAAATAATAACATAAATAATTCTAAAAGAAACTTATCCTTTTCCCTACCAATCCAACTAGAGTCCTAGTCTTGATTCTCCAACATAGATACCTGGGATTCCCTTTTTGGTCAATTTCCATTTTTCATCTCACATAGATCACAAATTTCATATACGGTTATCAAGAAATATGAATGAAAATGAAAAACAATAATTTTCATGCACAATATCTATTTCAAATCCATATGAATACCAAATCCATTTTAAAACATACTTCACACCACAAAAAAAATTATGGCACACATTTAAGGAACACAAAAAGTAAGCACACATGAAGCACAACCAATTTCTTTTAGAAAATCATATTTCAACCCACATGCACCTTGAAACAATTAAAAAACACATTTCACACCTCACAGATACATAATATGACACATTAAAGATATAAATAAATCATACCCACATCATCTAATAATGATAATTCATTGAACCACTTACATCAAGCTTGAAAACTTCTAAAATCTGGTTGGAAACCACTACCGCACAACAAAGTAAACCTATTAAGGAATGATAGAACTATACACATCATGATTTTACCCAAAACTCAATATTGAACCCTTGTTAGGACAATCAATACATTGGAGAGGAAGAACTTGAATTGGGAGGAAGAATTCCCCTAGAATAAATTACAAATCATGAGATAAATGGCATACTTGAGGATTCTTTGAATGGCCCACACTAAATCCTCCAAAGGAAGGAGGTCCAAGGGATCCAACAGGGACAGATGGAGGCACCTAGGGCCACAATTATCAATTGCGGTGAGCAATGGATGATTATGTTGTTAAATATGAAGTGGAAAAAGGGTAAATTCCACATTTTCACTGTTATGGAAAACACACATTATTATCCCACACAGTTTTCCAAATCTGCGGTAGTCATACAATATCGACTATCTAAGAGAAAACCAGCCACATGATTTATTGGGGGAGGGAACATTCCTATGAGGAATGCTATGTAGCCTATACAATGAAATTTTTTAAGGTTCATGGTTTATCTTGGGCTTTTAGATGGTTTCCCCTAACCATGCGTAAACTGTGTTCCACCATCAAATTACTCGCAAAATAATAATTTTCTCCAAAAAAATCACCAGAAAACCAAGGGATAAATAAATGACCAAAAATAATGAATTTAATTAATAAAAATAGAATCATAGAAGTGACAATTCTCCCCGCTATGAAAACTTTCTATCCCAAGAAATTCAACACAAATTCTGATCATAGAATAAAAACAGATCTTTCTTCTCAACCCAAGACTTTCACTCCCTTGTCTCATGTTTAACATCATAATGATGCCAAATAACTCAAACCAATGGTATGGAATTCCCCCAAATCACATTCTCTTGGGAATCGACAATCCTTACTATCCACTCAAACATAGAAAAACTTGGCTCCAACTACAACTCTATCCAATTCAACACATGAGATAGATCCAAATTATACTTTTTTAGATGAAATACATGGAATACTACATGAATTTATGTCAACTAAGAGGTAAAATATAACAAGTATTCCTCTTTATTAACTCTCTTGGTAATCTGAAAAAGCCATACATACCTCAGAGCTAGCTTCCCTTTCTAACCAAGATGATGGCGAATCAAGTGAGGTTCCACTTTCAGAAACACCCAGTAACAAACTAATAATTATGAGGCTCAACACATTTGATCATCATAATACCTATGGAGACTATGATCCTTCAACAACCACATCTTGATCAAATTAACTTTGTGAGTTTTTTCTGACCCAACGCTTGGTCTTAATAAAGAGGTTGCATCCACATATACCCATAGTAAGGTAGACTGACACGACCGATCATAAATCACCTCGAAGGGTTCCATTTAATTTGATGATTGGAATATATTATTATAGGGAAAACTCTCCAAAACCAAAATATTTTCCACGTGAGCCTTCGAAAACCAACACAAATTCTCAAATCATTTCTTCCAAGATGTGATTCCTCCACTCCATATGGCCATCAATTTAAGGATGGTATATCATGAACTTCTTTACCTGTGACCCCAATTCTATCTAAAGGCCTTCCCAAAACCATGAGGTAAAACGGGGGTCTCAGTATAACAAGATATCTAATGAAACACAGTGAGGCCTCACTATTTCCAGAACATACAATAGTTCCAAATCTTCTAAGTTGGATAAATCCCTAATGGGAATGAAATGGGATGATTTTTTCAGACTGTAAATCACTACCCAAATAGCATTTCATATTTGGGGTGTACGAGGTAAACCAATAATGAAATCCATGGAGACCACATCTCACTTCTAGGTACGAATGGGCAAGGGATGAAGCTAACACGAGGGCCTTTAGATCTATACATTTACATGATGAAAATTATAACACTGATATACAATGTTGTATATATCTCATTTCAAACTTGGTCACCAAAACTAACAACACGCATCATAGAACATATTTTTTGTATCAGGATGAATGGCCCACTATGACCGGTGGATACCCTACATTACCACCTCCTACAACATCAACAGGACCATAAAGTAACCCTTGAAACACATAAATCCCTATTGATACAATGGCCACTCTCTAGAAAGCACCCCACCATTTAGAAACTACATAGATTGTTGGAATGACTCATCACTTGACTGTTCTTGCTAAATCAACTTTAAAGGGGAGGTATCAGCTGGACACTAACCAAGAACCCACCACCACTATAGATTGTTGGAATGACTCATCACTTGACTGTTCTTGCTAAATCAACTCTAAAGGGGAGTTATCAGTTGGACACTAACCATGAACGCACTACTCATTATAATCCTTTAAAGCCTACACAACCATTTTACTACTCAATGTGTCAACTACCACATTACCATTTCCTAGGGTGTATATCATATTAAAATTTAATCCCAGAAGATACTCAACCAAACAAAGATACTTAAAATTTAGTTCATTCTAAGAGAAAATATAGGATAAGATCATCTCATCAAAATAGATCACAAACTTCTCCCCAAAAATATAATGAAGCCAAATCATCAAGGAATTCATCACTACTCTTAACTCCAGGTCATTGGTTTGGTAAATATTTTTCATGTTGTAGATGTTGGGGATAACCCTATGTCACCATAGGATCATCCAGCATCAGCACACTCCCAAGATTCATACCTATGGAATCTCAATTGACTACATATCCCTTATAGGATTCCAAAATGATCAGAACTGTCATTGTGGTCAACCACCTCTTAAGCTCCTCAAATTATTCCTAAAATTTTGGAAACCAATAAAACTTCACCCCTTTATTGGTAAGTGAATTCATAGGAAATGAAATCTGAAAAAAATCACAAAAAATCATGTAATTCCCTTCCATTCCTAAATAGCACCTGATCTAAAAAGACATTCTTTGGGGTTTCCCATGACATTACTGTACTGATATTTAATAGTGACCATAATTTTTCTTACATAATTTTAAAAATAAACAATATAAATTCATTACAGATCGAGGATCCAAAAGTTTAGTTTCTTCGGAATACTAGAACCATAAATAACATTTAAAAATAAAACATAAACATTTATTTAATTCATTCTTCCCTAGCTTGTTATTTTCCCTCGAATTATCCTTAGTATAAGTAGCCACCTAAGGGTATTCATAAAAAACGTGTGAGATAAAAGTGAAGTAAGAGGACAGAAAAGAACATGAAAAAATATAACATGGTGTAAGAATATTCATTATCATCATAACATAGGTAGAGGATCATAATCATTAGATGAATCATTAATGAAAGCCAATAAATGTGGAAATGCAGAAAAATGGAATATCATGTCTTAGTGGTCAAATACCACACATACTTGTGAACAAATATATAATAAAGTTCATGAATATATCACATTACTCATGATATTGTAAATATTACCCAATGAATTTGATCATAATATAATTCCGAGCTCACCCACCACATCATAACATTTATATTGCACTATATAATTCTGGGTTCACCTATCACATCATAACATTTACATTATCATGCATTACAAATAAAATATATATCAATATTGAACATAAATAACCCATGGAAAAGAATTGATTTTATTTGATAATAATAAATCCATAAAAATTGGGTTCCCAAATTAATGGGGGAATAACAAAATTGATATAAAAATCACCAAACCTGAGTAAAAAGTAAAATGTGTGTTTTGAAATAATTTTTTATGAAATAAAATTTGTTTTTCATAAACTCTAAAAGAAAAAATGAATATCCCAAAAAATATATGATAATAATGAAGGAATTATTTTTAACAAATAAACATACTGAAAATGGTGTGATAGTGAGAAAACCCAAAGAAAGATCAGTGGGTTTGAGAAATCCCCTTACCTTTTGTTAGAATGCTTTCTTCATGTTAATATCATGTATAATCATATTAGATACATTAATTAAAAGTTAAATTAAATTTTATAAATGAATTTTATTAATTATTTTTTATTATTTTCTTTTATTATTCTTTGGATGAGTTATAGAGTTTAAATTCATTGTTCTGAAGTGTTTGTTTTTATAGTTTTCCAGATCGGTTCACTTATATACATGAATATAAGTTCGTGTAAGATGGGAATAACATCCAGAATTATTATCATATGTTTTTAATGATACTAAATAAGTTTAAATTATTTTATGGAGGATTTTTTTATATACCATGATCATTATTCATTAGATAAAAGTTTATTATGGTTGTTTTAGGTTAAATTTGGCGATTTTTATCACAACAGACTTGTTTTGATTTATCATTTAGTATTATGTGTAATTGTTATTTCCATAACATAAAAGGAGTAAAAATATAATCTTTAAAATATTTTTTCACTAATTATATGGTTTTATTAATATCCTTTATGGTTGTTATGGAAAATTAATTTTCATCTCCCACGATGTCTTTAAATTGACACTTCAGAGACAACAATTTCATTTTTAAGATAAGAGAGGGATGGAGGGAGGAGTTTAATGTTTGATCTTCCATTAACATGATATAATTACATTATATGTAATTTATTGTATATTTCATTCAATTGGGATTATTGTATCTTAGGAGAGAATAATAAAAATAACCGGAATGGAAAGGAAATTAAAAGAAAAGATATATGATTTTCTTCTTGAATTCTACTCTTGAGATCCTCCTCAAGGAACCTAGGATTGTTCTTTTTATGAGACCAAGAGATATGGTAACTAGGATAGGGGATATAGAATAATATTGGGAAGAATATAGGCATTTCTCAAATATTGATATGTGTGAGGAGAAGAGGGTGTGAAGGGTGGTATTTATAATGAAGGAGAGGGGTGTTTTCTTGTTATTTTAATCATTAGATTATTATTTGTAACACCCTGAGATTTTATGAAAAATATTCTTTTAATTTCATTAATGTCTTGTGTCATATGATACACCAAGATTGCCTTGCGCTATACGCAAACACCGTATTAGCTTGCAGTATACGCAACACTATTCTTGGATCATGTTACACACAATTTTGATAATAGTTTTTCTACGCAACATTGAGTATATATATATATTAAATGTATAAATGAAATATGGTTGAATTATGTTATACGAAACAACTAAGTATTATTGCAAATCATGCCTCCCTGACTTGGCTTGCATTACACACATTCGCAATCTTCCTCGATAGCGTGTGTTGTACGCAATACCGGGTTTTACTAAACAACAATATATTATTATAATATTAGTATGAACTAGCCGTTATGAATAGTATTAACTAAATTTTGAATCTTATAAAATTATTATTCATCTTGCACATTTTCTAAAACATGGTATAAGAACAAAATATATTTTTCGGGTAAAATAAGTATTTTTCAAAAAATGCAGTTTTGCCACCTTTTGATGGTGCACCCAATTTAAATATAGTTTTTGACATGTTTATAAGTTCAATTTGACAAAATAAAATTCTTCATTGGAATCATGAAATAAAAATTTACTTTGGATAAATTTTCATATCATTCTGGTAACTTTCATAATTTGATGAATAGTAAAAACACCCTATATTTTAATTAAAAACATCTTTTTTCATCGCAATAATTTATATGGTTAAATTATAATATTTAATGATTTTAAAGTATAAATAGAATATATTTTTACCATTTAATATAATGTATTTCATTATCATTGATTCTACCTTTAATTCTTAGGATAAATCAATTCAATCTTTTACAATGTTTTAATGAAAACCCCGTTTTCTTTCGACAACAGGATTAATTTTAATTTAATTTCTGTAACTTTTGTGTATTGAAATTGGAAAAATTGATTCCATATTTGGAATCAGTGGATCCAAATTATGTTAATAAGCTACTTTTTATATTTGGGAATTATGAATAGTAACTACGGTAAATTTTATTTACCATAATTAAAGGTAAATCGGGTAATTAAGGGTAAATATAATATTATAAAATTACCCTAACACATGTAAAAATCCTATTGGATGACTACAAGTCTACCCATATCACCTAAGGGTCGTATTAGATTCATTTAATGGACTTTTTTCCATGAAAATAATTTAATTATTATTAAAACCAAAGAATGTGACAACATGTCACTTTCTTAAATCTTATAAGTATAATAATTTTAGTTTAGTGATACACTTCATGAAACGTATAAAATGAATAGTCTCCAGAAATCTAATACAATTATCTACATCATAGGAATTTATTTAGAATTTTTCGGGATTAAATAATTATCATTTATTATGACACAAAGATGATGCAGTAATTTTCTTATTAATGAAATATTGACATAATCGATGTTATAAATACCCAAATAAATGTAATATAAGAATTTTTATGAATTAAACTAATTTTATAGGTTAATATGACATTTTATTATTTATTTAATTAACTTTTTTCAAACTAATAATTCTGTTATGAATTTCACAAAAATCAATTACTAAATAGTGTCAAAATTGACATAAAATAGTTTAAAAAAAAATATTATATTACTAATTGTTATTTTATTCCTAGAAATCTAAGGTTCGGCAGAATGACTTAGATAAGGTTATATATATTAATTATAAACCACTTGGGGTTCTTTTGGCTTGATATGGTAGGTTTATTAACCTTATGGTGTAAGAAAACAAGAAGACACGGTAAAAGTGAAATTATCTAACTTAAAGTTAAATCTAAATGATAAGGTTAAAATTGATACCTAAACTTGTCTAAATTATATTGTATGAGAGGATTTATACCCCTACCCACCTTAGCTTCTAAATATATCAATTTGGAGCTATTAAAAACCGAATTTGACTTTATAATAAAATAATATTTTTAGTTATTCCAAAGGTGCCCCTCTCCTCCCTTATAAAAGGGAACCTCCTCCCTCTCTTCCTCACACAACTTTGAGACTTCAAGCTCGGCCAAACCCTGCCAAATTCTCGTCTCCACTTCCATAGAAATATCCTAGAGGTTCTGGTCTTCTTCAAAGACCTATTTTAGTGCCCTAAAAGGAGGTCTCAAAGAGGTGCTTCAAAGAAGAGGTAATGTCCGTTACCGATTCTTTCAACTTTATTTCTTCTTCCACTTCTTCTTATTAGGTTGTTTCATTATGAAGTAATAACATCAGTATCAGTCATATACGGATATGTTATTATATGTATGAAACAACCCTATTTCACCATCTATCCATCCTTCGGAAAACGAAATCAACGCGCGTGCGTACGTACGGAATACCGTCTCCACGCTGTGGTGAAATCTATTTTCCACCACCACCTTACTTGGATGGGTATAATGATGTAAATAATTACTATATATGATTATTTTAAATTGATATTGATTCTGAAATAGTATACATACACTCCAATACAGTTCCACGATCATGAGAACGATATCATCGCTCGTGCGTACGTACGGACTACCGTCTCCACGATGCGATGAGATTCATTCTCCACTTTAACCATTCATGAATGATTATAAAGTACATATAATAAGTAATCATGAAATATATGACATAATAATGATACTAGATTTATGTGTATATATATTTATGTCATCTACTTAATTCCATTCAACTCAATAAGGAAATGAAAACAGCGTTCATGCGTACGTACGACCTACCGTCTCCATGAAGGGTGTATTTCTTTCCATTTACTGATTTATTATATATATATATGTATATTCTGAAAATATATTATATATAAATCATGTTTTATATTCTGGAATTAAGTAATCATGATCTAAGTAATCATATGAATAATTACAAGTCAAAACACAGACGAAAAATGAAACAATTTTACCCAAAACTCTCTTTAACATGGAATTTACAAAAGAACGGGTAATATAAAGTTATAAGTGAACCACATATGATATCATAACAATGATTATGATTCTGGAATAAGTCAATGACATTATTTAAACCATTATACAGGAGGTTCGGACACTTACGAAGCAAATCAGACCTAAGGTAATGGAAATATCACAATCTCATTTTTATCTGAGATTGTTTATACTTTGGTATTTACTGGGGTGTATTTTATCATCCACATCCATGTTTCCTCAATATGTAATATTATTTCCATCCACCTGCAATTTTTTTTAAATCCATTTTTACCCTTTGGTGAGTTTATAGTAAAAGATATGAAATGAATCTTTTTTCATTTTTCGTACGCGGTACTTTTTGACTTTTCCGACAAAAGTACGAGAAGAATATTTTTTTAACTTATACGGAATGAATGGATTTTTAAAACATTATATCCAAGAAGATTCCTTTACAAGTTTTCATGTTTATTCTTAATCAACTTCTTTTAGTTTAAAATTGTATGACATTTTAAGAAATGAAAAATGTTTTTGAAGTAGGAAGGATATTTTCCTCAAGAATGGTGTTCATGTGTTTTATCAAAATTATTTTCCATCTAAGATAATAAATAGTTCTGTTTCTATCCCTATAATTACATTGATTTGATTATGTTGTGATGGAATTATTTTTAGGAATTCCATTATCTTATATGAATTGTTTTATGATGTCACGATGTTTAAGATTCCCATTTTTATTAGATGGGTTATGCAATGATGTATGATTTAATATTTTGTGGCACACATAAGAATGGTATCATTATGAGATGGGTGGGACCTATATCTCCATCTAATTCATTGGGTAAATATTTTATATCTCATGAGATAGACATGGCTAGAATGGTAGGTTATACCGGTTCAGTGAAACAGGACTGAAACGAGGAGTGAACTCGGTTCAGAAAGGGACTTTGTCCACTAAGATAGACTTGGAAATGAGTCTTGACTAATAAGAAATGATTCTCTATGATTATATGTGTATGACACAAAGTTTCATGTTTTATGTTATGATTATTGGGATTACATTTCACTACTATGATTTATCCCATGTTATGAAATCATGATCTCTTTTGCAGGTTAAGATTTCCAAAAGATATGTTCTTATGAATATGATGTGATTGATATTTCTTTTGTTTACCCTTACTGAGCATTTGAGCTCACCCTTTTATGTTTTCTTTTCCCCAGGATATAAATAAAGGTTTTAGGTAAGAAAAAAATGGAAGATCTTTATTGGGAGATGTTGAAGATCTTTCACCACGATTAGAGGATTTTATTCCGAGTTTCCAAAGATACTAAACTATTACGGTCGTTGTGTGTTTGTTTTTCTTATGTATTAAGTATTCTGAAAAAGTAATGTAATGTCCATGTATTTCAAGCTTAGGCTCTCTACAATTGGTATCAGAGGAAAGGTTTAGTCAACCTTTGGAAATTAGGATGCGAAAACGTTAGTGAGATCCCTAGAGATATTTCTAAGGTATGTCTAGGGATGTCCCTAAGGATAAGTATACATATAGGATATAGTCCTAGAACTATGGTAACGATCTTAGAATTTAACCTAAGATATTAGATATTGAAGTTACTCCCCCTTTATTATGATTTTTGCCTCTAACTCTATTCTTTTTGGGTTTTAGAAAATGGTTGGAAACAAGCTGATTCACGATAATGGAGGATATTATGGACAATGGAATGATATTCATCATGAGAAACCAAATGAAATGGGATTTGAAAGTCCAACCATCATTATTATTCCGAATCAGAAATCTCATTATATGATCAATAAACAAAAATTTGGTAAGTTTTCTGACTCGGCTAATAAGAGAAAGATGGAGTTTCTTGATGATCATAGAAAAAAGAAAGTTCAATTTCCCCTATGTAAATCATGTGGGAAGAGGCATCAAGGAGAATGTTTCAAAGGAACTGGAAGATGCTTTGGGTGTGGAAAAGAAGGACATAAAGCCAATAAGTGCAAATGAAAGGGTTCAGTTAACACCATGGATGAGGATAATGGTATTGCTACGACATCAACAATGGTTAAATGTTGTAAATGTGGAATGTACGGGCATTATGCAAAACAATGCCCTAAGGTAAAGTCTAATGAAGAGAATCAGTATGGTCATATGGGTAATATATATGTTGATGATGATGAAGAGACTACAAATGATACGTGAGATGAAAGAATTGCTGAAGCTCGATCAATGGATTAAGAAGGTAGTGGAATGATTACATGTTTATCAATTGTAATGTTGTATAAGTAATCTCATGGTACTATGGAATAAACAAACATCTAAGGATTGTTACACTGTTGTCTTTCCTTATGTTTTGAAATTGTATGATTAATGGTACCAGTAACCATGAAAGGTTATTCAGATATTTTTGGAAAGTATATGATATGCGCATAATGAAGGGATAAGGAGAAAACTAAATGTTTGATAGTATTCATGACCTCATGACTGATATAAGGAGAAGGTTATGTAACGGATTGAGTATATAGAATTTTTGGATTTTGGTATGTGGAATGAGTTAACTTTTGACAGCATTCATGTTTTCACTAAGGTTTAATGGATATTCATTTTTCAAGAGAATACATGATTAAGGTATTCACATGATTAGAATGTGACCAACAAGATATATGGGGGATAAATGATGGTATTCACATGCTTGGTTGATGACATTTCAAGTAATAATTTTTCTTTATATTATGATCTTGGACCGAAGTATTTTAGATAAGCCTAAAGATTGGAATGGATTATGTTGGACATAAGTTAGTATTGTTTAAGGATATAACTTTTGATATTATTTATGTGATGTTATAGTAATGTTGTTTTAGAAAAAGGACAACCTGCAGGACGGGCGACAGCCCATTGCGTCGGACAAGGCCGTGGGAATCGAACCCACAACCGAAGTGCGACTGGGCTTTATCGCCTACCACTGGCCTACAAGAAGTCCCTGTTTAGTAGAAACTAGTTTTATTATATTAAGAAGTATGATATATGATGTATAAGTCCATTTTAGGAACCATATATCATTAATCTCACTATAGATGGACTTATGTATTTTTTGATAACTTTTCTAACCTTTTATTTGAGACAGATGGAATGACCCATCATTCTATCACATGATCTACTAACACATCACGAATTAAAAAATTCAACTTCATTTCTTTAAGAGATGAATTAGAAATTTTCCAAAGAATGACCAAAGGTGAGACTATACCGAAATCATGAAAGTGTTTCTTCTAATTCAAATTTCATCAACTTTAGGGAAATGATCTTTAAAACCTAAAATGTTGTCCTAGTGCTCTTATATCTGACGAATCAGATGGTACCTTAGATCATCACAAATTTATGGCTTTGTGATTGATGGATTTTCCATAGCCATGTTCTCTACCACTCTCCATCAGAACATGATTGTTAGATTTCTCTTCCGTATCCATATTTTCACCTATGTGGAAACCAAGTGATTAGTTTATTTGGGTAACCGTTACCTTTCATACTTTTGTTTTTAAATATTGGTTTTGGTATTCCTTTTTACGATGTGGGTTTTTATTAAAGAAACTTTCATGTAGTAAACCATTTATAACCCCGACGAATTTCGAGGGCGAAATTCATTTTAAGGGGGGTAGAATGTAACACCCCGAGATTTTATGAAAAATATTCTTTTAATTTCATTAATGTCTTGTGTTGTATGCTACACCAAGATTACCTTGCACTATACGCAACACCGTATTAGCTTGCAGTATACGCAACCCTATTCTTGGATCGTATTACACACAATTTTGATAATAGTTATTCTACGCAACATTGAGTATATATATATATATATATTCAATGTATAAATGAAATATGGTTGGATTATGTTATACGAAACAACGAAGGATTCTTGTACAGCACGCAACCCTGACTTGGCTTGTATTACACACAATCACGACCTTCCTCGATAGCATGTGTTGTACGCAATTCTGGGTTTTACTAAACAATGATATATTATTATAATATTAGTATGAACTAGCCGTTATGAATAGTATTAACTAAATTTTGAATCTTATAACATTATTATTCATCTTGTACATTTTCTAAAACATGGTATAAGAACAAAATAAATTTTTCGGGTAAAATAAGTATTTTTCAAAAAATGCAGTTTTGCCTCCTTTTGATGGCGCACCCACTTTAAATCTAGTTTTTGACATGTTTATAAGTTCAATTTGACAAAATAAAATTCTTCTTTGTAATCATGAAATAAAAATTTACTTTGGATAAATTTTCATATCATTCTGGTAACTTTCATATTTTGATGAATAGTAATAACACGCTATATTTTAATTAAAAACATCTTTTTCATCATAATAATTTATATGGTTAAATTATACTATTGAATGATTTTAAAGTATAAATATAATATATTTTTACCATTTAATATAATTTATGTCATTATCATTGATTCTACCTTGAATTCGTAGGATAAATCAATTCAATCTTTTGCAATGTTTTAAAGAAAAACCCGTTTTCTTTCAACAACGAGATTAATTTTAATTTAATTTATGCAACTTTTGTGTATTGAATTTGTAAAAATGGATTCCATATTTGGAATTAGTGGATCAAAATTATGTTAATAATCTACTTTTTATTTTTGGGAATTATGAATAGTAACTACGGTAAATTTTATTTAACATAGTTAAAGGTAAATCAGGTAATTAAGGGTAAATATAATATTATAAAATTACCCTAACACGTGTCAAAATACTATTGGATGACTACAAGTCGACCCATATCACCTAAGGGTCAGATTAGATTCATTCAATTGACTTTTGTCCATGAAAATAATTTAATTATTATTAAAACCGAAGAATGTGACAACATGTCACTTTCTTAAATATTATAAGTATAATAATTTTAATGTAGTGATAAACTTCATGAAACTTCCAACATGAATAGTCTCCAGAAATCTAATACAATTATCTAAATCATATGAATTTATTTAGAATTTTTAGGGATTAAATAATTTTCATTTATTATGACACAAAGATGATGCCGTAATTGTCTTATTAATGAAATATTGACATAATCGATGTTATAAATACCCAAATAAATGTAATTTAAGACTCTTTATGAATTAAAATAATTTTATAGGTTAATATGACATGTTAGTATTGATTTAATTAAACTTTTTCGAACTAATAATTCTTTTATGATTTTCACAAAAATCAATTACTAAATAGTGTCAAAATTGACATAAAATAGTTTTTAAAACAAATATTATATTAATAATTGTTATTTTATTCCTAAAAATCTAAGGTTCGGCCAAATGACTTAGATAAGGTTATATATATTAATAATGAACAACTTGGGGTTCGTTTGGCTTTATATGGTATGTTTATTAACCTTATACTATAAGAAAACAAGAAGACACGGTAAAAGTTAAATTATCTAACTTAAAGTTAAATCTAAATGATAAGGTTAAAATTGATACCTAAACTGGTCTAAATTCTATTGGATGAAATTATTTCGAACCCTACCCACCTTATATTCGAAATATATCAATTTGGAGCTATTAAAAACCGAATTTGACTTTATAATAAAATAATATTTTTAGTTATTCCAAAGGTGCCCCTCTCCTCCCTTATAAAAGGGCACCTCCTCCCTCTCTTCCTCACACAATTTTGAGCCTTCAAGCTCGGTCAACCCCTGCCAAATTCTCCTCTACACTTCCCTAGAAATATCCTAGAGGTTCTGGACTTCTTCAAAGACCTATTTTAGTGCCCTAAAAGGAGGTCTCAAAGAGGCACTTCAAAGAAGAGGTAATGTCCGTTACCGATTCTTTGAACTTTATTTCTTCTTCCACTTATTCTTATTAGGTTGTTTCATTATGAAGTAATAACATCAGTATCACTATTATACTGATATGTTATTATAAGTATGAAACTACCCTATTTAACTATCTATACATCCTACGGAAAACGAAATCACCGCGCGTGCGTACGTACGGAATACCGTCTCCACACCGTGGTGAAATCTATTTTCCACCACCACCTTACTTGGATGGGTATAATGATGTAAATAATAACTATATAATATTATTTTAAAGTGATATTGATTCTGAAATAGTATACATACACTCCAATACAGTTCCATGATCATGAGAACGATATCATCGCTCGTGCGTACGTACGGACTACCGTCTCCACGACGCGATGAGATTCATTCTCCACTTTAACCATTCATGAATGATTATAAAGTACATATAATAAGTAATCATGAAATATATGACATAATAATGATACTGTATTTATGTTTATATATATGTATGTCATCTACTTAATTCCATTCAACTCAATAAGGAAATGAAAACAGCGTTCATGCGTACGTACGACCAACCGTCTCCATGAACGGTATATTTCATTCCATTTACTGATTTATTATATATATGTATATTCTGAATATATATTATATATAAATCATGTTTTATATTCTGGAATTAAGTAATCATGATCTAAGTAATCATATGAATAATTACAAGTCAAAACCCGGACGAAAAATGAAACAATTTTACCCAAAACGCTCTTTAACTTGGAATTTACAAAAGAACGGGTAATATAAAGTCATAAGGGAACCATATATGATATCATAACAATGAGTATGATTATGGAATAAGTCAATGACATTATTTAAACCATTATACATGAGGTTCAGACACTTACGAAGCAAATCAGACCTATGGTAAGGGAAATATCACAATCTCATTTTTATCCGAAATTGTTTATACTCTGGTATTTACTGGGGTGTATTTTATCATCCACATCCATGTTTCTTCAATATGTAATATTATTTCCATCCACCTACAATTTTTTTAAATCCATTTTTACCCTTTTCTGAGTTTATTGTAAAAGATAGGAAATGAATCTTTTGTCGTTTTTCGTACGAGGTACTTTTTGACTTTTCTGACAAAAGTACGAGAAGAATGTTTTTTTTAACTTATATGGCATGAATGGATTTTTAAAACATTATTTCCAAGAAGCTTCCTTTACAAGTTTTCATGTTTATTTTTAATCAACTTCTTTTAGTTTAAAATTGTTTGACATTTTAAGAAAGGAAAAATGTTTTTGAAGTAGAAAGGATATTTTCCTCAAGATGGTGTTCAAGTGTTTTATCAAAATTATTTTCCATCTAAGATAATAATGGGTTCTATTTCTATCCCTATTATTACATTGATTTTATTATGTTGTGATGGAATTATTTTTATGAATTCCTTTATCTTATATGAATTGTTTTATGATGTCACGATGTTTAAGATTCCCATTTTTATTACATGGGTTATGCAATGATGTATGATTTAATATTTTTTGGCACACATAAGAATGGTATCATTATGAGATGGGTGGGACCTATATCTCCCTCCAATGCATTGGGTAAAGATTTTATATCTCATGAGATAGACATGGATGGAATGGTAGGTTATACCGGTTCAGTGAAACAGGACTGAAACGAGGAGTGAACTCGGTTCAGAAAGGGACTTTGTCCACTAAGATAGTCTTGGCAATGAGTCTTGACTAATAAGAAATGATTCTCTATGATTATGTGTGTATTCCACAAAGTTTCATGTTTTAAGTTATGATTATTGGGATTACATTTCACTACTATGATTTATCCCATGTTATGAAAGCATGATCTCTTTTGAAGGTTAAGATTTCCAAAAGATATGTTCTTATGAATATGATGTGATGGATATTTATTTTGTTTACCCTTACTGAGCATTTGAGCTCACCCTTTTATGTTTTCTTTTCCCCAGGATATAAAGAAAGGTTTTAGGTAAGAAAAAAAGGGAATATCTTTATTGGGAGATGTTGAAGATCTTTCACCACGATTAGAGGATTTTATTCCGAGTTTCCAAAGACACTAAACTATTACGGTCCTTGTGTGTTTTTTTTATTATGTATTAAGTATTCCAAAAAAGTAATATAATGTCCATGTATTTCAAGCTTAGGGTCTCTACATTATTTTTCCAAATAGATGAAATAGTTAGGATTGTTGTTAATAAATATAGTAATTAGTGCATGTGAGTTTGAATCAATGGTCACTTACATCATCCATGACTTAATAATGACTAAAAAATTCAGGTTTTTAGCATTTATAGTAAATTATTGTATTTTACTATTCACTAGAAATTCAAGTATTTTCTAAAAAATCCCAAAATTTCACCTTAACCATTTTTCAATGTGTATAATTAAAATATGAACTCCTTTTTAGGAAAATAATTTTATCAATATGAGTAATTTAATTTTTAATTAAAAATCAAAATTTACTTGGAAAATAAAAATTTTAAAATGATAACAGATTTTATAACACATTAAAAAATTACTTAAAATCCTATTAAATTATCTCAAAATCATATAAAATCAAAAACTTAATTTATGAATATTTTTTTTGAAAATAGTTTTTTTATTAATCGTAAAATATTTATGACTTATAAAAATACCAATACTTAATTAATAATTTTTAAAATATTTATTTACTTATACTGTGATATAATTGTGTCATATTTTCACATACAGGATTGGTAAATTTTATTTATACTATCATTTGTATTATCACTATTCACTTGAATAGTTTAATATTAATAAGGGTCATATTATTATTCATAAGGGTAACATTACTAATCATACGAGTATGTTACTATTTGCCAAAAAGTAAGTTTTTCCTATGTGAATCCATATATCTTACTGATCGCAACTATGTATGTCAGATTTTTGAAATTCAAAGCAAATAAATTTATAAATTAAGATTAACAGCTAGGCTATAATTATCACATAGTATTTAGTAGTTTATTTATGAATGATGTTTCATTGTGTTTCCTAATGTGATTTTATGTTACCGAATTATAAAATGGTAATTTCCATTGATAAAACATTGGGTCATTTCATTCATGCCCCCTTTTGAAAATTTTCACTCATAATTTCATTTTACAAAAACTGGTGAGGGTTCTTCACCTTTATTACCTCCTCATATTCCCATGTTTCTTCTTCATACATATGGTTCCTCCACAACACTTTGACAAGGTGTGTTGTCTTTTAATGTAGAACCTTATCTCTTTATTCCAAAAATATTTACTGGATGCTCCTCATAAGAGATATAATCTTCCAACTATTCTACCTCTAACATTAATACATGTGAGGGATCTGGTAAGTACTTCCTCAGGTATGATACATAGAACACATCATGAACATGAGAACTATTCAGTGGAAGTGAAAGCTGATAATCCACATATCCAATGTGATCAAGGATCTCATAGGGGCCAATTTACCTTAGGTATAGCTTCACATTCTTTCTAAATCACATGACCCTCTACCATGGTGATATTTTGAGGATGGATTTTCCTTTAACTTCAAACTTCAAGTCCCTGTGATGGTTTTTAGCATAAAGAATTTTCCGAATCTTAGCAACTTTGATATAATACTGGATGTCTTAATCCTTTCCTCTCTTCTCTTACACAAGATTAGGCCCTAGTATCTTTATTTCTCCAACTTCATCCCAATAGGTTAGAGTTCTACAACATTTTCCATACAGAGCTTCATATGGAGCAATCTTAATACTCAAGTGGAAGCTATTGTTATATGATAACTCAACCAATGGGAGATGTTGATCCCATCCACCTTTGAATTCTATAGATAAGGCTCTTATCATATCATCGAGTGTCTGAAAAGTGATTTTATATTGGATATAATTTTGAGTGTGATAGGTCATGATAAAATTCAATTTTAGTAATCAAGGAATGTTGAAGAATCCTCCAGAATTTAGATGTGAACATGGGATCATGATCAGATTCAATTAAGATTGGAAGCCCATGTAGTCTCGCCACTTTCATCACATATATCTTAGAATGTTTTTCATGCGATATATCCTCACAAATAGAGATAAATTGAGAAGTCTTGGTGAGTTGGTCCACCATAACCCATATAGACTTATTTACTTTGAATGTCTTCGAGAGACCTGTGATAAATTCCATGGTGACATTCTCCCATTTTTATATGGGTATAGGAAATTTTTTCATCATCCATTTTTGACCTTTTTATCTCTGGTTTAACTTATTGTCATATCCAACACCTTGATATATATTCCACAATCTCCTTCTTCATGATATCCCACTATAAGTGTTCTTGGAGATCCTGGTACATCGTTGTGCTACCAATATAGATCGAGAAATTTGAGCTATGTGCATTGTCCAACAACTCCTTGTTTCTCCTGGGTGATGAAGGCACATAGATCCTTATTCCAAACTGAATCACACCATCATCATCAATATATAACTCTTGCATATCCCCTTCCTTTACAACATTCACTCTCTTTTGCAACTCTGGATCATCCGTTTGGGCCTCCTTAATATTCTCTTGGATATATTGTTGGGAAATCATTTGTGAAAGGTAGGATTTTTTCCATACCACTATAATTTCCAAATTTATTCTTTGCATATCCCTAATTATAGGGTCTTTCTCAATCCACAACATGGATGGAGTAGCTGTTTATATTCTGCATAGAGTATTAGCTACCTTTTTCACCTTGCTGGGATGATAATGAATAGATAAATCATAGTCTTTGATTATATCTAGCCATCTACTTTGATTCATGTTGAAATACTTTTATGTGAATATAAAATTTAGGCTATTTTGATTTGTATATATGTCACACTTCTCACCATAGAGGTACGCCTCCAGATTTTTATGGAAAAAATCACATCTACTAACTCTAGCTCATGAGTAGGGTAGTTTGACTCATGGATCATCAAATATCATGAGGCATAGGTTATCACGTTATCTTTTTTTCATGAGTACACAACCCATGACATTCTTGGGAGCATCACAATATATCACAAAACACTCTCCACTCTAAGATAATGTGAGAATAGATGCAGTGATCAAACTTCTCATTAGATCCCCAATCTTTCCTCAAATTCATCCATCCATACATAATTTACCCCTTTCCTTATTAACTTACATAGTGGGATTGATAATTGTGAGAAATTTCTCACAAAACATCAATAGAACCCTGGTAATCCATGAAAACTATGGATTTTGTGACTCTAGAGGGTCTTGTCCATTTCTAAATTACCTTGGATATTCAAGGTTCTATAGAAATTTCCACACTTGTGATCACATGTCCCAAGAACGTGACTTGTTTCATCCAAAATTCACACTTTATGAACATGGCATACAATTTATCCATCCTCATTATCTCAAAAAAAATGATATATTCTTCATATTCCTCCTTGATCTTGGAGTAGATGATAATTTCAATTGTAAACACTACTAAATGTTTTTGAGGTAATGCCTAAAGAATCTATTCATCAAATCCATGAAGAATACTGTATTATTGGTAAGTCTGAAGGGCATCACATAATACTGGTATGTTTTAAGGGAATAACAAAAAACTCATAGTTCTCATACCTTGTACCTAAGGCATTCTTCTAAATATATATTTTTTCTAATGATATAAAAAACAGAGATCAACCATTGAGAAGTATCGATCTCCTCACAAATGATAAAATAAGTTTTCAATCCTTGGAATATGATACTTGTTCTTTATTTTGATCTTGTAGAGTTCCTGGTAATCTATACACAGCCTCATTGATCCATCCTTCTTGAAAATTAGCACTGTCTCACCCCAAGGTGTTGCACTAGGGTATATGAACTATTTGTCCAAATTCTCTTATAGTCGCTTATTTAACTCCTCTAGTTTGATAGGATCCATCCTATAGGGTCACTTTGAGGTAGGAGTAGCTCTGGGTATGAGTTCTATTGATAACTCTACCTCATGATCCAGGGGTAGTCTGGGTTAATCATTAAGAAATACATCACTATATTCCCACATGATGGGAATTTCCCCTAGGTTGACAATTTCCATTAAATCAACCATTTGGGCAAGATATTCTTCTTCATAGGGAATCAACACCCACACCATTGAAGTATTTTTCAAAGTAGATTGATGATCTTCCATGAATTTGTAGAGGATCATGGGATTGTTTGGAATATGAAAAGATATTTTATTTTCCTAACCGTCTATATGTGCTCTATATAAATAGATCCAATCTATCCCTAGTATATAATTGAATTCCAATAATGTATGTATCATGATATTTTCTTGAATAATCTTTCCACATATTCCAATAGGTGAAGAGTCCAACACATGGGTTTCAATTATTACACCAATAGGTGTTTTTAAGGATATCACTACTTCAAGGATTCAAGTCTTCCATTCAATAGTTCTATAAAACTTTCAAGATATAAAGGAATGCATAAAACCAGAATCAATAAATAATTTTTCCATTCTTCAGTGAATAGAAACTGTATATTTTATGTCTTAATTTTCATTCTACACTTCCGTAGTAGTGATGGCATAATACATCCCTTTATCATTTCTATTTTTTGGTTGATTACGTTGATTACCCTCAAGAACTCGAGGTTTTTTGCATTATGTTTCATAGTGCACTTACTCTCTATAGTTGTAGTATTGGACCATGGGTGGTGATCTCCTTTCCTCTAACACATTGTCTCGAATTTTCATGTCTTTTCAAAATTCATGAGCTTGCTAGCCTTCTCTCTCATATTTGAAGCATTTACCCATACATTTAAGGGACTTCCCATGATGTTTCTTCCCACATTTTTTACATGTGGGTGGTTAAGTTTTATTTCCAAACATTTCATTTGATCCTCCAGCTTGAAACTCCAGACTTCATTTCTTATCACCGTATCCATGGTACTGTTCTCCAAACTCCATATCTACATTGAGAATAACTTTTTCATAACTCCCAAAGTCTCGAATGACATGATCCATTTGAAGGTGTTGTTTTAAACCACTAAAGAATCTATTAATATTTCTGTCATTGTTCACAAAAAAACCCAAAGCGTACCTTGGAAGCCTTGGGAAATTTTCTTCATAGGTCATGACAGATTCTCCTTCCTTTTTATTTATCTCTATGAATTATCTCTCTATATTATTTCAATGAGTTCAAAGGAAATAATTATTACGAAACAATATATTAATGTCTTCCCACTCAGTCTCTTCAATTTCATCCCTCATCTCTATGATCTCAATCAATACCCACCATTGATCGACCTCTCTGTCTAGATAAAAAACAAAAATATTCACCTTCTCCATATTAGAATAGTGATGAATATAAAATTTATTCTCCATCGAATTGACCCAATATTCCAAAACTAATTGGTCAGAAGATCCAGTAAACATTGGTGGTTGTTTCTACAAAATCACTCAATAGACAGTTGGTCCCTATTTGGTGAAGGATGATGTTTCACATTATTTAGGTTATTGTTCATAACATGAGATAGGTGGGTAAGAATCACCATAAAATTTTGAACTCCACCTACCAAATCAGTAGGAATGTCATTTGGATAATCATTTCATTGTCCCTCACATGGTTTTTTGACCTGGTTTCTCCTAGTTCTCATTATTTTCTAGAATAAAAAACATTATAAAAAACCAACATCAACAATTCAAGGATATATAATTTAGTCCTTTGTCAAATTAATTCTAAAGGTATATATTGTGGGATCCATATGTTTATCAATTCATATTGGGTTCTTACTTATACTTAGTCTCATACTAAAGGTTATCACTAAGGTTCTCAAATCCTAATTCCCAAATAAACTAGATTGGCCTACGATACCAACTAAAGAAACCCTTCTTTTCTTATATTACTATTACATGATTTAAATGATTAACAACATATTGTCATTCAACATAAAGTATCTAAAGGTTTAGTGTATTGGTAAAACTAGGACCATACATAAAATTTCAAAAATAAAACAAAGACATTTATTTAATTCCTTCTTCACTAGCTACTTATTGGACCTTGAATTCTTCTTAGTAAAAGTAGTAACCTGGGGATATACATCAAAAATGGGTGATATAAAATCCTAGTAAAAGGATATATATTAACACGAAACCATATAACATGGGGTGAGAATAATAATTATCATAATAATATAGGTGTAGAATCATAATCATGAGAGGAAGCATTATGAGAAGACATTGAATGTGGCAATGCATCAAAATGAAACATCATGTCTTAGTGGCCAACCAATACACATAGTTGAGAACAAAAGTATCATAATTTTTAAACATATTTCAGTTTAATAATGAGATTCATTATATTACCCAATTCATTGGAGTGTTATATAATTCTAGGTCCACCCGTCCCATCATAACTATTACATTGCACTATATAAAATCCAGGCGCACCCATCACATCATAACATTTACATTATAATTATTGACACATAGAACATATATCAATAACAAACATAAATAACCAATGTAAAGGAATGGGTTTCAAATTATAAACATACATTCATAAGCTATGGGTTCCCAAATAAAAGGGGGAATAACAAACTTGATTTAAGAATCATCAACCATGGGTTAGAAGTAAAATGTCTGTTTTGAAGGAAGAGTTATTTTGGAAAACATTGTGCTTCTCATAAACTCTAGTAAAAACATTTATATCTCAGAAAATGTAATATAATGATTAAGAAATTATTTTTATGGAATAAACATACTAAAAATTGGTTGAATGATGTAAAACCCGAATTAAGAGAGTTGGGTTTTAGAAATCCTCTTACCTTTTGTCTGAAAGCTTCCATCACATTAATATCCTATATAATAAAATTAGATTTATTAATTAAAAATTAATGAAACTTTTATACATGAATATTATTCATTATTGTTTTATTATTTTCTTTTATTATACTTTGGATGAGTTATAGAGTTTAAATTCATTTTTTAGGAGTGTTCGCTTTCTTAGTTTTCATGATCTGGTCACTCGTATACATGAGTGGAACATTGTGTAAGATGAGGATAAACATACAGAATTTTCATCATGTGTTTTTAATGATAGTAAATAATTTTAATAGATCTTATGAAGGATTTGGATATATACCATGAGGATGATTCATTAGATAATATTTAATGATGACCGTTTTAGTTTATTTTTGGCATTTTTTTATCACAATGAATATGTTTGTTTTATACTTTTGTATTATGTTTATAAGTTAGTTATATAAAAATAAAGGGGTTAAAACATAAAAATTACAATATTTTTTCAACTATTTAATTGTTTTGTTAACATCCTTAAAGGAATTTATTTAAAATGAATGTTCATTGCTGAAGATGTCAGTAAATTGATATTTCACTGGAGAAGATTTCATTTTTAAGATAAGCGAGATAGGGGAGGTGTTTAATGTTGGATCTTCCATTAATGATTCCATAGTACCTCCTTCATGTCCAGGAGATCTTAGTCTCATAAAATTAATGATCATCTCACATGATGTCTATAAATTGACACATCATGGGAAACAATATCATTTTTAAGATAAGAGAGAGAGAGGGTGGAGTTTAATGATGGATCAATCATTAACTTGAAAATATTTTGTTATATGTAATGTAATAGAGTTATCATTCCATTTGGATTAAGGTTGATCATAATAGAATAAGAAAATAAATTTAAATTGAAATAAAATTAGAAGAGAAGAGAGAGGATTTACCTCTTGAATTCTCCTCTTGAGATCCTCCTCAAGGACCCTAACCTTGGTCATTTGATGAGACCAAGATATACTAGATTCATGGGAGGGACTAAGTAAGATTATCAGGAATAACATAGGCAACAATCAAATATTGATATGTGTGAGGATAAGAGGGTTTGAGGGGTTGTATTCATAGTAGAGGAGAGGGGTGTTTTCATATTATTTTAATCATTAGATTATTATTTTTCACAAGACAAGAAATTTTGAGGATTCTTGTGACTAAATATAGTAATCAGTGCATGTGAGTTTGAACCAATGTTCACTTACATGATCCATGACTCATTATTGAATCAAAATTTTAGGTTTTTAGCATTTATCATAAATTAGAGTATTTTATTATTCACCAAACATTCAATTATTTCAGAAAAAATCACCTTAACCATTTTTCAATGTGTACAATTCAAACTGAAACTCCATTTTATCAAAATAAATTTCTAGATTTGCGTAATTTAATTTTTAATTAAAATCAAAATTTACTTTTAAAATCCAAATTTTAAAATTATAATTGATCTCAAAACACTTTGAAATTTTATTTAAGGTCTCGTAAAATTATCTTAAAATCATAATTAATCAAAATATTAATTTATAAATACATTTTGTGAAAATTCATTTTCATTTAAATTAATCATAAAATATTTATGACTTATAAAAATACCAATACTTAATTAATAAATTTTAAAATAATTATTTACTTATAAAATAATATAAATATATAATATTGTCACTTTTAAGATGGTTACATTTTATTTATACTATAATTGGTATAATGTTTATTCACTTGGATGAATTACTATTTATAAGGTTCATATTACAATTCATAAGGGTAATAATACTATTCATAGGGGTAAATTATTATTCACCAAAAATTAAGTTTATCCCATCAGGCCCCAAATATATTACAGATTGAAACTTTGTATGTTAAATTATTGAAATTTAAAACATAGAAGTGGAATAAATATGTTTAGTGGAAGGGCTATAAATTTCACATCATATTTAGTAGTTCATTAAAACATGATGTGGAATTGTGTTTCCTAATGTTATTTTTTGTGACATAATTATAATAAAGGAATTTCCATTAATAAAACATTGGGTTATTCTATCTTCTATGGGTCCACAAAAAACCCTAATTTAGAGATCACATAACCTGGAAAAATTAGCTCCCTGGTCTAGAAGGTGTACATAAAAGACTTATCCTAGAGGTGATGATTTTGAAGAGCACCCAACATGATCCTCAAATACTACTCATGATTATCCTTAGTCCCAAAATATACTAGGATTTAATCCACAAATACCATGATAAATGAGTCAATATACTTTTGGAACACTAGATTAATAAGTTCTATAAAGACCATTGGAGAATTCTTCAAACCGAGAAGCATGGACAAATACCCAAAGTGGACATATCGACTTTAGTAGTCCATTTTAAGAACATCCAAATTTCTCACTCTACCATGGTGATACCTAGAACACAAGTCAATATTGGAGAACAAACTCCCCCAAAAAGGATGATCAGAATGGCCATCAATATATTGAGAATGGTATTAATTATTGATCTTCACTTAATTCGTATTCTTGTAATTGATACATAACTAGAGAGTTACATCGGTATTATTTTCAAAGAAGATAAGGGTTTCCCATGGTGGGACATTCTGGAAAATTAATCATTTGAAGTAAAAAAAATTCAGTTGTACCATTAATTATCCCAAATCTGTGGGGGCCATTTGGTTTGAGGTAAGAGGTAATAACTATGTTACAAGAACCAAATCAATTTTGAACTCCACATCCCACTCTGGAAGAAAATCAAAGAATTCATATGGGAATACCTTTAGGAACTCATCCGCCATTGGAGGTAACCCAATCTTATAACCACTACCACCACCTTCCTCCAACATTAAAGAAAAGATATGGAAAGAATGACTATCCAACTATAAATGTGTGGGTCCATTATATCCCAAAAGATGATCCAATTCACCTTGGGAAACCAGGGTACTCCCATAAGGATTCACAACACTCACTCATTTTTGATATAAATCTATGTTCACTAGAAAAAACACCATCAAGTCCAAATCGATGATCATGTCAAAAAAGAACAAATCTAAAACTAAGAAATTCAATTTATGTTAAACCCTTGACATGGTAAGTTCACAAGACTGAAATCTAAAACCCTTCTATCACTTCTCATAAAAAGACGTCAAAAGATTCATCATATACTGCATAAGATCATTTGATAATTTCAAAACATCCATAATATGGGCAGAAATATAATAAAAAGATGCACCAGTATCAAAAAATCAAAAACTAAATATGATTCAATAAGAACTATACGTCAAACTATCGTAGGTCTGACATCAAAATCCTCAGAAAACTGATCCAGAGAATGAATATTACTTATCTCTTCCTAATCCTGAGAATAGACACTATCCTATAGGACTTCCTTAGGATACGTATACCTAGAAAAATATCTTGTCATACCGCCAAGACAACAAAACTGAGAACCTGATTTCCTTGATAGCTTTGATAGGGATGATGTCCATCTGGATTCCACAAAACCTACTCCACTCTAACATTGAAATATAGATCTAAAAAATTGTTGCAAGTTCCCATTATGTCCACACTGATGGCATGGTCTATGTGGAGCTAAGCATAAAGTCCACACATACATTGTCTTCCCACACTGATTGCATAGGACTAATCAAACATCTGAAGCCATTGATAAAGACAGTCAGGATGGATGGATTGAACTACCACCTTCATTCTTCTCTTGTATTCCCTGCTTCATCATCTTCTCAGATGAACTATAATTTCCCTGGACTGCTGTTGAAAGTACTCTAGAGAAACCATACAGTTTACCATGATAGATATCTACCAACAAATCATGATTAACCACCTCATCATAAGACTTAAATTTCAATAATAATACTTGAGATAAGATATCATTATACAACCCCATTTATAACTATTGAGATTTTACCTACACATTGGAAACCACCTTTGGTGTCAACTAAACCAGCTAAGAAAAATAGTTTTCAAACTCTATCACAGTCTGATCCCTTGGTGAAGATCAAAAACTTCTAGGTCTTTTTGAAGTCCAAGGTCTAAAAGAAGAACTAGTTATTAAATACATCATTGAAAACCATCTAACCCATCTTATCATGTTTTTAGCCTCAACCACTAATTCCTACCACCTTCAACTGGGACCGTCGAATAGGAATGATGCACATTTAAGCTTTACTTCCAATGGGGTGTTAAGAAACCAAGGAATACTCTTGATATTCATAATCCAATCCTTTTTCTTCTTGGAGATCCGTACTATCCAAGAAGGTAAGTGTCTTGTTCTTGAGGAAATGTTTATATTTTTCATTTCTAGGACCTGGTTCTGATTACCCAACATGTGTATGACCAAATCCCACTCCCTATCTAAAATATTGTATTGCCTGAACCACATATCCCACTAGTTTGTTATCATCTAGTAAAGGAGAACTCCCTCCGTCCTCTTCGAACAATTGTGTACGAAGTCTCTAGGGTAGAATTTTGCTAAATCCATCTACAACTACAAATAAAAACCATCGCAAAACCATTATATAAAATTTCATATATAAAAAAAATCAAACACTTCCATAGATAAAAACAAAACCATATCCATCAAAATAACAATCCAAACCACTTCACCCCTACCTAGTGTCCATGCATAGTCCACAACCTATACATATCACATTGAGGGGAAGTAAACAAAATATCCACATCCCATATTGACTCAAGATCTATCAAGACGTGTTTTTTCCAAACACCCCACTCTTACCCCAAAACGAAGACCCTAAAAATCATTGATCCAGTCTATCTAGACACTCCCATTTATTAAGACCCAAATAAAAATGAAAAACCTCATTTCATAGCATTTTTTTGACAAACCAAGCCAAAGTGACATCTTACCGGACAACTGACCTTCTCCATGACATGGCCTAAAGGGTGTTCCTGATCCCCATTAGTTGGAAATTAGTTTCTAGGTATTATAAATACACATTTGGGAATGATTTCACCCATTAAAAACAACCATAAAAAATTCTCAACAATAAAACATATCAACAAGATCAATATCCATAATAAAAAGAGATACAACATTTCATGTTAATTTTTTTTCTGTTTTATCCAAAACCAAAACTACCAAAATTTTAGAGGAACCAACTAGACCAAAACCATTAACCTCCATGAAATGAGAGGGACATCACCCTCAAGACACCTCCACAAAAACCTAAAAGACATGAACATTATTGACCAGATCCATGATCACCACTACAAAACATCTTGCTTTTCCCTAAATCAAACATAACTATGTTTATATACAACCAAGGGTGTATGAAAGGTGTGAGATAAATACCAAAAGATTGACACCTAAAATAGATTCCGTGAATCGACAATAGAATACAAATAAACATTCTTGTTTTTAAGAAATAAAAAGAAAATATTTTATAGGAAACTTTTTTAGGAAAAAATTTCATAGAGAAAAGCATTTCATTTTTGAATGAAATCAATGTCCAACATATGTTGATGGTAATCACCACATCAGAAGGGAGTTTCACCAGTAATCTCAGAATGTACTAGCACTAGTGGGACACATGGAACCTCATATTTTATTGAAACATGGTATAAAAACCATAACCCACAATGTCCTATGCATGAGCCACTAGAGAGAAATCCATTCAAAGTTCTAGTGGTATAAAAACATCATTATTGTTTGGTTAGTATTTTATCATCAATAATAATAGAGAAATGATACCTTGGCCATGCCGATCCAACAAGAGTACCAGTCATAGTCAACCCACCTAGAAAGCATGGATTCCATTTATGCTCAATTTCCATTTCACATGCCAAATATATCATCAATTTCCCATAAACATATCATTATATATGAATACAAATGAAAACCCATCATTTTTATAGGAAATAACACTTTAAAATCTGTAGATAGGATAAATCAATTTTAAATACTACGTTGAAATAGATAATAAAATTAAAATATTTAAGGAACACTACAAGGAAATAAAAATGACACCTGAAAATTTTGTTTTAGAAAACCATTTTAAATACATACACACCTTTAAGCCTTGTGAAAACACATTTCTCACATCACAAATAGTCCATAGAACACATTCATGAAACAAATAAAGAATACTAACATCATCTAATTATGATAAAGCATGGAACCACCTTCCACAAGCTTGGAAACATTCAGAATGTGATGGAAAATCACAACTTCCTCACAAAGAAACCCAATAAAAGAATGATCTAACCATACCCATGAATATTTTACCAAATAACTCATGATTGAACCTTTATTCATTCAATATATCAGCTGGAGATGAAGAAATCAATGACAAGTGAAGAAGAAATATAGGAGAATGAAAAAATAAGGTGATAAAGATATTTTTAGATAATTATTTGAATATACCACACCAAATACACCAATAGAAGGAGGTCCAAAGGATCCACGATAGAGAGATGGATTCCCTTAGGGATAAAAATCTCCAATGGGGTAATAAATGGTGGATTTAGGGTTAAATCTAAATAGGGAAAATGTGTAAATTCTAATTTTTTAATGACCTCTACAGGATGCATGGTTATCTCACAGGGATTTCCAAACTATGTGGAAACCATGTTGTCTCTTCTATCTAAGAAGATATCAGCCACATGGTTTTTTACAGGAGGGTGAATGCCCATGAAGAATTTTGTACTGACTAGAAAATTCCAATGTCCAGGGTGCATGGTTTCTCTTCGGATGGCACCCAATTTCCCCTAACCATGTCCAAAATGAACTCCACCTACCACTGGGTCTAAAAAATCCATTCTTCTCCAAAAACTCTAGGGAAAACAAAGGTATAAATATAAGACCAAAAATAAATAAAGAAATACCACAAAATAACATCACGAATATGGCAAGGGTTTCACTTAATTATATTTAATGGATCTTTTTTGTTTACTATTTTAGAAAATTAGGAGAAACCATTATAATAAAATGTTGATGATTCACCCACAAATCCATTTTCCCCCAAAAATAGAATTATTAAATTTAATCTCTCATTTTATTCAAATTATTCAATCTTCATTAAAGATGAATCCCCATTTAAGATAGTTATACATTTCTATGGTTCATACTCATCATTAGACCCTTTGAAAAATATTTTAACACATGGGATGTGAAAAATTAGCTCAATATGGTATAAAAAAACCCATAAGTCCAATTTGAAAATCATAAAATCCAAAAAACAAATTCTTAAAATATTACATAAACAAAATTATATCAAATACTAATTTTCTTACTCATTAAATAATATTTATAGACCAAATATTTTAATAAAACAACTCATAATAAATTTGAAAGGAAAAAACCATAATCATTAGGTTTTATTGAAATACATGGGTAATCATGAAAATATTTTATTGAAAAACATATTTATCCCCATTAAAATTGTATTACACTTTCCTCTAAATATAATCCCATTTTCCAACCTTATCAAATCAAAATATGTGAAAGAGAAATTAATTTTAATTATAGAATAGTCAGGTTCGTTCTTTGGGACATCATCTTTATATCAAACTTATAGTCACTATTACATGTACTCTTACAAATGGAACAACTTATTAAGTTAATTCTAACATAATTCACAAAAGAGAAAATTCACTAACCAATGCATTGAAGATATATTTTAGGATTAATCACCATCATGAACAATGTAAAATAACTATAACATAAATAAAACACAAAAAATCTTTCATTTTAATCATAAAATATTCTAAATAATTTCATTAAAACAAATAGGTAGAACAACTTTTGGTCTTCATGTAAAATTAAGTATAAAAATATTTTTTCATTGAAAAAACATTAAAATAAACACCAAATGAATATTAAATATTATATTATTTCCAAAAACATAAAAAATTTAATAAGAAGATTTTTAAATAATTATATCCATGATTATGGTAAATGTTTCTCAAATAGTATGCTTTTAAAAAAATTCTTTCACACTTTTGTAAAACAGTCAAAAGATAACTTGTTGGGAAAATTATTAAAAGTATTATTTTTTAAAACCTTCACAAATAATGTAAAAAATGGTTTGAAAAGATATTGAACAGAAAATATACTATATTAATAAAATTCCAAAGATATTTTAAATAATAATGATATAGAGGGAAAATGGATGTAAATACCTTAATACTTTTAAAATAATGTTTTATTGAAAAATCTATTACCTTTAGTATGACTCGTAATGTATGTACATGATCTATTATATAATAATAATATAACAATATTATAATTATATAAGAAATTATTTTTAGTTTCATTCCATTATTATTTACCCTTTTATTATATTTTTTACTATTCCATATAAAGTTATTTAATCAGTTATGTTCGTGGAAGATGTTTTTCAGATGTTTGGTTCATAATCAAACAAATTAATAGGATGGCCATGGTCAAAGGGGTCATTGATCCATCATATATATAATATTAATCATAAAATAAATATAATATCTATATATTGATAATATATTTATAACCAATAATTATAGGAATACATGTAAAATTAATCACATCGCTTCATGGATGTGGTTTTCCATACTTATACACAAGAAATGTTATCATTTTAATAAGGCAGTAAGGGTAAGAATATTAGTATTGTACTACAATAAAAAATTATAATTATAACATCAATAATATATATATTTATTAAATATATCATAATAACCACCATTGTGAGTTGTTGTTGATAAATGAAACATATCGGGTTGTGGATGTAGTAGTCTGCATGTAAGCATGAGTGATGTTTTATTCTCTCATAGGATGGAAAATGAAATGAATAATGGTTTTTCCATAAACATAATAATAATTAAATATATATAATATACAAATTTTATCCTATCATTTCAGTCATAGAATATTCTAAGGAGGTATAAGAAGAAATAAACATGAAACACTCGGCTATGTGTAATACCTATTTTTTGGAAACCCTCTATTCTCCATAAAATGTAATCCTTATTAGGATGGTATTTTCAGAATACAAGGACCTAAATGATGTGGGGAGGTAATTTTCGGAGATATTAAGATATAAATTTTATGAGGAAGAGTGCTCAATCATTTTGGGAAAATAGGAGAGGAGGTTCCGTTTTATAAGTGAAGGGAGTGACACACTTCAAATATTTATAAATATTTAAATATTATAAATTTATTAATCCTGGTCAAGTGGATAAAAATTTATTAAATTTTGATGATAAATTATTAAGGGTAAAAATCATATGATCCAATAATAACTTAGATAATATTTTTTCCCTTGTCACATTGTATTTACCTTAAATATCATGACATACCCTTTATGTGGTGACACATTTTTACCATGATAGTTATTTATAATGTTAAAAATGTGAAAGAAATCATTACTAAATTTGAAACTATGGATTATAAATAAAAAAATCCATTTTTTGTTATTAAATTTATATATTTGGCAGAAATTAAATTTAATATTTCCACACAAAACACAGGGGAAAGAAGATATTATAAAATTACATTTTGAAGCATAAAGATAATCTTATAACCAAATAAAATATAATGTTGGTTAAAATAAAAATATTTGGATTATTTTTAATTTAATTTATATTATAATACTTTAAAACCAAATCCGAAATTTATTTACACTTTTACATTTCATTATTTAATGAAATGAAAGTTCATTTTTTTAAATCTTTATTTTTGACAATTCATTCAAAAACGTATCTTTTAGGAAAGTCTCAAAAATTCAGCATATGATATATTTTTTATGAATATTTAAAAAATTAAGTCCATTTAATAAAACTAAATTTATTAAAAAAATATTTTTAAGAATGTCTTATTATTGTAGAAACAAATTTATATTAAATAAAACAATTCCTTTCTCGATTGAATAATTCTATAGAATTATTTATAAAAATATTTTAAATATGAATATAGAAAATGAATTATTATAAATCATAATATTTATTAAATTGTATTATTACCTATTTATTCTCATTTCCCCCACATAAGAAATTATTTCCTTGTAATTTTATTCATTATATAAGTAAGCGAGGTAATTTTTGACATAAATATTTTTCTGATTCACATGTTTCTTATTTAGTCATATTATTCATCAATAAAAAAAATAACAAGTTAATATAATTATTATAAAACAAAATCACTTTGAAATAGAAAATATGAGTAGTATTTTACTCACCTGAAATATTATCTGTAATTTACACTTCCTCATGGTTTATAAATTAGAGTAATTAGCTATATTTTTCATTAGAAATAAAACATGAAACACATCATGTACCTAAGATAATTTTTTGTTTCAAGATACACAGTAATATATGAATCCATAATTTTCTATAAATTCATGTGGACCAATAAAACAGAAACTTCATTTTACATTTGTTCAAAAATGCATAAACATATTTCCTTAGAGATGATTTAAAGAAAAACATTATCTCCTTCATTAAATGAGATATATTTCCTCATGTTATTTTGATAACATTTCTAATTTCTATGGGGTTTACCCATGTGATACAGAATAATCATTAATATATCCACTATTTATTTTACCATCTCTGCTATTGAAAAATTCCGTTGACCAAAATCATCTTAATAAGATGAATTTTAACACCACATACTATATAATTCCTTAAAAGGAACCATTTCTTTACTAAAATGAAAAATATTATTATAAGAAATTTATACTATTGAAATATATTGATCCCAACTTACTTGGTAATCCAATAATTAATGTATAAAAATATCCTCTAAAGTATGAATAATTCCATCTGAATGTCCATTAGATTGAGGATAAAAGGATGTTCTTAAATTCAATTCTATACCCAATGAATTTTGAAATAATTTCTAAATTCATTGTAAATATGGAATCATGATCAAATATAATAGATAATGTGACCCCATGTAATTTAACTATCTATTTAAGATAGTTTCTATTATGTTTGTCTAATGTCATAGTATCTTTAATAAGATATAAATTCACTAATTTAGTGAAATGGTGAACAAAAACTTAAA
Source organism: Viscum album (assembly GCA_963277665.1). NCBI lineage: Eukaryota > Viridiplantae > Streptophyta > Magnoliopsida > Santalales > Viscaceae > Viscum > Viscum album. The sequence continues at coordinate 42,991,227 of OY728150.1, forward strand.
TTTCATTATTAATTTGATATGTATTTGTAAATCCCCCCACAAAATTCATGGATATATTCTATCATTTCCATTAAAGCATTGGTAAAGGCTGAATAATCCCCATCTATAGTTTTCCCTCATCTTTTACATGTTGAAAAGTAATACATTTCATGGTAAAATAAACGCTATATTTCTTCATTCGTTATAATAAATAATATTCCCAAAGGTCTGTATACAAAACAGTACTACCATGATGAATATAAAATTAATAGTAGTTATATTAACTTAAAAATAATTTTCTTTAAATAAGAATCACCCTTAACACATAACCTAATCTCAAATCTAACGACACCTTCTTTATCAACATGAAAATTAGAAAAAAATAATCTTCTTGAATGATTCTAGTCTTTATTTCAAACAATGAACATACTATATTCTATATTTAATTATTTAAAAAAATATATTAATACACTAATACCATATCCAAAACAGAAGAAGTTTCTAAATACTAAATTTTCATGACAACATTCCTTAAATCCTTTACCAAAGGATCTTTTTCCAAATATAACATGGTTAATGCTGCAATATATTTTGGAATTAAGTTATTAAATACCATGGTTTATTTAATTAGATGATATTGAATCATGAAATTGTAATCTTTTATAACATCCAACCATCCTATCTTCCTCGTGACCAACTATTTACATAAAGAAAAAATACCCAATCATCTTTTATTATGATAAACAAAAGTCCTTTCATAGAAGAAAAATAATAAATAACATATTCACTATTTTTTAGAAAATCTAAAATTGGATAATTAACCAATTTTATTTTTAATTATGAAAATAATTCACCACATTCCTTTATGTTTATGGATTTAAGTACTTTAAGAGTTAATATATTTTGTAAGATATAGAACCATGAAAAGTTATTAGAAAACAATCTAGAGGAACCCGCCAGTCCTAAAAAAACATTGAATCATGGTCATATTTCTTCCATGTCCATTCTACCATGAAATCAATTTTAGTAGGATCCCTAGTTATTGCATATTTATAAACAATCTTCCCATGAAAATAAATTCATTGCCCCTCACCCCTCTTATAATAGGGAACTTCCCCTTTTCTCAAATTCACTCATCCAAATCCATTTTGGCTCGGCCAAACCATGCCCAAATATCCTCCAAACTATCCTACCTTCATCCTATAGGCCTTAATTTGGTCCGAAAGAAAACCTATGGAGCCATTTTGATTATATCAAAAGGAAGAACCTAAAGAAGATGTAATGATTTCACCATCTTCATTCATGTTCTCTTATTCTTCCACTTACTCTTTCTTTTTTGTTTCTATTCTAAAATAATAACTCCAATATCTTCTATATATTATGATGTAATTATAAATATGGCACAACTATATTCATCATTCTATCCATCTTATGAATAATAATGTCACCATGCATGCGTACGTACGGCTGATCGTCTCCACACCGTGGGGTAATTTTTTACTCAACACTATGTTATTTAGATGGAAATAATGATATGTAATATGTATATAAAATATGAAAATAACATGTTAATGTCTTTTTAGAATTAATATACCATCCAATTACACGCCTTTAAGGAAATGATATTGTCGCTCGTGTGTACGTACGGATTACCGTCTCCACGATGTGATGAGATTCATATCCACAATCACAATTCATCGACGATTATAAAAATATATATTACTAATAAGTATTTAATATATGACATAATAATTCTACTAGATATATATATATATATATATATGTACTTACATATATCTTATTCACATACTTCCGTTAAATACGATATAGAAACAAAAACAACGTTTATGCGTACGTATGGCCTACCATCTCCATAAACGGTGTTTTCTATTTCATATATCTATCTATTATAAATATTTATACTCCAAATATATATGATATATGAATCAAGGTTTATATTCTGGAATTATTTAAATCATGACCTAAACGATATGGTCAAGAATAAAAAGTTACAAAAAGTACGATAATGAAAGCGATTATTACCTGAAATGTTAATTTAACATGAAAATAATTATTAAATGGGTAATATAAAGTCATAAATGAATCATGTATGATATAATAAATATGAATATGATCCTCTTAAAATCTAATAACATACAATGGTCATTATACATTAGGTTAAATCTACCCTCGACCAACGAAAGTGCAAGGTAAGGGGTTTCTTATCTCACTTTTAATTCCATGAGATTTCCATTGTTCACCACTTATTTATTGCATGTGGGGTATTGTGTACTACCATTTGATATATATTATCATGATTATATTTATATTCATGATACTCTCTGACTCATTTGGTGGTTATTGACTATTGTTCATATGACTCGATCGATTACAACGAGGTAAGGGTTATTTCCTCAATCTCATTATTATTTGATGTTGTTTATGTGTAGGTATTTACTTGGACTTCTTTATCATCAATACACATATTTCAAAAAATGTTTTGAAAATGAATCTTTTAAGGTTTTATTTGAGGGTCCATTTAACTAGATCCTCATTTTAAATGTTTTAAATATTTATCTTTCTAAATCCTTTTAATTAATGTCCATGATTTCAAAATGATTTTAAGGATTTATTTATATGGACATTAATGTTTTGAAATGATAATTATTTTCAAAAGTTTCAAAGTGGTATGGGAAAAATTGATTCAAAAATCCCTTTTAAATTAATTAAATTATAAATGTGTTACTTTTAAATGATTTTACAAAAAGGATATTTCTCTCAAAAAGTTTTACTCATCATTTTCAACTATGTCAGCATCTTTTACTGGAAATTATTTTTGATTGAGGTTGATTTATTGTTATACAATCTTTCAGATTGCATTGAATGAGTTAAGATATGTTTGATTGTGGATGTTCTATTTTTATACCATTCATGGTTTATGGTTAATGTATTTACATTTTGTATGCTAGTTTTAATACGAATGTTTATGTTATGTTTCATCTTTTTCATATGAGGAATATAGTGGACATAGTAAGTGGCGGGTGGAGCCCGCTATAACTCCTCGATGAATCGGTAGGTCTCATGAGATAAACTAGTGTCTTGGAACAAGGCCTTGATAAAAATTTATTTTTAGTCTTGGTACAAGGCCTTGACTATGTGGTAATGATGTCCATCATTAGGCATTCCCTCGTTATGAAATTAGTTATTACATGTGATTATTCGACTAATAGAATATCCATGTGCTTGTTTATATAGTATTGTGTGATTTTCTTTTGACATATTATGTTCTAGATAATGTTTAAAAATGTTGTTGTTTTTATTACACATATTTTCTTAAAATTTTATAGCTTCCCCTAAATTACCCTTACTGATTATCTGAGCTCACCCCTTTCTTATGGTTTATTCTCCCAGGATACCAAGAAGTGTTTTAGGTTTGATATGTATGGTTAAGATAAGGGAGAAATGGCATTCTCAAAAGATTATTTCTGTTTGTGTTATATGTTATAAAGTGTAATGTAACGTCCATGTATTTAATCTATTTTTCAAGACAACAAAACTAATTGGTCTTTCGGGACTTGATTCCTTGTAATCATGCTAATGTATTTAAATAATGCACAGACTCTGGGAATCTAGGGTCAAGGCGTTACAATTGGTATCAGAGGAAGTTTAGTAATAACCTTGGAAATTATATTTAGAAAAACTCTGATTAGAGAACATTACCCTAAGATAGACTTTGAGGATTAGTATTGAAGAACTTCCTAGAATTTTTGTAATATAGAGATTCTGTGAGTTTTCTAAGAAAATAACTCCCTTTCTGGATATGAGAACGTAGAGACAGCTATAACATATATGTACCTAGGGGTAAAACCCAAAAACACCTCTTTGAGATAGACTCAAATAGGAACTGGTGCATGACAACTGGCCTTGCTGCAATCTTGGTTACGATACTCATAGGAGATATGCTTAGGATAATTCTCATTTTTTACAACTTATTATAAAGTATTTACTAGTATATACCACCTTAAAGAAAATATTATTGTGATTATGGATTATATCCATAAACTGTTAAATTTACATTATGTATTTTACATGTTTGGAATTATTCATTGCAACTCATAAACTGACCTAGTGTATGCCATTGTATAGAAATGACACCCAATAGAAGGAATGTGAACTCCAGCAATATGTATGATCCAAAGAGTAAGAAGGATCATATCTTTCATGGTATTAAGCCAATATTTAGAAGGGAAATAGTCTCCCATGTATTATCAACATATGGAGAAATATTATCATGTATTAATAAGATAAGTAAGAATTCTCTGAGTCCTATGACTTTGAAGCGAAGAAAGAGAAGAAAGGGATGGAAGAGAAAAATATGGATAATGGGAAGAAGGAAAAGAAGGATTTTCCCATACTTGATAACTATGGAATGTATCACCTTTGTAAATTATTGAAGGTAATTGGAGTTTTTTTATAAGTGTATAGAGAAAGGACACCATGTACATTATTATAAGGGTAAGAAAAAGGTTTCAAATGTAAAATGCTTCATCTACAAGGCATTGAGACACTACATGAATCAATGTCTCATTCATCATAGTATACTAAAAATGATGCTATTAGATAATAATAAAGTTATGATACTACCTCAAATGAAGAGGAATGACTAGTGTCCTTATTTTGTTATTATAGAATTATTTCATTTGAGTGTTGTATCAACAATATACTCATTATATGAATTATGGAGTTAAATAAGGATTGTACTACAGTTCTATTTATTGAGGATTTGAGATTATATGGTTCTAAGAAAAGTGACTTAATAGTAAGATACACTTTTTTGAAAAATACATAGTTTAAGGAAAGGTAATTTTTAATATGGTTGAGATAATGAGGTAGTGATTTTGGAATAAGAGATGGTTGATTTGGATAAATTATATTGGATATTCTTGACTTCCTTAGAACTAATTAATATTTTTTTGATTTCATCACAGTTGGAATATTCAAAATTTTTTGATATAAAGAATATATAAATTATTCTATAAAGAATAAGAGAGAATAAATGTAATCAATAAGGTTTTATGGTAATTCAGGGTGTTACCATGTTTTAATGGAATACATGATGAAGGTTTTCACATGTTATTACATGTAAAAAGGATCTTCATTGTGTTTAACCTCTGTATAAATTTTGGTCTTTGAGTTAGGATCGAAGTATTTTGGATATATCTAAAGGTTGGAATGGATTAGGTCTGAAATTGGATATTATTGTTAAGTATATTTTTGGATTGTTATAAAAAGGAAAACACGCAGACCGTGTGACAATCCGTCGTGTCGGACAAAGCTGCAGGAATCGAACCCACAACCATAGTAAAATTGGGATTTATCGCCTACCACTGGACTACATGAAGTCCATGGATTGTATAATCTAGTTTTTCTAAAGGGTCTGATAAGTTAATTATAAATTCACTATTTTTGAAACCCTATACGATTAGGATAAATAGAATAGTTTTTTTGAAATCTTTTGGAGTGAATGATAAGTTTATGGTATGAATTAGTTAAAGGATGTAACCCTACTTGTCAAATATATATATATATATATATATTCCTCTTATTCTATGAATAAATTAATTATTAATCATTAGTTAATGGACTTCGTCTCAGTCTCCTTTCATTGAGGCATCATTTGATTTCTAAATGACTTTATTTTATAGGGTGTATAAATCCCATTGAATTTTCATTTCAAGGGGAAACTTTTTCTACGAATCATTTTAATAAATGAAAAAAAGGAATTTTTTTCTAACATAATCGGTGACAATGACAATTCTGTAGCTATGAGTTTTATTTTATCGTTGGATTCCTTAACAAGCCAAAAAGTTTTTTTAAAGAAAATAAATACCATATACTCTTTTTACGTATTTTGGTATTGAAAATAGTTTTGATAATGGATTTGTTATGTCAATATTTTTAAATGATATATTGTGATTGATGACCTCAATCACTTTCTATAAATATTTAAAATTTCCCTCCAATTATGTGTCTCTAATTTCCACCAATGTTCTTCTAATTGAGATCATAATTTTGTGGTAACTTTTTCATTTCCCATTCCCTCTTATTAAGACTTAATTTTATTGACCAAATTTCTGATGTGGGTTTTATACAAAGGTATTTCTATATTTTTAACCTTTTATTTCTGAAGAACAATTTCAAATTTCAAGGATGCAATTTATTGAAGGAGGGGAGAATGTAACACCCCAAGATCTCATATTACATTATCTCATTAAAGTAATTTAATAGCTTGTGCTACACGCAACACTGAGTTCAAGCACTCCACGACCTACCAAACTAGCCGTTCAAAAGAGTTTATGAATAGTATTAACTGAATTTTGAACTTTATATAATCATTATAATTTTAGAATCCATATAATGAGTTTCTTAAACATAATGTATGAACTAATTCCTTTTTTCAGATAAAAGAAGTATTTTAAAAAAATGCACTTTTACCGCCTTTTAATGGAGAACCTTTGTTAAATACAATATTTGAAAATTTATATATTCAATGTTAAATAATAAAATTATTCTTTAGAGTTGAGACACATGAATGTTTTTCAATAATTTATTGGTGTTTTTCTGATAACTTTCATATTTGATTGAATAGTAAAAAATACTATATTTTAACTGAAAACAACTTTTTTAATCAAAATAATTTATAGTGTTTAATTATACATTTTAATGGTTTTGAAGTATAAATATATTATATTTTTACCATTTAATCCAATTATGGTCATTGTAAGTAATTTCACTTTGAAATGGAACATAAACAAGTGTCAATCTTTTGATAGTTATTATTTCTTAAAAATACAACATTTGGTTTTGACAATGGGATTTTAATTTTAAATTAACAAATGCAACTTCTATGTTTTGAATATAGAAAAGTAGACTTCATTATTGAATTTGGAATATCTAAATTATCTTAGGGTGAAATTTTGGTATTTTTCAGAAAACTTTCAATTATGACGAATAGTTAAAAACAGTGAGTTATTGTTTAAAACTGACTTTTTATTTAAATAATTATTTATTTTATTTAAATTTATTTTAGGTCAAAATAGATACATAATACCTATATATGTTCAATTTAATTAATTGAAGGCATTTAATAATAATGTTAGATATATAAAATTTTTAATGAAAGTTTACCGTCTTTTATCCACCTCCTAGGAGCATTTTCAAATTTGCATAAAACATAATTGTACCGCTTCTGTGAATTGAAATTCAAAAAATCAATGAGACATTGATTATATCAGTAAGTAAAATGTGGTTCAATAAGATAAAAATATTTTTTTGGTGAATAGTATCTTTTGACTTTTATTTACCACGGTTAAAAGTAAATAGGGTAATTAAAGGAAAAAATTACATTAGTATCACCCTAACACATGTCAAAATTCTATTGGATAAGTTTAATTCGACCAAAAATAAACTTAGGAATAAAATATGATCCTTTATTTCCACTTGGATTAGATTATGACATTTATTATTATTTAATTCAAAGAAGAGTTAAAAGGGTTAAATTCAATGTTTAATAACAAAACCATTTTTTATATCGGGTTACATGTAGGATAAATTCTAATATAAATATTCATTAGAAATATAAAACAATTTCCTACATAATCGGATTTTATTCATGATTTTTATACATTAAATAATTTAATTTATTTATGACACAATGATGATTCAGTAATTACCTTGTTAATGAAAGTTTAAAATAATTGATATTATAAACACCCAAATAAATGTAATTTGAGACTTATTATGAATTCCAATAATTTTATAGGTTAATATGACATATTAAGGTTGATTAAATGTATTTTTTTCGAAGTAATAATTCTGTTATGAATTTAGAAAAAACTAAAAACCAAATAGTGTCAAAATTGGTATAAAAGAGTTTTTAAACAAAATATTATATTATTAATTTCTATTCTGTTCCTAAAAATATAAGGTTAGTCCAAAAGACTTATATAATAATATATATGATATTAATTAACCTATTGGGGTTCTATTTTAATTTTATAGTAATTTTATTAACCATATAATATAAAAATATAGTGACATGGTAAATGTCAAACTATTTAACATAGAGTTAAATCGAAAATATCAGGTTAATATGGTGACCTAAACCTCTCTAAAACCTATTGGTTTAAATTTTTTCGACCCATAATTACCTTATCCTTTAAATAATTCATTTTTCTGCCATTAGAAACTGAAAAGTAATTTTTTAGAAAATAATATTTTAAGATTTTCTTAAGGTTCCCCTCACCCCTCTTATAAAAGGCACTTTCCCTTCTCTCAAATTAACACCCCCAAATCCATTTGGATAGGCCACCCCTACCCAAATATCCTTCCTACTATCTTACCTTCATTCTATATGACTTACTTTGGTCATAAATCCAACCTAAGGATCCCTTTTGATCAAATCAAAAGGAAGAACCCAAAGAAGATGTAATGATTTCACCACCCTCTTTCAAGTTATCTTATTCTTCCACTTACACTTTCTGTGTTTTTTCCATTATAAAATAATAACTCAAGTATATTATATATACTATTATGTTATTATAAATATGATACAACTATATTCATTATTCTATCTATCTTATGAATAATAATGTCACCATGCGTGTGTGTGTGTACGGCTTACCATCTCCACGTCGTGGGGTAATTTGTTACTCAACACTATGTTATTTGGATGGAAATAATGATGTGTAATATGTTTATAAATAATGAAAATATCATTCTAATGTCTCTATAAAATTAATATACCATCCAATTCCACACCTTTAAGGAAATTATATTGTCTCTCGTGTGTACGTACAGATGTCTGTCTCCATGACGCGATGAGATTCATATCCACGTTCACCATTCATCGATGATTATAAAAATATATATTACTAATAAGTATGTAATATATGACATAATAATTATACTGGAGATATATATATTTATATATACATGTATTTATTTACTTACATATATCTTATTCACTTACTTCCGTTTAATACGATATGAAAACAGAAACATCATTTATGCGTACATATGACCTACCGTCTCAATAAACAGTGTTTTCCATTTCATATATTTTTCTATTATAAATATTTATATTCTAAATATATACGATATATTAATCATGGTTTATATTCTGGAATTATTTAAATCACGACCTAAATGATATGGTCAAGAATAACAAGTTAAAATACGTACGATAAAGAAAGCGATTATTTCCTGAAATGTTAATTCACCATGAAAATAATTATTAAAGGGGTACTATGAAGTCATAAATGAATCATATATGATATAATAAATATAAATATGGTCTTGGTATAATTTAATACAATACAATGGTCATTATATAGGAGGTTAAACGTACCATCGACCAAAGGAAAGTGCAAGGTAAGGGGTTTCTAATCTCACTTTTAATTCCGTGAGATTTCCATTATTCACCACTTATTTATTGCATGTGGTGTATTGTGTACTTCCATTTGATATATATTATCATGATTCTATTTATATTCATGATATTCTATGATTCATTTGGTGGTTATTGACTATTTTTTTTATGACTCGATTGATTACAACGAGGTAACAATTATTTCCTCAATCTCATTATTTTCCGAGGTTGTTTATGTGTATGTATTTACTGGGACATATTTATCATCGATACACATATTTCAAAAAAAAAAAATATTTTTTCAAAATGAATCATTTAATGTTTTCTGTGATGGTATTTTTAACTAGATCATAATTTTAAACGTTTTAATGATTTATCTTTCTAAATCCCATTAATTAATGTCCATGATGATTTTAAGGATTTTTTATATGGACATGAATGTTTTGAAATGATAAATCTTTTCAAAAGTTTCAAAGTGTTATGGGAAAAATTTATTCAAAAATATATTTTAAATTACTTACTTTATAAATGAGTGACTTTTAAATGATTTTACAAAAAGTATATTTCTCTAAAAATGTTTTAATCATCATTTTCAACTATGTCAGCATCCTTTACTAGAAATTATTTTTGATTGAGGTTGATTTATTATAATACAATCTTCCATATTTTATTGAATGAGTTATGATATGTTTGACTCTGGATGTTCTATTTTTATACCATTCATGGTTTATAGTTAATGTATTGACATTTCATATGCTAGTTTTAATACGAATGTTTATGTTATGTTTTAACCTTTTCATATGAGGAATGCAGTGGACTTAGTAAGTGACGGGTGGAGACCGCTATAGCTCTTTGATGCTTCGGTAGGAATGATGAGACAAACTAGTGTCTTGGCACAAGGACTTGGCAAAAATTTTATTTTTAGTATAGGAACGAGGCCTTGACTATGTGGTAATGATGTCCGGAATTAGGCATTCCCTCATTATGAAATTTGTTATTACATGTGATTATTCAACTCGTAGAATATCCAGGTGCTTGTTTATATAGTGATGTTTGATTCATTTTTTTCATATTATGTTCTATATTATGTATAAAAAGGATGTTGTTTTTTATTACACATCATTCCTTAAAAGATTATATTTTCAGCTAAATTATTTACCTTTACTGAGCATCTGAGCTCTCCCTTTCTTATGTTTTCTTTTCCAAGGATCCCAAGATGTGTTTTATGTTTGAGATATAGGGTTATGCTAAGGTAGCAATGGCATAATCAAAGTATTTTTTTTTGTGTTTTATGATTGAAAGTGTAATGTAACATCCATGTATGTAATCTATTTTCCAAGACTTCTAAACAAACCGGTCTTTCGGGACATGATTCCTTGTAATCATGACAACATATTAAAATAATTTACCGACTCTGGGAATCAAGGGTCGGGGCGTTATAGTTGGTATCAGATGAATTTTACCAATAACCTTGGAAACTAGATTTAGATAAACTCTGATTAGAGAACATTTCCCTAAGATAGACTTTGAGGATTAGTATAGAATAACTTCCTAGAATTTTGGTAATGTAGAGATTTTGTGAGTTTTCCATGAAAATAAATCCTTGTCTGGATATGAGCTGGTAGAGGTGGCTCTGGCACCGATGTACCTAGGGGTAAAACTAGAAAACACCGCTTTGGTCTAGACTCTAATGGTAACTGGTGCACGACAACGGGCCTTGTTGCATTGTTGGTTACGACACTCCTGAGGGATATTCTTAGGATAATTATTATTTTCTTCACAAATCCTTATGAAAGATTTACGAGTATATACCCCCCTTAAAGAAAATATTTTTTTGATTATGGATTATATCCATAAACTATTCAATTTATGTTAGGTATTTTACAAGTTTGTAATTATTCATTGCAATTCATAAACTCACCTACTGTATGCCATTGTATAGAAATGGCGCCCAATAGAATGAATGTGAACTCCAGCAATACGTATGATCCAAAGAGTAAGAAGGATCATATATTTCACGGTATTAAGCCAAAATTTAGAACTGAAATAGTTTCCCATGTATTCTCAACATATGAAGAAATAATATCATGTGTTAATAAGATTAGTAAATAATTCTCTAAGTCTTATGACATTAAATGGAAGAAAGATAAGAAAAGGATGGAAGAGAGGAATATTGATAAAGGAAAGAGGGAAAAGAAGGAAATTCCAATATGTGATATTTGTGGAAAGAATCACATTTGTAAATTCTTAAAGGGAATTAGATTTTGTTATAATTGTATAGAAAAAGGACACCAAGTACATGATTTAAAGGGTAATAAAAATGTTTCAAATTTAAAATGAATCATCTACAAGGCATTGGGACACTACGCGAATCAATGTTCCATTCATCATAGTATACCAAAAATGATGCTATTGGATAATAATCAAGTTATGATACTAACTCAAATGAAGAGGAATGACTCGTGTTCTAATATTGTTATTATAGCATTATTTCATTTGAGTGTTGTATCCACAATATACTGGTTATATGAATTATGGAGATAAATAAGGATTTTACCGTAGTACTATTTTATTTGAGGATTTGAGATTATATGGTTCTAAGAAAAGTGACTTAATAGTAAGATATACTTTTTAAGAAAATACATGGTTGAAGGAAAGGTAATCCTCAATATACTCCTAATGATGAGTTAGTGATTTTGGAATAAGAGATGGTTGATTTGGATAAATTATTTGGATATTCATGACTTCCTTGAACTGATTAATAGTTTGTTTATTTCATCACTGTTGGAATATTCAAAATTTTTGGTTAAGGAATATATCCAGTATTCTATAAAGGATAAGGGAGAATGAATGTAATCAATAAGTTTTTATGGAAATTTAGTGTGTTACCATGTTTTAAAAGTATACACGATGAACGTGTTCACATGTTATTAAATGGAAAAAAGGATCTTCGACGTGTTTAACCACTTTATAAATTTTGAACTGTGAGTTTGGATAGAATTATTTTAGATAAGTCTAAAGGTTGGAATGGATTAAGTTTGAAATTGGATATTATTGTTAAGGTTATTTTTGGATTGTTATAAAAATGACAACACGCAAACCGTGTGATGATTCGTCACGTCAGACAAAGCTGCAGGAATCGAACCCACAACCATAGTGCAATAGGGATTTATCGCCTACCACTTGACTACAGAATTCCATGGATTGTATAATCTAGTTTTTTTAAAGGTTCTGATAGGTGAATTATAAATTCATTATTTTGGGAACCCTATATGATTAGGATAAATAGAATATTTTTTTGAAATATTTTGCAGTGAAAGATGAGTTTATGGTATGAATTAGTTAAAGGATGTAACTCCACTTTTCAAGTATATATATATATATATTTCAATATTATTCTATTACTAAATTAATTCTTAAACTTTAGTTAAGGGACTTTGTCTTAGACTCCTTATATTGAGTCATCCTTTGATTTCTAAACAACTTTCTTTTATATGGTGTATAAAACCCTTTGGATTTTCATTTCAAGGGGAATCATTTTCTACAAATAAATTCACTAAATGAAGAAAAGGAATGTTTTTAATGTATGTGTTGAAAAAGACCATTCCATGACTGTGAGTTTTATTTTATCTTTGGCTTCCTTAACAACCCAAAATGGTTTTTAATGAAAATAAATACCATATACTCTTTTTATGTTTTTTGGTATTGAAAATGGTTTTGATAATGGATTTGTAATGTCAATTTATTCAAATGATATATTCTGATTGATGACCTCAATCACTCCCAATAAATATTTATGTTTTCCCTCCAATTATGTGTCTCTAATTTCCACCATTGTTCTCTTAATTGAGATCAAAATTTGGTGGTAACTTTTTCATTTCCCTTTCCCTCTTATTAAGACTAAATTTTATTTTCCCAATTTTTGATGTGGGTTTTCCACAAAGGTATTTCACTATTTTAACCATTTATTTTCAAAGAACAATTTAAAATTGCAAGGGTGCAATTTATTGAAGGAGGAAATAATGTAACACCCCAAGATCTCATAGTATGTTATCTCATTATTGTAATTTATTGGCTTCACTACACACAACACCGAGTTCAAGCACAACATGAATTACCAAACTAGTCGTTCAAAAGTGGTTATGAATAGAATAAAGTGAATTTTGACCTTTATATAATTATTATAATTTTATAATCCATATAATGAGTTTTTTAGTCATAATGTAAGAATTAATTTATTTTTTTTCAGATAAAAGAGGTATTTTAAAAAAAATGCACTTTTACCTCCTTTTAATGGTGAACCCCTATTAGATAAAATATTTGAAACTTTTATATATTCAATTTGAAAAAGAACTTCTTATTTGGAATTGGGACATAAGAATTTATTTTCAAAAAAGTTTTTGTGTTTTTCTGATAACTTTCAGATTTGGTTGAACAGTGAAAAATACAATATTTTAACTTAAAAAGACTTTTTTAATCAAAATAATTTATAGGGTTAAATTATACATTTTAAAGGTTTTGAAGTATAAATAGATTATAATTTTACCAATTAATCAAATGTTGGTCATTGTAAGTAATTAAACTTTAAAATTAGACATAAACAAGTGTCAATCTTTTGATAGTTATTATTTCTCAAAAATATGTCTTTTGGTTTTGACAATGGGAATTGATTTTAAATTAATAAATGAAACTTATATGTGTTTAATATGTTAAAATAGACTTCATTATGTAATTAAGAATATCAAAATTAACTTAGGGTGAATTTTTGGTATTTTTTGAAAACTTTCAATTTTTGATGAATAGTGAAAAAACACAAAGTTATTCTTTAAAACTGAATTTTTATTTAAATAATTATTTATTTTATTTAAATTTATTTCAGTTCAAAATAGATACATAATACCTATATAATTTCAATGTAATTCATTGAATTCATTTTATAATAAGTTTACATATATATAAAATTTTTATTGAAATGTTATCGTCCTTTACCCACCTCTTAGGAGCATTTTCAAATTTACATAAAACATAATATTACCGCTTCTGTGAATTGAATTTCAAAACTTCGAGAGACATAGTTGATATTAGTAAGTAAAATTTTTTTCAATAAGAAACAATAGTTTTTGGTGAATAGTATCTTTTGACTTTTTTTACCACGGTTAAAAGTAAATAGGATATTTAAAGGTTAAAATGATATTATTATTATCATTACAGATGTCCTAATTCTATTGAATAATTGTAATTCGACCAAAAACAAACCTAGGAAAAAAATATGATCCTTTAGGTCCGCTTGGATTAGATTATGGCATTTATTATTATTTAATTCAAGAAGAGTTAAAAGTGTTAAATTAAAAGTTTAATAACTAAACCATTTTTAATATAGGGTTACACATAGGATAAATTCATCTATAAATATTTATTAGAAAGATAAAATTATTTCCTATATAATTTTATTTTATTCATAATTTTTACACATTATAGAATTTAATTTATTTATGACACAATGATGATGCAATAATTAACTTATTAATGTAATATTAAAATAATTGATATTATAAATACCCAAATAAATTCAATTTAAGACTTTTAAGAATTCCTATAATTTTATAGGATAATTATACATATTATGGTTGATTAATTGAATTTTTGTTGAAGAAATAATGCTACTATGGATTTAGAAAAAACAAAATACCAAATATTGTTAGACATGACATAAAAGAGTTTTTAAACAAAATATTATATTATTAATTTGTATTCTATTCCTAAAAATCTATGGTTTGGTTAAAGAACTTATATAATACTATATATAAAATTAATGAACCAATTTCGGTTTTATTGTCATTTTATAGTAACTTTATTAACCATATAATATAAAAATACAAAGAGACATGTTACTTGTCAAACTATTCAACTAAGAGTTAAATCTAAAAGTTATGGTTAATATGGTAAACTAAACCTATCTAAAACCTATTTATTGAGGGGTTTTATACCCATCCCCACCTTATCCTATAAATTATTAATTTATTTCAATTAGAAACCAAAATTTAATTTATTATAAAAAATATTTTATGTTTTTTCTAAGGTGCCCCTCACCCCTCTTATAAAAGGGCACTTCTACATTTTTCAAATTCACCTCCAAATCCATTTGGCTCGGCCATACCCTACCCAAATATCCTCCAAACTATCCTAAATTCATAACTAAGGGTATTAATTTGGTCATAAATCCATCCTATGTGGCACTTTTGATCATATCAAAAGGAAGAATCCGAAGTAGAGGTAATGATTTCATCACCCTCTTTCATGTTCTTTTATTCTTCCACTTACTCTTTTTTTTTTGTTTCCATTCTAAAATAATAACTCCAATATATTCTATATACTTTGATGTTATTATAAATATGGCTCAACTATATTCATTATTCTATCCATCTTATGAATAATAAAGTCACTATGCATGCGTCTTTATGGCTTACCTTCTCAATGTCGTGGTGTAATTTGATACTCAACACTATGTTATTTGGATGGATATAATGATGTGTAATATGTATATAAATAATGAAAATAACATTCTAATGTCTCTTTAAAATTAATATACCATCCATTTCCACCCCTTTAAAGAAATTATATTGTTGCTCGTGTGTACGTACAAATTATCATCTCCAGAACGCGATGAGATTCATATCCACGTTCACCATTCATCGACGATTATAAAAATATATATTACTAATAAGTATGTAATATATTACATAAAAATTCTACTGGAGATATATATATATATATATTTGTGTGTGTGTGTATTTATGTACTTATGTATATCTTATTCACTTACTTCCATTCAATACGATTTGAAAATAGAAACAGCGTTTATGCGTATGTACGGCCTACCGTATCCATAAACGATGTTTTAAATTTCATATATCTATCTATTATAATTATTTATATTCTAAATATATATGATATATGAATCATGGTTTATATTATGGATGTATTTAAATCATGACCTAAATGATACGTTGAAGAATAACATGTCAAAATACGTATGATAATGAAAGCGATTATTACCTAAAATGTTAATTTAACATGAAAATTATTATTAAATGGGTACTATAAAGTCATAAATGGATCATTTATGATATAATAAATATGAATATGGTCGTTTTTTAATCTAATAATATACAATATTCATTATACATGAGGTTAAACGTACCCTCGACCAATAGAAAGTGCAAGGTAAGGGGTTTCTTATGCCACTTTTAATTCCGTGAGATTTCCATTGTTCACCACTTATTTATTTCATGTGGTGTATTGTGTACTTCCATTTGATATATATTATAATGGTTCTCTTTATATTCATGATATTCTATAATTCATTTTGTGGTTATTTTCTATAGTTCATATGACTCGATTGATTACCAAAAGGTTAGGGTTATTTTCTCAATCGCATTATTATTCGAGGTTATTTATGTGTAAGTATTTACTGAGACGTATTTATCATCGATACACATATTTCAAAAAGATGTTTTCAAAATGAATTTTTAAGGTTTTATGTGAGGGTCTATTTAACTATATCCTCATTTTAAATGTTTTAAAGACATATCTTTCTAAACCCTTTTAATTAATGTCCACGATTTCAAAATGATTTTACGGATTTAATTATATAGACATGAATGTTTTGAAATGATAATTATTTTCAAAAGTTTCAAAGTGGTATGGGAAAAATTTATTCAAAAATCTATTTTAAGTTAATTCCAATATAAATGTATGACTTCTTTATGATTTTACAAAAAGGATATTTCTCTCAAAAAGTTTTACTCATCATTTTCAACTATGTTAGCATCTTTTACTAGAAATTATTTTTGATTGAGGTTGATTTATTATAATAAAATCTTCCATATTTCATTGAATGAGTTATGATATTTTTGAATGTGAATGTTCTATTTTTAGTCCATTCATGGTTTAGGGTTAATGTATTTACATTTCATATGATAGTTTTAATATGAATGTTTATGTTATATTTCAACTTTTTCATATGAGGAATGCAGTGGACTTAGTAAGTGATGGGTGGAGCCCGCTATAGCTCCTCGATGCATCAGTAGGTCTCATGAGACAAACTAATGTCTTGGAACAATACCTTGACAAAATTTTTATTTGTAGTCTTGGCACAAGGCCTTGACTATGTGGTAATGATGATAGGCATTACGCATTCCCTCATTTTGAAATTAATTATTATATGTGATTATTCGAATAGTAGAATATCCATGTGTTTTTTTATATGGTGATGTTTGATTTATTTTTTCCATTTATTTGATAGATTATGTTTAAAAAGAATTCTATTTGTATTACACATCTTTCCTGAAAATTTTATAGCTTCCCCTAAAGGATTTACCGTTACTGAGTATCTGATCTCACCCCTTTCTTATGTTTTATTTTACCAGTATCCCAAGAAGTGTTTTAGGTTTGAGATGTAGGGTTATGATAAGGGAGAAATGAAATTCTCAAAGGATTTCTTTTCTTTTTTGTGTTGTATGTTACAAAGTGTAATGTGACATCCATGTATGTAATCCATTTTCCAAAACTGGTAAACCGATCGGTCTTTCAGGACAAGATTCATTGTAATCATGCCAATGTCTTAAAATAATGCACTGAATCTAGGAATATAGGGTCACAACGTTACATTTGGTATCAGAGGAAGTTTATAAATTACCTTAGAAACTAGATTTAGATAAACTATGATTAGATAACATTACCCTAAGATAGACTTTGAGGATTATTATAGAAGAACTTCCTAGAATTTTGGTAAGGTAATGATTTTGTGAGTTTTACAATCAAATAAATTCCTATCTGGATACGAGACGGTAGAGACGGCTCTGGCACAGATGTACCTAGGGGTAAAACTGAAAAACACTGCTTTGAGCTAGAATCTAATGGGAACTGGTGCATGACGACTATCCTTACTGCACTCTTGGTTATGACACTCCCACGGGATATTCTTAGTATATTTCTCATTTTCATGAAAACTAATTATGAAGGATTTATGAGTATATACCTCATTAAAGAAAATATTTTTATGATTATGGATTATATCTGTAAAAAGTTCAATTTACATTACGTGTTTTAAATGTTTGGAATTATTCATTGCAATTCATAAACTGACCTAGTGTTTTCCATTGTTTAGAAATGACCCCAATTGAAGGAATGTGAACTCCAGCAATACGTATGATCCAAAGAGTAAAAAGGATCATATCTTTCTCGGTATTATGCCCACATTTAGAAGGGAAATAGTCTCCCATGTATTCTCAACATATGAAGAAATAGTATCAGGTGTTAATAAGATAAGTAAATAATTCTATGAGTCCTATGACTTTGAAGGAAAGCAAGAGAACAAAAGGATGGAAGAGAGAAATAGGGATAAAGGGAAGAGGGAGAAGAAGGATTTTCCTACACTTGATAACTGTGGAAAGAATCACCTTGGTAAATTCTTGAACGAAATTGGTGTTTGTTATAAGTTTAGAGAAAATTGACACCAAGTACATGATTGCAAGGGTAATAAAAAGGTTTCAAATGTAAAATGATTTATCTACAAGGCATTATGACACTACGTGAATCAATGTCCCATTCATCATAGTATACCACAAATGATGCTATTGGATAATAATAAAGTTATGATACTACCTCAGATGAAGAGAAATGACTAGTGTTATTATGTTGTTATTATAAAATTATTTCATTTCAGAGTTGTATCAACAATATACTGGTTATATGAATTATGGAGATAAATAAGGATTGTACTACAATACTATTTTATTAAGGATTTGTGATTATATGGTTCTAAGAAAAGTGACTTAATAGTAAGCTACACTTTTTTGGTAAATACATGGTTGAAGGAAAGGTAATCCTTAATATGGTCTTAATAATGAGGTAGTGATATTGGAATAGGAGATGGTGGATTTGGATAAATTATATTAGATATTCGTGACTTCCTTGTAACTGATTAATAGTTTGTTTATTACATCATTGTGGGAATATTCAAACCTTCTGGATATAAGTAATATATCAATTATTCTATAAAGAATAAGGGATCATGAATGTAATTAATAAGGTTTTTTGGTAATTGAGGGTGTTACCATGTTTTTAAAGAATACATGATAAATTTTTTCACATGTTATTACATGGAAAAATTGATCTTCTCTGAGTTTAACATACTTATAAATTTTGGACTGTGAGTTTGGATAGAAGTATTTTGGATAAGTCTAAAGGTTGGAATGGATTATGTTTGAAATTGGATATTATTGTTGAGGTTATTTTTGGATTTTTATAAATAGGAAAACACACAGACCTTGTGACAATCTGTCGTGTCAGAAAAAGTTGCGGGAATCAAACCTACAACCATAGTGCATTTTGGATTTATCGCCTACCACTAGACTAAATGAAGTCCCTGTATTATATAATCTAGTTTTTTTAAAGGTTCTCATAGGTGAATTATAAATTCATTATTTTTGGAACCCTATACGATTAAGATAAAAAGAATATTTTTTTAAAATCTTTTGGAGTGAAAGATGTGTTTGTGGTATGAATTAGTTAAAGGATGTAACTATACTTATCAAGTATATTTATATATCCCTCTTATTATATGACTAAAATAATTATAAAAATTTATTTAATTGACATTATCTCAGTATCCTTTCATTGAGGCATCCTTTGATTTCTAAACGACTTTATTTTTTACGGTGTATAAAACACTTTGACTTTTCATTTCAAGGGAAATCTTTTTCTACGAAGAGTTTTACTAAACGACAAAAAAGAATTATTTTTTAGCGTAAGCGGTGCAAACAAACTTTCCGCCGCTGTGATTTTTATTTGATCTTTGGCTTCCTTAACAATCAAAAATGTTTTTTTAATGAAAATAAATACAATATAATCTTTTTACATATGTTGGTATTGAAAATGGTTTTGATAATGGATTTGTTATGTTAATATATTTAAATGACATATTATGATTGTTGACCTCAATCACTCCGTATAAATATTTACGTTTTCCCACCAATTATGTGTCTCTAATTTCCACGAATGTTCTCTTAATTGAGATCATAATTTGGTGGAAACTTTTTCATTTTCCTTTCCTTCTTATTAAGACTAAATTTTATTAACCCAATTTCTGATGTGGGTTTTTAAAAAAGGTATTTCTCTATTTTTGAACTTTTATTTTCCAAAAACAATTTTGAATTCTGAGGATGAAATTTATTGAAGGAGGGGATATTGTAACACCCCAAGATCTCATAGTACATTATCTCATTAAAGTAATTTAATGGCTTGCAATACATGCAACACTGAGTTCAAGTGCACCACGACTTACCAAACAAGTCGTTAAAAAGCGGTTATGAATATTATTAATTAAATTTTGAACTTTATATAATCCTTATAATTATAGAATTTATATAATGAGTTTCTTAGACATAATGTAAGAACTAATTAATTTTTTTTAAGATAAAAGAAGTATTTTTTAAAAAATACACTTTTACCGTCGTTTAATGGTGAACCCTTGTTAAATCCAATATTTGAAAATTTTATATATTCAATTTGAAAAATTAAACTTCTTATTTAGAATCGGGACATATTAATTTAGTTTCAATAATGTTTTGTTGTTTTTATGATAACTTCCATATTTAGTTGAATAGCGAAAAATGTAATATTTTAACTGAAAACTACTTTTTTAATCAAAATAATTTATAGTGTTAAATTATAAATTTTAACGGTTTTAAAGTATAAATTGATTAAATTTTTACCATTTAATACAATTCTAGTCATTTTATGAAATTTCATTTTTAAATTGGACATAAATAAGTGTCAATATTTTGAATGTTTTTTTCTTAAAAATTAGCCTTTTGGTTTTGACAACGAGAATTAATTTTATATTAATAAATACAACTTCTATTTTTTTAATATGGTAAAATATACTTCATTATTCAATTCAGAATATCAAAATTACTTTTGGGTGAAATTTTGGTATTTTCCCCAAAACTTCCAATTTTTGATAAATAGTAAAAAAAACTGAGTTATTGTATAGAACTGACTTTTTATTTAAATACTTATTTATTTAATTTAAATTTATTTTAGGCTAACATAGATACATAATACCTATATATGTTCAATGTAATTCATTGAAGTCATTTTATAATTATTTATATATATATAACGTTTATTGAAATTTCACCGTATTTTACCCACCTCTTAGGAGCATTTGCAAATTCGCATAAAACATAATTTTACTACTTTTGTTAATTGAATTTCAAAAATTTGATTGAAACAATTGATATAAGTAATTAAAATGTGGTTCAATAAGATAAAAATATATTTTGGTGAATAGTAACTTTTGACTTATTTACCACGGTTAAAAGTAAATAGGGTAATTAAAGGTAAAAATGATATTATTATTACCCTAACAGATGTTCTAATTCTATTGGATAAGTTTAATTCAACAAAAAACAAACTTCGGAATAAAATATGATCCTTTAGGTCCACTAGTATTAGATTTGGACATTTTTATTATTTAATTCAAAGAAGAGTTAAAAGTGTTAAATTCAAACTTTAATAACTAAACCATTTTTAATATAAGGCTAAACATAGGATAAATTCGACTATAAATATTAATTAGAAAGATAAAATGATTTACTACATAATATTGTTTTATTCATAATTTTTAGACGTTAAAAAAATTAATTTAATTATGACACAATGATGAGGCAGTAATTACCTTATTAATGAAATATTAAAATAATTGCTATCATAAATACACAAATAAATGTAATTTGAGACTTTTTATGAATTAAACTAATTTTAGATGTTAATAAGACATATTAGTGTTGATTAAAATAATTTTTTTCAAAGTAATAATGCTATTATGAATTTAGGAAAAACAAAATAACAAATAGTGTCAAAATTGACATAAAAGAGTTTTTAGAACAGATATTATATTATTAACTGGTATTCTATTCCTAAAAATAATAGGTTCAGTCAAAAGACTTATATAATAATATATATGACATTAATGAACCTATTGGGGATCTATTAGCATTTTATTGTATATTTATTAACCATATAATATAAAAATACAAAGAGATATGGTAAATGTCAAACTATTTAACTAATAGTTAAATCAAAACGGTAAGGTTAATATGGTAACCTAAACCTATCTAAAACCTATTGGTTTAGAGTTTTTCGACACATAACCAACTTATACTTTAAATAAATCATTTTGGATTAATTATAAACTGAAAATGAGTTTATTATAAAATAAACTTATAATTTTTTCCTAAGGTTCCCCTCACCCCTCTTATAATAGGGCACTTCCACTTCTTTGAAATTAACACCTCCAAAGCCATTTGGCTCGGTCAAACCCTGCCAAATATCTTCCCAACTATCCTATATTCATCCTAGATTCCATACTTTGGTCATAATTCCAACCTATGGAGCCCTTTGGATCAAATCAAAAGGAAGAACACGAAGAAGAAGTAATGATTTTCCCACCCTCTTTCAAGTTCTCTTATTCTTCCACATACTTCTTGTTTGTTGTTTCCATTTTAAACTATTAACTCTAGTATATTATATATATTATGATGATATTAAAAATATGTCACAAATATATTTATTATTCTATCCATCTTATGAATAATAATTCCACCATGTGTGCGTACGTACGGCTTACCGTCTCCACGATGCGGAGTAATTTGTTACTCAACACTATGTTATTTGGATGGATATAATGATGTGTAATATGTATATAAATATTGAAAATAAAATTCTAATGTATCTGTAAAATTAATATATCATCCAATTCCACACCTTTGAGGAAATGATATTGTCTCTCGTGCATACGTACGGATTATTGTCTCCACGACGCGATGAGATTCATTTCCACGTTCACCATTCATCGACGATTATAAAAATATATATTGCTAATAAGTATGTAATATATATCATTATAATTCTATTGGAGATATATAAATTTATATATACATGTATTTATGTTCTTACATATATCTTATTCACTTACTTCTATTCAATTTGATATGAAAACAAAAATAGTGTTTATGCGTACGATAATGAAAGCGATTATTACCTGAAATGTTAATTTAACATGAAAATAATTGTTAAATGGGTACAATAAATTAACAAATGAAACATGTATGATATAATAAATATGAATATGGTCCTGGTATAATATAATAAAATATATTGGTCATTATATAGGAGGTTAAACGTACCCTTGACCAAAGGAAAGTGCAAGGTAAGAGGTTTCTTATCTCAATTTTAATTCAGTGATATATCCATTGTTCACCACTTATTTATTTCATGTGGTGTATTGTGTACTTCCCATTGATATATATTATCATGATTCTCTTTATATTCATGATATTCTTTGATTCATTTGGTGTTTATTTACAACTTGTAATATGACTCGAATGATTACACCGATGTAAGGGTTATTTCCTCTATCACATTATTATATGAGGTAGTTTATGTGTATGTATTTACTGGGACATATTTATCATCGATACACATATTTCAAATAAAATGTTTCCAAAATTAATTTTTTAAGGTTTTATTTGAGGTTATATTTAACTATATCATCATTTTAATTATTTTAAATATTTATATTTCTAAATCCTTTTAATTAATGCCCATGTTTTCAAAATTATTTTAAGGATTTATTTATATGGACATGAATGTTTTGAAATGATAATTTTTTTCAAAAGTTTCAAAGTGTAATGGGACTATTTGATTAAAAATTCTACTTTAAATTACTTCCTTTATCAATGTGTGACTTTTAAGTGATTTTACAAAAATCTTATTTCTCTCAAAATGTTTTAATCGTCATTTTCAACTATGTCAATGTTATTTACTATAAATTATTTCTAATTGAGGTTGGTTTATTATAATACAATCTTCCTTATTTCATTTAATGAGTTACTATATGTTTGACTAAGGATGTTCTATTTTTATACCATTCATGGTTTATGGTTAATGTATTGACATATCATAAGCTAGTTTTAATACGAATGTTTATGTTATGTTTCAACATTTTCATATAAGGAATGCTATGGACTTAGTAAGTGACGAGTGGAGATCGCTATAGCTCCTCAAAGCATTGGTTGGTCTCAAGAGACCAACTAGTACTTTGAACAAGGCCTTGACAAAAATTTTATTTGTAGTCTTGGCACAAGACCTTGACTATGTGTTAATGATATCCAGCGTTAGGCATTCCTTCATTATAAAATTAGTTATTACATGTGATTATTTTACTAGTAGAATATCCATGTTCTTGTTTATATTGTGATATTTGATTTATTTTTTCCATATTATGTTCAAGATTATGCTTAAAAGGGTGTTATTTTTATTAGACATCTTTTCTTAATAGTTTATAGCATCTCTTAAATTATTTACAATTATTGAGCATCTGAGCTCACCCCATTCTTATGTTTTATTTCCCCAGGATCCCAAGAAGTGTTTCATGTTTGAGATGTAGGGTTAAGCGAAGGGAGAAATGTCATACTCAAAGAATTATTTTTCTGTGTTGTATGTTAGAAAATTTAATGTAACGTCTATGTATGTATACTATTTTCCAATATTGCTAAACTAATCGGTCTTCCGGGACATGATTCCTTGTAATCATGACAATGTATTAAAATAATTCCCTGACACTAGGAATCTAGGGTCGGGGCGTTACAGTTGGAATCAGAGGAATTTTAGCAATAACCTTAGAAACTAGATTTAGATAAACTCTAATTAGAGCACGTTACCCTAAGATAGACTTTTAGGATTAATATAGAAGAACATCCTAGAATTTTTGTAATGTTGAGATTTTGTAGGTTTTCCAAGTAATCAAATCCCTGTCTGGAAATGAGCAGGTAGAGGAGGCTCTGGCACAAATGTACCTTGGGATAAAACCCGAAAACATTGCTTTGAGCTAGACTCAAATGGGAATTGGTGCACAACAATGGGTCTTGCTGCTCTCTTGGTTACTACACTCCCGGGGGATATTTTTAGGATAATTCTCATTTTCATTACAATTCCTTATGAAGGATTTATGAGTATATACCTCCCAAAATAAAATATTTTTATGATTATGGATAATATCCATAATCTGTTCAATTTACGTTAGGTATTTTACAATTGTGGAATTATTTGTTGCAATTCATAAACTGAAAAAGTGTATTTTATTGTATAGAAAGGGCACCCAATAGAAGTAATGTGAACTCTAGAAATACATAAGATCCAAATAGTAAGAAGGATCATATCTTTCACGATATTAATCCAACATTTAGAAGGGAAATATTCTCTGATGTATTCTCAAGATATGAAGAAATATTATCATGTGTTAATAAGATATGTAATGAATTCCTTGAGTCCTATGACTTTGAAGGGAAGAAAGAGAATAAAATGATGGAAAAGAGAAATATTGATAAAGGGAAGAGGGGAAAGAAAGATTTTCCAATATGTGATAACTGTGGAAGGAATCCCCTTGGTAAATGCTTGAAGGGAATTGGAGTTTTTTATGAGTGTAGAGAAAAAGGACACCAAGTATGTCATTGAAAGGGTAAGAAAAGGGTTTCAAATGTAAAATTCTTCATCTACAAAGTGTTGGGACACTATGAAAATCAATGTATCATTCATCATAGTATATCGCAAATTATGCTATAGGATAATAATCATGTTATGATACTACCTCAGATGAAGAGTAATGACTAGTATTCTAATGTTGTTATTATAGAATTATTTTATTTGAGTTTTGTATCAATAATATACTGGTTATATGAATTATGGAGATAAATAAGGTTTGTAATGTAGTACTATTTTATTGAGGATTTTATATTATATGGTTCAAGTGACTTAATAGTAAGCTACACTTTTTTGGAAAATACATGGTTGGAGGAAAGTTAATCCTTAATATGGTCCTGATAATGAGGTAGTGATTTTGGAATAAGAGATGATTGATTTGGATAAATTATATTGGATATTCTTGACATCCTTGGAACTGATTAATAGTTTGTTTATTTAATCATTGTTAGAATATTCAAAAATTTTGTATATAAGGAATATATCCAGTACTCTATAAAGAATAAGGGAGCATGAATGTAATCAATAAGGTTTTATGGTAATCTAGGGTGTTACCATGTTTTAAAAGAATACATGATGAAGGTGTCTGATAAAAAACTATTTTGTTGAATATTTTATTGACAATAAATGATATAATTTCATCACATTGTGCTAAATATATTCATTTAAGAAATATTTGGGATTAGATCATTCATTTGAAAATTTGATGAAAATTCCAGTTTTACCCTTTTAAAATGTAATGTAGTATTTTGAAGATAAATATTTTAATAATGATTATTTGAACTTAATAGTTTTTAATAGTGTTCCTAACATAATTTCCTAGAACATTTATTCAGGACACTAGTGCTAAAGAGGGCATTTGAATGAAGTAAATGGGCCATTAATTCAATGGTGGGCTGGCCTCGGCAGAATGCACATGGGTTCGGTATTTGGTCCATAACCTCTTCTTCCTTGCTTGGGTCAGACCCAACTTTTGAGAGGAGCTAAATGACACATTTCTTCATGAATGATACTTCTATAACTACAGATTATTTACGCGTTTTGGCTGTCAAATGGGCGGTAAAAGTTGGCATAAAATATTTGTCCAAGATTCCCCATTCATACTTGAAACCACTTTGAACCTAGACTCCCCACCACTCAATAAATTGGTGTTTTTCTCATTTTTTGGGGTTTGGACGTGCATTGGGAAGTTGAGGGAATAGGAGGATTGGATACACTCCAATCCCCAACCATTTCAATAAGGGTATCTCTCGAAGCAAGGATCTCTTCAACGAATCCTTCTTCTTCCTCTTTGTGTTGTAATGATTTTGTTTGTGTAATATATTTCTTTGTACTTATTTTATTTCATCTATTTTCTCCTATTTTATTCAAATTTATTCTTCTCTTAATCTTACTCTTTGGGCTGGAATTATTGAGTAGAAACTTTATTGGGTTCTAACCTTTCTAAACCTTTGCACATGCAAAACCTTTCTACGATGACTACACCGCCCATGGAAGAATATTTCTTTTTAGTAGTGGCTCGACCTCTATCATTATTAATTCATTTATTTTTAATCAATGAGATACTTTAATTCACATATAATTTTCTATTAATTGAGTTTTTAATTTAAATGTAACTAAGAATGTAATTTAATAGTTAACCCAAAACATGCGAGGTCGGGAATTGTGTGAACTTAGAGAGCGTAACCTTAACCAGTAATTCAAAACCACATGGGATTAATTTGAAGAGTTAAAACATAATACCTAAACATAATTAGTCCCCATTTATAGAATAGATATGTGCCATAATTTACCACTGATCATAAATATCATTATAACATCATTTAAATCAGGGTGTTGCGATTACATGTTCCGAAGATAACCTATGGTTTAATTCACTTCATCTTTGTGGTAAGGTTAATTCTCATAGGGTTCGGGGGTTAACAACATAATTTATCATAATTAAGAGGATATTAATTTAAATGATAATGATAAATAATTTACTGAAGAGGTAGAGTTATATTGATTACGTCTTTTAAATATTGTCTAAAAACATCTTCTTGCTGTGTCATTTTTGTCAAAATTCATTTGAAAACTAAAAAAATACAATCTTCTTCCAGAAAACATCTTCTAGATTTATAAAATATAACCAACCCCCATCCTTTAAATTGGTTTTTTTATTCTCTTCTATTTTATTTTTAGAATACCTCTAAAAAATTTGTTTTAATTCACTTCCTCCTTTGAGAGACGACCTTGGTCAGCCACTCTACTGCACCTAAGTACCCTAAAATCACATTAATCATTTGAGGGAACCCACGATAGTGCTCTTTCAAATTGTCGTTGTTTCTAGGGAGACAAGTAATTATTTAAAAGAATTATAGGTATTTATTTTATTTTACACTTTATTCTCTTCCTCTTTTCTTTCTTCCTTCTTTACCCAATCTGTTTTTTTTCTTCTTATTTTATTTTATTATACTTATTTTGGGACCATAAAATCAAACTTATTATTTTTATTTTACTATGGTACAATTTCATTCATTTCATTTTTTTCTGATTTATGACACGAACTAATCCCGAGGATCTCTCAGATCTTGACCCAGAGATTGAACACAGCCTTAGGGCTCGTATTTGTCATTATCAGTCTACGGGAAGTTTCAATATTTTAACAATTAGAGAATTCCTCCAATTTCAAAACATTGAAATTGGAAGCAATTCAAATTCAACCATAAAAAAAGAACCAATGGCTGAAAATAATGGAAATGAACATAATATAACCATTCTAGAATTGGTTTCAGCTGATATTAACTATCAACTAAATTGTATTGCATACCAAAATCATGAATCAGACTTTGAATTGAAATCTGGATTAATTCATCTTCTTGCAAAATTTCATGGCCTCTCAAGTGAGGATCCCAGAAAACACCTGACAGAATTTAATCTGGTTTGCTCAACCCTTAAACCATGAAATGTTTCTGATGATCAAATAAAACTAAGAGCATTCCCATTCTCACTTAATAGAGCTTTGAAAGACTGGATGTATTATTTACAACCTAAAGATGTAACTTGTTAGAACAATTTAAAATGTCTTTTCTTGCATAGTTTTTTTCTATCATCAAGGACCACTTCCATTCATAAGGAGATATCTGGGATTAAGAAAGCCCAAGGAGAGTCAATGTATGAGTACTGGGAACAATTCAAGAAGTCGTGTGCAATCTTACCACATCACAAAATTAGTGAGCAACTCCTCATCCAATACTTTTAAAATGGACTCGCACCTATGGAGGGGAGAATGGTGGATGCTACAGTTGGAGGAGCATTGGTGGAAAAGACACCAGTAAATGCACATGCGTAGATCGAAAAAATGGCCCAAAACTCCCAAGAATTTGGCAATCATGGTACACCACATGTTAGGGGAGTACATTAGGTAGGTCCATCTTCTCTTGAAATTCATTTGATTGATACCAAGTTGTAAGAATTGACAACTATAGTGAGATAGATTACTTTGGATAAAAATACATCCCAACCCCCTCCTTCAAGGCCCTGTGGTATTATCATTGAGACAAGCCACCCAACTGATAGTTTCCCACAACTCCAAG
This sequence comes from Viscum album, assembly GCA_963277665.1. Classification (NCBI taxonomy): domain Eukaryota; kingdom Viridiplantae; phylum Streptophyta; class Magnoliopsida; order Santalales; family Viscaceae; genus Viscum; species Viscum album. The sequence goes on from OY728150.1 coordinate 43,020,819, forward strand.
AAACAGAAGATTATGCAGAAGTGTTCCCTGGGAGACCATATCAGCTACAACAAAAACAATCATATCCCCAAAATAAGTTTGATCCAACATACAACCAATGGTGGAAGGATCACTCAGACATGAGTTTTGGCTCTGGACAACAACAAAGGCCTTCATTTCAACAAAACTTCCTGCAGCCTCCATCTTACCAGCAGGGTATCCAACAACCCCAAGGGAAATTTGAATCTAAAGCATCAACAAGACAACAACAAGGGAATACACCATCCAAGGTAGATTCTAACACAGATGACCGTTTGAAACAAATTGGTCTTAAAAAACAGAATGAGTTAAAGAGTCATGATTCGAAGATGAGGGAGTTGAAGAATCAGATAATACAATTTGTCACTACCCTCCATGAACTGGTAACTATGAATTTTGGAAATCTACCATCCCAACCAACGACAAATCTGAAGGGGAATGTCAGTGCCATCACATAGTGAAGTGGGAATCAAACAAATGATACATCTGCAACTATTATTCCACCTAGATTCACCTCAAATCTGGAGAATCCCAATTCCACATCAACTGCTGAGAAACCCCATGAGAGTGATAAAGGTAAGAAAAAGATTAATGATGTTCCTCCTAAACCCCTTCCTTTTCCAAACACGGTTGTTCAAACCAAGTAGATGGCTGATGAAGCAATGCAAAAGGAGGTTTTAGACAAATTCAATCATGTGGAGATCAACATTACACTATATGAAGAAATTCAGAAAATAATATAGTATGTGAAATTCTTAAAAGAACTTTTTACCAATCGAAGAGGGATCAAGGGAAATGAGAGGATAAATCTTGGAAGGAATGTGTTATCACTCATTACACCAACTCTAGAAATTCCAAAAAAGTGCAAGGATCCAGGGATATTAACCATCCCATGCACCATAGGGGAGTTGCACTTTTCTGCTGTACTTTGTGAGTTGGGAGATTCCATAAATGGGATGCCTCACTTTGTATTCTCTACTTCTCAGGTTGTTGAGATGAAACTGACAAGAGTAGTGGTGTAGTTGGCGAATAGAGCTACGAAATATCTAGTGGGAGTCCTTGAGTATGTACTTGTCCGGGTAAGGGACATGATCTTCCTAGCATATTTATACATTCTTAACATGGAGGATGATCAGGTAAGTTCCCATGACCCCATTATTTTAGGTAGAACCTTCCTCAAAACTAAAAAAACCACCATAAATGTCAATGAGGGTACACTTTCCATGGCGTTTGGGGATGAATTTGTTATATTTAATGTTATGGAATCCATGAAGTACCCCTTAGTGGACCATTCTACATTTTTTATCTCACATTTTGAAGCACCAAATAAAAACCCCATAGAATTTGATTGTCCTATGCATAGGGAGATTATGAGTATTAGTTCTAGTTTGATGTCTAATAGTACTTCCACACCTATTTCTAATGCACAAGAATCTCTAAGATTTGATTTTGAAATGGAATCATATTATGATTTTGATCATTTGAACTCTAATTATGACATGGCTGTTGAGTATGCTGATGGATTTGATGCTTTATTCTCTAATTGTGATGATTTCTATTATAAGACTAATGCTATTTGTACACATATTTCAGTTCCTTCTATGTATCTATCCATACACCACCCCCTACACTAGAACTCGAGCCATTCCCACCAAATATCAAATACTCATACTTGTTTAGTGGTGAGAAATTACATGTTATCAGTGCTAACAATATCTCTTTTGAACATGAAGAAAAACTTTTGAATTTTTTGAGGGAGAACATCAAGGAAATTGGGTTGTCATTGGATGACATATTCGGTATCAGTTCCTCCATTTTCATTCATTGGGTTATTTTTTAGGATTAGGCTAAACTGGTAAGGAAACCACAAAGGAGACTCAATCCAACCATTCCGGAGGTTGTTAAAAAAGAGGATGAAAAATTGCTTCACGCAGGTATAATATATCCCATTTCAGATTCTCATTAGGTAAGTCATATTCAGGTTGTGCCTAAGAAATGTGGTGTTACTGTTGTTAAAAAAGTGAAATATGAGTTAGTTCCAATGAGGGTACAAAATAGTTGGCGTGTGTGTATTGATTATAGGAAACTAAATCAATATACTCACAAGGACCATCCCCCCCCCCCACATTTGTTGATCAGAGGCTTGAGGGACTTGTTGGGAAAACACATTATTGTTTCTTAGAAGGATTTTTTTGGATATTTTCAGGTTCCTATTTCTCTAGAGGATCATGAGAAGACAACATTCACTTGTCCTTTGGGTACGCTTGCCTACCGAATGATGCCATTTGGACTTTGCAACGCCCCATGTACCTTCTAGAGAAGCATGGTGAGTATTTTTTCTGATTGTATGGAGACCTCCATGGAGGTATGTATGGTTGATTTTACAGTGTATGCGTCTTCATTTGATGAATATCTATGTAGTTTGAGAAAGGTTTTTAATCGTTGTATTGAGAAGAATCTGGTCCTGAACTTTGAAAAGTATCATTTCATGGAAGAGCATGGCATTGTCTTAGGGAATGTAGTGTCAAAACATGGGATAGAGGTTGATAGATCTAAGGTAGATATTATTTCATCCTTACCATATCTTTCATGTGTGCATGATGTTAGATCATTCCTAGGGCATGCAGGATTTTATCAGCACTTCATCAAAGATTTTAGTAAGATTTCTCTTTCTATGTAATGATTACTCCAAAAGGATTATGATTTTGTGTTTGATGATTCCTGCATGACTTCCTTTGATGAGCTGAAGAAGTGTCTGACCACTCCACCAGTCATACAGCACCCACGGTGGGAGATTCTTTTCGAGCTTATGTGTGACTCCTCCAACTTCGTGGTTGGAGCCATCTTATCATAGAGGGTGGAGGGACGTTCACATGTGATCGCCTATGCATCGAGGACACTGGATTCAGCCCAATCAAATTACATAACCATGGAAAATGAGTTTTTTGCTGTCATATTTGCTTTAGATAAATTCTATTCATATTTATTGGGCTCTAAAGTAGTTTTTTCTGACCATGCAGCTCTGAGGTACCTCTTGAAGAAGCCAGATGCAAAGCCCAGGATAATCTGAAGGATGATTTTTCTTTTGGAATTTTATATTGAGATAAATGAAAAAAGGGGTCAAAAACCTTAGCGGTGGACCACATGAGTAGTCCTACTCACACACTAGAGGATGACACCTTGGACCAGGTACCACTTTGGGACACTTTCCCTGATGAGAATCTTTATTCCATCTCAGGTACGCATCCTTGGTATGCAGATTTCGTTAACTACCTTCTTGCCTCTGAAATACCTGCAAATTTAAAGAAACATCTAGTCCAAAAATTAAAAAGTGAGTCTCGGTATTATGTTTGGAATGATCCATACCTCTGTCACATGTGTAGTGATCAATTTATTAGTAGGTGGGTTCCTGGTCATGAGTTGAAGTCTGTTTTACATTTTTGTCATACACTCACATGTGGTGGAAACTTTAGACCCCAACGGACAACTAGTAAAGTTTTGGACTTTGGATTATGTTGGCCTAGCTTATTCCATGATGCCCTTGTGTTTTTTAAGTCATGATCTCATTTCCAACACACTAGGAACATTTTTAGGAGACATGAGATGCCCCAACAACCCATACTATTCTGTGAGATTTTTGATGTATGGGGAAGCGATTTTATGGATCGTTTTCCTAGTACCATTGGTTTTTTGTAAATTTTGGTTGCTGTTGATTATGTTAGTAAATGGGTATAGGCTAAGGCCACTATGACTGATGATTCTAATGTTGTTGTGTACTTTTTCAAAGCACAAATTTTTTGTAGGTTTGGAGTACCGAAGGCCATCATCAGTGGCCAAGGGACACACTTCTCTAATCAGAATTTGGCTTCCCTCCTTCGTAATTATGGGGTGACACAAAAAACATCAACACCATACCACCCCTAAACAAATGTCTAGGCTGAGGTTTCAAATCATGAGTGAAACAGATTTTAGAGAAAACTGCGCAGCCAAATGTGAAAGATTGTAGCAAGCGCTAGGATGATACATTGTGGGATTATAGGACAACATACAAGACACCCATTGGAATGACCCCATTTTGGATTGTTTTTGGGGAAGCATGTCATCTCCCTGTGGAAGTTGAACATCAAGATTATTGGGCTATAATGAAATGAAACATGGATTTGGCCCAAGCTGGAATCCCAAGGAAGCTGAAAATTAATGAGCATGGGGAGATTCGATTGTATTTATATGAGAACTCAAGGCTCTATAAGGAAAAATGAAAAGAATCTAATGATAGAATGATCCAACAAAAGTAGTTTCATGTTGGAGAGAAAGTCCTTCTCTACAGTTCACGACTGAAGCTAATGCATGGTAAGTTGCGTTCCAGATGGTTAGGTCCTTATGTTGTTACTAATGTTTTTACTTATGGTGCAGTGGATGTCACACAAGAGGACACAATAAGGAGATTTAAAATCAATGGTAATGTTTGAAGAGATATATTGAGGGACTTCCTACTGATGTAGTGGATTTTATCACTCTACATGAACCCATCATCACTTGAGCATATCAGGCTGTTCCTATCCCTTTAACATTTTTATTCTCTGTCCTATTTAAAATTATACATTTCATGTGAATATATCATCTCATGGGTTCATATTGAGTAAAATTCAATATTTTATGTGTGGGGGAGGGAACCTTTTAGTTTAGTAATATAAATTATTTTTCTGTTTAAAAAAACAAAATTGTGTTTTTCAAATATTGTGTGTTTGATTTTTTTAAATTTTCTATTTGTTTCTGAAACTTTTGAGCTGAAATGATTCTCATAACCATTTTTAAATCCATATCAATAACTAAACCAATTTATCCCTTGAAACAAGCTTAAATGAATGCTAAAATGACTGTGTTTCAAGTTCAAATATTTAGTAATTTCATGAAAAGTACATTGAATTTTGAATCTCATGCCACATATCATTGTCTTTATATATGAAATCAATTTCGTGTGGGGATTCTAAAACATTATTTTCATATTCTTTACATTCACCTCACTTCTTGAGAGAACCAAACAATTCTTGATTTAACTATAATTTGATTTATTCCTTTCAAAACTTGAGGGTTTGAGGTACTAATGTTTAAATGGTTGAGACATTTGTTTTGTATTAATGCCCTTATTTCAAAGAATATTTTTTTATAATCACCCACCATGAACATTTAATCCTTTTATCCCTTAGAATCCATGCACAGATTGTTAGTTTATCCACATTACAAGACAAGTTTCCCTATCCAACTAACTCTTGAAGTGAAATTGCATAATCTAGTTGAACATAAGTGTGGGGGAAGCTGTCTTGTGTTCTGCTGCAACATTTTTTGATACATCAGGTGAAAAATTATATTATGAAGAGATGTTTTTGTTGATGAAGAAAAACATTATATTTAAAGCTATTCCTTTCTGTAGTTTCATGATAAAAGAAGTTGTGCCTTTCTAAAGCTTCTAATAGAGGTGGAAAGTTGTGCCTATCGGGAGCTATTAAGAAAATCTTGTTCGAGAAGATTGATATTTTTACTACTGAAATGTTGAATGGCGTGAACATTCCTTTATTTTTCATAATGATGAACATGAATCAATTCTATTTCCATTGAGGAGGAGACCATATTTAAGTGAAAATTATATTAGTGCAATTTTGTTTCAAAAAGAGTTAATCCCTCCTCATTCAGCCTCAGAATTTTTCATATCTAAATCCTACCAACCAAAAGCCTCAAAACAACCCTAAAAAGTCCTCATGATAAAAATATGACCTTGAATCACATCGGGTAGTGATGTATGAATTTATCAAGCCTTTGGTGACACTTGTATGAGTTTAGATGAGAAAGACATTGCAAAAAAATATGACATTTGTGTGATAAGAGAAAATTCAAGTGAGCTAAGTGTTTTGTGCATGTGAGGATAAATAAAGTGGAAATATATTGAGTGATATCACTGAAGAACTTGAAATAAGGTTTTTTATGAGGCATGATATCTTTTGTTTCTTGGTGTGTAATTGTTTGATCTCAAGGATATGTGTTTTGAAATTGGATTGGATTTGATATTGATGTTTACTTGATTTGAGGTTTTTCCCAAGAGTGAAAAAGGGTAAGTGTGGGGGAGTTGATAAAACACGATTTTTTTGAATATTTTAATGATAATAAATGATATAATTTCCTCACATTCTGATAAATATATTCATATAAGAAATATTTTGGATTAGATCATTCATTTGAAAATTTGATGAAAATTCTAGTTTCACCTTTTTAAAATATTCTGTAGTATTTTGAAGATATATATTTTAATATTTATTATTTGAACTTAATATTTTGTATCTGTGTTCCAAACTTAATGTTATAAAACTTTTATTCAGGACACTAGAGGTAAAGAGTTCATTTGGATGGAGTAAATGAGCCATTAATTCAATGGTGGGATGGACTCGACAGAATGGACATAAGTTCTGTATTTGGGCCATAACCTCCTCATCCGTGCTTGGATCAGACCCAAATTTTGAGAGGAACTACATGACCAATTTTCTCGTGAATAATCCTTCTGTAAGGATATCTGATTCACACATTTTGGTGGTCCAATGGGCGGTGCAAATTGGCATAAAATATTTGGCCGAGATTCCCCATTCACACTTGAAACAACTCCAAACCTAGCCTCCCCAACACTCTATAAATTGTTTTTTTTCTCATTTGGTGGGGTTGGGACGTGCATTGGGTAGTTTAGGGAAGAGGAGAAGTAGATCCACTCCAATTCCCCAACCATTTCAATAATGGTAGCTCTTGAAGCAATCATCCATTCAACGAATCCTTCTTCTTCTCCTTCGTGTTGTAATGCTTTTGTTTGTGTAATAAATTTCTTTGTACTTCTTTTATTTATTCTTTTTCATTATGTTTTATAAAAATTTCTTCATCTCTGAATCTTCCTCTTTGAAATGTAACTCTTTAATAGAAACGTGATTGGGTTCTACCCTTTCTAAACCTTTGCACATGCGAAACGTTTCTACGATGACTGTACTGCCCATGGAAGAGTAGTTTTTAGTAATCGATCAACCTCTATCCTTCTTCATTCATGTATATTTATTAAATGAGCTTCTTTAATTCACATATTATGATATATTAATTGAGTTCATAATTTAAATGAAATGAAGCAAGAAATTGAACAGTTAACACAAAACACGCAAGGTTGGGAATTCTGTGAACTGTGAGAGCGCAACCTTAACCAGTAATTCAAAACCACATGAGATTAATTTTTAGAGTTCAAAAATAATCCCTAAAATAAATTAGTCCGCATTTACAAAATGGTTATGTTCCTTAATTTACAACTAAACATAAGCTATCCTTAGAACATTATTCAAAGCAGGGTGCTATGATTACTTGCTCCGAAGATAACCTAGGGTTTAATTCACTTCAACTTTTTGGTAAGGTAAATTCTCATAGGGTTCGAGGGTTAACAAGTTAAGAGATCATAATTAAGTGGATGTTAATTTAAATGATAATGATAAATAATTGATAGAAGTGGTAGAATTAGATCGATTACGTCTTTTAAATATTGTCTAAAAACATCTTCTTGTTGGGTTATTTTAATCGAAATTTATTTCAAAACTAAAAACAAATAAATAAAATCTTCTTCCAGAAAACTTATTTTAGAATTATAAACTATAACCAACCCCCATCCTTTCAAGTAATGTTTTTATTCTATTTTATATTATTTTTAGAATACCTCTAAAATTTTGTTTTAATTCACTTCCTCCTTTCAGAGATGACATTGGTGAGCCACTCTGCAGCACTTAAGTACCCCAAAATCACACTAATCATTTGAGGGTGCCCACAACAGTGCTCTTTCAGTGTTCACATGTTATTAAATTGAAAAAAGGTTCTTCGTTGTGTTTAACTTAGTTATAAATTTTGGACTGTGAGTTTGGATAGAAGTATTTGGGATAAGTATAAAGGTTGGAATGTAATAAGTTTAAAATTGGATATTATTGTTAAGGTTATTTTTGGATTGTTATAAAAAGGACAACACGCAGACTGTGTGACAATCTGTCACATCGGACAAATATACGAGAATAAATCCCACAACCATAGTGAAATTGGGATTTATTGTCTACCACTGGACTACATAAAGTCCCTGGATTGTATAATCTAGTTTTTTTAAAGGGTCTGATAGGTGATTTATAAATTCATTATTTTTGTAACCTTATACGATTAGGATAAATAGAATATATTTTTTAAAAATCTTTTTGAGTAAAAGATGAGTTTGTGGTAAGAATTAGTTAAAGGATGTAACTCTACTTGTGAAACATATATATATATATATCCCCCTTATTCTATGACTAAATTAATTCTTAAACTTCAATTAAGGGACTTTGTATCACTCTGCTTTCAATGAGTCATCCTTTGATTTCTAAATAACTTTATTTTATATGGTGTATATAACCCGTTGACTTTTCATTTCACGATGAATATTTTTCTACGAAGCATTTTACTAAACAAAAAAAAGAATGTTTTTTAACATAGGTAGTGACAATGACCTTTCTTCGACTGTGAGTTTTTTTATCTTTAGCTTCCTTAATAAGCCAAAATGTTTTTTTAAATAAAATAAATCCCATATACTCTTTTTACGTATTTTTGTATTGAAAATGGTTTTGATAATGGATTTTTTATGTCAATATATTTAAATGATATATTCTGATTGACGAACTCAATAACTCCCTATAAATATTTATCTTTTCCCTCTAATTATGTGTCTCTAATTTCCACCAATGTTATCTTAATCTAGATCATAATTTGATGGTAACTTTTTCATTTCCCTTTCCCTCTTATTAAGACTAAATTTTATTAAACCAATTTTCGATGTGGGGTTTCCACAAATGTATTTCTCTATTTTTAACATTTTATTTTCGAAGAACAATTTCAAATTGCAAGGATGAAATTTATTGAATGATGGGAGACTGTAACACCCCAAGATCTCATAGTACGTTATCTCAATAAAGAAATTTAATAGCTTGTGCTACACACAACACCGAGTTCAAGCGCACCACGACTTACCAAACTCGCAGTTCAAAAGTGGTTATGAATAGTAATAACTGAATTTTAAACTTTATATAATCATTATAATTTTAGATTCCATATAATTAGTTTCTTATAAATAATGTAAGAACTAATTCATTTTTTAGATAAAAGAAGTATTTTGCAAAAAATGCACTTTTACCACCGTTTAATGGTGAACAGTTTTTAAATCCAATATTTGATACTTTTATATATGAGATATGAAGAAATAAAATTCTTGTTTAGAATTGAGATATAATAATTTAGTTTCAATAAAGTTTTGGTGTTTTTCTGATAACTTTTATATTTGGTTGAATAGTGAAAAACACTATATTTTAACTGAAAACAACATTTTTAGTCAAAAACATTTATAGTGTTAAATTATGATTTTTAATGGTTTTGAAGTATAAATAGATTACATTTTTACCATTTAATATAATTCTGGTCAATGAAAGTAATTTCACATTGAAATTGGACATAAACAAGTGTCAATCTTTTGATAGTTATTATTTTTTAAAGATATGTCTTTTGGTTTTAACAATGGGAATTAATTTTAAACTAATAAATGCAACATATATGTTTTGAATATGGTAAAATAGACTTTTTTATTGAATTCAAAATATCAAAATTATCTTAGGGTGAATTTTTGATATTTTTCTGAAAACGTTTAATTTTTGATGAATAGTGAAAAACACTGAGTTATTGTTTAAAACTGACTTTTTTATTTAAATAATTATTTATTTTATTTAAAATTATTATAGTTAAAAATAGATACATAATACCTATATATGTTAAATTTAATTCATTGAATTAATTTTATAATATGTTTAGATATATAAAAGTTTTATTGAAATTTTACCGCCTTTTACCTACCTCCTAGGAGCATTTTCAAATTTGCATAAAACATAATTGTACCGCTTCTGTGAATTATTTCAAAAATATGAAATACACGATTGATATCAGTAAGTAAAATGTGGTTCAATAAGATAAAAATATTTTTTTGGTGAATAGTAACTTTTGACTTTTATTTACCTTGGTTAAAAGTAAATAGGGTAATTAAAGGTAAAAATGAAATTATTATTACCCTAAAACGTGTCCTTATTCTATTGGATAACTGTAATTTGACCAAAAACAAACTTATCAATAAAATATTATCCTTTAGGTCCACTTGGATTAGATTAGGACATTTATTATTATTTAAATCAAAGAAGAGTTAAAAGTGTTATATTCAATGTTTAATAACTAAACCATTTTTAATATAGGGTTACACATAAGATAAATTAGACTATAAATATTAATTAGAAAGATAAAAATATTTCCTACATAATGGTATATTATTCACAATTTTTAGACATTAAATAATTAAATATATTATTGACACAATGATGATGGAGTAATTACCTTATTAATGAAATATTATAATAATAGATTTTATAAATACCCAAATAAATGAAATATCAGACTTTTTATGAACCCAAATAATTTTATAGGTTAATAGGACATATTAGGGTTGATTAAATGAATTTTTTTCGAAGTAATAATGCTATTATGAATTTAGAAGAAAAAAAATACCAAGTAGTGTCAAAATTGAAATAAAAGAGTTTTTAAACAAAATATTATATTATTAATTGGTATTCTATTCCTAAAAATCTTAGGTTCAGCAAAATGACTTATATAATAATAGATATGACATTAACAAACCAATTGGTGTTTTATTTTCATTTTATAGTAACTTTATTATCGATATAATAAAAAAATACAAAGAGACATGGAAAATGTCAAACTATTTAACTAAGAGTTAAATATAAAGGTTAAGGTTAATATGGCGACCTAAACCTATCTAAAACCAATTGGTTGAGGGGGGTTTCACCCATACCCAACTTATCCTTTAAATAATTCATTTTGGTGAAATTAGAAACCGATAATGAATTTATTATAAAATAATATTTTATGTTTTTTCTAAGGTGCCCCTCACCCCTCTTATAAAAGGGCACTTCCCCTTCTCTCACATTCACACCTACAAAGCCATTTTACTCAGCCAAACCCAACCCAAATATCATCCCAACTGTCCTAAATTTATCTTATAGTTCTTCCTTTGGTCGGAAAGCCAACCTAAGAAGCCCCATTGATCAAATCAAAAGGAAGAAGCCGAAGAAAAGATAATGATTTCACCACCCTCTTTCAAGTTCACTTATTGTTCCACTTACTCTTTCTTTGTTGTTTCCATTCTAAAATAATGACTCCATTATATTCTATAGAATATGATGTTATTATAAATATGGAACACCTCTATTCATTATTTTATCCATATTATGAATAATAATGTCACCCTGCATGCGTACGTACGGCTTACCATCACCATGTCGTGGTGTAATTTATTACTCAACACTATATTATATGGATGGATATAATGACGTGTAATATGTATATAAATAATTAAAATAAAATTAAAATGTCTCTGTAGAATTAATATACCATCCAATTCCACACCTTTAAGTAAATGATATTTTCACTCCTGCGTACGTACGGATTACCGTCTCCATGATGCGATGAGATTCATATCCACGTTCACCATTCATCGACAATTATAAAAAAAATATTACTAATAAGTATGTAATATATGGAATAATAAGGCTACTGGAGATATATATATTTATATATATGTATATATTTATGTACTTACATATATCTTATTCACTTACTTCTGTTCAATACGATATGAAAACAGAAACACTGTTTCTGCGTACGTACGACCTACCGTCTCCAAAAACAGTGTTTTTCATTTCATATATCTATCTATTATAAAAATTAATATTCTAAATATATATGATATATGAATCAAGGTTTATATTCTTGAATTATTTAAATAATTACCTAAATGATATGGTCCAGAATAACAAGTTAAAATACGTATGATAAAGAAATCTATTATTCCCCAAAATGTTAATTTATCATGAAAATCATTATTAACTGGGTACTATAAAGTCATAAATAAATCATGTATGATATAATAAATCTGAATATGGTCCTAGTATAATCTAATAACATAAAATGGTCATTATACCGGAGGTTAAACGTACCCTCTACCAAAGGAAATTGCAAGGTAAGGGGTTTCTTTTCTCACTTTTAATTCTGTGAGATTTCCATTGTTCACCACTTATTTATTGCATGTGGTATATTCTATACTACCATTTGATATATATTATCATTATTCTATTTATATTCATGATATTTTGTGATTAATTTGGTGGTTATTGACTATTGTTCATATGACTCGATTGATTACAATGAGGTAAGGGTTATTTCCTCAATCTCATTATTATCTGAGGTTGTTTATGTGTAAGTATTTACCAGGACATATTTATCATAGATACACATATTTAAATATAATTCAAAATGAATCATTTAAGGTTTTATGTGAGGTTTTGTTTGACCATATTATCATTAATAATGTTTTAAAGATTTATCTTTCTAAATCCATTTAATTAATATACATGATTTCAAAATGATTTTATGGATTTATTTATATGGACATGAATGTTTTGAAATGATAAATCTTTTCAAAAGTTTAAAAGTGTTATGGGAAACTTTGATTCAAAAATCTATTTTAAATAACTTCCTTTATAAATGAGTGACTTTTAAATTATTTTACAAAAAGGATATTTCTCTCAAAAAATTTTACTCAACATTTTCAATTATGTCAGCATCTTTTACTGGAAATTATTTTCGATTGAGGTTGATTTATTATAATACAATCTTCCATATTTCATTGAAGGAGTTATGATATGTTTTACTATAGATTTTCTATCTTTAAACCATTCATGGTTTTTTTAATGTATTGACATTTTGTATGCTAGTTTTAATATGGATGTTTATGTTATGTTTGAACTTTTTCATATGAGGAATGCAGTGGACTTAGTATGTGACGGGTGGAGCCCAATATTGCTCCTCGATGCATCGGTAGGTCTCAGGAGACAAACTAGTGTCTTGGAACAAGGCCTTGATAAAAATTTTATTTGTATTCTTGGAACAAGGCCTTGACTATGTGGTCATGATGTCCAGCATTAGGCATTACCTCATTATGAAATTAGCTATTACATGTGATTTTTCGACTAGTAGGATATCCATGTGCTTGTATATATGGTGATGTTTTGTTTATCTTTTCTATATTATGTTCTAGATTACGTTTAAAAAGGATGTTGTTTTTATTACACATCTTTCCTTAAATGTTTATAGCTTCTGCTAAATTATTTACCCTTACTGAGCATCTGATATCACCCCTTTCTTATGTTTTATTTTCCCAGGATCCGAAGAAGGGTTTTATGTTTGAGATATAGGGTTAAGATAAGGGAGAAATGGTATTCTCAATAGATTATTTTGTATGTGTTGTATGTAATAAAGTGTAATATAGCATCCATGTATGAAGTCTATTTTCCTAGATTGCTAAATTAATCGGTCTTTCGGTACTAGATTCCTTGTAATCATGCCAATGTATTAAAATAATGCATAGACTCTGGAAATCTAGGGTCAGGGCATTACAGTTAGTATAAGAGGAAGTTTAGCAATAACCTTGGAAACTAGATTTAGATAAACTAGGATTAGAGAACATTATAGTAAGATAGACTTTGAGGATTAGTATAGAAGAACTTCCTAGAATTTTGGTAATGTAGATATTTTGTGAGTTTTCCATGAAAATAAATCTATGTCTGCATATAAGCAGGTAAAGGAGGCTCTGGAAGAGATGTACCTAGGGGTAAAACAATAAAACACTGCTTTGAGCTAGTCTTGAACGAGAATTGGGGAACGACAATGGGTCTTGCTGCACTCTTGGTTACAACACTCCCGAGGGATATGCTTAGGATAATTCTCATTTTCTTTACAAATCATTATGAAGGATTTATGAGTATATACTGCCTTAAAGAAAATATTTTTATGATAATGGATTATATACATAAACTGTTCAATTTATGTTAGGTATTTTACAAGTTTGTAATTATTCATTGCAATTCCTAAACTGACCTAGTGTATTCCATTGTATAGAAATGGTGCCCAATAGAAAGAATGTGAACTCCAGTAATACGTATGATCCAAAGAGTAAGAATAATCATATATTTCATGGTATTAAGACAACATTTTGAAAGGAAATAGTCTCCCATGTATTCTAAACATATGAAGAAATAGTATCATGTGTTAATAAGATAAGTAAATAATTATATGAGTCCTATGAATTTTAAGGGAAGCAAGAGAAGAAAAGGATGGAAGAGAGAAATATGGATAAAGGGAAGAGTTAAAAGAAGGATTTTCCCATATGTGATAACTGGGGAATGAATAACCTTAGTAAATGGTTGAAGGGTATTATAGTTTATTATAAGTGTAGAGAAAAAGGACACCAAGTACGTGATTTCAAGGGTAAGAAAAAGGTTTCAAATGTAAAATTCTTCATCTACAAGATATTGGGACACTATGCAAATTAATTTCTCATTCATCATAGTATACCACAAATGATACTATTGGATAATAATAAAGTTATGATACTACCATAGATAAAGAGGATTGACTAGTGTTCTTATGTTGTTATTATAGAATTATTTCATTTGAGTGTTGTATCAACAATATACTGGTTATACGAATTATGTATATAAATAAGGATTGTATTGCAGTAATATTTTATTGAGGATTTAAGATTATATGGTTCTATGAAAATTGAATTAATAGTAAGATACAACTTTTTGGAAAATACATGGCTGAAGGAAAGGTAATCATTAATATGGTCCTGATAGTGAGGTAGTGATTTTGGAATAAGAGATGGTGGATTTGGATAAATTATATTGAATATTATTGACTTCTTGGGAACTGATGAATAGTTTTTTTATTTCACCATTGTTGGAATATTAAAAAAATTTAGATATAAGGAATATATCCAGTATTCTATAAATAATAAGGGAGAATGAATGTAATCAATAAGGTTTTATAGTAATTCAGGGTGTTTCCATGTTTTAAAAGAATACATGATGAAGGTGTTCACATGTTATTACATGTCAAATAGGATCTTTGTTGTGTTTAAACTCCTTATAAATTTTGGATTGTGATTTTGGATAGAATTAATTTGGATAAGTCTAAAGGTTTGAATGGATTAAGTTTAAAATTGGATATTATTGTTAAGGATATTTTTGGATTGATATAAAAAGGACAACACACAGATTGTGTGACAATCCGTCACGTCTTACAAAGATGCGGGAATCGAACCCACAACCATAGTGCAATTGAGATTTATCGCCTACAACTGGACTACAAGATGTCCCTATATTGTATAATCTATTTTTTTTAAAGGGTATAATAGATGAATTATAAATTCATTTTTTTGGAACCCTATATAATTTGGATAAATAAAATATTTTTTTTGAAATCTTTTGGAGTGAAAGATGAGTTTGTGGTGTGAATTATTTAAAGGATGTAACTCTACTTTTCAAGTGGGTTTATATATATATATATATATATATCCCTATTATTCTATGACTATATTAATTATTAAACTTTAGTTAAGGGACTTCGTCTCAGTCTCCTCTCATTGAGGCGTCCTTTGATTTCTAAACGACTTTATTTTGTGCGGTGTATAAAACCCTTTGACTTTTCATTTCAAGGGGAATCTTTTTCTACAAAGTGTTTTACTAAACGACAAAAAAAAGGAATGTGTTTTAACATAAGCGGTGACAACTAACTTTCCACCGTTGTGAGTTTTATTTGATATTTTTCTTCCTTAACAAGCCAAAATGTTTTTGTAATGAAAATAAATACCATATACTATTTTTACGTATTTTGGTATTGATAATGGTTTTGATAATGGATTTGTTACGTCAATATATTTAAATGATATATTGTGATTGATGACCTCAATCACTCTCTATAAGTATTTATTTTTTACCTCCAATTATGTGTCTCTAATTGCCACCAATGTTCTTCTAATCGAGATCATAATTTGGTAGTAACTTTTTCATTTCCCTTTCCCTCTTATGAAGACTAAATTTTATTAACCCAATTTCTGATGTGGGTTTTCCACAAAGGTATTTCCTTATTTTTAACCTTTTATTTTCGAAGAACAATTTAAAATTGTGAGGACACAAATTGTTGAAGGATGGGATAATGTATCACCCCAGGATCTTATAGTATGTTATCACATTAATGTAATTTAATAGGTTGCGCTACACGCAACACCGAGTTCAAGCACACCCCGACTTACCAAACTATCCATTCAAAAGTAGTTATGAATAGTATTAATGGAATTTTAAACTTTATATAATCCTTATAATTTTAGAATCCATATAACGAGTTTCTTAGACATAATGTAAGAAGTAATTCATTTTTTTTTCAGTTAAAAGAAGTATTTTTCAAAAAATAAACTTTTACCGACTTTTAATGGTGAACCCTTCTTAAATCCAATATTTGAAACATTTATATACTCAATTTTACAAAATAAACTTCTTCTTTATAATCGGGACATATGAATTTAGTTTCTATAATGTTTTGGTGTTTTTATGATAACTTTCATATTTGAATAAATAGTAAAAAATACTATATTTTAACTAAAAACTACTTTGTTAGTCAAAATAATTTATAGTGTTTAATTATACATTTTAATGGTTTTTAAGTATAAATAGATTATATTTTTACCATTTAATCCAATGCTGGTCATTATATGTAATTTCACTTTGAAATTGGACATAAACACGCGTCAATCTTTTGATAGTTATTATTTATTAAAAATACGCCTTTTGGCTTTAACAATGGGAATTAAATTGAAATTAATAAATGAAATTTATATGTTGTGAATATGGTAAAATAAACTTAATTATTGAATTCATAATATCAAAATTATCTTAGGATGAATTTTTTATATTTTTCTGAAAACATTCAATTTTTGATGAATAGGGAAAAACACTGAGTTATTGTTCAAGACTGACTTTTTATTTACATAATTATTTATTTTATATAAATTTATTTTAGGTCAAAATAGATACATAATACCTATATAATCTCAGTGTAATTCATTGAATTCATTGTATAAGAAGTTCAGATATATAAAACGTTTATTGAAAATTTACAGTATTTTACCCACCGCCTAGGAGCATTTGCAAATTTGCATAAAACATAATTTTACCTATTCTGTGAATTGAATTTCAAAAATCCAAGAGACAATATTTATATGTGTGAGTTAAATGTGGTTCAATAAGATGAAAATATTTTTTGGTGAATAGTAACTTTTGACTATTATTACCACAGTTAAAAGTAAATAGGTTAATTAAAGGTAAAAATGATATTATTATTTCCCTAACACATGTCCTAATTCTATTTTATAAGTGTAATTATTCCAAAAAAATAGGAATATAATAAGATCTTTTAGGTCCACTTGGAACAGATTAGGACATTTATTATTATTTAATTCAAATAAAAGTTAAAAGTGTTAAATTCAAAGTTTAATAACTAAATAATTTTTAATATAGGGTTACACATAGGATAAATTCGACTACAAATATTCATTAGAGAGATAAAAAAATTTCATACATAATGGTATTTTATTCATAATTTTTAGACAATAAATAATTTAATTTATTTATGACATAATTATGATGTAGTAATTACCTTATTAATGAAATATTAAAATAATTGATATTATAAATACCCAAATAAATGTAATTTTAGACTTTTTATGAATTAAAATAATTTTCTAGGTTAATAAGACATATTAGGGTGGATTAAATGAGTTTCTTTCGAAGTAATAAGGCATTTATGAATTTTGAGAAAACAAAATACCAAATAGTGTCAAAATTGACAAAAATAGTTTTTAAATATAATATTATATTATTAATTAGTATTCTATTCCTAAAAATCTAAGGTTCGGCCAATAGGATTTTATAATAATATATATGACATTACTGAACTAATTGGGGTTCTAGTTTCATTTTATAGTTAATTTAGTAACCATATAATATAAAAATACAAAGAGACATGGTAAATGTCAAACTATTTAACTAAGAGTTAAATATAAAAGTTAAGGTTAATATGGTGACCTAAACCTATCTAAAACCTATTGGTTGAGGGTTTTTTGACCCATAACCACCATATAATTTAAATAATTCAATTTTTTTCCATTATAAACCTAAAATGAATTTATTATAAAATAATATTTTAAGTGTTTCCCAAGGTGCCCCTCACGCCTCTTATAAAAGGGCACTTCCCCTTATCTCAAATTCACACCTCCAAAGCCATTTGGGTCATCCAAAACCTCCCTATATATCCTCCCAACTATCCTAAATTAATCCTAGAGGTATTACTTTGGTCATAAAGCCAACCTAAGGATCCCTTTTGATCAAATCAAAAGGAAGAACCCGAAGAAGAGGTAATGATTTCACCACCCTCTTTCAAGTTCTCTTATTCTTCCACTTACTCTTTCTTTGTTGTTTACATTATAAAATAATATCTCCAGTATATTATATATATTATTATTTTATTATAAATATGGCACAAATATATTCAGTATTCTATTAATCTTATGAATAATAATGTCACCATGCGTGCGTATGTAAGGCTTCCCGTCTCTACGCCGTGGTGTAATTGGTTACTCAAAACTATGTTATTGGATGGATATAATGATGTGTAATATGTACATAAATAATGAAAATAACATTATAATGTCTCTATAAAATTA
The DNA here is from genome assembly GCA_963277665.1 of Viscum album. Lineage (NCBI taxonomy): Eukaryota > Viridiplantae > Streptophyta > Magnoliopsida > Santalales > Viscaceae > Viscum > Viscum album. Next base: position 43,039,594 of record OY728150.1, read on the forward strand.
ATATACCATCCAATTCCACACCTTTAAGGAAATGATATTGTCACTCGTGCATACGTACGGATTACTGTCTCCATGACGCGGTGAGATTCATATCCACATTCACCATTCATCAACAATTATAAAATATATATTACTAATAAGTATGTAATATATGACATAATAATTCTACTGGATAGAGATATATATATGTATGTATGTATGTATTTATGTACTTAGATATATATTATTCACTTACTTTCATTCAATACGATATGAATACCAAAACAACGTTTATGCGTACATACGGTCTACCATCTCCATAAACGGTGTTTTCCATTTCATATATAAATCTATTATAAATATTTATATTCTAAATATATATGATAAATTAATCAAGGTTTATATTCTGGAAGTATTTAAATCATGACCTAAATGATACCTTTCAAGAATAACAAGTTAAAATATGTACGATAAAGAAAGTGATTATGACCTGAAATGTTAATTTAAAATGAAAATAATTATTAAATGGGTACAATAAAGATATAAATGAATCATGTATGATATAATAAATATGAATATGGACCTGGTATAATATAATAACATACAATGGTCATTATAAAGGAGTTTAAACGTACCCTCGACTAAAGGAAAGTTCAAGGTAAAGGGTTTCTTATCTCACTTTTAATTCCTTGAGATTTCCATTGTTCACCACTTATTTATTGCATGTGGTGTATTGTGTACTTCCATTTGATATATATTATCATGTTTCTATTTATATTTATGATATTATCTGATTAATTTTGTGATTATTGACTATTGTTCATATGACTTGATTGATTACAACGAGGTAAGGGTTATTTCCTCAATCTCATTATTATCCGAGGTTGTTTATGTGTAAGTATTTACTAGGACATATTTATCACGATACACATATTTCAAAAAAAAAATCAAAATGAATATTTTAAGGTTTTATGTGAGGGTATATTTAACTAGATCATTATTTTAACTGATTTAATGATTTATCTTTCTAAATCCTTTTAATTAATGTCCATGATTTCAAAATGATTTTAAGGATTTATTTATATGGACATAAATGTTTTGAAATGATAATTCTTTTCAAAATATTCAATGTGATATGGGAAAAATTGATTCAAAAATCTCTTTTAATTTAATTTCATTATAATTTTGTGACTTTTAAATGATTTTAAAAGGTGGATATTTCTCTCAAAAAGTTTTAATCATCATTTTTAACTATGTCAGCATCCTTTACTGGAAATTATTTTTCATTGAGGTTGATTTATTATAATAGAATCTTCCATATTTCATTTAATTAATTTTGATGTGTTTGACTATGGATATTCTATTATTATACCATTCAAGGTCTATGGTTAATGTATTGAAATTTAATATTCTAGTTTTAATACAAATGTTTATGTTATGCTTCAACTTTTTCATATGAGGAATGTAGTGGACTTTGTATGTGACGGTTGGAGCCCGCTATAGCTCCTCGATGCATCGGTACGTCTCATGAGACAAACTAGTGTCTTGGAACAAGGCCTTGAAAAAACATTATTTGTAGTCTTGGTGCAACGCCTTGACTATGTGGTAATGATGTCCGGCATTAGGCATTTACTCATTATGAAATTAGTTATTACATGTGATTATTCAACTAGTAGAATATCCATGTGCTTGTTTATATGGTGATGTTTGATTTATTTTTGCCATATTATGTTCTAGATTGTGATAAAAAAGGCTAATGTTTTTATTACACATCATTTCTTAAAAGTTTTTTTCTTTCTCTAAATTATTTACCCTTATTGAGCATCTGAACTCACCCCTTTCATATGCTTTATTTTCCCAGGATCCCAAGAAGTGTTTTATGTTTGCGATATAGGGTTAAGCTAAGGGAGAAATGGAATTCTCAAAGGATTATATTTTTTGTATTGTATGTTAGAAAGTTTAATGTAACGTCCATGTAAGTAATCTATTTTCCACGATTGCTAAATTGATCAGTCTTTCAGGACTTGATTCCTTGTAATCAGGACAATGTATTAAAATAATGCACTGACTCTAGGAATCTAGGGTTGGAGAGTTAAAAACATGGTCTTATCCATTCAATGTATTACTTCCTAAGGTTGCATATTTCATCTAAAGATATCTATTCAGAATGGATATGTATTTTATGAAGAATATTAAAATACTCAAAATCTAAGGGATGATAATATAAAAAAAATTATTTTCATAAATTTTGTTTTAAAATTACACTAACCATTATAATTTTCAAAAATATTTATTTGACACCACATATAACACCACATAACATAAAAACTATCAATTTCATGATTTATAAAAATTGATACTATAACACCACATATTTAAAAGAAACTATGATCGATAATGTATATGACACACAACACAAAGCTGAAATAGACCATGAAGTATTTTATTTAAAAATGTTTATTATACCCTACCTGTTAAATTGGTGGCTATGAATAATATTAGATAATTTATTATATATATATCATAATCAATATAAATTTACTGATAAATGTTTATAAAATAATCAATCAATTTTTATTAACATCATTTTATTCTTTAAAAATAAGTTTTCTCCAAAAAGGTTTGTTATTAATTTTTGTGAAAATATATTCTCAATAACATATAAAATTTTTTATAAAATTTTTTATATAAAAATGATATCATTTTTGAAATCAATATTTGAAAATCATCATTGAGTTATTTTTTGGTATTTTACTGAAGGTATTTATGTTATAGTGAATGGTGAAAAATACTAATTTTTAGTGAAAACAATATCTTCTTTTAATGTATTTTGGAAGTCTAATTATATTTTAGATTAGTTTTAAATTTTAAATAGATAATTTTTATTGTGAAAAATCCAATTATGGTATTTGGAAATAATTTTATACTTGAATTTGGTACAAAAACATTTTTAGAATTAAAAATGCATTTTTCTGAAAAACTATTTTTCATCACGTTTTACATGTTCAAATTTAAATTATATTCTTCCAATTTTGTGAATTATATCATTAAAAATAACATCTATATTTTCAATCAATATTTTAAAAATTACCCTTTTTTAGTCATTATAAATAATAATCATAGTAAATTTGGTTCTATGGTAAAGAAAAAATGGAAAAATTATATTTAAAAATAATGTGATAGAGATTAAAAAGTAACCATAACACATTACTTTATACTAATTAATGATAATATTTCATCCATTTCACCCATCTCGCGAATATATGGAAACTTGGTTCCATATTTATTTTGTATTTTCCTTTATAATAATTAAGTAAACGAAAAATAAAAATGTCACTTTCTTGCATTTAATAACTATAATATTTTATGACAAGGTTAAAAACAACATATATGTGGTTGTAAATAGTAATTTAAAAAATAATTTATTATTTATTCTGCTAATTTATTTATAATTTTTAGTGTTGAAATGATTTCCATTAATTCCTGCACAATGACGACACAATATTTATTTAATTAAAAGAAAACTATAATAATTCATTTTAGAAATAAAAAAGTATTATAATTTAAAATAATTATCGTGTTCCATAATTTTTTTATAATAATATAAAATTATAGTGATTTTTGGAATTATTCAATTTTTATTAAATTTTTTCATATTATTTTCTTAGTCAAATTAAATGAATTCTTTCAAAAATGGTATTAAAAATATTTTATAATAAATAATATTTTATTAAATGATTAAAAATTCCTAAAAATTATATCTTTGTCTATGTGATTTAAATATGGTTGAAAATAAATTTAATTTTCCAATTATTTACCAATTTTACTTTTATTGTTACTATATTGACCCCTAAATAGTAAAATCAGTGTTATAACAAAATTTCTAAAAAGGGATAATGTGGGGTGAAACATAAATATATAGATAAAACCCTAATATAAACATGTAAATTTTATTTTATGATAGTATTTATAATATTACGCATCCTAAAATCTAATTATATCATTTTTGTCCTTTTTTCATGGAAAATTAATTTCTATTAATTTAATATTTTATTAAATTCCAAACCTCCTGATCTCATCACTTTTAAAAGGGAATCTCGTATCTTCTTTTATTAAAAAATTAAAATCCATTTTTATCTATAAATACCTATTCACATATATTACTTTATTCTCTCCCTACATCCCAGAGGCCTTATTTTTATTAAAAACCCTTCCAAAGAATGATTTTGCTGTAAAGCTAAGGAGACAATCCAAGAAAGAGGTATCATTATTAATTGATAGTTTTTTTATTTATTCTACCACCTCTTTAAAATTTTATTCCAAATTCAAAATATAACAAAAAATTTACCTGCTATATAATGATATTTTATTATTTTAATTTAACACCCTACATATGTCTCATAATCCATCATATTGGAATTAAGACCATCATCGGTGTGTACGGAGGGCTACCATGTCATCAACCACTCTAATTCATTTTCCATCACCAACACTTATGGTAGTTTTTAAGGATGTATTAACTATATTTATATGATATTAATGAAATATGTATCATTATTTAAATATAAAATATCATTTAATTATTTAACATTCTATTCAATTAATAATTATAATGCCCTTCGTGCGCAAGTATGGATTACCACCTCTATAAAGAGATGTGATTCATTTTTTATCACCACCTCACATGGCTGCAATATATAAGTATATTTAATGAAATAATATTATAGTTTTGTTATAATTATAATATTTGAAATGTAAAATAATACTTATATTCTTTTCATAATGATGTTCTAAAAATGTAAACATTACTCATGCCTACATAAGGCTTGCCGTCTCCTTGGTTGTAACATAGTTCATTTTTCATAACAATATTTCATGGTTGGATTAAAAATTATAATTGATGTATAAAAGTTATATTTATGTAATTATTATTATTATATATATGATGGACTAATTAACAAAATTACCTTAGTCAACCTATCAATTCCATTTCGGGCTTATGGCTTGAATATCATCAAAACATTTGATGTTAAATTAATTTATTAAATAATTGAATATAACATGGTATTAAAAATATATATGTAATGATTAAAATAATAAATCATTTTAATAAATTAAATAATTTACGTATATTTATTATTCTAGAAGATATGTGGAGTACATGCTGAGTCAAACTTTAGGTAATGGATTTCATCTCAATTTCCATTTATTGAGGCATATTTTAATTTTATTCACCAAATTTATTTTATATAGTGTATAAGTATCCAATTTTATATGTCATATTATTATTCCTTCATATATAATTTTATTTTACGTTTTAATTCAAATTATTTATCCAGGTGGTATTGAATTAAATGTTACAATGTGGCAAGGGGCCTCATAACTCAATTTATATTCAATGGGTTATATTAGATATTCATTATATTCTATATTATAAGATTATCTATGTAATGAATTTTTATTTTTTTATTTTATATTTAAACTTTATTATTTATATTTAAATTTGATACACACAATAAATTCACTTATTAATTCTCAATTAAATGATATGATCTTTGTAATAGATATCATCTCAATCCACTCCATTGAGATATATTTGGTATTATACAATTATTTATTTTTATGAGGTGTATCTACTACCACATTGACATTTTATATCATGAATCTATTTATATTCTCAATATTTAATTTTTCATTTTATTTTAATTCTTTTATGATGGTTATGATTCCAATTTTACCAACAAAGTGGTATAGATTTTATGTTACAATGTTATTATATATCATTATTAATTATGATCATGTTTCCATTAATGAAATTTAAAGTTATATAACTTGAGAATCTCATGAATTCTTCTTATCCGATCAATAGTTCAATATAATACCTTTTTCCTTTCATTTTACTCTATTAATACACTGAATTGAAAAACTGATGTTTAAAAAAAAAGACATTTTATTTATCACTTCGGTCGAAATACCATTGTCTTTCTTATCTAGGATTTTATTAAAAAATTTTAAATAATGTTTTTATATTATTATATTATTGTTTAAATTTATTTTTACCCATTTTTAAATTTTTACCAAATGATTTAAAAGTAATGTTATGGTTTTTTTATCATGAGTTACTTTTTTAATTCTTTACTATAAATATGAAAAGGATATTTTTTTAATATATGTGGCAGGAAAATAATTTCTTCCTTTCATTACTACTCAATTATGTAAAGATTTATTTATAGTAATTCAATGTTATTTTCACATAAATTTTTTCTTTATTATTTTGCATATTTTAATATTTAAAATAAGTGCTTTAAAATAGAAAAATTTCTTTTTCCTCAAGAAATTTACCATGTGATTTTCTAAAATCATTTTCCATATAAGATGAAATAATTTTATATTTCATAATATTTACTTGGGACATGATTAAATAATATTTTCATTATTATTTATTTTTATATATTATGATTACGATTACAAATCTTTTATGAAACCAATTTCTTTTCCACAGGTTATTCCAAGAATAAATTTTTATAAAAACCGATTCTTTTTCATAGGTTATGATCTGATTAATATTTTATGATATTGTGTCACACTTATATATGATTATTATTTTGTAAATGGTGGGCCCAAAATTATATTTCCCAATAATTAATTGGTGATATATGGATATCTCATCGGATAATTAAGGCTTTAATGGTGGGTGAACCAAGTTCATTATGGGACTTTTTCCAATAAGATAGTATTAGGTGTAAACCTTGACTACTATGAAAGTTTGAGGGATAAACCAAATACAATATAGTATTCTTGGAAATGATACTAGACTAAATGTTAAAATATTTTATTTTCTTATTTGTATGTGAAAAAACTATGTTTATACCAGTGTTGTTCTCTTATTGATCATGTAATTTAATTCTATCGAGATTCATGTCATATGAATCACCATGATTTGTTCCATGAATCCAGATTATGTTATTTGATATGTTGGGTATGGTTTTAAAATTATAATCACTTATTCTCATACCACAATTCTCATGTTATGTTTATGTGATCATTTATATCTCCCTTGTTTACCTGTATAGTGAATATGATCCCACTGTTTATTATGTTTCATTCCCCCAAATAATGAGGAAAAACATTTATGTATGATGTGTGTAAAAAGGTTTCTAGTATTGAAAAATTGAGTTTTAGATTATGTAGATAATTTTTATCCAATTTTTTACGTATCTAGGATTCATAAGACACTAAACCTTTACTATCATCAAGCATATATTTGTAATGTATATTTAATATTAATTTAATAAGATGTAAAGTCCATATATTACTATTATGGGTATCAATAGTTGGAATTAGAGAAAAGTATAGTTAGTTTTAGAGACTAGGATGAGAAAACATTAGTGAAGAAACTTATGATAATCATATTTATAGGATAACATCATATGTTAGGGTAAGGAAATGAGTGTGGTTTCCCCCAAAAAAACATATATGTCATGAGACTCCAAGTTTATATTGTTTTCAAACATATGAAACATGGCCCAATAACCCTAAAAAGAGTTATTAAAGTATATATTAGATATAATTCTGGTGAATTGGGAGTGTACATATACTACACACCTTGTTTTAAACTCAAAGGGGATATTATTGGGTTAGTTCACACTTTTGACGAACCTTCATGAATAGATGATGATCAATGATAACCTAGAATATTATTAATTTTTACTACATTGAAAATAAGGTTTCATGATTTAGAAATACTATAAATTATTTTTTATAAATATGATTATTGTTAATCATATAGTTAATTGTGGGTTTAGTTGATTGTCGAAACCCGGTGGAATAATGTTGACACTAAATGTGATTAGAACTGCAGTGATTATAAGAAACAAAACAAGATGATGGATGAATTGAATGATATTTTTAGTATTTCTAATTAGTTATCAAAATATATTATTAACAACTTATACATTATACAATTCTTGAAATCACCATAGAAGAAAATGATGGATTCAACCAAGAGCTTGGGTGGTGGAGACCATAGAGGAAGGAAAGATAAATTTACATCATCTCAGAAATGTGGAAAGATACACTCATTTAAATGCCTCAAAGGAATAATGAAATGTGTTATTTTTAAAAAATATGTTTACTGATAAATTAATTTATAAATAAAAGTTAGGAGTTTAATAGAGGGAAATTAATTTCATCTTAGAGATCCATTTATAGCTTGTTTCCTTTTATATGGGGAACATGGGAACTATCTGAGTCAATTTCCTTTTTTAAAGGATAACTCTTAGGGTAAATAAGGACCAATGTTATAACAATTATTGACATAAAAGTGGTGAATTATTAATATATTTTGATTTAGTAATTATGTTGTTGAAGTACATTTTCAATGGAATTTTGGTTAAAGTATCTTGGAAAATATAAATATTGTGTAGCTTTTAGAAAGAATATATGTCTTCTTGTAATAATAGCTTAATAGTTATTAATAACATCATGGTATTATGAGTTTAAGGTTGACCATAAATTCAATGTATAAGACACCCCTTTTAGGTTTTAAGTGATGGTATTTTAAATTAACTAATGATATTTTGGAAGATGTTTTATTAGGTTATGGTGTATGTAACCCTTAGTTTTAGTATAATGTATTTTTTGAATAAGAATCATCTTTTCATAATATTAAATTTATTGATAACCTTAAGTGATTTTATGATCCTTGATCATTAAGGTTAGTTTTAGGGATATTATGAATATTTTTGTGGATTTTATAATAATTATATTAAAATAGTTTTAGCTAAAAGGATTAATTGTCATATCTGGAAAGGCCACAGGGATTGAACCCAAAAATCAAATAGAGATAATTGTGAAACACATACCACTATCCTAAATAATGTTGTTATAATTGAATTAATTTTTTGAAATAATGTTAAAGATAAATATTATATTTCTTTTATATATGTTTTATCATATATAGAACCATGGGATTGAAAAATTATTTTTAACTATGTGATTAATGTTATTTTAGAATGAGTTCAATATTTTGAGAACATTATATGATTATGGTAAATAAAAAATTAAATTATTTTATTTGAGGTATAACGGTTGAAATATATTTTAGAAGAATATATAATTTTAATGTGTCTTTATAGATACTTAGGTTATATATGTAAAAAATATATAATATGTTGGAGATATATTTTTAGTTTTTATTTATTTTTGGTATGACATATTAAGGGTGATTGATGTTATTTAGAGATAAATGTTAAACTTATCTTGAAATAATATGACATTGAATCATTCAAATATTTGGGTTTAAATATTAATCAAGAATATTTCTACGAATTTTATGGTTAGTCCATTATCCAATGATCTAAGTTGATCTTTGGGAGTGATTTTTGATGATTTGGAGGTTAATTTTGGGTTTATTCGAATGATGGATTATTCATTTTGATAAATATCATGATCTAAGAATTTATTTGGTTAATTCATAAATATGTGAGTAAGATATTTTTATCCTTTAATGTATTATTGGATCCATTATATTTTTTTTGTGTCCTAAAAAAGTCCTCTAGAATACACATTATTTGGAGAAAAATATGAGAATGTGGTGTAAAGTTATTAAGAAAAGATATAAACATTATAAAGTGAGTATATATTTATTTGTTCTTAGTATAGAGGGTAAATAAATTCCTAAAATATAATAATAGGATCTAGAATAAAAATAATTATCCAATTATAATGGTTTCTGATAAATCGATCACATTTTTTCAACCGCATTGATATATGTTTTTTGGGTCGAAAGATTTATCTTGATCATTCAATTTCAAGATATAAGTGTTTTTTTATCACTCCAAATATTTATTTGGGTATTTCTTCCTCCATTTGTGTATTTTCAGTTACAAAAACGTTTTCATATTTGGAAACCTAATTATACTTTATTACAAATGACCTTTATATTTCTCTTTCCATCTTTTTAAGAGGAATATTTATTAAACCTATTACAATGTGCAATTTAAAGAAATAAATTTTTAGATTTCAAACCCTTGTTTTATGAGATCATATTCAAATTATGAATAACTAATTGGTTAGGGTGGTGGGATAATATAACATGCTAAGTTTAAAAAAACTATTTTCAATAGCATATACAACACACAACACAAATCCTAGAGGAACTGTGAAATATTATTATTAAAATATGTTCATTATAACCCAACCATTAAATTGGATTCTTTTAATAGGATTAAATACTATATGAAATATATAAAAAATTCTTACCGAGTAAATATTTATTTTTAAAATTTTAGTTGAAATCACTATTTTTTTGTAATTTCATTTTATTCTTCATAAATACATTTATTTTCAAAAATGGGTTTATTTATTTTTATGAGAAAATATTATAATTAGAATATAGAAAATTTATATATTTTATATTATTAAAATGATTTAATTTTTAAAAGCATAATTTCAAAATTATCATAGATTAAAATTTTGGGATTCTCTGAAAAGATTGATTTTCCAGTTAATAGTGAAAATACAGATTTTTATTCAAAACTGTATTTTCTGTTAAATTATTTGAAATTGGAAATTTTATTTTGGATTAGTATTAAAATTTTAATAGATTATTTGGATTAATAAATACCCCATTATAGTTTTTATAATTAATTTTAAACATGAATTTGGTATAAAACCCTTTTTATACTTAATATGCATATTTTTGGAAAAACAATTTATTCCCGTTTTATGACATAAATATTAAACAAAATTATAAAACTTTTATGTATTGAATATTGAAAAATAGATTCCATACATGGAATCTAGTGGTTTAAATTTGTTAAATATTTCCGTTTTATTTTTAGTCATTATGAATATTAATCAATGTAAATTTTGTTTTGGGTAGGATAACCTCATATAAGGAGGTGTACGCTACATCAATGGTGAAAATAGGACCTATGGATAATAGTCATAAGGAATGGAATAATATTATATCTATGGGTGTGTCTAGTAGTATTAAGAAACCTTGGGCTCTAAAATATGTTATCTATATTCCTCCAATCAACCTATGGCTCATAGTCAACGTTGATGGTGAAGCCTCCAGCATGCTAGGGCCCTCGGGTTGTAGAGGCATTTTCTACACACAACATGGATTTTTCAATGGTATCTCTCACCAATAAAATATAATTGTAGTGTAATATAATGATAATGGTTTAGTTAATTATTTATTATTTCCAATAAAATTTTAAATACTTATGGACCGAATCTGACTCAAAAATTGTGTTTTAGGCATTGAAAACCAAAACATTGAAGATGCCTTGGAAAATATTACCTCATTGGATTTATTTTTTTAATCACTAAAATAGACTCAATTTTGTTTTCTAACATGCATATGGAGAGTATAATTAAGTGGTATATATTTGGTAGGATGAAATAGGGCATGGAAATGAATATGATGTGGTCCTTTAGGACTCCAGACTATTGTGTTCCAATGTTAAATATAGATATGTAAGTAGTGATACACTCCCATCTTTGTAATAATCGCATGTAAGTCTTGGAATAGATATTTAACTTTTATAATATATTCTTAGGATAGAATTTGAACAAATCTGATATTTTAGGGATAAAGTAATATTTTTATTAAAAACACCTCCTTGGAAATTGTTTGTGTAAAACTAAATATGTTTTTTGAAAAATATAAATCATTCTTAACAAAACGATTTTGTTTTAATTATTTTTTGATACCCATAAAATATTTGATCCCCATATAAATATAATAAAATTTTATCTCCAATATACTATATTTTTATTATATTTATGTACGAACCTACATCTGTCTCCACTTCTATGAAATGAGAAATTAAACCATTGTTTATTTGGAAGGGGGACTACCACCCCATGTACCGATGTTATTCATTTTCAATCACCAATGCTCGTAGATAGTTTTATTGATATATTTCATATATATATATATATATATTATTTTCATGAAATATTTGATATTATGAAAATATCATATAATAAATAATATCTTACCTATCCATTCATTTAAAAATAATAACGCCGTTAGTGCGTACATGTGGATTATGATCTCCATGAAGCGATGTGATTATTTTTTCATAAAACAATAACACGACTTCTATATTAATGTGTATTTAATTAAACAATATTATATTTATTTAATATCAATTATTTCGTAAAGATGAAGTAATAATTTGTTTCTTTTGGTTGTGATCGTTGAAAAATGGAAATGTTACTAATATGTTGTATGACTTACCATCTCCATGATTGTAATGCTATTTATTTTTCATAACCATATTTCATTGAAATTTTCTAAAAAAAATTTATTTATAAATATAATAATTATTTCTTGATTATTATTTTTTATTTGATCGAACAATGATCTATTTTAATATAGTCGTCATAGCAAACTCATTTTGGGATTATGAGATGAATATCATCTAAACATCCAACAAGGGAATAATTGATGAAATAATTGAATTTCAACTGGTACTAAATAAAATAATCATATTTTAAAACATGAAAACATTTTATTAATTATATAAATAATTAAAATAATTTTATTATTTAAGAATATAAAGAGGTTACATGATGGGTCGTACTAGAGGTAAGGGATTTTGTCTCAATTTATTTTAGTGAGGTTTATTTTAATGTTATATGCCTAATTTCTATTATATGATGTATACATTTTAAAATTTACATGTTATATAAATTATCATTGATAATTCATGGTATATGGAGTTTCAATTCAAAATATTTCTTTATAGGGGATTTTACCATAAATTTACAAAGTAGAAAGGGGTTTCAAAACACAATTTCTCCCTATTAGTTTATATTACTTCATCATTGTATTTGATATTATAATATTATCTGTTTAATGAATTTTTAATTTTTTTTAATTTTTAATATATATTTTCATTATATATACCTAATATATTCACTGATCAATCCTCGCCTCAATGGTATGAACTTTGTAACCAATTTCATCTCAATTTCCACTCCGTTGAGGCATATTTGGTATTGTGAACCTACTTATTTTTATGAGGTGTATCTAATAAAACATTGATATGTTATATCATGAATTTGAATATAATCATTGTATTAAATGTTTAATTTAAATTAATTTCTTTTATGGGGTTTATGATTCAAAATTTATCAATGTGGTAAGGGTTTTAGGTATCAATCTCATTGTTTATCATGATTGTTTATGATTATGTTTACAATAATGAAATTTCACGAACTATCAATAATTAATGTCATTTATTTTTCTTATCCTATAGTTATTCATTGAGAATGAATATTCTCCTTTCATTTTACTCTCTTAGATTACTTAGGAGTCTAAAAGAATTATTTTACCACAAATAAACATTATTTTTATTCAATGATCAAATATTCTTTTTGTTTTGTGTCCATGTATTCATTAAAATGATATCAATAATGATTTAATATTATTATATGATTTTTTAGAGTCATTGTTACAATTTTTTATTTTTTTAAAGGTTTATCAGTATTTTTCTCATCATTTTATAACGTAGGTACTTTTTGACTGTTTACTGAAAATCTAAAAGGAATCTTGGATTTATCATATATGGTATGAAAATAATTTCCCAATGTAATATATGATCAATGAATTAAACATTACTTTACATTTTTCCAAGTTAATTTTCAATGAAATTATTTTATTTAATATTTGTTATGTTTTTTTATTTCCAATATGTTATGTCAAAGTTAAAAGTGTGTTTTCCTCAAAAAAATGATCCATGTGGTCTTTTAAAATACTTTTCCATCTAAGATGAAATATGTTTATTATTCCTAATAATTATTGGGAATATTATTAAAAAATAATATTATTATACTTTTTATCGATGGTTGATGATGATGAAGAAAAAACAATATGAAAAAAATTTATTTCCATGGGTTATGCAATGAAGAAATGTTTATGAAATCTATTTAATTTTTAGGAATTGTGGTATGATGAACTTTTTGTGATCATTTTGAAAAAATATATATAATTGTAATTATTTGATAGGTGTGTCCAAAATTATATATCCCTTCAATGAATTGGATACTCATTGACATATCATTAGAAAAACATAACTGGAATGTGTAGTAAACCAAGTTCAATAAGGCACTTTTTCAACTATGGTAGTTTTAGGATTGAACCTTAAATTCTATGATGGTTTAGGGAGTGAACCAATTACACTATGATATTATTTTTAATGAATCATTTCTACGAAATAAAAAATATTCTATGCATATTTTTACACCAAACACTTATATATTATGATAATTTTATGCTCACATGGGTTATTTTATTTGATTTTTTATGATTCAAATATTATAAACTACCAATCATTATTACATGAATTAATATTATGATCTTTGATATGAATGGTATTATTTTCAATTCAAGAAATCATATTATCCTTCCCTTATGCTCATCTTATGTTTAATTGATCATTGATATATCCCTTGTTTACCCTTATTAAGCATCATTGCTTACCATTTCTTATGTTTCCTTTCCAAAAGATATGAAGAAAGGTATTTTTTGATGCGACTAAGAGGTGTTAAGGTAATGAATTACAATCTGGTAGATTATTTATATATTTTATGAACTAGTTTTTTAGGTGTCCATGTTTCCAAAGATAATAAACCTTTATAGTCCTCATGTATTTATTTGTAAAGTATAATAAATATTCCTCTAATAAGATATAATATCTATGTATGAAAATTATGGGTTGATATAGTTTTACATTCATACATTTTGAGGTTACTCTTGGTTTAGAGTTTTAGAAAATTAGGAGAAACACATATAATAAAAAGAGGAAAATCAACCCAAAATCAATTTCCACCCAAAAACAAGATTATTACATTTAAAAAACATTTTCATTTAAAACATATTACATTTTTTAATATAAACCCATATTATTGAAATTTTATCCTTTTCATAGTATCTAATTATTCATAGGACCTTCAATAAAAAACCGTAATACATAATATAGATACAAAATATCAATAGGTTAAAAAAACTATTATTCCATTATGAAAGTATGAAAATCACTAAATAAATTTCTCTCTTTTAAATAAAAAAATATTTTCTGAAATATTAATTTTATTACTAAAGAATTAAGATTCATCTCCCAATGATTTTCAAACAAAATACCATAATAAATATTAATTTATGGATAATAATCATTATTATTTCCTTAAAAACATGGGTACTTATGAAAATATTTTCTAGAAATATGAACTTTTCACCCATAAAATAGACATATACATTTCATTAAAAATTAAATAATTAGTTTACCATACAAAATAAATATACTTTTAAGAAAAATCATTTGAAAAAATGTAATTTTAATTTAGGTACCTTGGGGAATAATCTTTATATTACCCTTACAATCACTATTACATGAACTCTTACAAATTGAATAACCAACTCGATTAATTTAAAAAAAATTACTTAAGAAAAAAGTAATTACCCAATGCATTGGAGAGCTACGTAGGGCTCAAGCATCATTGTGATCATTTTTCAAGGATATAAATTACATAAAATAAGTAAAACATTTTATTTAAATTAAAAAATCTCATATATTATTCCATTTTACACAAATTTATAAGTATATTACGGATTCATATAAAATTAATCAAAGAAACCCATTTTATTTCAAAACTAAATCCCTAAACTAATGAGAAAATAATATTTTTTTTGAAAAAAAAATGAAATTGTGGAGGAATATTCTTATTGATTAATGGTCATGATTTATGGAAATTTCTCTTGTTTTCATTATGTTAAAAAATATTCCTTTCACTTTTTAAAGAAAAATTGAAAAAATATGGATAACCATTAGAAGTATGCTATTAAAATAATCAAAAAAACTGGAAAATGATTGAAAATTACATTGAACATATATTTAAATATATTAATATAATAAATGAAACATTTTAAATAATATGGATATGAAAGGAAAATTCATCAATAATATTAATGCTTTTAAAATAATATTTTAATGGAAAATACCATTACTCATGTCTGACTCATAATGTAATTACTTTATTTAAACATATTTTAATTTTATAATTTCTTATGAATCTTTTTTAATTATATTAACATATTATAAACCCTTTTATTTTATTTATGACCATGTTTTATATTGTTATTAAATTAGTTAAGTTTGTGTCAGACATTTTAAGGAGGTTCAGTTTTATAATCATAAAAAACCTTTTGTAGGATGAAAATTGTCAAAATGTAAATTATTCCATCATAAAAATTATAGTAATCATGAAATAATTATTATTTTTATAAATTAAATACAATTTTAGAACCAATAATGAAATGAATACATGAAAAATGAATCACAAGGATTCGTGGTGGTGGTAGTCTCAACCCACTCACAAGCGACATTATCATTTTTTTAATGATGGGAAGGGTAAAAAGGTAATGAAATAACCCATGTTTTCAAAGTAAGGATCATTTATCATTTGGTTAAACTATTTATTTACATACTTTTTCGAGTAACCAATTGGATCGTGTGTGTTTCGATGGTATATAAGGCTTGTTTGGGACCCATAACCCAGCTTTTTGGTTGAGAAAACCTAGGCGCACGATTAGTCTAAATGGTGTGGAGTAGGATACATGGTCTGAAATATCATGTGAGGTATGGTAAGAAAGCATGGGAAGCCTACAATGTTAGACTATCTCATTTTATTTGTGGCATATGTCCGCATAGTGTTATCTATAATTTTGAAAGGGGATCTACATGGTTTGTGCACGATTTGTGAAACTGTTACAATAAATTATCTATTGTGCCCTTCCATACAACTAAGTGTGCATATTTGGTGAATGGTTTGGCTGAACAATGTGGTAAAATATTGAGAACTTGATGTTTTGGGTAAAATGACCATTTACCATTAAAATTATATTAAACCTACATCTATTTCCATTTCCTCCTTCCATGCAAAAAAGGTTCATTTGAGGTCCCGACCATGGTGAGTATTCTAGGATTCAATATATCCTCTCCCTAAAATCTCTAATTCATGCATTGTCGGCCTCTCAAGATCTACATCAGTGAGTTCCCAACTCCTTTTTAGTTGTTCTCCATTCTTCTTTCTATCGGTTTCACTATTTAGGTGCAATCTAGTTTGCCCTAATTTCATGTTCATTTATGTAATTCATTTTTCACATGAATTGAGTAAAATCAGGAGTCTATATTAGAGTATCACTCTAGTTCCAATCCATGGTTGGTGGTTTATATTTTTCCTATTAATTTTTATTCTTTATTAAGATATCTTTCATTGTGCTGCCCCCAGAAATTCCGACATGGCCCTTCAATTAAAACTATAATTGAATTAAATGGAATTATACCAATTATGGATGTATTTAGGCTCCTTTTTAACGACATAGAGGTATTTTCTGAAACAAAAGGCCACCCATGGAGTGTGACATGTAATCAGCTTGAGGTTTCTCTTGGTAAAACTACCCAAGGGGTGTGTCCTTATTCTGGTGTAGTTAAAGGAATCAAAATTATAGTTGAACTGAATTGAACTGGTTGAACATGAGATATTTTTCCTCCATTGCATGTTGATTACTTTCATTAATAGATTTATATGAACTTTGTATTTATTAAATGGCTTTGTTATGAATTTGATAAATTAGTGGGTACACCCATTGGTTTCCTTTCAATGTGAAATGTGGATTAATTAGTGGGTATAATCGTTGATTTTTTTTGTATATGAATGGTTGTATAAGTGGGTATAATCATATTTCATGGATGATAATTGGTATGAAATGGTGAATGGGATCACATATGCCTTAGACGATGCTTGTTGGGCCTTGAACGTGGTAGTAGACACCCTGGAAAGAGTATGCTCCTAGGGTATTGATTTTTGTGGGATGTTGTGGGCCTTGCTACCCCATGGATCCAGTTTTAATGTCCCAAAAATTACATGTAACTTTTTTAAAATTATATGGTATTATTTTGAGACCAGACACTTTAACGACATCTAATTCCAAGGCCTCATGACCCTACAATTGAATTTTGAACATTTTTAGTTCATTTAACTAAATGTGCAAGAAGATATTTCTGACATTTAAACTGGTGCATGAATAAAAAATCCAAGGGAACCATTGAACTCAGAATTTCATGATTCGCCTAGAAAAGATGTACCTTTTACCGGTGAGGGTGGACCAGAAAAGTTAATTTTTGGACTTTTCAGAAGAGAAATAAAATAAACTAAAAAGTGATTTTATTTTATTTTCTTCACTATTGGGAAGTGGCATTCCAGCACTGCAGTGTTGCGATGAGGTAGCGATGAACCCCTTTAATGATACTCTTTAACTAAATGAAAATAGATATGGTATTTCACTAATAAAACAAGGTAACTATGGGGTGACACAACATAACGAAAACAATGCGATGTGTTTCTCTTTTAATGAGACAACTGGTTGGAGAATCCAAACATAGAATTTCTTTGATGGACGGTGAACATTTTTCTCTCCAACGAAGAATTCCAATGGCTTATAAGAATAGAACGTGGATTCCTGTGGATAGTTCTCCCCATAGATGAGCTCGATCACAGGTAGGGTTTTACCTTGTGTAATTGGAGTTTCCCCATTCATCTTTCTAAAACAACGAAAATGGATCAACCCAAAAACATGTTGATCCATGGATTGCTTGTTCTTGTGGGAGGGTGTTTTACTTGGGGCTTTGCATTGTGATTAATTTTTTTGATAGAACTTTAATCTTCTTCCCCGTGTTTTAAAACCTCTAACGCAAAGGATACTAGCCAAAATGAACAAGGCCCGAGACCCTATGCCTCATTTTTTGTGCATTATTCATGGCCAAACCTCCAAGTTGACAGAAAGGAGTTTTCAAGGCCTTGGTAGGGATGGTGGAACCCCATGGAGGCTAAAGATGGAGACGACGTAAATAAGGAACCACAGGAGCAGACATAGTGGTTTGCGGAAGGCTTTGATGGCAACGTCAGTGACCTCCGGTGGTGTCCCATGGAAGTGGTCGTAGGCAGGTGGTAGCATGCCATGATGGAGTGCCGAGGGAGAATTTGTGGCCAAATTAAGCCTCAGTTGTGGCCTATGGTTGGTTAACGAGACAGGGCCAATCGGTTGTGTCAGGCAAAGCATCCCACTCTGTGTGGGATGTGATCCCTCGCTGGCATGTGGTCCAACGACCGCATGCGGGACCACCAAGGGCGGTGATCCTCATCACGCCAAACTGGAGGTCATTAGGTGTCTGGGATGAGAGAGGTCAGCCCACCTGTTGCGGGCTAGACCGGGGTGCCCAAGCCGGACGGCTACGCGTCCCAGGAAGGAATCAATGTTGGCTGATCTCTGTAGGCCATGCCGGTGATATAGCACTAGGTCATTGAGTGGCCTGGGCTGGGAACCAACTGGCCCGCCAGTTTTGGATAGGGCCGGATGAGACCAGGCCACCGGGAGACCCAGTGGGCTGGACCCCCAGCTCAACCGAGAAGGTTCCAGTAAGGCCTAATGCGCTTGGACTATTGGCCAGGCTGGACTGATCCATCAGAGACCTGAATCGAGTCGGGTAGGGTTCTCTTAACTAAAATGAGGCATGTGGGGTCCCCTGGATGGGTTGGTCAGGTTGGTTGGATACGGTCGAAGATGGCCTAGACACAACCATCCCCTATTCACTAAAATGCTAATTTCACTCAAACCGAGCGTCTGATTGACGATCTGTTAGAGGTTTTGGAATCCTTACAAAGAGGTGGATATATTGGAATAATCTTAGGATGATTTCATAGAATTTTAATGATGATTAATTTCTTAAGGAGAGTTATCTCCGGATATCATGGGCACTACGTGCGAAGATCTTACAGCTGAATGAGACCCAAAGACTAGTGACAAGTGACCCAATAGAGATAATCTCTGATGGCCTATTAGAAAGAGATATGTGTGACCTTATAGTCCCATGGTGGGTAATGAATCTGTATGACATGGCATTCCCACATTACTCATCGGGATGGAGTACCTTAATACGATGGACCATGTGGAAAGCAGCTCTATGTGACCTGACAGGCCCACAATGGGGAGTGGCTCTGTGTGACCCAGTATAACCACAATACTTTTTAGGGATGATTACCACAGTTGTCCAAGGCTAGTGGGATGTGGCTATGTGTGACCCGACATTCCCTCAATGGGGAGCAGCTCTGTGTGACCCAGCATACCCACAGTACTCATTAGGGATGATCACCACAATAGCCCAAAGTGTTCAATATTGTGATGGATGGTCATGATTTCTATTATCTAGATTATACCTGGTGTGAGTTGTCCTTCTTTGAGATCATGATTCATGGTTTTCTTTTGTATTTCTTTCTGGTATTTCCTTCTTGGTTTAGGGTCCCTTCTAGGTATTTTGTTTCTCACCACTGCATGGGATGCACATGCATGTGTGGTTTATGGAGAAGATGATTTCCACCTTGATGGAGGAATTTGTGTCCTAGGACCTGATGGTGCCCAGTGAGATCAGGTAGGTAGGGAAAAATTCAACAGCTTCCAGCAGCTACACTACACTTACCCATTAGTTGGGGTTTTTGATGGATGTATTTTTAGGAATCTTCTATACTTTCCTTTTTTTTCATTTGTCTTTTTTGGGTTTTTATTATGGCCTATTTGAACTACAACTGGTACTTTTTTTTTTTGATTAGTGGAATGCATGTTTTACCATTCCAGTTTTTGGGACGTGGTTGTGTGTGTGTGCATATAGATATTCAGGAACATGCCTCCCATTTTCATGTTGATGCCTTCGGATCTAGTCGTTATGCCATGGCCTTTAGGTGGTGGCCTTGGGGAAGTCACAACATGGGCCCTGGGGGACAGGTCGTGACAATGTGGTATCAAAGTTTGTTGGTTCTACCTCAAATATCAAGAGACTTTTGTTTTATTTTTTGGAAATAGTGTTAAATGATTCGAGTTTGACTTTTAGATTTGGGGAGTCCAGTGTTGGTGCAACATCCGACATATCAATACACCATGACCTTAAATTCTTCTTTTCAGATATATACATAAAAACACTAGTTCCATGCATCATATATGAATTGAGTGTTTCCTCATTTTATTCTTGAATTATATTTAGCTTTCCATGTATAATCTATTGACTGTGGTACATAATGATCTATTTTAGGATTCCTCTATGCAGATAGCCATCTCGGGTACCGATATGTGGTTGTAATGACTATATTCCTAACAATGAGGTGTCAGTTTAGGGACAAGATCTAGAGATGGACCCATCGGGTGGTGTAGTATCATTGCCACTACCCGTTGATCATAAGTTGCTGTTAGTGTTACCATTATGCGATGCACAGAGGATCAATGCCTTGTATGATTTCCAGAGATAGAGACCTCCTAGGTTCTTGGGAGAGACATATCCTCAGGCCATTGTGGACTAGCTGGAGGCGGTGACACTGGTCTTCTTCTTGGTGAGGACACCACCTGACTAGATAGCGATATTAGCCACGAGCCTTCTTCAGGGATTGTTGGGAGAGATGGTGGATTTTATGACTCAAAATCATGATTAGGAGACCCTCTCTTGGGAGGATATAAAATGGATTTTTAGGGAGGATTTCTTCCCCTCGACCTTGCATTCAGTGTGCAAACAGGAGAAGCTTCACCTATAAAATGGGAGAAAGTCAGTGGTTGAGTACTCTACAAGGTTTAGAGACCTCTCCCCTACTCTACAGCCATGGTGTTGGACCCTTTATTCAGAGGGTGGACCTTTGATCAGGGACTCTGATGAGAGATTTGGGTGTCGAAGATTTCCCTTAGCATCCCCACTTATGCTAGAGTGTTAAATCGAGCTCTATTAGTATATAGATTCCTCTCAGAGCATCCACCGATGATTATAGCCACCACCAGGAGACAGGTGGATGATCCATCCATGGCGGGCAACTGATAGATGATGTAGAGGTCCATGCAAGCTAGATCATCTAGAGGAAAATTCGAGGACATAGAATTGATGGTGCAAGGCCACCGAGGTAGTGGGTTCAGAAAAATTATAGGGTGTGATACTTGTGCGGTAGGCCTGGAACCATGGCTCATGGTAGCCCGAACTGCCACATAGACGATCAAAAGATGATTGAGGGAAACCCAAGGAAGTTGTAGAGGCTTGAGCGGGGAGTTATGTAGGGAGGAAGACGTGAATGGGGAATAGGCCGAGCAGGAGGTGGTGGGTGGTGATTTGAGGTACTACCTCTGCCACCCCCATGTGGTCCCCCACAACTTCAGGGAGAAGGTGGAAAGGGGTGAGAACATATTTAGGAAATGGAGGCCTATTACCATGATGCTCCAAATATGATTATAGGTACGATTTGTGTATTCTACACCTTAGCTTCAGTTATTATAGACACATGTTCCATTCACTCATTCCTTGCAATGAACCTCATTCGAGGCTCAATTATTCCGGTGGAGTCCTTGGGTGAATCCTTACCATTAGATACTCTTATAGGATGGGATTAGAGAATTACACACCGGTACTAGTAGTTTTAGATTTCTCTTGGAGGATAGAGATTCGGCTCGGATCTCTTTGTAGCGTCATCGAGGCCTTACGACGTCATCTTGGGTATGAACTAGTTATCCACAATTAATGCTAAGATCAACTATATTTGGCATAGAGTGTGTTGTGTCAGTGAAGATTGGACCGTGATTTCCTTCACCAGTGAGAAGGGAACTCTTGCAGTGCAAGACAGACTTTCTCGGAGGAGGGAGTAGCCGACCACTCACCAGTTGGCTATCCTCAAACTTAGTGTGGTGGAAGAGATGAGACTAATATTCCATTTTGTGGTGGACGAGTATCAATATGTCTTTCCTAAGGATATTCCGGGACTACCTCCTCGTAGGGAGGTATAATTTTGCATCGACATGTACCCCCAGATGTCACCAATATCCACGCCAACATATCGGATGGCCCCCCGTAGAACTTCATGTGTTGAGAGTATAGCTGAAGGACTTGAAGGAAAATGGATTTCTCGGTCCCAGCATTTCACTATGGGAATCCCTAGTGTTGTTTGTCAAGAATGTAGATGTAATCTTGAGTTTATTCATAGACATACAGTGCTTGAACTAGGTGACCATGAAGAAACAATATCCACTGTTGGGAATTTATTCCCTCTTCAACTTGCTAAAGGGAGGGAGGTGGTTCTCGAAGATAGACCTTAGATCAGGCTATCACCATCTTCAGGTAAGGGATGAGGATGTACTGAAGAGAACCTTCAGATGTCGGATGGACACTATGAGTTCTTGGTGATTCCCTTCAGCATGAACAATGCACCAGCAGTGTTCTTGGGACTCATGAACATTATCATTCAGCCTTACCTATATGTTTTGGGGTGGTCTTCATTGATGAAATCTTGGTGTAATCGACGTCAGAAGAGGATCAAAATACACACCTATGAATAGTCATGGAGACACTCTGAGAGCACCAGCATTATGGGAATCTCTCGAAGTTCTAGTTCTGGATTTAGGAGGTCTACTTTCTCGGACACATCATCTCAGAGATTGGATTTGTAGTGGATCCAGTTAAGATAGAGGCAGTGCTTTCTTCGGAGACACCTAGGAGCATGATTGAGGTTTGGAGTTTCTTAGGGTTGGTTAGATACTACTAGAGGTACGTACCCAACTTTTCCAGAGTAGAATCACCCTTATCGTCTTTGACATGGAAGGGATGGCCCTTCATGTGGATGGATAAGTTCTATCAGAGCTTCCAGGAGCTGATGCAGAGACTGATGAGTGCCCCCATCTCGAGACTACTAGAGGATGGAATTGGGTATGTGGTTTTCTACAACACATCAGGGAACATATTAGGTTATGTTTGGATGCAGGAGTGAGTTGTGATCACCTACGGTTCATGGAAGTTGAGGTATCATGAGAATAACTACACAACCGATGACTGGGAGTTCAAAGCATTGGTCTTTTCTATAAAGATGTGGTGAAACTACTTGATAAATGAATAGTTTACCGTCTACTCCAACCACAAGATTCTCAGGTATATATTCTCCCAGAAGGACTTGAACATGAGATAGTAGTGATGTCTACTGTTCCTACAAGACTGTGACTTCGAAATAGTCTAAACTCGTTAGTAGTGGAACGTGGTGGCAGACACGCTCAGTAGGAGATCTTGTTTTTATCTACTGAGTGATACGGTGGATCATCTAGCCACGATGTAGATATCATTTGTGGATGATGATGGAGTAGCTTACCTTCCGTCGATGGCTTTCACTCCCCCACACTTATAGCAAGTTTGAGCGGTACATCTTGTGGACGTTGACTACAGGGCCCTACATGATGGGTTACCCTTAGGACAAGATCCTGATGGATTTTCAATAGGCGGGGAGCATGTCATCCTTTTTAGAGGATGTATAATAGTACCAGTGGTGTTGAGAGAGGATATTTTTAGGTAGTTCCATCCCTCCCCCATGGTTGTACATCCTTAAGGGGAGAAGATGTACCAGGTTCTCCAACATCATAATTGATGTCCAGGAATGAAGAAAGTGATGGATGAGTTCATTTCACAGTTCCTCACTAGTTAGCAAGTGATGGTTATGCATCATGTTCCAGTAAGAATGACATATCCACTTAAGGTATCGGAGTGGAAGTTGGATGGTATCCTGTTGTACTTCGTTACGGGATTACCATGCATGTCAAAGTGCCACAATTCTATTTGGGTGATCATTGAATGTCTCGGCAAGTCAGCTCCCATCCTACCCATCCAATAGTATAGATCAGTAGAGGTATTTGGATGCCTCTAAATCAAGGGGATAATGTTTCTTTACATGGTTCCTTCGACAATCATCTAAAAACGTGATGCTCACTTCACATCCCGGATGTGGAAGGGATTACAGTAGGAGTTCGGGAGTCAGCTGCACTTGAGAATAGATTTTCACCCTTATACTGATGGTATGATAGAGTGAACCATACAGACCTTAGAGGATAGGCTTCAGACTTGCATCCTCGATTTTGGTCATAGTTGGGAGGACCACCTTCCACTGGTGGATTTTTCAAACAACAACAGTTATCACTCCACCATTGTTATGGAAGTATTCGAAGCTTTGTATGGAAATTATGAAGGTCACCTCGATACTGGATAGACCTAGGGGAGTCCGAAATTTTGGGTCCAGAGTTGGTATGGGATACCACTGAGATGGTGCAGATCAACCAAGAGTGAATAAGGACTGCACAGAGTAGGAAAAATATTATGCTTCCAGGAGTCAAAGGCACTTATAGTTCGATTAGGGAGACCATGCATTCCTTCAGGTCTCACCTCGATGGAGATTGTATTGATTTGTCTGGGGTTTAAAATTATCTCTAAGGATCATCAGACCTTTCCAGATTCTGACCAGAGTTGGCAAGGTGGCGTACCACCAAGCCCTTCCCCCAAATATTCACAGGGTTTATGATGTTTTCCATGTGTCACAACTGAGGAGGTACATTCATGATCCATCACACATCATCAAATGGAGAGATATATACATTGATGATGGAGAACCATTTGTGGAATTCTCGGTGGAGATAGAGGATCGGCGGGAGAGGGTCCTTTGTGGATAGTCAATTCCTCGGGTGTGCGTTCAGTGGCAGTACAGAAATATCCATGAGAGCACATGAGAGTAGGAGGCTTAGATTCATGCTTGCTACCCCATATGTTTTTTCATCATTGTTTTGGATTACAGGGATGTGGAGCCCTAAATTTGGGTGTAATTTAATGTCACTAAAATCCCATGTAATTGTTTTTATATTATATGGGATTATTTTGACACCAAACGATTTAACGGAACCTGATTCTAAGGATTGGTGAGCCTGGAATAGAATTTTGAACTATTTTAGTTCATTTAAATAAAGGTGTGAGTGGTTTATTCTAACATTAAAACTGGTGCTCGAATCAAAAATATGAAGGCACTATTGAACATAGAATGTCAGAATTCACCTAGAAAGGACCTAACTTCGACCGATGAGGGTCAACCAGAAATGTAAATTTTCAAAAATTTGAGAATAAAACTAATATAAAATAAAAATCAATTTTTATTTTATTTTCTTCACCATTGATCAGTGGCACATCAGCATTGTGGTGCAGGGACGAGTCAACGACAAACCCATTTCATGAGACTCTTTAACTAATGTGAAACATATATATTGTTTCATTAATGAAGCAACATAATGATGTGGCAACGTAGTGTAGAAGAAATGTTATGATGCGTTTCTCTTTTTATGAGATAATAGGATGGAGAATTAGAACATGAAATTTATTTAATAGACAGTGAAGTTTTTTATCTCAAACGAATAATGCCAGTTGATTTGATGAATGGAATTTGGATTCCCATTGACCGATTTCCCTGGTGAAAAAATTGATCACAAGTAGGGGTTTACCTTGTGTAATTAAAGTTTCCATGTTCTTCTTTCTAAAAATATGAACGTGAATCAACCCATGAAGAGGATGACCCACCGATCTATTGTTCTTGTGGGAGGGTGTTTTTCATAGGTATTTTCATTGGGATGAATTTTTTATAGAACTTCAATATCCATCCCCATGTTCTGAAACCTCAAACGTGGAGGGTGCGGGCCGACATGAACAAGGATCGAGACCCTTCACCTCATACATTATTTTTCGTTCCTCATGATCAAACCTACAAGTTGATGGAAATGAATTTTGGACCCCATATCAGGGAAGTTGGTACCCTAGGGAGGTCAGAGATGTAGACGGTGTGAAAAATGAACCACCGGAGCGGACCATGTGGTCTGTGGAAGGCCCTGACGGTGGCGCTAGTGACCGCCGACGGTAGCCAGCGGCGGCGGCTGTGGGTGGGTGGCACCGCGCTATGGGAGACTCCACAGCCCGCTCAGGTTGTGGTTGTGTAGCAAGATCTTTCAGAAGAATCAAATGGATAGGGGACGACAAGAGGCATGCACCACACGGTCAGCGGTTCGTCACTGGCATGTGGTCTAGTAAGAGCGTGCCGAACGACTAGGGGCGGCCGGCCTCGACCAGTTGTGGGTCAGACCAGGGTGTGCAAGACGGGCCGCTACGCGTCTGGGGCCGGAATCAAATCAGTCCCTCTTCTATAGGTCGTACTGGCGAAATAACACTAGGCCAAATGAGACTGGGTCTCCATATGAGACCGGGTCGCCAGGCGACCCGGCGGACTGGACCACTTGCCGAACAGGGCCGGGTCCAGCAAGGCCTAATGGGTGTGGCCCACTGGCCAGGCCAGCCTAGACCCAAACTATTTCGGGTCAGCCGACCCAAACCAAGGCATGTGGGTCCCCCATGCAAGGTTGGTTGGTTTGGACCGGGCTCGGACCCAACCAGGCATTTCTCACTAAAATGACAATATTTCTCAAACTGCACGCCTGATTGATGAGCCGATTGTAGCATTAGAATCCTATCTACGAGTATGATCTTTTGGAATAATATAAAGAGGCTTTCAGGTATGTTGGAATAAGATGAATAGATTGAGGAGTGATTTTTCCCAAAATCAAGCACACTATATGCGAAGATCATATGGATGATTGAGACTCGAAGACTACTGATAAGTGACTGTATTTGAGTCAGCTATGATTGGACAATGGGAAGTGGATATGTGTGACCCAGAAGGACCATGGTGGGGATCGATTTTGTGTGACCCGGTAGACCCACAGTACTCATCAGGAATGTGTACCTCAGTACGATGGGCAAAGTGGGAAGAGGCTCTGTGTGACCCGGTAAGCCCATGATGGGGAGTGACTCTGTTTGAACCAGAATACCCATGGTACTCATTTTTTATGACTACTATAATTGTCCAAGGCTAGTGTGAAGTGGCTCTATATGACCCAACATGCCCATGGTGGGTAGCGGCTATGTGTAATCCAGCATACCCATGTTACTCATCATGGATGGGCACCACAGTAGCCCAAGGTGTTTAGTATTGAGACTAATGGTCTTGATTTGTATTCTCCAGATTATACTTGGTGCGAGTTTTCTTGCATTATGATCAATCTTTGTGGTTTTTTTTGGATTTCATTGTGGTCATTCCATGTTAGTTTGGGGTCCCTATTGAGTATAGTTTTACTCACCATTGCACGGTCTTTTCTTGAACATGTTGTGTATGGTGCAGATGAATACCACCTTGATGGAGGACATGGTGGCCTAGGACCTGGTGGTTCCAAGTGAGATCAGGAAGGTGAGCCCTAATTCTATAGTTTCTAGCTACTACCCTACACATACCCATCATGTGGGGTTTTTAGAAGATGGATTTTCAGAGTTCTTCTATACTTTACTATTTTCAATTTGTCTTTTGGCGGGTCTGAATTATGGTCCATTTGACCTACAACATTTACTTTCACTCAGTGGTTTTTTAGTGGCGTGCTTGTCTTACCTTTCCAATTATTGGGACGTGGTTGTGTGTGTGTGCGTACAGGTATTCAAGAAAATGCATCACATTTGTAGGTTGACACCTTCAGTGCTATTCGCCAACCCCTGGCCTTTGGGAGGTGGGCTTGGGGGAGTGACAGAACGAGCCACATGGGATGGGTCATGACACCGGCTGGCTTAGACTCACATAGAACCTACTCAGATGACATGGACCTATGACTCCAACCCGTTTCATTATCAAGTTTCCATCAAGAATCTCCTAATACTTGATGAGGGAACATTGGAATTCTACACCTTGGATCCATCCTTTTTTGGTCTAGCACATTGATTATAAAACATGGAAGTAGGAAATATGGCAATGCTGGTAGAACTTCTCCACTATAGTTACTCAAACACTTCACTATATGGCCATGCCATTGTAACGTCCCGAATTTACCCAAAACGTAAGAAACATTAAATTTTGGTTTCAATTCCATACAGAGTCTTTAGTAGGCATTCTTAAAAGGTTGAACGAGGTATCGGGTGTGTATGGGGCTCATACGGAGCATGGAGCCTCGAAATGGGAGGATGAAGACAAGGCTGCACGTTTAGAATAAACCATGACATCCATCTGACAAGTTTTCTTTATAACCATGTGGATGTAGAAAATGGGTTTTGACATGGTCTGTGCATGGTTAGTCAAACTATTCACCTAACCGTGTGAAGTTCACCGTAGTAATAGCAACTAGCACATGGTAGGCCCACGGTTTGTCCAAACCATGATTCCAAACCATGAAAAATGTAAAAATGGGTGAAATTACAAATATAACCCTCTTTAATTATTTGTAACTTTCCTTCATTCATTCCTCTCCCATTCTAGTAGGATTTTCCTCTTCCTCTACACATGGATCTCCCTCTTCCACTATCATAGGTTTTGGACAAGGTCCTCCATACATGGGCTGATTTATTCACCGTAAGAAGATATAGATCCGTATAAGTATGATCCTCATTCCATAATCCTCTATTTTAAGTTTCCTCTTTCTACAATTTTGCTATTTTTGTGCAAAAACGTTTTTCCTATTTTCATGGAATTTGAAAAATCCATCAGTTTCTTCTATTTTAGGTTGAATCCAGGCCCAATGACGGATGAGTGGAGCACTAATACATCTATATAGGTGTTCTAGGAACTTTTCAATCATTTCATCTCTTTTTTAATGATGTTCCATCTTGCCTCTCACTGGAACATTCTGAAAATTCTTCTTTCTTGTTTAATAAATTAATTAAAATGGTCTTCCATGTAATGTGTGACCTTTGATCATGAAGAAACCCATATGGGGGGTCATTCTCTTTGATGTTGGCCACCCATTTGGGTGCCCCCACCTTAAATGGATATTTTTTATGCCTTCAATGAAAAATTGAAATATTAGAGTGGCTTTTGATTCAATGAATTAAGTTATAATTTTAATTAAGATAAATTGATGGCCATGATATTATCCCTTAAGATCCATGCCTCTAATTTTATAATTGAATTATTATGCTTGATGTTTCAATTTTTATATCACATGCTTTACATTTAATTATGTATGAAAGTTGTTGAAGACCTATACTTCATGACAAATTCCATTCATTGATTTTATTCTATGCCAAGTTCCTTGAGCTATATTCCTCTTTCAATTCATATTTCCAAATTCCATAAGTTTTCGTTTTGAATTTAATTTTTTATGTGGGATGGAAAGCTCGCATGTGTTTTTCCATGTCTACTTAATGGCATTTGAATATGTAAATTTTGTGTTCTCTCAAGTTATTATCCTATTCTATTGGGATGTACATGATGAATGCCTATACATCATGCCATATTTCATTGATTTCTTTTATTCTATATCAAGATCCTTGAGCTCTATAACACTTTTCATGATTATTTCCTTGTTCCATAAGTGATTGGCTTGAAAAGAATTTTGTATGTGGGATGGAATGTTGGATTGTGGATTTCTATGTCTACTTAATGGCATGTGAATATATAAATGATATTTTCTCTCAAATTATTATCTAGTTCTATTAGTATGTCCTTGATGAAATGTGAATTTAAATATCAATTGTGCATTATATTGTATGGAATAGTTAATGGGTCAACATGTGTTGTCTAAATGTTTCATTAATGGAATGAATTACTTATATATGAATTTCCTTGTGATGTTCCTTCATTGATATAGATCACCTGCTACAGGCCGAGAGAGAATATCAGTCCTAAATTAAGGATTCCATGGATGAACTCGCCATGTTCAGTTGGATATACATGATGCTCTAGGAGAAATACATTATCTTTCCATCCATAGGATCTTTGGAAAGTAGCTTATACTCGTGAGTGTGGCAGGATCCCTATGGGAGCCACTAGGTATAGACCTATTTGGAAATATGGTCATTCCTTGCATCACATGATACTTGGACCCCTCTATGAGATACATGGTACGAAATCAGAGACACCATGCCTTGAGTGATAAAATGAACGTTGTATGGGATGCCTTTGATTGACATTGAGGTTTTTGTTTAATCGAAAGAATCTTTAGATACCCTTGGGATTCTATTAGTTCACCTAGTATGATCTCAGGACTCGTCCAATGTATTTTATGAATTGGGTGATTTCTTGTACACATGTTATGGTTTCCTCTTATTTTAATCATCTTTCCTATATAATTAAATTGTGACGTGAACTCCAAGATAAAGTAAAAGATTGTGGTATTTATCTATAAAATGGTTGGCCCATGTGTATTGGGATATGTATACTTTATATGTTTACACATGTACTTTGCTTAGAAATTTGGCTTAGGCTGAAGCAGGTGGTATGGGACTGGTGTCCATTTGGGAACCCATACCAAGGGGTTTATGTTTTATTTATTTGTTCCTCTACATTTATACTTATTTGAACACTGTCATTTATTTATTGCATTAAATGGATCGATCTAGACACTGTGGGTGATCAACTAAAAAGTTTTTTATTTAACACCATGCTTGGGTTTCATTTGGAACCTAAGTAAATTTTTTGATCGCACAGGTAGATAAAGGGAAGAATACGACCTCATATTCATGATTGATGTGCTGTTTATGATGGGGTTTGGGGGAAGAGGACTAGGCTAGTCCTTAAGATATTGTGTAGTAGGTATTTTCCTTTTTGTCATTTTTTATAGAATGCAGAATATAGTTTGTATACCCTATTCCCTTATGCTCTAAATTTTGTATAGATGCATGAAATTACATTATTATCATTTTATTCACTATTTTTATTCATCTTCCTCCATTTGTTTATTTAATTTTCTTGGTTTAGTTCCTTACATTCTACTGAAATTTGTTCCTATTTTATGCTTCTACTATTTATTTTACATTTTACCACTGTGTATACACTAATCTATGAGGTCATACTCTCCCCACATAAACACCCTAGGCCCTCATTGCTAGTCGGTAGCCTATGGAATTTGAGGAGACCTGCTTGAGGCCTTGTGGTCCACCATCTCAAAACATATTTATTTGGATTCAGAATAAGGATGCTATAAAGTGGTATCAAAGTATCTTTTCCTTTTTTATTACTTTTTGGGTTTGGACAAGAGAATATGACATTGAGATTTTGAATTTACCATATTCAGGGATGTATCTAACACATGTACAAGAGAAACCCAAATTACCTATGATGAGAAATTTCAGTTATTGATTATTCTATTTAAAATTAATACGACTTCGCCATTGGGTGAACCACTGAATTTATGGTGTTATTATATTGATTGTATTGGAATGATGATTTATATTCATTAAGTGCGATGAGATGAGTTCATATTAAAATCATGCATCGTACTAGGCACCATGGGATTAAATGTCATGATTTATGCCTTGTCATGTCTACTTTCAGCATGTATTTCATGTTTTTCATGTGATTTTTTGTTGTGAGATTCCTATTGTGTTGTTTAGTGCATGTTTTTTTATAGTCATAAATCTGTGAAAATCTATCTGGTAGGTACATGTTATGGTTTGGAATAAGTGAAAACCAATTTCATCTCATGAGGTCCATGGGACCTTATGAGTTGTAAAGGTGATCCACATAATTCATACAAATTTAAAGGGGATTAAATATTAAGAAAAATTAAAGTGAAAAAAACCATTAAAATGAAATGGCCATTAAACATGAGAGTTGTGAGACCCTAACCTTGGACTAACCTTGGCAATGGGATGTGGGATGTGTCTCAATGACCATCATATGACATTTTCCACTATCAACAAGAATAGGTTCTAGAATTAGGGTAAGGATTATGTTATGTTTCAGGGGGGCCATATACCTTCCCTTTTTTCTTTATCATCTTCCTTATCTTCATTCCTTATCTATCGTAAATCCTATCTGAGGAGTGATCTTGGAAATTGTAGAGATCTACCACCCCGATGTCCTTGTGTTATATTATATGATATTGAATATGAGAACAATCCAAAGGTAGTAGACCCTGATCCACCAATAATACCTCATGTATTTCCACCTAACACACTTCTTGGTGGTATTCTACTAGGCATCGATACCCAATTTTGTGATAGCTTCTTCAGGTTTATACGGTTTTTTCAGGGTGCTCCTCAACCCACCTCGACCATGGAAAAGATTACTTGGGACATTCGGTAGAATCATCCCCCACCTTCTCAGGGGATGGAAGACCACATATTGTAGATTCATTGTTAAAGTACATAGTGTCTATATTCAACCATATTAAGATTACTCCAGAGATGAGGGTTAATATCACTATCTACATGTTGTGTGATTCTGCCAAATGCTAGTGGGATGTCATATCTCAGTCTATGTGATGCCGAAATATGGTCTAGGAAGGCTTCAGAATGGATTTCTATGATCAGTTCTTCCCATATACTCTAAGAGTGGATCATCCTAGTGAGTTAATGCAATTTAACAGGGCTCTATGACTATTCCCGAGTATTCATCACACTTTACTGAGCTCTAGCGTCTCCCTCTATATTTGATCGGTTACAAGATGATGAATATGAGGAAGTTTGATGACATGCTTGGGAATGAAGTTCGCTCATAGGTGAATGTAATCTAGTAGATTGCCTTAATAGAGATAGTGAACCAGACCCAAATTACCAAATAATATTAGAGAATTTGGAAAAGTGAACTGGGGTGGTTCAGTTCCAAGACAGGGTGATGATTCTTCTAAAAGTTGGAATCATCATATTGAGGGTCCATGTGGGGTAGGTTCCAACCATGTGACACGTAAGGATAGCTATATTGTGTGTCACTAGTGTGGAAGACCTATCCATAAGAATCCTTAGTGCATTGTAAACCCGATCAAGTTTTGAGATTGTGGGGGGATCAGTTATCTTTAGCACGTATTCCATTCTTTTACTCCAGAATCTAGTGGCAAGGGATCCATACCAGCACATCTATTAGGTACAAGATATGATACACCACATCATTTTGGAATTTGGTTTTCTACCGATTGACCATGTCTCGGTGGTGCTGGTTGTGGCTGAGGTATTCAATCCCCAAATATTCAGTGTCAGTATAGTGGATAGGCTCAGGCTAGTTAGGAAACATGTTAGAGCCACGGTTCTGGCCATATTGATGAAGTGTAGCCACAACCATAGGAGAAGAGTCTTTGAAAATATACGGTTATAAGAACTATTCTGGTAGCCTCTAATTTAATTCAATCATGATTTTTTTATTTTGATGAGGTATGAAAATGAACATGAAACAAAATAAATCCACGAAATTCATGAGGGTATGAGGTACAGAAGGCCAAGGGAATCTATCTGGACAAGGTTAACACCCTCATCCTAAAAGTAACCAAGTCAATAAAAAACAAGAAAGTTTCTCACCTATATTCACTCTTGAGACCATGAAATCATCCACTAAATTACCTTCACACCATGTATGAAAAATATCCATGCTTATATTCAATAACCCTTTGCATCATTGAATAATTTATTAAATGGAACTTATGGTAGCAAAATAACCACATAGATAGTTTTAAATAAAAAAATAATCTGTTTCCATGGGTGTGAGGTGAATTTATTTATCAATACGTATCCATAAATTGGTGAGGAGCAATTATGCTTCAGCTTGCATGGAATTGCCTCTCTAAATGAGGCCGAAAAATCCATAATAATGGATCCCTTGGTGTCCCTAACCATACCGTCTCCCATCATAAACCCCATGCTACAAGAACCTTTTCTGCTCATCTTGATACCCAATTCATGAGAGAACCAACAAACTTAGATCCCTATAAATAATTTGTACCATTTTTGGAGTCCAACATACCTGAAGAGTATGATCTTATTGAAGGGGCCACCTTAAAATATTTTCATAACATAACCAAGTCCATCAATGTGATTTTTATTTGGAGGATCCATACCAAATAGGAACCTGGGGATCCTCCATGCCGCACTTCGTTCCTATTTTTTCTGAATACACCAGCACCCTGCCATGAAGATGAGGTATCTCTCCTTCTTTTCCTATCCCGAGTTTCCCACCCCCTTGAACCACTTACTGATGAGGGGTGTGATTGATACCTCTTTGTGAATCCAACTAGTGAAGCCTCAAAATTCACACCAAACTATATTCACCCATTCACTTCTGAAAAATAATTGTTAAGAAGTTTCGAGGCTCAGTTCCCTAAAATATTGGCACCAAGAATCTAGGCTCACTTCCAGGCGCTTGATATTCTCCTCAGTAGGAAAAACCTTATTTCTTACCCGCATCGCCAAAAAGGTTTATTTCATCAGGATTTATTTTTTCCCAACCACCTTATCCCATTCATCATGATCATTAACCACCCTATTCTCTTTATGGAAATCTTTATTAGAGAATGCACCTGAAGATGATTCCTTGAAGGCACATATATCCGGTTCTGAATTGACCACTATTCTATCAAAAATGTTATGAAACTCCTCATTCATAATGGATTGAATGAACCAAAGGTGATAACTCACTTTTATGAAAGTAATTTCTACGTAGGGACAACTAGGAAAGCCAATCCTTGACCCCACCTAGTTGAACTACCCGAAATTAATATCTCCTCTTCCCACGATCCAATGGGGGTGCTATTGCAGGTTATGCACGTGGGGATAAGGCATACATTGGATGGCTGAATGTTTACCTCTTTTCATTCACATGTCTACACCATATCCTCCCTGCATTAACCTACCCTTGGGTGAATTACCCTCCTGAATTTCCCTTGCTAATTTATAATGAAGGCTCTGCATCATATCCACAACACTCATGACATTAATACCACCCTCACATAATGGTCTCTCCATCTTGTCTCAGGACACCCAGTGGTGATTCCCCTATGATTGGGGATCCCATAAAAATGAGGCCATAAACTTCTCAATTGTTTAAATAAACTCTTTTAGAATCTACAACGTCGAGAAGATGTGCATGGGAATAAGAGACATCATGCTATTAATTAAGGTAAACCTTCATCCAAAGAAGAAAAATGATTTTTCCAATTCAATATACAACATGTAATATTGTTGACCACCTTATTAATGTGGTGAATCTAGAGTCTCTATAGAAAAACTAGGGACCCCTGGTACTCCATTAGGAATAAAATTCTATGCATATCTCGCCTCTTATCCAATGCCCTTATCAGGTCTTCTATGCACCTGCATGAGATGAAAACTCTACTATTTTCTATGTTAAACAATTTCTAACTCCATTTACAGTATTACTCAAATAAATCATTAACCCCTATAATGGATATATTTCTACCACTCACAAATATAATAGTATCATTTGCAAACATAAGATTAGAAATAATGCAAGAATAGTACATGTGAATCCTTTATTCCCTTTTTTGTTAATTAAAATGCAATTTTATTTAATTTGTTTTTTTTTTAGAAATATCTTACGCAGCTGAAAAGGGGTCACCTTCCATTACTCCACCATACGTGTGTCCTCCTGGATACATGCTCCCACTACTCCATTTCTTTTGACAAGAACTTCCTCAGTAAGAGATTATCGGGGACCCGAGATTTGGATTTTTCACAGGAGAGCCATTCATCTTGGTCATAGGAATGAGAGAAGCATGAGACGTTACCTAGTGCGACAATTCTCGTCCAGCGAGAAAGATTAAATAGTGGCACTGAATTTCAGTGATTGGGTGAGAACTCCTTGCTTTGGTGATTCTGTTCGACCATGAGAGAAATCAGAGGAAGGAAGACCACAAAGAGGGGTTTTTTTCCAGAGGAGCAAGGGTAGTGGGGGATGCAGAGCCTGTTTTGTGTTGTGCGAACCTGGATGGGAACGTCTTGGCACCGGTTCTTGTTGACCGTTCTTGGGGTTTTCAGATTCAGGAACAGCTGCACTATTCTTATGCAATTTTCAGAATCAATGTTCTGCGTGTACAATTTCCAGAAGTGTCACCTGAACCAGCCTTCAAATGAGGTGTGACGGCCAGATGCAGACTCAATGTAGTGCATGCGAGTTTTGGAGATCCCGAGGATAGCGCTCGCTTTCCATATCCAACCCATGTTCGTCTGCGCGTCTTTAGTTCGTGGTTCTTGTTCTTGGACCTGGAGACCTGCAATGTTGGATTCTGCAGTTTATGGATATTGATGCACGAGGATGAGTGTCCCTTGTGATGGTTATCCTTGTGGTTCATAGTAGGCTTTTTATTAGTCTATGCAGAGATCCCATAGAGGAGTTTTTCCACATACTCAGACAGTAGGGGGCCTTGGACAGTAGGGGAGACCTGGACAGCAGCGTCTTCTCGTTCTTGGTGACGAACTTGGACAGGAGCATTGATCATTGAGGACCAGACTTGCTGGACATAGCGTTGACGATTTCAGCACCCTACCTCAAGCTTCTTCATGGATATGGTGACATCGGGCCCCAGTAAGGGGGTTTTGGTTCTGTTATAGTTATGTTATTTGTCGATTTTTTGTAAGCTTGTGTGTGCTGCTTGTTTATTGGTCGTGTGTTATTTCTATTTCTTGTCGAGTATAGCTTGTGTGATACAGTGCCCTTTTGGTTCCTTCTTGTAACTTTTTACCACGAATAGTGAAAAACCATGATGATCCTGCCCCATGCACGTAGGCCTATGGATGAAGCACGTAAATTTTGGTTTCCCTTTTACTAATTTCAATTTCCGCATTTAATTCGACCTCTAAAATGATGAACATTTGTTGTTTCTTGAATATTAAATTTGGATTGAATTTATCTGATTAAATTAGAAGTAGTTTGGGATTTGTACTGCCCGGTTCTATCATTATTGTTGTTTCTTTCCATCAGTTCTAGAAATATATAAGTGATTCTGGAAATTTTATCTCATTATTTATGGTTTTATTAAATCTGTGTTGTACAGATTTTGTGTTCTGTTTAATGAAAAATATTCCAAGCTTGAATGTTGTAATTTCCATTGCCAGTGTGTTTTTCACTTTTGTTGGTTCATTTTAGTATTCCCCTTTGATTGGGAAGTTGCAGTGAAAACCTATTTTCTCTTTATCAATTTTCATGTATGAAATTGAATATAAACATCGTTTTAGTATTTTGGATTTTAACGAACCAAAACACTCAATAGATCCTAGCTATTATGTGGGGACTATCTCTCGCATAAGGGCACTCCCTGCAACAAATTGGTATCAGAGCCTAATCGGGTTTAAGTTTTGTTTTGTTAAAATTTGAAATCGTTTGTTCATTACTTTCAAATGTTTTGGTAGAGGATTTTACTTTGCACCATGCTTTGATTGTTTAGTTTACATAGGCCGTTGGCTCTCTTAGGTTGTAATTTCATTCTATTGTTAACAGTTTGTTTCCTCATTGTTTTACTATTTCCTTTTCCTATATGAACCTCAAAGATACCTCTTGGTAGTTTCTATATATGTGTGTTTCTGGTTTTGAGGTAGGAATGGGTTCTATGTTAGGTTTTCCTATGATTGAGATTTGGCTAGCAGCATGGTCTTGGTGGGATTTTTTGCCTCTAGTGTCTGCCTTTTTCTTAGGAGATGAGATTATGTTAGCTCTGTTGTGTTCCTCTGCATCCATTAGGACTGTTTTCTCTAGGTATGGTTTCGCTACGAGTTTGGTGTTTAGGTTTGGATAGCTTGTGGGTTTAGTGTCGCTTGGATGATCACCAAGTTTATTTGTTAAATTTTAGACCCGGTTTAGCAGCATTGTTTGGTTTCCTAGGAACCGTGTGTCTTTAGTAAGTCTAGACAAGAATGTGTGGCCCTTTATTGGATAATTTTCCCCTAGTTTCTAGCTAGCTCCCAACCTTTATTCTTGCGTCTTTGAGCTATCCTAGGATGTTGGGACTGCTTGTATGTGTCCTTGCAGTTTCCCTTTTGTGTGAGGATGTCTTCCTTTTGCTCTTGTCTATGCGGTCATCTCCTATGGTAAAGATTCTGAATCCATCTGTTGATAATCTTCTAGTGCCTTGCAACAAGAGTCTTCCTGTTAGAGTTTTCAGGCGGCGTGTCTCAGTTTTAAAGCTGACGGTGCTTGGTACTTTGGTCATGTTATGTCTATGTGGGTTCAAGTGGAGACATCTTTGGGCTGTTTCATTTACTATGCATGCTTCCCCTCTACGTGTTGCTCCTGTTTCTACATATAGTCTTAGGAGAGTGAGCTGGTAATTAGCTATAGGTTTGTTCCTCTAGTGTGTCAGGGTTTTGGGCTGGTTTCTCAAGTTTGTGACCCATTACAAGTGGTGATAGGGTCTGGGCAGTGTTTTCAGTGACAGTGTCATGTGAATAGGTTTGGTGACAATTGGACTCCATGGTAGTTATGTCGAGATCTCTTTAGAGATATTAGGAAGTTCCTAGATATCGTTAGGAAGCTAGATTGAGATGGGCTTTCTTGGTTGGTAGCATGCATCCCCTAGATCTCTGGTGTTCTTGTGAGTCTAGAGTTTTCTTGTGGACTCTTGGGACTACATGAGATTTGCAGTGGCACTCGGTATTTGAGGAACCTCTCTTATTGGCTCGGTTCTAGGCCGCATCTTCACCCCAGGTGGAGAGTTTTATGAGTCTATTTTAGATTCCTGTTGAGTGATTGATTTTCTTGCTTTTGAGATTTGTGTCTTTTGTTTCTCTCTCTATGTTGTTTTTCAGGATTGCACTTTTTCATTATTGAGTTACATTCTATGTGAATTTTTCTGAGCTTTGTTTTTTCATGTTTTATGTGAGGATGTATAATGCTCTTTTTATTTGTGTTCTGCAGGCATAGGTGAGCAGAATCGGGGACTTATTGGCATGTGATTTGTTGTTACTGTCTTCATCATTGGCATCGCCTCAGAGTGCAACTCGGGTAAGTGCATCTATTAACCTTTTATCATGAAGTTGTTTAGAATTGTTTTATTCTATCATCTTTTCAATGTCATTCAACTTTGGGCGACATGTGTCACAATTGATGCATGGTAGAGGTACTTTTTGGGTCATACCCTGTAGGTTTTTTTCCTATTTAGGACATTCCCAAGTTGATGATGATGTTAGGTGGTGTACAATCATTATGTGTTTAGGTTTATTTTCCAGATGGAAAGTGTATGTGTTGTTGCATATTAAATTTTTTCATGCATTTTAATTTCCAAGGTGGATATTTTTCAATATGTTATTCCCTTTTTTGTTAATTAAAATGAAATTTTATTTAATATGTTTTATTTGTTGAGAAATATTTTACGCAACTGAAAAGGGGGGCACCGCCCATTGCTCCACCATACGCTTGTCCTCTTGGATGCGCGCTCCGGCTGCTCCATTTCTTTTGGCATGAACTTCCTCAGAAAGAGATTACCGGGGACACTAGATTTGGGTATTTCATAGGAGCACCATTCAGATTGGTCATGGGAGAGAGAGCAGGAGGTGACGTCACCTAGTGTGGAAATTCTTCATCACCAATAAATATTAAACAATGGTGAAACCTTGCAGCGTTTAGGTGAGAACTCCTTGTTTTGGCGATTATGTTTGACCATGAGGGAGATCTAAGGAAGGAACACAACAAAGAGGGGTTTTCTTTTTTTTTCTTGGAGGAGAAATGGTAGCCGTGGATGCATAGCCTATTTTGAATTGTGCAAACCAAGATGGGAACGTCTTGGCACCAGTTCATGTTGATCATTCTTGGGGTTTTCAAATTCCGGAACACTTGCGCTATTCTTGTTCAATTTTCAGAATCAAAGTTCTGCATGATCAATTTCTAGAAGAGTCACCTGAACAAGCCTTCAAATGAAGTGTGACGGCCAATAGAAGAATCAATGCAGTGCGTGTGAGTTTTTCAGATCCATAGGGCATCGCTCGTTTTCCAGATGCAGCCCACTTTCATCTATTCATCTTTAGTGTGAGGTACTTGTTCTTAGACGTAGTGCCCTGGGATGTTGTAGTTTGCATTTTTTGGATATTGATGCTCGGGGATGAGCATCTATGGTGATGGAGATCCTTGGTGTTCATATTAGGCCTTTTCTTAGATCGTACAGAGCTACCTCAGAGGAGTCGTGCCACATAATCAGACAACAGGGGCACCTTGGACAACAGTGTCTTCTCAATCTTGGACCAAGGGTGCAATAGGCTCGATCATAGATAGAGTTGTTCATGGTGATGAACATGGACATGGGGATTGATCATTGAGGATCAGACTTTCTAGACTTAGTGAAAACAATTTCAACACCCTATCTCAAGCTTCTTCATCGATAAGGTGACACCGGGCCCCAGTAATGGGGTTTTAGTTCTATTATAGTTTTTTTCTTTGTCGATTTTTGTAAGCTTTTGTGTGCTACTTGTTTATTCATCACGTGTTATTTCTATTTCTTGTCTAGTATAGCTTATGTGATATTATTCCCTTTTGGTTTCTTCTTGTAACTATTTACCTTGAATAGTGAAAATCCATGATGATCCGGCCCCGTGCATGTAGGCCTATGGTCAAAGAAAATAAATCTCAGTTTCCCTTTTACTCTTTCAGTTTCCACATTTAATTGGACCTCTCAAATGCTGAACATTTGTTTCTTCTTGAATATTAAATTCGGAGTGAATTTATCTGATTAAATTAGAAGTTATTTGGGCCTTGTACTACCCGTTTATATCATTGTTGTTGATTTCCATCATTTCTAGAAATATATATGTTATTCTGGAAATTTTATCTCATTATTTCTGGTTCTGTTAAATAAGTGTAGTACATATTTTGTGTTCTATTTAATGAGAAATATTGCAAGCTAGAATGTTGTAATTTCCACTACTAGTGTGTTTTTCACTGTTGTTGATTCATTTTAATATTCCACTTTGATTAGTAAGTTGATTTGGAAACTTGTTTTCTGTTTATCATTTGGCATGTAAGCAATTGAATATAAACATTGTTTTAGTATTTCGAATTTTATTGAATCAAAACACCCAATAGATCCTAGCTATTTTGTGGGGACTGTCTCTCATGTAAGGGCGCTCCCCGCAACATTACCTATATCATAAGGGATGAATACTACTGAACTTCATGATTTTGTTAATATATCTCAAAGAATCATAGAAAATAACAAATAGGGTGGGAGAGATTGGATCACCTTTCCTTAGTCCCTATAGAACCTTGAAGAGGAAAATCTATTTTCCCATGAAAAGGGATGATATCCGTATAGAGATAAATCACCATAAAAAGAGGTCCACCACCCATGTGGATAATGCTATGCAGGATAAAACCATGATGATGATGTTTCACCCCATCCTATCATATTCCTTGTTCATATCCAGCTTGATCTCTATGTTGGAGACAAATGACTTCTGGTTAATTCCACAAATAACTTATGGGGCCAACCTAATAGCACCCTGAATAGTTAGGCCTTTGATAAATCCATTATTCATCAGATATCCAATTAGGAATGTAAATGGATAGCTTTCAGTTCATTATTCATGGCAAAACCTTGTAAGAAATGTTTCACATACATATCGGCCTACAGGGATTAAGGGAGGTTGCGTCCTTAGTCTTTGGTACTATAACCATCTTGGTTGTACTGGATATTTGAGGAAGGATCCTGCCATAGAGAAAATCTTAAACTTCTTTCACCAAGTAACCCTTGAACAGGCCCCATTTGGACCTATAAAACAATACAAGGAACCATTCTGGGCCAGGCACACTTCCTAGATTGAATGACCATATAACATCTAGAATATCCCTCTTTTGAGGAATGACCTTCATAGAATCATTCAAAACCTATGAGTCCACATGGGGGCATCAAAGAGATCTGAACACTCCCTTGGATATCCAGTTTTCATGTGGGTGTTAGTCTTGGTCATGGGATTTTTAAATAAGGAATTCTCCATTCAACCCACACCTCATGATCATTCATGAAGGACCCATCATCCATACGCATGCTGGGACATATGATACATTTTTTCCATAATGCATGCATCAATGAAGCCCGAGTTATGATCCCCCTCATGAATCCATCTGATTATCTACTACTCATAGACATGTTTTTCATGTTCTAGGAGAATTTCTTCCAAATTTCATTTTCTATTAGTAAAATTGTAAAGCAGATTCATTCTAGTCATTTTCAAAACTAGACTCGAGCTGATTGATATCCTTTTTGATTCCCTATAGAACATGAGACTGGGGAGGGGGTTGGTTCCTTATCTAGTACTGAAGCTCAACTCTCAACCGTTTATGATTTCTATGAATCTTCATCCTTGCAAGTCCTTATGATGACTTGATCCATGACATCAGAACCAAGCTAATTAAATCTAGGTCTTCCATCAAGGGATGGGGAAATATAAATTATTCCCCCTTAATATTTCTAGGTTAAGTAGAAATTAGAAGTGGGGAATGATGTGATTGGAAATGAGAAAGATGATATGCCTTAATATCCAAATAAGATGAGATAGCATGACTATTAACAAGGCATCCATCGAGCTGACACCAGGTCAGAGCACTTACTCTTTTATTATTACACCAAGGGAACTTATCTCCCTCATATCCAGCATCTCGTAACCCCATCCACTCCATAAAGGGGATGAATTCTTGACTAGCTTTGCAGTATGTTGAAGTTACGCTGGCTTTCATGGTGTTAGTGTTCGGGCTATGTTCGAAACACAAAATCCTTGATTTTGGAAGCATTTTTCTTTAACTCTAGAACTACTGCAAGAGACACATAATGACTGTATAATTCATTACATGTGAAGTAAATTTTGACCCAGTCCCATAGGATCCATGAAATCCATATGGGGATTGAGATCATTGGAGAGAGATACGTCAGGTTTCTTCCCTATACGCATGACCACTTAAACCTGGAGAGGACATTAAAGAGGCATTGTGTTTTAACTGGGACCTGGTGTAAACTCATTGAAAAAGAGGCGAACATGCAATATCATATTCTACCAAACAACATTTTACCTCAGTATTCTAAGAATGGACCTTTGGTGACATATGATCCCCTGAAGAGTCCCTTAATCTAGGAGATTCTGGTGATGAAGGAGTAGCAATTGAAATTAGGAGGGAAGAGGAGACCGGGCATGGAGGATCATCCTGACATTCGATAGGGGTAAGAATGGGTACATAATCTGACTGAGAAGGTCCTGCATGAAAAAATACACCATTGTCACTGGAAGGAATAGGAGAAGACATCCCTCAGGAGGGGATCAGATCGAAATGGATTAGAAAGAGTTTTGAGAGGGGGACCAGGTAGTATGGAACAAGGACATAACACTAGGGGACCACCATTAGTTTACCGTCAAACTTTGAAGTCGAGATATGATCTGACGGTGAAGAAGGAAGAAGATGCACCACCTTTTCCCAATGAAAATCCATTGAATCAGATTGCGGAAAAGGATAATGACCATCCAATGATAGGATAGTATATGCATCGTGGGCATGGTGATTCTCCTGAAAACGTTCTGCATGATATTTTAGGCTTTTTCAGAAAACCCAAATTGAGTGGCCCAGGATACAACAATGTAAACAAAATCATGGTGGGGACTAATAATCAAAGGGTAGAGACCATTAATTCAAACCCACCACACAGATTATAATTTGTGATGGAAAGGGTTGATAAAGATCCATCTCGATGCATATTCTAGCCTCTACTATAGCCTCATGGTTGAGGGATTTATCATCAATATAAAGGTACTCACCAATGAAGTCACCAATCCCGTGGAAGATGGAATCATTGTGGAAGGAAAGTGGAAGATCTGGAAAATAAATCACGACAACCGCCTTGGATGGGTCCTTCCTATAGTGAAAATCCATCAACCAAAAAAATATGCAGTTCCTCTATCGGCCTACAGATTTGGGACTTGAACTTAGGGATTTTACCACATCCTTAGTAGAGACCAGCATAATACAAGAAGGCTCAACAGTTCGGTGGAGACACCTTGTCCA
Source organism: Viscum album (assembly GCA_963277665.1). Taxonomy (NCBI): domain Eukaryota; kingdom Viridiplantae; phylum Streptophyta; class Magnoliopsida; order Santalales; family Viscaceae; genus Viscum; species Viscum album. Next base: position 43,084,243 of record OY728150.1, read on the forward strand.
AAAATTCGAAATCCCACGAGTTGATGAAGTCCTGTAACAAGGAAATATGAGGCTTTACCAAAACAAAACTATTGACCAATGTCCATTTCTGTATAGACAATGCTACTATAAAGTAGGTAACTAAAACAGACTGGATCGGGCCACCACCTTCAAAAAAGACATCGACTCAAGTGGAACAACATGAAAGGAGGATCATGGGGACTTCTGAGAGGTATGAAAAAGAATAACCTTGAAGGAGGCTATGAAATTTTGACTTTGACTAGAGGGAGAAGAGGCCCCATCACATGAAGATCGGGAAGGAGGAGGATGGGGGGATCCCCATCACATATGTATTAGCCATCGATGTAGAGGTAAACACAAATTGTGTCATTGCAACGGTCGAAAATCCTGAGATTACATTGGTGAATTCTTTCTATTCAAAAATTCCATTTATCATTCATTGTAGCCTTAACTTCAACATATGACCTTTTTGATACAGGTGCATCAAACTCATTGATATCTTTTGTGGTTGTTGAATGTCTAAGACTTGCAATCAAGTAATTCTGTGGTGGCATAACCTTCAATATGACATTAGGGGTCATAATAGTGGGCATACATCAATGTGGACAGTGCCACTTGAGAAAGGTGGGTTCCGTTTCTTCTAGAGTTTCTTCCCCTTTGAGATGACCGACATCAGTATCATTCTCGGTATGGAATGGATTGTGCCTTATTGTTCCCTAGTGGATTGATATAATCATGTAGTTACCTTCACATCACAAGAGGGAAACATGTAAGTACACATGTATGTACACAAGGGTGAATGAAATATATAGGAAGATCAAGCTGGGCCCAAGAGAACTGGGATCGACAAGGCGACAATTTAGTTGTTGAGTCTTCTTTGAGTGATTAAGGAATGCATTTTATAGATTTCCCTCTTGTGGTGGATCAATTCAAGGATGTCTTCCCGGAAGATTTATCCATATTACCTTTTGGGAGGGACGTTGAGTTCACCATAGAGTTATTTCCAAGTGTGTAACATGTGTCCATTCCTCCTTATATAATGGGACCTATATAGCTCCAAGAACTCAAGCGGCATATTCAATATCTAGAGGTGAAAGGGGTTTACCCAACCCATCACATATCCATGGGGTTCACCAATCCATTTCTCCAACAAGGAATACAGTACCCTCAGATTGTGCATGGATTATAGATGGTTGAACCAGCTTCCGTGAAGAACTATTATCCCTTTCCTCACATCGATGACCTCTTCGACTAGCTCTGAGGAGAAACTATTTTTACTATGATCGATTTGAGATTAGTATTTCATTAGCTGCATGTAATACCATCAAACATACCACATATAAAATTCTAGAGTAGGTGTGAATTTAACTAGTATTTGGTTATGTTTCTCGGTTTGACGAATACACCAATAGTCTTTATGGCTCTAATGAATTGGGTTACTACTACAAAAACGGGCTTTATCAGCGCTCAAAACGGGCTTTAATAGTGCTAAAAAGCATTGTAAAGCTCAGCACTAATACAGGGGGGCCTTTTATTAGCACTCTGAAAAGTGATGATAAAGGCCCCTTTTATCAGCGCTAAAAAAAGCGCTGATAAAAGACCCCTTTATCATCACTTTTTTTAGCGCTCATAAAAGGGAAATTTATCAGCGCTTTCAAAAAAGCACTAATAAAAGTAAAAAAAAATAAAATAAAAAATAAATATATAATGCAGGGAGAGCTTTTAACAACGCTTGAACCCCCCCCCCCTTATCAGTGCTAGGTGGTCTCCCGCATGTTACCCTTCCTCCGCACCCTCACATGTGCGCACCCCTTTGCTTCAACTCGAACTCCAACCCGTGACCTCCCCACTTTCGCGGTTTCCCCTTTTCCACTAATCTATTTTGTGTTTTCTCTACTTAATTATATATCTATTTATTTATATATATATAGTTATATTTATTCATATATTGATATAGATTCATATTAATATAAATATATTTATTAATATATTAGTATATATATGTATTTAATCGTATATTAATATATATTTATATTTATTTATATATATATATTTAGTTATAATTTTTTATCCATATATTTATTTGTATATTAATAGGTACTTATAAGATTATTTTTAAATACATTTATGAAATATGTTTTTTATGTGTGTTTATAATTAAATAAATAAATAAATACATTCATATATAAAACAAAAAACACACACATATATATATTTATGAATAAATACATATATATGAGTATTTAAAAATCCATAGAATGTTAAAACGATCAAAATATATAATCCAGAAGCCTGTTTCAACTCCAAAACTAGTCAAATCGAAGAAAATGAGACAGCCTTTGATATGATATGTGGTACATGCCTAAAGGACGTCTGGATCAGATGTCATAATTGTTTTAATATTAACAAATCGGGGTATCCTGGCTAAAAATTCAGTTTTGGAGGACTTATGGGCCTTTTTGGACTCCAAAAATGTGACAAAAGCTTCTCTTGGGTCCCCAGTGAGTAGATCTCATCACATACTTTGATTTGATATAATGTAGAGCTCAAACATACACCCAGATCAAAAGTTATTCCCGTTTGAAGTTTGAGTTACATTTTCAACTTATTTTAGATCTTTTATTAATTGTTTTGATTTTTTGGGTCGTAAATTTTTATTAAATGATTTTTAATAAATAATAATTAGAAAATTATTAACTAATAATATTTTTTAAAATATTTTAAATCCATTTTCACTAAATTTATTATATATTAAATGTAATAGTCTATTTATACGTATCTAAAACATATTTAGAAAATATATATTATTTTTATTTCAATATAAATATACTTATATAACAATAATTTATTTTTCATGATTTTTTTTTGAAACCTAAAATTTATCACCTGTATGAAAAAGCGCAGATAAATCCACCCCTTTATCAGCGCTACTAAAAGAAGCGCTGATAAATGGGTCCCCTTTATCAGCGCTAAAGAAGCGCTTATAAAGGGGGGGCCTTTATCAGCGCTTTTTTTTAGCACGGTTAAAAGTGCCCCTTTGTCAGCGCTATTTTTTAGCACTGATTAAGGCCCCCTTTATTAGCGCTTTTTTTAGCACTGATAAAAGGGTAGCACATCCCTTGCCCGTTTTTGTAGTAGTGGGTTTTCCATTCGTATCCTGATTCCTTTGTGCTATTCTTCGTATATAAAATCTTAGTGTACTCTATCACTAGGAACAACCCTTTGAATTATCTTGATATCATTTTTAGTACACTTAGAGAGCATCAGTAATATGAAAATCATGGGAAGTTCCACTTTTGGGATCAATAAGAGTCACTTCTTGAGTCATATCATATCTGAGGAAAGTGTATAATTTGACCCAGAGAAGGTGAGATCCATGGTTTTCTAAGATTATCCCAAGAATGTTTTTGGTATACGTAGCTTCATAGGGCTATTTGTCTATTAAAACCAACTTATCCTGGACTTCTCCCACTTAGCATAACCTCTTACGATCATGACTAAGAAGTGTGTGTAGATTTTTATGGTATGAACGATATGAAATATCTTTTCAAGAGTTAAAGGAAAGAATCACTTCGACACTATTGTTGATTCTACCAGAGATGGAAATACGTTATACAGTATACATTGATGCTTGAGGTATCAGTATGGGTGTAGTTCTAATGAATGTTGATTGGGTCATGGTGTATGGGTCCCACCAGCTGAGGCCCCCTAAGTGGAACTATCATACACATGACCTTGAGTTATCTGATGTTGTGCATTCTCTGTGTTGTTGGAGGAACTGTATTTTGGGTGAGAAATATTTCTTTTACATAGATGATAAGAGTCTCAAATACATATCACTCAGTATGACAGGAATCTGAGGTAGTTTAGGTTGTTAGAATACCTACAGACATTCTACATTGATATTTATTATCGTCCTAGTAAGGGTAACTCCATGGATGATTCCTTGAGACAGAAAACAAAGATAGAATCTTTCAAGTTCACCAGTAGTGAGTGATAGATTATGGATATGTATTCTGAGTTACATCTAAACATTTAGGAATAACACATGAAATAAGTCTCCGCAACTCAAGTAATGACATACTCTCTTTTGGAACAGGTCTAGATGCATCATTTATCATATTCTTAGGGCCTCATTCTGAGGGAGAGCATTACAAAAGAGAACCCACCTCTTGGTTAGGTTGTTGAAAGTAGTGAGAACCTTCTCTACCATGGGAAATTTTGGGTTCCACATGATATACAGGATGAGTTGATGAGGTAATAACATTCCTCTTTTTGGGTAGTTAATCCTAGGTTTACCAATATGTATAGATATATATACGTTGTTAGTACTGGTGGCTATGTATTAAGAGACTGATTTTGAGATTTATTACACGGTGATCCACTTATCAGTAGATGAAGGCAGAGCACCAACGACCTGCAAGACATCTATATCCTCTATCCATTCATAAGTGAAAAGGTAACTACATCATGAAGGATTTTGTGAAATCCTTTACCAGATTCCCTTGAATAACCAATGTAGTATTGGTGATCATTTAGAGTTTGAATAAGGATGCTAACTTCCTATTGATCTAGGAGACCATCTCTATTGAATAACTAGGATGGCTTTATATCTGGGAGATAGTGTGACTTCATGATGAGACACATTTTATAGAATCAGACAAAGATGAAAGATTCACACCGTAGTTCTGGAAAGGGATTCATAATAAAATGGTTTCTCAAGTGTTCTTGAGTACTACATATAACCCCCAGGCCAATGTGCAATTTGAGTGGGTCGTACGGGTGTTAGAGTATATTCTTCGGCCCTATGTACTATATTTTTGAGGTTCCGTGGAAAATATTTTTCCTTTGGTTTATTTTTCCAACTATAATATCCTTTGTTAAATAATTCACATGGATCCATAGGAGGCCCTTTATGGTAGGAAATTCTGTTCAACACTATACCGGTTTGAGGTAGGTGAGGTAGCTCTACTGGATCATCATCTCATTCAAGAGACTTCATAGAAATATAATCTAATTCTGAAGATTATGGGTATAACTCAGTCCAGGCATAAGTACTATATTTATCATCATCGTAGACCTCTATAGTATGAGGTGGGACATCTAGTATTTCTGTGTGTATTACCTAGATTGTGTCACAGAAGAATTAGTGGACATGTAAAGTTATCACATCTATATGTCAGGCTATTTGAGATAGTGGAGTGAGTTAGTCTGGTAGTCTATTGGTTATTGTTACCTCATACGTACTATTCCATTCATTATTTCTTCCACATATCTCAGATTTAACTATATCATCCCAACCCATCATATTTTCTCAACCCTTATTATATCGTGATGTAGGCAGACGTATCCTTTGAGGTCCATCCAATACGTATCATCGATCATAGCTCAAAGGATTTCTGAGGAAGGTTAGTTCCTTTGGTACATGTCCGGTGGAAGCCCGAACGTTTACATGATGAGACCAAGGAGTGGGAGGTCAATGTACATGAGTAGTGTCCAAAACATTTTTTAGATGACGTCCAACTAACCTTGGAAGGGAAACATAGGGATGAGTTGTTTTAAGGATGGGAGGTTTTAAAGTTCTGGATTTAACAAAAGGTGTATAACATTAATTTTTTTTAAATTACTTAAAGAGTTACTAATAGTTATTCCTAAATGTTTATCGGTGGACTTAGGTGTGTCTAGGGCTCATTTAGAGCCTAGATCTAAGAAATGGGATGAATAAGACTTGGCCGCACAGTTAGAGTAAACCATGTAGTCTAGGGTGTCCAATTTCTCTAGAATTATATGGTTAGAGATAGAGGGGTTTTCATAGTCTACACATGTTTAGTCAAACCATGAACCTAACCATGTGGAACTCCCCCTTGTAGTAGTGAATATCGCAATGTTGGCACACAGTTTTCCCAAACCGTGTGGCCAAACAATGTGTAGTGAAAAAAATCCATGAAATTAAAAATATACCCCACTTTAATTATTTTAACTCCTCTTATTTCTTTACTTTCCCATTCTAGTAGGATTTCCCTCTTTTTCTACACATGGAGCTCCATCTTTCTACTCCTAGGTTTTGTGCTAGCTCCTCTATCAGTTGGCCAATTCCTTCACCACCAGAATCTATAGTTCCATCTCAGCAAGCTCCTCCTTCCCCTATCCTATATTTCTAGTTTCCTCTTCCTTATATTGCACTATTTTTGTGCAAAGGGTTTTCCCTGTTTTCAATGTCACTTGAAAAATCCTTCGATTTATTTCGTTTTTTGTAAAATTGAGGCCCAATAACAAATGAGTGGAGCACTAATAATTCATGGTAGGTGTTCTAGTTACTTCATACTAATTTTTTCATTTTAAAAAATGAACCATAATCATTCTTCTCGCCATAACCTTCCAACAAAAATTATTTATTGTTTAATAAATTAATTAAAATGTTAATATATTTAATGTGTGACCTATCCTCATAGTCAAATTTATCCAGGGGTCATTTTCTTCATCGTTGGAAATGCCTTTTTAGTGTACTTTCCATGAATTTCTTATTTCCTATACCTTAAATGATAAATTACCATTGTGAGTGGTATTTGATTCAATGATTTAAGTTATAATTCAAGTTAATAAAAATTGTTAGCAATGGTATTGGCCCTTGATATCTATGCCTCTGTTTTTAGAATTAAATTCTTATGCCTGATGTTTCACTTTTTATATCACATTCCATACCTTTAATTTCTTTTCAAAGTTTTGGAATGCCTATACTTCATTCCAAATGACATTTCTTTCATTGTTTCTATGTCCAGTTCCTTTAGAACTATGCGTCTTTTCATGCTTACTGCCTTATTCTGAAAGTGATTGGATTGAATTGAATATTATATGTGGGATAATACGTCAGTATTTGTTTTTTCATGTCTACTTAATGTAATGTGATTATGTAAATGATATGTTCGCCCAAGCTATTAGATTGTTCTATTGGTATTTCCTTGATGACATGTTAAGTTGAATATTAATTGTGAATTAGAGTTTATAGCTTGGTTAATTGGTGAGCATGTGTTATTTAAATGTTTCATAAATGGAAAATAACTATTTATATATTCATTTCCCTATGATGTGCCTTTTTTGATATGCCTCACCAACTATGGGCCAAGATAGAACATGATTCCTGAATTTAGGATTCCATGGATGGACTTGCCGTGTTTGGTTGGATATACTTGATGCTTCCGGTGAATACATAGTCTTTCCTTGTATGATATATATGGGAGGTTTTTCATTCTCATGAGTGGGTATGGTTACCTAGGGGAGAAATCAAGTACAACCCCTTTTGGAAAGATGGTTATACCATGCCTTGGGTGATACTATGACCCCTATGTGTGATACTTGGTATGGACTGAATGTCACCATTTCTCAAGTGATACAAGGAACACCACATGGGTTTCCATAGACAGAATCAGAGATGTATGTTAATTAGAGGCACCCATTGAAATCCATGAGATTCTTTTAGATCTCTTTTGATGGGAATAAGATTACACTATTGTATTTGATGGATTGGTTGATTTCTTCTACACATGTGATTTTTGTCTCTTATTTTTCTTAGCTTGCCTATATAATAACATTATAATGTGACCTCCATGCTAAATAACAAGATTGGGGTCATCATCCTTACAATGGTTGGTTCATCTGTATTGGACTTTGTATACATTATATGTTTGAATGGATACATCATTCATGTTGGAGTTGGTGCCCTAGAAACCAACTTTTTTTTACTTTATGATAAATCTGTATTCGTTGGATGAATATTAATAAACTCCTTATCACATCATGATTGTTTTTCAGTGCAACAAAGTATGTGATAATGTATTAGGAATAGTTGTCACATTAAAAGTTCATAGCAGAACCCTGCAATGATGAGAACCCAAAAGTTCCATGACACTATTCTTCAATATATGTTCTTTGGAGAAATGATATCATTTGACAGAACACAAATGACGCAGGTTTTTAGGGGTGGGGACTCATGAAACTTTGAGGAACCTTCTCATGGTGTACACCCTTAGTAATATCCAGGAGGATATTATGAGAACAAGACCCATCAATATGAAATCCACATTTATAAGTGTCATTGGATGTTCCTATCTACAGATGTGTGTATTAGTCCTTATACTTTAAGATTATTATTAATGGTTTTTATGAATCACTCAATTAGATGAATTGAAAAATGCTGTGATGACAGATTTTGCAGTGAGGTAGGGAATGTTGTGTGTGAAATGAGTAATACTTCATTAATAATTAATGAGGGAAAGGATTTTTCACTTCTACGAAAATAGATATCTCAATCCCTTTGATGGAAATGGTATAGCCTAACTAAATCCATGGCCATTGTTTTCTCTAGGAAAGTTCAATTACCAGAATTCAAAGACTAATAAATTTAGCACATTGGTTGATGGAACTTGTATGAAACCCTATTGATTGGAGATATCGAGACAAAGAGATTATATTACACAGTAAACATTCATATGAGGTGACATTCAATTGAGACATCAACTTCTTCCACTTGGGTTCCCTGTACTATTTCTAGATAATAATCGTGGACTTTAGGAAATCCTGACTAAAGCCAATGACAAAGAGGCCTAGAGGGTTACACACTGAGAGTAGCAGGTATCTCAGTTAAATAGTTTATTATTTAATAGGTTGAATAAATATTATTCACAATTATGGTTTAATAATTATTCAAGTACGCCTGATCGAATTTATTTCATCACTACTTATTCGAGAGAATATATTGCGGGCATAATATTTATTTATCCGAAACTAATGATGTTATATTTATTTTATAAATAAACAGTCATCATTCAAGGACTATTAAATATTGAGGAGGATTGGAGGACCAAGTTATGGGTATGGTGGGAATTAATATTAAATATTATTTGGTTAAATATTATATAAATATAAGGTGAAAGTTAAGAACATGTCCTGGAAATAATAGAATTGGTATAATTATTTTACATGGGGTTTCACATGGAATAATAAAATTAGTAACAGAACATGTGACAATTATTTATTATTACCTAGTGAATTAAATCCCACTTTATGTTATTATTCTCTAATTATCCAAGGCGTCATTCCACCTGCTATCTAATGTTTGTGTGCACAACATCCTTATAAAAAAGCTCTCGATCCTAGAGAACTCTTCCTTATACATTAATTATCTAAAGAATAAGAGAGATCCTCCTCCACTATATGTTTTAGAATACTTTGGAAGTGATTCACAAGGAAATCAAAGGAGGGAATCACAAGTGCAAGGATCTTCCATGCAAGCACCTAAAGACTCCTTCGGTGATGTTTGATGATACGTGGAGCACATGTGGATCACAGCTAGATGATTATTATCCTTGGATTCTAAATTTCAAAGAAGTTGCACCTTGAACCCATGTACAAACACATCAAGGAAGAAAGAATCACCTTGAAGGTAATTATTTTATTAAATTAAATAAATAATAAAAAAATATGTAGATCATCTCTTCTCGGTTCTGAGTTCTCTCATTTTTCTTTTATATTGGATTCAATTCTGTTGATACTGGCATTTATTGTCATATTGATCCTCAATTAATCATTGATCATGGAAATTTTAAAAGATGTGTACATGCCCATCATGCTCTTCCGATACGCACATAATCTTTCAAGTAGTATCAGAGCATTCAAATTTTTGTTTATAATAATTTATATAATTCATTGATGATTTACACATTAATAATTTAGTTTTTCAATTCATGTTTAATCATACTTGTAATCCGATTTTCGATAAATATTCTTCCTCTTTCGTTTATTACAGATCTAATAGAAAAGAATAATTTTATGATTAAAATTAAATCAAGGATCTCATTAGGAGGCACCAATGATTCTAACTAGGTAACACGATAGTACATGTTGTGTATTCGGAATTACAAGTCGTTTAATTTTCCACACAGACTATTTTATCTGGAATACACACTATGTATCTCTGTTCAACTTGCCCAGTGTTATTCATCAATTACTCATGCCATGTGCATTAATGACATGCTGTGTAGTTAATTCTTACACTGCATGTTAACTAGGATAGACTGGTGCATCGTCAGCCAGACTACATGTCATGTGGCCCACTAGACAAGGCGTGTAGTCCCTTTGGGTTAGGGTCAAGTCATCTATCCCATACACGGCCTGCCCAGCTGGTCACTATGTAACGTGGAGTCGACACAGTGTATGGACCACTAGACACACCATGTACCTGAAATATTTCTAAAGTACACATCACACACCAGTTCCCCAAGCATGTTCTTCGGATGGATGGTGAGGAGGGTACACATCGTGTAGATGGATCTACACACCATGGTATTTTTATAGATTATAAAGATTTAATTTTTTTTATTATATTATTCATCCCTTGATACATGTACCTTAGCATGGGATTAAAAATGGGACAGAACATGTGATAGGTGTTTGATATATATATATATATATATATATCTGTGTGTGTGTGTGTGTGTGTGCGTGTGCGTGTGTGTGTTTAATTAACATCTGTGTAATGTTCAAAGATCTATACATCATGTATGAATTGTATTACTATTATAATTATATGTGCATGATACATGTCACAAAGAATAAAGTGTATACAAGTATAATATATGTTGGGTAGTTTTGTATGTGTATTCACTTGGTTGCCTCCAAGGTAAAAGTTATGTACAAGGTTGTGGATTAGAATCTCAAGGAAATTAAGGAAAGGATTAAGATAAAATTTATTGATTAATTAAATATAATGATTAATTGATTCCAGTTTAATTTATCTTAATAAAAATGAATATAGAATTGAATTCTAGTTTTATTAAATTCATAATTTGTTGCATGTATTTGGATGATCATGAGCTAGACCAAACCTTTTTATTTGATTGGTACACTTTTAATTTATTTATTAAATTAAAATTGTCAGCATGTGTGTCGTCTCCTCTTTAATATGTAGGGAATACATGCCCACGGTAACTTTTATGTATACCCTCTTTTACCCCTCACATGCATGTGATTTAAAATAATATGTAATGGATTGATCTCCCAAGCTAGTGGATGCGGTTCAAGTAAGGAGTTGAGGTGAAACCAATCTAAGGAGATACAAATGTGGAATGGTGGAAATATGTAAACACAAACCTTAGACAGTTCAATGCATTTCTCCCCTAGGTTATGGTTATTTTATGAACTGATAAATAAAAAAACAATATTATGTCCCATGATCATACTCTTTATTTAATTCTGTCAATTGTATGGTTATTCATTATGATTGTTTCACACGATCACATAATTAATAAACTAACAAGCATAAAATATGGAAGTAAACTAAATTGTCTTATGCGTAAAAATTATCTATACATGGTTAATCACTTAAGTATATCCCACTTAAATTTAACAAGTATGTGAAAATATAATAAGAAGAAATTTGTGCATAAAAGATAAAATACCTCAATTAAATGTTATGTCGGTATAGTCTTCCATTACATCAGATAGAATCAAACCATAGTTCAAAGTTCTTGACCAACCCTAGTTAGGGTGCTTTATATCATCATGGAATTCTAATTTGAGATTTTTGGTTAAATAAACTTAGTTTACATCAAGGATTTACTTCCCCAGTAGGAATTGGTGTTATTGAGAGGTAGTGGTTGAGGAAATCCAAAATAAAGGATTTCAAGATTGTGGAGTCCTCTCAACAGATCAACAAGTTATGAGTAAATATAATTGTAATTTGGAATGCCTACCTAAAACCTTTCATGTTTCCATACAAACTCAATTAGGGGTAATGTGAATTGAAATATGGGTCTTTTATACTAAAATTTCCATGAAATAGGATATTCTGAAGCCAATTGTGAGGGCTGTTGGTTTTTGACAAAATAATGGGAGACTGGTAGATATTTATTTATTTATTTATCTATATTTATCAGGATAATGTTCTAAAAGTCTGTTCATCTTATTTTTATAATCAGAATAAAAAATGGAATCAAATATATCATTCTGATCCATACACGATAAGGATAACCTTATCACTAGAACTAATTTCCAAGAGTGGAAAAGGCTCCATCGAGTTATCCTTCTCCATGAGAGTAAACTTTATGTGCTGGAAGAGCCTTTACCAGTTGCACCTGGAAATGAGGAGAGTGATTATGTTCTTATATGTATGAAAAATATATTAATGGAGCTATAGTTGTTCAGTGCCTCATGATATCATCCACGACCAATTATCTCTTGAAGAGACATGAGGAAATGGATGCTTATAGCATGATACCTCACCTTCAGGATCTCTATCATGAGAATGTGAGACATGAGTGGTTTGAAACCTCCAATGCTTTGTTCACTACTAATCATGGAGAATCTATGCCAGTTGGGCCACATATAGTCATGCTTATTGGCTACATTGAGCATTTGGTCATCTTAGGGATTAAATTTCTTGATGATTTGTATAAAGATCTCATACTATCATTACATTCCAATACCTTCTATAGTTTTATTGTGAATTATAATATGATAATTAATAAGAATATATTATGAGAACTTGAAACCCAGAATCGCCAAGTAGATAAGGAGTTGGGACATGACAAACCCACAGTTCTTATAGTGAATAGGAAGAGGAAGGGAAAGGAAAAGGGGCCTAAGATTTATAAATAGTCTAAATATCCTGAGCACTGTCCAACCAAGAAGAAAAATATCCAATTTCAGGGAAAGGAAAAGGAGGAATTATTCTTTGCATGTGGAAAGTCAGGCCACTAGAAGAGGAACCACACCCATAGATAAGGGGATGCCAAAGGTTCATTCTTTATAGAGTACAATATTTCAATTTCTACACATTTTTTATACTATAAATCTTGTGGTACCCACATCTGTATTGAAATGCATGAACAAAGTATATTTTGTAAACTTTCTAGAGGATAGGTGGACATGCGTGATACCAATGGTGCGAGGATATCTGCTCTTGTCATTGGTGACTACCACTTCACATTTCCAACAAGAATGATTTTGGTTTTACATGGCTGTTATTATATACCTAGTGTCTCTAAGAACATAATTTCTATATCTAGCATAGATATAGATTGATTTATTTGAATGTTTGGAAATAAATTTTGTTACTTTTATAAGGAAAACATATTTTATGGTATGGAACATTTAAATAATGGTGTTTATGTATTAAGTTACAAGAACCAAGTGTTGGAAAATCATATTGATCCATGTTCACATGAGTCATATAACCCCCAGTTGTGGAATCACCGCCTTGGTCATGTAAACAAGAACCACCAAAATAATCTCTATCAAGATGGTTACTTAGACTCATCTATTCTAAAACCACTTGATAGATGTCACACTTGTTTACAAGGGAAAATGAGTAAACCACCATTTGGTGGATAGGGTGAAAGGGCCATAGATATTCTAAGATTGGTACACACTGATGTGTGTGGACAATTTCTAGTAGAATCTAGATTTGGATATTATTACATCATTACTTTTACTGATGACTTGAGTAGATATGGTTATGTCTACTTAATGAGGTATAAGTACAAGTCCTTTGAGAAATTCAAGGAGTTCAAGAATGAAGTAAAGAATAAGCTTGGTAAGAAGGCAATGAAGCTTTGATCTGATTGAGGTGGAGAATATCTTTACCAGGAGTTCATCAACCTTTTACAGGAATCTGGGATTCAATATCAACTCACTCCATCTAATACACCACAGTGTAATGGTGTTAGTGAAAGGAGGAATCTTATGTTATTGTACATGTTAAGTTTGATGATGAGTCATGCAAGTATTCCATTGTCCTTTTTGGAGATATACATTACAAACTTCAACATACACTTTAAAAAGAGTACCAACTAAGGCGGAAAATGGAATTCCCTTTGAGTATGGAATTGAAAAAAATTCACTTTGTCGCATACAAGTGTATGAGGAAGCAAGGTGTTTGTTAAAGCTTTCTAAAGAAAAAACCTATCACCCCAGGGAATAAAGTGTATCTTTATAGGGTATCCCATAGAAACAAAGGGAGAATACCTATACAACCCATCGGACAAGAATGTGATTGTTTCTAGATAGACTATCTTTATTGAGAGGGAGAAAATCCTCAAAAAGAATAGGGGGAGAAAGCTTGACTTCAATGAAGATGATGCTCAAGATACATAGGAGTTTGTATACGAAAAATTTCCACAGGTCCCTATGGAAGAGGTAGTTCCTGAAACACAAGTACTATGTAGTAGTACATGAGAGGTAAAGGGAAATAGAGAGATATGGTTTCCTTGTAATCAAGGATGGTGAATCATTATTGTTGGACAATGATGAACCGCTCTCCTACGAGGAATCAGTACAGATATCAGAAGCTACAATATGGATAGAAGCTATGAATTTTGGCATGGATTTCATGTATCACAACCAAGTCTAGATTCTATTCTATGAGCTAGTTGATGTAAAACATATTGGGTGTAAATGTGTATTCAAGAAGAATTTGGACAAGGAAGGTCAATTTAGTACCTATAAAGCATGGATAGTGGCTTAAGGTTATAAACAGCATCAAAGAATTGACTACTATGAAACCTTTTTTCTAGTTTCCATGTTAAAATCCATAAAAAACATACATTCCATTGCGGATTTTTGTGACTGAGATTTGGCAGATGGATGTCAAAAATACATTCCTTAATGGTAACCTTTATAAAGATGCCTATATGAAACAACTAGGAGGGTTTTTGACACCAAGTGATACTAAAAGGGTATGGAAGTTGAAGAGGTCTATTTATGGATTAAAGAATGCATCTATATTATATAACATTTGATTCGAAATGCCGTAAAGGAATTTGGTTTCATTAATAATTAATGTGAGCCATGTTTTTACATGTGGTTTAATGGGAATGTGGTCATTATCCTAGTAGTGTAGGTATATGACATATAGCTTATTGGAAACAACATACTAGTATTCTAGTCAGTCAAGGACAGGTTGAACAGTTGCTTATCCATGAATGATTTAGGGGAAGAAGCATACATTCATGGGACCAAGATCATTCGTGATAGATCCAAGAGGCTGCTTGGACTAAGTCTAAGTACATGTATTGATCATATACTAAAGTGATTTTGTATGGAATAATCCAAGAATGGAATGGTTCTAGTGACACATGATATACATATTTCCATGAAAATGTGTCCCCAAAAAAACATGAGAATGGTAGGATTAGTAATATTCTATACGCTTCAGTGATAGGATCCATCATGTATTCCATGTTATGCACCAGACATGATTTTTCTTATGCACTGATCATGGTAGGAGGATATCAAGTAGATCTTGGAAAAAATAATTGGATACTATCAGGACTATCCTTAAGTATATGAGAAGAACAAAGGATATCTTCCTGGTGCATGTATGAGATGAGGAGCTTATCCTCAGAGGGTATGTTGTTGCAACTTTTTAGAAAGATCCGAATGATTTGATGTCACAATTGGTATATGTTTTCTATCTCAATAGAGGAGCCGTGAGTTAGAAAAGATCATAAAAACCAGTAATCGCTGATTCTATAGTGTTGTTTGAATATATAGCGGCTTATGATGGATCGAAAAAAGCTTTATGGATTCATAATGTTTTCTAGGAGCTTTATGTGGTACCTAGTATTAAAGATCCCATTATATTTTATTGTGATAAAAATACAGTGGTGGATCTTGCAGAGGAGTCATGGTCACTTCAATGGAAAAACAACATACTCTAAAAGTTTCACCTCTTAAAGGATTTATATAAAAGGGTTGATATTGCAGTGAGTAGATTTTACATGAAAGAGAACAAGGTAGACCCCTTGGCTAAAGGCATATCTCTGTAGAATCATGGATATCATGTGAGATCCCGAGGAATGAATGTTGTTTGTAGTTGGATCTAGTGAAAGTTAGAGTCTGTTGAAGTTGGTTCCCAAGATACCAAATTCATTATACTTTTTGATAAACCTATATTATTTCTATGAATATTAATAAACTCATTTTCACATCATGATTGTTCTTTTGGATGACATAGTATTATTTATTCCACCCTTATGTTATAAAACATTCTATTGTACACTACCCCTTACCAAAAATCAAACTTCAATAGTTTATATTGTTTCTAATTTCCCTCGAGAAACTATTCTGATGGATATGTGGGAGACTAGGAATTATAAGAAGAAATAATAATTTTTTTCTAGTTGGATCTTTTATTATTCAAAATTATGTAATGTTAATTTATCAATATGGTTTCATATGACTACTAAACTATTGGATCCAATGTATTATGTTATATATATTCTATACCAATATAATAGAATTACATATAACATTATGTTTATGATGCTAGGTTTTTTGTACCACATATAGTCCTGGGGGACTCATCCCATATTTATTAAACACCAATTCTCAATCCACCCTAAGTTGGGTGTTCCTTACCAAGTGAGTGATGTATGGTTTTATCACACATCATCCTTAGGAAAAATCCACTCATGACTTCCCAACTATGTGTAAGAAACTAACCTAGGTTATCCACAACTCATCATAGATCTAAAGACCTAATAGAAGTCTCACAAAACTCCAGTAAAACCTATTCCCCATGGATTCATAATAACAATGTGATAGAAATGTTACCAAAAAGTGAAAAAAAATTATCCATCTCTCTCCATAGTGATATTTTGGTCCATATCATTTTACCCAATCCCTTGAACACTAATGCACATGAAAAGATGCATAAAAATTATTATTATTTAGTATGGTGTGGAAAACCTACATATAACTGATAGTTACAATCCTTTGGAAACTCTGTATATTATGTCATACTCCTTTCCATGCCTTATCAAATATTATAGTTCCAAATGAGCTTCTATCTCATTCCACAATTCCCAAATAAAAAAATTATATGAATTTATAATTTATTATTAAATTTATTCTATGTAGCCAAAAACATCAAAAACTCAATGGGAATCACTATGTCACCCAAACCATATAAAACAAATGGATTCATCATTTGGTATCTCCCATTGACAATTGTATTAAAATACCACTCATTTCAGCTGATTATTTTATGATTTTGTGGGATCAATGCTGAACCCCAGCCTGAAATCACACTAAATAATAGGATGTGGAAAAATGAATAAAGGAAAATAGAGGGAATAAAATACATTAAACTCACTATTAAATGCCCAAAAATTACCCCTCTTAATGGGGGGATTAAATGGTGGTGCTTATTAAAATAGAAAACTCTCATGAACCTCTCTACCTAAATCATAAAGGAGGTTATCCTTGAAAATATAGGCATACCTGTCATTTAAAAACATTATGGACACTTGTTTACGACCTAACCATGTGGTTCATGCCGTAATGCCTCGTAAAGAGGACTTGTTTTGGTATGTCCCTTCCAGATATAGCACAATATTTTCCCAAATGGAGAATGGGTTGATTCTTTGAAGAAAACCATCATGGAGTTTCACTAATGGTTATTTTATAAGCCACTACTACAATGGATATGTTATGGAATATCCCTAGAGTTATGACACAAATTATTGAAAAAGTGGAAAGGCCCCAATCCCAATTACCAACAAAATGAGAGTGACCCCCAATCCTCATCAAAGTCACATAGTAGTGCCTCCTGCCATTATATTATTGCCTCCTCAGATTTTACTAGCGACTTCAAGGTGTCACTACAATGTTGAGACTTCCCTTCGTAATTCTTTTTCATTATAAAAAACCATACCAAATCCTACCATGTTGAAAATATATAGGTTGGGACATATTCAATCGACTATCCCCTTTTAATTGAAAGTCATTTACCCATCATGATGTGATGATCTCTATGCCTAAAAAATTAAAAAAAGGGGTCACCCCAACTCTACATAAAACTTAACCTGAGTACATAAAACAAATATAGAGGATATTTCGATATCCAAAACATACCTTTATGCTATGAAATTCATAATCATTCTAATAAATGTCCTATTTCTCAAAATTACCCAAATCTTGGACCAAAAAATAAAATTTCCATCGAAAATAATGACCCATAAATACATGAGTTGTTAAAAAATCCACACCACAATTCTCAAAATCCCCAATAAACAATAGTGGTAAATTCTATATCATTTCTAACCCATAGTGGTCATAAATTAAAAACTTACCCTATTAACCTGATCTTAGAATGCTAAACTCACTTCTATTAAGAAACTTCAAACACTAGAGTGAATTATTCACCAAAAGTTAAGCTGCATACTCATCAAAATTTCTTAGATTGAGATGGTACTTAATCGAACCCTTCTATTAAAAGAACCAAATTTAGTATCAATTGATTAATCCTTCATATATTAAGGTTGTTCACTATATTAATCCACTCACCTTGGTTTATTTTGGGTCATGGTTCTCCCAACTATAGGAATCACTTGCCAAAAATATGTCTGAAGTGGTCTATCAGCATACCCAATCAGATTTCCACCTCATCCAACCTTATTTATATGGAAAAAACAATTCAGTTCTCCTCTAGATAACATTTCATGAAAATAATTGGTAACACTCTTTAATTAAGTATCACATCCCTCAATCACATTTCCTTAATTCCAAAATGTATTAAAATCATTTAAATTAACAATACAAATTATAAACTTGAATATTTTATGAATTATCATTATTGGGTACTCAAATAACCAAACTATACATAATACTACCTACATTAGTATTAGTGCACCTCTGAACTATCTCACTCTATGAACACATCACTTTTTTTCTTGAACCCGATTACAACACATGGAATCCATCTAAGACTACCACTGATTCCAAAAAATATAATTTACTAGGAAAATAAACATAATCAGATCTACCTACACACTAGGGTCCTAATGTAATCTCAACCATCCCTTAATCACGCCTCTTGGTCTAAGACCCTTTCAATATGAGGTTCATATATCTTTGACTGCTTTGATTCTCCCCACTATAAGAGTACCCTCATTATCACTCGACTGAATCAAAATATTTGATCTCTAATACCCACAATTTATCCTTTTTTTACATAATGATCACTCTTGATCATCCTACTCATACATGTGTGCTAATGTGAAACATAAAACATCACCCATTCTCATATCAAGCAAATCATCATCCTTATGATTAACTGAAATACCCCAGTAAAGTGGGATACTCCCTTTAATGGCCAAGAGTGATCTCCCCACCATATATGTTCCCTTACATTTCTCCGTGAGCATTAAACTATATGGGTGCCATCATTACACTTTTAATTATCTTATCATACCAATCTCATACTATCATTATAACACCTATGAAGGCACAGACATAAATATTCCATATTAATGTACTCTAATATATTGTCGATATAATCATCCATTGTATGTAATTATTACTTATCCTAATAAAATCATTGTAATTCCATAACCACATGTATCTTGATAGTCACATTGATTTTGGACCTTCACATATTCAGTCATTGATTTATTACCCACATAGAACCATGAATAACAAAGGATCACTTGCACTCATTCATTGAGGATTTTTCTTAAAAATCAATGTTTGTACTACTATACTCCTCCTAGAAATAGTAAACCTAAAAGAACCCTTTCATTGTGTCATACATATGATCCAACACTATCCTATCCAATCCCAATAGGTTTAATCTCTCTTATCACCTGATTTAGTAACTAAACTCATTCTCCCATGAGTCAAAAACCATCAAACAAGGATCACACTCCAAAAAAATTGACCATTAATTAATCTCAAATCAATTTCATATAGACCAAAGAATTCTCAATGATATCTTTCCAAACCATTATGAGTGATATCACTCATTCCAAGTCGAACCACACATTCACCAACCACTTGGGTGACATTCAAAAACAAAAAAAATCCCTAAATACATTTTTTGTTTCACCCAAATGAAAATATAGAATTGACTTGGATAGGAATTCATATTATCCTTCCGTATGAAATCTTAAATTGATCCCAAATATCATTTAGATGTATTTATTTATATCATGGAATCCAAAGGCACCTCAAATGATTTTTCCTCTACACTCACAACAGTACCCACATCCAAGGGAAACAAATTCCCACTCTAATCCAAATTAATCTAGAATACCTCAACTATACTGAACCAACCGTGGTTTATTACCTTGGAATCCAATGATATACGGACACATCAAGGCGCACTCTACATCCCTTACATGGAAAAATATATAGAAATAATCAGAGATCACCCCAATTTTAGATCCATATAACCGCCCTTCATAAACAATATATATTTAGTTGAGTTGAATGCCACAAAAAACTAATATGTAAAATTATATATTAGTTATTATTGATAGTTTAAATATTCAATAATATTTCATCATTAAAAAATAGTCATACACAACTAAAAATATTTACACAAATAAGAGTACATGATAAAAAAGATGCCTAAAAACACCTCTTAGAAATACATGAAAAAATTATTCCCCTAAAAAAGTAATATCTGTTAACCACATTAAATTGAATGAACATATCAACTATAATAAAAAAAACATGGAACAACAGTCCACCAACCCTAGAAACCAAGAATTACCATTGAAAAATTGTTAATGAATTACTCATTTGAGGTTTGTCACAAAAATGTTTAATCACTTTCTATCATATCTCAAATGTTAATACATAATAAAAGATAATCTGATAGCATTCATTCACACCAATTCCTAAGACTACTCAATAGTGTCCAAACCAGATCATTATGTGATCAAAAACAACATTCACATAATTTTGAGGCTAATAGAAATTTTATATATACTAAATCATTCAATGGTGAGTCTATTCCCTTAAACATATTAATAAAACTAGTCCAATCACATGCACAAGTAAAAATAATAGCAAATATACAATTATCTATAATTATATCATCGACCAATATATAATCATATCCCCAATCCCCAAAACATTTCACAGTCTGTTCTACTGCACATCATGTGCATTATTCCATAATGTATTAATAAGTATTATATGCCCACTCGAGTGAAATTATAGGGTGTGATAAATATTTATTTTCTCAAAAAGTTCCACCAATATACTTCATCATATATTTTTATTCATGAGAAATATAAATAATAAATGTAAACATGAACATTATGTTTTCATATCTTAACTAGGTCCCCAAGATACCCAACTATACCTACTTCCGACATTATAGAGATTAGTCACCTAATAATTCAATCACACACAATCATGTTGAGTTGTTGTGTACTATGCATGCCACCATGACACCCGACCATACCTACTTAATGTATCATTATAAATCATTCACCTCATTCCATACAATGAAATATGTACCTAGAGACTTAATGTAAGTTATCCATCAATTGTACCATGGTCCATTCTCTTGAAGGAAGACCACAATATAAGTACCCAACTCATTCCCATAAATTTTGGTAATAATGAACAATACCCATCCTATTACCTCATGTCTAAGGGAACCTAGAATAATTACCAACCCATTATCTCTCCAGGAATGATTCAGTAAATTATATCCAAAATGTTCCCTCATAGGGAAGGTCCTATTAAATAATACCCAACATTTCCCCTCTCAAGGTAGGGTACAATGAATATTACCCAACTCATTCCCTCACATTGAAAGGTGTACTAAATAGAACCCAACTCAATACTCCTCAAGAATTGGAACACATTAATTCCTCAATGATCCTTAGTATGAAGTTGATGTTTTCTCTCAACATATGATATCACCCAAAAATAAACACAAATGAAAAAACATACAATCCATACATCTCTTTCCACGAGCTCATATTCTCATTCTAGAGAATGAATCACTCAAGACCTAGCCTCGCACCTTGAATAACATATATCCATCCATCTATCCTCATGGGATAATCTCTTCATGATGATTTTGGTCTCCAAATAACATATGGTTGAACCTTTTTTCATTCTCATCTACTATGAAAGTCCTTCCACTAAGGCTATGTACCTTAAATCAGTCTATACTCACTATCATCAAGATGAAACCAATGACACAAAGTGTTCTAATAACTTATAGGATTTATCTAAACTAACCCTCATCATGTAGATACTTTCCGCTTATCATTCTCATGGCAAAACTCAGTCCCATTAACCGAGGTATTCCCATGATCTCTTAACATAGACCTATTTTAATCTAAATTCTATTTTATTCAACAATTCTGGTGACACTTAATTGGTTCTCAACCCAACTAACCCTTATCAGTGATATTGAAGACCACATCTGGAGGGAACCCCTCTCTATCACACCATGTTTGGTCTTAAATTATTTATCCCACATATAGAACTCATCACTCCCCAATATATCATAATGAGGGTATTCCTTACCATGTGTGAGACATATATCATTCTCCTTCGTTATAAATTGGAAAAATACCCTCATACTTATCAAACTATCCTTATGAAACTATTAGTGTATATCCTCCACTCATCATAGATCGTGAGATCAGTCTTGGGTCACTCATTAATTCAACTTGAACCTTAACACATTGGTAAGATAGTCATCGAGTGATCCCAATTTACCCAAAGTGAAAGAGTAAAATTAATCTCAATCTATGCCTCTATGTTAATATTTGTCATAATACCTTTACATATTATCATGATAATATGAAAGAATGATCATTCATGTACAAACCAGCATATGATTTATTTTGATATAGATCACCTACCACAACATATAGAGTTACCATCCTTGTGATGCTATTCATTTCCTATCCAATCATGTCCATTCCTTATCCAATATTGTACTTATAATTTATTTTTTATCAGGATAAAAATGGGTATAATTAATTATATAAATATATAACTATTTATTAGAATTATTTCAAAGATTGAAAATCCCACTAAACTCATTTGGCATCATTTCATCATCAAAACAGAATGGGGCCTCAATCATTTATGCTATAATAATCTCCTCAATCTATGATAAGAAAATTAATTTTCATTCTTGCTTGGTCCCACCATGATCTAGTGGAATCAACAACAAATGTTGGCCTAAAATAACACCAAATCAGGGGAGATAAAATGGAGATAATATATAAGGAAACCAAAGGGAATAAATCACCTTCAACACATTATAGAACAACCAAAAAATTATCCCTTAAAAGGAGGTAATGAATGGGGAAAAGGGGGATCCACCTCAAAAGACCATCTCTCATGTGCCTCTCAACCTAAACCATAAAGGAGGGAGACACTAACAAGATACCTCTACACTTAATTTATATTTATCTTTGGATCTTGGTCACAATATGACCATTATATTTATACCATAGACCCCCTTCATCAATAAAAACTATGACATTACCCATGGATGTGGTGAATCCAACCCCCAAATGGAAGAGGGTCCATTTCTTTATAGACCACCCTAAAAAAGGTTCACTTATAACCACATTGCAGGCCTCTTCCACTATATATACATTTTTATGTAGCCCTTAGGTTTTCATGGAATAACGCCTAGGAAATATCCCTAATCTAATCACCCCTTCACTACATGGACCTCATGGGTCTTTCAACAAGGTATCTGGAATATAGGATCCCCGTGGAACAAATTCCAATAGTTGTATTATAATCTCCCAACTCCTCACTTATACACCATGGTTCCCCTACTATTTAATGACCTCGCAACATAAGGTTTGTTTTATAATATAGAAAATAAAAAATAAATCACATTGTGTTATGAAGATTAAAGGCCATGACAAGATTTTTCGATCAACACATTTTCCTGACATTTTCTACACCCATCACGACCTGAATATCCATCTATATGAAAAACATAAAGGGGCTACCCTGAACCTACTCTAGTATTCACCTAATCTCCCAATACATATCCTAGATCTATATATATATATATAGATAAACACCTATTTTTGGTGTGTGAACCCTTAGAATTGTGATCTATGTTTCAATTCATAAAATGTCTCCATCTGTGACAAAAAATTAATACTTTTTGAAAAAAATAACCCTTAAATTGGTGGTTCATTATTGGTGTAATCTCACATAGATCATGGTATCCACTATATCATGGTTATCTTTTTTAGTGTATATATCCATCAATATCCTGGTTATTTTAAAACACAAATACTTAGTGAGCATTCACCTTACGGCATATCATATGAAAGAACATGTAAAATCGTATCCAAAACAATTTTGAATAGATTTCAATACTACTTATTTAAAATAAATCATATAATATCACATCATAGTATATAATATGTATCAATTAATGATTACCATCAAAGACATCTTCTAGATAACCTCTAATACACTTTTCAGTAATATCTCATTATTTTATAAACCTCTTTCTCTCATTCATAAAATCATAAAGTATGACCCTATGTGACTTTTTGAATTAAAAAAAATCATTTATTAAATTATAATTGTAAAATATTTTTCTTCATATTGATGTTTTTTTAGATAAATTATGTGGAGATCAATAATTTTAAAATAATGGTCTTCAATTTGGATAATGTTGATTGATGGTCAAAAGTTAATAAATACACACCAAATAATTTAGTAGGAGGTATGGAAACAATGAGTTTAAAGTGACTCCATTTGTTCATACTGATTCCCTTGTTATTCCCATGGATTTAATGAATAGAGTCTTTATAGATTACCCTAATCAGTTTGTGGAATGTTTTTTAGAAGATATTATTCTATATTCCAATAGTAAGGAAGATATTAAATTACACTAAAGTATTGTACTTAAGACCGTATAAAATGAGAAGTTTAATGAAAATTTTACCAATTGTGAATTTTTTCCTATATAATGTCTTTTTTTTTCTCATATAGTATCAACAAAGGGTATATAAATAGATATATCAAAGATGGATGTTATTATAAATTGTACTAGACTAACCATTTTCATAGATATACATAGTTTTAATGGTATAGGTAAATATGATTGACGGATTGTGGGTAAATTAAAATGGATATATATTCCAATCAACAAGTTACCTTATAAAGGATTCATGAAACTTTGGACAGATTATGGTGAGGAAAGATTCAAGGAACTAAGAAGAATGTTATTCAGTGCACCTATGCATACAATACCTAGTAGTGGATAAGGGTCTGTGACCTTTAGTGATTCATGGAATAAGGTATCGGGATTCCTCATCATAAAGAATGATCTGGTGATATCTTATGAATCATAACAATTAATGGTGCATGAAAAATATTACCCTACTCATGATTTTGAGTTATCTATGGTAATATTTTAATTAATCCTATTGAGAAATTATATTTATAGAGAAAGGTGTGTCATATATTGAAATAATAAAATTAGGAAGTATATATTCACTCGTAAATAATTTAATTTTTGTAAGAGATTATTGTTTGATTTGATTAAATATTATGACTCCTCATACATAATCACCATAGGAAAGAGAATAAGGTGGTCTAGGCTCTAAGTATAAGGGATTATACTATAATATCAATGTGTATGGAAAAAAAGATCTAATATTTAAGGAAATATTAAGGATGAATATTGAAATATTGATGAACGGGTGAAATGTTTTCCTTTTCAAATAAATGTTCAACCACCTATCCATCATAAGATTAAAGTGTCCGAAATGGATTATGGTGTTGTATAAAATAGTGTAAGAAGATAT
This sequence comes from Viscum album, assembly GCA_963277665.1. Lineage (NCBI taxonomy): Eukaryota > Viridiplantae > Streptophyta > Magnoliopsida > Santalales > Viscaceae > Viscum > Viscum album. Next base: position 43,109,853 of record OY728150.1, read on the forward strand.
CATTAGTTAAACCTTGATCATAAAGGAATAAAATGTTTTTTAAACCAAGTATATGTTCCATAAAATTTAGACGTCAATAATGTATTTTTATATAGATCTCATTGTTCATCATTCTCTATCCATCCTAAAAGTATGAAGATAAAAAATAGAACAAATAGAGTATTTCTAGTGGGAAAACATGGAAAGAGATTTTGAAAAGTATTTATCTCATTGTTTGGTATGATGTTATGTTAAAGTTGAGAGATAAAAGTCTAAGGGGATTTTATAACCATTAACCATACTTGACTGAAAATGTGAAAACATCACTATGTATTTTATTCGAACATTCAAAAATGTATAAAGCCCATAAATATATTTGGGTTATAGTTAATAAATATATGAATTCAGTACATTTAATTTCCATTAGTGAAACTTTTTATCTTGATGATATTTCCACAATATATATAAATGAGGTTACAAGGTCAAATTTCGTACCATATTCTTTTGTTTTTTATCAGGATCTGAGGGTAAAATTGATGATTTGGTTATGTCTTCAGAAATCTCTAGACTCATAGTAATGTTTTAGTACTTTTCATTATCCTTAAACATATTTTCAGTATAATAGAATCATTCAAACACTAGAGGATATACTAAGGTCTTGTTCCATGATTTCTAATATTTTTGGGATCAAACCCAAATCTTGTAAGGTTTTATTACAATAATAGCTTTCACTCAAACATTCAAAAGGATCCTTATGAATCTTTCTATGGAAAGAAGTGTATAAATCCAACACTATAGTATGAAGTTGGATAAAAAAATCTATTAATACCTTATATTGATAAGGAAATTGTATATAATGGTACATCCATTTATCATTAAATTAATGCGGCATAGAGTCGATAAAAAAGTTATAATGACATTCATTAGTGAAATTATGAATTCAGAGTTTATGAGGTGGTATTACTATAAATGTATCCATGGAAAAGAATTATATTTTGAAACAGTTTAATGTCGAGTCCTGGGTATGTTATCCCCTTCGATATTCTTGATTGAGTGGGCATGGCATCTTATCACTTGGTGCTTGCACAGAACTTATCTCATGTTCAGGATGCGTTCTATGTATCTCTCCTACGTAGGTAAATACCTCATTCATCACTTGTATTGAACTTAGAGGTGTTACTACTAGATCATGATATTATCTATAAATAAAAACATGTATAAATCATTTATCATAATGATTATGTTTTGTGTGATAAGACTACCCACAATGTTAAAGTCCTATGGCATTATCAAAAATTAGAAGATGCTACTTGGGAGCCTGTGGATATGAAAGAATAGATATGTCCTAAGTTTTATATAATTGAATGATTGAATTTGTAGGGATAAATTCATTTTAATGGGGTTATAATGTAACCGAAATGGATTTAATGATATATTTCTCTTCGAATAAAATTAATTTCATTGGCACCTTATGATATACGCTACCCAAGTCTAAATAAATTATATTACAATATACCATTATAACATAAATTTTAAATTAGTGGTATGAATCTGAATAAGAAATATTTTGAATTATATATATATACAGGTTTTATAAAAATAAAATATATTTATAATAAATTTCTCAAGGTTTTATTAAATTCATTATAAGCTTCAAAAATACATTTTTCATCAAAAAAGTTTTTCATTGGATTTTGTGAGTAAATAAAAAAATTAAATTTTAAAGATTTTAGATATTTATTTTAAAATGTGAAAATTATTTTTTTATTTAGAATGTAAAAATTATCTTAGATTGTATTTTTATAATTTTATGATACATATAGTTTTTTTGAGGAATAGTGGAAAATACTAATTTCTATTAAAAATTGTCTCTTCGTTTCAAACACATTAGAATTTATATTTTGTCATTAAATGGTATCAAAGTAAAATAATTTTATTTTTATTATTTATAATCTAATGTATTTCATTTAAATCAATATATGGTGTATTTTAAAATAAACATTTTTTATACATAGAAAACAATTTGTGGAAATTTTTTATCGCTTTTTATAGGTTTAATTTTAAATTGAATTCTACAAACATAATTAATTGAATTTAAAAAAATTGATTAAATATTTAAAAGTACCATAATTAATATTATTTAATAACATTAACAAATTTTTTTTCATATTTAATAGAAAATAATGTAAACATTTGTTACCTTGATTAATGTTAAAATTAGATTACCATGAGGTTAAACGGGGACAAAAAGTATTTTTTTCCAACTAAATATTATTAAATAAATTTATTTTTCTATATTTATACCACTTAATATCACAACATGTGACTAGATTCCCATTTTTAATCATTTTAATAGACAATGAAATTGTTAGGTGTTAATCTTTTAAGAAATTCCATGTGTGTCCTATACCTCGATTATAAATGGGCAACCATACATTCTATTCATTACAACACTTTTATCCATGTATATCAAAGAATCATTTAAATTTATATTTTAATATCCTATATAAACGTTTTTTATGTTTTGGAATTCTTAAAATACTAATCCAAGGTTCATTAAGAAAGGATCTAAAGGAGACCTACAAAAGGAGAGGTAATCGTCTTACCCGACCATTTTTAATAAATCTATTCTTATAAATCTTATACATATATGATGTTGAAAATAATATAATATCTTATTTATACTAAATCAAATTAAATTTAAATACTATTTTCTTTCCATGTTTATTCACCCTCTTTTACAATAAATGCGATGTTAAAATATGACATGTGCGTACGTGTGGACAACCACCTCCATGAAGTGATATAAATCATTTTCCAACACCTAATTTGTTGAGTAGTTATTATGATTGTTTTAAGAGTTATATATGAAATTTATGAAATAATTATTCCTATATAATTATAATATATTATCTCCCTTGTTATATTCTAATATGTTGGAAAACGATAATGTCCCTTATGCATAAGTGTGAACTACCACACCCGTAAAGTGATCCGATTTTTGTTTTCATTTAATCATGACTAGGATGGTAATATGTATAGATTTAATGTATATATAATTTATTTATTATATAATTATGGTTCTATAAGGATAAAATAATTATTATCTTTCTTTTGTTATTTTTGTGAGAAATTGAAAACAAAGTTCATTAATACATGTAGCATAACGTCTCCATAAATGGTTTAAAGAATTTTTCTATATATAAATTTTATAAATGTTTATAAATATTTTTATATTGAATATATATTATATTTTATCATAAATAAAATTATTCCTATGATTGAACCACAAAAAATTTCAATGACAGGAACTTTGAAATTTTTACTTTGATGAAAAACAAAATGGTTAACACACATAAATGATGATTATAAAAAGGAAATATTAATAAATGAATTTAAAAATTTATAATTTTATCATATATGAGATTATAAATATTTAAATGATTCTTCTATTTAATTTAAATAAATTCTAATATATTTTACATGAGGTTGGACTACTCTCAAAGCATGTAGAACTTGAGGTAAGGGTTTCTCGATTAGAGATATTATGATAAAGGTATTATATTTCTTGGTAACAATTTCTATGAGGTGTAATTTCATTTCAACATAAACATATTTCTCTATGGGTTTTGTGGAATTTTCTATATGATAACCTCGTTCTTTAGGCTAGTTCATCAAATTCCACTGAGAATGACGCCTACAGGGTCACACACTAAGTGTATCTAGAATCTTAGTTAAATAATCTATTATTTAGCAAGTTGAATAAATATTACTCCCATTTGTGGACTAATAATTATTCATGTATGCTTGATCACATTTATTCCATTACTATTTATTTGAGAGAATATATTGAGGAGGAAATATTTGATAAATATTTATTTTCTATTTAATAAATATAATATTGATTTATTTATCACCAAATAATGTAGTTGTTTTTATTTAATAAAAAATAGTCATTATTTAAGGCCTAAAAATATTGAGGATTATTGGACCATGTTTTGGGTTTGGTGAGAAATTTAATAATATTAATTATTATTTTATTAAAATATTATTTTATTGTGACTTTCATGTTAAGAACATGTCATTGATATAATGGTATTGATATTATTATATTACATTGGGGTTTTACTAAGATTAATAAAATAAATAAAATTCACTTTCAAAAATATATTATTATTACCTAGTGAATTAAATTCCATGCTACATTGTTCTCTAAATCCTAAGGGGAAACCCACCGACTAGTGAATCATGTAGTGCACAAAATTTTAGGAAAATCCTCTCTAGCCTACAGAGACCCTTTCATCTATAAGAATTTTATGAAGAATGAGAACGGTCCTCCTCCACCAAATCAATAATAATTCGTTTTATGTGGTTCTCAAGGTGATCGATGGTGTATGAATAAAGTGCAGGGATCATTCATGCTTGAAATGAGAGACTCCTTCGGCGATGTATAGATATTCATGGAGAACGTGTGGGTCACCGCTAGAGTAGATATATCTTTTATATATACAATTCAATGAAGTTGAATCATAGATCTATGATCAGACAGATCAATGAATAAATAAAACCTTATATCTATTTCATTAATTAAATTAAATTAATTATAAAAAAATATGTTGATCATCTATTCTGGGATCCAAGCCTATATCTTTGTTGTATAAATCCTTGATTCAATTCCATGGATACTAGAATTCATCGTCATATTGAACTTGTATTGATAATATATTATGGAATAATTATATTTGGGCAACATACCCTTCAATACTTCCCTATACCCGGAGCCTACTAAAATATCTGGAGAGAATTAGAATGATTGTACGAGTATTGGTTATACTTCTGATGATAAAGAAGTTTTAAATGGAATGTGAATGGTATGGGATGTTCTAACAGTATTTTTTATATTAAATATAATATACATGATTAAATAAACGTTGGGGGAACCTATTATATGATTCATATTTCATATGTAAGGAATATGGTATTTAAGACTCAGATGATAAATAAAGAGAAATGGTTTAGGAATAAAGTTGGTCGGTTAAAGTGTATATCTTATGGAATTCAAAGATTATATTATATAAACAATTTAATATATATATTATTTTCAGTATAAATTTTTCATTAAGGATTTAAAAGTATATGTTTAACGGTGTTGAATACTTATAGACGTGATTTAATGGAAAAGTGATATTTTGATTAATGGAAGGTAACCCATCATGTGATAACTATGTTTATGAAATTTTGATTAACTTGTATAAAGAGAATATTAGTTTGGATAAAGTAAATGTGATAGTATCAATGCCCTTATAACTAAAAAATAATTTGTTTAAATGGTGATCTATTTTATCATAGATGAATTTTACAACATTTTTTGGATTTATGGAATATATCTAATAATTTTTGGAAGAAGAAAGAATGAATTTTTTCAATATGTTTTATGGTAATTGATGTTATTAAATAATTTTAATAGAGAACAGGATGATGGTATTCACATTTTTGGTATCTGAAAACCAAGATATACTTTATCCAGGGGATCAATGCAAATCTGTTTTTTAGAAATTTAGCTAACTTATTTAAAAAGTCTTGTATTTTCATATTTTAGAAGGGTTGCATGGTAATCCTTTTATGGAATTATTTATGATAAACATTGGATGTGATTTTAGACATTAAATTATTATATCTCCATGTGAGGAATTGTTTATATTTTATAAGCATGATAACTATTTTCTATGATGATAACAAAATATAGATGGAATGAATTATCATTATATATATGGTTCTCATGATGTATTTGTTCTTTAGTAATAGAAAATTCAAATTAATTACTTGGAGTAAGAGATGATGTGGGAATTGATAAAGTGACAATTAATATGTGAGATTATGTTTCCTCAAGTATATCTTCTACAGAGAATTATTCAACATTAGGAAAAGCGTATTGAAAGAAACTATTTTCATATTATCACCATTTTTTATGACATTAATGAAATATTTAATTATTCTTCAGTTTATTGTTTTGTTATTGAGAACGTTCTCTAGATCCCTTTCTTTCATGGATTCAGTGATATTTATCAATCTCAATAATTATTTAATATTTTCTTTAAGGGCCATGTTTTCACTTACCACCTATGTTATCATACATGGAAACCAAGTTATGAGTTACTTGGGGTAACTATTATAGTTCCAATATTACAATTCTAAAGGATTTTATAGTATAAATTTTAACTATGTGGGTTTCCATTAAATGAAGTTTCATGTGTTAATATTTTGATATCCCAATCTAATTTCAAGGGGGAAATTCATTTTAAGGGGAATTTAACATAACACAAATTGGGATTATAAATTATTATTATTATTATTATTGATTAATTAAATATCTATTATGTATTTCATTGAACACTAAACCTACGTAAACATTATTTAAAAGCTAAAACAAGTTATGTTTTCAGTACCCGGAACATCAACTTAACTTTCACTATATGAAACACTGGATTTCTATAAAGAGAATTTTTTATTTTAAATAAGAAGGTTATAAAATAGCTGTTAAACTAATTAATATGAATAATAATAACTAATTTTTAAATATTAGTCTTAAGTGTTTCATATATATATATACAACATATAGATAATGAAATACATAATTTATGGTGATGTCAATATGTTTTGAAAAAAACTATTATTCACTTAAAAGAACTTCTTTTTTTGGTATTGATATGAAAAATAATAAAATAAATTTGAGACACTTGAAAAAACATAATTAAATAAAATGTATATAATGTTTTCAATAATAATTCCAAAATTATCTTAGGGGGATATTTTAGGATTTTTTTGAAATATTACATTTTTGTATGAATAGTGCATAATACAGAATTATAATTTAAAACTATTTCTCGTCAAATTTATTTCTATAGTTAGGTAATATTTTAATTTAATTTAAAAATATATTTATATAAATTTTACAAATATCAGTACAATTTAGGTCATTGTATCCAATTTCATAATGAAATTGGATATTAGAATAGTTCAAACATTTGAACTCTTCTCCTTGAAAACCTGCTCTCTCACCGCATCCATGAGAGTAATTTAAAATTAATTCGTGCCCTTTCATGAAATTAATTTGGAAAATATGATATAGTTATTTGGAATCATTATAATTTTTTTTATAATAATATTAAATTAATTTTTTGAATAAAATTATTATTTAAAATAGTTAAAAAAATTAGAGTAAATAAGGTAAGAACGCGATTATTTAATTAATTATCTTAGAATAAAAGGTTTATAAATGACCAAAAACATTTCTAAAACCCATATTATGGTCATATTTCTACCCTAATAAATATAAAAACTATATTAAGGATTTGGTTGGATATTATTCAATGAAAGTTACCTATATAATATGCTAAATAATAAACAACACAAAACAAAGAAACTTCATAACCTTAAACATTTATAGAGCCTTGGTATATGAAAAAAACATCATATATTATGTTATACATTTTGTTATGAAATATAAATGATTTATGGTTATAATATTGATTTATCATTAATTTTTAGAACTGAATTAGTATCATTAAACTCCTAATAATCTTTAGAACATGGATTATTTTGTTGACGATTAAATAAAATAAATGATGATAAAAACATTAAAAGTAAATTACATTTTAGGAATTTTTATGTTACATTGTTTTTTAGATGAAAAGATCATGTTAAAACAATTTTTATTTCATATATTTCAATTCAAATACTATATTTATATTTTTAAATTTAAATTTAATAAATAATATCAAAATTAACATTAATGTTATTTTACCAAAAATTATATTTTATTAAATGATTAAAAATTTAAAAAAATATTGCCTTTTGAAAATTTAATTTAATGTCTTAATAATTATCAAATATGTTACATTCATTATATAATTGTTATTTTATAATTACCATTTTACCGCACAAAACTAAAAACATTGTTATTATCGTTTGTGTTAAAGGAGTGTTTTTGCACGTTACATGGGATGTTTTAAAGTAACACTACAAAAAATATTGTTTTATTTTTTTAAATTAGATATAATATTTTGAAATATGATGTTATATATTTTCTCATAAATATTACATTAATTTTTTCTTAATTTTTGAATTATAAAAAACAAAATGGTAATATTGGGGAAACATTAATGTCAAGGAAAATATTTATAAAAATGAACTTATTTCTGTGTGTTTGGGGTCTTTTACCAACTATAATTCCCCTTTATTCCGTTATTGTTTCATTTTTGAGGCCAATGTGATATGTTAAACTTCCAAATAGTGTTTTCATATTGGTATTTATAAGATTACCACTCCTCATTGTCTATAAAAAGGTATTCAAAATTTCCATTCCTCACACCTCTTTCTGCACCCATTCAATACTTATTATTCAATAATTATATAATTATATAATTATATGTTTTTGACCTACACCAACAAACATATACATCAAATGGTAACAAACATACCATTTTGGTATAAAGTAGACTACAACCTCATGAAATGATGTTGTTCATTTACTTTACCACCTTTAAGGGTTTGGAATTATGATATAAATACATTTTTATATGGTATTTATGATATATTTTTTATATTTATATTTCTTAAATTTTTATATAATTCATATATTCATACTTTTCATTTTCATTAAATTTGATAGCATTGTTTATGGACGTATGGACTACTGCCGCCTCAAAGCAATGTGAATATGTTCATACTTTACATGAAATGTATACAAGATGGGTTCAGTGAAAATATCTGATATATATGAATTAAATATGCTAATAGAATTATACTATATTTATACATATGTGTCATTTTCATTGTTCTTTCAAAACAATATGAAAAGAGAAACAACATTCATGTGTACATACGACCTATCGTATCCATGAATGGTGTATTTATTTCATATTTCTACCTCTTATAGATTTCTATAAATATTTATATACTGATTATAATATATATATATATATAATATTATATTTTGGAAAAAAATAAATATCTTTTTAATAGTATAATGAATAAAATGTCAAAACATATACAAAAATGAAGTAGATATTACCTGAAACGTAATATTAACATGAAATTGTTAGTAAACTGGTAATGTAATTTCATAATAAAATAACATATGGTACGATATATATGAATATTTTAATTTTTAATGTATAATAAACATATACATATTATATAGAAGGTTAGAATGTTTATGAAGCATGTTAAGACTTACAGTTAAGGTTTACTCATCTAACATTTATTTATGTGATATATATGATATATTCACCTATTATTCTAGGTTTTTTGGGTATATAATTCCATATGACATGTTAAATATTTGATTCAATTTATTTCAAGATATTAAAATTTTTAATTTATGTTATTCTTCCACAAAAATTAATATTTAAAAGTTATGCAAGTTTTAATGGGATTTCTATTCTAAATTTTATTTCTGTGTGCAATATACCATATTCACCAGCAATTTATTTTGATTCATGTATATACTAAACATGAATTTATTCAATTATTATCCTCATTTATTGGTATTTACTTATCCATTTTATGATCTATATTTCATGGGGATTATGGAATAAAATTTTACAAATCAATAAGGTAATGTTTTCTAAATTTTCCTTCTTTGAGACACATGTCATGTTATGAACCCATATTCATTTATGAGGTTTATATACATCTCTTTCATAAGTTATATCATAAATATCATTTTTAATGATATTGTAAGATCCATTTAATGTTATTATTTTATAGGGTTATGATTTTATTGTTTCAATGTGGTATGGGACACTTTGAAATGATGAAATATTATTACCCTCAAGAAATGTTTTAAATGATACTTTTGAAATTATTTTCCATATATGATGAAATATGTTGAGATAGTTTATTCTTTATTGGGTATTGGATTCCAGAAAACTATTCTAATAATTTATTTTAATGTGTCCTATTTATGATTGAATGTTTCTTTTGAAACAAATCTATCCTCAATGGATTATACAATAATAAAAAGCTTATGAAATCTACTTCTTTTCATGGGTTATTCGATAATGAAATTATTTTTGAATACTATATCCTTTCCACATGTTATGATATGATTAGTTTTTTATAGTATCGATTTCATTTCATGGGATATGATATAATATTTATGAAACCCGTCACTTTTTGTGGGTCATGATATAATGTAGGATTTATTATTTTTTGGCACTTGGATATATGCTTTTATTATCTAAAGATTAGGACATATGTCTCCCTATAATAGGTTATTTAAATATTTATATCTCATGAGTATTATATTTGGGGAATGAAAAGTGAACTATTTTAATTATTAGTGGGTTGATAGAAGAGTAAACATGGTTTAGAATTATAGGACCTTAACAAGAAGTGAACTCAGTTCAGTATTACTGTACTGGAATGAGGAGTGAACTCATTTCACGATTATAAGGATGGAATGGTAAATGATTTTGTTTTAGTATTATAGGTCGGGAATTAGGACCAAACTTTATTAAGTGTGATAGTTGTGGAATTATAATTGTACTTGATTGAGTAATAGAGGTCAATAATAGGAAGTGGACCCGGTTTGATAGTATAGGGTTGGAATAGGAAGTGAACTATGTTTCCTAATACAAAAATGGAATATAGAATAATCCTGGTTATGTAAAGGAAGTTTTCCAAAAATGTGGTCTTATTAGTGAACCTTTTCTACTAATATGGTTTTAGGAGTAAACTCATTCCACTAAGATAGCCTTGGCAGCAATCCATACCAACGATGAAGAATATATTTATATATTTGTGTTTTTCACATAGTTAAATGTCTTAATCTTATGTTATGATCTCATGGTTTATGATCATTATTCCCTTATTATTCACATATTATTAGCTTCTAATATTTATACCATGACACATGATTACGATATTTGATATGTAGGATAAGATCTTAAAATTTTATTTTCTTTTTTTCATACCCTTATGTTCACGTTTTAGTTACATATCTCTTTTATTTACCCTTAATTTGAATCTATTCTCACATATTATTATATTTCATTACCATAGTTTATGAAGTAATGTTTTAAGAATTATTACTAAATTTTAAGATCTTTAATATAGATGTTGAACATATTTTACCAAGAAAAAATATTATCTTACCATTTTTTCAAAGCCACTAAACTATTATAGTCCACAAGTATATATTAATCTTATTTTATGAATAACCATCTAATATGTTTTAATATTAATTTATTTTAAGTTTACTTCTCTATATGGGTACTTAAGGAGGACCACACAATCCACCTATCATTAATACCATTATCAACTCTTTTTGATATCACTGAAAATGCCTTCCCATTAACCTTGATTTTCTAGTAATTTCATTATAATAGGTGATAATGGACATTTACTAGATCTATTAAAACCCATTTTTTTATTAGTTTCAGAAGAATTCTAGAACTATCCCATGCCTCATGAAATAACTATCCCTTATCCTAAAAAAATCTATAGAGCTTATCTCTCACATCTATGCAAGTATTCTTAGGGTGGAATTTAGAACTAAAGGCATTGAACACATCATCCTAGGTATTAAATATTTCCCCATTAATATTTTGATACCAAGTCCAAGACTTCCTCTCATGGTGTAATGGGATTACCCACAACCTCAAATCCCCCTCACATAGATCACTTGGAGGAAATAACTAGATAGTAATGAAAAACTAACTTGTAATATGAAGGGAGTCCTCTATTGGGTTAACATTGAAACTAGGTAATTGAAAGATATCAGAGTGACTGATATCATAATTTCATGACCAATGTAACTATATGATTTATTATGGATTGCGTGAAATAGTATGTATTTGGATCTCTACATGACTAGGTCATTTATGGGTAGAACTAAATGTCGTGGAAAATAAATTTTTTCGTTTTAATCTCATCCCACCTATATGTTTTTAATATTTTCCATTAAAATTTATTTTGTTTTTTAAGTACTGATCAATGATTTTTGATTTCAGATATGGTGTTTTCATGATCTCTCTTACATTTCCTAGTGTTCTGGTAGTAAGTTATAGTTTTGTTCCTTTTTAAAAAATAATATTTTGATTTTGTTTTCTATTTTTTATTTTCTATTTGTTAATGTTTTTTAGTATATTTGTTTATTTTATTACATGTTCACGGGTTCCTTGTCTAGAAATGGTGCTAAAATTTCATCACAAGATCATTGAACATGAGTAAAATTAGTATTTATATTACCCAATTAAGCTATTATTGTTGTATAAAGTCTTCATCCATAGTGAAGGACTAAATATATGTATACAATATAACAACCCTTCCCTTTTTTACAGAATTAAACAATATTTATTACATAAATCCATCACATGGTAAAACATATGAAATCAATATTTCTAGTGTATTTGGGTATTAGAAACATTACATATCAACTTAAAAATGAAATACACATCTTTATTGAAATCTTCTTTTACATGACCACGCACATTTCTTCATACTTTGCATTGCTTGGGAGAACCTGGGGACATCCATAAAAAAGGTGAGCTATAAAGCCCAGTAAGGGAGTAAAAAAGAAAAAACATGAATAATATAGTACATGTTGGTAAATAGGTATATCAATTGATCATAATGGAAACATGAACATAAAGGCATGATATAGCATGATTATCATAACATTGAAATTTTGCAACAACATTTAACATGACATTAGCATTAGACAAGGCTCATTGCACAAGGAGGAAGAGTAAACCCACATTGAACATGAATTATAATGAGTAAAACCTCATTAAACTTGACGTTTTAGGATACTAATATTTACCCAATACATTAGATCACTATCACGACACACCTTTCTTAATCATTTCATGTTATGCATAAGTGTGCCACATATATTATATAAAATGGATTCATTAAACATTGTCATTTATTCACTGACAAAGGAATGTGGAATTAATACATTAAACTCTATAATCAATAAGTAAATGCACCTAAAGTTTAATACCCTTGATAGAGAAAAGGGCATGGTATTCACTATACAATGACCTTGGCTTGAAAATGACGGTGCAATTTCTGCAATATAATGGTGTGACATAAGATTTCAAAAAAATGGTTGATTACTGGAAAAGGGGTGTCCCATCATATTTACATGAAATGGATAGTACTTGGTTCATATAGAGCATTTCCCAACATATGTAATGGAATTGAGATTCATAATGAAAAATAATTGCATGAATGTGAATGAGAAGAGATAAATTCATTATAAAATTTCAGCATGGTAACTGGTGTACATGAGATGCATTAATGAGATATAAAAAGGTATATAATCATTAAAACCTAAGGAGGGTAGTATTGGTGAGGTTTTAAGTCATACCCAAACATTTTTAACTGAAATGACAAGGGTATAGGAATGTAGAGAAACTTTGTAAAAAATGAGAGATGAAGAAATCCATTTATTGGATTTGTGATCCAAAAGGCTTGGGAGGGGCTTGAGAGAGGCTTCATGGTAGTTTGGGGAACCTTGGGAGGATTTTAGGGATAGGAGAGAAGGGTAGGGACGTGATCCAAGGGATTTTAGTGAAGATATGTTGGAGATTGGTGGGATTATATAGGAAAAGAGAGGGAATTCTTGATTATTTTGGTTTTGGACATCACACATTAAACTAATCAAAACCACAAACCAAAACCATGGTTTTTAACAATGGTTTTTGAAAAAATGGAGTGGAAAAAATTATTTCATAAGTTAAATGGTTGAAATTATTAAACTATTAGGATTTCATATGTGGAGATGAGTCACACTTTCAAGGGAATCAATTTAAAATTTGAAATGTTTTATGAGACTTGGAGGGTCCACTAAGGCACTATAAAATTAATAAAAAAATATAAAATCAAATTATATTAATGTTAAAACATGTTTTGGCCGAAAATACCATTTATAGTATTTTATTACATCACTAATAGGTCATTATGATGTTATAAAACACATTATATAATTAAACGATATTTAATTTTTTCCCAAACATTCGACTATCTCAGAAAATAATGAAAAACACACCATTACATAATTTTGACATCCTAAATCCAAAAATGATATTAATTTTATCTATATAATTTTCTAAATTTGTGAATTTTTACTTTTATAATAATAACTTACATTTATCGAAAATTTCTAGGTTATGAAAAAAGCATCTTTCAAAGCATAAAAAATTACGATTTTATTCATAAAAAATATGTGATAATGTATATTTAATATAAATGAATTTAATATTAATATTTTATTAATATTTTTTTATTTAAAAAACCCATTAATTCCTCAAAATATATTTCTTAATTAAATAATATCTAAAAACACTATTTTTCTTTAAAAACTATTTACCAAGTAACAAAAATAAAATGAATGTATATTCTATATTAAAAAATATCTTACATAATCATAGTGCTTGTGTATTGATACAAAACCCTTTATAACACCTGTATATGACCTATGGTTAAGCTGTGCGATGGTGACAAACTCTTGGGGTGGATCAGATAACATCGCTCGGTTGGTAATCTCTATCAACATATACTTCTCCCGTAGGAGGTTCTGTTCGAGATTAACGTGATGAAGCTTGGATTGGGAATGGACAAGAGATATGTCCAGTGACACCAACTCCATTCCGAGCTATCGAAAATGGGATTAGTATGGAGAAATTCTACTGTATGAGGCCATCGCTTCATTTTTCTGAGTAAATTTGATTTCTTAAATCCCTATATTTATACTAATAATCTTATCAATGTTCAACAGCCATATTAGAAACAATCACAATTCTTAATGGTATTTTAAAATCCAAAAACATAGAACCATGGAAGTTCATATGTCATATAAAAATTTTACATAATAAAAAATTTAATTACATCGAGAGGAATTTTCATTAATAAATGTTTGGGCCATTACAATCTTCCCCCCTTAAAATTTTTTCACTCAATTTTTTCCCACACAAAAATAGATGCGGGTAACTCTGCTTCATCACTTCCTCTGATTCCCTTGTTTCTCATTAATACATGTGGTTTCGCCACAACACCTTGATGATAGACATTGTAATTTTTTTGAATTTTTTCCACATAATCTAAGATCTTCACCAAATTCTCTTCATAGGATAGGTTATTATCCAATGGTACCACATATGGATTGAGTACATGCAAGGGGTCATTTATGTACTTCTTCAAGAGTGATACATGAAATACATCATGTACGTGAGATAGGTTCGGTGAGATTTATATTCGATAGGCCAGTGCTCCAATGTGATCAAGGATCTCAAAAGGGCCTATGTACCTTGGACTAATATTTCCCCTCCCAAATCACATAACTCTCTTCCAGGGTGATATGAGGAGGAATACCACGTCTCTAACATCAAACTCTATGTCTCATCAATGATTATCATCATAGCACTTTTGTAGTATCTGATAAGCTTTAATGTGTTGCTAGATAGTCTTAACCTTATCCACTATTTCTTTGACCATTTATGGACCTATGAGTTTATCTCCCCAACATCATCCGAACATTCTAGTGTTCTTCACCTATTCCCTATAAAGGGATTCATAAGGAGGCATTTGGATGCTTGAGTGGAAACTATTTTTGTAAGTAAACTAAACTAGAGGAAGATGTTGATCTCATCCTCCTTTGAAGTCCATTGAGCATTCTCTCAACATGTACTCATGTATTTGGATAGTCCACTCAGATTGGCCACCATTTAGAGAAGGATATGTTGTACTAAATATCATCTCAATATTTTGAGCATGTTAAAGACTCTTCTAGAACATAGTGGTGAATCTTTTATCTTGATCAGATACAATATATATTGGTACTCCATGTAGCCTTACCACTCATCTAATATATATCTAGGCCATTTGATCCAATGATAAATCCTCCCAAATTGAAATGAATTGTGCATTCTTTGTAAGATGATCTTTAAAAACCCAGAGATAATTGTTTCAATTGGATGTATTTAGGTTTCCATTGAAAAATTACATGGTTATGTTCTCCCATTTCCATGTTGTTATTGGTAATGGTTGTGTCATCCCATAATACATGTGCCTCTCAGCCTTCACTTGCTAACATACCAGACACATTGATGTACTCTCAGTGATCTCCTTCTTCATGTTATCCTAATAATAATGCTCTCAGAGTTCTTGATACATCTTTCTGTTTCCTGTGTGAATGGAGAAATTAAAACTATGTTCATCATCCAAAAGTTCATTATTTAACTCCGGATTTGACGGAACACATATTCTTTTCCCAAATCTCAAAATTCCTTGTTCATTAAAATTGAACTCCAGGGATTTCCCTTTTTTTATAGTTTCTACTTTCTTTAAAAATCCAACTTAATCATTTTGGGCATACATTAACCTTTATAAAAGATATGGTTGAGAAATAATTTTTGAAAGTATTGAGGTGTTCCCTTATTTATTATTCCCATGTCTATCTTCATCAAATCTATTAATATTGGATACTTTTCAATTCTCATCAATGATATAAATGATGTTTCCATTCTATATAGAGAAAATTAAACCCTGTTTTATTTCCCAGGGTGGTAATGGATTGAGAAGTTATAGTTTTTCATCATCAATAACCATCTTTATTGGTGCATTTTAAACTCTTTCTATGTGAATATATACTTGAGGATTTTGTGGTCCATATATATTTCACACTTCTCCCCATGGCTGTAATGTATCCAAATTTTCAAAGATAATATTACTGTATCCAACTCTATATCATGTGTTGGATAGTTTTACTCATAAACATTCAATTTCCTTTAAGAATAGGGATTCAATTTTTAATTTTTCATCAACACACAACCCAAGCCCTTCTTCGAAGCATCACTGAATACCATACAAAGTTCTCCACTTTTGATTAGTGTGGGAACATGCACAATGATAAGACTCCTTTTAATCTCTTTGAATCTCTCTTTATTCATTAATCAATCTATGTAAAATTTATTGCATTCTAATTTATCTTGGTAAGAGATTAGGATAATCGTGTGAAATTTATCACAAATCGGAGATAATATCCCACAAACCCCAGGAAGTTAAGGATATCTCTTATCGATGTTGGCCTCATCCATCCTTCAATTATAGCTATCTTAGAGGGATCCACATATATCCCATTACTTGTGATGATTTGACCCAATAATTAGACCTTTTCAACCAGAACTCACACTTTCTATACATTACATATAGAATTTCCTTTTGTAGCGTCTCTAGTAGAGTGTTTACATTATCCTCATGTTTCTCCTTGGTTTTGGAGTATATTAGAATTTAATATATATATACAACCTTTTATTTGTCAAGGTAATCTCTAATTAATCCATTCATTATGTCCATGAAGATTTATGTAGCATTAGTGAGTCTAAAATGCATTACAATGAATTCATAGTTCCATTATCTTGTACGGAATGTAGTCCTGCGAATATCCTCCTTCTTAACCCTTACATGATAATATCCCAACCACAGATCCACCTTGGAGAAGTATTTTTTCCATGTATCTGATCGATCAAGTCATCAATTCATGGGAGAGGGTACTTTTTCTTTATCATGATTTTGTTGAACTCGCGATAATCAATGAAAAGGCACATTGACCACTCCTTCTTCTTAATGAAGAGGACTGGTGCACCCCATGAGGATGCACTTGGGAGTATAAACACTTTATACAAAATGTCTTGTAGTTGTTTCTTCAGCTCCTAAAGATCAATAATATCCATTCTCTATGGATCCTTGGATATTGGAAACACCCCAGGTATAAGATCAATCTATAATTCAACATATATTCAAGGAGGAAGACAAAGCAATTCCTCAGGAAACACTTTTGAAAATTCTCTCACAATAGGTACTTATTCAAGGATGGTTTCATCTATATACTAAATAATATGATAAAGATGTTCATGCTCAGAGGGTAGTAATTTCAACACATGTGATGATGGTGCTAATGAAGATTCATCATCCTCCCTGCACTTGTACAGAATCGAGGGTCGATTCCCTATATGGAGAGTGATTTCCCTCTCATGGAAATTTATGTTGGCCCTATACAGGTAATTTCAATCCATGATAATAATTGATCAAATCCCACAAAATGGAGTATGATGTGGTTTGCAGGGATGTTCAATCCACAAATTTTGATTGTGGAGGAGTTATATTCATTGGATGCAATGATTTCCCCAGTTTTTGTTCTCAAAAACATCATTACTTCCATGAATTATGGTGGTGTTGGGATTATAATACTAAACTATTGGGATATAAAAGAATGTGTAGAAAAATAATAAAAAATTACATTCTATATTATTTAATGAATAACGAGCATACCTATCACCACTTCATTTTTGGGGTTCACTTTGGGGTAGTGATGGAAAACGTCAGCCCTTTCATCTTGTGAGGTTGTTGGTTGCCTCCAAAAACCATTGGGTTAGGGCACTAGTTTGAAAAGTTCCCTATTTATTTTTCGTTGGAGCCATGAAAAATGTGTTGAGGGTCGAATGGAGCATTCCTCTCCTCTATCGCAGCCACAAGTATTTCATGTCTATAGTTAATGGCCAGGTGACCTTATCTTAAACACCTAAAGTATTTACTCATTCCCTTTAGAAAATTTGTAGGGTGTTTCCTTCCACACCTTTGGCAAGTGGGGTGCTAGATTTTCATAGCACCATTGGATTTATCCATCATACTGCCAAAATTGAATTCCACCTTATGCTTCTTATCCCCATGAAACTCCTGAGATTCTATAATCTCCATATAGACTTTGAGGGCACATCAGAAAATTTCCTCATCACTCTCGAAGTCACCGATAGGTAAGGTTTTCTATAGTCTATTTTCTATCCCCCCAAAGAAGTGGTCAACAATACATTAAGGGGTAATGATAAAGCTGTACGCATATCATGCATGCCTTTTGAAGTTTTCCTCATACGCTTTGATGGAATAATTGTCTTTTTTCCTTCAGGGAAAGAAAGTTCCTTTCCATCTTAAGTCATAGGGTGCGAGTAAAATATTTATCAATTTTTTTTTGCAGAAATCCTTCCATTCCAACACCTTGAATTCCTCCTGAGGATTCATATCTTTTATCAATATACACCATTTACCAACTTCACCCTCTCTAGGATACGCAGGAAGAAGAACATTATTTTTTTTCAAAACATTGATTGATTGAGAAGATCTTTTCAATGGATTTGATCCATTGTTTGGCAATTGATGGATCGTATGATCCATTAATAGTATGAGTCATTTGTCTAATGAAGGTCTATATTGGGACTTGTTCTTTCTTATGGGGGTTTAAAATTCTTCTTGACCCATGTTTCTATTCAAAAAATGAGTTAATCGAGAGAGTATCATGCCAATGTTCCTGATTCTCGCTCCCATCAGATTGGGAATCTCATTTGACCATTCATCACATTGATCTTCACATCAGTTGTTAGCCCGTGTTCTCTTATTACCGCTCATTGTATGGAATAAAAAGTATGTTAGGGGTAACACATAAAGGGTAATCAAAAGACAAAAACTTATGAATTCCACATTACTTTTATTTCTGTAACTTATGAATTTATAATCGTCAATCTATGTTATCCCTGGTCTACTTCCCATAATATATTCTTAAGGGAATTTTTTTATTCCATTAACAATGGTTCAGAATAAGAATATGAATTTTCCAAATCATATCCCCCAAGAGTGTTGTAACCAAGTGTGTAGCAACACCTGTTGTTGTGCATCAGTTCCTATTCGAGTCTAGCTTAAAGCGGTGTTTTCGGGTTTTACCCCTAGATACATTTTTGCTAGAGCCACCATTAACTACTCGTATCTAGACAAGGATATATATTTTTTACAAACCAGTTACTCATTACTCACAAAAATTTAGGGATGTTTTTATTATACTTAGTCTTATCCCTAAGGCTTTCAATATGGTTTTCTAATCCTAATACCAAAAATAACTAAACCAATACTCTAATGCCAACTATAATAGCCATGCTCTTTAATAAAATATTAAACAAGATTTATTACATAAAACCTTTACTTGATACAACATATATGATCAAGTTTTATAGTGTCTTTGGGGATTAGGAACATTAAATAACAACTTATAACATGAAATAGACAACTTTATTGAAAAATTCTTTTACATGACCATACACATTTCTTCATACTTAGCATTTCATGGGGGGAACCAGAGGAAATGAATAAGAAAATGGTGAGCTATAAATCCCAATAAGGGAGTAAACAAGGAATAAAAAGAAGAATAAAGTAAATTTTAGGCAATATGCATATTAAAGGAGCATAAGAGAAATATTAACATAAAGGCATGTTATAGCATGATTATCATTGCATTGAAATGTGGAAACAATATTTAACATGATATTATCATGATCCAAGGATCATTAAACATGAAGCATTATTAATCCCTCATTGAATTTGAATTATAATGAGTAGACCCTCATTGAACTTGATATATCATAATACTAATATTTTCCCAATCCATTGAGATCTATCAGGGCACACCCTTCTTAATCATTTCATTTCATGCAAAAGTGTGCCACATTGATCATATAACATGAATTTATTAAAAATAATTATTTATTCTAAGATAAAGGAATATGGAATTCAGATATGAATCCCTATAATAAATAAGTAAATGTTAATAGAGGTGAATACCCTTGATAGAAAATTGAGCATGGTTTTCACTAAACAATGACTTGGTCTGGGAAAATCACAATGCAATTTCGGTAGCATAACAGTATGATATTAGAATTCATAAAAATGGTTGATGAGAGAGAAAGGCATGTCTCCTCATATGTACATGAAATGGACAGTAATGGGGTCATATAGATAAAAGTACAAATATATTTAATGGAATTTTGATTCATAATAAAAAAGAATTTCTTGAATGTAAAGGAGAAGAGAGAAATTCTTTTCGAAAGATCATCATGGTAATAGGTGTACATGGGAGGCATTAATGAGAGAGAAAGAGGTATCTCGACATTCAAACATAAGGAGGGAAGTATGGGGAAGGTTAAAAATCATACTCAAACATTTTTAATTGAAAATTAAATGGTATAGAAACATAAATAATATTGGACAAAAATAAGAGAGGAAGAAATCCATTACTTGGAAGTGTGATCCCAAAGACATGAAAGGGGCTTTAGAGAGGCTTATTGGGAACATGGGGCGCCATGAGAGGGTTTTAGAGAGAGGAGGGAAGGATTGGGACGAGCTAAAAGGGGTTTTAATGATGATAAGTGGGATATTGGGTGGGTTTATATAGGAAAAGAGAGGGAATTATTTATTATTTAGGTTATGGACACCGCACATTAAACTAATCAAAAAAACAGACCAACCCATTGTTTTTGCCCAAGGGTTTTTTCCAATGTGGAGTGGAAAAAATATATTTTATTTGGCCAGTTGGAGAAATTCTTAAAATATTTGGTTTTCTTATGTGGAGTTGAGTCACACTCTCATTGAAATAATTTTAATAGTGAAACTATTTTATAGGTTTTGGAGGGTCCACTAAGGCACCATAAAATTAATCAAACAAATATAATATCACATTATTTTAAAGGTAAAACATAAATTGGCCTAAAATCCCATTTACAATATTTTATTACATTACTATTGAGTCATTATGATGACATAAAACATGTTATACAATTAAAAGGTATTAAATTTTTACCCAAAAAATTGACGATCTCCAAAAATTATGAAAAATTCACTATTAGATAATTTCAACATCCTCAATCAAAAAGTTATATTAATTTATCTAAATAATTTTCTAAATATATGATTTTTTTTCTTTTAAATTAAAAACATATATTTATTGAAAATTCATGGGTTTTGAAAAAAGCAGCTTTCAAACCATAATAAAAATTACAGTTTCTTTCATAAAACTTATAAAATAATTTTTATTTAATAAAAACTAATTTAGTAATAATATTTCATTAAAATAATATTTAATTAAAAAATCGATTAATTTAGGAAAGTATATTTATGTTGGTTGGAGTAGTTAACTCAAGTGGGGAGGGGATAATTTAGTTACTAAAACAATATGTTTAAAAGATATTAGTTTTACAAATAATGATTTCCACAAAAATTAGATACAGCCTAGTTAATCAACGTTATGCTATTATAAGAGTTTGACTATTTAAAAAAAATTCTTATATGATTGATTAATTCTCAATAATATTAATTTGTATTATTAAAATTACTTTTGAAGTTACCCTACTAATAGAAATCAGATATAACTTCTTTCTAAGACTAACTATCAATTTGAATTTAGTGTTTTTTTGGATTGTGCAGTAAAGTAGTAAAACAGAGTAGACTATATTTAATAGGGATAGAAGATATAAAACAAGTGGTTCAGTCTCAAGATGAGACCTAATCCACTCCACTTGGTGATCACCTTCCACCAAGCAGTTTATATAAATAAGCTATAATCAACACCCTGGATCAGGGTTAACAATAGTACATGAACTGTCCAGGCCACACAGGGACCTCTTCCATAGTTTTCGTGGGTAAAAAAGAGTAATGAATTTGGTATGAGGATTTTGAAATCCCACAGTTCAGTGCAGGAGTTAGTGTGTGTGTGTAAAATATACAGAGTACGCACACTGCTCAAAAGTAAAATAATGAAATCAATAAGAGAGAGTAGATGTGTGTTTAGAATGCTCTAGTGATTAGCAGTGCAACTATGGACTTCTTGAATAAGAAAGAAATTCTTATGAGTCCTTCTCTGGTTTTTGTGTTAAAAAACAGAGTATCATGGTTCATCTTGTGTTCTTCACGAGTGAAGATATTCTCTTGATCCTAGTGTACTTCATCTGCTCATCAGTAGTGTTGGATTGCATGCATGAGAAAAATTCTTCTTTGAAGATCTTCCAACTCTTCTTCTTGGTCGTGCCCAATATTGGTGTTCTGTTCAGTATGGTGCACTCACGTTTCTTGAGTTTTTGCGTGTGGTATCATGTGTCGGTTCCTATCGGGCACACTTCTATATATCTCTGAATGAGTGGGTTTTGGCTGACAGGTTCCATGTGTGTCATACCTCGTACCTCGTACTACATCTACCAAGAAACATTATTTATGTTAGTGCATTAAATGAGTCAAATATGACCATTAAAATTTTAAATAGTAAAAAAAAATAGTTAGGAAATGGTGTCACAGTAGTTATGAAAACGGTGTCTCCTTCACGGTGTCTCCATCATGGTGTGCCCTTTACGATACCTCCTTCATGGTATCTCCTTCATTGTGTCTCCTTCTCAAGGTGTCTTGCTTAAGGATTCTGGATTCGATGTGCCCGACTTACTGTTTCTGGATTCATGGTGTCTTGATCACTATGTTTTGCTAAGTGTGTCTGGCACTTTGGAAAATAGGGTGTCTTTCTTACAGTGTCTGATCTTAGTGGATTGCTTCACGGTGTCAGGATTACTATGTCATAGTGTCTCATGGGTCACGATGTCTCATGGTCACAGTGTCACATGGGTCACGGTGTCTGTGTCTTTCTCACAGTGTCTGACATACTGTGTTAAGCATCACAGTGTCTTTTACATAGTCAAATAGTTGTATTCATACGTAAACAGTAATATACATAAACTGAATTAACCTTAACCATTATCACGTATGAGATAACATGAAACATAAATACACATGATCAATAAGATTTGTGACATTTGTGATCATTAATAAGATTTTTAATTATTATTGAAGTTTGTGATCATTAAAACATGATTAATACATGAGGAGTCCATAAATATCCCCCTTTTTGATGATCACAAATCAAATACTATTAATGGGTAAATTAAATGCAGCTGTAGAGAAAATAATAACACATAACTGTAACTTTGCACATTTTCCCCCCTTTTGGGATTATCAAAATGTTGAAAGGATATATGGAAAAAAATGAATATGTCATTAAAAGTGGTCAGAATACTACATATAGTAGAAATAAAAAAACAATAAATGGCATCCCCATCAAAAATATAGTGGTCACTGGTCTTCTTCTAGGATCGACCTTCTCTTCGCCATTATCACCAGTAGAAGAGGAAGCCATAGGTGCAGTTTCTGGTGTAGAAGAAGGCATAAAAGTGGTAGATAAAGAGGGTAAAGGGAGACATTAGAAGACTGATGGAGCCAAAGTTGGATCTGTAGAAGATAAAAGTAGTTTCTAGTCAAGGATGACAGGCCTGATCTGACTAAGATCCTAGCCAACAGATATGGTTATGGAAGGTAATGCAGAAGTGAAAGTAGAAACACCCGGTATGATAGGAGATGCCTCTAGAGAAACAATGGTTGTGCTTTTCACATGAAGATATGGTCTGAGAAGCTTAATGAAGTTTTCAATAATCTCTCCTCCATACTGCATGGCCTTTTCAAAATCATCTTTCTTTTCCATGAACTTGTCCAAAAAACTGGTAAACTTAGTGAGCATCTGAACATGGTTTTTAAAGGCTTTACTTACAAGAAAAATTCTAAGATTCTTTACAAGATATTAAAAGTGGTTTTTCATATCAGTTTTGGAGAAAATATGGTTGAAATATAAGTCCACTTTCTTAGAGATCTCCTACTGAGCATCATTGACAATCTTTGAGTGAATTTGAACCAAGTCAAGAACTCTATCACTGTTCTTAACAACTTCAGATAATGTAGCCATATCAAAGCCACTTAAGGCATTCTGAATCTCTTCCTTGACTCTAGATCTGACAAGAGAACTATCCAAAGAAGGAATAGAGGTTTGACCAGAGGGAGTAGATGATTTTACAGCTATGGTTAGATACTTGAGCTGTTTCATGACCTTTTTATGACAACAAGTATATTCATATGTGAGTTTGTTCAGGTTCTCCACAAGCTCTCTCATGCAATGCAACATCTGTGTGTGCCTTTATGTAATATTTTCATAAATGGATAAGAGGTATGGATGAATCCCGGACATAATATCTCGAGAGATGTTTGAAACAGAAGTTTGAGGAAAAGAAGGATCAGGTGTAAGAGTAGGATCTGATCTTGAATTTTGTTCTTTCTATTGGTCTTCAACCATGCTTTTCAGAGTTTCAACTTTAGTACTGAGCAACCTGTTTTCAACCCTTATTGAATTTCATGAATCATCTTGGGTTGAATGTTCCATATAATATTTTCTAAAATCAGTGAGGCATCTTTTTGACTCAGTTGGGTCACAAGATGAGGTTTAGAGGACAAGAGTATCTCAACTCCATCTATGATAGTGTCTCCAAAGACTTTCAAATAATCCTTGCAGACAAAAGACTGTTGGTCATGTAACGGTACAGGTGCAGGAAGTGGTACATGTGCAGGCTCAGGTTTCGGATCAGGTTCAGGTTCGGGTTGAGGTTCCGAGTATGTGACAAATTTTAATTGAAACAAAGAAGAAAGATCAATTCTAGTTGCAGTAATCTGTTGAGATTCACTCACATCATAAAATCTACGGAATTTATTCTGAGTGTCCACTGAATATGACTCGGTTGGTTGAGATGATTCATCAGACTCAAACTCATTAGCCTCAGCTTCATTAGACTCAGCTTCAATAGCTTCATGATTTTGAGGTTCCTCCCCCTCAATAAGTGCTTCCATTTCAGGACCTTGAGGCTTAGGTACTTTATTTAAATCCACTGATTCATCTCTAATTTCCTCATCCATATCTTTCCTAGCCTACCTAAAGGCTATCTCCATCCTCTCATCAGTGGAGGGAATTATATTAGGAATAGATTGTTCCACAGGAAGGTCTTCTAGATTAGCTTCTTGGATAGCAAGGAGTTCTTATTGAGTTGCTTCTTACACAGAAGGGAGTTGTTCCAGATTTTTTTCTTACGTGACATGATGCTTAGGTTCTGGGACAACTAATTCTCTTGTATCCTCAGATTGGATTTCCATATTAACATCATCTCTAGGGACAAGAGGTTCTTCTTTAATAACAACATCAGGAATGATAGGCCTTTCTTCCTCAACAACACTTCTTCCCTTTGAGGTACTTCAGCTTCTTCTCTATGTGGTAATTCATCTACCTCTACCTCTTGTTCTTCATCTTCTGGATACTCAGTAACTTTATTTGGTTCCAAACCAAGATAAAAAATTTCCTTTGGCCTTGGTGGATAGTCTACAGGATTGAACTTCTCATAGAGCTTATCGTTATCTTCAACCCACTTTTTCTTTTAGGGGTTCCAGTTCATTTTCATCATCCTAATGGTAGGTTTAGATAAACAATATTCCTAGTACATAAGTACTTCTTAATTTTGCCCAACTACTCATTTTGCAACAATCATTGATGAAATCATCCTAGAGTAAAAAAGAGATGTGGATTTCGATGTGACCTTAATCAATTCACACATATGGTGAATGATATATTTTCACAGATTTGTTTTCTTTCCATTCTTCATGATATGAATCATAAATACATCATGATAATTTACGCTAGAAAAGTCAACATTCCTAGAGCTAATTATATTTTGATCAAATTTCAACAATAGACTTGTCTCCCCATCAAGTCTAGCAGTTATGGCCCTTCTCTTGGTGGCATTTCCAGTTAGGATTTCTAGTGCATTTTCTTGGTCAAAGAAATTAGTTTTAGGTGGGGGATCTCACTGATAATCATCACAGATTCCATCATGAGGTATCCCTAGGCATGCAACCCATATCCTAGATGAGAAGGAGAATCTTTGTCCATTGACCCAACTCTTCACAATAAAACTTTCACCAACATCAAAAGAAAATTGTACATACTGATAGAACTGAGCCACCAACCTCAGGTAAATGGGTCTATCCTTCCTTGAGAACCATACGAGTTAGCCTTGTACTCTTAAAGCCTTTAAAACTAGAGATTTTCTAGACAAAAACCACTCATGAAAAATTTTATTTTCGTGTACAACACTATAGTTTACCAGGTTTGGTTTAAAGGGTACTTCGAGTGACATATTCAGTGCCATCTTCTTTTTCTTCGAGCTGCGCTTCTCAAGTGTGGATGAAGACAGACGCTTCATCCTTGGAATCCACTGAAGGTAGAGAGAGAGAGGGAGAGAAAGTATTCAAGGTTGAGAGGGTTCGATAGGAGTGAGTAGGATATATTTAAGGTGAAGAATCGATTGAAAACATTTTATTTTATCATTTGGGAATGTCAAACATCACAAAAGTAAAAACGCGGGAAAGTAAAAAGCTGTGAAAAAGAATTACCGTGATATGGGTTAAAAGAAAAGCATAAATAATTTTCATAGTGATACCATGAATAGTCATTACGGTGCGATGGTAAATGGTCGTCACGGTGAGACAGTCAATGGTCGTCACGGTGAGATAGTCAGTGGTCGTCATAGTGAGATAGTGAATGGCCAGTTCTGTCATGGAGAAATAGTAAGTAAACTGTTCAGTTATAGTGAGACAATTAGTGACAGACAGTGAATAGACAGTGCTAACGGTGAGACCGTAAACATGAGACAGTAACAGAGAAACCATGAACATGAAACAGTAAAGTTAAAATATAGTAAAATATTAAACAGTAAGACCAGTAAGATATCTATTTGTGATCGATCATTCCAGGATCAGGTATGATGTAATATATTCTCTCAAAATTTAATGGTTCAGTGAATATATCAGCCAGTTGATATTCAGTACTAATGAATTCCAAGGTGATATCACCTTTTTTATAATGATCTATCAAAAAGTGTTGTCTTACATCAATATGTTTTGTCCTAGAATGTGAAACTGGATTTTTTGAAATTTTAATAGCACTTGTGTTGTCATAATTTATTGTTACATGTCCGAATTGATATCCATAATCTAGTAAAGTGTGTTTCATCCAAAAAATTTGTGCACAACAACTACTAGAAGCTATGTATTCAGCATCTACAGTAGATAATGCAATAGAGTTATGTTTCTTACTACACAATGATACCAGTGACTTCCCTAAAAGGTTACATGTTCCAGAGGTTCTCTTTATATCTAATTTACAACCACTGAAGTCAACATTATAATAACTAACTAGTTCAAATGATTGTCCTCTAGGATAAAACAGTCCTAAATTGGGTGTATGCTTTAGGTATTGGAAAATTTCTTTACAGCATTTAAATGATATTCTTTAGTATTTGCTTGAAAATGAGCACACATACACACACTAAACATAATATCAGGATGGCTAGAAGTTAAGTAGGGTAGACTTCCAACCATTCCTCTATAAGTGGTTTGATCAACATATTTTCCATCTTCATCAAGATCCAACTTACAGGTGGTACTCGTGGGAATGTCACTACATTTTGTACTATCCATTCCAAAACGTTTTAGAAGATCTCTTGTGTACTTACTTTGAGTTAAAACAATTCCATCATTATTTTGAAAGATTTGAAATCCAAGAAAGAACTTTTGTTCACCCATTAAACTTATTTGAAATTTATTTTTCATAATTTTAGAAAAATAAATACATAATTAGTTTTTTGAAGATCCAAAAATAATATCATCTACCTAGATTTGAAAAACTAAAAAATCATTAGAAATTAGATTTACAAAGAGGGTAGGATCAACTATTCCTTTTGTAAAACCTTTGAAAATTAAAAAAGTACTTAATCTATCATACCAAGCTCTTGGAGCCTGCTTTAAACCATATAATGCTTTTGATAGTTTAAAAATATGATTTTTAAAATGAGGGTTTTTAAATCTAGGGGGTTGTTCAAGAAAAATATCTTTAGCAATATACCCATTTAAGAATGCACTGTTAACATCCATTTGATATAGTTTGAAATTCAGATTAGCAGCATATGCAAGTAGAATTCTAATGGCTTCAAGTCTGGCTACTGGATAAAAAGTCTCCTCAGAGTCAATTACTTCTTCTTGAATATAGCCTTGTGAAACTAATCTACCCTTATTCCTAACTATACTTCCAACTTCATCTACCTTGTTTCTAAACACCAATTTAGTGCCTATGGAAAATGTGTCACTGGGTCTTTCAAGAAGTTTCCAAACTTTATTTCTTTCAAACTGATTGAGTTCTTCTTGCATAGAAATTACCCAAAAATCATCATTGATAGCATCATAAATTGTTTTTAGGATCAAGCTGTGACAATAAGGCTTGATGTTCAACCTGATTTCTAAGAGAATCTCTAGTTTTCATTCCTTTCTCTAAGTCTCTTACAACAGCATCTAAGGGATGGTTTTTAAGAGTTCTAACCATTCTAGAAAAAGCTGCACTAGAGAATTCCGGTTCATCAACAGATTCATGTTCATTATGACTTGATTGCATAGAATTTCCAGAATTTTAAGTTTTCATAGATTATCTCACAAGGGTATTTGAGGATTTTGAGTTGATGTTCAGATTTGATACATCATCCTCCAGATTTTATAGGATGGTTCTAGGATCATGTGGATCTGTTTCATCAAACATGATATGGAATGATTCTTCCACACATTTAGTTCTCTTATTGAATACACTATAAGATTTGCTTGAAGTTTAATACCCTAGGAAAATTCCATCATCACATTTGGATGCAAATTTGTCAAGATTATCCATAGTGTTGAGAATAAAGACTTTGCAACCAAAAAATCTAAAGTAATTAACCTTAGGATTTCTATTATTCTAGAGTTCATATGGGGTATTTTTGAGAATTGGTCTAATCAAGACTCTATTGATTATTTATCATGTTGTATTCACAGCTTCATCCCAATAGTAAATAGGTTGGTCATATTCACTAAGTACCGTTCTAGAAATTTCTTGCAGGGTTCTATTTCTTCTTTCTACAACACCATTCTGCTGTGGTGTTCTAGGGGAAGAGAAATTGTCATTATAACCATTTTGTGAGCAAAAGGATTCAAACTCTTGATTTTCAAACTCATGACCATGATCACTTCTTAAAGATTTAATTTTAAGTCCACTATGATTTTCTACAGACTTGGCATACATAGTAAAATAGGAGCATGCTTTACTTTTGTGAGGCATGAAAAAGGTACAGGTATATCTAGAAAGATCTTCTACTAGAACATAAACATAATGTTTCCAATTTAAACTAGAAACTCTAGACAGTCCAAACAAATCCATGTGAACCAACTCTATAGGTTGAGAAGTAGAAACTTATTTATTTTATTTGAAAGATATTTTATGTTGTTTTCCCTTTTGACAAGGATGACACACTTTGTCATTTGGAAACTCAAGTTTGGTTATGTCTTTAACTATGCCTTTTATAGTTAACTTTCTAAGGTAGTGAACATTACAGTGTCCTAGTCTCCTATGCCAGAGCCAAGATTCTTTATGAAATACATTAAAGCGTGAAACATTTTGAGAAGTTGAGGAATATAAATTAACAGAATAAACATTTTCAATTTCTGATGTAGAAAATACTAATTAATCTTTATAATTAAAGACATTACATGCATCATTTTCAAATTTAACATGATATCCTTCATCACACAGTTGTGAGATACTTAGAAAATTATATTTTAAGCCAATAACAAATAGTAATTTAGAAATTAGAATCGAAACTGAGTTACCAATTTGGCCTAATCCAATGATCTTCCCATTAGCATTGTCACCAGATGTGACATGTACTCCACATACTTTTATCAGATTCTTGAAGCATGAGTAGTCTTTTATCATGTGCCTTGAACACCCACTGTCTAAGTATCACAGATTTGTGCAGGAGCTCTATAAGAAGCTTTCCTATAACATGATCAAGAAAAGACAGATTTTGGTACCCATACTTGTTTGGGTCCAGTAAC
The DNA here is from genome assembly GCA_963277665.1 of Viscum album. NCBI lineage: Eukaryota > Viridiplantae > Streptophyta > Magnoliopsida > Santalales > Viscaceae > Viscum > Viscum album. The sequence goes on from OY728150.1 coordinate 43,140,540, forward strand.
ATTATTAATAAGTGCTTTAGGAACCCATATTTGTCTCATAGGTTTCCTATAAGCATTATATAATGTATTTGAAAAATAAACTCTATTTGGTCCACAAAAAAAACATGAAATAGTAGAGTATGTATCATGACTCGAGCCAGTTGAGCTATGTCCATAACTGGGAAAAATATTATATGTCCTAGACTTTGAAACAAAATTTGTTATACCAATGTTTCTTTTACCAGGTTGATAACCAATTCCAGTTTTATATTTAGGAGAAATTTTTTTCCAAGCATTTGGGTAAGGGTATTTTTACCATTAGTGATCTTTTCTATGTTACTTTTTAATTTCTCATTAGACATTTTTAGTTCATTATTTTCTTTGAGAAGTTGAACATTTTTCTTCTTTTCAGTAGTATGTTCAGACTTAACAGTTACATTGAGAGAATGTTGTTTCTTCAATGAATTATATTTATATTTTAATTCATTGCATGTCTCTTCAAGCATGTTTTAATATTCAAACATTTCTTCATTGGTCATATTTTCAGAGTCACTTTCCTCTTTAGAATAATATGAGTTTTTTCCAGAAGAGTTTAGTGTTACCTCAGATGTGTTTTTCATAAAACACATATTGTCTTTGTTATCCTATTCATCATGTGATGTGTCTGAGTCACTTGAACTATCCTCACAGGAACTCCAGGTTTCCTTCATTGCCTTTTTGTACTTCTTGTCTTTGTCATCATATTTATTCTTATATTTGAGCTTTGGATAGTCAGCCTTTATATGTCCTTTGTGCTTACATTCATAGCAAACAATCTCATCATTTTTGTCACTTCACCTCCAGTCCCTTTTCCAGTTTCCTTTTTTATCACACTTTCCCATGAAGTTAGGTTTCTTGAAAATGTTTTTCTTCTTGTAATATCATTAGAATCTTCAGGATAGTTGAGCCATCTCCTCATCACTATCTGGTGATGATTGTTCAGTAGTGGAACTTTCTATAGAAGGTTCCAGTTTTACTTTGTCTTTGTGCTTCGAGATGGAGGTCTTGAGTGCAACAGATTACCTCTTTGGTTCATCCACCTCTTCTTTATTGTCTTTCAGCTGTTCCTCATATTTCATCAGTTTCACAATGAGTTCCTTTACATGTAGCCTACTGATGTTGCATGACTCTCTAATTATGACAGAGGTTCCCCTCCATCTGTCAGGTAGACATCTGAGAATTCTCATGATCTGTTCTTTGGTAGTGACTTCTCTTCCTAGAGAAATCATTGTGTTGACAATTTCATTGAACCTAAGATACATATCAGAAATAGGCTCATTGGGTTTCATCTTAAAATTATTATATTTTATAGTGTAATTATTAAGTCTCATTTCCTTTACACTAGATCTGCCTTCATGTGAGACAGACAAGGTATCCCAGATTTCATGGGCAGTTTTACAAGCTGAAATCCTAGTAAATTCTTCATCTCCTAAGGAACAGTACAATGAATTTATAGATTTGAAATTGTTTTTGTATGAAAGTTTGGTAGGTTCATCCCATGTAATTCTATCAGTCATAGGAAGTTTGTACACATCTATAATTAATGAACAGATTTCAAAGTTCATACTCTCTAGATGCATTTTCTTTTTAATTTTCCCTTGATCATAATTGGTTCCATTAAAGAACAGTGGTCTGTTAGTTGCAGCACCTTCAAATCAATTGTCTATACTAAAAAATTACTTTAAAAGAGATAGAAATTTAGAATTGACAGAAATTTATAGATTTTTGAAGTACAACTACAATCACAGTAAAATTATACCATGTCCTAACAAAATTTACTCTGATACCAAATGTTGGTCGGAGTAGTTAACTCAAGATGGAAGAGGTAAATTGAGTTACTATAAAAATTTATGTTTAAAAGATATTAGTTTTAAAAATAATGATTTCCCCAAAAATTAGAAACAACCCAGTTATTCATGGTTATACTGTTATAAGAGTTTGACTATTTAAACAACTTCTTAATAGATTGATTGATTCTCAGTAATATTAATTGATATTATTAAAATTAATTTTGAAGTTCTCCTACTAAGACAAATCAGATATAACTTATTTCAAAGACTAACTTTCAGGTTGAATTTAGTGTTTTTCTGGATTATGTAGTAAATAATTAAAACAGTGTAGACTAAATTTAATGGGAACAGTGGATATAAAACAAGTGGTTCAGTCTCAAGATGAGACCTAATCCACTCTACTTGGTGATCACCTTCCACTATGAAGTTTATATAAATAAACTCTGATCCACACCCTAGATCGGTGTTAACAACAATACATGAACTGTCCATGCCCCACAAGGACCTCTTCCACATTTTTTGTGGGTAAAACAAATAATGATCAGGCCACACAGGGACCTCTTCCACAGTTGTCATGGGTAAAAAAGAGTAAAGAATTTAGTATGAGGATTTTTAAATTCTCCAGTTCAGCACATGAGTCAGTGTGTGTGTAAAATATACAGATTACACACACTTCTCAAATGTAAAATTAATAAATCCTAGAGATAGAGAGTAGATGTGAGTTTAAAATGCCTTAGTGATTACCAGTGCAGCTCTAGACTTCTTGAATAAGACAGAAATGCTTGTTGAGTCCTTCTCTGGTTTTTTTGTTAAAAAATAGTGTGTCGTGGTTCAGTTTGTGTTCTTCACGAGTGAATATGTTTTCTAGATCCCAGTGTACTTCATGTGTTCTTCAGTAGTGTTGTATTGCATGCATGAGACAAATGCTTCTTTTAATATATTGCAATCTCTTCTTCTTGGACGTTCTCAAGATTGGTGTTTTGTTTAGTATGGTGCACTCACGTTTCCTGAGTTTTCGCATGTCGTATCTTGTGTCGGTTCCTCTTGGGCACTCTTCTCTTTATCATTGAATGTGTGGGTTTTGGGCGACTGGTTCCATGTGTGTCATACCTAGTACCTCGTACTATGTCTACAAAGAAACATTAATTATGTTAGTGCATTAAAGTCGTCAAATATGACCGTTAAAAAGTTAAATAGAAAAACGAAAAAATAGTTAGGAAACAATGTCACTGTAGTTAGGAAAATGGTGTCTCCATTACGGTGTCTCATTCACGGTGTCTCCTTCACATTATCTCCTTCAAGGTATCTCCTTCAGGGTGTCTCCTTATCATGGTGTCTTGCTTAAGGTTTCTGGATTCACGGTGTCTGACTTACTGTTTCTGGATTCACGGTGTCTTGATGACTGTGTTTTTCTAATTGTGTCTGGCACTTAGGCAAACTGAGTGTCTTTCTTACGGTGTCTGGTCTTAGTGTCTTGCTTCATGGTGTCAGGATTACTATGTCACGATGTCTCATGGGTCACGGTTTCTCGTGGTCACGGTGTCACATGGGTCATGGTGTTTGTGTCTTGCTCACAGTGTCTGACTTACTATTTCAAGCTTCACGGTGTCTTGTACTTAGTCAAATAAATATATTCAGACTTAAATAGTAATATGCATAAACTGAATTAAGATTAACCATTATCAAGTATGAGATAACATGAAACATAAATACACATGATCAATAAAATTTGTGAGATTTGTGATCATTAATATTATTTGTAATTATTATTGAAATATGTGATCATTAAAACATGATTAATACATGAAGAGTCCAACAATTTATTAAAGGAATATTATCAAAAAATAGTATTTTTTTCTTTAATAACTATTTACTAAGTAACAATAATAAAATGAATGTATAATCTATATAAAAAAATAATGTACAAAATCATAGTTCTATGTTCTTGTTAGATGACCCCTTATAACACCCACATATGACCTAAGGGTATGGTGTACGGTGGTGGTAGACTCTTAAGGTGGCTCGGATAACATCACCCGGGTGGTAATCTCTATCAACTTCCACTTCTCCCATAGGCAGTTTCGTCTGAGCTTAATGTGTTGAATCTCAGCTTGGGCTTGGTCAAGAGGGAAGCCCAATCACTCCACCTCCATTCTGAGCTCCAAAAAATTGGCTTCGTACATGGAAATTATACTAGATGATGCCATCTCTTCCTTTTTCTGATTCAATTAGATATTTTAAAGCCTGATATTTATACTAATCACGCGATCACTGCTCAACGACTATATTAGCAACAGTAACAATTCATAATGGTATTTTAAAATAAAAAAACATAAAACCAAGGAAGTGAATATTTTATATAACCATTTTACATAATAAAACCTTTAATTAGATCTAGTGTAATTTTCATTAATAAATTTTTGGGTTGTTACATTAAAAAAAACTAAAATAATAAATAAAAAAAACTAAAAGGTGTGCAGTGAAATATGAGGCATGAATGAAAGTGAAGTGTAAAATGGTATGCTGTAATAACTTCTAGGACTAAAATATAGATAATAAAATTATGGGTGGATTTGAGCTCCTCTGGTAAATTTAAGACGATTAAAAAAATATTTTATATGATCCATCATAAATTAATTAAATCATGTAGTGCTTGAAAAATGTTTGATATTCCCTAAGTTTCCACATCATTGAATTTTCACATCTCGATGAACATTCTCAGTTTATATTTATCAATCATAAAAATATAATTAATCTATTCATTATGGATAATAGATTCAATAACAATTTCAATTTGAGTACATTTTTAAAATATCCAAGGTGAAATGATAAAACTACCTATGACATACCAATAAATTCAAATTTTGATTTTCCCTTAATTAGGTGTTTTTATATATTTTTTAAAAAAACTTAAGTAATGTGTTAATAAAAAATTATGACATGACGATATTTTCAAAATATGATTTGTTTATATTTATAAAAAATTACTTTTATTTTCCAAGAAATGGTATTATGAATTTGAATTTATAAATTATAGTTCAATTTTATAAAACAATTCCAATATATATGACTCTATACATAAAATTATTATTTTTTAATAAACTTTTTGTACATTCTATTTTATTTCTAGGAAAACTATAATCTACATTTATCTCTTTAAATTTTTTTGATTATATCTAGATGAATTGAATGACTTATTAAAAATTATATAATACTACTTTGACATAAATTAATTAGTTTTTGTTATCTAAAATGAAATTATATAATGTAGTAAACAATATTTTTAAATAATTTTTTTAATGTTCACATTTAAATATTCCTATCATGTGTAATTTTTTTTGTTTATGTAAATCAAAATTTTTACAACTTAGAGTAATTCATATATTTTTTTTAAATAAAAAAATATCCTCAATTTGAAAATAATGAAAACATTGAAGTAGTCATATTTAAAAAAAATTAAAATAAAATTTAATAATCATAATTAATGATAAAATATTATGTAGAATATATTTTTAAATATTAATTTTACTTATAAAAAATAGCATCTATGCTATCCCATGAGAGTTAGTCCATCATTATATAGGTATAGGGAAGACATGATTGATAGGATAGTCATGTGGTTGGAATATGATGTAGTTGGTTGTATATAGACCAAAAATAGAGTCATGTGGGATCATCTTTATGGATTGATTCATGTGTGGGTTTTGGAAAAGCACCCTCTGGGTATTGTCCCTTACGTCTTTTTGTACTTTCAAACATCAAATTTCATGGATCATTTTATAATAGAGTGGATAGACCTCAGATATTTTATTCATGGATGACTAGGAAATTTCATATATATTCCCAGATGTCTACTCATGTTAATCTCAAATGTCCCTTAATTTTTGAATCATATTCTTCCCCTCAAGTTTCAACGAGGTTAAAACCTCAATGTCATTTCACCTTATCTTAAACGTATGTTCCATTCTAGAAAAAAGTAATATAGATAGATCAGTGTCAAAGTCCCTTGGTGATTGTCATTTTCTTAAAATCGACCTAAAATGGGAATAAAATTATAAAAACTTCAAGATAATGTGATCAAAATTAAATAATATATATATATAATGGAACAAAATTAATCAAAAAAAATATTTTGATTCTGATTTTAAATCGCCTTCATCGTTTCCTTATTAATAAAATATGTAAACATTAAATATATTTATAAATATATGTACAATAGAATCTATAAAAATTGATGAAATATAAAAATATATTCAAAAAATCCAATAACCAGCTTTCAAAATACATCATAAACCTACACTATATGTTTTAAAGAAGATTCCAGATACCTCTCAAAATCTTTTTTTTCTCCTTATGGAAAATCATATATATATATATATTATATAGTGTGTTTATGGTTTTTTAAATAGGAGTGTAAATTTTTAATAACCTTGAAAAAATCCAGTTTGGTTTATGGGAGAAGTAGAGGGTGCTCGAACCATATTCCATAAAGAAGAAGTGAAAAAAACTAGGTAAGGGAAAATGTTAATGTATTTCAAAAATTCAAAATTATGATTTTTTATTCATATTTTATATTTTATGATTTTATTTCCAAATTATGAATGGTTTAGGACTTTCAAAATTATATTTATGAATTTTTGAAAGTTTTATATTATTTTGATAAATACGATTAATCTTTAATATTGAAAGAAATTAATTTTTCTAAATATTATGATGTAAGTGTTTATTTTCAAGGATTAGTTTTTTATATTTTTGAAAACCCTTAATAAGGTATTTATTTTTTATATAAAATTATCATAATAATTTATATAAGATCAGGTATTATAAATTGTTTTTCATACTTTTTTATTTTTGATCTATATTATTATGAAAATAATTTCTTTTTGTTGTTTTATGTTTTAATTAAAAAGGGTAATTGAATTCATAAAAACCTATATGAATATATTTTATTCCTTTAGAATATATGAAAGTTGTCATTTTATGTATTTTTCTTTTTATACAATATTTAAATTAATAAAGTCTATAATTTTAAGTAAATATTTCTTGTACATTCATGGATATCATACATTATATATGAATTAGCCATTATCTATAAAATATTGACATTTCATGCTTTCAATAGTTTAATTTAATGTGTTTCTATTTTATGTTTATATTCTTTGATTGTATGTTCATTAATTAATATATTCTTTAGGTGATTATTTAAAGAGTGTTTTAAGGTAATTTTCAATGTATTATTATTTATTCTATAATATTGATTTCTCCAAAATACATATTGAATTTTTTTAAATGTGGCCTTTTTAAAAGTATAATTATTTTCTTCTTAGAAAATAATTCAAGTAGATTTGAAATGGTTTTTATGGGTTTTGATTGAGAAAAGGAGGATCATCAATATGTTTTATGAAAAAATTCATTTGGCACTTGGGTGTCATGTGGGAGAAAGATAAATGGGGAGTGAATCAAGGAACTCACAAAATATTTTCATATCAGTGATATTTCTTGTGGAAACATATTTTTCCTAGGATCTTCTGTGTATCAGCCTAATCCACTACGTTATTCTTATTTTCAGATGATTTTTAATGAGAAATCCAAATTAAATTTTAATGGAATTTTTTTAAATGAATTTACAATTATATATATTATTTAAAATGATTTGAAATGTAGTCTATATATATAAAATATATATACATATTGGATATAAAAAGTTTTAAAATAGTTTCTAATTAGATGTTAAATAATGTGTTTTTAGTGGTTTTAAAACTGGTTATGTGGTAATTTTTCTCACCATATAATTTTATAAAATGTATCCTGAATCATTTAGTTTTATTATAGAGTTTAAATTCACATAAGGAGTTAGCATACGTGAAATTAAATAGTTATTTTTAACTATTTATTTTTGTATAACTCAGATAAATTGGGAATTTTTATCTAGTTATCCAAAACCAAGATTGAAAAAAGTCTTCAATTGTATAAATAACTATATATTCTTCAATTATATTTTATAAAAAATTACCAAACATGTTTTTATCACTAAATCTAGAAGTTATGGTTCAAAACAATACATTTGGTATTAGAGGAACATTCTATAAAATATTGGAGATTATGCATTGTGAATTAAGGAAAATAAAATCTATGTGATATAAGATTATTTTTATCTTCTATATAGATAAATACAGTTAATAATTTCTAATTTCAGAAATTCTAATTATAAATATAGAAATATATAATTTTCATAAGTATGAAAATGAATTTTGGTGGCACAATAACATTTGGGGGGGGAGACTCTGACATCCCTAGAAATATAAATTTTAATTTCACTTAATTAAGCAATTTATATATTTTTAAAACAAATTATGAATGGTTTTAATAAAAAAATTATGAAACTAAGAAATTTTAAAAATAATTTTTTATTCAAATTATAAAATATTTCCTTTATTTTTTCGGAAATATATTTTTTATTTCAATTTATAACATTAACTATATTATTCTTAAACAATGAAAAAATATATGATTTATAACATAAATGTATGTTTTGACAATATATGTTCTGAGTATGACTTTTTATTTATAGGAAAAATATTATCTATATTTATCTCTTTATAAAATTATATTTATAAAAAGATGAATGGAATTATTTATAAAAAGGTATTTTATACTATTTTTAAAAGAATTATTTAATTTTTGTTTTATAAAATTTTATTATATTATATAGTAGACATTATATTATGATGACATTTTTATGTGAATTAATATTATTATGAAAAATTGTATTCTTTATTTAATTAAATGATTTTTTTAGAATTTATGGAAATAATTTTAAAAAAAACTAATATCATCAATTTGAAAAAAAAATTAAGTAATTTTTATTTTTTTATGAAATTGAAAATATAATTTAAAAAAATTGATGTTAAAATTATTTGTAGTTTATATTTTATATGTTAAAATTTAGTTATAAAATTTTATCCACTATGATTGGACATAAGAGTTGTCCCATCAAGCAAAGGGAATCGGGAGGATCTGATCGACATTCTAGTTGAGAAGGTGGGATAAGGTGTTTTTAGCCGTATATAGGCCAATAAAAGAGTCAAGTGAACTAGTGTTTATAGGACCGATACATGTATTGGTTTGGACAGAGTTCCCTCTTAGAATAGACGTTTTCTTATATTTATGCTTTTGGAGAGTGGATTTACTTGATCAGTTTATTAGTGAGTGGTCGAACAGTGAATTATTCAATGTGGAATGACAACAAAATAATGAATATAATATTAATCTTCTATTTGATTTAATATCACCCATCTGATATTTTTATGATCGTCTTCATCCATGAAAGTTTTAACCAGCTAAAAACTACAATAACATTTCACCTTATCTTCAATGTGTGTTCCATTCTTGACCCAATTTATATGTCCAACTCGATATCAAAGGCCCTCAATGACTGTCGTTCTCTTCAAACTAACATAAATGGGAAAACATTATTAAAGCTTGAGGGATTATGGATTGAAATGGGATGATATATATATATATATTGTAAAAAAATATAATTGTAAAATGATATTTTGTTTCGTATTTTGAAATAACCTTTGTCTTTTCCTTCTTTATAAAATCTATAAACTTGAAGAATATAAATATATATAATAAAATCTATATACCTAAAATGAATATAGAAATACATTCATCCTTTTAAGGACCCGAAATTCTATTAATGGAATTTTATTTATTAAAATTATATTATAGTGTATAAATCACATACACATCTCATATAGAACACAATACAAACATTATAAACTAATAATGAATTAAAGAAGAGTCATTTATAGATGTTAAGGAACATATACTGAATGAACGGTAACATGACATTTGGAATAGTAACATGTGAATTTTGAATAGTAATATGACCAATATAATAGTGAAATTTACTATGAAATTATAATTAATATTTGGTAATCTTATCAATAAAAATATTATATATTTATATCATAGTTTATGTAAATAAATGTTTTAAAAATGGTAAATTAATTATTGGTATTTTCATAAAATTAAAACATATATTTAAAATATTCTAGTTAGTATAATATTTTAAAATACAAATTACATTCATAAAATAGTTTCATAAATTAATATTTTTTTTATTTATGATTCTAAGATTATATTATGAGTACTTAATTAAATTTTTCAATATGTCAGACAATCAATTATAATATTAAAAACACTATTCGTTAAGTAAATCATTATTTTCCTTAAAATTAAATTTATCATTTTAATGAACTTATTTCCATGCACAAGTGTTCTTTTTTTAGTTATAATCATTGAAAATAATTATGGTGGAGTTTTGGGATTGTTGTGAAATAGTTTTTATTTTTGTGAATAGTGAAATATGGTAATTTAAGGTATAAGATTAATAAATGAATTTTTTAGTCATTTTTAATGTAAAGGTGATATATTAACAACTATCTGGAACTAAAATGGTCTAGTAACTATATGTAGTCACAAAAATCAACACTATTTATTTTTATGATACAAAATTATAAAATAATGAATAGAATATTAAAAAAACACCCCTCTCCTCAACTATAAATATCAGCTCTCACCACCTCTTATTCTCAAACCTCCAAATCCATGAGTCTTGCAAAAATTCATTATAATATTCATTAGAATACTCTCCTATATATATAAAGTAATTATTTCTCAACAAAATACCAATCCCATTAACCTAAAGTGGCTTTCATGGGGAAGAAGCTCAAGAGGTAAAATCCTCTTTCATTTTATTTTGTTATCTTTTCGTGTTATTTTCTTATCATAGCCCCACATCCCTATCCAAAAGTGACATGATAACTATATTATCATTAATATATTGTAATTTTATTATATTTAGGTAATAATACATTATCAAATCTCTTATATCTTCCTTTGGTTCTAAAAATGAAAACAATGTCTATGAGATGACGATTCACCACCTTCATGGATAATGATATTTCATTTTCTAATACCACCATCACGGATGGTCATAAAACCATTATACTAGTTAAAAAACTATTTTAAATTTTATATTTAAACTTATTTTGTGTTATGTAAATAGTGTATTTTGATGATATTAAACAGTTGAAAAAAACTAGTTCATTATGATCCAAAACAGCCAAAATAATCTGGAAGGTTATCTTTAATATCTTATCTAATGAATCATCCTCACATATGAAAACAAAATGACATATAAGACCATTTAATATATTTTTGGTTCATTAATAGAATGTAATTTCAATACTGGATAACTATTTCAATAATGGATGATCTTCCATACATGTATACGAAAGAAACAATCATGAAAACCCATGAAACGAACACTCCTAAACAATGGAATTATATCTTATAATTTATCAAAAAAAACCATAAATGGACTTAATGACATTATTATAATTAAAATACATGTATAAAATGTTCATAATTAATTATTTAATGAATTTAATTTTTTTATCCAGTACATTATGTACAATTGAAGAACACTTTCATACATAAGGTAAGATATTTTCTTCTAATAGCCATTTTCCTATGAGATACTGTTTCTTTCACTTTACCCCAATGTAATTATTATTTAATATTATTTAATTTTCTTGTATTATGTGTTTATTTCTCAAAAAAAATATCGTTGTTAAATTCTAAGTAATTTTACTGGTCAAGACATGTTTTATAAGGTTCCATATCAATTTGTTCCAAAAATAATGCCCTATTATATGGATCTTCCTGATTTCTTACCCATATTAAAGTTCACTCTGTAATATTTATTTATGTTACAATAATTTATTTTAAAATAACTATATTTGAAAGATTTTTTCCTATTCTATTTTAATGAAGTGTTAACATTTTCTTTCAAACCACACATATGTGGGTCATTTTAATGTTTCTAAAAAAATATTGATACATTTTTTCACTTAATTTAGACATCACATATCGTGGTTTATGACTATTTTTCCATATTAATGTCCATGTATGTTTTAAATCCATTATTTTATGGAATCCATTATGATATTCTCATTTGTTATACCTTATGACATGATTATGATACCCATTTATTTCCATGTGTAACCCTAATGTTTATCATTGATTATTCATATGGAACATATATCCATGAACCAGAAATGATGGGTGCACCCATATTGTGATCGACATCATTGTTTAGTGTTTAGTCTCCGGAGATATCATGTTCAATGGTTTTGGGGATTATCCATAACTCATATTCCTCCACGTGAAAATATCTTGGCGGTTAGCCTTATCTCATTATCCTACATTTCCAATGAGCCTAGACTCATGATAATGTCATGTTGTATGTTGTTTCCACATTGTCTATGATTACACACATTCATGCCCTATAGGATATGATTCCTTATGTTTGTTTATGTTCCATGTCCTTTTACCTAATCATGTTATGTCATCTGACCCATGTGTTATATTTATTTTTATGTTTATTTCTTTATTGGGATTTTGATCTCATTCCATTGTTCATGTATTACCTATGTTATCCTATACAAGTGTAAGGGATAAAAGGATATAATAAGATCATTATGAATATTAAATAACAGATATTTTGTTTCAATTTCATGATTTCTAATTTTATACATATTATGATAGAGACACTAGAATCTATAAGACATTGTTGTATTTAATGGTTAATTATTCTTAAAATCAAATATTAATATTTATAAAAGGTCATTGTATTTATAGTTTTTATTATAGAATGGTTTGTTTTTTTTGAATATTAGGACTAGGGAGATTTTGTAAGAACCCTAGGGATAATTATATCACTACGGAAAACATAAATTGAAACTTAATGAATCCCAAGATAGAATATACCTTTTATTTTCAATTTTATACTTCAATGATTAATGTTCCATTTTATATGTTTATTATATATGAATTCAATCCCCCCTAATTTTACTTTATTTTTTAGTTAGTGGATATAAATAGTCGAAACCGTTTCAACAATCACTGTGATAGGAAATGTAATTATTTCCCTAATGAAATTCCTAATCTGATTGGAACAGGAGCTCAAAAAATCATGGTAGTGAATTCTAAATTGGCTAACGTTGTGAATAATAACATGAATCGCAAGGAACACACCCTTATCCTATTAAAGATGTATTTCATCAAATCATTCATATTAAATATTCCTCCCATGTTTAGTAGAACTTATGATCCCCTCATCATAGAATAATGGATTAAATCCATTGAGAAGATATTCTTTATCCCTAGTTCTCAAAAGAGGAAAACTATTTTGTAGTGGTCTATCGTTTTCATTGGTAGGTTAATCAATGTTGGAAACTGATCATGAAAAAGAAGACAAAGGGTTATATTGGTTCCATGAAATAGTATGATTTTAGGAAATCAATTATCATTAAATACTTTCTATATACTATTCTCCATAAGATGGAATGTGAGTTATGTGGACTAATGAAAAGGAAAGATGAGTATATCAGGCATATGAAGAAAAATTCACAATTATTTCACGATATGCCTCTATATTTATCGTGAACAATGATAATAACATGGACCACTTCTTTAACAGATTTATGGTGTGTCTATGAATAGAATTTGTTATTTGATATTTTTATATTTATGAATAGATTTTATCATATGACATCAAGCATGACATAGATATCATAGACTCTCATTAGTATCATGGGCCCAAAGATAAAAAGTGGAAAATAGAGTTTAATGTTAGAGGATAAATGCATAAATCTCAGTATGGAATGAAAACACAACATCCCACATGTAAAAATTTGGGGATGAAGAATACCAGGAGCATTCTAATGGGAACCATGAAATACTTGAAATGTAGAAGAATTAGGTATCTGGTTATTAACTTTCACATGGATTTGATGATTCTCCCAAATGTAGAATAAGAAAGGAATGCTCGTTTCAATACATCACATATGGTATATTGTTTCAACTACATGTAACATGAGAATTATTTGACAATTTTCAATAAGAAAAGGGTCTTTGAGGGAAATCAACAACACCCTATAAGGAATCAAGGAAGGGAATACACTATCACTATTTCTAATGTGGATATTGATAATGACGTGGTGATAGGTATGCTGGTTATTATTTTAGGAATACTTAACAAACTATTTTCGTCTGGTTCTATGCATTCTTTCATATATATCATGTTTGGTCAAACTATAAAATAACCACCTAAAAATATAGATGTTGAGTTATCTATGAGAACTGATAATGGGGATATTATTGTATCGATGATATATAACTCCTCAATATATAGTATTTGTGGATAGAAGCTCATAGATAATATTCTAATACATTCATTTTTTGGAGTTTGGTGGTATATTGGGCATGGATTGAGTATCTTTATATAAACTCAACATCAACAATTGACAAGGGGAAATCACTCTTTATATCTTAATTCATCCTCTAATTACATAAAATTGTATGGAGGAATATGATTCTTCTTTAGAATAATTATCTCAAATGCGGATATTAATACCTTATGATTATTCATTTCTATCTCTAATGAGTGTGAAAGTGGAGAAGATTAGACTCAAAGACATTACCATTATGAGGGATTATATAGATTTGTTCCCTAAAAAATTTCATGGCCTTCCTCCCAATCAAGACATTGAATTCTCAATAGAATTTATACCTATTTCACTGGTTATATCTAATAAACCTTATATAATGGCCACCATTGAGTTGGAAAAACTAGAGTAGCAGTTACAATAGAATCTGGATAGGGGTTTTATATGCATGAGTTCTTCATCCTAGGGTGGGCCAGTTCTCTTAGTCATAGATGAAGGATCTATGCACCTCTGTATTGATTATCATGAGCTCAAAAATTCATGATAAAGAGCATGTATCATCTTGTATGTATAAAGGAATTCTTTATTCAACTAAGTGGAGCTATGTATTAATCTAGTGTGGACCTTCGTTCAGGATAAAACCAATTTATGTGAATAAGGAAAATATTCCCAAGACATCCTTTTGAAAGAAGTATGGACACAATGTGTTCATAGTGATTACTATAGGACTCCCTAATTCTGTAAAAAAGTTCATGGGATGAATTATTATTGTATTTAAAGATTTCCATGATAAATGTTTTATTATCCTTATCGATGTTATTTTGATATACTCATAGAGATAGGAGGAATATGAAGATAATTTGAATATTACACTAATTACTATGTAGAAGGAGAAACATTAGGCACAATATAATCAATGTGAGTTATGGATGGAGGAAGTATCATTCATGGGGAATGTAATAACCATAATACAAATATATATTGAACTTTCTAAAATTAAGGCAATTGAAGGGTGTCCAAAGAAAACATTTCTAATAGAGATTTCCAGCTTGCTTAGACTATATCGGTACTACCGATGATTTTTTAGGAACTTCTCATGATTTAAAAACACACTAGTCATGTTGAATCAGAATATAGTAATGTTTTTATAGACTAATGAATGTGATAAAAACATCAAAATTTTGAAAATCAGTCTTATTAATTCCTCAATACTCACACTACTAACAAGTGGGGAACTATTACTGATATACAACATTGATTCAAAGATGTCCATAGGATGTGTACTAATGAAAAGTGATATATTGATAGCCTATTCTGGAATTTAAATGAAAATTCATGATAAAACTATCCATGTAATTATCTGGAGTTAGTGGTTGTGATATTTACATTAATAATCTAGTGACGTTATCTAAGTAGGGGAGAAGTGTGAGATATTTATTGTTCAAAAGATCCTAAAATATATATTCATGAAAAAGGAGCTTAATATGTGCCAATTATGATTGTTATAAATCATTAAGGATTATAAATAATCTATCCACTATCATCCAGGTAATGAAAATAAGGTGCCAGATTCTCTAAGATGTTTGTATCAGGAAACTTTATCAATGATGATTACTAAAAAGGATCCAATCATTATATATTTTTAAATGATGAACATGGAAATAGTTAAGTGAGGAACATAGTAAATCCTTTCAAAAATGATTAATAAACCATCCATTATTGAAGAAAATGTTTCTCAAAGAAATTATGTTGATATTTAGAAATTGGTGGGAGTTATCAAAAATGGGAAATAGTCATCTTTGAAAATTGATGAGGAAGTATTCATAAGATGTGGATTAAAATTATGTTTACAATCCAATCCTGAGATAAGAAATAATCTGATGAATAATAAACACAACATAACTTTCTCTAATAACCAAAAAAGCACAAAATGTATCAAGATATCTAAGAACACGTTTGGTGGGACAATATATAAAATTATAATGTTAAATATACATTAAAGTGACTAGTAGGATTACATATGAAGGTTGAAAAGAAGAATTCTAATGGGAAGATAAAACCAGCGGCCACACCAACATAGAAGTGAGAATACATCACCATGTAATTTTTAAAAGGACTCCCAAAGTCATCTAGAAGAAAAAATTCTACATGGGTCAAGGTGGATTATCTAGAAAATACATCTCACTGTATCTCAATTAGAGAGGACTTTTCACTTGATCAACTTTCACAGATATACTTCAATGAAGTGGTGAGGATGCATAGAGTACAACAATTGATTTTATTTGATCATGATCTAAGATTTAACTCCATTCTTTATAAAAGTTTTAAACAATGTTTAATCAGTGAGTTAGGCTTCTATATGTCTTTTCATTTAAAAATAATTTCTAATATGATCAACATATTCAGACACTGGAAGACATGTTGAGAACAAGTTATATAGACTTCAAGGGAGGATGTAACCAATAACTATCTATGTAATAGTTCTCTTACAATAATAGTTTCCACTTAAGCATAAAAAGGGTTCCATGTGAATCCATTTATAGGAAAATATGAAGAACAATAGTGTGTTGGGATGAAGACAGTGAAAGTAAATTGTTAGGACCTGAAATGGATGGAGATATGGTAGAAATGGTGAAAACCATTAAGTAGAAAATCATGGACACCCAATGTCGACAAAAGAACTATTCATACAATCATAGACAATACATAGAGTTTAAGGTGTGATATATGATATTACTCTTTATATCTCCATCGAAGAGAGCCAAGAGATTTTGTAAGAAATGAATTTTAAGTCCCAGGTACATTGGCCCCATCGAGACTATTGGTCATGTTAGAGTTGAGACCTACTGACTATAACTTCCTCTACAGATGTCTCATGTACAAGACATATTCTACATATCCTTATTTAGGAAGTACATACTAGATCTCTCATATATATTGGATTCAGAGCTGGTACTATTGGTGAATGATCTCTTTTATGTGGAACACCCATTGAAGATTAGGGACTGTAGAGATAATGTTCTATCCAATAAGAATACTCACCTAATAAAATTATTATACAGAAACCATAATAACAAATAGGAAACATGGGAACTAGAGGATTAAATGATGTATAATTAACCTAACTTCTTTTCACCTTAGTCTGTAAAACAAATTTCGAGGGAGTAATTTCCTAGGTGGGGGGGTTGTAATGACCCAAAATTATATTAATGAAATTTAATTTATTATAATTATATTATACAATGTAAATCACGTACACATATATTATATAACACAATACAAACATTATAAATGAATAATTAATGCAATAAGAGGCATTTATAGAACATAAGGAACATATACCGATGGAATACTAATGTGGCAATTGGAATAGTAACATGACCATTTGTAATTGTAATATGATCAATAGGGTAGTAACCTAACCTATTAATTTATATACAAAAAATGTTTCATCACATATATGAAAATATAATATATTTATATCATAGTTTAACTAAATAAATGTTATAAATATGATAAAATAAGTGTAGTTATTTTTTTTAAAATGTAAATATATATTTATAATTTTATAAATAATATAATTATTTAAAATAAATTTCATTTTAATGAAATATATTTATAAGTTAATATTTTAATTTATTATGATTATAATATTTTTTGTTAGACCTTATTTAATTTTTGAAAGTGGCATAAAATCTGTTATAATTTAAACAATTGTATATTTTTAGTTAATGGTGATTTTAATTTAAAGATAAATTTCTCATATTTATAAAATTATTTGCATAAGTGGCATTAATTTTGAATTATACTTGTCAAAAATGGCTATGATGATGTTTTGGGATTTTTATAAAATAGTTTAATTTTTGGGGAATAACGAAACACGGTAATTCATGATATGAGCTATATAAATGCATTTTTGAGTCATTATTGGTGATAGTCTGATGTAGGACCCAATTTCTCTATCTCACATGATCTATATACTATATGTATTCAAAATAATCAATATAATTTTTTATCTTGAGCCCATATAATAACATAATGAAAAACAATAATGAAAAAAAACTCCCCTCTCCTCGACTATAAATAAATCCTCTTCTCCTCACACCTCTAAAGCCTTTAATATTTCCCAAACTCGCCCCAATACTCTTACCAAGCCTATATCCCATGTCTATAATCATTGTTTCTTAACAAAATAACAATCCATTGTCCTAATGTGTCTCTCAAGGAGACGAAGTTCAAGATATAAAATCTTATTTGTTTTATTTAATTTTTTTAATGATAATTTGTTATCTTCAACTCGCCTCATTATCTTAATGTGACAAGAGTACTAAAATATCTGGTATATAATGAAATTTTATTTTTTTAGGTAATATATTATCCTAAAATCATTTCCCTCTTTGTTTTTTCTAAAATTGAAAACATCATCAGTGATTGGTTGATTCACCACATTCATGGACATTGATTTTTTTATTTTCCAATACCAAATTCAAGGATAGTCATATAACCATTATAATTATTAAAAAGTATTTTAAAATGTATATTTCAACTTATCAGGGTTTTTATAACTAGAATATAGTCATTATATTAAACAATAGAAAAAAACAAGTTCATAATGATAAAAACTGCCAAAATAATCTAAACGGTTATCATTAACATCTTATCGAATCAACTGTCTTCACATAAAAAATGATATATAAGAACATTTAATATATAATATGTTCATTAATAGAATATAATTTCAATTTAAGATAACTATTCCCATTTTACATGACCTTCCACACATGCATATAAGTGAACAAATCATGATATCCAAGGAAACAAACACTCTTGAAGGATTTAATTTTATATAATAACTCGTCAAAAAGGATAGAAGTGGACTTAAAAAGTAATAAAAATAAAATAAATTTATAAAATTTTATTAATTAGATATTTAATAAATATAATTTTATTATCCAAGACATTAATTACAAGTACATTGTAATTTTAGGCATAAGGTAAGGGATTCTCTCTGAATATCCATTTTTTCATCGAGTTACGCTTTCTCTCTTTAAACCAAAGTAATTATTATTTCTTCTTATGTAATTATACTATATTATATTTTTATGTTCAAAAAATATAATCATATCTAATTTCCTCTTCATTTTGTTGTGAAATACAAGTTTTACAAGGTTCCCTTTTCAATTCCCCCTAAAAAGCCATCCTGATTAAAGGAAACCTCCCAATTTCTTATCCTTACTTATGTGCACTCAAAAATATATTCTAAATCCCCATAAATTTACTAAAATCAATAATATTTTCATAAAAAATATATTGGTTCATTTATAATTTTATGCAAACAATTTTTCCTTTTTCTGTTCTAAAGAATCATTAAAATTTCCCCTTAAACCAGACTAATGTGGCTCATTTGTAATGATTCTTAGACACATGTTTTACATTTTTTCCTAAATTTTGACATCTTTTATCATATTTTAGGAATATTTTCCATTATTAATGTACATTTCTATTTTAAATCCATTTTATCATTTACTCCCTCATGATATGATCATTGGTTATGCCTTATGACATGATTTTGATACCCATTTCATTTCATGGGTAACCCTTATGTTTATGTTTGAATCATCATGTGGCACAAAAATATATGAACATTTTATAATGGGTGTGACCATATATATTTATTTAATAAATAGGGTATTTTTTAGTATCATGAGACTTTATTTGAAATGGTCATGGTTGTTAGCCTTGACTCATTCTCCTCCATGTGAAATGGTCTTGGTGGTTATCCTTGACTCATGCTCATCAATGTGAAAAATAAATTGACTCATGATCATATAATTTTGTATTTTGTTTCCACATTTTCAATGATTATATTAATAAATTATTCCATGTTATATATTTTATTCTTCTTGATGCATATTTATTTTAGATGCATTTTTATGGCATCATGTTATGCCTTCTTACCCATGAGTTATGCTTTTATCTTATGTTTATTCCCTTACTGTTTTTTATAGCTCATCACTTTGTACATGTAATCCTTGAGTTATCCTCTAATGGTGTAAGGTCTCAAACTATTCTATTATATCATTATGAATTTTTAATAAATTTTTTTTGTTTTGTTTTCATGGTTTCTAATTGTCTAACTTTTCGTCTAAGGAAAATAGAATCTATGATCTATGTTATTATTTCATTAATAATTATTCTTAAAATAATGTATTAATTTGAGTGAATGGTTTGGTCAATATAAATCTATCATGGTGTTAGATTTCACAATAATCCATAAACGTACACTGTATATTTTGATGAAGAATCAAGATGCCTCTCAATATATTGATTTTTAATTATGAAAAATAATATATATATATATATATATATTATTGTATACATTATGTTTAGGATTTAATAAATAGGGGTTTCATTTGTGAATTTTCTTGAAAAAATAAATTTTGAGATAAGGGAGAAATAGAGGGAATTTGAAGGGTATTACAACAAGAATAAGGGAAAGAAACCATCTTAGGGATAGAGTTGATAATTTTCAAAAATTAAAAATTTTGAATTTTTATATACACATTGTATAGTTTAAGATTTTGTATTAAAATTAGTAAGGTTTAAGGATTTTCAAAATTTTATTTATGTATTTCTAAAAATTATATATTTTTTGGATAAATATTCATTAAAATAAATATTTAAATATGTTATGTTTTTTTAAATTTAATTATATTAGGGTTTTATTTTCATTGATTATATTATTATATTTTTTAAAACAATTACAATGGTTATTTTTTGGGGGAAAATTGTTCGTTGAATTTATATAATCACTAGTATTTTCAATTTTTATTTCATAATTTTATATTATTTATCTATACTATTAAAAAAAATTAAAATTATTTTCTTTGTTGATTTAATATTTAATTTAATAGGGTAATTGATTTTATGAAAACATATATGAATATATTTTATGCCCTTAGAATATATGAATGCTATCAATTTATGTGTGTTTTCTATTCCTAGTAACAATAAAGTAATGAAGAATATTTTTTATGTTCATGCTCTATTATATATATGGATGTCATATATTTTATAATACATGGCCATTATCTATAACATCATAACATTTCAAGCATCCAATAGTATAATTTTATTATTTTCTATTTTATATCTATATTCATTGAATGTATGTGATTAAACAAATTTTTTATTCAGATTTGTTTTCAAAAATGTGTTAAGGAAATATTAATATTATTATGATTTTATTTGTTATATGTATTTCCCCGAAACATTTATGGAATTTTCATAAATGTTTATTTTAAAAAATTATAATTATTTTATTCATTGAAAATAATTCAAGTAGATTTGAATGGGATTAAATGGGTAGTGATTGAGAAATGTGGATCATAAAAACATTTTTCTAAAATATTTGATTCATAAAATGGGTATCAGGTGTTAGAATAAGGAATGTGGAGTGAATAATGACCTCACAATACATTGTTATACCAGTTATATTTATTGTGGAAATTTGTTTTGTAGGATCATCCATGTACAAGTTTAATCAATAACGGTATTATTATTTTCAAATTATTTTAATGATAAATGCAATGTATATTTCATAAGAAATTTTTTCAAATAATTTCAAAAGTAAAATTATTATTTAAAAGGTTTTGAAAATTATTATATATATATAATATGTGTATACATATTTGATATAAAAAGTGTTAATTTTTTTAAAATATATATTTAATAACATGATTTCTCTAACTAGTTTTAAAAACCCTTACTAGGTAATTATTCTCAACCAATGATTTAATAAAAAAAACAGGATCATTTATAAGCCTCAATGTGTTTATATTCTCTTAATTAGTTTTCACACATGAGGTGATATTTTTTTTATATATTAGTATTTGTAGAACTATGATAAATTTTATAGGTTTGAATATTTATCCAAATACTCGACCATAAAAATTAACCAATTGTATAAATATTAGTGTATATTTAGTAATATTTTATAAACAAAATACCCAACATTATTTTAGGACTGAATCTAGAAGGATGTGTTCAGGACTATGCACTACCTAACATGTATATTCTTCAGTAGTGTTAAATTATGTTCATTATAAAATAGAAAAGAAGTTTGATCATTAAAAATTAAATGTATAGTAAACTAAAAAAATAAAAATGAATAAATGTAAATCGATTCATCATATCCTGATTCCCTTAATATAATTAACTACTCATGTTTGGGAAAACATAAATGGAAATAATAAAAATATGTAATGATAAAACAACCTTAGAAAGTAAGTTTCCTCAAGCTCCGGAT
Source organism: Viscum album (assembly GCA_963277665.1). Taxonomy (NCBI): domain Eukaryota; kingdom Viridiplantae; phylum Streptophyta; class Magnoliopsida; order Santalales; family Viscaceae; genus Viscum; species Viscum album. The sequence continues at coordinate 43,162,958 of OY728150.1, forward strand.
CCTAATCTGATTCCTCCTCTATTTTATAATATTGGTATTCTACTCGATTTAGTGGATTATGATTGAATGATTGGATGACAGGGGGATGGAAGTATGAGATGGATCAATGGATGTAATGTAGTAGATGAATGATCTGATGTAACCCCCCTAGTGCTGATCTGGAATGTATCTTCCCCTTTTGGTTTCATCTGGAGTGTTCTTCATTAGTTTTTAGTTCATGTCACATATCTTTGGATAGCTTCCGTTGTCAATGTGTGACACAATAATCATTCCAATTTCTTCTCATTATTTTCTAGAGAAAAGACCCACAAATAGAAAGATCATCCCCTCAAGGCTCCTCGCCAGGAAAAGATACACAATCCAACACCTAGATCTTTTCCTCCTGGGATGCTGAAAGGACATGATCTCCATGTGGTAAAACTAATGCTCACATAACATCATATGAAAACATTTTCATGATTACATAAAAAAACATGTAAAAATGGAATTAATGAAAAGAATATTTGGTGGAAGAAAATATTACGTAATAAAATATTATTAGTATAAATATATATATATATATATATATATATGAAAATTGTATTTATCTATTTATGTAAAACATAGTATATATATATATTACTGTTAATATTAAATAAATGTTATTATGATATATAATCCATTTATAATTATTATTGAAAAGTATATATATATAATATAACTAATTATATTTATTTAATTATTATTATAGTTTAGTTAATTATATAAATTAATATAAATGTTATTATTATTAAATAATATATATTATATAGATATTATATGATAATAAGGGGTGATCATGTTGATAAATTGGGATGGGGATCATTTTTGTTGAGAATATGAAAGAGGATTTGGTCGTAGTGATTATTGAACAGTAGCAGTGGTCCGGTAAAAACTCTGAGTAGTAATCCATGAAATGGGGTGAGTTTTAAAGTTCCTGTAGTGGGTTAAGGATTATATGGATATTTGAGGGGGCTCATAGTACTCGGAGGATTCAAGAAAAGGTGGGGGAACTAGGAAGGTCCTTCATATCTGGACCAAGGGTGGCTTTAGCGGTTCTTCCTTTTGTAGCATTGGAATTTCTGGATCTGAGAAAAACATCAATTTTATATGAAAATATTTTTTCATAGATAACTTCAAATATATATTTTCTTTTATTTCATGTTATATTGTTTTGGGATCCTCAATATGTGTTTGTGTCTTGTTCTGATTCAATAAAAGTAGGGAGTGTGTTGTCATTGGTGTGTGAATGTGATAGTGGGTACGGGTGAAGCAGTTGTAGCTGAGAAGGCAGTGGTGGGTTGGGAGATGGGTGGTGGATGATAAGAATGATGAATCCAAGGATAGTGATAAAAGGTGCGGGTTGTAGTTGTGGGCGGTCTAATAATGACTAAGGGGAGTCATCGTTGAATGGGTGCTAATGGTGGCTCATGTGACACCATTGAATGAAGGTGATAGTGGGAGAAATAGTGGAAGTAGTGTGTGTTAGAGACACAAACAATTGTTGGATGAGGTAGTGAAGTGTTCGATGGAGGTGAAATGTGACTCTGGATCTACCATTTGAAAAGGAATATAATTGGTTTCCACTGGTGATGACTCTGTAGAGTCACCGCTGGGTGTGGCTAGCAGCAAGTTAGATCCAATATTTTTCTTCTGCAAGAGTATGGTGGTTGTTGAACCTAGAAAATAAATCAAAAAAAGTAGACAAATTTTTTTTTCAAGATATAAATTATGGAAGTTGACGTATCTAACTAAAAAGTAGTTAATTCATTAAAATTAGAAATGAAATTAAAACTTTTAGTTCACAATTCAAATTGTTAAAACCAAATTATTTAGGAAAAAAATTAATAAAAAATTAACTTAATATATATTAATTTTTTTAACATATATAATTAATTTAAAACAATAAAAAAATTTAAATTTACTTTTATCAAATAAATTAAATAATTAATAAATTATAAGAATTAATAAAATTATAGAATTAAAAAATTAAAGTTAATTATTTAAAAAAGAAAAAAGAAAATGAGATTTTATAATTAAAAAATTGAAATGAATAAATAAATTAATTGACGAAATAATCTAAAAATAATGAATACAAAAGAAATTTAACTAAATGAAAATAATGAAAAAAAATCTTATAAAGAAATATACTGTTTAAAAAATAAAAGATTTATAATATTTTAATAAAATTCATTGAATAATAAATTGAACAAAATAATGATATTAAATAATTAAGAAAAATGATTTTGAAAAAAATCGAATTAATAAATGAATTAAGAGAATAACCAAAATTAGACATTAAAATTAAAACAACAATATTAAAAATTGGTGTAAATGCTACACTGACTAATTAATTTTTAATTTTCAATAAACATCTTATGATAAAGACTAAAGTACGTAAATTTATCAACCAATCATTATATTAAAACATTAACATAAAAACACAACAATTGGTTGTTTTTAAATAAAATAAATAATATTAATAATAAAAAGGGAATAAAAGTGAAAAATTATGTGGAAATAAGAGAGAAATAATGTCCACATCATGTATACATTTAATTAAAAAACTACCAGGTACCAAATGGGCCTCAGTGACTAGAAATAATAATTGATCATTTATAAGTCCATTTTTAAATCAAGGCATTCAAGTTCCAAAACCCACTATTTATACATAGAAACATATGCACCTTAATATATATAAATATCCCTCATATCAGTGTCTATATTTATGTTGCATTATGTAAAAACATTAAAATCGGATAACAATATATATATATATATATATACAGATATGTGTATAAGTCATGTTTAAAGAGAAGGAACAGAATTAGAATCCATTTTGAATCACATTAGAGAGTACCCATAACATTATGTCTTTACAAGAAACTATTTGAGAGAACAAAAAAACAATTTCATTCTCAATTTTACTTATTTAAACTATTTTTAAAACCAATCCATCAAATAAGATGACTGAAATTTCAAAACAAGTACAATGTCTTGCTTTTATAAGAGGAATAGATATCACCAACATAGGAAAAATATGAAAATCAATAAATTGATAAATTAAATTCATCTCAACCATATACTACTATATAATTATTTTTTAATATAATTAAACTCCAAATAAAATAAAAAAATCGTATATTTTAATTTAAATCTTTATATATAGGGAAAACTACTGTAAACAGGGGGGAATCAATTTCCTTCGATGTACATTCAAAAAATGGTAATAAAGAAATCCTCACGAACCTAAGGTCCCAATAATTGACAAAAATGAACAAAATATTATAGATTCGTTTTCATCTAGTTCACACAAATTGTGAGGTAAAAAATTAATTGTAATGAAATGGAGAAAAGTGAGGAGGAGAAGATGAAATGCTATCCTAAGATGATCCCATCAAGAATCGATGAAGATACCAACCCAAAATGGGGAATATGGAATATGTGAGGCACATGGTTGGGATCTAATCATGGGTATCAAGCATGAGGTGTGATGTTAAGAGTGTGAAGGAGGTTTAGAACCCACTTTAGAGAATAAAATATTTAAGTGATAAATACTGTTCTCAAAATATAAATCCCCTAAATATTGGGCAAAATTTGGATACACGGTTTATTAAACATTGTGATGACCATTCCCCCCTAAGGCCTCTTTATCACTAAACTATGGTAGACCTCATGGTTTTGGAAACCGTTATCCAACCATTCACTTTATGTCTAACAAATTAGAGATATTATCCCATGGTTTCCACATGGTTTGGAAAACCGTGAATCATAATAGTGTGACAAGATCTTTGTTCCCAAAAATGTCAAAATTCTTAAAGAAACAACCTATATGGAGAGACCAAAATAAAAAAGACTCAAAAAATTAAATAAAAGTGTTAACCATGTTCTAGGTGTGATGGTATGTATTTTATTAATGTTTCTATTGTTTCCCATATTATTCTACCAAAAGGGAAAACCCCTATGAATTGAATGATGTGGTGAATATAATGTTAGAAATTAGTGATTTCTCAATATCAATTATGAACCCCATTGATCATGGTTCATCTCATTTCATCTTCCAATGTGATGAGTTGAAGATAAAGGCTATGAAATTTGTGCCAATCACTCTTAATCCGGTAATACATATAATTCCATAATCGGATAGAATATTTTACAACTTCTATGTTATGAATGTGTATACACATGTTTGGATGCTAGTTTATAGTCATTACTAGTTCATCTAGAACCATAATTTTCATTGAGATGAAGCCTACTCTATGAGAGTACCTATTAGGCATGAGATATGGTCACTTTTAAAAAATTCTTATGGAAGTAGACCTTACATAAACTTTGGTGATGTTTCTTATGACCAGAGATGATAACATTAAATTGAATATTTATTATTAAACTAGCATATATTTTATAATATCTACCTCACAATTGAACATATGGTTATTTAAAGAATAAGTATGAATGTTACATGCATTATATGAAACAATATTGGACATGTGGCCTAAGATATAGATGGGAAAAAGGAAGGGGTAAAGGTAAAGAAAAAAATTCTTATTTTAATTCAATTTTAGCATCTCATATGGATTGTGTTTCAAAGAAGGTGAAATATCATGAAATAGTAAAAGAAATTAATAGAAAATATGGTGATTATTAATCATCAATCTCATATTGGGATTATTGTTCTAGTGATATTTTTGGTTTGATGGTTCTTGAGGAAGTTGAAAAAAATGGACCCCATAAAAGAATATGAATATGTGGCATATATTGTTTAGTTTATGGGACCTAAAGAGTCTTTAGTGAGAATATATGACCCAAATCAACAAGTGGTTATCACTATGAACATTTTGGATATCAATAAAACATATAATCCCTCTCATTTCATTGAATTTGAGGAAAATGTAGATGGTTCTGATAACCCATTTGGTGGCTGATGATCCCATTAAAATTGAATTTCTCAACACTATTGGACTTGTTTCTAGGTATGTCCTAAAAATCACTCCATATATCATTAATTTAAATGATTTGGATAACAAATACCTCACCCAACTCCTTGGATAAGTAATATATTTTTTAGAAAAGACCTAGTATCACTTATGGAACACCTTTTGAAGAACTGATCCCCCTATAAACAAGTTTTTCTTGGGGAAATCATGCAATCTAAAATGGATTGTAGTACATGATTACCTTAGTCTTAATATTTTTGATAATAAGTTCATCTTACTACTTTAATACATTAGTTAGTTTAAGGATATGAATGAATGTGATAATTATATTGAATCAAAAAGAAAGGGGAAGGATAAGTATTTCCATGACCCTACTCAATCACAAGAAAACATTAGGGGAAGAAGAAAGCCTTTTAATAGCTCATACATTCATATCACAATGGAAAATTCTACTCACAAAAGAAGAAATTATTCTAGAATTGTTGGTGACATAGTAGTTTTTGTACCACCTTTGTCTTTAAGAACATTATTAAAGGTAATAAACCTATTTTGGTAGCAATAGTAGATCCAATGATTTCCTTTAATAAATATAATATTCTTAATTGGGATACCATGGGTTGTAAGTTTCTAACTCACAACAACTTGGAAATATTTTTTTGAAAAAAATTGGATTATGGTGAAAAATACCATAAGCCTCTCTATTATCAGAATTAGTAATTAGTATATTACAGTAATTCTATATTACTTTATAATTAGATTCATGGTCTATAATATTTATTATAGTACTATTAACATGAATAAAATATATTTAAGGGGGGGAAATACTCATGATTTCTACTAGTTTACATTAAAAGTCAGTTATCTTAGGCTATTTCACTTTTTCTTCAATACTACTATAAAAATTGGATGAAAATAATTAAGTATCTATTTATATGTGTTTTAAAAATTATAAAATATATATTCTCTCTCTAAAATCGGGATAATATACTATCATTTCACATGGGTTATTCATGTTATTAATGGAAATATTACTTGTGGCATTGATAGTTTTTTCCCTTAGTAATGTGAGGATATTTCCCTATTGACATCCCAAAAAAATATCTTTCTAGGTTACTCACTAATCACATTCTCATCATTAGTTCAATTTATAATATCATTTGTATATCCTCTACTATATCATCTAGATTCAATAATTCATGGTTTGGACTCTATGAATTATCATACATTATATCAATAGAATGTGGAAAACTAGAACATGGGAATTACTATCAAAGGATTATCATGGATCTCAAAAGACATAAATTCAAATTGAAATCCTAGAGTAAAGTCATATTCAGTCATCTTGATAATGATATCAAAAAGGATACACAAGATCGATTAATTCATCAAAATTCCATAGAACACCTCTCTCGTTATAAAATTCAAAAATGGATTTATCTTGAGGATCATTTTACTACGATGTAGAAGCATTTAAAAGTGAAATTCCACATGAACTAGTTGATATGGGGTGATATAAAAACTTTTTTTTTCATATATTATGACAATAAAAATAATTTTGAAAAGAAAGTCTCTACCATTAAATTTGATAATAATATTCTCGGATTTGTATAAAATATTACTCAACCACTAGTTAATTATATTAATAGACTCTCTATTGAGGATCACAATTATATAATGGAAGAAACATGGATTTTAGGGAAAATACCTTCATTGGATTGCTTGACACATGTTTGGAATTCATGATTTTTATCTTCTCACAAAACATGTACAATCTTACCTTCCATGATGGATTTTAAAATTTATTCTCCTCACACATCAAGGAAATATAGCATAATTATGTTTTACAAGCTACAGGTGTAATTTTCTCCACTAAATTCGTTATACTTTGAATAAATTAATATTTTATATAACTCATCCCCAAATAATATCAATATTAGGATGTGAAAGACATTGAATCCATTTTTGTGGGTAAACCCCTAAAAACATTCATTAGTAAAATCCTAAGCCACCAAGTGGGAATCAGGAAAAACATGTTTCTTTCACCGAATCTGTTCGACTTCATTATGATGTGGAAATTAAATTATGCTTCTACACTACATCTAAGGGTGTTAATATCATTGAAATGATTTAAATATCTAATCATTTCATTGAAACTCTATGTATCCAATTTTTTTAAAAAAAATCAATGGGAATTTATTAGGGTAATTATCCATTGGAATGAACCTTCTAAAAAATTTATCAATTGGACTGAATCTATAATGCAGAGTAAACAATTTTATATTATAGTTAATGGATCCCCAAAAGTGTACCTACAATGATCTAGAGGTTTTAGACAAGGGTACTCCCTCTCGACCAACAAATGTTTTATGGCCTACTAATACCTGGGTAAATTAAATTTAAATGGTAACTTCCACTAGTGTTCATTCTCTTATCAGGACTACGTATAATTTTAAGGATACCACACAAATCTCTTATACATATGATATCCTCAAAAATTTTAAATTAATTCACAGGTCTTTTAATAACAATAAATATTTCTTCATTCAGTACGAATGATTTTCAGGGAAATTTGTAAACTAAAATAAATTATATGATTTATTTTGAAATGTAATTAAAATCACATTAAATAATTATATGTTTATCTACCTCAATATCATGAGTGTAATACATACCATAAACAAAATTTGGTTTCTTATATTTCTATGAGAGTCAAATATATGTACCTTGTGAAAATTTCCAAAAAACATTCCTCTCATCTCACGTCTATTAAAGGGAAAAGTCACTCCCAGGTAGGGATACCATATATTTTTAACTCTATCATCAAATCTATTTTTTCCATTCCTTTCATATATATAAATGGACACATATATAATCAGGTAATTTATATGTAAAATTGTGAATTTCATTTTGACGAAATTAATCTATTAAAAGAATCTCATCATAGTTGCCTAGAATACTTGTGTCAAGACTCTGGTTCTAGTTCACCATGGAATCATTATTCTATAAATGTTTAATGATTAATTAATTACAATATTAACTTATAATAACCGATAAAACAAAAAATAATAAATTTTGTTCCTGAAAAAGTGGATTATTAGTAGGATTATAAGAGGAAACTAATTCTCTATTAGATCCTCAATATTTTCTATTATTTACGATGCTTTTGATGATATCTCCATGCATACTAAAATTTTCTCCACAAGTATTTATAAACATAACATTAGGAATATAATATTGATATTATTTTTCATTAATGGCCATGCATGATTCCTCAAGGCCCTTAATACTCATCCATTTATGATTCCCTTAGTTTGTGGGGCATGCTGGATGACTTTATTGATTATTGGGTTGAATACAAAATTCAATAATTTAGGTTCATTGATTATAAACATAATAAAAAAACCACCCCATTTGGTTTTTCTTAATACCATGTCTTATTACAGGTATCTATATAGAGATCAAGATATAACTCCCAAGTGATTCAACTACTTTAAATACTCATTCATTCCACCTATCCATAGAGTTTGTTTCTAGAAACTACGACCTAATATATTTCCTTCCAATGACTGATTGGGGGTTACATCTATTATCATTATCTCCTCATAATCCTTCTATGTTTTGAGTTTTTTGATATGACATATCATTTTATTTGAGTGTATATTTATGATCCTCTAATAGTAGCATACCCCAGACTAGTTATAACTCACACAACCTTATTTCAGAAACATTCAAAACATTATAAACTATAATTATTTGTTAAAACTCAGCGAGAATGTTTACATCTTGTTATAATATATTATTGTGACATATATAAAACACACGTGGTTACCCAAAAACATAGCCGTATTTGATTTAAAATTCATTTCAATGAAGGATATTCTATGTGTAATTATTAATGATGTCTAATTTGAAATGATGGTGCAAACTGATTCTATAAAAAAATGTATTAAATTTGATCATCATGAAAACACATTGTGTTCATGGGATTTCAATGAAACCCATTAAGATCTAATATATTTCATGGATTCCACCATGTCCTAATTGGATTAAATTTAACATTAATGGAGCTAATATGGGAACCCTAAAACCAATGGGATTTGTTGATTCTTTTATATATTTTTGGTGGTTTATTAAGGGATATTATACAATTTATTTGGAAATAATATTAAATATAAATTAATGTTTTTCGAAACAAAAATTTTCATTAATTGTGATAAGAATATTAAATGACACAATTTTTGGATTTAATAGGATTATATGGCTTCTATAAATGTACTTCAAGCACAAAAACTCTAATTTTTTTGGCATATTCTTATATAATGGATCCATTACATCTGATCCATGGTGGATATTCATATATTAGTTACATACATCTATAAGGAAGGAAAACAAGTGGTCGATGATCTCTCAAATATGTTTGTGGAAGAATGTGTCTAATTCTTTTCTTTTTATATTTTAGATGATATCATGTACCTTAAAAATTTTAAAATTTCCAAATATTTTTATTGTTATATTCCACAACCCTCATTTTTTCTACTCATTTCATTATTCTATTTAATTTTTTTAGTTCATGACTTTCTGTCTGATACTGGACATGTTTCTGATTTATTAAAACATTATAATTTATTATCGGGGATGCACTCAAGGAACCAGTTTCCACTATAGCTGATACGATGATATCTAGGATATCTGATTCTCATGATTGTAATTTTAAGGGAAAAGGTATGTTGGTGGATTTATCTCTAGAGAGAGATCAAATTGGCCCATCGGTCCCTCCATTTTATGTTGCTAAAGAGGTTACATCATATAGGTAACTCCCTACACGGTCTCCAGGATTGATGATCATTGATCACTCTCTGGTTGATGTCTCGGACCAGGATTATGCATAACAATGTGTCAAATGTCACCAGGAAATTCAGAATCACATTCAATCTTCTGATTGGATATGAAATGGGAGAATGATCCTGAGGATGAAAGGGGGCATGTACCCCTATTCAAGCTTTGAGTAGTGGTGGGAGTGCATCTTTCAAGGAGGTGATATTGAGTGGAAAGGAAAAGATGAATGATGGTGAGGGTTTCACCTTTGTTCCCTAAAAGAAGAGGCCATGTATGGATTATTCTAACCTTCCTAGGAACGTTAATACCTGATCATCTTCGAAGATGCCCAGGAAGGTGGACACATACATTCCTATGTTTTTTAATCAGGATAACTCTCAATCTGGGTGGGAGTCTTATAGTGACTTTGATTATTGATATGATATGTCATTTTATGAAATTTAGGCCTATTGTTAGGTGGATGAGGAAATTTATTCTTGTTTGATCTCGTCCACCTCTTATCTATACATTTTATTTCTTCTTAATAAATGGTTAGAAGTGTTGCTTATGACTAATATATGGGGTCTATTATGGGTTATTTATTATCATTAATAATATGTTATTGATAATCAGTTATTAATAATTATGTATTATTATTGACAATATTTTATTACTCTAGAATCTGTTGGAAACAATTTAGTAAACTTTAAGAATTAATGGAATGAACCTTGAAACTGACTAATATATCAAACACCAAACCTATACATGAACTCGTTTAATAATGAAATTTAATACACATACAGAAACCCCTATAAAAATATTAAAATCAATTTATATCCCAAACCAATAATTTTTATTTTTATTCCTTTTTATTATGTTTTTAATGCTAAAATGAAAACAAATTTGTCTTGTACACACACTAATATTGTAACGCCCCGACCCCAGTTACCCAGAGTCGGTGCATTATTACATAACATTTGTATGATCACAAGAAAGATCAAATCTAGAAAGACCGATTGGTTTAGTAGCCTTGGAAACACTAGATATATTCATAAGTTTTACATTACATCATAAAATGAAAAACTACTACAACAACATAATGTTTCAATAATCCACACTATAATCTCCTCATAATATCCCTGCAGGTCATTCATAACTTACATCTTTATATCCTGGGAAAAATAAAACATAGAAAAGGGGTGAGCTCAAATGCCCAGTAAGGATAACAATATAGCGGAAACTTTCATCAATAAGAATAAACATTTAAGGCAATGTATAACTAAAACAAAAGCCTTTTAAACATGAACTTTCAACATGGTATGGAATAAATAAAATGAAATAATGCCATTTACTTATTCACATGGATATTCTACTAATCGAATAATCACATACAAAAATCAATAACCACTTTCATAATGTTGGAATGCATAATGTCAGACTATCATAACCACATAGCCAAGGCCTCGTGCCAAGACTACAAATAAGATTTTGTCAAGGCCTTGTGCCAAGACACTGGTTTGTCTCATGAGACCTACCGATGCATCGAGGAGCTATAGCGGGCTCCACCCGTCACTTATTAAGTCCAATGCATTCCCATATGAAAAGGTTTAAACATAACATAAACATTCGTATTAAAACTAGCATACGAAATGTCAATAATTTCACCATAAACTATGAATGGTATAAAAATAGCACATCCACAGTCAAACATATCACAAAACCTTCAATACAATATAGAAGTTTTGTATCATAATAAATCAACTTCAAATAAGAGTAAAATCCATAAAAGGATGTTGACATATATGAAATCAAAACTATTTGAGAGAAATATCTCTTTTTTTGAAATCATTTAAAAGTCACACATTTATAAAGGAAGTAATTAAAAAGAGAATTTTAAATAAAAGTGTCCCATACCACTTTGAAACTTTTGAAAGGAATTAACATTTTAAAAACATTCATGTCCATATAAATAAATCCTTAAAAACCATTTTGAAGACATGGACATTAATTAAAAATATTTAGAGAGATAAATCTTTAAAACATTTAAAATTCTGATTTTGATAAAGAGTACCCTTCCAAAATTCTTAAAATATTCATTTTGAAATAATTTAAAAGTCACATAATTATAAAATAAAACATTTACTTTGAAAATATTCTTGTAAGATTGTAAGGGAAGCTTTTAAAATTTTATAACGGCGGTAAATAGCCGCAGCCGCTGTATAAGTTAAAAGAACATTCTTACCTTAATTTTGTCGAAAAGGTTAAAAATCACCTTGTTTGGAAAACGATGGAAATATTCCTTTATAAACCTCTTATAAAAAGTCGAAAAAGGGTATAAATGACTTTAACCCATATTCTTGTAAATAGTAAAAATGTTTTGAAATACATTTCGAAGAAACATGGATGTGGATGATAAAGAGATCCCAGTATATTATTACGTATAATACAACCTCGGATAATGAAGAGATTGTGAAATAACCCTTACCTTGTACTTTTCCTTGGTTGGGGTAGGTTAACCTCCTGTATAATGGTGAAATAATTGTTATTAAATTATACAAGAATCAAATATATTAATATGATATCATATATGATCTTTTAACATTGATTTGTTAATAATATCTTAGAATTATCGTCGTTTCGGGAGTTAACTTACTCATTTTCTTTTATATGTTCTATTACATAAGCCATGGTTGTTGTATCTTATTCATATCCAGAATTATATCTAGTCCTTAAACATCATTTTTAAATCATCAAATGATAATTATACTTGAATGGATACGATGGAGAATGAATCTCATCGCGTTCGTGGAGATGGTAGTCCGTACGTACGCACGAGCGACAATATCATTCTTTTGATATTAAAATAATATATAAATGGATGGTATATCATATATACAGAATCATTAACATGTTATATTTATTATTTACATGAGTTACACATCATTATTATACCCATCCAAATAATATTATATTGAATAACAATTACACCACGACGTGGAGACGGTAAGCCGTACGTACGCACGTATGGTGACATGTTATTCAAAGGGTGGATAGAATACTGAATATGGTTGTAAAATATTTATAATAACATCACAGTATATGTGAGATACTGGAGTTATTATTTTAGAATGGTAAGAACAAAGGAAGAAGAAGTGGAAGAAGAAATGAACTTAGAAAAGGGTGGTGAAATCATTACCTCTTCTTCGGGTTCTTCCTTTTGATTTGATCAAAAGTGCTCCTTAGGTTGGATTTATGATCAAACTAAGGCCTCTAGGTTGTATTGAGGGATGGTGGGAGAGTATTTGGGCAGATTTTGGCCGAACCAAAAGGCTTTAGAGGTGTGAAGAAATGAGAAGGAGGAGTGCCCTTTTATAAGAGGGGTGATGGGCACCTTTGGAAAAGCTAGAAATATTAATTTATAATAAATTCATATTCGGTTTATAATGGCTCAAAAGTTGACTATTCAAAGGTTAAGGTGGGGATGGGTCGAAAAAAACTCAACCAATAGAATTTAGACAGGTTTGGGTACTTATATTAACTTTATCTTTAAGTATTAACTCTAAGTTAATTAGTTTCACTTTTACAATGTCTCTTTGTATTTTTATATAATATGGTTAATAAACTTACTATATACATCCAAGAGACCCCCAAGTGGTACATTAATGATGAAACTATCATGATATAAGTCCCTTGGACGAACCTTAGATTTTTAGGAATTTAATATCAATTAATAATATAATATTTGTTTTAAGAACTCTTTTATGTCAATTTTGACACTATTCAATAGTTGATTTTTGTGAAACTCAAAACAGATTGATTACTTCAAAAAAAGTCAATTAAATCAATCCTAATATATCCTATTATCCTAGAAAATTAGTTTAATTCATTAAAAGTTTCATATTATATTTATTTGGGTATTTATAATATCAATTATTTTAATTTTTCACTATTATAGTAATTACTGCATCATCATTCTGTCATAAATAAAATACATTATTTAATGTCTAAAAATTATAAATAAAATATCATTATGTAGTAAATAGTTTTAGCTTTATAATGAATATTTATAATCTAAAATACAACATATATAACCCTATGTAACAATTGTTTTTCTAAAAGCTATATGCTTGTGTCATTTTTGTATTCATTTTAACTTAATTAAAATAAAGTGTCATTATCACTTACAAGTGGATCCATGGGGTCCCAAAATTGACACAAAGATGCCCATGGTCGACCATGTATCAACCAATAGGGTTAAGACACGTTTTAGGGTAATTTAGTATTATTATAATATTATTTTTTAACCCTTATTTACCGGATTTATCCTTAACCATGGTAAATAAAATATTTACCGCAGTAATTATTCAAAATGTCTAAAAATAAAAGTTACCTATTTACACAATTTGAACATCCTGATTCCAAATATGGAATCCATTTTCCTAAATTCAAAACACAGAAGTGGCAGAAATTAATTTAAAATTAATTCCCGCTGTCAAAACAAAAAGCGTGTTTTTAAGAGATAATAACTATCAAAAGATTGACACTTGTTTATGTTCGGTTTAATTGTAAAATTATGTCCAATGACCAACATTATATTAAATGGTAAAAATATATTCTAAATATACTTTAAAACCACTCGAATTCACAATTTATCACTATTAATTATTTTGATTAAAAAAGTTGTTTTTAATTAAAATTTAGTAATTTTCACTATTCATCAAAATATGAAAGTTATCCGAAAAGTACCAAAATTTCACCTTAGGCTGAATTCGATATTCCGAATCCAAAAATGAAGTCCATTTTGAAATATAAAATATATATAATTTCAAAAATTAGGTATTACTATTCATAACGGCTAGTTTGATCGGTTGTGGTGTGTGTTAAAACTCGAAGTTGCGTACAACACACGCTACTGTTTTATTCAAAGGAAAGCGTACCGTGTAAGCTTGGGATGTTTCATTTTAAATTTTTTGATGTCCCCATTTAGTTAAAAAGTATAAAATATTGTATTTAAAAAGGTTTCACTATTAAAAGTTGATAAAAGTGTAATACTGAAAATGAATCTGTTCTTGCATTATGACTAAGAAACTCATAATATAGATTCTAAAATTATAAGGATTATATAAAGTTTAAAATTTAGTTAATAATATTCATAACCTCTTTTGAATGGCTTTTTCCTTTGGTAATTCATGGTGTGATTGAACTCGGTGTTGCGTGTAGTGCAAGTTATTGAATTATTTTGAAGAAATAACACACTATGAAATCTTGGGGTGTTACATTCTCCCCTCCTTCAATAAATTGCGTCCTCGCAATTTGAAATTGTTCTTCGAAAATAAAAGGTTGAAAATAGAAAATATATTTGTGGGAAAACCCACATCGGAAATTGGGTTACTAAAATTTAGTCTTAATATGAGGAAAAGAGAAATGAAAGGGTCACCACCAAATTATGATCTCGATTAGGAGAACATTGGTGGCATTTAGAGACATATAATTGGAGGAAAAATGTAAATATTTATAGGTAGTGATTGAGGTCATCAATCACAAACAAGTATAAAATTTAGGTCCTTAAAATCATCAATCTATGATGATTTGAAGTACCATCGGTTCAACAAAACATAGGGTATTAGGATAACACATTTTTGACGTTTCAAAATATCTTAGTTGAAATCCCACATCGAAAAATGAATTAATGAGGACTCTATTTAAAATAAAAAGTCGAAAGTATGAAGATTACCGAAAATAACACATACTAGGGTTCCATGTAGGAAAATATGGATATGGAGGAGAAATCTAACCATCAATTATCTGATGGAGAGTGGTAGAGAACATGGCTATGAAAAGGCCAACAATCCCAAAGCCATAAATTAGTGATGATTTAAGGTACCATCTAGGACAACATTTTTGTTCTAAGTTGCTTTTCTTAATATTGAGGAATTTATTTATGATATTGGCTAAGATCATAAAGAGATATACTTATTTTATAATTATCGTTTTGTCCATTAATAAATTTCTACCATAAACTCATATTTCACTCGTAAAAAAATTATATTTATACTATTCGTACAGGGTTCCAAAATAAACGAATTTATAATTCATCTACCAGATCTTTTAAAAAAAACTACATTATTTAATCCAGGACATCTCTTGGGCCAGTGGTAGGTGATACACCCTTGTCGCCCTTCGGTTGCAGGTTCAAGTCTCGCAGCCTTGCCGGACGCAACAGGTTGCTGCCCGACCTCCGGGTTGTCCTTTTATGGCAATCCAAAATAATCCAAATAAGAACTATCCAAAATAATTCTATCCAAACTCACAGTCCAACATTTATAAGGAAGGTAAACATAATATAGATCCTTTTTACCCCGTAATAGCATATAAATACCTTCATCATGTATTACCATATTCCTTATTGATTACATTCATGATCCCTTATTCCATATAGAATGCTGGATATACTTCATTAATCCAAAAATGTTTTAAACCCCAACAATGATGGAATATACAAATCATTAATCAGCTTCAAGGTAGTCAATAATATCCAATATAATTTATCCAAATCAATCATGTATTATTCTAAAATCACCACCTCGGTATCTGAACCATATTATGGTTTATCTTTCTCTCAACCATATATTTTCCAAAAATTTAACCTGCTATTGAGTCACTTTTCTTTTTTCCACACAATCTCAAGTCCTTAATGAAATAGTACTGCAGTATAATCCTTATATACTCCATAATTATTATAACAAGTACATTGTTGATACAACACTCAATTGACATAATCAACATAAGAACTCTAATCATTCCTCTTCATCTGTGGTAGTATCATAACTTGATTGTTATCCAATAGCATCATTTGCGTCATAGACTGATGACTGGGACATAGGTTCGCGTAGTGTCCAAACTCCTTGCAAATGAAGCATTGTACATTTGAAACCATTTTCTTACCCTTGCAGTCACGTACTTTGTGCCCTTTTCCTCCACACTTATAAAAAACTCTCATTCCTTTCAGGCAAGTTCCAGGGTGTTTCTTTCCACAGTTACCACATATGGGAAAATTCTTCTTTTCCCTCTTCCCTTTATCCATATTTCTCTCTTCCATCCTTTTCTTCTCTTGCTTCCCTTCAAAGCCATAGGACTCAGTAAACTCTTTACTTATCTTATCAATACATGATATTATTTCTTCATATGATGATAATACATGGGAGTCTATTTCTATTATAAATTCTAGCTTAAGACCATGAAAGATATGATCCTTCCTTCTCTTTGGATCATGTACATTGCTGGAGTTCTCATTCCTTCTACTGGGCGCCATTTCTAAACAATGGCATACACTAGATCAGTTTATGAATCAAAATACATAATCCCATACTTATAAAACACTTAACATAAATTGAACTATTTATGGATATAATCCATAATCATAAGAATGTTTTCTTTTGAGGACGTATATACTCATAAACCCTTCATAATGATTTGTAAATAAAATGAGAGTTATCCTAAGCATATCCCCCGGGAGTGTCGTAACCAAGAGTGCAGCAAGGCCCGTTGTCGTGCACCAGTTCCCGTTCGAGTCTAGCTCAAAGCGGTGTTTTCGGGTTTTACCCCTAGGTACATCTATGCCAGAGCTGCCTCTACCTGCTCGTATCCAGACAGGGATGTATTGCTCGGAAAACTCACAAAATCTCTACAATACCAAAATTCTAGGATGTTCTTCTACACTAATCCTCAAAGTTCATCTTAGGTCTACGTGCTCTAATCAGAGTTTATCTAAATCTAGCTTCCAAGGTTTGTACTAAACCTCCCTCTGATACCAACTGTAACGCCCCGACCCCAGTTACCCAGAGTCGGTGCCTTATTACATAACATTGGTATGATCACAAGAAAGATCAAATCTCGAAAGACCGATTGGTTTAGTAGCCTTGGAAACACTAGATATATTCATAAGTTTTACATTACATCATAAAATGAAAAACTACTACAACAACATAATGTTTCAATAATCCACACTATAATCTCCTCATAATATCCCTGCAGGTCATTCATAACTTACATCTTCATATCCTGGGAAAAATAAAACATAGAAAAGGGGTGATCTCAAATGCCCAGTAAGGATAACAATATAGCGGAAACTTTCATCAATAAGAATAAACATTTAAGGAAATGTATAACTAAAACAAAAGGCTTTTAAACATGAACTTTCAACATGGTATGGCATAAATAAAATGAAATAATGCCATTTACTTATTCACATGGATATTCTACTAATCGAATAATCACATGCAAAAATCAATAACCACTTTCATAATGTTGGAATGCATAATGCCAGACTATCATAACCACATAGCCAAAGCCTCGTGCCAAGACTACAAATAAGATTTTGTCAAGGCCTTGTGCCAATACACTAGTTTGTCTCATGAGACCTACCGATGCATCGAGGAGCTATAGCGGGCTCCACCCGTCACTTATTAAGTCCAATGCATTCCCATATGAAAAGGTTTAAACATAACATAAACATTCGTATTAAAACTAGCATACGAAATGTCAATAATTTCACCATAAACTATGAATGGTATAAAAATAGCACATCCACAGTCAAACATATCACAAAACCTTCAATACAATATAGAAGTTTTGTATCATAATAAATCAACTTCAAATAAGAGTAAAATCCATAAAAGGATGTTGATATAGATGAAATCAAAACTATTTGAGAGAAATATCTCTTTTTTTGAAATCATTTAAAAGTCACACATTTATAAAGGAAGTACTTAAAAAGAGAATTTTAAATAAAAGTGTCTCATACCACTTTGAAACTTTTGAAAGGAATTAACATTTTAAAAACATTCATGTCCATATAAATAAATCCTTAAAAACCATTTTGAAGACATGGACATTAATTAAAAATATTTAGAAAGATAAATCTTTAAAACATTTAAAATTCTGATTTTGATAAAGAGTACCCTTCCAAAATTCTTAAAATATTCATTTTGAAATAATTTAAATGTCACATAATTATAAAATAAACATTTAATTTGAAAATATCCTTGTAAGATTGTAAGGGAAGCTTTTAAAATTTTATAACAGCGGTAAATAGCCGCAGCCGCCGTATAAGTTAAAAGAACATTCTTACCTTAATTTTGTCGAAAAGGTTAAAAATCACCTTGTTTGGAAAACGATGGAAAGATTCCTTTATAAACCTCTTATAAAAAGTCGAACAAGGGTATAAATGACTTTAACCCATATTCTTGTAAATAGTAAAAATGTTTTGAAATACATTTCGAAGAAACATGGATGTGGATGATAAAGAGATCCCAGTAGATTATTACGTATAATACAACCTCGGATAATGAAGAGATTGTGAAATAACCCTTACCTTGTACTTTTCCTTGGTTGGGGTAGGTTAACCTCCTGTATAATGGTGAAATAATTGTTATTAAATTATACAAGAATCATATATATTAATATGATATCATATATGATCTTTTAACATTGATTTGTTAATAATATCTTAGAATTATCGTCGTTTCGGGAGTTAACTTACTCATTTTTTTATAGGTTTTGTTACATAAGCCATTGTTGTTGTATCTTATTCATATCCAGAATGATATCTAGTCCTTAAACATCATTTTTAAATCATCAAATGATAATTATACTTGAATGGATACGATGGAGAATGAATCTCATCGCATTCGTGGAGACGGTAGTCCGTACGTACGCACGAGCGACAATATCATTCTTTTGATATTAAAATAATATATAAATGGATGGTATATCATATATACAGAATCATTAACATGTTATATTTATTATTTACATGAGTTACACATCATTATTATACCCATCCAAATAATATTATATTGAATAACAATTACACCACGACGTGGAGACGGTAAGCCGTACGTACGCACGTATGGTGACATGTTTTTCAAAGGGTGGATAGAATACTGAATATGGTTGTACCATATTTATAATAACATCACAGTATATGTGATATACTGGAGTTATTATTTTAGAATGGTAAGAACAAAGGAAGAAGAAGTGGAAGAAGAAATGAACTTAGAAAAGGGTGGTGAAATCATTACCTCTTCTTCGGGTTCTTCCTTTTGATTTGTTCAAAAGGGCTCCTTAGGTTGGATTTCTGATCAAACTAAGGCCTCTAGGTTGTATTGAGGGATGTTGGGAGAGTATTTGGGCAGAGTGTGGCCGAACCAAAAGGCTTTAGAGGTGTGAATAAATGAGAAGGAGGAGTGCCCTTTTATAAGAGGGGTGAGGGGCACCTTTGGAAAAGCTAGAAATATTAATTTATAATAAATTCATATTCGTTTTCTAATGGCTCCAAAGTTGACTATTCAACGTTTAAGGTGGGGATGGGTCGAAAAAAACTCAACCAATAGAATTTAGACAGGTTTGGGTACTTATATTAACCTTATCTTTAAGTATTAACTCTAAGTTAATTAGTTTCACTTTTACAATGTCTCTTTGTATTTTTATATAATATGGTTAATAAACATACTATATACATCCAAGAGACCCCCAAGTGGTACATTAATGATGAACCTATCATGATATAAGTCTATTGGCCGAACCTTAGATTTTTAGGAATTTAATATCAATTAATAATATAATATTTGTTTTAAGAACTCTTTTATGTCAATTTTGACACTATTCAATAGTTGATTTTTGTGAAACTCAAAACAGATTGATTACTTCGAACAAAGTCAATTAAATCAATCCTAATATATCATATTATCCTAGAAAATTAGTTTAATTCATTAAAAGTTTCTTATTATATTTATTTGGGTATTTATGATATCAATTATTTTAATTTTGCACTATTATAGTAATTACTGCATCATCATTGTGTCATAAATAAAATAAATTATTTAATGTCTAAAAATTCTAAATAAAATTTCATTATGTAGGAAATCTTTTTATCTTTCTAATTAATATTTATAATCTAAAATACAACATATATAACCCTATGTAACAATTGGTTTTCTAAAAGATATATGCTTGTGTCATTTTTGTATTCATTTTAACTTAATTAAAATAAAGTGTCATTATCACTTACAAGTGGATCCATGGGGTCCCAAAATTGACAAAAAGATGCCCATGGTCGACCATGTATCAACCAATAGGGTTAAGACACGTTTTAGGGTAATTTAGTATTATTATAATATTATTTTTTAACCCTTATTTACCGGATTTACCCTTAACCATGGTAAATAAAATATTTACCGCAATAATTATTCAAAATGTCTAAAAATAAAAGTTACCTATTTACACAATTTGAACATACTGATTCCAAATATGGAATCCATTTTCCTAAATTCAAAACACAGAAGTGGCAGAAATTAATTTAAAATTAATTCCCGCTGTCAAAACAAAAAGCGTGTTTTTAAGAGATAATAACTATCAAAAGATTGACACTTGTTTATGTTCGGTTTAATTGTAAAATTATGTCCAATGACCAAAATTATATTAAATGGTAAAAATATATTCTAAATATACTTTAAAACCACTCTAATTCACAATTTATCACTATTAATTATTTTGATTAAAAAAGTTGTTTTTAATTAAAATTTAGTAATTTTCACTATTCATCAAAATATGAAAGTTATCCGAAAAGTACCAAAATTTCACCTTAGGCTGAATTCGATATTCCGAATCCAAAAATGAAGTCCATTTTGAAATATAAAATATATATAATTTCAAAAATTAGGTATTACTATTCATAATGGATAGTTTGATCGGTTGTGGTGTGTGTTAAAACTCGAAGTTGCGTACAACACACGCTACTGTTTTATTCAAAGGAAAGCGTACCGTGTAAGCTTGGGATGTTTCATTTTAATTTTTTTGATGTCCCCATTTAGTCAAAAAGTATAAAATATTGTATTTAAAAAGGTTTCACTATTAAAAGTTGATAAAAGTGTAATACTGAAAATGAATCTGTTCTTGCATTATGACTAAGAAACTCATAATATAGATTCTAAAATTATAAGGATTATATAAAGTTTAAAATTTAGTTAATAATATTCATAACCTCTTTTGAATGGCTTTTTCCTTTGGTAATTCATGGTGTGATTGAACTCGGTGTTGCGTGTAGTGCAAGTTATTGAATTATTTTGAAGAAATAACACACTATGAAATCTTGGGGTGTTACAAATATAGTGTATTAATTTATATTACTATAACAAAAACAACAAAAAAACAACAACAACAACAATAATAATAATAATAAATGATATAATGATTTTATTTGATAATATTTCTTCCCAAAATTCCCTCACAATATTTTTCAGTTTGGATTTTATATATTATTTTTTATGATATTGAATTATTTGATTAAGGCAGAATAACATCACATGGGATGGATGCATAATGTATGGGTTGTGAGAATATTTTGGATGGTTATAATTTATCTTGAGATATCGAACACCATGTATTTATATTCACACCAGACGCATGGGTTAAAGAAAAATTAATGTTACTATTTTGTAACATAATAATGTGGAAAAAATATATATAATCATAAAAACATAATAATAATAAACTAATTTTTTTTTTGGGTTCCCTATCATAGAAAGGTGAACCCTACTAAATTGATAATTGGGTATCCTTTTAAAAACTAAAGCACTACCCAAATCAGATTCATAGGTACCCAAAACTAGTTTTATCATGTTTGTTAGGGTTGAGTAACCAATTATCTAGACCCCATTTCCATCCATACTCCATTATTGACAGAGTGGAACATAAATCTCACATAAAATTTCCTTAAATGGTTTATATATCCACTTATTTATAAATGGGTGGTTTGAGTGGTATTTTAATTAATACATCCATAATATATTAAAAAAGTGATACCAAATATAATAACTATTAAATATTGTTTTAGGTTTTTTATGTAGAAAAATTGAAATATTTTATAATTAAATCATTTAATGATAATAATCAGTTAAATTTCTTGAAAAACATTCATTCATGTGGTGTCCCATAATTTTAAATACTTTTTAACCAAAAATATTGAATTTTTTTTTAAAAAATAATAATTAAAAATTATATGATTTCATTTTAGGGAAATCCCAATAGACCCCTTCCAAAAAAAATTCTAGTGACCCCTCTCCTATAAAAAACCTAACAATCAATCCAACATCTGTTATTCACCTACTATTTGTTTTATGGTAAACTAAAGCACATAACACAATATAGTGATTTTTTCCAAATTATGGCCTAGGATTTTATATAGTATTCAATACCACATCATGTCAATATAGAGAATAATATTTGATATAATAAGAAAGTTACTCCAATGTGGTTTATCACATCTATTTCATTAATTTTCACATCATGTGATTATTTGAAAACATGTTATTAATTGTTAAAGGACATTAAAATTTATTCAAGAATGAGGTTACATATATATGGAGTCATATCAGTTGAATGTAAATTTTCATAAAATTCATATGTTATGAAACATTAAAACCTTAAGTGGATCCTTAATTTATTGTAGGTTCCATATAAAATGAAGCTTTATAGACCATAGTAATGAAGTTTTAGACCATTATCTTTGTTGAAACAAACAAACAAACACAGACACCCACACTCGCTATCTCGCTATATATATATATTATCCACTGGTATTCAAGGAGGATATTCTACCACACTGTTTGGATAATTGAGGTCATATTGATGGATTCAGTCATTCTTGTGGATGGTGTATACCATTAAGGGTAAGAACACATTTTTTAGTATTGAGGGACTCAATCATACTAACTTTCCATACAGGTAAAAATATTGGTTTGGGATATTAATTTATTTTATAGTTTTCTAATTGATCGTATTGGTTCCCATCCTATTTTATATGGTAATGTGTTTCATGTTTATATTCACTACATATAGTCATTTTTAGGTCCCATGAAACCCATTTATTATATTAGATCCAGATCTGGTAATGAATCTATATAATGACGTTCCGTTTAGAAAAACCAAAAATTGATTATTCCAAGGTTCAATAGCATATCCGAATCATAATGTCCATTTTTGGTGTGGATTTCTCAAAAAAGGATAGATAGATATGAAAATGAGAAATTTCATAAAATATGATTTCATGGTTCAAGTGAAACAGGAATAGTGACACATCTGATGTCTCTATGTAATAGCCTATAGATTTATGTGACATGATGACCTCAACCATAAGGATATACCACAAAATGATGGAAATTGACAAGACACCATATACATCTAAAATCGTATGAAAATTTATTTTTTTGAAATGGTTTGGATAATACAATTATCCAAAAATAGAATAACAATAAAAAATTCCTTCCAAAATGGTTATGGTTTATAGTATGGCAATAAGACCAAAACGACATGGATTGTTGGATAATTGTTTTGGAAGACTCCATTAAAAGTATTCTACCATGGGTATATCATATTGTGATAGAAATTATTTTGACTAAAATTTAAATTTAAATTTATTATTTTTTGATTAATTTCCATAAAACAATTTTAAATTCTGAAAGAATTTATATTCTATTCAAGTGGTTTTAGTAAAATTAAATATCTAAACATTCTATTTAGTATTAAATAGATAATTATTCCATTTATTTATGTTATTTCTATTTAATTATTCATGTATATAAATTTTTTATATGATATGAATATTGTATGACTTTTTAAATTATTTATATTTCTTATTATAAAATTAAATACCTTGCTCTCGGTGATATTTGTTAAAAAAAGATTTACTTTTCATATTACTTAACAATAGTTTTTTATGAATTAATAATATTTAATTTAGAGGTTGAATATAGTTTATACATATTACTTGTCAGGGTTTTTATGGGTGTAAAGAATCTCTTGAGTAAAAAACTAAAGATAAATGGACTTTATGTCACACTTCTCACTATACTAGAGTAATATGAATTCTATATAAATTTGTTGTTTGGTTATATATTTATCTAGGTTAAAACATTTTGGTATTATTTATTTCATATAATTATAAACCTTGAAATTAAATTGTTTCATATATATTTTTCATGGGTTGAATTGTGTTTGGCTTCTGTTTATTTGAAGGTAACACAAATAATGAGTTATTTATAGAGTTACACATGAGTATGGTTTGAACATATTAATTTGGTTGATAAAAAAATATTACAACAATAAATCATTAGAAGCATGAATACATATATGGAAAATATATGAGATTATAAATACATCATGTGATGAAATAGTAATGCATTTAATATACATTTAATGTATTATAAAATTCTGAGACTAAGAAAACCCTTTAATTCTATGTGTGAGGTTCTTTAAAATGAAAAAATATATCTCAAAACCTTGATTGTGTAGCCTAGTTAATTAAGAGAATGTTGGGTTCCCGTAGTTCATATTTTTTTAATAATGCTAAGTATGGGTGGAACTAATTGGATTAGGCGACCAAATTCATATATGTTAATTATGTTACAATCATATGGGAAGCCTTAATAGGATTTAGATACTAAAGGAATAGAGTTTATTTTTCTTATAATTTATTTTAACAAAGGTTCTTCCACTAAATTTTCCAAGATTCATATGTTATATGATTTACATAATAAAAATTTAATTATCTATGTGATGGGAAAAATAAATTAACACAAAAATTTGTTAAATATATATCTAGGTTCACTAAAGTGATTTATTCATGGGATCATTGTTTAAGTGGGCATCTTTTCATTTAAATTTTTTAGTGAAAGAATATAAAACATGATAACCAAACATAAATATTTTACTGTGTATCATTATGGAATGCATCATGATTATAATTTTGAGATATCATATAGATATATACTATAATGTTATTAAATATTCATATATAAGGACGAGGAATATTCTCAAAGAGAAACATTCTAAACATATGCGTGTGAATGTTATAAAAAATAATTTATTTATGTATGACTCATGGTTATTTAATATTGGGTTTTCATCAAAAATTTCAATAGATAAACATAGATCTGGAAATAAGATAGTATTTTGGAATTTGAGGTAGATCTATGTGTTATAAATGGATAAAATGGTGATTCATTATACATATATAATTAGATCTATGTCAATATAGTGGATTAGTTTTATTATATGAAATTATTTATTATGTTTCATCCGTAAATAAAAATATGATTATTTTATATTATTTTTTAGAAAATAAATGATTTTAAATGATGATTATGACTAGACCAGAAAATTTTATGATTTTATCAAACTTTCTAAAGGAAAAAAATATCAAAGTGGCCTATAATAATGGATTCCAAGAGAATCTCAATGAAAAATTCCTTAAAATAAAGGGTAAGTGATAATATCTGGTAGAAAAAATCTTTGAGGTTCATTTGGATCACCGATAAATGAAATACTATCAATATCTATGTCTCCCTCACATCATGTATTCATGATCACCATATATCGATCAATGAAATTTATAAAATAATAATGTAATAAGAAATTGACTAATAAGATTACTAGTTTCCACCAAAAGAGTATGTACTAGAGCAGAGTTGGTTTTTACCATGAGAAATACTAAATTTTATATCCTTCTTAGTGATAGACCGGTTTTCATGGCTCAGATTTATCTATAAGATATTTTTCAACAACATAGTGGTCATTAAATTCCATTACAACCAAGCTACATAGATCACAAATAAGTCCTCATCCATTAATTTCACCAAGAGGACATGTGGAATAAATATTGAGTTTCATCCTCATTCCGGTGGGTGTCCAATAGACCCATTATCCTTGAGTCCTCCCACAGTCACAAAAAAAATATAGTCTATGAAGGAAGGATATTCCACATTGATAAATATGTGTCACTGCGTTTGATCATGTGGACCCTATCAATTTGAAAATACATCACCTTTAAATTGATGCTAATTAGTGTAAATTTTCTACCGTGTTGTGAATGGGTGTTTCATGTATCTTATATAACCCAAAAACTTATATGAAAAATCATTATATTAACTAAAGGTTTTCTAAATCCCCACTAACTATTACCATACCATGAAAAACATAAAATCTCAAAGGATTGTAGCTAAAACAGACTCCAAAAAACTTCCCCAATGAAACTATTACTAAATCTAGGTCAATCGACCTCTAAAAATGGGCTCAAAATCATTTATACATTTCTATAAGAACAATTGATGTATCTCGATGACATGAATACAACCTTTCTTTATAAAACATAACATATTGGTAGATAATGATTACAAAGATCCCATATAATAAACATGCACTTATGTGGCATGAACATACTCCAAAAACTCCTTACCTACGTATAGATATTCTAAATTTGATAATATAAATATTAAAAATATGATTCATTTATCATTCATTGTCTTGGTGGCGTAAAAATTTAGTTACAATACTTATCCCCCAACTGCAAAATAGAGAAATATTTTTTGATCATTATTAACCAAAACATAAGGTAAACCATTTTGATTATTTTCTTAATCAAAAGAGTAATTAATAATTAGAAATTCTAAGAAAAATATTTAGAGCCACAACCAATTATTAGTCTATAAGAAATCTCTCCTCGCCCTAATATCCATCAAATGTTATCTTCAACGATATACAGAGTTCCATGAAATCCAATCTTGAATTGATTAATTATATGGTACTCATTATCTAGGGTATTTGATTTTTTATATGTACTTATTTTTAACAATGGTAGATTAAAGAGAATTACTGGGTATGATCTCCCACATGACCATTGTTTTCATGTAGTGTGTAGCAGTGTCCAGTCTTCACAATTTAATAAGTCCTTCCTCAATGGTGTTTTTCCACCCTAACCATATTACTTTGTGAATAATTACATCACAGCGGGAATAACAAATGAATCCATTCATCAAACCCTCTATATTCTCATGGAAATACTTCGTCGCCGTAATATAAACATGAATGTGCATAGAGATGGATGAAAACACACTATCAACCAGGGTAATTCTAACATCAATTGATAGAAATTTACAAAACTAGTTTTTGTTGATCCTAGTGAACTTACAAAATAGACAATACAAATGATTAACTTGAATCCTCCCCATAGATATCAGTTTAGAAAAATAAATCACTGGGATTAATCCTCTTATAATACTAATATATTCCTCAAATTGATTTTTTTGAGATGGTGTAAAATGTTCAGAAATGAATCCAATAATTTATTGTCCATTAATGACCAATTGTATCTAGTTTTAAAAATCATATAGGAAATTATTTAAACCTTGTATGTGGATGTTGATACTATTCATGATAATAATTAGATCATCCTCAAACATTAAGTGAGAGATTTCCTTAAGGATGTATCTTCCCCTAAAGCGGTTTATCACTCCATTTTAGATTTCATTGTTCTGATTCTAAGTAAGAATATCCTAGGATAATATACATAGGCTTGTTAAGAGATTATTTCAATGAAGATGGCGTAATATGGAATTAGAAATCCAAATTTTTTCCCCATAAAATAGACCAAAAACCAGAGGGAATCATTACATCAGAAAAAATATATTATGTTCGATATAAGAATACATAGACTATCCTGATCTTCCTGATATAGATTGAATATATCATATCTTAAACCTTATCCATATTAATTATAATCATAAATTTAGTACTGAACAATTTACTATTTAGGACTCCAATTATTTCTTCACAAAGATCAATAACTCACTATATTCATCCTCCCCCCCAAAAAACTGTGGTCCTCAGAAAAAATAATGTTATAAGGCACCTGATCTAGTCTAATGATGAGGGAAATGTCTATCACATTTTAAGATAAATTACACATTCTGAAAGGAAGGTATTTATTAAAGGGTGATTTTTTATGAGTATGGCTATTTAAAAAAATAATAATGACCCAGGTAACTTTTGTATGATCCTATCCTCTGAAGAAATTGTTCACTACATCAATAATGTAATTTTTAATGATATTGGAAGTTATGACATGGTAGAAGATTATAAATCCATCTAATCATGATGTGTTATATAGGTTGATCATGCAACTCCTTTTTTTACATTCACCTATTTAGGGATAATATAAACACCAATATTTCTATGTTAATCAATTTTTATTGGAATATTATAAATGAAGGACTACCCATGCTACTCCTTGGTGTAACCCTCACCTTTACCTCCATTATGTATTGTACAAAAATATTCAGAGAGGATTAAAATGGTGTGGATAGTTTCAATATCACTGTAAAATATTGATATATCCCTAATATTAATATGTATATTATCCTAAGCCACCATTCTTTTATACTTTTTCAACAAATGTGGTGTTTCAATCTAACTCCCACAGCCAAAGAGATCGATACTTGTCACATGGAATCCTCTTAATATCTTGTAGGATTCCCAAAAAGTATTTTGTTTATATATAATTTATAAAAAGACATCAACATTATAGTAATTCAATATGTTGGAATCTATCTTTCTTATTTTATTAATTAGAACAACCATGTTGGAATGTAGATTCAACTTGTTTTCTTTTTAGTTTAAAAGATTATCCTTATCCCCATAAGATTAGTTTTCACAGTTATATATTAATGGACTTGAATGGGATATTTCATAGATATTTATATCTTTTCCATAAAATACCGATCATGTATCCACTAGATGGAAAAAAAGAAATGATGAATCGAGGTATTCATATCTTGAATATGTATTAGATGTTTAGATGGTATGAGGGATCCCTTGACATGTGATTGATAGATGTGTCTGGAAAATCATCCATTCCATTTAGATTAGATATCAACATTCCACTAATTCAGTTGGAATATAGTCTTCTTAATTTTTTATTGAGCTCCTTCAGGATGGAATGTGGATTCGACCATATGTTTTTTAAGACACAAGATCATCATTATCCTTCTAAACTTATTTTTCAAGGTGACCCAAGCATTACCTTGAATGGAATATTTCAATGATGTTTATATATTTCCAATAAAATTATGATCATATACCCACTTGATGAAAAAAAATAAATCATTAATAGGGATATTCATACATTTATGTTGGACTAGTTGTAGAGAATGATCTCTAAGAGCCCTTGGAATGTTATTGATAGATGTTTCTATAAACTCATTGATTCCTTATAGATTAGTGATGCATCTATCCATCCATCTAGATATATACTGATGAACATTTTTATTACTACATCAAGTGAAGTTATTATCATAGTAACCATAATACATGTGTGTGTTACATAATATTAGACCTCTCAAATCATACATTCCATTTAGAGATAACAAAACCCCTACACTATATTCTTAGTTTAATTTGTAATGTAGTTAATTTTCCCCCTGTGACCCTTGCAAGGGAACTAGGATCGATGGAAGAAATATTATACTGGAGTTATTTCATTTTAGAAGGATCAAATTTATCATAAGATGAATATAGTAACAAAGATTTTGATGATGGTAAATCATTAATTGGGAGGTTTTGAGAAGAATATTTATTGAGCTACAAATTAAAAGGTGCCTTCTAGAAGGGTTGTATAGGCTTATTCATGGTACTCTAATACATGTAATTTTATATTTTCATCTTAGATGAAAACTCAAAAATTTAATATTAATCAGGATTTGGTTACAAAAAAGAAGATAAATAGATATTATTATTCTAAAACTCATGCAAAATAAAATGAATTTTCACTGAGGAGACAAATCCCCTTGAATTCTATATAATAAAAATGCTCATGAGGATTATAAGGATAATTTATTTTCCAAATTTGTATATTAAATCTAAGGGGAAGCTAAAAAAGTTCATATAATATCTTGAGATCAGAATATAGTTTCCACTTGTAAAATAAACAGAAACTTGACGCATTTTTAACTTTCATCCCATATAGGCTAAGTCCATAAGAAAATCATCACTAATGCGAAGAAGATGAATGAAGTATTTCATCGATCAAACATCCCTAGTTGATAAAAGATAAATTAAATAATATAAGGGACTCAATAAAACTGAGGGAGAGGAAGATTCATCAGTGTGAGACTTTAGGATCCTCCATAAATAATAATATATAGAAAGAGAAAAATTCTCAAATGAAAAAGAGGTCATTGAAGAACCTCAGGCATGGACACCCAGTGAAAGGATTGGGACTCAAAAGGAGGAAAACAAGACCAGATATGTTCCATTATAGACTAACCATCAAAATTCTAAGAAAATACCCCATTCTATTATGGGGGGTCAATCATCGTATAATTTGACCAAAAAGTCCCCAAATAGAGGAGAATGAGTTATGTGGGATGTGACTCTAGGAGGTCTATCGAAAGGTATGGTAGAGACACATCTAAAAACCTGAGGCTGAGAAGATGATAAATAGGATATATAGAAAGCACTGACATCTAGAGGAGGATGTCCAGCCTAATACTGGTCATAGGATCTTCTCTAAATGATGCTGGATTAGGATCTAAGCGAGGTTTAACCTCCATAAATTTGAGGAGATGATACTTATAGGAAGAAACCACATTCCCTTGGAGGTTACACACTTAACTAAAATCCACCCAAGAAGACCATATTAGCCTCTTAGAAAATAAGGAGTCTCCCACATAAATCATAACCCATTTAGTGAATCTCTTCAAAAGATCTATCTCCACACACATGTGGGAGTAAATTGTGTGCTCTATCTAACGTGTGGAAAATAAACACATAAGAACCACCCAATAGAATCACTCAGTCCCTTTAGGAACATAGATTTAAGGATTTGTACATGATATATCTAAAATGTTTTGATGTAAAAAATTATCATGTTATGGGTTTCATGATTCAATCGTCAATATATATATTTAAGAAAGTTTCTCAGATTTATATCATCCATTTTTATGATGCAATGAAAGTTTACATTCTACATGAACATGGATTATTATTTTATATAAAAGTGTTATGGTGGGTGTTTTATGGTGTTTAGGATATTTTATGTGGATAATGTACTACATATTGAACATGATTGCTTAAATTTAAATTATATAATGAATTATTTTGGAATATTCATCCCAATGAAAGATATGAGTGAAGTGAACTAAATACAGGGTATAAATATATTTATAGACAGGTCCATGATGTTTCTTAGAAATAGTTAAAACACATAAAATGGTAATGTACTAAGTTGTTTATCAAGTGAAACTCAAGGAATGATACTTTAAAAGTATTTCATGGTAAAAATACTAGTAACATTAAATATCCTTATAAAGAATAAGAAAGCATGGGTATGGTTTATTATTCTTTTTTCATTGGATTTATCATGTATTCAATGGTATGTACTCTACTCGATGTCTCTTATCATTTGAGCATAATAAGTAGATACCAATCCAATCCTAGTGAGAGTCACAATATTATTGTTAAGAATATCTATTATTACTTGATAATAAGTAAGTATATGTCCTTAGTATTTGGAGGATTGGATGTTCTCTTTATAAGTGGATAAAATATATCAACTTTTTAAATTAAAAATAATGATATATTATCTCAATATAGATTAATGTTTTCCTTTAATGGTGGAAATATTTATTTGATTATTTTTTAACATTCCATGATTGTGGAATCACTAATAGTGGAAAAGTACATCACTACATAAAAATCTGTGAAGGAAGCAATTTGGGTTAAGAATTACATTAATAAAAATGGGACAATTTATATAATAAATAGAGAAATTAATATTAATAATTATAATATTTGATTTACTTCTCTAGATGAGTAACCTTAGTCTCACCAAAGGACAAAAAACAACCTTTAATATAATAACTCATAAAATTGATAATTGAGAGGGGTTATATAAATATATATTGGTTTGATATATAGTATAATGTAAAAAAATTCATTGAAAGGCGCATTATTATAAAAAAACATTAGGGTCATGTGGAATCTCTTGGTATAAGATACATGATATATTGGATGTAATGGTTGTAAAATGCATCATGGTTTTATAATTTGGGAAATATCTCTTTATTATTCATTCATGTGTGATTCTTATATTACATGCATAATAAATGATAATATCCAAAAAAATATGATTTTGAGTGGTCCCTAATTAATGATTATCATGAATAATTATAAAATTTGATGATATGTTGAGATTGTAATGTTTATAATCTTGTATGTATTATAATGTAGACTCATGATATAATATGTAATTAATTATTATATAGACTAATTTACAATTTTATATTACATACAATTTCAAATGGTTATTGATATACATAGGGTTTTATACTTAATATAAATCCCCATTAAGTTTGGTTGAAAATATACATAGCATGTGAACCTTAATAATTTGATACCTTACGTGTTCCAAGAATAAGGTGGAGCTAATTATTAATTGTTTTGGTATGATGTTGATATTTTATTCATTTGAGTTCATCTAATGTGGAATATTTTTTCTTGTGTAATACATATGAAATTGAGGCCCATGATTGATATACACTGAGGAAAAAAACTTGACATTCTTATTTGAGTGACATGTAATGTTCTAAACTAATTGAATTTATTAAATATGATTGAATGATTAAAACTAAAAATTCTATTTCAATAAATATTGAAGGTATGATATAGTCTATAGAATATTAACATGTTCTAATTCAATTGGTCACTCCATGTCCTAAAAAATTGATTATATAATAATTTATATGAGGTATATAACACATACAATGATGGAGATGTTCATTTAGATATATGAGTATATTTGAAAAGGATCACACAATATCAATTTGTAGGATTAGTGGAATTAATGCTTTACTAGAAGATGTATCGTTCTTAGAATTATGAATTTGGGAATTTAATTTTGATTTCAACTCTACAAATCCCCATAGGGTCACACATAATTTCTTTAAATAATGATTTATTTTGATACAAAAAAATATATCCAAAATGTGATAGTGACAAAAACAATCACATATAAAGGAATTGGAATATATTCATAATGATATGCATGGTTTTGAATAAAGTATGTGTAAATTTCGTTAAATTATGATATTATTGAGTTTTTTACTCTAAATAACTGACCAATACAGGATGAATTTCTTAACAATATTGTCTATTATTTTTTGTGGTTTTATACAGCACATTATGTGCATATGAAGAATAATAATTTATATTCTTCAAATGATACTCGCATTATAGATATAAAATATATTTTATGTATCCACATTTAATGTGATTATGTGTAATATTATTATAAATTATTAGAGGAGTTTTAAAATTAAAAAAGAATGAGTATACTTTTCTAATGGGTTATAATGGATGAATGTAAATGATTGTCCATTTCATGTGTTATGAAATGAAACATCAATATGATCATTCATTTAATGAATGAGGACAATAAAGTGATATTTTATAGACCTTATTCATGGATCAAGAGAATATTCTCTGGGAAAAACTCTATATCTATTGAATAATTCCCTATTTTTCTTAGAGGATGATATGTTATCACACAATTCCATGAATTTAGGTCCTACAAAATAATTCAATCATTTTCATGTTGATACCATAATAGGAAATAAACTATTCGTTGTTTATAAAGGAAAATGATCATACTCATTTCTAATAATGACTATAATCTTGGACACTGAGTTAAATTCATTTTATGTTTTTCAAATTCTACTTATTGATTCCCCACTCAGTCATGTATGGAATGTGTTTTGTATTAACACCAATAATAAATAAATATTATTATTTACAATAAAACCAATAACTTGTGACCCTAGGGTTCTATTGGGGAGTTAAAAGTTTTATCAAATTAAATTGAATAATGTGCCTTGAAATAAAAGAATTTTTTTTTGGTAGAAAATAAGATAGAGTGGGATGATTATTAAATTATATTTCATCCATATTGTACCCTCTAATTTGGAATTTTATAAACCTCCAAATTAAGGTCATAATGGTTGAAAAGGATAATAATAGCTAATTATAATATTTTTAAAAAACGAATTAGGTAAATATTATATTATATATTTTGAAAATTATTATATTTATATTGTAATTTTTTAAAATTAATCCCTAACATTTACCCCCACATTCCAAAATAAAACTTTGAAATAGTGAAAAAATTCATTTCATTTTATTCTATTTTGTTACATTAATGAGAATTTAATTACATCACATAGAAAATCTCAAATATAATATATATTCCATTCATGTATCACATATCCATCATCCCTATATGTCACCCCACCCAATCCACCATCTCTCCCCAATTTTATTCCCCTACCAACAACAATTTCAATTCACTATTCCCCCATACAACATTCTTTAAATCTCACTCCCCTTATCTCCCCATTTTCTTATTCTATAAACTTTCATAGATTCCTCATAAGAAGGTGTCATCATGCTCCAATTTTAAGAATAACTCTACGCATGATCACTATCACATGTTTTATGACTCAAATTAGGATCATATTCAATGTTGATAACTATTTGTCAATGATGATAATTAATTACACTTAGATAATTTCATGTTAAGTAGAATTTTAAATTGATGTTACTAGGAACTATTTTTTGACAGTGGTTTCAACTTCAATAGTTATTAATCATTATAAACTAGATCTACAATAATATTCTTCTGATTTAAAACCTGAAAATAGATGTTTTTTGTTCTTTTTTAATTATTACATTTATATTTTTATGAAATGTTATATCATGATAGTGTTTTATTTGGATTTATTTATTTAACTATTTAATCATGGTAGTTATATTAACTAATTGTTGATCAAATAAATTTTCTTAATGGAATTTAGATTTTAAGTGTTTAAAAACCCATATATATATTTTTAATTATTTTTAATTTAAAAAATTAGTTTTAGAATATTTATTTAATTTTCAAAATAATGGAATTGTTGTTTTTATGATTATTTAAATAATAAATATAATTATATTGGTTATTTGTTATAAAAAATTGATTATTATTGATATATCTTGTTCAATCTATAATTTAAGGGTTTTGATCAAGTACTCCAATAAAAAGGTATATTTATACTAACAATACATAATCAATGAAATGTCATGATCTCCAAGGTGTAGAATCTTCTTAATTTGTAACTTTTTATCTAATTATTTTCTATCTAACAATGGAATGAAATATTTATCAACTACTTAAATAAGAAGAAACTATTTATCAACTTTCTCCAACCATAGCATTCTCTATTTTTTAGAAACAAATACCTCACACTTCAACAAGTTCTATCTTTGAAACTCTTATGATGTAACTATTCATACCTCTATAATTGATGGGTATACTATTAAATGAATAAAACTGTGAGTTTCATGTATTCTATCAATCTCTACCACATGAATTTTTTGTGTGTATATCATTATTAAAATAAATAGTTATTTCAAACCTAGTATAATAAAAAAATATTTTTACACCACCTAAAAACTAATATAAAACTATAATTCAAATAATAAAACATGTAAACATCCTAAAATATTATTTTATATTGAATGAAGAAAATTGGTATAAGCATTTTAGAGACAATACATTATTCATTTATCAATTATTCTAAGGTAATAAGATTCCATTTTAAGAATCACTGGGGAAATTTTAATCCTTAGTTAGTTTCCTACACTTTTTTATCATACTAGGTTCAAGTATTACAATGGTCATACCATCACATAAAATCCTCATTAGTTCATACCCTGAACTCAGCCCTTGAAACCATTATCTACTGTCATTATATCCTGATCTCATCTCACCATGACACATCTTGATCTTGAAATCAGGATTAAGAGTGACTCCCATATCCAATCTTCAATAAGAACTGTGGTGATGACTAACACTGTAGGTATTAAAACATAGATATGGGATTAATTTAAGTTTTATACGTTTAAAAAAGACAAACCCCATAACTAGAATAAACCATTTTACCATATATAACATCTGAAATGAAGAAACACATGAGTATATAATTGAATATTGTGAACTAAGGCTAAAACAAAAATATTGGTAAAATGCCACATGATGTGGAATATATAAAAATGTGTTATTCTATACCACATTTTGGTTAAGTTGTATAATTATATATTATATAATTTATATAACTTTTCTAATGTGATTATCGTATTAAATCATTTCTTGACACGTAGTATGATGATGTGTAGATAAATTATTTATTTTTAATGGATCTTACAACCATATTCATAAATGTGGGAGAAGCTAAATTGTTTAGTGATTTCATAATAATTGAAATTTTATAACTCCAATAGGATCCTCTATTTAATGAAGTAAGCCTATAAAATGGGGATATATTTCCTTATTTTAGAAACTTGATATCAATCTTAATTGGACAAAACTATATCTGTATTTAACTCCTATCCATTCCCTTTAAAATAGGGGATGTGAGCACAATGTTGTGAAGAAGAGGTTATACCAAAGCATTTGATGATTCTAGTGGCTATTATATTCCATCAATGAAAAGAAACAACTATTTATTACAAATGTTACTATTAGTTATTGGTGGGGATAATACATATCCCAAATGAAGAAAACATAATAACCTAAACCTAAACCTTGAGATCTTATATATTAAATCGATTGAATAAAATATTATCATCAGCATAATTATTTTTTAAATAATTATATAATAATACCATAACAAACATGACAGGTGAAACTAGGGTAGGGATTTAGATGTGTCTAAAGTAGTGATGTTTAAGAAAATCCCAAATCACCAAGTTATCTCTTTATGTATGAATAAATGTGTAGAAATGAATAAAGATACACCTTAATCCACCATGGATTAAAGAATTTCATCAACCTTTTTTCCCTAATGTAATGTTTAGATTAAAGTTGTGTTTCCTATAATGAGACCTCTACATCTTCTGATAATTTAAGAAATTGGAAAATGGATGGGAGTAATACCTTGAAGAAGATTTTAATGGAAAATATAGTCTATTTAAATAGCTACCAAATCAATATCCATTTGTGTACAATGTCCAAGGCATGTGATCATGACCATGGAATTAGCCTGAAGAGAATGATCAAGACCCAATTCATAAGAGAAAGAAAGGATAACGGAGCCCCTTGGATCCCAGAGAACACTCCCCAACATGGTCCCCATGGAAACAAGTCATCAATGATGATTTAGTATCCCATGGGATGAGGTTTCTAGTGAAACCATTGGCTAGTGGAGGTATTGATGTTGGATTTAATGAATGTGGTGACCTCCATAATATTCTAAGATAGGGTTATCAACCTAGTTTTTGAATTACAAAATAATTTCACCAAGAAGTTCCCTATTACAGATGATCAATAATTTACTATAGCATGAAGCCCTATCAAAGTGGGTATAGTTTCATTATTGAAAAATTCACTAGGTTACAGCTGATAGTACCATCACTTATGCCTTCCTCTATAGACAGGTTGTCTATACACCCTAGAACCCAAACCCAAGGAAGGGAGAATATTCCAAATCTTGAGAGGAGAAACTATAAAATCACCAAAGTTAATCCATACCATAAAATCCCATTCACTTCCGTGGAAGAGGTGGTCCAATATTTCATCATGACAAAGCATATACCATGATAACCTGGAAACAATATTGACAATAACATTTTTTGACATTCTCATTAGTGGAAATCTCCCAGCTATTAATTCTCCATAGGAAAAAAACTATGTTTAGTTGGATGATATTTGAACCACATCACATCTTCACAAACATCCATGACGGTTGGGGAACTCATCATCCTATGGAATTATTTCATTTAAAATGTTCTAGATGTGGTTTTAAAAAAACACATTTCTCAAGATTGTTATTTAGATTAATGAGATCAGGGAAGGTCCTATGTTTCATTTCCAGAATGATGTCGATGAATCTTGGGTTCTTGTTGGCTTTCTTGAAGGTTAGATACGTATTAGAAAAACTATGGAACCTGAGTTTATAGTGGACAATGATTTGGTTCGAAAATAGAATATCACCATAACTAATAAATCATCGAGAGTGATTTTGTAGATGTTGGTAGTGAGGAGAGATCATGAGCCATAAGGAAGAGGGATTCTCACATGACAGAATGAGCTTGTTTCATCCCATTTCATCCATGAATTTTACACAAATGGATTGTTCTTAAATGATATTACATTATAGTTTGGAATAAATGAATTAGAACAGGTTAAAATGATAATTCACACTGATTCCTCCCACCTCTATAGGTCTTGAAAAACTATTACATGATTCCTAGTGGTTCTTTCAATCAATATGTCCATCTTAGATAAAAGGCACCATGGTAATATCAGTATTTGACATGAAAGGCTTCATAAACATAATTTTTGAATGGGAATGAATCAAAATGGATGATATAATGTTATTGACCAACATAATTCTTCCACCAAAATAATTTAAATGGATTTTATAGTAAAGTATGTGTCCCATGATTCTTCCCAATATGTGATAAAATTATAGAATATTGATCCTTATAGGGGAGATAGTTTCACTGAGGTACTCCATGGAAAATAATCCTCAATGCATGACCAGTATTTCACATAAAGAGAACACCCATCATTCCAAGTACCTTCTTGAGATATATAAATTTCTCTTCTACTTGTTAATTAATTTTATGATCTATTT
This sequence comes from Viscum album, assembly GCA_963277665.1. Taxonomy (NCBI): domain Eukaryota; kingdom Viridiplantae; phylum Streptophyta; class Magnoliopsida; order Santalales; family Viscaceae; genus Viscum; species Viscum album. The sequence goes on from OY728150.1 coordinate 43,202,289, forward strand.
GTAGTAATCCTAAAAGAACTTGTTAATACCATGAACATATTTCTCAAATGAAATTAGAAAGATAATTTTATCGACTTCAAACATAAGATAGAAGATACTATAATAGTTACCCCCACAATAATAAGGAATTATATTACTCCTTGATATACTCTTTAGGATGAGGAGACTGAGGAAATATTGTGTAAGGATGAAAATATTTAGGGAAAGCATATATACATATTTTATCCATTAAATTTCTCTAAACAATCCATGATTTTTCTCCATGAAAGAGACAAAAAACATGGGGGATTTGTAACACCTAAAAATTAAGTCAATATCCCAATAGGAGAAACCCATCATTCTCATCACCTTAATGATGAAGTTCCACTCGACTCTATTTAATTTGATACCCATGTCTATTTTTATTTCCTTTTTAGATCAAAAAACCATTAGTTTAAGGTCTTTAATTATTTACTAGGTTGTTATGATAGCTACCTGGTTTATTCATCCTTTATAAAACACATACTACTCATCTAAGATCCAGAGAGGGTGAATTTAGACAATCTTATTGTGAGGATACATGCTAACACATTTTATGGATAGTTTCACTTTCTAATATTTTAGTTGTGGTTAAGGGAAGAAGGATCCTTTATTTTACGAATGATAACTAAGGTGGTGGTACATGTAACATGGGGAAAGGATCCCCCTCAATATATTTTTCGAAAAAAATTCACTGGATCACAACCATTCAGGTTCTAGGATTCCATGTAGAAGGATTTAATGAAGTCATCGGTCCTTGAATAACTCTCTAAGATGAGACATTACATTGCCTCTAATATTTCCTATTCATATAGCATGAATTTGAATAATTTATTGTATCTTGTAGAAACAAAGTGGGGAATCACAGATAGAAAATCACCCGACTCCCCTGGATAGTCAAATTTCATGCATGATTTGGGAAAGAAAATATAAGATATGGGTGTTATATGATGCTCAGTAAGGATATGTTTATGTAGAATTTAAAATAAATAGATAAAACATGAATAATTTGGTCATAGAAAAATAATCAATATTCCATATAATTAATACTATAAAATTGGTACTAAATGAATTGATAACATAATAACATAAATTATCATAGGGAAAATAATAACTACATTCATAATGATTGAATGCATAATTCCGAACATCAAAATCATATTGTAATGGTCTTGTTCCTACAAAAAATAAATAAAACCATATGGTGTGTGAAAATAACAAAACGGGTTTGACTAATGATACATAGCGATGCCTTTTGGGGCTATATTATGTCGCACCCATCCCATTATAATTCTAATGCAGTCATATTATGATAGGGTTTAGACATAATCAACATAAACATACATATTTATAAACTAGAATATGAAATGTTAATTATTTACACAATAAAAAAACTAATAAACAATCCATAGTAATATGGTGTATGGTATCAATATATTATATCCCTATTAAAGTATAACATTCACAAAATAATTTTTACATAGATAAATATACATTATTAGGATCATTGTATGATTTCATGGAAATGAAATCCTTTTCATTTTAAAGTAAAAAAATTCCAAAATATTATTGAAAACGTTTTATTTAAAACAAACTTGTATAACTGAAAAGGTATCATCAAAAAATTAATTCATCCTAGTGGTGGTAAATTTCGTCCTTTCCTTGAAAGTTAAAAAAACCTTCTATCCACATGTTTAAAAGAAAAGTCAAAATGTACGTCATTCCGAAAATGATATGAAGTTTCCTTTCAATAAAATTTAAAAAATTCAGAAATTGGTAATCATTTACTTAATAAATCATATTTTAATAGTAAAATAATTCATTAAGATTTTATAATTAAAATATATATATTAATGGGAATGTTTCCTGATATAGTATAAAAACATAGTTGGTTTTCCTTAAAAATAAGGTTTCTATATCTTTAGTACTTAAAATGGTAAAAATTAAAGTCAAAATTTTAATTTCTGTAGATAATAATATGAGAATAAAATATATTGTATATAAGATGTAAAGATCAAATAATTCACCTAGTTGATACTTTATCCTAAACAATTCTGAATAATGATGAAATTGTGAAGTAAATCCTTACATTACGATCAACTACCTTCATATCTATTCGAATCTCCAATATATTAAATATTTATTTACTATATATCTAATAAAAACTAGAATACTATATATCATACCATATATGAGTTACTTATAATATTTTATCAACCATTTATTAACAATTCTTCCTTAAAATCACAGTTTCATTTAATAAATGATTCACTTTTCATGTATATTTTGGTTTGGTAATTTTGTTCATTATACATCGATCAAGGTTAAATAATATCAATAATTTTAGTAGTGATATAAATTTAATATGTATTAATTATTCAAATGTTTATAATCATCCATAACTATTATAGATAGAATAATGATCTCTGCAATTCATTGAGATGGTATGGCATTTGTACCTATGAACAATGTTGTAAATTTTTAGCGGATGGAATAAAATAAAGGTAAATAACAATCCATCATTATAAAATAATTATTATATAATTTATATCATATATATATATTCATAATATCTACCCTTATTACCATCCTATTAAAACATAAATGAAATTAATCACATTGTTTCGAGGATGTGGATGTCCACATGTACGCATGAGAAACGTTATTATTTTCACATGGATTTGAATTTATGAAGTTTTATGTGAGATAATAATTAAATAAGTGTATTATATTACAAGTATCATATATAAATCTTAAATAAATAATAATAACTATCTAAGAAATGTGGTGCTGCAAAATGAATTGTATCTCTATTTATAGATAATACGTCATATGTATTCAGAAGTGATACTTCCACTTCCCATTTGATAATAATTAGGGTTGATACTAGAGATTTAATAATAAGTGTAAATTTTCTGAATAATAATTATAATAAATTTATAATTTTATGAAAAATAAAAAATATTTATATGATGTAAATAATAACTAAAAAATAATGTGATCAGTTTAGGTGATTTTATCTTCTTAGAGAGAACTCATTTATATGTCCTCTTAAGGGCCATATGGATTGTCGTTTTGAGAACACCATCACTTATAAAACGTTATTAATGAATTTTAGAAAGTATTTTGCTAGGTTATGGTCGCTATAGATGGCTTAATGTGTAGTAATGAAAAGGAAAGAGGGTGTCCTTTTATAAGGGATGGATATGAAACACATGAAATATCATGAAATATTAAAATATATTAAAGTCATTCTCAAGAAAAATGCTTCCAAATGGAAATATATTAAAAATAAAATTTTATAGTGTTTAAAAAACATCATATAATATAGTTTATATAGATTATGGTTCCTTTTGTAACCTTATTTTTTCAACGATCCCTTTGTTAATTATTTGTTACCTTAATAGAAATAACTACTATTTTAATTATAAATGGTCAATAATCTTACCATAAATATACAAGTGACTTATAAATATAACAAATATTATCTTTCAAACCATATTCTATTCACATTTATAATGATAAGATATATAATCATTTTAAATCATTTAACAAACTTCATTTATTATAAAATATCATTAATGTCAACTTTGGAACTATTCATTTAATTTGAATTTAATGACCCCATTAAAAAATATTAAATATTAAAATAATAATTTTCAAAATCATTAATATGATATATTTATTTAAAAATTATATTACAGTGCTTGCAAATTATATTACTTTTAATATTTTAAAATCGTGTTTTAATTATTTGAATAAATATTTATTAGTATTGTGTAAGAATTTAAGGTAATTATTGTATCCCAAATCATAGAAATAAATTACTATTATGAAGATATTTTTATTTTTAAAAACTTTAACATTAGTATTAATTAATAACATTCTTTTCTTACATTGTGAACAAAAAAGTGATATTTAAAACTAAGATAGTGATATTTTTTATCTTTTTTGATATAAATATTATATAATTAGTTATTTGAAAATATTTCTCTTAAACAATTTAATTTCATGAAAAAGGTGATAAGGGTCGAATTAAAATTAACCATTAGTAATTTAGATGAAAAATTTGGTCCTTATCACATAGTTTTAAAATAGATTAATTAAATTTATCCTTTACCATGGAGATAAATTTTACCACATTTACTATTCATAATTTCTAAAAATATGAGCGGACATTTACCAAAAATAAATCTCCAGATCCAAAATATAGAATCCATTTTAAAAAACTCAATAAATATATGTGTTAGAATTTCATTTTCAAATAAGTTCACAAAATTTGATAAAAACCCACTTTTTAAGAAATAATGGAGTTTTTCTACATAAAAGTGGACTTATTCATAACCCAGATGTATTAAATTATTAGATGTATGTACAAAAATTATTAAATAAATAATATTTAAATTTTATTAAAATCATTAAACAAGAGTATTTAATTTAATTTTTTGAGGTAAATATTTATTATGTGGATAAAAACATTTATTTGAAATATATATTTTTTTTGTTTCAAATTATTTCATTTTGTTATTTTTAATAAATTGATAATAAAATAATTCATTTTACACATCTGTAAACATTAAATTTTTCACAAATTAGTTAATCATATTAAAGCCTTTCAATTTAACAGCTAGGATATACCATATAATGTTATGGTTCATTTAGACTGGGGGTTGGTTGTTTCAAAAGCTATTGAAGAGATTGAATTTATATAAAATTAAATATATTGTAAAATATTTTGGTGTTAAATCATTACCTCTATCAAAAATTTCATCATCTAGATTTCAATAATTTCTCCTCAATACCATATTTGGGTATTCATTCATCATAATTTCTTCAGGTTCCCATGTCACCTCTACTATCTCAAGATTTATCCAAAGTACATTTACCAACTGAGTCATATGATTTTATTAAATTTTTTATCTAGTTTGAAAAATATAGACTAGATCATCACATCTTGATACATTCAGTTCCAATTATATTTATTCATAGGTGAGAACATTCATTTAATTTAGCATGTATTTCCTCTATAAATATATATGAAACACACCATGTGAATTAGAGTGACTTGGTGTAATTTCTAAATGGTATGAAATTTATCCAATTCGTTACAAGATTTTAATAGGTCCAATTTACCTAGGGATCATTTTTCCTTTCTTATAAAATTCTATATTACGGTTAATTTAATATACTATCAAGAAAACATGATAACCCACTTGAAATTCGAAATCATTCTTTTCTTTATCATTATAACTCTTTTTTCCTACATTGTGATTCATTAATATGGGTTCAATTAATATTCACCTTCATCATTGTCTCCTAAACACGTTTTGGGACTACAAGAATCATTTTACCATATTCATCCCAATAACTCAGAGTGTGAAATATCATTCCATATAATTCTTTATGAATTTCAATTTGCATACTTGAATGTAATCAAGTATTATAGAAAAACTATACCATCTATAAATATTTATCTCAAAAACCTTGAAATTCAAGCAAGAACATTATCAACATGTATTCTAATGTTTGGATAGTCCTTTAAAAATTAACATCAATTTGAGGAACATAAGTGGTTATCAAATAAACATTAGTATAAAGCGCCTTTTGAAGACCTTTTTAGAATCTAGATGTAAATCATGAATCATGATCTATCATAATTAAAAGGGGTGTTCCAAGAAGTCTTAAAACATCATTGATATAGATTCATGCAATGTGACACATAAGTTAATATCTTCTTATTGAGATGAAATGTACAGATTGGTTAATGTGGTCACCAATTACCCATATCTGATTGTTATCTCTAGGATTATTTGTTAATCCGTTGAAAATTCTATAATAAAGTCATCCCATTCCACTTAGTATTAGGTATAGTTTGCATGGATACTCAATGATGTTGTCTCTCAACATTCACCGATTGATAAACCTAACATCCTGAAGCAAAATCACCAATTTACTACTTCATATTTTTTCACCATAAATTTTCCATAAAAAAATTATACATCTTGGTTATACCTAGGAGTATAGAGAAATTTTAGTTATTAGAATTGTACAACAATTCTCTTTTTACCTCATGTATAGATTGAACACATAGTCTCTTTCCAAATTTCAAAACTCCTTCTTTATACTCAAATCCATACAATTTACCATCTTTCATGAACGTAATATTAATTTAAAAATTATCATCATCTCATTGAGAACTTTTTATATAGTCTAACAAAATGGTTTGGAAAATATTTGAAAAAGTAATTCTGTTTCCCCTTCCTTAATAATTTACAGATCTATCTTTTCTAAATCCAAAAACAAAGTATAATAATTAGTACTAATTCTTGTTATAACTAAATGATATTACTATAATAATTAATTGGATACCTTATTTTCCTTCCATGTGTGATTTTTGTATTAATTAATGTTTATCCTTTATAAATAGAGTCATCTCCATTATCTCATGTTGATCTCTTTCTATAAAGAAAAATATTTCAAACTATTATGATCTATGTATATCTCATATAATTCACTAAAGAGATAATATATCTATATAATTATGAAAAGGATTATGGATAACAACTCAATATCAAGAGCATGATAGTTACATTCATGAAACATTAATTAACATGATTCATATGCAAAAACTTTATCATTCTATATAAGGATATAACCATTTACCACATTTCATTAATCACTATATATCACAAATACATCATTTCTCCATTGTAGAGTCCTTATCAGAGCATTCACCAATATCTTATTCATTTCATGAAAATATTCTTCAAATTACATTATCTAAATAGTTCTTCGCCATTTTATGAGTAAGATTGGTTAATCGGTTAACCCCTCAAGAAATTTTTTAATAATTCCAAAATAGTATCCTAAAAAAAGAAACTAAACAACATGATCGTGTTCAATGTTTTAGGTCATTCTTGGGCTTCCTTTTTATTTTTAGGATCAATTTATATTCCTACATGGATACAATATGTCCAGGAATAGAATCATTCTGAAGCCAGAATTCCCACTTCCGAAATTTATCATATAAATATTTTCTTTTAACAGTCTCAAGTATGATTTTAATGTTATTTTTATGGTCCTTATAGCTCTTAGAGTACCAAAAAATATCATCATTAAATAAAAAAAACATTATAAGGATATTCCATGCATAATATCTTCAATAAATACATAAAAATGATTGGTTTGTTAGTCAATATAAATGTAATTACTATAAAATAATAATTGATGTCCCTCTTTCAAAATGAATTATTCATATTTTCTTAAATAATTTTTAATTCATGATACCTTACATGAACGTCATTTTTCGAAAAATTAACATCTTCCTGATTTTGATCGAATATTCCATCAATAAGTTTCTGAGGGTAAATGTTATTTATCATAACAGTATTAAAATCCCTATAAAAAATCATATACTCATAGATACATATTTTTTAGGAAAAACAATAGGGGATCGCTAAGGTAAATAGTAGGGAATATAAATATTTTATTTCAAAAGTCCTCTAATTGTTTATTCAATCGAACTAATTCTAAATTTTCCATTCTATAGGGAGTCATTAATATGGGTCATTCATTGGGGATTAAATACATGTAAAACTCAACCTCACAATCTGTATGAAATTTAGGTAATTCCTATAGAAATACATCATCTTATTCTTATATAATAGGTATATTGCCAATTTTAAGATAGACTTTTCAATTTATGGTTTTTCACATCTATTATTATTTAAAATTATCATTTATAATACTGACTTGGGGTGATTATAAACATGACATTGATGAGGAAGTATCTCATCTAAAGATAAGTTATATCACATCTTCATCAAAATTAGTAATTTCCATCTCTTTGAAATAAAACATTATGTTATATTTTGAAATCTATTCAATACTTATGATTATATCAGATTCTACCATAGATATAATAATAAAGTCAAAAAAATAGTGCATGTTTATATGTCACAATGAGAATTGAGTAACACATCCTTGTTATAGTGAAACATACACTATGAGTCTTGAATGATAAATCCCTTCTTAATGTGGTAGGGAAATATATAATTTTCTTGTAAAATATAGAAGATATAAAAGAGTTTAAAAACCTATTATGAAAAAAATTAGTATCAACATTTGTGTCTATTAATGGAGTACCTATTACCACTTCTTTAGGAAATTCAACCTTAGATATTGTGATCGCATGATCCTATAATTTCTCCCTTATAAATTTCTATGGATAGTTCCCTTCACATCTGGGTTAATAATTTTAATAGCGGACCATGTCTTATTAGTGTGTCAATGAGCATTGTACGCTTCTTTATTACCCCTAAAATCATGTTCCTTCCAAAATTTCTCTCCACACATACAAAAAGTTCATATCCCAAGTAATCATTTTCCATGGGGTTTAATTTCATATTTTTTACAAGATGAAAATCACACCCTTCCCACTTTCCCATTTTCCATATTTTCTTTTATAGAGTTATCGACTGAAGTTTTTTATCATACATTACTTTAAATACATTAGACATGGATAGTTGTCAATCTATCTTGATAGCACTCCATAATATGTCCTTTTATGAGGATAATATTTGGGAGACTAGTTCTCTTAAAATGATTGGATTCAGTCAATCAATGAAACATTTCATATTACTCTTTTTTTTATATATAGAATGTATAATGTCATGTTAACCTTGTAATGTTGGCTTCATAAATAGAAACATATTCCTCTTACATTTCCTATAGACATAAGAATTTCTTCTCTATATCCACTAATTTTTCATGAGTAAAATATTTTTAGAATATATTTTCTTTAAAATACATCCATTACATTTTCACTATTTCTCCTAATAATTAGTGTTTTAAATCATTAACCATTATTGTTCTTCTTACCATATGAGATGTAAAACTTCTATCCAACCTTCTCCCTTTCATTACATTATAAAGATAGAAATATATTCTCTATAGAACTTATTCATTGTTCATCTTGATATGGACTCATAGTTCCATTAAATAGTAGAGGTTTTTGATGAATGAATTAGTATTACATTATTAAACCACATTGAGGATCTATAGGATGATCCATATGATCCAGGTTATTATTCATTACCCATGTTATATGCCCCAATATATTTATAATGTGTTTATCTCCTCTTGAAGCTCTAGATTAATTATCTCTCCCAAAAAGGAAATCCATGTATAGACTATGTGAATTAATATAGTTTTAAATAATTCCACTATGATCCATTAATAAATAATGGAATAAGCTATATTAGATCAAACAATTATAAATAATATTCTATAATATCAGGACTATTGAAATAAATAAAATAAATTTAAAATTTTATGTATAACTAATATAAAAAACACAAACATTGTTTATTTTTGAAATATTCACAGAGTCTTTCATAGATTTACGATCCATAATTTATGTTTCCTTAAATATATTTGACAATTTTTCAACTAAAATTTTTCTAATACCAAATATAGATACTATGTCCCTAGTATCCTAGTTTCATTGGTTACATCATTACATTGGAACGATATACAAGTCTTTTCATCCCAAATGATAAAGTTGTTTATTAATCTTCTAAAATTAGAACATAATTGAATATCACATTACATTGGAACTATATACAATAATTTTCATCCCAAATGATCAAGTAGTTTATTAGTCTTCTAAAATTAGATACATAATTGAATATCACATTACATTTGAAAACATAATATACACCATAGTATTTAATTTTATAATATCATTATTTTATTTTGAATATCCCTGCATATCAATCATGACACACATCCTAGAATCCTACAGAAAGGAAACATAATAAAGGGATGAGGTTATATGCTCAGAAAGGGTATGTGTACAGTGGAAGCTAAAACAAATTAGATAAAACACAAATAATATGTCCAAATTTAAAAACAATAAAATATTTTAGATATCTAATGCCATAAAATAGGTGTCTGAATCAATGGATAACAAAAAATATATAAATAATCACAATTATAATAATAACTATTTTAAAATAATTAATTTCATTATTTCAGACATCATAATCTTTCAATTAGGGCTTTATTCGAAGACATCATACAAAAACCAGAAGGTGTATTCCAAATACCCATACTATTATTTATTATGAGATGTATTAATGCATCATGAGGATATAAGGGGCCCAAATCATTAAATACAAATTCCAATTCATTCAATCATTTTATATGGGTGAAACATAATCAATGTAAACATTCATATTGAAAAACCAGAATATGAAATGATTATAATTTTCCCAATCATAAACCATATTGATTAATGTGTAAAATTGTATCAAACTAGTACATCCCAAACAAAGAAATATATTCCCCAAATAATTTTGAAATAGATGAATATATATTAAAAATATCAATGAAGGATTTATTAAAGAAGATATCCATTTAATTTTGAAATCAAATTCTTTAAATAATAGAGAAAATAATTGATTTTAAATAACCTTGTCACTTTTTAAATTAATATAAAAACATTTAAGTGTTCATTAGGGTGTCATAGTCCATTTATGATATATACATTAAATCATATTCATTTCGACCTTTTTTAAGAAAAGTAAAAAATTACATCATTGGAAATATGATAGGAATATTTCTTTTATCCAATTTTATAAAAGTAAAACTTGGGTAAAAATGTATTTAAAAATAATTGTATAATATTAAAAAATTATTTAAAACAATTTAATTAAAATATGGATATGGATGAAAACTAATCCAGGTCAAGAAGAAAAACAATTTCAATTTTCATTAAAAACCATGGTTTCAATATAATGACTATCAAAAGAGTGATAATTAATGTAATACTTTTAATTTCAATAGATAAACATATAATAAGAATATATATTTGGTTTAACATTGAAATAAAAAAAACATCCACCATTAATAAATTTAATATAAACATTCCTAAATTAGGAAGACATTGTGAAGTAAACTCCTACCTCCAGTTCAAATTCCTTCATATGCACTCGAAAAACATTTATAATAAACATATATTTATTATATATAAATTATAGAAACATAACCATATATATCATACCCTTTATGATTTAATTATAATAATTTATCAACTGTTTATTAGCAATTCTTTGTTAAAATCAATATTCTAGGTAATAATCTCTTCATTATTCATATATGTTTTTCATTTCTAGTTTTGGAAATTGTAAATTGATTATGGTTACATAAAATACATAGGTTTAGTCATGTTATAAGTGTTTTTTATATTAATTATATAAATGTTTATAGTAATACCAAAAATTAATATAAGGAAAAATTAATAACAATTTTCACGAAGATGGTAGGTTGTACGTATGCATAAATAATGTTTTTTTCTTTCTGTAGATGTAATGAAAGAATAGAAAACAATAATTCACCATTCTAGAATCAATATTTTTTTCGTATTGTTTCATTGGGTAAGAGAATATTTCTAGGTTTATTTGGTTTGACCCAATGGTTGGTTGTGTGAGGTTCACTACTTTCACAATCATTAACTTTATGTCATCATTGTTTTCTTTAATGAAAAAACCCAATGATTTCATCATCTATAACTATGTTCTGACCTAATTTCTAATGGTAGTCTATCAATTTAGGTTTTAGGCCCAATTACTATTAGGGAAATGCATAACTCGAGAGGATGGATTGTCATTCTCATCGAACCCTACTGGGGGGAATTATTTCATACTCTCTAAAGCTCTTATATATTTAAGATATGATTGAGAATCTCTTCATAATTCCAATACAGGATCAGATACCCTAAAAATGGTCATAGTTTAATCTATTTTCTGTGTAGTGGATGATGATCTTATTAGTGAATCAACCTATATTAATTTGAGTTACTTCATCCATTTTCTAGTAATGAATAACTACTTATATGATGAAGCAGAATAGCTAGACACTCTAGAATTTTATTCCATGAAAGGAGTCATTTAATATTTTGAGGAGGGGATTGAGCCACTATGGGTCATTTTAAGTATCTTGGTTATTGTAAAAATAAACACCCATTTATTTTTTTAAGCCCAAGAAGTTTATCATCATACAGAGAAGACATAAGTGTGGGAAAATAGGAACTACATAATTGACCTCGAATCTTGAGGAGATATCCAACGTATCATATTTATAGTTATAATTATAGTTATCATAGATTGATAATTCCCTTGGTACTGGCCTCATGGTAGACACTCATATATAGGGGGTGTTAATATAATGAAATTGATTGAGGTTTACATATTGGAACATACCTTGGGATGTTTAATATAAATATCAAACCTCAGGGAGATGTGCTTCATGTCCAAGATATAGAAGGAATTAGATTAATCATGTTTTTTTTCTCAGTCTGTTGTTGGATGAGGTGGAGTGATTAATCCATTGTAAAAATTTGGTCTCGATGGTTGAAATGTTTCATACATGAGGGGATTTATACAGAAGTGCATTCCTATTTAACCTCGATCCTTAAAGAGGAATCCTATATATCCTGATTATTACAAGCACTAGAGTCATCATAGTTTAGTTATGTTATTAATATAATAAGGGAAGAGGTAGGATGATCATCCCATGGGAATAATTGTGTCCTGATGGTTGAAATGTCAGAGACATATGGATAATTACACTAGAGGGGATACCCTACTGAGCTGGAGACTTAGGAAGGTTTCCTATATATCCTGATTTTTAAAGGAATTATATTTATCATATTTCATTTGACCAAGGATTTTACATTTTTGTTTCCCTATATGAATGATATGATCATTTAAAATCTCTATGCGCACATAATATATGCTCGGTGCAAGAAATAAGGTATGACTGACAATCAGTATCATTAATTTTGAATATAGGACTTATGCAATGGGGCATCCCTTTAGATACATTATATAGAACTCAGACCTCGTGGAGGAATCCTAAGTGTCATATTTTTTACTATAATTTGATTCATTGTATTTCCCTTTATTAGGGATCACAAACTGAAATTTCACAATGATTGGGAGTTACACTCCTAGGATAGAAAAGGTTTTTGAGTCCTCGGATGCCCAATTGACCTAGAATGCTTGTCTGTCTAGAATAAATCACTTCTATATTGTCATTACTTTATTATATTCATTAAAATTCAGATAATGATTTAAAAACTTGTCTAATGGAAATCAAATAATCATGGTGGATTTTCCAGGTGAAAATTCATAACAGAAATGGAATGTTTGAGGGTCATCCTATGATCAATGCTGACTTTTATGAAGGACATTTAATGACCTATCTAAGAGATCATGGATTCCATCACCTGATCCCAGCTTACATTCTAAGAGGGTGTTTCATGATCCATCTTATATACACTAATGTCATCATGAATGTTGGATGACATGCTTAGATTTCTTCATGAGATTCAATGTGGCATGTATAGAGGGCAGTGCATGATCCTGAATTCCATGTATGGATGACATCACATGGTTTGGTTGGCGTTCCCATAAGTTGTCATAAGGCATAGTTGACATGCTTTAGTGATTCTGTGAGACCAAGATGAAAAAAACACAGGTGTCGCCACATGGGTCAGGAAACATGTCTGAAGGCCATTGGGAGGTATGGAAGGAAAATTTATAGGGATTCTCAAGACTAGGGTGGAATTCCTAGAGGGATTCATGTGACCTTCTTTTACATGTCCAAAATTATTTTATTGATCCAAATTTTATACTGAGGAGCATTGTGAGACCTAGGAATCATTTAATGGTGTTGTCATGTATCTTGAGAGGTTCACTCAAAGAGAATGAGGGTCATTTTATGTGTGTTTGAATAAGTCATATGTTATTTAAGGTTTTGTTCTAGATTATTATCATGAATACCTTATATTTTTTTCTGTGTTGGATTATATTATTTCTTGCCTGATCTGTAGGTATTCATGGTGTTCTTCGAGTGTCATCCAAGAAGTCATTCGAGAGATCTATGGTGATCATGTGATGTTTTTTTGCATGTCGCATGGTCACGCCAGTGGTTGCCAAGAACATTAACATGTGGGGAGACTTTTGGGTCATGCGATCATTGGCTCATAGAAATACTCCCTAGAACTAGTGTGAGGTTCCAATATCCAATGATCCAAAATTATTCTACTAAATGACGCGTTGGGGAATTTATAAGCCCCAATACACCAATTATTCACTAATTTTCATGGCACATATCTCATATGTCTAGGATGGATTCGGTGAGGGATTTGGTGTCATATGTCTTCGCAAGGTCTTGTTGTGAATCACTCTTGGGGTGTCACAATATTTTCAGTAACTATTAGATCACACCATCAACACACGATTTATTGGCTTATTTCCAATTAATATAGTCTTCATGTATCATGTGAATATGCCAAGGAAAATGCATCTTGTTAGGTTGACAGGTGTGAGTGCTTTTGTGATATCAGGATGCCTGTTAAAAGGCCATTGTGTGGTCTTTGATGCCATATAAAATTTATTTTGTGATTCAAGGGTGGTCAGTTGAGGAGCCTTCATGAAACCAAGTAGTCTTTTGGAAGGGGTATTGTGGGACTACTATAAATACAACCTAGGTATGTTGTGTGTGTATTATGATATAGATTGGCTGTAGACTCCTCCCCATTTTAATTACATTATTTATTTGACAAATGATGGGATGTTTTCAATGTTGTTTGAGAATTTTGTCAAATTGTCACTCTACATCTATGTGAAGTGTAATGTGACAAATAAGAAGTTCATATTAAGAATAATGAGCATTTCATGGAAAATTCTATTTGTTTGTCTTTATGGAGCCAAAAGGGGGCACAAGGTCACCAAGACATACCCAAGGTTCTTCACGTGACTTGGATGATAGGCCAGAATATTTTGGAAAAATGATGAAGATATTCCACCATGATCTTGTGGTGACTTATGAGTTTCTATGGTCACATTTCATGACTTTTAGGACTGTGAAAATCTCTCTCCTCCCTTTTTTTATATCATTTTTTATCTAAAAAATGATGGGGTCTCACAAGTTGTCTTAATTCTAATCAAGGACAAAAAATCTTATACTCTGTGATTAATCATGCTTTTTTTATGAATAGATGAGAATATCATATTTCATATATTTTTCTCCCATTTTCAATTCTCTTTTGGAAGGTTTACTTGGTGACGGTTGGTTGATAAGCTGCGTGACCTTTAGTAGTTTCTATATCTGATGCCAGGTGACCAAAGATTGTTTAGGATTCCACCATGAGAGAAATAATACTTGTTAAATGGACTTTTTAGGACCGTATGATGTTTATGATCTATGCATGGAAACATTAAGATACCATATGACGGCCTCGTGACCATATATCCCTTTAAAGCTTATGTGATTTGTGAGTCCTTAATTCCTTCTTCATCATTTTCTATTTCATTAAAAAAATCATCTGGTATTTCATCGTTTATGGATTTTTCAAATATCATTTGGTTGGAATCAACAAAATCCACCTCCTCCCTATATGAGACATCTACAGGGAAAAGGGATCACTTATGAGGAATGTAAATGTCTTCCTTAGTCTTATTCGTTGTCCCCAACTAGAATCTTGGGCGATGCATGGTCTTCTATAAAATATTTGGTATCTCATGAAGCACCCAATGGATAGGGGTTATGGATAATGGTTCATTCACTACTAATCATTTCTTAGACTTTCTCACCCACCCTTCTTCGGTCATGCATCCTTATCACCAGAACGTGCCAAAATAGCTATTCATGTGACCTCATCATGGGGGTATATCATGTGATCTACCCATTAAACATAATTTTCAAGGATCGTTTTCCATGATCTAACTAAAAATAATAAATAACATTGTTATATATAATTTCTTGATATTTGTTCCTTGTGGATGCCAGATTTTATTGAGGATTTCGTGAGATTATATAGCCTAATTATATCTATTGATGACTATTTTTTATCTCATGTTACCATGTATTGGTCATGAGATCATGATTCATTAATGGATTAAGAGATTACTTGATTCCATGTGGGTTTATGTGACTTTCAATGTCTTCAGGGGTTATGCGATGTGCGATACACTTAATGGATTCTCAAATCCCTTTGACAATTCACGCGATGCACATTATGATTCCAGATGATTATATATTCCCTTTAACAAGATTTAATTGTATCTATCTAATATATACCACTTACTAATGTTTATAGTTATTCCATTTATCTTCATTTCTTCCTATACTATGGAAAACCAATGGAAAATGATTTCTAGAAATTTTAATGTTAACCTTAGTATAATGTAAATTTTAATAGTAATATTTTGAAGAGGATTCTTTTTTCTAAACACCTAGATTATCCATTCTCAAACCATCTTAATATATATGGGTTTGGTTTTCTAGATTATATAATTATTCCTCCTTAATATTTAAATCTTCAACCTCATTGGGTTTTAAATTCCCTAAATTATGTTCAGATGAAAGGTGTCGAGGGTGGCTAGCTAGTTCCAACTTAATCCTATTCTTTTTCTTATTTTTGGAAATATCTCCCTTGGGTATAGATGTAGGTGATTTTTCAAATCAGACTATTTCTCAAGGATACTAGATTATATTCTTCTCTTATTTAAAAAATCTAGGCAATAGATATAGCTCAAATTGGGATCTATATTCAAGTGGAAACTTTTCAGAGAAATGGGTGTGGCCCCTCTAGTTCCGGAAAACTAATTAGAGTTCACTAACCATTTATATAGGTTTAATCTCTAAGTGGTGGAATGGATCTCATAATTGATTGTCTACAGTATTCCTGACCTTCTTTGAGAACTGATCAACAATTGGAGCCCTGGAAGCAACACATTACATCTGTCCCTTGGTGAAGTGGGAATCAACCAATGGGACATCTACCAACTGGGTGGGATTAATCCTTTTGATGAGATCTATAATGATTTTACCAATGTGATAGATGTTTTTTAAGAAAATTCATTGAACTCATTATGGGTAAGAGCTATTAGAATCATCATGATGGAAAATTTGAGAAAGGAGAAACTATGTGCTCATTAATCTCCTTCAATGACTTACAAACCATCTTCCTTTACCACAGTAGAGTTAGGATTGTTTCTAAACACCCCTATTACTGCCCTTATCAAAACGTTCGTGATAGTGCTTGTTTTATAGGTTCATTTTAGAATATGTGGATCATAGTATATGGGGTTATATAGTGTGGTAAGAGATCTACCTGAGCATTAGAATGGTGGGGTTTGTGGCCATGTTTTGGAATGGATTTATTTTCCCTTATATGGATGAACATTCTGGAATATGGGTCACTGTAATAGTTATGAATGTGAGGTCAACATAGGGTAAAATACTTAATCAAGTGGTGATCACTCTTCCTTTTCATTACCAACTCCTAGTAAATATTCAACATGGAAATTTCCCCAATATGATCAGTGTTCATTTACATTTTTTATTTATCTTGATAGGGGAGAAATTTCAGTGTTATGAAAACTAAACTACTACTAGAATCCAAAATTTCATATCTCATCCTAGATTTCTTAACAAATCTAAGGTTTATGTTATACAACTCAGTCCCAATGAGGTTACAGGTGCACTGAGTTGATCTAAAATCTTTGATTTTACCACATATCACGCACCAACTGGGCTGATTACAGACGAATATAGTGGCTCTCTTATTGAAAGGTCATATATTATCTCATTTTGATATAGGTTAAAGTATCCATGATGATCTATTAGATCATCTGTGTTCTATATTCACCCCACTAGTTTTCTAATTATTTTGGATTCACCCAAAGGTATTCTCCTTCCATTAGATAGTATTCGGGGAGAGATAAATGGTGGTATCATCCAATAATTTTTGATGATGCTAGAGTGAAAAGACAATGATTTAAAGATTATTATTCAACCTTCCAATGTATATACCCTTCTCAATATATATTACACCTAGGTTTGGATGAGATCCTATCTAGGTTTTGTGTTAAAATAAATGGTTCATCTCATGGACATGCTACATTCCCTAAACAATCCGCTATCTATGATGATGATGGAGTTGATTCAGGACATGGGAGACGCACCAAAGAATCACCCCCCATCTTAGTGGTTACCACCTTGATGGTGGATCAAAATATATTGAGGAAATTAGTCATCCAGAACTGGCAATGAATGATATTATTTTTGAAAAGATAAGACATGCAACTTCCTATCCTACAACATTTCCAGTTCAGTTGGGCATTCCCTCTCCATACACTTTATCTTCATCGATCATAGAGTCCTAGGCATAGAATATGTTGATACGGTAGTAGATATACATATTGGTTACGGAAGATCATCTGAAAACATTTCATGATCGATAACAACACCTTCATGAGTATTTAAATGTCTTAGGAGTGGATGGATTTGATTTTTGAACACCTCATGATATCATGAAGTGAATTATTTGGATTTAGAAATAGTTGGATACCAATGAGAGGGTGTTTCATGATCTTAAAGATGAAGAGCCATTTTGAGGAATAGATAAAGGAGGCCTTGAATGAATTAGAGTATAACCCCTTGTTCATATCCAATTTTAAAGCTCAGATTGAAAAATTGATCTTACATATTTGGGGGAATGATGAAATTATAGCCCATATATGGTATGATCTCTTAGAATCTCCATATTCACAAGAAACTTCTCAGAAATGGGTAGAAGATATAACCACATTATTTAAGACTCTCCCTCCCATTGTAGAAGTAGAGAAGACAAGGCGAGCAACCCTTCAACATTCAATTAACACTTTTATTTATGGCCTTCATTTTAGTTAGGGGTCTCTTGAGTCAAACAAATCCTTTAATAATCAATTACAAGGATTTTAAGACAACAAATTAATTTTATTTTACTATGATGGATTGAATATCAACAAGGCATGGTAGACATCACTACATTATCGGGGAGGTCTTTATATTAAGGGGTTTTGATATATGATGTGGAGTCTAACGTGATAATTTATTGGTTCTATTAATTAAGAGCTAATTTCAAAATTGATGAATCATTCATATAAGATCTATGGTGTAGAGATTTCTCTTTCATCATGTTCCTACTAGAGTTTATAGGAACTCAATATTTTCTACTATGTGGATTCTAGGATTTTAATTGCAACCTTCGAAGAGGATGTTGGACTAAGTTGTATAATAGTGGCATTCTTCTCTTTGCACTATAATTCTTATTCAATGGATTATTTTAGTTTAGAGAATATTTTTTCATCATGGGGAAGTTGTGATATTAATTTAAATAAAATAAAAATGTTATATATACCATTAGTTATTATGATCACAAAAACGTGTTAAAGGTTTAACAATATCCCCATTTTTATAACCAAAAACAAACATTAATGATTAAAATAAAACAATAATGTATGTATATTATGCGAAGAAGAAATATGAAATAGAAAGAAAAAATATAAATTTGAGATCCATTGAAATACTCATTTCCATGAAAGAACTCTTTCCCATGAAACATGGTCCATCTCTATAGAGAACATCATATTTTTTAAAACATTAAAACTTTTTACCCAAAATTGAAATTTCCCCCCATAAAATTGACTTCTCTTCACCAAAAACATTAAACTCTTCTCCACCTTTTTAATTATAAAAATACATACAAATGGAAAATTTAGGTATATAATAAAAAATCGTGTGTAATATAATCATTATGAGCATAAAAAATTAATTTATAAATTTTAATAATATGCATTGTAAAAGATAAAAAATTCCAAAATAATCAATATTTATGATATAGAAAACATATACAATATGATATTATGGAAAATAACTACATGCATGTCACTACTAGATATGCTCTAATATAATTATAATTTTCAAAATATATTTGTTTTGTGAAGATATCAGTGAATTTAATATTATTGATATTATATAATAACATTATATAACAGTTTTTGAATGATGTCACTCAAAAAGTGATGTTGAATATCAATTTGATTATGGAATTCACACTAAACTGGATTTCTAGATATTCTTCTAATACTAGAACTATTATATTTATTGATAATATAAATAAATATTTTTCCAAAATCATATAGAGTTTTCCTCATCCCTATAATCTGGGTGAAAAAATTCCATAAGGCTATATATTATGCTTCAATTGATGAAAGAGAATTTAGATTTTTCACTTTAGTTCTATATGTGATTAAGTAATTTCAAACAAGGTGAAAATTCCCACATGTACATTTTTTTATATAGATTACATCAATAAAACAAATAGGGTAATAAAATTAGAATGGTTAAAAGATGTTCTTTTAGAATAAAATATACCATGACTTTTATAACCATCTAAAAAGATAGAAAAAATAATTTTTAGATATCTTAAATGTGATTCTTTGGGATTAAATTAAAAGGAAGGACATAGATAAACATTGACCATAATTTACACTTGTGTTTCATTAAAGTATTGTAGACTCCCAATTATACTTATATAAATCTCGTTTTAGAATAATTTACTATATTAATCCAATTTTATCCAAAAATACATAGTCATAATTATTTTAATTTATGTAGAATGTCCCATTCCAAAATTCACTTGTCGTTCATTTTTGGTACTTTCATTATAAAGGAAATTTTTAACCTTATTTTGAAATATTTTAAAAACATTATTTTTTTAAATCACCCATAAAACTAATTAAAAATTATTTTCTCATAACATTTAAAATTAAATTGTATAAATATAAAATTTTTAATCCAACAATTATTTAATTGACATATTTTTGATTGATTACATGATCAGTTGAAACATTTTTTAAAATTATTTCAAATATTATATACACATTTTTAAATCATTTTATAAAATTAAAATAGATAACATTTCATAAAACTACATACGGTGTTCTTTAAACTGAATAAATAAATAATTATTAAAAAATGGAATTTAGAAATAATGGATTATTAAATCTGGGTGGTTTTCCCATTATTTTTATTTTAAATTAAATCAACATAAAAATATATTTGAAAATCCATTTGAAAAGTTTAAATTTATGATTGGAAGAGAGATAATGAAATATAATTATAGATTCTAGTCATTTATTTGGGGTAATGGTTCCCACATAATCACTATCTTTTTATTGATTGTAGAATTTATAAATTAATCTAGAGTTGATTCATGTGATGTTACCTTTCTCATATAATTAATTTCTAAAACCTATTTTTTATCACTTAATAGATTATTAATATGACTTTCTCTTAGTATTCACTCGTGGATAAAAATATCATATACAATTTTCCAAGGGATGTTATTTTTATTTTTTCAATGGTTTGGGTAATATACTATAAGGATTTTCAAGGATATGTTATTTAGAATATTGTTTATTTTTCAATGTAAATGTTTCACTGTTATAAATTTCAAAGAACATTAATAACAGTTTATGAATATATACATGAAATTTGGTATGAATGGAATCTTCCCAAATTTTGGTTGTTTTATTATTGAATCTATATAATTTTTTTGAGATCAAGTACCCAATAATTATTATATTATCTGATTTTGGTTCAAATTTACCTAGGTTGTATTTTT
This sequence comes from Viscum album, assembly GCA_963277665.1. Taxonomy (NCBI): domain Eukaryota; kingdom Viridiplantae; phylum Streptophyta; class Magnoliopsida; order Santalales; family Viscaceae; genus Viscum; species Viscum album. The sequence goes on from OY728150.1 coordinate 43,223,830, forward strand.
TGTTAAGAATATAACACTTACATCCCAACACTTTGAGAAATATAACACTAAAAATTTGATAGTTCCAAATCACATAATGTGTATATTTTAGAAAGGCTCATTCGAGAATGTTGTTTAGGAAAAAACCGGTGATATTGACTACTAGATCCAAAAAGTATTATTGGGGTTTGAAATTGATCAAAATGTTTTCTGAAATTTCATAAAAAGTTAAATTATTTCTATTCAATTATCTAGTTTTTTGAGGTGTTTGAAGGGAATAAACTTTATGATTATCAACTTTTGAATATAAAATTTTCATCAACCACTCGGTAATCAATTTCTATAATGTGATTAATTTTAATAGAAATGATTTTTTGACTTGTTCTTTCTCAATATTATTTATATGTCTTATGAATAATTAACAGGCCTCACATTTTTGTGCCAAGAAAAAGACCAAACTAAATTATTTATAATTACAAATAATCACAAAATTATATGATTTTACTCTGATACATTCAACATTAGTTATTTTAAAAATATCCAGGTGAACAAGGTCAAGGGATTTTGACATTGATACTTCTTGTTTAGGTCTTACAAAGGTTTTGAGTTTCATTCCAATTTTGAAATATTTGAAAAAGTATTCTATATGAAATTAATTTTTGTTCAATATCATACTAATTGATTTTAGCTGATCTTAATGGTTGCTTATCTATGACAGTGACCATGGAATTTATACAAATGAAATGAATCACGATCTTATAGGATAACATTTTTTATTTTATGAATAAATATAACATAAAGCAATAAAAAAATTCATAATGAAAATCAATAAATAAAATTTTATTATGAGATTAAAAGATTTGAAAAAATCAATTTCAAAAAATATTTTAAAAACATAGCCCCAAAATTATCAAGTTATATGAAAATATTTTTTGAAACAATTATTAACTAAGAAATATTTTATAAACATATAATTGAGAAAAATAATTACAGAGATACTAAAAAATATACCAGTTGAATTTAAAAAAAAATCATATATCCTCTAATGATTTTTAATTTTATTATATTTAGAGGGGTCACCAGAATTGTGTTGATAACATCAACTAACCAAATACCATATATCATTTGGGGATTTCTTATATAGACACATTTAACATAAAATTAAGAAACTGTTCCATTGGGTACCCACATTTTGGGTCAACATATATTAGTTAATAGTGATTTTGGAATCCAATTTTTTTTGAAAATTGTTTTGGAGAATAGTTATGGGAATAATGATGGATAATTTTTTGTTTAACATATTGAATTTTTTTTTTAATTACATTCATGAATTAAATTCATGGTTTTATGAAAATAATTATAAGATATAATCTCTGAAATTCATTTTATAAATTTCTTCTTTTTAAGAACAATAATTTTAAAAACAATTGAAAAATGATTTTTTATAGGTCATTAGGAAACCAAATTTTTATTTTTATATCATTTACTTGGTTGAATTTTTTGATAAATTTTTTAAGGTCATAGGTAGTTTATTTTAATTTATGCATATTTATTTGATCACTTATTTTTTATGATAATTTATCTTTTTGGATTGTGATTTAATAATTTTCTTTAATTGATTGATTATTATTTTATTATGTTCTTGGTAAATTAAATTTATTACTACAAAAATGTTCTTCACATTTATTATGAGCATATTTTGGATCTTTATTTCATAGCTGATTGGATAGAAAATAATTTAAGTAATAGGAAGGATAGTATTAGGAGGAGGAATAATAATTTGTGGAGGAGGAGGAAGATGAGTTTGATTTCTAATCATTACTCATCCTAAATTAATCCACGTGACATTTGGTACATCAATAAATTGATATTTATGAGGATATAGGATCGTTAGTTACACTACTATTTAAAACCATGAAGGATTTCTTGTGATTATCTTCATCTCCTTAATCTTATTTTTTATGAAGGAGAAATCTGGCATTATTTGTCCCTTGTTTTTTCATTTAAATACATTAATTACAGTTAACATTGATCATTAAATTTTTTTTCATGTTGGTATGATTTATTTTTCTTGATTTATTTTTTCATATTACTAGTTAGATGATCTATTTCATCATCATTTTATGAATACTTATTAATTTCATTAAATGAAATCATCTTTTTCACCTTGATTTTTTTCTTCTTTATTGTCTTTTAACTTCATTGTGAGCCAATAAGTCATGATAGATCCAATTATCTCTACATTAATCATTCTCATTATGTTTGTTTCTACTTGTATTTTCATCACTTTGGGTGACAAATTTTATGATAAAACCAAAAATATTTTTATTGAATAATGATTTTGTTGACAAATAACCTCTAAGATACTTATTTATATTGATAATATTAGAAAAACATGTCAAAATTTTGATAATATATAAATTTTTATGTATAATAAACCTTTAAAAATATTTTCTAAACATTTCTAGCATATTATTATTAATCCATTCCTTTATTAGTTTATTCTTACAATTTCCATATTTTGTTGTGGGTATAATATTATATATTATATTAAACACATTAAGATCTAAACCTTAATGTAAATCAATCATTTTTTTTAAATTTATAATGTTCATATTTTTCCTATAGTGCTTTTTTCCCAAATTTAGTAGAAGGATTAAATCCATGAATAATTATTTTATAAAAATGGTATCCTATATGACCAAGAATATTGAACAGATGAGTTTACCAATAATTATAGTCTGAACCATTAAATAATGGGTCACAACCATTATAGTGTCCTTTGGAGCCACCAAGAGTGTTTGAAAAATGTTCTATTTAAAAAATAAAATTCTGAAATCTATTATGCTTTTAAAAATTAAAATTAATTTGAATACTCTGTAATTTTGTGAAAAACACAAGACCTCTCTTCGATACCAAATATAGGTCAGATATGAAATGAAAATATAGGGGGTGATTTCTTTTAAAAATTAATATAATTCTATAAAATATAAATAAAATACCATGAAGTCCTTTTATTCAAGAATAAATCAATAAATTTCATGATTCAATAGAAAAATTAAAACATTGTGTGTAGTGGAAAATATATTATAGGGATTAAAAATTGTAACATTAATAAAGGATTTCAGAAATTGCTAAAGAATAATCCCCAATATATCATTACCTCAAGAAGGTCTCAAAAAGTTATATTGCTCCATTGGTTTTAATAGAATCCCAAGAACCTATGAATAATAAAAGAATCCCTAGGTTTTAAAGGAAACCAAAAACTATAATAGGGCCCTTGTTCATAATGGAATCCATGAATCAAGATCCCTCACATTAATAGTGGTGATAACCTAAAGAAGAATATGACGATGATATATGTTTGTTTTTACAAACCATTTAAAAATAACTCAATTAACTCTCAAGAATAATGTTAACAAAATAAAAATGAAAAATATAGTGAAATTTATTGTAGAAGATGAATATATTTTTAGAAAATACCAAAAGATTGAAATTGGATCAAATAAAAATAGGAAATGAGAAAATGAATTGAAGATGATGAGGAATGATTTTCCTTTGAATATTGAGAATTGGAAAAAACATGAATATCTCATGAAAATCACATAGTGGATGTATTTATAGGCAAGTAGTCAACATAGAGGTATATTAATTTTAATTATTAAGATATGCGCCTCATTGGCTATCTATTTGTGGCCTTTGTAGGGGCTAAGGTTCTCTTGTGTTGATTTAAACTATTAACATGGAATGTTAAAATTCTATATATAATCAAATAATTCAATTTGATTATGATTAATTTAATCTCTCTACGATGTAGAATACTTGGTTTCACTATGGAGTAGGACTTCGGGGTATGGGGAATTAGGCTATTGCATTGAGTCTGACATCATCTTTTAGAGATTTTGTTGATTTACAGGTATTTTAGTCCTATCCCTTAATTTTCATCATGGATGAATCTTTCATAAAATACTTGTGGAATATAAATATACCTTATGGTGTGACCTTAACTGATAATATAGGAATAGAAGTGTGAATGGAACATCAATTCTACGTTTTTTAATAGGACAATTAGAGATGATGTTGGAACGAGCAATACTATTGTGTTTTCCTTCTCTTTTAACAATAATTCATTATCTAGAGTTTGTTTGGTGAGGTGTATATTGTAATGTAATAGGAAATCTATGTAGTAACTTGATTCTTTATGATATTTTTCTCTTTAAAAAAATTTATGTTCTTTAATACCTTGTGATACAAGCAATCAATAGTCTACATGAACTATAATGTAGTATAGAATATAAATATAGATGTTAAATTGGATTTAAGAATTGGAAGAACCCCATTTTAATAAATCTGTATAAATTTTTAAATAAATAAAATTCATTTATAAATAGGTACTTAAATTTTTAGTAGTCACTATATTCTTTAAAAATATATTTTTCCAGAAAAATGGTTTTTATTTCTTTCTGTAAGTTTATATAATAATTAATTTACAAAAATTTTAAGAAATATATTCTTAAAACTGATAGTGGTTTGTTGAATTATAATTTGAAAATTTTATTAGAGTAAATTTTAGATTTTTTTTAAAAGTTTGATGTGATGAATAGTTGAGATGATAATTATGATTGAAAACTAGCATTCCATTTGAATAATTCTCATTTTTCTAAAAAATGGTTTAAAATTAAAATTACATCATTTATGTTACGTATAGTCCAATTACAATGATTTAAATCAATTTTATGACTTATTTTACTGTAAAATTATTTTTTACAAGAGAAAACCTTTTTTGGAAAATTATTTTTCATCGAGTTTTGAAGGTTTAATTTTAAATTTATTTTATCCACTTATAAGAAATGAGTTTGATGAAATGGATTCCATGTCTCGATTAATCAAAATTAATTTTATTTAATGATAACAAATTTATTATTTTTTATAATTTATAGTAAAAATAAATAAATTTGGTTACGGCAATTATGGTTAAAATAGGATTACCAAGGATTAAAATATCAAAAAAGTGTACTTTTCCCAGTTAAAATAGTATAAATGAAATTTGTATTCTATATTTAAAAATATTCATTTCCAATACATAAAAAATATGGCCATTTTATTCATTTTAATTGACAATTAAATTATTATATATTACACTTTTATGAAATTCCATTTCTGTCACCTCTCACACTTATAAAAGGATACCACACATTTTTCTTCTTTACACCACTTTGAGCTATCTAGAATGACTAAACATTATTAAATTATCTTTAATATTTCACTTTCAATGAATTATATGTTCTGGTCTACATAAAATACCTTTTCAAGGGTCCTTAAGAAAGGATTCAAAATAGGCCAATTGAATGAGATGTAAGAGTCTTACATGACTTATTTAAATTTATTTCTTATTTAAAATCATCAAAATTTGTGGTATTAATAATAATATAACATATTAATCATCCAAAATATAAAATAATGATATTATAATTATGTAACCACCTTTATTCAGCCTCTTTTCTATCAAATGATAAGTGAACGTATCGCTCATGCATACATGTGGATTACCACATCCATGCAGTGATACCATTAATTTTCTATCACCAAATTTCATAGAATGTAATTATGATGGGATAAAAAGAATATATAATAAATTTATGAAATAATTATTATTATAAAATTATAATATCATATATATCTTCTATCCTTCTATAATATTTTAAAATAACAATTTTACTTCTGTGTACGTGTTGACTATCACCTCCACCAAGCAATGTGATTTGATTTTCATTTCTATTTTATTTGGATAGTGATAAAGATGTATTAAATAAATATTTGTGTGTGTGTGTGTGTTTCTATTTTTTTGTGTAATTTTTTTATAAAATAATTTATCTATAACAAAAAAATAATACATATCTTTATTTATTTTACATTTTTAATTTAAAACATCAATCTTTTGTTTGTATAGACTACATTCTCCATGAACGGTCTAAATAAAATTTATGCCTCTAAATTTTATGGATGTTTAGAAATATGTATATAATTAATATATATTATATTTATATCATAATTTAAATTATAAATATTATGCATGCATAATCATCATTCAAGGACCAGAACTATCGTATTGTACCTCCCATGAAAAACGAAACAGTAAGCACCCGAAATGAATATTTTTATAAGTAATTATTTTTAAATAGATATTGAAATGTTATATGTAGGTAATATAAGATATTTTAAGTATTTAAATTTTTCTATAGTATATTTATAATAAATTTAAATTTATTTTACAAGAGGTTAGAGCACATTCCAAGAATGTCGAACTTGAAGTAATTTTTTCTCACATCACTTTTATTTTTATTAGACATATTACATATTTACCACCTTTTACATTGTGTGGTGTATATATAACACATGAATTTATTTTATGATTTTTACTTAAAATTTTGTTTATTTACATTTCCAAAAATGGTTATTGCTTTTTTTATATTTTTATTTAGATATTTCTAAAGTTTTAAGGGTTTATCTTATCAGATTGGCTATTTTTTTGGGAACATGTTATATTATCACATTCTATATTTAATGAGGAGAAAATGAAGACATATTGAAATTTTATATCCTTAATATTATTAGGATCATTATTTTTAATTTTTAATTTTAACTTATTCATTCATGAGACTTATAATCCAATAGTTACCAATGTGGTAATGTATTTTTGTTTTAATCTGATTTAAATTGGGATTTTTAAGCATGAATTTCAATTTAATGAAATTATACAATAATTTTATGAAAACCACCATTTAAATTTAATATCATATATATATTCATGGAATTATAATGAAATCGTACCAATTTCCACTCTTTGGTACATATATGTTTTGATATATGTTTTTAAATAAAAAGTGACTTTATTTACCTCTTCAGTAGAAAATCATTTTTAATCTATATCCATGTTTTTTAAAATTACATAAAGAAGTTTTTATTATAATACAATTTTTTAAATCATTTTTACCCATCATTTAAATTTTACATAATTTTTTAAATTTATTATTATTGTAATTTTTTGAACGTGGTAATTTTGAGTTTTATCAAAATCTGAAATGAGTCATTATTTTAATGTAAAAGGAATTAAAATATTTTTTTGTTATTAATTCTCAATATATTGAATATTACTATAAATTTTTAAATGGTTATCAATAGAGAAAACATTTTCTATAATATTTTGGAAATTCTTAGATTTCAAAGAAGTGATTTCATAATTAAAATGGTATTTCCCCCATTAAATATTTCATGTGATATTACAACAGTATTTCCATATAATATGATATAATTTGATGTTACTTATTATTTACTTGTTATATTATCAAGTAATACCATTATTATTAATTCTCAATATATATTTTTTTATGATGATTACATGTTTATGAAACCAATTTTTTTCTTCAGATTATGATAGGATGAAATATTGATATGATAATAAAACATGTTTCCTTTCCATGGGTTATGATATATTATAAATTTTTTATCATATTGTGTAACAAAGGTGAATGAATTATGATTATCATATTAGTGGTTATATAATTATATATCCCTTTAATTCATAAGATATTTATGGATATCTCATGAGATAATAAGGATTATAATGGGGATTGATCCCATTTTATTAAGAGTATTTTTGAAACTATGATATTCTGGGGAGGGAACCATGACTAAGGATATAATGAAATGAGGAGTCAAAACCAATCTTCTATATTAGTCTTGGTAGTGATCCTTGACCAAGGAAATGATATTCTATAATTATCTATATGCCAAATACGTATATCTTATGCCAATGTTATGCTATCATAGCTCAATTTTCTTGATTCCATTATGATTCATGTCTTAATAACTAATAATATTTATGCCATGATTCATTATTATGGTATTTTATATGAGAAGTATATATTTTTAAAATTTATCCTATTTTGTTATCATACCCTTATGATAATGTTTTGTTTAAGTAATCATTGATTTCTCACTTTCGTTCCCTTATTGAACATATGAGCATACACTTTCTTATGTATTCAGAACCAAGGTAATGAAGAAAGATTCTAAGTAGGTTATATCAAAGAGGATTACTGTATGGTAGTATATTTATAGAAATATTTGAATATATTTAATGAAATAATAATATTTTGTACTTATCCTCCAAGGACTCTAAACTTTTATAGTCTTAAGGTGTATATTTGTAAAATATATTTAATATTCATCAATTAAAATTTTATATATTTGAATGAAATGTATAGGTGGCTATAGATTTTATTATAGGAACTTTTGGTCAATATTTAGAGATTAGGATTATAAAACCTTGGTGAAAACTAGGGGATAAGTCTTTTTATTGCATAATATTTTGCTGATTTTTGTATGGTATAGATTATATGTTTCTCTAAACTATACAAATCTTTCTAGATACAATATGTTGAATTTGATGTGGAATAAGCTTATATAGAGGTTATAACCATGAAAAGTGTTAGTCGAGTATATCTCAAACATCTCTATAATGCTTGATGAGGGTTCCATTACTACACACCTTGTGTGACATTCCTATGGGATATTCTTAAGTTAGTTCAATTTGACTTTATAAACCACTATGACAGACATGAAAAGACAATGAACATCAATAAACATGGTTAAAATTAATATTTTATAGATTGAAAAGAATGTTTCTTAAGTTAAACATCCAATGAATTATGTTCATGGTTATTTTATTTCTTACTAAGATTCTTGAATCTAATTGTAACCTTTCTTTAGTGAGGTAATATAGATAGGATGATGAATATCAGGTAGATAAATATATTCTCAAATATTTATGTAACTTATTTGAGGTTCATAATATGAATTCCTTTATATAAGGAAATGTACTAAGGGATTTTCAATAATATCCTCAATTATTATATGTTGAGTTCTAAGTAAAACAACTTAATGGTACAGTGATTACATCTATATCTTATTTATCCTCTATGATAGAATTTTACGGGAGTCAAATTCCTAAAAATATTGTGATTCTACCTATGGTTTAATTAGACATGATTTTTTGGAAAGAAATATTCTATATATTTAATGTTTATATTAATTACTGAGGAAGAAAAGTAATATTTAAAATTCCAAACCAAATAATGATTTTATTTCGATGTTGGGACGAATATGAACATCCAATGGATGTTACATTCATTATGTGGATACTATATAATATTAATGAGTTATTTTTTCATAAATGGTTTGGGGAACTCAATATCTAATAAATATATACATTTTATGGGAATTTAATGATGTATTTACTGAATAACTACAAGTTCTTCCTTTGAATTGTGAAGTTGAGTTTTCAATATAACTCATACTGAGTGATACATCTATTTCAAGGACTATATATAGAATGGATCTAATTGTGTTTCTTGAATTAAAGAATAATCACTGAAATAATCTTTAAATGGGATTAATTATGCGAATTTTCTCACATTAGGGTTCATCTATTATTTTTTGTCAATAATAAAGACAGATCAGTGATACTCTGAACTGATTAATAGGAACTTAAAAAGATCAATATCAAGAATATGGATCTTCTACCTAATATTGATGATTTGTCAGATAAATTATGAAGAGATCAATAATTTTAAAATATTGGTCTTCAATCTGGATAATGCGTATTGATGTTTAAAAGTGAATAAATTCACAAGGAAGAATTTAGTAGGACGTATGGAAACTATGAATTTAAAGTTACTCAATTTTTTCAAACTAATTCCCTAGTTATAGTCATTTTTCTAATGAATAGAGACTTTATAGATTACCCTGATCAGTTTATGGAAGTCAATATAGAAGATATTATTATATATTCTAATAGTAAGGAAGAGAATAAATATAACTAAAGGATTGTACTGAAGACCCTATTAAATTAAAAGTTTAATGAACATTTTACCAAATGTGATTTTTTCCTATATACTTTTTAATGTTTTGCTCATATAATATCAAGAAAGGGTATATCAAAGTATATATCAAATATAGATGTTATTATAAATTCCCCTATTCTAAACATTTCCATAGATATATATAGTTTTAATGGTATGGATAAATATTATTTATGGTTTGTGAGTAAATTCCAATGGATATATATTCTAGTCACCAAGTTACCCTAGAAGGGATTCAAGCTACTTTGGATAGATTATAGTTAGGAAAAATGCAATGAACTAAGAATAATTTTATTCAGTGAACCTATGAATACAATACCTAGTAGTGGATAAGGGTTTGTGGCCTTTAGTGATTCATTGAATAAGGTATTGTGATGCCTCTTCATGAAGAATGATATGGTGATATATTATGAATCATAACAACTAATGGTGCATGAAAAATATTACCTTACTGATGATTTTGAGTTATCTATGGTTATTTTTTAATGAAACATATTGGGAAATTATCTTTATAGAGAAAGGTGTGGTATATATACAAATAATAAAATTATAAAGTATATATTCAATACGAAATAATTTAATGTTTGTAAGATATTATTTTTTGATTTGATTAAATATTATGACTACTCGATACATACCTACCATGGGAAAGATAATAATGTGGTCAAGGCTCTAAGTATAATGGATTATGTGATAATATCAATGTGGATGAAAAGAAATATATAATATTTAGGGACATGTGAAGGATGAATATTGAATTATTAATGAAGGGGTGAAATATTATCCTTTTCAAATGAATGTTCAACCACCCATCCATCTTAATATTTAGGTTTTAGAAAAGGATAATGGTTATGTTTAAAATAGTGTAAGAAATTATCATTAGTTAAATATTTATTATAAAGGAAAAAAAGTTTTCAAAACCAAGTATGCGTTCCGTAAAATGTAGACTTAAATAATGTGTTTTATAGGAATCTTATAGTTCATCATTCTATATCCATCCAAGAAGTATGAAGATAATAAATGCAACAAATAGAGTATTTCTAGGGGTACAACATGAAAAGATATATTTAAAAGTATGTATCTCATTGTTTGGTATGTTGTTATGTCAAGGATGAGAGATTAAAGTCTAAGGGGTTTTATAACCATTAACCATACTGGACTGAAAATTGGAGAACATCACCATGTATTTTTTTGGACATCCAAAAATGTCTAAAGTCCATAAATATATTTGGGTTATAGTAAATAAATATATAAATTCAGTATATTTAATTTCTATTAGTGAAAATTTATATCTTGATGATATTTCAATAATATATATAAAGGAAATAATAAGGTTAAATCATGCAACATATTCTTTTGTATTTGATTAGGATTTGAGGGTAAACATGATGTTCTGGTTATGTCTTTAGAAATCTCTAGACTCATAGTTATGTTTCAGTACTTCTTAGAAGCCTTCAATATATTTATAGTATGATAAAATCATTAAAACACTAGAGGAAATACTAAAGTCTTGTTCTATAGATTTAAAATGTTTTTGTGATTAAAAACCTAATCTAGTAATGTTTTATTACAAAAATATCTTCCACTCAAACATTCAAAAGGATCCTTATGAATATCTCTATGGGAATTAATTTATAAATCCAACATTATTGTATGAAGTTGGAGAAATAAATATATTGGAACCTTATCTAGATAAGTAAATGGTATATAAGGGTACATCTATGTAGTTTTACATTAAGGCGATTTAGAGTCGACAAAAAAGTTATGATGACAATCATTAGTGAAATTTGGAATTCAGAGTTTATGAGGTAGTATTACTATATATGTATCCATGGAAAATATTTTTACATTTTGAAATAGTTTGAAGTCGAGACCTGGGTATGTTATACCCTTCAGTATTATTGATTGAGTGGGCATGGTATCTTATCAATTGGATCTTGCACTGAACAACTCTCAAGGTTAAGATGTGCCCTTTATGTCTCTCCAACATATGTAAATACCTCATTATTCACTTGTATTGAACTTAGAGGTTTTACTAGATCATGTAATTATCTACAAATAAAAACGTTTATAAATCATTGATCATATAGATTATGTGTTGTGTAATAAGACTAGTCACAATGTTAAAGTTCTATAGAGAAATCAGAAATTTGAAGATACTACTTGGGATCCTATGAATATGACAGAATGGATATATCAAAAAAAATTCTAATTGAATGATGGAATTTGGAGGGTTAAATTCATTTCAATGGGGTTAGAATGTAACACCCATTTATTTAATGATATATTTCTCTTCGAATAAATTTAATTTCTATAACACCTTGCGATATACACAACCGCAAGTCTAAATAAATTATATTACAATATATCATTATTACTAAAATTTTAAATTGGTGGTATGAATAGGAATAAACACAATTTTGAAATATATATATATATAGGTTTTATATAAAAAAAATATATTGATAATAAATTATTTAATGTTTTAGTAATTCATTATATTCTTCAGAAAAACATTTTTCCACAAAAAGGATTTCATTGGTTTCTGTGAGTAAATAAAAAAATTAATTTATAAAGAATATAAGTATTTATTTTAAAAAAATATCTTTAATTTTTTAGTTTTAATGTTAAAATTATAATAATTTTTTATTATTATTATTTAATGATACATATTATTTTTTGATGAATAGTAGAAAATAATAAGTTATATTAAAAAATGTCTCTTCGTTTGAAGCACTTTAAAATTTAAAATTGGTTATTAAATGGTTTCAAATTAAAACAATTTTATTTATATTATTTATAATCTAATTTATTTCATTTAAATCAATTTATTGTGGATTTTTTAATAAACATTTTCAGACCTACAAAATAATTTTTGGAAAACTTTTTTTATCGCGTTTTGTAGGTTTAATTTTAAATTTAATTCTACAAATAAAATTAATTGAATTTAAAAAAATGGATTAAATTTTTATAATTATTATAATTAATATTATTTGATAACTTTAACATAATTTTTATCATATTGAATTGAAAATAATATTTCCATTTGTTACAATGATTAATGTAAAAATGGGATTACCAGGAGGTTAAACGGGGAGATAAAGTAATTTTTTCCCATTAAACATTATTAAATAAAACATTGTTTGCATATATACACCTCTTAATATCACAAAATGTGAATATATGTCCATTTTGAATCATTTTAATTGATAATGAAATTATTATGTGTTAATATTTTAAGAAATTCTAAGTGTGTCCTCTACCCTGCTTATTGAAGGACGCCCATAAATTCTATTATTTACACCACTTTTATCCATATATATCAAAAAACCATACAAATATATATTTTAATATCCTATAAACACTTCTTATATGTGTGGGTATTCTTAAAATACTAATCCAAGGTTCATTAAGAAAGGATCTAAAGGAGAGTAATTAAAGGAGAGGTAATCGTCTAACCCGACCACTTTTAATTTATCTCTTCTTATAACTCTTATACATATAGGATATTCAAAAAAAATATAATATCTTATTTATATGAAATATAATTAAATTTAAATATTATTGACTTACTACATTTGTTCAATCTCTTTTGCATCAAATGGGATGTGAAAGTATCACACATGGGTACATGTGGACAACCACATCCACGAAGTGATGCAAATCATTTTCCAACACCTAATTTGTCAAATGTTTATTATGATGGTTTTAATATTTGTATATGAAATTTCTGAAATAATTTTTTGAATATAATTATAATATATTATCTCCTTTATTATATTCTAATATGTTGAAAAATGATATTGTCCCTCATGTGTAAGTGTGAACTACCACCCCCACGAAGTGATCTGATTTTTTTACATTTAATATTTACAAGGATGGTATTATTTATATATTTAATGTATATATTTTTTTATATAATTATGGTTCAATAATGATAAAATAATAATTATCTTTATTTTGTTATTTTTTTGAGAAATTGAAAACAATGTTCATTAATACATGTAGTATATTGTCTCCATGAATGGTGTAAATAATTTTTCTATCTATACATTTTATAAATGTGTATAAATATTTTTATAGTGAATATATATTATATTTTATCATAAATAATATTATTCATATGATTGAACCACAAAAAAGTTCAATGATTGGAACTGTGAAATTGAATCTCTAATGAAAAATAAAATGGTTAACACCCAGAATTGATGATTATAAAAATGAATATTAATAATGGAATTTTTATATGTTGTAATTTTATCATATAAGAGATTATAAATATTTAAATGAATATTCTATATAATTTAAATAAATTCAAATATATTTTACATGAGGTTCGACTACTCTTAAAGCAATTAGTACTTGAGGTAAATGTTTCTCGCCTCTCTTTTATTTCTGTGGGACCTATGATATATTCCCCAATTTTCCATTATATAGGGCATACAATACAAATGAATTTATTTTATAATGATTATCATGAATATTAAAATGTTTTAAAAATCCACATAATTTTCTCTGTCAATAATGTTTATTCAGATAATACGAAAGAATTATAAGCTTCTCATCTCAAAATTTCTTCTTTGGTACATATGTTTTTTAGGCACCAATGTTATTTTATAAAATTTATATAAATATAATTTTAATTGTTATATCATTAATATCATTATTATAATTCTATCATTATATTTAATGTTTAATTTTATGTTATTATTTCATGGGTCTTATGATTAAAAATTTACCGATGCAGTAATGAATTTATGTTTCAATATCATTTGAATCGAAATTGTTTAGGCTAGATTTTACATTGAAGTAAATTATATGATTATTTTCATAAAAACACATCTCATTATATTATCCTATGTTTATTCATTCAATTTTAATGTTATATTATAATTTTAATCTCTTTTTACACAACATGATTGAGAAAATAATTCTATGAAAATTGGACTTTATTTATCGCTAGTCAAAATTCATTTTTCTTCTATATCATTGTTTTCCAAAAACATTTTCATGAATTTTTTACTACTATACAATTATTCGTTAAATTCACATTTGAAAATGTTTTACAATTTCAAAATTTGTTCAAATGGAATCCAGTTTTGGTTTTATAAATGATATTTGTTCGCATTTAAATGAAAATGTGAAAGGAACCTTCATTTTAATATACACAACATGAACTAAATTTACCAATACCATGAATGCTCAAGGATTTAGTAATTGTTATAAATTTTTCCATGGTTCATTCATAATAATTATTTTCAAACTTATTTTAGATAATTTTATATTTAAAAGAATTTATTTCAAAATGAAATGGTTTTTTTCTAAGGAAAAATATTTTATGTAATATTTTAATGGAAGTTTTATCTACGAAGACATACTTTGTAATTAAATTTGATTTAATTGGGATATTATTTTATGGTACCATCCTTATTAATCCTTTAGATGGTTTATTACTATAATGATGAGATGTTTATGAACCTTATTTTTTTAATGGGCTATGTTATGATTAAATTTTGCAATCTTTATCAAACTTGTTTTTTTCCAGGGGTTGTGATATACGATGAATTTTTAAAATCTTCTAGAACCCATATTAATGTATTATGACTATCTGATGGGTTGTGCAAGGTTTATATATCCCACCAATGCATTGGGTAATGATAGATATCTAATGAGATAATAATGAATTTAATGGGGATTTATCCCAATTCAGGAAGGGAATATGTGAACTATGATAGTCTTAGGAGTGCACATTGACTAAGGGTATGATGGAATGAGGAGTGAACCCAATACACTAATATAGTATTGGAAGTAAAAATTTACTAATTAAAATATTTTACATAACTAAGTGTATTCCACAATATTATTTCTTATTCTAATGTTATTCTCTCATGGATCATGTTCTTTGATTACTTTATGATGGTCAAAAGTGAATAAATACATAAGAAAAAATTTAGTAGGAGGTATGGAAACATTGAATTTAAAGTTAATCCATTTGTTCATACTAATTCCCCAGTTATCATCATGGATTTTAGGAATAGATTCTTTATATATTACCCTGATTAGTTTGTGGTAGTCGTTATAGAAGATATTATTATATATTCCAATAGTAATAAATATAATAAATATCACTAAAAAATTGTACTAAAGAACATATAAAATGAGAAGTTTAATGAAAATTTTACCTAGTGTGAATTTTTCCTATAGAATGTTTAATTGTTTTCTCGTATAGCATTAAAAAGGGTATATCAATGGATATATCAATGATGGATGTTATTATAAATTGTCCTAAGTTAACCATTTCCATAGATATACATAGTTTTAATGGTATGGATAAATATTATTAATGGTTTGTGGGTAAATTCAAATGGATATATAATCCAATCACCAAGTTACCCTAGAAGGGATTCCAGCTACTTTGGATAGATTATAGTGAGGAAATATTCAATGAACTTAGCAGAATTTTATTCAGTTCACCTATGAATACAATACCGAGTAGTGGATAAGGGTTGGTGACCTATAGTGATTCATTGAATAAGGTATTGGGATGCCTCTTCGTGAAGAATGATATGGTGATATCTTATGAATCATAGCAATTAATGGGGCATGACGAATATTACCCAACTCAGGATTTTTTGTTATCTATTGTAATTTTTTAATTAAAAATATTGAGAAATTATCTTTATAGAGAAAGGTGTGTCATATAGAAAAATAGTAAAATTATAAAGTATACATTAACTCAGAAATAATTTAATGTTTCTAAGATATAATTATTTGATTTGATTAAATATTATGACTCCTCAATACATAACCACCATGGGAAAGATAATAAGGTGTTCAAGGCTCTATGTATAATAGATTATGCTATAATATCAACGTGGATGAAAAAATATCAAATATTTAAGGACATGCAAAGGATGAATATAGTAATATTGATGAAGGGGTGAAATATTATCCTTTTCAAATGAATGTTCAACCACCCATCCATCTTAAGATTAAAGTGTTAGAAAAGGATTATGGTCATGTATAAAATAGTGTAAGAAATTATCAGTAGTTAATTACTGGTTATAAACGAATAAATAGTTATCGAAACCAAGTATGTGTTCTATAATAAGTGGACTTCAATAATGTGTTTTTATATGAATCTCACAGTTCATCATTCTTTATAAATCCTAGATGTATATAGATAAAAAATAGAACAAATAGATTATTTCTAGTGGGACAACATGAAAAGAGATATTGAAAATTATGTATCTTATTATTTTTTATGTCTTTATGTTAAGGTTGAGAGATAGAAGTCTAAGTGTATTTTATAACCATTAACCATACATGACAGAAAATCGGAAAACCTCACCATTTATTTTTTTCAAACATCGAGAAATGTCTAAATTCCATAGATCTATTTGGGTTATAGTCAATAAATATATAAATTCACTAAATTAAATTTCTATTAGTGAAAATATTTATCTTTATGAAATTTCCATAATATCTATAAAGGAAGTAATAATGTTAAATCGAGTACCATATTCTTTTTTATTTGATTAGGATATGAGGGTATACTTGATGTTTTGGTTATGACTTCAGAAATCTATAGACTCATAGTTATGTTTTAGTACTTTTGATTATCCTTAAATATATTTTTAGTAAAATAAAATAATTCAAACACTATAGGATATACTAAGGTCTTGTTCTATGGATTTCAAATGTTTTTGGGATCAAACCCCTAATCTAGTAAGGTTTTATTACAACAATAACATTCACTCGAACATTCAAAAGGATCCTTATGAATCTCTCCATGGAATGAAGTGTTTAAATCCAACATTATAGTATGAAGTTAGAGAAATAAATCTATTGGTACCTTATCTAAAGTCAATAGCATTCATTTCTAATAATTGTTTTCAAAAATATTTTTGATAATTTTAGATTTAAAAATTTTATTTCAAAATGTAAAGGTTGTTTTCAAAAGAAAAATATTTTATGTGATATTTTAATGGAATATTTATCTACGAAGACATAATTTTTAATTAAATTTGATTTAATTGAGATATTAATTTATTGTACGATCCTTATTCATCCATTATATGGTTTCTGACTATGAGGACGAGATGTTTATGAACCTTATTTTTTAATGGGTTACGTTATGATAAAATGTTGAAATATTTATAAAACTCTTTTCTTTTCTAGGGGTTATGATATACGATGAATTTTTAAGATCTTATGGAAACCATATTAATGTATTGTGACTAACATATGGGTTGTACTAGGTTTAGATATTCCACGAATGCATTAGGTAATAATGGATATCTAATTAGATAATAAGTAATTGAATGGGTCATTATCCCAATTCTGTAAGGGACTATGTGCACTATGATAGTCTTGGGAGTGCACATTAACTAAGGGTATGAAGGAATGAGGAGTGAAACTAATCCACAATGATAGTCTTGGATGTAAAAATTTACTAATTAAATTATTTTCCATAACTTTGTGTATTCTAAAATCTTATTTATTATTCTAATGTTATTCTCTCATGGATCATGTTCTTTGATTACTTTATGATTCATGTCTTATAATGTTCTATGCATTTTCCATGATTCAAGGTTATGATATATGATATGTTCGGTATGATTTTTAAAATTATATTCTCATGTTCTCCCACCCTTATGATCATGTTATGTTTAAGTAATCACTAATATATTCCTTTTTCCCCATAATATGCATATGTCCTCACCCTTTCTTATGTTTCATTTCCTCAGGTTATGAAAAATGGTGTTAAGTATATTATGAATAAGAAGGAGAATATGTGGAATTATCATTGTGGGAGATATTGAATATATATTATAATATAAAATGATAGTGTATCTAGTAACCAAATAAATTAATCATTTATGATCAATTATAGTGTATCTGTACAATTTCTAGAATATATATCTTTCAATATGTCAGATATATTTTTGAAGTGTATCACTCCCTATAATTTCTGATGTTATTTCACATAAAATAAAATGTTATAAATACATTTAGTAATTATGATCATAAAAAAAGTTATCGGATCATCAATGTAAAACATTAACTAATCCGTTGGAGGGAGATATATAACCATACACGTCAATATCCAATTATATGTCCATTATTATAAATAAATCATTCTTTATATCATCAAGAACCTATAGAAAGAAAAATGTGTTTTATATCTTTCCAAATGATATGAAATAAACTAAGATAATATATTAGATCGATTCATAACAATACTGAATCATAAAAAATGAGTATTTCATAGAGTTATTTATATGGTGACTATTAAAATAATAAATTTATAAGTGTTATAAATTTTAAAGAGTAAAATGGAAATGAAACCCTGGATAATATATTTAGAAAACACTTTTTAACATTAGTATAAAGAGATAAAATAATGAATCATTTTTAAAAAAAAATCATTAACTTAACAAAATAACCATTTTAAAAAATCTTTAATATAAATCCAAAAAAACGAGCCTTGAAGATGACTTAATAGTATTCCATAGGTCTTGTGGAGAGGAAGATAAAAAATATGAACATGAAATAAAAATTATTTTTAATATTTTGAAAATACCTTTATTTAACCACACATCATAAAGAAATTAATAAATCATCCATTTTAAAATACGTTTATATAAATTTTATTTTTAATAGAAATAAAACATATATATGATTAAAATTTATAAATTATAACATTTGAGGTGAAACTAAATATAAATATGGATTAAAAATAGGTTATTTTGAAATAATGGGAATTATACTTATCATTGTATAATTATATTAATAAAGATATGAAATAGTGAAAATACCTATAAAATAAGGAGGAAATAAATTTTAATATAATATTATAATATAATAAAATCAATCTAGTAAAATCATAGTCAAATATGAATCATTATGACTCTAGAAGAGAAGTTGATTCAAGAAAACCCCTTACCGTAAATCCAACATAGCTGAACATTATATAATCTATTGTGTAAAAAAATAGCTACATTAATAACCAATTTAATAAAATTATTCACACCTATATCTATTAATAAATTTAATTGATAATATTTTGATACAAATATAATATTTCAATATATTTTATTTTCATCATTGGATGTTATTAGTTTGTAATTTTTATTTAGTACTTGTTTTATAATGGTGGTGTTGATTCCAATTAATAGATTCAAGGTTCTTCATTTTGAGATAATTATATGTAATAAAATAGTTTTTTATGATACTTTATAATTTGATAATTTCATTTCATATTAATTTTGGTTACGATTCCTGATCATAATGTTGGTGACAATCTTATTTGATAATTTATAATAAACAAAAAAGAGGTATAATAATAATAATTTATATATTATTATAAAAATTCATGAACTATAAACTAAAAATTACTTTCACATTAATGTTAAATAACAATAATAGATAAGTATACATAGTAATCCTTTATATAAATTAATATTATTGTTCAAGTAAGTTTTTAAACAAACCCAAACAAAACAAGTTATAATTTATGGGTGTGTACGGTTGATATTATAATTATTCTCGAATAATCTCATTATTAAAGACACGTAATGATATTATTTACATGTAAATAAGGTTTGGGTGAAATTTTTATGATATATTGATTCATAAAAAAAGTCTATATGAAAAATGAAATACGACCCTTTAATGGAGTAGGTAGTCCACATGTACACTAGGGTGATGCATTTTTTTCTATGATTTGAAAGGTGGTAGGAATTTTTTTATATTATAAAAATCAAAATAATTCTTAAAAATAAAATATATTAATTAAATAACCCATTTGAACCGTCATTTCATGATGTTTATTGAAAATATATCACATTATTTATGGTGGAGGTATTCCACACATAATATAATTAACAATTTCATTTTTAGCATGGTTGTGAGTGTATAAAATGGATACCCCATAAACGTAATAACATTTTAGTATATTTATGATAATAATTTTATTGTTTTAAAAAATGTAGATTATATTTTTAGTAGTTATAGAATAAAATATGGAGTATAACTGAAAAATGAGTAATTAAAAATTTTCCCTTACTCCTTGGATAATCTCTTTTTCAACTGGAATAAATATTTTAGAGGAGATGTTTTGATAAGAAACAAAAATATATTAAGTGTATATGATTTATTTAGAGTAAATTTTCATGATTTTGTCAAATACTAGAGGAAGGGGGTGTGAAAAAAAAGTGGGGTGGTCATAGATCCTTTTATAAGAGAGAGGAGAGGCATTTTGTAATAATATAAAAGGTAATGTCTTCATTCAATATTAAAGTTTAAATGAATAGAGTGGGAGATGATTTATTCTCAATCAAGAATATAACAAAAATTTTCACACATTTGTTTAACATGTTTTATGGTATTTTAATATTATAATGTAACTTTTACTATTTTGGGTTTTTTACCATGGTAACAAATGTTTTCCTATGTCATTTAATTTTAATGCCAAAAAAAAGTACCCAATAAATAATTTTGAACTAATGATTGAAAATATGGAATAAAACATTAATGGAATTTCTTGGAGTGATAAAGATTAATTTTAATATTATAGAACATAATGAGAAAAAACCATTTTTAGAGAAAATAGTATTTTTTTCTTAAAAAATATCATTAACATAAAATTATCAATGTTTTCAATTTATATAAAATCAATTGGTTTACAACAAAAATAGTACATTTATATTTATTTTAAGAAAAATGAAAACTTAATTTCACCAAATGAATATTTAATTAAAGGAAATGAAAAAAGTAGTTTTTATTGTAATGAAATATTACTTGGGTTCCAAAATATAAAAAAAATTTATAAATTAAAAAGAATATTTTAAATATATAATATTATTTAATAAATAAAACATTTCATAGGAAAATTGATTCATATTTTTTATGCTTTTTTATTACATCCAAATGATATCAATAAATTCTTCGAATTTGAGTAAATATTATTTTTTACTATTTACGTACAAATCAATATTTTTAGAAAATTCTCAGAAATTGATCATAATCTAATATAGATATGGAAAAATCAAAAAATAAGTTTATTTTATTAAATTAAACTTTTTAAAATTTATAAATGTTTTTTTTAAATCAAAATACAAAATAAAATTAAAAAATCGTTTTATTAAAATAATTTTTTTATATGTTCCTAATATTATTTCATATTTGTTAAATTTTTTTAAAAATTTTAATATATCATTTGATATATAATAATATCATAAAATATTTAAATTTAATTAAAATGCATAAAATAAAAAAACTTTATAAATATTTATCTGACAAAGAACATTCATTATTAATATAATCTATTTTTTTTTATCCTCTAAATATAAAAAATTTGAATTGTATTAACAGAGATTTTATTATTCTTATAATTTTCATTATAATATTCATCTAATAGGTCATCACTCATTTTAGTTCAATATTTGTTTCAAAGAAAGCGATTAAACTCTATATATTTATTTGAAGGAAATATATTGAGTACAATATTGGGAAATTACTTGATTGTCGGGTTATTTATGAACCATAATAAAGGATTTGAATAATATTTATGGTGTTGTAGTGATTTATCAGTATATATCTAAATTATGCGAGTGGGGCATTAGATCCAAAAGAGTGGGTCTGGGCGTGATTTTTCTATCACTGGTTTGGTCTCCTTCTATTGAATAATATTGAACTTAATTACTATTTAATATTAATATCCTTTTATCATGAATTTATTTCTCCATTGATAAAAGGAATTTTCAATAAATTTTTAATATCTTATAGTTTCTAAGTTTATTTTTTTAAAATCACCTATATATCAATGTTATTCCATTGGGTGGGGATATATTGAAATATCATATGTCCTTTATTTCTATACATAAAACTATTTATAAAATTTTCATTATTAGGTATAAGGTTTCTTATGGAACATTATGATAAGTATTTTTAATCCATTCTCTTCCTATTATGGATGCGTTGGTCTTATTACATGGATAGTGGGATTAGAGTTATATTACCCCTTGATGTATCAGTGTGTATCATGATACAATCTAGCTTGGGTATTTAGTGAGTTCCAAATCTAATTAAATATGATGTCTTTTCATGAGGAATTGATAGTGTTTTTATAATGTTCATCATTATGAATTTTACCAATATGAGGTCATTTATTGTTATCCATGTTTTTATTCATCATTATGTTCCCCATGGATATATTATTTTAATGGTTTTAGTTCTTATAGAAATATTATAATCATTTCTTACTACTATATTATTTATTCCACCCTTATGTTATGAAAGATTCCACCGTACACTACCCCTTACTAAAAAAATCCAACATCAGTAGTTTATATTTTTTCCAATTTCCATCAAAAAACCATAATGATTGATATGTATGACATTTGGAATTGTAATAAGATTTAATAATTTTTTTTTCAAGTTGGGTTGTTTATTATTAAAAATGATGTAATGTTAATTTGTCAATCTAGATTCCTAAGACTACTAAATTGTTGGATCCAATGTTTTATTGTCTATATGTTCTAGACTAATTTAATATAATAACATATAACTATAGGGTTATGATGTAAGGTTTTATGTACCACATCTAGTCCTGAGGGACACACCCCATATTCATTGAATAGAAATTCTCAATCCACACTCAATTGGGTGTTTTTTACCATGTGTGAGATGTATAGTTGTATCAACCCTCATCATTAGGAAAAAACCCATAATCACTTCATGACTAGTCATAAGAAACTAACTTAGGTTATCCACCACTAATCCTAGATCTAAAGACCTGCCAGAAGTCTCACAAAAACTCCAGTAATACATTTTCCCATTAGATTCATAATAACCAGGTGATAGAAAATTTTCCAAAATGTAATAAAAAACATTCTCCATATCTCTTCCTAGTGATATCTTAGTCCATATCCTTTTACCCAATCCATTGAAAACTAATTCACATGAAACAATTCATAATAAATATTATCATTTAGTTTGGTGGGGAAAACCTACATATAACTGATAGTTACAATCCTTGTGAAACAATGCATACTATCTCCTACTCCTGTCCATGCCTTATCAAATCTTATACTTCCAAATGAGCTTCTATCTTAATCCGAAATTCCCAAATAATTAATTATAAAAAATTATAATTAATTATTCATTTTATTTTATGAGCCATAATCATCAAAAACACAATGGGAATCACTATGTCACCCAAACCATGTAAAAAACTCATGTATTCATCACTTGGTATCTCCCAATGAAAATTGTATAAAAATACCACTCATTTCATCTTGATTATTCTATGATCTAGTGGGATTAATGATGAACCCTAGTCTGAAATCACACTAATTAACATGAGTTGGAATGGAAAAAAGGAATGAAGAAAAATAGGGGGAGTAAATTACATTAATCTCACTGTTAAATACCCAAAAATTACCCCTCTTAATGGGGGGATTAAATGGGGGAGGAAATTAAAATAGACCACTCTCATGAACCTCTCTACCAAAACTATGAAGGTGGTTATCCTTGAAAAGATAGGCATACTCGTCATTTAAAAACATCATAAACATTTGATTATGACCTAACCATTGGGTTCAAGCCACAACGCCTCATAAAGAGGCCTTGTTTTGGCATGTCCCATCCGGATGTTGCACAATATTTTCCCAAATTAATGAGGGGTTGATTCTTTATAGACAACTGTCATGGAGTTTCCCTCATGGTTATTTAATATGCCTCTACTATAATTGTCTTGTTATGGAACATCCCCTGAGTTTTGACACAACATCTTACAAAAGTTAAAAGGACCCAAACCCAATGACCAATAAAATTGGAGTGACCCCCAAACCTCATCGAAGTCACATAGTAGATGTCAAAACCCGTCCTCAAGACCCGTGCGGTGACTACCCCATGCCCGCCTCCCATAGGCCAAGGGCTACCAACTAGCACCAAGGCGTAAATCCCGACAAAAAGGGGAAGGCATTGGCTTTACAAAGTAAACAAACACCACAGAGTAAGCAAGCAGAAGTATACACTAAGTAAAACTGGATACAATAGTAGTGAAAAAAGTCAATGGGCTAGAATACAAGCCCAAACTGAATGTAAAGTACAACTAGAAAGAATGTACAGCAACTGAAAGTAAAGCAGCAACGTCGAGCCGTCCACTAGAAGTCCCACATGAAGGGTGGGTACAGATAGCCTCCTCAGCCCCTCTGGTCCAGCCGCCCGCTCCGTGTACGTCCCACCTAGTGGTCCACCTCCAGGTACCGACTTGCTCCACAAGCCTCAACCATGATCAGTGATGTTCATCGTCTGCATCCAACACAACGTAGTGCGGGCATAGCCTATGCAGGGGTCAGTATACGCTACTCAGTAGGGACCCCAAGACCCCCGAAGGTCTCCCATAATCCACAAAGGATAATCCAAAAAGGATATATACAATCATGAAGTAACATCCAACACTATATATGTAAATTCCCATACATATACCTAACTCATCAATTCCAGTTCGGCTCCAACATCCGAGCCCAAGTTCGATCACGTCCACATAAGAGTACAAGAAAATCCACATAGGAAAACACAACCCAATCCACATAGGAAAGAAATTCAATCATATCTAAGATAATGATTGAAATTCAAGACTCATCTCACATAGGTATACTTCTTCGTACGGTGATAGATATGGTCAGATATAGCCACTGATTCATTTAAGATGAGACCCACGAAGGATACTAAGCCAGCTAAGTTGTCAGAAACACATAGGATACATACCAGCTACTCTGCCAGACCCACATAGGATAGCAAGAACATAATCAAACACTCCCAGACCCACATAGGATACAAGAACATTAGTCATCTCCATCGATCCCACGGAGGATTTCAGTACGGTCTTCATAGCTGCCGAACCCACAGAGGATTTCAGTGCAGTCTTCAACGCCGTCGAACACACGGAGGATTTTAGTACGGTCTTTATCGCTGGCAAACCCACGGAGGATTTCAGTGTAGTCTTCATCGCTGTAGAACCCACGTAGTATTTCAGTCCAATCGTCATCACTGTCGAACCCATGGAGGATTTTAGTGCAGTCATCATCGTCATTGCAGTCGCAGCCAGCTCTAGGGTTCCCACACACAGCATGCTCGATTCCGGGAGGGTCCGCTCCACGAGCCAAGGGGTTGATACACCAACTGACACATATTCTGATGTTTATTTATCTGAAAGTTCCATCTCTACAAGAGGAACTCAATGTGACAGACAACACTTCAATCGGACGCCTGGTCTGAGAGTTATTGACTTTTTTCGTTTTAGGGGCCCGGTAGTTTTTTATGTCAAAACCAACCCAACCACACTCCAACTACATCCAAACCTCGAGCGGAGTAATCCAAAAGGTCCGTCTCACTAAGAAGAATCCAAAAAAGTCGACGCCATGTCAATCGGATGTCCGAAGCTCAAGTTATAAGTGTTTCCGCTCCGAGGGCCCGGTTGGTTTCATGCTCGAACCAACCCGGTCATACCCAAAGTTCTTTGAAACATTGAGTGTAATATACCGAAATGACCGTCTGGATCCAAGGATCTCATCTCAAATGAAGCTTTGTTGATCGGAGGTCTGTAGCCCAAGATATGGGCAAAAGAACGAATATGTACGGTTTTAGGGGGTTTTGGGCCAGACCGACCTGGCCCGAGACCCCCTGGGTCGGCCTGAACCGGGTCGACCCGAAACGGGTCCGGGTCCGGCCCATTACGGCGCGGCCCGGCTCGGTGGGTGCGGCCCGGCCCATCCGACGTGGGCCGGCCCCGCCGGCGCGGCCCGGCCCGGTGCGGCCGGTTCGCCTGGCGCGCCGCGCCCCGCATGAACAGCTCGGTGCAGGCCAACCGTTGCTGGAAGGGGGGCGGTTGACCCCCTAGATTGAATGAAACGCCCCCCACCCCCCCCCCCCCCCCCGCATGGGGGGCCGATCCTTTGCCAGCCGGGGGTTAAGACCCCCTAGCTTCTCGGAACTGGTCGGCTTGGCCGGCCGGTGTGTCACCACAAGCCCCCCCCCCCCCCCCCCCCCACGGGTCCCACCCTCCTTGCTCCGGCAGCCGGCGGTTCCAGTCGCCGCTCCCCGCACCACTATAGCCTCGCTCTGGCCGCAGTCTCTTCGTGGTTCTCCAGCGCGGTGTGATGGCGCCGCGCTTCTTCGCCCGTTCTTATTTGTTTCTCCGCGGTGTCGTTGCATCGCACTACCTTTAATTGTACTGCGACAAACACAACATCAAAGGGGGAGGAGGGTCGGTCGTGTTTGTGCGGTCCGACCTCCTCTCGTTAATCCGATAACAAGCGGCTTAGGAATTAGACGTTTGGAAGGCAACGAATATTCATGAACCAAAATCAAACCCCTACCTTGATAACGAGTTGACGATCGAAGAGCGTCGCAGAAACTGTGTCGCGAGGTAATGCTCCATATACGCTTGATGGAGATCGCCCGAGGTGGAGTAGTGTCTCACACCAGCTATGAAGAGGGGAAGAAAGGCACTACAATCACTCCTGGCAGTGATGGAGTTCTTCGTTGGGGTCTTGACGTTCTTTGTGTTCTCTAATGAATAAGATGAATATTCCTCTAGATTTTGAGTATTCTCTCCCAATCCTTAACACCACAAATCAAACCCAAAAATAATATAATCTCCACTTAATTTATTAAGTCATTCCAAGAGTTTAAAATTTAAAAACTCAATTCAATTAATTGAATTAAGTATTTGTCTTAATTAAAAGAGAAGAGAGGGAAATTCACATCATTAATTACAAGAAAGATATTAAGAGGAGTTTCTTGGGGTTATGGGGAATGTGAAAAGGTGGGGGCTCATGTGGGCCCCACCTATCCTTTATTATCCCAAGGGAAGGTAGCAATCCAACTTCCACACAAAGGATAAACCTTCTTAGAAGAAAAATATAATTGGAATACAATTTTATTTTATTCTTCACTGTAACCTTAAATTTTGAACAACTCATCCTGAGAAAACGCACCTTCGGAAAAGGTCTTCTTAAGAAATTACGGGAGTTGTGGTCCCATCAGTGACCTCGGATTTCGATTCCGATCACCGGTTCAAAATTTAGGAAAACCCGCTCGTTCGTTTACTGAACGTACCCGTGATAATATTTGGAACATGATTTCGGGCACACTGGGCCTCAGAATTAGGTGCCGTCAGAAAATGCATTCTTGTAAAATCCCAAAGAAAATTAAGAAAAAAATTTCCTTGAATTTTACAGATCTTTTCATTACTTCCACCATAGGGATTTACGTCCCCGTAAAGATACATCATAATCTAGGGGAACAAATGTGGGTATTGTGCACGCATCTGATCCTCTCGCTCCCATGTGCTCTCCTGGAGGTTCTCATGCTGCCATCTGATGCGCACTAGAGGAATCGACCGCCCATGTAGGACCCGCTCCTGTCGATCCTTGATCTCCACCGTGAGCTCTGCAAAAGTTACCCCATCGTCAATGTTCAACTCCCCATGGTCAGTGATATGCATCGGGTCATGCACGTATCTCCTCAGCTGAGATACGTGGAAGAGGTCATCCACCCAGTGCAACCGAGGTGGTAGAGCTAGGCGATAAGCCACCTCTCCTATCCTGCTGAGGACCCGGAATGGTCTGATGAAGCACGAAAATAACTTGTTGCCCCGGCCAAATCCCTATAATCTACGTCAAGGTGAGACCTGCAAGAAGACGTGGTCCCCATACTCGAACTCCAGTGGCCTACGCCTCCTGTCAGCATAAGACTTCTTCCGGCTCTGAGCTATCCTCATCTGCTCTTGGATGACTTGGACCTTCTCTGTCATGGCCTGGACCATCTCCAGTCCCACAAGTGCTGACTCCCCATGGTCTGTCCAGCATATAGGTGATCTGCAAGGTCGGTCGTACAATGCCTTATATGGTGCCATCCCAATGGTGGAGTGGTAGCTGTTGTTGTACGCGAACTCCACCAAGGGTAGGTAGTCCTCCCAGCCGCGACCAATGTCGAGGCCACATCCATGGAGCATTTCCTTGAGAGTCTGAATGGTCCTCTCCGTCTGACCATCTTTCTGAGGGTGAAAGTCGGTGCTCAGACGTAGCTGCGTCCTGAATGCCTCTTGTATCCACTTCCAAATCCAAGAAGTAAAGTGAGCATCTCGATCGAAGATGATAGATGATGGAACACCATGAAGCCATACAATCTCTTGAATGTAGAGGCATCCCAGGATCTACATTGAGACCTTCTCACTAATGGGTAAGAAGTGATCCGACTTGGTGAGTCGGTCGACAATCACCCAAATGGAGTTGTGACCTCTGGAAGTATGTGGAAGTCTAGTCCTAAAATCCATAGATATCCAATCCCACTTCCACTTCGGGACCTCCAAGGGTTGCACCAAGCCTCCTAGTACCTAGTGCTCTACCTTCACCTGCTGACAGGTGAGGCATCGAGAAACAAACTCAGCTACAACCTTCTTCATACCCGGCCACCAGTTCTAACATCTGAGATCCTGGTACATCTTCGCCACTCCTGGATGTACCGCTAAAGGGGAAGTGTGAAACTCCCTCAGCACCTCCTCCTGTAAAGCATATGGTACCATGGTACGTCCTCTGAAATGGCGAAGTGCTTTCCCCCCAGAGAAAATCCATCAGGTGCCTGTCCTAAGGATATCTGTGCACGCCACGTCTCACAGTCAACGTCCCCACGTTGTGCCTCTCTAACCCGCTGAAGAAGTTGAGGAGTGACTGTGAGTGACTGAAGAAAGTCTTCCCATATCTATCCACGAAGGATATATACAAATCATCTAGCTGCTCTGTCGCCTCCCCAAGTAGCTGAATGCCCATCCTCCTACTGAGGGAATCAGCTACTATGTTCCCCTTTCCAGGAGTATAGACTATCTCAAAGTCATAGTCCTGGAGGAACTCGAGCCATTGTCGCTGTCTCAGATTCAGGTCCTTCTGCGAGAAGATGTACTTGAGACTCTGGTGGTCAGAGTAGACTGTAAAGTGCTCGCCCATCAGGTAGTGTCGCCACATCTTCAGAGTGAAGACCACTACTGCTAACTCCAGGTCATGGGTAGCATAGTTCTGCTCATGCTGCCTCAACTGACGTGATCCATAGGCGATTAGTGCTCGCTCCTGCATCAGGACACATCCGAGTCTGGTCCCTGATGCATCGCAGTAGACTACCTACCCTACTCCCTCCTCCTATAGCCTCAAGATAGGTGCACTAGTCAATCTCTGTCTCAACTCCTGGAAGCTCTACTGACATCTGTCTGACCACACGAAGGGTTTCCCCTTCTTCCTTAACATTCTGCAAAGCTGTATAGATTTCTCCTTTGCCGAAAAGATAAATCTGGTCTCATCCCCTGGATGAACCACATTCCTTGCCTAATACAGTCAATCCCATCATGATCAGTTAATTCATGCCATGGATGATTTCATAAGGCCTGAACGCTGCTACCAAGAGATCCAACCGTTACTCTCACCTCCAAGGGTTGAGTCACACTGTCGGCATCAGTGTGTGGTCACTGGGTCTCCTCCAGTAGAAATCTCATATGTGAGGCTCAAGTCAACAGTTTTTTACCGGAACCTCTTAGTATTAACATATAAAAGACCAGAAATCAAACATCACTATTCCAAGTGTCTTTTATTACTGCAACTCAAAGTACAAGGATACAATGAAACACAAACAACGAAACTAGAGGCATTATGGGCAAAGGCCTCCATGCCTAGAGCTAGTCCTGCACTTGTACGCCTGCTTCCGGAGCTCCATGATTGTAAGCTTCAGCTGCCTAAAGCTGTGATCTCCCCTATGATCGGGGTGGACCTCCTGGTGGTGGTGGTGGTAGAGCCTCAAAACGTTGCCTACCACCTACCGCTCGACAAGCTCCTCGGCCTCGTCCACCTGCTCCCTGCAGAATGCCACGGTCGAACCTCTACCTCTGCCTAGGTGGTACCTCAACCATTTTATGCCCCTATGCATGTCGGGTCGGGCAGTCACGAGCCATGTGGCCCTTCCCGACCCATGCATAGAACTGTCTGTCACTCGTAAGACTAGTTCTGCTGCATGTGCCCCACACCTCCGAGCCTGTATCCTCTGGTCGTCCGCCTGATGGCATGGTCTTCTTGGACCTCTGCGACATCTATCTACTGCTGGCTGTAGAAGACTTTGCTACGTGTCGCCCTGCGGTAGGCCTCGCTGCTGACGTAGGCTCAGAAAGAAATCTCTTCACAAGAAGGGCTCACTCTAGTACTCCTTCCTGCTTTGGAATGTTGAGAGAGATCATTGATGCCCTGATCTCATGTCTCAGTCCCTGCTCGAAGGTCCAGGCCTGGAAGAATGGGTCTCGTACCATGTACGTGGAATAGCATGAGAGGTCAGTAAATATCACCAAGTACTGGGTGACTGTCATGCCGCCCTATCGCAACTGTAGAATCTCTTGGATGTGCACCGCACGGAGCGTGGCTGGGACGAACTCCGAGCAGAAGATTCTATCAAAGTCCATCCAGAGGAGTGATGCCTCGTCGTGCACCTGGAGCATCAAGCTCCACCATCTGCTTGCTGCCTCATGCAATAGGCTTGTTGCGAGGATCACCATGAGGTCAGTTGGTGTCCCCACTAACCTGAAAACTCGTACAACTGCCTCCCGCCAATCCTTGGCTGCATGAAGGGTCTGTCTCCCTGCGGAACCTGGGCGATGTCTGACGCTGAAACTCGTGCAGTGCACTAAGGTGATGTGCACTCTTAGAAACTGGGGCTAGTAGCATCAGTGGCCCGGTGGGTAGAGGTATCGCCGGTGCCTCCGTGGAAAAAGGGCCCAACACCGAGGCCTCATCATTCGGTGGGCTATCAGCTTGCACAAAACTCGGAAACCTAGCTGGCTGCCGTTATGGGCCCATCCTGAAAAGAAACTGGTGTGCCACGGTCAAACAGTATACCTGGTGAGCTGACACAAAATAATCACAATGAAAACATTTCAAACAAACATGCAATCAATGTTTTCTTGCATTGAGTCGGAAATCAGAAGTCAGGGTCCGAGTGTATGGATACGTCGGCCGCTGCACCAACACTGGACTCCCTAGACAGATAACCACACTCAATATCCTTAACACTATTACTTCACATAGAAGAAAGATCAGTTTCCTGATTTCTGCAGTAGAACCGAACTCCTCTGATACCAATTAGTCATGACCCGTCCTCGGGACCCATGCCGTGACTACTCCAAGCCCGCCTCCCATAGGCCAGGAGATGGAAAAAAGCACCAAGGCATAAATCCTGACAAAAAGGGGAAGGAATTGCCTTTATAATGTAAACAAACACCAGAGAGTAAATAGAAGAAGTATACACTAAGTAAAACTAGATACAATAGTAGTGTGGAAAGTAAATGGGCCAGAATACAAGCCCAAACATAAAAGTAAAGTAC
This sequence comes from Viscum album, assembly GCA_963277665.1. Lineage (NCBI taxonomy): Eukaryota > Viridiplantae > Streptophyta > Magnoliopsida > Santalales > Viscaceae > Viscum > Viscum album. Next base: position 43,256,158 of record OY728150.1, read on the forward strand.
AACTGAAAATAAGGTACAACAACTGAATGTAAAGCAGCAACTTCGAGTCGTCCACTGGAAGTCCCACCTGAAGGGTGGGCACAGATAGCCTCCTCAGCTCCTCGGGTCCAGCCGCCTGCTCCATGTACATCCCGCCCAGTGGTCCACCTACAGGTACCGACTTACTCCACAAGCCTCAACCACGATCAGCGCTGTCTGTCGTATGCATCCAACACAACGTAGTGCGGCCATAACCCGTGCAGGGGTGAGTATACGCTACTCAGTAGGGACCCCGAGACCCTCAAAGGTATCCCAGAATCCACATAGGATAATCCAAAAATAAAAGATACAATCACGAAGTGACATCCAAAACTACTTAGGTATATACCCATACATATTCCTAAGTCATCAATTCCAGTTCGGGTCCAACATCCGAGCCCAAGTTCGATCACGTCCACATAGGATTACAACCAAATCCACACAGGAAAACACAACCCAATCCACATAGGAAAGCAAGTCAATCATATCAAAGATAATGATTGAAAGTCAAGACTCAACTCACACAGGTATACTTCTTTGTAAGGTGATAGAGATGATTAGATATAGCCATAGATTCTTCTAAGTAGGGACCCACGTAGGATACTAAACCAGCTAAGCTGTCGGACCCACATAGGATACAGACCAGCTACTCTGCCAGACCCACGTCTGATAGAAAGAACAGAGTCAAACACTGCCAGACCCACGCAGGATACAAGAACAGTAGTCATCGCCATCGAACCCACAGACGATTTCAGTACGGTCTTCATAGCAGCCAAAACCACGGATGGTTTCAGTGTAGTCTTCATCGCCGTCAAACCCACAGAGGATTTCAGTACGGTCTTCATCGCTGCCAAACACACGTAGGATTTCAGTGCAGTCTTCATCGTCGTCGAACCCACGGAGGATTTCAGTACGTTCTTCATCGATGTCGATGCCATGGAGGATTTTAATGTAGTCTTCATCGATGCCGAACCCATGGAGGATTTCAGTGTAGTTCATCATCATTGCCGAACCCACGGAGGATTTCAGTGTAGTCATCATCGTCGTCGCAGTCACAGCTAGCTCTTGGGTTCCCGCACACAACATGCTCGATTCCGGGAGGGTCCGCTCCACGAGCCAAGGGGTCGATACATCAACTGACATGTAGTACAGATTTGATGTATCTTAAAGTTCCATCTTGACAAGAGGAACTCAACGTGAAGAACGGCGCGTCAATCGGACGCCTGGTCGGAGAGTAATTGGCTTTTTTCGTTCTAGGGGCCCGCTTGGTTTTTAAGTCAAAACCAACCCGACCACACTTTAACTGCGTCCAAACCTCAAGAGGAGGAAGAAAAGAGGTCTATCTCACTAAGATAAATCCAACAAAGTTGGCGGCATGTCAATCGGATGTCCGGAGCTCAATTTATAAGCATTTACGCTCCGAGGGCCCGATTGGTTTCGTGCTCGAACCAACCCGGCCATACCCAAAGTTCTTCGAAACCTTGAGAGTAATATAAATAAATTATCACCTCGATCTAAGGATCACATCACAACTGACGGTGCATCGATCGGAGGTCCGTCGCCCATGATATGGGCAAAAGAACGAACCTGTCCGGTTTTAGGGGGTTTTGGGCCCGGACCGACCCGGCCCGAGACCACCAGGGTCGGCCCGAACCGGGTCGACCCAAAACGGGTCCGAGTCCGACCCATTACAGCCCGGTGTGGCCGGTGTGGCCTGGGCAGCCGGTTGGCCTGGCGCGGTGCGCCCCGCACGGCCAGCTCAGTGCTGGCCGACCGTTGCGGGAAGGGGGGTGGCTGCCCCCCCTTGATTGAATGAAAGCCCCCCCCCCCCGTATGGGGGGCCTGTACTTTGCCTGCCGAGGGTTACGACCCCCAGGCTTCTCGGAACCGACCGGCTTGGCCGGCCGCTGTGTCACCACGGGACCCCCTATGGGTCCCACCCTCCTTGCTCCGGCGGTCGGCGGTTCCGGCGGCCGCTCCCCGCACCATCGCGACCTTGTCCGATCGGCGCGGTGTGATGGCGCCACGCCCCTCCGCCGCAGCCCCGCTCCAACCGCGGCCTCTTTGTGGTTCTCTGGCGCGGCGCTGCTGCTTTTTTCGGCCTCAATGGCGTGGCGCGACGGCGCCACGCTTCTTTGCCCATTCTTCTTTGTTTTCGCACAGTGGCGTTGCACCACACTACCTTTAATCGTGCCGCGACAAACACAACATCAAAGGGTGAGGAGGGTCGGCCATGTTCGTGCGGTCCAACCTCCTCCCATTAATCCGATAACAAGCGTCTTAGGAATTAGATGTTTGGGCGGCAACAAATAATCATGAACCAAAATCAAACCCCTACCTCGATAACGAGTTGACGATTGAAGAGCATCCTGGAAACGACGTCGCGAGGTAATGCTCCGTATGCTCTAGACGGAGATCGTCCGAGGTGGAGAGGTGTCTCACACCGGCTGTGTATAGGGGAAGAAAGGCACGACGATCACTCCTTGTGGTGACGACGTTCTTCGTTGGGGTCTTGACGTTCTTCATGTTCTCCAACAAAGAAGATGAAGATTCCTCTAGATTTTGAGTATTCTCTCCCAATCCTTAACACCAAAAATCTAACCCAAAAATAAAATAAGCTCCACTTATTTTATTAATTCATGCCAAGAGTTTAAAATTTAAAAACTCATTTCAATTAATTGAAATAAGGAGTTGGCTAAATTAAATGAGAGGAGAGGGAAAGTCACAACATTAATTACAAGGAAGATATTAAGAGGAGTTTCAAGGGGTTATGGGGAATGTGAAAAGGTGGGGGATCATGTGGGACCCACCTCTCCTTTATTCATCCAAGGGAATTTATCAACCCAACTTCCACAAAAAGGATACAACTACATAAAAGAAAAATAAAATTGGAATACAATTTTATTTTATTCTTCACATAAACCTCAAATTTTAAACAACTCCTCCCGAGAAAACGCTCCTTTGGAAAAGGTCTTCTTAAGAAATTACCGGCGCTGCAGTTCCATCGGGGCCCTCAAATTTCGATTTCGAGCACTGGTTCAAATGTTAGGAAAACCCGCTCATTCGTTTACTGAACGTACCCGAGTTAAACTTCGGAACATGATTTCGGGCACACCGGGCCTCATATTCAGGTGCCCTCAGAAACTGCGTTCTTGTAAAATCCCAAAGAAAATTAAAAAAAATTCCCTTGAATTTTATAGGTCTTTACAGTGTAGCCTCCCTCCATTATATTATAGCCTCCTCAGATTCTACTTTCCACTTCATGGTGTCCCTATCATTTGGATACTTCCCTTTGTAATGTTTTTTCATTATCAAAAATACCACACCAAATCATAACATGTTGAAAATACATAGGTTGTGACATAGTCAATTGACTATCCCCTCTTCATGGAATGTCATTTACCAATCATTATGTAATGTTCTCTATTCACAAAAAAATTAAAAAATGGGTCACCCCAACTCTACATAAAAATTAACCTAAGTACCTAAAACAACTCTAGAGTATATTTCAAAATCCAAAAACATCCCTTTATGCTATGGAAACTATAAGAATTATGTTATAAGTCATAATTCTCAAAATTACCCATATCTAAGAACACAAACTGAAATTTCCATAGAAAATAATGACCCATATATTCACAAGTTGTTAAAAAATCCACATCATAATTCTTAATATCCTAATAATATATTGTGGTAAATTATATATCATTTACAACCCAAAGTGGTCATCAATTCAAAACATACCCTATTCACCTGATCTGAGAATGCTAAATTGACTTCTATTGTGAAACTTCAAACACCAGAGTTCATTATTCACCAAAAATCAAGCTACATACTCATCAAAATTTCCTAGATTGAGATGGTACACAATCAAAACCTTCTATTGAAAGAATCAAATGTAGTATCAATAGATTCATCTATGATATTTTCTGTCTGTGCACAATATTAATCCACTCACATGGGTTTTCTTTGGGTCATGGTTTTCTTTACCCTAGGAATCCCCAACCAAAAATACCCTTGAAGTGGTCTATCAGCATACCCAATCAGATTTCCACCTCATCCATCCTCATTTATATGGAATAAACATTCCAGTACTCCTCTAGATAACTTCTCATGAAAATAATTGGTAACACAGTTTAATTATCAATCACATTTCATTAATTACAAAAGGTATAAAAATCATTCAAATTATCAATACAAAGTATGAAGTTAATTTTTTTTTAAATTTTCATTATTGGATCCTCGAACAACTGAAGTATCCATAATACTACCTACATGAGTATCGGTGCACCACTGAACTGTCTCACTCTTAGAACACATCACACTTTATCTAGATCCCGATACCAATACATGGAATCCATCTAAGACTAATATTGATTCCAAAAAATATAATTTACTAGGGAAATAAACATAATCAGATCTACCTACACAATAGGGTCATGATGTAATCTCAACCATCCTTTAATCACATCTCTTTGTTTAAGACCCTTACAATATGAGGATCATTTATCTTTGACTGGTTTAATTCTCCCCACTATAAGAGTACCCTCATTATCACTTGACTGAATCAAAACATTTGATCTCCAATACCAACAATTTATCCATTTTATTACATAATGATCATAATTGATCATCCTACTCATACTTGAGCACTAATGTGAAACTTAAAAAATCACCCATTCTTGTATCAAGTGAAACATCATTCTTAACATTAACTAAAATATTCTATTAATGTGGGATACATCCTCCAATGGCCTATAGTGAAATCCCTGCCATTTATGTTCCCTTACAATTCTCCATGAGCATTGAACTATATGGGTCTCATCATTACACATGTACTTATCTTATCATTCCAATATCATAATTTCCATATAACACCTATGAAAACAGAGACATTAACATGTTATATTAATGTACTCTAATATATCTTCTATATAATCATCCATTGTATGTAAAGATCTCATATCCTAAAAGAATCATAGTAATTCAATAACCACAAGTATCTTGTTAGTCACATTGATTTTGGACCTTCAAATATTCATTCATTGATTTATTACAAAGATAAAACTATGTATAACCAAGGATCACCTGCACTCATTCATTGAGATTTTTTCTCAAAAACCAATTTTTGTACTAATATACTCCTCCCTACTAGAGTGAATCTCCAAGAACCCTTTCATTATATCATACATATAATCCAAAACTATCCTATCAAAACCCAATAGGTTTACACTCTCTTATCTTCTGATATCGTAACTAGACTCATTCTCCCATGACTCACACACCATAAAATAAGGATCACACTCCTAAAAAACTGACAATTCATTAATCTCACATCAATTTCATATAGACCAAAGCATCCTCGATTCTTTATTTCAAAACCATTATGAGTCATATCACTCATTCCAAGTTGAACCACACATTCACCCACCATATGGATGTCATTAAAAAAAACCAAAAACAATCCCTATAGACATTTTTTGTTCCACTCAAAATAACATCCAGAATCAACTTGGATAGGAAACCATATGATCATTCCGTATGAAACATAAAATTTATTCCAAAATTCATTTAGATGGATTTAATTATATCATGGAATCCCAAGGCACCTCACATGATTTTTCCTCTACACTCACAACGGTATCCACATCCTAGGGAAATAGATTCCCACTCTAAACCAAATTAATCTGGAATACCTCAACAATACTGAACCAACTTTGGTTTATCACCTGGTAATACGATGATATATTGACACATCAAGGGTCACTCTACATCCATTACATGGAAAAACTGTATAGAAATAATCAGATATCTCCCCAAGTTGTTATCTATATAACCGCCCATCATAAAAAATATATGGTTTGTTTAGTTGAATGCCCCCAAAAAACTAATATGTAAAATTATATATTAATTATTGTTGATAGTTTAAATATTCAATAATATTTCATCAGTAAAAACAAGTTATACACAAGTACACATTTTTACAAAAAAAAATTCATGATAAAAAGGATTCCTAAAAACACCTCTTGCTACTACAAGAAAAGATTAATCCCCTAAAAACATTAATATTTGATAAGAACATTAAATTGAATGAACATATCAAATATAATAAATGAAACAAGGAAAACCAATCTACTAACCCCAGTAACCAATAATTCCCATTGAAAAAGTGTTAATGGATTACTCATTTGAGGTTCATCGCGCACATCAACACATGTTCAATCTCTTTCTATCATATCTTAAATGTGAAGACAAAATAGAAGACAATTTGATAGCATTCATTCACACTAATTCCAAAGACTACTAAATATTTTCCAAACCAGAGAATTATGTGATCTAAAACATGCATCCACATAAGTTTGAGGATAATATAAATTTTATATATACTAAATCATTCAATGGTGAGACTATTACCTTAAAAAATATTTATAAAACTAGTCCAATAACATTTAACAATAAAAAAAATAACATGTATAAAATTATCTATAATTATATCATTTATCATTATATAATAATATCCTCAATTCCAATAAATTTTCTCAGTCTAGTCCACTGCACATCATGTGCATTATTTTATAAAGTATAAATAAGTTCTATATGGCCACTTGAGTGAAATTATAGGGTGTGATAAATTCATAGTGTCTCAAAAAGTTACACTAATATACTTCATCATATATTTTTATTCATGAGAAATATAAATAATAAATGTAAACATTAACATTAAGTTATTATATATTAACTAGGCCCGCAAGATACCCAACTATACCTGCTTCTAACATTATAGAAACTAGTCACCTAATAATTCCATCACAAACTTACATGTCGAGTTGTTGTGTACTAAGAAAGTCACCATGACACCTGAACATACCTACATCTGGTATCATTATAAATCATTCACATTATTCCATACAATGCAATCTGTACCTAGAGACTGAAGGTAAGTTATCCATCAATGGTACCATGGTCCATTACCTTGATGGAAGACCACAATATATATATACCCAACTCATTCCCAGAAATTTTGGTAATAATGAATAATACCCAACCTATTCCCACATGGGAAAGGGAAAATGAATAATACATAACCCATTATCTCTCCTAGAAATATTCAATAAATTATACCCAAAATGTTCCCTCATAGGGAAGGGCCTAATGAATAATACGCAACATTTCCCCTCTCAGATAAGGGTAAACTAAATATTACACAACTCATTATCTCACAATGAAAGGTTCACTGAATATATCCCACCCCAATACTCCTCAAGAATGGGAACATTGTAATTCCTCAATGATCCCTTAGTATACAATTGATGTTTTCTCTCAACATCTGATATCACACAAAAAGAAACACAAACGAAACAACATACAATCCATACATCTATTTCCACAAGAACACATTCTCATTATATATTATGAATCACCCAAGACCTAGCCTCACTCTTTGCATATCATATATCCATCCATCTATCCTCATGGGATAATCTTCTCATGATCATTTTGGTCTCCATAGAACATATTGTTGAGCATTTTTTCATTCTCATTTAGTATGAACGTGGTTCCGGTAAGGCCATGAACCCTAAATTAGTCTCTAATCACTATCATCAAGATGAAACCAATGAACAAATGTGTTCTACTAACCTATAGGATTTATCTAAACTAAACCTCAACATGTAGATACCTTCCTCTTATCATTATCATGGCACAACCCAGTCTCATTAACCAAGGTATCACCATGATCTCTTATCATAGGCCGATATTAATCTAGATTCCATGTTATTCAACAATTATGATGACCCTTAATTGTTTCTCACCCCAACTCACCGTTATTTGGGATATTGAACACATCATATAGAGGTAACCCCTCTCTATCACACCACATCTCGTCCTAAAGGATTTATCCCACATAAAAAACTCATAACTCTTCAATCTATCATAATGAGGGTATTCCTTTCCATGTTTGAAACATATATCATTATCCCTCATTATCACTTGGAAAAATACCCTCATACTTTTCAAACTATCCTTAGTAAACTATCATTTTGTATCCTTCACTCAACATAGATCATGAGCTCAACCTCGGGTCTCTCATTAATTCAAGTTGTACCTTAACCCATTGGTAAAATAGTTATCAAGTGATCCCAATTTACCAAAAGTGAAATGGTTAAATTAATATCACTCTGTGCCTCTAAGTTAATATTTTTCCTAATACCTTTACCTATTATTAGGATAATATGAATGAATGATCAGTCATGTACAAAAGAGAATATGATTTATTTTGATATAGATCACCTACCACACCATATAGAGTTACCATCCTCGTGATTCTATTCATTTCCTCATCCAATCATTTCCATTCCTTATCCAATATTGTACATCTAATTTATTTATTATCAGGATAACAATGGGTAGATAATTCATTATATCAATATATAACTGTTTATTTGAATTATTTTAGAGATTCAAAATCTCACTAAACTCATTTGGAATATTTTCATCATAAAAATTTCATCGGACCTCAATCATATAAGAAAATTAATCTTCATTCGTTCTCGATTCCACCATGATCTAGTGGAATCAACAACATATGTTGGCCTAAAATAACACCAAATCAGTGGAGACAAAAGGGAGATAATAATTAATGAATCCAAAGGGAATAAATCACCTTCAACACATTATACAACAACCAACAAATTATCCCCCAAAAAGGCAGTAATGAATGGGGAAAATGGGGATCTACCTTAAATGACCCTCTCTCAAGTGCCTCTCAACCTAAACCATAAAGGGGGTAGACACTAAAAAGATACCTCTACACCTCATTTATATTTATCCTAGGATATTGGTCACAATATAACAATTATATTTATAACTTAGATCCTCTTTATCAATCAAAACTATGAAATTACCCATGGATGTGGTGCATCCAACCCCCAAATGGAAGAGGGTCCATTTCCTTATAGACCACCCTAAAAATGGATCCCTTATAACCACATCACAGGCCACTCCAACTATAGATAAATTTTTATGCGGCCCCTAGGTTATCATGGAATAACCCAAGGGAAATATCCTTAGCCTTATCACCCCTTAACTACATGGCCATCAATGGTAATTCTACAAGGTATCCAGCATATAGTATCCCCATGTAACAAATTCCAATAGTTTCATTATAATCTCCCCAACTCCTCACATTCACACCATGGTTCCCCTACTATTCAATGACCACACAACATATCATTTATTTTATAACACAAAAAATAAAAAATAAATCACATTGTGTTATGAATCCTTAGGTCATGTCAAGATATTTCGATCAACACCTTGTCACAACACTTCCTACACACCTCATGACCCGAAAATCCCTCTATTTGAAACAAATAAAGGGGTTACACTAACCCTACTCTAGTATTCAACTTATCACCTAATACATATCATAGATCTATATATGTATATTGAAGCACCTATATTTTGTGTATAAACCTTTAGAATTATGATCTGAGTTTCAATTCTCAAAATTTCCCCATCTGTGACAAAAAATTATTACTTTTTCAAAAAAAACCTATAAATTGGCAGTTCATTACTAGAGTAATCTCACATAGAACATGTTATCCATTATATCATGGTTATGTTTTTAGTGTATATATCCATCAATATACACCTAACATTAAACCTTGTATACTTAGTGAGAATTCACCTTATGTCATATCATATGCAAAAACTTTTAAAATCTTATCCAAAACAATTTGGAATAGCTTCCAATAATCCTTATTTAAAATAAATCATATAATTTCATATCATAGTATATAATATTTATAAATTAATGAGCACCATCCGAGACATCTTCTATATATCCTCTAAAACACTTTGGGGTTATATCTCATTATTTTTATAAACTTGTTTCCCACATTCATAAAATCATAAAGTATGATGCTATCTTCCTTGATTGAATTTAAAAAAACTTTTCATTTATTAAATTATAATTGTAAAAAATTGAATCCTATAGAAAAGAAAAATACTAATCATTCTATAAAAGCATTTGGTGTGATCTCTACCCAATACATGTATCTTTATGACTTTATTCACCAACTATTTCATATAAAAGTATCCATTTTTATATGAATCATTTGTTTAATACATCATGTAAACATAGTACATTGTGTATTTCAATCCCAGGTAACTAGTAATACGTTCTCAATTCTCTATGTATAGGCTAACCGTAAAGATGAACACACCTTATATTATTCACCCTCATGGATAAATACATCATAATACCCTTATCCAATAGAAGAAAAAATATATTTCTTGTTTAGTTATAGTAATACATTCTTTATATTTATCTCAATAAATGGATCATATTACATATTAATCATATGAATAGAAAAATATCATCTTGATTAATCTTAAATAATGACATAATAATCAATATACCCAACCATCCCCTAATTATATCTCCATATGGGATGGATTAAGAAAGGTGTAAAAATGTTAAGGTTCTCATAAATGGTATCTTATCTAAAATTGGATATTTATAAATTTCATTATGAACAATTTACCTCTATCAAAACAAATAATGTGTATGAAACTCCTTGTGGTATACTTGGAAGGTCATGAAATATAGAGAAGTCATTTTATGCCTCATAAAAATATTTCATATATCTATATAATATTATAGGTCTGTAAACCTTAATATTTCAGCACAATATATAATAATTATTGATGAAAATTTTATAGAGATAAATCAATGTCATAATTTTAGAGGTTAATTATCATTTCACATCATGTATTATATGTAACAAGTATGAAAAAATGACTAGGAAAAGACAACATTTGTATGACATGATATATTTCACAATCATTAAAATTATTTAAGAATATACTAAAAATTCTATAAATAAACATTAGACACATATATCCTATTATATATTATGAAAATAATTTTTTTTTTGAAACATTTCATGGTTTTGTTAAATTCATTTCATCTCAATGTAATTCATATTAGATATATGTGTGAACATATTCTAAAACCATCCCTCTAAGATTCTTTATTTTGTAAAATATATAAATAAAGTGTATTTGAATAATGGGGAGCATTTGGAATCATAATCCTAATGTTCAACTCTTTAAATCATAGTATTCAAACTCCATTACTTCAAAATATCAAATTTTATGATGTTAATGAATTTTATTGTCCACACACACCTTTTTATGTGTTCATAAGCATCATTATTCATACTATTGTTTCAAAAAAAATATCCTTTGGAGTTAATTTTTTAATATAATGTAACTCTTTATATTAATCTATTTCTTTACAAACACATCCTAAAACGACTATTTGAAAATAAGAATTATGTCAATTTGTTATGAAAACTAAATATAAATCATTTTTTCAATATAACAACATACTCTAAAATAGATTTAGGATATTCATTGACATTAACTTTTAATTTAATTGGAAATATTTTTTATTTGTTATACATTGAAGTTCCCTATTTTTAAACACAATCTCACTAGCCTCCTATAAAATATATTCTCTTTATAATAACTTGTTATGATACAAAATCTACATTTTTTTAGGAAGTAAAATCAATTTGTTATAGGTAATAGTCAAAAAATTCATTATTAACATCTATTAATTATATTATATTTTATTTATTCGGATAAATATATTGAAAAAATAATAATTTAATATTTCAAATATTCCATTATTTGGTAGTTGTAACTATTTAACTAGTATTTTAACAAATATATTAGATATACTCATTTATCCTGAATAAAATATTTTTAGCATTTGCTAATTTTCAAGCATATTAAAAAATTCAATAAATTATAATGTACATTTATTAAAACCATCATCTAATATTGTCTATAAAAAATCCTTATTAACAAAAAACTTCTCTTATCATATAAGATAAATGAGATAAAAATATAAATCGTTTATTTTGAGTCATCCATTGATAAAATATTCCATAAAATTTGACTCTTTTATTCAGAAACATTTTTCTTTATCATTTGAATAAAATATCTAATATTTATTAATACTTATAGAGACTTTGAACTCAACTATATTAACACCAATTTTCTAACAAAAATTTTGTATCACATAAGCTCCAAAATCACAACGTTGGTTCAATAACACTGATACCTATCATGGATTATCTATGGTGTCTCTCAAAACTCTTTATTTACACTGGAAAATTCTACCTTATGGAAACAACTACCTTCATTATTGAATCCTTTATTATGGTTTTCAATGAACTGTGATGATAATTGTTCTGTACATCCAATATTATCTACTCTAAAACCGTTAACCCTCTATACTATCAATATAATAATAGAGTACATACATCTTATATCATGATCATATATCATCAATAAATTATTTGAATAGAGTAAATTTTTCAGGAACTCAATCTTTATTATTAAAACCCTTCCAGTAATAATATCATAAAGAATTCATTACAAAGATCACACCTTAAAAAAATACTTTCGATCATTTTAAGTCATCAAACTATCTTATCATAATGAACATATGACTGAAAATCTCATTTTCCATATTGTATCTAATGATTTTTAAACAATAGGTGTATTAATTTATTATAACAACCCTAAATCAGTGTTTGTGAATGTGTTTTATTGTTTCATGTTTTTTTTATTTTTTATTACAAACCCTATTATTATGTCATTTTAATCATAATTTTACAAAAATTTATTCTATTATCTTACTATTTTTTATTATATATTGAATTTTACAGATTAGAATTTTACAATTCCAATTTCATATGAAATATAAGAATTTTATATAGCTTTTATTATACTATGTAAAAGTCTAAATCGGTCACTATAGTGTTCTAATTTTTTCTAAACATATTATATTTTTTTACAATATTGTTCAGATTACATTATTTTATAGCTTTCTTTAAATAATATATTACTTCATGATTTATATAAATAATATTCCCACAAAAATTGTTATATTTGTTATATAATATGTTTATTTAAATCTAATTAAGTTAAATAAAAGTTTCAAATTATTGATTTAATCCTCTAAAAATTTCAATAAGTTTATGAAAATGTTATTGACTTCTTGAATTTCCTGCATTCGGAATATTTTTTTATTTCAATGATATATCATTTGATTTAAATATAAATTTAACAACATATATTGAGTTATAAATATAATAAGTTTTCCTAAATTTTATTTTTATATTTTATTTTTTTACAATTTATATTAAATGTCTTTTAATTTTCTAAAGGATTGCAATATTTCAGTCATTTTTTAGCTTATATTTTATGTTGTTCATTAGTTTTCAATAGTATGCCATGATATAAATGATATATTTATGATATATTTGATCCATTTGAAATATATATAGTTTTTATTCATTTATGTCTTATGGAACTTTTTCTAATTATATCATTTAGATGGGTTAAAAATCACCAATGTTTATGTTAATAAAGCTCTTACAAAAAGTGTTGCACTATTAATTACCTCAATTATCATCGGAAAAACACTAGTTCTACCACAATGCCACAGAAACTCACCATATCATCCCATTTCTACCTGACACAAATAGGAATAAAATACACCTTCATCTTCTCCCTCCATTCAATAGTCCATCATGGTAGTGCTTCGTTAGCTTAAGGCAATAATAGAACTCCTTTATTACCTAGAATGAGGTTGATTTCTCCACAAATGATAATATTCCATATCACATATATTATCAATCCTTTATGAATGGTGTTTGAAAACTATCATGACTATAGAATCTCATAGACTATGTGATGTTAATGGTATCCCCATCCAACACAACCAATTTTAGTAGGCATCCCTCTACTTTGGGTGAAACGGTAACTCATGCCCAATAATGTCCCCATAAGTGATTATACAATATCAACTATTCTTATTAATGTAATGTTAGTTCCCTATAATGATACCAGGAGCACCATAACTCATTTTCAATGATGGTTTCCACTTCCATCAATCATATCTTCAACAAAAACACACCTACATTGCTTGTTCATGATGAAAGCACACTTGATTTCACTGAATCGACGGGGCAAGATAATAATTTCTCAATACTAGTTCCATCACCCTCTTAATAATGCTAGCAGGTGGGTGATTCTAATTTAGTGCTATGGTTGGAATGTATATAAATAGTAGCACCACTTTCACAATTATAGCATCATAATGGAACCTTTCAATAGTAGGTCATATTCTTTTTATGTAATGATAGGACCACTTAAATGGTCTTATTATATTTTCTTTAATAGTAGTGGTAAAAATACATTCATTACTAAGATTCTTTCATATCTTATCATGAAATTTGTTCTAATTTGGAATCAAGGAATATAGATTCTACATATGCTAGGAGAAGGTAATTTTTTCCACAATTTCATTATCTAGTTTTGAGAGTTCAAATGAGTGAGTTTTTATTTTCCATTATCTGGGATTGTAACCACAAGTGTTTAATAACAATGTTCTGTTTGATGCTATCATATTACACTACACCCCCCCATTAATTTTGTTCCTCTTCACCTTCAACGTTAATAAAAAATCGGACTTCTAGGAAGTTAATTTTTTTTAATTTTTTTAATGTTTTAAAATCATTTCAAATAAATTTATTTTATTATAATTATATAAAATATTTTCCACATTTTTATTTCCTATTAATTCTCATGTGATATTTATAGAAATACTTGACCATGTTTAATGGACATAGATTTTTTTATTTGAAATTTTTTACTCAATTAATCATATTCCAGTGATTGTATTTAAATAGTTTGAATTTATTGATATTTTGGAATATTATTATATCTCCATGAAATTAATGTAACACACCAATCTTCCATGGTATGATTCTCTTTGTATAATACAGTAGCGTGTGTGGTACACAACTTCGAGATTCTAACACAACGCGACCAATCGTAGTAGTGGTTATGAATAGTAATACATACTTTTTGAATTTTTTTAAATTTTAACTCTAAAAATGGACTTCAGTTTTAGATTCAAAATATCGAATTTATCCTAGTTTGAAATTTTGGTACTTTTCAGAAAACTTTTATATTTTGATGAATAATGATAATTATTAAATTTTAATTAAACAATATTTTCTAATAAAAATAATAAACAGTGATAAATTATGAATTTGAGTTGTTTTAAAGTATATTTAGAATATATTTTTACCATTTAATACCATTTTGGTTATTGGACATAATTTCACAGTTAAACCGGACATAAACAAGTGTCAAACTTTTGATAGTCACTATATCTTAAAAACACGTTTTTTGTTTTGACAACGAGAATTAATTTTAAATTAATTTCTTCCACTTCTATGTTTTGAATTTGAAAAAATGGATTCCATATTTGGAATCAGGATGTCCAATTTTTGTGAATAGGTAACTTTTATTTTGAGGCATTTTGAATAATTACTTCGGTAAATATTTTATTTACCATGGTTAAAAGGTAAATTCCTGTAAATAAGGGTTAAAAAATAATATTATAATAATAATAAATTACCCTAAAACAAGTCCTAACCTTATTGGTGGATACATGTCCGTCCATTGAAATCTTTGGGTCGATTTTGGGACCCCATGGAGTCACTTTTAGGTGATAGAGACACTTTATATTAATTAAGTTAAAGTAAATACAAAAATGACATAAGTTCATATCTTTTAGCAAAACAATTTCTACATAGGGTTATATATGTTATTTTTTTCTATTATAAATAATAATTAGAAATATAATATGATTTCCTACATAATGGTATTTTATTTATAAATTTTAGACATTGAAAAAATAAAAATAAATATGACACAATAATAATGCAGTATTTTCCTTATTAATGAAAGAATGAAATAATTGGTATTATAAATGCTAAAATAAATATTATTTGAAAGTTTTTATGACATACACTAATTTTATTAGTTACTATGACATGTTATAATTGTTTAAATGAATTTTATTCGAAATAATAATTTTTTAATACTTTAACAAAAATCAATTATTGAGTAGTGTCAAAATTGACATAAATGAGTTTTTTTAAATATTATATTATTAATTTATATTCTATTCCTAAAATCAAATGATGGGCCAAAGGACATATATCATTATTGTTTTATCATTAATGTACCACTTTGGGGTATCTTGGAAGTATATAGTGAGTTTATTTACTATATAATATAAAAATACTAAGTGACATTGTAAGTGTGAAACTAATTAACTAAGAGTTAAAACTAAAAGATAAGGTTAATATAATGACCCAAACCTATCTAAAATCTATTGGTTGAAAGGGTTTTGACCCATACCCACCATATACTTTTAATAGTCCACTTTTTTTCATTTATAAATCCAATATGAATTTATTATAAAACAATACTTTAAGTTTTTTCTAAATTGCCCCTCACCCCTCTTATAAAAGGGCAATCTCCCTTCTCATTAATTCACACCTTCAAAGCCATTTGGTATGGCCAACCTCTACCCAAATATCCTCCAAAATTCCCTAAATTCATCCTATAGTCCTTATTATGTTCTGAAAGCCAACCTATGGAGCTCTTTTGATCAAATCAAAAGGAAAACCCCGAAGAAGAGGTAATGTTTTCACCACCCTTTTTCAAGTTCCTTTCTTCTTCAACTTCTTCTTCTTTGTTATTCCCTTTATAAGATAATAACTCCAGTATCTTCTATATACTGTGATGTTATTATAATTATGGAAAACACAAATTCTTTATTCTATCCATTCCTTTAATGACATCTCACCATACGTGGGTACGTGCGGCCTACCGTCTCCACGACGCGATGAGATTAATTTCCAAGTTCACCATTCATCGAAGATTATAAAAAATATATATTACTAATAAGTATGTAATATATGACATAATAATTATACTAGATATATATATATTTATATAAATAAGTATAAATGTAATTATATATATCTTATTCACTTACTTCCATTAAATACTATATGAAAACGGAAACAAAGTTTATACATACGTACAGACTACCGTCTCCATAAACGGTGTTTTCTATTTCATATATACGTCTATTATAAATTTTTATATTCTAAATAAATATGATAAATAAATCATGTTTTATATTTCGGAAGTATTTAAATCGTGATATAAGTGATACAATCAAGAGTAACAAGTAAAAACACGTACAATAAAGAAAGTGATTATTGCCCCAAATATTAATATAACATGGATATTATTATTAAATGGGTAGTATAAAGTCATAAATGAATAATGTATGATATTATAAATATTAACATGGTTCAAGTATTATTTAATAACTGACTATAGTCTCCATACAATATTCTAAACATACCCTCAACTAACGGAAAGTGTAAGGTAAGTGGTTTTCATCTCACTCCTTATTCCCGTGAGATTCATGCCATATTGCCACTATTACCTTTTGTATTGTGTATGTACTGTCCATAGTTGAATTATTTGTGTAATACACATTAATTTATGTGTATTTTCATATTAATTTTATCATACCTCTTTCATGGGTTGTATGTTTCGTATGTTACCAAGTTGGTAAGGGTTTATTTCACAATCTCTTCATTATCCGAGGTTGTTTATACGTAATTATCTACTGGGACCTATTTATCATCCACATCAATTTTTCATAAAAATTATTTCAAAACATTCTTTCTATATTTAATAATATGTCTTAAAGTCATTTATACCCTTGTTTGACTTTTTATAAGATGTTTATAAATAAATCTTTCTGTCATTTTCCAAACAAGGTCCTTTTTAACCTTTTCGACAGAATTAAGGTAAGAATGTCTTTTTTTAACTTATATGGCAGTTGCATATATTTTTCGCCATTATGAAATCATAGAAGCTTCCCTTACAAGACTATAAGGATATTTTCAAAGTAAATGTTTTATTTTCTAATTATGTGACTGTTAAATGATTTCAAAAAATAGATATTTCTCTCAAATTGTTTTGATTTCATCTTTGTCGACATCTTTGATGTATTTTAAGATTATTTGAAAATTATTTATTATGATACAAAACATCCATATCTTATTTAAGGTTTTGTGATATTTTTGAATGTGGATGTGTTATTTTTATACCATTCATGGTTTATGAAGAAAGCATTGACATTACGTATGCTAGTTTTAATATGAATGTTTATATTATGTTTAAACCTGTTCATATGAGGAATGAATTGTACTTAATAAGTGACGGGTGGAGCCCACTATAGCTCTTCGATGAATCGGTAGGTCTAATAAGAAAAAATAGTTTCTTGGCACGAGGCCTTGACAAAATATTATTTGTAGTCTTGGAACGTGGCCTTGGCTACGTGGTTATGATAGTCTGGCATTATGCATTATATCATTATGAAAGTGGTTATTGATATAGCATGTGATTATCAAATCAGTAGAATATCCATGTGAATAAGTAAATGGCATTATTTTATTTCATTTTTTCCATATTATGATGAAGTTCATGTTTAAAAGGATTTTATTTTAGTTATACATTGCCTTCAATGTTTATGCTTATTTATTAAAGTTTCTGCTGTATTGCT
Source organism: Viscum album (assembly GCA_963277665.1). Classification (NCBI taxonomy): domain Eukaryota; kingdom Viridiplantae; phylum Streptophyta; class Magnoliopsida; order Santalales; family Viscaceae; genus Viscum; species Viscum album. The sequence continues at coordinate 43,274,708 of OY728150.1, forward strand.
TACCCTTACGGAGAATTTGAGCTCACCCCTTTTCTATGTTTTAATTTCCCCAGGATTCCATGAATTGTATTTTGATTGATATGCAGGGTTAAGCCAAGGGAATAATGGTGTTCATAAAGGCTTATTTATGTTGTTTTGTATGTTATAAAGTGTAATGTAACATTCATGTATGTAATCTATTTTTCCAATACTGCTAAACTGATCGGTCCTTTGGGACCTGATTCCCTATAATAATTGCAATGTATTAAAATAATGCACCAACTCTGGTTAACTAGGGTCGGGGTGTTACATTTTGTTTCAAAGGAAGTTTAGCAATAACATTAGAAACTAGATTTAGATAAACTCTCATTAGAGCACATCGCCCTAAGATACACTTTGAGGATTAGAATAGAAGTACTCCATAGAATTTTGGTATTGTAGAGATTTTGTGAGTTTTCCATGTAATACATCCCTGTCTGGATACGAGCAGGTAGAGGAGGCTCTGGCACAGATGTACCTAGGGGTAAAACCCGAAAACACCGCTCTGAGATAGACTCGAACGGGAACTAGTGCACGACAACGGGCCTTGCTGCACTATTGGTTACGACACTCCAGGGGGATATGCTTTGGATATTTCTCATTTTCTTTACAAACCATTATGAAGGGATTATGAGTATATACTTACTCAAAGAAAAAAATTTATGATTATGGATTATATCCATAAACTGTTTTATTTATGTTAAGTTTTTTACAAGTTTGGGATTAGGTATTACTATTCATAAACTAATCTAGTATATTCCATTGTTTTGTAATGGCGCCTAGTAGAAGGAATGAGAAATCCAACAATACACATGATCCAAAGAGTAAGAAGGATCATATCTTTCATGGTCCTATGCTAGAATTTAGAAGGGAAATAGTCTCCCACATATTATCATCATATGAAGAAATAATATCATGTGTTGATAATATAAGTAAAGAACTCTCGGAGTTTTATGGCTTTGAAGGGATTACAGAGAGGAAAAGGATGGCAGAGAGAAGGAAAGATAATGGGAAGAAGGTAAAGAAGGGTTTTTCCATATGTGATAATTGTGGAAAGAATAACTTTGGAAAATGATTTAAGGGAATGGGAGTATTTTATAATTGTGGAGAAAAAGGACGCCAAGTATGTTTCTGCAAGTGTAAGAAAAAGGTTTCAAATGTACAATGCTTCATCTGCAAGGAGTTTGGACACTACGTGAACCAATGTCCCAGTCATCAAACTATACCGCAAATGATGCTATTAGATAATAATCAAGTTATGATACTACCACAGATGAAGAGGAATTACTAGTGTTCTTATGTTGTTATTTTAGAATTATTTCATTTTAGTATTGTATCAATAATTTTCTGGAAATAAATAAGGATTGTACTGCAGCAGTATTTCATTGAGTATTTGAGATTTTATGGTATAAAGAAAAGTGACTCTACAACAAGTTAATATTTCTTGAGATTACATGGTTTAAGGTAAGATAAACCGTAATATGGTCCTAATATTGATGTACTGATTTTTGGAATAACATATGGTTGATTTGGGAAAATTATATTGGATATTCTTGTCTACCTTGAAACTGATTAAAGATTTTTATATTCCATAATTGTTTGAGTATATAACATTTTTGGAAGGATGAAGTATATACAGTATTTTATATTGAATTAGGGAGCATGAATGTAATCAATAAGGTTTATGGTAATTTAGGATGTTTCAGTGTTTTAAAAGAATACATGATGAAGATATTCACATGCTATTACGAGGTAAAAAGAATCTAGATTATGTTTACCTTTCATATAAATTTTGGACTGAGAGTTTACAGAAATATTTTGAATAACTCTAAAGGTTGGAATGGGTTAAGTTTGAAAGGTTATTTTTGGAATTTTATAAAAGGACAACACGCAGACCATGTGACGCCCCGTCGTGTCAGAAAAAGCTGTGGGAATCGAACCCACAACCATAGTGAAATTCGGATTTATCGCCTACCACTGTACTACATGAAGTTCCTGGATGGTATAATGTAGTTTATTTTAATAAAGGGTCTGATATGTGAATTATAAATTCATTATATTTGGAACCCTATACAATTTAGATAAATAGAGTATTTTTGAGTTGTATTATGTTTTGGGGTGAAAGTTGAGTTTTTGGTAGAAATTTATTAATAGATAAAACTAAAATTATGAAGTAAGTATATCTCCTTATGATCTTATCCAATCTCATAAATAAATTCCTCAATGTTAAGAAAAGGAACTTAGAACAAAAATGTTGTCCTAAATAGTACCTTTGATAATCACAAATTTATGGCTTTGGGATTGTTGGCCTTTTCATAACCATGTTCTCTACCACTCTCCATCAGATGTTGATGGTTATATTTCTCTTCCATATCCATATTTTCTTACATGGAACCTTAGTATGTGTTATTTTCAGTAACCTTCATACTTACCACTCTTTATTTTAAATAGAGGCCTCATTAATTCATTTTTCGATTTGGGATTTCAACTAAGATATTTTGAAATGTCAATCCCATGTTTCCAATACTGAGCATAAATTATGTGTACGCAATTTATTGAAGGAGGGGATAATGTAACACCCCCATCATCCATGGTATGATTCTCTTTGAATAATACAGTAGCATTTGTGGTACGCAACTTCGAGATTCTAACACACCGCGACCAATCAAAGTAGCCGTTATGAATAGTAATACCTACTTTTTGAAATTTTATAAATTTTATCTCTCAAAATGGAATTCATTTTTAGATTCACAATATCAAATTTAGCATAGGGTGAAATTTTTGTAATTTTCGGATAACTTTCATATTTTGATGAATAGTGAAAATTACTAAATTTTATTTAAAAACAAATTTTTTAATCAAAATAATTAACAGTGATAAATTATGAATTTGAGTGGTTTAAAAGTATATTTATAATATATTTTTATCTTTTAATACAATTTTGGTCATTGGACATAATTTCACAGTTAAACCGGACATAAACAAGTGTCAATCTTTTAATATTTTTTATATCTTAAAAACACGCTTTTTGTTTTGACAGCGGGAATTAATTTTAAATTAATTTCTGCCACTTCTGTGTTTTGAATTTGGAAAAATGGATTCCATATTTGGAATCAGGATGTAAAAATTGTTTAAATAGTTAACTTTTATTTTTAGATATTTTAAATAATTACTTTGGTAAATATTTTATTTACCATGGTTAAAAGGTAAATCTGGTAAATAAGGGTTAAACAATAATATTATAATAATAATAAATTACACTAAAACATGTCCTAACCTTATTGGTGTATACATTTCCGACCATGAGCATCTTCGGGTCGATTTTGGGACCCCATCGAGCCACTTGTAGGTGATAGGGACACTTTATATTAATTAAGTTAAAGTAAATACAAAAATGACATAAGCCTATATCTTTTAGAAAATCAATTTTTAAATAGGGTTATATATGTTATATTTTCTATTATAAATATTCATTAGAAAGATAAAACTATTTACTATATAATGTTATTTTATTTATAATTTTTAGAAATTTAAAAAGTAAAAATATATATGACACAATAATGATGCAGTATTTTCCTTATTAATGAAAGAATCAAATAATAGGTATTATAAATGTTAACATAAATATAATTTGAATGTTTTGATGACATAAAAGAATTTTATTGGTTAACATGACATGTTAGGATTTCTTAAATGAATTTTTTTCAAATTAATAAAGTTGTTATGACTTTAAAAATAATCAATTATTGAGTAGTGTCAAAATTGACATAAATGAGTTTTTAAAACAAATATTATATTATTAATTTATATTCTATTCATAAATATATAAGGGTAAGCCAAAGGTCATATATCATTACTGTTGTATCATTAATGGACCACTTTGGGGTCGCTTGGATTTATATATTGAGTTTATTAACTATATAATATAAAAATACAAATTGACATGGTAAGTGTCAAACTAATTAACTAAGAGTTGAAACTAAAAGATAAGGTTAATATAATGACCCAAACCTGTATAAAATCAATTGGTTGAAAGGATTTCGACCCATACCCACCTTAGACTTTAAATAATTCACTATTTATCCACTATAAACAGAATATTAATTTTTTATAAAATAATATTTTATGTTTTTTCTAAAGAGCCCCTCACCCCTCTTATAAAAGGACACTCTCCCTTCTCATTAATTCACACCTTCAAAGCCATTTGGCTCATCCAAACTCCTACCAAATATCCTCCCAACATCCCTCACTTCATCCTGGAGGCCTTAGTTTGATGAGAAAGCCAACTTAAGGATCCCTTTTTATCAATCAAAAGGAAGATCCTGAACAAGATGTCATGTTTTCACTGCCCTTTTTTCAAGTTCCGTTCTTCTTCAACTTCTTCTTCTTTATTATTACCTCTCTAAAATAATAAATCCAGTATCTTATATATACTGTGATGTTATTATAATTATGGAACAACAAAATTCATTATTCTATCCATCCCTTGAATGACATGTCACCTTACGTGCGTACGTATGGCCTACCGTCTCCACGACGCGATAAGATTCATTTCCAAGTTCACCATTCATCAACGATTATAAAAAATATATATTACTAATATGTATGTAATATATGACATAATAATTATAATGGAGATATATATATTTATATTTATAAGTATTTATGTACTTACATATATCGTATTCACTTACTTTCGTTCAATACTATATGAAAACAGAAACATCGTTTATGCGTACGTACGGACTACCGTCTCCATAAACGGTGTTTTCCATTTCATATATACGTCTATTATATATTTTTATATTATAAATATATATGATAAATAAATCATGTTTTATATTCTGGAAGTATTTAAATCATTATCTAAGTGATAAAATCAAGAGTAAAAATTTAAAACATGTACGATAAAGAAAGCGATTGTTACCCGAAATATTAATATAACAAGGAAATTATTATTAAATGGGTTGCATAAAGTCATAAATGAATAATGTATGATATCATAAATATTAATACGGTTTTGGTATAATTTAATAACATAATATATTCTTCATATAGAAGGCTGAACAGACCCTCGACTAAAGAAAAGTGCAAGGTAAGGGGTTTTCATCTGACTCCTTATTCCCGTGAGATTCAAGCCATATTGCCACTATTACCTTTTTTGTAGTGTATGTACTACCCATAATTGTATTATTTGTGTAATACACATTAATTTATGTGTATTTTAATATTCATTGTATGATACCTCTTTCATGGGTTGTGTGTTTTGTAAGTTACCAAATTTTTAAGGGTTTATTTGACAATCTCTTCATCATCCGAGGTTGTTTATACGTAATTATCTACTGGGACCTCTTTATCATCCACATCCATTTTTCTTAAAAATGTATTTCAAAACATTATTTATATTTTATAAAATATGGGATTAAGTCGTTAGTACCCTTGTTTTACTTTTTATAATGGGTTTATAAATGAATTTTTCCATCGTTTTCCAAACAGGGTCCTTTTTAACCTTTTCGACAAAATTAAGGTAAGAATGTCATTTTTTAACTTATACAGCAGGTGCGACTATTTTTTGTAGTTATTAAATCTTATAAGCTTATCTTACAATCTTTTAAGGATATTTTCATTGTAAATGTTTTTTTATAATTATGCGACTTTTAAATGATTTCAAAAAAATAGCTATTTCACTCAAATTGTTTTGATTTCATCTATGTCAACATCATTTGATGGATTTTAAGCTTATTTGATGTTGATTTAATATGATACAATACTTTAATATTTTATTGAAGGTTTTGTGATATATTTGACTGTGGATGTGTTATTTTTATACCATTCACAGTTTATGGAGAAAGTATTGACATTCCGTATGCTAGTTTTAATACAAATGTCTATGTTGTGTTTAAACCTGTCCATATGAGGAATGCATTGGACATAATAAGTGACGGGTGGAGCCCTCTATAGCTCCTCGATGTGTTGGTAGGTCTCATGAGACAAACTAGTGTCTTGGCATGAGGCCTTGACAAAATCTTATTTGTATTATTGGCACGAGGCCTTGGCTACATGGTTATAATAGTCTGGAATTATGCATTCCATAATTATGAAAGTGGTTATTGATATTTCAAGTGATTATTAAATTAGTTGAATATCCATGTGAATAAGTAAATGGCATTATTTCATTTAATTTTTCCATATTATTCTGAAGTTCATGTATAAAAGGCTATTGTTTTAGTTATACATTGCCTTAAATGTTTATGCTTATTTATTAATGTTTATGTTGTATTGATTACCCTTACTAAGCATTTGAGCTCACCCCTTTTCTATGTTTTATTTTTCCCAGGATTCCAAGAAGTGTATTATGATTGATATGGAAGGTTAAGACAAGGGAATAATGGTGTTCATAAAAGATTATTTATGTTGTTTTTTATGTAATAAAGTGTAATGTAACATTCATGTATGTAATCTATTTTTCCAAGACTGCTAAACCAATCGGTCCTTCGAGAATTAATTCTTAGTAACAATGTATTAAAATAATGCACCGATTCTGGGTAACTGGGGTCGGGGCGTTACAATTAATGGTTAAGCTTTTTTTTATTATTTTAAATGATTATAACCATTTTCACAAGATATATTAAGTCATTTTAGGATTTTTGGAATTTATATAAAGGGAATAGAGTATGTGTGAAACTAGTTGTGATAACATCTTCGACCCAATGTTTTTATTTGAAAATAAATATTTGAATTTTTATTCCTTGTATAATCTACAATGTAAAATGTAATATGTTATTCTTCATTCAGATGACCTCTCATGTGATTAATTACAACATATTGAAATTATACTATCTTCATTAGATGATTCAATCCAATACTCAAGAACTATTACTTGTGTGTTATTCTTCATATATATATTTGATTCTAGTATCATGAGTTTACAATATCATCATCATTATTAAATTTATTCCAAAGAAACAAGTACAAAGCACGAGGCAAGGAGGCGAGGAGGCAAGGCCCCCTCCCTATCGGGGGCTAAAATAGAGAAGGCCAAGAGCATCACATCAGATCAAATTGACGCCTTCTGGTTTAAGAGAGGTAATGTTAAAGAGACATATGACATAGGAGCCACGCTCTGCCATCGTAGCCAAATGATCCTCAACCTTGTTACCCTCCCGCCATATATCGGTAACCTGGATGTTATGGTTGAGAAATGATTTTCATCTTCTGATGGTATACTCAATTGACCAAGGGATGGATCTAGTGGCATGAAGGGAGTCATGTAGAATCATTGAGTCTGTTTCCACCTGCGTGAGCACCAAGTTTCTCTGTTTACACAAGGTTAGGCCGGTAAGAACTGCATCCACCTCTACCTGTATTGGGGTTCCGCTACCATAATATGCAGTGAAAGCAAGGAAGACACTTCCCACTGCGTCCCAAACCACTCCACCTCCCCACGTGTCACACAAGATACAGGTCTCATCCGTGTTCAATTTCATGCCATTGATGGGGGGAAAACTAATCCATTTTCCCCGATCAAGCAGTCCCGAAGTGGCAGACTGGGTAAACCTCAGGGATGGGGCTTCCCGCCAGTTTCTTAATAACATAACCAAGTCCACCAGGAGGCTCTATGTCCTCATAATGATGGCCCTATTAGTGGATGGAATCCCCTCATACCTAGCCTGGTTTCTAGCCTTCCATAAACACCGACAGCCAGATGTGACTCCCAAACTCTAATGTATGGATAATTCTGGTTGTGAATCATTATTCTATAGTTAGTATTGTAATTCAGTTGTGACTCCCCATAAAAGTGTTATTGTTAGTATGATTATACCTCCACTTTGTAGAAAATGATATTTCAATCAGGTTATGAATAACCATCAAAAATAATTTTATTTAACAATGTATCTATCATCATTTAGAGTGGCAATATAGTAGAGTAGGTCCACATTGGACTGATATACTATAAAATAATTATTATGTTATTTCTTCTATTTATGCTCCTAATTACCTATAACAATAAAAAATCATAATAAATTAATATAATTTATTTATTTCAATAATAGTTTCAATGTGGTTTATTCATCCCCACCCCACTATAAACCATATTTCATTACCCTTTGGGACCTAAAAACCAATTCACTCATAATTAAATAATCCAGAGGGACACATGGACACAAGAATGAATCCAATTAATCTATAGGCTACCAACTATAAGTGAGGATATAATGGTGGTATGGTGGGGATACTATACCATTAGTTCAGAAGTAAACATAGTGGAAAAATAATTTAAATATGTTTTAGTATAAAAATAACCAAACTGACTGCCTAAGAAATGGTAATGAAAAATAATCATGAAAGAAGGAATGATGTTACTATTATTGGGTAGTCAATAAATTTGGAAGATGATAGATATACAATATACTAATGTGAATAACAAATAAATTAGAAAAATTTCCTAACTCCATTATTACTTTCAAGTAGATTTATGGTTGATAACAAACATGTTATGTCTTAACATAAGGTGAATGAGACAAAAGAGGCACTATGAAATTTTCTAACCTAAATTCGAGAGATGTGATTGGGTACCAAGCGCAAACCAAAATATGGTTTGAGTAAAACTCTGTAGGCCACCACCAATGTTTTCTAATGATGTTCAAGTCTATGAGTATAAAAATATGGTGCTTTAGTATTTATATCTAGATAATGGTAAAAGTAATGAAGTGCGGTCAAGCATGGGCCTACATGTGGTTCCTGGCGGGACCAATCTAATTTTGCCTAATCCAACTATCTTTAAACACATAACCCAAAATGGTGACATATGGCCCATTTTATGTATCCCTTGTCTCCTAGAGTTAGTAATAGATGTGATTCCATAAAACAAGTCAAAGCATTCCCATGTAATGAAATCATGAGAATCCAAGGAAATCTCCAAGTTATTTTATATATGGAATAAGTGAGCCATCCTATGGGGATCAATCCATGGTGCAATTATCTAGTGTAGGATCCAAAGGATGAAAACTTATAATTCTAATTTCTTAAAGGTGGATCTAACAAAACCGGACAATAAATTCCATGATATTTTTGACAAATGGTTTGGTTATAATTCAACGAAGTAATCAACGGTATTCCATGTGTGAAAAAATCAATAGAAATCCTATAACACATCACAGTAATTCTATAGTTCTAGATTTTATTTTTTAATCCATGATTCAATGTTAAGGAATTCATAAATATAATACATTGATAAGATCAAGGGTGGGATCATCTCTAGCATTCACATCAATGAATCATATGAACCCATTCAGTTTGTTCTTGGAATTAAAATCATGAATTCAAGGATTACCCATGTATTGTCCTTATTTTTATCTATAATAATGTTTGTTAAGATAACATGTATTAAAAGGAATCAATTTCATTTATTTTAATCAGAAATAAAGTCCCATTTAGTATATGGGGAAATTATTTCAAGAAAACATGTATAATGGGTCAAGGCCTTCTATTCGAAAAAAAACAACACAAGGATTCCATTAGTCTTAAATTCTTTAGATTTCACATTCTCACATCACCCATAATCTTATTTAATTATGTGTAACATAAATCACAAACAAAATTAATTTAATTTATTTTCTTTGGTTAATATCAATGGATCAACACCCCATTATTTGATATATTAGTTAACAAGGGATTTGGTATGTTATAATCTTATTAACTAGAATCCAGTCACACCCGGGTTCCAAAAGGAACATTAGTATACTGGTCCATGATCAGGTTAAAAATTACCCACCATATGCTAGGTAAAAAATATTATATGAAGTTCCTCATGGTCATATCTTTACATGTATGTTAATTAGACACAATATTAATCTAATACAGTTAGGGATCCTCATAGAGACACATCTAATTGGTCAAGAGTCTTCCAAAAACCTAATGTGGTCTATGGAATGGGTTCAATTAATCATTGAACCATACCTATTTATTAAATATTAGCTAAGGCCACACATGGAATAATTGATTTCTGGATTCAATATTTGGTATTAATTCTCACATGGACTATTTTAATTACATGGGAGGCTTAATAAACATTATGTATTATTGGTGGGATACAAATATAACATAAGGAGATAAATTATAGAAATAACACATCTTGATTTTACACAAGGTAGGACCAGTTTCTAATTCAATAAATTATCAATATCTCTTATAAAATAGAAATATGTTATGTGAAAATAGTTAAACCACATACCTTACATACAATGATTTTCCATTAAACTCTACCCCACAAACCCACCAGTCGAACACTTCCAAGACAAATGAAATTCTCCCCACCATATATGGCCCTATATCACATCCAAACAATAAAAAATACATAATTAATATACAATTAAAATTAATTATGAAGTTACAATAATTAATTAATTTATAAAAATACGGAATAAATTAATGTACACTCCCTAGATTCTCTTGGTATAATGTACCCAAGTCCAAGGACCCATTAACAATTTAAAATAATTACCCTAAAACCCCTAGGCCAAATACCTACAACTATAACATAAAACAAATGTGATGATATTAAATATAAACTAAAAATCCTAAAGAACTCACTTAGTTATATACCTCCATTAAAACAACAAACAATGGAATATAGGTGTAACCTCATGGCACCCACTCTCTAGGTAGTAAGGATGATATATCATCTCAAAATTATTCCACCATTCTATTATAGAATAATCACTAAAAAGCTAATCCATAGCAAATAATTGATTAATGTAAATATATTCTTGATGAAACTGAGTGAAATCCATATTGTAGGCTATTTATCACAAGAGACGTTGTCTGAAACCACCATGCATTGAAGAAGACCCATCAAGACCTCTATGGGGGGATAAAACAGAGTGTAGGAGGTGTTATTTAATGTGTGGGAGGAATAAAACATAAATGGATTTTAAGGGTTGCTTACTTGATAAAATTTTCTAGAATTACCTTCTTTAAAAATAATACAAGGGCCAATGGCTAGCCAATTGTCCCTACTAGATAACTAGTGTGTCCAACATCTATAACTATGCTAATGGACATACCAAAAGCTATCAAGTTTCTCTATATTAGCTAGTTAATGGAACTGAAGTCACTTTATATAGTAATGAAATCCTTACAATCCCTCTGGACACTACTATAATCTCCAACCACCCATTCCAAGTCAAAAAACACCCTTTTAAGTGTCCATCCTTCATTATCTTCAACTGAACCTTGATCTCAAAATAAACCATATAATAAAAGAAAGATGAATCTCTCCACTAGAAATTCGATCCTATATGCACTTTAGGGTCCATAAAACCTCCTCATCATATCACTTCTCGTCCCCAAGAAGTCTCAGTGGTTGTCTGTGGATTATCTAAACTACATCGATCTTTAGATCCATCAAATAGTCATAGTCCAATTACAAATGGCTTTTGTACATGCAGAGTGGAAATTTAAATTTATTGCCTATAAACATCCATCATTATTTATATAATGACTTTATTACTAAAATTATTGGTAGGAACTAACAAAAACACACCTACCTTGAATCATTTGAGGCATTCACATCTATCCTCACACCCAACTCATGGTGATCCTCATCATAGAACATTAATAAAAAATGATAATTCTATGATAGGGGACCTCCATTATTAAAATTTCCTACAATAACATTTTACTAGAATTCCAATGACACCCTTTGATGTGGTTCCTAGATCATCATGACCAATATTGATAAACCCACTGATCTAATATTGAATCTTCCATCATTCGTGAATTTCTAAACAACTTGAAAAATCTCAACATTTAAGAATCTCAATAACGAATTTCCGTTTTTCTCCAATAGGCCTTTTATTAACACCTAAAACATTTAAATAATTTCTATTGATTCACTGATTGTAGATTCCAACCATCCAAAACTAATTACACATTACAACATAAGTCAAACCCACTTAGGCCAACATTATAGAAAGCACATGACCTAGCTATCGATGCTTTGTAAACATGCTCAATCCCAATTATATAAACTTTGATGGTATCTGATGATCATCTATATACATCCACTAAAATTATTAACCAGATTCTAGTAGAATTTCAGGGTTATACCACCAAGTATCCATTTCCACCATCGTTGCACTATTGGCATCAACAAACTGTTGATTCAACTCCCACTAACGTGACTCCTAACCACCTCAATATAAAAGCCAATAGTGAGACCCTAAATGATAACACATCTGATTATATACTTGTAATTAACAAAAAAAAATACATATTTATTAGGCTCTACCTATTCACTAGAATCATAACAACACAAAGATCCTCTAATGATCAATCTCATGTAGATCAGATCTACCCAACATGAGGGTCATATCTCAAATATCATAATTCCACTCCATATCGTAGTAGAATCCACACTATAATCTCTAAACCATTACCAATTCCCCATATAGAACACTATTTCAATCACTAAACTTGAGTTATAAAGGAGGCTCAGACTACTCATACATGAGAGTCTCACTGAAGGGAAATCATCTCCCTCTCACACATCACATAAAAATCAACCAAATACTTTAATGAGGATCTCAAATAGAACAAGGTTGATAACATGAAATGTATAATGGAGTATCCTACCCCATATATTTCATCCACACATGTGTCACATGTGGCTACATGCTGTGTAACCACATCAAATATGTCAACCTATGACACTCTATTTGAGGTTTAACCTACATTGTTCATGCATTCGTACCCAAAAATTCCATGTTCTTATTCACTTTTATAGAATATCATGAGTCTCACAAGAGAGATTCATATTACTATTACAATAAGACTCTCATTATACGAATATTAGTTTTCATCCCATACACATGGATAGTTATGCTAATACTTTTGGGTGTATGATTCGATACCGCCCGACCAAGTTCCAAATGGAACATAGCATCTCCAACATGCACTTGCCACTAAGATTAAATTTAATCTTGGGGGTTTCATGCTCCAGTGAAACTAGATCATGATAGGATATCTCAATTCCCAATATCATGGTCTTATAGTAACCAAGACAACACATCCATGTCATTGTCAATACCTTTCTCTCTTTCCAATTTCACCCAGCATATAGAACCCTTGGTGACTTTTTGAAAACAGAGCATCTACCCAAGAAAAAAACCTCACATGACCATTAAAAATAAGATTTTAATACAAAAATTAAACTAAGAATTTTTATTCTCTCATTTATTCTGGAAGGTTAAATCAATCCTCAAATGGAAAGGCACCCAATTGGTCCTACCCTTCAACAGTGCATGCTATTGAAGCACCAATGGTCATGAAGTAATACCTTCCACATACCAAAATCGTTTTGGGAAACCCTTTTACTTGGTCCCATCATACATTGAACCTCACATTCACCATGTAAACCAAACATGTACTATTGTTCCCACGACATCTCTCACACTAGAAACCGAACACCCAAGATTACCTCATTTGCTCTGATCTCCAACAAGGCAGAGAAAAATATAGTGTTGGCTCTAGGACTAACACCCATGAAACATATAGGTAAAACCAACAGAAGATATAGATTATAGTGTTAGTGGAGGGAGGAATTCATATGATCTTTCCTTTCCTAGGTCTAGTTTTAAATAATGTTCACTACCACACTTGTACCTATTTCCAAAACCCCAGGGAACCCAACATGCCTAAACCACATACCTCATAACACCTTTCATGTTGTAACACATTAATTTAAGTAAAAAATTCCACCTCACATATATAAATTCACTTATAATAACTAGATAACAACTACGATAAGTCACACTAATGAAACATGATATATTAACAACTTATCCCAGAGTCATGCTAAAGAAGTTCAATAGGATAATCCACTTATCCCACTCATAAAGCCTCATTTAGGCTACATCCTCGGGCATCAGTCATCCCCATTACATATTCTCATGACAATAAACATGAAAAAAAATCTACCCACTATAGGGTCTCTAACAAACCAGAGATATAATTCAAAAAACCCTTTCATGGCCCCAACAAAAACTATGAATGTCACAAGTCTTCACAACTCACAGTCATGGGTTACATAAGATTGGATATCTCTCTCCATTCCTCTCCCCTATTTCCAATATCAGGTTACACAACAAGAGCTACTATAATTAATGATTATATCATAATTGGTTTTCAACTACATGGATTCCACATAACTCTAGGGATCCAACAACTTCAATTACCACTACTCAAGGTCAAAAATAGCCACCATCTTGGTTTGGAAAACATACATAAATAGGTTTCACCAATTTATTCTTCTCTATTTTACATTATCTTATACACCTAGAATGAAACATGAATAAAATAAATTTCATGTTATATTTATAGAGGAAACAAATTATAAGTTGTATGTAGAAATTTATTTATCTATAAACACATAGAAATCAACAAAAACAATCACATAATCTTCTTTCACCCATTTATTTTATAAAAAATACATCACAACTGATGATCGGTGAGAGAAAATTCAAATCACAATTTATAGAGAAAAATTATTTTTAAGTTTTAACTAGAAATTTAATTAACTAATTCCTCATAAATATCAAAACAATATTATAACACTAAATTTCTATTATCATTTCCTTGGGGTGCTTATATAAGACACCACTATACACTTATACTGATCGTTATATAAATGACTACATAAACATTAAATAAAAAATCCATTAAAAATATACATATCCCCAAGGGATTAATCATTAAGTTGTGTAAAGATAATATCTAACCACAAGGTCCATGTATTTAAAAGATGGTTTTACATAAAAAAACATTAAATTAAAATTTATAGAGGTATAAATGCAATAATTTTTTTATAGAATCCCATTTATGCGGGATACAATAATTGGTAATTTTCAATGATTTTTTCACACACTCTCAAGGGGTTTATTTCATAGAAATATATTCAAATATCAACCTATAAGGGTCAAACATAGAATATTTTGTTTCATTTATATGGGTTTATTTTCCCATAATAAAGAGAAACCAACAAATAAGTTTTAATTGGAAAAAAAATTTATTGACAACCTTCACTGATCACATAGAGATATTAAAAATCAAATCAAATTCCAATAACATTATAACAATTCTTATTATAAATAATTTAATAAAAATTTTAAGCGAATTTTTTTAATTAATCCCAAGATGGTTAGATATAATTCCACCACCAAAATAAATAGTAAAACATTATTTATGTTTATTCTAAAACTTTACATAACTAACCCTATATCATAGCTATAAAAAATTCTAGAAATTACACAAAAAAGAAATAATATAAACTAAATCAAGGATTATAATGGAATGTGAATACTATAGTCCCATACAGATGGATAAACAAGACTCCTCTATTTACATACTAATACAAGAGATAAATTCTATATTTTAGTAAATTGATACTCATGTGCATCACCTGAGGAGAAATTAAATCAATTATAAAATTCTAATTCAAGAACAGTAAGTCACAAATCTCTTAACAAATAATTTTCCCTATGCATTATTTAGCCTATCCTATACATAAGTTGTTCATCACATTTAGAGACAATACTAGTCTCTATTATTCTAGCCTAAAATAGTAATATATTGGAAATAATGTGTTTTGGTAAAACATTGTGACATCCCTGAACTATTTCACTCATTAATAATTGAACTGGAGGCCACATGGTCTCAAGAACACCTCCCTATACGTCATAAGATGCCAACTAGAAATAAAGTTCTAATAGAAGGACGATGTGGAGTCTTTATATGTCAGTTTAGATGTAAACACATTGTAAAATTAAGTAAAATAAGCTAGAGGATTAAAATATCCATTCTAACAACCCGATAAGTCATAATAAATGATAACCATGTAAGAAGGAATGATGCTCCATATATAGGGAATTCAATAAATATAGTATGAGATACACATATTGTAGGGATATATGAATAAAAAATAAATTAACAAAACAAACTAATAACAATAGGTAACGTGATTAAATGATTGCTGTATAAATCGTTTCCCATGTCCTAACCCAAGAAGAGTGATAGTAAAGAGGTATCAGGAAACATCAAAACCTATAGCCAATAGATCTACACAGTTACTAAGGAGTGACCCAAACAGAGTGTGATTAAAACACATTAGGAGACAACCACATATTTCTAATGTAGTTTCTATTTTTGAGTATAAAAAATATTATGTTCAATTTATATAACAAGAAAGTGGTAAAATTAATGAAGTGTTGTGGATCACGAGCCCAAAATGCTGCTCAACTAGCCCTATCTACTTTTTTCTATAACATTTATCCTTAAACACAAAACCCAAATGGTAGTCATATAACCCATAGTTATTGTCCCGACTATCAAATAATATGAAACAATGGAGAATCCATAGTACATGTATGGGAATTCCCATGTAACTAAATCATTTGAATATAATTAAATCTCTAAGGAATTATATTTTTTGGGATCGAGATCCGTATTTTTAGATAAATACATGGTGAAAAACATTTTATTAGAATCCAAGGGCTTGACCATTAGAATTACACTTTCTAAAATAGGGCTCTAATTAACTTGAGGATAAATTAATTTATAATTTTGGGAAAATGTATGATAAGAAGTCAAGGATGTAATTGAAGTCACTCCATGTCTAAGGACATTAAGAAAGATATAAGAAATAATCCCAGTAATTATAATTTTATAATGATTATTAGTAAATTCATGACCTCTTGTTAATTCTTTTATAAATATAATGCATTGACCAGATATAAGATATTATCACCCATAGAATCTGCATTAATGAATTGAATTTCATTAATCGGATTAATTATTTGAATTCAAATATGGAATAAAAGCTGTATCCATCATGTGCTTTACATTTAATTCATAAATAGAATTATTATTTTAACCTATACTAAATGTCATAAAGTGAATTTATATTAACAATACATTTTTTCACTTTGAAGGGATTGGGAAATTAGTGAAGATGAACTTCTCTCATGGATCAAGGTCTTTCATTAAAAAAACACACTCTAGCTTCCATTATTCATAAACCCCTTACATTTCACATTCTAATTTTACATAATATCAAGTTAAATTCAGAGAAACTACACTCGAACCCATTATTACATTAATTTATTTACATCAATGTATTTCAATGCATCAACATACCTTTGATAGATTTATTACTCAATTAGGAATTTGTGAAGTTATAAATGTATTAAAAAGCATCAAGTACTAAACTAAAAACTAAGCGACATAAGGATACTGGTTCTATAATTGAGATTTAAATACACACATTTACACTAGGTTCAAAATATTATATCAAATACCTCTGGTCATCTATTTAATTACATGTTAATCAAGCACTTGGTTAAGCTAATTAATGAATGGAACCCCATGGTGATACTTCCAATTGGTGAAGAATCATTTATTAACCAATGAACATGAAATAATTTCAATTAATTTACAAAAAAAATTAGAATAATTGATTTCTAGATTCATTGTTAGGTTGTAATTGCTCCATGGACTATTCTCAATACATGGGTGATTTGTAAAAAACATTTGTGCAATTAGGGAGTAGAGAAGACAACATAAAGAAATAATTTAGGGAAGTAAATCATTTTAATTTTACACATGGTCATAATTTATTTTTATATCAATTAGAAACCAATATTTCTTATGAAACATAATGATTTTAAGTGAAATCACATCACCACCTATCTTAATTACAATGATTTTCCATTTAACTCTATCCTTGAAACCAACGGCTTGAACGTTTTCCACACCAATGGCCATGTTACCACATATACGACCCCAAATCTATCCCAATACAACTAATAGTAATTATTTAATATAAAATTATGATTAATTATATAGTTACAATAATTACCAGGTTAAAATTATTTTTATAAATGGAAACAACTCATCGGAATCCCCCGAAGCACTATATCTATGTCCAAAACTCACAAAAGGTCTTTACTAGGCCTCTATAACTACCTTGGACCAAATTTTAAATTATAAAAAACCTAGAAAATAAGAAAATATATCATATTTAATCTAATACCATTGAAAATCTCACCTAGAAACATACCTCCCTTAATGTCGCCGGAAACAGTGTACAAGAGAGTCTTCAGGACACCCTCTCTATAAGAAATAAGGATGTTCCATAGTATGATGATAATTATACCATTATATAGTGGAATCATCACCCAATACCATACACATAACAACTAGGAGATTTGGGGAAATATTGGGAGGAAGAAACATAGTGATAGCCTTATTGTATGATCTTGATTGTAAGCGACGGAGCCTAAAACTGCATTATATTTATGGAGATCCATCAACACGTCCATTGGGTTTGAAATATCATAGAGTCAGTAAGAATATATATAGGAGAGTAATAATACTCGGAAGGGTATTAAGGTGGTTGGCTCGATAAAATTATCAGGCTCACCTCGCTTTAAAAAATTGGCAGGGGTGTGTCATACAGCCCTCCCTAGGCTACTGAGCATTCCACCAACTGGTCAATGTATTTTTACTGACCATATGGTGTTACTACAATAACTTAATATAATATCTAGATATTCATGATCAATCTATACACTTTTCAAACCCATTGAACCCCTATTCCAGGTCCATAAACAATGTTTTAATGGGTCTATTCCTCCATTTTCCGAAACCAAACTCTATTTCACAAAGTGACACATCTAGTAAATTAAATGTAAAAAATTACATTTAAAATTCAATACCTCATGTACATAATGGTATATGAATTTATTATTCCTTTATATATCTAAATCCACTCGTGTAACAACATAAAAAATTAATGTTCAAGAACGTGTTGATCTAACACAAAAGATTTTCCATTTTTTCTTAGGAATGATTCTGATGATTCTAAATAAATAAATGAAGATAAATACCTTAATATTTTATTTTCAAATATTTACCTCAAATTCATATTTTAATATTTGGATTAAATTATATCATTAAAATTGATTTTATCAGTTGAGTATCATGTTTTTATGTATTTAATAAGGACTTTCATTAAAATTTCATTACTTAAAATGTTAACCCCATTTTAAACACCATCATATATATTAGCGGTCTAATATCCATATTTTACTTATTAATGATTGTTATTTTTTATTCCTCTTAACACATAGTTTATTAGGTAGGATGTTATGTCAATCATATCATATATATTTATCATATGGTTAATAATACAAATAAATTCGCAATAAACCATACAAATAAACATAGAAATATTCTTACGGTATCATTCCCAAGGGTTTTCAACAGTAAACATAACATAAATAATATTACAAAAAATATAAACTTATCTCATAATATCTCCTCATTACATTATTATCTTACTGATGATAATCCATGGGAATCATGCTTTTGAAAAACCTACTCGGTCGATTAATAAATTTCATGATAGGTATTCACTTTAGATAGAATCTGAAATGTTTAATCTATAATGGGGATTTAATATCAATATATTTTTATATTTTATTTCACTTACATGAATTCATAATTTTTATTTTTTTAATTCGGAATACCAATTCCTTCCACCAAATCAATAGGTTCAAAAAATATTGATGTCAAACTCTTTACACAACTCATAACATTGGTTAATGACCCAAATTTAATGTCCACAATATTTATTAAAATCAAAATTAATTTCATGTATAAGGTATAAAAAACACTTTCATGTAAATTATTATAATTATATGAAAATATCAATTCCCAAAAAATTAATATTAGGCATCCAACCTCCACATTTCAAGATAATTCATAACCCCCCATTCAAGTGAGTATTTAAACCCAAATTCTCTTTACCCTTAGTTTTTAACTCAAGAGAGACACAAATTCAATCACAATTATGGCACATAATATGTATAAACTATCATTACCTACATAATTTAGGATTTTAACATAATAAATGATCATTTAAAGATAGGATATATGTAAATCAATGTTCATACATATCATATAACTCTTTAAATGTATCAGTGTTAATATAAAAAAGTAGTTAAACATATTTAAAGTAAAACATACATCACAATACATAATTTATCATTTTTACCTATGAATAATAATTTTTCAAATAAATAAATAAATAAATAAATAATAAATTTTCACATGATATAATTATTTATGGCCAATTCATAAATTTTCATAGTGGGTTTTTTCAGGAAGAAAGGGCTGGGGTGGGATGGGGTTATGGCCTTCGTCAGTAGTAGTGGTTGGATGAAATCATTGTTTGTGTTTTCAAAATATCACATCCTCCACTGGGAAGAAGGGGATATGACCTTTGTTTGATAGGAGATGACCTTCTTTGAGAGAGGATAACTATCATGAGATTTTTATTGGCGGGTTGTACGAGCTACCTTAGGAACCAAGATCATATGGTGTCAGGGCATAATCACTGACATGAGATCTATTCAAATGGGATATATTGGCCACCTTGGGTTTTAGGTTTTCATATGGGGAATATTCTTGATTTTATTTGGGCATTTGGTTCTTGTATGGTGACTTTCTACCCCTCGTCCATCATGACCATGTAATAGGATCTATGAAACCAAAACAATAATGACTCTTTGATTGAATAAAAACGGAATACTTACTCCCTACCCATTAAAATAAATAAATAAATTATAATCACTATATAATTTAGGCATGAATAAACATGACCAATTAGCATTAATATAATATAAGCATTCTATATTATCATTTACACGGTCTTAATATGAAATCTTTAAATTTCATAATATGTGAAAACTTGTCAAGACATATAATATCAAGTAATAAACAATTTATATTTTAAAAAAACAATTCACAAAAATTGAATATCTTTTATTTTATTTTATTTGAACCTTTTAATCAAATCATCCAAAAACCCTTTTAGAATTATATAATGAAATTTTCAAATAAGGCTATTAAATGGAATCAAATTATATTATATTTTATGAATAATTAATATATTAATGTTAATATTATCATTCTTTTCCTAATTTTAATTTTTATTCACTCTAAAATTTGTCTACAATGTAAATCCATTTGAAACATATGTCATATCTATGAAAATATTGTATTGTTTGAGTAATGGTATTTTAGAATGTTAATAAAAAAATCATTATAATTATACCCACCATAGCTTGTACGAAATATGGCCCTATAGATAGAGATAATTATTTCCTTGGGATGAATATGGCTATTTTAGTATTATTTACAAGCTATTTTGGTTATATAAAATCTATTTGGTAACATAAATGGTGTGGTGACACCCCAAGTAATAACCCTTGGAAAAAGAAGAAGCATGGCCTTTTTGAAACTTATTTTAAGTGGAATCCATTTCAATATTTCCATTTTGGATGATCTATTTTTCTTAGTTATGAAATTTCTTGGACGGAATTCAGCTATCCCAATATGAATTATTGTCCTTCACTATAGTTTAATTTATTATTGGGGTGGTCGAATCCATGATAGAGAAACATAGTGACCAAATAATTATGATGTATATTATAACCCAGTAATTTTCATAAAATAATTCACACTATACTCCATGGAAATTTCATTTTAATTGAGTTGTGGTCTTATAAATTCTATAATTCCACCTTCATTTCACATAACACTTATGTTATGGTTATAGGGACCCGTTATTTTTATACATAAATATAAATTATTTTAGAAGAATATTCAATAAATTTCATAATAATACACTCTACTATACCATAGAGGTTCATTGTGATTGGAAACATGGATACATATAAAACTGGTACATAATACATTTACATCATTTACCATTTATTTCTTCATAATTATCAACCTTTACAGAAAAAACATACTTTAAACCTTTCTCTATAACTTGGGGTAGAGAAACATAAGAAAGGGTGAGCTAAGATGATCAGTATGGGTAAGAGTAAGAGATGTCAATAAATTATCATAAGCGGGAATAATATAAGTATATGGGTATGATAACATGATCTAAAAATTACAAAATAATACCCATCAATTCATATATTATAATCATGAAACATGGAATAAAGTCTTATAAACCAAATTAACATAAGACAGAAGCATGAGGAATCATCAGTGGTCAATAATGAGCCCTCAAAACATATCATAAGAAAAAGACATAATATTATAACACACACCAAATCATAGAAATTGATATTCAAATTAAATAATTATAACACCTGGATATTTCAGGAATTATTTTTTCAAATAAATTTATGTTCTTAGATAGCTTGTGTTATATGCAATGCCATGTTTAAAATATCCATGATATATTTTAAAATTCTTATTATTTAATGAAACATTTATTTCCTAACTATTTGATTGGTGGGTATGAATAGGACAAACTAAATAATAAATAAATCAAGTTTTACACTTGTATAACATAAATTCATTGAATATAGATTAAATAGAATTAAAAATAAAAAAACATTTGAATTAAAATGAAATATTTTTCAAGGAAAAGTTTTTTTAAGAGTGAAATGTATTTTCATATAAATAAATTAAATTAATAATTATTTGTTCATAATTTATATAAACTTTATATATATTATATGTTAATTTTTTTTAACATTAATACAATATTTTTCATAGCTTGAGATAAGAATAAACCTTGTTTTATGTTTAAAATGTATTTTCCTAAAGAGTAGTTTTCATCACATTTTTCCTAAGTAATTTAATAATAATTTATGAATATTATAGGAGATTAATTTAATAAAATTTATTCGAAAATTGTAATTATGGGTCTATAATTTGGTATATATTCGGCCTTTTTTTCATTCAATATGAATAGTAATTGTTCTAAAAATTATCACCTCGATTAATGGTAAATTGTGTTAATATAGTGTAAAAAGAAAATATAAGGCCATAATTTATCAACCAAATTCTTGTTGGATGACTTTGTTTATACTCTTATAACATTATTCTCAATATTTATTTTAATGGACTTGTTTCTAGGAAAATGACAAATGTAATATTTAAAGAAATGAAAAATTCAAAATGTAACTTTCTTAGTTTTAAATATTTCTTTTGTATACACATAAGGACAAAAAACTAGTCCGGAATGAATTTCAAATTATATTGTGAGAATAATTAAATTATTTTCATGATGGAAATTTATTTTTAAATTTTTTATTATATTATTACCATAAATTCTAATGCAACACATGTGTATTATTTATTAAATTATTAGAAAACATAACAGAAATGATTTCAAAAATATTAAATATAATATAATTTGAGAGAGTTATATTGTTAGATGAATTTTATAAATAAATATGAAATATTAAAGATGTTTAAGAGAAATATATTTGAATTACAACATTTTTCCTTAGGTCTTTTAGATCAAATTAAATAAATAATTTCAAAATTGACATTAATAATATTTTATAAAAATAATATTTTATTAAATTAATTAAAATTTATAAAAGTATAACAACATGATAATTAAGATAAAATATGGAAAATGTTTATCCTTTTTATATTTAAGGATAAATATTTATCTTAATATTAAAATTATAACCCCTTAAGAGTGAGAAGTTTATTACTATGTTTAATGTTAAAATTAGTTAACTAAGGGGTTAAACAAAATAATAAGGTTTAAAACATCACTTAAAACTATCAAAATTTTATTTTTTTTAAATTTTTGTTAACCCTCTTTTAACTAATCATCGAATCCATGTATTTTTTGGGGTATTTGGGATAGATAATGAATTTATTATTTTTTAATTCATTTTAGAATTCCCAATAGTTCCCCTCCCCTTAATTATAAAGAAGTACCTCTCGTTTACACCACATTGATCCATTTACCTTGATCATTCCATTAATAAATCCCTTATCATATTACCTAGTTAAATTATATAGGTACTTGTAGTCCAAGAAATATCAACCCGATGTTCCTTAAGATCGGATATAAAGGAGTTGTTTCATAGAAGAGGAAATTACCTTAACCAATCACTTTCTTTTTTATTATTATTTTACCACCTCCAAATCCTGTATATTCTTTATAAAATAATAAATTCATTATATTTAATATACTAAAATATTATTATTATTATTAAACCACGTTTATTCAGCCTATTTTTATGAAATGGGAAGTGAAAATATCACTTATGAGTACTTACGACTTTCCAACTCTAAGTAGCGATATAGTTCATTTTTCTTCACCATCATTCTGGGATAATTATAATGGTGATTTTATTGTTTAAAAAATATAATTAGGAAATAATTATTCTTCTATAATTATAATATCACATCTATCATTTTACATTCCAATCCATTTAAATACAATATTTTCACGCATGTGTACGTGTCGACCACTAACTCTATGAAGCGATATGATTCATTTTTAAATTTTATTTTGCATGGATTGTAATAGTGTTAGATTAAATAAATATATATGATATATATGATATCATAATTATTCTATAATGTTTAATTGTTTTAAATTTTGTTTATTCCGTATATTAATATGTGAAATCAGTGTTCATGTATACGTATAGACAATTATATTCATGAACATTGTAATTTACTTTTATATCACTATATTCTATTAATGATTCTAAATATGTATAAAATGGATATATATTTATATATATTATATTTTAATTATTTAAATTATTATTATATACAATTATAGTAAATTTAAATTTATAATACATGAGGTTAGAGCTCCTTCATTGTAAGTGAAACTCGAGGTAAGATATTTTCATCTCAATTTAATTTCTCTCATAAAAATCCCATGTTCATCATTTTTTATTTTATTTATTTTATATACATAGCATGAATTTTATTTATCATTATTCTTATTAATTTTATAGGTATTTAAATGTCATTATAATATTGTTTCATTTAAGGGGATTATAATAAAAAAGTCCCCATATTGTTAATGGTTTTATATAACAATCTCATTGTTTGTTGGGAATATTTTTAATTAAGTTTTAAATGATGAAATATTATGATTTACCACTGAATATACTATTTAATTTTATTATACTATGGATATTTTCTGACAATACATGTATTTATTTCATTTTAAAAACCTTAAGTACTCAATAATCTGAAAATACTTTTTTAATGGAAATCAACTTTAGTTCTCTCTTCGATTGAAAATAAATTCTATTTCATATCGATATTTTATAAAACTATTTTCACTAATTTTGTAACACCCCAAGCTTCCACGGTACACTTCCCTTTCAATAATACAGTAGTGTGTGTTGTATGCAACTTTGAGTTCTAACACACACACCACAACCAATCAAACTAGCCGTTATGAATAGTAATACCCACTTTTTGAAATTTTAAAAATTTTAAATTTAAAAATGGACTTCATTTTTGGATTCAGAATATCATAATTAGCTAAGGGTGAAATTTTGGTATTTTTCTGAAAACTTTCAATTATTGATGAATAGTAAAAAAACACTGTGTTATAGTTTAAACCAAATTTTTATATAAATAATTATTTATTTTATTTAAATTTAATTAAGGTCAAAATAGATACATAATACCTATATAAGTTCAATGTAGTTCATTGGAGTTAGTTTAGAATAATTTTAGATATATATAAATTTTATTGAACTTTTCTCCCCCTTTTAGCCGCCACCTCCTAGAAGAATTTAGAAATTCACATAAAACATAATTTTACCGCTTCTATGAGTGGAATTTCGAAAATCCAAGAGACATGGTTAATATCAAGGAGTAAAATGTGGTTCAATGAGATGAAAATAATTTTTGGGGAATAGTATCTTTTTACTTTTATTTACCACGGTTAAAAGTAAATACGATAATTAAGGGTAAAAATGATATTAATATTACACTAACACATGTCCTAATTCTATTGGACAAGTACGTCTAGACCAAAAACAACCTTAGGAATAAAATATTATCATTTAGGTCCACTTGGATTAGATTAGGACATTTATTATTATTTAATACAAAGAAGAGTTAAAAGAGTTAAAATCAATGTTTATTTACTAAAACATTTTTAATATAGGGTTATACATAAGATAAATTCTATTTAAAATAATCATTAGAAAGATAAAATGATTTCCTATATAAGGGTAGTTTATTTATAATTTTCAGACATTAAATAATTTAATTTATTTATGACACAATGGTGAGGCAGTAATTACCTAATTAAGGAAATATTAAAATAATTGATATTATAAATATCAAAATAAATGTAATTTTAGACTTTTTATGAATTACACTAATATTATATTTTAATTTTAAATATCATGATTGATTATATAAAATTTGTTCAAAGTACTAATGTTGTTATGAATTTATCAAAAACAAAATACCGAATAGTGTCAAAATTGAGATAAAAGAGTTTTTAAAACAATATTATATTATTAATTTATATTCAATTTCTAAAAATATAAGGTTCGGCCAAGATAATTATATAATGATAGGTGTATCATTAATGGACCACTTGGGGGTCTCTTGGAGGTATATAGTAAGTTTATTAACTATATAATATAAAAATACAAAGTGACATGGTAAGTGTCAAACTAATTAAGTAAGAGTTAAAACTAAAAATAAGGTTAATATAATGACCCAAACCTATCAAAATTCTATTGGTTGAGTGGTTTTCTACCCATCCACATATTAACCTTTAAATAATCCACTTTCGAGCCATTAGAAACCGAATATGAATTTATTATAAAATAATATTTCTATCTTTTCCAAAGGTTCCCCTCACCCCTCTTATAAAAGGGCACTCCCCCTTCTCACTAATTCACACATTCAAAGCCTTTTGGCTCGGCCATCCCATGACCAAATACTCTCTCAACTTCCCTCACTTCAACCTAGAGGTCTTAGTTTGATCAGAAAGCCAACCTAATGATCCATTTTGATCAAATCAAAAGGAAGAACCCGAAAAAGAGGTAATGTTTTCACCACCATCTTTCAAGTTCCTTTCTTCTTCAACTTATTCTTTATTTGTTATTCCCATTCTAAAATAATAACTCCAGTATCATATATATTCTGTGATGTTATTATAAATATGGTACAATCATATTCAGTATTCTATCCATCCTTTGAATGACATGTCACCATACATGCGCACATACGGCTTACCGTCTCCACGTTGTGGTGTAATTGTTATTCAATAAATTATTATTTGGATGGGTATAATAATGATGTTTAATTCATGTAAATAATAAATATAACATTATAATGATTTTGTATATTTGATATACCATCCAATTATATAATATTTTAATATCAAAATAATTATATTGTCGCTCGTGCGTACGTACAGACTACCGTCTCCACGAACGCGATGAGATTCATTCTCCATCGTATCCATTCAAGTATAATTATCAGTTGATGATTAAAATTTTTTTAAGGACTTGATATCATTCTATATATGAATAATATACAACCTATCCATAAAAAACAAGACTTATGTAACAAAACATATACGATTAAGTTAACACCCAAAACGACAATAATACTAAGATATTATTAATAAAGAAATGTTAAAAGATCATATATGATATCATATTAATGTATATGATTATTGTATAATTTAATAAAAATTATTTCACCATTATACAGGAGGTTAACCTACCCCTAACCAAGTAAAAGTATAAGGTAAGGGTTTATTTCACAATCTATTCATTATCCGAGGTTGTTTATACGTAATTATCTACTAGGACCTCTTTATCATACACATCTATGTTTCTTAAAAATGTATTAAAAATCATTCATACTATTTTAAATACTATGGGATAAAGTAATTTATACCCTTATTGAC
Source organism: Viscum album (assembly GCA_963277665.1). Classification (NCBI taxonomy): domain Eukaryota; kingdom Viridiplantae; phylum Streptophyta; class Magnoliopsida; order Santalales; family Viscaceae; genus Viscum; species Viscum album. The sequence continues at coordinate 43,302,531 of OY728150.1, forward strand.
TTTTTATAAGATGTTTATTAAGGAATCTTTCTGTTGTTTTCCAAACAAGGTCCTTTTTAACCTTTTCGACAGAATTAAGGTAAGAATGTTTTTTTTAACTTATACGGTGGGTGTGGATATTTTACACCATTATAAAATCATCTAAGCTTCCCTTACAATCATAATAGAATATTTTCAAAGAAAATGTTTTACTATATAAATATATGACTCTTAAATTATTTGAAAATAGAAAAAGATATTTCTCTAAAAAGAGTTTTGATTTCATCAATGTCAACATTCTTTGAAGGATTTTAAGTTTATTTGGAGTTGATTTATTATGATACAAAAATTCTATATTATATTGATGGTTTTGTGATATGTGTGACTGTTTATGTGTTATTTTTATACCATTCAAGGTTTATGAAGAAAGTATTGACATTCCGTACGCTAGTTTTAATACGAATGTTTGTGGTATGATTAAACATATTCATATAAGCAATGCATTGGACATAATAAGTGAGGGGTGGAGCCCGCTATAACACCTCGATGCATCGGTAGGTCTCATTAGACAAACTATTGTCTTAGCACAAGGCCTTGACAAAATCTTATTTGTATTCTTGGCATGAGGCTTTGGATATGTGGTTATGATAGTATGACATTATGCATTCCATCATTATGAAAGTGGTTATTGATACTGCATGTGATTATTCAACATGTAGAATATCCATGTGAATAAGTAAATGGAATTATTTCATTTTATCTTTTCCATATTATTCTGGAGTTCAAGTTTAAAAAAGATTTTGTTTTAGCTATACATTTCCTTAAATGTTTTTGTTTATTTATTAATGTTTCCGCTATATTGTTTTCCTTAGTGAGCATCTAAGCTCACCCCTTTCTATGTTTTATTTTTCCCAGGATATGAAGAAATATTTTATGAATGACCTGCAGGGATAGTATGAATGGATAAAGGTGTAAACTATGGAGACTATATTGTTGTAGTTTTTCATTTTATGATGTAATATAAACTGTATGAATGTATCTAGTTATTCCAATGCTACTAAACTAATCAGTCTTTTGAGACATGATCTTTCTTGTGATCATGCCAATGTTATGTAATAATGCATCGACTCTGAGTAACTCAGGTCGGGGCATTACAGTTGGTATCAGAGGAAGTTTAGTACAAACCATGGAAGCTAGATTTAGAAAAACTCTGAGTAGAGAACATAGACCGTAGATTGACATTGAGGATTAGTATAGATGAACTTCCTAGAATTTTATTATTGTAGAGATTTTGTGAGTTTTCCGAGCAATACATCCCTGTTTGGATACGAGCAGGTAGAGGCATCTCTGGAACAGATGTACCTAGAGGTAAAACCCGAAAACACCACTTTGAGCTAGACTCGAATGGAAACTGGTGCACAACAACGGGCCTTACTGCACTCTTGGTTACGAAACTCCCTGGGGATATGCTTAGGTTAACTCTCATTTTCATTAAAAATCATTATGAAGGGTTTATGAGTATATACTTTTTCAAAGAAAACATTTTTATGATTATAGATTATATCAATAAATAGTTCTATTTATGTTAAGTGTTTTATAAGTATGGAATTATGTATTTTGATTCATAAACTGATCTAGTTTATGCCATTGTTTAGAAATGGAGCCTAGTAGAAGAAATGGAAACCCTATCAATGCACATGATACATTTATGGATTTCCCTCCTACTCAAGATAATTATAGTGGAGCTGGTGATGCAACTGGTGCTGATCAGCAAATCACCATACTGGGAAAACTCACTCTGGTTATGAACAATAACCTTACCCGTATGGAGCACCCTGATCCACAGCATGTTGGATCAATTTTATATCACTTCATGAGGCAGAAACCACCAAAATTCAATGGGAGTATAAATCCATTAGTAGCTGAGCAATGGATAAGTTCTATTGAGAAAATATTTCAGGCTTTGGGGAGTAGTGAAAGGGAAAAAGTTGTCATGGCAGTTTATCGCCTCACTGGAGATGCTGATCAATGGTGGCCATTGATTCAAAACATGAAGGAAGATGATGAAGTATAAAATATATAATGGAGGTAGTTCAAAGATCTTTTTTTTTGAAAAATACATTCCTCACGACCATAGAGCAGATATGGAAAGGGAATTTCTAAGTTTGAGAGAAAAGGAGGATGAGAATGTCACAAAGTATGAGGCTAACTTTACAAGGTTAGCAAGGTATGCTGGAGATTATATACGTAACCCAAGAAGTAAGATTGATCATTTCTTTGATGGGTTAAAACTATTTCTCCATCGATCATTAGTCTCACAATCCTTCTCATCGTACGAAGACATTGTCTCATGTGCTATCAAGACAAAAAAGGAATTCTCTATGTACTATGACTTTAAAGAAAAGAAAGAGAAGAAGAGATCTTCTGATCAATCTTGGAATGGAAATAAGGAGAAGAAGGTAAAGGTTGAAAATCCATCCTGCAGTAAATGTGGGAAAAAACCCCTCGGTACATGCTTAAAAGGAATGGGAGTCTGTTACAAGTGTGGTAAAAAAGGCCACTAATCTCGTGATTGCAAGGGGAAGAAGGAAGCTACTGATGTCTAATGCTACAATTATAGGGAGATGGTACATTATGCAAATGAATGTCCTAAGCGTTAGGGGAACATAACTCAGAAAAGGCCAAGGGATCAAGGCCAAGCTTATGCTATCACTACTACTGAGGTAGAAACTCCGAAAGACATGGTGGCATGTAATTTAATGGTTTCCTCAAGTTTAAAAAATGAATTATTTGATTCTGGATCATCGCATTGTTTCACATCTTCCCTGTTTTCTAAGAAAATTAGATATTTCTAATTTGATTTAACAAGGGAGTTGTCAGTTAAAACTCTAAAGGGAAGTATCATTGCAACAATGTTTTGTGAATCAGTCCCCATTAGAGCACATAAATGTTCTTTATCTGCTGATCTCATCGTCATACCTATGATTGTGTTTGATATAATCCTCTGTATGGATTGTCTTTCGGACCATGATGTGAAGATTTATTGTAAGAAGAAGAAGGTTACGATTTTTGATGATGATGATAAGGAACACCTTATCTTTAGAGCAGAATCATCACCACCGAATTCTTATCTAGATCCACCCCCAGTAGCTCAACTAAATTCAATTATTGGGGTGGAAGAGAATGAAATGATTGTGGGTGAGGAAAGTAATGTTCAAATATAGGATGTATCTATTGTGAAAGAATATGTAAATGTGTTTCCGGAAGATTTACCTGGACATCCTCGAGAACGAGAAGTTGAGTTTTCCATTGATTTAATTCATGGATCAAGTCCTATATCGAAGACCCCTTATAGAATGGTCACTATGGAATTATTTGAACTAAAGAAACAACTAGAGGAATTGAGTAATAAGGGATTTATTTGCCCAAGTGTTTCTCCATGGGGAGCCTCTGTTATTTTTGTTAAAAAGAAAGATGGATATATGAGGTTATGTATCGACTACAGGAAGATCAATGCTATAACAAAAAAGAACAAGTATCCCCTACCTCGCATTGATGATTTATTTGACCAACTTCATGGAGCACAATTCTTTTCAAATATTTATGTTTGCTCTGGATACCATCAGTTGTGTGTGAAGAAGTAATACATTCCGAAGACTACATTTTGAACAAGGTACGGGCATTACGAGTTAACAGTAATGCCTTTTGGATTGAATAATTCACCCTCAGTATTCATGGATCTAATGAATAGAGTTTTCAAATAATATCTTGATGATTTTGTGGTGGTATTTATTGATGATATCTTGGTATACTCCAAAAGCTACAAAGATCATGAAAATCATTTGCGCATTATCCTGAAGACTCTTAGAAGACATGAATTATATGGGAAGTTTAGAAAGTGTGAATTCTAGCTTCAGGAGATCCTTTATCTTGGACATATTTTCTCCAAGGATGGAATCTCTATTGATCCTTCAAAGACAAGAGCAATCCAAGAATGGTAAGCACCAATGAGAGTAACCGAGGTACACAGTTTTATTAGTTTAGCAGGTTATTATCGACATTTTGTCCAGAATTTTGGCTGATTGGCTAACCCATTAACAAAGCTCACACGTAAGGGGGTTGAATTTGTTTGGATAAAAGAGTGTGAATAATGTTTTGAAGAACTGGAGAAAACATTAGTCAATGCTCCTATATTGACTCTACCATCGAAGAATGATGGGTTCGTTATTTATAGTGATGCATCAAAGATAGGACTTGGTTGTGTCCTTATGCAGAATGATATGGTTATTGCCTATGTATCATGACAGTTGAAAATTAATGTGCAAAACTATCCTACTCATGATCTCATGTTAGCAGCTATGATCTTTTCTTTTAAGATATGGAGGCACTACCTCTATGGTGAATAATATGAGATTTATAATGATCACAAGAGTTTGAAGTATATTTTCTCACAAAAAGAACTCAACATGAGGCAAAGGATATGGCTTGAATTACTCACGGATTATGATTGTACGATACACTACCACCCAGGAAAGGAAAATAAGGTGGAATATTCTTTGAGCAGAAAATATCATAGAGTTTTGAACATGATGAGAATTGAAAGGGATCTTATTTTCATGGATCTAGTGAAGATTGATATGGGAATTACCATGGAAGGTGAGAAATTGATACTTTTTCAAATGGTTTACAAACCATCTTTACTATAAAGGATAAAGAGTTATCATATCGGTGATGAAGAGTTTAAAAAGAAGATTAAAGCTGTGAATGATGGAAGATTGAAAGACTTTGTGTATGAAGATTGAATTTTGAAAATTGGGAAGAGACTTTGTGTTCCCGATATACCTGATCTGAAAATGGAATTGTTATATGACACTCATAGCTCCAATTTCTCTATACACCCTAGGAGCACCAAAATGTATAGAGATTTTAAGGAACATTTTTGGTGGGACAACATGAAGAGGGAGATTGCTGATTTTGTGTCAAGATGTATGGTTTGTCAACAAGTGAAAGATGGATGGCCACCGCCTGAAGGAGTCATGCGACCTCTTCCCATACCGGAGTGAAAATGGGACAATAGTACGATGGACTTTCTCATGGGGCTACCAAAGACTCCTAGACGGAACGATTCAATATGTATTATTGTTGATCGTTTTACCAATTCAGCACATTTTATTGCTATAAGAGAATATCTACCACTGGAACGTCTAGCAAGACTATATATTAATGAAGTGGTTAGACTTCATGGAGTACCCCTATTGATTGTTTCTGATCGTGATCCCCGTTTTACTTCACGATTCTGGAAGAGTCTTCAGAAATGCATGGATACTGAACTTCAATTGAGCACTGCCTACCACCCTCAAACAGATGGACAATCATAATGGACTATTCAAACCTTAAAGTCATGTTGAGATCCTGATCACTTGACTTTCCGGGTATGTGGGATCAATATTTACCTCTGGTAGAATTTTCCTATAACAATAGCTTCCATTCGAGTATCCAGATGGCACCATATGAAGCGTTATATGGAAAGAGATGTCGCACACCAACCTGTTGGGATGACGTTGGTGAAAGAAAACTTGTAGGTCCAGAACTGGTGGAGGAAACGATGGAAAAGGTGAAGGTAATCTAAAATCACATCAAAGAAGCTCAAAGTAGACAGAAGAGCTATGCCAATAACCAAATGAAAGATTTGGAATTTCAAGTAGGAGATCATGTTTTCTTGAAGGTATCTCTATGGAAGGGAATTATATATTTCTTTAAGAAGGGTAAATTGAGTCCCGGGTACATCGGACCTTTCGAAATTCTAGAAAGAATTGGGGTTGTAGCTTACCATTTGGAAATGCTGCCAAGTCTCTCCAAAGTTCACGATGTGTTCCACGTATCACTGTTGAGGAAATACATGCCTGACCCAACAAATGTACTCACTTACGAGGAATTAGAACTGGAGCCTGATCTGTCTTATTGCAAAGAGCCCATCAGGATTCTTGATACCAGAGAACAAGTACTGAGAAACCGGAAGACTCGTCTGTTAAAAGATCTATAGAGAAACCATAAGATGGAAGAGGCAACATGGGAACCTGAGGAACTTATGATGAAGAATCACCTGAGTCTTTTTATAAAGTAATTTTCTATAAATTTCGAGGATGAAATGATTTTAAGGAGGGGAGAATGTAACACCCCAAGCTTCCACGGTATGCTTCCCTTTCAATAATATAGTAGTGTGTGTTGTACGCAACTTCGAGTTCTAACACACACACCACACCCAATCAAATGAGTCATTATGAATAGTAATACCCACATTTTGAAATTTTATAAATTTTATATTTCAAAATGGACTTCATTTTTAGATTTGGAATATCAAAATTATCCTAGGGTGAAATTTTGGTATTTTTCTGAAAACATTCAATTTTTGATGAATAGTGAAAAAACACTGAGTTATAGTTTAAAACCAAATTTTTATTTAAATAATTATTTATTTTATTTAAATCTAAATATGGTCAAAATAGATACATAATACCTATATAAGTTAAATGTAATTCATTGGAGTTAGTTTAAAATAATTTTAGATATATAAAACTTTTATTGAACTTTTCACCGTCTTTTACCCTCCTCCTAAAAGAATTTGGAAATTCACATAAAACTTAATTTTCCCACTTCTGTGAGTAGAATTTTAAAAATACAAGAGACACGGTTAATATCAATGAGTAAAATGTGTTTCAATGAGATGAAAATAATTTTTGGTGAATCATAACTTTTTACTTTTATTTACCACTGTTAAAAGTAAACAGGGTAATTAAGGGTAAAAATGATATTAATATTACCCTAACACAAGTCATAATTCTATTGGACAAGTGTATCTTGACCAAAAACAACCTTAGGAATAAAATATTATCATTTTGGTCCACTTGGATTAGATTAGGACATTTATTATCATTTAATTCAAAGAAGAGTTAAAAGAGTTAAATTCAATGTTTATTTACTATTGAATTTTTAATATAGGGTTATACATAAGATAAATTCGATTGTAAATATTCATTAGAAATATAAAACAATTTCCTACATAATGGTATTTTATTTATATTTTTTAGAAATTAAATAATTTAATTTATTTATGACACAATGGTGATGCAGTAATTACCTAATTAATGAAACATTAAAATAATTGAAAATATAAATATCAAAATAAATGTAATTTGAGACTTTATATGAAGTCCAATAATTTTATAGGTTAATATGAAATATTATTATTGATTATATAAAATGTTTTTGAAGTAATAATGCTGTTATGAATTTATCAAAAATAAAATACCCAATAGTGTCAAAATTGACATAAAAGAGTTTTTTAAACAAATATTATATTATTAATTTATATTCAATTCCTCAAAATCTATGGTTTGTCCAAGAGAATTATATCTTGATAGGTGAATCATTAATAGACCACTTGGGGGTCTCTTGTAGGTATATAGTAACTTTATTAACTATATAATATAAAAATACAAAGTGACATGGTAAGTGTCGAACTAATTAACTAAGAGTTAAAACTAAAAGATAAGGTTAATATAATGACCCAAACCTGTCTAAATTATACTGGTTGAGTGATTTTCAACCCATTCCCACCTTAACCTTTAAATTATCTACTTTGGAGCCATTAGAAACCGAATATGAATTTATTATAAAATAATATTCCTAGCTTTTCCAAAGGTGCCCCTCACCCCTGTTTTAAAAGGGCAGTCCTCCTTCTCACAAATTTACACATTCAAAGCCTTTTGGCTCGGACAAAAACTGCCCAAATACTCTCTCAAATTCCCTCACTTCAACCTAGAGTCCTTAGTTTGATCATAAATTCAACCTATGGATCCCTTTTGATCAAATCAAAAGGAAGAACCTGAAGAAGAGGTAATGTTCTCACCACCCTCTTTCAAGTTACTTTCTTCTTCAACTTCTTCTTTCTTTGTTATTCCCATTATAAAATAATAACTCTATTATATTATATATTATGTGATGTTATTATAAATATGGTACCACCATATTCAGTATTCTATCAATCCTTTGAATCACATGTCACCATACGTGCGTACATACGGCTTACCGTCTCCACGTCGTGGTGTAATTGTTATTCAATAAATTATTATTTGGATGGGTATAATAGTGATGTTTAATTAATGTAAATAATAATATAACATGATAATGATTCTGTATATATGATATACCATCCAATTATATATTATTTTAATATCAAAAGAATGATATTGTCGCTCGTGCGTACGTACCGACTACCGTCTCCACGAATGCGATGAGATTCATTTTCCATCGTATCCATTCAAGTATAATTATGATTTGATGATGAAAAATAATTTTTAAGGACTTGATATCATTCTGGATATGAATAAGATACAACCTATCCAAAACAAACACGACTTATGTAAAAAAACATATACGAGTAAGTTAACACCCGAAATGACGATAATACTAAGATATTATTAACAAAGAAATATTAAAAAATCATATATGATATCATATTAATGTATATGATTCTTGTATAATTTAATAACAATTATTTCACCATTATACAGGAGGTTAACCTACCCCCATCCAAGGAACAGTACAAGGTAAGGGTTTATTTCACAATCTCTTCATTATCCGAGTTTGTTTATACGTAATTATCTACTGGGGCCTCTTTATCATCCACATCCATGTTTCTTAAAAATGTATTACAAATCATTATTACTATTTTAAAGACTATGGGATAAAGTCATTTATACCCTTGTTGAATATTTATAAGAAGTTTATTAAGGAATCTTTCTGTCATTTTCCAAACATGGTCCTTTTTAACCTTTTCGACAGAATTAAGGTAAGAAAGATTTTTTAACTTATACGGCGGGTGGGGCTATTTTACACCGCTATAAAATCATCGAAGCTTAGTTTACAAGATTATAATAATATTTTCAAAGAATATCTTTTATTATATAAATATATGACTCTTAAATGATTTCAAAATAGAAAGAGATATTTCTCTAAAAAGAGTTTTGATTTCATCTATGTCAACATCCTTCGATGGATTTTAAGTTTATTTGGAGTTGATTTATTATGATAAAAAACTTCCATATTATATTGATGGTTTTGTGATATGTTTTACTGTGGATGTGTTAATTTTTTACCATTCATGGTTTATGAAGAAAGTATTGACATTTTTATGCTAGTTTTAATACGAATGTTTATGTTATGATTAAACCTGTTCATATAAGCAATGCATTGGACTTAATAAGTGATGGTTGGAGCCCGCTATAGCTCCTCGATGCATCAGTAGGTCTCATGAGACGAACTAGTGTCTTGGCACAAGGCCTTGACAAAATCTTATTTGTAGTCTTCGAACGAGGCATTGGCTATGTGGTTATAATAGTCTGGCATTATGCATTCCATCATTATGAAAGTGGTTATTGATATTGCATGTGATTATTCGACTAGTATAATATCCATCTAAATAAGTAAATGGAATTATTTCATTTTATCTTTTACATATTATACTAAAGTTCAAGTTTAAATAGGATTTTGTTTTAGCTATACATTTCCTTAAATATTTATGTTTATTTATGATTTTTTCTGTTATATTGTTATCCTTACTGAGCATCTGAGCTCACCCCTTTCTATGTTTTATTTTTCCTAGGATTTGAAGAAGTATTTTATGAATGACCTGAAGGGATAGTATGAGGGGATAAGAGTGTGGAATGTGGAGACTATATTGTTGTAGTTTTTTATTTTATGATGTAATGTAAACTTTATGAATGTATCTTGTTATTCCAAGGATACTAAACTAATAGGTCTTTCTAGACTTGATCTTTTTTGTGAGCATGCCAATATTATGTAATAATGCACCGAATCTGGGTAACTGGGGTCGGGGCGTTACAATTTTTTTTTTTAATTTTAAACAATTATTGGTCATCAAAGTAATTTTTCCCATGTTTATTTTGAAAAAAAAATTAAATGTAATCTTCATTTGTTTTTCTGAATAAAGTAGTTTTTGGACAATTAAAAAAATGAGAAAGGATTATTTTTCATTTAACTTAAATGGAATGAAAATAATTTCCCCCCATCATCACTATTTAGTGATTTGGTTAATCCTAAATAATTTCCTGTGGATTTATTCAAAGATATTGTTTCCATTATACTTTGGAAATTATTTTATTTTAATGAAATGGTTTCAAAATAAAAAGGTGTAATTTTCATAAAAATCATTCCAGTTTTCTTTTAAACAAACTTTTCATCGATAATAACATCCTTTTCCATTACTTAAGTTTTATTAGTGATATGATACAATGATATAATCCTTATTATTTATATGGATTTTTTATGAGGAAATTATGTTTATGAAACTTTTTCCTTTTCCATGGCTTATCCTATGATTTTATGATGAAATGTTTATGAAACTCATTGCATTTAAATGGGTTATTCTATGATGAATTTATAAAATATTTCTGAAACCAATTTGTTTTTATGGGTTATAATATGATGATATATTTATGATCTTATGTCAAACATATTTATTATTTTAATTATATTTTATGTGGTACTAGAATTATATATCACTCCAATGTATTATGTAATCATTTATAACTCATGAGATAAATAGTATTGGAATGGTGAGTGAACCTAGTTTAGTAAAGGAAATTTGTAATTATGACTGTCTTGGGATTGAATCTAGATTATTACTATAGTTTTGAATGTGAATTCAATACACTGTGATAGTTTTGGGAGATAACCATGACTATAATAGTGGTTTAGAGACTGAACCCAATCCACTATGATAGTCATGGTAGTGAATCCTAGACTACTAAATATGTAATTTTCTACGATTATATGTATGACAAAATTCCATGCCTTTTACCAATTTTTCTCCCATATGTATCCTGATCATTGATTCATTTAGGATTGATGTGTTTTGAATTTCCAAGATTTATGTCATGAATCAATAATATTATTTTTGATATGCATGGTATGGATTGAAAATTTTAATGTCATATTCACATACTCTTATTATCATGTTATTATTGTGTTATCAGTGATGTCTCTCAAGTTTACCCTTACTATGTATCTATTCTCTCCCTTTATTATGTTTATTTTTCTAGGTTATGAATAAAATTCTTAGTAATGATATTAAAAAAGAAAGGTTATAGTTAACAACAACTTAACGGTAGAATCTTATGAACCCATTATTAATATTTCTATATTTCCAATTATACTAATCATATAATATTATATCACTGATTGTTACAATATATAATCAATATTCATCAAATATGATATACTATCTGTGTATGAAAATTATGGGTCGTTATTAATGGTATTAGAATATGGTTTTGTTATTATATGGAAACTAGGATGAAATAACTATTGTGAGAACCATTTGGATAAATATTTGTATAGGATAAAAACCTAATGTTTTCCAAATAATCATGGATGACCTTTGTTAAACCTATGGTGTCATAGATTTACAAGGTGTCATGTTTTAGACACCGTATGAGTGATTTTCCATGATTATACGATTTATCACATTGAATAATGATGTTTTATAGTCACATGAATCATTTTATATTTAGTATGGGATTCATGAAAGAATGTTAAAGTTCATGTGGTAGTACGCAATCAAAAATATTGAAGTAATCTATTTTAGATTAGTTTTATAAATTCATGTATATTAGGAAATATTTAATGCAATGTTAATCTATAACCTTAATAACTAGATATTTAATTAACATTAAAAACTATTAATGGTAATATGGTCACATTAAAAGTCTATGATTATTCTCCAACTACTATTTTTGTGAATGTTATTTCTAAAAATCTCATTATTCATCATCATGTAAAATTTTATGTTATTTTTGGAAAGTATTTCCTTTATTTAAATAAATCCCAAATCAATTTCCAAACAAGGGAAATGAAATTTAATATTTGGAACTAACATATGATTGTATGTATATTAGATTAAATATAAAATCATATAATGGAAATTATATCCATTGTATGGGTAATGATTCCTATTCAAAAGGGATTTTAATTTCAGATGGTTGGGGAGAAACTTATCATAAATGACATGCATATTGTAGGGGATATTCATCATATATTTCTTGATGAATTTTTTGTAATTACACCTAATTATAATGTTGAGTTCTCAATATATGTTATCCCTAGTTCTACAACTATTTTAAATACTACAAATTGATTGTCCCTTATTGTGTTTCTAGTATTAAAAAAGAAACTAAAGAATAATCTTGAAAAAGGATTCATTTAGCCAAGTATATCACCTTGGGGTGGAGAATTTCCATTTATTAATAAGGAATATGTGTCAATGCATCTCTAAATTTAATATCCATAAATTACCAAGATCATAGTAAATAATAAGTATCATCTTCTTTATATTGATGTGTTATTTGTTCAACTTTGTAGAGATCAATGATTTTATATGATTGATCTTCATTTTTGATGTCATCAATTATTTTTATAGGAGGATTATATATCCAATACCAGATTCCATACTAGTTATTCAAAAAATGAATATATAGTGACTCCATTAGGTATTACTAATTATACCTATCTCTTCATGGATATTATGAATAAATTCTTTTTTGATTACCTTGATAAGTTTTTGGTATTCATTATAAATGATATTATTATATATTAAAAAATAAATGAAGAGGATGAAGATAATTGAAGAGTTATCTAAAGAACCTAAGGATGAATAATATTCATACAAAATTTATCATGTGTGAATTTTGGATTCTAAAAGATTCATTCTTGGATAACATAAAATCATGTGAGGAAATATCAGTAGATACCTCCGTGAAATAATTTATTTAATGTTGTCCCAACCCAACTGCTGTGACTAAAATCCATAGTTTTTATTAGTTTGGTTAGATATTATCATCATATTGTATAGAATTTATATATATTTTCTGATCCATTAACATAGTGAACATAGAAGGGAACAATGTTCCATTGAATAGATGAATTTGATAAAAATTTCAAGGAACTAAAGAGAAGGATAGTCAGTAAACCCATTATCACATTACCCTATATAGGATAAGGGTTTTCAATTAATTGTGATTCCTCAAAGAATGTATTGGGATTTTTTCTCATGCACCTTGATATAGTTATAACTTATTAGGTATACTAATTGAGGGTTCAATAGAAAAAAATACTCAACTCATGATGTGTAGTTATATGTTGTAATTTCTTCATTAAATATATGTAGGCATTAAATTTATGAATAAATATGTTATATACATACAAAAAATAAAATTTTAATGTATGCATTCACATAAAAAGAGTTGAATATGTTACAGAGAAGATGGTTGGAGATGGTTAAATATTATGACTACTCAATAAATTACCACCCTAGAAAAGAGAATGAGGTAGCAGTTTCCTTATGTAAAAAGGATGGTGCTAGATTATTTATGATGATGATTACTAAATATGAAATATTTATGGATTTTGAAAGGTTTTATCTTCAAATATTAAAGGGTATAAATACAATCTTTCTCAAATTAATGTTCAACTATCTATACAAATAAATATTAAAGTGGTGGAGAACAAAGATACAATGCTACAAATATGGGTGACAAAAGTTTTGGAATTTAAAATTTAATGGAATGATAAGGTTTTTGAATAGATTATGTGTTCCATTTTTACAAAATTTAAAGTAGTGGATAGATGAGTCTCATAGTTCATCCTTCTCTATTCACCATGCATGTATAAGGATGTATAGAGATCTGAATGTATATTTCCAGTGGGACAACATGATGAGAGATATTTAAGAGTATGTATCATTGTGATTTATATGATAGAATTTTAAGGCTGATAGATAGAGTTGTATGGTGATGTTACAACCATTACACATATCATAATGAAACTTTTAAAACATAATCATGGACTTTATCATTGGACTCCGTAAAACCTCTAAAGTCTATAATGTTATTTGGGAATTATTTGATCACCATAAAAAGTCACCAAACTTAATTATTATTATAGAATACATTTCTATTGATCAGTTCTTCAAATATATATTAATTAAGCTGTATATATCAATCGAGTACCCCATTATACTGTATTTGATCTGGATTTGGGTTTTACCTCAATGTTATGGTGATGTCTTCAGAAGGCTCTGGATACATAGTTAAATTTCTGAATTACGTGTCATCCTCAGATAGATGGATAGTAGAAGAGAATAGTTTAATCCCTCCAAGATATATAGAGATATTATTCTATGTATTTCAATGGTTGGTGTGATATATAACATCATGTTGTTGAGTTTTCCAAAAACATTAACTTTCAATAGATTATTCATATGACTCCTTATAAATCTTTCAATAGAATGAAATGAAAAACTCCAACTTGATGGGATAAAGATAGAGAAAGAAATATATTCGGACCTAACCTAGTTAGGTAAATGAAAAATAATTTTAGATCTATTTAATAGGACAAAAAGGCCGCTCATATTCGATAGAAAAGTTATGATGAAAATCATCAATGTGGTTTTGAATTTTAAGCTCTTTACAAGGTGTTTCTATTAACTTAAATATAGAAAATTGGTATGTGATATGGGAATGAAGGAATGATGAGACCTAATTATATTGGTCCCCTTTATATTCCTGATCGAGTAGGTATGGATGCATATTGATTTGTACTGCCACCAAACCTCTCTCTAGTTCATGACATGTTCTATATCTCTACTTAGAAAGTACATATAGGATCCATAATATGTACATAAGATAGAGTTAATACTACTAGAGAATGATCTTTCTTATATAGAACATCCTATTTAAATCTTGGATCATATATATAATGTTCTATGGGAAAGGTCTACTCACCATGTGGGAGATTTTTAGAGAATTAAGAAATTTGAAGAAGCTACATGGGAAACCAAGGATGTGGAGAAGTAGATATATCATCATTTTCATGTATTGGAGTGACAGATTTCGAGAAAGAAATTCATTTTTAGGGGCGTTGGATGAAACAACTTGATATTTAATGAAATACTTTATCAAGTATATTTAATTTCTTTCATAGCTTGTGTTACACGCAACACAATGTTTAAATGAACATAAATATACTAATAAAATATTACTATTTCATGTGATTTTAGAACCGTGATATTAGATTAGAGGATATGAATATGGATAAATAATTTATGATAAATATATATTTTACACATTTATAACAAAATTTTGAAGTTATCAATAGATTAGAAATAAAAGTAAATATCATTTTAAAGAAAAAGAAATATTTTTCTGGAAGGAAAATATTGTCATGCACACAATTCATTTTTATATTTTTTTATTAAATTAATCACTATTGGTGAAATTTTTTATGAAAAATTTATTTTATACATTCAATCATATTTTTTAATATTTGTTTAATATTTTTCTAAATATGGTATAAGAATAAACCAATTCTTATTATTACAATGTATTTCTGTAAAAATTGATTTTTTCCATGTTTTGCATGATTAATTTACAAATTAATATCTCACAATTATTGGTATTAAATTTAATAAAATTTATTCAGCATTTGGAATTATGAGGTTTAAAATTTCAAAATATGATACTTTTATTTTTTTAAAATATGAATAGTAACCGTGGTAAAGTTTTTTACCTCGGTAAGGGGTAAATCATGTAAATCTTGTTTAAAACAAAGTGATAAGACCATAATTTTTCATCATAATTCTTATTGGACTAATTTTATTCAACCTTATAAATTTATAATAGGAATTTATTTTCTTAAAGGATAATTTTCTTTAAAAACAATCTATATAATATTTAAAGCAATAAGAGTTACCAAATCTCACTCTTTTAGTTTTAAATATTTATTATTAGTTAATGTATGGAAAAAATAGAAATGAACAAACATATATATTTATTCTTAGAATAATGAAATTATTTTCATGATTGAAATTTATATTTAATTTTTAGTGATTATATAATTACTATAAAATCTGATCCAACACCGATGTATTATTTTTTTAATTATTTGAAAAAATAAAATAAAAGATTATTAAAACATTTAAATTAATAAAAAATAAGAGATTTACAATGTTAAATAATTATAGATAAATATGTAATATTATTGATTTTTAAAATGATTATATTTTAATTTCATCTTTCTTTTTATGTATTATCTGTCAAATTAAAGGAATAATATTAAAATTATCATTAAGGATATTCTATCAAAAAAAAAATATTTTATTATTATATTTTTATTTTATAAAAATATTGAATGAATATAATTAGGATAATATAAAGTTAAAAATTGAATTATTTTTTAATTTATAATTCATTAGTTACATTATTATTAAAATTATATCCCTTAAAGAGTGAAAAAGTTTTTACTATATTTAATGTAAAATTTAGTTATCTAAGGAGTTAAACCAAAAGATAAGTTATAAAATAACACATAAACCTATCCAGAATTTATTGGTTGATGATATTTCAACCCCATCCTATCTTAAATTCAAGTCCATGTTATTTTGGCAGATTTTGGGAATGATAAGGACTATTATTTTTTATCTTTTATAAAATCTCACGAGTGACTCTCCCCTAAATTATAAAAGGGAACATCTCCTTAAAGCTATTTTTAGGATTCTATATCGACCATACGCTATCAAAATCCCATATCAACATCCCTTTATACATTTTATAGGGTTTTTATTCCAAAAATACCAACAATAAGGTCCATAATAGGATATCTAAAGGAGTTATTTCAATTTTAAGGTAATCACCATTACATATCTTTTTTTAATTAATATTATACCTATTATAAATTTATTATATTATGTATTAATAATAGATTAAGGATCCTAAATATATATAAATGTTATTATTGTTATGAAACCACTTTTATTCACTACATTTCTAAAAAATAGTAAGTTAATGTATCACTTGTTCTTATGCACGATTTATTGTCTCCACATAGAGATACAATTCGTATTCTATCACCATCACTCATGGATGGTTAAAATGATGGGTTAAAGTTTATATATTATAATTATTAAATATTTATTCTTATTTAATTATAATATCTTAATTAATTTCTTACATTCCAATCCATTGGGAAATGATAACATCACTTGTCAGTATGTGTGAACAACCACTTCCACGAAGTGATATGATTCATTTTTCATTTCAACTTTATTTGGATGGTAATAAAGATATATTTAATGAATATATAAGATAAATATTTTATAATATTGATTTTGTAATGCGGATTTATTATATACCTTTCATTCATTAAATCTTTCAAAAATATGAAAACAATGTTCATGTGTATGCACAACATATCGTCTCCATGAACGGTGTAATTCAGTTATCTTTCATTATATTTAGTAAATGATTATAAATATGTATATAAAAGATTTATATGATCTTATAATTATATAATCAGTTATTTTATAAAATTTTAAAAAATTAAAATTTATTATGAATGATGTTGTAGTTTCTTTGATGCAAGTTGAAATCAAGGTGGGGGGTTTTCCCTGCATTTATTTTTATGATACACATGTCTTAATCACAAATTTTTTAATTTATATAGTGTATATAATACCCATGAATTTATTTTATGATTATAATTATGAAATTTATGGGTATATACATATTCATATATGGTTATTTATTTCATTGGGATTATAATTAAAATGTTACCAACTTAGTAAAGCTTTTATGTCACAATCGCATTATTTATTTAGATTGTTTATGGCTTAGTTTTTGATGATGAAATATTATAATATAAAAAATAATAAACTCATAAATTATATTCCCATATTTTTATTTCTTGAAAAAAAAATTTACATTAATTTTACTCACTGTATATACTCAGGAAGTTGAAAATATGTTTTTATGGAATATATACATTATTTTACACTTTGGAAAATTTCATTTCTCTTCGATGTCCATGTACTATAAAAATATTTTCATGAATGTTTTTACTATTAAACAATAATGTCTGAAATTAATTTTGATGCATGTTTTAATTTTTTAATGAATGGTTTAAAATGAATCTTCCAGATTTTTTTAAATGAGGTACATTTTTCCCTTTGACAAAAATGTTAAAGAAATTTTTTTCTTTTGACTTTTACGACATGAACAAAATTTATAGTTCTCATGAACAATATATGATTTAGGGATTACTTTAGTAGTTTAGAAGGTTTTTTTCAAAAACAAATTCCATAATATTTTTGAATCTTTCATATTATAAAGAAATCATTTCAAAATAAAAGGGTATTTTTCTCAACAAATAATCCAATGATCATTTAAATAATGTTTTTGTCTATGATAATATCATTTCATGGAACATAATGTTTAATGGGGATTTGTTATAATGATACCATAATTATTCTTTATCAATATGATTTATGATGATAAGATGTTAATGGAACCCAATTATTTTTAATGAGTTATCCTATGATCAAATATTGGAATCTTTATGAAACAAGTTATTTTTACATGGGATACTCTACATTAAAATGATGAAATGTTTAGGAAACCCATTTCCATTCATGGGTTATGATATAATTATTTTTTGATGATATTGTTCCACACATATGTTTAATCATTTTATGTGATGTGTGGTCTGGTAATTATATATCCCTCCAATGATTTAGTTAAATATTGATATCTCATGACATAAAAAGGAATGGTATGGGGAGTGAACCTAGTTCATTATGGGACTCAGTCCACTATGATATTATTTTGAATGAACCCCGAAAAAAATTATGGTTTGGGGATTGAATCAAATCCACTATTATAGTATTTTGAGTGACCCTTTACTACTAAAATTGTTTGGGGAGTGAAATCAATCCACTATAATAGTCTATTAAGTGAATCCTTGAGTATTATGGAAATGATATTTTATGCGTTTGTGTTTGCCACAATTAAATGTATTTTGGAAATGTTATGTGACCATGGATCATTTTATTTGATTCCTTTATGATTCATGTCTTATAAATGTCCAATAATTATTCCATAAAACAATATTACGATCTCTGATGTGATGGGTATGGATTTCAAATGTTAATGTCATACTCTTATACACTTATGCCCATGTTATTCTTATTTGATCATTTTCACTTCCATTGGTTACCCTTATTGAACATCTTACCCTACCCTTTATTATGTTTACTTTAAATAGAATGTGAAAAATGTTTGTAAGAATTATGTTTCTAAGAAAGGTTCTAGTTATAAAGAACTTAATGAGAGGGTCTTATGAACCTATTTTTTATGAGTCTAAGTTTCCAAAGACAATAGTACTATATGAATCTATATTGGATAGTTGTGGGATGTAATGAATATTTACATAATTAGGTTTAATATATATTTATTTAAATAATGTGTCTTAATAACTCTCATACTAATTCTATTATAGTATATTTGGTTCACTCTTTATTCTATCATTTCTATAGTTGTGGTTCACCCCAAAGACTATCTTATTAGAAAAAATTCCCTAACTAAATTAGGTTTAGCTCACATTATTTTCATTATTATATTAGGATATATCCATCCTTTTCCAATTAATTGGACTATTATATAAACTTAGGTCTACCCATGACATAATGAAAACTATACATATATGTGTCACAAGATCATAAAACATTCATCATATCATTATATCATAACATGTGGAAGGAAAATGAGTTTCATAAATATTTAATCATCATAATAATAAACCCAATAGTAAATGAATAAATATACTAAAATAGTATCATATACAAATTAATTCATAGAAACATAAATGGATTTTTTAATAGAAAAAAACCTTTAAAGGGCCACTAGAACATTTCTTAATGAAGATACTCTTTTGATTTGGAATAACATATTTAGAATATAAAAAAATATGAAACATTAAGGAATATTGTTTCTTTGAAAATAAACAAGTAAAATAATGAATTAATCTTCAACAAAAATAGTGTTAATGATGGTTTATAAATTAACTCATGTGGATTATGCTTATAAAATTATTTCAAATTTTTTATAAAAAGTATAAAAAAATATTGAGTTTAGAAAATGATAAGATGGTTCTATTTATAACATTATAAGTAAAGTCGAATATCATCAAAAATTAATTTAAATAATATTTATACAATAGTAAAAATATTTTTGAGAATATTTTAAATAAAATATTGAAATTGAAGAATATACTATCGATAAAAGGGAAAGACAAAGGTTGTTTTCCTTACAAACAGTATTTCAATCACTTAAGTAATTAAATATTGGAAAATGAAAGGAAAACATAAAATATTAATAAACAACAATATTGGAAGAACATAAGTAATATTTATGAGATATAGATCATAAAAGTTCATTATTTAAAAATTTAATCATAAAATAATCGTGATAAAAATGGGAGAGTAACATTAAACCCTTCTAGATTTAGTAATTATTGAATCAAAATTATTTGAATAATTGAAAATATAATTGATATATAAATCCAAATAATTAAATCATATAATTTTTCAAAATATATTATTTGGTATTTTACCCATCAAATAGATAGTAAATTGGGGCATAACATTAAAACATGTCTCAATGAAGTGAAATTGAGTTAAAAACCCATACCTTATGTATGTCTTACATCAGAAGCACTCTGAACTCATGTATGATAAATTTAAATTGTTTATGATTATATAAAATAACAATAATAGTGCCTATAATAGCCTAAATTTGTTACATATAACATGTTTTCCCACATTCATTAACAATCATCCATTATCTTCATCACTTCAGGTAATTACTACTTTATTTTTCATGTATGTTTTGGTTCGGCAGTTATGGCCCTCTAACTTTTATCATGGTCAAATAATATCTTGAATGTTTATAATGATATAAATATCATATAACTTCCTTATATACATATTTATATCTATTCACATGAAGTAGTGTTGAAAAATTAATTTCACCACAACATGGGGGTGGTAGTCCCTGTGTATATTTGAGTGGTGTTTCCATTTTTTAAAATGGAATGAAATAAAAGTAAATATTAATTCATGTTTCCAAAACTAATCATTTTAATATATATATATATATATATATATTTAATCAATAATTATAACCAACCAGGAATTATGATGGTGTAAAATTTGTTGTTTGACTACATGGAGGTGTTAATCCAGACGTACACAAGAGTGATACTTTCATCTCCCATTCAATTGAGAAGAGGTGGTAAATGGTTTTAACATCATCATAATAAAAATTAATAAACTTTTTTGTAATATATTATTCATATTTTACAGATATTATATTTTTAGAGTATGTATAATATGATATAATATTAACAGTTCTTGGTTAATATCAATAAATCTTTTTGGAGAGACCACCTTTGGCTTACTCTTTAAGCGCTGAAATATTAGTCTTGGGAGAAGACCAAAAGATATATAATGAATAAAAGTATTCATGGATGTTTTTAGATGGTTTTTAGATATAAGGATCAAATTATGTTAATTATGGTGGAGAATAGATTCCCTTTTATAAGAGAGTGGAGGGAAACATATGGATTTTTTTAAAATATTTCATTGATTTAAGGTCATTTTAGGGGAAAGTTCTCAAAAAATGACAGATTTGAGAATTTAGGATAATATGTGATAGAAATATATTAATAAAATAAAAATCATTCATTTTTAGGTGGAAATCCAACATATGTATCGTTGTTTAACCTCCCTGGTAAACTCGATTTAACCTTAATCATGATAACAAAATTTTAAATTTTTGTTATTTACAATTCCCAAAAAATAATTTAACCATATTAAATTATATAAAATATTATGATTGATATAATTAAATCTATTTTTCTATATTCAATATCTATATGTTGTTCAAATTAATTTTAATTAATAGTTTAAATCACGATAAAAACACGTGTTTTTTAAATTAATGTTTAAGCATAAAGCTTAATTTACATTCATTGCATGCTATATAAAAACAATAAATTAATGTTAAAAAATTATATTTATAATATAATCTATAAATTTCATTTAAACTATTGAACAATATATATTAAATTAATTTGATTAAATAAAAATACATTACACACAAATAATAATTGTTTAGAAAAATGTGTTTTTAATGCAAAAATTTAACTTATACCAAAATAAATTATTATATGAATTATCATTTAATTAATTATATTAGTTTTTATTAAATTATAATTAAGGTAATTTATGATATAATTCAAAATATAATTTTAAATTTATACAAAAATAATTTATTATTTTTACAAAAAATGGTACTTTTGATTATTAACTAATAACTAAATCCTATTAGAAAAATAGAAAAGAATTACCCTGAGTTAATATTTAAAAAATTATTATAAAAATTATATTAATTTCATGAATTTAAATTTATAATAGCATATAAATTTATCATAAATTTCATGTGAAAAATGCGATAAAACCCATTTATAAAGAAAACATACATTGATGTGTAAAATGTCTTTACTGAAAAATGAGTACTTATTTAATATTAATTAATCAATAAAATTGAATTAATAATAATATTTAGAAGTTTTATATAAGTTTATTATTAATATTAATATGTTACAACTTAATTGTAACACCGCGAGCTTCCACTATATGCTTCTCTTTCAATAATGCAATAGCTTGCATTGTACGCAAGTTCGAGTTCTAACACACCGCGACTAATCAAAGTAGCCATTATGAATAGTAATACCCACTTTTTAAAATTATGTAAATAGTATATTTCAATATGGACTTCATTTTTGTATTCGTAATATCGAAATTATCCAAAGTTGAATTTTTTGTAATTTTCTGAGAACTTCCAATTTTTATGAATAGTGAAAAATACATAAAACAACTTTTTTGATCAAAATAATTAATAGTGATAAATTATACTACTGAGTGGTTTTAGAGTATAATTAGAATATATTTTTACCATTTTATCCAATGGTGTTCATTAGAATTAATTTCACTTTGAAATTGGACATAAACAATTGTCAATCTTTTGATATATATTGTTTCTTAAAAACACCCTATTTGTTGTGACAGTGGGAATTAATTATAAAATTAATTAATGAAACTTACATGTTTGGAATTTTGTAAAATATACATCATTTTTGGATTCGGAATATCAATTATGGCTTAGGGTGAAATTTTGGCATTGTTCTGAAAAACTTCAATTTTTGATGAATAGTGAAACCACTAAGTGGTAGTTAAATAACTGATTTTTCATTTAAATGAAATATTACCACTTCTGTGATTTTATTTTCAAAAATCTGACATACATGTATGTCATTAGGAAGTAAAATGTGGTTCAATGGGATTAAAATAATTTTTTGGTGAATAGTAACTTTTAAGTTTAATTAATCGCGATTAAAGGTAATTAGTGAAATTTATGGTAAAAATAGTATTATAAAAATATGGAATGACCTTTACACTTGTCCTACCCATATTGGATGTGTCATGGCCGACCACGACAATCCATGGGTCAACTTGGGGACCCAATGGAGCCACTTTGGTAGGAAAAGGACATAAATAACTTTTTATTTAATGTTAAAATAAAAAGGTCACAAACAAGAGTTGTTTTACTAAAACAATTTTTAAATGGGGTTACACAAGTCATATTATTGACTATAAATATTAATTAGAAAGATAAAAATATTTCTTATATCATAATAATTTTTTTATAATTTTTAGACATTAAATAAATAAAATTATTTATGACACCATGAGGATGCAGCGATTACCTCATTAATTAACGATTTAAATAAAATGAATAGATAATGTAAAATCCAAGGATTACACTTGTACAAATCCTATTGGATGGGTTGATTTCGAACCATTATCACCTTATCCTCGAATTATAGATGTGTGGGACCTTTATAATCCGAAAATCATTGTATAATAAAGTAATATTTCATTACTTTCCAAGAGTTCCCATCCTCTCCACTTATAAAAGGCCCCCACCTCTAACACCTTATTCACAATTTCAAGCCATTTGGCTCGGCCAAAATCTAGAAACATACTCTCCCAGATTCCCTCCCTTACTCCTAGAAGCCTCCCTTTTGGCAGAATTCATCCCAAGGAAGCCTTTGGCTCAAATCAAAAGAGTTACCCGATTTTAAGGTAATGTCTTCTCTTGTGTTCTTTTATTTTATTTTTCTTCTCCAACCCCCTAAACTCTTTTTATTATTTTCTTTTGTAACAACAACAGTATCCTAAATATACTAGGATGTTGATATAAGAAGGATTCTAGCTACACTTACACACACCTACATCTAATGGTTAAAGAACATATTGTTTCTGTGGATGGAGAATTTCTACCTCACGAAACGATGATTGTTCAACACTCATATAACACCTTCAAAGGTGGCCATTAAGATGTAACTATATTTATATATGATATATAATATGTTTATTTTTTACTTAAGCATCTGTATTTTTCATTTATGGCATACCTTTATGATTTCCATTATGGGTAAACGTGGTAATTTTAATTTTAGGAAGTGCGGACTACCGCCCCCTCAAAGTGATTTGAATCGTTAATGCCATATGTGGGATGTATAAAGGATGGGTTAAATGGTATTATACATTATATTATACCGGAATTATATTATAACTTTATATAATTATAAAATCATTACATTAAATACGAAATAGAAATGAAAGTAGCGTTCATGCGTACGTACGGCTTACCGTCTCCATGAACGGTGCATTTCATTTCTTACCTCTAAATGTTATGTAATATTATAAATGCATGTATATACTGGATATATATGATATATATGATATCTAAATCATGAACATAATTCTGGATATAATGAATATTTATACACATGAACAACTTGTAATTATAAGAAATATATTTTTGACTCAAGTACCAAAGATCGACAAAATGACAGTTATAAACATAAATAATTACATAATGTTCATAACATGGTAATAAAGGATATAAAAGGAATAATTAACATGAAAACGGTTCTTAAGTAAATAGAAATTAACTCTAGTTTATTATTCAGGAGGTTAAAGAACGGTCGAGTCAGGACAGGACGCAAGGTAAGGGAACTTCTTAACCCAATTTCCATTCTTAGGGTTAATCTCCTACTTTCAAATTATGTCATGATATTATTATGTCTTATTTTGTATTTTTACTTTCTTTATATGTACCTATAGTTAATACACATAATAGATCTATTTTATTTTAAAAATGATCTTTTTAACGACTTTGTCTCAATCTCCTTTCATTGAGGCATATTTGGTTTTATACACAACTTTCTTTTATACGGTGTATAAACCCCTTATACTTTTATGTTTATTCAAAAGGAATTTTTTTTATACGAAGCGTTTTACTAAACGAAAAAAAGGGAATGTTTTTCTTTCCGTACATATGCGGCGACAACGACTTCTCCGCCGCCGTGACCATTATTTGAGTTTCGGCTTCCTCTACAAGCCATCACTTTTTTTAATGAAAAATAAATTCAAAGTTTTAACTTTCTTTTATATTGGTATTGAAAATGGTTTTGAAAGCGTTTTTATTATATCAATGTGTTGTATTGATATCTTTTGATTGAAATGTGGAAATGTTATGTTTCCTTTATGCATGTTTGATGTGAGACGATTATGTTATGGTTATGATATGTTTAAACCTATTCATATGAGGAATGCATTGGACTTAATAAGTGACGGGTGGAGCCCGCTATAGCTCCTCGATGCATCGGTAGGTCTCATGAGACAAACTAGTGTCTTGGGATGAGGCCTTGAAAAAATATTATTTGTGCTCTTGGCACGAGGCCTTGGCTACGTGGTTATGATAGTCTGGCATTATGCATTCCATCATTATGAAAGTGGTTATTGATATTGGATGTGATTATTCGACCAGTAGAATATCCATGTGAATAAGTAAATGGAATTATTTCATTTTACTTTTGCCATATTATGTTGATGTTCAAGTTAAAAAGTCTTTTGTTTTAGTTATACATTGTCTTAAATGCTTATGTTTATTTATGAAAGCTTCTGCAATATTGTTATTCTTACTGAGAATCTGAGCTCACCCCTTTCAATGTTTTAATTTTTCCAGGATGTGAAGAAGTATATTATTAATGACATTTAGGGATAATATAAGGGGATACGAAGAAAAGATGTTGTAGTTTTGTTTTACTTTATGATGAAATGTAAGTCTTATGAATGTATCTAGTGTTTCCAAGGCTACTAAACTAATCGGTCTTTTGAGACTTGATCTTTTGTGATCATGACAATGTTACGAACAAATGCACCGACTCTGGGTAGTTGGGGCTGGGGAGTTACAGTTAGTATCAGAGGCAGTTTAGTACTAACCTTGGAAGCTAGATTTAGATAAACTCTGATTAGAGCACATAGCCCGAAGATAGACATTAAGGATTAGTATATAAGAACTTCCTAGAATTTTTGTATTATAGAGTTTTGTGAGTTTTCCGAGCAATTCATCCCTGTCTTGATACAAGCAGGTAGAGGCAGCTCTGTCACAGATGTACCTAGGGGTAAAACCCGAAAACACCGCTTTGAGCTAGACTCGAACGGGAACTAGTGCACTACAACGGGCCTTGCTGCACTCTTGGTTACGACACTCTCGGGGGATATGCTTGGGATAATTCTCATTTTCTTTACAAACCACTATGAAGGGTTATGAGTATATACTTCCTCAAAGAAAACTTTTTTATGATTATAGATTATATCCATAAATATTTCAATTTATGTTAAGTATTTTACAAGTATGGAAATATGTATTTTGATTCGTAAACTAATCTAGTTTATGTCATTATTTAGAAATGGCGCCTAGTGGAAGGAATGGAAACTGTATCAATGCATTCACTCCATGTAGGGATTTCCCTCCTACTCAGGATAGTTATTGTGGAGTTGGAGATACAACTGGTGCTAATCAACTTATTACCATACTGGGACAACTCACTCAGGTTATGAATAATAACCTTACTCGTATGGAGCACCCTGATCCGCAACGTGGAGGATCAATGTTAGACCGCTTCATTAGGAAACAACCACCAACATTTAATGGGGTTACAAATACATTAGTAGTTGAGCAATGGATAAATTCCTTAGAAAAAATATTCCACGCCTTGGGGAGTAGTGAAAGGGAAAAGGTTATCATGGCAGTCTACCGCCTCACTAGATATGTCGATCAATGGTGGTCATTGATTCAAAACACAAAGGAAGATGATGAAGTATAAAATATGGAATGGAGAGAGTTCAAAGATCTTTTCCTAGAAAAATACTATCCTCGCGACCATCGAGCAGATATGGAAAGACAATTTTTGAGTCTGAGACAAAAGGAGGATGAGAATGTCGCAATGTATGAGGCCAACTTTACAAGGTTAGTGGGGCATGCTGCAGATTATATACATATCCCAAGAAGTAAGATCGAACATTTCTTTGATGGGTTAAAACTGTTTCTCCGTCGAGCCTTAGTCTCACAATCTTTCTCATCGTACGAAGACATTGTCTCATGTGCTATCAAGACAGAAAAGTAATTCTCTAAATCTTATGATAGTAAAGTTAAGCAAGAGAAGAAGAGAACGATGGAACAAGAGACAGATAAAGGGAAAAAGGGAAAGAAGGATTTTCCATTATGTGATAATTGTGGGAAGAATCACCCTGGTACTTTCCTAAAAGGAATGGGAGTTTGTTATAAATGTGGAGAAAAGGGTCACCAGGCTCATGATTGAAAGGGAAAGAAAGAGGTTATAAAAGTTTAATGCTACAATTGTAGAGAAATGGGACATTATGCAAATGAATGTCCTAAGCGTCAGGGAAACTTACCTCAGAAAAGGCCAAGGGATCAAGGACAATCTTATGCTGTGACTACAGTTGAAGCGGAATAATTAATGTATTGGTGCTTTTGGACTCATGGATAATATTCTGGTTATTAGAATAATGTGATATATATATAAGGATTATACTGCAGTACTTGTTGTTTCAGTAAGGTTTTAATATGATGAAGGTAATAATATTTTTAGTATGTGACAATAAGAGAAACTTTACTTTGTTTGGGGAATCTGATAAATCGATGTTGGAATTCAGAAACCTTTTAGAGAAGGTTTGGACAGAGGTATTTTGGATAACTATAAAGGTTGGGATGGATTAATTTGAACTTTGAATAGTATTGTTTAAGTTTAAAACATTTATGAAGATTATTTTGGGAATATTATAATACTATATTTTTAGGAAAAGGACAACCTGCAGGGTGGGGCATAACTCGTCGCGTCGGACAAAGCTGCAGGAATCGAACCCACAACCATAGTGCGATAGGCCTTTATTACCTACCACTAGCCTACAGGAAGTCCCTGGTTATTACAAAATAGTTTTACTAATCTAAATGGTATGTGTTAATATTTGGAACCTTATACAATTAGGATAAATAGAATATTTTTGAGTTCTGTTACCATTTGGAGTAAAAGATGGGTTTGTGGTAAAAATTTATTAACGAATGAAAGTATACATAAAAAGTATGTATATTCCCTTACGTTCTTAGTAAATCTCCTAAATAAATTCCTCAACATTATAAAAGGTAACTTAAAACAATAATGTTGTCGGTTAACTTTTCCAACTAGGGATTCAATGACCGTTTAACCAATCACAAGTTTGTGATTTTCTTGTGGTTAAATTTATCCTAATCCTATTTTATACAACTCTCCATCAGACCTTGATGGTTTGTTTCTCCTCCATATCCATATTTTCATAGAATCCTAGTATGGGCTATCTCGGGTGACCTTTGTACTTCTCTTTCCTTCTTTTAATGTTATATTCTTATTAACCCTATTTCCGATGTGGGTTTTCCACAAAGGAATTTTCTATTTTCAACCTTTTATTTACAAAGAAAAATTTCAAATTGCGAGGACGCAATTTATTGAAGGAGGGGAGAATGTAACACCCCGAGCTTCCACTATACGCTTCTCCGCCGCCGTGACCATTATTTGAGTTTCGGCTTCCTCTACAAGCCATCACTTTTTTAAATG
This sequence comes from Viscum album, assembly GCA_963277665.1. NCBI lineage: Eukaryota > Viridiplantae > Streptophyta > Magnoliopsida > Santalales > Viscaceae > Viscum > Viscum album. The sequence continues at coordinate 43,331,505 of OY728150.1, forward strand.
AAAAATAAATTCAAAGTTTTAACTTTCTTTTATATTGGTATTGAAAATGGTTTTGAAAGCATTTTTATTATATCAATGTGTTGTATTGATATATTTTGATGGAAATGTGGAAATGTTATGTTTTCTTTTATGCATGTTTGATGTGATACGATTATGTTATGGTTATGATATGTTTAAACCTATTCATATGAGGAATGCATTGGACTTAATAAGTGACGGGTGGAGCCCGCTATAGCTCCTCGATGCATCGGTAGGTCTCATGAGACAAACTAGTGTCTTGGGATGAGGCCTTGACAAAATATTATTTGTGCTCTTGGCACGAGGCCTTGGCTACGTGGTTATGATAGTCTGGCATTATGCATTCCATCATTATGAAAGTGGTTATTGATATTGGATGTGATTATTCGACCAGTAGAATATCCATGTGAATAAGTAAATGGAATTATTTCATTTTACTTTTGCCATATTATGTTGATGTTCAAGTTATAATGTCTTTTGTTTTAGTTATACATTGTCTTAAATGCTTATGTTTATTTATGAAAGCTTCTGCAATATTGTTATTCTTACTGAGCATCTGAGCTCACCCCTTTCAATGTTTTAATTTTTCCAGGATGTGAAGAAGTATATTATTAATGACCTGTAGGGATAATATAAGGGGATATGAAGAGAAGATGTTGTAGTTTTGTTTTACTTTATGATGAAATGTAAGAGTTATGAATGTATCTAGTGTTTCCAAGGTTACAATACTAATCGGTCTTTTGAGACTTGATCTTTTGTGATCATGACAATGTTACGAACTAATGCACCGACTCTGGGTAGTTGGGGTTGGGGAGTTACAGTTAGTATCAGAGGCAGTTTAGTACTAACCTTGGAAGCTAGATTTAGATAAACTCTTATTAGAGCACATAGCCCGAAGATAGACATTAAGGATTAGTATATAAGAACTTCCTAGAATTTTGGTATTATAGAGTTTTGTGAGTTTTCCGAGCAATTCATCCCTATCTGGATACAAGCAGGTAGAGGAAGCTCTGGCACAGATGTACCTAGGGGTAAAACCCGAAAACACCGCTTTGAGCTAGACTCGAACGAGAACTAGTGCACGACAACGGGCCTTGCTGCACTCTTGGTTACGACACTCTCGGGGGATATGCTTGGGATAATTCTCATTTTCTTTACAAACCACTATTAAGGGTTATGAGTATATACTTCCTCAATGAAAACTTTTTTATGATTATAGATTATATCCATAAATATTTCAATTTATGTTAAGTATTTTACAAGTATGGAAATATGTATTTTGATTCGTAAACTAATCTAGTTTATGTCATTATTTAGAAATGGCACCTAGTGGAAGGAATGGAAACCGTATCAATGCATTCACTCCATGTAGGGATTTCCCTCCTACTCAAGATAATTATTGTGGAGTTGGAGATACAACTGGTGCTAATCAACTTATTACCATATTGGGACAACTCACTCAGGTTATGAATAATAACCTTACTCGTATGGAGCACCCTGATCCGCAACGTGGAGGATCAATGTTAGACCGCTTCATTAGGAAACAACCACCAACATTTAATGGGGGTACAAATACATTAGTAGTTGAGCAATGGATAAATTCCGTAGAAAAAATATTCCACGCCTTGGGGAGTAGTGAAAGGGAAAAGGTTATCATGGTAGTCTACCGCCTCACTAGAGATGCCGATCAATGGTGGTCATTGATTCAAAACACAAAGGAAGATGATGAAGTATCAAATATGGAATGGAGAGAGTTCAAAGATCTTTTCCTAGAAAAATACTATCCTCGCGACCATCGAGCAGATATGGAAAGACAATTTTTGAGTCTGAGACAAAAGGAGGATGAGAATGTCGCAAAGTATGAGGCCAACTTTACAAGGTTAGTGGGGCATGCTGCAGATTATATACATATCCCAAGAAGTAAGATCGAACATTTCTTTGATGGGTTAAAACTGTTTCTCCGTCGAGCCTTAGTCTCACAATCTTTCTCATCGTACGAAGACATTGTCTCATGTGCTATCAAGACAGAAAAGTAATTCTCTAAATCTTATGATAGTAATGTTAATCAAGAGAAGAAGAGAATGGTGGAACAAGAGACAGATAAAGGGAAAAAGGGAAAGAAGGATTTTCCATTATGTGATAATTGTGGGAAGAATCACCCTGGTACTTTCCTAAAAGGAATGGGAGTTTGTTATAAATGTGGAGAAAAGGGTCACCAGGCTCGTGATTGCAAGGGAAAGAAAGAGGTTATCAAAGTTGAATGCTACAATTGTAGAGAAATGGGTCATTATGCAAATGAATGTCCTAAGCGTCAGGGAAACTTACCTCAGAAAAGGCCAAGGGATCAAGGACAATCTTATGCTGTGACTACAGTTGAAGCGGAATAATTAATGTATTGGTGCTTTTGGACTCATGGATAATATTCTGGTTATTAGAATAATGTGATATATATATAAGGATTGTACTGCAGTACTTGTTGTTTCAGTAAGGTTTTAATATGATGAAGGTAATAATATTTTTAGTATGTGACAATAAGAGAAACTTTACTTTGTTTGGGGAATCTGATAAATAGATGTTGGAATTAAGAAACCTTTTAGAGAAAGTTTGGGCAGAGGTATTTTGGATAACTATAAAGGTTGGGATGGATTAAGTTGAACTTTGAATAGTATTGTTTAAGGTTAAAACATTTCTGATGATTATTTTGGGAATATTATAATACTATATTTTTAGGAAAAGGACAACCTGCAGGGTGGGTCATAACTCGTCGCGTCGGAAAAAGCTGCAGGAATCGAACCCACAACCATAGTGCGATAGGCCTTTATTACCTACCACTAGCCTACAGGAAGTCCCTGGTTATTACAAAATAGTTTTACTAATCTAAATGGTATGTGTTAATATTTGGAACCTTATACAATTAGGATAAATAGAATATTTTTGAGTTCTGTTACCATTTGGAGTAAAAGATGGGTTTGTGGTAAAAATTTATTAACGAATGAAAGTATACATAAAAAGTATGTATATTCCCTTACGTTCTTAGTAAATCTCCTAAATAAATTCCTCAACATTATAAAAGGTAACTTAAAACAATAATGTTGTCGGTTAACCTTTCCAACTAGGGATTCAATGACCGTTTAACCAATCACAAGTTTGTGATTTTCTTGTGGTTAACATTATCCTAATCCTATTTTATACAAATCTCCATCAGACCTTGATGGTTTTTTTCTCCTCCATATCCATATTTTCATAGAATCCTAGTATGGGCTATCTCGGGTGACCTTTGTACTTCTCTTTCCTTCTTTTAATGTTATATTCTTATTAACCCTATTTCCGATGTGGGTTTTCCACAAAGGAATTTTCTATTTTCAACCTTTTATTTACAAAGAAAAATTTCAAATTGCGAGGACGCAATTTATTGAAGGAGGGGAGAATGTAACACCTCGAGCTTCCACTATACGCTTCTCTTTCAATAATGCAATAGCTTGCATTGTACGCAAGTTCAAGTTCTAACACACCGCGACTAATCAAAGTAGCCATTATGAATAGAAATACCCTCTTTTTAAAATTATGGAAATCTTATATTTCAATATGGACTTCATTTTTGTATTCGTAATATCGACATTATCCAAAGTTGAATTTTTTGTAATTTTCTGAGAACTTCCAATTTTTATGAAAAGTGAAAAATACATAAAGCAACTTTTTTGTTCAAAATAATTAATAGTGATAAATTATACTATTGAGTGGTTTTAAAGTATAATTAGAATATATTTTTACCATTTTATCCAATGGTGCTCATTATAATTAATTTCACTTTGAAATTGGACATAAACAATTGCCAATCTTTTGATATATATTATTTCTTAAAAACATGCTATTTGTTGTGACAGCGGGAATTAATTATAAAATTAATTAATGCAACTTATATGTTTGGAATTTTGTAAAATAGACATCATTTTTGGATTCAGAATATCAATTATAGCTTAGGGTGAAATTTTGGCATTGTTCTGAAAATCTTCAATTTTTGATGAATAGTGAAACCACTAAGTGGTGGTTAAATAACTGATTTTTCGTTTAAATGAAATATTACCACTTCTGTGATTTGATTTTAAAAAATCCGACATACATGTATGTCATTAGGAAGTAAAATGTGGTTCAATGGGATTAAAATAATTTTTTGGTGAATAGTAACTTTTAAGTTTAATTAATCGCGATTAAAGGTAATTAGTAAAATTTATGGTAAAAATAGTATTATAAAAATATGGAATGACCTTTACACTTTTCCTACCCCTATTGGATGTTTAATGGCCGACCAATACCATCCATGGGTCAACTTGGGGACCCCATAGAGCCACTTTGGTAGGAAAAGGACATAAATAACTTTTTATTTAATGTTAAAATAAAAAGGTCACAAACAAGAGCTGTTTTACTAAAACAATTTTTAAATGGGGTTACACAAGTCATATTATTGACTATAAATATTAATTAGAAATATAAAAATATTTCCTATTTCATAATAATTTTTTTATAATTTTTAGACATTAAATAAATTAAATTATTTATGACACCATGAGGATGCAGCGATTACCTCATTAATTAATGATTTAAATAAAATGAAAAGATAATGTAAAATCCAAGGCTTACACTTGTCCAAATCCTTTTGGATGGGTAGATTTCGAACCCTTATCACCTTATCCTCGAATTATAGATGTGTGGGACCTTTAGAATCCGAAAATCATTGTATAATAATGTAATATTTCATTACTTTCCAAGAGTTCCCCTCCTCTCCACTTCTAAAAGGCCCCCACCTCTAACACCTTATTCACACATTCAAGACATTTGGCTCGGCCAAAATCTGCAAAAATACTCTCCCAACTTCCCTCCCTTACTCCTAGAAGCCTCCCTTTGGGCATAATTCTTCCCAAGGAAGCCTTTGGCTCAAATCAAAAGAGTTACCCGATTTTAAGGTAATGTCTCCTCTTGTGTTCTTTTATTTTATTTTTCTTCTCCAACCCCCTAAACTCTTTTTATTATTTTCTTTTGTAACAAAAACAGTATCCTAAATATACTAGTATGTTTTTATAAGAAGTATTCGAGCTACACTTACACACACCTACATCTAATGGTTAAAGAACATACTGTTTCTGTGGATGGCGAATTTCTGCCTCACGAAACAATGATTGTTCAACACTCATATAACACCTTCAATGGGGGACATTAAGATGTCACTATATTTATATATGATATATAATATGTTTATTTTTTTACTTAAGCTTCTGTATTTTTCATTTATGGCATACCTTTATGATTTCCATTATGGGTAAACGCGATAATTTTATTTTAGGAAGTGCGGACTACCGCCCCCTCAAAGTGATTTGAATCGTTAATGCCATATGTGGGATGTATAAAGGATGGAGTAAATGGTATTATACATTGTATTATACTGGAATTACATTATACCTTTATATAATTATAACATCGTTCCATTAAATACGAAATAGAAATGAAAGTAGCGTTCATGCGTACGTACGGCTTACGGTCTCCATGAACGGTGCATTTCATTTCTTACCTCTAAATGTTATGTAATATTATAAATGCATGTATATACTGGATATATATGATATATATGATATCTACATCATGAACATAATTCTGGATATAATGGATATTTCGACACATGAACAAATTGTAATTATAAGAAATATATTTTTGACTCAAGTACCAAAGATCGACAAAATGACCGTTACAAACTTAAATAATTACATAAAGTTCATAACATGGTAATAAGGGATATAAAAGGAATAATGAACATGAAAAAGGTTCTTAAGTAAATAGAAATTAACTCTAGTTTATTATTCAAGAGGTTAAAGAACGGTCGAGTCAGGACAGGACGCTAGGTAAGGGAACTTCTTAACCCAATTTCCATTATTTGGGTTAATCTCCTACTTTCAAATTATGTCATGATATTATTATGTCTTATTTTGTATTTTTACTTTCTTTTTGTGTACCTATAGTGAATACACATAATAGATCTATTTTATTTTAAAAATGATCTTTTTATGGACTTCGTCTCAATCTCCTTTCATTGAGGCATATTTGGTTTTATACACAACTTTCTTTTATAGGGTGTATAAACCCCTTTGACTTTTACATTTATTCAAAAGGAATTTTTTTTATACGAAGCGTTTTACTAAAAAAAAGGGAATGTTTTTATTTCCGTACATATGCGGTAACAATGACTTCTCCGCCACCGTGACCATTATTTGAGTTTTAGCTTCCTCTATAAGCCATCACTTTTTTTAATGAAAAATAAATTCAAAGTTCTAACTTTCTTTTATTTTGGTATTGAAAATGGTTTTGAAAGCGTTTTTATTATATCAATGTGCTGTATTGATATCTTGTGATTGAAATGTGGAAATGTTATGTTTCCTTTATTCATGTTTGATGTGAAACGATTATGTTATGGTTATGATATGTTTAAACCTATTCATATGAGGAATGCATTGGACTTAGTAAGTGATGGGTGGAGCCCGCTATAGCTCCTCGATGCATCGGTAGGTCTCATGAGACAAACTAGTGTCTTGGCACGAGGCCTTGACAAAATCTTATTTGTGGTCTTGGCACGAGGCCTTGGCTACGTGGTTATGATAGTCTGGCAATATGCATTCCATCATTATGAAAGTGGTTATTGATATTGCATGTGATTATTCGACCAGTAGAATATCCATGTGAATAAGTAAATGGCATTATTTAATTTTACTTTTGTCATATTATGTTGATGTTCAAGTTAAAAAGACTTTTTTTTAGTTATACATTGTCTTAAATGTTTATGTTTATTTATTAAAGCTTCCGCAATATTGTTATCCTTACTGAGCATCTGAGCTCACCCCTTTCAATGTTTTAATTTTTCCAGGATGTGAAGAAGTATATTATGAAAGACTTGCAGGGATAATATAAGGGGATATGAAGAGAAGATTTTTTAGTTTTGTTTTACTTTATGATGCAATGTAAGACTTATGAATGTATCTAGTGTTTCCAAGGCTACTAAACTAATCGGTCTTTCGAGACTTGATCTTTTGTGATCATGCCAGTGTTACGAACTAATGCACCGACTCTGGGTAGCTGGGGTCGGGGAATTACATTAATTTCTTGTCTATACGTTTTTACTATATTGTGGTTCATATAGACTCATGGTTTCATATAAGCCAATTTATCAGATACTTAGTGTTTTAATTCAACAAAAATAAATAGAAAATATTTTTGGGTTACATTATAACCCCTTTAAAATACTTAAAATTTATATAACTATAGTATAAAAATGAGTATATTTCTATATTATCATATCCTTGAGTTCCCATGTAGCTTCCTCAAATTTAGGATTAATCAAATAAACTTTAACCAGGTCTGTGATATTTATCTATGGAACATTATCATTACGATTAAAGATTTATTTATGTTTTTCTTCATAGTAAATATCATGATATATCTATATAACCTTTGATTTTAGTTGATGTGATGGATCATGTATGTACTTCCTTAGGAGAGATACATGGAACACATTGTTAAATTGAGAGAGGTTTGGTGGGAGTGTTAAGCGATAATCTATAGTCTCTTCTCGATAAATAAAATAATTTCTATAATATACCTAGGTATAAGATTTACCATATTTATAAATCACATAACCTTCCTCTATTGAGAAATATTTTGGAAAAACCTTCTCACCAAAATAGAATTCTAGATCCCACCAATTGTTTTCAGGATAACTCTTCTTTCAATTTTTTCCTTCCATGAGGTTCTCCTGAATGGTTATAAAATTTCATTCCATTTACTTGGATATATTGGGTAGTTATATTTTTTTTTCTAACAACCAATCCTAATATTTCATATTTATATTGTTCCTTCCATAAAAAGATTTATATGGAAAAATCATAATGCTCTCTTGAAACCTATTATTGTACAAAAAATGACTAGGAGAAGGTGTTGATCCCAACCACATTTCAAATACTGAGAAAAGGATCTCATCCTATAATATAGGTCTCGAATGGCCATATAAAACTATTCATATTTATAAGGATGATAATAAGTACTAAAACAAAACTATGTATCTAGATCATTTTAAACACTTATCCAAAACATCAAGGCAAACCTCAGATCCCAATTACATATAATAGAATGTGATAAAAATGTAACCTTACCAATTACATAGTTTTTATCCTATAAATGAGATCAAGAGGTATATATTTTCTAGTAGAAATGAATTTTAGTTACATTTTAAGGTGTTTGTCTATATCCTTAGTAACATTATATCCTTTAGATGTTTTGCAGAGTCTGAGATAGAATTCTATAGTGATGCTTTTTCATTTCAATTCTTCTGTGGATATGGTTATAAAAACTCTTAGGATTCTTTATCTTAGTCTTAACTTTCTGACATTCCATGAATCAATAAACATAGTGCATAATATCACTTTTTATATTTATCCTCTATAAATACACTTTCAGATCCATATACGTCATTATACTTCAAGGTTGAATTGAGAATGATGAGATATGAGATTATTCCAATTGTAAATTATTCAGGTATAGTATTCATTACTAAATTATTTAAATTTATCATTAGATCACAATCATAGATGAAATAAATAATATTTATCAAATTATTTTTAAACTCCACATACTCCTTTACCTCCCCTTTAATATTTTCATGGTTGGACAGTTGAAAAAAAATTTGAGAAAGATAAGGTCTGTCCATTTCCATTATTATTTCAATGTCCATACTTAAAAAATCCATAAAACATTGATCTTTTTATCCATATTATAGATAATCTATCACAATTATTTGGACTTATATCATTAACCACAATTTTCTCCTTCCTAAGGTGGTAGTCTATTTAGTATTCATTATATTTAATCAACTCCAACCATTTTATTTGGAATATATTCAACTATTTATGCATGAATATATACTTTAAAATTTTATGATTACTATATATGTCACACATTTTCTAAAAAGATAGTTTTGTCATATTTTTACTACAACGATGATGGAAATCTCAAAAAATTGATTTGGTTATTTTTTTCTCATGAACCTTCAATATCTATGAGTATTTAGATATAACTATATCATGTTTCATGAGAAAAAAATCCAATCTCTTTATTTTATGCATAAATAAAAATATAAATCCCTTATCCACTATTAGGTAATGTGAGAATATGTTCACTAATGAACATTCTCTTCAGATCCTTGAAATTTTATTCTAACAGATTAGTCCAAAAGAACATAACTTCCATCCATATTAACTTTGTGAGAAGATTATATTGTCATGATAAATCTTTAACAATGTGTCCATAATATCTCTCCAATACAAGAAAACTAACGATTTCCAACATAGTGGTGGGTTTTTTCTAAAATTCAATAATTTCTGTGTTTAATGGATCTACCTATATTCACTTTCTTATGACTATATGACCAAAAAATTAATCATTATGTATCCAACAATACCCACTAGGTAAATTTATCATTCAATTTACACTTCCATGGAGTTATTATAACAATCCTCAAGTGATCTTCATGATCTTCGGTTATCTTGGAATAAATAAGAATATCATTTAAAAGTACTTAAATAAACTTATCAAGGTAATATAAAATGAGTATATTCATTAAATCTATGAATAAAGTGTTGGAATTAGTAATAACAAATGAAATGACTATAAATTCATAGTGTCTATACCTCAAATAGAATGTTATTTTGGTTATGTCTTCACTTTTTACCCTTAAATGATAGTATCCAGATTAATGATCATTCTTGGAAAATAATGAGATATTATTAAATTGATCAACAAAATCATTATTATGGGTTAGAGGATACTTATTCATCATTGTGATATTGTTAAGTTCCTGATAATAAATGTAGCGTCGTAATGATCTATATTTATTCTTAATAAAATGTACAGGTGTACCCCATGGTCATCCGCTTATCCAAATAAATCCCTTATCAAAATTCTCATAGTGTTTCTTATTCAATTACAACAACTGAATATTGGTCATTCAATATATAGTATTTGAAATAGGTTTTGCACAAGTTATGAGTTCTATTTAGAAAATAACTTCATGATTTTGAGGAAGACTTTGAAACACTTCCTGAAATACATCAACAAACTATTTTATAACAGGAATATTATTGATTTTTTGTTTCTCCACAACTATTTGAGATATATACCCACTTATAATAGGAATCAATATATATGAAATTGAAATCATTTCCCATGGATGTTCATTTTTATACTATCAAAAATGGAAAATCATAGTTTATTTTGGGATGTCAATTTTGATTTTTTAATTCAAAAAATTTATATAGGATCTATGTGGAGAGATATCTAAATGCTAAAAAACATTGAATTAGAATAATAATAATAATAATAATATTTTTCATGGTTTATTATTATAAATATTAACATGAATTCTTAATCTCTGTATTGAAGTATAAGTCTTTCATAACTATTAAGATCAACTTATATGATTTTTCATAGTATATATCATTTCATGGTCTAGGAGTTAGATATTGGAATAGGTAATTGACTCAAATAGTGACCAAGTTCGTCACATATAATCAATCAAATTCTTTAGAAATCCATTCCCCTATGCACTATATTTCCACAAAAAACATATTCCCTTTCCCATTGAGACATTTTTAGATTGATTCCTCCTATATGCTAGATATGATAAAAAATTGAACTTTCTTTCCAGCATGATCATTTCCAAAAAACATCCATACATGTCGATTTTCTACTTATTTGACATGTTTGGAAACTAAACTATGTTTAATTTTTTAATCATATATTTAGATTTTTGATTAGTCGTAATCACAAATATTCCCCTTTCATATTTTATCTCAATCAACTTCATAGGAGGAAAATAATTTCATTGTACTTAGCATCAACTGATAACATGGTTACTTTGGGTTTTATTCATTTACTAAAACAAAAAATTATAGTGTGGTCAACAATAATAATTATATGATATCATATAATCATTAAAATAATTTATATAAAATCAAAATTAGGACACCTTATTTTCAATATTTAACGCTTTAGGTTTAACCTTGGTTAATCATGGTCATTATATATTAAAATACTCTAGAATGTATCTTAAGTAAAATTAATTTTAACCTAATTATATCCCTTGTGAGTATCAAACTAAGTGAATATTAAGGTCACATTCACTATGAACTAAATTAATGGTTCAGATATACTCGACCAATTCTTATTGGGGTTATTACCCATAGATGCATCTATTATAAAATCATTTCGACCAGTTGTATCTATAAATTTATGTGTTTTATTTGGAAATCCCCATTCATTTAGATAACATAAAATATAATTTTATCCTATACCAATAATTATCCTAAGGGTTCTCCCAAAATTTCCCACAACGTAATTTCAAAACTTTATTAAACATTTTCTCTAATACCATCTATAGAGATCCATACTTTTCATATATAAATATTACATCATTTTATATGACTATTCAATACATTTCATAGTAATATAGGCTTAATTACCATAGGGTATTACTATCATTGATAACATGGATACATATAAAATGGTTACATAAATTATTTTCATCCTTTCCAATTTATTACTTAATAACTAACACTCTTCTTATAGATAACATACTTAAAACCTTTTTCCATAACCTTGGTTAGTGAAACATAGAAAGAGTGATATTAAAATATCAATAATGGTAAACATAATACATATCAATAAATAATCATAATTTGTATAATATAATCATAAGGGTATGAGAATATAAGCTAAAAAATATAAAATCACAACCATCAATTCATATGTAATAATCATGAATCATGGAAAAAAAATTTATCAATAAGAAACATACAACATAAGAGTGTGAAATCATCAACAATAAATCATGAGACAAGAAAAAAAATCATAAGAATAAAACATAGGTTTCTAGAATACACATAATAATTGACAATCATTTCCTGTTTAAGGATAACTGTCAAGACTACCATAGTGGATTTGGTTCACTCCTCAATATTTCATTTCATTAGTCAAGGTTCACTACCAAGACTATTTTATTAGACAAATTCCCTGACTAAACTAGGATTAATCCCCAATTAATTTCTTATTATATCACTTTATTTTCATCATTCCTTCATCATTTTAGGGATATAAAATTCTAGGCCCACCCATGATATAAAGAAAACAATATATATATATATATATATATTCCATAATGTTATAAAACATTTATCATATCTTTAAATCATGACTTGCGTAAAGAATATGATTTTCATAAAAATTTATTCATCAAAATCATAAATGAAATTTATAAAGAATAAATTTGGTTATATTAGATCACATCCAAAATATATCATTATAAACATGAAAGTATTATTTTATAGATAAAAATAAAATTTAAAGAGTACTAGATCATTTCATGATAAAAATACCATTTTTGAAATCACATGTTTAGAATCAAAAAATTTCTGAAATATTAATGAAAATTTTTATATGAATATAACTAAGGAATTTTATAAATGAGTATTTAAATAAAAGTTTAATCATATTGGATTAGTAAGAAATTCACATGGTTTGTATCAAAAATAAGTTCTATTCAATTTTTGAGTAACAAGTCGAAGGCACCACATTTGGAAAGTGATGAGAAGGTTTTTTTAAAAAATTGTAATGAAAGTAGAAAATAAAAAAAAATAAGTTAATTAATATTTTTATATTAGTAAAAATATTTTTTTATACCTTTAATAGAACATATGGACATATAACAAATGATTCTTAGACGAAGGAAAAAACAAGGTCGATTTCACTTAAAAAATTCTGTATCTTGAGTACTTAAAGAGAGGAAAATGAAATGAAAACATGAAATTTATATAAATAAAAATAATATAATAAAAAAGGGATGATACATTATATATTTTCATAATTGGAAAATTCAAGCACAAACAATCCCGATAAATATGATATTTTAATATAAAACCCTTACGGATTTAATAATCTTTAAATAAAAACTCATTTGATTTTTGAAAACCGTATGGATATATAATTCTCACAAATTAAACAAATAAAAAATAAAAAATAAATTCTTCAGTAGTAGATACACTATAGATATATGAAATTTGGGCATAACATTAAAACACATCACAAAGAATATATATTGAGACGAAAAACACATACCTCAAGTCTTCCTTTAATAGTAAGTTATCTAAAATTCTATATGGTAAATTTAAATTTGTTATAATTATTTTAACGGACTATAATAATACATATAATACCCTTAATGGTTTTCATATAACATATTATAACCCATTTAATAACAATCATCCATTATCATCATCACTTCATTTTTTACTGCTTAATATTTCATATATTATTTGGTTCAGTAGTTATGGTATTTGATCATTGATCATGATTAATTTACCTTTATAATGATAATAGTGATAAAAATAACACATATATTCATTAATGAAATATTTATATATATATATAAATATTCATATATGTTGATAATGAATGAATTACATCACTATGTGGAGACGGTAGTCAGTATATGTGTATGAGTGATGTTTCCATTTTTCAATGTCTAGAAAAAAAAGAAAGGTAAATTTTAATCCATATTTACAGAATAATTAATATAAAATAAATATCATCTAAAAATATTAAATATATAATAATAACCATCCATGAATTAAATTGATGAAAATTGAATTGAATCATTGTATGGATATTTTTGTCCAGACATACGCACAAAAAAATAATTTCATCACCCATTGGATTGAGAAGAGGTGGTAAATGGTCATTACATCACTATAATAAAACTAAAATATATTTATAATATGCTGTAAATTGTGTTTTAGTGAAATCATCAATTTTTGATGTATTATAATATAAAATATAATATAAATATCTTAGTTAGGATCAATACCTCTTCATTGAATGACGTCGTTTGGCTTACTCTTTAATCCTTGAAATATTGGTCTTTGGAGAATAAAGAAATATATTGGATCAATGGAAGGATTATATAATTTACATTTTTTTGTTCTCAATATTATGGAATTCAAAAATGGTGTTAATAATGGAGGATAATACCTTTGCTTTTTTATGTGAGGGGAGGGACACACAAGGAATTTCTTTCAATATTTCATTGATTTAAGTTCACATTCATGGAAAAGTGGATCAAAATATATAGTTATTATAATTTATTATAATATAATATTAAAATATTTTAAACAAATAAGAATTTGAAATTTGTGGTTTTCAATACAACACTTATCTCTTGGTTTAATCCCCTAGTAAACCCATTTTATCTATAAATATGGTAACAAAAAATTATTGTTTTTACTCATCAGTGCGACCATAAATTAAGTTTATACTGTTAAATTTTATTAATTTTTATTATTAAAAAATATAATCCACTTTACCATATTATATTTCCATAATTTCCAAAATTGAAGTGTAATTAATCATGAAAACTGTATTAAAAACCTATTTTTAAATTTTGTACTTTTACGCGTAAAACATAATTTACTTCCATACACTGCTTAATAAAATTCATAAAATTAATTTAAAATTATTAAATTGAATATCTAATAGATAAATTTCCTTAAAATATTTAATAAAAACAAATTATAATATTTACAATGAAAAAAACACATTTCATGAAAAAAAACATTTTGTTTGAAAAAACAATTTATGTCTAAAAAAGAACTTATAAAAAAAAAATATAATTATGTTTAATATCTAATAATTTAGATTATTTATAATTAATGTTAGATTATTTTATCATATTAAAAACAAAATAGTACACATACTCGAAAATAAATGACACTTTTTAAAAAATCAAAATGTTTCACTATTCCTTAAAAAATTTATCCTTTTAGAAAAAACCTAAACATTCGCCCAATGATAATATTAAAATAATGACATTGAAAATGATATTAATTTACTAAAATAAAATTTTCCAGAATTTTATAAATTAATTATAATATTTTTTTTATAAATGAGATGAAACCCATTTTTGGATAAAATATATTTTTGGGGGATAAAATGACATTAATGAAAATTGTGTACATTTTTATTTTTTTAATCAATTTACCTTCATTAATAGAAACATTTGCACATTTTTTTTTATGAATTTGATATTACTATTAATAAATATAAATTTAATGGTTGGGTTCTAACATTTTACTATGTCACAGTTCTTATAGACTCGGGGTTTCATGTAAAGAACATTATTGAATACTTAATGTTTTATTTCGAAGAAACTAAATATAAAATATTGGGGTGTTATAGTGGTGATCAATATTATAGAACCAAAATGGAAATTATAAATTTAGATATGCCTTGGTACCTATAAAATGTATTTTCATGTTCTTCGTCCTATGATAATTCAACCTAATAATAATATTGGTGGATATTAAAATAATGTTAAGTTTAGTTAGGGAAACCAATTATTTAAAAGGAAGTGTAAAAAACAAAAAAAAAACATAAAACTATAAGATATTCCCTAAAAATTATATTAAATAAAATATTGATGATAATAATGATGTACCTTTGAACTTTCATGATCTAGCCTTTTCGAGATTCACGTGAGCATAACTGAGATCACTAAAGAGAAAATAATGGGTTCTTCCCTCCTATATTGTCTAATTTTTCTCTCTATTTTCTTTTATGGTATTTTATAATATCAAATATTTACTTAAGTGGGAAATAGAAAACAATATGGCTTAATCCCAACAATAATAATTCAACAAAATAAAATCCAAAAAATAGCCACTCATCACTTATATCTCACAATTATGAGGATAGAACTCCATCAGAACAACTATATTCTAGAACCTTAGATAAAATGATAAAGTGAATAAATATAATTAATAAATTTCATATTGTAGAGTTATCATAGTTAATCAGTCACTAATAATCCATAATATTAAAAATGATTATATATCCTTCCACAAATCTTTCATGGATAAAAATATTTAACCATACTGATTGAGTGTTTCTCATAAAAACTACAAATGTTTCAACTCTTATAATAATATGTCAAAACAAATTAATAATATTATAATGATAAAATTAATATTTTATATGTTAAAACTCTCATAATACATCATAATATGATTAATAATCAAATATTATAGCTCTTTAAATGTAGAATCAAGGTAACCCACATGTTTTCATACAATGCTATAACCACCTAGAACTGCACCATAACATACTGAATTTCACTATATTATAGAGCATAGTAATAAGGAAAATGGAATCTACTATGTCATGGAATATTTCATTTTAGTTCATATATATATATCTGGAACATAATTAATCTCACTTCTATTTAAGATCAAGAATGTGGATATTCAAGTATTCTTAATTTATAGTTTTCAAAATTTATCTTTATGATTTCTCTCATGTTTGATATTATAATAAGTATAATGTATTCTTATGTTGTATATGGAATTATATGTGTCCTATAAACCCATAAGTGGTATCAGATCCAATTTAAATGAATATTTAAAAAGATAAAATTGGTATTTGAAAACTATTTTTGGGAATTTTTTCATCACCATGGTCGTTGTTATAAAACTATGACATGGTCTGTAATTTTGTTTCTATAACATGAAATAGTTTTTCAATAACAGTTCTATAGTACGTAAATATTTGATCAAAATTTACACATTTTAAAAGAAAATTCATCTAGATATTCTAATAATAAAATAGGGTATTGTTTCAGTATTACAATGGTGTGGTTGGCCCACCACTATATAGTGGTAACTAACAACATGATGGACAACTGTGTCATGATTTATACTAACAACTACTATCTATTATTAATAAAAAAATAGCCTGAAAACATATAGATTTAATTTTTTCCATGTTCCAATGTGCTTTGGACTATGTTGTGGTTCTTTTTGAGGCCAAACAACTTAAATGTATTGTATCATTACATTATGTCATGGTCTAAAATTGTTTGGATAATTCAACTACACTATAGTATTCAGAAAACAATTAAAATTTATTTTCTAAAGAAACCATAAACAATGAAATACCAATGGTCCTATGAATAATCCACATAACATTAGACAATATCAATAGTGATTTTGAGTATTTTTAGTGTCTAATATTGGAATATCAAATTTTAAATAACAAAAAATCATTTATTTATGAAATATATTTTAAAATATTGATGTATATAATTTTTTATATGATTTTAATATTTTATTCTGATATTTAAATAATTTAAAATGATTCTTATAAATTACATAATAATGAATTTCATACTAGGAATAATAATGTATTATTTGGTTTTCTTCTAACTTGATGTTGATATATTATGGAAATATTATTTTCAATATAGAATCTAATAAGTTTTTACATATATTAGGTCTTGGAGTTATGATTATATTGATGTATCTAATAATTAAATAACTATGTGTAGAGAGACATTGGGAAGATTTATTCTTTTCTTGGAGGTTTGTTCCTTAACTAGAAAAGTGTGGGTCAGTTATCTTTCACTCAAATATTACTTTTTTAGGGAGTATAGATTTCATATAATTCTGAGACATTAATGTAATGGGTTTCATATACCTTATTCATATGATGAAATTGATTCTATTTATACATATATATGGATTCTATTTTTTAGTTACTAAAAAAATGTGAGTTGTGTAAAGAGTTACACATTAATATGGGTTGAACATATTAATTTGGTGGAAGGTATTAGGATTGAAAAACTAAGGTTCTAGATGCATCAATTCATGTAGCAATAATATTATATGTAAATATTTTATGGAATAAAATAGTTAAAAATGATATGTATATGATTTGTATAGAAATTTTGATTTAAATAAAACCCTATAAATTCTGGCCGTGAAATTCCTTATATAGTGAACACATGTCAAGACCTCACTATTCTAAATGGTTAGGAAATGTTAAAAAATATGTTTTCATGGACTATTTTATGTATGGAATTCAAGTTATGGTGACCATAATATAATTAAGATCACATATTCTGTTATATGCGTTGGTTTACACTTAACTGTGTGACCATAATATGATTAGGTTCTCAGAGGAATAATGTTAAGATGATTCAAATGATGAATTTGGAATAGAGTTTTCTACCTAAATATCCAACATTCATATGTTATATGATTGGAATGATGTAATAACTAAACAGATAAATTTATGAAATAATTACATATCTAGATAATAATTACTAAAATATAGATCATGGACCACTGAAGATAATGATGTATGTGTTCATCATTTAATATGGAGTACTTTCTGAACGTTCAGTGAGTGTATCAGAAGCAGCAGGTGGAAGGCGAATTTGTAATTTTAATAAAATTATATAAAATAAAAATATCTTGAAAATTTATACATTTAATTCCATATAAATTATCTTGGAAATTTAATCTATAATTAATTTAAATAGAACTAACTCAACTATGGTATTCTTCTTCATCATTTCCTTATCATCACCACTATTTTTGTATTGTTGTTACAATGAAGAATCCTATCGAGGATTACTCTAGATATATCCATTAATTCTCCTTGAAAAACTGAATGATATTCTTAATCTCTAGGGTTATATCAATAGAATAACTAGTGTTTTACATTTTCTCATTGATCAAAACATGAATTCATTTTTCTCTCCCTAGATTTTTTAAGGTGAAGAAACAAGATAATTAATTAGAGGTACTTAGACAATATTAAAAAATATTTCCAATATATAAAACAATCTATCGTGGTGTAGATTATATTCATTATAATTTATAAATAGGAAAAAATAATAAAATTATACAAATGACTTATCCTTTTGTTCAATCAAAGACATGCCCCATGTCACTTATAATAATATAATAATAATACAATTATAATTTTACATTGATTTTGATTCATCAAATATAATTTTTAAAATAAATAAATCAATATTTATATAAATGATATTAAATAAAGTAAATCATTTCAATTTTATCATTAAACTTGTACCATCCCAGGTAAATAAAGAATAAGACATTTTCATATTTCTTAATATTTTTGAATTAAATATTAAAGTTTCCTTAATGGGGTTGCTATGTTCGACAGCGTACCTGATATGCAACAACAGATTTCATTGAAATCTTATGTTGCACACTAATAATATAATAATATTATTTCAAATGGTAGTTAACACGTAGCCTTTGTATTGGTGGGAAAGAATAGAAATAACTAAAATATGATTATATATGTTTTTAAAATGTTTTACATTTATCCAATAAATTTTGGGGGCTTAAATGCGAATGAATCCAATTTTAAGCATAAATATTCTAATATTCACTAAAAGGTTGATATATCGCCTTTTGATGGAAAACCCTCATTAAATATAGTTTTGTTCACTTTTATACATTCTATTAGACCAAATAAAATTATTCTATATATTTGGGACTTTGAAATTTACTTTGGATAAATTTTTGGAATTTTTCTGACAATGTTCATTTTTTAATGAAAAGTGAAAAATACTGCATTTTTCTTCAAAACTACTTGTTCATCTAATTTAATATATGGTTAGATTATATTTTTAATCAGTTTTAAAGTTTAATTATAATATATTTTTACCATTTATCCCAATGGTGGTCATTATAATTAATTTCACTTTCAAATTGGACATAAACAATTATCAATATTTTGATAGATATTGTTTCTTAAAAACACGCTATTTGTTTTGACAACGAGAATTATTTTTAAATTAATGTCTGCAATTTCTGTGTTTGAAATTTGATAAAATTGATTCCATATTTGGAATCATATGGTCCAAATTATGTAATTAATACCTTCTTGTTTATGGACATTATGAATAGCAATGACGGTAATTATCTTTAATTTTCATGTTTAATTAGTAATCTGGTAGTTAAGGGTAATAAAATAATATAATAATAATATAAAATGGCCCCAAAAAGTGTCCACTTCCTCATTT
This sequence comes from Viscum album, assembly GCA_963277665.1. Taxonomy (NCBI): domain Eukaryota; kingdom Viridiplantae; phylum Streptophyta; class Magnoliopsida; order Santalales; family Viscaceae; genus Viscum; species Viscum album. Next base: position 43,351,501 of record OY728150.1, read on the forward strand.
ATTTTTCATGGCCGACCATGGGATTCCTTGTTCCAACCTTGAGACCCCATTGAATCACTTTAGAGTGATAGTGACCTTTTATCAAATTATTTTTAAAGAAAGGAAAATATAACCAAAGTATGTAGTAACTAAGTAAAACAATTTTAATTTTATTTATATAAATGATCTCTTTGACTATAAATAGTCATTATAAATCTAACAATATTTCCTACATCATGGTAATTTTTTTATAATTTTTAGACATCAAATAAATAAAATTATTTCTGACACAATGTTGATGTAGTTTTTACATGATTATTGAATAATTTAAATAAATAAGAAGATATAGTTTAAAACAATATCAAAAACTTGTACAATTCTTCTTGGACGATTTTATTTCGAACATGGTTCCCCTTATCGTCGAATTTATTGATTTTTGGACATTTTGAAAATGAAATCTATTATATGATAAAATAATATTTTCAAGCTTTCCAAAAGAGCCCCTCCTCTCTCTTATAAAAGGCCCCCAACTCTACCCCCTTACGCACACCTCTCAAGCCCTTGGCTCGACCAAACTCTGATCATATTGTCTCTCCACATCCCTCTTTTACTCTTAGAAGCCTCAATTTGGGCAGAAGTCTTTCCAAGGAAGCCTTTGACTCAAAACAAAAAGAGTTACCCGATTTAAAGGTAATGTCTTCTCTTATGTTATTTGTTTTATTTTTCTTCTCCAACCCTCTAAAATCTTTTTATTCCTTTATTTTGTAACAACAACAGTATCATAAATATACAAGGATGTTGTTATAATAATTATTAGAACTACAATTACACACACCTCCATCTAATGGGTGAAGAACATAATGTTTCTGTGGATGGAAAACTAACGCCTCACGAAATGATGATTGTTCAATTACCTCTTACCGCCTCTCATGATAGCCATTATGATGGAACTATATTAATATATGATATATATTATGTTTATGTTTTCTTTATGCTTTTGTTTTTTTCTTCTATAGAACACCTTTATGGTTTCCATAGTGGGTAAATACGATAATCTCATTTGAGGAAGTGCGGACTACCGCCCGCTGAAAGTGATGTGACTCGTTAATGCCTTATGTGGGATGTATAAAGGATAGAGTTAATAATATAATATATTATATTATACTGTAATTATAATATACCTATGTATCATTATTTTTTATTTCCATTAAAATAAGAAATAGAAATGGAAGTAGTGTTCATGCATACGTACAACTTACCGTCTCCATGAACGGTGCATTTCATTTCTTACCTCCAAATGTTATGTACTATTAACAATACATGTATATACTAGATATATATTATATATATGATATCTAAATAATGAATGTAATTCCGGTTATAATGGACTATTGACCACATGGACAACTTGTAAATATAAATTGTTCATTTTTGACTCAAGAATCAAATATCGACAAAACGAACATTATTAACTTAAATGATTACATAATGTTTATAACATGGTAATAATAGATATAAAGGGACTAATAAACTTGGAAAAGGCTATTAATCAAGTAGAAATTAACTTTAGTTTATTATTTAGGAGATTAAAGAACGATTGAGTCAAGTTGGACACGATGTAAGGGAACTTCTTAACCCAATTTCTGTTCTTTGGGTTTATCTTCTCTTTCTTGTTTATGTCATTCCTTGATTATGTGAGAAATTAATTTTTATGTATGTATACTTGCTTTATGTGTGTTTATATTGAATACACATAATAGATCTATTTTAATTAGAAAATGAACTTTGTAAGGGACTTCATCTCAATCTCCTTTCATTCTGTCATATTTTGTTTTATACATAACTTTTTTTATACGGTGTATAAACTCCTTTGACTTTTACTTTTATTGAAAAGGAATATTTTCTCTATGAAGAGTTTTACTAAATGAAAAAAAGTATGTATCTTTTTAATATACGTGGCGACAACGACCTTTCTGCCACCGCGAGTATTATTTGATCTTTGGCTTCCTAAACAAATTGTAATGCTTTTTAAAAGAAAATAAATAGCATATACTCTTTTTTGTATTTTGTTATTGAAAATGGTTTTGATAATGGATTTTTCATGTCAATATATTTATGTGATATATTGTTATTGAAATGTGGAAATGGTTTCTTTTCATTATATTTGTTTTATGTCTTATTATTTCATAATGGTACTTGGGCATTTGAGGGGTGGTTATGTGATAAACCAAATGATAGGTGGTGCTCTGAATACTAGGATGGGTGGTTATGTTATACCCTCCAATTCATTGTGTATGGAAGTCGACCGTATGGCTATTCCATTTAGCGATATGTGTGGAAGTCGACCGTATGGTTATTCAATTTAAGTATGTTTATGTCCCAAGTTCCCTTTATATGTTATGTGTTATTTATATGGGTTTTATGGTAATATTTTGGTTACAAATAGGTAAGTATTGATCTTTTATTTAGTGAAGAGTATTTACTACTTCATAAAGGTGAAAAGTATAACTTATGTTAATGTATTCATGGATTACTTGTTGTTTTGAAAAACTAACAGTTTTCCTTCTTTTTGTATACCTTAAAAAGATTTTTATGCTCATCCCAGGTTTTTAAATGTTTTTCACACGACATAAAGTGGAATAGGGTCAAGGATGGGATTATGGAAAGTCATGCTATCTAAAACATAGAAGTGGACAAGACTCTTTTTTTAAAGAGTTTTTATTTTATGAAAAAAATGGAAACTGAGTAGAACTGTCTAATTTGTAACTTTTGAGATGTAATAGTTATGGCCTAATTCTCTAAAACTCTAAACCATAAAAGATCCTCAATGTAAATTATTCATTTAATTCAAGATTAAGTAATGTTTTAAGGCTGAGTCCTTATAGTTTCTATCAGAGGTCGGTTTAGATAACTTTAGGAGTTAGGGTATTGTTAAATAAATGTCCATAAATTAATATTTGGTAATATTGAAATCATATAGAATTTACATATTACCATATTGCTTCGTCTAAGATATGTTTGTCTTAGGAATGGTTTTTCGTAAAGGAAATAGAGCAGCTTTTCTAGGAAGGCATAGAGAGGAAAACGACCTTCCGAATCAGCAAACAGAGATGGTCAGAATCAGAATTGAGCAGTTTACTACAGTGATGGCTCAGTTAAATCAGGTGATAAATAGTGGTTGTGTTATTGATGATATTTTGGTTTATTCTAAAATTATGGAGGAGAATATAGGTCATTTAAAGGTTATCTTTAAAACCTTAAAATAAAAGAAAATCTATGGAAAATTTATCAAGTGTGAGGTTTAGTTACAAAAAATTTCATTCCTTGGTCACATTGTTTCAAAAAACGGGATAACTGTTGATCCTGCTAAAAAGGTTGTTGAAAAATGGCCAAGACCGACAAATATAACCAAGATTCGTAGTTTTTCTGGTTTGGAAGGTTATTACCGATGGTTTGTTAAAACTTTTGCACAGTTTTCCACCCCATTGACTAGGCTAACTCGGAAGGGTGTTAAGTATATCTGGAAAAAAGAATGTGATGACTGTTTTTTGGAATTGAAAAGATGATTGGTGAATGCTCCAGTATTGGAACTACCTTCAAGAAATGGTGAGTTTGTTATCTACTGTGATGCTTCGTTGAATGGACTAGGTTGTGTTATTATGAAGAATGATCAGGTAATTGCTTATTCTTCACGTCAGTTGAAAACTCATGAGTTAAATTACCCTACACATGATTTCCAATTAGCTGATGTTGTTTTTACTTTAAAAATTTGGAGTTATCATTTGTACGGAGTAAAGTGTGAAATATATACCAATTAAAAAATTCTAAAGTATATATTCACTCAGAAGGAATTGAACATGAGATAGAGGAGATGGTTGTAATTAATCAAGGATTACGATTGTACAATTCATTACCATCCAGGAAAAGAAAATAATGTTGTCGATACTTTGAGTGGAAAAAGTAATGCTTCATTAACCATGATATGTTTGGAACGAAATCCTTTGGTTTTTGATTTGACGAACTTTGGCATAGAAGTTATTGGTGCAGAATGTTCTTATGTTTTGTTTTAGGTGTCAATGAGATAATCTCTATCATACAGAATTAAGAAAGTGGATAAGAAAGACAGTGGGTTGCAGAAAAAGGTAGAGTTGGTTCAGAAGAGTAAGTTGCCTGAATTTAACATTGATAAGGATTGTGTTTTGAGGTTTGAGAAGGGGTTATGTGATCCTTGTGATTCACAGTTGAAGAATGAGTTTTTATTTTATTCTCATATTTCCCCGTTTTATCTTCATCCTTGCAGTACTAAGATGTACAGATATATGCAGGAGTATTACTGGTGGGATGGAATGAAAAGAGATATTGCTGATTTTACATTGAAGTGTTTCACTTGTCAGCAGGTTAAGGTAGAGTGGAAGTTACCAAAATGGATGCTTCAGTCATTACCGGTGCCAGAGTGGAAATGGGAAAATATATCCATGGACTTCATTATGGTATTACCAAAAACATCCCGAGGTAATAAAGAAATCTAGGTTATTGTTGATCGATTGACTAACTCTGCTAATTTCCTTCCTATTTGAGATACATTCTCTCTAGATCAACTTTTTCAGTTGTATGTTAAAGAGATGGTCAAGTTACATGGAGTTCCCCTCTCTATTATATCTGATCGTGATCCAAGGTTTACTTCTAACTTTTGGAAAGGACTTTAGAAGTCATTGGGTACCGAATTATATTTTAGTACAACTTTTCATCTACAATCAGTTGGGCATTCAGAACAAACAATTCAGACCTTGGAGGTTATGTTACGTGCTTGCACGATGGATTACCATGGAAGTTGGGACCAACATCTTTCCTTGGTTGAATTTTTTATAATAACGGTTTTCATTCTAATATACAGATGGCTCCATTAGAGGCATTATATGGAAAGCGGTTTCGAACTCCAGCTTTTGGGATGAAGTAGGGGTAAGGAAGCTAATCAGACCGGAATTGGTAGAAGAGATGGAACAAAATGTTCCATTTATTCAGAAGCACATGATAACAACTCATATTTTGTAGAAAAGTTATGTGGACAAAAGAAATAAGGATCTTTCTTTTGAGGTAGGTGATCATGTTTTTTTTCAATGTTTCTCCATAGAAAAGTGTGTTGTGTTTTGGAAAGAAAGGAATGTTTAGTATGAGGTTCATCGGACCTTATGAAATCCTAGAGAAAGTTGGATCAGTTGCATACAGAGTGTCATTACCTCCAATTTTGTCCCTGGTACACAATGTTTTTTCATGTTTCAATATTGATAAAGTATATGCAAGATCCATCTCATGTTTTGAGCCCAGTTGTAGTTCAGTTGGAAGAGAATCTCTCTTATGAGGAATAACCAGTCTAGATTCATGACAGTAGAGAAAAAGTGTTGTGGAATAAGGTAATTCATCAGGTGATGTTTTTATGGAAAAACCATATGGTTGAAGAGGCAACATCAGAATCTGAAAATGCAGTGATAGAGAAATACGCCCAACTATTTGGTAAGTGAATAAAATTGAAAGGACGCAATTCCCAAAAGGCAGGAAGGATGTAACATATCAGGTAAATAAAGAATAAGATATTTTCATATTTATTAATATCTTTGAATTAAATATTAATGTTTTCTTAATGGGGTTTCTATGTTCGATTGTGTACCCGATACACAACAACAGATTTTTTTAAAATCGTACATTGCACAGTAATAATATAATAATATTATTTTAAATGGTAGTTAACACTTAGTCATTGTATTGGAGGGAATGAATATAAATAACTAAAATATGATTATATATGTTTTTAAAATGTTTTTACATTTATACAATAAATGTTAGAGGCTTAAAATGTGAATGAATCCAATTTTAATCATAAATACTCTAATATTCACTAAAAGGTCGATTTATCACCTTTTGATGGAGAACCCTTTTTAAATATTTTTTTGGTCACTTTTATACATTCTATTGGACAAATAAAATTCTTCTTCAGAATTGTGTCATTGAAATTTACATTGGATAAATTTTTGGCATTTTTCTGACAACGTTCATTTTTTAATGAATAGTGAAAAATACTGCATTTTACTTGAAAACTTCTTTTTCATGTATTTTAATTATATGGTTAGATTATCATTTTATTCAGTTTTACAGTTTAATTAGAATATATTTTGACCATTTAATCCAATATTGTTCATTATAATTCATTTCAATTTGAAATTGGATATTAACAATTATCAATCTTTTGATAGATATTGTTTCTTAAATACACGATATTTGTTTTGACAACAGGAATTATTTTTTTGTTAACTTCTGCAGTTTATTTATTTGGAATTTGGTAAAATGGATTCAATATTTTTAATCAGAAGTTCCAAATTATGTAATTAACACCTTTTTGTTTTTGGACAGTATGAATAGTAATGACGGTAATTATTTTTAATTTTCGTGATTAATTAGTAATAGGGTAGTTAAGGGTAATAAAATAATATAATAATAATATAAAATGCCCCAAAAAGTGTTCACATCCTCTTGGATTTTTCATGGTCGACCATGGGATGCCTTGTGCCAACCTTGGGACCCCATGGAATCACTTTAGTGTGGTAGTGACCTTTTATCAAATTATTTTTAAAGAAAGAAAAATATAACCAAAGTATATAATACCTAAGTAAAATAATTTTAAATTTATTTATATAAATGATATCTTTGACTATAAATAGTAATTATACATATAAAAATATTTCCAACATCATGGTAAATTTTTTATAATTTTTCAACAACATATAAAAAAAATTATTTATGACACAATGATGATGCAGTGTTTACGGCATTATTGAATAATTTAAATAAATAAGAATATAAAGTTCAAAACAATATCTAAAACTTGTACAATTATTATTGGATGATTTTATTTCAAAAATTGGCCACCGTATCATAGACTTTAATGATTTTTGGACCTTTAGAAACCAAAATTCATTATATAATAAAATAATATTTTAAAGCTTTCCAAAAGAGCCCATCCCCTCTCTTATAAAAGGCCCCCACCTCGACCCCCTTACACATACCTCTCAATCCCTTGACTCATCCAATTTCTACTCATATTATCTCTCCACATCCCTCTCTTACTCTTATAAGCCTCAATTTTGGAAGAAGTCTTTCCAAGGAATCCTTTGGCTCAAATCAAAAAGAGTTACCCGATTTAAAGGTAATATCTACTCTTATGTTCTTTTGTTTTCTATTGCTTCTCCAGCCCCCTAAACACTTTTTATTCCTTTATTTTGTAACAACACCAGTATCCTAAATATACAGTGATGTTGTTATGAGAAGTATTAGAACTACACTTACACACACCTCCATCTAATGGATGAAGAACATGATGTTTCTGTGGATGGAAAACTAACGCCTCACGAAACGATGATTGTTCAATTACATCTTACCGCCTCTCATGGTGTCCATTATGATGGGACTGTATTTATATAGGATATATATTATGTTTATGTTTTCATTATTCTTCTGTATTTTTCTTTTATAGAACGCCTTTATGGTTTCCAAAGTGGGTAAATACGATAATCGCATTTGAGGAAGTGCAGACTATCACCCCCTCAAAGTCATGTGACTCGTTAATGCCTTATGTGGGATGTATAAAGGATAGAGTTAATGATATTATATATGATATTATACTGTAATTATAATATACCTATGTATTATTATGTTTTAATTCCATTGAAATAAGAAATAGAAATGGAAGTAGTGTTCATGCGTACGTACAGCTTACCGTCTCCATGAACGGTGCATTTTATTTATTACTTCCAAATATTATGTACTATTTTAAATACATGTATATAATTAATATATATGATATATATATATATCATATCTAAATAATTAATGTCATTCTGGATATAATGGACTATTAACCACATGGACAACTTGTAAATATAAGGTGTTCATTTTTTACTCAAGTATCAAATATCGACAAAATGAACATTATAAACATAAATGATTAAATAATGTTTATAACATGGTATTAAGTGATATTAACGGAATAATAAACATGAGAAAGGTTCTTAAGAAAGTAGAAACATACTTTAGTTTATTATTCAGGAGATTAAAGAACGATCTTGTCAAGTCGGACACGATGTAAGTGAACTTCTTCACCCAATTTCTGTTCTTTGGGTTGATCTTCTCTTTCTTGTTTATGTGATTCCTTGATTATGTGAGAAATGAATTTTAATGTATTTATACATGCTTTATGTGTGTTTATATTGACTACACATAATATATCTATTTTATTTTTAAAATAATCTTTGTAAGGGACTTCATCTCAATCTTTTTTCATTGAGGCATATTTTGTTTTATACACAACTTTTTTTATACGGTGTATAAACCCATTTTACATTTACATTTCTTCAAAAGGAATATTTTCTCTACGAAGCATTTTACAAAATGAAAAAAAGTATGTTTCTTTTTAACATACGTGGTGACAATGACCTTTCTACCACCACGAGTATTATTTGATCTTTGTATTCCTCAACAATTCGTAATGATTTTTAAACGAAAATAAATACCATATACTCTTTTATGTATTTTGGTATTGAAAATGGTTTTGATAATGTATTTGTTATGTCAATATATTTATGTGATATACTGTGATTGAAATGTGGAAATGTTTTCTTTCCTTTATATTTGCTTTATATCTTATGATTTTATAATGGTACTTGGACATATGATGGGTGGTTACGTGGTAAACCAAATGACGGGTGGTGTCGTGAATACCAAGATGGGTGGTTACGTTATAACCTCCAATTCATTGGGTATGTAACTCGGTTGTATTGCTATTCCATTTAGTGATATGTTTGGAAGTCGACTGTATGGTTATTCCATTATGTAATGTTTATGTCTCAAGTTTCCTTTATATGTTATGTGTTCTTTATATGGGTTTTAGGGTAATCTTTTTGTTACAAATGGGTATGTAGTGATATTTTATTCAGTAAAGAGTATTTACTACTTCATAAAGGTGAAAATTATTACTTATGTTAAAGTATTCATGGTTTACTTGTTGTTTTGAATAACTAACAGGTTTCATTCTTTGTGTATCCCTTACTAATGTTTTTATTCTCATCCCTAGTTTTTGAAATGTTTTTCATTGGAAATAAAGTGGAATAGGGTCAAGGATGTGATTAAGGAATGCCATGCTGTCTAAAACATGGAACTGGACATGAATCTTTTTTTAAAGAGTTTTTATTTTATGAAAAAATGGAAACTGAGTAGATGTGTCTACTTTGTAACTTTTGAGATGTAATAGTTATGGTCTAACTCTCTAAGTCTCTAAACCTGAAAAGATCCCCAATGTGAATTATTCATTTAATTCAAGATTAAGTAATGTTTTAAGGTCGGGTCCTTATAAAACATGATACCAATAAACCCACATTGTGTTTGGTTGTATTTTCTTTTAATGGGTATAGAGATAAAATACATGATGTTGACATGTGGTGAGAATACGTAAATTAAATATGTCGATATAAGAACTTATAAATGGAATACATAGTTCTTAATATATATTAGAAGATGAATTAGAGTTCCCAATCTAGGATTCATTGAATGGTGTGTTGTGAAAATATTATATAGTATTTGGGAAACATCATAATTCATGGAAGTGCTATGGTTTTTATTTATTTTTCTGATAGGATCCATTTTATACATAAATTAGTAAAGGAGATAAAATTAGTGTGATGTTTTTGTTTAATGGAGATATACTCACTTGTAAAATATCATTGAAGTGTTTTAGTTTCTACCACCACTGAAATTCAAATATAGTTTTGTAAAATATTGGAAAATATTCTTTAAACTAGTTGAGAGTTTATAATGAAAATTGGTTTATTCATTTTTGAGTAATTTGAAAATTATTTCTGTTTCCCAGAGTGTTTAGAAAAGTATATATTATATTATATAATGTTCCTTGGTGTATAGTTAAAATAAAACCCACACACACTACACACAAATAGGGTGGAAGGGCTTGTCATATCCCCCCCCCCCCAGGTAGGTTACCGCCTTACCAACATCCCCCTTTGATGGAAAAAAATACTTATGGTAAATCATTGATTTAAGATGATATTTAAGAAGAACATATAAATAATGATTCAAATTTTGAATATGAATATCAAGCCCCATCTATTCTCATTACAAGGAATGTTGGGATTCACTCATTTTGTGATTTGAGGGGTTTCACCATGAGGTTCGGAGCAAGAAAACATGCATATGGTTTTAATCTATTATTTGAAGAAGTAAAGATCTATAGTTTTATGGTAGTTTAAATTATGATATTTGAATGGGATTTAAATTAGAAATAAATAGTAGATCACGCTATAATAAATTAATGATATTTACCTATGAAAATATAGAAATGATATCAATATGTTTTTGTGCATGTATAAAATGTATATCAACTAGAAAAATATAGAAATTGATGTTATTATTTTCTAATATGTCCTATGAATTTTAGATGAAAAATGATGTGAGTTGATATGGAATCATATCACTAACCTTGACTGTTTAAGAGATGGAATGTTAACCCATAAATCAAGTTATAATTTCCATGTGTTAATGAATTGAAGTGAACCAATATTGTTGTGAAGTATTGATCCTGATCATTAAATAAATAGAAGAAGAAAAAAATGTAAATTATGATAAATTAATAATTATTTGAGTAAACAATGAAGTGTGTCATTACAAACCTATGTTTCAATTATATTATAAGATCTAAATATGTTCAAAGTAGCTCATGTGAATGTTTCTATCTGAGGAAGGAGATCAAATTTATTCTATCCATGAGAGATGCTATACTTAAATAATGATCTTCATCATGGTGTTATATGACAAATCTCATATTAGAGAAAGTAGATAGTAAGTAATTTTATTTTACATGGATTATTCTAGGAATATCTTTCAAATTATATATATTTTATAAATATTTTCTTGAAAACAAAATAGAATTTGTGTGTGAATGCGATAAAAACCCATTCATCAGAGATATAATCATCCATTTTGTATGTTAACCACTTTAATAAACCATGTTGTCTATTCTAGTGTGTTTTCCATCTTATTACTACATGAATAAAAACAAAATATTATAAATAGAGATAGATGCATTCAATAAATATGTGTAGAGGTAAAGAAGTTATAAATTCATAATTTTTAATAAGTAATCAAAAATAATTTACCATTCCCCTACCATGTTAATGACAGACCTATCCCATGAAATCATAACAAGAGTTATAATAGTATATGTTTGAACTCTAATTGGATTCTTATAAATATCATGATTTGAATTATATAAATATATTATTTAATCTTTTGAATGGATTTTTAATCTTTAGATGTGAAAAACCCAGTGACTTCCATATCAAGGATACCATGGGAGATATATCCAACAACATATTAAATAACATAAATAAAATAGATATAATGAAATTGATTAAATCTGCATTGATGAAAGAAGAGTATAATGGATATATAATAATTAAATGTAATAAATGTATAATTTATTCTATTATATGTATTTTAAGTACCCTATGGAATTGATCAGGTTTTTTAATTTTCTAAAAATTATGTTAAAATTTTTCAATAATTTTCTGTAATATATTTTTTGTTTTTATAATCATTATAGAGATTGTTAAGGTGAATTTATAGAGTTCTCTAGATACTAAGAAAACTATAGAAATTATGTGTTTGAACTGAGAAGATGTTAATGTCACAGAGATTTAGTATGTCTTTTGATATATATATATAAATTCATTAATTCTAGACTAAAAATTTAGAAAAGACCTATTTTATATGTTTTTATATGTACTTAATATGAATTTGTTGATAAACTTTTAGGACTTCATGTGATTTTATAAGTATTTATCCATTTTTGTAAGAATTTATTTAAGATATTGGAAGACTTTCACTAAGCTTATATGAATTTATATAAAGTTCATATGTATATGATTTCATTTTATATAACATTATAAACATTTTAAGACACTGTGAATTTTCATAACACATTTTTTTTACTTTGTATGACTTCTAAAAGAAGTTTATAAGTATTATTTCATCTCATAATACTTTCAGTGAGATCATAGTAATTTATTTGATGTTTGTAAAAATTTGATGGAAATTTATAAGTCTTCAGTGCATATTGTATATAATTTGGACGTTTTTAAGTCTTTTTATTCTGCTAAATAATACTTGTAAATGATCATTGTATGTCTTACTAAGTTCTATGAAGAATTCAGTTACTAACCAATACATTTAAAGATATCAAGAATTTATTATTATAAAGGAAATTAATTCCAATTAAGCAAGAGAACTTATATTTAATGAATTATTCATCATAATGAGACTCAAATTCATAATGAACAATACTAATAATTAATAATCAAACTAAATGTGATATTTTCATAAGATAGGGAATTTTCCACACCTCATTCACTATATTCCAACCAAACTACCATTGTGGATGAATGTTTAAATATGTTGGTTATTTAGTGAGGTTTTGAAGAAGAGAAATATCCCTGGCTTATCGGTGATTTAAATGATATAATATACCAAGTCTAAGTGACTATTAATAATTTTTTATGAGAAACTATAATTAGGAATTTTTTCTGCTTTTATTTTTATTAGATTGAATTCCTCATATTAATATAGAATTTCAATATTTAAAATTTTTAATAATTTCCATGAAATTTGTATTTAATATATAGGTATAAAATCAAATATGGTATGCTCAAAATTTTAGAATAAAATAATCTAATACTATATATATTTAAAAATTATTTTTACTGAAGAGATGTTATAATTAAAGGAGATAAACTAATGTTACACTTATAATTCTTGATAAAGAGACACAAACATTTCATTCCTAAATATTACATCTTATTAAATTAATACTCATTATATATCATTATGATCCTATATAGATCTATATATTATTTTATAGTATTCTGAATCTTAGATACATAAACAAATGATACATAAAATATCTACCGTATATACCACTTATTTAATCACTACAAGAACTCATCTTAGACATATCATTCATTCAAAATTATTAATATATTAGGGAAAAGGAAACATAAGAAGTGACAAGATCAGATGCTTAGTAATGGAAATCAAGGGAGATATCAATCAATGATCATATGTAATTATATTATAAGCATAAGGTAATGATATAATAGTATCACTTTTTAAATTAATCATAAAACCATCATTTGGAAATATATTTTTAAGTATTTTGATGTGAAGATATATTTTAAGTAAAATTCACCATTACATATGGATTTATGGTGTTTTTTAAAGGTATCACTAGATTTAAAAGGGCTAAGTATTATTAATGTGATCTTTTATGAACCATTGTTAGGGTTTTTTGGTTTTTTAAGGGTTACATAAGGGTAAATAGATACATCATAAGGTTATAATGATGATTTTATAAAATGAATATGGTTATATCAAGATCTAGTTAATGGTATCCCTTTAATTTAAAAGGATGTATTAGGTTACCTAGGTACTTTATAAGGGTAAAATGTAATTTCTAGACGTTTTATAAGGGTAAATCGTGTCCTATGTAAAGGATTCCATTTAATTTAAAAGGATGTTTAAGGGTACCTAGGAATTTCATAATGTTATGTAGTCATTTTCATGTGCTTCATAGTGGTAAAAATATGTACCCTTACATGATAGTTTTGAGTTGTCTAAGGGTAAACCATGTTTCCCTTATGCATCACCCTTTTTTAGGAAAGCATGTTTATTATTGTTTCTTTTTATTTTTCCCAATCTCGAACCTATACCTTGTTTTAAACATTTTTAAGGTCCTATATATAGGTAAATCAATCAATCAACTCATGTGAATGTTTATATCATATTTATGAAATAATTTAAACACTATACTACTATGAAATGATAAAAAAGACAAATTAAATTGTGAATTTAATTTATGGCTCTTAATGTGGAGGGCATGTACATATCTTACCTTCTGAAAAATAATTGAACTTTTATAATTTATATTTTTGGTAATTTTATTAATCCCAGGATGTCCAAGAATTCCCTTCTTCATTTTTGTTGAATCATTTTTTAACTAATATTAAGTTTTTTAGAGTTTCAAGTGTGGTAGAACACCTAAAATATATCCTATATTATTTAAAGCATTATTTCTCATGGTAATATTATTCAATGTATGAATATGTTTTATTATATTCTCTTTATTTAATGAATAGTTTTTTGGTTAGCTTTTCTAATATTTCCCGAGAAGTTATTAATAGTTTCATAAATGATAATAATCTAGAGTCAATGAGAATAATGATATAGAATTAACATGTGAGTTATAAATTATCTGTAAAAGAGAAAATATTATTGCATGTGGTGTTTTATTTATTTTTATAAGTTAAATGGTTGGAATTTTTCCTAAGAATAGTTGGAGAGAAGTTGGAACTAACTAATAATTAGATGTGATTTGGGTGATGATTCCATGACAAACCTTGAATTTTTTCATCAATGGATTTGAGGTAGGATCTTCACTACCCTATGGGGCCCTCATTGACACAAGTTTCTTTGGTATAATTTTTTTGTTGACATACCTTGATTTTAATGATTTATTTTAATCACATGTGAGTTTGTGCATATTTATCTAGTGAGACACATTTGGATATTTTATTCTAGGAGTATTGTTAACGTTTCTTGTTTCCATATTTGATTATGATCACGTGTTTTTATGTGTTTCTAATATATTATCATGAAGATATGTTATGCTTTCATAGTGTACTCTACCATGTTATGTGTGTAACCATAAGTTCGTTTTTTTTATCATTACATGACACAATTTGATCAAAGTGTGACTTTTATCCCATAGAGTGGGAGTGTTCATGGAAAACTATGATGATGAATATTTACCTATGAACATGGTAGGGGCATGAAAGTATGGTGGATAGACCTATGGTAACACATTAAAGGAATGTAAAACTGAGAGCCTATCCTAAGACAATGCTTTAGGGGAATGATGTCATGGGTACTAGACATGAGGCATATACAGGGTAAGAAGGTCTTGAGGCTATACTCGTGATAGATCATGGATACAATATTCTACAGACCTAATCTAACATGATGCCTTGAGACTATTAGGATATGAGTTAGAAGCCTAGTAGATTATTCTATATCAATTTTGACATATTATAATTATCATAATGGAATGGATCCAAATTAGGTATGGTCAGGGGTTTGTGGCCTTATGGTTAGTTCATGACTACTCAGTATGGGTGGGATGATTCTAATGCTCATTTTATATTTATTATCATTATGGAATAAACCTATTATACTTGAGAAAGATTGTTAAGAATGAATTGGTGATGTCATATTGGGTTCTATTACACATACCATGTAAATTAATTTAGATTTTCATGAAAACATCATACTTAGATATCCATGTAAGGATAAGGGGTGTAGGTTTTGGGTGAAGCGGAAGCGCGTGGAGGAGTGTACCCAGCATTAATTTTATCATTAAGAATGTTCAATCTGATATCTTCCATAATGATAAATTATCAGATCTTCTAAATAGAAGAAACAATGAAAAGAGAAGAGGGATGTCCTAGAACCATAGATAAGATTATAATATGTTGGTTATACTTAATTTAATTAAATCAAAACAATTACCTTGCTGTAATTCTCTCCCCGTTGATGATTCGTGTCACGATCCGGTGTGATTTTTTGTTTTATCAAAGAAGAAAAGTGTAGTATTCCTCTAGCGGTGTTCCACACATTCTCCATGTATCTCTAGACATCGCCAATGTGATATCTAGGTGATAGCATGAAAGTGCCTTTGCTTGCGGTGTCCACCATCGATTACCTTAAGAGTCGCCTCCCAAGCGCTCCCCTAAATCCACTAGAGGAGGTTCTCTTTGGTAACTTGATATCATTCTTAGAGGAAAGGAATTATCTCTTGGCATTAGTTCTTTCTTCTGATCTATTGTTCATAATAACAAATAATTTCTTGATCTAATGAGAATAATGTAATAAAGATTTATATTATAGAATAATAAAATGAATTAATTACCCAAAGGAATTTATTCATTTCATTTAATTCATAATAAGGATCCATGTCTAATAATAAAAATTTACTATTATTATCACTTAACATACAACCAACTAATTACACCTAATATTTTTAATTAAATAAATAATGATATTTCTCACAAATCCTTAGATAAAAATACACGGTGTTGATATTCATGTACATAGTGTGTCCTTTTATTTTTCCATTTTCTCCATTTCACCAACCACATTTATTATACATTGAATAATGACTATTTACTGAGTAAATAAATATCACTTCGTTATTCTCTAATAAATATATTATTTTACCCAGAATATATTCATCTGAATAGAATGTGTCGAAATAAATTTGTTCAAGTATCCTTGAATAATTATTAAACCACAACTGGGTATAATATTTATAAAAATTGTTAAATTAATATATTTATCTGGGATACTCAGATACACTTAGTGTGTGACCCTCTAGGCCACTTTCTCAGTGGCATTAGGTGGAGCCTACCCAAAGTCCAAGGATAGCATCTAAAAACACCCCAAGGAACCCATAGAAAAATAAGTTAACAACACAATGATGTTTCACCTCCTATAAACACTTATTGTTTAAAGCAATCACATTGTCTCGATATCTCGAATCAGGTGGGTTGCATGCTAGTTTCATCAACCCTGGCGCATTATTACTCTTTCTTTGACCGCCCAAAATTGAATGTTCCCATTTCTTAACATGTCCATGGATTTATTTAGGCTATATCAATTCCATAAAAGTACCTGAGATATGAACTTCTGTTATAGAATTGAAGGGAAAATCCTTTCTCACGTTATCTATTAATGCAATATTACTCATGATGCACCAAACATATCCCACCTCACTATGAATAGTGTGTCATCATTGTTTTTATCAATACATTTATGTGCACGAGTTGTAATAACCATTAATAATTATCTTAAAGTATAAGGACCAATATAGACGTCCATAAATAGGAGCATTTAATGACACTATGAAATGTGGATTTCCTACCGACGGGTATCATTATCATAATATCCTCTTAGATTTTACCAATAGCGCACACTGTGAGAAGGTTCCTCAAAATTTTATTAGTCCTCACTCCTAATAGCCTGTATTATTTATGACCCTCAAATAACATCATCTGGAAATAGAAAATATATTTATGCTATGGCACTTCTGGGTTCTCATCATAGTAGGGATCATGCTATGATCCTTTAGTGCAATAAATATCCTTAGTAAATTACCAGATGTATTGTAACATAGAAGAACAATAAATATTTGATAAGGTATTTATTAATATTCAAATACATGAATAAATTTTTATTATAAAGAACAAAGTAGTTGGTCTTAGGCCACCAAATCCAATCGAACCCCACTAGAATTAGATCCTATTTCTAACAACATTTAACACAATAGCTCTTATATGATATTCATGATTATACTGAGAAATTTTTTTAGTCACGGGGTCCATCACTTTCTATTCTATGGACACTCTGCTCACTGAAACTTCACCCTTTTGATAGCAATATATCAAGAAGTGATACTTTTGGAGAATGTTCTTTTTTTATTTATGTGACCCTAGCTCTGTTTCAAGATCCACTATTGTAGTATTATCACAATACAATTTGATAAGTTCTCTAATTCTAATCACTAAATAAATCTCCTGGAAAATGATTCGAATCTAGAAAACATCCTTGGCTACATCAGAAGCCAATATATATTCAGACTCTAGTGTAAAATCAGTGCCAATTGGCTTTTTTGAACCCTTCTAACTCACAAGTCCTCCATTGAGATAGAAAAAATATCCTTATTTCAATATTAGTTCTTTTCTATATATCTAAAAACTATCATCATCATACCTTATGATGTCATGCTCTCCATCGCCTTCATACACTTGGAACAAATCCTTAGTTTTTCTCAAATACTTAAGGAAAGTCTTAACATCAGTCCAAAGTTGTTCTCCTAAATCTGCATGATATCTACCTACCATGCTCAGTGCATAGGAAACATCAAGCCTGGTATATAACATGGCATACATGATATATCATATAGACAAAGTATATGATATCATACTCATACAATCTTTATCCTATTGTTTCTGAGGACACATTCTCTTAGAAAGATATAGGTTATGTGACATTGGAACAAATCCCCTTCTTGGATTGTTCCATATTAAATCTCTTTAGTATCTGGTCAATGTATGTACCCTGACATAATCCAACAAACCTCTTGGATATATCACAAATTATCTTTATCCATATAATGTTGGTTGTTTCACCTAAGTCCTTCATAGAGAAACACTTGGTCGAACATTCCTTAGATAACTGTAAGACAGGTACATTGTTTCCAAAAAGTATTATGTCGTCAACATATACTACTAAGATGAAGATTACATTCCCATTAAACCAATTATAAATACATGGCACACATTTGTTCTTTGTGAAACAAAATTACTTTATGTCTTCATCAAATTGAATGTTTCATGACCTAGATGCTTTCTTTAATCCATAAATGGATTTCTGGAACTTGCAAACCCGTTTGGCTTCACTTGGTGTCGCAAAGAATTATGGTTGTGCCATAAATACATCTTCTTAAAGATTACCATTATAGAATTTGGTTTTGAAATCCATCTACCAAATCTCATAGTCATAGTAAGCTGTTATAGAAAGTATGATTCATATAGATTTAAACATGGAAACTGGTGACAATTTTTCATCATAGTCAATTACTTGACGTTTTCTATATCCTTAAGCTACAATCCTTTCTTTAAAGGTTCTAACATGGCCTTCCATTTCCATATATCTCATGAACACCCATTTTCATCCAAAAATATTTACATCAACTGGCTCATCATCCAAAACCTAGACATGGTTATGAAACATGGAATCCATCTCACAATTCACAACTTCTGTCCACCATGAAGCTTCTGAGCTCTCAACTACATCCTTGTTTGAGAAAGGTTCATCATTGTCCAACAATGATGATTCTCCATCCTCTGTGACTAGGAATCCAAATCTCCTTAGTTCCCTTACCTCCCTTGAGCTCTTATTCAGTAATTGTGTTTTTGGAACCTTTTCCATGGGGTTGGATCTTGTTCATATACCAACTCTTGTGTATCTTGAGCATTAACTTCATCGAAGTCAGTCATTCTCCCATAATCCTTTTCGAGGATATTATCCCTCTCAAGAAAGAAACCTTTTTAGCAATAGTAACTTTCGTTTTTAAAGGGTTATATAGGTAATATCCTTTCATTTCCTTGGGATATCTTATAAAGATACACCTTGTGCCCTGGAGTGCTAGTTTGGTGCCTGAAAAGGCCTTAACAAATGCCTCTCATACTCATACACATGTGTGCGACAAAATGGGTTTCATTCAATTCCATAACACAGTGGTAATTCCATTTTCCACATTATTTGGTACTTGGTTTAATGTGTATGATGCAGTTTGTAATGGATATCCCCAAACAGATAACGGATGATCGGCATGACTCGAAATCGATATTACTATGTCCAATAAGGTGTGGTTCATCCTTTCACTAACACCATTCCACTATAGTGTATATATAGGATTTAGTTGATATAGAATCATAGACTCCTGTAAAAGGTCGATGAACTCTTGGTTCAGATATTCTCCACCTCGATCTGACTGAATCTTCTTTATCATCTTACCAAGATGATTCTTTACAACATTCTTGAATTACTTAAATTTCTATGATGACTTTAGCTTGTACCTCATTTAGTATATATAGACATATCTAATTAAATCATCAGTAAATGTAATAAAGTAAGAATATCCACCTCTATATTCTAATAGAAATGGTTCAAAAACATCTATGTGTACCAATACTAGAATCTATGTGGACCATTCACAATGTCCACAAAAATGTGTCTTGGTCATTTTACCTTGTAAACAAGCATTACATCTATCAAGTGGTTCTATATCAGTAGATTATAAATAACCATCTTGGTAGAGATTTTTCAATCACTTATCATTTACATGGTCGAGATAGTGATGCCACAACTAGGTGTTGTATGAGTCCTGTGAGTTTGTTTCATTATTGGTTGCAAAGACTTGGTTTTCATAATTTAATACATAAAAACAGTTTTTTAAATGGGTCATACCATAATATGTGTCGTTCTTATAAAACAAACAACCCTTATTTCCAAAATTGAAAATAAATTTATCCATATGAAAACATGATATAAAAAGTATGTTTATGGTTACACTAGGTACATAATAACAGTTATGTAAAACAAAAGAGCATCCCAATTGGAAAAGAGATACGGTAATTGTCAATGGCCAATACAGCCAACCTCGCACCATTGGCAGGTCAAGATCCCCCTCTCCTATGAAAATCCCTCAAAATATAATTGGTTCCTGTATTTGAATCTATATGTGAGCCCTACATGATGTATCTAATACCCAATGTGTATAAATTGAAAGATTAAACTCAATAAAAAATACACCTTTAGCATCCCCATGATTCTGGGTGCAGTTCCTCTTCTACTAGCCTAGCTTTCCACGTGAAAAACATACTGCCTCTCATTCTATTCCCTGCCTCGGTATCATCCCCTTCTTGGAGGGATGATGCTTAGGGGACTTCAAATCATTTATAAATCATTTTCCCATTTTCCTTGTCCTTCCACTTCTTATTCACTATATGGATTGTGGGTTTGTCATGCCCCATGACCTTACCTACATAGAGAATCAATTTTAGATGTTGGGATATAATCTTATAATGTTTCTCATGTTGGAGTCGATAATAATGATAGATAAGGTCTTAGGTATTAATAATAGGATGAGATCTGTACACAACTCATTCGAGAACATAATCCCTATGAGGTCAAGGTGTTCAATGTAGCCAATAAGATTGACCACATGAGGCCCAGCTAATATAGACTCTTAAAGCATAGATTTGAACAATGATTTGGATATCTCATATATCTCTTTTCTTGTGTTCTATTGATAGATATATTTATGGTGAGACATCATACTATACGCTTCCATGCTTTCATGTTTCTTCAAGAGCTCATTAGACATGGATTATAGCATGAAACATTGGACATCTTTGGAATCATCCAACTATTTCATATAGAGAGAGGTTTCCTCATCACTATCCTCATTTCTATGCGCAACTATAGCATGCACCTCCAGCACATACAATTTCCTATCATGGAAAAGGATGACGTGTAAATGCCTCTGCCACTCCAAGAAATTGGTGTCAGTGGGAAGGTTTCCCTTCTCGAGTATGTTTTGCAATGATATGTTTGAAGTAATTTTTCATTCCATTTCTACAAATTAAAAGGAGAAAATATTTATTACTTTATCACGATAGAATTGATATAAATAAAAAAAATTAATTCATATTAGTCTCCCACTATTTTATCGAAATCCAAGAGTCCTCACCAATGACATCAGAATGGAATATTTCTTGAATATTCTAGTGGGAAGGATCCATATTTTCCATCTCATTACCCCTAATAGAATTGGTCAATAAACATGAATGGTTTAAGGTAGTCATTCTAAATTCTAACTGCATTAACTTGGAGCTCCATGATCTACTGAGTGGACTCCCCAATCCTAAAATCCATTTATTTTGGATTTCCTCAAACTTTGCCTCTTGGTCACACTATGTCCAGTGGTGGCGGTCAACCCTGGATGTGAATCTGGTCAAGTCAACCCAAAAACTCAAATTAGAATTCCCTAATAATTGGAAATCACCCCAACAAGGGTTGTTCAAGCACATTGAACTATGGTTCGATACTAACCAATATTATGGAATGCTATAATGACATAATATATTCTTGAGGGGTTTTATTGTGATGACCCGGACCCTCGCGGTCTATCCATTTTCTAAATTCAAGATCCTAGGGGTGATGTCTCAGTGGTAGAACGTCATTTCACCATGAGACCGATTAGGGCGACCACTCAGGGTGACCGATCAGGGCCACTGATCGGCGTGACCGATCGGCGCGAGCGATTGGTGTCACCCAGCCTTGTCGGTTTCCCTTCTACAGTTCTTCCCGTTACGCCTCTTTGGGATTTTCAACTTTTTTTCACGTGGTTCAAATCCATTTGAAATCCCATAATTAATACCAAATAAATCCTGAGGGACCTCCTCAATGGATAATTAAATAACAATTAATATTTTCATGTGTAACCACCCAACCACGTGGGGAGCCATGATCTGAGTTTAAAGCCGTTCAAATCCCCATATCCTGTAACAATGGGATCTTATCTATATATCGCATGAGAATTTCTTCTTCCTTATTCTTCCTCTTGGATGTCTTCCTTTCTTCTTAGTACGTTTGGAGTTCCCGACGTCCCTCCCCCGCGAGTCGCGCTTTTCCCCGATTATTGGCGCGTGGAGAAGAACTTATATCTTTGATCAATCCAGTAGGGTTTTCCTTTGCCTCTCATATCTGTGTTTCATGCAGGGTGGGTATTCTTTTTCCTCTGTGGGAATTAATGAATCCAAACTTAATGAAGATGATGAATGGACTTTTAAATAATGAAGGGGGGTGTGATCAATTTTTCTGTTGTACTACTTTTATGTTGTATGTGTTGTGAATTGTACATGCCTATGCTCGCTGAAAATCTTGGTCATTGGTGGTCTTTCCCTTCATACTAATGAAACTTTGTCTTCTATAATGATTAAATGACTTAACCTAGAAATTATTTAATCATGTAAATCAATTTGGTTTAAATGGATGTTCATTAAAACAAGAATCCATGTGTGACCAACCCGGTTAACAAACAGAAAGAAGATCCTAATGAATGATGTGCTTGAACCTAGAAGAATCTCTACTCTATTTTGGTAGTAGGGGAATTGTTATGTTTGTCTTCTTATGGGGAGATGTGGGTGAGGATGAGATCCTCTGATGTGGAACGGTTGCTGGTTGTGAATCTGGGGTTGTGGTTTCTCTACTTATATCACGAATTGGGGTGGAATCCTCAATTGTTGAGAATTGGTGGGTTCCTAGTTTTGGGGACGTGGGGCTTTGTCTTGGGGTTTTCTTTGTTTCCAGTACTTCGTGGGATCTCACTTACCCATTTTTTGAGGTTTTCTTTGGTTCCAGTACTTTGAGGGATCTCACTAATCCCATTTTATGATGCAAATTTACAAGAGAACCGGGTGTGAATGCTTTAATTGATGTTTGGCTATTTATTTTCTTTTTGGATAGTGGTTATGCCTGTTAGTTGCCTGGTAGTGCAGAATTCACCCTAATGGGAACACATGAACATGAAAACAAGAATGGTTGATTGGGGAATTAGTTTGGGAATGAGTTGTGACTTGGTCGTGAGTGTCGTGGATTCTTTTTTGAATGAATAGTAACAAGGGTGTTTGTTCTTAGTTTTTGGAACCCCTAGGTTGGGATGAGTGTTTGTCACCTATACATATATCTGTAGCTTTTATTTTTCTTCTTCGCGCCCCACCCAAGATGAGCACTTAGTGTCGAACACCCCATTCCATGGGGAGGGTGTTTTTCCCAACACTCCAATGAGTTCCTGGTTATTAGATCTTTTTCTGCTCCCTTTCTAAAATAGACCATGACTCTTCGGGCAGGTTTTGATGGCCTGAAGTCCATTATCAGCACACAAATCATTGGGCAGGGTAGTTGTGGTGGTTGGCCCAGGTGTTTGCGGGTAGGTTGTTCCCCAAGTGTCTTTGGGATGAGGCCCAGGTTTCTTCGGGTGTGGTAGTAGTTTTTCTGACCCAGGTGTCTGCAGGCGGGATAGCGGTTATGGCCCAGGTGCGTGCGGGCGGGGTTTGGTAGTGGGACTACGGTGAGTTTATGGCCCAGGTGTGTGTGGGTGGGGTTTGGCAGTGGGACTGCGGTGAGAATGGATGGATTGGTTCGATGTGTAGGATGTCTTCAATAACCAGTGGGAAAGTGGATTGGGGTACCCAAATATCGATGTGCTATTACTATACTTTACATGCCTTCCGTTATTTGGGGAGTGTGCCTTGGTGAGACTTGGGTTGATAGTTTTTCCTAGCCAGGTGGTTTGGGTTTTCTTTTCTCAGTGGGAATTAGAATGCCTCTGCACTTGTGCATGAGATTATTTGGTTTCCCCTACTGAGGGTACATGTATTCTCACCCTACGTATATAAAACTATTTTCTGCTTTCCAGGAGGACTTCAGGGATCATTGGGGACCATACTAGCTTGGACCTTGGGGCAGTTTCTGTTGTCGTTTTCCTTTTTCTCGATACTTTACCTTTGGAGTTTTTTTTATCTTTTACCTTTGAACATGCATATGGTAATGGTTTACTTTTGGATTTACCTTTACATTCAGCTTTGGTATTGTTGGGGTTGCTATCATATCTCTTGATCCTATAGAAATAAAATGGGTAATGCCTTCCATTTTGTGTGAGATTCTATACACTTGGTGTAGGTTGCCACTCCAGGACCTATTGAAGGCAGGTTTCGGGGGTCATTATCTCTCCTTTAACTTAAAGAAGAAAGGGTCTGGCAATCTGTTGACCCTTATCTCATTTTGGTGAAGGAGGGTCATGACAGAATGGTATAAGAGGGAGGTTTGCATTTTAGAGATAGGATGGAGTCTATAGTTAGGCACAGTGAGGATTGTATGGGTTGGTAGGGCAATAGTGTTGGGTGACCTTGGTGCGTGAATTAGGCCAGGGAAGACCGGCTTGGACATGCGATTTTAGGGCCCCCAATGATCTGATTCAAGGACTTTGGACCTACCGAACGACCAAGTGAGGCTTCAATGATTGCAGGGTAGAGACCCTAGGAAATGTACATTCATCATAATGATTTGTGTTCTTATGCTTCATGGGTGTCTTGGGGATTCAAAATAAATAAAAGAGTCTAATAAATTTTGGGAACAATATTCTGCGCTACTCGGGCTTAGGAATTACTTATTTACCTTGCATCTATGGAACCTGGGAGATTACCATGAGTAGTGCGGTCGATCGAGGCCCAGGAGGTTGACTCGGCTGATCGATGGAGGGATGACCGAGATGAAGAGGATGAACAGTGGCAGAAGACGCTTCGTTCCTTTTAGTGACAGACCCTCGTGATGTATGAGGGAAGCACCTCTGACATGGAGATGGAGAGCTGGCTAGAGGAGCTGGTGATATCTTTTGGCTTGATCCGGGATCCGGCAGAGTATTAGGTTCCTCTGTCCGTGAGCCAGATGCCAGGAGAAGCACGTCAGTGCTGGACGCTTTATCGTGGAGAGAAGAGGGAATCTGAGGTTGCGTGGGCTAACATGGAGAAGGAGTTCCGGGTGGAATTCCTCTATTCCACGATGAAGGCCGAGAAGAGGCAGGAGCTACTCTCCCTCCAGCAGGGGAGTATGTCAGTGAGAGAGTTGGGGATCAAGTTCAAGAATCTCATTCGCTTTGCTCCGGACCACTTTCTGGATGAGGAGTCTCGGGCGAGACATTTAGAGGAGGCACTATGACCTTCTCTTCAGTATGTTGTTACCCCCTTCACCCTACCGACATACTTAGAGGTGAAGAATAATGCTGAAGTGGTGGAGAAGATGCACACGCTGGGAGGTGTGCCATGAGAGGGGATCCAGTTGGGCTCGTCAAAGGGGAAGGTTGTCAGCAGCATGCCTCTAGCATCTGGGCCCTCTAGATTTTGACCAGCAGGGAGCAGGCGGCAGCAGTTCCAGTTCCAACCTCCCAGCCCTCTCCATTTCCCTTTGGGCCGGGACCAACGTGCTTTATCTGTGGTAGCCATGGGAACCTTTGAAACCAGTGCCCGGATAGTGTACAGTATGGGGGGCAGGTCCACCACCCACCTCAGCAGCATCAGTTCCCGGCTAGTCCCTTTCAGCAGCAGTAGCAGGGGCAGTGAGATCTCGCCCCTCCGAGGGCAGACTTTGAAGGAGGAGGCCAACCTCCGGTCGCTCTTCAGGGACCTCGACCCGGGCGTGGTCGGGGAGGTGGCTGATAACTGAGAGGCAGAGGAGCTGGGCGTGGGCAGTTGCACGCCGCGGAGGAAA
Source organism: Viscum album (assembly GCA_963277665.1). Taxonomy (NCBI): domain Eukaryota; kingdom Viridiplantae; phylum Streptophyta; class Magnoliopsida; order Santalales; family Viscaceae; genus Viscum; species Viscum album. The sequence continues at coordinate 43,377,538 of OY728150.1, forward strand.
TAGTTCCATCAGTTCTATAGGTCGTTCGAGGTATGATCAGCTTGTTTAGTACCCTTTCATATGTCTCGTTCGATATAGGACCTTCACACTCATTTGTTACTCCCAGTCTAGCCCATGCTCTGGGTTTAGACGCTGAGAGACTTCCAGTGCCCCTGGTTCTAAGAACACTAGTCGGAGGACATACCAACTTGTTGTATGTTTTTCTAGGGTGATGACTGATGATAAGGCCACATCAGTTAGTCAAGGATCTTCTACTATTACAGATACAGACATACGATGTCATCCTAGGAATTCACTGGTTGTTCTCTATATGTTCTATTATTGACTGCTTCTGAGGAAAGGTTTTGTTTTCAGAATTGGGCAGCCGACGGGTGACCTTCATCGGTGAGCAGAGTATCCAGGGAAGAAGCAAGTGAGGGAAACCCCTCCTCTCCTTTCTAGCTGAGTTGTCAGTGGAGTCAATGGATATATAAATGGTGGATGTCCTAGGGATCTTCAGTGTGTTTATGGATGTCTTCCATGAATAGGTGGAAACTCGTCCCCCTTGACGTGATGTTGAGTTCGGGATAGACTTGTAACCTGGTGCCCATCCGATTTTGATGGTTCCCTATCGTATGGCACCTTCTGAATTGCGGGAGTTGCAGATCCAGATTGATGATCTGATAAAGAAGGGTTTTGTTCGGCCGAGTGAGTCACCATGGGGTGCTCCTGTTTTTTTTTTTTTTGCGAAGAAGGCGGATGGTAGTCTAAGGCTGGGCATAAAATTTAGGAGGCATAATCAGGTGACGGTCAAGAATCGCTACCCTCTCCTAAGGATAGACGATCTCTTTGACTAGTTTAGGGGGGAAGGTTGGTTCTTGAAGATCAATCTGCGGTCTGGATGTCACCAAGTGAGGGTGAAGGAGGGATACATCTCGAAAATGGCCTTCCGGTGCAGATATGGCCACTTTGAGTTCGTGGTCATGCCATTCAGTGTTACAAACACTCCAGCTGTGTTCATGGGGCTCATGAAATCCGTCATCCTAGAATATCTCGACCGGTTCGTAGTCATGTTTATTGACAACATCTTGATCTACACAAGATCAGAGGAGGATCACGCTGAGCACTTGAGAAAGGTTTTAAAGGTCCTCCGACAGCACCGGCTCTATGGAAAGTTGTCCAAGTCCAAGTTTTGGATGCGAGAAGTGCATTTCCTTGGGCACGTGGTGTCCGAGCAGGGGATAGCAGTAGACCCTTCGAAGGTCGAGGCAGTTGTTTCTTGGGTAGCACAAAAGAATATGGTGGAGGTTCGTAGTTTCCTCGGGCTGGCAGGTTACTACTAGAGGTTCGTGCCCAACTTTTCCTGAGTTGTGGCACCCTTGACAACCCTGACCAAGAAGGACCAGGCTTTCTTAGGGGACGAGCACTACGAGGCATCCATCAGCTATCTGAATGAGAAGTTGGTTAGTTCCCCAATGCTGAGGTTTCCAGAATAAGGGGTAGCATATGAGGTGTTCTATGATGCTTCAGGGCAAGGCCTTGTATGTGTCTTGATGCAGCAGCAAGGGGTGATCTCCTATGGGTCTAGGAAGTTACTTCCCCATGAGCGTAACTATTCCACCCATGACCTAGAGCTCACGAAGGTCATGTTCGCACTAAAGTTGTGGCAGCACTACCTCATTGAGGAGTGCTTCGTGGTCTTCACAGATCACAAAATCTTGAAGTACATCTTCTCCCAGCGGGACCTGAACTTAAGGCAGAGAAGGTGGATGGAATTTTTTCAAGACTATGACTTTGAGATTTCCTACACCGCGGGAATGGGGAATGTGGTGGTTGATGATTTGAGCAGGAAGTCGCGGAAGGATGCAGTCCGAGATTCGGTAGATACTTGGAAGGAGATAGAGGAGTTGGCTGCCCTGCACCTGGATGCTAGGATGGAAGGTGGTAGAGGTTTCCTGTATCAGATGATGGTGCAATATTATCTATTGCAGCAGGTAGAGGAGTCCCAATGGGGATACTCAATAAGGTATGTGGTGTATGACTGAGTTGACTAGGTAAATGCTCCATAAGGGTGCACATAGGATTGTTAGAACCAGATGATTTTCCAAGAAAAGTTGTCTGTTCCAGAGGTAATGCGCCGAAAAGTTCTTAGTGAGTTCCACAACTTACCCCTAGCGGTGCACCCGAGAGTTTCCAAGATGTACCAAGGCCTCAGTAGATAGTTTTCGTTGCCTAGGGTGAAACAGGTAGTGGTAGAGTTCGTAGGAAAGTGCCTAGTGTGTCAGTAGGTGAAGGCTGAACACCGTGTCCCAGGTGGCTTGTTGAAACCTTTAGATGTCCCCGAGGAAAAGTGGGAGTACATCTCGATGGATTTCATCACGGGGCTACCCAAGCTTTGAGGAGGTTGTGATGCTATCTGAGTAGTGGTGGACCGGTTGACAAAATCGGCCCACTTTCTAGCAATCAAGGAGATGGGTGCAGTGGATGATTTAGAATGAAGGTAAATAGATGAGGTGGTGTGGTTTCATGGAGTTCCGAGATCCATAGTCTCGGATAGGGATGCACGGTTTACCTCATGAGTCTGGAGGGGATTACATCCTAATTTTGGCACCTAGATATGTCTTAACACTGCTTTCCATCCCCAGATAGATGGACATATAGAGCGCACCATCCAGACCATAGAGGACATGCTACGGGCATGTATTCTGGATTTTGGGGGATCTTGGGCATGACACGTGCCTCTGGTAGAGTTTTACTACAACAATAACTATCACTCTACCATTGGCATGTCTCTGTTCAAAGCCTTGTACGGGAGGCCCTGTCGCTCACCTGTGTGCTGAACTGAGGTTGGGGAATCGAGTGTTCTTGTCCCGGAAGAAGTGCAGAGCATGACAAAGAAGGTTCATATTATACGGGAAAGGATGAAGGCATCACAGGACCAATAGAAGTCATATACGATAATAGGAGGATACCCTTGGAGTTCATGGTCGGGGACCACGTGTTCTTGAAGGTCTCCCCTCAGTGTGGACAATGGAATTTTGGTAGGGAGATCAAGCTCTCTCCCAGATTCATCGAATCCTTCGAAGCGTTTTGGAAGGTCGAAGAAGTGGCTTATCAGCTAGCGTTACCACCGCTGCTACCGAGGATACATGATGTCTTCCATGTGTTCCAACTCCGTCGGTATCTGCATGAAGATTCACAGGTCCTTGATTGGGGAGAGCTAGATATCGAAGACAATGCAACGTTCGTGGAGTGACCAGTGATGATCGAGGATAGTGAGGAGAATGTGCTTCGTGGACGAACCATTCCTTTGGTTCGTGTGTTGTGGAGGCATGGTGGGCTTGAGGAATGTATCTGGGAACGATAAGCATAGATGCGTGCCCATTACCAAGAGTTGTTTTGAGTTTTGTGTTGTTCTAATTTATACTTGTTGTGACGGAATGCTTTACCTTGTTAACTATGGAATGTGTGATTTTCCTTTTCTATGTATGTGTGTGTAGTATCCTAAGATGTGGGGAGGGGAGGACCTAATCCCTAGTTAAGACACATTAGATTGGATGCGCCTAAACCCGTGCGGGCAAGTCAGAGCCACCCAAAACAGACAGTAACATAACATGGTGGAAGGGAAACCACTCACCACATGACCAGATGGTTTAATCCTTTGTTTTACGGTGATTGTAATTGTTCAGGTTAACTATTGAGAGGTTTCTTCTGGGGTAGTTTTTCAGACCCCCCCCCTCCTTTCTTCAGGTCTGGTTTTAAATTATCAAGGGAAATAATGATTTGAGAGGTATCTGATGTGATGTCCTGGACCCTCGCGTTACATCCCTTTTCAAAATTCCGGATTCTAGGGGTGACTTCTTGGTGGTAGGATTTCATTTCGGCATGGGACTGATTAGGGCGACCGATCGGTGCGACCGATCGGTGTAACCCAGCCTTGTCATTTTCTCTTCTACAGTTCTTTCTATAACACCCCTTTGGGATTTTCAACTTTTTTTCAAGTGGTTCAAAGCCATTTAAAATCCCATAATTAATACCCAATAAATCCCGAGGGACCTCCCCAATGGAGAAATAAATAAAAATTAATTCTGTCATGTATAACCACCCAACCACATGGGGAACCACGATCTGAGTTTAAAGCCATTCAAATCCCCATATCCCATAACAATGGGATCTTATATATATATTTCATGAGAATTTCTTCTTCCTTCTTCTTCCTCTTTGATGGCTTCCTTTCTTCTTATTATGTTTGGAGTTCCTGACGTCCCCCCCTGCAAGTCACGCTTTTCCCTGATTCTTGGATCGTGGAGAAGGACTTTGATCTTTGATCAATCAAGTAGGGTTTCCTTCGCCTCACCTTTCTGTGTATCATGTGGGGTGGTTATTCTTTTGCCTCTGTGGGAATCGATGAAACCAAACTTAATGAAGATGATGAACATACATTTAAAGAATGAAGGGGTGGTGTGATCGATATTTCTACTGTACTACTTTTATGTTGTATGTGTTGTAAAATGTGTGGGCCTATGCTCAATAAAAATAATGGCTACTGTTGGTCTTTCCGTGCGCACTAATGAACCTTTGTCTCCTATGATGATTAAACAACTTATCCTTGAAATTGGTTAATTACATAAACCTAATTGGTTTAAATGGATGTTTAGTAAAACAAGAATCCATGTGTGACCACCCTAGTTAACAAACAGAAAGAAGAACCTAATGAATGATGTGCTTGAACATGGAAGGATATCTACTCTATTTTGGTTGTAAGGGAATTGTTTTGTTTGTCTTCTTATGGGGCGATGTGGGTGAGGATGGGATCCTCTGATGTGGCACGGTTGCTGGTTGTGAATCTGGGGTTGTGGTTGCTCTACTTATATCATGAATTGGGGTGGAATCATCTATCGTTGAGAATTGGTGGGTTCCTGGTTTTGGTGAAGTGGGGCTATGTCTCGAGGTTTTCTTTGTTTCTAGTACTTTGAGGGATCTCACTTATCCATTTTGTGAGGTTTTTTTTTCTTCCAGTACTTTGAGGGATCTCACTAATCCCTTTTGTTGATGCAACTTTACAAGAGAACCGGGTGTGAATGCTTAAATTTCTTTTTGGCTATTTCTTTTCTTTTTGGATTCTCGATATGCATGTTAGTTGCCCGTTAGTGCAGAATTAACCCTAATGGGATCACTTGAACATGAAAACAAGAATGGTTGAGTGGGGAATTAGTTTGAGAATGAGTTGTGACTTGGCCGTGAGTGTCGTGACTTCTTTTGTTAATGAATAGTTACAAGGGTGTTTGTGCTTATGTTTTGGAACCCCTAGGTTGAGATGAGTGTTTGTTACCTATACATATATCTGTAGATTTTATGTTTCTTATTCCCGACCCACCCAAGTTGATCACTTAGTGTCGAACACCGTATTTCATGGGGAGGGTGTTTTCCCCAACACTCCTATGAGTGGCTGGTTATTAGCTCCTTTTCTGCTCCCTTCCCTGAATAGCCCAAGACTCTTCGGGCATGTTGTGATGGCCTGAAGTCCATTATCGGCCCAAAAATCTTTGGGTAGGGCAGTTGTGGCAGTTGGCCCAGGAGTTTGTGGGCAGGTTGTTTCCCAAGTGTCTTTGGGATGAGGCTCAGGTGTCTTCGGGCGTGGTAGTAGTTGTTCTGACCCAGGTGTCTATGGTCGGGATAATAGTTATGTCCTAGGCATGTGAAAGTGGGGTTTGGTAGTTCGACCATGGTGAGGTTATGGCCCAGGTGTGTGCGGGCGGGGTTTGGCAGTGGGACTATGGTGAAAATGGAAGGAATGGTTCGATGTGTAATATTTCTTCAATATGCAATGGGAAAGTGGAACGGGGTACCCAAATATCGATGTTCTATTACTATACTTTACTTTCCTTTCATTATTTGTGGAGTGTGCCTTAGTGATACTTGGGTGGATAGTTTTTCCTTGCTAGGTGCTTTGGTTTTTCTTTTCTCATAGGGAATTATAATCCCTCTCCACTTGTGCACATGAGTCTTTGGTTTTCCCTACTGAGTGTACTTGTATGCTCACCCGACATATATAAAACTATTTTTAGGTTTCCAGGAGGACTTCAGGGATCGTGCGGGACTGTACTACCTCAGACCTTGGGGCAGTTGCTGTTGTCGTTTTCCTTTTTCTTGATACTTTACCTTTGGATTTTTTGTGGCTTGTATCTTTTACCTTTGAACATGCATATGGGAATGGTTTACTTTTGGCTTTTCCTTTACTTTCATCTTCGGTATTGTTGGGGTTTCTATCTTATCACTCGATCCTAAAAAAATAAAAAAGGTAATGCCTTCCATTTTGTGTGAGATTATATACCCTTGGTGCTGGTCGCCACTCCAGGGCCTATTGAAGGTGGGTTTCGGGGGTCATTATCTCTCCTTCAATTTAAATAAGGAAGGGCCTGGAAATCTGCTGACCCTTCCCTCCTTTTGGTGAAGGCATGTTGTGACATTTATCCTTATATGTAAATTAATATTTTATTATATTTATTAAATTATGGTTAATATTATGTGGGATATACTTAAGTGATTAACCATGTCTAAGATAATATTTACACATAAGCTAGTCTTATTTATGTTCAATCTTTCATGCTTTTTAATTCATTATTTGTGTGATTGCGACAACACACCCACAATAAATAAACCATGCAACTGAAAGAAATAAAATAAATGGAATTATAATTAGACTCTTCCATTAGTTAGTTTACCTAGTGGTTTATAAAGGAACCCAAGTTTCAGGGGAGAAAACACCTTGATCCTTTTGTGTTCATGTTTACAACTTTCCACCTGTCCACTGTTCTATCTCATTGGATTGGTTTCTCCTTAGCTCCCAACTTGACCAACCTCCATTGTCATGGGATCTCTATCCATTACATATGCTTTTATCTCACACGCATTTGAGGTTTAAAATATAGTTTTACAAAAATGAAACATTGGGCACGTATGACCTACATATTAATCAAGAGAAGGATCACTGGCCAATAAATTTAATTTAAATAAAATAATTAAAAGAAACCATCCACATACAAAGGTCCTAGTCAAGATCATGGTCATCCATACATGTTACAATATTTATGAATTAATAAAACTATCATTAAATTATTTAATCATTATTGTTTAAGATAAATCATGCTCAAAATCAATTAAATATTATCTTTAATAAATTAATCCTTGTATATTAAACTCTTTTATGAATTTCATTTATATTTTCATATATCATAATTTTAAACAAATAAATTCATTTAAAATTATCTTTGTATGAAACTTGTACCTTGGAGGCAACCCAGTGATTTCTCGTTCATAACTATCCAATGATTAGAAAATAACATTACACAGATGTTAAATTAAACACATATATATAAAACACATATCAGGTGTTGTGCCCTAGCTTTATGCCCACACGATGGTACACATATTAAGGGTATGTATAATTTAAAAATAAATATTAAAAAATCTGTATAATTCAGATGAGTACATGGCATGTAGTTCTTACTACACAGTGTGTACTATCATTCATTGTCCATATGAAGTACGTTCCATTGGTCTCAATGTGTATATGTACTTTGGAATTATTTGGAGTACACAACATCTCCAATGGGCCAAATGTCGTGTAGTATCTACATTACACGGTCTCCAGTCTAGACAGACATGTACGGGGAACACAGTACAACCCTAACATGTGTAAGGGTTGGTGTCCTCAGAACCAACTGTTTTGTACATTGATTACATAAATGTTCACTTATTATATATTGTTCATTATTCTGCATGACTATAATATAATAATGTCATGGAATATTTGTTGCATTAATAAGGTCATATCAGATCCCCGCTATGATGAGAACCTTGAAATGCTATAACAATATTCTTAAATAATTTTCTGCGGTTGGATGACATACTATGATAGGACACATAGTATACAGACCGTCATGTGCGAGTACTCGTAAGAAGACGAGACTCTCTCTCATGGAGTTCGCAATTGGTAATTTCCAATATGGGAGATTATGAGAACAGACCCTCCAGTAGTAATTCCGCATGTCTTGGTGTCATCGGATATTGCTATCTACGAGCGTGTGTAATGGTCCTTAGACTGTAAGATTATCATTAACTCATGTCATGACTCACACACTTAGATTTACTTATGACAACCATCACGCAGACAGTTGGCAGGAAGTAGGGTACGTTGGGTGCGTCACGAGTGACATGTTTTTAATGGATAAGTCGAGGAAGGATTTTTCCCTTCCATTTATGGAAGTTGATATCACAGCCCTTTGATTGAAATTGAACTGTCGCATTAAATTCCATGGCCATGGTGTAAATGACGAGTTTATTTCAGGTAGTCAAAGAATGACATATCAAGCATATAGGTTTATGACACTTCCATGAAACCTGCTTGATGATATATTGAGACAAAGGGATTAAATTACACAGTAAGTGTTCATATGAGGTGATTAGTCAATGCGGCGTCAACTTCTTTCTCATGTGTGACTTGACCCGTTGCTAGACAGTAATCTTGGACTTTAGGCAAGACTACCTAATGACAATGAGAAAGAGGCCTAGAGGGTCACACACGAAGTGTATCCAAGTATCTCAAGTTTAATAAAGATTATTCTCGTATGTGGTTTAATAATTATTCAAGGAAGCCTAAGTTGTTTTTAATGATGGAGGAAAGATAAAATAAAACAAGTACACGCCATGTATTATTATTACACGCCGTGTAGTTTTATTTTGGAAAGGTAATGAATAAATGAAAACAAGATATACACGCCATGTACATTTAATGTACATGCCATGTAGTTTTCAATGAAAAACAAGTACACGCCGTGTATTTATTATTACACGCCGTGTAGTTTTTCCAGTCGGGATTTTGAGGATATAATTTTGTTTTAAATGATATTTATTATAATCAGCGTGGGTGCATGTCAAGGAATTATTTATTTGACATGGGGGTTTTAAATAAAGAGTCAATGAAATAAATAAAACGCATAACGCATTTATTTATTGTCATAACTCTATAACCCCTCACACCCGATTATAAATATCCTCACAACCTCAACTCTTTTCCGACACACAAGAGAATCATTGTGCACAACATCTCTGGAGAATTATTTCAAGGCCGAAAGAACCTCTTCCTCCAAGAACACTCTCAAGACCGAGAGAGATCCTCTTCCATCGGATCAAGACAATCTAAGGCGGACAACGAAAGCAAAGGCTTCTCCACGCTAGCACCTGGAGAATCATTTGGCGACGTCCAGAGATACGAGGTACACGTGTGGATCATCGCTAGAGGGAGTCTACACTTGGCTTCTGTGATACAATGACGGATCACATCGACAAAGTGATCAAGAACATGAATGAAGAAAGAACACCCAAAAGGTATTTATTTATAATTAATTAAATTAATTATAATAAACCTGTAACGATCCTTGTGTGTGGTTCTAGGACAAACCTTATTCTTTTTCTTTTTCTGTGATTTGATCCGTGGAGACTGGCGTTTATCGTCGTATTGATCCCGGATTGATCATTTCTAATGTCAAAAAGCCAAGTGGGCACATCCACCCACGCGCTTTCGCTGCGCCCGGAACCTTCAAATGGTATCAGAGGGAGGTTACAACGTTGATTATAGTTATTTAATTTTCATTGATAATTTACGCATTGATATTTGATTCTATTCAAAATAAATCGTTCTATAAATCTGAATTAACGAGATCTATTCTTCCTCTTTCGTTTCTCGATTCATATCACAGAAACAACCTTTTAATTTTAATTTTGATTAAAATAAAAATTAGGAACTCATCCGGAGGAGCCACTCTTTCTGTCTGTACAACACGGTATTCCACGACGTGTAATTAAAACTACACGCCGTGTACTTAGGTTCAACGAACCGGCACTGGTCCGCCAAACCACGCCATGTGAATTGATTATGCCTAAGTTTTAATCACACCGTGTTGACCAGAATAGAATGACGCGTGGAAATCAGAATACACGGCGTTTATGTTGGAACAACACGTCGTGTAGTCCGTTCCGACCTAGGTGAAACCATGTACAATGATAAGCCGCGTACACGGGATCGCCAGGCCGGTTACCGCGTAATAAGGAAGTACACGCCGTGTATGATTCATCTACATGCCGTGTACTCTAAAATTTCCAAAGTACAGAAAACACGCCAAATCCCCGGTGTGTACTTTGGATAAAGGGTGAAAAGAAAAATACACTCCATGTAATTATAAACTACACACCATGTACTTTCCAGAAATGGAATTTCACCAGGTTTCCTCCAATGTAGAAAGACCCGTACAAGGAATATGGATGAGAAGAATCTCAAGGAAATTCAGAAAGGAATTTAACATAAAGAATTGATTAATTATAAGATCATAATTAATTGAATTTGAGCGCGTCTTATCTTAAATAAAATAACGATTAAAAGAATTTGAATTCTAAATATGCGTAAATGTCGTTGCATACTATAGATGATCATGAGCTAGACCAAAGACCCTTTGTATGTGTATGGTTTCATTTAAATTTATTTAATTTAAATTTGTTGGCCTGCGAGCCTTCTTCCAATAAAATTTAGGGCCTGCGTGCCCATGGTTTCTTTAATGTAAACCCATGTAATGGAGGATCTCCCAAGCCAGAGGAGACGGTTCAAATCCCGAAGCCGAGGCGAAACCGACACAAGAAGATACAAAGGTCGACAGGTGGGAGCTGCAAAACACGAACCATCAGGTTCATGGTGTTTTCCCTAGGTTAGGGTTAGCTTATCAAAACTGCTAGATAAGCTAACCAAATAGAAGCTCATGATCATGCCATCTTATTTTATTTCTTTCTGATAGCATGGTTTATTTATTGTGCATGTGTTGTCACGATCACATAATTAATAAAATGAACAAGCATGCAAAGATGGAATAAAATAAAAACTGGTCTATGCGTAAACATTATCGAAAAATGGTTAATCACTTAATCAAGCATCACTTAATATTAACAAGCATGTGATAATGCAAAGATACGCATAAAGAATAAAATCCCTCAAATACCATATTAAGTCAGACCAAGCCTTCTTTTACTTGATTAAGGGAAAGACTCAATAAAACTATGTGTTTGACCAACCCTTGTTGGGACACTTACTTTTATAATGGAAGCCCTTATGAAAGGTTTCGGGTTGACTTAACCATATTACATCAAGAGAAGTATCCCTTTCTAGACTTGATGTAATATTGGAGGCAAGAGTTGAGGAAATCCAAGTCAGGATTTCAGGATTGGGGAGTCCACTCAACAGATCAAGGAACTATAAGCTCACAGTTGGAAAAGACCTGCCTACCTAAATACCTTAAAATAGCTTGACCAACCTTTTTTGGGGTTATGCGGAGGGAAATATGGATCCTTGTGATTAGAATGTCAAAGAAACTGGACATTCCGAGTTCAATGGTGAGGGCCATTAGGACTTGATAAAATAGTGGGAGACTTAATAAAATTTATTATTTCTCATAAAATGTAATCAGGAAAGTACTGATGAATCTGCTCTTTTAAATTGTAGAATCAATATGACAAACACATCAACCACATTTTCTCTGCGATCAATTCTGGATAAAGACAACATCCTCACCGGCAGTAACTTTCAGGAATGGTTTAGGCGCCTTCGGGTTATCTTACGCCATGAACGGAAGATTTACGTGCTGGAGTCCTCACTTCCTGATTCTCCTGACCCAGGGGCAAGTGATGAAGATTTCCTAGTCTATGATCAACATTTTAACGATGCCCTCGACATTCAATGTTAGATGCTGTCATCTATGTCTAGTGAGCTCATGAAATCTCATGAAGACACGGATGCCTACAACATGCTTGAGCACCTCCATGGTTTAAACCATGAGAGAGAAAGATAGTAAAGGTTTGAGATCTCCAAGGCTCTGTTTGAGAGCAATCTTGGAGAGGGTGCCCCATTTGGGCCTCATGTAGTCAAGCTCATTGGCTACATTGAGCACTTGGAGGTTCTAGGGTTTAAACTCCCTGAAGAACCGGGTACCGATCTCATTCTCGCATCACTCCCCCATAGCTTCTCAAACTTTGTTGTTAATTTCAACATGAACAATATTGAGAAGCCTCTATCTGATATTATTATCCTTATTCGCCAAGTGGACAATGACAGGAAGTGTGAAAAGACTTCTGTCCTTATGGTGAATAAAAGGAAAGGGAAGGCGAAGAGCTTTAAGCCCAAAGCTTCTTCAAGGCCTTCCAAGAAAAGGAAGATCAAAGGGGAGGCAAAGGAACATGATGTTGTTTGTTTCGCATGTGGCAAGAAGGGCCACTGGAAGAAAAACTGCACCCAGCCAAGGAAGCAAGGGGAACCTTCAGGTGCGTTTGTTATCAAATGAAATCTATCTGTTTCTACTAATTGGGTATTAGATACTGCTTGTGGTGCTCACATCAGTATCCAAATACAGGAACCAAGTAGATTTGGGAAGGTTGATTGAGGGTAGATAGATCTACGAGCATCCAACGGAGCCAGACTTGCTGCTGTAGCTGTCGGGGACTACCACCTCACATTTCCTACTGGGATGGTCTTGGTTTTGAAAGGATGTTATTATGTACCCTCTGTAACCAAAAACATTATTTCAGTATCCAGATTAGATACTAATGGATTCATATTCAAGTTTGGAAATAAATGTTGCTACTTTTATAAAGATAGCATTTGTTTTGGTAGGGCGCATTTATATAATGGCCTTTATGTGTTAGACTACACAAACCAAGTAATGGCAATCGATAACAAAGTCAATTCACATGACTCATACCACACCCAACTTTGGCATCACCGGCTAGGTCATGTCAATGAGAAACGTTTGACAAAATTACCTCAATATGGGTATTTAGATTCTTTCGAACTAAAACCACTTGGTGTATGTCATGCGTGTCTACAAGGAAAAATGACCAAAGCCCCATTTAGTGGGAAAGGTGAAAGAGCTAAAGAGCTTCTAGAATTAGTTCACACAGATGTGTGTGGACCATTTCTAGTTGAAGCAAGGGGTGGGTTCTCGTACTTCATAACTTTTACTAATGATTTTAGTAGATATGGATATGTCTACTTAATGAAGTATAAGTCAGATTCTTTTGATCGGTTCAAAGAATACAAGAATGAAGTTGAGAACTATCTTGGTAAGAATATTAAGAAACTCCGCTCAGACAGAGGAGGAGAATATCTTAATAAGGACAGCATTTATTTCTTATGGGAGTTTGGGATTCTATCTCAACTCACTCCTCCTTACACACAGCAGTGGAATGGTGTCAGTGAAAGGAGGAACCGCACCCTGTTGGACATGGTGAGATCAATGATGAGTCATGCGATTCTTCCATTATCCTTTTGGGGATATTCATTACAAACAGCAGCACACATACTAAACCAAGTACCAACTAAATCGATAAATGGTATTCCATACGAGTTATGGAGTGGACGCAAAGCCATGTTATCAAATTTACACGTGTGGGGTAGCGAAGCTTTTGTTAAGGCCTCTTCAGGTAACAAACTTGCACCCCAAGTCACAAAGTGTATCTTTATAGGATATCCCAAAGAAACAAGGGGATATTACCTATACAACCCCTCATACAAAAAGGTTATAGTGGCAAGACATGCCATATTTTTTGAGAGGGAGCACATCTCCAAAATAGATAGTGGGAGTGAGATAGACTTCGATGAAGTCGAGGCTACGGATACACATGAGTTGGTACAAGAACAGATTCCACAAAGCCCTGTGGAAGAATAATCTGTTCCAGAGACACAAGAACTGCGTAGGAGCACGAGAGAGGTGAGAGAACCAGAACGATATGGTTTTCTTGTCACCGAGGATGGTGACTCATTATTGGTTGCAAATGATGATCCTCTTACCTACAGGGAAGCAGTTGAAGGCACAGATGTTGCCAAGTGGCAAGAAGCCATGAATTCTGAAATAGATTCCATGTACCAAAACCAAGTCTTGATTTTGGTAGATCCTCCAGTTGATGTAATTCCTATTGGTAATAAATGGGTATTCAAGAAGAAACTGGACATGGAGGGGCAAGTCAACACCTACAAGGCACGAATGGTTGCAAAAGGTTTTAGATAGCGTCAAAGAATTGACTATGATGAAACCTTTTCACCGGTTGCAATGCTGAAGTCCATCAGAATCCTATTAACCATTGCTGCTTACCATGACTATGAAGTTTGGAAAATGGATGTCAAAACAGCTTTCCTTAACGGGAACCTCCAGGAAGATGTCTACATGACACAACCCGAAGGGTTTGTGACTCCAAAGGATGCCAACAAGGTATGGAAGTTTCAGAAATCCATTTATGGATTAATGAAAGCATCAAGGTCATGGAACATTCGTTTTGAAGAAGCTATTATGGAATTTGGCTTTTTTAAGAACGAATGTGAGCTTTGTGTGTAAAAAAGTTTTAGTGGAAGTGCAGTTGTTTTCCTAATAGTATATGTTGATGACATATTGCTAATTGGAAACGAAGTACCTGTCTTACAGTCAGTTAAGGCATGGTTTCATAAATGCTTCTCCATGAAAGACTTGGGCGAGGCGGCATATATTCTTGGGATCAAGATCCATCGTGATAGATCCAAGAGAATGCTGGGCCTAAGTCAAAGTACATACATTGAAACGATACTGAAGAGATTTAGTATGGAACAGTCCAAGAGGGGATTGTTTCCAGTGTCACATAGCATTCATCTTTCTAAGAAAATATGTCCTCAGACACATGAGGAAAGAAATAGAATGGCAAGGATCCCTTACGCATCCGCGATTGGGTCAGTCATATATGCTATGCTATGTAAGAGGCAAGATGTTGCTTACGCATTAAGTGCGGTAGGCAGATATCAAGCTGATTCAAGAGACCACCATTGGATGGTAGTCAAGACTATCCTTAAGTATCTGAGGCGTACTAAGGATATGTTCCTGGTTTATGGAGGAGAGAGGAACTAGTCATTAGAGGACATGTAGATGCCAGTTTCCAGACTGATCAAGATGACATGAAGTCGCAGACTGGATACAGCTTTAGTTTGAATGGAGGTGCAGTGAGCTGGAAGAGCTCAAAACAAAGTGTGGTGGCAGATTCTACAGCGGAATCCGAGTATATCGCAGCTTCTGAGGCAGCTAAAGAAGCAGTATGGAGGCGAAACTTCGTCCAAGAGCTGGATGTTGTACCGAGCAGTAAAGATCCTATCACACTCTATTGTGATAATACTGCAGCGGTGGCACTTGCAAAAGAGACAAGGTCACATCAGCGGACAAAGGACATACTTCGGAAGTATCATCTCTTGAGGGATTTTTCTCAGAGAGGTGAAGTTGCAGTGATCAATATTTCCACGGAAGACAACGTGGCAGACCCATTGACTAAAGCCTTGACTCAGCAGAAACATGATCATCATGTGAGGTCTAGCGGACTAAAAGTCGTAGGCAGTTGGCTCTAGTCCAAGTGGGAGTTTGTAAGGGTTGGTATCCTCAGAACCAACTGTTTTGTACTTTGATTACATAAATGTTCACTTATTATATATTGTTCATTGTTCTTCATTACTATAATATAATAATGTCTTGGAATATTTGTTGCATTAATAAGGTCATAGCAGATCCCCGCTATGATGAGAACCTTGAAATGCTATAACAATATTCTTAAATAAAGTTCGGCGGTTGGATGAAATACTATGATAGGACACATAGTATACAGACTATCATGTGCGAGTACTCGTAAAAAGATGAGACTCTCTCTCATGGAGTTCGCACTTGGTAATTTCCAAGATGGGAGATTATGAGAACAGACCTGCCAGTAGTAATTCCGCATGTCTTGGTGTCATCAGATATTGCTATCTACAAGCGTGTGTAATGGTCCTTAGACTGGAAGATTATCATTAACTCATGTCATGAGTCGCGCACTTAGATTTACTAGCAAAAACCGTCATGCAGACAGTTGGCGGGAAGTAGGGTACGTTGGGTGCGTCGTGAGTGACATGTTGTTAATGGATAAGTCGAGGAATTATTTGTCCCTTACATTTATGGAAGTTGATATCTCGGCCCTTTGATTGAAATAGAACTGTCGCATTAAATTCCATGGCCATGGTGTAAATGACGACTTTATTTCAGGTAGTCAAAGAATGACAGATCAAGCATATAGGTTTATGACAGTTCCATGAAACTTTCTTTATGAGATATTGAGACAAAGGGATTAAATTACATAGTAAGCGTTCATATGAGGTGATTCGTCAATGCGGCGTCAACTTCTTTCTCTTGGGTGCCTTGACCCGTTGCTAGATAGTAATCTTGGACTTTAGGCAAGACTGCCTAATGCCAATGAGAAAGAGGCCTAGAGGGTCACACACTAAGTGTATCCAAGTATCTCAAGTTGAATAAAGATTATTCTCGTACGTGGTTTAATAATTATTCAAGGAAGCCTAAGTTGTTTTTAATGATGGAGAAAAAATAAAATAAAACAAGTACACGCCGTGTATTATTATTACACGCTGTGTAGTTTTATTTTGGAAAGGAAATGAATAAATGAAAACAAGATATACACGCCATGTACATTTAATGTACACGCCATGTAGTTTTCAATGAAAAACAAGTACGTGCCGTGTATTTATTATTACACGCCGTGTAGTTTTTCCAGTCGGGATTTTGAGGATATAATATTGTTTTAAATGATATTTATTATAATCAGTGTGGGCGCATGTCAAGGAATTATTTATTCGACATGGGGGTTTTAAATAAAGAGTCAATGAAATAAATAAAACGCGTAACGCGTTTATTTATTGTCATAACTCTATAACCCCACACACCTGATTGTAAATATCCTCACAACCCCAACTCTTTTCTGACACACAAGAGAATCGTTGTGCACAACATCTCTGGAGAATTCTTTCAAGGCCGAAAGAACCTCTTCCTCCAAGAACTCTCTCAAGACTGAGAGAGATCCTCTTCCATCAGATCAAGACAATCTAAGGCGGACAACGCAAGCAAAGGCTTCTCCATTCTAGCACCCGGAGAATCCTTTGGAGACGTCCAGAGATACGAGGTACACATGTGGATCATCGCTAGAGGGATTCTACACTTGGCTTCTGCGATGCAACAATGGATCACATCGACAACGTGATCAAGAACATCAACGAAGAAAGAACACCCAAAAGGTATTTCTTTATAATTAATTAAATTAATTATAATCAACCTGTAATGATCCTTCTTTGTGGTTCCGGGACAAACCTTCTTCTTTGTCTTTTTCTGTGATTCGATCCATGGAGACTGGCGTTTATCATCGTATTGATCCCGGATTGATCATTGCTAATAAAAAAAAGCCAAGTGGGCACATCCACCCACGCGCTTCCGCTGTGCCCGGAACCTTCAACATGAAGGGACAACACATGGTGTGAAGTTGGATAGACCACATATAATCTGAAAACTGTGTTCCACCTGTTCTTGGTCAACTCATGGAGTCTTAAAGACTCAGCTAAACTCCAACACAAGGCTTGGTATGGTGGACCAGTCCTAATTCATTGAACCTTGAGTACACCACATGTGAGACAGAATAGACATCGTGTGTTCTAGTTCTGTATGTCCATGATCCTTTTTCACCTCCATATGAGATCCTCTGGTTTATTTTGATCAAAATTAAATGAAAATATCATTTATGTTAGGTGAATGAGAAATAAAAGATGGGGAACATATATCAAGATTCATATTTAAAAAATGATTAACATGAATTGAAACATCAAAATTATTAAATGTGTAAATCATCAATGAAAAACTAAATAATTATAATCAACAATATGACCACTTTGATACCACTTGTAGATTTCTAGCACAGTGGAAGAACATTGAGGGGTGTAGCCAACATTAATTTTACCATTAACAAAGATCAATTTGAGATCCATCACAATGATAAAACACCAGATCTTAGAAATAGAATGTAAAATGAAATGGAAGAGTGAAGTCCCATAACCATAGAGAGTGTCATCATATATTGGTTATAAATAATTTAATTAAAGTTAAATAATTACCTTGATGTAATTCATTCTCCGCTGATGCTTCTGTTCATTATCCAATGTGATCCCTCATTCCCTCACATAATCCAAGTGTATGCTTCCTCTATAGCTATCCACACATGTTCCACGTATCTCTAGATATATCTGAAGGGATCTATGGTTTCTAGCGTGGATGATACTTCACTTTTGATGTCCTCCTTTGATCTCCTTGAGAGTCTCCTCCAAAGTTCTCTCCTTGATCAGCTAGAGGAGGATCTCTTTTGTAACATGAGATCATTCTTATAGGAAAGTAATTATCTCTTATCTTGAGAGATTTACTTAGATATATTGTGCAAAAATAGAAATAATGGCTAGATCAAATGAGAATAATTTAATTGGGATTTATATTATTTAGAATAATAAAATAAATTAATTACCCAAAGGAATTTATTCATTTTATTTAGTTACTTGTAAGGCTCCATTTCTAATAATAACATGTGACTATTATTATCACTTGACATGTTCCCAGAGAATTACACCTAATATAATTTAATTAAATAAATAATATTATTCCTCAAAAATCCATAGAAAAACTACACGACCCTTATATTAATATACATGGTGTGAACTTGTGTTTTTCCAATTTCATTATTTCATCCACCAAATGTATTAGACCTTGAATAATGACTATCTATTTCTTAAATAAATGTCACAGTATTATTCACTAATAAATATAATATTTTTCCAACAATATATTCTTTCAAATAACTAGTGTCAAAATAAATGAGATTAGGAATCCTTGAATAATTATTGAACCATAACCGAGAATAATAATTATTCATCTTGTTAAATGAATATTTAACTTAGATATTTCGATACACTTAGTGTGTAGCCCCATAAGCCTCTTTCTCTATGGCATTAGGTGGAGCCCGCCGAATTTCCAAGGAAATCATCTAGAAACATGCCAATTCACCCATAGATAAAGATGTTAACACCGAAATGAAATGTCACCTCCTTCGAACGCTTATGGTGTAATGTAATCCCTTTGTCCGGATATCTGGAATATAGAGGGTTGCATGCTAGTGTAATCAAGACATGCACTCGATCACTCTTTATTTGGCCTCCCGGAATTGACCTTTCCCATTCCTCACCATAGACATGGATTTATTTATTCTATATCAATTCCATAAAATCTTCTGAGATATCAACTTTCATTAAAGAACAGAAGTGGAAAATCCTTTCTCCAATTACCTATTAATGTTGTATTACTCTTGACACACGCAACATATCCTACCTCTCTATGAACAATGTGTCATCACAGTTTTCTTCAATACATCTAAGTGCATGAGTTGTAATACCCATTAATAATAATATTAATGTTTAAGGACTAGTACACATGTCCAAAAATATAAACATCCAATGACACTATGAAATGTGGATTTTCTATTAGAGGGTCCCGTTCCCATAATATCCTACTGGATATTACCAATGGCGCACACCATAAGAAGGGGACTCAATGATTTATGAGTCCTCAACCCTAATGGATTATATCATTTGTGTCCCTTCAATAACATCATCCAGCAATATAACATATATTCACAAATAGTGTTATAGAGCTACTAGGTTATCATTATAGTAGAGATCCACTATGACCCTTTATGAAACATCTATCCTTAGGACATTATCACATGCATTGTGATTCAGAAGAACACTCAAATTTTTATAAGGTATTTATTAATATTCAAATCCATGAATACAAGTTTTTCATAAAGTGAAAAGTAGTTTGTTCTAGTCCACCAACTCAAACAATGGGCCAATGGGTGATGGATAATAAGTAGAACATAAAGATAGTGGTAGGAGAAGTCAATCTCTGGAGGATAATGTAGTTTTTTGTTTATTTTCCTGATTGTATTATACATTGTTTTGGTTTTCCACATTGGGATCTTGTTTATAAATCTTTATAACTAGTATGACATCTATTAGTTCTGTATGTTCCTATTATTGTTATTTTTATTATATTTTTTTATTTATTTTGTGAAATGGAATGATGATGAGGGTATAGTCACCTCACAAAATAACATAGGCCCTCACAGCTAGTCAACATCCTATAGAATATGGGGAGGCATTGATGAGGTCATGTGACCCTGCAGATTATACCTAATCATTTGGGATGGAGCATTAAAAAATGGTATTATATAATATTTTTCTTCTTTAAATTTTGAACTAACCTAGGATTTTTTATGAAGTAGACGGTAGAGTTGGACATGGGTATGGGAGTTTTGATTTGTTTGTCGATCACATGTGTAATGTATCTCTATATTACAATTAATGGGATTCTTTTTTATGTTTTAAGATATTTTTTGGAATTAATGAATCTTGACTTGGAATTTAGGATTAAGTTCCATATATATAATCTATATTATTATTTATATTAGTTCAAGAATTTAATTTCTTGAATTGTGATATCTCTTTGAAATATACTTGTATTCTCTATTCTCTGATATAAATTTTCCCCTATTGTTTTCATATATATTTGTTGGTATTAACTAATTTATATAAAAATATTCTTATATTTATTTATATATAACTATGACTAATGTTAAGGGATTGAGACCATGGTTAGTGCTAGTGGGGATAAACCTTTTCATGTTGGTAGACTCCTAAGATAACCTTTGTGTGATTCCATAGTGTATTTTTGATCTATCCTAATATAATCTATTTTTTATAAATTTTTCTTTCACATTAGAGAATATGTATCCTTGACGTTGTATTATGTGACTACTTAATAAGTGGGGGTCAAATTATCCACAAGGAAGCAAGTTCTCACTCTACCAATGAACATATAGGCATATGAAGATGAGTATACTACTGTAATTACTCTATTGTATAAGAATCCAGGATGAATTAGCTAAAATCATTTATCTTAGTTCTTATCATAGGTGTAGTAGTTTAGAATTATGTATAAATATGTCCGGAATTTTAACTCAAGTATTCTTGACCCTTCCATGGCACTAATGACCCTCAGGGTACTAAGTAATTGGTTGAATTTTTTTGGGTATATTTTTTCTTTTTGAGACACAAACATATTGAATGGTTAAGAATACATAGAGATAAATGTCTTTACATTTTTTCACCCTCATATCATATGGAACTATCTAAGTTAACAGAGATCAAGGGGAGGTTGGAGGAATTTGAGCAGAATTGATTTATCCAACCAAGTACTTCACTGTGGGTTGAATCTTTCTTGTTATCCAATAATGTGGATGGAAATATTTTACTTTAAATTGATTATCAATAGTTGAATTAGGTGATAGTAATTAATAGATATCCTTTTCCCAAGATTAAAAATACTTTCAACTAGTTACATGGATACTAGTGGTTCTCCATGATTGATCATCGATCGAGCTCTAATTAGCTATAAGTTGGAGAGGAGGTCATCTCTAATATGGAATTTCGGTGAAATTATGGGTTGTAGAAGAATACAGTGATTTATTTTGGTTTTCCCAATTCATTGATATTTTTCATTTATCATATGAGAAATATCGTCCATCCATATATAGACTCATATAACATGGTGTTCATTGATGATATCTTCATCCATTCACCAACACAAAAAAATTCATACATCATGAGATTGTACTTAGTACACTTTAATCACAAAATCTTTATATAAATCTATCAATGTCTAACTATTGGATTCAAGAGTTGATGTTATTATGGAATGTGATGTCAATGATATTTATATGTAGGGACTCGGAGAAATTTGAGTAAGTGATGTCTTGAAAACTCCCTCTGAATGTGTTCAATATATAGATCTTCTAGGGTTTAGTAGGATACTATCATAATTTTTTCCAGGACCTTTTCATCTATTAGAAACTATAAGTTTACTAATGATGAAGGGAGTAGAGTTATTTTAGTAAGAATAGTATGAAGAATATTTTCATGAGATGAATATGAGGTTGTATCTAACTCCAATACTAATAATCTCTGATCTATTGATCATATTAACCATGTATTGTGATTCATTAGGAATTGGATTCAAAGAAGTACTAATATACAGAGGGATGGTACTAGCTTATGGGTCACATTATTTTTGACTACATGATATGAACTAACCAAATCAGTACTATGAAATTGCATCATGGTCCACTCTTTGATGTGTTGGAAACACTATCTCTAGTGATAGGTTTTTTTATAAATTTACAATAAGATATTTTGTTAAATATTCAAATAGAGGGAATTTAACATAAGGTGGATTGGAGGGGTGTATTATCTATAAAAATGTGAATTTGAGATGGTGTATTCACTTCGAAAAGGTAACATTTTAGTGGTTTCTCTTAGATATAAGATAGTGGTAGCTTAGAAACATGGTGAGTTTCCCTGAAAGTACAAGTGGAACTTGATGATTTATGTTTTGAATAGAGTTTAGGGGATTTGAGGTCTAGGGATCGATGACTTTTTCCCTTTAGTGAACTCATATTCTCTCATAGATTACGTGAAGTCTGATCCAGATTCTAAACTGAAGTGAATTGTGATGCATGTGTTGCTTGTCAAAGGTAACTCGATACCTATGTGGTTGATGGATGGTGGAGATGTGATCCCAAAATATGGAATAATTTTATTCCTTTATTCTAATGGGTAAGATCATGTGATATACATACAAACATCATGGTGGGTGATTCATCATGGAGAAACAAATATGTACTTTGAATTCTGGAGACAATTCTAATGTCTAATTATGAAGAGGGAAATCATTGGGTTTGATTCTCATTGCCTTACCTATTTGAGGGTTATGGCTGAGCACGAATGTCATGATGGTGTACTCTATCCTCCTATAATACCGATTTTGATATGGGATTACTCCATATTGGACATTGTGATGGGGTTACCAAAGACCCCAACAATCCATGATGCTATTTGAGTGATTGTTCATTATCTAACAAAGGTTTCTCACATCTTACCAATTAGTGAGACTCAATTAGTTAATGATATAGAATGATATATTTCCATTAGATCATACAATATCATAGCATTACCTTTTGCATTGTATCTGATATAGATTAACATTTCATGTCGCGGTTTTGGTAGAGATTTCATAAGGCCTTAGGGGATCAGCTACGTTTGAGCAGAGTGTTTCATTCCCAGTTTGATAGAGAGTCTGAGTGGATCATTTTTATACTTGGGGATATGCTTCATTATTATTACCTTGACTTTGGAGTGGATTGGGATTACCAACAATACATTGCGGTTCTCCTAAAATAATAGTTTCTAGGTATCTTTTTAGATGGCACCATTTGAGGCTCTCTTTGATCGGTCATACCACACATTGTTGTATTTGATCAAGGAAGTTGAGGTATAATTTATTGGTCATAGTACATTAAGATATTTTAGAGAGTTGTTATTTGATCAAGAAGCGGTTAGTGACCATTCCATATAGGAACTGATCATATGAGGATGATATGAGATGACCATGGGAGTTCATTTTTGGTGACCAGGTTTTCTTCCATGTGTCGAATCAGTTAGGGAATCATTATTTTCAAATGAAATGGAAAAATGAACTATGATTTATTTCCATTCATGATGACTTAATGGGTTAGGATAAGGGAGTACATTCTAGATAGTACTCTATGTTATCAAGTTATAAACAATGTGCTTCATGTGTCTCATCTCTAGATATTGATTCTTGATCATGTATATGTTATAAACATTGAGGATGTTTAGTTTGAGACTGATTTATCTTATGAAGAGAATCTAGTGTGGAACATTGACCCGAGTTAGAATGTAATTCAAGAAAATATGATACCACTTGTATGGATCATATATCATGATGGAAATATCTAAGAGAATACATGGGAGTAAGAGTTTGATTTTCACCCATAGTTGCATGAATTTTTCGATCAAGTCTGCTAGAGATACTTCTTGTGGATGAGTAGTCATTATAGGGGATAATTATAATATTCTAAATTTTTAATTGTTTTAAAACCACAATTTTTGATATAATTTATAATTATTTTATATGACGAAATATTTTTTCAATAAAAATCACCCATACTTATGGTTTTATGGGGTTTCATAAAAGTAAATTTATATTTAAAAGGGTAACATAAGTGTAAAGTAAGTTTTTAAGTCCCTATGTAAGTGTAGCCTAATATTCATCAGAGCTTTATTATGGTATATAGTCATTATATAAGGGTATGATATAGATTTTGTATGCTTCATAAGGGTAATTCATAACCTATTTAAAGGTAGGCCATTAATTTCAAAGAATGTGTAAGTGTAACAAGGCACTGTATAAGAATAAGAAGGCTTTTCTATGCACCGTGTAAGGGTAAATCCAAGATTCCACAAAGAAATTCCATTAATTTGGAAGGATTTTTAAGGATTCCTAGGAACTATGTATGGGTAATAAGGTTTTTCTATGAACTCTGTAAGGTACGAGACCTCTATAAGAGTTGAAAATATTAAAATTATGAGAATTATTTGATCCATGTAAGGGTAAGCCATGTTACCCTTACACATCTCTCTTCAGTAATAAAAATTGTATTTCCCCTATTTTTTCATTATCCCTAATCTTGACCCTCTATCTTGTTTTAAACAATTCTAAAAGCCTAATGTCATGGAATTAAATTATTCAAGTCATCTAAATTTATAACTCATATTCATGTAATTATTTACAAACACTGTAGTTAAGAAATGATTGAATGAATAATTATGTGGGGAAATTAATTTGTGATTCCTAATGCTCTGAACCTATATGTGGTTTACCTTATTGAAAATATTTGAATCTTGTTTCTTTCAATTTTTGAAACTCTTATTGAGTTTGGGAAGTTTGGTAATCCCATTATTCAAGGTTAGTGAATTGTTATTTGAACAATAAAAATCCTTTTCTATTCTAGGTATGGAAGAACCCTCACTCTCTCACCATTATTATGGAAAATAATATTTCTCATGGGGATATAATTACAAGAAAGAATATATATTTTTCTATACTTCTTAATACATGAATATTTAATTATTTATCTTTATGGTTTTTTCTGGAGAAGATATAATGAATTTCTTAAATGATAATAATCTAGAATTATAAAGAAGAAAATTTTGGATTTATCATATTTATTCTATATTATCTGGCAGAGAGAAATGATTATCATCAGTGGTGTATTATTTCCTTCTAGAAATAAAATAGTTTTAATTATTCCTAGGAATCCTTGAAACATGATAGGAATATACTAATAGAAAGATGATATATGATTGATGATTACTTAGAATACCTTGTATCTCTCTATCAATGATGTTGAGGTAGGAAGTTCCTTACCTTTGGGGGATATAATTTACACATGCTTCCATTGTATAATTCTTATTTTGACATAACATGTTTATCATGATTGGTTATGATTACATATGTTTTTTATGAATCCCATGAGACCAATTATGATAGTTTATCCCATGAGTATTTATAGATTTTATTCTTTCCATGTTTTATTTTAATCACATATTGTTAGGTGTTGCCACTATAATCTCATGAATATATGTTATGATTTCCTTGTATAATCTGACCAGTTATGTGTTTTACCATTCCATAAATTATTTTATTGGTACATGAAATAGGTGGACTGGTGTTTGATGTTTATCTCTTAGAGGGGGAGTGTACATGTCATTCGATGAGGATGATAATGAAACTTAGCATGGGGAGGGGTGAGATAGTCTAGAGGCCTGACCCTTTTAATCATGTTAGGGTCATAATGGTCTTGGGGACTTAACCAAGACAAAGGGTCAAGGGGATGATATCCTATTGTCCATTCCCAAGGTATATATATGGTATGACCATCATGAGGATTAACGTGTAACTAAGTAGGGATAAGACACTCTGGGGACTGATTAGACTCGATGCATTGAACCCACTGAGCTATGATACAAGCCTAGTTAATATTTCTTTAACACTCATGAAATCATATGATTATCCTACTATAATTGAGAAAAAGCAGGTTTGGATGGAGGCTTAAAGTTTCTTGTAAAGATTATGACCACTTGGTATGTTTGATATGATTAATATACTTGTTAATAATTTATTATTATCATTTAATACACATGTTATATTGGAACATCCTTTGATATGAAACTCTCAAACATGGATGATCTGGGATGGTCACGAGACATGAAACATACCTCCCTTTATGCTTGAGTTTATCGACTAGTATTGACAGTGTGATATGTATAGTGGGGAGACTATACCCAATGGATTCAGAGTTTAAAACATAACAAAAAATATACAAATAATAATATATGCAAAAATAAGATTGCTGAAGAAACAGAAGAAAATTGATAAAGAGGAGACCAACTAATAATCCAATTGAATAAATCAATAAATAATAAATGAATAATTGAATGACATTAGAGAATGCAAGTAACTTTCATTCTATAAATAATAAAAATACAAGACAAGAAGTCTCAAATAATGACTCAAAATTCCCGAGTCCTGAACCACATGTTAGTGCCATCACCAAAGTTTATCACGTCCAACAATAAAACAATCAAAAATTTCTCTTTTTACCTAGTCCAAACATGAATATATATAATCTACCTGGGTGCCTAATGGTTTCTTTAATTGGTTGTGAGTATAACTTAGTAGGTTTAAACCACCAAGTATAATCTTATCCAGTTTGAAAACAAGTGTATAAAACAATGCAATAAGGAACAATGTTGATTTATTTAAAAATTTACTTAAAAAAACAACAACATTCTTTGGAACCATGTTGTAATATCTCTGAGCATGTATCATGACCATTCCTAGCATAACCATATAACCAATCTATAACATATCTTTCCTCAGTTCCATAATGGATTGTCTCTGAACTTGTATCAAAATCATTCCAACAATAATCTTATTACCAAGCCATGAATCATAATAATCTAGGTCACACCTTCTACATAAGAATTTTGGAATTCAATCTGGCTCCACCCTGCTATATAACCATTTCAGCATGTCAACTATTCCACGCACACTATATCATTATTTCATCATATCAACAACACCAATTCAACTATATCATCCTTTTAACATTTCAACTTAGTCAATCCCGCGATATTAGCATTTCAGCATGTCACTGGGAATTGCCTGCTATATAATCACTATACAATTTAATCACTACACAAATCATTGAAATAAGGATATCACAATATAACTTCATATCTCTCAATGGTTAATTATGAAAATTACCATTTTACGTTCATTTACACATTTAAAATATATGTCGGTAATAACTAATAACATACCAATTATTTCAATAAAAAAGAAAACCCAAGGTGAATTTATATCATGTAATCTTCAAAAATACATTTCATGATAAACATACATTTATACAATAAATTATTTATTTATATTCTATGATTATCTCACATGAATGTTAACCACTGTCTAGGTCAATAAGTTATTATATCCAATGGGTCTCCAAGGAATTATTCAATTCATTCAATCAATCTATTCATCGGATGATATAGTGGCATAATTGAAATATTGCGCATACTTGATAATTATTAAATTAAATAGATATGGTTTAGAACCCCTACCTTTAACTAATGATCAAACAATTCTTCCAATGGATAACACCCATGAAGAAGAATGTGTGGATAATCCGAAGAACGATCCTAGATCAAAACTGATCATGATCACACAAGAATACACAAGACCAAGATATTTACGACACAAAATATGTAGAAACAATGGAGATAAGGGAAAAGTGGACTAAAACTAATTACCAGAGATTGAATTCATTAATGGGATGTATGGATGGAAGTTTGGAACTCCAAAATCACCTAGAGGGTTCCCTGTGTTCAAGAGGAGATTTCTATTGTGAGATAAACGGAAATATCAACGACATGTAATTATTTAAGATATAATGTTAGGGAAATAACCAATTTTTAATATAGTTACACATCATGTAATTATTTTTAATGGTATACTTTAAAAAACCAATATCATTAGAAGAAAATATAAAAATTCACCCAAACATTACATGGTGTGTAATCAATTTACATTATCTGTAAATGTTCTATAGATTTTATTTCATACCATTCCCCTATTAAACAAAATGAATTCCATTTAATCCTTCTCAACATACCATGAACCCATTTTATAACATTTCCAAATTATACCAATACTCCATTAATTCAAAACAAAACTACATGCCTGGATTTTAAGTCATTTTCCCCAACAATGGCTCTCCATGTGGATCCTCTCTAGTTTTCTCAAGTATCCTCACAACCTAAGGCTATTTTTATTCAACCGGGAAGGTATCCGTGATGAAAGAAACCATCAAGGTTTAATGAAGGTTAAGAACTAAACAAAAAATAAGTTCCACAAAATACTCTAAAAGAGACATGCCTAGAAATATAACGGATCATAAAACCTCTCAACTATATAACAACTCATCCTTGATCTTCTCTAAAAATTATTGTAGGGCATCATCAATCAATAATATAAAATGTGATCACATAATAGACTCCCTCTACAAATTCTCTTCTAAAACATTCCCATCTTGCCACTACCCCCAAACCAATGGTGTCATTCTACCACAAAGACACATATCACTATGGTACACAATCATTATCAAATTCTCCTCAACAGAGTCATCAGCACGAAGCTATATATCTTATATTTATATCATATGAGAATCATCTAGATAATATATCTAAAGTGTCCACATGTGGTACACATCATGTATGACACTGTAACACTATGGAAGGGGTAAATGGTATCCCATTAAACCAAACTTATCCCTTGTCTCAATATGCTCATCAAATATTAGTACTAGCCTTCCCCTTTTCCTAATATGATATTTTCTTAACTTAGGAGACACCTGATGTAAAACCCGATGACCAATATCAAAATCTATAGGTCGTATCTAATGGTCTGTATAAGATTTTTAAATACTCTATAAAGTCACTACCCAATGACTGATTAACTAAACAAGATCAGATGTCTTATACGTGATACTAGGACCAAAAAGTTTTGACTCACATACTTCCAACCAAATAGAGTCCAATGAAATGAATTTCCATGTAAATAATCGCAATGTGTAATTTGGGTATATTTTTGGAATTTATTATTATATAAAAACTCACAACTACCATATTCCACTCTTAAAAACCACAATAATACATAATAAGGGCTCAAAAAATATCCTCAAGAACCTAAATAATCCTCTTAGATTGAACATCAATATGAAAATGATAGATTATTCAAAAAAAATATAATGAGTTACTAGATCATTCTAAAGTCCCTTCTAGAAACAGGATGTGCGATTGTGTTCTCATCCCATGCCAAATTTATTTTTATGTAAAGATTATTTTATAGTCTAGGGTGGACCGTAAGTCATCTCCCAAGGACTATTGGATATTTCAAGTGTGTATTTTTAATAAAAAAAACTAAAATAGGGGTGATTTTGAAAATAGTTTTAAAAATAAACTGACTCAATTAAAGAGTTTAATAGTTTAAAACTAAATAAGATTTTGAAAAATATAAAGTAAGGATATCATTTCAAGTTCACTACACATGTTGAATAGGTTATTGTTCTGAAAATTTCATATTATTTAATGGAATTATTTTTTTATGGTTGTCAAGATCATGATTCCCTTATTTCCTACTAGAATTATGCACAAAGGAGAAACCCTTGACACAACAATCACATTGAAAATGTTTGGACCTCAAAAATAGAATGATGACTTCAAAATCATACTATGATATCATGTATGTGTCATAGAAGAAGGATGGTTGTGTTTTCCAATGTAAAAAACCAGTGGTTCTAACATGAAATCTCAACCCAATATTTTTTTGAAATTTCCACATAAATTAGACAAAACCATTAGAATAATGAGTGTCCAAACACACTTCCATCTATGTATAGATCCTTTGAAATGATCATCCACTGTTAATCATTCCATTGAGATGATAATGAACCTCATGTGGCTATCCTTCTTCATACATGATCCCCATATGAGGATAGAAGCCTCCAAAACATAATTTATGGGTATAGGAATCATGTATAACTCACAAATAATATCATTTCACTCCATTTTCAAATATTCAAATGGGGTTATGAATGCATCATTTTATAGGAAAAGTGGAAGGTGGTTTTGAGACCCTATATATAGAGAAAGCACTTAAAACATAGTTTGGAGTGTAAAAAAAGTCATATGTCACTTTTGAGAAAATTAAAAAGTTATTTCCCCTCAACTTTACTATTTACACCGAATAGTTTTTACCATTTGGACAACTACAACCCAAGATATAGAGTAAATGAAGAACACAACTTTTGGCTTCATGTAGATTTGGTTCCATGGATAGATAATTTAATTTTTTACTCTTAATAAATTAATTAGGATTCGGTTTCATCCAAAGATTTTTATCCCACTGTTTTTTGGATCATAAAATAATATTTTATTTCCATTGGACTCACTTAGTAGTTGAAGTGTATGGTTGAGTCTACATATACTGATAGGTTCTTGCATAGTTTGGCTCATTTTTCATCAACTTCATCATGGGCCCTCCATGCCACCTCCACATACAATGAAATCATCCAAAAAATTCAAATTACTCTATTTAAAATTTATTAAACCAAAAAAATGAATCAATCATGAATTTAAAATTTCTATTAAAATTCGAATATATGATACAAAATCAGTTTAACGTAGTGGTAAAGGGTGAAAATGAATAGTAAATCCTTACAGGATCACACACCCACACCTAAACATTTTCACTCCTAGGAAAATTATAATTTATATAAATGATTTGTGGATATATTTCCTAATTCCTGAATATTTAACATAAAATGAAAATTTAATTCTTGATAGTAATGTGACCACATAAAAAATCACTGTAAGGTGTTATTGTTAGTGATCATGGAAAAAGATGCCTCATAAATTGTATTAATGTGAAGTTATAGAAAATTAATGATACCAATTTGAGAAAGTAACAAAAAATTACACAATGTCCATACCTCTCCATGTGTGTGTTTGAAAACAATTATATTCAATTCCTTCTACATTCAATCCAGCAAATATAGGCTATTTAAAAAACTTATTCTAAAATGATTTTTTCCATGAAACATTACCTAAATCCTTTTTAATAAAATATCATGACCCAATAAATTAATAATTCCTAGAAGTCAATCCTTGAACTCATGACCTAGACACGACCATATTTTATATATTTAATCACTAACCTCAATTATTTTTTGGGTTGTTTTTTACAAATGTTGTATTTTGAATAATCTCACACTAAACTCTAAACTCTAGTTTGATCAACTCATGACAGTAAATAAAATATTTATAACTAGACAATAGGTTGATATAGGTGGTTCTTTATTTGACCAATATACAACCCCTATTTTTATGTTATTTTTTTAGTTTTATTTATTTAGGGTATACAATTGTTGGGTAACTATTACTCAGACATAGGTTAATCTAGTACAGCAATGAAAAAGATTAGATAAGGCA
Source organism: Viscum album (assembly GCA_963277665.1). NCBI lineage: Eukaryota > Viridiplantae > Streptophyta > Magnoliopsida > Santalales > Viscaceae > Viscum > Viscum album. The sequence goes on from OY728150.1 coordinate 43,409,003, forward strand.
TGAAAGTATATAAAAATCATTTTGTAATGATATTAAATATTAACATAACTTATATTTACCTTCATTTGTGTAATAAAAATTCACACTACATGGTTGGGTGTAAAGATGTGTGGAGATATTAAGTGGCATAATTTTCCCTTAAATTCATCACACAAAGGTTACAATTCATCAAAATTATTTTAAAGTGATAAAACCATATATAGAATTGAAAACCCAATTTTCAATAAAAAGTCACAACACAATGTCAAATTCATACTAAAACAAACAGTCCATCATTGAATTGTTTTTTTGAAAAACAACTTGAAATAGTTAAATTCCTCATACAGTTTCAAGAGCTTCCATACAATGGTCAAAAGTAAGGTAATGATTTAAAGATATCATCATTAATATATTTACATATTTGTTAATATGTAAAATTATATTTTTTTCATTTTTTGAATAAAAGTGCCAAAAAATATCATTACATACATTTTTGAGAAAAATATATATTTTTACTTTGAAATTTACTTTTAAAAACTTAAAAATCCACAAATATTAAGGAAAATTTTTTATTTAAAAAATAACTTTAATATTTTAAAGGAAGCATAAAAACATTGAATGGTCATGATTTAAGTAAATTCTGTTCATTAGGTAAATGTTATGATAAATATTACTTTTAGAATTTTGTGATAAAAGTACCTCGTTCATAAAATGATCAGTAGATTCCATTTTAACCATTTAAAAAAAACTAAAACATGGGTAAAAATGCCTTTTGATACATCATTATAAAATTAAAAAAAAATATTGAACACAATTTCACAAAAATAAGTGTATGGAAGAAAAGTATATCTGATCAAAAGAGATATAATATCAATTTCTCTTTTAAAAATTTCTTTTCTTGATTCATGTTCCAAAGAGAGAGAATGTTGAAAGAAAATATGTACATACATTAAAATAGTAAACATGAAATGAATTTTAATCATAATAGATAGATATATATTCATGTTAAATTCCTAAAAGTGGTATTATGTACACCATATAAAAATAAATTGGTGTATAATAATAAATATGTCTCAATAGAGCGGATGTTGAGATAAAATCTCTTACAAAGATCACATCATTGAAATAAGAATTATTTAATGAATAGATTGTGTGTAAAAAATGTAAATCCAAAAAAGTGGAAATAAAACATAATAAAATAAAATTTAATATTACACATTATCATGGAATAACAAAATCAATGAAGTATAAGTATAACCTAGTGAATGAAGATTGAGTTACGAAACCCCTTACCTCATGTCTGACATTTCATGTAGGTAATCTAACTTTATGTATAATAAATTTTTTTATTTTTCTTACATAACATAACCATATTAATATTTATGATATCATATATGATTCATTTATAACATTTTATCTCTTGTTTAATAATAATATTTTATTATTATCATTGTTTTGGGTGTTAACTGCTTTGTTTTTCAATTATGTTATGATTAGGTAGATTTGATACTTGTAATTTTAGTATGGTTAAATCATACCCATAACTATATTAATGGTATAAATCTAACATATCATCAATATATAGATATTTTTTTCATCCATAAAATATAGATATAGAGAAATGAATTACATTGTTCGTTGAGACGGTAGGTCATATGTGTTCATGAACATTGTTTTCTCAATTGGAAGGACATAACGAAAGAAATGTAAATAATAAATAATATTTCCATAATCGTTAATATATCATAAATATAATATAAATTCATTTAATCTATCCTTATTACCACCCATGTAAAACTTAAATGAAAAATGGATTACATCACTTTATGGTGATGGTAGTCCCCATTTACGTACGAGTGGCATTATCAGTTTACAAAAGATTGGAAGGTAAGAAGGTATATATGATTTCATAATTCTATAAGAATTTTTATTTCATAAATATATTATATATTCAATAGTTCTATATTTATAACCATCCAAGTGAAATTATAAGGAAAATCAAATTATACTACTACCCAGTCATGGTAATCCATATATACGCTCGAGCAATGCTTTCACTTTAGATAGGATAAAAAAGATATGGAATATGGATATTCCATAATAATAATAAATATATAAAAAATTATTTATGATTATTAATTAATTATATTAGTATGGGTACAAAACATTAATAGGAAGTATAAGAAGAAATATTCTTGAAGGTCTTAGTAAATACGATTACCTCTTCTTCGATAGGATTCCTTTAGATCAATTATTAATGGACATATTGTAGGTTATTTGGAATTAAAAAAACATATATATATTTGATAAGGATGTTGATAGGATAATTGATTATGGTTTTTTATAGATATATGGCTCAATGTGGTTTTATGAATTTAGAGAAGACATGTCCTTTCATAAGAGAGGTGAGTGGAATTTTTGGAATTTATTATAAAATTAAATTAATATAAATAATATGTCATATTAAAATGGACCTAAATGTATATAATTTGAATATATTATTTTGATTATATATCATCACATACCATAAAATTTGTAAAAAAATTTATCACATTTTTAATCTAATTTTTTTTAACCCATTGTTAAATCTTTTGATACTTTTCATAATATTAAATTTTTTTGCCGTTTAAAGATTATTAATGTCACTATAAAATGAAAAACTACACATAAATGGAGAATAGTTCATGTTTAAAATCATATCTCGTTCATTTGGATGAATATAATATTTTTTTCTAATTTTCAATTATTTAATAAAATATTATTTATTATAAAATATCATTAATGATAATTTTGGAACAATTAATTTAATTTGAAAATTAAAACAACTAGATAAAAATTGAATTAGAATACAATGCATACAAACCTCTGTAATATGTCATTATTATCTACAAAAATCATTTGTAATAACCTGGTTCTTCCCATGAGGCATGAATATCTTTAATTTCAGTTAAAATTCTTAATTGAGGCCTAATGTGAATACCCTTTGAGGATATGAGGTAATGGGGGTGTTCAAGTCTTGATAGGAACCTGGAACACACATTTTTTGGGAAACATAGCTTGGAAGAATGTCTTGTTGTAACTATGCGGCCTAATCCACATGGTTTGATGAAACCGTATGGGGATGGGCAATTGGATGGAGGAGCCCGAATGGATTGATGAAACTGTGCAGAAGGAGGTTAATTACTGTGTGGGGGCCTCTAAAAGTTTATAAATTGGGATGAGATATGATTTGTTCATAGTTTGGAAAACTGTGTTCACTTACCACGTGAGGCGTCCCACTTTTGAGAGAAGGGTTCATGGTTGGAGCACAGTTTTTTCAACCGTGCGACCAAACCATGTGGCCCAATATTTTGAGTGAAAATTAAAACTATACCTTCAGTTATCATAAAAAGTAAATATATTTTTATTCTATTCATCTGCATATTAGCCTCACCTTCGGTGATCCTCCTTGAATCCAAATTTTAGTATTTTCCATAAATTATCCATCCATACTCAAAATCATGTATTGTCAGTCTCTTTGGATTCGTTCTAGTGAGTATATCATTTATTTTTTGTCATTATTTATTTAACGTCATATATATGATGTCATTTAGATGCTATATAATATGAAATATTTCTAGGTTCTTCGACCATTATTCTTTTTCATTATATCTAGACTTAATCCTAGCTTGATAATGGATGGGCACTCCACTACGGACTTAATGTGGGTGGTTTTATTCTTTTACCTTAATTATAGGGTGTTTATATATATGTAGTCATTCAAGATGCCTGATTTTCCAAATGACACCCATGAAATTGTATTTAATCCTTAATTAAAATGGATAGTAACGACTTATGTAATTAAATAGCCTCATTGTTAAATGTTTAAATGTTAAGGTCATCCAATTAAAACTATACCATCGGTTAGTTTTTTAATTAATTGGACTACCACATGTGGATTATGAATCATCACTTTTAAAGTATATCATTTACCTTGATAAGGGATATTCAATGATAAATTGAATTTTAATTATTATTGATTAAATAAAGGGAATGTAAGACCATGTCACTTGTCAATGTCCATGTATTTTCTTTCTTAATAATGAGTTTCTACTTTTAATGAAATTCTCACATGAGATAATTAATGAATAGGATTCCAAGCTTGTCCCTTGATTTGATCCACCTTTTGAGGTGTGGTTTAATTAAAATTATCATAGTATGGAATTTTGAAATAATTAAATAGATCTGAATGAATCTTTATAATATTACTTGAGTGACATATAGGTTCACATTTGAATTCCATGGATGAAATATTTTGGTTACCACCTTACTTATTCCTATGTGACACTTGGAATTTCGAGTAGACTTATAAGGACGGACTTAAGGGGCTTATCATCATACACCTAAGGGATATTTGGACTCCATATGAAATTATATTTATGGACTCAAAGGGATGATTCTATATATGTGAGGAGTGAGACATGGGCTCCACTAGTGGACCTACAAGGATGGATTGAAATAGTTTTGATGTTATACAACACCAAGAATGATACTTGGATTCTGATGAGGATCTCCATGGATGATCTTGTAAGGTACTTGGTTCATGATATGCCTTGATAAACACATTGATTCCAAATAAACAATTCCAAATATGGGCTCAGGTTCTTAATTGAATAAAAAATGAAATGATTTATATGATAAGTCTTCCAATTCAATGGAGAATATTTGATTTAGTCTTTTTTTTATGTCATATTGATGGCCTTGTTAGATAACCCTTGATCATTTACCATTATGAGGGATTTTTTACTATGCGTCATGTCCCGTGAAAAAATTATAAATTAATATAGGATTGAATATTATTTTATATTCTTTCTTGATAAGGATGAAGTAGGTAATAGGGGATATGTGTCCATAAAAACATATACCTTTTTTGGTTGTTTAATATCATAACTTATTTTACATATTCTATTAAAACCTACACTATTATTTTTATATATTGATTGAATATGTTGAATTAGTCAGCAATGGTGGTGGCCTTATGGGATTTTTTATCACGCCCTACTCAGTCCAACTTTGGTACCTAAAAATATTTCATGACTGCTGGTATGGAAATGGTAATGTGCCATAGCACAGGTTTTTTATTGTTGCATAAGATAAGTGGTGAACAAGACTGAGCTGAGGCTTAGGATGCTAGTAGGAGATATATATTTTTGATTTTTTTGGTATTTTGATACATATATTATACCATTTCTTGTATACCTATTTTTGATAATTTGTAGATACAATACATGATCATAATTTCATATGATATTACTTCTTTCATTTTGTATATACATGTCTCTTGGATGTTTGTAACTTCATTCCACTGCGGTAGGTTACTAGTCAAGTATTGATAGTGTCTAATATTGATAATTATTCATTATTATATTGCATTTATATTGATCTTTATGTCTTCTGCCACTGTGTTACACTGTGGTAAGAGGAAAGACTCTCCCCACAGACACACCCTAGGTGCTCACGGGTAATCAGTAGTCTCTTTCATTTGGTGAGATGTTCTTGAGTAAATGTGGCCAACCGGGCTTAGGGCACCATTCAATGGAATTTTTGTATGGGATGTTACAATGTGGTATCATATCCTTCTTCATAAAGTTCTATTTAGTGATAATATATAGGGTATTATAAAGAAAATTTATGTTTTTAATGAGATGTGTCTCAGTGTAGCTAACCCACATATGGGAAAAAAAAGTAAATTTATATGATTCGAAATTGTTGTTTTCATGATTTTAACTACTAAAGTTGATTTGATTCAATTTTTGGATGTTGAATTTTAATTTTTATATGATTATTGATATGATTGTGGGATATATTTTGTTACAACATGATGAGATGCGGATATTCCATCTCATTCATCATTTTAGGCACCTATTATAATTCACATTCCATGTATTATGACACACCATAGAGGATTAATTGCTTTATTTCATGATGTTGTGATGTTTTTTGTGATTGATTACCTACTAATTGATAAATAATGGTGTATTAAATTGGGGAAAATGGATGTTACTAAGATTTACTATCATAAACTAATCATTTTTTCCTAATTAGGATATAGAAGACACACTAAGAAACAAATTGTGTAACGTTGAGTCTTGGACCAAGATTCACATGGTCTGGAATACATTATGGTGTGAATTAGGTGGATTCTATAGTTTTTTTCATGGGGAGTATGGTTCCTTATAGATTAGAAGCAGTGAACCATTTGGTTAAAGCATTTAAAAATAAATTTGGAAATAAATTTGAATTAAATAGAAATTGAATTTCTTTTAGAAAAGAACATTACCCAATCTTGACCATGTTTGTGGGTAGTAGGCATTATATATTATTTTATTATAATTTTTTTTCATTTCCTAGACATATATTAAGTACCAGGAAGAGGGGTGTGATCCTTATATAGTAAATCTTCTACCTATCCTATTTAACATTGTAAAATTCTATCTATTTGTTTGAACCATTTTATGATGTGTGTGCCGGACATTTGTATAGATTTGCCACTATGACACCCTCTAGTCCCACATCGGGAGGGTGGTGGTGAGAAGGATGTAGAGGTGGTGTTCCATGGGATACTAGAAGATCCTTATGTGGTGTCAACTGAGGATCCAATGATGGTACCATGCATGGGTGTTGAGGCATAGTTCTATAATGTATTTGTGTGTTTCACGCAAATTGTTTAGGGAGCACCATGACTTACAACAACCTTGACAGATTTGATGTGTTAGTTCAAGAAGAAACATTCTCTCAAATTTTCATTGGATGGTAGACAATAGGCTACAGAGTCATGGATAGATGCCATTTTATCTATCATTTAGTATCATGGGAAACCTACCTGGAGGAAATTAAAGATGGATACTTGTATGCAATGTGATTCCTCTAAGATATGATGGTATGTTATTACTCAGACTGATCCTTATTGAAATATGGCTTAGAGGCATTTTCATTTGAACTTGTATGATTACTCCTATCCCAAGATATTGAGGTCTAATAAATCCAGAAATTTCATTCACTGGGAGATGGGTGTGTTATTAGTTATGGATTATTTGTCCCATTTTACAAATCTCTGACTCTTTGAACCCATTATAATGGGTGATTAGTTATCTAAAACCAAGTGATTCATGGATTTCGTCAAATATTATATCTGTTCGTAGGTTAATGTCTTTCAAAACACTACTACTTATATGATGGTGAACCTCACCTTTATTATAATGAATATCTAAATAGAGGTTGGGGATGTGGTCCTGGGTGCTTTGGCACAGAGATATGGTACTGGATTGACCATTAGTAGGAAGCATCATCTGGAACTTATAAATTGTCATATTAGTAGCTAGAGAAATACTCAGGTATCCATGCGTTATGCCCCTAGTGTGGTATTTAGATACATATGAGACCTCAGTTCATGAAAGACCTAGTTGAGTGTTGATCTTGCGGCACGATAGGCCATATAAATCACTTTTTCATAACTTTTCCTCTAACAAATAGGGAGAGAGGGTCTTTACCAACTCCATGTGCATGAGTGAGGTCATCATGTTATCATTAGGTAGGTAGATGGGGTATAGCCAAATGATCAGAATGAGGGGGTGGTTGTGGCCATGGTAGTCATACTCTATATTTATAATGACAAAAAATTTTATTTTCTGAAGGTAACCAAGCTATATCATAAGGCCGCTGATTACGCCATATATACACAGTGAATCTAACAACTCAGGATAAGAATCGTGGACTTTATAATGTGATAGGTACTATTCTAGTAGACTATACTATAGTATATACTCTTTACGATATAGAAAATTCTTATATCATTATATTTTTTCCTATTATGGAAAGCCTTGGGATTAGAGTTTAGTGTTATGATGTCTTTATGATCCTTTATACTCCATTGGGAATATGAACAGAGGATTTACATTAGAGAAAAGAGCATCTCCGTGAGATTGTTGGGTGTCACAATGTATGTAACCACCATTTCCTTCAGATTGAAGTTTTTGACATCATTCTAGGGATGTAATGGTTGATTTCCTTTCATGATTTCTTAAATTTATATTGCTGAAGGATGACATTAACATGACCATAGGGTGGAGTGTGTATTGAAAATAGTGAATGGAATGTATAGGCGAGATGATTAAGACCTAAGGGTCATGTTCTAGGTCATATGATAGCCCATATTTCAAGATAATATCTGGATGATTAGGGAAAACATCAAGAATATTTTTCTTCAATGGTTTGTCATTTCATAGATTCTTAGCCAGATAACATTTTAGGACTACCTCTAGTGATAGAGGTATAGTTCTCTGTCTATATGATTCCAATATGATGCATTATTATCCATTCCCCTATATATAATGTATACTACTGAGATACAGTAGACCATGAGGCAGTTGGAAGATTTACAGGGAAAGGGTTCTATCTGACCTAGTACTTCTCTATGGGGTTCGCCAATCCTTTTTGTGAAAAAATTTGATGTTACCCTCAAGATATGTGTGTATTACCAGAAATTGAACCAACAGATGGTTGAAATCTAATATCACCTACCATAAATAGATGATCTCTTCGACCAGCTCTAAGGAGATCAGGTGTTCTAGAAGATCTATTTGGGATTGGTTTATCATCAAGTGTGTGTTTGACCATCAGACATACCTCGCATAGTATTTCATATTAGGTATGGTATGTAGGAATATTTGGTTATATTTTTTGGTATCTTGAATGTTCTAGTGGTTTTCAGGGAATAGATGAACCGAGTTTTCTATCCTTATTTGGATTCATTTTTCATGGTATATTTAGATAAGAACATCATGTCTTCTCACAATCGATATGGCCATACCAAACATCTTGATAATGTATTAGATACATTGATAAATCATTAGGTATATGAAAATATCACAGTGTTCCACATCTAGATGGATCAGATTAACTTTCTTAGTTACATTATCTCAGAGATAGTTGTGCTGGATGACAAAAGAAGGTGAGAGTTTTAGTTTCCTAGGAGCATCCCAATAATGTCTTTGAGGTACGGAGAATCTTGGAGTTAGATGGTTATTATAGTTCCTTTATATAAGAATTTTCATTCTTATCTACACCTTTTATGGGTTTGACTCTGATGGGTGTGATGTTTGTATGGTTAAATGCATGTGATTCATCTTTTTAGGAGATAAAACGTATATTTAATTCATTGTCGATAGTGATTTTTCCTAAACTAGATAGGATTTACATTGTTAATGTGATGTATTAGGTATTGGTATTGGTTCTATTTTGATACAAGAGGGGAGAGTCATTGTGTAAAGGTCTCATCATTTAATGCCACATGAGTGAAACTACCTGACACATGATCTTGAATTATCTATTGTTGTACATGCATTATTTTGTTGGAGACACGACATACTGGGAGAGTGTTTTGTGGTGTCCATAGACCACAAAACCCTAAAGTATATTTTTACATAGTGTGATATTAATCCCAGATATTAATGTTTGGTTATGTACCTGTAGTCTTTACATTAAGATTGCATATACTCCTCATAAAGGGAATGCAGTGGCTGATGCACTGAGTAGGATGACTAATATATAGGTAGTCCAAGAGGTGAGTAGTGAGTGGTTGCTTACGTATTTGTCTTCTAAGATTCAATTAGAGGTGTAGGATATTCAGGGGAAGACAATAATTTTATCCTTAGCGGTGACCACTACCCTTCTGGATAGAGTAAGGCTGAGACAAATGTCAAATTATGAGATCGTAGTCCTACAGGGGTGTGTGGTAGGTGAGGAACCTCCCCCAGGGTGGATCATAAGTGATGATGAAATTATGTGCATACATGTTCGTGTATGGATTTCAGCAGATATGAATGAGGATATGATGAGAGACTTTCATGCTTCATCTTGAGTAATGAATCCCGAAGTTAACAATATGTATCATGATTTACATTGAAAATATTTGTGTCCTAGTAATAAAAAACAAATGGTTTTTTAATGAGGTGTTCCATCTGTTAGTAGGTTATTGGAGAACACCAATGACCAGATGAACAGTTATAGTAGATTCTTATTTCTTAGTGGGAATGGTATGATGTTGTGATAGATTTAGTGACCGGGATACTGAGCTCACCATGATTCAATGATGTTGTTTGGGTTGTTTTTTACAGTCTCACAATGGTTTCTTATTTCATACCTATCAGGGATAACATTTTCATAGGTGGTATGGAAGGTAATATATCCATGAGATGGTGTTACTTTATGTGGTTCCTTATACTATCATTTCATATATTAATATTGGGTTCACATCGTGGTTCTATAAAGGGTTGCAGAGGGTGTTGGCTACATAGTTGATTTTGAGAACAGCATACCACCCTCTGATCGTTGGCCATTTAGAACACACGATACAAGTACTTTAGTACATTATGTGGGAAAACATCCTAGATTTTAGGGGATCTTGGGAGAGTCGCATACCCCTAGTTTAATTCACCTACAACAAAAGATTTCAGGATACTTTTTAGATGAAACCTTATAAGGATTTTTACGCTAGGCCATGTTGATAACCCATGTGATGTTTAGAGGGAAGAGAGGAAGATATTCTTGGACCTAATATTGTGTAGGAGACTACAAAGTATGTTCAATTCATTCAAAGGATGATGTATAATGCATATTCACAATAGAAATATTGTTTTTATATCCCCCAATGACCTCTATATATTGATTTTGGGTTGAGTAATTTTACAAGTCTCACATAGGATAAGAAAAGAGAGGATCATAAGACTAGGTAAGATTTCACCATGATAAGACAAAATTTTCAGGATTCTAGGGAGAGTAATGTTGCTATCCTATTAGATGTAGTTATCATAGAGGTACTAAGCCATGGAAAATGTCTTCCATGTATCTTAACTGATTTATTAACATTCAGAACCATATCATGCCTTTTATCTAAAAGATGATGATTTATAGGTATATGTGTCTTTTGAAGAGTATCTTATTTTTATTGTGGATCAAAGCATGAACTCTCTATGAGGCCATGAAATTCCACTAATATGGTGTTATGGCGTCACACCCATGTCAAGGATGAGACCTGGGAGGGAGAGGATGATCTAAGAGAACAATGGTCTATGTATTTCATAGATTATGCTTCACTAACATTGGTAGAGAAATTCATGGATGATTTCTTTAAGAGGGAATTTTTTATGAACTTGGTTCATCCTGTGAGATAAAAATCACTTTAATTTTAGTGTAAATTATTAATTATAGACTAATGTAAATAAGCTTTGAGGTTATGGGATTATAGGAGATTTTTGGGGCATGTTCTGATCCTAAAAACCAACTTTTATAGAAAAAAAACGTTTGGTTGCATGGTTAATAGTATCTATGTGACCCGAGCCACACGGATTGATGAAATAGTGTGGGGCCAGAAAATGGGATATAGGAGACCACACGATTTGAGTAAACCTTGTCTATAGAGATAAAAACTCATGTGAGGGCCTCAATACTTTTTAAAAGTGGACTGATATACATTTTGTGCATGGTTGGGAAAACCTTGTGCACTAACTCTGCGAGGTGACCCTCCTTATAGTGAATAGTGTAGGGTTGGTAAATCAGTTGCATGACCATTTGGCCCCATATATTAACAAAATGACCATTTTTTCCATAAATTATCTTATATATAAACTCTATTTTCATTTTATTTCTCTATATGGTTGCCTCGCTTTTGAAGCTCCTCCGTGAACCCATATTGTAATCTTTTCCACCGATTCACTATCCAAACTCGAAATCAAGCATCATCACTCTCTTTGGTTTCAAGTTGGTGAGTAATTAATTCCTTTTTGTTTTTTGTTTTTTTAACATCTAACTGATAATTATATTTAGGTTAAACATAATATGTAATATTTCAATGTTATCCATTCGTTCTTTTATTTTATTTTGATCTAGATCAAATCATAGCTTGATACTGAATGAGAACTGCACTACGGAACTATGGAAGGTGGTATCATTATTTTTCCTTAAATTTGGGGTGTTTATATATATTTCATTGTTCTGTATGCTCGATTTTCTGATCAAATTCCTTGAAATATAATTTAATCCTTGATTAAAATAGATAGGTTTTACATATGTAATTTAAGATACACATTGATAAATGTTTAAAGGTTAAGGACCATTAATTAAAACCACCCATTGGGTGAGTTTTAAATTAATTATACAACCACAGGTGGCATATGAATCGATCAATTTTTTTATGTGTCATTTACCTTTTCAAGATATGTTCAATGATGAAATTAATTGTAATTTGATTGGTAATTTTCATTGATTAAAGTAATGGAACGGAAGACCATGTCCCTAGGCTATGGAGAAGATTTCCATGATTAATCCGGAGTTACTTCTTACAATGAAATTCCCACATGATATAATGAAAGAGTAGCATTCCAAACATAGCTCTTGATTTGAGCCACATTTTGAGGTCATGTTTAATTGAAATGATTATAGTAATTACTTTTACAATAATAATATTACTTTAATATTTTTTTTATCATTTTCCATGGGTGATACATGGGTTCAGATACGAACGCTATATATGGACTCTTTTGGGTACTATCTTACGTATACCCTAGTGATACATGGACTCCCTAGTGAACTACCAATGATGGACATACATGGATTATCTTTATACAAATGAGTGATAATTGAAATCCATAGGTAATTAAAAGGATGGAATCAGAGGGGTGATTCTATAAATTTCATGAGTGATACTTGGGATTGTAATGCCCCGACCCCAGTTACCCAGAGTCGGTGCATTATTACATAACATTGGCATGATCACAAAATATCATGTCTCGAAAGACTGATTAGTTTAGTAGCCTTGGAATCACTAGATACATTCATAAATTATACATTACATCATAAAGTGAAAAACTACAACAACATATTGTCTCTATATACCACACTCATATCCTCATACTATCCCTATAGGTCATTCATAAAATACTTCTTCACATCCTAGGAAAAATATAACATAGAAAGGGGAGATCTCAGATGATGAGTAAGGATAATAATATAGCGGAAACATTCATAAATAAGAACAAACATTTAAGGTAATGTATAACTAAAAAAAATCCTTTTAAACTTGAACATCAACATAATATGTAAAATATAAAATGAAATAATTGTATTTACTTATTCACATGGTTATTCTAATAGTCGAATAATCACATGCAATATCAATAACCACTTTCATAATAATGGAATGCATAATTCCATACTATCATAACCACATAGTCAAGGCCTTATGCCAAGACTACAAATAAGATTTTGTCAAGGCCTTCTGCCAAGACACTAGTTTGTCTCATGAGACCTACCGATGCATTGAGGAGCTATAGCGGGTTCCACTCATCACTTACTAAGTCTAATTCATTCCTCATATGAACAGGTTTAAACATAACCTAAACATTCGTATTAAAACTAGCATATGAAATGTCAAAACTTTCTCCATAAACCATGAATGGTATAAAAATACGACATCCACAGTCAAACATAACTCATTCAAAATACAATATGGAAGATTGCATTGTAACATATTGACCTCAATCGAGAATAATGAAGGATATTGAAATATATGAAAATAACCATAAAACTATTTGAGAGAAATACCCCCCCCCCCTTTTCTTGAAAACATTTAAAAGTCACACTACATGTCAAGAAGCCATTTTAAAAATAGATTTTTGAATAAAATTGTCCCATACCACTTTGAAACTTTTAAAAGGAATTTTAATTTTAAAACTTTGATGTCCATATGAATAAATCCTTAAAACCATTTTTAAAACATGGACATTGATGAGAAAGATTTATAATAATAAATCTTTAAAACATTTTAAAATGATATTTTAGTTAGAGTTCCTAACCGAACAAAATACACATGAATACAAATAATTGAGGTAATAAAAACATTGTAATATCATGAGAATACAGGTATTCATGATGTAATTTGTCAAATTACATTATATACACCATATAAAAGTGATTTTGTGTATAACAACAAAGGAGTCTCAATGGAATGTAAATTGAGATGAAATCTCTTATAAAGGACCTATCCTTAGGTTAATGATAACCCAACGACATATTTATGTGTGAAAAATATAAATATAGTCAATATGATTGGATATTCAGTGTAAAACAATCAAAGGACTTTCACACATATTCTTGTAAAAACAACACCAATGAATTAGATGTTTAACTCAATAAATGGTAATTGAGTTAAAATTACTCTTATCAAGTTAATATTGATGACTTGAGAATTTATAGAGGGAGTGATTATGTGTATCAAAAGTATATCCATAGAAAGGGGAGTGTAAATTATGACATAATAATATAAATATTGATTCCACACATAATCTTGGAGTAAAATAATCAATGAAGTATGCGTAAAGCTGAATGAGTGGAAATTGAAATTTCAATTTCCCTTATTCATTTGGTAACCTACGAAACATACAACCATGAAAGCAGGATCATACAATGATGATGTAAATATACATAAATTAAATTATATTACACAATGAATACAATCATGGGCATTAGACACACCACATGAAAAGTGGTGAACAATGGAAATCTCAAGGAATAAAAAGTGAGATAAGAAACCTCTTACTTTTACTTTTTCCTTGGTAAAGGATAGGTTAAACTCCTATAATATGATTAAATAATTTTTATTTAATTATCAAATAATCATATACATTAATATGATATCATATAAGATCTTCTAACATTGATTTGTTGATAATATCTTAGTATTATCGCCGTTTCAGGTGTTAACAGATTCATTTACCTTTATATTATTTGTTATGTGAGCCATATTTATTATGGATGGGATATTTATTATTCATATCCATATTTATATCATGTCTCTAAACATTAGTTTTAATCATCAATTGTTATTTATTCTTGAATGGATATGATGGGGAATGAATATCATCGCGTTCGTGGAGACGGTAATCCGTACGTACGCACGAGCAACAATAACATTCTTTTGATATTAAATTAATATATAATTGGATGGAATATCATATATAAAGAATTAATATCATGTTATATTTATTATTTACATTAATTAGACATCATTATTATACCCATCCAAATAATAATATGTTGAATAACAATAACACCACGACGTGGAGACGGTAGGCCGTACGTACGCACATATGGTGGCATGCCATTCAAAGGATGGATAAAATACTGAAGATGGTTGTACCATATTTATAATAAAATCACAGTATATAGAATATACTGGATATATTATTTTAGAATGGAAATAACAAATAAAGAAGAAGTGGAAGAAGAAAGGATCTTGAAAGAGGGTGGTGAAATCATTACCTCTTCTACGGGTTCTTCTTTTTTATTTGATCAAAAGGGCTCCCCAAGTTGCCTTTATGACCAATTGAGTGCCTCTACGATGAATTGAGGGAAGTTGTGAGGATAATTGGGTAGGGTTTGGCTGATCCAAAAGGCTTTGAAGGTATGAATTTGAGAGAAGGGGGAGTGCCCTTTTATAAGAGGGGTGAGGGGAACCTTAGGAAAAACATAAAATATTATATTATAATAAATTAATATTCAGTTTATAATGGCCAAAAGTGACTTATTTCGAGGATAAGGTGGGGATGGGTCGAAATAATTTCAACCAATAGATTTTATACAGGTTTGGTTCACTATATTAACCTTATCATTTATATTTAACTCTTAGATGAATAGTTTGGCATTTACCCTGTCTCTTTGTATTTTTAAATTATATGGCTAATAAACTTACTATAAACTTCCAAGAGACCCCAAAGTGGTTCATTAATGATACACCTATCATTAAATAAGTCATTTTTCCGAACCTCAGATTTTTAGGAATATTATATCAATTTATAATATAATATATGTTTTAAAAACACTTTTATGTCAATTTTGATACTATTTGGTATTTTGATTTTGTTAAATTTATAACAGAATTATTACTTCGAAAAAAATTCATCTAACAGACCATAATATGTAATATTAACCTATAGAATTAGTGGAATTCATAAAAAGTCCCAAATTACAATTATTTAGATATTTATAATATCAATTATTTTAATATTTCCTTAATTAGGTAATTAATGCATCACCATTGTGTCATAAATAACTAAAAATTATAAATAAAATACAATTATATAGGAAATGTTTTTAGATTTCTAATGAATATTTATAATTGAATTTATATTATGTATAACCCTATATTAAAAATGTTTTAGTTATTAAACTTTGATTTTAACTCTTTCAACTCTTCTTTGAATTAAATAATAATAAATGTCCTAATCTAATCCAAGTGGACCAAAGAGGTTCATATTTTATTCCTAAGGTTGTTTTTGGTTGAATTATACTTATTCAAAAGAATTAGGACATGTGTTAGGGTAATAATAATTTCAGTTTTAACCTTAATTACCCTATTTACTTTTAAAAGTGGTAAATAAAAGTAAAAAGTCACTATTCAATAAAAATTATTTTTATCTTATTGAACCACATTTTAATCCATGATATTATCCACATCTCTCGTATTTTCTAAATTCCACTCACCGAAGAGGTAAAATTATGTTTTATGTGAATTTGAAAATTCTCCTAGGAGGTGGGTAAAAGACAGTGAAAAGTTCAATAAACTTTTTATATATCTAAAATTATTCTAAACTAACTCCAATGAATTACATTGAACATATATAGGTATTATGTATCTATTTTGACCTTAATTAAATTTAAATAAAATAAATAATTATTTAAATAAAAATTCGGTTTTAAACTATAAGTTAGTGTTTTCACTATTCATCAAAAATTGAAAGTTTTCAGAAAAATACCAAAAATTCACCCTAAGATAATTTAGATATTCCAAATCCAAAAATGAAGTCCATTTTTAAAGTTAAAATTTATAACATTTCAAAAAGTTGGTATTACTATTCATAACTGCTAGTTTGATTGGTTGTGGTGTGTGTTAGAACACGAAGTTGCGTACAACACACGCTATTGCATTATTCAAAGGGAAATGTACAGTGGACTCTTGGGGTGTTACAGAGATCCCTTAGTGTACCACCAAGGATATACTCAAATGGTGATGATGATATACCACACATAGAGTGATACCAAGGTTCTGATGAAGAGCGCCATGGACGGGCGTATTGGGTGTTCGGTACATGATATACCTAGATTGATGTCTAGATTACAAATAAGGAATGCTAATGAATAGATCATGTTATTAATTTAATATCAAATGAAATGACTTATATGATGCATCTTCCAAGAAAAAGAACAAGCTAGGATTCAGTTGGTGTATTATACAACATTGATGGCCTAGTTTGGTAGAACTTGATCATATAAGAGTATGAAGGACGTTGGCCAAAATCCCGGGTCCCATGAATTAATATTAAATTGATCAAGGAATGACTTTTTATTCCAAAAATTTGTATCTGAGGCTAATTAAGTTAGCAGAGGATGGGTGTCTATGAAAAACTAGGCATTTATGGGTTTTTTACAGTAGAAATTATTTTATAAATACTAGTACTACTTAAAAACTATTATTATTATATATTCATTATCTCGATGGAATTAGAAATAATTCGTGGTGGCATACTTGGATTTTATCTCACACCCTATGTGGGAATCCATTGGAACCTGAGAAGATTTCATGACTGTGGGTATGGATAAATTCAAGTTCTCTACTGCATGTTTTTGATTACTGCTTTGGATTAGGGGAGTAAAGAAATAAGATGATGCTCGTGACGCTAGATGGTGATAGATATTTTTTGTGTTTTTGGTATTTTGATACATATATTGTACCATTACCTATATATCTATTTTGGATTCATTGTAAACACATGACATGATCATAATTGTATTTGATATTACTTCTAGCATTTTGGATATATGTATCTCTTGGATGTTTATATTTTTCTTCGCTACGGGGGGTTACTGGTCCAGTATTGATAGTGTCTCCTCCTTCTTCTTATTCTTTTTTATATTTATTTATATATGGATTGATATTTTTTATATCGATACTTTACACTCTGGTAAGAGGGAATAGTCTCCACCAAAAACACACCCTATGCACTCACTAATAATTGATAGCCTTTGGAATTCGGTGAGACAAATTTGAGGCCATTTGTCTAACTAAGATTGGGGAATATTTTAGTGGAATATAGGTTTGAGAAATTACATCACAGAACAAAAAAAACTCACTCAAATAATATTATATTTATAATTTTCAAAATCATTTTCTTGATTTTTTTACTGCCTGCACAAGCACCATGTCAATGTTCATAAGATTTTAGGGATATTATATCATCACTAAAAATTAAAAAAAATTACAATGATGAAAATTATATTTATCTATAAAATGAATATTTATAATCTAAAATATCCTATTTTATCCCTATGTAAAAAATTAATGTTAATAAAATATAGAGAAATATATTTTCTGACTTATCATTATATAAAATAATATAAAGGTTATAAATCATGTAAAATTGGAATTATGATATATATTTATATTTTGGATTATTTTTGGATGAGATATACTCATCCAATAAAATTATGGTAGGATTCACGGTCATTATTTTGTTCTTATCATTTTATTTTTAAACTCAATTACCTGATTTACACCTTTATCATCGCAACAAAATTAATACAGTTACTATTCATAATGACCAAATATAAAAAGGATCTATTTATGAAAATTTGAACTCCTAATTAATTTATGAAATTATTTTTTAAATATCTAGGTTATATAAGTACCATAAATTTATTTTAATATAAATTCATAAAAGGCAACAAAAAATAGTTTTTCGAAAAATGATTTTTAAGCCCAAAAAATGTACTTACACCAAAATAATGTATAATGAGAACCCAAATGAAGTTAATTATATTATATATAATTAAATAATATTTATGTAACTCTGGGACCAAATTAAAAATATAAAAAAAACTATTTAATGAAAACAAAATGAGAATTTTACAAAATTCTGTATTTTTCTCCATTCACTAAAAATCCATATTTTCATAAAAATACCAAAATTTCACCAAAAGTTATTTTTGATATGATGATTTAAAAAATTATATCATGTTTATCAAATAAACAGTATAAAATTTCAATAAATTAATTATTGTTATTTTCATATTGAATGTAATAAAACCCATTTTTTAAGAAAATGTGTTTTTGAAGAATAAAATGAATTTATTAAAAATATAGTTTTTATATTATAATAATTAATCAATATATTTAATTCTATTAGGTAATTAATATATATTTCATAAATTAGTTAATCCTATTCATACCCTCTAATTGAATATCTAGATTACATTGGTCATATTTAAATAATAATATTTTGTGGCTCATTCTAGCTCAGTGTTGTGTGTCACGTAAGTTATACAACATAATGTTATTCGTTTAAATTATTAGGGTGTTAAATTCACCCCCATTAACTATATTTTACCATCAAAATTTTAACTTCATATTTTTAATATTTTTTTTTAATTTTAGAACTTGCATCATAAAAAGGGTTAAAAAAACTTCTTCTTTGAAGGAGGGAAAGGAAAATATGAATGTAACCACAATACTAGGAATACAAATTGGATAAATTCGGTGGGAAGTGAAAATTTTGGCATAGAAGATGAAAATAATTCACAAATATTAATATGGAGTGATATAGAACATGTTCACAAAAAATGTAACCATAACAAAACCATAAATCCTTGATGTGTTAAATGACCATTGAATACTCAGTATCAAAAGTCAATGGATAAATTTTAATTTCAATGCCATATTCCTAATTTTGGGGGATTATTTTACTCTCCAGATAAATAATTAGAGAAAATAAACTTACTTTATTTCATTCCATGTTCTAAGAACAATATCATCCATTTGTTTTACTTTGGTCAATTTCCACTTCATGTCTTATGATAGGAAATGGATTTTCAAGATGAAATTTTTTGTTATACATGAATCAATTTTAGTGATGAATAAGTTTTTTAATTCATTCATTCATCCTCCAAATATTTACCATAACCAAAATTTTTAGTATAGATTATCCAATATCATAAATCATACTTTAACTTCATATAATATTTTCTAAATTCCAACTAAATCCATTCCATAAGTAGTTGACCTTAAAACTCCACAAAACATTAATTGAAAATTTTCAAACCCAAAAAATGAGAGAAAAAAATATCCCTAGAAAAAATAGATAATTTCATAATTTCACATTGAAAACATGTGAATAAATTTATCACATATACTAATAACATTAATCACTATTAACTTTATTCCTTAATCCATATATCCCATAAATCCAAAAAGCAATAAACTCTATCATTAATTAATTTCTCAAAAAAATTACTAAATTTTTTCAAGTTTCCCAAAACAATCCCATTTACTTCAATATACCATCAAACCATTATTAAATAAAAATTATATACATATTGAGGGTTATCATTCCCTTATTTGTGTGTTCTTAAAATATATTTATTTATGAATAAATTGTTTTTTTATTATCAATATCATTCAAAATATGATTTCAAATCCTTAAAGACGACTAATATAGAACAACCCTTATATATTTCAATATTCTTATAACCACCATATCATTGATATCATTATAAAATCAAAATATACAAGAACATTAATGATTCTTCATTATCCATAGTAATAGAAAAATCGTTACCTTCTACCTTTAGATTATTTTGTGTTATGTTCTCTTGGTGCATAATAAAATGAATTAAATAAGTCCCCATATCTTCATAGTTAAAGTAATAGATAGTAGTTCATTATTTAATTAAATTATAGTAATTATCTAGATGAACCTTATCTCTACACTTTTAACAAACTCTCATTCCCTTAAATATTTTTCTATGAAATTACTTCCCAAAATTTTCACAAGATGGAAATTTCTTGGTTATATACTTCTTCTTTGGTGTATTACCTTTTCCATAGCGATAATTCAATATATTATTCTCTTTATTTCTCTTGACAACATATAATATAGAAACATACTTCTCAATATTAATGGAACATGATACTATATCATCATGTGATTAACTTTTCTGATTAACTAGTGACTTTAGAGACTCATATTATGTCCATTAAAAAAAATTCAATCAGGATTTTTAGATTATCTATTCTCCCTTTGGATTAATTCTTATCTCTACCATGCTTTATTATTCATAATAATTAAATTTATGAATATAATTTTTATTTAGATCATTTTTATCACGGAAATTATTACTCAAAAAATCACTTTAAAAGTTTTATATTCCATTATTTATATTTCTTCAGACTCTTCAGTGTTTTTTATCAATGTCCACCATTGATTTGAATCTCTATTTAAACAATAAACCTCCAAAATAACCTTTTCAGTTATATTACATCCCAAATATAGGAATATATATATTCTGAATATTTAATCAATTCCACATCATCAATTGTATTAGTAGTTCCATTAAAAGATGGAGGCTTTTGTCTTATAAAGGGATCCAACGTAGGAGAACCACACTATGGAGTAGTAGATTGTTCCATATGGGAAATTTTATTTTCAAAAACCCGATTAAAATAACCTAATATATCCATTATCTTCTTATTAACAATAATATATGTATTGGTTTTTATATAAGGGTGATCTCTACATTGTCTACAGCTATTGATTCCATTTCTTCCATTAGGTGCCATCACTAAATAATGGCACACACTAATTTAGCTCAACATCATCCAGAAAATTGATCCATAAAATAAAATCCCTTTAATGATAAAAGTCCTAAAATACAATAACATATTATCATAACTCTCATATAAGATATTATTATTAAAAATCTAGTTCTAGAGGTTTCTAATAAACTTTGTCTAACACCAACTGTATCAACCCCAACCCCTGTAACTCTGAGATGGTCTCTTCTTCATTGCATGGGCACTAGATACAAGTAAATATATCGCAAAGGACAGGATAGTTTAGAATTTTTGGAAAAATGTAGACATATAAGATTCCTATATTACAGTTGAAAATATAAAATATATATCATAAAATTTTATTTCATCCTCAAATGTAATCATAATATCCTTTTTGTATCTTAGGGACAAGAAAACTAATAAAATGGTGAGATCTTCTGCTAAGTTAGGGTTATGTACAATGGAATCTATGATTAGTAAATAATGTATAATTAATATGGAAGGTTAAATAACTAAAACATAATGTTATTTAATCAATTAATTCATTATAAAATGATTTTGTGGATAATATCAATGCGGTTATGTTATAAATAATAATAACTAAATTCTCAATGAAGTAAATGAGTAATATTAGACGCCATGATCACAAACATCATTGTATCTATACCGTAGAGGCCTTCTTCCAAGATAGCATAAAACTATGGGAATGAATACAGAAAAACAACCCTTTAATGTTATATTACAAGTTTATCTCACGAGACATATCAATGTATCAAGGGGATATAAAAATCAGAGTCTCACATATCACTGCATTTCTAATTCATCCTTCATATATCGAATGATCGATTCAATTTCTGGAAAATATGACTAATAAAAAAATATCTCTATTGATTGAATAATATTAATTTATCAATATTTAGTCACAAAATAAAATAATTTTAAAGTATAAATTTGTATATATAAATGGTATATGGTTATTCAATAATCAAATCCATGATTAAAGAATAAGGATATTTAAAATATATTTAATATCAAATGATAAAAATTAACTAAAAGATTCGAAGGATTATATAATTAAAATATAACCCTATTGGTGAATAATTAAAAAAAGTTTTTCACAATGTTGAAAATGTGAATTGAAAATATCATTATAACCATTTTTGAGAAAAATATCATTTTCACATTTAAATTTATTTTAAAAAATAAAAATTTTAAAAATATTAAGGAAAATATTTTATTTGAAAATAACATTGTAAACATGTAATTGAACATTCAAAAAATTGAATGGAAATGATTATTGGATATTTATTTCATGCTGAATAAGTTAAAAACATTCCTTTCAAACTTTTGTAAGAAAAAGTACCATGTTCAGAAAATGACAAGAAGATTCATTTTTAACCAGTTTGTAAAAAAAGTCAAACATGGGTAAAAATTCATTTTGATAAATAATATTTGAATTTAAAAAAAATTAATACATTTATATAAAAATTCGGATATCGAAGAAAAATATATTTTATCAAAAGATAAATAATATCCATTTTTCTTCTAAACATTTCTTTGCTTAATTTAACTTTCAATGAAAAGAAAAGATAGAAGAAAATGTGAAGACTATATATAATATTAAACTTGAAATGAATTTTGATCTTCATGAATAAATATATATTAATATTAAATACCTTAGAGGTTCAGTATATATGCCACATAAAAATAGATAGGTGTATAATACTAAATATAACTTAATGGAGTGGAAATTAATACGAAATCCCTTACAAAGATAATGACATTAAAATGTTAATTATATAATAAATAGATTATATTTAAAAAATGTAAATACACATAAAAAGTTTAAATACATAATAATAAAATGAAATTTTATTTCACACATAATCATGGTATTACATAATCAATGAAGTAGAAGTATAACCTAATGAATTGATATTCAGTTAAAAAAACCCCTTACCTTAGGCCTGACTTGTCACTTATGTTATATGACCTCCTATATCAGAAATTTTAATTTATTTTACTTAGATTAATATCTATATTAATATCTATAATATAATATATTATTCATTTATAACTTTATATTTCCCATTTGTTAATAATCTCTTATTTTTATCATTGTTCTGGGTGTTAACTGCTTTGTTTTTCAAGTATGGTTTGATTTGGTAGTTCAAATAATGGTAATTTTATTATTGTTAAATAATATCCATAATTAAATTAATGTTATAAATATAATATATAAATAAATATATTGTTATTAATAGTCATCCAATAATTATAGAGATAGAAAAATGAATGGCCCTCTTCATGGAGATGGTGGGTCGTACGTACTCTAGAATGTTTATTTTCAGTTTTCAATGGATGGAATGAAAGAATTTTGAGTAATAATTAGTATTTAAAAAACTATTATATCATATATATTATATATAGACATTAAATTTATCCTTTTTACCATCCGTATAAAACATAAATGAAAAATAATTCACAATGCTTCATGAAGGTGGTAGTCCACACGTACACACGTGTGACAATATCATTATCCAACGAATTTGACGGTATGAAGTATATGAGATATTATTATTGAATAAGATTATTTATTTCATAAATATAATATATATTAATTCATTAGAACATTATAATCATCCATGTCAAACGGTAATGGAAAATGAATTAGACTAAAACGTGGAGATGCTAAACCGTACACACACATGAGCGAGGTTTTCACTTTTTATGTGATAGAAAAGAGATGGAATATGGTCATATAAAAATCATAATAATATATTAGTATATTTATGGTATTGGATTTATTATCTTATTATTTTTGCAACACTTAAGAGAAAGTATAAGAAGAAAGAGACCAGATGGACTCAGTAAAGACAATTGCCTCTTCTTCGGTAAACTTCCTTTAGATCACTTCTTTAGAAACCTTGGTTTCATATTTTTGAATAATAATAACCTATATAACATATATTATGATATGTATAATATAATTTTGTCGGGTTTTTTTGGATAGATGGCTCAAATTGGTGTTAAGAATTGAGAGAAGGGGCATCCTTTTATAAGGTAGGTGAGGGGCATTCTAGGAATTTCTTAAAACTATTAATTTTAAAAAACATAAATATCATATATAAATGGATAAAAAGTAATTTAATTTGAATATATTATGATTATGAGTCTATATCACTTTATAAAATAAAAATATTTTAGTTTTGGATCACATTACAACCATTATTTTTTTGTTTTAACCCATCATCAAACCTTTGGACAATTACCATAATATTAAATTTTTTAATACTTTAAGGGTTAATAATGGTTCTATAAAATGAAAATAAACCCATAAGCATAAAATTTTATATATCTAAATAAATATACTATTCATTTTTTCAAATATAATATTTTTATGAATTTTAAATTATTTAATTAAATATTATTTATTATCAAATATCATTAATGTCAATTTTGGAACTATTCATTTAATTTGAATTTTAAAACTAAAATAATATAATGGAATTAGAATCAAATGAATCCAAACTATTATAAAATTCCATTTTTATCTAAAAATCATTTAACACATAAAAAAACTCAAATAATATTTTTTTAGAGTTTTAAAAATCATTTGTTTTACTGTATGAAAAAGCACTATGTCGGTCTTACATATGATTTTAAAGCAGCTCTTTATTCACTAAAAATTATAATAAAATTAATATGATGAAAAAATTCATTTAAATTTCAAGAAAATATATATAATAAAAATATCAGTTTTTTATTCCAATGTAAAATTATAATGATATTAAAACAATGAGAAATGCATTTTTGACTTTTATTTTATAAAAACAATAAAGGGACAAAAACATTGAAAACTAGAAATAAAGTCCATATAATCTACTTTAGGAAGATTATGGATGGTATATACTCATATAATAAAATTATTTCAATTATTAGGTTCTTTATTTATTTTTATTGTCATTTGATTTTAAAAATTAATTACACAATTTACCCATTTAGCATGGTAACAAAATAACTAAAAATATTATTCATAATGTTCAATAAAAATGGAAATAGTTATCAAATTTTTTCTTAATAATTTATAATATGTATTATATTTTTAAATATTCAATACACATGTGTTTCATAAATTACTTTTAACATAAATGTGTAAAATATAGTAAAAATGGGTTTTATACAAATGTGTTTTAAGCTTAAAAATGTAGGTATACCAAAATTGTTTTTAATGTTGATTAAAATTGAATTTAATTAGATTATATCTAATTAAATAATAATTTTTTTACTTTGATATTAAATTAAAATCCTAATTATACCTTTTAATGAAAACAAAATGATAGTTTTAAAAAAATTGTATTTTTTACTATTAACTGTAAAATAAATCATTTCATAAAAATAGAACACTTTCACACAAACATAATTTTGAAATGATGATTTTAATATTAATATCCATTTAACAAAATTAAATATATAAATTTTAAATAATCTAATTATAATTATTTTCTCACAGAAAATAAAACAGATTTTTGATGAAAAATTGTTTTAGAATAATAAAATGAATTTAATTAAAAATGAGTGTTTATTTAATATACATAAATCAATATAATTATTTTGATTACTAAATGTATTTATATTTCATAAATAATATAATCATATTCATAACCTCCTATTTAATAGTTAGGTTATAATGGTCATATTTAAAAAATTATTTTGTGGTTTGTTCGATCTCGGTGTTGTGTGTTGCATATGATATCGAACATAATGTTTTTCTTTTAAATTTTGGGGTATTTAAAATTTTGTTCAGTGATATGAGACAAAAAAAATTCATTGATTTCACATAAAGGTATATTTTTTGGGTGCATCATTCATGGTATAAAATTGATTAAATACTAAAGATAGAATTCGTTACTTATCGAAGGACGTGATATCCCTTGAATAACTGATTAGGATGGTAGTTCCTTTACTAAATCCATGTATATGGTAGAAAATGATAATTCCATCTAGTAAGTTCAACAAATAATAAATAAAGTGTTTATGATGAAATAAATTCTACGTCTAACATTATGAGATATCATATAATAAAGAGATTATTTGACTTGAAATGTGTTCATAAGAGAGATTATCATTGTAATGACTTTTACTTTTCTCCTTAGGAGAATTTAAGGGATTCTAGACTATGATACTAGTCTATGAATAGTATTCATATCTATTGATATAAGGTCCTAGAGCAACACACACTCATCTTATTTAAAAAAATTCCTATTGTGATGAATATGAGTATAAGGCATGGTGGGACCCACCACAGAGTTCGAGATATGACTGGCAATAAAGGATCACCAATGGATGAATAAATGCATTGTTTTTTGAGTATAGAATAATTGGATTTGAAATTATTTATTAAAATTATTCACAAGGTATCAATTGAATACATGGAAAAATATTATATCAATAAATATTATTTTAATATTCAAGGATTACATAATATTTTAAGAAATTATGAGTCAAGTTAATGTCTTGATTTTATTATTTAATATATTTATTATATTTATGGGGTGTTATAAAAATATAATTTATGTTTATGAATCATTAAGTGGTTCATTATGTGTCATTAATAGCTAATTTACTGTGCTTTATTGATACAGGGGTCAGAGAACCCTTTCCATGTGTTTAACATCCAGTATATAATTAAGAGGGAGATATTATCTATGGTATTATTCTTCCACATGAATTTGAGATCTCATCTCTCCTCATTCCCACATTCTAGATAGATAAGTTCACATCCCAATATTTCAATCTTCAGCCCCCCCCTCATTGATTGAAGGAATGAGGTAGTTTTAATCATCGAGACATTGAAGGATTCATAAGACCTCCACTATAGCACCAGAAATTTGACGATCATTATTATGGTAGTCTCTTGAAGGGTTATTTATTATCTTGAGGTATTATTTATCAGTTTCTTTCAGCAATGATCACAGGTGAAACGTTCTTGATGAAAATTCACTTGATTCAAAAACAGGTAACTAATCATTTAATTTGGTTCTCTTAAATAAATTTACTTGAGATTATCAGAATTTATTGAGGCTCGAATCTTTGGTGAGGATGTTGTTTCATCGATCTAGTGATGAAAATTTTTAAATCCTCAACCAATATGATTTTTATTCATTCCTTAATACCAACATGAATTATTTCTTTAAAAGATTCATGAGTATCCCTCTTAATATCATCTTAAAAAATAGGTATCCATATAATGTGGTATATAATTATCCATGTGTGTGAATTTAATTAAAAAAATAAATTCTTATTAATTATCAATAAGTTGAAAAGTAATTTTATCATTTACAACATCATTCATAGCCCCTCTAGTAGAATTAAAATTCCATCACAAATGGATTGGGGACTTCTTATCACACTCCATATAAAGAACAATGAAATCATTGGGTAATCTTACCCACATTAACTATAAAGACACCCTCCCACTCAATGGGTCTATTAATTGACTTATCGTCCAATTTAAGTGAAACAAAAATAGATTTAAATTTTTGAAAACCCATGTTCTAACATTATTAATAAGGATTTTGGTAGAATCTAGATCATCAGAGGACCACTTCAAAAATATACTCCACACTGAGAGGGGGTGAATCAGTGTTGGAAATTTTTTATCCAATTATAAAAATTTTCCCATTACATATAATACATATTTGGATCTTTATTCTTCTTTTATTTTTTACTTATCACATGAAAGTATATAAAATAATATAAAATATATCACATGATAATTTTACAAGGTTCACTACTCAATATGAGTAGCTAGTCCTTCACACCTTTGGTGATGACTATTAAAATAATTATCCACTATAATGGGATACATTTTTACTGTGGTTTACATAAAAAATACTTAGCCTATGTGAGGTTCTCTTTACATTAATTGGGGGATGGAAATATTCCTCAATCCCTAGACTGGTAATATCCTACTCCATCGTTCATCCCCTTGAATGTTCTTTATACAACATGTATAGACAATATCCAACCTATCAATTTGATACATTTAAATTACAAGAAATTTTTCTTCCAATGTAACATCTTATAAGATTAGTAGTAATTTATTGTTCTTCCCTTTTATTCTTCACTTGATACTTAAACAGCAGCGGGAAAGAAACTTTCCTTCTTATTCTTTCATCTATAACATATCTTTTTGATCCATCATCTGGTCCAATTAGTCTAATATTATTCATTTGATGATGTTCATATAGTGATATTCATCTAGTGATGGTTATCATTCTGATAGTTCATATTATCCCTTATTATTCACCTTGCTCGTCTAATACGAATGGATAGTAAAACTCTATCTAATATCCCTTCATTTGGTGATAATGCATTGTTCAATACTACCTTATTTTTATGGTAAATTATCATCTGACCACTTATTACCTTCTTCATATAGTTCTTTATTTATCCATTTAGTTCTTTATTTCTATCCATTCCTTCTCTGTTTGGTACCTCTTATCTCAAAACATCTTCTCAAATGACAATTTCAATCATACTTTATGACTGAAACATTCTTATATTTCATTAAGTTTTCATCATAAGACATGTTTTCACAAATTTATATATCATCAATCAACTATCCAAACCTATTTATATAGGTATTTGTTCTCCATAATTTTAGGGTGAGGTGTTTACTTGAAATTCAAACTTCTTTTTAAAATGTTGATAATCCTACTAGAAGATTTCAGCATTTGATCACCATCAAGCTTCCTAAACTATAGGATTCAACCTATATTTATAGAAAATTTCCTTAGATCTCGACTTAAATTATCTTCTTTCTCTCTCATAAAATCTCATCTAGAATCACAATATTACTTTTTTACTATTAAAATGATAACCATCCATCTCATCATCACCAAAATTAATAACATTAAAAAATCAAAAAATACATTCAAATATTTCATCCTGTACAACTTCCAAAAATCTCTTCCATCTACGAAACATTATCTAGTTTCCCTTAACAACATTTCAGGAATATATTAGATGTATTTCAAAAGATTATTCCTCTAATCGATCAAATTATTTTGTAAACATTCATCAGATAACTTCTTTTTCAAATGAATTTGTTCGATCATCCCTTTTAAAGTATATTCAATATAATTTTATAGTTCCCTTACTCCATTTGATGGATTTTCAAATTTCTATTGTTTTTCCTCTATCTAATAAACCCCTTTAATTCGAATTCGGTCCTTTTCTTTGATGACTATGTATAAATACATCCTATGACTTTTTAATACTCATCCCAATGTCTTCATAACATTTTGTGTGATTATGTCGCTCAAAGGATTCTCTCCTATGTAAATATTTTGAAACCTCAATAAACAAATTCAGATGAACATACATGGAAAATTAATTCAAATTAACATCACTCTAAAAAAATTATTTGACAACTTCAAATGAATTATTCTTCATTTTAATATTTTTCACATATTTCTTCAAACTGTTGGCTTTATTAAGAAAAATGTGCTTGATAATTTGAGAATTGTCTAACTGGTAAAGTATTTTTGTTTACTCACCTAGTTTTCATGATACACCTTTTACATCCTTTCATCATCTACAACCTCTTTAACACTTTCTTTATTTGTTCATTGCAACTTCTTCACTTCACCTCAAGATCTTTGAACAATTCTATTTGATGGACTTCGTACATCTCTTTATACAACATCAATCATCATTTCACCATGTTCATAAAAAATATGTCTAATTTTATATCTTTTTGGCATTAATATTGCACAACCACTCCATAATATCCCCTTTGGACTTAATCTGATTGGAATCTATTTCATATACTTTTCTATTATTCTAAATTTAATCTCAAATCAAAGCTACATAGAATTATGATGTGTGATAAATGAGTAAAACATCACCAAAAACCAACTAGTATTGTTTTTTCTAATCAATATATATTTGATGAAACCATGAATGTAATTAATTAATCATTTATTTCCACTAGAAAACTGACCAACTCAGACTATTCACACGAGTTTGATGTGACTATGAACTTTCTTTTAGTGGTCTCCCAAACATTCATATGTCTTATTGGACATTATATGTCGGTCTATATATTTTAATTTCATCTATAATTAATACTTATTAAAATTCTATTAAATGGACACTTCATCCAGTTACATAATTATAAAACCTCTATCTGATATTTCTACTCAAAAACCTTCATCTTATTATCTAAGTTCAATCAAGTCTGATTGATTACCTTAGTATGTTGGGATCTATCCAATCATTATTTATAACTCTATTGATTATGTTTTTAAAACTTATTGAATAAACTTCATAAATTATGATAACAACCATTATTCTCTAAACAACAAGAACATGTTTAAGACATTAAGAACATACCATAAATAATCATAAGTAAACATAAAGTCATCAAAGAATGTTTAACCATTATATAATTAATAATCATTATTACCAATAAATCAAGAACACCATTTAGCTATTTGTTAA
This sequence comes from Viscum album, assembly GCA_963277665.1. NCBI lineage: Eukaryota > Viridiplantae > Streptophyta > Magnoliopsida > Santalales > Viscaceae > Viscum > Viscum album. Next base: position 43,440,189 of record OY728150.1, read on the forward strand.
AACAATAATACCTGATCACACTTTTTTATTATTCATACATTCATCAAATCTTTATAAATTTTTTTACAATGATTGGATACTTCAACTGAGATTCTCAATATCTTATTATTTATATATTATTCATAATTTTCACATCAATGAAATATTTATATTTCATTGATAACCATTGAAAAAAAATAAAACTGACACACTAATTGGGCTCTTCAATATTGGATTTTTTTTATTAGAAATAAATTCAAATTAATTTCAAAAGGAATATTTTAATATGTGAGTATTTATCTCCCTTTCTTATAAAATTCTATTTCATTTCACCTCCCCCACATATTAACAAGATATATAATGTTCAGGGGAAAATAGTTTCAGTTCATTATTAAGAAATTTTTCATCCATTATTTCACACTATGTCTACATGAACAATGCTTTGTGTATAAAACAAGAGGACTATTTTTGGAAAACAAAGGTGTTTATTTCCCACTGATCATCATACCCCTTGGAATGAGAGTGCATAAACATGTCTTCAAGATTTGTCCACATTTACTCTAGGATGAAGATAATTATTGATATATGAAACATTTTTAGATATATAAACCTGAAACTCCAACACTCAATTTAATAGTATTCAAGTGAAAATAGCCGGATAAGAAGCCTTGGTAAATTTTTCATTACTTAAAATTTTATAACGTCAATGATTGATTCAATTTATCCCCCTTTGTGATGGGATATTTATTTTATGTAACAAAAAATGAGAGATTAATACATTTATACATTTACCAATGAATTTGTTTTAATCATATTTTATTATAATTATATTTACATGAAATAATAATTATATTACAAACTTCACCATACTCCACTTGTCTTCCAATCAAGGAGACTTTTCCTATAATATTAATAATGATGAATCTATTCAATAGATATTCCTTATAAAATTAATCTTGATAATGATGTAAAATAGATCTCTTTAGGTGTTTTTCCATACATATAAAATTTACACATCTTCACCACGGATTATTTTTAAATATATCACATTGGAATTAAAATATAAGATCAAATCATGATGGAATATTATTCACTTTTATATCATGTATTAACAAAAACTATCTCATTTTATCCCCTTGAATTTATTATTAACCTTTAATTACCTATTTTTAAATAGAAAATACAAGTCACAAAGGTTAGTGAAATATCATGGATCTCCCTTGCTTCATAATGTGAAAAATTTGATAGTTTTCTCATCCATGTTTCAATATCTACTCTAGTATTCATGGTTTCACATATGAACATAAATTATCATTGGGTTTGCGCAGATATTATCACTTCTTCAATTCTATTTTATGTGAACTTTCGCTTATTAGGATCCTTTAATCCATATGTATCTCCTAGTGTAACATTCATCTTCATCATGAACTATTCTTATTATGGAGTTATTATAGAAAAATCATTAGGAATGTTTCCATCCATGTTTCATGTCACACATAGAACTTCGTTACTTTCATGTGGAATATTTTATATTCCTTTTTTACTAGCCATTACTTTTTCTTATTATATTTTCCTCATTCATTCCTAATATTCTGGATATATTATTAATATTTAATCAGAAAAATAGGAATTATGTTTGGGTTTTCAACATAGATTTGTCTAATTTACATCCTTATTAATAGTTCATTTGGATGACACACATTAATTCACATTCTGGGAGTTAGAATACAATGAATTCTAGCCTTTACAACCTGATATCTTCTTGGGATAATTTTTATTTAGAAAACTCTTCTACATGCTTCCCAAGGATGGTTCAACATTCTTAACAAGCTTCTATGGCCTCATTTTCTTATCATCTTTTGGTACTTGTCGAGAAGTGAATGTATCAACCCTATCACCATTATATTTTCCAATATCAAAGGTATTAATAGAAGATGTGAAAAAGGATGGCCCTTCCCTCTCTTCCCCTACAATGATGACCTAGCCGGATGATGGAGGCCACATCCCTCCTTACCGGAAAAGGGGGATGGGGTTTTTTTTTCATCCTCATATGCGAATAGGACGCATTCTTCTTCCCCTCAGCCGGACTCTCTTCCGCATTTCCCATCGATCTCACTTTGTCTAAAGGTTCCAGTACTTTTCGAAGGCTCGCCAATGCTTCCACTTTCATTCGCAGAGTTATCAGAGGCTTTGAGTCTTCTGAATATGATTTTGGTGGCCCGTTTTAGGTCTCATAGGCCTTCTTCTGTGACATTCGAGATGTTTGTCCGCGGTTCATGGGGTTTGCAGGGCCTTGCGATTGTAGGTCCTCTCAACAAGTGGCATTTTATGATATGATTTTCTTCACCAGAGGATCTGGCTCGTGCCTAGTCCAGTGCTATGTGCTTCTGCAATGGCAGGCATGTTGTTCTTTTTTGTGCTCGTATGAATTCCATATGCATTGGGATGATCCTACTATATCTTTATGGGTACGTTTCGCTGAACTTTCTCTTCCCTTACAAAACCCAGCTATCATTCAGATGCTTGGAAATCCGGTTTGATGGATCCTCTACTCAGACAGAAGAACTAACTCAGTTTTTCATCTAATTTCACCTCAAATATGTGTTGAAGTTGATGTCTCCAAGATGCCAGTGGAGTGGACCTGGAATGAAGTTGGGAAAGAATTTTTTTGCAAGTAGCCTCTGGAGTTTGAAGGTTGGGTTGATTACTATATCTCTTGACAATGCATGGGTTATCCCTCTTAGACCTGCCATCTAGGTGGTAAGGAGGGACTTGGTGATCCAGCTTCGACCTCTCAGCATCTACCAGACAACGAGAAGGTTTTGGAATCTGCTGTAGACAAGGTGGAATTTCGTGATTCTGTTACGGCCAACATCTCCATGTCTGACTCTAGCCCCATTCAGGCTGTTCCGAAGGTGAAAGACATTGTCAACCATTTGAAAGTCGACCTGGGTGTCTCCAATAAAGTTGTGCAAGCCCCTTTATCCGAGGAGACGTGCATTTCACCTGTTCTAGAATACAACCCCTCCGCTGTGAATTCCATCTCTTATGTAGAGGTTGTGAAGGTTAGAAATTGGATCTCTCCGATAGTGGTGGTGCCATCACCAGACGAAGGAGTTTTTATGGTCTATAAGGGATGGGGGAATTCTATGCAAGGTACAAAGGGTAGGCCTGTGGTAGAGTAACTTACTACAGGAAGTCACTTGACTGGTTCAAATCTAAGTAATCGATTTGAAGGTCTAGGGGAGCTAATTCGGAACCATGGTGATTTGATTCGGGCTGTTAATTTTAATCAGGGGCAGGGTCTTCTTGATGCTTAATCCAGCAAGGATGTGTATGGTACATTTTTGGGTGATAGTGATGAAATATGCCATGATAGAAGGATTCACATCCCTAGGGGGAGGAAGGGGGAAGGGAAATAGGCACTTGGGGAGCTGTATTCTGGTTAAGGGGAAAAATCAAAAGGGCATAATGATTATTCTTATCTTCCCAAACCTATGGATACACGATCTTCCAAGAATACATGGTCAAGGAGATGGACTGTGTCTCCTCAAAAGAGAAAGAACCTGATAGTGGTTCTTATAAGGACCAAGAGTTTATAGGTGGTGTGTTGGTAGTTCCTAATCGGAGGAAGGACGAATCAGTGGTGGCTGATCATGGGTCCAATTCGGGGATGGTCAATCCAAGCTGTGAGGCAGATAAAGAAGTTGGGTATGAGGATATAATGTGGGACCTTATCAATCACTCGGGGAAGAAATGCTTGAAGAGGCCTTGAAATTAATTCCCCTATTTACGTTATTGACCGAATGTATGAAAGACTGCTTCAAGTGGAAACTAATAATGTGTAGTGAAATTAGATCAATAAACAAGATCTCGTCCTTATTAGAGGATTCAACGAGAGGAGGATAAATGTGGAGGAGTACATGGAAATATGGGACAAGCTGGCCTTCTAGTTCGATGATCTACTCAATGATGACGCTGATACAAAGTTTAGTGATCTTTATTAGAATTTATTTTGGGATAATTATTCAAATAGGCTCAAGATTTATTTTAATCGTTCATATATCTATTTTGGTACATGAAACCTTTGTGGTTGTTCATCTGGTTTCACACTGTTCCATAAAAGTGTGAAGAAATAATAAAAAGTTTATTATCAGTCAATATCAAAGGTATTAAAAATTTTCATACTCAATGAATTTTTATTCTTATACTCTAGATTTATGCACCTTAATGTGGTATTCCTTTGTGCTTTTTAATTTAGAGGATTATACAAAAAAACCAATGCAAAATTCCTAAATCATTTATATCACCATCATTGAATCACAAACCTTTATTTAATTATTTATTTTTCATTACATTTTTATATTCTCCTCACAATGCTTTGGGCTCTTCTTGGGGAACCATCTTCCTCAATCTTTTTCTAATCCACCCTCGTAATGGTGATAGGATTTATATCACCTATATTCATCCATATTCATATTGATTTTTTTTACCTTCACTATTCATGGAAAAAGATTTGCAAACATTATTACAATATTTTAAAGATGATACCTATATATTAATATCTGCATTAGATAGATTATTGAATGAATTAATGAAATTATTATCACATGATTGAGGTCATTTAACATTAGATTCATTAAATGAGAATTGTTTAGCAATAGAAACTTTCTTCTTAATTTTTAAACACTCAGTATGTTTCTTATTAGGATTAAAAAACATGAATTCAAATTCTGGACATCTTATATTGATGGTCTTTTTTTATATTCAATCACAATCAGATTTATTTCACAAACATTTTTTATTCTTTCTAACTCATCTTCTTACAGATTACCATTTTTTAACAATGCTTTCTGTTTCTTGATCTTCTTGAATTTTACTTCTGATTGCACATATTTACCAAAAATTCTATTTTTAAAATTTTCTTAAGGTTCATAGATCTTTTTCATTCATGGTGGTTCTAAGTGGTAGTTTCCCATATGGGTATCAGTGAGGTCTTGAATTTGAGTCTTTCTGGGTACATGTCTACAATATGTGTAGTGTGATTTTCTTTGTTTTGTGGCCCCTTTACCCACATCGATGTAAATATTCAAGTGAATGGATCTTTTCTTACGGAGACTTCTCAATTCCTTATTTATCTTCAACATCTCGAATCATGTTGTATTCAAACATTGAGGATCATATTTCAACACACACCTTTTTTTCTTCAATGTCTCCATCATAATTTTATAGCATTATACCTTCTAAAAAATATCTTTCAAATCCTTCTCAATAATATGTGCTTCTTCTTCTAGTTATTTGATACCTTCCAATACAATTTGAATACCTCCACAAACAAGAGAGACTATTTCTTTAGGGATGAAATAAAAAATATATTTCATTCTATTAACTGATATATCTTGAGAAATTATAGATTGATCACCCTCATAACTTATGATAGGATATTATTCTTCATAAATATATTTACAAGATTTCTAAAATTCCTCATGATCACTTAACATTATTGATTCACTTGAGGTATGAATGTTTTATTTCTCTTTGATTAATACTTGAGACACATTCTCTTCAATTTCCAACCCATATTTTCCTTCTTTTTTATCTTGGCATGGAGAAACTGATACGCTATATTCTTTAATAAAGTGGGAAAACTTTTTCATATTTATTTTCTCATTATTTTTTTATTCATCGTGGTCCTGGTAGAAATAGAATTATACATATAGATAATTGATTCATCACCAAAACTGTACATTATTATTAATATAAGAAATAAATTCAAATCTTAAAATGAGAATAACTTAAACATAGGGAATATAAAAGGGGTGAAAAATCCCTATGGTACCAATTGAGAGGAAATCTATGATATATGATCAACATTGATAGGTGTTGAGTCAATTTTGGGAACTTTTTATCTAATTTTAAAAATTTATCCCATTACTTATTAGACTAATTAGGATATTGATTATTCTATTCTCTATTATTTATCATATTAATGTATATGAAAGAAAGTAAACTATGGAACACATTGTTTTTATAGGCTTCACTACTCAATATGAGTTTTTGGTCCTTGTCATGTATGGCTATGAAAAATACATATATTCTCTACTATAATGAGATATATGTTTACATTATTTTTCCTAGAAAACAATAAATAGCTTATTTGTAGTTGCTTACACTTTAGGAGGGATGATGGAAAAAATATTGAAACCCACAATTAGTAATAAACTTCTCCAACTTGTAGATCTTTACTGGTTAATTATACGGAATTTTTAAATAGTCTCTAACATATTCATTAGATACTTTGAAATACCATGAAATTATTCCCCAATTATGAATTTTGATGAATTTCATAGTGTTGTGTTGTTCTTCTTCATTATTATTCACTTGATACTTCCACAGTAGTAGGCGAGAAACTTCCCTTATTCTTCTTCCTATAACTAGAAAATGTCTGTCCAATCCTCAATATAATCCAATAAATATGATGTTGTCCATATGATTCTATTCATGCAGTGATGGTTTTGACAGAGGTAATTCATCTGATCCCTTCTTCTTTATCTTGTTTATTAGATACCATTGATAGTAAAACTCTATATGGTATCAATTTTTCTGGTATATTTTCAACTTGTACTGACACTCCATTCAAAACTTAATTATTTTTCTCATAACCACTCATTTGATCACTTATTCCATTCTTTATATAGTACTTTATTGTTTTATATAGTTCTATTTCTCCATCTGATATGACCAACTTCATCAAGTGCCTCTTCTCTCAAAACATCATCCAAAGTTATATTTTCTCATATTCTTCAAGGCTAGGTCATTTATACAATAATTTAATAATTCATCATAATTAATAGCCACATAAATTTGTATTTCATCACTCAACTTATAGTACATTAGTAACCCTTTATTTAGGAAGTGGTTCTCCCCAATTTCATGGTGACTTGTGTACTTAAAATTAAAAATTCTCACTTAATATTTAAGAATTCCAATCAAATATTTCATCATTTTACCACCATAAAACATATAAAAATATATGAGTCAACTAATCTTCATTGGAAACCTCATAAGATCTCAGCAACAATGATATTCTCCATCGTTCCTTAAATTTCATCTATAATCAAAATCATCTTATGTGATTATTGAAATATTAATCATCTAGCCCGACATCATCATGATTAATGACTTCATGAAAACTTCATAAATACCTATGAATATTATACATAATAAAACTTTTAAACATCTATTAAATCTAGCAACCTATATCTGGTGTTCCTTGAAAATTTTGTAAGAACATATTGAATGTCTTTCATAAGAACTTCTTGAATGTATTTTACATGACATAACTCCTTACTAATGAAATTATTTGAAAAAAAATTATGATAACTTCTTCATCAAAAACATTAATTGATATTATATTTCAATGTCTATTATTTATAACTTCATAGGTATTTTCCTTTTTCCAATGGGTTTTCATATGTTTTTTACTTTTCCTTTATTTGATGAAACCTTAGATATTTTCTACGATCCTTCAATCTGATGACTTCATAAAACTCTATTTAAAGAATTTGTAATAATCCTCTCAATGTATTCATGACAATCTATGTGATGAAATTTTTCAATGACTTATATACATTAGAAATATTTAGAAACCTAAAAAACCTCCATATAATGATATTTCATGGAAACTTTATTTTGATAAATGTCACTCACAAACCTCTATTTGATGAATTTATATGGAGACTTATTTGTTTGATAATATATACATATTTTCACTAACTATTGAATTTATTATGAAAACCATGATTGATCATTTGAGAACTTTATATCCATTATATTCTATCTATTTACTAACCAATTTTGTTTTATATACTTATTACTTTATTTCATCAGTTACAACCTCATCAACACATTCTTCAATCCTTTGTTACAACTTATTCAATCACATATAGATATTAATACAACTATGCCTATTAGAATTTGTAAAAATTTTGTAAAAATTCTATCAGTACTTCACAATTTTTGAGAACTGTAGTTTCACTTTGATACCTTCTTGACATGAACATTTCAACAGCACTACTCAATCTCCCCTTTGTACTTATGATGATTTAACTCTGTTCCATATACATTTCTTGTCTTCTAAAAATCATATTGAATCACAACATCAGGGAATTGTGATGTTTGATCAATGAATAACCTATAACCAATAATCAATTGATATATTTTTTCAGATCAATATTTTTTTAACGTAACCTTGAATGTTATAGATCAAACATTTATTTTAACCAATATGTTGATCTTGTATCTATGTTCACATCAGTTTTATGTCATTGATAATTTTCTATCAATGGTCTCCCAAAATTTCCTCTATTAAATTAGAATTTAAATATTGTTTTATCTTATGGAATTTATTCTATAAGAAGGACTTCAAAAAATTCCATCCATTGAACAATCTATTTAATATGAAAATTTAGAAACCTTTTTCTGATGGTTCTACTCAAAACATTCTTCTAATTACCTTAATTTGATCAAATATTACTAATCACCTTAGTACACTTGACATTATTCGATCAATATCACTAACTATATCTTTTCGATTTTGAAAACATCTTAAGGAAACATCATAAATATTTATAACAAACATTCATCATCAAATATCCATAGTGTGTTTAAGACATTATGAATAGCTCATCAATCGTCATAAGTTAACTTAATGTATTAAAAAAATGTGAACCTTTATGGTAATGAATAATCTTGACATCCACTACGTAAAGAACACTATTTATGTGTTTTTTAATATTATTGGACTCGAACACTTCCCTTTTTCTACATCCATTCATCTAAGCTATATAAACGTATTTATTAATCTTGGATACTTCAAGAAAACTTCTTAGTGACTTCTTCCTTATAACATCATCCACATAATAACATCAATGAAATATTTCTATTTCATTGAAATCCATTTATAAGAGTTGAAAAAATTAGAAATCAAGGGAAATGTAGTCTCTTTAGCTCATAGGTAACACAAGTAATTTTTCACTTCACATTTTCTTATCATACATAGTATGAAAAATGTCCAAGGTAGTATAATTTTAGAGGTAATTTCCTTTTCAAAAACAGCACCACATTCCTTAGTCACTTTATTTGTATAAAATTCTTCTCAATTATTCTTATTGGTTAAAAATATTTTGAGAAATTTTACATATAATGGAATTTTATTCAAGGCCTCTACAAAATGGATATTCTTGTTAAAATTTTTAAATATCTTAATGATCTTGAGACAATGCATCTCATTTTCTTGTTTAGTTATTTGTGTATATGGAATGTTTGGTTCAAAGTTATATAAAATATGTGGATTCATTAATCTTCTCTCATCCACATATGTCTTTCATTCCATTACTATCTCCTATTTAATTTAATTTTATTCATTTTTTTATTCCAGTGAAAAATCATATTTTGCTTCTATTTTAACCTTATTGGCCACTTTTCTAGATTTTTTTATTGACCACACTTTAGGTGAGGTGTATTTATTTTAAATATTTATCAATGAAGAATGACTTTATTGATTTAAATATGTTATAAATGTAGTAAAAACTAATTATCTTGTAATATTGGTTGAATTATCTTATCATTATGAAGATGTTGAAGAGGATCCTATGCACTATGTTACATGGTATAGTGTTTAATGATTTAAAAATTCAAGAATTAAAATATTGTTTCAGAGTTATTGAATGAAGTTTTTTCTCTAAAAATACTTATTATATTATAAGTAAAAATATGTTTCAATATTTGTTGAAAAACATTTAAAGAATAGTTTGGAAATTGGTTAATGTTCTTAACTGGAAACCATTTGGAGATCATTTTATTATTATGGGATAAAGTGATTTGGATATTGAAGTTCCATATAGAATTTAATCATGGGAATTATTTATATCTATGATGGAAGATAAAAGATATCATTATCCATATGTGTTGGATGAATCTGGAATTCAACAACTGATGAAAGTTGATCATAAATTTCATACATCAAAAAAGGAAATCAAGATGTTTTTTATTATTCTTTAAGTCTAACAACTAATCACAATGGTAATTTTTCAAGTGTTTTACATATCTTTTAATACAAAAATATCGTAGAATTTGGATAAATAAGTTGATGTGATTCATTGTGTTGGAATTTATTTTCAATGAATCAATAAAATTCATACTCACATTTCTTGTGTGGAAATTATGTTGGGAGATTAATTTAGATAGTTATTAATGTTGTTCAAAGTGATTTTAAATCATGATAAGAGTTTATGATGCTTTTTTATTAAATGTATAAGTAAAAGTATTTTTATTCTGAAAAATAATGTTTTCATTATTGAAGATATTTAAGGAATAATAATTCCACCATAAGTAGTTACTAGATCATAGAGGACGATCGGTCGATTTATAGTGGCCCTAAAATTTTGAGGACCTCCATGTTGAATAATGTTTCTAGGTCAAAAAATAGGATCAGTATATTTTATTGTGTCCTTGGATAATCTGACGCCCCTACATTATAAAGTGATTATACATTGTAATAGGTTGATTGGTGAGGAGCTAATTTTGGGGAATAATTATTATTATATAAAGAATAAGATAGTGTTTAAATTAGTTTGCCTACAAATTTGAGGATGCCAATATAGTAATAGGCTTCAATGCATTAGCCAATTGATAGGATTTTTTTCTATGATATAAAATAGGAATCCACATTGTAATGATTGATTTTATGGAATTTGGTGTTCTTGGATAAATCAGGATCACTATGCTATAAGAATATTCTACACCACATAGGAAGATATGTTAGTTTTTTTGTGGACCTAGAAAATTTGTGACATCTGCATTGTATAGATATATTACACCATATAATTCTCTGGAAGTTAAACACTAACTATTATGAATTTCTATACAATGTCATACCAGAGTATACTACGATATAAATTTTGGAAAATCTGGGAAACTCGATAGACATTAAGACTTGGATTCATCCAATAGGTTTGGTGTTTATTACAATCAATTATAAATACAAATTAAAATTTTATAGATAATCAAGATTATGTAGAAGGTGATCAAAGGGATGAGTTTGAAATCATTGTTTAAGTGTGTTGATGATTTTAATTTTAATTTTAATTTCAAATTCAAATAAGAAGATGGTGTTTTGTGTAATTTCTATATACATACTTGACTGAAGAAGAAACGAAGTGTGTGATAAGATGAGTTTTTCACTATTATCATAGTGATAATTTTCATGCCCCAATATTAAGAAGAACTAATACTAGATTATATCAGAAAAATTATTTGGTATTGAAGAATATAAAGAATATTTATTTTATTAAAATTTTAACACTAAATTAAAAAAATATATCACGAATATATTCCACGACATGTTGTTGTGAACTATATTTAAAAGTAAATATAATAATAAGGGTGAAAGAGAACGAGTAGATGTGCATTCCATAATATCATAGATAGAATAAATATCATGAAACTAGTGAAAAGAAGAATAATAAGAGAGAATAAACTTTAATTTTTTTGTAAGTTATGTGAAGAAGAAGAAGATTGTGTGAATTTAGAATTTTCATACAATAAGGGGATATACTTTCATGTTGTTTTGCAAGTACGATAACAAGAGGAAAGAGGTAAGAAATCTATAAAAAAATATAATTCTACATTTTTATAAAAATGTCATATTATTAAGAAAATTTTTATCATTATATTGTTTGCGATGAATCTTTGTATGTCATTAAACGAAGCATAGTTGGGGGAAATGAAAACATAGGTCTTAAGGTTATACCCATCTTATTTTAACTCATAGGAGGAATCAGGTGGGCTATGTGATCTTGGAGGAATCCAATTCACATCAAGTAGTATCTATATTATATTGAGTGGGGAACCTGGTAAATTGTTGTGTCCCTTGTGTATGTGTTTTTGGTTGTGTTGTATGAAATGAAAGGGGATGTGAGAAAGAAAAAGATTAATTCATTCACCATACTAACTGATAAAGGAAAATTGAAAAGGGATAAATGTTAAAATAATTTAATTTGATTAATACATAAAGATACTAACACCCCCCCCCCCTATTTCTTGTGTGGTTTATATATTATTTTTTTCCTTAAATTCATATCATATGGAGTTTAGCCTCTATTATATTATCCTTTATATATTCTTCTTTTTGAATATTTTATGTTTTTTGGTAAATTTTTAACTATTAATGATTAAAATTATATTTCAACCAATACTATGATGAATAGGAAAAAGAAATACAAGAAAAAATATAATTTATCCCATTATCTAAATTGGAAAATGTTTTATACTCTTCATGATATATCAAGGATAATGTTATATTTGGGTTTGATGAAGATAAATTGGTGGTTATTTCAACAATCAAGGATTTGGACAACATTCTTACCTCACAAGGATCAATGGATTCAATTAATTGTGATATATGTGTTAATTATTACTCAATATATCCTAGAGAAGAACCAAGAAATAGTGCAAGTGATCACAAGTAAATGAATTTTTCAATTCATTAATTAACAAACATGTTTCATGGTTTTCCCAAATAATTATTTACTATTATTAGTGGGATTGATAAAATCATGAAAGATGATATTAACTATCATGAGGAGTAGTTAGAAAACGTTTAGAATTCATTTTTTGAAAAGGATCCAACCTGCATAAATATCTCTACGAATATTAAATCACGTAATGCTATAAATGTGGTTCTTGAAGATAAATAATCCAAATTTCAAGAAGAGTGGCTCACAATAATTTAATAGAATGATGATTCCACTATAGAGTTTAATAATAAGAACCATACATTTGAGTAAGATAAAAAATCTTACATTAATGTCATGAATATTTAATTGGAAAGCGAAATCTAAAAGGATCAATGAGTTTGACACATTACTTTAAGAGAAGTCCAAAATGAATGATGAATAATTTTAATGGGTGAGAACGTATTATGAATAGAATGTGATAATGATTGAAGATCATAAGAATACCATTGATATGATATGCATGTATTTGGTAATAAAATTATCCAATTTTTAAAAATATATTTTTAGAATTCAATGTTGATGTAAGTAAGAGCTTCTAGTATACAATGTTCTATAGAGTATTATGATGTCAAAATACCTCTTTTTGGTATCAATACGATTAATACATCACTAGCTAATCATTATAAAGTAGTCTCTATAATTATGGTAGCATCTATATCTAAATTTCTTGATTATATTGGATTTTTATTCATGAAATTATAGGGATAAAATACCAAAATGTGATAGTATCGATGGAAAATAAGTGATGAAGAGCTAACCACCGTGTATATGGTTGATAGAAGAAGAAGTTTGAGTGATGGTTTCCCCTAGTGAATCTAAACCAGTGATGATGAAGGCCTAAAAATATCATGTTTCTAAATTTGAAAAATATGGAAAACATATATTTAATAATATAAGAATAAGATTTATTGGAAAATGGTGGTGGTGAAATAGGTTTGGACATTGTGAATTGGAATTTTGGTATAATACACTCGTTTAAAAATAACAATGTAGAAATAGAGGGGTGCAAGATAGAGAATGTAAAATATCAACAAATCAATAAGAAATATTCTTCCTCAAATATATTTAGAGAACATGAGAATGTCTGTTATGTTTGTAGCATAGGTAGTCACAGCCGGTTTCCATGATCATATTAGTATAAAATTTTTCTAAGAAAAAATGACCACATGAGATGAGTAAAGAATCTATATTGGGAATGATTTAGAATCAGGGCACTAAAAAATAAGAATCTACCAAGAATATATCAAAGAAGATATGTAAGAGATCCTTGGATAATAAACTGATCATAAACCAAATACCAATCAATTCTATGAAGGTTAAGATGAGTGAAACGTCAAAATTGAATAGTTTGAAGAAAACCACTCCTGAGAAAAATCATTGAGGAAACTCAAAAAAAATTCTAATATAACTAATGATATTTTAGTTATTTATCCAGAAGATCTGAATAAGGAAATTAAGATGAAATAAGTATAATAGAAATTATGTGTTATAGGAAAAATAATATTCCATCTGAACAAGATTAATTTCATGAGAGGTTATCAAGAAATGAAAACCCTAGAGATGAAGATTTTGTATGTGAGTGGTGTAATATGTGTGGATAAAATGAAAAAAATTGTTAAAAAATTCATCCATCCAAAATGATTACTATATTTTGAAATTGCATTGGAAAAATGGAAAAAGAAGAAAGTATATCTACGTAAAAAGTGGATGTGAAAAATTCCATGAAACCCCAATACAAATCATATCTGAGAAGTAAATTTGTAAGAAGAAAAAATAGATTGAATTAGGTTGAGAAAATACAATCAAACTTTTTTATTCACATAGTTGAATATGATGATCTACCTTATTTCCATAATATATGATTATTTTATTTATACTTACAATTTAGGGAATTAAAGGTGAATAATTAACTCAGGTGGAGAACTTAAGGAGTGAGTATTTTCAATCCTAGATAGTAAGGATGAAGAAATAATTATATTTTAATGATTTCTCAATTATAATTCAAATTCAAATATGGTAGAGAATCATAATTTATGAAGTTGGATTAGGTTTTGGAAACAATATGTATTATGAAAATGAATATCTCAACTTGGAGTGATCTCACAAGCTGGTATTCTAAAAACCATATATTTATGGGATAATCCTTAGTAAAGAAGTGGAAGATTTATAATTTGGTTAGCCACATGAAGAATTTAATTTTTGTGTACTATCATTATGGAAATCATGAAATATATCTATTTAATAGATTTATCATTATAAAGATAAATAGGAGTGTATCCTTGAGAAGGAGACAAATGATGAATATTGAAGAAGCTACCAAAATTGATAATTTATGAAAATATGACTGTTCTGGAAGTTACTTATTAAATATTCCATTGAAGAGTTATGTATTATTTATCTCTATAACACGGTAATTAAAATCATATCCAAATATTAAGGAGGGGAAATTAAATTAATCAATAACATATGTGAATAATAATTAAGAAGTTACATGGTTATTATTCCTACCAGTTTTACTTGAATTTATTGAAATTATGTGTGGATATAATTATAGGGAACTTAGGTAAATATTTAGGAGAAATTCTCACCTCATTTGGTTTTATTTACCACAATCTGATATAGTTTGTATAGGCCTTAAAGAAAAGTTTGTGAGTTGTCTAATTTTAATTGGTATCATTTCAATTTATAAGTGACAACATAGTTGTCTAAAATAAAACCTTCATGTTTTCTACACCAAGAACGAATTATTAGACATAGAGTAGAATGGTTAATCAATCTTTTATATGTATGAATTGATACTAATTTCTATGTAATTTTTTTCATGACCCATCCCCTAGGGCCTGTAACGTGACTACCCAAAGCTTGAATTATATAAGCCCGGGGCTGGAAACTATCACCGAATAGGCATATCCAAAAAATGGAAGACATTTGAATTTAAACCTGTACACATGCACATATATCAAACTTCAGAAAGTAAACACAAAGTAATCCAAAACTATCACTCTTAAATCTTCAAAGGGCACTATACAAACTGATGTTCACAAGGGCTAGAATAAAAGTAAAAAACCACAAAGGACGGTAAAACTGCCCCGGTACATCTTCCCAAGACCCCCACCTGAAGGGTAGGTGAAGGGTAGATTCATGTAGCCATAGAAGTACTCTCATATATTCCATATCACTTAGAAAAACCTGTTCCCATACCACCAAGGCCTCCATCTAAGAGTCCTTCTTTCTCGTCTCACTGATCACTACCTGGTCCTAGACCACCAAGGTCTCCATCGAAGTGTTGATCACCTACATGGGACACGACATGTGTGGGTGAAGCCAGTGCATGGGTGAGTAACACAATACTCAATATGGAAAAAACCATAAAGGAAACACCACAAAGGAGAGTATACATGAGGTACAATTAGCTCACACCAGGTATAACTCAAAATATTGAAAGTAAGATTTATCAGTCGTAGGGATGAATCATCTTGTACTACATAGGGACACCAACCTAATGAGCCAATAAGGTCTTCATGTCTGTTTGACCAATGAGGTCTTCTCATTTTCTAAACCACTAAGGTATGCTCTCATGTTGAACATCTAAGGTACACTCGTATAGAAAACCCCAAAAGAAGGTAGGCACAAGTTACTGTCAGCACATAAAAATATAATCTGAAGTATAGAAAGAAAGACTACCATTCATAACACTAAAAACCTTGGATTTCTAAGATACTCATCCCTAATGTGTACCATTTATCTACTAGGTCACATGGAGCCACATCCCACTTAGGCAATCCTAGATGTTCCACATAGGTCTGCTTGTGGCTGATCCACACATGGTTTCTTGGATTTGATCCACATAGGGTCGCTTCTAGCTGATCCACATGGGGTCTCTGGTAGCTGATCTATATAGGAACACTTAGAGATGATCCACATAGTGTCTCTTAGAGCTGGTCTACATAGGGTTTCTTGGATCTCATTTTAAAAGACCTTGAATTTCCGTGGAAAATTTTTTCTTAAATACATGGGAATTTTATGAGTCCGCAAAAATTTACGGTGCTTGATTCTGAGGCCCAGTGTGCCCAGAATCAATTTATGATGTTTTGTTTAGGTACATTCAGTAAACATACATGCAGGTTTTTATAACTTTTGAGCTGATGCTCGAAATTGAACTCTGAGGGCACCGTTGAACTCGTAGCATCAGTGATTTCATAGTGAGGCTTTCCCCGTAGTTGTGTTCTAACGAAAATGGAAGTTAGTTTTTGGAGTTTGTAAGAATAAAGTTAAATAAAAATAAGTGTAGCTTATATTTATTTTGAAGGTTAAAATCTCCACGGGGAGGGTGGAGGTGGGGGCCAGCACACTCTAACCTACCATGGGAGGTTATGGTGGTGGGTCCCACCCCCACATAACCATCCTCGGGAGTATATCCTTGGTGGGTCCCACATGGAATTTAAACCCCCTATAACCCCCCCCCCCCCCCATTTATATAGGTTGAAACTCTCCGCCTTCCCCCACCAATTGATGTGCCAACCCTTACAATTAATTAATTGAATTTATTCATTTAATTAATTTGAATCCATTTGAATTCTTGACAAATATTAAAATAATAGAGAGTCTATTATTTTTGGTTGGCAATTCATTTGGTGGAGCTTGAGAGGGGGATTGGGAGACTCTTTGCGAACTTCATCCTTCCAATGAAGAACGAAGAACATCTTCATCGATCTTCAACCGTGCCAAAATAGAAGGAGTCGACCGCAAAAAAAATGTCATCTTCAACTTCGTCCCCTGCGAATGCTTATCCGCTAACGACGAATATCCTCTTCCACTTCTGACATTGATGAATTGACGCTGCCTATCCGTGACTTTGTCAATGATCAATGTCATAATGAGGTAGGGGTTTGAGTTGAATTTTATTCTTGTTCTACGTCGTTCAATTCTAGGATTATGTTATGTCGATTAATATCAACATAATGTGGAGGGCTCAGACCGCACGAACACGGCCCGACCCTCCCTCTTTCATTGTTCTCGTTTGTTGATGATAGCGGCGGTGCAACGGGATGTGGGAAGAGAGGACCGTGACAGTACATGTGGCGACCGACAACGAGCCGGTCGCGGAAGAAGCCAACAGCCCAAGGGCCGTCGGGCCACTGGAGGGGCACAACGCTGTCATGTCATGCGAAGAATTTGGCAGAGGCTAGGCAGGCTGCCCAGTGTCGAAGAGGCATGGTTCTGTCGCACCGTGCTGGTAGAAGGAGCCGCTCCATAGGACGCGGCGGTCGGATGGTGGGCGCGGCATCGTCGCGCCCCACGGAGGAGTGGGAGGCTGTGGCCAGGTCGGGCCATGGTGGAGGTGGCACGGTGTCATCCCGCCGCATAGAGCAGTAGGGAGCCGCAGCCAGGGTGGGCCATAGTGGAGCAGGGGGAGCGGCTGACCGCTCGGCCAGCCGGGAGGAGTGGGACCCCTCAGGTCCGGCGTGTACTGGACTAGCGCCACATGGCGCCGATTTCAGTTCACACCCAAACAGAAAAGTCATTCGGTGTCAGGGGGCGAGCGGTTCCCCCCTAGCCACGGCTAAGGCGGACCCCTGTCGGGCCGTCGTGTCTCTAGGCAGACCGGGCCGCCATCGGGTCGGGCCGCCCCCTTGGTCGGGCCACACCCTCGGGCCGGGCCGCCTTCAGGCCGGGCCGCCCCCTCGAGTCGAGCCACCGTCTCGGGCCGGGCCATCCCCCCTCATTCCGGGCCACCCACTTCAGGGCCGGGTCGGATCCACGGACTTTGTCGGACCCGCGGACTGGGTCTGACCCCAGTCCGGACCCGATTATCCCGAATACACCTTTTCCCCTGTATCTTGGGCTACGGGTGTCCGGTCGACATACCATCTGTGAGGATGTAAATCTTAGAGAGAGATGGTTCTTTTCACATACCCCACTTGAGGATTGTCATATTTGGGTTATAGTCAGGTTGGTTTGAACCTAAAAACCAACCGTGCCCCTGGAACGAAAATTCCAATAACTCGTAGACCAGGTGTCCGATTGAAGTGCAGTCTGTTGTGTTGAGATATATATGATGTGGCAGACCTATGAGATACTTCTACTTGAGACTTCATGATTGTTAGAGTATCGACCAGTAGCTCATGGAGCGGATCCTCCCGGAGATGAGCGAGCGGAGTGCAGAGACCTAGTAGCTGGCTGAGACCTGACACCTGCTGACCTTTCAACTCGGAGTGTTTCGACTAGCCTAGTAGGAAGCGCCTCTGTGTGACGCGGTAGGAACACAGTGGAGAGATCCTCTATGTGATGTGGCCGACCCATGGTACTCAACAGGAGGAGTACCTCAGCAGGCTATGAGAGGGAGTTCCTCTGTGTGAGCATGGCAGAACCACAGCAGGGAGCGCCTCTATGTGACGTAGCAGACCCACGGTACTCGAGAGGAGGAGTACCAAAATAGTTCAGGAAGGTGGGAAGCGCCTCTGTGTGATGCGGCATAACCACTGTACTCGATGGAGGATGAGTACACCATCAGCTGAGGTTCCGACATTTTTTTGGGGATTGTTACTTGATACTACCCCCTAGAATAAAATATTGGTTTGAGCTGAGTCACTGACTTTTCTATTTACCTCATGAATGAGATGGATTACTAGATAACATAGGTATATGTATGGGCATATATCTAAGTGATGGTTATCTGTTGATTTCATACTTGTGGTTTATCCTTGTTGGATTTAGTGAGACCTTGAGAGTTTCAGGGTCCCTAGTGAGTATGGTTATACACACCCCTGCACGGGCTATGCTCGTACCTCGTTGTGTTGATTGCAGACGACGAACTACACTGACTAAGAGAGAGTAGTAGGATTGTATGGTACACAGAGGTGGACCACTTGGCGAGACAGTACAAGGAACGGACGAACAGACGTGGAGTGCTGAGGAGGCCATCTGTACCTACCATTCAGGTAGGAGCCCCAAAGGGTGACCCCGTGGCTGATTTACTTCTTCTTTTATTTGTACTTGTACTTCTCTGTTTCCTTGTACTTTAATGTTGGGATTGTATTTCTGGCACCCTTTACATTCAGCACTCTCTTTCATATACAGTTTTACTTGGTGTTTTACTTCTAGTTGTGTACTCTGTTGTGTGTGTTCAGTTTATAAAGGCAATGCCTTCCCAATTTAGGGATTTACGCCTTTGGTTCTAGTCTCCAGCCCCTAGCCTATGGAAGGTGGGATTTGTGTAGTCACGATACAGGCCACGGGGGATGGGTCTTGAAAATTTGGCTCGATCCTTATGGATAGAGACTACTACAAGAGCAAACTCGATGATTATGCCTAGGTTTCGGCAGTGTGACCTTACTCTAGGAGGCGGGAGCTTTGGCTGGGATCTCCTCGTAGCGGCGTCGAGTCCTTAAGACGTCATCTTGGGTATGTACTGGTTATCTATATCCCATGCTCAGATCGACTGTATTATGTGAAAAGTGTGGTGTGTTTGCACGGATGGGACCAGGTTCACCTTCACCGGTGATAAGGGAACCTTTGCAACACATGACAGACTTACTTGGAGGAGGATTCAGTTGATCACTCACTAGTTGTCTTGCCTTACCCTCGGAGTAGTATATGTGTAGATTCTGACTTATCCTATAGTGGTAGACCAGTACACAGATGTTTTCCCTGATGATGTTTCAGGACTACTTCCTCGTAGATAGGTGGACTTCTACATTGACATGTACCCCGGTATGGAACAGATATCTACTCCAACATGTCAGATTGCTCCCGCTGATCTTTGTGAGCTACGGGTACAGCTGTAGGATTTGTAGGGGAAGGGATTTATCAGTCCCAGTGTTTCTATCTGGGCAGCCCTGATTATGTTCGCCAAGAAGGTGGATGGGATCTTGCGGCTTTGTATTGACTATCGTCGCCTGAAACAGGTGACCGTGAAGAACAAGTACCCACTCCCAAGGATTGAAGACCTTTTTGATCAACTTAAGGGTGCACTATGGTTCTCAAAGATAGACCATAGATCAAGCTATCACCAGCTCAGAGTTCGAGATGAGGATGTGCAGAAGACGACCTTTAGATGTTGGTACGACCACTATGATTTCTTGGTTATGCCCTTCGGTGTAACCAATGCTCTAGAAGTGTTCATGTGTCTCATGAACATGATCTTCTATCCATACCTTGATCGCTTTGTCGAAGTCTTCATCGACGATATATTGATCTAATTGACTACTGAGGAGGAGCATGCCTACCATTTACAGGTATTACTGGACACACTCTGAGAGCACCAGCTTTATGGTAAGCTCTCAAAGATCCAGGTTTGGATTCGAGAGGTGCACTTCATGGGACATGTCATCTCAGAGACTGGAGTTGCAGTGGATCCTGCGAATATTGAGGCGGTACTTGCTTGGGATCCACCCATGAGTGTGACGGAGGTATGAAGTTTCTTGGTCTTAGGTGGCTACTACTAGAGTTTAGTTATAGACTTCTCCAGAGTTTCAGCACCATTATCAGCCTTATAGAAGAAGGGGAACCCCTTCATATGGTTGAAGAGATTCCAACAGATCTTTTAGGATCTAAGGTAGAGGCTGACTAGTGCCCCCATCTTGAAGCTTCCAGAGGAGGGCGTATGGTACGTAGTTTACTGCGATGCATAAGGGACTGAACCTGGGTGTTTCCTGACACAGGAGCGAGCAGTGATCACTTATGGTTCTCTGCAGCTGAGACAACATGAGCAGAACTACGCTACCCATGACCTAGAGTTAGCAGTAGTGGTCTTTGCCTGGAATATGTGGTAGCACTATCTGATGAGCGACCGTTTCTCAGTCTATTCTAATCACAAGAGTCTCGGGTATATCTTCTCGCAGAAGGACCTGAACCATAGACAACATCGTTGGCTTGAGTTCCACCAGGACTATGACTTTGAGATAGTCTGTACTTCTAGGAAGGAGAACGTTGTAGCAGATGCTCTCAGTAGAAGATCTAGTATTCAAAAACTAAGAGAGGCGATAGAGAAGGTAGTTTCCTTGCATATATCCTTTTTGGATAGGGATGGAGCAGCCTATATTCAGTCTCTTACAGTCACTCATCCACTTCTTCAGCGATTCAGGGAGGCACAATGTTGAAACCGTGACTGTGAGACGCGACGTGCTCAGATATTCATAGGCTAGGCACCTGATGGATTTTCTGAAGGTGGGGAGTACATAATTCTATTCAGAGGACGTACCATGGTACCAGTAGAACATCAAGAGTAAGTTTTGAGGGAGTTCCACACATCCCCTCTAGCGGTACATCTAGGAGTGGTGAAGATGTACCAGGACCTTCGATGATAGCACTGGTGGCCAGGTATGAAGAAGTCAGTAACGGAATTTTTCTCGTGATGACTCACTTATCAGCAAGTGAAGGCGGAGCACCAGGTAACAGAAGGCTTGGTTCATCCCTTAGAGGTCCCAAAGTGGATGTGGGATAGGATATCCATGGACTTTTTGATGGGTTTTCCACGTATATCCAGGAGTCAGGATTCGATATGGGTGATCATTGACCAACTAACCATGTTGGCCCACTTCCTACCAATCAGTGAGCAGGGCTCAGTAGATAGCTTCTGATGCCTCTATGTGCAGGAGATTGTCTTTTTACATAGAGTACCTTCTTCTATTGTCTCCGACCATGATGCACGGTTTACTTCCTGGATGTGGAAGGGGTTGCAAGAGGCTTTCGGGACACAGCTTCGCTTGAGCACCGCCTTCCATCCTCAAACAGATGGTCAGACTGAGCGGACCATCCAGACCCTTGAGGAAATGCTCCGTGATTGTGTCCTCGACTTTGGTCGCAGCTGGGAGGATCACTTACCTTTGGTGGAGTTTGCCTACAAAAATAGTTATCACTCCAACATCGGTATGGAACCTTTTGAGGCCTTGTATTCTTGACCTTGCAGATCACCATTTTGCTATACAAACCTAGGAGAGTCGGCACTAGTGGGACCAGAGATGGTACGAGCTACCACAGAGATGGGGCAGATCATCTAGGAGAAGATGAAGACTGCACAGAGTAGGAAGAAGTCGTATGCTAACAGGTGACGGAGACCTCTGTAGTTCTAGGACGGTGACCACGTCTTTCTACAGGTCTCACAACGACGTGGTCCACAGAGATTTGGTCGAGGTGTAATGTTATCTCCATGATTCATCGAACCATTCTAGGTTCTCAACAGTTTAGGTGAGGTGGATTACCACCTATCTCTTCCACCTCAGTTGCATCGGGTGCACGACGTCTTCCATGTGACTCAGCTGATGAGATACGTGCACGACCCATCCCACATCATCGACCACGAGGAGATGGACATCGATGACAGAACAACTTTCACAGAGGATCTGGTAGAGATTGATGATTGACAAGAGCGGGTCCTATGTGGACGTTCGATACCTCTGGTGCGCGTTGGCTGGCAGCATGGGAACCTCCAGGAGAGCACATGGGAGTATGAGGCTCAGATGTATGCTCAGTACCCCCATTTGTTCCCTTAATGTGAGTCGTAGTTTACAGCTATGTAAATTCCTGAGGTGGGGAGAATGTAAAGAACCAAAATTTGTGTGGAAATTTTTTTCTTAAATACATGGGAATTTTAGGAGTCCGCCAAAATTTACGGTGCTTGATTCTAAGGCCCGGTGTGCCCGGAATCAATTTCTGATGTTTTGTTTGGGTACATTCAGTAAACGTACAAGCGAGATTTATAACTTTTGAATCGGTTTTCGGAATTTAAATCCGAGGGCACCATTGAACTCACAACATTAGTGATTTCTTAGTGAGACCTTCATCGCAGTGGCGTTCTAATGATAATGGATGTATGTTTTTGGAATTTTTTAGAATAAAGTTAAATAAAAAATAGTGTAGCTTATTTTTATTTTGACAGTTATGATCTCCAAGGGGAGGTTGGAGGTGGGGGCCACCACTCCCAAACCTCCCATGGGAGGTTATGGTAGTGGGGTCCACCAGCACATAACCTCCCTTGGGATGATATCCTTGGTGGGGCCCACATGGGCATTAAACCCCCTTTAGCCCACCATTTATGTAGGATGAAACTCTCCACCTTCCCCCTCCAATTAATGTGCCAGACCTCACAATTAATTAATTGAATTTATTCATTTAATTAATTTGAATCCATTTGAATTTTTTCCAACCATTAAAAAAAATAGAGAGTCTATTATTATTGGTTGGCAATTCATTTGGTGGAGCTTGAGAGTGGTATTAGGAGACTCTTGGAAAACCTCATACTTCAAACGAAGAATGATGAACATCATCATTGATCTTAAATCGTGCCAAAAGAGAAGGAGATGACCATGAAGAACGCCGTCTTCGACTTCTTCCCCTCTGAACTCTTATCCGCTAACGACAGATATCCTCTTCCTCTTCTAACATTGATGAATCGATGCCGCCTTTCCATGAATTCGTCAACTATCAACGTCATAACAAGGTAGGGGTTTGATTTGAATTTTATTCTTCTTCTACGTCATTCAATTATCATATTATGTTATGCTAATTGATATCAATGTAACATGGAGGGCTCAGACCGCACGAACATGGCCCGACCCCCCCCCCCCCCCTTTGATTGCTCTTGTTTGTTGACGATGACGGCAGTGCAACGGGCCACCGGAAGAGAGGACCGTGACGGTACATGCGGCGATCGGCAATGAGTCGGTCGTGGAAGAAGTCAGCAGTGCGAGGGCCATCGGGCCACCAGAGGGGTGCAGCAGTGTCGCGCCGCGCAGAGAATCGGGTCATGGACAGGCGGGCCACGACAGTGCCGGAGGGTCGCAGTGTCGTCACACCGCGACGGTCGGACGATGGGTGCGGTACCGTCTCACTGCGCGGTGGAGCGGGAGGCCGTAGCTAGGTTGGGTCGCGGTGGAGGTGGAGCAATGTTGGCGCGCCGCGCGGAGCAACAGGGAGGCGTGGCCAGGGCATGCCGCGGCGGAGCAGGTGGAGCGGCTGACCGCTTAGCAAGCCGGGAGGAGGGGGACCCTTCGGGTCCCACATCTACTGGAGCGGTGCCACCTGGTGCGGGTTTCGGTTCACACTCGAACGGAAAATATGTTCAAAATCTAGGGGCACGTGGTTCTCCCCCTTGGCCATGGCAAAGGCAGACCCCCACCGGGCCACCGGGTCACCAGGCCGATCGGGCCACCGGGCCGACCGGGCTGCCAAGCCAATAGGGCCGTCGGGCCGCCATCAATCTAGGCTGCCCTGTCAGGTCAGGCCACTATCTCGGACCGGTCCACCCCCAGCACCTTGGGTCGGGCCACCCACTTCAGGGCCGGGTTGGATCAGCAGACTGGGTCAGACCCGCGGACCGGGTCTGACCCCATTTTGGACCCGATTAGCCCGAATACACCTTTTCACCCCTATCCTGGGCTATGGGTGTCTGACCGACAAACCGTCTGCAGAGACAAAAAGCTTAGAGCGAGACAGTTATTTTGGCATACCCCACCTGAGGTTTTTCAGAATTGTGTTATAGTCGGGTTGGTTTGTACCTAAAAACCAACAGGGCCCCTAGAACGGAAATGCCAATAACTAACAGACCGGGCGTTTGATTGACACGCCGTCTGTTGTGTTGAGATTCCTATGACAAGGAGGACCTTTTATAAAATTATAATTGAGACTTTGTGACATTTGGAGTATCTACCAGAAGATCATGGAGCAGATCCTCCCATAGACGAGTGAGCGGAGTGCAGAGACCAAGTAACTTGCTGGGACCTAACAACTGCTGACCTTTCGACTAGGGGTGTTTCGACTAGCCCAGTGGGAAGTGCCTCTCTGTGACGTAGTAGGACCATAATGGGGAGAACCTCTGTGTGATGTGGTAGAACCACAGTACTCGACAGGAGGTGTACCTCAGCAGGCTACGAGGTGGAGCACCTCTGTGTGAGTGCGGCAGACCCAACGTGGGGAGCGCCTCTATGTGACGCAGCAGACCCACGGTACCCGACAGGAGGATTACCACAGCAAACCATGAGGGAGGGAAGCACCTCTGTGTGATGCGGCAGACCCACTGTACTCGATGGAGGAGGATTACACTATCAGCTGAGGTTCCAACAGTGTGTTTGGGGATTGTTACTTGATACTACCCCCTAGAATAAAATCCTGGATTGAGCTGAGTCATTGACTTTTGTGTTTACCTCAAAAATGAGATTGATTACAAGATAACATAGGTATATGTATGTTCATATACCTAAGTGATGGTTATCTATTGATTTCATACTTGTGGTTTATCCGTGTTGGATTTAGTGAGACCTTGAGGGTCTCGGGGTCCCTACTCAGTATCGTTATACTCACCCCTGCACGGGCTATGCCCGGACCTCGTTATGGTGGTTGCAGATGACAGACAGTGCTGAATGATAGAGAGTAGTAGGATTGGACAGTACATGGAGGTAGGCCACTTGGAGAGATGGTACACAGAGCGGATGGATGGATGTGGAGTGTTGAGGAGGCCATCTGTATCTACCCTTCAGGTAGGAACCCCGGAGGATGACCTAGTAGCTGCTTTACATCTTCTTTTAGTTGTACTTGTACTTTTTTGTTTCCTTGTACTTTACTATTGGGCTTGTATTTCTGGCCACCTTTACTTTCAGAACTCTCTTTTGTATATAGGTTTACTTGGTGTTTTACTTCCAGTTTCATGCTCTATTGTGCGTGTTCAGTTTATCAAGGCAATTCCTTCCCAGTTTAGGGATTTACGCCTTTGGTTCTAGTCGTCATCCCCTGGCCTATGGAAGGCAGGCTTGGGATAGTCACGATATGGGCCTCAGGGGATGGGTCGTTACACTAATCCACATAGGTTCACCTTCTTTCAATGCCTATAGTGTCACTTGGGTCCGCTTATCAAAAGTCTTCAGGTCTCAGCCAGCTGCAGGATTCTCACACGTAACATGATTGATTCAGGGAGAATCAAATCCTCAATCCATTCATCATATTTCAACTTAACTTAATTTCTTCTTTGATAATTCCAATATAACCACCTCATCGAGATGGTTCCAAAGCTGCAAACGTCTCTTCAAACATACGCCTGACCTGAATGATATTGACGTTTTAGTAAACAGGGGTCGGTTGTGTCTGGGCTCGGTCCGACCCGGTCGGGCCAACCCAACCAACCTGGCCAAGGCTCTCGCATGACCCGACCTGGTTTGGCTCACCCAACCAAACTCGGTTGGGTCTAGGTTAGCCCAATATTACATGGCTACTAGGCCAAGCCCATTGGGCCATGTTGGACATGGCTTGATTCGGTCATAGGTCTGGTTTGTCTGGTAGCTGAGTGACTCGGATTTATTTGGCTCGTTCTGTACTGGCAGGCTGGTTCTCCATCCCATTCCGGGCCTCTTATTAGCCTGACATTATCCCGAAATCCCATCCCGCAATATAGGGCTGACTTAACACTAGCACAAGCCACTCATCAGCCCGGTTCGTGCGCCACCTGTCCCGAAATTCACGGCATTCCAGTCTCCTCCAGCATGGATGCCATGTGGTGTTCGGTTCATGTGCATTGCGGCTCACATGGTGTGGGCATCCCTTCCATCATGGTCGGACGACCGCGTCTCACCTCCACAAGCCACCAACCCAAGCGCCGATGGCTCTTCCTACACCACTGCGGCCTGATCTATCCATGAATTCCTCCTTGGTGCGTCGTTGTGGTGCATCGACATGCTCCCATGGCCACCATCATGGCCACTTACGTTGGTAACTGGTGCCCCATCTGAATTTTCTATGGACCACCAACTCCACTCTGGTGGTCCGTTCATTAGACCCTATATTCCTCCGGCCTCCACAAGGTGTATTCATCCCTACTACAACCTTGTAAAATGTTCCACCCTCAACTCGGAGGTTAGACCATAATGAATTCACAATAACGCACATGGCAGAGGGGCTCAGGCCTTGTTTGTGTTATCCCTCACCCGCCACGTAAGAGTTTTTAAAACATGAGAGGAATATTAAGCCTCTATCAAAAATTAATCCCAATGTAAAAAAAGCCTTAATAATAATCACCCTCCCATAAGTACAAGTGATCCAATGATGAACATGTTTGTGGGTTGATCTGCATTCATTGTTTTAGAAATAAAAGAAGGGAATTTAAATTAAAAAAAGTAACCCCTGTCAGGAATAGATGTTGTTCGGGGAAGAGTGGGGTCGCGCACCTCTATCCTCCATTCCTCATATGCCGCCCATGTTTCTAGCAATCATTTGAAGGGTATAAGGAGAATTCGTTCATCATGGGAGAGGATTCATCTCCGTATATTCATCATAAAAATTCCCATATCTCCAATTTTTTCCCCTACACATTATCTCATTAAAAGTGAAATGTGTTGCATCGTTTCTATTACGTTGTGTCATCACGTCAGTTTTTTGTTTCATGTATGGAAGAGAATCTCGGTTACACTTTAGTTAATGTGACTCATTAATTAGATTCATCTAATGAGTTTTTTCCTCTCCTCATTTCCACACTGCAGTGTTGGCATGCCACCGTTCAATGGTGAGGGAAAAAATAAAATAATGTTTTAATTTATTTTATTTCTCTCCCAAAAGGTCCAAAAATTTACTTTTCCCTCTACCCATGCTAGTTGAGATCATGTTCATTATTAGGTAATATCATCATTTCGGACATGAATGTGCCTTTATATTTTCAATCCAGACACCCATTTTGATGTTTCCCAAATCGCACATGCGCTCCATTTAAAATCTCTTAAATAAAGTTCCAAAAACTATCTTTCACCCTCGACCTTCTCTAGTCGAAGTTAATCTGTGCCTAATGGAAACACAACCTCTTGAGCTCAATGGTTCTCTTATATTTACAATCAGAGTTATTGTTTATGAGTTATAAAGATTTCACCATATAATAATTGTTACTTAATTATTTTATATAAGGACAGAAACTAACACTCATTATTCTACCACACCGAAAATCGTCTGTCTCTACATAAGGAATTCATACTCTCTAGAGTTCAATGGTTCTCTCGTATTTCCAATCTGAGTCTGCTTTCTTTATTTAAAAGCATTTTAAAAATAAACTAATTTTATTTAAGGTTATTCCATTTTTAGGTTTACTCACTAGAGGCCTGCCCGGACTAAACTTAAGTCGTACCTAGGGTAAACCTGCTATCCTGATCAAAATGGATACCTCATATTTCTCATCCGGAAACCCATTTAAGATTAATTTCACTTTTTTAGGAAAATCTCTCATGCACGCTATTTAAAGATTAAAATTTTTCAACGGATCATTTAGGGCACTCTTAGCCTAAGAATCGCATGTTGTGCTAGCACTTGGTCTCAAAATAATACCATAAAATTTAAAATAAAAATCATTGAATTCTGGTACATTAAAGAAACCCCACCTTTAGGTATTTACTTCATCGTAAGCCAAAATAATGGCTAAAAAACAAATGAGTGTACTGAGCATGAACTTGAGCCTCCTACTCTCATGTTATCTCCTAGAGATTCATGTGTTTCCACCAAATGCATACTAAAGGAATTGACTACCCTGACTGACCCTCTCTTGTAGATCCTCTATCTCAACCGGGAACTCTGCAAATTTCATCCCATTTTCAATGTCCTACTATCCCCAGTCATTAACGTGTAATGAATCATTCACGTATCTCCTTAGTTGCGAAACATGGAAAACAATAGGCACTCGGTGCATCTGTGGGGGAAGATCTAGGCAATAAACCACCTTTCTAACTCTTCTCAGGATCTGTAAAGGGCCGATGAATCTCATTGATAACTTATTGCCCCGACCAAATATCTATATCCCTCATCGAGGAGTGCATTGTAGGAATACATACACCCCATCTTCTAACACCAAGTGTCTTCTTCTCCTATCAGCATAGGACTTATGTCAGCTCTGTACAATCTCCATTCGCTCTTAGATGACCTGCACCTTCTTAGTGGTAACATGTACTATATTTGAACCCCTGATTTCTAACTCCCCTAGGACATTCCATCATAACAGTGTCATACATGGCCGTTCATACAGTTCCTCAAACGGTGTCATACTGATGGTGGAGTGGTAGCTATTGTTTTATACAACTCCTCCAGTGGTAGGTGACCCTCCCAACTATGACGAAAATAAAGAATCCAATCACAATGCATGTCTTAAAATGTCTTTATTGTCCGCTCTGTCTGATCATTCTTTGGTGGGTGAAAGGTTGTGCTCAAGTGCAGATGATTCCCAAACGCCCCTAGTAATCACATCCATAAATGGGATTTAAAAAATGCATTATGATCTTATACTATCATATATGGGACTCCATGGAGTCAAACTATATTCTAGGTCTAGAGACATCTCATTCCCTCTACTGATCCTTACTCCCAGATGGGTTGGAAGTGAACTAACTTGGTGAGTCATTCGATGATCACCTAGATAATATCTTGTATTGTTGACGTATGTGGTAAGCCCATCAAGAAATTTGTCATTATCATTTCCCACTTTCACTCTGGTACCTCGAGGGGTTGTGTCAAACCTATTGGAACATAGTGATCATCCATAAATTGCTAAAATTTTATTCCTTTTGAGAAAACTATGCCACTACCGTCATCATCCTAGATCACCAGTACTGATTTCGTAGGTCCTAGTACATCTTAACCACACCTAGATGTTCCTCAAAAAGGGGATGTGTGGATCTCCCTCAACACCTAGTTCTACAATGCCACTGGTACAATGTTTCCTCTTCTGAAAAGGATGACATGTTCCCCACCTTTTTGAATAGCCATCAGGGGAATTCCATGTGGAAATATGGGCTCATGAAGTCTCATAGCTGGTATCTTGAAGTTGTGACTCCCTGACATGTTGTAAAAGTGGATGAGAATCTACTATCGATTAATGAAACATTGCATCATATCTATACACAAAGGATTTTTGAAGCGAGACCAACTGCTCGGAGGACTCATTCAGTAGTTGTGAACTCGATCGTCTACTAAGAGCTTCTGCCACCATGTTTTCATTCCCCAGAGTATAGACTATCTTGAAGACAAAGTCCTGGAAGAACTCCAGCCAATGTCATTGTCTCATATTTAGATCCTATTGAGAATATATAATCATGAGAATCTTGTGGTCAGCGAAGATGATGAATCGTTCAACCATAATGTAGTGTCTTCACATCTTCAGTGAGAAGAATACCATTGTCAACTCAATGTCATGAGTCAAATAGTCTTTCTCATGTGGTTTCAACTGTCATGAGCTATAAGAAATCACAACTTTCCCCTTTATTAGGACAAAACAAATCCTAGTTCATGATGTGTCACAACACACCACATAATACGTGCCCTTCTCTAGGAACCCCAAGATAGGATCACTCTTCAATATCTTCCTCATTTTCAAAAATCTATGCGGACATCCTTCATCCCACACAATGGGTTTTTCATTCTTCGTCAATGTATTCATGGGTGCATCCACTCTATAGATTTCAGGTACAACTCTGATATTAACTAGCCATCACAAGGGAAATTCTCCCCTTCGTAACACTCTTGGGTGGTTCCCAAACAAGCACTACCTCGATCATCACTGGATCCACCAAAAATCCAGCCTATGAGATGACATATCCCAAGAAATGGATCTTTCGTATCCATAACTCACTCTTTGAGAGATTTCCTTAAATCTGCTGCTCTCAAAGTATGTCTAGAACCATCCTCAGGGTGTATTGTATGGTCCTCCTAAGACACTGAATACACTAATATGTCATCAATGAATAA
This sequence comes from Viscum album, assembly GCA_963277665.1. Taxonomy (NCBI): domain Eukaryota; kingdom Viridiplantae; phylum Streptophyta; class Magnoliopsida; order Santalales; family Viscaceae; genus Viscum; species Viscum album. Next base: position 43,471,445 of record OY728150.1, read on the forward strand.
CACTGCAAACTAGTCTATGTATGGCTAAAAGACCTTGTTCATGAGTCAAATAAACACTGATGGGGTCTTCTTTATGCCAAAAAACAACAATAAATACTCATAGTGGTCGTAGAGACATCTAAAATCCATCTTCGAGATGTCCTCATCTCGTACTCAATGTTGTTGATAGCTTAATTTGATATCTATCTTTGAGAAAAATCTCACTCCCTTTATCTAAATGAAGAGGTCATCAATCCTCGGTAGAGGATAATCATTATTCGTAGTCACTTGGTTCAGCCACCAGAAGTCCATGCATGACCTCAATCTTCTTTTTGCCTTCTTAGAAAACAACATTGGGGTTGCCCATGGTGAAACGCTTGGCATTACAAACCCCATTCCTATGCATATCCTCCAAATGTGCCCTCATCTCTCAGAGCTCTGCGAGGGCCATTTTATATGCAGGTGTAGATATCAGTGTCATCCCAGGGTACAGATCAGTGAAGAAACATACCCCCTCTGTGAGGAGGTAGTCCCAGAACATCCCCTAGAATGACATCCTCATAAATTTCCACCATTGCAGGGAACTGAAAACTCAAAACATCTAATACTATGTGGGTAAGGATGTTCACATGCTTATACCCCATTTCCCTAGTCCCCCAGCTCCATGAGCCTGTTGTGGACCACATTGGTGTGGTGGTTGTAACATGAAAAAATATATACCGCCTCCTACTGATCTCCTAGCTCCACTTCCATGTCTGCTGCCCGGTAGAAGGATTTCGGGTAGAACAACCATCTGGTCATGTGGTGTCCTCACTAAGCGCAAGACTCACGTCACCGCCTCTAGAAAAGCATAGGGACCTGGATATCTGTCTCTTCCCCAAACCTTGGAGGTCCTTATCACTATAACTTGTGTACATCACTGAGCCTGCGTGTTTCCTCTATCGATATACCTGGTAGTAACTGTTGTCCATCGAGCAGTGGTATCACTGGGACACATCATTATGGTTCCATCTCAGGTAACAATCCATATACTAGAGCCTCATCAATCTGTGGACCATCCTCATGGTCATGCACCGGAATCCTAAATGGCATTCTGTGTAGAGGAATCTTGAAGGATAATAAATATGAACAACAATTAATTTATTATACCTGGTGAGAAGAATCTGACTCAAAATATCATGGGGAAATGCTCAATGATTTATGCCACCAGTGTTTTCCTATATCAGCTCAGAAAATAGAATTTAGGGTCCTAGTGTATGTATACATCATCCCCTACACAAACACTGGACTCTATGTCCTAAAAGTAAAACTTGAAACACTTAACCCTCTTTCTCTATAAAAATTTATAGAATCTTAGTTCTTCTAGTAGAACTAACCACCACTGATGCAACTTTTTCATGAACCTTCTCCCGGGGCCCATGCCATGACTACCCTAATTCGGCCTTCCATAGACCACGGGCTGGTGACTAGCACCGAATAGGAATATCCAAAAAAAGGTAAGGAATTTTCCTTTAAACCTATACACATGCACATAGATCAAACTACAAAAATTAAACAAAAATTAAACCACAAATGTCACTAATACAACTACAGAGAGTACTGTACAAACTAAAAGTAAAAAGGGGCCAGAATATAACTCCAAAACCACAAAGAATGTTACAACTACCACAGTATGACTGCTCAAGATCCCACCTGAAGGGTAGGTTATGGGTAGCTTCATATAGAAATAGATGTATTCATGTCCATCCCATATCATTGAGCACCACCTAGTTCCGTACCACCAAGGTCTCCGTCGAAGCTTCTGTCTATCCCATCTCACTATGCACCACCTGGTCCCGGACCACTAAGGTCTCTGTTGAAGCATTGATCACCTGCACAATACATGACACGTGCGTTGAATCCCATGCAATGGTTAGTAACAGAATACATATTAGGGAATGGAATCTATAAAGGAAAGATCAAAAAGGAGAGTATACGCATGGTATTGTCAGCTCACTCTAGGTATAACTCAAAATATAGAATTTATTATTTAGCATTTGTAGAGTTGAATCATATTATAATTATAAGGGACTCATCTTTGATAATTCACTGAGGTCTTCTCGTGTGTTGATCCACCAAGGTCCACTCATTTTCCAAACACCTGATGTATGTTTGTTTGCTGAACCATTGAGGTACACACATATGCAGAACCCCAAAAGAAGGCATGCACAATGTATTATCATCTTGTGCAAGTATAATCTAATGTATAGAATGCATGACTATAAGTCATAACACTAAACACCTTGGAATATTGAGGTACTCATCCCTGATTAGTACAGTGGGTCTACTAGTTAAAACAAAGAGACTTCCAATTTAGGCCATCATTGTTGGTCCACACAGGCCCTCTTATAGCTGATCCACACAATTTCTCTTAGAACTGATCCTCACAGGGTTGCTTGTAGCTAATCCATACTAGGTTTCTAGTAGTTGAACTACATAGGGTTTCATGGTGATGATCCAAAAAGGGTTTCTTGGAGCCGATGCACACAAGGTCTCCTTCCTTATAGGCATACAAGGTCACTTGGACCCGCTCGTCAGCAGTATTTGGGTCTATGCCAGCTACAAGATTCCCACACATAGCATGCTTGATTCCATGAGAAACCACTCCCCAAGCCACTTATCATATTTCAACTTCTATGAATGTCTCCTTATAGAATGAAAAAATAACCACTTCATCATGATGGTTTCAATGCTGAAAATAGCTTGTCCAATGGATGCATGGTATTAATGATATTGGAGTTTTAGTAAATAGGGGTCAGTTATGTCAGGGCCCGGTTCGACCCAATCAGGTCAACCCGACACGAACCAACTTTTTTGGGTTTGGTTCGGCTCGGTCCAGCCTGGCTACTGGGCTAGGTTCATTAGTCCTTGTTGGACACGGGCATATTCGGTCATGGGTGCAGTCCATCGTGTCAGCCAGAAACCCTGTTTTATCTGGCCCAGCCAGTAGTGTCTGGTTGGTTTCCTTCCAAGCCTGGGCTATCTAGAAGCCCAACATTATCGCACCGGCCTAGCCTGGAATAGTGGGCAGACATAACTTCATTCTGGGACATTTAGCAGCTCAGTTCGCGCGCACGACCTAGCCCGGCTCGCATGACAGTTTGGTCTCATCCAGCACAGACATCAAGTTGCCTCTATTTCGTGCATGATGTGGCTAGCAATGCCTGCCAGACCTTTTTCCTACACGTAGTCCACACTAGACTATATTCCAACATGTATCATGGCCTACACGGTGCGGTGATCCCTTCCATCACAGTCGGATGGCTACATCCCACATCTGTCATCCCCTGGCCTGAGCGCTGGTGGATCCTGCAGCACCGCCATTCCCTGATCTCGAAGAGGCATCCTCCTAAGTGCGAGTCATGGAATAGTTCCTCTGAACCGAAAACATTGACATGGGCTGCTGTAGCTAGTTTTTGGTGCCCTGATATGATTTTTTGCGGACTACTGGGTCCAATTTGATGGTCTGCTCTTCAGACCATATGCGCCTCCAGCTTCCATGGGGGTCGTCTTTCCTACTACATACTTAAAACATTCTCCACCATCAACTCAAAGGTTCGAGAAAAAATAAAACACAAGAATTACCATGGTAGAGTGGCACATGCCTTGTTCGTGTTAGCTCGCACCCTCCATGTTTGAGTTTTTAAAACTTGGAAGGAATATCAAGGTTCTATCAAAAATTAATCCTAGTTTAAAACCCCAAGAATAAGAACCCTCCCACAAGTACAAGACATCCATGGATCAACCTGTTTTTGGGTTGATCTGCATTCGTTGTTGTAGAAATAATAACAGGGAATTAAAATTTCAAAAAGTAACCCTAATTGGGATAGAAGATGGTCGGGGAAGAGTGGGGTTACATGCATCCATCCTCCATTCTTGATCCTCTTCCCACGTTGCTATAGATCCATTGAATGATGGAATTAGAGTTATTTCTTCATTCTTCATTGGGGAGGATTCTTTTTCATAGATTCATCATAGAAATTTCCAGATATTCAACTATTTCTCCAACCCGTTATCTCATTAAAAGAGAAACATGTCGCAATGTTTCTATTATGAAGCATCATCGAGTCATTACATTAGTTCATTTATGAAAAAACATCTCTATTACACTTTAGATAAAAATCCACATTGATGGGATTCATTTTATGAGTCTTGTCAGCACCTAATTGTCACATCTCTTTGCTGACATGCCACAGCTCAACGGTAAGGAAGAATAAATAAAATAACTCTAAAATTTATTTTATTTCTCTTCCGAAAGGTCTGAAAATTAATTTTCCCTCAACCCACACAGGTCGAGGTTAGGTCCATTTTTAGGTAATTGGATCGTTCCAGACACAATAGAGCCCTCATATTTTCAATCCGTGTAACCATTTATAGGTTTCCAAAAACAAGAATGTGCTCCATTTTAATTAACTTAAATAAAGTTCCAAAAACTTCAATCACCATTTACCCGCACCGGTCGAGGTTAAGCTGTTCCTTTGCGAAACAAACCCTCACAAGCTTAATGGTATTCATGGATTTCCAATCCAAGTTAACGTTTTGAAGTATAAAGTATTTGACCATAAAAGAATTGTTACTTAATAATTTTATATATGGCCAAAAACTAACTCCCACTGGTAGCTTGCGCCAGCCAACTTTAGGCTCTACCTAAGTAAATCATACCCTCACGATATCATTGGTGGACTCAAATTTTCAATCCAAGTCATCTTCTATGAGTTATAAGAATTTTAAAACTAAAATAATTTTATTTGACTATTTTATTTACATTTATGCCATTTTTTGGTTGTCTCACTGGAGGCATGTGCCGACTAAACATAAGTTGCACATAGGTTAAACCTTCCATACCGAATGCACCGGTGCCCTTGTATTTCTGATCTGGTCACCCAGTTAAGAGTTATTGATATTTTTTAAGAAACCATCTCACACATTCTATTTAATGATTAACATTTTTTGATAGATCATTCCGGGCACTCGGGTCCTCGAAATCACACGAAATCATAGTTCTTGGCCTTTAAATAATACAACATAAATTAAAAAAAATTACATTGAATTTTGGGTCATTAAAATTTTTTCTTTTTAATAAGTGGGAGAGAAACCAAAATTAAAATATTGGTGAGAAAGGGGGAGATAGAAAAATGAAATAAACATAGAGAGAAGTGTAAGATTTTAGAGTATATATTTACATGCCTTTTTGTGAGGTTATTGAAAACAAATGAAAATGGGGATATTTTCTATCCCACTTTGTGTGATTTGTACATTATATCATTGGTTTTCCATGAATAAATATTTCATTGATATCAATATGTTGAAGATCATTACTACCAAACTGGGTTTATCCAAGGCTAGGTCATTAACAACACTTTATTGTTATTAAATTCCCCTTTTGTCTGTGTTAAAAAAGTGTGGTCAAAGGGGTTCTTTAACAGTGCTAAAAAAGAACTATTAAAGGGGGGAATTTATTAGTGATTTTTTACAAGAACTAATAAATGCCTAAAAATTACTAGTGACTGTAAAAAACGCTAATAAATGGGGTCTTTTATCAGTTCTTGTGAAAAAGTGTTGATAAAATTATAATTCAAAAAAATCAATTTCATTAATAATAATATATTGATATATAAATATATTGATATTGATATAAATATAATTTATTCTTTTTAAAATATGTTTTAGATAAGGTAAATAGACATTTATAATTAATATATAAGTTATTAAGTGAAAATTGATAACAAAATAATAAAACAAATATTAATAATTTTCTTATTATTACCATGTAATAGTCAAATAATATCAATTTCATTATTAAAATTTCAAAATAATAATAAAAGATCTAAAATAAGTTGAAAATAGAACTCAAACATCAAATAGAAAAATCTTTTGATCAGGGTGTCTTTTTGGGCACTACCACATTTCAAATTCAAATATTTCAATGAGATATATGACCATGATGGTCATGAACTAAGGATTAAGATATCTGTATGGTTTTTCAATCACATAATGGCCCATAAGGCCTCTAAAACTGAGTTTTTTTCAACCAACACAAATTTCTTAAAATTCAAACACCTTTAACTTCTGATCTAGCTTGAAGTTTGGCATGTACCACATATCATATCAAAGATAATTTTATGGTATTTGATTTTAAAATTTTTAGAGCTGAAAAGGACTCTTGGATTATAATTTATACTCATTTCATTATTTTTAGTGGTTTAGGGTTTTAAAATTTTCCTAAAGTTTTTATGTGTTTTAAGGGTTTTTAGAGTTAATAGACATTTTAAAAAATATATATAAATAAATATATATTTAAAATATATATATAACTACATATAAAAACATATGTATATAAATATATAAATATATAGATAACAAAATCTAATGAAATATATTTTAATATATAGATATATCATAAAATGTAAAACAAAATAGTATAGTAGAGTGGAAAAGGTGATGGTTTATAAGTTGGAGGCCTCAAGTTCATAACAAATTGGAGGTAGGGGCATGAACTAGGGTGGGATTATCTAAAGTGCTGATAAAGGGGTGGGGGAAGAACTGATAAAAGATGAAGGGTGAATTGCTGATAAAACTATCAGGGGGAAGCACTGAAAAAGGTGGTGGGCCGTGAAAACAATACAGACCCAGTATCGGTTGGGCCATTATCAGCACTAACAAAGTGTTGATAACGGTGACCTTTAATAAGATTTCATGAACTCTTGATAAATTCCCCCTTTATCAGTGCTAAAAAATCATTGATAATGTCCCCCTTTATCAGCGCATTTTACAAGTGCTTTTAAAGCTATCCCTTTAACATCACTTACATTATTAGCGATGATAAAGCCTTTTTACTAGCACAATTAATGCATTTATTTTTAGTGAGGGGTGTAATAAATAAAATGTATCTTGGATTTCGGGTTGATGTATCCAAGCCTATTTATGATTTTTAATAAGTTCTTAAGAATTGTGTTACATGGTATGTGGTTTAGTTATTTAAACACACATTCCTTAGATGATTGATTCTAAAGATATGAATGAATTTCTTGACATAGAAATTATTTTTATATTATATTAAAAGGATTATTAAATGTTTTGAGAAAAAATTACAAGATTTTTTTAAAATTTGTTGAAGTTGTTACAATAAAATCATTGGTATATCATCATATTATTGTAGGAAAAATCGATTTGTAAACTGAATTTTATAAATAATTTGATAATGAGAATTGTATATCTTATTGGGAAAAAATCTCACAAGGTATCGTTGCAACATTTTTGTGTTGCTTGTGTTTTTTGACAATGAAGGTTTCCATGGGGAATTTTCGAGTTCCATAGATGTTGTTAACAATCCATGTTGACAATGAACCATGACAAAGGAATGAAATATCTGGAGGTGGTACAAAAGAATAGATACAAGGTGGCACCGTTTTCCAGTGTTTGCCAAATTTTTGGGGTCCAAAATTTAGATTTTGGTGAGCATCGTGAAATATGGATTTCCTTGAAAATATCATCAAAATATTTAAAATACATGAGTTTTGGGAAGATAGGCTTCATGGATTGGATTTCACGAAGACAAGAAGAATGTTGATGGTGTTCTTCGCGACTACGATTGTAACATCCCAAGTAAGTAATGAATAATAGATATTTTTACCTATGTCTATTAATGATTAAGATAGTGTTTTAGAGGCTTAAAATGAAAATAAATCCAATCTTAAGCATGGAATACACTAATATTCTTAAAAGATTGTTTTACTGCCTTATGATGGAAACCCCTTTTTGAATCTATATTTTGACAATTTTATAAACTATGTTTGTCAAAATAAACTTATCCTTTATGATTGGGACATCAAAATTTACCTTGTGTGAATTTTTGGTATTTTTCTGACAATATTCATTTTTTAATGAATAGTGAAAAATACTGCATTTTACATCTAAACTGCTTTTTAATATAATTTATTTATATGATTATATTATCTTTTGAATTGGTCTTAATGTGTGATATGAATATATTTTTACCATTTTATCCAATGGTGGTCATTGTAATCAATTTCACTTTGAAATTAGACTTAAACTGGTGTCAATCTTTTGATACTTATTGTTTTGTAAAAACATGCTATTTGCTCTGGCAGTGGGAATTAATTATTAAATTAATTAATGTGACTTATATGATTTGAATTTTGTAAAATAGACTTCATTTTTGAATTCGGAATATCAAATATAGCTTAGGGTGAATTTTTGGTAATTTTCTGAAAAACTTCAATTTTTGATGAATAGTGAAACCACTAAGTGGTAATCAAGAAAACTGATTTTTCAGTTAAATAAAAGTTTACCACTAATGTGTATTGAATTTTGAAAATCCGACATACATGGTTGTCATTAAGAAGTAAAATGTGGTTCAATGAGATTATAATAATTTTTTGGTGAATAGTAACTTATTAAGTTCTTAATCGCGATTAGTGGTAATTAGGGTAGTTTAAGGTATAAATAATGCTTTAATAATAGTAAATGACCTAGACACATGTCCCAACCTTATTGGTTGTGTCATGGCCGACCAATACAAGCCATGGGTCAACTTGGGGACCCCATGGAGACACTTTGTTTTGGAAATGACATAAATAACTTTTTATTAAATGTTAAAGTAAAAATGACACAAACAAGAGATGTTTTACGAAAACAATTTTTACATTGTGTTATAAAGATCATATTTCTGATTATAAATAGTAATTGGAAAGATAAAAATATTTCCTACATCATAGTATTTTTTTATGATTTTTAGACATTAAATAAATTAAATTATTTATGACATAATAATGATGCAGCGATGACATCATTATTTGACGATTTAAAAAAAATGGAAAGACAATGTAAAATCTATGAACTACACATGGCCAAAACCAATTGGATGAGTAGATTTCGAACCCTTATCACCTTATCCACGAATTATATCAATGTGGGACCTTTTAAAACCGAAACACATTTTCAAATAAAGTAATATATCTTTACTTTCCAAAAGTGCCCCTCCTTTCCTCTTATAAAAGGCCCCCACCTCTACCTCATTTCACACACTCCTCAAGCCTTTGGATCGGCCAAACCCCTGCCCATTTACTCTCTCCACATCTCTCTCCTCATCCTAGATGATTCCCTTTGGGCATAATCCTTTCAAAGGAAGCCTTTAGGCTCAAATCAAAAGGAGTTACACTTTTAAAGGTAATTCATTCTCTCATGTTCATTTGTTTTATTTTGCTTCTCCAACCCCCTAAACTCTTTTTATTTACTTATTTTGTAACAAAAACAGTATCTTCAATATACAAGGATGTTGTTATAATATTTATTTGAGCTACACTCTCACACAACTACATCAAATGGTTAAATAACATACAGTTTCCGTGGATGGCGAAATTCTGCCTCCCGAAACGATGATTGTTCAACACTCATTTAACACCTTCAAAGGTGGCCATTATGATGTCACTATTTTTATATATGATATATAATATGTTTATTTTTTCCTTAAGCTTCTGTATTTTTTCATTTTGGGCATACCTTTATGGTTTCCATTATGGGTAAACACGATATCTTCATTTTAGGAAGTGCGGACTACCGCCCCCTCAAAGTGATTTGATTCGTTAAATACCATATGTGGGACATATAATGGATGGAACTATGATATTATATATGATATTATACTGGAATTATAATATACCTTTATATCATTATGATTTCATTCTATAAAATACGAAATAGAAATGAAAGTAGCGTTCATGCGTACGTACGGCTTACCATCTCCATGAACGGTGCATTTCATTTCTTACCTCTAAATGTGATTTAATATTATAAATACATGTATATGATGAATATATATGATATATATGTTATCCAAATCATTAATATCATTATGGATATAATGAACCTTTGACCAAATTAACAACATGTAAGTGTAAGAAGTCTATTTTTGACTTAAGAACCAAATACCGACAAAATGAACATTATTAACTTAAATGATTACATGATGTTCATAACATGGTATAAAAGGAATAATGAACTTGAAAAAGATTCATAAGCAAGTAGCGATTAACTCAAGTTTATTATTCAGGAGATTAAAGAACGGTCGGGTCAAGTCGGATATGAGGTATGGGACTTCGTCTCAATCTCCTTTCGTTGAGGCATATTTTATTTTATACACAACTTTCTTTTATACGGTGAATAAACCCCTTTGACTTTTAGGTTTATTCAAAAGCAATCTTTTTTATACGAATCGTTTACTAAACGACAAAAGGGAATGTTTTTGTCGTACGTATGCGGCGACAACGACTTCTCCGCCGTCGTGACCGTTATTTGAGTTTCGGCTTCCTCTACAAGCCGTACCTTCTTTTTAAAAGAAAAATAAATACCATGTTTTACTTTTCTTTTATTTTAGTATTGAAATGGTTTTCATAATGTTTTTATATCAATGTGTTGTATTGATATCTCGTGATTGAAATGTGGAAATTTTATGTTTCCTTTATGCATGTTTTATGTGATATGATTATATTATGGTTCTTGGGCATTGTTATGAAGACGGGTGGTTCCGTGATAAACTAAGGGCGGGTGAGCCCGTTATAGATCTCCAATGCATTGGGTAACACGAAGGAGTGAAACGTTAAGGTTTCTCCGAAGAGATTTTTGGGAATATACTGTGATGGGTATTCCAAACGTAACCAAGAGGGTTACTCCCTACGTAAGAATGTTATGAATGCCTCAAGTTACCTTTATGTCTTATGATTTCTATTATTTATTCATGATTTTATGAGGTATGTTAAAGTGCCTATGTTTTATGGGTAAAGTATGATTTCATTCTTATGTATATATGAACTCATGTTTCCTTTCCATGTTTTTTTTATAACCCATACTGAGTTTTTATGCTCATCCCAAGTTTTTGAAATGTTTTTCACAGGTCAAGGGAAAGGTACATGATAAGATGATAGAGTCAAGGATGCGTCCAGAAATAATCCATGTTTTATTTTAAATGTGTTTCCATTGATGGGAATGAAGAATACTATCTTCCTGTAACCACTTTGTTTATATGTGGAATGTAACGCAAGTTTTATGATCTAATTCTATAAAACTCTAAACCCGAAAAGATCCTCAATGTGTAATCTTGTAATAACTCAATATTAAGTAAGGTTTAAGGCTGGGGCCTTATAACGATGAGATTCGTAAATGGTATAGTTGAAGGGTAATGTGAGGAGCTCTGTGGTGGCAGTGCGAAGTAAATGATGGAACACTCTAGGATTATGACAAGCTCTACAATCTGAAAATTACCATGGTACTTTGTGATACTGAGAGAATTTCATCAAGAATTATAGAGCATTGCGATTTGAGATGACGTGGCGCTGACTTCATGCCGATGGTTCGAGGGTTGGTGGAATCACCTATAAATAGACCACAACCCCCTAGAGAGAATCATAGAGGTTTCCAAAGAAATATTCTTAGCTCTCAAATTGAGAAGGTGGTTCATGAAGGTGGTTTACAAAGGCATTGTGCTTCGTGAAATAGAGGAGCTTCGTAGTGGCTATTTTAGCTCCGTGAAAGTTGTGTGCTCCGTGTTGTCTCAATGAGCTTCGTAAAGGAAGTCGCTTCGCAAAAACTTGTGATCCGTAATTCCATGAGCTCTGTGAAGGTGTGATCTTCGCAAAAAGGTAGAAGCTTTTCTATGTCTTATTTGAGCTTCGCTGAATTGTGAGCTTCGTGATGTAGGGTGCTTTGCGAAGGTACTTCCCAATGGTTGGTGCCCAGTGGTTAGGGGTAAAGGGTTATTAATCAGTGGATGAAATTTGGTCTTCAATAGAGCATCTACATACAGTGTATGATGCATTCATTAGTGGTAATAAAGAGACCTATAGGTCTATAAACTGTGAGTGGATCTATTGAAGAAGAAATGAGATCATTTTAGTTAAGAGAGTAGTGAGTTCTCAAATTGTGAGTGGTTGTAATCCAGGTGGTACAATGAGTTCTCTTTGAACTTATAAATAGTGGTGCACTTATAGTGGAATTGGTACATCCACACATTGCCAGTGTATAATCCTTGGACATAGCTCAATGTGGGTAAACCAAGTAAAAATTGATGTGTCTTATGGAAGCTTAATGGTTTATTCATACTCTGTAAGGGGATGGATAGAGAAGATGGTTTTCTCTAATAGAAAAACAAGATCAAAAGGGGATGTTTTTTTAATATCTCATACCCTGATTCACCCCCCCCCCCTTCTCAGGGTATCTAGCATAGTGGACCTAACATATATCTACAATGGAATACAATTTAAGTATCCATTCAAATGTTTGGGATGAAGTATAAATCCATTCAAATATATAAGTATATTTTAGGCTGCATGCTTCAAAAAAGCATTAGGTTTGGTACTATTATTTAATTCCAAAAGTTATTCAGAATGGTAGTTTTTTATAGTGTTTTCATATTTTTAATACAAAAACATTTTAGTATGTTTCTGAATAAGTTCACATGATTCATTGTGTTTTCTTTTATTTTAAATTCATCAATCATATTTAAACTACCATTTATTATGAGGTGAATATGTTTCGATATTAATTCAGATGATGTATATGTCAATAGAGTTTTTTAAGGAAGAAGACGTGTTCCATAAGTAATTACTATACTACATATAAGGATGGGTTGATTTTGAGTGGCCATATAAATTTGAGAAACTCTATTTCATATAATTTATTTACACCATAGATGAGACAAGATTGATTTATTTTTGTCCCGATAAAATCTGATACTAGTAACAACCAAGCTAAACTATCACTATAGACACCATAATTTAAATGGTCATTGGGTTATAGCATATCAAGCAACACCTGTTTCCCCCCATACACATGGTACCCACCTTGGGTCCCTCCCACATGCCTAAAATTGTCATCAAAATAATTATTTTCCCCATAATTCAACACATGTTCCTTCCATCATGCTTTTTCATCACTTTGACACACCTAAGGAAAATTTCAGGGAGGTCAACCATCCTAAACACTACTCCAGGACAAGCATGATTAGTTGTGGAGATTTTATCAAGCATGATCCCAAAAATAAAGGTGAACCTTATTGACATGGGTCATATTGTTTATACTTTTAATCCTTTAACATTCTAGGTTTGTTACATTCACCCCTGCCTCCTTAGATCAAAATTTCCTTGTTGTGGACCGTACATCTCAACCAAGGAAGTGCCTCCACACTTATGGATGGTTTCCTCCTCTAATAATAATGTAACAAATGGGCCCCACTGATAGAACATAAATCCCTCCATAAAATTGTAGACAAGTCCTAGCCCTCCAGAAACCACTAGTTTCCCCACTGACATGTGGTCCCCTACCCAGGTCCCGCCCATGTGCCTGAATGGGTCATCAGAATAATCATTATCCCTAGAAAAAAAACATGTTCTTTTCAATGTGCTTTGTCCTCACTAAAAAACGCCCTGAAAAAACATCCCATAAGGTCACTCATCCCAAACACTACTTGAGGAAAATCATGCTTAAAAATGGTTTTCTAATCAGATAGGCTCCCGAATCAAAAGGTTCACCTTGTTGACATGGGTCATGAAATTTATAATTTTAACCCTTTAACATTTTGGGATATTACAATGCCTCTTTTTCTTAATATAATTCTAAATAGTAATGGTTTGATTAGTGAATATATCATGTCATGGGAGGGGTATTATACTACAAAGAATAAGATCATGTTTATGTTTGTTTCCCTGGATATTTTAGTGTGCCTATGATGGAATAGACATCCTCACAAAAACCAGTTGATAGGAATTTTTTCAATGCCATATTCCTGATAAAATATTGGATCTATGCACTCTATGAATATGTTACTTCATAGAGGATAATCGGTTAGTTTTTTCATGGATCGGGAAAATTTGATACTTCTACAATGAAGAGATTTATCACACTGCAGAATATTTTGAAAATTATATAATAAATATTTTTGAACTATTATGCTACATCATATAACATTATACTTCCCTATAATAAAATGGGATTCTGGAAAAAACAATTTGGTAGTTCAATAAACATGAATACTTGTCTATATCCAAGAGGTTTGGTGATTATTCATGTATATTATAATTTCTAATTTAAAATTTTATGGATCGTCATGATTATGAAATATGTAATCAAAGGGTTAAGTTATAAATTGAATCTAAAGGATGTATATGAATTTAATTTTTATTTTAAATTCAAATTCATTCAATTACAATGATACTATGTAATTTATATATACATAGAAAAGTGGTTAAGAAGATAAATTTGTGTGAGAAGAGGATTTCCACACTATCCTCATAGAGAGATTTTTTTGTGCTAAGAGTGAGAATATATCATACCAAAATATATTAGAAAAATTATTTGGAGTTAATAAATATTAATAAGATTCAGTTTATTTCTATTTGTACACTGAAGTGTCAAATAAATGTGAAAGAGATCCAGTATAATCTTTTTGTGCACTAAAGTATGAAGCTGTAAGAAGAAGAAAATAAATATGGAAGGAGAGGAAGTGGTTTTGCCTTCCAAACATGCACAAACAGAAGATGTGTCTTGGAACCTATGAAATAGAATAATAATAATAATAATATGAATAAGAATAAGAGAATTTTAAATTCAGTTCTGATGTAAGTGATGTCAAGAAGAAGAATATTGTGTGAATTTATACTTTTTATACATGAATCAGAAGTCCATTCATTCTTTTATGTAGGTGAAACAGGAAAAAAGAGGCAATGCACCTACAACAAGACAAGATTTTGCATTCGTATCATAATCCATTATTTTCATCCAAATCATTATAATTTTAATATTCAAGATGAATCTATATATAGGATATATCAAATTATAGTTTGATGACATAAAAACATGAGTCTCAAAGTTATACCCTACTCATTATAGCTCATAAGATGAATCTAGTGGGTTTTGTGATCTTGAAGGAATCTAATTCACACCAACGAATAGTTATCTCACATCGAGTGGAGAACATTGTATGTTTTTTTAATCCTAGTGCATGTGTATATGATTATTCTAAAAACAAAGGGGATAGAAAAAAAAGTGTGATATGTTCACTTAAACAAGTGATGTGGGTAAATATAAAATGGATAAAAATTAAATAATTTAATTTGATTAAGACATGACAACA
Source organism: Viscum album (assembly GCA_963277665.1). Taxonomy (NCBI): domain Eukaryota; kingdom Viridiplantae; phylum Streptophyta; class Magnoliopsida; order Santalales; family Viscaceae; genus Viscum; species Viscum album. Next base: position 43,486,608 of record OY728150.1, read on the forward strand.
CTGATTCACCCCCCCCCCCCAGTATGGTTCATACTCAATATAGTATCATCAAGTGTTTTTCTATATTTTCATTTTCGGATTCAGTCAAAACATAATGTTACTATTTTTAGGTTATAACCCATCATTTCCTTATGTTTTCAAACCACTTATAGTAGTGAAATCCAACAAATTCTGTCTAGAATTTAACTTATTCATTCATTTAATCTCAAAATTACCTATACTACTCAATTATATATCCAATTACCCCATTTTATTTTCATGGTTACTAACTTTATATATTCTTTCAACTTTTTTTGAATCCTTTATAACATTTAGTGAGTTTATTTTATTCAAAACTTATTACATCATACACAATAATTTCTTTTGGGAAGAATAATGACTAGAGTTAATTTTAAGTTAATAATTTTATTGATTGGATTATCCATCGGAAATATATTGTTTCATCACAGCTTGGTCTCTATAAGACATGTTTGAATTGTTTTTGAATCAAGAGTTTTATTTTTTTGTGTGAGGTTCAAATTAACCTTCTTTATTGCACCAAAATCAACATAATTTATTCCCTCAATGGGATGTATAAGCATTTCATAATTGAGAAAAAATGGTTTATCATGCCCAAAAATTCCATAAAACCCTCATTGGTTATTCATTGATCACTCTTCATTTAAAAAGATGATCAATTGAAATGTTTGATTCGTTAATTTTTAAAACTACTCTTTTATTTCAGAAAAATTAGTACTCATTTATATAGTTAAACCAATACTTTACTCACCTATGTTTACCACCATCCCCTCAGATAATTTATCTTTAGAGTTTTTAGAAAGTGCATTATAAATTCTCCTAAACTCTTTATCTTTTTTGTTAGTGTAATTTATATATACTTGTTGGCATAACATGTTTTGAGTAGATGGAAGAATACCCTCTTAGAAGGCTTCTATCAAAGCATGTCAAGGGAGGTGATGATAGATAAATTTCTTAATAAATCCCTAATATATATATTTTTCTTCATAAAGAACTCTCCCTCATCTTAGAAGAAGAAATTTATTTTATTTCTCCTCTCTCTTTTCAACCTCTTATGATAAAATTAAATGAAAAATATTTTTAATGTTGCTCATAAGTGTCTAATGTATTATCATCTAACTAAATAAACCTATTATTAGAACTTTCTTTCAAAAAAAAAATGGTTTGAATCTTGTTCTCAAGTCATTCTCACCCATGCTTTGAAGAGGAAACTAGTTAATCATAATAAAAATGTCTATAATAAGAGATAATGAGTCCTCATTAGGAAAATGTGTGAAAGAGGTTATAAGTGAAGCGTAATAATACTTGAGATCTTAATTTCTACATCTTTTACATATAATAATGCAACAAGACTTTTATGAAATGATTGGGAGTTAGTGCTCTCTAATTTTAGGCCTCTCAATGACTTATTCCCATAATTATAGTTGAATTATTTATTTATTTTTATTGAAAACCTTATCATCAACCACGTTATCCAAATTTAACCTTTTTGTCTCCTAAGGGTACTATAAAATATTTTAATTTTAATTAAAAATGTTTTTAATTCAACTAAGGATGTTTCCCTGGTGTGTATAAAAATTCAATGATAGCATATTTATTCTAAACACACAAATGCTCAATCCAATAATAAAAAATTGCCCAAAATACAGAAGTATAATGAAATTCAACACATTAAAACTAAAAAAATAAGTTGTAATTATGTTCTAGATTATAAAAACAAAAACCATCAATTTTCAAGATCAAAACATGACAAACACTAATAATTTTTTTGATTCCATCACTTAAAAAATAACAGAATCATTTATATATCAATTTTAGTGTGAAATTTACAAATATTTATAATTTATTTAAACACCATGAATATAAAAAACTTTATTTTTCATGTGACCACAAGTGGTAGTAAATATATTTTCAACCTTATCACAAAAAATACAGAAAATCTTGCTATTCCTTATAGATTTTTCCAACAATTGTTAAATGGGTTTTTATAAAAAAAATAGATTTCTTTACCCTAACACACAATTCCTTCATTAAAAAGTTTTCCAAAATATTGATCAGTCGTTATACATCAAATTGTTTTTAAATATATTTTTAACCATGTCAATTGGAAAGTAGGTTCGATCCTATGAAAAAGGTGGTGTGTATTTTAATTTACAAAAAAATATAAAAATAGAAATATTGATGTGAAGTAGTGTTATAGAAGTTAATGTATGTGAAAATTATGATGTGAATAGAAGTAAATTACTAGAGGAAAAAATTATAATAGTGAGTGAAACATAGACTTTAAATTTCAAAATTGAGAATACTGGGAACTGTAATTTATCAACTCTTAAAATATTTAATTTCATCCATTGATGATTTATTTTATTTCATGAAAATTAAATAATATGAATGTTTATTATTTATTTAAGTTTAAATCCGTTATTTTTTTGAACTGAATAAAACAAATAAATTTCATCTTATAATATTAAAATTAGACATTTTCATGTCTTGAGAATTATATATTATACTCATTCTCATGAATAATTATATGTAGTCAATCATCCAATTAAAATAGAAAATAGAATCATAAACAATTGGTGAAATAATAATAGATGAAATGTCATCACAAGTCCTTAGTTGACTCTATAGACAACAAATAAACTGTAATCAAAATATTGATAGAGAAATGAACCATGTGTCTTATAAAAAGAACCTGGTCATAGATTTTAATAGTGATGGAAATGTTAGAATGATAGAATATAAAAAAGGATTTTTTAAAATTAAAACAAACTAATCAGTTATAATTTCCCCTTATATAAATTATATAAAAAACATTTTCAAAAAAAAATAAAATCATAGAATATATCCATTTCAATTGATTATATGAGAAAGAAAAATATGAATAGTTTAAGAAAATATTCTATTGTTGTGTGGGAATGATCATTCATCCCTTTCGTTCTTATTATAGATCATCCACCTCCAGTAATTATGTATCAAATCCTGTGTGTCTATCTATCCACAATACCACTCTGTACTTTTTTTCACCTCTACTTTTTAATATCATAAATCCCCCTAAATTAGTTTCTCACACTCCTCGGTTTATTGATACTAAATCCCTAAATTCATTCAACACCACTAGTAATATATTTTTAATCCTTTAAGACCAAATAATTATAAATTAAATAATATTTTTAAAAAAAATACTGATATGATCTTGGATTTATTCTTATAATAAATATTCACTTGAAACTCCTTCAGATAAAATTATTTGGGTTGAGGTTTATTTTTTTATTATTCTTATGTCGCTCGAATTCTCAATATTATAATCCCATGTAGCTAAATACCCAATCATGAAACCCATTAATATTGATTTTATTTTAATCTAACGTAAAACCATTCCAAATTTTTTAATATAAAATTAATTGTGGGTTAATATCATGTAGAAACTCACCCTTATAGTTTAATTTTACAAAACCAGAAAAATAAATTCACATTGATCCTCAAACTCAACCAAAAATCCCAATAATAAATATCTTATATAATCCTAAAAAACATATGCATCCACTCCAATATATTATGTAGATAATTTAATATCATATATAATGGTTTTAATATCTTTTGTGATACCTTGAATTTTTTAATAATTAATATATGAGAAATGTTTTAATCTCATGTAAGTGCTCCTGAAATGATTTAATCATATACAATCCCTACTATACTAGGGTTAATCATACATGAGGCTAAAATGAATCTTATGTATCTCTCTAAAAATTGAATGGATATTATATGAGAAGCATAAAACAGAAAAACCCTTAAAAATTTGAACCATGTGTCCAATTAAAATTAATCTACATATGTTAAAAATAAAAGGTATGTGAGATTAGAAAAATCTAAAAACAACTAAAAGCATCTACAACTTAATTTTAAAATAACTATTAAAAATTAAAATCAAATCAAACAAATTTAAGACTTCCAAAATTGTTACAAAAATATATAATTGATAAATTAATTAATATTTGTATATTTTAATTATTGAGACAAAATTTTCACCCCTCAATAATACAAATGATAATTTCTATAGTATAATAACATTTTCAACAAATATTCCAAAAAAATAATTTCTATGTTAAGATTGCTTCATAATGTACAATTCAACAATTAAAGAACAATATACCCCACACCAAAACTTATTATAACAAATATGTGCCACATATGAATAAAATAAGGCCCCATCTCTATATGATATAAACATGAATTAAAAAATAGTAATGCACTAAAACAACAGGTGATCTTCCTACTTCAAACCTCATCACCACTTTCCCCTTTCATGTACTTCTCTTATTCATTTCTATATTTTCCACACTCATCATATAAGATCATCACATCCTTTTTCCCTTCACTAATTCTTTTAGAATTTATTTTGATCACTCTATATGTCTCTTCCAATATCATTTAAATCCATGTCATCTATATGGTAACAACATCCCTCTATATAAGGGATATTGGAGTTGGTTCCCTGAAACTATGTTTCCTTATGTGACTTTGATTACTATAAAAAATTTATTTATGTTTATATATACATGATTTATTCTTATTATATGTTGACGTGTCCATTCATAACATTAAATTGGATATTGATGTAGTCCATGTATTATGTGTTGGAATTGTTGAATATATACATAAATGTTGGATTTTAAAATATAGTGTTCTCAGGAGATATTGCTGTATTTTATGAAAAAAAATTAATTTTATTTGTGTTATTTATACATTAATATATTTATAAACATAGATAATTTATTTACCCAAATATGTAAAAAAACTCTAGAATTTAAGGTATGGGTAAACTGACTACATTTATAAACAGGAAAAAATGGATATGTTTTTGAAAATGTGAATATTTTCCTATGTTTTTTAAAATGTATCTAATGTCTCATGTTTTCAAATACATAGTCAATTAGCCATGTATTTTAAAGGATATCCAATTACCAACATTTATAAATATTCCTAATTACCTACATCTCATTTTCAAATTTTATTTTAAAAACATTTGAATGGTGTTTTAGAAATGTGTCTAAAGTAATTGTATATATATATAAACATGAACACAAACTCCCTAAAGACACACCAACCAGTCACCCATGACCCAACCCCAACACACGCACCCAACTGAACCATCCAAGCACCCCCACCCATGTCTCACTTTAACCAAACCTGGTTACCCCTTGTGTAATACATATAGTTAACACGCTAATAGAAATTCACCTCTATTGGATTAAAACAAATATAAATTATAGGTGATGGGAATATAACACCCACCTCACTTGGATTGGAGGGAAGTCCTAGACCAACTAGTCTGGGTGAATGCATTAATATGTATAGTTGATGTGTGTGTGTGTGTGTTATTTTTACATATTATAAAAACCATATATTTATATATGAGTGTGTGTGTTTATTTAATTATTTGTTTATAGGTTTATATTTTAAATATAACTATTTAAGATATGTATATATACATTATTTATATATATATTTAATATATATTATTTTTATATATATTTCATATATGTGTGTTATTTTTACTGCTCTTCAATTGAGTCTCCACATTGGTAAGGTTTCTAAAAGGCTTAAACTGAAATTCAAACATACGACTATTAATAATGGTGTCATTTGACTGTCTGATTGTGTCTGGATGGGTTTCCAACTTTTTCCTTAAAGGTTATTTTTCTTAATAAAATATAAATATTTGTGTGTGATATGGACACACACACATACATATTTATCTTTATATTTTCAAAAATTTGAGTGAGTGTGTGTCTTTTAATATATATTTAATATATAAATTAAAATACTATATTTTTGTGTTTTTATATTTTAAAACCAAAAAATTAAAATATAAGTTATATATATATATACTGAAGTGTATATATAGTTCTATAATATTATTCTTATTATATATGTGTATATATTCTTAATATATATATTTTTTATATAATACTATATATATACCTATATACATACATACATACATATTTACATTCATATATACACATATACATACATATATATATATACATATACATATACATATACACATACATATTCATATATATATTGTATCCAAAGGCTCAATTGTTGGATTTTTTGTCAATTGGAGTTAGTTGTTTGAGTTTATGGGAGCTGAAGAAGTTTGGTAAAGGTTTACAGGTGTTCTTATGATGAGGAAAAATATTTTGCCACATCCATGTTGATCACTTCTTAAAAAGATATGGTAAATGGATAATGATATAAAAGAAATTTTTTCATACTGTAATGATTAAAATCACATCCCATAGTATATATTGTAATGATGAGAATATAATTTTATAATGCATCTATATTCATTGAAAATGAGTATTGCATTTTAAAGTAATATATCACGTCACAATGAGTGTTTCATTTGGAATCATTGAACCGTACATCATGTCATAATACATATGTTGTATCATAATATAGGTGTATACGCCACAATGTTTATATAATGATTATTTGGTTATATTATTTTTTTATAGAAAAAAATCTAAAAAAATCAAGCATTGTAAGGGGACAAAGATTGGATCCAAAAAATCATGGTGGTTGATGGAAGTGGAGGACAAGGGAATCAATGCATACAAAACATTTTCATGATAAAGATAAACTCCCATGTGTGGATAAGGACAATTCATTGTTTTTCGATTGCTAATATTATGCAATGGATTCATCTAACAAGTTGTATAATCTCTATGTGAGAGAGAATATAAGTCCATTTTTACTATTCAATTTACACGGCCAAATTAGATAGGATATCAACCAATTTAATTGAACTAGAATCTATAAAATTTTTAAAACCAAATATTTTTAAAATTCAATTTAAGCTAGATAACATTCCATATATCTATACAGGATGATTCTTAATAATAGTTCTTTTATCTATTCAATGACAGACAATTTGCGACTAAATTTTGTAGTGAAACAAAACACCATATAGCCATGTTATTCACACAATTATCCCACCTCTAACCATATTGTTGGAACATGGTATATCATCTAAATATAAATTAAAACTATTATTAATTGGGATCTAATAAACCCATTTACCCTTAGGAAAAGGGGATTCTTAATGTCTCAAAAGTAATACCTCCTTACAAAGGTATTACATAAATCCTTCCTATTCCATAAAATTGATCTTAGTTACTTCTTGTATGGACCTACATCTCATGTGAAAAAAAATTATAAAAAAAAATTGACTCCATGTCATGACAAATATTATTATGATAGAACCATATCACCAAACAGATTGACACAAAATCCTAGAGAGTTAGAAGAACTATATGATTCTATGTCTCATTACTAAACCATTAATTAAGTAGAGTTTTAAATGATTATAACCTTGTTATTTTATTCACGATGATTCCAATGTAATTCCATAACACTAAATATCAAGATCTCTTCATAAATATATAATATCTAGACATAATCCACTGAAAATAAAAATATTATCATTCAGTAAGTAGAGGGACGCCTCTGTATTAGATCAATTCTCCTATAAGAATTTAATTATTTTTAATAATTAATAAGAGAAAAATTATCTTTTGCGGGATTCTATGATTTTAGATGAATGACCCCCACCTAACCATTCACTTTATATGTCTGTTAATAGAGTCGTATGTTTGGGTTTTTAACAAAGCATTGTCACTATGCATGTATACCAATATATCATTATCCTATAAAACAATAATGGTGTTAACAATGATTTTTTTGGTGTTTTTAAGAAAATCATAAATAATGTTAAGGCTAGATAAGGATCCAATGATATTAATATTTGGAGTTGTGTGTCCTAGAAAATATAATTGGTCACCCAACCATGAAAATTTTCAAAATGAGATATCTCATTCACCAACAATCCATTATGATTTATCAAGAATAATATTAAGGATGGATTTAATATGTTTTAAAATATTATATATCAAATATGCATCACCCTAGATCAACATATACCATAAATTCCTATGTCTAATCTATGTGATTCATTCTTGAAGAGAGTATTTGATCATAAAATTCCATGACATCTTTCCATTAATGTTCTTCATGTTTTCTTCCAAACCCTGCACATTGATGTTTCCATCACCTATTAAAAGTGATAATGAATTCCATCTAGCCCAATGTATATTTCATTAATTCAATTTCCCCATAGTATATCATAAAATAGAATCCCTAATATGTTAATAATAACTTTTGGAGCCACCCCCATTGAATGTAAATATATCTTCATGTATGACAAGACAATTTTGATGAGAGTAATTATACCACCAATGAACAATAAATTATTTTTCCAATTATCCTATTTTCTACATTATATGCCTTGAAATCAAAATTCTTAATTATTACATGCCCTTGGATTATAGGAATACATAGATACTTAAGGGGGAAACCTCTTATCTTAATTCCTAACTAACCTATAATAAAATTTATCATGTTATTAGATAAATTCCCAGAAAAAAACACGCTACTCTTGTCGATATTTACATCTGACGACTTTATAAGCTGTAGATTTTTAAATGTCACTCGAATATGAAAATAGATTTTTTCCTTCCATTATGAAAAAAATTATCCATAAATTTCTTTTCATAGGGTGATAAATTATCCTAACTACCCTAATAATGACCCATGATTGTATCCTCTATGTAGGAATTCAAATTACTACTAAAAGCATATATAGTAAAGAAAAATAAGGTAAGAGAGGGGGTAAACATTGAAGATAACTTTAAAATAAATTAAGTAACCATAAACCATACCCATGAGAGATATTGATATCCTAGGAGAATACAAGTAGTAAAAAATAACTCATAAGATTAGGTATAGAAACAAATCATCCTTAGGACCATCAAAATTAATCTCTAATAAATTTTATATTACATTATTTCCATGAAAATATTTATCATCATAATACCCTTATGCACTTTGTGGTCCAAATCCACAAAATTTATTGAGCTATGCCAATGGCCCCTTGAATGCATCACCCTTCACAAATACTTGTTGTTATTTTGAAATAAAGTGGGGAAGGAGAGGGTATAATATATTATTTAGGATCATGGAAATAATTTTATATGTAAAATTACATTAAATGATTGGGTGAAAGTGTTAAAATTAGTAGCGGTGATTAATTTTTAGGATTAATAATAAGTTCATGGATTCAATAGATATTGAAATGTTTCCATACATAAATAAATTTGTTACCTCTTTCACAATATCCTCTATGATAATCTCCCAATTTAAAAAAATAGAAATTTCCTAGGAAACCATGGGGTCCATGAATACTCTCTAAACATATATTTTTATTGGATCTAATGAACTCTAATGAGGGATTGTAATTTTCTTATACCCATATTTTTTAAATTCTCATGCATTGTGAGGGTCCCTGGATGTTTTTAGATAGTCTTATTAGAGAGGGAAGAATCTAGAATGGTTTTCTTGGGAGATTAGGTTATGGGGGTTGTGTCATAATCTAAGAATGTGTCATGGTTTGGGGTGTAATTCATTTCCTATAATGAGTTTGTTGTGATGGTTATTCCATGATTTATCGATTTATGATGTGATGAGTACTAGTCATGTCATGAGGGGATTTGGTTATGGAATATTAGTTTATTATGTATGAGTTTCATTTATTTTGGAAATTGAAAAACATTACATATCAATATTACCATTAAATATGGATTTTAATCTTATTCATGGTCATGGAATGATGAATATATTACACGCAGTGAATAATTAGAGGTCGAGTTCATTGGTTTTGTCATGATGGAGATCATTGCACCTTTGTTCATAAGTTCTGCCATGGTTTTTTGGGGAATTTGAGCAGGTTGACCAGGAATTATAGGGGAATGTGCTATGATTCTCAGGGTTTTAAACATTAAGGCATAATATACTAATCCATTCTATAATCCCCCTTGTTTTATAAGAGAAATAGTCATCAACTGTGAGAGAAATGGATAGTCGCATGGGGGAATCACATCATGAACCTATATTTCCCTATCACAGTATGAAAAATCCCTTTCATGTTATGATCTTGTGTTTTATGTGGTTTTATATAAATTTTAGTTACCTATAAAATTAATTTTGTTTCCACCTCCTAGTATTCAATAAGATATTTTGGTATAATTTTGGATAAACCTAAGACTTTATGATTGATCCTCTTGTCCATGATTTGGGAAACAACAATCTTAAATCATGGGTATCTACTTCTAATTATTTTTTCTATTATCCTTTCTTGATGATCCATGAACCTAGTTTTCTACATGTTTTGTGTGTTTTATTCATTATTAATTGAATATTATTGATGGGATGATGTATTTATGATTTTTGGGTTTATCAAGAGGATTATTGTTGGTATTTATAGTGACCCATGATAAGTATAAAAAAAATATTACAATGATTCCATGGTTAAATTAATATATCACACAAATAATCTCAAAAGCCAAGGACCAAAATTTTTAATTTCATAGAGACTATATATATAAACATATTATTTGATATAAATTGAAAACCCTTATCCATAATTATTCCACACTAGAATCCTTACAGAACTCTCATAAGTTATAGTCATCTTCATAACTTTGGGAAATGAAAACGTAAGTAAGAGGTGATCTCAGATGCTTGATAAGGGTAAATATAAGCGATGACAATCTAATATCATAAGTGAACTTAAGAAGAGAATATGGATATAATCAATATACATAAGTAAATTCATTCCCTGAAAAAAAATATATCATAAATCCTGGTATATGACTTGGAATAACATAATTAATGAATAAAAATAATGTGGAAACATGATTAAATAAACATGATCCATGAGAGCCAAAAATAATAATATGAATAACAAAAAACCATGAAACAAATTTTAACTTTGAGAAAAACATTAGTATGGGGAACATTACATTCATAAGCCACACCATCAGTTCTCATGATTATGAAAATCCAAAAATATACTCACAATTTACTTGTCCAATGAGATATATACTTTAAACCAATGCATTAGAGGGAGATATTGGACCCTACCAATCAGTATTCATATTTATGAGTTCTGTATCACCCTGATATTTTAAAATAGAAACATCATGTTCAATAGCATGTATGAAAAAAAATAGAAATATTAGAAGATAATATAACACCATAAGAATTTATGATATACTTATTTGTAAATAAATTAAATCTCTTTGATAACATGTGATGTGCACATAAGTAGGTTTAAATGAAACATGATACTGTATTAAAATATTATATTTGAAACATAAATCCTGTAACCTAATCTTTATGTTGAGTGGTATGAATTATAATAAATAAATTATTGAAATTATATGGTTTATACATGTCAAAAATAAATTCAATGTTTTTTTATTTATTATTAAAAAATTTAAGAACCATATGAATGATAAAGAAATGTGTTCTGAAAAATTATATTTTTGAAAAAAGTGGATTAGTCACGCTTTGTGCACATAATATAAAATTAATTTTTACTAATATAAGAAAATTTATTTGGAAAAATAAAATTCATTTTTTAAATATAAATTTAAAAATTTCCTTTGGGTGAATATTGTATAATTTTCTTAAAACATTAATTTTTTTATGAATAGTGAAACATACAGTTTTTTATTTAAAAATTCCTTTTAGTTTAAATTATTTACAAAGTTATATTATATTTTAAATTGGATTTAAAGTTAAATTAGTTAAATTATATTATAATTCAACTAATTTGTTTCATAGGAATCACTTTCTTAATTAATTGTTATATTAAAATATTCTATACTTATGAAAAGTTAGTCTTTTAAAAAACATCTCTTCTGTTGTGTCTATGGTTTAATTTTAAATTGATTTTTTTAATTATATGAGTTGAATTTTTAAAAATGGATTAAATATTTGGAATCTTAATTATATATATTATATAATAAGTTCAACATAATTTTTGACCATAATTAATGATGAAAGTAGTAAAAATTATTTATTGGGGTTAATGTAAAAAGTGGTTTATAATGTATTAAACTAAGAATATTAGAGATAACATGATAAAAATATCTAAAACAAATTTAATTGAAATATTAAGTCCTTATAATATATAAATATATATAAATACGCATTTTTAGGCTTTTGGAATGAGAAAAACATTGTTATCTCTTTATCTTTACAAAATTTTCTAGTGTTCCCTCTCCCCTGCTTATAAAATACCACCCCATATCCTTAATTGTTTAAACTTCTAGAACCCTTTGTATAGGAAAATAACTATAAAAATAACTTCCTTAATTCCATACCCACCTCCCAGATGCCTTATATTCATTATGAATCCCTCCAATAACGTATTTAGGTATAAAACTAAAGAGGCTCTATGAAGAAGATCTAAAATTTTTAAACAAGCCTATTTGGTTTATTTCTTCTTCCACCTACATAAAATATTATTAAAATATTATAATATAATATTAATATTAATATTATATCCTATATACTTATATTATGTTAATGTAATAACCCAGATCCATCTCCACTTCCATCAAATGGTAATCAAAATCGTCCATTATGTGTACGGTGGATGACTGCCTCATAAACAGATGTAATTTGTTTTCCATAACCACATTTAATGGAAGGATATAATGGTGGATTTGACATATTTTTAAGATATTTTTTAAATTATCATACTTTTTTAATTTTTATTTCACATATAACTTCTTACTTTCTATTTTGTGGGGGATACAATAGTGTCACTCGTGTGTATGGAGAACTTCCACCTCATGATGCGATGCCATTCGTTTTTAACTTATGCTTTACAAGAATGATATTAAGGTTAAATTTAATTAATATTTGTGATAATTATGATAAAAAAATACCTCTATAAATATAATATTGTATTTAACTTATTACCTTATAATTTGTTGAAAAATAATAATGTCGCTCGTGTGCATGTGTAGATTACTCCATATAGCAATATGGAATGTTTTTAATTTTATTTTCACATTGATGGAGATAAGGATTTATTTGATTAATATATATTATATATATTAAATGATATTTTTTTAATTATTAATTAATATTTATTTTCCTTTTGTTCCATTCATCGATAAATATGTAAACAATAACCATGCATACATACGGCCCACCATCTCCTTGAATGGTGTAATCCATTTTCTATATAAAACATTAATATATTATTATAAATACATTTTTAATGACTATATATGATATTTATATAATTTTTAACGTTATATATGTTATTTAATCATGATAAAATTAAAAGGAACAAGATTACTGAACTAATATATACATTTAAAATGATGCAATTATGACCAAAAATAGTTATTATAACAAACAATTGATAATAAATAGGTGATAAAATACTATATGAAAATAAAATATGGTATGATATGTATTATTATGGTTCAATAATATATTAATAATAAACCAATATTTTGTATGTAGGAGTTTAGATAGATATTAAGGAAGTTGAACCAGAGGTAAGGGTTTCACGTCTTACTTTTACTTTCATGAGACATATGCCATATTCACCACATATTCCATTGTGTGTTGTATATACTACTAATTTTGATAGGTTATATCATGAAACCATTTCTATTCATTAAATTTAAAATTTTATTCGATGTTATATCATTCATGGGGATTATGAATGAAAAGTTACGAAAGTGGTAAGTGTTTATTTCTTAGTCTCATAATTATTCAGGATTGTTTTTCATTAAGTATCCCTTGGGGGAATTATATGGTATTTATATACTAAAATATATCTATTATCTTATTCTATGTTTATTCAGGAATTTTTTCAAGTAATATTATCATTTTTCTACTCTTTGGTAATAACAATGTTTAGAAAATGTTTATAATAAAATCCTACATTATTTCTATCTTTGATCAAAAATAAATTTTTCATCAAATCCATGTTTTAAAAAATGTTTTTTAAAATGTTTTAAACCATTTAAAATGGTTTATTAAATAAATTTTTACCCAATTTATTTTTTTTAAAAAAATTAAATGAATCTTCATGTTGTTTTCATAATATGGCTATTTGTATTTCACCAAAAATTTGAAAGGAATATTTGTTTTAACGTGAATGGTATGAGCAAAATTTTACACAATAATTTACATTAAATGTTTTAAAGATTATTTTACCTACATTAGAAGGTTATTTTCAATGAAAAATATTTTCAAAATATTCATTGAACTTTAAAAAAAATAATTTCAATGTAAAAATTTATTTTCCTCAAAAACAATTTTCATGACATTTTTATGTTATTTATAGTCATCAAGGACATAAAAACATTAACATCATTATGATTTAATGGTAATATGTCATATGGATATCATCGTTATTCTTTTTTTAACGGTTATTGCTCAATTTGACTATGTATGTATAATTTTATTACCATTCACAATTTTACTCTGGATGGTTTATGATTATATTTAAATGATTGGGGTATGTATTAAAACTTATTATGTTAGATTGTTAATATGACTATTTATGGTGATTATGTTTCACCAATTTTATATGAGGAATGAATTGAACTAATTTATTGATAGGTGGGGCCAAGATATTGATATCCCCTTGATGCATCGATAGGTCTCATGAGACAAATCTATTAGCCAAATTAAATAGGTTTCTACGAATAGATTTAAACTATCTTGTAAAAGGTATTAATAGTATGTTTTTGATTTCTGGAATTAGAAATTCCCTCGTTATGAAATCAGTTACTGATTTCCAGGTGATTATTTGATTGGTTAGAATATGAATGGAAAATTTTAAATATTATATGATTATTTATATTTATATATTTGATCATAATTTATTTCTCCAATATTATATTCATTTTATTGATTAAATAATGGTTTTTTAGTCATTTGACTTTACATATTGATTATGTTACTTATTCATGATATATTATTGAACATTCTTACCATTACTAAGAATCAGATATCACCCATTTATTATGTTTTATTTTCCCAAAGATACTAAGAAGTTTTAATTGTAATGTGAATTACATGTATGTATAAATTTTACCAAGACTAATAAACTATTATATTATTCATGATGTTATTCCCTGTATCTAATTCAAATGTAATAAGGTAACTACTAGCTCTGGTTCGCTGGGGTCAGGGTCTTTATAGTGTGTATCATGGGATGTTTAGTTGAAACTATGGGAAATATATTTTAGAAATCATAGATTATGCAATATAACCCTATGAACTAGTTTGTGTATACTTTTCATTGTAGGATAACATCCTAAAGTTTTAGTAAGGTAGATAATATGTGGTTTTTCTAAAAATACATCACTATCTAGATAATACAAGTGGACATAGTTCTTTCACTTATGTACTTAAGGGTTATAACTCCAAAAAAGGCATGTCGAGATTGACTCAAGTGTTGTCTGGTGCATTAAAATGGGCCTTACTATGCACCCAATTTGAAACTCTTGGGGAATATTATTTGGTAAATTAACATATTCTTTAAAACCCATCGTGATAGATTCAGAAATATTTTTATTATTTAAAAAACTTCTAAATAAACCATGTTTATGATTATGAGCTTAAAAATACATAAAAGTCTCCAATTTATGTTATTTGATTTCACTAGTATTGGGATTATACATTATCATTCATAATTTTATGATCTAATATAGTATATAACTTTTTTATAAATGAAACCAAGTGGAAGGAATGGGAACCATCATAATGTATATATCCCTTGTAAGTATATCCCTCCTAGAAAAGATAATTAAGTCAGAGCTAGAAATATAGATAGAACTGAATAAATTATAACCATATTGGTTATGAAAATTAACCTTTACCGTATAGCACAACATTCTAATCTACCATGCTATGTTACAATGTTATACCTCGTCATGTGTCAATAACCCCCATTATTAAGGCCTACGGTCCATATAATACTTATACCTATAGGCCTTGTAAAGGTTCCACCTCACACCTTGAAAGGTGGATTTTCAAAATCAATAAAAAAATGAAGGCCTTTGGTCCATTGGAGGTCAATAACCCCCAACATTCAATCTAACTACAAATCCATTTATACCTGAGCAATTGATATGTTCCATATAGATGATATTTCTCTCTTTGGTTAGTAATGAAAGGGAGAAGGTTTTCATGGATGTTTACCATTTCTATGGATATGTGGGTCAATGGTGGTCATTGATTCAAAACAATTAGGATAATGAAGATATTGAAAACATGGAATGAAAGGATTTTAAGGTACATTTCATGGAAAATTATTTTCCTCATAATCAATGAGAATCTATAGATAGAGAATTCCTAAATCTAACAAAAAATTAAGATAAAAATGTTTCTAATTATAATGAAAACTATACAAGGTAAGTAAGGGATTCTATAGATTGAATAAGTAATCCAAAGAGAAATATTGTCTATTTATTTGATGGGATTAATCCATTTCGTCAAATGGAACTAGTGTCCTAACATTTCTCATCATACAAGGACATATTATCATGTTTTAAAAAGACATATAAATAATTCCCCATGTCTAATGGGTTATAAGGGAAGTAAAAGAAAAAAAGGATAACAAAGAAAAACATAGATAAATAGAATAAGGGAAGAAGTATTTTTTCCCATATAATAATTGTTGAATAGAAATACACTAATATTTTCTTTAAGGGAATGCAAGTTTTAAAAAAGTGTGGATAGAAAGATCGTCGTGCTTGCAATTGAAAGCATAAGATATATTATTTCAATGTTCAGTTATTATACTATAAAGATATGGAGTATTACTTAAATGAATTCTCTAAGCATCAATTAAATATACCTTAAGGGAAGCTAACCGACCATGGTCAAACTTATGATATCACTAAAGATAAAGTGGAATGATTAATGTTCTTGTGTTTGGATTCATGAGTTATGATATAGGAGTATTAATATCAATGATATTTTGGTTACAAGAATTATGAAATGTATAAGGGTTGTGTTGTATTACATTTTCTTAAAATATTTGAGGGTATATGTTGGATGGTACCAATGCCCAAGAAAAGTGATTCAGTGACAAGTTTAACTTCTTATAAAACACACGATTGATAGAATATAACCATTAATATGTGATATATTTCAAGATAATAATGATAAAGATATGTTCATGGGATATTTTGGATGAAATTTAAATTAGTTAAGGGTTTTATGGTTATGTTAACTTTGCTGGAGTTTATTTCATGTTTGGATTTATGGAAGACATTATATAAACTAGGATATTTTTTGGAGTAATTCATTTTTTTTCATTCAATTTTTATGGTTATAAAGGTATTAAAACATTTATAATGTGATATTAAGAGAAATATTATATTGTTTGGGGAATATAACATTCATTTAGTGACCTTCCTTATAAATATTTGGACATTGATTTTGGCGATACATACTTTAGATTAGTATTAAAGATAACCAACTATGAAATTTATTAAGTTGAATTTTGGGAGTTACTTTTTTAGTATTACTAATTATTGTACTATATTGGATAAATTTTTCTAAACATTTTGGTTTTAGTAATGATATTCGGGGAAACTTATTTCTCTTTTATGGATCTTATGATCTATTAAAAGATAATTTTAGTGCTTTTGGTATGTCAAAAATATTCTTGGATATTGACTTATTTGTGTAAGAAATAAAGTAAAACCAATGGATAAAACTACGATTACTAATATATTAAGTATATTTTCTAATGCTATATATCATGATAGTAAAATAATTCCTCCACTTTAAGAAATGTATCTTGAAACAAAAATGTAATCCTTTTATCACTCACTCTATTGTGATCAATTATCTATATCACTCTCTATAATAATTTATGATTGTCATTCATGTCTATATATTCACTTTCCACCAATGTTATCCTACATGGAAACATAGTTATGTTTTATTATAAATGAGATTTGTACTTACATTTCCCTTTTATAAACTAGATTTTTTATTAACCCTTTTTTCAATGTGTGTTTCCAAAAAACGTATTTTCAAATGTCAACCCTTAATTTTTTAGATCAATATTAAATTAGGAGTACTCAATTTATATAAGGGGGTAGAAATTAACACCTCTAAATTTTAAAAGAGAAACATTTTTTTTGATAGAATGTATGACAAGAAACCCCCAAATCAAAAAATAATATAACACTTAGATAATTTATGATATATTAATTTTTAATTAAATTTATTCTATTAAATAGATTACGTTTCATGAAACATTAGGTGTCTATGAAATTTGATACTCTATTAAAAAATTATTTTTTAAACATGACCATCATAATCTAACTCTTAAGTTGTCTGGTATAAATATTAACAACTAAATTATTACAAAGATTTGGTTTACACATGTACAAAATAAATTTAATGGTTATCTATTGATCATAAATGAAATAAGAACAATTTGAAATGGATTGAAATGTTTTCTGAAAACTGTATTTTTCTGAAAGGGAGATTAGTTGCGCTTTATACACATAATTTAAAACTAAGTGTTATCAAATTTTTAAAATTTATTTGAAAAAATAATCTTTATTTTCTAAATATACATGTCAAAATTATATTTGTGTGATTTTTTTATAATACACTAAAAATAATATTATTTTGACAAATAGTGAAAAATAATGATTTTCATTCAAAACTATCTTTTTATTTAAATTATTTACAATGTTAATTTATATTTTAAACTAGTTTGAAAGAAAAATTTGTTCAATTTTATTAAAATTTAACTAATTTATGTCATGGTAAAATTTTAATATTTAATTTGATATATAAACATTCATTACTCAAGAGAGTTTTCACTTTTGAAAAACGGTTTTTCATCAAGTCTACAATTTAATTTTAAGTGAGTTTAATTAGGAAAAAAGGATTCAATATTTTGAATAAGTATAATTTATATTATATAATAAGGACAAATTATTTTTTTACCATGATTAATAGGAAAAAAATTAAAAATTAATTTCCACAATTAAGTTAAAAATTTGTTTGTAGGGGTTAAACTAAGAAGATAATTGTGGAAAATGACTTAAAACTAGTCCAAACCCTATTTTATGGACATATTGAGACCCTATAACATATAAATTTCAATAGCTACACATTTTGGATGCTTTTAGAATTATAATAACATTGTTATCCTTTTATCTATTCAACAAATCCATGAATTTCCTCCCCCCCCCCACATATAAAATGCCACCCCCTATCATCCCATTTTTACAACTAAAAACACATTCGGATAGGCCAATACCTACCAAAACACCTTAATTACCTCTTTAATCACATACTAGATGTTATATTTATTAAACCCGTTCTCTTTATTACATACTAATAAATGATTTAATTACATAAAATTACACATAATACAACTCAAATGATCGATAAGTCTAGTGACTTTGGGAATTAGGTACCTTACATAACAACTTGAAGCATGATATACAACATTTTTATTTAAAACTTCTTTAACATGCTATATCTTCAAAAAACAAGGGATATCCTGGGAAAAATAAATAAGAAAGGGGTGAGATATAAATCCCAGTGAGGGAATAATCATTTAATAAAATTAAGATAATAAAACATGTTAGACGAGTCATATTAATGAGGCATAAAAGAACATGAATAATAGGGCATGATGTAGCATGATAATCATAACATGGGAAATGTGGAAATATCATAAAACACTACATCCGAAACATAGGTCAAGTAAAAACATCCAAGACTTCATGGTTGAAAACTTCCCATAAATAAATTAGGTACACTCCTATCCCAACATGACATATCATGATACTAAACATTCCCTAATGTATTGGAGTCCTATATAATTTCAGGTACACCCATCACTTTCATTTCATTATCATGCTTAAGTGTGCCACAATGATAAAAAATTATGGATTAAATCACTATCATAATTTATTCCATGATTAAGGAGTGTGTAATACATAAATTTATGTCCCCAATAAAAAGTTATATGTTCATAAAAGTTAATACCCTTTATAAGAAATTGGTATGGAATTCACTACACAATTTCTTTGGCATCGAAAATAGTGGTGAAAATTCAGCAGCATAATGACATCACTGAAAAATTATTAAAAATAGTTGATGAGTGATACATGGGTATATAATAATTTTTATATGATGTTAAATGTGTTGGGGACATTGAAATACATGTCAACACATATGTAATTAGAAAACTATTGTGTATGATAACAAATAAGCTTGAATAAAAAGGCAAAGGAAATGACATTTACGAAATTTTGGCATGGTAACGATTGTACATGGGGGGGATTAATGAGAGATAAATAGGTATATAATAATTTATAAATAATAAGTGTCATATGGGGTTCGTCATAAATCATACCCCATAATTATTAATTGAAAATAAATGGGCATAACATGATAAAGAATCTTGAATAAATAGATGAAAGGAAGGAATCCTTACATGAGTGTGTGACCCCAAAATCATAAAAAATGATTTTTGAGAGATTTAGGTTCCTTGGGAGGATTTAAAGAGGTTAGGGAAGATTAAAGGGATGTTTCATGTATTTTTAGTGAAGATAAATAGGATATTCGGAGGGATTATATAGGAAATGAGAGGGTAATTCTTAAATATTTCAGAAAATTAGGTTTTGGACTCTATACAATAAAATATTCAAAACCACTAACCTTATCAAGGTTTTTAACCATGATTTTTTCCAATGAGAAGAGTTTTTAATTATATTATTAGGAAAATCGACTAAATTAATAAAATATAAACCTTTCTTATGTGGAGGTGAGTCACACTTTTAAATAAATAAATTTGAAATCTTAAAATATATTATATTTTCGGAGGATTCATAAAGGAATTATAAAATTAATAAAATTATCATAAAATAGAATTATTTTAAGGGTAAAACAAATATTTGGACGATTATAACAATTATAGTATTTATACATCCTTTTTGTGTCATTATGAAGTCATAAATCACACTATATATTTATATAGTATTTATTTTTTTACGTCAAAATTAGACAATAATAGAAAATTATGAAAAAAGTCACCATTGAATAATTTTAATAGTATCATTCTGAAAATAATATTCACTTTATCTAAATATATTTATATATAATTGATTTTTTACTTTCAAAATAAGATTTGATATTTATTGAGAAATGTTCGGTTTTTGACACAACAGTTTTTAAACTCTAATAAAGAGTACATTTGACATCATAAATATTATATAAACATTTATATTTAATAAAAATTATTTAATAATAACATTTTACTAAAATACTATTTATTTAAAAAAATATCTTAATTCATCCAAATAAATCCCATGATTGAATTTGAATATTACCCAAAAATAAAATTTATGGTTTACTAAATAAAAATTAATATCTTTTATAAAGTAACAATAAATTAAAAATATATTAATTATTCAATGACAAACATATTAAAATAGTAATGTTTTTTATACATATCTATTTACTAAACTGGATTACACCCTAATATTAAGGTGCGCAATGTTGAGAATTTCATGGGGTCGTTCAGCAAGCATGGTTTGGGTCATGATATCGATGAGATTGAAATTCTCTAATAAATGATTTCCCTCATAATTAAGTTGTTGGATCTCATCATGGGCCTAGTAAAGGGAAAACCCCATAGATTATATCTCCCTCGAAAGCACCAATGAATGGGCTTTATAGGTTACATTCCTTATTTTGAGTCCATCACTTTCATTATCAGGGTCAATTGGATTTTTTAAAGCCCTATATTTATACTAATCATGTGATCACTATTCAATATATATATATTAAAAATGTTAAATATTCTTAATTTTATTTTAAATAAAAGAAGATATAACCAAGGAAGTATATATGTTTTCTATAACAATATTAAAAAAATACATTTAAATAAATCAAAATGATATTTTATTTATAATAGTTCGGGTCATTACAATATTCCCCCTTATCCAAACCACAACATAAGGTAACTCTAAAACTTGATTGAACCCAAAATTTATCTAAATATCTAGATTGAATAATAAAATGAAGAATGAACAAATCACATTACACCTTGATAATCCAGTATGTCTATGCTTTATACAAGCTTGATTGTCACCACAATTAAGTAGCAAAAGGAATATTTCCATCATGGTATCAACATGCATATTATAATTCATAGTATAAAAAAAATTTACATTAAAATTCACATAAAAACGTCTCATTTTATCCATTGTAGATAAACACATAATTTACTACACATCCGAATTATATACCACTATATGGATGGTGAAGTTTAACATTGAAAAAAATATCAAAAATAACTCTTTATAATTTTTTTTCATAAAAATAATCATAGCTTAAATTAGGATATAGTTTATATTCTAGTTGAATAAAATGTTTGGTAGGTTAAATATAATTATCAAATTTAAATTTAGCTAAAATTTTAAAACATAATTCACAATTTTTTATAAAATCATGTATTTTTCAGATGTTACTAAAAAGATGTTACCTAATTGAATCCATGGAGAAAAAATGATAACCACGTCAAAGATGCAGTATAAATACAAAAAAAATTAAAAATTAATCCCCTATATATGAATGTTCATGATGAAACATAAAGAAGTTGATATATTTAATTGGTTTTCATATTGGTACTTTATGAAGTATTTCATGCCACATTTTAATAGCCCTCCCTCAAAATGAAAACTCAATACTATCCCCATTCTTTCAAATTTTGGT
Organism: Viscum album; assembly: GCA_963277665.1. NCBI lineage: Eukaryota > Viridiplantae > Streptophyta > Magnoliopsida > Santalales > Viscaceae > Viscum > Viscum album. Next base: position 43,509,345 of record OY728150.1, read on the forward strand.
GATAGAAAAATTGAATTAATTTAGTTCTAAATTATTTTTGAATTTTATTATCACGAAACACGTATAGAAGAGTTAAAATTCTGCGAAAATCATATTAGACATAAATTATAGTAAAAAATCTAATCTCGTGGTGAAAAATTGTTTTCAAACCAAATACTGTATAAAATATTTTTGAGCAGATGCATGGTTTTACAAACATAATAGATTCTTAAAGGATAGTTTTTAAAAAATTAAACAATTTAAAATAGAAACAACAATAAGTATAATTTTTCACTGAATATAGATTAAAATATAAGTTAAAAAACCATTAAAAACTACCATGTTATAGATGATTTAGATATTTATGGTCAAAAACACAACCCTTATTTTTCCATTAAGAAATACCTATCATGGATTTACTTGATATAATTGTAAATGATTGAATTTAGAGTTTAGAAACCAAAATATATTTGTATTAAAAAATATCTATCACCAAATTTATATCACTGAAATAGATTGTAGTATGGAAAAATAATTATATTTTTATGCAAAAATCTTTATGGAAAAATTTATATCAGTGTTCAAATATTTAATTTGTAGTCTTGAAACCAAAATCTATTTGTACACCAAAATCTACATCACCTAATTTTTATCATCAGACAGTGATTAAATTTTTAGTATGGAAACCAAAATTTATTTGTACACCAAAATGTACATCGCAAAAGTGATATCACCGAATAGAGGATGAATTTTTAGAATAGAAATAAAAATCTATTTGTATGCCCAAATCTACATCACCAAATTGATATCACATGACATAGATTGAATTTGCAGTATGGAAACCAATATCTATTTGCATGCCAAAATTTATATTTCCATATTGATATCGCTAGATATGAATTTAATTTTTAGTATGGGAACCAAAATATATTTGTATGGTAAAATCTACATCTCAAATTTGAAATCAGTAGATAGATATTGAATTTTTAGTGTGTAAAGAAAAAATCAATTTTTATGTAAAAATAAACATCACCAAATTGATATCACTAGACAAAGATTGAATTTCAAGTATGGATACCAACATCTATTTCTACACCAAAATGTATATTTCCAATTTTATATCACTATATATAGATTGAATTTGTAGTATGAAAACCAAAATATATTTTTAAAGCAAAATATACATCTTCAAATTGATGTCACTAAAAAAGATTGAATTTGGAGTATGGAAACCAAAATATGTTTGTATTTGAAAATCTACATTGATGAATTGATATCACTGTAAAATGATTAAATTTGTAGTATGGAAACCCAAATCAATTTGTTTTAAAAAATCTATATCGCCAACTAGATATCACTAGAAAGACATTCAATTTTATTTATAGAAACCAATATTTATTTTAATGCCAAACTCTACATCGCCAAATTGAAATCATCAAAAATATATTTAATTTCTAGTATTAAACCCAAAATCTATTTGTGCGCCAAAATATACATTGCCAAATTGATATCACTGGAGAGAGATTGAATTTTTAGTATGGAAACCAAAATATATTTTTATCTGAAAATCTATATCGACAAATTGATATCACTAGACATTGATAGAATTTAACACATGGAAATCCAAAATATATTTATATGCAAAAATATACATTTCCAAATAGACATCACCAAACACATTTTAATTTTTAGAATGGAAACTAAAATATATTTTTATAGAAAAATTTACATCAGCAAATTGATATCATCGGACATAGATTGAATTTTCAATATGGAAACAAAAATAAACTTTTATTCAAAAATCATAATCACCAAATTGAAATCTCAAAAGAATTATTGAATTTCATTATGGAAACCAAATCTATTTATACATAAAAATCCACATTTCCAAATTTATATCACTGAAAAAATATTTAATATGTAATATGTAAACCAAAATCTATTTGTATGATAAACTCTATATCACCAAATGGATATCAGCAGAAAGACATTGAATTTTCAGAATGAAAACCCAAATCTAGTTGTGTGAAAAAATCAACATCACTAAATTGATATCACCAGACTAAGATTGAAGATATAGTGTGATATAAAATTCAATTTTTATGGAAAAATCTACATCTCCATATTGATATCACAAAAATGGATTGAATTTGCTGTATGAAAACCAAAATCTATTTTTACGAAAAAAGCTCCATCACTAAATATAGATTAAATTTTTAGTATGGAAACCAAGATATATTTTCACGCCAAAATCTATATAACCAAATTGATTTCACCAAATAGAGATAGAATTTGTAGTATGGAAACCAAAATTTATTTTACACCAAAATATACATCACCAAAGTGATATCACTGGAAAAAGATTGACTTTTTATTATGGAAATGAAAAATATATTTTTACACAAAAATATACATCACCAAATTGATATCATAGGACAGAGATTGAATTTACAGTATCAAATCCAAAATCTATTTGTATGCAAAAATCTATATCTCTAGGTTGATATCAATAGATATAGATTGAATTTCCTGTGTGGAAAAAAAATCTATTTGTATGCCAAAATCTACATCACCAAATTGATCTCACTGGACAGAGATTGAATTTTCAGTATGGACCTGAAAATCTATTTGTACACCAAAATCAACATTTCCAAATTGATATCACCATACAGATATTAATATCACCATATATAGAGTTCATAATGATAATTTATATTTCACCTGATAATATTGAAGATCAAAAAGTATCCCACAATCATGTACACCACCACCACAACACATACTTGGGTAACCAACCAGGATACCTCCACTATTATCTTTCATAGCTCTTGCTACATCTCCCACCAGGTAAATAAGTTGAAGAATTCAAAAAACATGTCACACTTCTATATTTTATCCACCCTACAAATTGGGATACACTACTTAATAACTATCATGATCTTCCCAAAATTGTTCCCCAATAGCAGGGAGGTGTACAATGGGTAATTAAAGGTGGTAGTGGAAGAGGATACATAAAAATCATAGAAAATATTTTATATAGTGAAAGTGGAGTAGACTTTAATGAATTAGATGATGAGGCAGATTAATACCATGGTCCAGGCACTGAATAGGTAGTGTAGGATCAAGTCAAAGACATATAGGAGTTGCATTTTTGTATGAATTTCAGACCGAGGATTCTTGATTTTGACCCCCCTCCAATCTTTTATGTTTCTATTTAGTGATTTTTTAATTATTAAATTTTATTTTATTATATTGTGTGTCCTTTATATTACATTCAACATTCATAAAAATTGAATTCACAATTACTTTACCATCACATATACAATTGAAAATTATGATATAATTCTCTCATATATAATATCTCAACAATGAATCTTGGTGGTTATGCTATAAGAGGAACATTTTTAATACATATATTCTACTGTGTAAACCATTTTAAATGGTTAAAATGTGCATATCAATCCATTTATGGACATGAAGTCAGATACCATGAAATTACTGAATATTGATCAACCTCATATCTTTGAGAAATTTTCTACCACCATAAATATACTTAATGTACACCCTCTTCCCTAGGAGCTAGGATCAATTTTTTGGATTGGTTAGACCTAAAATAGCTTTACTTATTTTTTTTAAAAACGGGCTGGAATTCATAGATACAAACATTAATGTTTCCAACATTAATAAAAATCAACAAAATAAATTTACCATAGTTGACGTGATCCAACAAGACCCATATGAATTTCTAGATCTTGAAATAGTTAAATTGGTAATACTTTAATAATTGTATCGATAATCATTGTGTTAATTCTCATATGTTCAAAAACAACTATATTTTTCTTAGAATGTTTAATGATAACCAAGTACTTGGTGTCAATATAATTTCTCTCCCTTCGACTTTTATTATACCAAAAAAGAATCATCGTAGTCAAATTATCACAATAAGTTTTCATAGCCCCCTAATTAGAATTGATCATCTTTATATAAAGAAGAAAAAAATTCAACTGTATCGTTCATGATATATATATTATTAAGAAAGAAGATCAAAATAATGAAAAATTATAGAAATGAATAATATGAAGAAAAGAACAGATCTAGTAAATTTAAAAAATTGTAATAAAATAAATTATATGGATTTTTGTGGATTGACAAAAAAACTATGTCTATGAAGAGGAAAAATGGTTTCATTATATTTTAGAGGAAAATTTATTAATTTAATATGTGGTACTGAAACCTTGACCTAGAATGACCTCATAACGTAAAACCCAGTCCTATAGTAACCCCACATTGCTACCATGCTAGATTTTCATAGTAGTCCACATTGAGAAAACTCATATTATCAATACAACTCGCCCATAAAATATGTCATATAAGTGTTCGATATGGCCCTTTATCAATTATATCATCTTCATTCTATTGACCATGCTCTACAATTCCAAAACAATCTTACACAAAGACTAATCCAACATCTTGATGGTTTTAGTGGGATGTCACTTATCTAAAACACAACATAAGGTAACTCCAAAACAAGATTAAACAAAAAATATATCTACACATATATATTGAATAAATAAATGGATAATGAACAATGGACTATACACCTTGATAATATAATCTTTCTACAAATCGTAGAAGATTTATCATGATCACAAAGAATCATCCACAGAACTATTTACCCCATGGTATCCACATAAATATTATAAACTATATTAGAAAAAAATATTTTAAATTTCACATAAAATATTCTCCTTTTGTTCCTCATAAAAAACACATTATTTTGGATACATCAAAATTATATACGACTAGATGGATGGGTATGTTTAAAAATGGAAAAAATCCAAAATTAACTCATGATTATTTTTCTCATACAAATAAAAATTATAGAAAGGATTAGGATATCATTTTTAGTCAATCTGAATAAAATTTTTATCACATTAAATAAAATCAAGAAATTAAAATTCTACTATAATTTTAATAAAAACATCAAAAAAATTACCAAAAACATGTGTTTTGAAGATGTTACAACAAAGATGGTACCTAATTGAATCTAGAAAGAAAAAATGAATAACCATTTCTAGGAGGCAGGACATAAACAATACTTTATAAAACATTCAACCTCTATATTTGAAATTTGATGCTAAAATATAATGTAGTAAAAATAATTTTTTGGTTTTCATATTGGTACTTCATGAAATATTTCATGGAACATTTGAATAGTGCTCCCTCACAATGAAAACTCAATATTATCCCCATTATTTCACAATATGGTGGTAGAAAAATTAAAATAATTTAGCCCATTTTTTTTTTGAATTTTATTGTTTTAAACATATATACACGGGTTAAAATCCAGCTAAAAAATAATATTTTACATAAATTATAGTAAAAAAATAAAATATCGGAATGAAAAAGTGTTTTCCAAACAAATACTATATATAATATATTTGAACAAATGTATGGTTTTATATTCCGAATAGATTCCTAAAGGATAGTTTTTAAAAATTAAACCATTCAAAATATAAAAAACAACAAATTGCAGTTTTCATATAATAAAGAATAAAATATAAATTAACAAATTAATAGAAACTATCATGTTATAGATGATTTAGTCATTTATGTTCAATGAACATAACCATTATTTTCCCCTAAGAAATCCCTTTTGTGTATTTACTAAATATTACTAGATAATGATTGAATTTCTAGTATGGAAACCAAAATCTATTTATAATCCAAACTCTAGACCGCCAAATTTATATCACCAGAAAAAGATTGAATTTTTAATATGGAAACAAAAAATCTATTTGAATGGAAAAATATACATAGCCAAATTGATATCATCACAAATTTAGTGTATTTTCAATATGGAAACCAAATTTTATCTGTATACCAAAATATGCCTCACCAAATTGATACCACCAAACAAAGACTCGTTTTGTAGTATTGAAACCAAAATATATTTATACACAAAAAATATACATTGAAAAATTTATATCACTAGGAATAGATTGAATTTGAAGTCTCAAAATCAAAATCTATTTATACGTAAAAATCAACATTTCCAAATTGATATTACCAAACATAGATTGAATTTGTAGTTTGGAAACCAAAATTTATTTGTATGATGAAATCTACATCACCAGATTGATATCACTAGAAATAGATTTAATTTTTAGTATGAAAAAACACATTATACACCAATAGCACCAAATTTATATCACCAGACAGAGATTGAATTTTTATTATTGAAACCAAAATCTATTAATATAAAAAAGTCTACAACACCAAATTGATATCACTGGACAGAGATTGATATGTTAGTATGGAAATCAAAATATATTTGTTCGGAAAAATCTAAATTTCCAAATTGGTATCACCAAACAGAGATTAAATTTGATGTATGGAAACCAAAATCTCTTTTTATGCCAAAATCTATATTTCCAAATTGAAATCACAAGACAGAGATTGATTTTTCAGTATGGAATCCAAAATATATTTGATTTCCAAAATCTACATAAAAAATTAATATTACCATATAATGATTGAATTTTCAATATGGAAAAAAATTATTTGTATGCCAAAATCTACATTGACAAATTGATATCACCAATATAAGATTGAATTTGTAGCATGGAAACCAAAAACTATTTGGATACCAAAATCTAAATTTCCAAATTGAGATCACCTGACATATTTGGAATATTCAGAATAGAAACTAAAATTTATATATACATTAAATTTTATATCGCTAAATTGATATCACAGAACATATATTTAATTTTTAGTATGGAAACAAAAATCTATTTATATGAAAAAATCTAAATCAGAAAATTGATATCACATAATAGATAATAAATTTCTAGTATGGAAACCAAAATCTATTCATATGAAAAAATATATATCTCCAAATTGATATCACTGGACCATGATTGAATTTTTAGTCTACAAACCAACATCAATTTGTATGCAAAAATCTATATCACCAAATTAATATAACTAGATAGAGATTGAATTTGCAATCTGGAAACCTAAATCTATATGTACACCAAACTCTACATCATCAAATTTATATCACTGAAAACATATTGAATTTTTAGTATAGAAATAGAAATTTATTTGTATGAAAAAATCTATATCTCCATATTGATATCATTGGAAAAATATTTAATTTAATTATGGAATGAAAATATATTTGGATGAAAAAATATAATGTCTTAAATTGATATCACCAGAAAAAATATTGAATTTTTGGTGTGGAAACCAAAATATATTTTTATGCCAAAATCTACATCACTAAATTGTTATCAGTAGACAAAGATTTAATTTTTAGTATATAAATCAAAATCTATTTGTACGCAAAAATATATATCACAACATTGATTTCACCAGAAAATGATTCAATTTGAAGTATAGAAACCAAAAATATATTTTTATGCGGAAATATATATCACTAAATTATTATCACAAGAAAGAGATTGAATTTTGGGTATGGAAATCACAATATATTTTTGCGCCCAAATCTATATCTTCAAATTGATATCACCAGGAAGATATTGAATTTGTATTATGTAAACCAAAATCTATTTGTACACTAAAATCTATATCGCCAAATTGATACAACTAGATAATGATTGAATTTGTAGTATGGAAACCAAAAAAATCAATTTGAATGCCAAAATATACGTCGCCAAATTGATATCACCAGACATGTATCGAATTTTTAGTGAGGAAACCAAAATCTTTTTGTACACCAAAATATAAATTTCCAAATTGATATCATCGTACAAAGAATGAATTTTTTATATGGAACCCAAAATCTATTTCTACACCAAAATTTACATAGCCAAATTGAAATCATCATAAAGATATTAATATCACCTGTCCTATAGTTCATCATAAAAATCCATGTTTCATCTAATAATATTGAAAATCAAGAAGTATCCCACCATCATGGATACCACCTCAATGAGACATCATTGGGAAACAAACCTGGAGACCTCCCCCCATTATCCTCTATTGCATCTGATCAATCTCCCACCAGGTAAACAATTTGAAGAATTCCAAAATCATGGTGCACTTTTAGTTCACATCCACCGTGTAGATCTTGATAGAAATCTTTGCTGCCCTCACAATCATCCCAAACAAGACGCCCAATAGTGGGGAGGGGTACACTGGGTGAAAGGCCAAGGTAGCATTATAGGATATGTACCGATCATATATAATCATTCATATAGTGTAATAGGAGAATACTGTAACGAACTACATGAGTAAGAAGACTAATCACAAGGTGAAAGCACTGAATTGGTAGTGAAATATTAGGTTAAAGAGAGATTTGAAATTCATTTCAGTATGAATGTCATACTATGTTTTCTAGATTTTGAACCCTCTATCATTCCTTTTATGTTTATATTTAGTGATTTTTTATTTATTAATTTTTATTTTATTTTATTTATTTCTTTGTCATTTATATCACATTCACCTTTCTTAAAAATATGACCAATTATTTTACCATCAAATATATTATTCAAAGATATGTTATAATACTCATGTATATAATCTCAAGAATATATCAAGGAAGTTATGCTCTAATAAAAACATTTTACTTACATATATGCTGATGTTTGAGTCATTTTAAATGGCTAAAATGTTGATATAAACACATTTATGGACTCAAAGTTATATACTATGATATTTTTGAATGTCAACGAACCTCTTACCTTCAAAAAATTGGCTCCACCATAACTATACCGGATAAACAAACTATTCCTAAGGATCTATGAACAATTTTCTTTGGGTGGGATTGACCTATAATAGGTTTACTTATTTTATTTAAATTTGTTGGAATTCATTGATTCAATAATTTTTATTTTCAATAATAAAAAATTAATGAAAATAAATTTACTATTGTTGGCATGATCCAAAAAGACCCATATGAATTTCGTGATCTTGAAACAGTGAAAATGAAAATATTTTAGTAATTAGATAGAAAATCATTTTTTCGAAGCTCATATGTTCAACAACAAACATATATTTCATAGAATGCTCTCTAATAACGAAGCACTTAGTGTTGATATAATTGCTCTAAATACCCCTTTTTCATTCTAGAAAAAACACTACAGTCATATTTACACAAAAAGTTTTTATCACCCCCTCAATAGAATTGATCATCCTTAAATTGAGATGAAAATTTTCAACCATAATGTTCATGATATATATATATATATATTATGAACACGAAAGACCTAAAAATTTACAATTCTAGAAATGAATGGGAGGATGAAAAGAACAAGTCTAGTAAATGTAAAGAAAAGAAATAAAAATAAATAATATGGATTTATCTGGTTTGATAAAAATAAATATGTTTGTAAAGAGGAAAAAAGGTTTCATTATATCTAAGAGGAAAAATTATTGAAATAAGATGTGGTAGTGAAACCACGGTATTGAATGAGCTCTTAATGAAAAATGTAGTGCTATAGTAGCCCCATATATCTAGCATTCCAGATTTTTGTAGTAGTATACAATGCTACAACACTCATTTTCAGTGCACCAAGCCCATAAAAGGTTCCATATCAGTGTTCAATATGTATATTTATCAATTATACCAACTTAATTTGAAAAACCATGATCTATAATTCCAAAAATCTTTTAAACTAAGACTATTCCAAAAACTCTAATGTTATAGAGGGATGACAGTTATCCAAAAAAACATAAGGAAAATCAAAAGCCTAGTTAAACCCAAAATCTATCCACACATATGGATTAAATAATAAAATTAATAATGAACATTGATCTTTACACCTTGATAATACTATTTGTATAAGCGTATCTCAATATTGATTCTGATCACAAATAATTAGCCAATGGACTCATTCCCCCATGGTATCCACACGCTGCACAAATCTCCTAACACTCGAGAAGGAACCCCCTTATTACAATAATTTTATATAATATTATTTAAATGTATGAGAGAATGAGATATAAATAGAAATCCATCATAGGTTTTTCATAACATTAAAATGCATTCGAATGCCTAGACGAATCATAAACAAAAATCCAACTTATATAACCATCAATAGAGACCCTTTAGATACCAAAAATTTAGATACATTAAATGATCTGTTTCATAAATATTCCATGAGTTGCCACATTTTTAACTCTAGGATTTTAGTGGTGATTAATATTTTAATGTTTACAATATTGAATTGGCTGATAAAACCCTCAAATCATCATCACATGATGATCAAAACAATTATTATATAATCTAGTAGGAGAGGGAGGTATGTCCATGCATTATCGCATTACATGTAAATCTACCATGCACATCATGCCAATGTGGTGACACTCAACACATTATGGTATATCTAACGTAAAACCACAATGTGGTCTAAACCACCACATCATGATAGAGCCTTTAGTTCCCAATTCCATCAATATACTTATTTCTCTAATGAATCATCAAATGATCACATTTTCACCTTATGTAAAAATATATTAAATAACTCGTGAAACCATATTCAAAACAACATTTTCATATTTCAAAAACATAGTTTGGAATATCTTTCATTGCTTTTCTCCTTATACTATATCATATGTAACAACTTGTGAAATTCCATCAAGAAATTATTATGGATATCCTCCAAATAACTTTTGGTTTACCTCAAAATTTTTTATAAAGATGACCCACATCCCAAAAAAACACAAAGTGTGAACCCATGAGCCTTCGTATAATTGTAAATAATTATTAATTCCCAAATTCAAAAAATCATGAAAATAGTGGAATATTGAGAAGCATCCATGATATTCAATCAATATAGGTATCATGCATGATCTCCATCAATAACATGTATCTCAATTCCTATATACACAAATTATATAATATATAAGTATTCATGATCAAATAATCTCTTTTTCCAATACATTGAGTAGCCAATGTATATTGAGTATGTTAGCCATGTATAGCATACACATACATTTTCAATTCTCTAAGTATAAACAAGACTAGTCGATGAAAGAACACATGTGTTGTTACCTTATCAAGGTGAATACCCTTAGGGTGGTTGTGATTAATCATGGTAATATTTATTTAAAAACATAAATCCATTGATCTTGATATTGTTCTCTCAATTTGAGGAACACTCCTTTATCTCCCTCATTTTTTCACTATGATAGATAATATAAAAAAAAGAAAAAGATATTTTACTTGGTTCATCCTAACTGGCTAGTCCAAGGAGAATTCAATGGTGATATTTCTATTCACAGAAAATAGTAGATAACACAACTATTATTTTAGGTATACATAATAGATCAGTCACATTGACCCTCCAAACTCATTGTTTACGCAAATGAGAAAAGCTCACCACCTTTCATCACAAAGAGTATACTACTGCTCTATCCATTGCAACCTTGTTCATTATGAAATAATTATAAGAAAATACATAAACAATGGTGTTTCTCTTATCCATGTTCTCATGATGTCCCTAAGATATGGTTCTCCTAGAATCTCCTCCTACTTCATTTTTACTTTTAATTTTCTAGTAAGCCAGGAAATCCCTTGTATATCGATTCTCTAAGAGCCGCAATGTGACTGGATACAAATATATCTATTTTATGTTTCTTTAATAGTTTTATGATCTTATCTATAATTAAAATTCATTAATCTGATCCATGTAATATAATAATGTAATTATTCTTCTCCCTTTCCTTATATCATTTCATTTGTCACCCAAACATAAATATTATGAATAAGTATATTACATATATTTTAAACCCCTTATGGTTTGAGCCAAACTCTCTTTTATGAATTTCGACATTATTAGAAACTTCATGGTTGTGGTGTCCCCGCACCTACAATATCATATGATCCTCCTTGCTAAGATTTCACCACCATGTAGCCTCCTTGACCATGGCAGATAATAGGGCTCATCAATTTCTACTGTCATTGTCTGTTTCTCTATGACATGGCTTCATGTTTACTAGATCCACAAAATATACACATTTATCACCTCCAAAACATTCCCATGACCATGAAATGATCTTTTCTAACATGGTTACTCATCTAATTAGTTGTGGTGTTGTTATTTCCCAACGACATTAGCTCCTCTACTATTACAGACAAAAAGTCATTTGCACTTCCACATTCAAACTCTCTACACTATAATGTGTAACTGTGATATGGAGATCTTCTTTTCAAAATGATTGTAACATAACCTATATTTTATGAAATGTGATCCCTTGAAACTCTAGTGACAAGGATGTATGATTTATCACCCACTATGTTCTTGTCTCTTGCACTATATTGATGATTCGTATACAAATTGTACAATCTCTATATGATTTCTATTACATGTGAAATGTTCTATGAAATAGGTTGTATTATACTTTTCCCACATCATAATTTACTTATAATTTTCACTAATTAATAAATACATATGGATATCAACCATTAATTCATGTCTGACTGGTTCTAGTGCTCGCATATAACCTCCCATGTCAACCCTCATGTGAAAGGATAAGCACACTTGTTATCCCTTATGCGATGACCCATTCTCTTTTGTAACTTCACACACACTTGATCCTACCAAAACATGTAATCACATACACTACCACCTTTTTTCTAGACTATCATTGATCTCGATTGGATATCACCAGCTGGCTAGTTGCTCAGATGGCCTTAGCCAGTGGGATGGACCAATTTTTCATCAATCCAACCTTTATTATGGTGAAAACTATGGCTTTGTGATCTGGTATCTAGTAGACTAAAACTAAAAATTCCTTTATATAGCCTATTAAAAATATCCTATGACATAACTAGTTTAAATTTAACATAGACCTTACAAACCAAGTACATCTTATGGCACAAAATGATGATTTGTGATATTGACCCTATCTTCCAGATCTATTTCATCCATAATAATCCTCCAAGAATCACCCCAACTACACACCCTTATTCAACTTATCCACAAACAAAATCAATGAAAAACATCATAAATATTTTTCAAACAATCTCTCTCATTTGGTTTATTTACAATTCAATATGATTCAAATAGTTACTCAATAAGAAATTTTTTGGAAGAACCAAATAAAATCATACAAAAAAATACTTTTAAACCTCACTTATTGTTGATACCCTTTCCTTCTAGGATTAGATCGATGATTCATCAATAAAACAATCTAATCTAATGTGATTCAGTGTTTAGTGTGAGAAACAAGAGTTATATGAGATAATTCTCATGATTAGAACACATTGAACTTCATGCACTCAAATTCCTCTTCCACACAACATTGTACATAAAAAAATTTCTCCCTCAAATCTTCAAAAAAAATCCCCCTAAGTATAACCCCACCGTTGTAAAAATGGAAGATACACTAAAAAAATATACCCCCTTTTCCACATCTCCTTATAAGAAACATGATAATGTTCTCCACCTTTAGTAATGAACCCAAAGGGAAATTCCATGAAGGTTCAAAAATAAGAGTCAGAAATACATTAAATGAAATGAGGAGATAAATCATACCTTGTATAATAAGAAATTTCCATGGGATGTAGGGGTCACCAACTCTAATACCATCAAGATATATGTGATTAGATAGAATAATCAATCCAAAAAATGTTTATTAAAATCTACCTTGGGTGGAGAATTTGTCATGATTTTATCATCTTGATTCATAGTAGGCACATAATCTAATTTCAAAAACTATTGCTCAATTTTCTCCATTATGAAATGGTATTTGATCTAAATGTGAATAATCCATGAGTGTTGAATGAGATTTTTTTCTAATGTTTATAGCACTTTATTTTTCACAATAAATCAGGATAGGAGATGACACATCAATGTTGTGCATCTTGGACCCTCCATCCTGGATCAGGCACCATAAACACAAACTTTACACATTGGATTTGATACTATCTATATTTACTTGGACATAACTATAACATATTTCTGTGAATTAAAGAAAATATTTCATTACATACATTCCCAATAGATTTTATGTTTAGATATGTAGAGAATTAGGATAATTCTATAACTATAAAATCCAATTCTCTTTGTATCAAATATACATTTTTTATTTTATACAAAACTACTGAATCCATAATAAGTTTTCAACATCTACTAAAAAATATTTAACACATTATATTCTTTTAAACATATAACACATTATATTTTTTCACATAAACTATGGAATGGAAACATAATTAAGGGGTGATATCAAATGCTCAGTAAGGAAAACATACGAATGGGGTAATCATGGAATATTACTATAATAAATATTATGGTTGGAATAAAAAATAACATGAAGTTATAATTAACTAAAACTGAGATCATTCTATATCAATGATAATGAATGAAAAAATGGATATCAATAATACTGATCTCATACATACGAAATGCTGAATAATAGACAAAAAATATATTTTCAAGCTCTTATTCCATGAAATTATCATGTTATGGGAATAGGTATACTCCAAAACTTGTCTTTTATGTCTCATTAGACCAATCAATGAATTAAGGAGCTATATAATTTCAAGCCCCATTTGTAACCTCATGAAGTCCAAAACAATAACTATAAGAGTCAACAAGACTTTTTATATTATTTCCTAAGGAACCTACTACCTAATTAAAACATGACTATCCATAAAATGAAAGATACAAAATGTCAATAAAAAATCAACACACATTGGATGTCAATAATCATTAAGAATATCAAAAAAATCACATAATAAAAAAAGGGATATCATAATCATAACACATCCATATAATAAAGTTCTATTTTCAAGAAATACATATTCATATTTCCAACAATCATCGATATTGTAATAACATGATATGGAATTCCAATACTCTTCCCAATTTCAATAGAATAATATTATTTATCTATGAACATCATCAAATATTAATTTTTTAAAATTTAATGTTCACACCGTATGGAGTAATGATTATATGGATAAGTCAATACTAGAATAACATGATCAAAATCCATCCATAGAATGAAGGTGGATAGTTTTAAAAGAACATAACACTAGTGAAACAAAGGAAACATAGGAGGGTGTTGATATAAATGGAAAACACCCTCATAAAAATGAATTCTTCAAATGGTATCATAAAACAATGGATTATGAATTGAATTGATGGATACTGTTATTTTAATCCCATATATGATTATATATATATATATATATTAGTGGATAAATATTTAAAAATAAACCCCATTAGGGTAAATCCTTTTGAAAATGATAAGTTATGGGGATCAAAATTAAAAAAATATATTTTTTATAACATTTTTATAAAAGATGAGAAATTTAAATTTACATATCACTTTCCAAGGTAATATTTGAAAAGGTGATGTGAAAGCCTTTGAAAAGCTTTAATTTTAAAAATATTCTCCAATTATGGATCCTTGAAAATATATAATGATTCTATTATAGAAATGGGGAGAGTAAAAAAACATGTGAAAGTGAATATAAATTCCCTTTTTATTATTTTCAAAATACCAATATTTTAAAACAGCATCATAAGAATAGAACAAAACATACATTTTTATGTAGACATTTATTTTCTAAGGATGATAATAAAATTACATATAATAATACATTAGAGAGGGAAGATCCAAGCATGGATTAAACTATTTCCTAATGAAACATTAAAACTCAATGGAAGGAGATTGGAGTTATCAATATCCATTATCGGAAAAATACTCCATGAAGCATGAAACAATTTAAATGGGTATATATTGTAAAAAATTATTTATTGAAAGAATAATACAAAATATAATCATTGGGAATAATGTACCCATCTTATATCACATGTGTTCAGGTGAATGATCATAACTCAATGAATGAAAATTGAGTTACAAAAAACTGTTATGACTAGGGTAACACATGATTCCATAGACATATGAACTAAAGAAAATGATTTGGATTAGTTTTTCCCATGACTTACAGGGAAATAATTTATATAACATTAATGGGATAATAAATCAATTGAATTCCATACAAAGGAAAAACAACGCATAACATGTAACATGTATTAAAGAATCATAACTGAGACCAAGAAACCCCTTATGGCCTAAGTAGAATTTTAATCAAAACCTATTAATGTATATAGAATATTGTTGAAATTGAAATCACATGATTAAAATATAATTCATGATATTATATCTCAAATTGGCAGTATATACATAGCATAATAGAAATTTGATGCATAATTCCAAACATGCCTCAAAGAGAGGAATAAAACCCTTACATTGGGCCTAATTCATTCTATACATGCACCAAACATCATGAATAATTAAATTGTGTTAATTAAATATATACCCAATAACAATATTCTTAAATATTACCATTTACATTCCAAAATTACGATAATTCCCCATGTTCTATATAGGTGTTTGAAATTCATAGTGATTTTGAACTATTGTTTACTGGAAATGTAAAATTTTGAATTAGGGTTTGGACAAGAATTATGGAGATTCATTCATCTTACAATGTTGTTTTTGGGTAAGGTTCAAGGCCTGAGAGGTTTTTCTGGTTCCCAAATAAGACCTAGTGGTTTTGAGGGTGATTTTTGGTGGTTTTAGTGTTTTCTATTGATGGTGCATGGTTTGGTGTGCATGTTTTATGAGATACTACATGGCACCATAAGTGTTGTGTGACCTTTTGTTCAAATCCAATAAGTCTTGGTTGATCTATATAATTAGCACATGGTTTAGGTTAAACCATACTAGATTAAGGGGAAACCATGTGAGGTGGCATGGGTGTGGGACTTGGCACATTGTTTTTACATGGTTTTTTCACAAACTATGTTCCTTTTTATAGTGAGATCCAGATCCAAAGTTCATGATTGGTGGCTGGTGTGAAAACCATGTTGTACAACCATGTAGGGTTGATTTTTCAGGATATTTTTTACAAAATGTTTTGGAAAACATTGTCAAAAGACCATACACCCCTTAAAAAGTGATGTTTAAAAATTTTCCCTTATAGTTTTTACATAAAACCATCCCCTTTATTTTACCATTCTTGACCCAGATACCTCCTATGTTCTCACTCATCCTCCCACTCTCCCCTCAATAGTTCTCCCATATCTCTTGTCCAAATCTGTTTCCATTTGAATCTTTAGGGAGATAAAGGTAAGGATACAAATATATTTCCTTCTCCCTCATCTTTCCAAAATTTATTGTTTGTTCCAACTAGAGATATAAGGTTGTTTCCGACACTTTCGTTGGGGCACGCGCGTCCATCTGATTGAGTGTGTGCGGAAGGACGCAGATTCGTTTCCCCACATTCCCGCTTTCCAAAGGCGGGAGATATCCTCTCCTTATTTAGGGATGTGTGCTCCTTGATCGAAACGGGATGATGGGATGTCGGTTCTTCCTTCCATGGACTCCTCGGAACTCTTCACCTAGTCCGGGTCTCCCCCATATATTTAATATGTTGTTCATGAAACTCTTCATGGCGCCATATCGTCATGGACACCAGTTAATTACACTTCTTATGTCATGACATTCCAAGGGGTCCGGTCAGGGTAGCAACCTTCGGTTAAGGGGGTAGTCATGTTGGGAATTACTGGCATTTCTAGACGCTGGGGGATTGGCATGTCTGTCTTCAGTCCCCTATTATAGGGCTTCTCGAGGGCGCGGAAGCCCGAGGCATCCCACATCGAATGCAGGGAATCGTATTCCATGAGCATGTATCTGAGGTTTTCCTTAGCTTTATATGTTTAACATAGGGTATGCCACAATTTTAACGTCTGGTAGAGATAGATAAGCTGATCAGAACACTGACTAGAGTGGATCAGATGGAGGAACCCCCTGGAGGGAACACCGATATTGGGGCCATCATGTGGGTGGCTTCCCGAATGTTGTTGGGTGGAATTGGGAATAAGGTGGCATGATCCCATTGGGATGTGGTGGCCCAGGTATGAATCAGGATGGATGAGGTAAGGTTTCATGAGGGTTTTGGTGAATGGGATGGAACCCTCATGGGGATGACGATGGTTTTGGGATTGAGCCTCAAAGAGGCTTCCTACGTATCCTCGTGATAGGGAATCAAAGTCCATGTAGTTCGTCTGATAGCTTCTTACCACTGATGAGGGTTTCAATGGCTTACTGCTGATGAGGGTTTCAACGGCTTACCACTTGTGAGGGTTTCAACGGATTACCACTAATGAGGGTTTCAACGGCTTACCGCTAATGAGGGGTCCACAATTTAACGTCATGTAGGACAGGGATAAACTAACAAGAAGGGGTTCGGAACTGCTGGGTGTTGGGTGTTGGTGAACCAACGTAAAGGGGGTTGGAACAACCAATGGGTGGTGGGATTGAACCTCAGGGAGCCTTCCTACGTACCTTACCTTATCAAGGATCAAAGCCCACATAGTTCAGGATATGGGGGCATTTGGGTCTTACGCAATGAGGCAGACCAAGGTGTTGGTGAACCGACGTAATGGGGTTAGAAAGACTGGGTGAATGGTGGTCTTGAACCTCAAGGAGGCTTCCTACTTATCTTACCTTAGCAAGGATAAAAGTCCACATAGTTCAGGTATGGGTCCGGAGTCAGTGAACTGACGTGAATAAGGACCTGGGGTCAAGGTGGATGGTGGGCATGAACCTCAGGTAGGCTTCCTACATACCTTACCTTAGAAAGGATCAAACACAACGTAGTTAAGGTGGTTGGGAACCAACATGAATGTGGACCTAGGGTCTAATGGTTGTTGGGCTTGAACATCATGGAGGTTTCCTACGTACCCTACCTTGGCAAGGATCAAAGACCTCATAGTTCAGGTGGTGGCATTTGGGGCTTACGCGCTAAGGCGGCCCAAGGTGGTGGGGAATCGACGTGAAGGTGGACCTGGGGTCCAATGGTTGTTGGGATTGAACCTCGTGGAGGCTTCCTATATACCCTGCCTTGGAAAGGATCAATGTCCTCGTTGTTTAGGTTATGGGGGCTTGGTGCACCGACGTGAAGATGGTCAGGTCGAATGGATGGTGGTGGGATTGAACCTTAGGAAGGATTCCTACGTACCCTACATTGGCAAGGATCAAAGACCTCGTAGTTCAGGTATGGAATTTGGGGCTTACACTCTGAGCTGTCCCAAGGAAGATGTCATGGTTGGTGCTCACTCTAATCCTACATGAGTCATGCTCGGTGTGTGAAACAAGAGATAGCAGAGACCCGAAGATCTAGTCGTGGAAGGTGCATCATTGGGAAGTGGAGTGGGGCTTACACGTGATCGCAACCCAAAAAGGAAATAGGGGCTTATGTGTGGTTAGTAGCCCAATGAGGTTGGGATTTACTCTAGGAGGGAGGCCCGATGGCGACAAAGCCCATCGGGAGAGGGATTTGGCACCAATGAAAGGAGGGGTCTGGTGTCAATTTCCCCCTCCCCCTGGTCCTTGGGACTGAAGAAGAAAGGAGGAGCAGGGATGCTGCCTCCGACAAGAAAATCTAGGGGCTTACACCGAGATGGTATCCCTTTCCCCGCGGACAAACTCCGCTCCAATAAGGAGGATATCATCCCCTGTCGAGACTAGTGGGCGTGGAGAATGTCCAAGGTGGGGGTACCCCGCATTCAAGGCATGGGGTGAGGTCACAGATTAATGTCAATAGCTGTTAGTGTGCCTATGCGAAGAAGCATGAGGCGAAGAAACGCAACTGGTGGAATCGTCCAAGGGACATTGAAGTTACTTCGTGCAAACCTAATAGGTTTAATGAGAAATGAGTATATGGAGAAGGTGATTTGGGTGAGGGAGGCACCCGAAAATGATACCCAAAAGAGGGACATCACGGGTGCACAAGGCGGGAGGCTTGCATGCTAAAGGGACTGTTCCACGAAAAAGGGTCGGGATGGTGCACAATTGAGTGATGGGAGAGAAAAAGAGCAGGCCGACACACAAAAGGAATTGTGCACGTGAAAAAGCCCAGGCTGGTGTGCAAAAGTAATTGCACGCTGATGAACTGATTGTGTGCAATTGGAAAGAATTTGGTGCAGGGGAAGGGGCTCGATGGGATTCATACAAGGATCAAGCCCGAGTAGTTGCGTGCAAAGGCGGAACCCGGGAGACATGAAACAAAAAAAATAATACCTGAGAGCCATCTTTTTGTGCGCACGGGAGAGGAATTTCGCGCAGTGAAGACGGTTCAGATTCTTCAGCCCAGAAGTCGAAGGGGTGGCCTTCTATTTATAGGTTCTTAGGATCACGGGTACATGAAAAATACAAGCTGGTGCGAAATATTGCGCGCCCGATGTCGGTAGTGCGTAGATCAACCGTGCAGAGAGGGGGCATGAAAAATTTCCACTCCTGCACAAAAAAATCTCGCGAATCCCAATGTTTTTTGGGTGGGACATATTTTTTCGCACAACTGGGTATTTTTTTCACGCCGCCCCTCTGGGCCCCCTGAAATGGATCTCCGATTCCAAATATGGCTTCATTTTGTCACGCCTGAACCTTCCTCAGCCCTGGAGTACTTTTTGGAGTCTACAAATCCCCCCCTTTGAATCGGATTAGAGAGGGGCCGCGAAGGTGGGATTTCAAGGGAAACGATGAGATACAGGACTCCCTAGGGTCGACACGTGTTTAAAATCGGAGGGTTTAGCGAGACATACCATGCCCTCTTTCTGGGAGCTCCGGCTTCAGACCTGTCTGCAGGAGTGGCATGATCAGGGTTTCCTGGGGGAAGCTCGTCGAGGGGTAGTTGTTCCTGCCCCTACAGTACTATCCTAGAATTTCCATAGTCAAGTCGTCTCTCTATAGCACGTTCAGCCAGGAGTTCATCGTCCAAATTCTTCTGCCCAGCAAGTTGCTGGTGAAACGTGGTTTCCTTGGGGTCCTCCTCTGTCTTCTTCACTAAGGAAGAAGGGTCGGAGTGTTTGGTAGCTTAGACGTTCTCATTTCCCTTACCAGCATTCCGGATCAATACCAATGCCTCGCTGGGTGCAGGGAGACCAAGTAGGCTCCTCTATTGTTGAGTAATCCTCGATGGGTCCAATAGTGGTGTCATGCCCTCAAGAGGTAAGTCTCCATAAAGGAGCTCCAGATCGTCCTCCTTGTCCACTATGTCGGCCATGTTGATCGTGACCCTTCCTAGGGGCATGTCCTCGATATCGCCTAGCAATTTGGGCTTCCGCCGGATAGGACTGAAGAGGAGGGAAGCATACTACCCCTAGCCATGGATTTTAACATGGGGGTAGCCTCCTTGATGATCCTGTGGAGTATCTGGAAACTCTAAATGCATTGTTTCTGGAGGGTCGTAGGCGACCTGGTGACTCGGGGCGTTGGGCCACAGGGAGTGCGGCCAAATTGACCAGACAACATTGCTCGCTAATGTATTAGAAATGTGTTTGGTTCCTGCAGTAAAACACTCACTGGTGACGATGACTAAAATGCATCGCCCAGAGGGTGTAGTGGAAACACTCAACTTCCTACGGGGTGATGGATTCCGGTATGTAAAAATTTGGTGTTGCTACGGGCCAGAACTTCTCTGAGAAGTGGTCCACTGTGAGGATGTTCCACAAGCTTCTCGGATCAGATTCAAGGTTTGGCCCTTGATTTCCACATTCATCTACTGGAGGTGGCTGACGAATCAGCAGCGGTACTGAGTAAGACCGCTGAGATGGTAGGTTGGCCAGTGTAGAATATGACGAACGGGCTGACTAGCTGCCGAATCATGGGTTGTCCTCCGAAGAGTGTAGCGACTTGGCCTCTACATCGTGATAAGAGGGGATTATGCTCATTGTTCATGGCTTAGGGGCTAGTCCTACTAGTGAAAGGATACAATACTGCTCGCCCGCCATTGGTCCTCAGAATAGCTCTATGTGATCTCTTGTGGAGGTAGAGAGCGCTTTTGGTGAAGATGGTGGTGATTACATGACCGTAACCTGAGGGGTCACCAGATTTTCATCCTCCTGAATATACCTGCGTAGGGATGTGAGAATCAAATGAACCTTGGATTCTGGGAGCACCAGGCTATTGCGCCTCGCCCCTTCCCCATCCCTTGACTCGGAAAAGTGAGGGGAGGGTTCTTGAGCTGAGTCGTATTCCGATTCAGAGTCTAAGAAGTGAACTAGTTTGATCTCTGTCGGGACCTTCCCAGAGTCCTTCTTATGGCGGTGATGACCCGCCTTCTAGCCCCTCGGTGGCTCCTCAGGATAGGGTGGATTTCTAACATGGGGTCCTTTGGACACATTGTTGCTGGGGTGGAGAGGTTTTCCACCTAAGAAATCCGGGGTGCGAGGAGCACCGTGACAAATGTCGAAGGGGACATGGGGAGGAACACTATGGATAGCACTAGAGTGGGAAAAAGCTCCAGTGGAACCGGAAGGAGAATGGGGAGGACCTCCATGTTTGTTATCTGGGGAGACCTAAGTATGATGAGGACCCTTGTACCGGTCTAGCTAAATAGGGGTAGGACCCCTGTTCTGGGTATGGGTGGATCGAGGCTGGCCTTCAGTCCTCTGGTTGTCGAGGTGATGAGGAACATCACCAGCTATGGAGAGAATGTAGGGAGGATCCCCATGTTGATGAGAGTTTAGATTCATAACTTCCCCACACCGGATGTTGGGAGTAAGAGGAACAACTCCATATATAGTGTATTGGGCATGAGAAAGGCTTCTGTGCCGAGCATCACTACCGCGGAGAAGAAATTCATTTGGATTGGGGGTGGCATGAGGCCGACCTCCACACTGAGCCTCGAAGCGGTGGAGGCTCTCGGTCTCTTCAGTGGTGGTACAGGGAGGACCTCTGTACTGGGTGGAATCACTACGGGTTAGTTCGTAGAAACTACTACTCATGCGAGTAGCCAAAAGATTCAACCCAACCTGCCTGTGGGGTGGTTGGGGCCTCGATCTTGGTTGGGCGTATTAGTTCCCCTGCTCTGTATATGTAGTTACCTGATGATATGTGTCGGTGGTGGCTCGATCCACTGTAGTCATTGACGTTGAAACCACTTGGCGGGCATCCTCTTCAACTCGCTCCCAACGCTGGCATCGGGTCGGACGAACCGAGGCTGGTGATGCAGGTGCGTAGCTTACCTTCTCCTCTTCTAACAAGACTGGGCGGCACTGCTAACACGGTAGGGTGGGAGCCCTTGCTAGGGGGCCCTGGATTGGGACTCTGACCATGCTTGGTCGGACTTCACCTACCTCATCAGCATAAGACAGGGAGTCGTCGAAGGGCTCCAGGGACAGGCTCCAGAAGCGGTAGTATGTCGGGGTGGGTAGCAATGGCTCCTTGTGCGTCCCTCGGGGGCGGCGTTGGCGATGAGGCACAGATGCCTCCAAATCCAGGCGGGCCAGATCCCAGGATGGGATTATTCTCTCCTCCTCATAACGACACACGATGTTGTTAATTACCCTTCATTGGATAACATCTGATAGGGATATGGGGTGTGGGCACCCTATGGTCACAGATGTAGAGGCTATCGTGGAAGAGGTGAAACCACGTGGGACAGACATGTTGGCGCTACCCCTACCCCTACGTCGATGGGTAGGTGGTGGTCGTGTCCCTGGAGCAGCAACCTGATTCTTGAGAAGCATGGAGATTAAATCATTAGTTCTGAAAGGAAAAGGAATTGACGACCAATGCCCTAATTCCATCTCATCTTCCATGGACGGTAAGAGGGATCTGTGCTGAAAATGTCACAGAACGGGATGTCCAACATCCTACTACCCCGACTTCTGGTGAGTTTCACGTGAGGCCAGATATTTTCATTGTGGGGCCTAGTGTGGGATAACTGGATCTGGTGACATGTCAATACATTGATGCCTCAAGCTCCACTAATCTCCATTTTGAGGAGAAGAACTTCACATCGAGTTCACCATGTTTGTTTCGGACGCTTTCGTCGGGGTGCATGTGACTGTCTGCTTGATTGCATGCAGAAGGATGTGTCTTTGTTTCCCCGCATTCCCAATTTCCATAGGTGGGCGGAATCTTCTCCCTATTTAGGGATGTGTGCTCCATGATCAAAATGGGTTGATTTGATGTTGGTTCTTCCTTCTGTGGATTCCTCCTCTCAACTCATCACCTAATCTGGGTCTCTCTCGTAGTTTTAATACGTTGTTCATGAAAATCTTCCTAGTGCCATTTCTTGATGGACACAAGTTAATTACACTTCTTCTGTCAGGACATTCCAAGTGGTCTGGTCAGGGCATCAACCTTCATTTAAGGGATTAGTCACATTGGGAATCACTAGCATCTCTATACAAAGGGGGATTGGTGTGTCTGTCTTTTGTCCCTTATTATAGGGAATCTCAAGGGCATGGAATCCTGAGGCATCCCACACCGAATGAAGGGAATCGTATGTCATGGGAATGTATCTGAGGTTTTCCTCAGCTTCCCATGTTTAACACAAGGTATTTTTCAAGTTTAACATCCGGTAGAGACAGATCGGGCTGATCAGAACAATAACTAGAGTGGATCAGATGGAGGAACCCCTGGAGGGAACACCGATATTTGGGCCATCATGTGGGTGGCTTTTCGAATGTTGTTGGGTGGAAAGGGGAATGAGGTGGCATGATTCCACCGGGATGTGGCGGCTCGGGTAAGAATCATAATGGATGTGGGAAGGTTTCGTAAGGGGGTGTTGAATGGGATGGAACCGTTATGGGGATGACGATGGTTTTGGGCTTGAGCCTCAAAGAGGCTTCCTACATATCCCCGTGGTAGGGAATCAAAGTCCACATAGTTCTTCTGATGGCGGCTTACCATTGATGAGGGTTTCAATGGATTACCACTGATGAGGGTTTCAACAGCTTTCCACTGATGCGGGTTTCAACGGCTAACCACTGATGAGGGTTTCAATAGCTTACCACTGTTGAGGGGGTCTACAGTGTAACATCATGCAGGATAGGGATGAACCGATGTGAAGGGGGTCGGAACTGCGGGGTGTTGGGTGTTGGCGAACCGACGTAAAGGGTGTCGGAACAACCAATGGGTGGTGGGCTTGAACCTCATGGATGATTCCTACGTACCTTATCTTAGAAAATATCAAAGTCCACATAGTTTGGGATATAGGGGCATTTGGGGCTTACACATTTAGGTAGCCCAAGGTGTTGGTGAACAGACGTAAAGGGGTCAGAACGACCAGGTGAATGGTGGGATTGAACCTCATGGAGGATTTCTACGTATCTTACCTTTGCAAGGATCGAAGTCCATATAGTCTGGGTATGGTACAGGATTCGGTGAACCAACATGAATAAGGACCTGGGTTCTAGGTGGATGGTGGGATTGAACCTCAGGGAGGTTTCCTATGTACCTTACCTTAGTAAGGATCAAAGGCCACGTAGTTCAGGTGGTTGGGAACCGACGTGAAGGTGGATCTGGGGTCTAATGGTTGTTGGGATTGAACATTGTGGAGGCTTCCTACGTAGCCTGCCTTGGCAAGGATCAAAGACCTCGTAGTTCAGGTGGTGGCATTTGGGGCTTATGCTATGAGGCAACCCAAGGTTTTGGTGAACCGACGTGAAGGTGGACATGGGGTCCAATGGTTATTGGGATTGAACCTCGTGGAGGCTTCCTACCTACCCTGCCTTGGAATGGATCAGAGACCTCATTGTTCAGATTATGGGGCTTGGTGAACTGACATGAAGATGGTCAGGACCAATGGATGGTGGTGGGATTTAACCTCAGGGAGGCTTCCTACATACTTTGCCTTGGCAAGGATCAATGACCTCGTAGTTTAGGTATGGCATTTGGGGCATAAACATTGAGGCGGCCCAAGGAAGATGTCATGGTCAGTGCTCACTCTAAGCCCATGTGAGTCATGCTCGGTGTGAGAAACAAGAGATAGAAGAGACACGACGATCACGTCGTAAAAGTGGAATCCGTGGGAACTGTAGTGGGGCTTACATGTGATCGAAAACCAAAGAGGAAACAGGGGATTATGCGTGGTTAACAGCTTGAAGAGGTTGGGAATTTCTCCAGGAGGGAGGCCCAATAGCGACAAAGCCCACCGGGAGAGGGATATGGCATCGAAGAAAGGAGGGGTCTGGTGTCCATTTCCCCCTCCCCCTGGTCCTTAGGACTGATGAAGAAAGGAGGAGAAGGGATGCTGCCTCCGGAAACAAGAGTTTGGGGCTTACACTAAGATGGTCGCCCTTTCCCCATGGACAAACACAACTCCAATAAAGAGGATATCACCCCCTGTGGAGACCAGTGGGCATGGAGAATGTCCAAGGTGGGGGTACCCCGCGTGCGAGGTATGGGGCATGGTCACAGTTTAACGTCATGAGCTGAGGACGATGGTGCTTGGCAGTTTAACGTCCTTCATCTCAGATGAGGTGGGTTCACTCCACACCCCTAGGACTTACATAACCGTTACCCTATGCACCTTGGTGAAGATAATGGATAGGCAACGCCGTGGTGAGGGGGTGTCCTGGAGCGAACCATTGGGGGGTCCACGATAGTGTGGCTATGTGAAGAAGCAATAGCTGTTAGCGTGCCTATGCAAAGTAGCATGAGGCGAAGCAACACAACGGGTGGTATCATCCATGGTACTTTGAAGTTACTTTGTGTGAACCTAGGATGTTGCGCGGGAAATAAGTATATGGAGAAGGTGCTTTGGGCATGGGAGGAGCCCGAAAATGATGCCCGGAAGAGGGACATCACGGGCACATAAGGCGGGAGGCTTGCACGCAAAAGGTATGGTTGCGAAAAAAAGGGCCAGGAAGGTGCATAATTGAGCGTTGGGCATGAAAAAGAGCGGGTTATCATGCAAAAGGAATTGCCCGCACAAAAAAGCCAGGGTCGGTGCACAGAAGGAATTGCGCGCCGAAGAACTGATTGTGTGCAATTGGAAGGAATTGCACATGAGGGAAGGGGCTCGATGGGATTCAGACAAGGATCAAGCCTGAGTGGTCGTGCACAAAGGCGGACCCCGGGGTGACCTGGTGAGAAAACATTAGTACCTGAGAGCCATATTTTTGCTCGCACGGGAGAGGAATTTCACTTAGGGGAGACAATTCAGATTCTTCAGCCCAAAAGTACAAGGGTTGGCCTTTTATTTATAGGCTCTCCTTATCACGGGTATGTGTGATAAAAACAACCGGCACGAAATATTGCACTGCCGATGTCGGCAGTGCATAAATCAACCACGTGGAGTGGGGATGCGAAAAAGTTCCGTGCCTGGGTGGAAAACTCTGGCGAATCTCGATGTTTTTCGCGCAGGGCATATTTTTTCATGAAATTCATTAATTTTTTCATGCCACCTCACTGGGCCCCCCAAAATGGATCACCGGTTTCAAATATGGCTTCGCTTTGTCACGCCCGAACCTTCCTCATCCCTGGAGTGCTTTTCGGCATCTACAAAGGTACTATTCCATCATAAAATGGTGAAATTTTCATGATATGATAGGGATTATCTGCTTCTTGGAGAGAGGATATCCTAATATGATGTCTACACACCATCACCAATTGTTTTGTTAGAGGTATGTCACCATGTGGAGTGGTCAATGTTTTTTAGTTTAATGGATATTTTTATATTATGGTTTTGGTTACGTTGATGGGTATTTAGCATAAGTCCATGTTGTGAGAATGTCATAGACCATTGTAGGATCCCTAGTATTGTTTTGGTAATACCTGGAGTACCTAGAGAGTGAATTTCTTCATATCCAGAAAGGTTTGTTTTGGTTATTCAGTTTTGAGCTGTTAATTAATTATTAGTTTGAATATAATTTATTAATATTTGTTGTTGGATTAATGATAGGCCCTGATTGGTTTGAGAATTATCCATCAGTCTTCAATGATCTTGAGCGGTGGATTTCTAGGATAGAGTTAAGTGGGAATGGCTTTATACATGAGTTATGTGGTCCCATGATTTATCCCATAGGCTTTATAATTTATTTTCAAGTGAATGTGTTGTCTTTCGTGCCAATGTATTAAGGGTCACCACTTTATATTAAATAAAACTATAACCTTAATTATGAAATTTACTTTTTGTATTCCCTTTTCACATTATTTCATTTGTTTGTCTTGAGGTGATCCAAACAGGATGGCACACATGAGACGTAGACCATTTAAAATGGTTAAGTATAAATGGATTTCATGACACAACTTAATGGGGCTGGAGACACATCTACCCCATGCCCACCTCTAATAGGTCCTGGGTTGGCGTCCAGCAACAATAAGCCATATCACACACATGGGTTGAATTATCCTAAAGTAAATATACACACACACACAAACTTTTCTATTCCCATACAGTGTTGAAATGTAAAAACAACTAAAACCAATGCATGCATACAAATATGATCTCACAATCATATTATGTAATTAAAGTACTGAAATCTATAAAGAGTGAAAAATACATGACCATCCAAAAATTATATAGATTAAAAAAATTCTAAGGGAGAGGACTACGATTAAATGCAACCACCTAGAAAACACCTCGGTCTATCAAGCTCACGATATGCTCCACCCACTCCATGTACTCCCATGACACAATCAATTGGGTCATCTTCTTTATAAGAAACAACATGTGCAGGAAGATCCCATGCATGGGTGAGTATAAAAATACCCAGTAGGGCATCTCAAAGACACGAATCATAAAGAATCCATAATATTCATCCCATTAAAGTAATATAGTACTGATTAAAAACAAGGAAACCTAAATATACTTAAGAAGGACACCACGGCACCAGATTGTCACATCCATCTACCAAGCTCGCCTCTAATAGGCCAAGGGTTGGCATCTAGTGGCAAGAAGGAATATCACACATAAGGGAGTAATTAGCTAAAGAACCTATACAAACGCACACATCTCTAAGCCCATAAATTTTGAAATGTAAAAACAACTAAATCCAAAGCATGCATACAACAATGATCCCACCATAAGAGTAAGATATTAAAGTACTAAAAGCTATAAATAGGGGAAAATATAATTCCAAACAAAAATTATAGAGATTCATACCTAATCCACCGGAGAGGGCTACGATAAAATGCAACCACCTAGAAAAATACTTTGTCAATCAAGATCAAGATATGCTCCACCCACTTCATGTCCTCCCAAGACATCGCCAAATGGGTCATCGTTGATATAAGAAAAAATATGTAAAAGAATATCCCATGCAGGTGTGAGTATAAAAATACCTAGTAGGACACCTCGAAGACACTAAAAATTAAGAATAGAGTACTTTAATCTCATAATATTAATAAATTATGGAATAGAAACAAGTAAACCAAGATATACTCAGGAAGGACTCCACGCCACTAGATAGTAACATCCAACTTCTAGCCACAAGATTCTGCTTGAAGCAATGAATATTCTTGGAGAATACACTCCACAATCCTTACCATCACCATAGACACCATCCAAGAGTTCAAGATGGTTATTCCCAACCCAAAAAAGCTCAATAGTCTTATAAGACTCTGATAATTAGATAGGACACCACACCCTAGACCGCTATGAGACACCATGAAACCAATATGGATAAACTCACTATATAAGAGATCATATGCTCACAATACCGTGAACCCTCTTCATACAGCTTATATGATGGAGGGTTGATTCCTAGCTCAAGGAGGTCCTATAAATATCACAAACCCCACCTAGGGTATAGATATTATAAATTGTCACACTCTAGTCACCTAGAAGGAACCCCCAAACTCATTCTGAGACTCATCTTCCAATGGAGATCACAATCCCAGCTAATGAAATAATTCTACAATGTACCCTCGAGGGAATGGACCATGGGAACACACTCAAATGATACTGGTTCATAACAGATAAATGATGGGCTACAAACACCATCAAAGGGGTACACAACATTTATTGGGTGTAAACGATGTGTTTAGACAACCCTTAGTCTGCCCGTGCAAAATTGTCTCACACAACATGTAATTATCCAAATACATTGTGTATAAGAGTAATTAACGGCTTTTAGAGATCTCTATATACATTCCTTGTGACTTATACCCATGGATGTGTACCGTTGTTTGTTCCCATGAAATAACCCATGCACACCTATCAGTGACCGTTGGTTCTGCCCATGCACTTACCCACGTACACCTGTCTGTGACTGTGTACACCCGGTCATGTTCATACCCATTTACACATGGCCATGTATTCTAGTCGTGCAATGTACATGTATCCTCCATTACATAAGTCGATCCACCAAGAATGTGTGACACGACATGTGATACCATGATCTCCATGAAAACCCTAGTGATGTTTCTAAGGAGTCCCACATGGTGTGTAATAATGTATTACCTGACATGTACTACAGGATTTTCTAGAACCCATATGTTATTCTATATTCCTCTATATATTCAAATCCCTCTTCAATTTCAAATAGAAATCACTCCATATATCTCAAATATTGGTCAATCAACCCCCTTACATTTTCTACTTACTAGAATCCATCCATCAAAATGTATTGGGATCACACCTATGATGTCTATATTACTGTACTCCACTCATGAAGAAAAAGAACCCTCAATTTCGTCTCATTCACCCTCAATTTATCCACCATTTTCATCGATTCTCAAATAAAAAACTCTCTCATGGTCCATGCCCATGATATAGATCTGCTATGTTGAATAATGGTCACATAATGATCAGATAACGTGTATTGGTCAAACTATTTTCCAAATAATGTACTCATGATGACGGAATAACGAAACGGGGGAGAAATGCATAAGACGTGAAAAATTTTAGGGACAAGCCTCATCCTTTTTTCATTCCATCCTTGATTCATTGTTGTAGAGATATTTGAATGATGGAAAATAAAATCAACGAAAAAATATAAATCCATCAATTAAATCTACTGTCGATGAGTGAATCAATTCTATTTTTTGAATTGATCTATATTAGACTAGGGTAAAATAATGGTATAGAAATACAAAAATTAAATATACTACTTGGATATTGGAATGACTACTGATGAATAATTTTCAAGCATTTCTATCATTAGTGAGATCCAAAAACTCCGATTGTGTAGCAATCCTTGATCTGATCTCAATCAAATGTCTTCATCCAAGAAGAATCTCCTAAAATGGAAATCTATATCTCAAAGTTTTAACATCCAACCATGATATTCCATCATAACATTGTATTTTAAGAAGAGATAGGTTGCTGAGTCAAATAAAATAAATTAAATCATTTAATTAATTAATTTTTTTAATTCTGTGTCCACGGTAAATGTTTCACAAACACCAGATGCAGGTAAAGGTTATTTTGGGCCTATGGTAAAACCTACATTCTGAAATCAATCATACCCTCAGATTTTTTATCTAATACCATTTTATAAATTTATTCCATTCATTATGAAAACCACATGGGTGTTATATTTTATATATGTAATATATTTAAAAAATTAATTCTAAGAACACTAGGCCTCAGAATCTCACTCCTTCTTAGTACCTGGATTAAATATTATTACTAGAAATATCCCAACAACTTACCTGCAAAAAATGGGGACACTACACTATTCACTCCTTCAAGTATTTTTATCATTAAAAAAGAAAAAACTATGAAAATGGTGGGGATACTAAGATCTCAACTGGGTATCCTACTCCCATGAGCTCTCCCAATAGTTCCTAGTGCTACTAAAAAGCATCCACCCAATGAAAAACCTTTCCCATGATGGGTATTTATATTATAGGTCCTTAACATCAATACATCCCTGAAAAGGAAATACCACTCCCATGGCTTAGCTCACCCAGGTCGATATTGTACAATGAGTCATGCACATACCTCCTCAGTTGTGACATGTAGAGAACACCAAGAAACCCAAAAATATTGTGGCATCAAGGTTAATAAGCACACCATCATGATAAACTAAAAAAATAATAAAAAAACAAGGGTCCTAAGATTCACAATGATATCCTACCACCCTAGATAAGACTATGTAACTCTCCATTGGCTCTATTCATTAGTCAACTAAGGACACCTAATGTCTATCGGGTAGTCATCATCCTCCCAATGATGAACTATATCTTTTATAACCACCACTAACACCCAAGAAATGACCCTATCGCTATTACTTAATGGATTCTACCAGTATATAAATGTCCTAGGTCTCTCAAAAATGGTATTCTAAAGGTGATACTCTGGTGGTGGGATGTGGATCATCCCAATACGCAAACCCCATCGATGGTAGATGATCCTCCCATATGCGGATCAAAACTAACATGAAAATACCAAGCATGTTCACTAAAACCTAAATGATACAATTTTAAATTTTTATATGGGTGTGTTAAACACTTTTCTTATCTACAAATGAGTCCTTTAAGGCTTCTCGCATCTTCTCCCTAAACCTGATGTGAAGTAAGTATCACATTCTACAACAATCGTTGGGGGAATTCTATGAATTCGGTCTCCCTCCTACATGAAAAATTATTCTAAATCTCCTTAAAACTCAATTGTTCATCATACACAGATAGAAAAAAAATATATGTTTAACTCAAAAACTTACTCAACCCAAAATCTATTTTTTCACCAAAATCTACATCGCCAAACTGATATCACCAAACAGTGATTGAATTTGAATTATAGAAACCAAAATCTATTTTTACACCAAAATAAACATTTCCAAATTGATATCATCGGATATATATTGAATTTATAGTTTGGAAATGAAAATCAATTTTTAATCCAAAATTTACATCCCCAAATTGATATCATGAGACATATATTTAATTTTTAGTATGGAAACCAAAATCTATTTTTATTCTGAAAACTGCATCACCAATTTGATAAAACTAGACATTGATAGAATTTATAGTATGGAAAACAAAATAAATTTTTACACCAAACTCTACATCACCAAATTGATATTACGAGATAGAAATGTAATTTACAGTATTGAAACCAAAATTTATTTGTAGGCCAAAATCAACATCATCAAATTGACATCAACAAATAGGGATTGAATTTGTATTATAGAAACCAAAATCTATTTGTACATAAAAAACTACATCTCCAAATAGATATCACCAGACATAGATTGTGTTTAATGTATGGAAACCAAAATCTATATGGTCGTTGAAATATATATCGCCAAATTGATATCTCCGGACATAGATTGAATTTAAATTATGGAAACCAAAATCTATTTTTATGCCAAAAACTACATCACCAAATTAATATCACCAGATAGAGATAGATTTTTTATTATGGAAATAAAAATCTATTTGTACGAAAGAATATACATTTCCAAATTGATATCATCAGACAAATATTAAATTTTTATTGTGGAAAAAAATAATTTATTATGAAAAAATCGACATCGCCAAATTAATATCATGGTACAGAGATTGAACTTGCAGTATGGAAACCAAATTTATTTGTATTTCCACATCTACATCACCATATTGATATCACCAGATAGAGATTAAATTTTAAGTATGGAAACCAAAATATATTTATGCACAAATATCTATATCACCAAATTGATATCATCGGATTGAGATTGAATTATAATTACGGAAAACAAAATCTATTTCTATGACAAAATCTACATCACCAAATTGATATCACCGAATAAAGATGGAAGTTGAAGTATTGAATCTAAAATATATTTCTACGTTAAAATATATATTTCCAAATTTATATCACCAGACATAGATTGAATTTGGAGTTTGGAAACCAAAATCTATTTTTATGCTTAAATATACATCATCAAATTGATATTACTGGATAGAGATTGAATTTTTAATATGGAATCCAAAATCTATTTGTACACCAAAATCAACATTTCCAAATTGATATCACAATACATAGATTCAATTTTTAGTATGGAAACCAATATCTATAAATACACAAAAATCTACATTTCCAATTTGATATCACTAGAAAAATATTTCATTTGAATAATGGAATGAAAAATCTATTTATATTCCAAAATCAATATCATCAAATTGATATCATCAGATATAGATTGAATTTTTAGGATGGAAACCTAAATATCTTTATACACAAAAAAAATTAGCACCAAATTCATATCACCTGACAATGATTGAATTTGTAGTATGAAAACCAAAATTTATTTATATTCCAAAATATATTTATATTCCAAAATATACTTCACCAAATTGATATCACCAGATTGAAATTGAATTTTCAGTATGGAAAAAAATCTATTTGTATGTAAAAATGTATATTTCCAAATTGATAACAACGGAAAGAGATTGAATTTTCAATATAGAAACAAAAATCAATTTTTATATAAAAATATATAATGCCAAATTGATATCAATGAACATAGATTAAATTTTAATTTTGGAAATTAAAATATATTTGTACACCAACATATATATAGGAAAATTGGTATCACCAAATAGATATTTAATTTTCAGTTTTGAAATAAAAATCTATTTGTACAACAAAATCAACATCGCCAAAATGATATCGCCATACCGAGATTAAATTTTTAATATGGAAACCAAAATTTATTTTTATGCAAGAATCTACATCACCAAATTAATATCACTAAACATAGATTGAGTTTTCTTATATGAAAACCAAAATCTATTTGTATGCCATAATCTAAATTTCAAAATTGATATCACTATATAGAGTTTATATTTGAAGTATAGAAACCAAAATATCTTTGTACACCAAATAATACATCTAAAATTTGATATCACTAGATAGAAACTGTATTAAGAGTATGGAAACAGAAATCTATTTGTATGCCAAAATGTACTTCGTCAAATTGATATCACCGATTAAAGATTTAATTTTTATTCTGGAAACCAAAAATATATTTGTACTCTAAATTATACATTACAAAATTTATATCAATGCACAAAGATTGAATTTGTAGTATGGAAACCAAAATCTAATAATATTCCAAAATCTAAATCTCAAAATTGATATCAACGGACTGAGACTGAATTTTTAGTATAAAAAACAAAATCTATTTGTATGCCAAAATCTACATCGTTGAATTGATATCAAAGTAAAAAATATAGGATTTGTAGTATGGAACCTGGAATCAATTTTTACACCACAATCTAAATATCCAAATTGATATCTATTAAAAAAGATTGATATCACATGATCTAGAGCTCATATTGAAAATTGATGTTGCCACCGATCGTATTGAAAATCATGATGTATCCTACCATCGTGTATCCCACCAACACAACACATCCTTGAGCTATCAACCAGGAGACCTATGTTATTATCCTCTATATATATTACTTCATCTCCCACCAGGACAAGTTAAAGAATGATAAAAACAGGGAACACTTCAAGATCACATCCCCCATGCAGAATGAGACACACAACTTCCCCACCATCACGATCATTCCAAACCTAGTGCCCAATAGGAGGGAGGGGTACATTGGGTAATGGTTGTAGGTAGTGGAAGAGGATACACACCAATCATAGATAATATTGCATATAATGTAGGGGAGAAGACATTAATGAACCAGATGATGAGGGGGATTAATACCAAGGTGCAGGCACTGATCATGTAATATAGAATCATGTCAAAGATAGATGGGAGTTTCATTTCTGTATGAATGTTTGGCTGACAGTTCTTTATATTGAACCCTCTCCCCAATCTTTTATGTTTCTATTTATCCTTTTATTATTTATTTTATTTTATTTTATTTTATTGTTTGGCCTTTATAACACTTTAATCATTCTTGAGAATCATATTCCTAATTAAATTACCATCATATAATCAATTGAAAACTATGATATAATTCTCACATATATAATATCAAGAATGAATCATGGTTTATGTACTATAAAGGGATGAATTTCCTTACATATATGATGTTGTGTGATCCCTATTTAAGGGCTAAAATGTGAATGTCAACCTGTTTATGGAATCAATGTCGGTTACTCTTAAATTCTATAATGTTGAACAACCTCATAGTATCGATAAATTGGCTTCCACCATAACTATATCAGATGTACAACATTTCCCCTCAGAATGTATCTAAAATTTCCTTTGGGTAGGTTGGACATATAATCAGTTTACTTTTTAAGAAAAAATGGTTGGAATTCATTGATACAAACTCTAGGGTTTTCAACATTAAAATAAATCAAAAAAATTAATTTACCATAGTTGACCTGATCCAATAAGGCCCAAATGAAATTCAGGATCTTGAAATAGTGAATTTGACAATCCTATTGAAATTGGATTGACATTCATTGTTTCGAATCACATATGTTCCACAAAAACCATATATTTCTTAGTAGGTCCTCGCAAAACCAAGAACATAGTGTCAATATAATCACTCTAACTTCCACTTTTTTTCATTCCAAAAAAATCGAAGTCGAATTATCAAAATAAGTTTTTATAGCCTCCTCAATAGAGCCGGTCATATTTTAATCAAGATTAAAATATTCAACCATAATGTTCATGGTATATCTATTATCAACATGGTAAACCTGATAAAAAACAATTACAGAAATGAATGGGTGGAATAAAAGAACATATCTAGTAAATTTAAAGAATGGAAATAAAAATAAATTATCAGGATTTATGTGGTTTGATAAATATAACGAAGTATGTGGAGAGGAAAAATGGTTTCACAATATCTGAGAGGAAAAATTTTTAAGATAATATGTGGTACCAAAACCGAGGCTTGGAATGGGATCCTAAACAAAAATGCAGTGCTACAGTAGGCCCACATTGCGATCGTGCTAGATTTTTATCATAGTCCACAATTCTACAACACTCATTGTCAGTACACCTAGCCCATAAAATGTGTCATATCATTTTTCAACATGTCCCTTTTTTAATTAGACCAACTTCATTCAACTGAACAAGCTCTCTAATTCTAAAAATGTCTTCCACAAAGACTAATCCAACAACTTAAGGGATTTAGAGGGTTGAAACTTATCCAAAACACAATATAAGGTAACTCCAAAACCTGATTAAAAAATATATATACACATATGGATTGAATAATACAACCAAGAATTAATAATGGGCCTTACACATTGATAATCCAAATTGTCTAAGCTTCACACATTCTTGATCATGATCACAACGAAGCACCAAAACGACTTTTTCCCCTATGGAATGCAATTTCATCTTATAATACATATCATAAATAAAATTTTAAATTAAATAGAACATAGAAAATTCTCTTTTTCCCCTCATGAAAAAAAATAATTTATCACACATCACAATTATATAAAACTAGAAGGATAGGAATGATTTATAATGAAAACATACCAAAATTAACTCATAATATTTTTTCATAAAAATAAAAAACGCAGATGTGATTAGGAGATTATTTTTAGTGAAGTTGAATAAATTTTTTGTTATTTTAAATCTAATCATTAAATTAACATTCAAATTTAATTTTAAAACATACTTCAAAAAAATTACAAAAAACATCTATTTTTAATATATTATTGAAATGAAGTTACATAATTGAATCCTGGGAGAAAAATGAATAATCATGTCAAACATGATGCACATACCCAATATTTTATAAAACATTCAACCTCAATATATGAAAGTTGAGGATATAAATAATGAAGTTGAAATATTATATTGGTTTTCATATTGGTACTTCATGAAATATTTCCTGACACATTTAAATATCCCTCCCTCACATTGAAAATGCAATATTATCCCCATTATTTTACATTGTGTTGGTAGAAAAATTGAAATAATTTAGTTCTAAATTATTTTAGAATTTTATTATCTTAAAACACTTATACAGGGGTTGAAATTCAGCTAAAAATATTATTTGACATAAATTATAGTAAAAAAATCAAATATCAGAATGAAAATGTGTTTTCTAACCAAATACTATATATATATATATTGAACGTATTCATTGTTTTATAAAAAGTATGGATTTCTAATGGATAGGTCTAAAAAATCAACCATTTAAAATAGAAACAACAATTAGTCCTTTTCAAAGAATAAAAAAGAAAATATAAGTTAAAAATGAATAGAAACTAATATATTGTAGATGATTTAGTAATTTATGTTCA
This sequence comes from Viscum album, assembly GCA_963277665.1. Lineage (NCBI taxonomy): Eukaryota > Viridiplantae > Streptophyta > Magnoliopsida > Santalales > Viscaceae > Viscum > Viscum album. The sequence continues at coordinate 43,547,221 of OY728150.1, forward strand.
ATGAACACTACCACTATTTTTTCTATAATAAATACCATTATGGATTTACTCAATATCACTGTTAAATGATTGATTTTGTAGTATGGAATCCAAAATCTATTTGTACATCGAAATCTACATCACCAAATTGATGGCACTAGATAGAGATTGAGTTTGCAGTATATAAAATAAAATCTATTTGTAATCCAAAGTCTAAAACACCTAATCGATATCACCAGACAAAGATTGAATTTTTAGTATAGAAAACAAAATCTATTTGTACATAAAAATCTACATCGCCATATTGATTTCACCAGACAGAGATTGAATTTTCAGTGTGGATACCAAAATCTATGTTTTAACCAAAATATTCATTTCCATATTGATATCATCAAAGAGAGATTGATTTTTCAATATGGAATCCAAAATCTATTTATATTTCTATATCTACATTATTAAATTGATATGGTTATATAGAGAGTGAATTTTCAGTAGGGAAAAGAAACTCTATTTCTATACTAAAATCAACATTGTCGAATTTATTTCACCAGACATAGATTGAATTTATAATATGGAAACCAAAATCTATTTTTATGCCAAAATATACATCCTCAAACTACTATCACCTGACTGAGATTGAATTTATATTATAGAATGAAAGTTCTATTTTTACACAAAACACTACATCACCAAATTGATATCATGGGATAGAGATAGAATTTACATTATATAAACTAAAATATAGTTTTATAAAAAAATATACAACACTAAATTGATAGCATCGGACCGTGATTTAATTTTAAGTATGGAAACAAAAATCTATTTTTACTCCAAAATCAACATCACCAAATTGATATCACCAGACAAACATTGAATTTCTAGTATGAAAACCAAAATTTATTTATACACAAAAATCTATATCTCCAAATTGATATCACCAAACTTATATCCAATATGCAGTATGGAAATCGAAATATATTTTTATGCCAAAATATACATCACCAAATTGATATCATCCAACAGAGATTGGATTTATAGTATAGAAACCAATATATATTTGTACACCAAAATCTACAATGCTAAATTGATCACCATAAAAATATTGAATTTACAGTATGGAAAAAAAATATTATTTGTACATAAAAATCTTCATTGCCAATTTGATATCACTAGACAAAAATTGAATTCGATGTATGGAATCCAAAGTCTATTTATACACATGTCACACCTGAATTTTCAATTCCATGATTTGGTTCAAATGTTCTTTCAGTTCTTAGATATCTCTTCGTTTCTAGGTGTTTTAGGTTTGAAATTTTGGGTTCTCTTGTGTTATTAATCTATGACCTTAGTCTTGGGGGTATTGGATGGTAATTTCCCCCACTGTTTTCAAAGGAATTCTGTGAGGTTTTGGTTTTTTTGAGTTGGATTAGTGACACACCTAGTGGCACCACTTGTGGGGTAAGTTGTTGAGCTGCTTTGTAAAAAAATATTTGGATGAGTTTTGTGTTGGAAGGAGTTCTTGGTTTTGGGAATTTTTCTCCCCAATCCTTGAACTATATTTTCCCTTTGGGTTCCCCCTTGGACCACCCTGAATTTGGCGGATTAACGAAGGTTTTTGGGTGCCCAGAACAGCCCGCACGGTTTATTATACCATGCAGCCAAACCGTGCAACGATGTCCAGGTCATTAAAAACATTTTGAATTTCCAAATTTTCCCTTAAATAATTAACCGAAATCCTCCCCATTATTCCCCATTCCATTCCCTACCTCCATGTAAATCCTCCAAGGTCTCTCACCCTCCCTTCGACCTCAACATTGAAAGGAGAATTTATGTGGGAAACCTCAAAACCATGCATGTAAATCTTCCTTTCGTTGATTTCTTCCCTTTACATAGGTTTTCATTAACCCTTTCTTAGAGTTCTAATGTGTACAGTAGAAAGGGTTTAACCAGTGTTCCTTTTGGTTAAATCTTATGTCTTAGGGTTTTTTTCACCCCCTTGTGGTGCGACGGTGGTTCAGATGATGTTTCGTACCATGTTTTGAGGGTTTCGACAAAACAAAGTAGGTGATTCCATAAGTAGACATTTCTTGATGAGTTATCATGATTTATTTACTTATTTTTCATGTTCCTCATATGTTTTTTGTTGTGCGAAAACCTTTTTTGATGGATTTGGTTACGATTTTAATTTTATAGTTTCATTTTAGCTTGAAATTAGGTGCTTTTCATGTCTGACTCTTGGGGTAATATTTGTATGTATTTTATAACTTATGAAATTGATTTATTAGTTTTGAAAGGGGATTCAAATTCTTGTTTGATAATTCTTTGGTGCCATGTGGGCCTAAAAAGGGGGTATTTGAATGGGTTTTATGTGTAAAACCTTGTTCCACTCCTTGAATGTGTTTTATGAAAATGTGTGTTTTTCATGGGTATCTTGTGTGGTATTATTTGAGGTAATTTTATATCACTTGAGAATGTTTTAATAAATTTTGAAAGGGCTTCCCATTTCTTCTTTGGCAGGGTCCAGGTTTGATTTTGGCCTTGAACGAGGCATTTTAAATGGGTGTTGTGTGCAATACATATTTACACCCCCTGGGTTAGTTTTGTGAATATTGTAAATGTTTTATTTGGTTAAAAAAGTGGGAAAATGGTTTATATGTAATGTATAGTGATTGTTTTCACATTATATGGGTTTTTTAAAGGTAAAGTGATGATATAATATGTCAAACATTTTTTGAATGTTTTATAAATTGCTAAAATGTTTTACTAAATTGTGATGTGGGTGTGAAACATATTTGTAGACTGTTTCGTGTGAGATTGATAATAAAATGATTTTTCAAGGTGATAAAAGAATAATGTGATATGTGTGTGGTCTGGCATGTATGTTGTAATATCTTGTAATTTGTTATAAAATTGTTTAACAGAATTATGGATGTGTTAAAGAAATGTGTCAAGTGTTGTGGGTTATTTTTGTGTGAGTATGATTTCAAAAGTAATTTGAATGAAAAAGTGGATTATTTGACATGTGTGGTATACATGGGGGCAGTTTGTTTAATGTGTGACATGTAAGTGAAATTTTCATGTGAAAATTATATTTCATGGATTGTTAAACGTGTTTGACCACAAGAGGGAAACTCGGGTTTCTAAGTGGGTGGATGTGTACAAGTATGCTTGTGATCCGATAGGGTTTGGCCCCAGTTTCACATAGCATGTTTGATGATGACAAAACTAACTAAAATTAGATGAAGATGATGATTTGTTGGACCACTAGGTTATGGTAATGTTCCCTACTAGTGGATCGTGCACAAGAACTGATATTGTGATGGTTACTTTCACCGAGATACGAGGTACCTGGGACCCACAATGAGCTAGTGCCTAGGGGTTATTTTCTCATTGCTTATTCTCATTCGATACTTCGAGATTACCATATTCATACGGTGTGGTTGGATAGAAAATTCAGTGGTGTTGGCATTATTTTTAAAAGTGATGATTCTTTAAAATAGCCCATTGGAAAACTGTTTTTATTTAAAGATACGTCCTTTAGAAATTGTAACTAGCATTTCTTGTTTAAAAAACATACATGTTCTTCATCATTGAATTTTTATCACATAGATTATCATAGTGGTGGTATCCTTCAGGGATTTGGATCAAACTCTATTTAAATATTTGGGTGTAATAAAACTTGGTTATTTTTGTCACAACAGCAGGTACAACATTTGTGCCAATGGTTCAGGTTTAACGGTCCTTCCTAATATAATGTTTTGGAGATGGCTTGAGGGCGGTGCTTCTTTCCATGAGGAGGTTCTTGGGATTTAATTTTTGGTTTTTTACATTTTTTTAGTCTTTGAGATTTGTTTTAAACTATGTAATTAAGTTCTTAATTTTTTGTAAAAAAGGGTTTGGTTTGAAAAATCCAGATTTGGTTTACTGTATTTGTTTGTTGTTGAATGTTTATAAACTCAGGTAAATCAATCCCAACATTAATTTTATGATACCTATGCACTTGTGCCAACCTGTGGGGATCAGTAGTTCCCTTAATTCCTTGACGCGAACTATGTCATTTTCCAGTTTTGATGGAGACCAGATTTGGTTCGTGATAATATGTTATCAAATGAGGTTTAGGTTAACTCTTTGGGTCATGTTATTTGGGGAACAGTTGCGATAGTCTAGAGTTAGGATTTTTGGGACTTGGTATTTTGGTTATGGGTAGTGTTCTTGATCACCACACCTCATTAAGGGATTCGAGTCTCTAGGGGATGTCAGGATTTATCTGATTCCTCTGGTATTCTTTGTTTGATGATGATTAGGGGAAATGAAAAGAGAGTTTGGTTAATGGGATCAGTGAGCTCATAGAGCCTGGAAATCCATGGAGAGATGAGGATATTCCCTAGAACACTCTCTGTGATGGTGAAGTGATTGGAATATGGACGCCAACCATATTTATATATCACCCATGAGAACTAGTTTCTTATTGCATCGTCTTGTGTCCTTTAGTATTGGAATTCAAGAAGTTTAGTTTTAAAGAAAAAATGGAATTGTTTTAAGAAGTTCAAAGTTTTTTTGAAATCATTTTTTTAATAAAGAGGGAATGTTTTGATTTATGAAATGGTGGAACTGAATTTGCAGAATTATTTTGAAATGGAAAATGGTGTGTTTACACCTCTTTTTAAAGTTGGAAGTATGTTAAAGTTGATTTGGAAAAAGTGTTTCCAACAGGGTTTTCTGAACAATTTAAAAGTGTTTAAATGTGATGATATCTTTTGAAATTGACATGAATAGATTTAAAGTGTGTTTTAATTTTCATGGTTGTGACTTTCTGAAAATATTTATAGTATTTTAATTGGTATTTTTATCTCGTGGTTAGCGGTCTTGATAAAAAGGAAGTATTGGTTGGCTATTTTGGTTTTGAAATGATGAAGGAATTTTTGTTTTATCCATTGGTATTTTCTTGAGCGACCACATGCATGGGGTTATATGTGATGATAGGTGGTTGATGGAACGAATATATGAGTGTCGGTATGGATATGAGGAGGGTGCTAGTTTTGTATCACAACATACATGTGTGAGGCCCATGGAGTGCCATTATTGGATATGCTAACCGCTAAACTGTTTGTTTTCATATAGATGATTTTAAAGGAAAAATGTTGTCTTGATGACTATATTGGGATGGTGTGTATTAGGTGTTTCTAAATTTTTTGTTTTTGTGGGATGTTTTTTGACCAAGAACCTCTCTTGTTTGAATGGTGTTTTGGGTTTGTGTTTGGTCGGTAAGCTGGATTGAAGGGCTAATTAGTGGTCTCTTCTAAGAAAAGTTTAGGAAGCCTTTAGGGGGGTTCACCTCATCAGTTCAGTTCTAGTTTTTGGAACGTTTTGATCAATGGACCATCTTGGTTGGGTCCTTGGGTTCTCTATTTGGTTAAGGTACTCCCCCATTAAGGGTTAGTGCATGAATGAAGTGTAACCTGGATTGTTTTATCATTCGAAAATCCTCCAATTGATCCATATAAATAATCCTTTTCTCGAGCTTTGGAGATTGAGTTTTCCCCATTTCCTTTAATTGAATTGTGGATCCTCTTATAGAGGAAGAGTTCTCATGGAAGTTTCAAATAAACCTTAGTATCTTAAGTTACATGGATTGTAGAAGGTGGAAGTGGTCTGGGGTTGTTAGTGTGGATGGGTGTCTAGATGGTGTACAAGAGGGCCTTTGGTTCCTTCATAGTCTCTTTGAAGAAAAAGTTCACATTAAACCACCAGTGTGGGAAATGTGGTCATGAGAGGCTATTATGGACAGTTTGTGGAATTGTGTGTTGTTTGGGGACTTGGCATAAGGTCCCTTTCCTTGTATTGTTTCTATCAGATGCAATGGTCATGTTTGGTGACACCTTGTGAAGTTGTGTGCTCATTTGACTGTAAAGGTGAATGTCGTGAAATCCTATGAGATTATCTTTTATGTTGGGAGGATGAATCCCTTATAAAAACATAAAAAATCCTCTATTTTAAAGGAAGGATAGTATATGATTCCTTTACTTATGTTTTTTCTCACCCGAAGAAACAAGGTGTGATGTGTGTGAATCTTCTAAGTCCTTGTTTCAGTGAAATTCCAGGTTAGGGAGAGGTGAGTTTGGAATGTGTAATGTCTTGGTAAATGTTTTGGGGATTGTGGTGTAGTTGTTTGTACCACCAAATGAATATGTTATATTCAGTGGGATTCCAAATCCTATAAATGAGGCTAAATATGTTTCAATCATTTGATCTCTAGCTATAGGTTCTAGAGTGAATATGGCGCGTAGTCCGGGAAATCCCGAGTTCGTTAAAACCCTTTTAAAATTCCTATCCTAGGTATGAAATCTATTAATAGTTTAAATCTCTGATTTCATCATGTTTGACCACACAGTTTTTGCAGAATTAGTAGTGATTGTGTTCCCAGAAGCCAGTCAGACAGAATAATCCCCACAGTTAGAGCACAGTTTCCCAAACTGTGCGGACTAACTGTGCGGCCATCCCCCCTTTTTAAATTTATGTTCTTCCTGTGTCAGCCCAAGATATTTGGTTAAGATGGTTGGTTCTTATGGTGGGGAGACCCACTATGATTCTAATGTATGTTCCTTCAGAAATTTCGAATGTAAGTCTACCCCTTCTACTATGGAGTCTATTCGGGTGGCCCCCTACTAGTGTCCCAATCTAGTCTCGGGAAAATTTGAGTTGTCTCTTATGGTGGGGAGCCCATTTATGTCTCCCCATACTAGAAACTAAGGTTGTTCCATTTTCTTGTCTTAGAAGTATGCAGTCATGTTTGGGCATATCTAAATACAAACATCTTTATTGGGTAAACATTGGTATTGGAGGACACCCAACAGTTTGGTTAAAGCATGGTAAGTGTACCCTTGTTTGTTGTAGTTATTCATTTGGGTAAACTACATGATCCTTGTTTGGATGGATATTGAGGAGTTTTATTTTGGGATAAAGTCTAAATGTGCAAAATAATTTTAGGAAAGTGATTTATTTTTTGGTCGTGAGAGTATTCCTTCCATAATTGATCACTGAAGGTGTTTTGGCCTTTGGGGGTGAAACTAGGAAAGGGAATCCATCTTGGGTTATCAGTTTGATTTGGTTTTTTCTATTGACTGGGTTATTTCTTTCTAGGGGAAATAATATTTTTGGTGGGGAGAACATTCACACCCGGAATTTCATTTCCATGCTTCATTTCAAATATTCTCCCGGTTCTTAGCTTTCTCTTGGTTTCCGGGTGTTTTGAGTATGAAATTTTGGTGTCTACTGTGTTCTTGATCTATGACCTTAATCATTAGGGTATAGGGTGGTAATTCGCCCCCACTTTTTTCATAGGGATATTGTGAGGTTTTGGTGTTTTGTTATTGGATTAGTGACACTCTTAGTGGAACCACTCGTGGGGTAAGTTGTTGAGGTGGTTTGTACCCAAGAGTTGGATGAGTTTTGGGTTGTAAAGAGTGGTTTGTTTTGGGAGTTTTTCTCCCATATCCTTGGAATATCTTTCCCCCTTGGATTCCCCCTTGGACCACCCTAAATTTGGAGGATTATGAAATGTTTTTGGGTTCCCATAACACGATTCACGTTTTGGCCGCTCAGTTTACTAAACCATTAGCCAAACCATGAAAGGGTGTGCAGGTCATTAAAAACATTTTGAATTTCCAACATTTTCCTTCCGTAATAAACCCAAATCTTCTCCATTATTCCCTATTTTGTTCCCTACATCCATGGAAATCCTCTAATGTCGCTCACCCTCCCTTGGACCACAACTTTAAAGGGTGATTTGATGGGGGAAACAACAAAACCATACAATTAAGTCTTCATCTCTTTGATTTCTTCCCTTTACATTAGGTTTATTTCCCCTTTTATTAGAGTTATAATGTGTATAGTATCTAGGATTCATACCTAGGGTTTAACTAGTGGTTTTTGTTGGTTAAATCTTGTGGTTTAGGGTTGGTTTTCACCACCTTGTTGTGCGGTGGTGGTGGAGTTGATGTTTTGCACCATGTTTTGATGGTTTCAACACAAAAGGTAGGTGATACCATATTTTGACAATACATGATGAGTTATCATGCTTTATTTACTTAATTTTCATGTTTCTCATATGTTTTTTGTCATGAAAAAACTATTTTTGATTGATTGGGTTAAGCATTTAATTTTATAGATTCATTTTACTTAGAAATTGGGTGATTTTCATGTGTGACTCTTGGGGTAATATTTGGGAGTGTTTTATAACATTAGAAAGTGATTTATTATTGTTTAAAGGAGTAGAAAAATCCGTATTTTTTAATCTTTGGTAGCATTTGGTCCTCAAAAGGGGGTTTTTGAATGGGTGTTTTGTGTAAAATCTTATTCCACTCCTTGAAAGTGTTTTATGAAAATGTGTGTTTTCATGGCTATCTTCTGTTGTATTATTTGAGGTAATTTTATATAACTTGAGAATGTTTAATAAATGTTTCAAGGTATTCCCATTTCTGATTTGGTTGGGTCTTGGTGTCATTTTGGCCTTAAAAGAGGGTTTTGAAATGGGTGTTGTGTGCAAGACATAGTTACACCCCTTGGGTTTGTTTTATGAAAATTGTAAATGTTTTATTTGTTTAAAAAAAGTGGTAAAAGTGTGTATATGTTTTTTAGTATTCTTACCTAATATGACTTCTGGAATGGTAATGTGATTGTTTAAGATGTTAAACATTTTTAGAATGCCTTATAAATTGCTGAAATGTTTTACAGAATTGTGATGTGGGTGTGAAACATGTTTTTCCACTGTTTCATGTGAGTTTGATGATAATGTGAATTTTAAATGTGATAAGGATTTCAGGTGATATGTGTGTGGGCAGTTATGTGAGTTGTAATATCTTGGAATGGTTTTATAACTTTTTTTAAAGGTTATTTGGAAGTGTTAAATAAATGTGAAAAGTGGTGTGGGCTATTTTGGTGTGAGTATGATTTCAAAATGAATTTGAATGAAAAAGTAGATTATGTGACTTGTGTGATATACATGGGGGATATTTCATTAATGTGTGATGTGAATTGGTATTTTTATATGAAAATTATATTTAATGGCTTGTTGACCTTGTTTGAACATAAGAGGGAATCCTGGGTATCTAGGTGGGTGGACGTGTACTAGGAAGCTTGTGATCCCATGGGGTTTTTCCCCAGTTTCATGTAGAAAGTCTGAAGATGACAACACTAACTAAACTATGATGATGATGATGGGGACCACTAGGTGAAGTTTATATTCACTACTAGGGTATTATGAACGAGAACTGATATTGTGATGGTTACTTTCACCGAGATACGTGGTAACTGGGACCCACAGCGAGCTAGTGCCTAGGGCTTATTTTCCCTTTGCTTCTGATCATTAGATACATTGTGTTTACCATAATAATATGGTATGTTTGGCTAGTAAATTCAGTAGAATTATAATTATTTTTAAAATTGTTGATTCTTTAAAATATCCCACTTGAAAACTATTTTTATTTAAAGTTAAAAAACATCAGAAATTGTAACAAGCATTTCTTATTTACAAAACATGCAAGATTTTCGTCATTGAATGTTTATCACAAGGAATATCTTAGTGGTGTTAACCTAATAGAATTTGGATAACACCCTACATAAAACTTTTGGTGTAAGTAGACATGGTTATTTTTGTTGTAGGTTCGAGTACAACTTTTGTGCCAATGGTTTGGGTTTTTGCGGTCCATCATGATGCCCTGTTTTGGAGATGGCTTGAGGGTGGTGCCTCTTTCCATGAGGAGGTTCTTGGGATATCCATTATGGTTTTGTAAATTTTTTAGTCTTTGAGAGTTGTTTTATACTATGTAATTTAGTTATGAATATTTGGTAAAAGATAGTTTGGTTGGAAAATTCCAGATTTAGTTTATTGCATTTTTTTATTGTTGTATGTTTATAAACTTGGGTAAATCATTCCCAACATTCATTTTATGATACCTGGGCACTTGTGCCAGTCTGTGGGGATCGGGAACACCCTTCAGGCCTTGTCGCAGACCGTGTTGGGTCCCGGTTTTGATGGCGACCAGATTCGGTTCATGACACATCAAAATCTACATATTTATATCACCAGAGATAGATTGAATTTTCAGTATAGAAAACAAAGTCTATTTTTATGCCAAAATCTACAATGCCAAATTTATATCACTAAAATGAGATTGAATTTATATTATGGAACATGAAATCCATTTTTATTCTAAAATCTATATTACTAAATTGATATCACTGGACGAAGATTGATACCACCTGATCTAGAGTTCTTAAAAATTAAAGTTTCCACATATCATATTGAAAATAAAGAAGCATCCCACCATCGTGGATACCACCGCTATGAAACATCATTGGGAAACCAATTGGGATACCTTCACCATTATCCTTTGTTTCCCCCTCTTCATCTCTCACCTGGTTAACAAGATTAAGAATGCAAAAAAACATGGCACACTGCCAGATCAAATCCACCATGATGATCATGAAAGATAGTATCTCCTCCATCCCAATCACCCCAAACCCAACTCCCAATGGTAGGGAGGGGTAAAATGGGTGATGGGTGTAGGTAGCTGAAGAGGATATGTATCAATCGTAGATAATATGGACTATAGTGAAATCAGAGAATACTGTAACAAACTATACTATGAGAGTGATTATTTATAATGTGTGAGCTCGGAACAGGTAGTGTAGGATCACGTAGGAAACATATGTGAGTTTAATTTTTGTATGAATGTTAGACTAAGGGTTCTTGATTTTTTACCCTATCTCCCACCATTTATGTTTCTATTTTGGACACTTTTATTTATTACCTTTTATTTTATTTTACTATATATCATTTATATCACTTTCAGATTTCTTAAAAATAGAATGCCCAATTACATTACAATCGTATACACAATTGAAAATTATGATATAATGATCAAATATATAATCTCAAGAATGGATCATTGTGGTTATGCTCTAAGATGAACATTTTACATACTTATATTTTACTATGTGAACCATGTTAAAGGTTTAAAATGTGTGTATCAACCCATTTAAGGAATTGAAGTCAGATAATGTGGAATTCATGAAATTCAACCAACTTCACAACTTTGAGAAATTTTATTCCACCATAACTACACCAGATGTACACCCTCTACATGGGAACTAGGCTCAATTTCCTTGGGATGGATTAAACTTGTCATATATTTACTTCTTTTGAAAAAAGTGGATATAATGCATGGCTACAAAAAAATTGGTTTTCAATATTAAAAAAATCAATAAAATAAATTTACCATGGTTGATGTGATCCATCAAGACCCATATGAATTTAATGATATTTAAATAATGAAATTAACAATACATTAGTAATTGGATTGACAATCATTGTATTGATGCTCATATGATCAACAACAATCATATTTTTTTTATAATGCTCTCTCATAAGAAATCCCTTAGTATCGATATAATTACTCTGACTTCTACTTTTTTCATTCCAAAAAAACACCATAGTAAAAATATCACAATAAGTTTTTATATCCCCCTATATAGAATTGATCATCATTAAATTGAGATTAATATTTTCAACAATAATGTTCATAATATATCTATTATGAACACAAAAGAGCTAATAATGGACAATTACAGAAATTAATTATAGGAAGAATATAATAGATCTAGTAAATGTGAAAAAGTAATAATACTAAATTATATATATTTACATGGTTTTGAAAAAAAACTACATACATGTGGAGTAAAATGGTTTCATTAAATCTAAGAGGGAAAATTATTGATATAAGATATGTTACAAAAACATGGACTGGGAATGAGCTCATATATAAAAACATGGTGCTACAGTATCCCCACACAGTTACCATGAATTATTTTTATTGTAGTCCATAGTGATACAACAATCATTATTGGTACACCTAGACTATACATGGTGTCATATTAGTGTTCAATATGGCCCTTTAGCAATTATACCAACTTCATTGGACTGACCATGCTCTATAATTCCAACAATATTTTACACATATACTAATCCAACAACTTGATGGTTTTAGAGGGATTTTTCATGAACCAACTTGGGTCGACCCTGAACCTGTCACCCAAGCCAGTGCATGACATGGCTCGAAAGGCATTCTTGATCCTTATGGGCTGGAATCTAGTGTCGATCATAAAAGAATCTAGTTGGGAACAATTTGGCCCATAACCAAGACTGATAAATAATCATAAAATTAACTAACATATAAATAAAGGAAAATAAATCAAATAACATGGATGCGAAAAAAGGAATATACGAAGCAACATGATATACCTCAAGTATCCTCGTGGGTCACCACAAAACATAAACTACACTCACTCCAAGAGAAATCCATGATGGAAACCTGCAACTGAAAAGTAAAGCTGGAGTGAGAACTGAGATGCTCAATAGGAATTCCATAATATAACAATGCCCTATGCCCTTTCCTTTTATATGAAATCCATAACATGGTTTTTTGAAAATATTACATAATTAAATAATTCATTTCATTCTTTTCAAAGTCAAGTAGTGAGTTTTCATTTTCAATTAAAGAATTTCCCCCCCACTACATTTTCAAAATAACTTCCAAGCATGCATTAATGTTTCAAAATGAAATGAAAATAATTTAGATTAAAATATGGTTTTCAAAAATAATACGTCAAGTATGAAACAACTGAAATGAAAAATTACATCACAATAATCATGTTGCAAACGAGCACAATGGGTAATAATTGTAGGTAGCTAGCACAATTGGGACCCTAGGGACCTCGTACCTCAGTGAAACATGGCTTAGAAACCATGACCTTCATAAAATGTGGCTTAGAAACCATGAAACTTTGTAACCATGGCTTCAAATCCATGACCTCAGTAATTCATATGTTTAGTTAGTGTTGTTGCTTCAGTCCTGGTAGATGAAACTAGGATGAACCCCTGCCGTGTCATCTAGCATACTAGTCCTGGTCACCCACCATGATACCCAGGTTTCCCATTCTCCTCTATTTCATGTGGGGGTGAGTTTTCTTTATCAAGTAGACATACATGTACACAACACATTATTTTACCTAAAACCAATTCAACCTCTCACCATCGTTCTCCCTCCATAAGCTCATTCCCCCTCTTTCATGTCACACAATTCATGAGTATCAAATTAGGCACAAAATAACACATTCAACAAAAAATAATTTTCTGAAACCAAGGGGGTGTGCCTAAAAATAGGTTTTTATTTTTCATAAAATATTCTCAATGTGCTAAACGAGATTAATTACATAAAGGTAACAATTTTTACAACCAAATGGCCAAAATTCCAAATACCTTTGGAAATACTCATTACTAATTCAAAACCACATAGGAAATCATTTTTCCAAGAAAGGTCATTGAAGACCAACAACGTTTGAAGAACAATTCAATTTCCAAAATAAAGTCATAATCATGTCTAGCAACCACAATTATATTTCATATCATGTTTATATAGAAAAATCTAAAACATATTTTTAATACAAGAAAGAAATTATGAAATTCAAATTAAAGGAATATGCATAGGGGTTCTACCTCAAACATGTTTCTATTTGTCGACGACCACTCGAACCGACACTTGGCGTATACACACACATGAATTTATACATATATATATACACCCCTAGCTGCATTACACATATTCCCCGCACCATGAGGGGATATGTATAAAGAGGGAATATATATATATATATGCCTTAACCTATGCATGCATGTGTAGGATACCTCATCACCCGCAACCCAAAACCATCGTAGTGATTTCCAATGCAATACACAAATAATTTAATAAAATAATTAAACACTTAACAATCTACAAAATTTATCCAAATAACACATCACAGGTTTGAACTAATGAAACACCCAATTATTATAACAAAATAAACAATCTCATAAATCATAGTTGCCATCTGAAATAATAGAGTTCAATCAGGGCAGTCAATATCACATAACAAGTGCCAACCGGGCCTTCGCCTATTTCGTAAACATTTAAAAATCCATTTCTAACAATATGAAATTTCAAACACAATTCTAAAAGAAGGCATAAACATATTCATGCGTACACAAAAAAAATCTAGTGAAACTCCATTTCTATTTTATAAAACAAAAAATGCTTTTTAAATTAAAGAAATACACTTTTGAAAACATACGCCCACCACTTACATGTCAAAACCGAAATCGAAGCCCTTACACAACATAATAAACCAACAACACAATTTAGAAAACACTAAAAATGGCTCAGTATAGGTTTTCACTGAATCAAAACATTCATATCACATAAACACATTACTAAACACATCAAAAGCATATTATACCTCATTTAAAACGACATACTCACCAAGAAAACTAATCAATTAACACATTTAATTGATTAAACACACAAATTAAATGATCAAACAATAAATATATGTAGTACCACCAGCCTTGGTGAAGGAAAACTCAAAAGTTTGGTGTGAGACTCCATTTTCACGATAATCACACTACAAGGGGTCTACTGCGGACCCTAAAAACAAAGTATCACAACAATTTCATCAAAAAATGACCCAAAAGAAAACTAAAACTCTAGCCCTAACACCTCCAAAAAGCAAGAAACAACTGGTCTAAGGGAAACACAGCTACGACGGGGGTGCGGGAAGCTGGCCAGAGCATGAAGGAAGCTGCCGGAGGTGCGTTGCACCTAGTGGAGCCTTGCTAGAAGGAAGGTGTGACTATGGGGTGATGGTTGTGGGGTGTTGGTTGAAGGTTGTGCAGTTCCTGTAGCAAGATTGGTGTGAGATAACTGAAAGGTCAGAACAAGATAATCTGAGTGCAACGAGGGTGAGGTCGTAGCTGGTTGGTGGTTCGATGGTGGCTGGGTCGCATAACCGGGAGATGGGAGGTCTGTTGCTCACCGGTGAAGGAGGGAGGCCGGTTCATGCGCTTTGGTGATGGAAGAAGGTTGGTCCAGGTGTTTTCCACCAGAAGGAAGGTAGGAGGACAGGAGAGCGATGGCTGCTAAGGGGGAGGCGTGA
Source organism: Viscum album (assembly GCA_963277665.1). Classification (NCBI taxonomy): domain Eukaryota; kingdom Viridiplantae; phylum Streptophyta; class Magnoliopsida; order Santalales; family Viscaceae; genus Viscum; species Viscum album. The sequence goes on from OY728150.1 coordinate 43,562,227, forward strand.
TCTAGGGTTAGGGGGAACCTGTGCACGATGCCCCCAAGGGGAAGAGGGGAACAAGAGAAAAATAAAAATAAAAGGAAATTAAAATAAAACACCAAAAAAAATATAAACCAACCTATTAATTGTAATAATAACTATATTGATAATAGTATTAATAATAATACTAATGATATTAATAAAAATCATTCTTAAATTATCAGTAATAATGATAAAATTCTTAATTAAATTATATATATATATATTTAACATTATTTTTTTCTCACATCACTATTCAACTAATTATTTAATTAATTAACTGTGCAACAGGTGGACCGCTTGGTAATATGGAGATGAGAGATAGCTTCACTTGTGCCCTGCATGCTCGTTTATTAACAAAAGTGAAAAAAATTCAACTAGGACCAGGAGGCAATCAAAATGAGGATTGATATACATAAAATAAAATAATTAAATTCTTGAGGTCGAGGTGTGAAAATTCTCCCCACCACAAAAACATTCTAACCTAAGAATGTCACACACCCAACCGAGGAATCAAATTCGAGTTCCAAACTGAACGAGGCCTACAAAATCACAAACTCAATGTGACATTTCACTCCACGAGTCACACCCGACCAACTCTATGGTAAACTACAATGAGAAGAGTCATCAGAAAATGAGGAGGGTTCCCCCAACCACAAGAACCTGACAAGCACAACTAACATTGAGACTCTTCACATGGCTAAATCTAACACTGCTAACTTAAACCAAAAAGGAAACTGCAAATGGAGACCAAAAATCCAACACAAGGAAACTCTCGAAGAAGGCACGTCAAGGTCCATGGTGGGTCTTCCCACAAGTTAAGAATCAACTAGCTTAAGCCAATTAGCATCGACCGATACATGCCCAACACAAACCGACCCACTAAATCTTTACTCAAACCAAACCCCCAACACATGGGGTCCTCGACGAAAAACCTTGAACCGAATAGAGGACCAAACCACTATTCATTATTTCAAAAGATGCATGTATCTCTAAAAATGGTACGTCCTAAAACAAGAACGGGTCCCCAAAGGAGCTACTCAAACAAGAGAAAATCATCTCGAGATTCACATCCATAAAGAGAAAACCATCAAACCTCACATTTTAGGAGGCACAACTACTGGAATTACAAGAAAATGAGATCACCACACCTCTATAAAACCAAGGTGGGGTATTCAAAGAACAAAGAACACAACAAGAAAATAAGACCTCTATGCCTCTTATTGAAAAATAGAACCTTCAAAGACGAGGGATATGGAACAGATAAATTTAAATTGTCCCCATTCCAGCACCAGAGACAAAAGTTAGACCAAGGTTCCACACATCCAATGATTCTTGACTTCATGAAAGGATCCACAACTAGACTTGGGGTTGGAGCTCTGATGTCTTGAAGCATATGCTACCCCACAATCAGGAGCATACATCCTCCAGTCGTTTCTCCTTTTGGGGATGCCGCTAGTGGAACCTCTCCGAGTGTCCCAAAAGGTCACATCGACGACAAGCCTTCAGAGGATGATGACAATGAGACTTATAGTACCCAAACCAGCCACACTTGAACCAAGAAATAGGGTGGCCTGACTAATAGAAAATGGAACTGACAACAAGACTTGTATGAGATAGGTTCCTCTGGTTGTCTCTCCTCACCAGATGGGGAAACTTCTTGAACAACAAAAATAATCATTCCTAGAACCCTAAATGAAGACCCCACACTAGAGAATCTTTAAGTGATTCCATGATTCTACCTCCAGAGGAAAGGGAATCAACCCCTCAAAATGCCCTTCATAAGCCTTTAATGTCAATTGGAATTGCTGTACACTCACGATCTCAACCACTTTCCTTACCTTCACTTCATCAACTATAAATCAGCAGGCGATAGTGGTCTTAAACACCTTCCATCATATCCCATCATGCAATGATGATGTATATATCTTCTTCTATCAATCCAAAGTTGAACCATAAAATGAACTCTAACCAGCACGATCTCTCATAAATTTGGGAGCTCCCAATAACCTGAAAACATCAACGGTTTCACCAAGCCAGTCCACTACCTTCAATAGATCATGAGCACCATGGAAGATGGACGAAAATAGAAAATAATTCAATTCTACCACTCTACTAAGTGTCTGGGTAGGACCAACAACTAGAAGTGACTCACTAAAACCCTCTGGGTATTTTTTGGGTGGCATACTCAAAAAGAAGAGGCGCATAGAAAAAACATAATCATAATAAATCAAGATTCTACATTTCAATCTCAAAATAACAATCAAACTAAAAGCATCATTCTGACCAAAATTTAGTATGTCAAAACCAAGAACCGATGAAATAAAATAACAAACACAAAAATAGAACACTAGACAATTTCTCACTCACTTTAAAACATTTAAATTACCTTTTTGAAAACTATTTTTTATTAAACAAAACAATTTAAATATCCGCCATTGGTATCCCATGAAGTCTCACATATACATATAACCTTATGCTAGCTTATAGACCCATCAACACATACCACTAATTATCCTTATTCCACATGCGTACCTCTATATATGTGATCCATCATAAGAACACCAAGGGTTAATTCAAAACACATATCATTTTCAAAACAGATCATTCAAGGTAAATCAAAAATTTCCAACAAATTTGAAAAGGTCACTTATCGTTGAAGTTATAAATTTCCAAATCCTAAAACATTTTCCAATTAACATTCCAAAAGTATTACCAAGATCCCAAAAAATCTTCCAAAACACCTCCCATTTATCCCATTGAAACTACATTCCATTAAAAGAAAACAATTTCCATTTCAAACACCTTTTTACCACTCAAAAACCAAATTCCATTTTGAAAACCCATTTTTCATAAAAATCATATTTTCTTTTTTTTAAATACACTCAAGTCAGTCAAAACTAATCCCAAACATAACACACATCAAAAAATCTGAAAATAACAGAATAGTGGCTATGCCTACCCAGTAACATGGCATAGCAGGCCGTGCTCCGAGTGAGCATCCACCATAGGAAGAAACATAAACAGTGTACTTGTGTTTGTACATGGGTCACTACTCCATGAAATCCCACCGCGTAACACTGTATCACATCATTTGTTGTACCTCATCCACACAGACAATGTAAAAGAAAAAAATCAAATCCCATAAAACCCCTAGAAGCTCGAGTCTCAGGATGGGAAAAGGTTCATGACATCCTTCTCGTACATACCTCTCGAGTCCTGACACACCTAATCACCAAGCTACCTAACACCCTAAATAACAAGGGCCTCCTTTGATAACAATTTGTCACATACAAACCCATGTTGACCCTAAACTGGTCAACCGAGCAGGTCCGCAGCATGGCCCGAAGGGCATTCCCAATCCCCACAGGCTGGAAACTTTTATTGGGCATAAAAAATCAATTAGGAATGATTTGGCCCATAACCAACAAAGAAAAATAATCATAAAAAGAAAAAAAGTTAAATAAAGTAAAATAAACCAAGGAACATGGAAGTAGAAAAATGAATCAACGAAACAACATGACATGCCTCGAGTGACCCCGTGGGTCACCACAGAACATAAACGAAACTCTCTCCCAGAGAGATCCAAGACTGAAACCTACAACTGAAAAGTAAAGTAGTCATGATCACCGAGATGCTCAGTAGGAATGTCACGACCCGTCCCTTGGGGCCTGTGCAGTGACTACCCCATGTCCGCATTCCATAGGCCAGGTGCTGGCGACCTGTACTGAAAGGCGTATTCCCAAAAACTGGGAAGGCATTGCCTTTATAACCTGTAAACTCACGTAACCAAGCACATCGCAAGATACGAAAACAAGAAAACTGTATAACCAAAAGAGTTCTGAAAGTAAATGGGACTAGAATACAATCCCTACAGTAAAGGTACAAGTACAACTGAAATACAATAAAACTAAAGAAAGAGAAAGACAGCTACTGAATCATCCTCTGAGGTTCCTACCTAAAGGGTAGGTATGGATCGCCTCCTCAGCACTCCACGTCCACCCATCTCCTATACGTACCGATACGCCTTATAGTCCACCTCTGGTTACAATCCAATCCTAGTACTCTCGTCCTCAGTCAGCGTTGTTCATCGTCTTCATCCAACACAACAAGGTGTGGGTATAGCCCATGCAGGGGTGAGCATGACAATTCTCAGTAGGGACCCTGAGACCCTCAAGGTGTCTCAAAATCCGCCAAGGATAAATCAAAATGTTTGAAATCAATAGATAACCCTACTTAGGTATATGACCTTACATATACATATGTTATCTAGTAATCCATCTCATTCATGAGGAAAAACAGAGGTACTAACTCATCTCACAATAGGTATATCATTAGGTACAGTATTAGAGATGATTAGATGTAACAACTAAATTATCTTACTCCGTTAAGAGTATCTGCTACAAACCCGCACAAAAATTATAGGAGTTGACCCACATAGGATCGCTAGGAGCTGACCCACACATGATCGCTGGAGCTGATTCACACATGATCGCTAGGATCTGACCCACACAGGATCATTAAGAGATGACCTACACAGGATCGCTGGAGCTGACCCACACAAGATCTGTAAGAGCTGACCCACATAGGATCGCTAGGAGCTGACCCCCATAGAGGATCTCTAGGAGATGACCCACATAGGATCGCTAGGAGCTGACCCACACAGGATCGCTGGAGCTGACACACATAGGATCGCTAGGAGCTCACCCACATAGGATCGTTGGAGCTTACCCACGCAGTATCTCTAGGCGATTACCCACACAGTATCATTGGAGCTAATTCACTCAGGATCTCTAGGAGCTGACCCACATAGGATCGCAAGGAGCTGACCCGCATAGGATACCTAGGAGCACTCTTCTCGTCACAGCCAACTATTGGGTTTTCACACTAGGCTTGCTCATCTCCAGGAGAGTATGCTCCCCAAGCCACTGGTCGATTCTCCAACTACCAAAATGTCCCAAAAAGAAGAATCTCAAAGGTTTTCCACATCATAGAGGTTTCAACGCAACAGACGGTGCGTCAATCAGATGCCTAGTCGGTGAGTTATTAGCCTTTTATTCCCGGGGGCCCGGTTGGATTCTTGCTTGATCCAACCCGACCTTAACCCATCTTAACATAAATCCCCAGTGTGGTATACTCAAAGGAACCGTCTCGCTCCATGATTTCCAGCGCAGTAAACAGTTCATCAAAGGGACGTCAGATGCCAAAGTCATGGCCTAATGAAAGTAAATGGCTCGTAGTGGGCCCGGGTCCAGTCGGACCCGGTCGGACTGACCAAGCCCGACCCGACCAAGGTCGACCCGGTTCAGTCAATCCGGCCTAACCTGATGGGTCTGGCCCGGCCCGTTGGGTCTGGCCCAACAGGATGCAAGGGGTCGCAGAGGTCCATGACTAGCTTCGAGGTCACTGAGGGTGTCGTGAGGGCGTGAGGCCGCAGAGCGGCTCAGTCGGGGCGGTTCGGCCAGAAGGGCAGCGGCGGCTCGGGCGGCAGCTCGTTCGGCGGCTCGGCCAAGAAGGTGGAGGCCGCTTGGACGGCAGTGGCAGCTCGGCCCGGCGGCGGCGACTCGGCTCAGACGGCGGCGGCGGCTTGGCACGACAGTGGCGGCTCGGACGACGGTGGCTCGGCCCGGCAGCAGCGACACGGCCCGAACAGTGGTGGCAGCTTGGCCCGGCAGCGGCAGATCGGATGGCGGCGGCAGCTCGGATAGTGGCGGCAGCTCGGCTCGATGGTCACGGCTCAGACTACGGCAACGGCTCGGTCCAGCGGCGGTGACTCAGCGACGGCGGCTGCTCGGCTTGGTGGCTCAGGCAGCGTCGACGGTTCGGGTCGGCTTGGCCGCGGACGACGCGACGAGGTCGCGGGCGGTAGAGCGCCGTGGAGCGCAGAGGCTACGGGCGGCGATGGTCGCGGGCGGTAGAGCACCGTTTCTTTCTTCGCCTTCATCCATTGTTAAGAACACACCAAAGAAGAAGAACAGTGGAGGGGTCAGGCCATGTTTGCTTGGCCCTCACCCTCCGCGTTAGAGCTGTAGCAAGTGGTTCACAAAAGTGAATCCTGAACTTGTATGGAAGATATTTAAAAACATCAATCCCCACAACCCTCATCAATATCTATTCCCAATCCCACAAAAGAATTATAAGGGGAGAACATTGGAAGTGATAAACATATAGAAATAAATTCATACCTCATTTGATTCGTCAATGGAGATCGCGAGGGAGAAGGCGATGTCATTGGGGAGGGGAAGATGATCGTAGATTTAAAACGTTCAACCTTGTAGGATATCCCGAGGAAGAAATTTGAAGTCAAGGTCGGCGTTCTTTGTTGGAATTCTTTGTTGCAGAGCTTTATCCCAAGTTCTCTAACGCTCTCTCCTTTGCCAAGCCTTTTCCCCAATTACACCAAGAAATGAAAGAGGTGTCAATAAAATTAACTTAAGAAGAAATTATGTTTGCAAACTCAAACAAGTTACAAAAAATTAATGTGATGCGTTGTAATAATTAATGTGAAGGAAGCTTAAGAGGCTCCTCCACATTAAAGAGGGAGTTGAGAGGTTTCTCCTCCATTAAGAGGGTATTTCAAGGGGTTTTAGGCTCGGGTGGTCCCCACCACCATAACCTCTCATGGGAGGTTAGTTCAGGTGGTCCCCACCACTATAACCTTTCATGGGAGGTTTAGTTCAGGTGGTCCCGACCTATGAAACATCCACAAGGAGTTTAAAATAAAAATAAAAATAAATGTTACACAATTTTATTTTTATTTTATTCTTTCACGAATATGTGAAAAGCTAACTTCCAACTTCGACCAATTGCAGTTGAGATGAAGGTCTCTGTAAGAGAATACTGGTGTTACGAGTTCAACGGTGCCCTCAGATTTCAATTCCGAGCACCAGTTCAAATGTTAGAAAACATTTCTTGCGCGTTTACTAAATGTACCCGAAAAAAAGATCGGAAAATTATTAACAGTCACCCTCGACCTGTGCCGATGGAGTTTAGGATATACCCAAATGAAACACGCCCCAAAGAACCCAACAGTACTCTCGGATTTCGAATCCGAGTTACCGTTTAAAAGTTATGTATTTTTAAAATAAAATAATTATCACATAATTATTTTCTTTACGGACAAAAACTAACTTTCACTAGTGGCACGTGCCAGCCAAAGTTAGTATATTCTTAAATAAATAATGCCCTCATGATTTCAGCTGTGGTCTTGGATTTTAAATATGAGCTACCATTTGTGAGTTATAAGATTTTGAAAAATAAAATAATTTATTTTATTATTTTATTTATAGTTATGTCATTTTTTGGTTTTCTTACAGGAGGCACACGCCGACTAAATCAAAGTCGCGTCTAGGGTATACCTGCCATCCTGAATGCAACGGTGACCTCGGATATCTGGTCTGAGTAACCTTTTAAGTGTTATTCCACTTTTTGAGGAAAACTACTTACGGGTGTTATTTAATGTTTAACAAAACATTAACGGACCATTCCAGTCACTCTGTGCTACCCAGGTTTCCTTTTTGCTGACCAAGGAAATCTTCATTCCAATTTTGTAGGTAAAATAAAACCTTTTTGCCCAATACAGTCAATCTGAGAATGAATTGTGGATGTCCAGTCCATTCCCAAACTAACTTCATAAGGCCTCGACGTTGCACCAAGAAGTTCCAACTAAAACTCTCACCTCAAGGGTCAGATCACACCATCAGCGTATGTGTGATTATCGAGTATCCTCCCAGAGGTATCTCCAGATGTGAGGGTCAATTCAATGGTTTAACGGAAACTCAAGTTACTGGAAAAGATTCTTGGAAAGAAGGAATGATTGGTACCTATGTCTATTGATATGGTAGCTAGTAGTAGACATAGACCGTACCTCGAATCTTTCCTATAGCTCATTGATCGCACTCCTTGACCGCATGCAGCTACTCTCTTCCTCAGTCCTCCAGCTCCCTGAGCCTAGTGGGTTCCACAAAAGGGGTGGTTGTGACATGCTGAAATGTACACCACCTCATGCTTCTCTCCTAGCTCTGCTTCCACATCTGCTACCCTGCAAGATTCATTTTTCCCTATTACATCATCTTACTAAAACATCTTACATGCCCAAGTCTCTGAGACTGGTGAAAATTTACTACTTTCACACTGCTAACATTCTCTTTCTATATCTTCTCAACCAAATAACATTAAACCACAAAGGTTCTCTCTAGCACCCTAACTTAAGTAGGAATGCATAGAGGAATAGTGATGGCCCAGACATCCTTAAACACACTGTGCTCAAAATTTTGATCCCCGAAGCATTTTTCGTATCATATTCAGCGAGTACTAGGAATGATCGATACACCTTGATGAATACTCAGCTACTGAAATGTCGTCCTGCTGAACCTATAGAAGCTCTAGAGAACACTCAGCCACCTCCTCAAGTCAATCCTCAACCGCCTGTGAGTTGGGCTCGCCTCAGAACCTGAGGGGTATCTGATGCTGAATAACATGTAAGGCACTAAGCCTATAAGTGTCCTCTACTGGTGCCGCCGGCTGTAACTTTTGACCAACAGGCAGTGATATAGCTGACACACTAACCAAAGGTACTATTTCGGGTAATGGTTCACATACCGAAGCCTCATCAATATACGGACCATCCTCATGGTCACTCATAGAAAAAGACTAGTAGCTAAGATCATCATCTACTCTACTGGTGTCTCAACTAGGAGGAAAACTCTAGCAACCGCGTCAAGCCAGCCCTCAGCCGTGTGGGAATCTTTCTTGCCTCGAAACCTCATAGGCCAAGGGCAAGGGCTGGTGACTAGCACCAAAAGGCGTATTCCCTAAAACTGGGAAGGTATTTCCTTTATAACCTGTAAACTAACATAACCAAGAACATCATAAGATACAAACACAAGAAAACTGTATAACCAAAAGAGTGATGAATTTAAAAGGGGTCGGAATATAAGCCCAATAGTAAATTTACTAGTACAACTAAAATACAATACAACTGAAGAAAGAGAAAGATAGATATTAGATCTTCCTCTGAGGTTCCTACCTGTAGGGTAGGTACAGATTGACTCGTCAGCACTCCACATTCTCCCATCTTCTCTACATACCGACACACCTTGTAGTCCACCTCCGGGTACCGTCCCGTCCTGGTACTCTCATCCTCAGTCAGCGTTCCCCGTCATCTACATAAAACACAATAAAGAGCAGACATAGGCCATTCAGGGGTGAGTATAATGATACTCAGTAAAGACCCCGAGACCCTCAAGGTCTCAAAAAATCCACCAAGTATAAACCACAAAGTAGGTAATCAACAGATAACCCTACTTGGGTATATGCCCATACATATACCTATGTTATCAAGTAATCCATCTCATCCATGAAGAAATAAAGAGGTACTGACTCAACTCACACCAGGTATATCTTTGGGTACATTAGTAGAGATCATTAGATGTAACTACTAAATCATCTTACTCCGTTAAGAGGATCTGCTGCTAACCTTCACAGAATCTCTAGGAGATGACCCACACAGGTTCGCTGGAGCTGACCCACACAAGATCGTTAGAGATCACCCACATAGGACCACTAGGACCTGACCCACATAAGATCGCTCGGAGCAGACCCACAGAGGATCGCTCAGAGCTGACACACACAAGATCGCTGGAGCTGACCCGCACAGGATCTCTGGGAGCTAAACCACACCGGATCGCTGGGAGCTGACCCACACAGTTTCACTGGAGCTGGCCCACACAGGATCACTAGATGCTCCCCCACACAGGATCCCTAGAGATGACCCACATAGGATTGCTAGGAGATGACCCACACATGATCGCTGGAGCTCACCCACACAGGATCCCTATGAGCTAACCCACATTGGATCATTGGATCTGACCCATAGAGGATCCCTAGGAGCTAACCCACACAGGATTACTAGGAGCGGACCCGCACAGGATAGCTAGGAACACTATTCTCGTCACAGCCAGCTATTGGGTTTTCGCACTAGGCATGCTCGTCTCTAGGGGAGTCCTCTCACCATGCCATTGGTTGATTATCATACTACCACGAGGTCCCAAGAAAAAGTATTTCAATGGTTTTTCATGTCATAGAGGTCTCAACACAATAGTCGACACATCAATCGGACGTTTGGTCTGTGAGTTATTAGCCTTTTAGTCCTGCAGACCCGGTTGGCATCGTGCTTGATCCAACCCGAGCATACCCGATCTTAACCCAAATATCTAGTGGGGTATACTAAAAGGGACCATCTCACTCCAATATTTCCAACGCCGCTGACGGTTCGTCAAACGGACGTCCAGTTCCAAAGTTATGCCAAAAAAAGTAAATGGGTCGTAGTGGGCCCAGGTCCGGTCCAACCCAGTCGGACTGACCTGACCCGACCCGGCCTAGACCATCCCAGTTCAGGTCGACCCGGCCTGACCCTCTGGGTGTAGCCCGACAGGCCTCAAGTGGCCACGGGGGGCCACGGGTGGCCGTGAGGCCGTGGAGGGTGCCGCGAGGGCGTGGGCCAACGAAGCGGCTTGGCGGGGGAGGTTCGACTGGAAGGGAAGCGGCGGCTCGGGTGGCAGCTCGGCCTGGAAGAGGCCGGCGTCCCGGACGGCAGCGGTGTCTCAGCCCAGTGGCGGAAGCTCAGATTGCAGTGGCTCGGCCCGGCGGTGGAGACTTGGACAACGGCGGCTCGACCCGATGGTGGCGGCTTGGACGGTGGTGGCGGCTCGACCAGACGGAGGCGGCTAGGACGACGGTGGTGGCTCGGCCCGGTGGCTGTGGCTCGGATGGCGGTAGTGGCTCAGCTTGGCGGCAGGGACTCGATGGTGTTGGCGGCTTGGATTGGTGGCTCGGCCGGCGGCGATGGTTCGGGTCGACTCGGTGATGGGTGGCAGAGACCCGCGAAGTGCGGAGGCTGCGGGCGGCGGAGCGTCGGTGCCTTCGTCGCCTTCATCCATTGCGAAGAACACACCAAAGAAGCAGAATGACGGATGGGTCAGGCCATGTTTGTTTGGCCTGCGCCCTATACGTTAGAGTGGTAGAAAGCGGTTCACAAAATTGAATCATGAATGAGTATGGAAGATATTTAAAAACATCGATCCCCACAACCCTCGTCAATCTCTATTCTCAATCCTGCAATAGAATTAGAAGGCAAGAACATGGGAAGTGGTAAACATATAGAAATAAACCCCTACCTCATTGGATTCGTTGACGGAGATCGCGAGGGAGAAGACGACGTCATTGGGGAGGGAATGGCGATCGTCGATTGTAGACGTCCCACGTTATAGGATGTCCCGAGGAAGAAAGTCGAAGTCAAGGTCTGCGTTCTTCGTTGGTGTTCTTCATTGGAGACCTTTCTCCCAAGTTCTCCAACGCTCTCTCCTTTGCCAATCCTTTTTCCCAATTCCACAAAAATTGAAAGAGGTACCAATATAATTAACTGAAGAAGAAATTATGTTGGCACATTCACACAAGTTGGCAAACATTAATGTGGTGCATTGACATAATTAATGGGGAGGAAGCTCAAGAGGCTCCTCCACATTAAAGTGGGAGTTGAGAGGTTTCTCCTCCATTAAGAGGGGAGTTCAAGGGGTTTTAGCCTGAGGTGGTCCCCACCACCATAAACTCCTATGGGAGGTTATTTCATGTGGTCCCCACCACCATAACCACTCATAGGAGGTTTAGATCAGGTGGTCCCCACCTATGAAAAATCCACAAGGAGTTTAAAATAAAAATAAAAATAAATGATCCACATTTTTATTTTTATTTTATTCTTTCACGAAAATGTGAAAAACTAACTTCCACCCTCAACCTACTGCGGTCAAGGTGAAGGTCTTCTTAAGATTATATCAGTTCTACAAGTTCAACGGTTCCCTCATATTTCTATTCCGGGCACCGATCCAAAAGTTAGAAAACGCCGCTTGCATGTTTTCTAAACGTACCCGAAAAAAGGTTCGGAAAATTTTTAACAGTCACCCTCGACCTGCGCTGATCAAGGTTAGGCTCTTCCCAAGTGAAACACACCCCAAAAAACCCAACGGTACTCTCAGATTTCCATTCCGAGTTACAGTTTAAATGTTATGGAATTTTACAATAAAATATTTATAACTTAATTATTTTATTTTCGGCCAAAAACTAACTTTCACTGGTGGCCTGCGCCTGCCAAAGTTAGTATCTTCTTAAATAAATCACGCCCTCATAAGTTCAAAGGTGGTCTCAGATTTTATATTCGATCTACCATTTGTTATTTTTAATCATTTAAAAAATAAAATATTTTATTTAATTATTTTATTTACAGTTATGCCATTTTTTGGTTTTCTCATAGGTGGCCTACACCGACTAAACCTAAGTCACGTCTAAGGTAAACCCTCCATCCTAAACTCAACTGTGACCTCAGATTTCTGATCTGAGTAACCTTTTAAGAGTTATTCCACTTTTTCAGGAAAACTACTTTCATGCACTATTTAATGTTTAACAAAACTTCGACGGACCATTTCGGGCACTTCAGGCCTCAGAATCATGCTCCATCAGATTTCGCAGTTTTGAAATAATTCCATATAATTAATAAAATATATAGAATTTCCAGGACATTACAAGGAATTACAAAATATAACAAAGCCGTATTACCTTACCTTTTATATGAAATCCATAACATGCTATTTTGAAAATAGAAAATAATAAAATAATGTTTTTCATCTTTTCAAATTCATGTAACGAGTTTGCATTTTCATGTAAAGAATTTATCTCCCACTACAATTTTAAAATAGGTACCAAACATGAATTAATGTTCCAAAATTAAAGGATACTAATTTAGATTAAAATATGGTTTTCACAAATAAGACATCAAGTATTGTACAACTGAAATAAAAAATTACATCACAAGCATCATGTCACAAACGAGCACCATTGGCAATCCCTATCGGTATCTAAAACAAGTGGGACCCTAGAGACCTCGTATGCAACATCCCAGGTAAATGAAGAATAATACATATTTCATATTTATTAATATTTGTGAATTAAATATTAATTTTACTTTAAAGGGGTTGCTCTGTTCGATAGCGTACCCGATACGCAACAACGGGTTTCTTTGGAATGTTACGTTGCACACTAATAATATAATATTGTTATTTTAAATGGTAGTTAACTCCTAGACATTGTATTGGTGGGAATGAATGAAACTAACTACAATATTATTTTACAAGTTTGTTAAATGTATTTACATTTATCCAATAAAAGTTAGAGGCTTAAAATGTGAATGAATCTAATTTTAAGCATAATTTACATTAAAAGGCCGATTTATCATCTTTTAATGGAGAACCCTTTATAAATATAGTTTTTTTCACTTTTATACATTCTATATAACCAAATAAAATCCTTCTTTAAAATAGATACATCAAATTTTACATTGTGTAAATTTTTGAAATTTTTCCCATAAAGGTCATTTTTTAATGAATAGTGGAAAATATTGTATTTTAATTCAAAAGTGCCTTTTAATATAATTTATTTATATGGTTATGTTATATTTTTAATTAGTTTTAAAGTGTAATTAGAATATATTTGTACCATTTAATCCAATTTTGGTCATTAAAATTAATTTTACTTTCAAATTAGAAATAAATAAGTGTGAATCTTTTGATAGTTATTGTTTATTAAAACATGTTATTTGTTTTAACAACACTAATTAATATTAAAATTATTTAATGACACTTTTATGTTTTGAATTTGGAAAAATAAACATCATTTTTGAATTTAGAATATCAAATATAGCTTAGGCTGAATTTTTGTTATTTTTCTGAAAAACATCAATTTTTGATGAATAGTGAAACCACTTAGTGGTAGTTAAAAAAATGATTTTTTCATTTAAATGTAATTTTACCACTTTTGTGAATTGAATTTCGAAAATCCGACACACATGGTTGTTATCAATAAGTTAAATTTGGTTCAATAAGATGAATATAATTTTGGTGAATAGTAACTTTTGACTTTTATTTACCGCGGTTCAAGGTAAATAGGGTAATTCAAGGTTAAAAGAATATTGTAATAATTCAAAATTACATTAACACTTGTCCTAACCTTATTGATTGATGAATTTACAATCATGGGCATCTTTGGGTCGATTTTGGGGCCCCAATGAGCCACTGGGGAGTGATAATGATAATTTAGATTAATTAACTTAAAGGCAAAAATAACAAAAGCAAATATCTTTTAATAAATTAATTTTTAGAAGGGGTTATATAAATTATATTTTTGACTATAAATATTCATTATAAATATACAAATATTTCCTACATCATGATATTTCTATTATAGTTTTTATACATCAAATAAATTAAATTATTTATGACCCAATAAGGATGCAGTATTTACCTCGTTAATAAATGATTTAAATATATAAGATTTTAATGATTAAAATATTATCCAAAACATGTCCAATTCCGATTAGATGATTTTATTTCAAATATGAGTCATCTTATCTTCAACCTTAATGATTTTTGGTCCTTTTGTAACTGAAGATATGTTTATAATAAAATAATGTTTTCACACTTTCCTAAAGAGACCCTCCTCTCCCTTATAAAAGGAGACCACTTCTAACCAATTCCCCACACCTCTCAAGCCTTTTGTCTCTTCAAAAGTCTGACCAATTAAGATCCCTACATCCCACTCCTCCTCTTAAAATCCTTTCTCTAGGTAGAAGGAACTTCAAGAAGTTCTTTTGGTTCAAACCAAAGGGAGTTACCCAAATTAAAGGTAACGATTTCTCTTAAATTGTCTTATTTTATTTTACTTCTCCAACCCCTAAACTCTTTTTATTCCATTATTTTTAACAAAACTAGTATCCTCAATATACTGGGATGTTGGTATTATAAGTATTCAAACTACACTTTCACACACCTCCATCTAATGGATGAAGAATATAACTTTTTTGTGGATGGAAAACTAACGCCTCATGAAACGATGATTGTTCAAATATCTCCAACCTACTCTCATGGTGGCCATTATGATGGAACTGTTTTAATATATGATATATATTATGTCTATGATTTATTTATGATTATGTACTTCCCATTTATAGAATGCCTTTATGGTTTCCATAGTGGGTAAATACGATAATCTAATTTGAGGAAGTGCAGACTACCGCCCCCTCAAAGTGATGTGATTCGTTAATGCCTTATGTGGGATGTATAAAGGATGGAGTTAATGATATTATATATGATATTATACTGTAATTATAATATATCTATGTATCATTATGTTTGAATTCCATTAAAATAATAAATAGAAATGAAAGTAGCATTCATGCGTACATACGGCTTACCGTCTCCATGAACGGTGCATTTCATATCTTACCTCCAAATGTTATGTAATATTATAAATACATGTATATACTGTATATAAATGATATCTATATGATATATAAATCATTAATATAATTCTGGATATAATGTACTATTGGCCAAAAGGACAACTTGTAAATATAAGGTGTTCATGTTTGACTCAAGTACCAAATATTTACAAATTTAACATTATTAACGTAAATGATTACATAATATTTATAACATTGTAATAAGTGATATAAAAGGCATAATAAACTTGAAAAAAAAAGCTTATTAAGAAAGTAAAAATTAACATTAGTTTATTATTCAGGAGATTAAAGAACAATCAAGTCAATTCGGACATGAGATAAGGGACTTCGTCTCAATCTACTTTCGTTGAGGCATATTTTGTTTTAATACAAGACTTTCTTTTATACGTTTTATAAAAACCCTTGAATTTTAAAAGTGAATATTCTTCTATGTATCATTTTACTAAATGAAAAAAAGGAATGTTTCTTTTAACGTATGGGGTGACAACGACCTTTCCACCATTGTGAGTATTATTTGATCTTTGGCTTCCTCAACAAGCCGTAATGTTTTTAAAAGAAAATAAATATCATATACTCTTTTATATATTTTGGTATTGAAAATAGTTTTGATAATGGATTTGTTATGTCAATATATTGAGATTGAAATGTGGAAATGTCTTCTTTCCTTTTCAATTGTCTTATGTTATGATTTTATAATTGTAATTAGACATTTGACGGGTGGTTACGTGATAAACCAAATGATGGGTGGTGTCATGAATACCAGGATGGGTGGTTACATTATAACCTCCAATGCATTGGGTATGGAAGTCGGTCGTATGGCTATTCCATTTATTGATATGTGTGGAATTCGACAGTATGGTTATTCCATTTAACTATGTTAATGTCCTAAGTTACCTTTATATGTTATGTGTTCTTTATATGTGTTTTATGGTAATATTTTGGTTACAAAAGGGTAAGTAATGATCTTTTATTCAGTGAAGAGTATTTATTACATCATAAAGGAGAAAAGTATTACTTATGTTAAATTATTTTGGATTAATTTTTGTTTTGAAAAACTAATAGTTTTCCTTGTTTGTGTATCCCTTACTGAGATTTTTATGCTCATCCCAAGTTTTTGAAATTGTTTCACAGGACATAAAGTGGAATAGGGTCAAGGATGGGATCTAGGAAAACTCATGCTGTCTAGACATGACTCTTTTTTTCAAGATTTCATGTTTTGTAAATAAAATGGAAACTGTGTAGAAGTGTCTAATTTGTAGATCTTTTGAGATGTAATAGTTATGTCCTAATTATCTAAAAATCTAAACCTGAAAAGATCCTCAATGTGAATTATTCATTTAATTCAAGATTATTTAATGTTTTAAGGTTGTGTCCTTACATCGTACCTCGGTGAAACGTTTCATAGAAACCACGACCCTCAGAATGTGTGGCTAAGAAACCACAACCCTCAGTAACCGTGGCTTAGAAACGACAACACTTATTAATTCACATTTATAGTTAGTTTTGTTGCATCAGTCCTGCTGGATGAAATCGGGGTGAACCTCTACCATGTCATCTAGCGTACTAGTCCTAGTCACCCACCTAAATACCTAGGATTCCAATTGTGCTCTATTTCAAGTGGTGGTGAGTTTTCTTTATCAAGCAAATATACTTGTACATAACACTTTCTTTAAATAAAACTCATTCAATCTCTCACCACCATTCCCACTCCTTAAGCTCATTCCCCCTCTTTCACATCACACAATACCTTAGCATCAAATTAGGCACATAATTACACATTCAATATAAAAATCCTTTTCTAAAACCAAGGGGGCATGCCTCAATAGAGGTTTTATTTTCCATAAAAGATTCTTAAAGTAAAAAAAACGAGCTTAATTACATAAAGGGAACACTTTTTACAACTATCCATCCAAAAGGCCAAACACCTTTTGAAAAACTCATTACCAATTCAAACCAACATAGGAAATAAAATTTTCAAGAAAAGTCACTTAAGACCAACAGTGATTGAAATACATTTCATTTTCCAAAACAAAGTCATATTAGTTTCTAGGAACCGCAATCAGATTTCATAGCATGTGTATATAGCATAATGTAAAACATATTTTTCAAATAAGAAATCAATTATGAAATTAAAATTAAAGGCATAGACATAGGGGACCTACCTCAAACATGTCTCTATTTGTCGACGACCACTCGAACTGACACTTGGTGCATAAACGCAGATGTATTTATACATATATATATATACACCCCTAGCTACAATGCACATATTCCTCACATCATGAGGGAATATGTACAAAGAAGGCATATATATATATATATATATTCCTTACCCTATGCATGCACATGTAGGATACCAGGACACCCACAACCCAAAACCATCATAGCGAGGTCCAACGCACTAAAAACATATTTTTATAAAACAATTAAACACATAAAAATCTACAAAACGTTTCAAAATAACACATTAAGGGTTTTCACAAATGACACGCCCATTTATTATAACATAAGGATCAATCATGTAAATCATAATCATCATCTGCAATAGGATGGTTCAACAAGGGCTTTCAATATCACATCACAAGTTCTAACCGGGCCTTCGCCTGTTTCATAAACATTTAAAAATCCATTTCTAACAATATGAAATTTCAAACACAATTCCAAAGGAAGGCATGAACATATTCAAGCATACCCACATAAAACTAGGGAAACTCAATTTCCATTTTATAAAACCAAAAACCCTTTTTAAATTAAGGAAACAAACTTTTGAAAACATATTCACACCACTTACTTATCAAAATAGAAATTGAAGCCCTTGCACAACATAATAAACTAGCAACACAGTTTAGAAAAGACTACAAATGATATCACCAAACAGAGATAGAATTTGTTGCATGTAAACCAAAATCTAATTTTAAGTGAAAATCTATGTCACCAAATTGATATAACCAAACAAAGAAATAATTTTCAGAATGGATACCAAAATATATTTCTATGCCAAAATGTACATTACAAAATTGATATCAATATACAAAGATTAAATTTTCAGTATGGAAACTAAAATCTATTTATACCAAAAAATCAACATCTCCAAATTAATATAACAAGGAAAAGATTGAATTTGGGGAATGGAAATCAAAAATCTATTTGTATCATAAAATATACATCGCCAAATTGATATCACTAGATATAGACTGAATTTGCTGTATGGAAACCAAAATCAATTTGTTCTCCAAAATCTATATCTCCAAATTGATATCACTAGACAGAGATTTAATATTTATTATAGAAACAAAAATCTATTTGTATTCCAAAATATACATCACCAAATTTATATCACTAGACAACTATTGAATTTTTAGTATGGAAACCAAAATCTATTTGTGGGCCAAAATCTACATCGCCAAATTGGTATCAACAGAGAGTGATTTAATTTCTAGTATGGAAACCAAAATCTA
The DNA here is from genome assembly GCA_963277665.1 of Viscum album. Classification (NCBI taxonomy): domain Eukaryota; kingdom Viridiplantae; phylum Streptophyta; class Magnoliopsida; order Santalales; family Viscaceae; genus Viscum; species Viscum album. The sequence continues at coordinate 43,581,043 of OY728150.1, forward strand.
TTTGTATGAAAAAATCTAATCGTTAAATTGATAACAGTGGATAGATATTTAATTTTCATCATGAAAAAAAATCAATTTGAATGCCAAAATCTACATTTACAAATTGACATCACCGAAAAGATTGAATATTTAGTCAAGAAAATCAAATCTATTTGAAAGCCTAAATCTACATCTTCAAATTGATTTCACCATATAGAGATTGAATTTTCAGTATGAAAAAAATCTATTTTTATGAAAAAATGTACATCACCAAATTGATATCATTAGACAATGGTTGATTTTTAGTATGGAAGACAAATATATTTTTATGCAAAACTCTATATTTCCTAATTGATATAATTAGATAAATATTGAATTTGTATTATGGAAACCCAAATATATTTGGATGCCAAAATCTACATCACCAAATTGATATCACTGAAAAGGGATTGAATTTTCATTATGGAAACCAAAATATATTTGTATAACAAAATCTACATCATGAAATTGATATCACCGAACCGTGATTGAATATGTAGTATGTAAACCAAAATTTATTTGTACTCAAAATCTACATCTTAAAATTGATATCACTAAATAAATATTGAATTTTCAGTACGAAACCAAAATATTTCTATCTTCCAAAATCTACATCCCCAAATTTATATCATCGGATAAAGATTAAATTTTTAATATGGAATTAAAAATATATTTGCACACCAAAATCTATAATCACAATTTAATATCACAGGACTAAAATTATATTTTTAGTATGGAAACCAAAATATATTAGTACAAAAAAATTTACATTGGAAAATTGATACATCTGTAAATAGATTGAATTTTCAAAATGGAAACCAAAAAACTATTTGCACACCAAAATCCACATCACCAAATTGATATCACATGACATATATTGAATTTTTTGTACAGAAACCAAAGTCTATTTGTATTCCAAAATCTAAATCACCATGTTGATATCACCATACAAAGATAAAATTTATAGTGTGGAAAACCAAATCTATTTATATGCCAAAATCTACATCACTAAATTGATATCACCGGACTGAGATTAAATTTACATCATGGGACCCAAAATCTATTTGTAAACCAAAACCTACATTTCCAAATTGATATCCCCAAATATAGATTGATATCACATGATCTAGAGTTTATCTTGAAAATTGATGTTTCCATTTAATGTATTTAAAATCATGAAATATTCCATCATTTTAGATACCACCACCACAATACATACCTGGGAAATCAACCAATAGATCTCCTCCATTATCTTCCATAGCTCTTGCTCCATATCCTGCCAGGTGAACAAGTTGGAGAATGTAAAAAACATGGCACACCTCTAGATCATATCCATTATGCATATTAGGATAGACAACTTCACCACTCTCAACGTTATCCCAAAATCGTTCCACAATAGTTGGTAAGGGTTCAATGGGTGATAAGAGGAGGTAGCTAATGAGTATACAAACCAATTGTGGATAACCTTGTATATAGTGAAGATGAGAAGACTGTAATGAACCGGACAAGGAGGAAGATTTATACCACGGTGCAGGTGCTGAATAAGTAGTGTAGGATAACTTCCATGATAAATGGTAGTGGTATTTCTATATGAATGTCAGATCTAGGGTTCTTCATATTGTACAGTCATGTCTGCCTTTTATATTTCTATTTAGTGTTTTTTTATTTATTAACTTTTATTTTACTTTATCGTGTGGCCTTTATATCACATTCAACATTCTTAAAAATTGAATTCCCAATTACTTTACCATAACATATACAATTGAAAATTATTAAGTAATGATCCCATATATAATCTAAATAATGAATCATGGTGTTTAAGCTCTAAGAGGAACATTTTTCATACATATTTTCCACTCTGTTTTCCCTTTTAAAAAGTTAAAATTTGTGTATCAACCCATTAATGGACTTGAATTCAGATACCATGAACTTATATAATGTCGACCAACCTCATACCTTTTGGAAATTATCTTCCACAATAACTATCCCTGATGTGCACCCTCTACACTGGGAACTGAAAAAAAATTCCTTTGGGTGGGATGAACCTATATTAGGTTTAATTATTTTTAAAAAAAAGTTGCAGAAATTCATTGATACAATCATTTTTGGTTTCAACAATAATATAAATCAATAATTTTTTTACCATAGTTGACTTGATCCAACAAGTCCCATATAAATTTCATTATCATGAAATAATGACAATGAAAATCCTTTAGTAATTGGATTGAAAATAATTTTTTTGATACTAATATGTTCAATAAAAACAGTATTTTTATTACCATGTTCTCTAATAACCAAGAACTTACTTTCGATATAATTTCTCTAACTTCTGTTTTTGTCATTCCAAAAAAACACTGATGTCGAATTATCACAATAAGTAATTATATCTCCATCAATAGAATTGATCATCTTTAAATAGAGATGAAAATTTTCAACCATAATTTTCATGATATATATATTATGAACATAGAAGAACTAACAATGAAAAATTATATAAATGAATGAGAATAAGAAAAGAACGTATCTAATAATAGGAAAACTTTGAAATAAAAATAAATTAAATGGATTTAAGTGGTTTAAGAAAAATAATTATGCCTATTGAGAGTCATAATGGTTTCATTATATTTTAGAAGAATTTTTTTTAGATAAGATGTGGTTCTGAAACCATATATTGGAATGATCTCATAAAGAAAAACATACAAATACAAATTCCACACATTTCTACTATTATAAAATTTGAATAGTAGTTCATAATGCAAAAATACTCATTGTCGGTACAAATAGCACATAAATGGTTCCATATTAGTGTTCAATATGGCCCTTTAGAAATTATACCAACTTCATTCAACTAACAATGCTCTAAAATTAAAAAAATCTCTTACACGAAGACTAATCCAAGAACTTTAGGGTTTTAGAGAGATAACTCTTATCCAAAACACAGTATAAGTTAACTCCAAAACTCGATTAATGAAAAATATATCTACACATATGGATTGAATAATAAAATGATGAATGAACAATGCACCATACACATTGATAATCCAATATATCTAAGCATCACATAAGATTGAACATGATCACAGAGAAGTATCTAAAGGAATCTTTCCCCCATAGTATCCACTTGCATATTAAAATTCATGTTATAAAAAATTATATTAAATTTTACATAAAAAATTCCTTATTTTTTCTTCAAGAAAAAAAATTCATAATTTAGAACACATCACAATTATATAAGACTAGTTGTATGGGTATATTTTATAATGAAAAGAATACCAAAATTAAATAATACTATATTTTCACACAATTAAAAATCATAGCCAAAATTAGGAGATCATTTTAATTCCATTTGAGTAAAATGTTTGTTAGTTTAAATAAAACTATGAAATTAAAATTCAAATATAGTTTTAAAAAATACATCAAAAAATTAACCAAAATCATGTTTTTTAATATATTATTGAAATGATGTTACTTATTTGAATCTAGGAAGAAAAAATGAATAACAACGTCAAAGAGGAAGCACAATCACAAAATTTTATAAAACATTCAACCTCTATATATGAAATTAGATGCTCAAATATAATTAAGATAAAATATTCTATTTGTTTTCATATTGGTAATTCATGAAATATTTCATGGAACATTTGAATAGCCCCCCTCATAATGAAAACGCAATACTATCCCCTTTATTTAACATTATGGTGGTAGAAAAATTGAAATCATTTATATGTAAATTATATTTTATTTTATTATCTCAAAACACATATACAAGGGTTAAAATCTAGTTACAAATCATATTTGATATAAATTATATTTAAAAAGAAAATTTACAAATGAATAATTGTTTTTCAACCAAAAACTATATAAAATATTCTTGAATAGGTGTATGGTTTTTCAAATAGAATGGTTCCTTAAAGGATATGTTTAAAAAATTGAACCATTTAAAATGGAAAAAACATCAAGTTGTAGTTTTAATATAATAAATAAGAAAATATTGGATAAAAATTAATAGAAACTACCATGTTATTGATGATTTAGTCATTTATATTCGACAAACACAACCTTTATTTTTCCTTTAAGAAATCCCTCTCATGGATTTACTCGATATCAATAGATAATTGTTGATTTTATAGTATAATAACCAAAATTGATTTGTATTCCAAACACTAAATTTCCAAATTTATATCACTAGATAATGATTGGATTTATAATATGGAAATAAATATTTATTTGTATGTAAAAATCTTCATCACAAAATTAATATCATCATATAACAATTGAATTTCTAGTATGAAAACCAAAATCACAATATACACCAAAATCATCATCTCCAAATTGATGTCACCGAACGAAGATTGAATTTTTTATATTAAAAAAATCTATTTATACATCCATATCTACATATCAATATTGATATTACCATAAATAGATATAATTTGTAGTATGGAAAACAAATTATATTTTTACGCCAAAATCTACATCTCTAAACTAATATCACCAGATAGAGATTGAATTTTTAGCATTGAAACCAAAATCTATTTGTATACTGAAATCAACCTCACCAAATTGATATCACCAAACATAGATTTATTTTGTACTATGGTAATCAAAATATATTTTTACGATCAAAACTACATCGCTAAATTGATATCACCAGACAAAGATCGAATTTGTTGTATGGAAACAAAAATCTATTTGTATTCCAAAATCTACATCGCCAAGTTGATATCTCCTGATAGAGATTGAATTTAATTCATGGAAACAAAAATATATTTATACACCAAAATATATAGCACTAAATTGATATCACAAAATAAAGATTTAATTTGCTGTATATAAACAAAAATCTATTTATACGCGAAAATCATTATCGCCAAACTGATACCACGGGATAGATATTCAATTTTCAGTATGAAAACCAAAATCTATTTGTATGACAAAATCTACATCACCAAATTGATATCACTAGACATAGATTGAATTTGGATTATGGAAACAAAAATCTATTTTTCTTCCAAATTCTACATTTCCAAATTGATATCACTGAACAGAGATTGAATTAGCAGTATAAGGACCAAAATCTATTTTTTCCAAAATCTACACTAAAAAATGGAAATCACCCAACAGATATTGAATTTTCAGTATAGAAAAAATTTATTTTTATGCCAAAATCTATATTTCCAAATTGATATACCAGAAATAGATTTATTTCGCATTATCTACACTAAAATATATTTGTATGCCAAAGTCTACATTTCCAAATTTATATCACCTGACATATATTAATTTTTCAGTATGAAAACTAAAATATATTTGTACACAAAAATCTATATCTCCAAATCGATATCTATGGACAAAGATTGAATTTTCAGTTTAGAAACCCGAAACTATTTGTACCCCAAAATTTGCCTTACCAAATTGATATCACTCGAAAGAGATTGAATTTGCAGTACAGAAATAAAAATCTATTCGCATGCCAAAATATACATCTCCAAATTGATATCACTAGACCGATATAGAATTTTTAGTATGGATACAATATCTATTTGTATGCAAAAATATACATTAATAAATTAATATTTCAAGAATGAGATTGAATTTTTAGTATGATAACCAAAATCTATTTATATGCCAAACTCTACATTGCCAAAAAAAATCACTAGACAAAGATTGAATTTATAGTATGAAAACAATAATTTATTTGTACAACAAATTCTATATCACCGAATTGATATCATAAGATAGAGATAAAACTTCCAGTATGGAAACTGAAAATTATTTATTGCAAAATCTACATCCCCAAATTGATATCATTGGACAAAGTTTGAATTTTCATTATTGAAACCGAAATCTATTTGTACAACAAAATATACAGTAGAAAATTGATACCATCAGAAAGAGATTTACTTTGAAGTATGGAAATCAAAATCTTTTTTCACCCCAAAATCTACATCTCCAAATTGATATCACCAGAAAAAGATTGAATTTGTATTATGGAAACCAAAATTTATTTTTTATACCCAAATTTAAATTTTCAAATTGATATATCTAGACACAGACTGAATTTTTTTAATGGAAATAAAGATCTATTTTTTTTCAAAATCAACATCTCCAAATTGATATCTGCAGACATAGACAGAATTTTCTTTACAGAAACAAAAATCTATTTGTACTCTAAAATCTAAATCACCAAATTTATATTAGTAGATAGAGATTAAATTTTAAGTATGGGAATAAAAATATATTTGGGTACCAAAATCTACATCGACATATTGATATCACCAGACAGAGATTGAATTTACAGTGTGGAAGGAAATTCTATTTGTAAACTAAAATCTACATTGCCAAATTGATATCGTAATAATAATATTGAATTAGCAGTATGGAACCCAAAATATATTTCAATACCAAAATATAAAATTCCAAATAGATATCATGAGATAGAGATTTATATCACCTAGTATAGAGATCATCTTGAAAATTACAGTTTCCATTGATGTCGTCCACTTGATTCTAAGTAGGCACACAATTTAATTTCACAACCAATTTTCTCTTTTATGAAACAGTATTTGATATAATTATGCTTCATCTTTGGGTGATTAATGATACTTTTTCTATTATTTATAGCACATGATTTTTTAAACAAAATCGAGATAGGATATGCCAAATCAATATTTTGACGCCTTAGACCCTCCGTCCTCGATATAGTTCCATAAACATATACTTTACACATTGGATTTGATATCAACTATAGTTCTATGGACATAACTATCCCATAATTACATGACATGTAGAAAATATTTCATTACATACATTCCCAATAGATTTTATGATAAGATATTTAGATAATTATGATAATACAATAACTAAAAAAATCAAAGGCTCTTTGAATCAAATATACATTTTCTCCATTATATACAAAACTACTGAATCAATAATAAGTATTAAACTTCCCCCAAAAATTATTTTACACATTAAGTTCTTCTAAACATGTCACATGTAATAAATTTTAACATAATCTATGTAATTGATACATAATAAATGGGTGATCTCAAATGATCAGTAAGGAATAACATATGAATGAGGTAATCATGGAATAATCAAGGAATACATATTATTGTAGGATAAAAAATAACACGAAGTTACAATTAATAGAAACTAATCTCCTTCTATATCAATGATAATAAATGAAAATATGGATATTAATAAAACTGATACCATGTTTATGGGAGATGTAATTCTAGAAAAAAAATATACTATCATGGCCTTATGGAAATAAACTATCATGTTAAGGGAATAGGTATACACCAAAACTAATTTTTTTACCTCGTTAGACATCTTGATGCATTGTGGGGATATATAATTTTAAGACCCATATGTAACCTGATGAAGTCCATCACATTCACCATAAGAGTCAAGAAGACTTTTTATCCATTTCTTTAAGGAATCAATTACTGAACTGAATCAAGAACATCCATAAAATGAATGATACAAAATGTCAATACAAAATAAACTTGTGTTAGTAGTTAATAATCATTAAGAATATCAATAATTATTCACATTTAATTAAATGGGATAACATGGTCATGACATGTCTATATAATTAAGGTGTATTTTAAATAAATACATTGTCCACATTCTAATAATCATCCATATTGGAATAAAAACATAAGGAATGAAAATTATTTTCCACATTTCAATATAATAACATTATTTCTCGGTGAACATCATTCAATCTGAATTTTGAAAAATTTGATGTTTATAACATATGGAGTAATGTGTATATGGATAAGTGATTAATGGAATAAAATAATCATAATCCATATATAGAATTAAATTGGATGGTTTTAAATGATCATAACCCCAGGAAAACAAAGGAAATAATGGAGTGTGTTAATATAAATGAAAAACACCATCATAAAATTAAATCATTGAATGATATCATAAAACAATGGATTACAAATTTAATTGTATGATACCATGATTTTAATCCCCCAAATGAATATATATATATATATATATATTAAAGGATAAATCATTAGAAGTAAACCTCATCAGGTAAAATCCTTTTGAAAATAATAAGTTAAGTTGAATAAAATTCATAAAATCTATTTTATAAAACAATTATAAATGATGTAAAATAAAAAAAATTATGTCAGTTTCACAAGTTTCTTTTTAAATAGTGATGTGAAATCCTTTGAAAAAATTAACATGTAATAAGATTCTCTAATACTGGATCCTCCAAAATACATAATGTTTATATTGGAGAAATGAGGAGTGGAAAAACATGTGAAAGTGAATAGAAAATCACTTTTCATTATTTCTAAAATACCATTGTTTAAAACTCAAATTGTAATAAGAGTAACAAAACATTCATTTTTATTAAAAACATTATTTTATAAGGAGTATTATATAATAAATTATGGAGGGAGAACCGTGGCATGGAATAAACTAGTTCTTAGTGAAACATTATAACTCAATGAAAGGAGATTTGAGTTATCAATATCCATTATTGGAAGCATACTCCATAAAGCATGACACATTTGAAAAGGGGTATTATGGTAAAAAATTATATAATGATAGAATACCACATTATAAAATTAATGGGAAGAATGTACCTAACTTATATGACATATGTTCAGGTGAATGATCATAACTCAATGAATTAAAATTGAGTTACCCAAAATAGTTATGACTGGGGAAACACTTGAGTCCAAATACATATGATGTAATGAACATTATTGGGGTTAGTTTATTCCATGAATTAAAAATGAAATAATTTATAGAAATTTAATTGGATAATAAATCGATATAATTCCATACAACAGAAATACGGTGCATAACATGTAACATATATCAAAGAATCATAATTGATAGAAGGAAACCCCTTATGACCTAAGTAACATTTTATTCAAAACCTCTTAAAATATAGAGAATGTAATTGAACATTAAATTAAAAGATTAAAATATAATTCATGCGATGATATCTCAAATTGGTAGTATATACACAACATAAATGAAATTTGATGCATAATACCAAACATGTCATAAAGAGAGGGATAAAACAATAACTTTGGTCCGGATTCATTCTATACATACATAAAATGTCTTTAATAATTAAATTAAGTTCATTAAATATATACCCAAGAACCATATTCATAACTATTACATTTAAATTACTAAATTATTATATATCCCCTTGTAATGGATGGGTGTTTGAAATTCTTATGAATTTTGAACTATTGTTTAGTTAACATGTCAAATTTTGAATTGGAGTTTGGAATGAAATTCTAGAGATTTAGTCGTATTTATAACATCCATTCTCTTTATTACATACATAAACATGATTTTTTAAAATAAACCATCACTTTATACAACATAGAAAATTAAGAGGCCTAGTATCTTTGAGGGTTAGGAACATGACATAACAACTTAAAACATGAAATACACATCTTTAATGAAAAACTCTTTTACATGACCACACACATTCCTTCGAACATATGATTGAATGGGATAACCTAAGGACATGCATAAGAAAAGGGTGAGATATAAATCTTAATGAGGGAGTAAACATGGTATAATATGAAGAATACATTACTTGTTGGGAAATAGGTATATCAATGGATCTTAAGAGAAATATGAACATAAAGTCATGATATAAAATGATTATCATAATATGGAAATGTGTCAGAAGCATTTAACATGATATTAGCATGATCCCAGAGGTTTCCGGCTAGCAGCGAGGATCTTGAGTGTGATAGTGGGGAAACTATGCCCTCATTGGAAAAGTACATTGCTGAAGAAAAACAAAATCAATAGCAGAAGTGGTAAACATCCATACAAGAGTTAACAACAGAAGACTGAAAGTACAAACAACTGGAGCACATATATAAATGATGCATGATACATATGTCTAGGAAAGTATCCAAACAAGTCACAATGAGGGAATACAAATAGTACTAAACCAAAGTAAAAAATAAAAGATTAGCAGCTCCTCAACATCACAAGCATAAGAACGGTCCCATGCTCTCTAGATCCACAACAAGTCATGTACCTGAAGTAGAAGGGTTCTTTCCCTTATCTATACTTGAAGCAATATAATCTTTTTGGGCCCAAAAGCATGGCCCAAACAGGGTGTGAGACTAAATCTTTGAAGGCAACCACCCGAAGATCTGTGCGTTACAGTCAGTGAATATATGGCAGGTAAAGTACAGAAACAGTAAATAAGAAAGTACTCAGCAGTAAACAATCCACAATTAAAAAATCAAGAAACAGCTAATCCAACAGATAAATACAAACATGTAACAATCTAGGAAGTACTCGTGTCCACCCCTCTGGTCCTACCTAAAAAGTACAAGCAACCCTCTCAGCAGTGCACTCGGCCAATCCCCTCGGGTACAATATATAAAGACTCTCTGAGGAAGCTCACACAATCAATTCTCCTTATAGCCCAAAGGTAAAGGACTCTCTGAAGAAGCTCACTTGGTCAATTACCCTTAAATCCTAGGTCGTTCATATACTCTCTAAGGAATCACTCGTCGTCAATTCCCCTTATAGTATAAACAGTTCAGGAATCAAAATCAAAGACTCTTTGAGGAAGCTCACTCGGTCAATTCCCATTATAGTCTAAAGCAGACAAGGACACTCTGAGGAAGCTCACTCAGTCAAATCCACTTATATCCCCAAAGTGGACCTTGGAACTCTGAGGAAGCTCACTCGGTCAATTCACTGCATAGCCCAAAGTGATCAAAGACTCTCTAAGGAATTTCACTCAGTCAATTCCCCTTATAGTCAACTACACCAGTTTCTCATGGCCCTGTGTAGGTCAACGAGCATAGAAATACAATATTTCCCAAGTAAACCTATAGAACTACTTAGATAAACATTTATACAACATATCAAGCATGTCAGAAAACAACTCTCCATCCTACAACAATATGCATGGAAAACATGCAAAGCAGCCAAAGGCTAAATAATACCAAATGGTTGTAAATAGAACATGCATGGGAAACAATTCAATGCTTATAAATCAACCCTATTCATAAACACATAACCTATACACAAGTGTACAAGCATGACAGACAATCAGCATGGGTAAAATGATAAACACGCAATACCCTGTTTAATGGTATTGGGGGAATTTGCACATAATACTCAAATACATTGAACGGAAAGGCACAAACCACCTACCTTGGTGTTAGGGGATCTCTATATGTGAACCTCGAATCTTGAATCTCCTTATAATTTCAATGATCTACAAAAAACATCTAAAACGTTCAACCCACGATATCTAACGAGAGCAGAGAATTTAGAAGATGGTGCCCTAGGAGAAGAGAGAACTCACCGATGTGATTCCAACACAACCGATGGTGTTCGATTAGGAGGAAGGACACACGATCGGGGGTCGTTGAAGATCCGTGGTCGTACGGTGATCCTAGATGAGACTGAAAAATAAGGGGATGTTTCTGTCATTAGACGCAACCCCGATGCGTTTAATGGGAAAAAAGAAAGTACACTGCCTGTGCTTTTGAAGTACACAACGTGAAATCACCGTTTCCGTACTACGCTTTATGCGGCCTCCAATAAACCCTCACACAGCCATGTGTGTGGCTACTACACGGCCAGTACATGGCCTCCTGCGGTAAGGCAGTACACAGTGTGTACTCATAAAGTACACGGTGTGTACATAGAAAATTTCCAAAATTTCATCTTTTTCTCAAAAATGACCAGGAAATGAAAACATACCTGAAAAGAAGTTAAGGGTTCTTACAAATTTTTCCCCTTAAAGAAATGTGTCCCTGAATTTCCCTAGGGTGGTGTGGAAGAAGAAAACCTGAATAGTTCTGGCCACTGTGATTGTACGTTTTCCTCCCTCTCCCAAGTCTCGTCCTGTACTCGCCTGTGCTACCAAAGCACCCGTACAAGAGGAACAAACCGAACATGGAGAACCTTCGTACTTTGATCCAAAATCTGGATAGGATGCTCCTCAAAGGATGCATCCACCTCCAACTCAACCTCCTCGTGTTGGAAAACATGAGATGGGTCTGAAAGGTAACGTTGAAGCTGAGAAACGTGGAAGGCGTTGTGCATAGCTTGGTACCTTTGAGGTAACTGCAACCGATAGGCAACTAGACCAACTCTCTCCAACACCTCAAACGGCCCGACATACCTCAGCGAAAGCTTACCCTATCTCATAATCCTCTTGTGTCCCATCCTCGGTGTGACACGCATTGTAACCCCCCGACCCCAGTTACCCAGAGTCGATGCATTATTTTAATATGTTGTCATGATTACAAGGAATCAAGTCACGAAGGAACGATCAATCTACCATTCTTGGATTATAGATTACATACATTAATGTTACATTACACTTTATAACATACAAAACAACATAAATAATCCTTTATGAACTCCATTATTACCTTGGATTAACCATGTATATCAATAACAGTACTCTTCTTGGAATCCTGGGAAAAATAAAACATATAAAGGGGTGAGATCAGATGTTCAGTAAGGATAACATTATAGCGGAAACTTTCATAAATAAGCATAATCATTTAAGGAAATGTATAACTAAAACAAAATCCTTTTAAACTTGAACTTCAGCATAATATGGAAAAAATAAAATGTAATAATTCCATTTAGTTATTCACATGGATATTCTACTAGTCGAATAATCACATGCAATAGCAATAACCACTTTCATAATGATGGAATGCATAATGCCAGACTATCATAACAACATAGTCAAGGTCTCCTTCCAAGACTACAAATAAGATTTTTTCAAGGCCTTGTTCCAAGACACAAGTTTGTCACTTGAGACCTACCGATGCATCGAAGAGCTATATCGGGCTCCACCTATCACTTATTAAGTCCAATGCATTCCTCATATGAATAGGTTTAAACATAACAAAATCATTTGTATAAAAACTAGAATATGAAATGTCAATACTTTCTCCATAAAGCATGAATGGTATAAAAAACACATACATAGTAAAACATATCAGAAAACCATCAATATAATATGGATGTTTTGTATCATAATAAATCAACTTCAAATAAGCTTAAAATCCATAAGAGAATGTTGACATAGATGAAATCAAAACTATTTGAGAGAAATATCTCTTTTTTCGAAATTATTTTAAAGTAACATATTTATAAAAGAAAACATTTACTTTGAAAACATTCTTATAAGATTTTAAGGGAAGCTTCAATGATTTTATAATGGTGGAAAATATCCAAACGCGCCGTATATGTTAAAAAAAGACAGTCTTACCTTAATTTTGTCGAAAAGGTTAAAAAGGACTTTGTTTGGAAAACGATGGAAATATTCCTTTATAGAATTATTTCAAAAAGTCAAAGAAAGGGAAAAATGAAATTAACCCATAGTATATAAAATAGTAAGAATGTTTTGAAATACATTTTTAAGAAACATGGATTTGGATGATAAAGAGGTCCCATTAGATAATTACGTATAAACAACCTCTAATAATGAAGAGATTGTGCCATAAACCCTTACCATGTACTTTTCCTTGGTTGAGGGTAGGAAAACCTCCTGTATAATGGTAAAATAATTGTTATTAAATTATACAAGAATAATATACCTTAATATGATATCATATATGATCTTTTAACATTGATTTGTTAATAATATCATAGTATTATCATCGTTTCGGGTGTTAACAGATTCGTTTTCCTTTATATTCATTGTTATGTAAGACGTATTTGTTATGGATGGGATGTATATTACTCATATCCAGAATGACATCATGTCTCTAAATTTTTTTAATCATTAAATGAAATTTATTCTTGGATGGATATGATGGGGAATGAATCTCATTGCGTTCGTAGAGACGGTATTCTATACGTACGCACGAACGCTACATCCATTTCATTTTTCATTTTAAAAGGAATCAAAACCAAATGATAAATAGGTATATTATTTTCCCAGTATAATATAATATCTTATATATGTCACTTATGTTCAATAACACCATCCTTTATATGTTTCATGTATGGTATGAACGAGTCATAGCACTTTGAGGGGGAGGTAGTCCGCAATTCCTCAAATGAAATTATCGTATATAGATATACAACATGAAATGAATAATGGTATGCTATAAAATGGAATTACATAAGCTTATATAAAAATTAAATATCATTAATATCATATTTAATTATAGTGCCATCATAATGGCCAACATGAGAGGCGATAGGAGATAATTGAACAATCATCGTTTCGTGAGGCGTTTGGTTTCCATCCACATAAACTTTATGTTCATCACCCATTAGATGAAGGTGTGTGTAAGTGTAGTTAGAATTATTCTCATAAAAATATCCTAGTATATTTTTCATACTGTTTTTGTTGCAAAAGGAAAGAATAAGAAGATTTAAGGGGTTGGAGAAGTAAAATAAAAGAAAAGAAGCGAAGAGAAATTGTTACCTTTAATTTGGGTAACTCCCTTTGGTTTGAACCGAAAAGGACTCTTGAAGTTCCTTCTGCATAAGGTAAGGATTCTAAGAGGCATAGAGGGATGTAGGGAGCTTAATTGGGAAGAGTTTGGATGAGCCAAAAGGCTTGAGTGGTGTGAGGAATTGGTTAGAAGTGGTGTCCTTTTATAAGGGGGAGGTGGGGCTCTTTAGGAAAAACTTAAAACATTATTTTATAATAAATTCACATTCGGTTTATAATTTCTCCAGAAAGGATTATTTAAAGTCTAAGGAGGGTATGGGCCGAAAAACACTCAACCAATAGGTTTTAGACAAGTTTGGATCACTATTGTACCCTTATATTTTAGATTTAACCCTTAGTTAAATAGTTTGACATTTATCATGTCTCTTTTGTATTTTTATATAATATGGTTAATAAACTTACTATAAACTACCACTTGAACCCCAAGTGGTTCATTAAGGACACAACTATAATCATATAAGTTTTTTGGCCGAACCTTAGATTTTTTATGAATATTATATCAATTGATAATATAATATGTGTTTTAAAAACTCCTTTATGTCAATTTTGACACTATTCGATAATTGATTTTTGTTAAACTTTTAATAACTTTATTAATTAGAACCAAATTCATTTCATCAATCCTAACATTTCATATTAACCAATAAAATTCGTGAAATTCATTAAAAGTCTCAAATTATATTTATTTGGGTATTTATAATATCAATTATTTTAATATTTCACTAATAAGGTAATTACTGCATCATCATTGTGTCATAAATAAATAAAATTATATAATGTCTAAAAATTATAAATAAAATACCATTATGTACGAAATCTTTTTAGCTTTATAATGAATATTTATAATCTAATTTATCTTATGTATAACCCTATATTAAAAAGGTTTTATTTATTAAACATTGATTTTAACTCTTCTTTGAATTAAATAATAATAAATGTCCTAATATAATCCAATTGGAACAAAGAGGTTCATATTTAATTGCTAAGGTTGTTTTGGGTCTAATTATACTTAGCCATTAGAATTAGGACATGTTTTAGGGTAATAATAATACCATTTTTACCCTTAATTACCCTATTTACATTTTACTATGGTAATAAATGTTAAAAGTTACTATTCACCAAAAATTATTTTCTTCTCATTCGACCACATTTTACTCCTTGATATTAACCATATCTTTTGGATTTACGAAATTCCACTCACAGAAGCGGTAAAATTAAGTTTTATGTGAATTTCCAAATATTCCTAGGAGGTGGGTAAAAGACGGTGAAAAGTTTAATAAAAATTTTATATATCTAAAATTATTCTAAACTAACTCTAATGAATTACATTGAACTTATATAGGTATTATTTATCTATTTTGACCTTAATTAAATTTAAATAAAATAAATAATTATTTAAATAAAAATTCAGTTTTAAACTATAACTCAGTATTTTTCACTATTCATCAAAAAATTACATGTTTTCAAAAAAATACCAAAAATTCACCCTAATCTAATTTTGATATTCCAAATTCAATAATGAAGTATATTTTACCAAATTCAATACATATAAGTTGGATTTATTAATTTAAAATAATTCCCGTTGTCAAAACCAAAAGGCATATTTTTTAGAAATAATAACTACCAAAAGTTTGAGAGTTGTTTATGTCCAATTTCAAAGTGAAATTACTTAAAATGATCATCATTAGATTAAATGGTAAAAATGTAATATATTAATAATTCCAAACCATTAAAATGATTAATTTAACAATATAAATTATTTTGATTTAAAAAGTTTTTTTCAGTTAAAATATAGTATTTTTCACTATTCGCCCAAATATGAAAGTTATCAGAAAAACACCAAAAATTTATCGAAACTAAATTATTAAGACCCGATTCTAAAGAAGAAGTTTTTTTTGTCAAATTGAATAAATAAAAATTTCAAATATTGCATTTAAAAAGGCTTCTCCATTAAAAGGTGATAAAATTTCATTTTTTGAAAAATACTTCTTTTATCTGAAAAAAATGTATTTATTCTTACATTATGTCTAAGAAACTCATAATATGGATTCTAAAATTTTAAGGATTATATAATGTTCAAAATTCAGTTGATACTATTCATAACTGCATTTGAACAGCTAGTTTGTTAAGTCGTGGTGTGCTAGAAATCAGTGTTGCGGGTAGTGAAAGTTATTGAATTGTTTTGAAGAAATAACGTACTATGAAATCTTGTGGTGTTACATTCTTCACTCCTTCAATAAATTGCGTCCTCACAATTTGAAATTATTTTTTGAAAATAAAAGGTTGAAAATAGAAAATAACTTTGAGAAAACCCACATCAGAAATTAGATTAATAAAATTTAGTCTTAATAAGAGGAAAAGGAAAATGAAAGGGTCATCACCAAATTATGATCTCAATTAAGAGAACATTGGTGGCAATTAGAGACATATAATTAGAGTAAAAACGTAAATATTTATAGCTAGTGATTGAGGTCATCAATCACAAACAAGTGTAAAATTTAGGGCCATAAATTCATCAACCTATGATGATTTATAATACCATCGGTTCAATAAAACATATGGTATTAGGATAACACATTTTTTATTTTAAGATCCCTTCACTAAAGTATAAGAATTAATTTCTTCATAGAATAATAGAAGAAGAAAAATATATACTTGACCAGTAGAGTCTCATCCTTTATCTAATTTCTACCAAAAACTCATCTTTCACTCTAAAAGATAATAGAACTTAAAAATAATATTCTATTTATCCTATTCGTATAGGGTTTCAAAAAAAATGAATTTATAATTCATCTACCAGATTTTTTTCAAAAGAGACTACATTATTCAATCCAGGACATCACATCGGCCAGTGGTAGGTGATACACCCATGTCTCCCTTCGATTTTGGGTTCAAGTCACGCGGCCTTTCCGGACGCGACAGGTTGCCGCCCGACCTCTGGGTTGTCCTTTTATCGAAATCCAAAAATAATCTCAAACTAAAATTATCCAAAATACTTCTGTCCAAACTCACAGTCCAAAATTTATAAGGAAGTTAAACACAATGAAGATCCTTTTTTCCGCATAATAACATGTGAGCACCTTCATCATGTATTATTTTAAAACACTGCAACATCCTAAATTACCATAAAACCTTATTGATTACATTCCTGATCCCTTATTCCTTATAGAATATTGGATATACTCCTTCTATCCAAAAATTTTGTAAACTCAAACAATGATGGAATATCTTTAATCACTTTCATGGTAGTCAAGAATATCCAATATAATTTATCCAAATCAATCATGTATTATTCCAAAATCACTACCTCGGTATCCGAACCATATTATGGTTTATCTTTATCTCAACCATGTATTTTCCCAAAATTTAACCTGCTATTGAGTCACTTTTCTTTGTTCCACAAATTCTCGTGTCTTTAATAAAATAGTACAGCAGTATATTCCTTATATACTCCACAATTATTATAACCAGTACATTGTTGATACAGCACTCAAATGACATAATTCTCTAATAACTACATAAGAACTCTAATCATTCCTCATCATCTGTGGTAGTATCATAGTTTGATTATTATCCAATAGCATCATTCGGGGTATACTCTAATGATTTGGACATTGGTTCGCGTAGTGTCCCAACTCCTTGCAGATGAAGCATTGTAAATTTGAAACCTTTTTCTTATCCTTGCAGTCATGTACTTGGTGTCCTTTTTCTCCACACTTATAACAAACTCCCATTCCCTTCAAGCAAGTTCCATAGTGTTTCTTCCCACAGTTATCACATATGGAAAAAATTCTTCTTTTCCCTATTCTATTTATCCATCTTTCTCTCTTCCATCCTTTTCTTTTCTTGCTTTCCTTCAATTCCATAGGACTCAGATAATTCTTTACTTATCTTATTAACACATGATATTATTTCTTTATATGTTTAGAATACATGGGAGACTATTTCCTTTAAAAATATTGGCTTAATAATCTAAAAGATATGGTCCTTCTTACTGTTTGGATCATATGTATTGCTGGAGTTCACATTCGTTCTACTGGGCACCATTTATATACAATAGCATAAACTAGGTCAGTTTATGAATTACAATAATTCAAAACTTGTAAAATACAGAACGTAAATTGAACAGTTTATGGATATAATCCATAATCATAAATATGTTTTCATTGAGGAAGTATATACTCATAAACCCTTCATAATGATTTGTAAAGAAAATTATAATTATCCAAAGAATATCCCCTGGGAGTGTCGTAACCAAGAGTGCGTCAAGGACCATTTCCATGCACCAGTTCCCGTTAGAGTCAAGGTAGAAGCAGTGTTTTTGGGTTTTACCCCTAGGTACATCTGTGCCAGAACTGCCACTACCTGTTCGTATCCAAACAAGGATGTATTTTCTTGGAAAACTCCCAAATTCTATACATTACGAAAATTCTAAGAATTTCTTCAATACTAATCCTCAAATTCTATTTTATATTTATGTTATCTAATCAGAGTTTATCTAAATCTACCTTCCATGGTTATTGTTGAACATCCTCTGATACCAACTGTAACGCCCTGACCCCAGTTACTCAGAGTCGATGCATTATTTAAATACATTGACATGATTACAAGGAATCAAGTCCCTAAGGACCGATCGGTTTAGCAGTCTTGGAAAATAGCTTACATACATGAATGTTACATTACACTTTATAACATACAAAACCAGATAAATAATCCTTTATGAATTCCATTATTCCCTTGGCTTAACCCTGTATATCAGTCACAATACACTTCATGGAATCCTGGGAAAAATAAAACATAGATAGGGGTGAGCTCAAATGCTCAATAAGGATAACATTATAGCAGAAACTTTCATAAATAAGCATAAACATTTAAGGCAATTTATAACTAAAAAAGCCTTTTAAACATTAACTTCAGCATAATATGGAAAAAATAAATTGAAATAATTCCATTTACTTATTCACATGGATATTGTACCAGTCAAATAATCACATGCAATATCAATAACCACATTCAAAATGATGAAATGCATAATGCCAGATTATCATAACCACATAGTCAAGGCCTCGTGCCAATACTACAAATAAGATTTTTTCAAGGCGTTGTTCCAAGACACTAGTTTGTCTCATGAGACCTACCGTTGCATTGAAGAGCTATAGCGGGCTCCACCCATCACTTATTAAGTCCAATGCATTCCTCATATGAATAGGTTTAAACATAACATAAACATTCGTATTAAAACAAGCATACAAAGTGTCAATACTTTCTCTATAAACCATTCATGGTATAAAAATAACACATCCACAGTCGAAAATATCACAAAACCATTAATATAATATTGAAGTTTTGTATCATAATAAATTTACTTCAAATAAGCTTAAAATCCATCAGAGGATGTTGACATAGATGAAAACAAAACAATTTGAGAGAAATATCACTTTTTTTAAATAATTTAAAAGTCACATAATTATAAAAGAAAACATCTACATTGAAAATATTCATATAATATTGTAAGGGAAGCTTCGACGATTTTATAATGGTAGAAAATAGCCGCACCCGCCGTATAAGTGTAAAAAAGACATTCTTACCTTAATTTTTTCGAAAAGGTTAAAAAGGACCTTATTTGGAAAATGACGGAAAGATTCCTTTATAAACTTCTTGTAAAATGACAAAAAAATTGTAAAAATGACTTTAACCCATAGTCTATAAAATAGTAATAATGTTTTGAAATAAATTTTTAAGAAACATGGATGTGGATGATAAATAGGTCCCAGTAGATAATTACGTATAAACAACCTCGTATAATGAAGAGATTGTAAAATAAACCCTTAACTTGTAATTTTAATTGGTTGATGGTAGGTTAACCTCCTGTATAATGGTGAAATAATTGTTATTAAATTAAAAAATAATAATATACATTAATATGATATCATATATGATCTTTTAACATTGATTTGTTAATAATATGTTAGTATTATCATCGTTTTGGGTGTTAACAGATTCATTTTTCTTTATATTCGTTCTTATGTAATCCATATTTGTTATGGATGGGATGCATATTATTCATATCCAGAATTATATAATGTCTTTAGAAATTATTTTTAATCATCAAATGAAATTTATTCTTGAATGGATACGATTTGTAATAAATCTCATCACGTTTGTGGAGACGGTAGTCCATACGTACGCATGAACGCTACATCCATTTCATTTTTCATTTTAAAAGGAATAAAAACCAAATGATACATAGGTATATTATTGTTCCAGTATAATATAATATCTTATATATGTTACTTATGTTCATTAACACCATCCTTTATACGTTCCATGTATGGTATGAACGAGTCATATCACTTTGAGGGGGCGGCAGTCCGCATTTCCTCAAATGAAATTATCGTATATATATATAGAACATGAAACGAATAATGGTATGATAAAAAATGGAATTAAATAAGCTTATATATAAAATAAATATCATTAATATCATATTTAATTAAATTTCCATCCTAATGACCACCATGAGAGGAGATAGGAGATAATTGAACAGTCATCGTTTCGTGAGGCATTTGGTTGTCATCCACAGAAACGTTATGTTCCTCACCCATTATATGTCGGTGTGTGTAAGTGTAGTTCGAATACATCTCATAACAATATAATATTAAATTTAGAATACTTTTTTCGTAACAAAATAAAAGATTAAGAAGAGTTTAGGGGTTAGAGAAGTAAAATAAAAGAAAAGAAGCTAAGAGAAATAGTTACCTTTAATTTGGGTAACTCCCTTTGATTTGAACCAAAAAGGACACTTGATGTGCCTTCATCCTAAGGTAAGGCTTCTAGGAGGAGGAGAGGTATGTAGGGAGATTAATTGAGAAGATTTTGGAAGAGAAAAAGGCTTGAGAGGTGTGAAGAATTGGTTAGAAGTTGTGTACTTTTATAAGGGGGAGGAGGGGCTCTTTAGGAAAAACTTAAATTATTATTTTATAATAAATTCATATTCGGTTTATAATAGCTCAAAACTTGATTATTTAAAGTATAAGGTGGGTATGTGTAGAAACCCACTCAACCAATAGGTTTTAGACAAGTTTGGGTCACTATTTGACCCTTATCGTTTAGATTTAACCCTTAGTTAAATAGTTTGACATTTACCATGTCTCTTTGTATTTTTATATTATATGGTTAATAAACTTATTATAAACTGCCAAATGAACCCCAAGTGGTTCATTAAGTACATACCTATCATCATATAAGTCATTAGGCCGATCCTTAGATTTTTAGGAATATTAAATCAATTAACAATATAATATTTGTTTTAAAATTTCCTTTTTGTCAATTTTGACTCTATTTAATAAATGATTTCTGTTAAATTATTAATAAATTTATCAATTCGAACAAAATTAATTTATTCAATCTAACATTTCCTATTAACCAAAAAAATTCGTGGAATTCATTAAAAGTCTCAAATTATATTTATTTGGGTATTTATAATATCAATTATTTTTATATTTCACTAATAAGGTAATTACTGCATCATCATTGTGTCATAAATAAATTAAATTATTTAATGTATACAAATTATAAATAAAATACCATTATGTAGGAAATATTTGTATCTTTATAATTAATATTTATTATCTAATTTTTCTTATGAATAACCCTATACTAAAAATGTTTTCGTTATTAAACATTGATTTTAACTCTTTTAACTCTTCTTTGAATTAAATAATAATAAATGTCCTAATCTAATCCAAGTGGAAAAAAGAGGTTCATATTTTAATCCTAAGGTTTTTTTTGGTCGAATTATAATTATCCAATAGAATTAGGACATGTGTTAGGGTAATAATAATATCATTTTTACCTTTAATTACCCTATTTACTTTTTACCGTGGTAAATAAAAGTAAAAAGTTACTATTTACCAAAAATTATTTTCATCTCATTAAACCAAATTTTACTCCTTGATATTAACCATGTCTCTCGGATTTTTGAAATTCCACTCACAGAAGTGGTAAAATTGTGTTTTATGTGAATTTCTAAATTCTCCTAGGAGGTGGGTAAAAGACGGTGAAAAGTTCAATAAATTTTTTATATATCTAAAATTATTCTAAACTAACTCCAATGAATTACATTGGATTTATATTGGAATTATATAATATATTTTGACCTTAATTAAATTTAAATAATATGAATAATTATTTAAATAAAAATTCAGTTTTAAACTATAACTTAGTGTTTTTCACTATTTATCAAAAATTAAAAGTTTTCAAAACAATAATAAAAATTCACTGTAAGCTAATTTTGATATCCCAAATTCAATAATAAATTCCATTTTACCAAATGAAATGCATAGAAGTTTCATTTATGAATTTAAAATTAATTCCCACTGTCAAAACCAAAAGGCATATTTTTAAGAAATCATAACTACCAAAAGTTGTACACTTGTTTATGTCCAATTTCAATTTGAAATTACTTATAATGACCATCATTGGATTAAATGGAAAAAATATAATCTATTTATACTTCCAAACAATTAATATGTATAATTTAACAATATAAATTATTTTGATTTAAAAAGTTGTTTTCAGTTAAAATATAGTATTTTTCACTATTCACCCAAATATGGAAGTTATCAAAAAAACAACAAAACATTATTGAAACAAAATTATTAAATCCCAATTATAAAGAAGAAGTTTATTTTGTCAAATTGAATATATAAATGTTTCAAATATTGGATTGAAAAAGGCTTTGCCATTAAAAGGTGGTAAAATTGCATTTTTTGAAAAATACTTCTTTTATCAGAAAAAAATGTATTTGTTCTTAAATTATGTCTAAGAAATGCATAATATGGATTATAAAATTATAAGGATTACATGAGGTTCAAAATTCAGTTAATACTATTCATAAACACTTTTGAACGGCTTGTTTGTTAAGTCATGGTGCGCTAGAACTCGGTGTTGCGTGTAGTGAATGTTATTGAATTACTTTGAAGACATAATGTACTATGAAATCGTGGGGTGTTACACACAGGAAAACCAAATCCCCGACCTCAAACTCCAAAGGTCTTCTCTACTGATCAATATAAGACTTCTGACGAGACGGTGCAGTAGCCATCCTCTTTCAAATCAACTCTATCTACTCTGTGATCCCCTGAACAAGACAAGGTCCTAGAAAAGATGTCTCTTCTACCTCTATCCAACATAAAGGTGATCGGGATGACCTACCATACAGAGTCTCATAAGGTTCCATCTGAATAGTTTCATGAAAACTTTTTTTGTAGGAAAACTCCACAAGTGGTATATGCTTCTCCCAGAAACTCTAAAATCCAGAATGCATGCTCGGAGCATGTCCTCAAGCACCTAAATCTTATGCTCGGAATAGCCATCTGTTTGAGGGTGGTAGGTTGTACTCAAAAGTACCTATGTAACCAATGCCTTCTGAAGCCCCTGCCAGACCTGAGAGGTAAAACGAGAATCCCTGTATGAAACAATGGATTGTGGAACTCCATGCAGATGTAAAATCTCTCAAATGTACAACCGTCCCAACTCATCAACACTGAAGGTCTCCTTGATCAGAAAGAAGTGAGAAACCTTCGTGAGTCTTTCAATGACAACCCACACTGCATCATTCCCTTGAGGCGACCTCAGAAAACCGATCATGAAGTCCATCGCGATGTCATTCCACTTCCACTTGGGAATGGGTAACTGCTATTAGAGCCATGTTAGCCGCTGATGCTCCGCCTTCACCTGTTGACAGGTGGAACACCTCATAACGAAACCAGCAACATCACTCTTCAAACATGGCCACTAATACTGATGGTGTAGATCACGATACATATTGGTGACGCCAGGATGAACTGCCCAAACTGACGAATGAAAGTCCTACATCAGCTCCTCACATATGTCTACTGGCACCCATACACGTCCCTGGACACACAAGATCTCATCCTCTCCTACGGTCCATCCAAGAATAGGTTCCTCTCCTGACACACTCTCCCTTAGGACTAGGCCTTCAGAATTTGATAGCCGCCTCATTCTAACTTGATCAAGAAGAGTAGAGGTAACAACTACATACAATAGAAAATTCTATCCCTATATATCGTGCACCTCCAAATGCATCTCAGAGAACAGAGCCATAAGCTACCACTCACTGATGGCCTCCTGGACTACCTGTATTTGAGTCCTTCTACTCAACGCATCAGCCATTGTGTTTCCCTTCCCAGCTGTGTAAGCAATCTCAAAGTCAAAGGACTAAAGATACTCAACCCACCTATGCTGTATCAAATTCAGATCACGTTGTGTGAAGATGTACTTGAGAATTTTGTGGTTGGTGAAAACCAAAAAATTCTCTCCCAGAAGATAATAACTCCAACAGTGTAGGGCATGGACAGAAGTTGCCAACTCCAGATAGTGCGTCGAGTAATTCCTCTCGTGTGGCGTCAACTGTCGAGACTCGTATACAATGACTCTATCTCCCTACATTAGCACAGCTTGCATCCCGATACCTAATGCATCATATTAAATAGTATAGCTCTTTCCTGGATCTGGAAAGACTAGTATTGGTGATAAATTCAACCTCCCTTTCATCTCCTGAATGGATGAATCACATGAATCTGACTATAATAACTTAACACCTTTCTTATTCAGACCCGTCAGCGGTGCTGCTAGGTGTGAAAAGTCCCGTATGAAATGGTTGTAGTATCCTGTCAGCCATAGAAATCTCCGCACCTCAAAGACTTTCATTGGATGCTCCCAAGAAACTACTGATCTCACTTTCTTTGGGTCCACTGATACTCTTATCTCTTAGATAACATGACCCAAGAAGTGAAACTGATCCATCAAAAAGTGGCATTTTGTGTGCTTATCATATAACTGATGCACACTCTGTGTACTCAAAACGATCTCAAGATGGGTAGCATGGTCGTGTCGAGTGTGAGAGTACACCAAGATATCATCCAAGAAAACAACAACAAAGGAATCCAAGTATGGATGGAACACTCGGTTCATCAATGACATGAAAACTGCAGGTGCATTCATGAGACTGAACAGCATAACCATATACTCGTATAGATTATACCTACTCCGAAAGGCTGTACGGGGCATATCAGATGGTCTAACATGCAAATGATGATAACCGGACCTCAGGTCAATCTTCAAGAACACCCAAGATCCTCAAAGCTGATTAAAGAGATCATTGATCATTGACAAGGGTTACTGGTTCTTGATCGTCAACAAGTTCAGCTTGCGATAGTTCACACAAAGCCTGAGGGTGCCGTCTTCCTTCTTTGCAAACAGGACAGGTGAAATCCAAGGAGAAGTATTGGGTCGGATGAAACCTATTTTCTGCAACTCCTCCAACTACTTCTTGAGTTCCTGCAACTCTTGTGTAGTCATCCTATAAGGAATAATGGACACCAGTGCTACTTCTAGCAGAAGCTCAATTGAGAAGTCTACCTCGCGCTTCGGAGGCAAACCTGAAAAGTCCTCTGGAAAGACATCTCTGAAACGATCCACCACTAGAGGGAAGTCCATCTGCGAAGTACCATGGTCATCTAGATATAGACTAGAAATATTCGCTGTAAATCCTCCCATCCCATGATGATCTGGACCTGATCTGCTCACCTGGACATCCCACTCGCCCCTATGAAGAAAGGATCCACCCTCTGGTGACGTGAAACTCACCCTACAGCGATAATTGTTGACGACTTCCTAGAATGTAACTAACCAGTCCATCCCGAGAATGACATCATAGCATGTCATCTCTAGGATATAGAGGTCCTATAGAAAGTGACATCCACCAACCTCTAGTGGTCACTCCTTTCACTAACGTACACTATCCATTCTAGTCACCAACAGAGTGTGTAGCGTCAAAATATCAACAGTGGAAAAGATACAGAGACCAAGGATCTCCACAAAAGTAACAAATATAATGCTATGGGAAGACCCTATGTCAAAAAGAGCTGAAGATAAAACTGAGGCAACTAGGATCATACCTCAAACTGTAGAGGGTCAAAGATCCTGCTCCTACTGGGTCTGCTTCAATACAGAAGATTGGCCTGCTCCATGACCCATTGACCCTACCAGACCTCTCTGAGATGATCCACCCTACTGTCACTAAAGAACTAGTGACTGACTACCATGTCCATGACCTCCACCTCACCTCAAATGGTCATAATAACTCATGTTCCCAGACTTTTGAGAAACTGGTGGCGCTAATGCTAAACACGGGGTCATAGAGGAACCCATGTCACCAGCTTCTGGTGAGAAGAACTGACAAAATTGCTGAAGGTGGCCCATCTTTCTGCAATATCGGCACTCCATTGGGTCTCTCGGGCAACGTGTCCTCGTATTCTCGCTCTTCCCCCACTAGTAGCACACCACCTGGCTACTAGAAGATGCATCACACCTACTCTGATCTCCTCATGAAAGCTTTATGTGGCTCTTCTTGCTATCATTTAGAGGAATACTAACTCTGGATGTCGAAAAACCTTGGCTCACTGCTCCAGAATCCCTCAGATTGCGCTCTGTGATCAGCACCTGGTTGACGAAAGAAGATATTGAAGTCAACCTGAATATGTTCACTTACGATCAGATGTCATGCCTCAGACCATCCTCAAACTTTTGTGCAAGGAACAAATCATAGCCTCCTAGAATAGGCATGAAATGTTGCAGCTCTGTGAAGCGAGATGAATACTCCATAATAGTAAGAGTACCATGCTCCAGACTCATGAACTCTTAGGCGCAATCAGCCCTCAAGTTATCTGGGTTGAAGTAATTGTAAAATATATGCCAAAATGCATCCCAAGCCATATTAGTCTGGCAGCCCACCTGTGATATCTCATCCTACCACCTCTTTCCGGAGTCTCAGAGCATTTAGGTAGAAAGCTTCACCCACTTCTCTGGAGGAAACTTTAGATGTTCGAAAATCATCAGTGTGGCTTCTAGCCATGACTCTATAGTTTGGGGTCCTCCATCCCCTAAGAAAGTAGGAGGATGTTGCTGCTAAAAGACCCATGTAAAATCTTCCATCGACGGGGTAGGAGGCGGCGCTCCCTGAAAGGTCTGTATCATCCTCAATAATCCCTCCTTGAACTGTGTATCATCACCTATGTCAGGTACAATGGCTGGTGCCAAGGCTCGCAGAACTGGAGGATCCGATGGGAATCCCTGATCGACCATGTCTGGTGTTTGATCACCTCTTGGAAACTAGCGTAAAACTAGAGAATGTATCAATGGAATGACTCTTCAAGGAGTCCTTCTACACGATTAATCCACATGACTCTCCCAAGAAAATACTATATGGCGTGTCCTTCTACACGATTAAGCCACATGATTCAATTTTTAGTGCGAGAAACAAGAGTTATATGAGATAATTCTCATGATTAGAACACATTGAACTTCATGCACTCAAATTCCTCTTCCACACAACATTGTACATAAAAAAATTTCTCCCTCAAATATTCAAAAAAAATCCCCCTAAGTATAAACCCACCTTTGTAAAAAGGGAAGATACACTAAAAAAATATACCCCATTTTCCACATCTCCTTATAAGAAACATGATAATGTTCTCCCCCTTTAGTAATGAACCCAAAGGGAAATTCCATGAAGGTTCAAAAATAAGAGTCAGAAATACATTAAATGAAATGAAGAGATAAATCATACCTTGGATAACAAGCAATTTCCATGGGATGTAGGGGTCTCCAACTCTAATACCATCAAGATAGATGTGATTAGCTAGAATAATCAATCCAAAAAATTTTGATTAAAATCTAACTTGGGTGGAGAATTTGTCATGATTTTATCATCTTGATTCATAGTAGGCACATAATCTAATTTCAAAAACTATTGCCCAATTTTCTCCATTATGAAATGGTATTTGATCTAAATGTGAATCATCCATGAGTGTTTGTTTCCTACGCTTTCGCCGGGGCGCGCGCATCCGCCTGTGATGACGTGCGGCTTGTTTCCCCGCATTCCCGCTTTCCAAAGGCGGGTGGTATTCGCTCCTTATTCAGGGACGTCTGCTCCTTGATCGAAACGGGATGATGGGATGTCGGTTCTTCCTTCCGTGGATTCCTCCACGAAAGTCATCACCTAGTCCGGGTCTCCCTCATAGATTTAATACGTGGTTCGTGAAACTCTTCCCAGTGCCATGTTTCCATGGACACCGGTTAATTACACTGCTTCTGTCGGGACATTCCAAAGGGTCCAATCAGGGCAGCAACCTTCGGTCAGTGGAGTAGTCACGTTGAGGCATCAGTAGCGTGTCTGGATGCTGGGTTACCTGGCATGTCTGTCTATTATCCTTGATCACAAGGCTTCTCGAGGGCGTGGAAGCCCGAGGCATCCCACATCGGGCGTGGGGAATTACATGTCGTAGACACATATCTGAGGTTTTCCTCAGCTTCACGTGCTCAACACAGGGTATGCCGCGAGTTTAACGTCCAGCGGAGACGGATCAACCCAACCAGAGCATTAGCTGGGATAAATCGGATTGAGGGATCCTCCTTGAAGGGATATCGACACCGGGGCTAGCCCGTGGGCGACAGTGAATGGAGTAGAAGGAGAGTGAAGTGGAACCATCGCAGGGGGGCGACAGTGAAGTTGGGCTTGATCCTTGATGAGGCTTCCTACGTATCCCCGTGGCAGGGAATCAAAGTCCGCGTAGTTCGGGATGGTGCCGGTAAACCGACGTGAAGCTGGACCTTGGCCCGATTAATGTCGTCAGCGTACCGACGTGAAGGTGGACCTTGGTCCGATGGGCATCGTCAGCGTACCGACGTGAAGATGGACCTTGGTCTGATGGGAGTTGGGCTTGAACCTCTGGGAGGATTACTACGTACCATGCCTTGACACGAATCAAAGACCTCGTAGTTCTAATGGGGTTGGGTCGCAATGGCTTACCACTGGACCAGAATGTAGTTTAACGTCATGTCGGACGAAGATGGGACCCGTCGTGAAGAAACGACGGGTGGGTGTGTCGGTGAACCGACATGAAAGTAGACCTTGGTCCACTATTGGTGGGCTTGAACCTCATAAAGGCTTCCTACGTACCATGCCTTGACATGGATCAAAGACCTCGTAGTTCAAACGGGGTTGGGTCGCAATGGCTTACCACTGGACCGGAGTGCAGTTTAACGTCATGCTGGACGTAGATGGGACCCGACGTGAAGAAACGACGGGTGGGTGTGTCGGTGAACCGACGTGAAAGTAGACCTTGGTCCACTATTGGTGGGCTTTAACCTCATAAAGGCTTCCTACGGACCATGCCTTGACATGGATCAAAGACCTCGTAGTTCAAACGGGGTTGGGTCGCAATGGCCTACCACTGGACCGGAGTGCAGTTTAACGTCATGCTGGACGTAGATGGGACCTGACGTGAAGAAACGACGGGTGGGTGTGTCGGTGAACCGACGTGAAAGTAGACCTTGGTCCACTATTGGTGGGCTTGAACCTCATAAAGGCTTCCTACGTACCATGCCTTGACATGGATCAAAGACCTCGTAGTTCAAATGGGGTTTCGTCGGTGAACCGACGTGAAAGTAGACCTTGGTCCACTGTTGGTGGGCTTGAACCTCGTGGAGGCTTCCTACGTACCATGCCTTGACATGGATCAAAGACCTCGTAGTTCAAATGGGGTTTCGTCGGTGAACCGACGTGAAAGTGGACCTTGGTCCAATGGGTGGTGGGCTTGAACCTCATGGAGCTTTCCTACGTACCATGCCTTGACACGGATCAAAGACCTCGTAGTTCGGAGAATACAGTTTAACGTCATGCGGGACGAGAGTGAACCCTGACGTGAATAAACGACGGGTGGGCTTGAACCTCATGGAGGATTCCTACGTACCATGCCTTGACATGGATCAAAGACCTCGTAGTTCGGATGGGGAGGTCAGGGTCGGTGCTCACTCTAAGCCCACGTGAGTCATGCTCGGTGTGAGAAACAAGAGGTTGCAAGGACCTGACGATCACGTCGTGAAGGGTGCGTCCGTGAGAAGCGAAGAGGGGATTACGCGTTGGGCGGCCCATGGTGTTGGGACTTACTCCAGGATGGAGGCCCAAAGAAAAGAATGATGATGATTTCGGGCTTGAGCCTTGAAGAGGCTTCCTACGTACCATGCCTTGACATGGATCAAAGACCACGTAGTTCTTCTGCTGACGGCTTACCGCCAATTGGTTGGTTTCAACGGCTTACCGCTGGATTGGGTGTGCATGGCTTACCGCTAAATTGGGTCACAACGGCTTACCGCTGGATGAGGATGTCAACGGCTTACCGCTGAATATGATCACAACAGTGAATGGGGCTTACGCTAGAAAGCTGCCCGGGTGCTGCTAAGGAGCGACAATAGTGAATGGGGCTTACGCTAGGAAGCCGCCCGGGTGCCGCTATGGAGGGGCAATGGTGAATGGGGCTTACGCTAGGAAGCTGCCCGGGTGCCGCTAAGGAGCAGCACTGGTGGATGGGGCTTACGCAAGGAAGCTTCCCGGGTGCCGCTATGGAGCGGCAATGGTGAATGGGGCTTACGCTAGGAAGCTGCCCGGGTGCCGCTAAGGAGCAGCACTGGTGGATGGGGCTTACGCAAGGAAGCATCCCGGGTCACGCTATGGAGCGGCAATGGTGAATGGGGCTTACGCTAGGAAGCTGCCCGGGTGCCGCTATGGAGCGGCAATGGTGAATGGGGCTTACGCTAGGAAGCTGCCCGGGTGCCGCTATGGAGCGGCACTGGTGAATGGGGATTACGCTAGGAAGCTGCCCGAGTGTCGCTATGGAGCGGCACTGGTGAATGGGGCTTACGCTAGGAAGCTGCCCGGGTGCCGCTAAGGAGCCGCACTGGTGGATGGGGCTTACGCAAGGAAGCTGCCCGGGTGCCGCTATGGAGCGGCAATGGTGAATGGGGCTTACGCTAGGAAGCTGCCCGGGTGTCGCTATGGAGCGGCAATGGTGAATGGGGCTTACGCTAGGAAGCTGCCCAGGTGCCGCTATGGAGCGGCAATGGTGAATGGGGCTTACTCTAGGAAGCTGCCCGGGTGCCGCTATGGAGCGGCACTGGTGAATGGGGCTTACGCTAGGAAGCTGCCCGAGTGTCGCTATGGAGCGGCACTGGTGAATGGGGCTTACGCTAGGAAGCTGGCTGTGTGCCGCTATGGAGCGACAATGGTGAATGGGGCTTACGCTAGGAAGCTGCCCGGGTGCCGCTAAGGAGCAGCACTGGTGGATGGGGCTTACGCAAGGAAGCTGCCCGGGTGCCGCTATGGAGCGGCAATGGTGAATGGGGCTTACGCTAGGAAGCTGCCCGGGTGTCGCTATGGAGCGGCACTGGTGAATGGGGCTTACGCTAGGAAGCTGCCCGGGTGCCGCTATGGAGCGGCAATGGTGAATGGGGCTTACGCTAGGAAGTTGCCCGGGTGCCGCTATGGAGCGGCAATGGTGAATGGGGCTTACGCTAGGAAGCTGCCCGGGTGCCGCTAAGGAGCAGCACTGGTGGATGGGGCTTACGCAAGGAAGCTGCCCGGGTGCCGCTATGGAGCGGCAATGGTGAATGGGGCTTACGCTAGGAAGCTTCCCAGGTGCCGCTAAGGAGCAGCACTGGTGGATGGGGCTTACGCAAGGAAGCTGCCCGGGTGCCGCTATGGAGCGGCAATAGTGAATGGGGCTTACGCTAGGAAGCTGCCCGGGTGCCGCTATGGAGCGGCAATGGTGAATGGGGCTTACGCTAGGAAGCTGCCCGGGTGCCGCTAAGGAGCAGCACTAGTGGATGGGGCTTACGCAAGGAAGCTGTCCGGGTGCCGCTATGGAGCGGCAATGGTGAATGGGGCTTACTCTAGGAAGCTGCCCGGGTGCCGCTATGGAGCGGCAATGGTGAATGGGGCTTATGCTAGGAAGCTGCCCGGGTGCCGCTAAGGAGCAGCACTGGTGGATGGGGCTTACGCAAGGAAGCTGCCCGGGTGCCTCTATGGAGCGGCAATGGTGAATGGGGCTCACGCTAGGAAGCTTCCCGGGTGCCGCTATGGAGCGGCACTGGTGAATGGGGCTTACGCTAGGAAGCTGCCCGAGTGTCGCTATGGAGCGGCACTGGTGAATGGGGCTTACGCTAGGAAGGTGCTCGTAATGTCTTCCTCATGTCTAGTCATGAGGTCATCTCAACTCACTAGTGGGTTGAGGTATGTGCCTTTGCGCAAGTGCACAAGCAGGATAACGCCAAGGGCGTTGGAATCAGCCCAAACAAAGGGGACAAGAAAAGTGTGAATCACATGCCCGACATTCGGAATGCGATGAGAGTGGCATGACGATAGAGGATAACTGCTGACCATGTTCGCAACACAGCATCCTATCGCGTTAGCCTAAAATGGGGACAAACAAATGAGGGGTCGACTGCTGACCGTATTCGAAACACAGGACCTCAAAGTGTCACCCGAAGCCTTTTGGGGCGTTGGCCCAGGACAGCAGGGGGACCATGGGTCTACCGTCCATACTGTTAGGGGGTCCCTTCAGACTTTGGAAATGGATGCAGATCCGAATGAAGGACACGCAAAGCGTGGGGTGGAGTGCTGGAATGTTTGAACGGATTCCAACGCTCTTGAAACTATGCCACTGTAAACATGGCATTAGGCATCTTATGCTAGGATCATAAGGCATCTCTCGTTTAGGGCAAGAGGCATCCTATCATTTTTTAGATGGGGAGTGCTACAGTTTATAGTCATGTAGATGAGACTATTGGCATCTCATGCTAGGAGCATGAGGCATCTCTCGTATAGGGCGAGAGGCATCCTATGTTTGGAACATAGGGATTACTACAGTTTAGAGTCATGTAGGTAGGACTATTGGCATCTCATGCTTGGAGCATAAGGCATCTCTCGTATAGGGCGAGAGGCATCCTATCATTTGTTAGATAGGGAGTACTACAGTTTATAGTCATGTAGATAGGACTATTAGCATCTCATGCTTGGAGCATAAGGCATCTCTCGTATAGGGCGAGAGGCATCCTATGTTTGGAACATAGGGATTACTACAGTTTAGAGTCATGTAGGTAGGACTATTGGCATCTCATGCTTGGAGCATAAGGCATCTCTCATATAGGGTGAGAGGCATCCTATCATTTGTTAGATAGGGAGTACTACAGTTTATAGTCATGTAGAGAGGACTATTGGCATCTCATGCTTGGATCATAAGGCATCTCTCGTATAGGGCGAGAGGCATCCTATGTTTGGAACATAGGGATTACTACAGTTTAGAGTCATGTAGGTAGGACTATTGGCATCTCATGCTAGGGGCATAAGGCATCTCTTGTATAGGGCAAGAGGCATCCTATGTTTGGCACATAAGGATTACTACAGTTTAAAGTCATGTAGATAGGACAACTGGAATCTCATGCTAGGAGCATGAGGCATCTCTCGTTAGAAGCGAGAGGCATCCTATCATTTGTTAGATAGGGAGTGCTACAGTTTATAGTCATGTAGATAGGACTATTAGCATCTCATGCTTGGAGCATAAGGCATCTCTCGTATAGGGCGAGAGGCATCCTATCATTTGTTAGATAGGGAGTACTACAGTTTATAGTCATGTAGATAGGACTATTATGCAGAAGGTGACTAGAAATGGTTGGTGTTGAGACTTACGCAAAGCAGCCCTTTCTGGTTCAACCTGGCATAGGAGCCAAGTGATCGGGTTTGGAGGAGTTGCCTGAGGAATGATTCGACTCAAGGTACTCGGGGAATTGATGATGAGAACCTCAACTCACGACATAGAATGAAACCCAGAGGAATATGTCAACTGAAGGTGTTTCATGGTGTGTGGAGGAGTATCTCTAATCATGGTGTTCCATAGGTGGAAGGTTGGAGCGCATAAGGGCGCAATGGAAAATCCCTGCATCCCGGCCTGAGAACTTCGCGGTGCGACTCTCCATTTATCAGGGGGTTCTGTGACGGTTGCGAAGGTACCGGCCCAGAGGGCCGGGACCGCAGCCCGGCACTGACCCCGAGCGGGGGTGCGGGGGCGCAGCCCCCGCGGTATGGACCGGTGGGCGCGAAGGTAGGATCCTCGCGAAGGATGGGTCTTCACGAAGTAGCTTCGCGAAGCATGGCCTCGCGGAGCAATGGTCTCTCGCGGAGCAAAGGGGTCTCGCGGAGCTTGGTCTCGCGGAGCAGCATCGCGGAGCAGCATCGCGGAGCATGGGCTCTCGCGAAGCATGGTCTCGCGGATCAATGGTCTCTCGCGGAGCAAAGGGGTCTCGCGGAGCTTGGTCTCGCGGAGCAGCATCGCGGAGCATGGGCTCTCGCGAAGCATGGTCTCGCGGAGCAGCATCGCGGAGCAGCATCGCGGAGCATAGGCTCGCAGAGCATGGACTCGCGGATCCTCCGCTGGCGGAGCAGCAACGTGAAGGAAGCTGCTCGCGGAGCATGGCTTCGCGGAGCCGCAATGCGGAGCTCCGCTCGGCCGCCCAAGGGGCGAAGTGGTCGTGGCCGTCCTCTTAGAAGGGGGCTGAGCTGGGTATTTATAGGCAGGGGTGCCGCGAATAAGAAATTCCGCGCCGCCTCAGGAGCTTCGCGGCACGCTCGCGAACGTCAAATGCGTTCGCGGAGCATCACCGCCTCTGGTGCTTCGCGAGTCCGTGATGGTCGGGGTGCTTCACGACGGGGCTTCGCGGGACCGCGCTGCACGGGTTCTTCGCATCGGTGCATCGCATTAGTGCTTCGCGAGGGGTCTTCACGGCGCATCGCAAATGTCAAACGGGTTCGCGGAGCCTCTCGCCTCATTACTTCGCGGCGGCGCTCCGCGATCACGGAGGGGGGCTTCGCGAATGGGCTTCGCGGACCAGATTTCCATCCAATCTTCAAACGTCCATAACTCCTAATCCGTAGCTCCGTTCGGGCCCTACGACCTACCAAATTGAAGCCTACGAAATGGACTACGATCTTGGATCATGTATGGAAGCATTTGGAAAATTTTGGGGACGCGTTTTCCGGGGTCTACAGTGTTGAATGAGATTTTTTTCTAATGTTTATAGAAATTTATTTTTCACAATAAATCAGGATAGGAGATGACACATCAATGTTGTGCATCTTGGACCCTCCATCCTGGATCAGGCACCATAAACACAAACTTTACACATTGGATTTGATACTATCTATATTTCCTTAGACATAACTATACCATATTTCTGTGAATTAAAGAAAATATTTCATTACATACATTCCCAATAGATTTTATGTTTAGATATTTAGAGAATTAGGATAATTCTATAACTATAAAATCCAATTCTCTTTGTATCAAATATACATTTTTTATTTTATACAAAACTACTGAATCCATAATAAGTTTTGAACATCTAATAAAAAATATTTAACACATTCTATTCTTCTAAACATATAACACATTATATTTTTCCACATAAACTATGGAATGAAAACATAATTAAGGGGTGATATCAAATGCTCAGTAAGCAAATAATATGAATGGGGTAATCATGGAATATTCCTAAAATAAATATTATGGTTGGAATAAAAAATAACATGAAGTTATAATTAACTAAAACTGAGATCATTCTATATCAATGATAATGAATGAAAAAATAGATATCAATAATACTGATCTCATACATACGAAATGCTGAATAATAGACAAAAAAATATATTTTCAAGCTCTTATTCCATGAAATTATCATGTTATGGGAATAGGTATACTCCAAAACTTATCTTTTATGTCTCATTATACCAATAAATGAATTAAGGAGCTATATAATTTCAAGCCCCATTTGTAACCTCATGAAGTCCAAAACAATAACTATAAGAGTCAACAAGACTTTTTATATTATTTCCTAAGGAACCTACTACCTAATTAAAACATGACTATCCATAAAATGAAAGATACAAAATGTCAATACAATATCAACACACATTAGATTTCAATAATCATTAAGAATATCAAAAAAAATCACATAATAAAAAAAGGGATAGCATAATCATAACACATCTATATAATAAAGGTCTATTTTCAAGAAATGCATATTCATATTTCCAACAATCATCGATATTGTAATAACATGATATAGAATTCCAATACTCTTCCCAATTTCAATAGAATAATATTATTTATCTATGAACATCATCAAATCGTAATTTTTTCAAATTTAATGTTCACACCGTATGGAGTAACGAGTATATGGATAAGTCAATACTGGAATAACATGATCAAAATCCATCCATAGAATGAAGGTGGATAGTTTTAAAATAACATAACCCTAGTGAAACAAAGGAAACATAGGAGGGTGTTGATATAAATGGAAAACACCCTCATAAAAATGAATTCTTTGAATGGTATCATAAAACAATGGATTATGAATTGAATTGATGGATACTGTTATTTTAATCCCATATATGATTATATATATATATATATATATATATATTAGTGGATAAATATTTAGAAATAAACCCCATTAGGGTAAATCCTTTTGAAAATGATAAGTTATGGGGATGAAAATTAAAAAAATATATTTTTTATAACATTTTTATAAAAGATGAGAAATTTAAATTTACAAATCACTTTCCAAGGAAACATTTGAAAAGGTGATGTGAAAGCCTTTGAAAAGCTTTAATTTTAAAAATATTCTCCAATTATGGATCCTTGAAAATATATAATGATTCTATTATAGAAATGGGGAGAGTAAAAAAACATGTGAAAGTGAATATACAATCCCTTTTTATTATTTTCAAAATACCAATATTTTAAAACAACATCATAAGAATAGAACAAAACATACATTTTTATGAAGAAATTTATTTTCTAAGGATGATAATAAAATTCCATATAATAATACATTAGAGAGGGAAAATCCAAGCATGGATTAAACTATTTCCTAATGAAACATTAAAACTCAATGGAAGGAGATTGGAGTTATCAATATCCATTATGGGAAAAATACTCCATGAAGCATGAAACAATTTAAATGGGTATATATTGTAAAAAATTATATATTGAAAGAATAATAAAAAATACAATCATTTGGAATAATGTACCCATCTTATATCACATGTGTTCAGGTGAATGATCATAACTCAATGATTGAAAATTGAGTTACCAAAAACTGTTATGACTAGGGTAACACATGATTCCATAGACATATGAACTAAAGAAAATGATTTGGATTATTTTTTCCCATGAATTACAGGGAAATAATTTATATAACATTAATGGGATAATAAATCAATTGAATTCCATACAAAGGAAAAACAATGCATAACATGTAACATGTATTAAAGAATCATAATTGAGTCCAAGAAACCCCTTATGGCCTAAGTAGAATTTTAATCAAAACCTATTAAAGTATATAGAATGTTGTTGAACTTGAAATCACATGATTAAAATATAATTCATGATAGTATATCTCAAATTGGCAGTATATACATAGCATAATGGAAATTTGATGCATAATTCCAAACATGTCTCAAAGAGAGGAATAAAACACTTACATTGGGCCTAATTCATTCTATACATGCACCAAACATCATGAATAATTAAATTATGTTAATTAAATATATACCCAATAACAATATTCTTAAATATTACCATTTACATTCCAAAATTGCGATAATTCCCCATGTTCTATATAGGTGTTTGAAATTCATAGTGATTTTGAACTATTGTTTACTGGAAATGTAAAATTTTGAATTAGGGTTTGGACAAGAATTATGGAGATTCATTCATCTTACAATGTTGTTTTTGGGTAAGGTTCAAGTCCTGAGAGGTTTTTCGGGTTCCCAAATAAGACCTAGTGGTTTTGATGGTGATTTTTGGTGGTTTTAGTGTTTTCTATTGATGGTGCATGGTTTGGTGTGCATGTTTTATGAGATACTACATGACACCATAAGTGTTGTGTGATCTTTTGTTCAAATCCAATAAGGCTTGGTTGAGCTATATAATTAGCACATGTTTTAGGTTAAACCATACTAGATTAAGGGGAAACCATGTGAGGTGGCATGGGTGTGGGACTTGGCACATTGTTTTTACATTGTTTTTTCACAAACTATGTTCCTTTTTATAGTGGGATCCAGATCCAAAGTTCATGATTGGTGGCTGGTGTGAAAACCATGTTGTACAACCATGTAGGGTTTATTTTTCAGGATATTTTTTACAAAATGTTTTGGAAAACATTGTCAAAAGACCATACACCCCTTAAAAAGTGATGTTTAAAACTTTTCCCTTATAGTTTTTACATAAAACCATCCCCTTTATTTTACCATTCTTGACCCAGATACCTCCTATGTTCTCACTCATCCTCCCAATCTTCCCTCAATAGTTCTCCCACATCTCTTGTCCAAATCTATTTCCATTTGAATCTTTAGGGAGATAAAGGTAAGGATACAAATCTATTTCCTTCTCCCTCATCTTTCCAAAATTTCTTGTTTGTTCCAACTAGGGATATAAGGTTGTTTCCGACACTTTCGTCGGGGCACGCGCGTCCGTCTGCTTGAGTGTGTGCGGAAGAACATAGATTCGTAGCCCCACATTTCCTGCTTTCCAAAGGCGGGAGATATCCTCTCCTTATTTAGGGATGTCTGCTCCTTGATCAAAATGGGATGATGGGATGTCGGTTCTTCCTTCCATGGACTCCTCCTCGGAACTCGTCACCTAGTCCGGGTCTCCCCCATATATTTAATATGTTGTTCATGAAACTCTTCATGGAACCATATCGTCATTGACACCAGTTAATTACACTTCTTCTGTCATGACATTCCAAGGGGTCCGGTCAGGGAAGCAACCTTCGGTTAAGGGAGTAGTCATGTTGGGAATTACTGGCATGTCTAGACGCTGGGGGATTGGCATGTCTGTCTTCGGTCCCTTATTATAGGGTTTCTCAAGGGCGCGGAAGCCCGAGGCATCCCACATTGAATGTAGGGAATAGTATTCCATGATCATGTATCTGAGGTTTTCCATATCTTTATATGTTTAACACAGGGTATGCCACAATTTTAACGTCTGGTAGAGACAGATCGGTTGACCAGAACACTGACTAGAGTGGATCAGATGGAGGAACCCCCTGGAGGGAACACCGATATTGGGGCCATCATGTGGGTGGCTTCCCGAATGTTGTTGGGTGGAATTGGGAATAAGGTGGCATGATCCCATTGGGATGTGGCGGCCCAGGTATGAATCAGGATGGATGAGGTAAGGTTTCATGAGGGGTTTCGTGAATGGGATGGAACCCTCATGGGGATGACGATGGTTTGGGATTGAGCCTCAAAGAGGCTTCCTACGTATCCCCGTGACAGGGAATCAAAGTCCATGTAGTTCGTCTGATGGCATCTTACCACAGATGAGGGTTTCAATGGCTTACTGCTGATGAGGGTTTCAACAGCTTACCACTTATGAGGGTTTCAACAGATTACCACTAATGAGGGTTTCAACGGCTTACCGCTAATGAGGGGGTCCACATTTTAACGTCATGTAGGACAGGGATAAACTGACAAGAAGGGGTTCGGAACTGTTGGGTGTTGGGTGTTGGTGAACTAACGTAAAGGGGGTCGGAACAACCAATGGGTGGTGGGCTTGAACCTCTGGGAGCCTTCCTACGTACCTTACCTTATCAAGGATCAAAGCCTACATAGTTCGGGATATGGGGGCATTTGGGTCTTACGCAATGAGGCAGACCAAGGTGTTGGTGAACCGACGTAATGGGGTTAGAAAGACTGGGTGAATGGTGTGCTTGAACCTCAAGGATGCTTCCTACGTATCTTACCTTAGCAAGGATAAAAGTCCACGTAGTTTAGGTATGGGTCAGGAGTCAGTGAACTGACGTGAATAAGGACCTGGGGTCAAGGTGGATGGTGGGCATGAACCTTAGGTAGGCTTCCTACATACCTTACCTTAGAAAGGATCAAACACAACGTATTTAAGGTGGTTGGGAACCGACATGAATGTGGACCTAGGGTCCAATGGTTGTTGGGCTTGAACATCATGGAGGCTTCCTACGTACCCTGCCTTGGCAAGGATCAAAGACCTCATAGTTCAGGTGGTGGTATTTGGGGCTTACGCGCTAAGGCGGCCCAAGGTGGGGGGGAATCGACGTGAAGGTGGACCTGGGGTCCAATGGTTGTTGGACTTGAACCTCGTGGAGGCTTCCTATATAACCTATCTTGGAAAGGATCAATGTCCTCATTGTTTAGTTTATGGGGGCTTGGTTTACCAACGTGAAGATTGTCAGGTCGAATGGATGGTGGTGGGATTGAACCTTAGTGAGGATTCCTACGTACCCTACATTGGCAAGGATCAAAGACCTCGTAGTTTAGGTATAGAATTTGGGGCTTACACTCTGATGTGTCCCAAGGAAGATTTCATGGTTGGTGCTAACTCTAAGCCTACATGAGTCATGCTCGGTGTGTGAAACAAGAGATAGCAGAGTCCCGAAGATCTAGTCGTTGAAGGTGCATCATTGGGAAGTGGAGTGGGGCTTACACGTGATCGCAACCCAAAAAGTAAATAGGGGCTTATGTGTGGTTAGTAGCCCAAAGAGGTTGGGATTTACTCTAGGAGGGAAGCCCGATGGTGACAAAGCCCATCGGGAGAGGGATTTGGAACCGATGAAAGGAGGGGTCCGGTGTCAATTTCCCCCTCCCCCTGGTCCTTGGGACTAAAGAAGAAAGGAGGAGCAGGGATGCTGTCTCCGACAAGAAAAGCTAGGGTCTTACACCAAGAGGGTACCCCTTTCCCCGCGGACAAACTCCGCTCCAATAAGGAGGATATCATCCCCTGTCGAGACTAGTGGGTGTGGAGAATATCCAAGGTGGGGGTACCCCGCATTCAAGGCATGGGGTGAGGTCACAGATTAATGTCAATAGCTGTTAGTGTTCCTATGCGAAGAAGCACGAGGAGAAGAAACGCAACTAGCAGTATCATCCAAGGGACATTGAAGTTACTTCGTGCAAACCTAATAGGTTTAATGAGAAATGAGTATATGGAGAAGGTTCTTTGGGTGAGGGAGGCGCCCGAAAATGATACCCAAAAGAGGGACATCACGGGTGCACAAAGCGGGAGGCTTGCATGCTAAAGGGACTGTTCCACGAAAAAGGGTCGGGACGGTGCACAATTGAGTGATGGGAGAGAAAAAGAGCAG
Source organism: Viscum album (assembly GCA_963277665.1). Taxonomy (NCBI): domain Eukaryota; kingdom Viridiplantae; phylum Streptophyta; class Magnoliopsida; order Santalales; family Viscaceae; genus Viscum; species Viscum album. Next base: position 43,622,633 of record OY728150.1, read on the forward strand.
GCCGACACACAAAATGAATTGTGCACGTGAAAAATCCCAGGCTGGTGTGCAAAAGGAATTGCGCGCTGATGAACTGATTGTGTGAAATTGGAAAGAATTGGGTGCAGGGGAAGGGGCTCAATGGGATTCATACAAGGATCAAGCCCGAGTGGTCGCGTGCAAAGGCGGAACCCAGGAGACATGGAATGAAAAACATAATACCTGAGAGCCATCTTTTTGTGTGCACGAGAGAGGAATTTCACGCAGGGGAGATGGTTCAGATTCTTCAGACTAGAAGTTGAAGGGGTGGCCTTCTATTTATAGGTTCTTAGGATCGTGGGTCCATGAAAAATACAAGCTGGTGCGATATATTGCGCGCCCGATGTCGGTAGTGCGTAGATCAACCGTGCAGAGAGGGGGCATGAAAAATTTCCACGCCCGCACAGAAAAATCTCACGAATCCCAATGTTTTTTGGGTCGGACATATTTTTTCGCACAACTGGGTATTTTCTTCGCGCCGCCCCTCTGGGCCCCCCGGAATGGATCGTCGATTCCAAATATGGCTTCATTTTGTCATGCCTGAAACTTCCTCAGCCCTGGAGTGCTTTTTGGAGTCTACAAATTCCCCCCTTTGAATCGGATTAGAGAGGGGCCGCGAAGGTCGGATTTCGAGGGAAACGATGAAATACAGGACTCCCTAGGGTCGACACACGTTTAAAATCGGAGGGTTTGGTGAGACATACCATGCCCTCTTTCTGGGAGCTCCGGCTTCAGACCTATCTGCAGGAGTGGCATGATCAGGGTTTCCTGGGGGCAGCTTGTCGATGGGTAGTTGTTCCTGCCCCTACTATACTGTCCTAGAATTTCTATAGTCAAGTCGTCGCTCTATAGCGCGTTCAGCCAGGAGTTTATCATCCAACTTCTTCTGCCAAGCAAGTTGCTGGTGCAACGTGGTTTCCTTGGGGTCCTCCTCTGTCTTCTGAACTAAGGCAGAAGGGTCGGAGTGTTTGGTAGCTCCAGCGTTCTCATTTCCCTTACCGGCATTCCGGATCAATATCAATGCCTCTCTGGGTGCAGGGAGACCAAGTAGGCTCCTCTACTGACGAGTAATCCTTCCCGATGGGTCCAATAGTGGTGTCACGCCCTCAAGAGTTAAGTCTCCATCAAGGAGCTCCAGCTCGTCCTCCTTTTCCACTATGTCGTCCATGTTGATTGTGACCCTTCCTAGGGGCATGTCCTCGATATCGCCTAGCAATTTGGGCTGCCGCCGGACAGGACTGAAGAGGAGGGCAGTATACTGCCCCTAGCCATCGATTTTAACGTGGGGGTAGCCTCTTTGATGATCCTGTGGAGTATCTAGAAACTCTAAATGCATTGTTTTTGGAGGGTCGTAGGCGACCTGGTGACTCGGGGCGCTGGGCCACAGGGAGTGCGGCCAAATTGACCAGACGACATTGCTCGCTGATGTCTTAGAAATGTGTTTGGTTCCTGCAGTAAACCACTCACTGGTGATAATGACTAAAATGCATCGCCCAGAGGGTGTAGTGGAAACACTCAACTTCCTACGGGGTGATGGATTCCGGTATGTAAAAATTTGGTGTTGCAACGGGCCAGAACTTCTCTGAGAAGTGGTCCACTATGAGGATGTTCCACAAGCTTCTCGGCTCAGATTCAAGGTTTGGCCCTTGATTTCCACATTCAACTACTGGAGGTGGCTGACGAATCAGCAGCGGTACTGAGGAAGACCGCTGAGATGGTAGGTTTGCCAGTGCAGAATATGACGAACGGGCTGACTAACTGCCGAATCATGGGTTGTCCTCCGAAGAGTGTAGCGACTTGGCCTCTACATCGTGATAAGAGGGGCTTATGCTCATTTTTCATGGATTAGGGGATAGTCCTACTAGTGAAAGGCTACAATACTGCTCGCCCACCATTGGTCCCCAAAATAGCTCTATGTGATCTCTTGTGGAGGTAGAGAGCACTTTTGGTGAAGATGGTGGTGATTACATGACCGTAACCTAAGGGGTCACCAGATTTTCATCCTCCTGAATATACCTGCGTAGGGATGTGAGAATCAAATGAACCTTGGATTCTGGGTGCACCAGGCTATTGCGCCTCGTCCCTGCCCCAACCCTTAACTCGGAAAAGTGAGGGGAGGGTTCCTGAGCTGAGTCTTATTCCACTTCAGAGTCTAAGAAGTGAACTAGTTTGATCTCTGTCGGGACCTTCCCAGAGTCCTTCTTATGGCGGTGATGACCCGCCTTCTATCCCCTCGGTGGATCCTCAGGATAGGGTGTATTTCTAACATGGGGTCCTTTTCCCACATTGTTGCTGGGGTGGAGAGGGTTTCCACATAAGAAAGCCGGGGTGCGAGGAGCACCGGGACAAATGTCGAAGGGGACATGGGGAGGAACTCTATGGATAGCACTAGAGTGGGAAAAAGATCCACTGGAACTGGAAGGAGAATGGGGAGGACCTCCATGCTTGTTTTCTAGGGCGACCTAAGTATGATGAGGACCCTTGTACCGGTATAGCTAAATAGGGGTAGGACCCCTGTGCTGGGTATGGGTGGATCGAGGCTGGCCTTCAGCCCTCTGGTTGTCGAGGTGAGGAGGAACTTCACCAGCTACGGAGAGAACGTAGGGAGGATCCCCATGTTGATGAGAGTTTAGATTCATAACTTCCCCACACCGGATGTTGGGAGTAAGAGGAACGACTCCATATATAGTGTATTGGGCATGAGAAAGGCTTTTGTGCCGAGCATCACTACCGCGGAGAAGACCTTCATTCGGATTGGGGGTGGCATGAGGCCGACCTCCACGCTGAGCCTCGAAGTGGTGGAGGCTCTCGTTTTCTTCAGTGGTGGTATAGGGAGGACCTCTGTACTGGGTGGAATCACTACGGGTTAGTTCGCAGCAGCCACTACTCATGCCAGTAGCCAAAAGATTCAACCCAACCTGCCCGTGGGGCGGTTGGGGCCTCGATCCTGGTCGGGCGTATTACAGCCCCTGCTCTGTATATGTAGTTACCTGATGATATGTGTCGGTGGTGGCTCGATCCACTGTAGTCATTGATGTTGAAACCACTTGGCGGGCATCCTCTTCAACTCGCTCCCAACGCTGGCATCGGGTCGGACAAACCGAGGCTGGTGATGCAGGTGCGTATCTTACCTTCTCCTCTTCTAACAAGACTGGGCGGCACTGCTAACACGGTAGGGTGGGAGCCCTTGCTGGGGGCCCTGGATTGGGACTCTGACCAGGCTTGCTCGGACTTCACCTACCTCATCAGCATAAGGCAGGGAGTCGTCGAAGGGCTCCGGGGATAGGCTCCAGAAGCGGTAGTATGTTGGGGTGGGCAGCAATGGCTCCTTGCGCGACCCTCGAGGGCGGCGTTGGCGATGAGGTACAGATGCCTCCAAATCTAGGCGGGCCATATCCCAGGTTGGGATTATTCCCTCCTCCACATAACGGCGCACAATGTTGTTAATTACCCTTCATTGGATAACATCTGATAGGGATATGGGGCGTGGTCACCCTATGGTCACAGATGTATAGGCTATCATGGAAGAGGTGAAACCACATGGGACGGACATGTTGGTGCTACCCCTACCCCTACGTCGATGGGTAGGTGGTGTTCGTGTCCTTGGAGCAGCAACCTGATTCTTGAGAAGCAGGGAGATTAACTCATTAGTGCTGAAAGGAAAAGGAATTGACGACCAATGTCCTAATGCCATCTCGTCTTCCATGGCCGGTAAGATGGATCTGTGCTGAAAATGTCACAGAACGGGATGTCCAACGTCCTACTACCCCGACTTCTGGTGAGTTTCACGCGAGGCCAGAAATTTTCATTGTGGGACCTGGTGTGGGATAACTGGATCTGGTGACACATCAATCCATTGATGCCTCGAGCTCCACTAATCTCCATTTTGAGGAGAAGAACTTCACATTGAGTTCACCATGTTTGTTTCCGACGCTTTCGTCAGGGTGCATGTGACTGTCTGCTTGATTGCATGCAGAAGGATGTGTCTTTGTTGCCCCGCATTCCCACTTTCCATAGGTGGGCAGAATCCGCTCCCTATTCAGGGATGTGTGCTCCATGATCAAAACGGGATGATGTGATGTTGGTTCTTCCTTCCGTGGATTCCTCCTCGCAACTCGTCACCTAATCTGGGTCTCTCTCGTAGTTTTAATACGTTGTTCATGAAAATCTTCCTAGTGCCATTTCTTGATGGACACAAGTTAATTAAACTTCTTCTATCAGGAAATTCCAAGGGGTCTGGTCAGGGCATCAACCTTCAGTTAAGGGATTAGTCACATTGGGAATCACTAGCATCTCTAGACAATGGGGGATTGGTGTGTCTGTCTTTTGTCCCTTATTATAGGGAATCTCAAGGGCATAGAATCCTGAGGCATCCCACATCGAATGAAGGGAATAGTATGTCATGGGAATGTATTTGAGGTTTTCCTCAGCTTCCCATGTTTAACACAAGGTATTTTTCAAGTTTAACATCCGGTAGAGACAGATCGAGCTGATCAGAACACTGACTAGATTGGATCAGATGGAGGAACCCCTGGAGGGAACACCGATATTTGGGCCATCATGTGGGTGGCTTCCCGAATGTTGTTGGGTGGAAAGAGGAATGAGGTGGCATGATCCCACCGGGATGTGGCGGCTCGGGTAAGAATCATAATGGATGAGGGAAGGTTTCATAAGGGGGTGGTGAATGGGATGGAACCGTTATGGGGATGACGATGGTTTTGGGCTTGAGCCTCAAAGAGGCTTCCTACATATCCCTGTGGTAGGGAATCAAAGTCCACATAGTTCGTCTGATGGCGGCTTACCATTGATGAGGGTTTCAATGGCTTACCACTGATGAGGGTTTCAACAGCTTTCCACTTATGAGGGTTTCAACGGCTTACCACTGATGAGGGTTTCAACAGCTTACCGTTGTTGAGGGGGTCTACAGTGTAACGTCATGCAGGATAGGGATGAACCAACGTGAAGGGGGTCGGAACTGCTGGGTGTTGGGTGTTGGCGAACCGACGTAAAGGGTGTCAGAACAACCAATGGGTGGTGGGCTTGAACCTCATGGATGATTCCTACATACCTTATGTTAGCAAATATCAAATTCATCATAGTTTGGGATATAGGGTCATTTGGGTCTTACACTTTTAGGCAGCCCAAGGTGTTGGTGAACTGACGTAAAGGGGTCAGAACGACCAGGTGAATGGTGGGATTGAACCTCAGGGAGGATTTCTACGTATCATACCTTTGCATGGATCGAAGTCCATGTAGTCTAGGTATGGTGCAGGATTCGGTTAACCAACATGAATAAGGACCTAGGTTCTAGGTGGATGGTGGGCTTGAACCTCAGGGAGGTTTCCTATGTACCTTGCCTTAGCAAGGATCAAAGACCACGTAGTTAAGGTGGTTGGGAACCGACATGAAGTTACACCTGGGGTCTAATGGTTGTTGGGATTGAACATTGTGGAGGCTTCCTACGTAGCCTGCCTTGGAAAGGATTAAAGACCTCGTAGTTCAGGTGGTGGAATTTGGGGCTTATGCTATGAGGAAACCCAAGGTTTTGGTGAACCGATGTGAAGGTGGACATGGGGTCCAATGGTTATTGGGATTGAACCTCGTGGAGGCTTCCTACCTACCCTGCCTTGGAAAGGATCAGAGACCTCATTGTTCAGATTATGGGGGCTTGGTGAACTGACATGAAGATGGTCGGGACCAATGGATGGTGGTGGGATTTAACCTCAGGGAGGCTTCCTACATACCTTGCCTTGGCAAGGATCAATGACCTCATAGTTCAGGTATCGCATTTGGGGCATACACTTTGATGCGGCCCAAGGAAGATGTCATGGTCGGTGCTCACTCTAAGCCCATGTGAGTCATGCTCGGTGTGAGAAACAAGAGATAGAAGAGACACGACGATCACGTCGTAAAAGTGGATTCTATGGGAACTGGAGTGGGGCTTACATGTGATCGAAAACCAAAGAGGAAACATGGGCTTATGCATGGTTAACAGCTTGAAGAGGTTGGGAATTTCTCCAGGAGGGAGGCCCAACAGCGACAAAGCTCACCAGGAGAGGTATATGGCATCGAAGAAAGGAGGGGTCTGGTGTCCATTTCCCCCTCCCCCTTGTCCTTAGGACTGATGAAGAAAGGAGGAGAAGGGATGCTGCCTCTGGAAACAAGAGTTTGGGGATTACACTGAGATGGTTTCCCTTTCCCCATGGACAAACACCACTCCAATAAAGAGGATATCATCCCCTGTGGAGACCAGTGGGCATGTAGAATGTCCAAGGTGGGGGTACCCCGCGTGCTAGGCATGGGGCGTGGTCACAGTTTAACGTCATGAGCTGAGGACGATGGTGCTCGGCAGTTTAACGTCCTTCATCTCAGATGAGGTTGGTGCGCTCCACACCCCTAGGACTTACATAACCGGTACCCTATGCACCTTGGTGAAGAGAATGGATAGGCAACACCGTGGTGAGGGGGTGTCCTGGAGCGAACCATTGGGGGGTCCACGTTAGTGTGGCTATGTGAAGAAGAAATAGCTGTTAGCGTGCCTATGCAAAGAAGCATGAGGCAAAGCAACGCAACGGTTGGTATCATCCATGGTACTTTGAAGTTACTTTGTGTGAACCTAGGATGTTTCATGGGAAATGAGTATATGGAGAAGGTGATTTGGGCATGGGAGGAGCCCAAAAATGATGCCCGGAAGAGGGAAATCATGGGAACATAAGGCGGGAGGCTTGCACGCAAAAGGGATGGTTGCGAAAAAAAGGGCCAGGACGGCGCATAATTGAGCGCTGGACATGAAAAAGAGTGGGCTAGCATGCAAAACGAATTGCCCGCACAAAAAATCCAGGGTCGGTGGACAAAAGGAATTGCACGCTGAAGAACTGATTGTGTGCAATTGGATGGAATTGCACACGAGGGAAGGGGCTCGATGGGATTCGGACAAGGATCAAGCCTGAGTGGTCGCGCGGAAAGGCGGACCCTAGGGTGACCTGGTGCGAAAACATTAGTACCTAAGAGCCATATTTTTTCTCGCACGGGAGAGGAATTTCACACAGGGGAGACAATTCAGATTCTTCAGCCCAAAAGTCGAAGGGTTGGCCTTCTATTTATAGGCTCTCCTTATCACGGGTATGTGTGATAAAAACAACCGGTGCGAAATATTGCACGGCCGATGTCGGCAGTGCATAAATCAACCATGTGGAGTGGGGATGCGAAAACGTTCCGTGCCTGGGTGGAAAACTCTCGCGAATCCTGATGTTTTTCGCGCGGGGCATATTTTTTCATGCAATTCATTAGTTTTTTCATGCCACCTCTCCGGGCCCCCCGAAATGGATCACCGGTTCCAAATATGGCTTCGCTTTGTCACGCCCGAACCTTCCTCATCCCTGGAGTGCTTTTCGGCATCTAAAAAGGTACTATCCCATCATAAAATGGTGAAATTTTCATGATATGATAGGGATTATCTGCTTCTTGGAGAGAGGATATCCTAATATGATGTCTACACACCATCACCAATCGTTTTGTTAGAGGTATGTCACCTTGTGGAGTGGTCAATGTTTTTTAGTTTAATGGATATTTTTAGCTTATGGTTTTGGTTACGTTGATGGGTATTTAGCGTAAGTCCATGTTGTGAGAATGGCATAGACCATTATAGGATCCCTAGTATTGTTTTGGTAATAGCTGGAGTACCTAGTGAGTGAATTGCTTCATATCCAGAAAGGTTTTTTTTGGTTATTCAGTTTTGAGCTGTTAATTAATTATTAGTTTGAATATAATTTATTAATATTTGTTGTTGGATTAATGATAGGCCCTAATTGGTTTGAGAATTATCCATCAGTCTTGGATGATCTTGAGCGTTGGATTTCTAGGATAGAGTTAAGTGGGAATGGCTTCATACATGAGTTATGTGGTCCCATGATTTATCCCATAGGCTTTATAATTTATTTTCAAGTGAATGTGTTGTCTGTCATGCCAATGTATTAAGGGTCACCACTTTATATTAAATAAAACTATAACCTTAATTATGAAATTTACTTTTTGTATTCCCTTTTCACATTATTTCATTTGTTTGTCTTGAGGTGATCCAAACGGGACGGCACACATGAGACATAGACCATATAAAATGGTTAAGTATAAATGGATTTCATGACACAACTTAATGGGGCCGGAGACACAACTACCCCATGCCCACCTCTAATAGGTCCTGGGTTGGTGTCCAGCAACAATAAGCCATATCACACACATGGGTTGAATTATCCTAAAGTAAATATACACACACACACAAACTTCTCTATTCCCATACAGTGTTGAAATGTAAAAACAACTAAAACCAATGCATGCATACAAATATGATCTCACAATCAGAGTATGTAATTAAAGTACTGAAATCTATAAAGAGTGAAAAATACATTACCATCCAAAAATTATATAGATTAAAAAAATTCTAAGGGAGAGGACTACGATTAAATGAAACCACCTACAAAACACCTCGGTCTATCAAGCTCACGATATGCTCCACCCACTCCATGTACTCCCATGAAACTATCAATTGGGTCATCTTCTTTATAAGAAACAACATGTGCAGGAAGATCCCATGCATGGGTGAGTATAAAAATACCCAGTAGGGCATCTCAAAGACACTAATCATAAAGAATCCATAATATTCATCCCATTAAAGTAATATAGTACTGATTAAAAACAAGGAAACTTAGATATACTTAAGAAGGACACCACGACACCAGATTGTCACATCCATCTACCAAGCTCGCCTCTAATAGGCCAAGGGTTGGCGTCTAGTGGCAAGAAGGCATATCACACATAAGGGAGTTATTAGCTAAAGAACCTATACAAACACACACATCTCTAAGACCATAAATTTTGAAATGTAAAAACAACTAAATCCAAAGCATGCATACAACAATGATCCCACAATAAGAGTAAGATATTAAAGTACTAAAAGCTATAAATTGGGGAAAATATAATTCCAAACAAAAATTATAGAGATTCATACCTAATCCACCGGAGAGGGCTACGATCAAATGCAACCACCTAGAAAAATACTTTGTCAATCAAGATCAAGATATGCTCCACCCACTTCATGTCCTCCCAAGACATCGCCAAATGGGTCATCGTTGATATAAGAAAAAATATGTAAAAGAATATCCCATGCAGGTGTGAGTATAAAAATACCCAGTAGGACACCTCGAAGACACTAAAAATGAAGAATAGAGTACTTTCATCTCATAATAGTAATAAATTATGGAATAGAAACAAGTAAACCAAGATATACTCAGGAAGGACTCCACGCCACTAGATAGTAACATCCAACTTCTAGCCACATGATTCTGCTTAAAGAAATGACTATTCTTGGAGAATCCACTCCACAATCCTTGCCATCACCATAGACACCATCCAAGAGGTCAAGATGGTTATTCCCAACCCAAAAAAGCTCAATAGTCTTATAAGACTCTGATAATTAGATAGGACGCCACACCCTAGACCACTATGAGACACCATGAAACCAATATGGATAAACTCACAATATAAGAGATCATATGCTCACAATACCTTGAACCCTCTTCATACAGGTTATATGATGGAGGGTTGATTCCTAGCTCAAGGAGGTCCTATAAATTTCACAAACCCCACCTAGGGTATAGATATGATAAATGGTCACACTCTAGTAACCTAGAAGGAACCCCCAAACTCATTCTGAGACTCATCTTCCAATGGGGATCACAATCCTAGCTAATGAAATAATTCTACAATGTACCCTCGAGGGAATGGACCATGGGAACACACTCAAATGATACCGGTTCATAATAGAGAAATAATGGGCTACAAACACCATCAAAGGGGTACACAACATTTATTAGGTGTAAACGATGTGTTTAGACAACCCTTAGTCTTCCCGTGCAACATTGTCTCACACAACATGTAAATATCCAAATACATTGTGTATAAGAGTAATTAACGGCTTGTAGAGATCTCTATATACATTTCTCATGACTTCTACCCATGGCTGTGTACCGTGGTTTGTTCCCATGAACTAACCCATGCACACCTATTTGTGACTGTTGGTTGTGCCCATGCACTTACCCACGTACACCTGTCTGTGACTGTGTACACCCGGTCATGTTCATACCCATGTACACATGGCCATGTATTCTAGTCGTGCAGTGTACATGTATCCTCCATTACATAAGTCGAGCCACCAAGAATGTGTGACACGACATGTGATACCATGATCTCCATGAAAACCCTAGTGATGTTTCTAAGGAGTCCCACACAGTGTGTAATAACGTATTACCTGACATGTACTGCAGGATTTTCTAGAACCCATATGTTATTCTCTATTCCTCTATAAATTCAAATTCCTCTTCAATTTCAAATAGAAATCACTCAATATATCTCAAATATTGGTCAATCAAGCCCCTTACATTTTCTACTTACTAGAATCCATCCATCAAAATGTATTGGGATCGCACCTCTGATGTCTGTATTACTGTACTCCACTCATGAAGAAGAAGAACCCTCAATTTCGTCTCATTCACCCTCAATTTATCCACCGTTTTCATCGATTCTCAAATAAAAAACTCTCTCATGGGCCATGCCTGTGATATAGATCGGCTATGTTGAATAACGGTCACATAATGATCAGATAACGTGTATTGGTCATACTATTTTCCAAATAATGTACTCATGATGATGGAATAATGAAACGGGGGAGAAATCCATAAGCCGTGAAAAATTTTTGGGACAAGACTCATCCTTTTTTCATTCCATCCTTGATTCATTGTTGTAGAGAAAGTTGAATGATGGAAAATAAAATCAACGAAAAAATATAAATCCATCAATTAAATCTACTGTCGATGAGTGAATAAATTCTATTTTTGGAATTGATCTATATTAGACTAGGGTAAAATAATGGTATGGAAATACACAAATTAAATATACTACTTGGAGATTGGAATGACTACTGATGAAGAACTGTCAAGCATTTCTATCATTAGTGAGATCCACAAACTCTGATTGTGTACCAATCCTTGATCTGATCTCAATAAAATGTCTTCATCCAAGAATAATATCCTAAAATGGAAATCTATATCTCAAAAGTTTAACATCCAACCATGATATTCCATCATAACATTGTATTTTAAGAAGAGAATGGTTGCTGCATCAAATAAAATAAATTAAATCATTTAATTAATTAATTTTTTTAATTCTGTGTCCACGGTAAATGTTTCACAAACACCAGATGCAGGTAAAGGTTATTTTGGGCCTATGGTAAAACCTACATTCTGAAATCAATCATACCCTCAGATTTTTTATCTAATGCCATTTTATAAATTTATTCCATTCATTAGGAAAACCACATGGGTGTTATATTTTATATATGTAATATATTTCAAAAATTAATTATAAGAACACTAGGCCTCAGAATCTCACTCCTTCTTAGTACCTGGATTAAATATTATTCCTAGAAATATCCCAACATCTTACCTGCAAAAAATGGGGACACTACACTATTCCCTCCTTCAAGGATTTTTATCATTAAAAAGAAAAAACTATGAAAATGGTGGGGATACTAAGATCTCAACTGGGTATCCTACTCCCATGAGCTCTCCCAATAGTTCCTAGTGCTACTAAAAAGCATTCACCCAATGAAAAACCTTTCCCATGATGGGTATATATATTATAGGTCCTCAACATCAATACATCCCTAAAAAGGAAATACCACTCCCATGGCTTAGCTCGCCCAGGTCGATATTTTACAATGAGTTGTGCACATACCTCCTCAGTTGTGACATGTAGAGAACACCAAGAAACCCAAAAATATTGTGGCATCAAGGATAATAAGCACACCGTCATGATAAACTGAAACAATAATAAAAAAACAAGGGTCCTAAGATTCACAATGATATCCTACCACCCTAGCTAAGACTATGTAACTCTTTAACTCCATAGGCTCTATTCATTAGTCAACTAAGGACACCAAATGTCTATCGGGCAGTCATCATCCTCCCAATGATGAACTATATCTTTTATAACCTCCACTAACACCCAAAAAATGACCCTATCTCTATTACTTAATGGATCCTACCAGTATATAAATGTCCTAGGTCTCTCAAAAATGGTATTCTAAAGGTGATACTATGGTGGTGGGATGTGTATCATCCCGATACGCAAACCCCATCGATGGTAGATGATCCTCCCATATGCGGATCAAAACTAACATGAAAATACCAAGCATGTTCACTAAAACCTAAATGATACAATTTTAAATTTCTATATGGGTGTGTTAAACACTTTTCCTATCTACAAATGAGTCCTTTAAGGCTTCTCGCATCCTCTCCCTAAACCTGATGTGAAGTAAGTATCACATTCTACAACAATCGTTGGGGGAATTTTATGAAGTCGGTCTCCCTCCTACATGAAAAATTATTCTAAATCTCCTTAAAACTCAATTTTTCATCATACACAGATAGGAAAAACAATATATGTTTAACTAAAAAACTTACTCAACCCAAAATCTATTTGTTCACCAAAATCTACATCGCCAAACTGATATCACCAAACAGTGATTGAATTTGAATTATAGAAACCAAAATCTATTTGTACACCAAAATAAACATTTCCAAATTGATATCATCGGATATATATTGAATTTATAGTATGGAAATGAAAATCAATTTTTAATCCAAAATATACATCCCCAAATTGATATCATGAGAAATAGATTTAATTATTAGTATGGAAACCAAAATCTATTTTTATTCCGAAAACTGCAACACCAATTTGATAAAACTAGACATAGATAGAATTTATAGTATGGAAAAATAAATAAATTTTTACACCAAACTCTACATCACCAAATTGATATTACAAGATAGAAATGTAATTTACAGTATTGAAACCAAAATTTATTTGTAGGCCAAAATCTACATCATCAAATTGACATCAACAAATAGGGATTGAATTTGTATTATAGATACCAAAATCTATTTGTACATAAAAATCTACATCTCCAAATAGATATCACCAGACATAGATTGTGTTTAATGTATGGAAACCAAAATCTATATGGTCGTTGAAATATATATCTCCAAATTTATATCTCCGGACATAGATTGAATTTAAATTATGGAAACCAAAATCTATTTTTATGCCAAAAACTACATCACCAAATTAATATCAGCAGATAGAGATAGATTTTATATTATGGAAATAAAAACCTATTTGTACGAAAGAATATACATCGCCAAATTGATATCATCAGACAAATATTAAATTTTTTTTGTGGAAAAAAATCATTTATTATGAAAAAATCGACATCGACAAATTAATATCATGGTACAGAGATTGAACTTGCAGTATGGAAACCAAAATTTATTTATATGTCCACATCTACATCACCATATTGATATCACCAGATAGAGATTAAATTTTAAGTATGGAAACCAAAATATATTTATGCACAAAAATCTATATCACCAAATTGATATCATCGGATTGAGATTGAATTATAATTATGGAAAACAAAATCTTTTTCTATGACAAAATCTACATCGCCAAATTGATATCACCAAATAAATATTGAAGTTGAAGTATTGAATCTAAAATATATTTCTACGTTAAAATATATATTTCCAAATTTATATCACCAGACATAGATTGAATTTGGAGTTTGGAAACCAAAATCTATTTTTATGATGAAATATACATCATCAAATTGATATTACTGGACAGAGATTGAATTTTTAGTATGGAAACCAAAATCTATTTGTACACCAAAATCAACATTTCCAAATTGATATCACCAGACATTGATTCAATTTTTAGTATGGAAACCAATATCTATATATACACAAAAATCTACATTTCCAATTTGATATCACTAGAAAAATATTTAATTTGAATAATGGAATGAAAATCTATTTATACGCAAAAATCAATATCATCAAATTGATATCATCAGATATATATTGAATTTTTAGGATGGAAACCAAAATATCCTTATACTCAAAAAAAATTATCACCAAATTCATATCACCTGACAATGATTGAATTTGTAGTATGGAAGCCAAAATTTATTTATATTCCAAAATATAATTATATTCCAAAATATATTTCACCAAATTGATATCACCAGATTGAAATTGAATTTTCAGTATGGAAAAATATCTATTTGTATGTAAAAATCTATATTTCCAAATTGATAACAACGGAAAGAGATTGAATTTTTAGTATAGAAACAAAAATCAATTTTTATGTAAAAATATATAATGCCAAATTGATATCAATGAACATAGATTAAATTTTAATCTTGGAAATTAAAATATATTTGTACACCAACATATATATAGGAAAATTGGTATCACCAAATAGATATTTCATTTTCAGTTTTGAAACAAAAATCTATTTGTACAACAAAATCAACATCACCAAAATGATATCATCATACCGAGATTAAATTTTTAATATGGAAACCAAAATTTATTTTTATGCAAGAATATACATCGCCAAATTAATATCACTAAACATAGATTGAGTTTTCTTATATGAAATCCAAAATCTATTTGTATGCCATAATCTAAATTTCAAAATTGATATCACTATATAGAGTTTATATTTTAAGTATAGAAACCAAAATATCTTTGTACACCAAATAATACATCTAAAAATTGATATCACTAGATAGAAACTGAATTAAGAGTATGGAAACAAAAATCTATTTGTATGCCAAAATGTACTTCGTCAAATTGATATCACCGATTAAAGATTTAATTTTTATTCTGGAAACCAAAAATATATTTGTACTCCAAATTATACATTACAAAATTTATATCAATGCACAAAGATTGAATTTGTAGTATGGAAACCAAAATCTAATCATATTCCAAAATCTAAATCTTCAAATTAATATCAACGGACTGAGATTGAATTTTTAGTATAAAAAACCAAATCTATTTGTATGCCAAAATCTACATCGTCGAATTGATATCAAAGGAAAAAATATAGGATTTGTAGTATGGAACCTGGAATCTATTTGTACACCACAATATAAATATCCAAATTGATATCTATTGAAAAAGATTGATATCACATGATCTAGAGCTCATCTTGAAAATTGATGTTTCCACCGATCGTATTGAAAATCATGATGTATCCTACCATCGTGTATCCCACCAACACAACACATCCTTGAGCTATCAAACAGGATACCTATGTTATTATCCTATATATATATTACTTCATCTCCCACCAGGACAAGTTAAAGAATGATAAAAACATGGAACACTTCAAGATCACATCCCCCATGCAGAATGAGACACACAACTTCCCCACCATCACAATCATTCCAAACCTAGTGCCCAATAGGAGGGAGGGGTACATTGGGTAATGGTTGTAGGTAGTGGAAGAGGATACACACCAATCATAGATAATATTGCATATAATGTAGGGGAGAAGACATTAATGAATCGGATGATGAGGGAGATTAATACCAAGGTGTGGGCACTGAACATGTAATACAGAATCTTGTCAAAGATAGATGGGAGTTTCATTTCTGTATGAATGTTTGGCGGAAGGTTATTTATATTGAACCCTCTCCCCAATCTTTTATGTTTCTATTTATCCTTTTATTATTTATTTTATTTTATTTTATTTTATTGTTTGGACTTTATAACACTTTAATCATTCTTGAAAATCATATTCCTAATTAAATTACCATCATATAAACAATTGAAAACTTTGATATAATTCTCACATATATAATATCAAGAATGAATCATGGTTTATGTAATATAAAGGGAACAATTTACTTACATATATGACATTGTGTGATCCCTATTTAAGGGCTAAAATGTGAATGTCAACCTATTTATGGAATCAATGTCAGTTACTCTTAAATTCTAGAATGTTGAACAACCTCATAGTATCAATAAATTGGCTTCCACCATAACTATATCAGATGTACAACATTTCCCCTCGGAATGTATCTAAAATTTCCTTTGGGTAGGTTGGACATATAATCAGTTTACTTTTTAAGAAAAAATGGTTGGAATTCATTGATACAAACTCTAGGGTTTTCAACATTAAAATAAATCAAAAAATTTAATTTACCATAGTTGACCTGATCCAATAAGGCCCAAATGAAATTCAGTATCTTGAAATAGTGAAATTGACAATCCTATAGAAATTGGATTGACATTCATTATTTCGAAGCACATATGTTCCACAAAAACCATATATTTCTTAGTAGGTCCTCGCAAAACCAAGAACATAGTGTCAATATAATCACTCTAAATTCAACTTTTTTTCATTCCAAAAAAAATCAAAGTTGAAATATCAAAATAAGTTTTTATAGCCTCTTCAATAGATCTGGTCATATTTTAATCAAGATTAAAATTTTAAACCATAATGTTCATGGTATATCTATTATCAACATGGAAGACCTGATAAAGAACAATTACAGAAATGAATGGGTGGAATAAAAGAACATATCTAGTAAATTTAAGAATGGAAATAAAAATAAATTATCAAGATATATGTGGTTTGATAAATATAACTAAGTATGTGGAGAGGAAAAATGGTTTCACAATATCTGAGAGGAAAAATTTTTAAGATAATATGTGGTACCAAAACCTAGGCTTGGAATGGGATCCTAAACAAAAATGCGGTGCTACAGTAGGCCCACATTGCGATCGTGCTATATTTTCATCGTAGTCCACAATTCTACAACACTCATTGTCAGTACACCTAGCCCACAAAATGTGTCATATCATTGTTCAACATGTCCCTTTTTTAATTAGACCAACTTCATTCAACTGAACATTCTCTCTAATTCTAAAAATATCTTACACAAAGACTAATCCAACAACTTAAGGGATTTGGAGGGTTGAAACTTATCCAAAACACAATATAAGGTAACTCCAAAACCTGATTAAAAAATATATATACACATATGGATTGAATAATACAACCAAGAATTAATAATGGGCCTTAAACATTGATAATCCAAATTTTATAAGCTTCACACAATCTTGATCATGATCACAACGAAGCGCTAAAAGGACTCTTTCCCCTATGGAATGCAATTTCATCTTATAATACATATCATAAATAAAATTTTACATTAAATTGAACATAGAGAATTCACTTTTTCCCCTCATGAAAAAAAATAATTTATCACACATCACAATTATATAAAACTAGAAGGATAGGAATGATTTATAATAAAAACATACCAAAATTAACTCATAATATTTTTTTCATAAAAATAAAAAACGCAGATGTGATTAGGAGATTATTTTTAGTCGAGTTGAATAAAATTTTTGTTATTTTAAATCTAATCATGAAATTAACATTCAACTTTAATTTTAAAACATACTTCAAAAAATTTACAAAAAACATCTGTTTTTAATATATTATTGAAATGAAGTTACATAATTGAATCCTGGGAGAAAAATGAATAATCATGTCAAACATGATGCACATACCCAAAATTTTATAAAACATTCAACCTCAATATATGAAAGTTGAGGATAAAAAATAATGAAGTTGAAATATTTTATTGGTTTTCATATTTGTACTTCATGAAATTTTTCCTAACACATTTAAATAGCCCTCCCTCACATTGAAAATGCAATATTATCCCCATTATTTTACATTGTGTTGGTAGAAAAATTGAAATAATTTAGTTCTAAATTATTTTAGAATTTTATTATCTTAAAACACCTATACAGGGGTTGAAATTCAGCTAAAAATATTATTTGACATAAATTATAGTAAAAAAATCAAATATCGGAATGAAAATGTGTTTTCTAACCAAATACTATATATATATATATATTGAATGTATTCATTTTTTTATAAAAAGTATGGATTTCTAATGGATAGGTCTAAAAAATCAACCATTTAAAATAGAAACAACAATTAGTCATTTTCAAAGAATAAAAAAGAAAATATAAGTTAAAAATGAATAGAAACTAATATATTGTAGATGATTTAGTAATTTATGTTCAATGAACACTACCATTATTTTTCCTATAATAAATACCTATTATGGATTTACACAATATCACTGTTAAATGATTGATTTTGTAGTATGGAATCCAAAATCTATTTGTACACCGAAATCTACATCACCAAATTGATGGCACTAGATAGAGATTGAATTTGCAGTATAGAAAATAAAATCTATTTATAATCCAAAGTCTAAAACACCTAATCGATATCACCAGAAAAAGATTGAATTTTTAGTATAGAAAACAAAATCTATTTTTACATAAAAATCTACATCGCCATATTGATTTCACTAGACAGAGATTGAATTTTCAGTGTGGATACCAAAATCTATGTTTTAACCAAAATATTCATTTCCATATTGATATCATCAAAGAGAGATTGATTTTTCAATATGGAATCCAAAATCTATTTATATTTCTATATCTACATTATTAAATTGATATGGTTATATAGAGAGTGAATTTTCAGTAGGGAAACGAAACTCTATTTCTATGCTAAAATCAACATTGTCGAATTTATTTCACCAGACATAGATTGAATTTATAATATGGAAACCAAAATCTATTTTTATGCCAAAATATACATCCTCAAACTACTATCACCTGACTGAGATTGAATTTATATTATAGAAAGAAAATTCTATTTTTACACAAAACTCTACATCACCAAATTGATATCATGGGATAGAGATAGAATTTACATTATATAAACTAAAATATAGTTTTATGAAAAAATATACAACGCTAAATTGATAGCATCGGACCGTGATTGAATTTGAAGTATGGAAACAAAAATCTATTTTTACTCCAAAATCAACATCACCAAATTGATATCACCAGACAAACATTGAATTTCTAGTATGAAAACCAAAATCTATTTATACACAAAAATCTATATCTCCAAATTGATATCACCAAACTTATATCCAATATACAGTATGGAAATCGAAATATATTTTTATGCCAAAATCTAAATCACCAAATTGATATCATCCAACAGAGATTGGATTTATAGTATAGAATCCAAAATATATTTGTACACCAAAATCTACAATGCTAAATTGATCACCATAAAAATATTGAATTTACAGTATGGAAACAAAAATATTATTTGTACATAAAAATCTTCATTGCCAATTTGATATCACTAGAAAAAAATTGAATTTGATGTATGGAATCCAAAGTCTATTTATACACATGTCACACCTGATTTTTCAATTCCATGATTTGGTTCAAATGTTCTTTCGGTTCTTAGATTTCTCTTCGTTTCTAGGTGTTTTAGGTTTGAAATTTTGGGTTCTCTTGTGTTATTGATCTATGACCTTAGTCTTGGGGGTATTGGATGGTAATTTCCCCCTCTTTTTTCAAAGGGATTCTGTGAGGTTTTGGTGTTTTTGAGTTGGATTAGTGACACTCCTGGTGGCACCACTTGTGGGGTAAGTTGTTGAGCTGCTTTGTACAAAATATTTGGATGAGTTTTGTGTTGGAAGGAGTTCTTGGTTTTGGGAATTTGTCTCCCCTATCCTTGAATTATATTTTCCCTTTGGGTTCCCCCTTGGACCACCCTGAATTTGGCGGATTAAAAAGAGGTTTTTGGGTGCCCAGAACAGTGCACACGGTTTATTATACCATGCAGCCAAACCGTGCAACAGTGTCCAGGTCATTAAAAACATTTTGAATTTCCAACTTTTTCCTTACATAATTAACTGAAATCCTCCCCATTATTCCCCATTCCATTCCCTACCTCCATGTAAATCCTCAAAGGTCTCTCACCCTCCCTTCGACCTTAACATTGAAAGGAGAATTTATGGGGGAAACCTCAAAACCATGCATGTAAGTCTTCCTTTCGTTGATTTCTTCCCTTTACATAGGTTTTCGTTCACCCTTTCTTAGAGTTCTAATGTTTACAGTAGAAAGGGTTCATACCAAGGGTTTAACCAGTGTTCCTTTTGGTTAAATATTATGTCTTAGGGTTTTTTTCACCCCCTTGTGGTCGATGGTGGTTCAGATGATGTTTCGTACCATGTTTTGAGGGTTTCGACAAAACAAAGTAGGTGATTCCATAAGTAGACATTCATTGATGAGTTATCAAGATTTATTTACTTATTTTTCATGTTCCTCATATGTTTTTGTTGTGCGAAAACCTTTTTTGATGGATTTGGTTAGGAGTTTAATTTTATAGTTTCATTTTAGCTTGAAATTGGGTGCTTTTCATGTTTGACTCTTGGGGTAATATTTGTATGTATTTTATAACTTATGAAATTGATTTATTAGTTTTGAAAGGGGCTTCAAATCCTTGTTTGATAATTCTTTGGTGACATTTGGGCCTCAAAAGGGGGTATTTGAATGGGGTTTATGTGTAAAACCTCGTTCCACTCCTTGAATGTGTTTTATGAAAATGTGTGTTTTTCATGTGTATCTTTTGTGGTATTATTTGAGGTAATTTTATATCACTTGATAATGTTTTAATAAAATTTGAAAGGGCTTCCCATTTCTTCTTTGGTAGGGTCCTGGTTTGATTTTGGCCTTGAACGAGGCATTTGAAATGGGTGTTGTGTGCAATACATATTTACACCCCCTGGGTTAGTTTTGTGAATATTGTAAATGTTTTATTTGGTTTAAAAAGTGGGAAAATGGTATATATGTAATGTATAGTGAGTGTTTTCACCTTATATGGGTTTTTTAAAGGTAAAGTGATGATATAATATGTTAAACATTTTTTGAATGTTTTATAAATTGCTAAAATGTTTTACTAAATTGTGATGTGGGTGTGAAACATGTTTGTGGACTGTTTCGTGTGAGATTGATGACAAAATGATTTTTCAAGGTGATAAAATAATAATGTGATATGTGTGTGGTCTGGCATGTATGTTGGAATATCTTGTAATTTTTTATAAAATTGTTTAACATAATTATGGATGTGTTAAAGAAATGTGTCAAGTGTTGTGGGTTATTTTTGTGTGAGTATGATTTCAAAAGTAATTTGAATGAAAAAGTGGATTATTTGACATGTGTGGTATACATGGGGGCAGTTTGGTTAATGTGTGACATGTAAGTGAAATTTTCATGTGAAAATTATCTTTCATGGCTTGTTAAACGTGTTTGACCACAAGAGGGAAACTCGGGTTTCTAAGTGGGTGGATGTGCACAAGTATGCTTGTGATCCTGTAGGGTTTGGCCCCAGTTTCACATAGCATGTTTGATGATGACAAAACTAACTAAAATTAGATGAAGATGATGATTTTGTGGACCACTAGGTTATGGTTATGTTCCCTACTAGTGGATCGTGCACGAGAACTGATATTGTGATGGTTACTTTCACCGAGATACGAGGTACCTGGGACCCACAATGATCTAGTGCCTAGGGGTTATTTTCTCGTTTCTTATTCTCATTAGATACATCGAGATTACCATATTCATACGGTGTAGTTGGATAGAAAATTCAGTAGTGTTGGCATTATTTTTAAAAGTGATGATTCTTTAAAATAGCCCATTGGAAAACTGTTTTTATTTAAAGATACGTCCTTTAGAAATTGTAACTAGCATTTCTTGTTTAAAAAATATACATGTTCTTCATCATTGAATTTTTATCACATGGATTATCATAGTGGTGGTATCCTTCAGGGCTTTGGATCAAACTCTATTTAAACCTTTGGGTGTAATAAAACTTGGTTATTTTTGTCGTAACATCAGGTACAACGTTTGTGCCAATGGTTCAGGTTTAACGGTCCTTCCTAATGTAATGTTTTGGAGATGGCTTGAGGGCGGTGCTTCTTTCCATGAGGAGGTTCTTAGGATTTAATTTTTGGTTTTTTACATTTTTTTAGTCTGTGAGATTTTTTTTAAACTATGTAATTAAGTTCTTAATTTTTTCTAAAATAGGGTTTGGTTTGAAAAATCCAGATTTGGTTTACTGCATTTGCTTGTTGTTGTATGTTTATAAACTCGGGTAAATCAATCCCAACATTAATTTTATGATACCTATACACTTGTGCCAACCTGTGGGGATCAGTAGTTCCCTTAATTCCTTGACACGAACTATGTCATTTTCCAGTTTTGATGGCGACCAGATTTGGTTCGTGATAATATGTTATCAAATGAGGTTTAGGTTAACTCTTTGGGTCATGTTATTTGGGGAACAGTTGCGATAGTCTAGAGTTAGGATTGTTGTGACTTGGTATTTTGGTTATGGGTAGTGTTCTTGATCACCAGACCTCATTAAGGGATTCGAGTCTCCAGGGGATGTCAGGATTTATCTGATTCCTCTAGTATTCTTTGTTTGATGATGATTAGGGGAAATGAAAAGAGAGTTTGGTTAATGGGATCAGTGAGCTCACAGATCCTGGAAAGCCATGGAGAGATGAGTATATTCCCTAGAACACTCTCTGTGATGGTGAAGTGATTGGAATATGGATGCCAACCATATTTATATATCACCCACGAGAACTAGTTTCTTATTGCATCGTCTTGTGTCCTTTAGTTTTGGAATTCAGGAAGTTTAGTTTTAAAGAAAAAATCGAATTGTTTTAAGAGGTTTAAAGTTTTTTTGAAATAATTATTTTAATAAAGAGGAAATTTTTTGATTTATGAAATGGTGGAACTGAATTTTCAGATTTATTTTGAAATGGAAAATGGTGTGTTTACACCTCTTTTTAAAGTTGGAAGTATGTTAAAGTTGGTTTGGAAAAAGTGTTTCCAACAGGGTTTTCTGAACAATTGAAAAGTGTTTAAATGTGATGATATCTTTTTAAATTGACATGA
Source organism: Viscum album (assembly GCA_963277665.1). Lineage (NCBI taxonomy): Eukaryota > Viridiplantae > Streptophyta > Magnoliopsida > Santalales > Viscaceae > Viscum > Viscum album. The sequence continues at coordinate 43,645,435 of OY728150.1, forward strand.
ATAGATTTAAAGTGAGTTTTAATTTTCATGGTTGTGACATTCTGAAAATATTTATAGTATTTGAATTGGTATTTTTATCTCGTGGTTAGCGGTCTTGATAAAAAGGAAGTATTGGTTGGCTATTTTGGTTTTGAAATGATGAAGGAATTTTTGTTTTATCCTTTGGTATTTTCCTGAGCGACCACATGCATGGGGTTATATGGGATGATAGATGGTTGATGGAACGAATATATGAGTGTCGGTATGGATATGAGGAGGGTGCTAGTTTGGTATCACAACATACATGTGTGAGGCCCATGGAGTGCCATTGGTGGATATGCTAACCGATAAACTGTTTGTTTTCATATAGATGATTTTAAAGGAAAAATGTTGTCTTGATGACTAGATTGGGATGGTGTGTATTAGGTGTTTCTAATTTTTTTGTTTTTGTGGGATGTTTTTTGACCAAGAACCTCCCTTGTTTGAATGTTGTTTTGGGTTTGTGTTTGGTTGGTAAGCTGGATTGAAGGGCTACTTAGTGGTATCATCTAAGAAAAGTTTAGGAAGCCTTTAGGGGGTTCCCCTCATCAGTTCAGTTCTATTTTTTGGAACGTTTTGATCAATGGACCAGCTTGGTTGGGTCCTTGGGTTCCCTATTTGGTTAAGGTACTCCCCCATTAAGGGTTAGTCATGACTGAAGTGTAACCTGGATTGTTTTATCATTCGAAAATTCTCCAATTGATCAATATAAATAATATTTTTCTCGAGCTTTGGAGATTGAGTTTTCCCCATTTCCTTTCATTGATTTGTGGATCCTCTTATAGAGGAAGAGTTCTCATGGAAGTTTCAAATAAACCATAGTATCTTAAGTTACCTGGATTGTAGAAGGTGGAAGTGGTCTGGGGTTGTTAGTGTGGATGGGTGTCTAGATGGTGTACAAGAGGGCCTTTGGTTCCTTCATAGTCTCTTTGAAGAAAAAGTTCACATTAAACCACCAGTGTGGGAAATCTGGTCATGAGAGGCTATTATGGACAGTTTGTGGAATTGTGTGTTGTTTGGGGACTTGGCATAAGGTCCCTTTCCTTGTATTGTTTCTATCAGATGCAATGGTCATGTTTGGTGACACCTTGTGAAGTCGTGTGCTCATTTAACTGTAAAGGTGAAAGTCGTGAAATCCTCTGAGATTATTTTTATGTTGGGAGGATGACTCCCTTAGAAAAACATCAAAAATCCTCTATTTTAAAGGAAGGAGAGTATATTATTCCTTTACATATGTTGTTTCTCACCCGAAGAAACAAGGTGTGATGTGTGTGAATCTTCTAAGTCCTTGTTTCAGTGAAATTCCAGGTTAGGGAGAGGTGAGTTTGGAATGTGTAATGTCTTGGTAAATGTTTCGGGGATTTTGGTGTAGTTGTTTGTACCACCAAATGAATATGTTTTGTTCAGTGGGATTCCAAATCCTATAAATGAGGCTAAATATGTTTCAATCATTTGAGCTCTAGCTATAGGTTCTAGAGTGAATATGGCGCGTAGTCCGGGGAAATCCCGAGGTCGTTAAAACCCTTTTACAAAGTCCTATCCTTGGTATGAAATATATTAATAGTTTAAATCTCTGATTTCATCATGTTTGACCACACAGTTTGTGCACAATTAGTAGTGATTGTGTTCCTAGAAGCTAGGCAGACAGAATGATCCCCACAGTTAGAGCACAATTTCCCAAACTGTGCGGACTAACTGTGCGGCCATCCCCCCTTTTTAAATTTATGTTCTTCCTGGGTCAGCCCATGATATTTGGTTAAGATGGTTGGTTCTTCTGGTGGGGAGACCCACTATGATTCTCATGTATTTTCCTTCATAAATTTCGAATGGAAGTCTACCCCTTCTACTGTGGAGTCTATTCGGGTGGCCCCCTACTAGTGTCCCAATCCAGTCTCGGGAAAATTTGAGTTGTCTCTTATGGTGGGGAGCCCATTTATGTCTCCCCATACTAGAAACTAAGGTTGTTCCATGTTCTTATCTTGGAAGTATGCAGTCATGTTTGGGCCTATCTAAATACAAACATCTTTATTGGGTAAACATTGGTATTGGAGGACACCCAGCAGTTTGGTTAAAGCAAGGTAAGTGTACCCTTGTTTGTTGTAGTTATTCATTTGGGTAAACTACATGAGCCTTGTTTGGATGGATATTGAGGAGTTTTCTTTTGAGATAAAGTCTAAATGTGCTAAATAATTTTAGGAAAGTGATTTATTTTTTGGTCGTGAGAGTATTCCTTCCTTAATTGATCACTGAAGGTGTTTTGGCCTTTGGGGGTGAAACTAGGAAAGGGAATCCATCTTGGGTTATCAGTTTGATTTGGTTTTTTCTATTGACTGGGTTATGGCTTTCTAGGGGAAATAATATTTTTGGTGGGGAGAACATTCACACCTGGAATTTCATTTCCATGCTTCGTTTCAAATATTCTCCCGGTTCTTAGCTTTCTCTTGGTTTCTGGGTGTTTTGAGTTTGAAATTTTGGTGTCTACTGTGTTCTTGATCTATGACCTTAGTCATTAGGGTATAGGGTGGTAATTCGCCCCCACTTTTTTCATAAGGATATTGTGAGGTTTTTGTGTTTTGTTATTGGATTAGTGACACTCTTAGTGGCACCACTCATGGGGTAAGTTGTTGAGGTGGTTTGTACCCAAGAGTTGGATGAGTTTTGGGTTGTAAAGAGTGGTTTGTTTTGGGAGTTTTTCTCCCATATCCTTGGAATATATTTCCCCCTTGGATTCCCCCTTGGACCACCCTAAATTTGGAGGATTATGAAATGTTTTTGGGTTCCCATAACACGATTCACGGTTTGGCCGCACAGTTTACTAAACCATTAGCCAAACCATGAAAGGGTGTGCAGGTCATTAAAAACATTTTGAATTTCCAACATTTTCCTTCTGTAATAAACCCAAATCTTCTCCATTATTCCCTATTTTGTTCCCTACATCCATGGAAATCCTCTAATGTCTCTGACCCTCCCTTGGACCACAACTTTAAAGGGTGATTTGATGGGGGAAACAACAAAACCATACAATTAAGTCTTCATCTCTTTGATTTCTTCCCTTTACATTGGGTTTATTTCCCCTTTTATTAGAGTTATAATGTGTATAGTATCTAGGATTCATACCTAGGGTTTAACTAGCGGTTTTTGTTGGTTAAATCTTGTGGTTTAGGGTTGGTTTTCACCACCTTGTTGCGCGGTGGTGGTGGAGTTGATGTTTTGCACCATGTTTTGATGGTTTCAACACAAAAGGTAGGTGATTCCATATTTTGACAATACATGATGAGTTATCATGCTTTATTTACTTAATTTTCATGTTCCTCATATGTTTTTTGTCATGCAAAAACTATTTTTGATTGATTGGGTTAAGCGTTTAATTTTATAGATTCATTTTACTTAGAAATTGGGTGATTTTCATGTGTGACTCTTGGGGTAATATTTGGGAGTGTTTTATAACATTATAAAGTGATTTATTATTGTTTAAAGGAGTAGAAAAATATGTTTTTTTTTTAATCATTGGTAGCATTTGGTCCTCAAAAGGGGGTTTTTGAATGGGTGTTTTGTGTAAAATCTTATTCCACTCTTTGAAAGTGTTTTATGAAAATCTTTGTTTTCATGGCTATCTTTTGTTGTATTATTTGAGGTAATTTTATATAACTTGATAATGTTTAATAAATGTTTCAAGGTATTCCCATTTCTGATTTGGATGGGTCTTGGTGTCATTTTGTCCTTAAAAGAGGGTTTTGAAATGGGTGTTGTGTGCAAGACATAGTTACACCCCTTGGGTTTGTTTTATGAAAATTGTAAATGTTTTATTTGTTTAAACAAAGTGGTAAAAGTGTGTATATGTTTTTTTAGTTTTCTTACCTAATATGAGTTTTGGAATGGTAATGTGATTGTTTAAGATGTTAAACATTTTTAGAATGTATTATAAATTGCTGAAATGTTTTACAGAATTGTGATGTGGGTGTGAAACATGTTTTTCGGCTATTTCATGTGAGTTTGATGATAATGTGAATTTTAAATGTGATAAGGATTTTAGGTGATATGTGTGTGGGTAGTTATGTGAGTTGTAATATCTTGGAATGGTTTTATAACTTTTTTTGAAGGTTATTTGGAAGTGTTAAATAAATGTGAAAAGTGATGAGGGCTATTTTGGTGTGAGTATGATTTCAAAATGAATTTAAATGAAAAAGTAGATTATGTGACTTGTGTGATATACATGGGGGATATTTCGTTAATTTGTGATGTGAATTGGTATTTTTATATGAAAATTATATTTAATGTCTTGTTGACCTTGTTTGAACATAAGAGGGAATCCTGGGTATCTAGGTGGGTGGACGTGTACTATGAAGCTTGTGATCCCATGGGGTTTTCCCCCAGTTTCATGTAGAAAGTCTGACGATGAAAACACTAACTAAACTATGATGATGATTATGATGATGATGGGGATCACTAGGTGAAGTTTATATTCACTACTATGGGATCATGAACGAGAACAGATATTGTGATGGTTACTTTCACTGAGATACGTGGTAACTGGGACCCACAGCAAGCTAGTGCCTAGGGCTTATTTTCCCTTTGCTTCTGATCATTAGATACTTTGTGCTTACCATAATAATACGGTATGTTTGGCTAGTAAATTCAGTAGCATTATAATTATTTTTAAAAGTGTTGATTCTTTAAAATATCCCACTTGAAAACTATTTTTATTTAATGTTTCAAACATTAGAAATTGTAACAAGCATTTCTTTTTTACAAACCATGCAAGCTTTTCGTCATTGAATGTTTATCACAAGGAATATCTTAGTGGTGTTAACCTAATAGAATTTGGATCACAACCTACATAAACCTTTTGGTGTAAGTAGACAAGGTTATTTTTTTTGTAGGTTCGAGTACAACTTTTGTGACAATGGTTTGGGTTTTTGCGGTCCTTCATGATGCCCTGTTTTGGAGATGGCTTGAGGGTGGTGCCTCTTTCCATGAGGAGGTTCTTGGGATATCCATTATGGTTTTGTAAATTTTTTAGTCTTTGAGAGTTGTCTTATACTATGTAATTTAGTTATGAATATTTGGTAAAAGATGGTTTGGTTTGAAAAATCCAGATTTTGTTTATTGAATTTTGTTTATTGTTGTATGTTTATAAACTTGGGTAAATCATTCCCAACATTCATTTTATGATACCTGGGCACTTGTGCCAGTCTGTGGGGATCGGGAACACCCTTCAGGCCTTGTCGCAGACCGTGTTGGGTCCCGGTTTTGATGGCGACCAGATTCGGTTCATGACACATCAAAATCTACATATTTATATCACCAGAGATAGATTGAATTTTCAGTATAGAAAACAAAGTCTATTTTTATGCCAAAATCTACAATGCCAAATTTATATCACTAAAATGAGATTGAATTTATATTATGGAACCTGAAATCCATTTTTATTCTAAAATCTATATTACTAAATTGATATCACTGGACGAAGATTGATACCACCTGATCTAGAGTTCTTAAAAATTAAAGTTTCCACATATCATATTGAAAATAAAGAAGCATCCCACCATCGTGGATACCACCGCTATGAAACATCATTGGGAAACCAATTGGGATACCTTCACCATTATCCTTTTTTCCCCCTCGTTATCTCTCACCTGGTTAACAAGTTTAAGAATGCAAAAAAACATGGCACACTGCCAGATCAAATCCACCATGACGATCGTGAAAGATAGTATCTCCTCCATCCCAATCACCCCAAACCCAACTCCCAATGGTAGGGAGGGGTACAATGGGTGATGGGTGTAGGTATCTGAAGAGGATATGTATCAATCGTAGATAATATGGCCTATAGTGAAATCGGAGAATACTGTAACAAACTATACTATGAGAGTGATTAATTATAATGTGTGAGCCCAGAACAGGTAGTGTAGGATCACGTAGGATACATATGGGAGTTTAATTTTTGTATGAATGTTAGACTAAGGGTTCTTGATTTTGTACCCTATCTCCCACCATTTATGTTTCTATTTTGGACACTTTTATTTATTAACTTTTATTTTATTTTACTATATATCCTTTATATCACTTTCAGATTTCTTAAAAATAGAATGCCCAATTACATTTCCATCGTATACACAATTTAAAATTATGATATAATGATCAAATATATAATCTCAAGAATGGATCATTGTGGTTATGCTCTAAGATGAACATTTTACATACTTATATTTTACTATGTGAACCATGTTAAAGGTTTAAAATGTGTGTATCAACCCATTTAAGGAATTGAAGTCAGATAATGTGGAATTCATGAAATTCAACCAACTTCACAACTTTGAGAAAGTTGATTCCACCATAACTACACCAGATGTAAAGCCTCTACATGGGAACTAGGCTCAATTTCCTTGGGGTGGATTAAACTTGTCATATATTTACTTCTTTTTAAAAAAGTGGATATAATGCATGGCTACAAAAAATTTGGTTTTCAATATTAAAAAAATCAATAAAATAAATTTACCATGGTTGATGTGATCCATCAAGACCCATATGAATTTAATGATCTTTAAATAATGAAATTAACAATACATTAGTAATTGGATTGACAATCATTGTATCGATGCTCATATGATCAATAACAATCATATTTTTTTGATAATGTTCTCTCATAAGAAATCACTTAGTATCGATATAATTACTCTGAATTCTACTTTTTTCATTCCAAAAAAACACCATTGTAAAAATATCACAATAAGTTTTTATATCCCCCTCTATAGAATTGATCATCATTAAATTGAGATTAATATTTTCAACCATAATGTTCATAATATATCTCTTATGAACACAAAAGAGCTAATAATGAACAATTATAGAAATTAATTATAGGAAGAATATAATAGATCTAGTAAATGTGAAAAATTAATAATACTAAATTATATAGATTTACATGGTTTTGAAAATAAAACTACATACATGTGGAGGAAAATGGTTTCATTAAATCTAAGAGGGAAAATTATTGAGATAAGATATGTTACAAAAACATGGACTGGGAATGAGCTCATATATAAAAACATGGTGCTACAGTATCCCCACACAGTTACCATGAATTATTTTTATTGTAGTCCATAGTGATACAACACTCATTATTGGTACACCTAGACCATAAAAGGTGTCATATTAGTGTTCAATATGGCCCTTTAGCAATTATACCAACTTCATTGGACTGACCATGCTCTATAATTCGAACAATATTTTACACATATACTAATCCAACAACTTGATGGTTTTAGAGGGATGTGTCATGAACCAACTTGGGTCCACCATGAACCTGTCACCCAAGACAGTGCATGACATGGCTCGAAAGGCATTCCTGATCCTTATGGGCTGGAATCTAGTGTCGATCATAAAAGAATCCAGTTGGGAACAATTTGGCCCATAACCAAGACTGATAAATAATCATAAAATTAACTAACATATAAATAAAGGAAAATAAATCAAATAACATGGATGCGAGAAAAGGAATATACGAAGCAACATGACATACCTCAAGTAACCTCGTGGGTCACCACAAAACATAAACTACACTCACTCCAAGAGAAATCCATGATGGAAACCTGCAACTGAAAAGTAAAGCTGGAGTGAGCACCGAGATGCTCAATAGGAATTCCATAATATAACAATGCCCTATGCCCTTTCCTTTTATATGAAATCCATAACATGATTTTTTGAAAATATGACATAATTAAATAATTCTTTTCATTCTTTTCAAAGTCAAGTAGTGAGTTTTCATTTTCAATTAAAGAATTTCTCCCCCACTACATTTTCAAAATAAGTTCCAAGCATGCATTAATGTTTCAAAATGAAATGAAAATAATTTAGATTAAAATATTGTTTTCAAAAATAATACATCAAGTATGAAACAACTGAAAAGAAAAATTACATCACAATAATCATGTTGCAAACGAGCACAATGGGTAATCCCTGTAGGTTTCTAGCACAATTGGGACCCTAGTGACCTCATACCTCAGTGAAACATGGCTTAGAAACCATGACCTTCATAAAATGTGGCTTAGAAACCATGAACCTTTGTAACCATGGCTTTAAAGCCATGACCCTCAGTAATTCAAATGTTTAGTTAGTGTTGTTGCTTCAGTCCTGGTAGATGAAACTAGGATGAACCACTGCCGTGTCATCTAGCATACTAGTCCTGGTCACCCACCATGATACCCAGGTTTCCCATTCTCCTCTATTTCATGTGGGGTGAGTTTTCTTTATCAAGCAGACATACATGTACATAACACATTATTTTACCTAAAACCAATTCAACCTCTCACCATCATTCTCCCTACATAATCACATTCCCCCTCTTTCATGTCACACAATTCATGAGCATAAAATTAGGCACAAAATAACACATTCAACAAAAAATCATTTTCTGAAACCAAGGGGTGTGCCTAAAAATAGGTTTTTATTTTTCATAAAATATTCTCAATGCGATAAACGAGATTAATTACATAAAGGTAACAATTTTTACAACCAAACGGCCAAAATTCCAAATACCTTTGGAAATACTCATTACTAATTCAAAACCACATAGGAAATCATTTTTCCAAGAAAAGTCATTGAAGACCAACAACGTTTGAAGAACAATTCAATTTCCAAAATAAATTCATAATCATGTCTAGCAACCACAATTATATTTCATATCATGTTTATATAAAATAATCTAAAACATATTTTTAATACAAGCAAGAAATTATGAAATTCAAATTAAAGGAATAGGCATAGGGGTTCTACCTCAAACATGTCTCTATTTGTCGACAACCACTGGAACCGACACTTGGCGTATACACACACATGAATTTATACATATATATATATACACCCCTAGCTGCATTACACATATTCCCCGCACCATGAGGGGATATGTACAAAGAGGGAATATATATATATATATTCCTTAACCTATGCATGCATGTGTAGGATACCTCATCACCCACAACCCAAAACCATCGTAGTCATTTCCAATGCAATACACAAATAATTTAATAAAATAATTAAACACTTAACAATATACAAAATTTATCCAAATAACACATCACAGGTTTGAACTAATGAAACACCCAATTATTATAACAAAATAAACAATCTCATAAATAATAGTTGCCGTCTGAAATAATAGAGTTCAATCAGGGAAGTCAATATCACATAACAAGTTCCAACCGGGCCATCACCTATTTCGTAAACATTTAAAAATCCATTTCTAACAATCTGAAATTTCAAACACAATTCTAAAAGAAGGCATAAACATATTCATGCGTACACAAAAAAAATCTAGGGAAACTCCATTTCTATTTTATAAATCAAAAAATGCTTTTTAAAATAAAGAAATACACTTTTGAAAACATACGCACACCACTTACATGTCAAAACTGAAATCGAAGCCCTTATACAACATAATAAACCAACAACACAATTTAGAAAACACTAAAAATGGGTCAGCATAGGTTTTCACTGAATCAAAACATTCATATCACATAAACACATTACTAAACACATCAAAAGCATATTAAACCTCATTTAAAACGATATACTCACCAAGAAAACTAATCAAATAACACATTGAATTGATTAAACACACAAATTAACTGATCAAACAATAAATATATGTAGTACCACCAGCCTTGGTGGAGGAAAACTCAAAATTTTGGTGTGAGACTCCCGCTGCACGACAATCACACTACAAGGGGTCTACTGCGGACCCTAAAAACAACGTATCACAACAATTTCATCAAAAAATGACCCAAAAGAAACCTAAAAGTCTAGCCCTACCACCTCCAAAAAGAAAGAAACAACTGGTCGAAGGGAAACACAGCTACGACGGGGGTGCGGGAAGCTGGCCAGAGCATGAAGGAAGCTGCCGGAGGTGCGCTGCACCTAGTGGAGCCTTTCTAGAAGGAAGGTGTGACTATGGGGTGATGGTTGTGGGGTGTTGGGTGAAGGTTGTGCAGTTCCTGTAGCAATATGGGTGTGAGATAACTGAAAGGTCGGAACAAGAGAATCTGAGTGCAACGAGGGTGAGGTCGTAGCTGGTTGGTGGTCCGATGGTGGCTGGGTCGCATAACCTGGAGAGGGGAGGTCTGTTGCTCACCGGTGAAGGAGGGAGGCCGGTTCATGCACTTTGGTGATGGAAGAAGGTTGGTCCAGGTGTTTTCCACCAGAAGGAAGGTAGGAGGACAGGAGAGTGATGGCTGCTAAGGGGGAGGCGTGATCTAGGGTTAGGGGGAACCTGTGCACGATGCCCCCAAGGGGAAGAGGGGAACAAGAGAAAAATAAAAATAAAAGGAAATTAAAATAAAACACCAAAAAAAATTATAAACCAACCTATTAATTGTAATAATAACTATATTGATAATAGTAATAATAATAATACTAATGATATTAATAAAAATCATTCTTAAATTATCACTAATAATGATACAATTCTTAATTCAATTATATATATATATTTTTAACATTATTTTTTTCTCACATCACTATTCAACTGATTATTTAATTAATTAACTGTGCAACAGGTGGACCGCTTGGTAATATGGCGATGAGAGATAGCTTCACTCGTGCCCTGCATGCTCGTTTATTAACAAAAGTGAAAAAAATTCAACTGGGACCAGGAGGCAATCAAAATGAGGATTGATATAGATAAAATAAAATAATTAAATTCTTGAGGTAGAGGTGTGAAAATTCTCCCCACCACAAAAAAATTCTACCCTAAGAATGTCACACACCCAACAGAGGAATCAAATTCGAGTTCCAAACTGAACGAGGCCTACAAAATCACAAACTCAATGTGACATTTCATTCCATGAGTCACACCCGACCAACTCTATGGGAAACTACAATGAGAAGAGTCATCAGAAAATGAGGAGGGTTCTCCCAACCACAAGAACCTGACAAGCACAACTAACATTGAGACTCTCCACATGGCTAACTCTAAAACTGCTAACTTAAACCAAAAAGGAAACTGCAAATGGAGACCAAAAATCCAACACAAGGCAACTCTCGAAGAAGGCGCGTCAAGGTCCATGGTGGGTCTTCCCACAAGTTAAGAATCAACTAGCTTAAGCCAATTAGCATCAACCAATACATGCCCAACACAAACCAACCCACTAAATCTTTACTCAAACCAAACCCCCAACACATGGGGTCCTCGACGAAAAACCTTGAACCGAATGGAGGACCAAACCACTATTCATTATTTCAAAATATGCATGTATCTCTAAAAATGGTACGTCCTAAAACAAGAATGGGTCACCAAAGTAGCTACTCAAACAAGAGACAATCATCTCGAGATTCACATCCATAAATAGAAAACCATCAAACCACACATTTTAGGAGGCTCAACTACTGGAAATACAAGAAAATGAGATCACCACACCTCTATAAAACCAAGGTGGGGTATTCAAAGAACAAATAACACAACAAGAAAATAAGACCTCTATGCCTCTTATAGAAAAATAGAACCTTCAAAGACGAGGGAGATGGAATAGATAAATTTAAATTGTCCCCATTCTAGCACCAGAGACAAAAGTTAGACCAAGGTTCCCCACATCCAATGATTCCCGACGTCATGAAAGGATCCACAACTAGACTTGTGGTTGGAGCTCTGATGTCTTGAAGCATCTGCTACCCCACAATCAGGAGAATACATCCTCCAGTCGTTTCTCCTTTTGGGGATGCCGCTAGTGGAACCTCTCCAAGTGTCCCAAAAGGTCACATCGATGACAAGCCTTCAGAGGATGATGACAATGAGACTTATAGTACCCAAACCAGCCACACTTGAACCAAGAAATAGGGTGGCCCGACTAATAGAAAATGGAACTGACAACAAGACTTGTATGAGATAGGTTCCTCTGGTTGTATCTCCTCACCAGATGGGGAACCTTCTTGAACAACAAAAAGAATCATTCCTAGAACCCTGAATGAAGACCCCACACTAGAGAAACTTTAAGTGACTCCATGATTCTACCTCGAGAGGAAAGGGAATCAACCCCTCAAAATGCCCTTCATAAGCCTTTAATGTCAATTGGCCTTGCTGGACACTCACGATCTCAACCACTTTCCTTACCTTCAATTCATCAACTATAAATCATCAGGTGATAGTGGTATTAAACACCTTCCATGATATCCCATCATGTAATGATGATGTAGCTATCTTCTTCTATCAATCCAAAGTTGAACCTTAAAATGAACTCGAACCAGCACGATCTCTCATAACTTTGGGAGTTCCCAATATCCTGAAAACATCAACGGTTTCACCAAGCCAGTCCACTACCTTCAATAGATCATGAGCACCATGGAAGATGGACGACAATAGAAAATAATTCAATTCTACCACTCTACTAAGTGTCTGGGTAGGACCAACAACTAAAAGTGACTCACTAAAACCCTCTGGGTCTTTTTTGGGTGGCATACTCAAAAAGAAGAGGCGCATAGAAAAAACATAATCATAATAAATCAAGATTCTATATTTCAATCTCAAACTAACAATCAAACTAAAAGCATCATTCTAACCAAAATTTAGTATGTCAAAACCATGAACCGATGAAATAAAATAACAAACACAAAAAGAGAACACTAGACAATTGCTCACTCATTTTTAAAAACATTTAAATTACCTTTTTGAAAACTATTTTCTATTAAACAAAACAATTTAAATATCCACCATTGGTATCCCATGAAGTCTCATATATACATATAACCTTATGCTAGCTTATGCACCCATCAATACATACCACCAATTATCCTTATTCCACATGCGTACCTCTATATATGTGATCCATCATAGGAACACCAAGGGTTAATTCAAAACACATATCATTTTCAAAACAGATCATTCAAGGTAAATCAAAAATTCCCAACAAATTTGAAAAGGTCACTTATCGTTAAATTCATACATTTCCAAATCCTCAAACATTTTCCAATTAACATTCCAAAAGTATTACCAAGATCCCAAAAAATATTCCAAAACACCTCCCATTTATCCCATTGAAACTACATTCCATTAAAAGAAAACAATTTCCATTTCAAACACCTTTTTACCACTCAAAAACCAAATTTCATTTTGAAAACCCATTTTTCATAAAAATAATATTTTCATTTTTTTAAATACACTCAAGTCAGTCAAAACTAATCCCAAACATAACACACATAAAAAAATCTGAAAATAACAGACTAGTGGCTATGCCTACCCAGTAACATGGCTTAGAAGGCCATGCTCCGAGTGAGAATCCACCACAGGAAGAAACATAAACAGTGTACTTGTGTTTGTACATGGGTCACTACTCCATGAAAGCCCACCGCGTAACACTGGATCACATCATTTGTTGTACCTCATCCACACAGACAATGTAAAAGAAAAAAATCAAATCCCATACAACCCCTAGAAGCTCGAGTCTCGGGACGGGAAAAGGTCCATGACATCCTTCTCGTACCTACCTCTCGAGTCCTGACACACCTAATCACCAAGCTACCTAACACCCTAAATAAAAAGGGCCTCCTTTGATAACAATTTGTCACATACAAACCCATGTTGACCCTAAACTGGTCAACCGAGTAGGTTTGCAGCATGGCCCGAAGGGCATTCCCAATCCCCACAGGATGGAAACTTTTATTGGGAATAAAAAATCAATTAGGAATGATTTGGCCTATAACCAACAAAGACAAATAATCATAAAAAGAAAAAAAGTTAAATAAAGTAAAATAAACCAAGGAACATGGAAGTAGAAAAATGAATAAATGAAACAACATGACATGCCTCGAGTGACCCCGTGGGTCACCACAGAACATAAACGAAACTCTCTCCCAGAGAGATCCAAGACTGAAACCTACAACTGAAAAGTAAAGTAGGCATGAGCACCGAGATGCTCAGTAGGAATGTCATGAACCGTCCCTTGGGGCCCGTGCAGTGACTACCCCATGTCCGCATTCCATAGGCCAGGTGTTGGCGACTAGTACCGAAAGACGTATTCCCAAAAACTGGGAATGCATTTCCTTTATAACCTGTAAACTCACGTAAACAAGCACATCGCAAGATACGAACACAAGAAAACTGTATAACCATAAGAGTTCTGAATGTAAATGGGACTAGAATACAATCCCAACAGTAAAGGTACAAGTACAACTGAAATACAATAAAACTAAAGAAAGAGAAAGATAGCTACTGGATCATCCTCTGAGGTTCCTACCTAAAGGGTAGGTACGAATCACCTACTCAGCACTCCACGTCCACCCATCTCCTCTACGTACCGATACGCCTTATAGTCCACCTCTGGGTACAATCCAGTCCTGGTACTCTCGTCCTCAGTCAGTGTTGTTCATCGTCTTCATCCAACACAACAAGGTGCGGGTATAGCCCATGCAGGGGTGAGCATGACAATTCTCAGTAGGGACCCTGAGACCCTCAAGGTGTCTCAAAATCCGCCAAGGATAAATCAAAAAGTTTGTAATCAACAGATAACCCTACTTAGGTATATGACCTTACATATACATATGTTATCTAGTAATCCATCTCAGTCATGAGGAAAAACATAGGTACTAACTCGTCTCACAATAGGTATATCATTAGGTACAGTAGTAGAGATGATTAGATGTAACTACAAAATTATCTTACTCCGTTAAGAGGCTCTACTACAAACCTGCACAAAAATTATAGGAGTTGACCCACATAGGATCGCTAGGAGCTGACCCACACATGATCGCTGGAGCTGATTCCCACATGATCGCTAGGAGCTGACCCACACAGGATCATTAAGAGATGACCTACACAAGATCGCTGGAGCTGACCCACACAGGATCTGTAAGAGATGACCCACATATGATCACTAGGAGCTGACCCCCATATAGGATCTCTAGGAGATGACCCACATAGGATTGCTAGGAGCTGACCCACACAGGATCGCTGGAGCTGACACACATAGGATCGCTAGGAGCTCACCCACATAGGATCGTTGGAGCTTACCCACGCAGGATCGCTAGGAGCTTACCCACACAGTATCATTGGAGCTAACCCACTCAGGATCTCTAGGAGATGACCCACATAGGATCGCAAGGAGCTGACCCGCATAGGATAGCTAGGAGCACTCTTCTCGTCACACCCAGCTATTGGGTTTTCACACTAGGCTTGCTCGTCTCCAGGAGAGTATGCTCCATAATTCACTGGTCGATTCTCCAACTACCAAAATGTCCCACAAAGAAGTATCTCAAAGGTTTTCCACATCATAGAGGTTTCAACGCAACAGACGGTGTGTCAATCGGACGCCTGGTCGGTGAGTTGTTAGCCTTTTATTCCCGGGGGCCCGGTTGGATTCTTTCTTGATCCAACTCGACCTTAACCCATCTTAACACAAATCCCCAGTGTGGTATACTCAAAGGAACCGTCTCGCTCCATGATTTCCAACGCAGTAAACGGTTCATCAAAGGGACGTCAGATGCCAAAGTTATGGCCTAATGAAAGTAAATGGGTCGTAGTGGGCCCGGGTCCAGTCAGACTCGGTTGGACTAACCAAGCCCGACCCGGCCAAGGTCGACCCGGTTCAGTCAATCCGGCCTAACCTGATGGGTCTGGCCCGGCCCGTTGGGTCTGGCCCAGCAGGCTGCAAGGGGTCGCAGAGGGCCACGACTAGCTTCGAGGTCACGGAGGGTGCCGTGAGAGCGTGAGGCCGCAGAGCGGCTCGGTCGGGGCGGTTTGGCCAGAAGGGCAGTGGCGGCTCGGGCGGCAGCTCGTTCGGCGGATCGGCCAAGAAGGCGACGGCTGCCCGGACGGCAGTGGTGGCTCGGCCCGGCGGCAGCGACTCGGCTCGGATGGCGGCGGCGGCTTGGCGCGACAGTGGCGGCTCGGATGACGGTGGCTCGGCCCGGCAGCAGCGACACGGCCCAAACAGTGGTGGCGGCTTGGCCCGGCAGCGGCAGCTCGGATGGCGGCGACAGCTTGGATAGTGGCGGTAGCTCGACTCGATGGTCGCGGCTCAGACGACGGCGAAGGCTCGTCCCAGCGATGGCGGCGGCTTGGCTCGGTGGCTCAAGCAGTGTCGATGGTTCAGGTCGGCTCGGCCGCGGACGGCGCGACGACGTCGTGGGCGGTAGAGCGCCGCGGAGCGCAGAGGCTGCGGGTGGCGATGGTCGTGAGCGGTAGAGCATTGTTTCCTTTGTCACCTTCATCCATTGTGAAGAACACACCAAAGAAGAAGAACAGTGGAGGGGTCAGGCCATGTTTGTTTGGCCCGCACCCTCCACGTTAGAGCGGTAGCAAGTGGTTCACAAAAGTGAATCATGAACTTGTATGGAAGATATTTAAAAACATCAATCCCCACAACCCTCATCAATCTCTATTCCCAATCCCACAAAATAATTATAAGGGGAGAACATTGGAAGTGATAAACATATAGAAATAAATTCATACCTCATTTGATTTGTCAATGGAGATCGCGAGGGAGAAGGAGACGTCATTGGGGAGGGGAAGATGATCATAGATTTAAAATGTTCAACCTTGTAGGATATCTCGAGGAAGAAATTTGAAGTCAAGGTCGGCGTTCTTCGTTGGCGTTCTTTGTTGCAGAGCTTTATCCCAAGTTCTCTAACGCTCTCTCCTTTGCCAAGCCTTTTCCCCAATTACACCAAGAAATGAAAGAGGTTTCAATAAAATTAACTTAATAAGAAATTATGTTTTCAAACTCAAACAAGTTACAAAAAATTAATGTGATGCGTTGTCATAATTAATGTGAAGGAAGCTTAAGAGGCTCCTCCACATTAAAGAGGGAGTTGAGAGGTTTCTCCTCCATTAAGAGGGTATTTCAAGGGGTTTTAGCCTCAGGTGGTCCCCACAACCATAACCTCTCATGGGAGGTTAGTTCAGGTGGTCCCCACCACTATAACCTTTCATGGGAGGTTTAGTTCAGGTGGTCCCGACCTATGAAACATCCACAAGGAGTTTAAAATAAAAATAAAAATAAATGTTACACAATTTTATTTTTATTTTATTCTTTCACGAATATGTGAAAATCTAACTTCCAACTTCGACCAGCTGCAGTTGAGATGAAGGTCTCTATAAGAGAATACTGGTGTTACGAGTTCAACGGTGCCCTCAGATTTCAATTCTGAGCACCAGTTCAAATTTTAGTAAACATTTCTTGCGTGTTTACTAAATGTACCTGAAAAAAAGATCGGAAAATTATTAATAGTCACCATCGACCTGTGCCGATGGAGTTTAGGCTATACCCAAGTGAAACACGCCCCAAAGAACCCAACAGTACTCTCGGATTTCGAATCTAAGTTACCATTTAAAAGTTATGTATTTTTAAAATAAAATAATTATCACATAATTATTTTATTTACAGACAAAAACTATCTTTCACTGGTGGCACGTGCCAGCCAAAGTTAGTATATTCTTAAATAAAGCATGCCCTCATGATTTGAGCTGTGGTCTTGGATTTTAAATATGAGCTACCATTTGTGAGTTATAAGCATTTGAAAAATAAAATAATTTATTTAATTATTTTATTTATAGTTATGTCATTTTTTGGTTTTCTCACAGGAGGCACGTGCCGACTAAACCAAAGTCGCGTCTAGGGTAAACCTGCCATCCTGAACGCAACGGTGACCTTGGATATCTGTTCTGAGTAACGTTTTAAGTGTTATTCCACTTTTTGAGGAAAAATACTTACGGGTGTTATTTAATGTTTAACAAAACATTAACGGACCATTCCAGGAACTCTGGGCCTCCAAATTATGCGCAGTTAGATTTTGTGGTCTCGAAATAATTCCATATAATTAAAAAAATCATACGGAATTTTTGGGACATTACATTCTCCCTACCATAGGTATTTACATCCCTGAAATCCAAAACAAAGGCAAAACACCCAAATAGGGTATTGAGCACGAATCTGAACCCCCTTCTCCCATGTGCTATCCTAGAGGTTCTTGTGCTGCTAGCATACACACCCCAGTGGTATTGACCGCCCCCAAAGAACCCACTCCTGTTGATCCTCAATCTCCACTGGAACCTCCGTAAACGATGCCCCATCGTCTAAGTCCAGCTCGACGTGGTCGATTATGTGAGATGGGTAGTGCACGTATCCATATGCTGGGATACGTGGAAGATGTCATGCACCGTCTCCATATTTGGTGGAAGAGCCAAGCGGTATACTACCTCACCTATCCTCCAAAGGATCAAAAAAATAACGATAAACCATGGTGATAACTTTCCACCCATGGAAAGAACTCTACAAACCTCGTCAAGATGAGATCCTTAGGAGGACATGGTCCCCCTCCTCATGTTGGAAAAATACCTCTACCGGATCTATGAAATTTTCACTTACTAACAAATAAGGAATCGTGATACAAAATTTGTCATTACTTTATTCATCCCTGTCCACCAGTACTGACGCTGAAGGTCCTGGTACATATTTACCACAACGAGATGTACAGCTAGAGGGGATGTGTGGAACTCCCTCAACACTTCCTCCCGAAACGGAACTGGTACCATGGTACGTCCTCTGAAGAGAATGACATGCTCCCCGCCTTCAGAAATTCCATCATGTGCGTGTCCTGTGGATATCTGAGCACATCAAGTCTCACAGTCAGCGTCCCCACGCTACATCTCCCTGACTCGCGGAAGAAGTGGTGGAGTGATGGTAAGAGACTGAAGAAATGATGCTCCATCCCAATCCACAAAGGATATCTTCAAAGTGGCAGCTGCTCCGTCACCTCGCCTAGTAGCTGTATATCAGTCCTCATGCTGAGTGCATCTACTACAACGTTCCCCTTCCCAAGAGTATAGACTATCTCAAAGTCATAGTCCTAGTGGAACTCAAGACAATGTTGTTGTCTCAGGTTCAGGTCCTTTTGGGAGAATATATACCTAAGACTCTTGGGATCTGAGTAGACTGTAAAATGTTTACCCATTAGATAATGTCGCCACATCTTCAAGGTGAAGACCACTGCTTCTAATTCCAGGTCATGATTAGCATAGTTCTGCTCATACTGTCTTAGCTGTTGAGAACCATATGCAATCACTGCTCGATCATGCATCAGGACACATCCGAGCCCGGTTCCTGATGTGTCGCAGTAGAATACGTACCCTACGCCCTCCTCCGGTATCCCCAAGATGCGTGCACTAGTTAGCCTCTGCCTCAGCTCATGAAAACTCTGATGGAATCTCTCCGAACAAACAAAGGGTTTCCCCTTCTTCATCAATGATGATAAATGTTTCGCTACTCTAGATAAGTCGGGTATATATCTCTGGTAGTACATAGACAAAGAAGACATCCCTCTCTCTTTCAGGAGGAATTCCTAGAAACATCTTTTGAAAAGATGTCCCCAAGCTCTGCCACTCCTGTTTGGAACTAAAAATTAAAAACTCTTATGCATGAGTTTATCTTGTGCTACCCAGGTTTCCTTTTTGCTGACCATGGAAATCTTCATTCCAATGTTGTAGGTAAACTACAACCTTTTTTCCTAATACAGTCAATATGAGAATGAATTGTGGATGTCCAGTCCATTCCCAAACTAACGTCATAAGGCCTCGACGTTGCACCAAGAAGTTCCAACTAAAACTCTCACCTCAAGGGTCAGATCCCACCATCAGCGTATGTGTGATTATCGAGTATCCTCCCAAAGGTATCTCCAGATGTGAGGGTCAATTCAATGGTTTAACCAGAAACTCAAGTTACTGGACAAGATTCTTGGAAAGAAGGAATGATTGGTACCTATGTCTATTGATACGGTAGCTAGTAGTAGACATAGACCGTACCTCGAGTCTTTCCTATAGCTCGTTGATCGCACTCCTTGACCGCATGCAGCTACTCTCTTCCTCAGTCCTCCAGCTCCCTGAGCCTAGAGGGTTCCACAAAAGGGGGTGGTTGTGACATGCTGAAATGTACACCACCTCATGCTTCTCTCCTAGATCTGCTTCCACATCTGCTACCCTGCAAGATTAATTTGTCCCTATTACATCATCTTACTGAAACATCTTACATGCCCAAGTCTATGAGACTGGTGACAATTTACTACTTTCACACTACTAACATTCTCTTGCTATATCTTCTTCACCAAATAACATTAAACCACAAAGGTTCTCTCTAGCACCCTAACATAAGTAGGAATGCATAGAGGAATAGTGATGGCTCAGACATCCTTAAACACACTGTGCTCAAAATTCTGAGCCCCGAAGAATTTTTTGTATCATATTCAGCGAGTACCAGGAATTATCGATACACCTTGATGAATACTCAGCTACCGACATGTCGTCCTACTAAATCTATAGAAGCTCTATAGAACACTCAACCACCTCCTCAAGTCAGTCCTCAACCGCCTATGAGTTGGGCTTGCCTCAGAACCTGAGGGGTATCTGATGCTAAATCACACGTTAGGCACTAAGCCTATAAGTGTCCTCTACCGGTGCCGCCGGCTGTAACTTTTGACCAACAGGCAGTGATATAGCTGACACACTAACCGAAGGTACTATCTCGGGTAATGGTTCACATACCAAAGCCTTATCACTATACGGACCATCCTCATGGTCACTCATAGAAAAAGACTAGTAGCTAAGATCATCATCTACTCTACTGGTGTCTCAACTAGGAGGAAAACTCTAGCAACTGCGTCAAACTAGCCCTCAGCCGTGTGGGAATATTTCTTACCACGAAACCTCATAGGACAAGGGCAAGGGCTGGCGACTAGCACCAAAAGGTGTATTCCCTAAAACTGGGAAGGTATTTCCTTTATAACCTATAAACTAACGTAACCAAGAACATCGTAAGATACGAACACAAGAAAACTGTATAACCAAAAGAGTGATGAATTTAAAAGGGGTCGGAATATAAGCCCAATAGTAAATTTACTAGTACAACTAAAATACAATACAAATGAAGAAAGAGAAAGACAGATATTAGATCTTCCTCTGAGGTTCCTACCTGAAGGGTAGGTACAGATTGCCTCGTCAGCACTCCACATTCGCCCATCTTCTCTACATACCGACACACCTTGTAGTCCACCTCCGGGTACCATCCCATCCAGGTACTCTCGTCCTCAGTCAGTGTTGCCCGTCATCTGCACACAACACAATAAAGAGCGGACATAGGCCATTTAGGGGTGAGTATAATTATACTCAGTAAAGACCCTGAGACCCTCAAGGTCTCAAAAAATCCACCAAATATAAACCACAAAGTAGGTAATCAACGGATAACCATACTTGGGTATAGGCCCATACATATACCTATGTTATCAAGTAATCTATCTCATCCATGAGGAAACAAAGAGGTACTGACTCATCTCACACCAGGTATATCTTTAGGTACATTAGTAGAGATCATTATATGTAACTACTAAATCATCTTACTCCATTAAGAGGCTCTGCTGCTAACCTGCACAGAATCGCTCGGAGATGACCCACACAGGTTCACTAGAGCTGACCCACACAAGATCGCTGGAGATCACCCACATAGGACCACTAGCACCTGACCCACATAAGATCGCTCGGAGCTGACCCACAGAGGATCGCTCGGAGCTGACACACACAAGATCACTGGAGCTGACCCGCACAGGATCTCTGGGAGCTAACCCACACCGGATCGCTGGGAGCTGACCCACACAGTTTCGCTGGAGCTGGCCCACACAGGATCACTAGATGCTCCCCCACACAGGATCCCTGGAGCTGACCCACATAGGATTGCTAGGAGATGACCCACACATGATCGCTGGAGCTCACCCACGCAGGATCCCTACGAGCTAACCCACATTAGATCGTTGGAGCCGACCCATAGAGGATCCCTAGGAGCTAACCCACACAGGATTACTAGGAGAGGACCCGCACAGGATAGCTAGGAACACTCTTCTCGTCACAGCCAGCTATTGGGTTTTCGCACTAGGCTTGCTCATCTCTAGGGGAGTCTGCTCACCATGCCATTGGTCGATTATCAAACTACCATGAGGTCCCAAGAAAAAGTATTTCAAAGGTTTTTCATGTCATAGAGGTCTCAACACAACAGTCGAGACGTCAATCGGATGTTTGGTCTGTGAGTTATTAGCCTTTTAGTCCTGGAGACCCAGTTGGCATCGTGTTTGATCCAACCCGAGCATACCCCATCTTAACCCAAATATCTAGTGGGGTATACTAAAAGGGACCATCTCACTCCAAGATTTCCATCGCCGCTGATGGTTCGTCAAACGGACGTCCGGTTCCAAAGTTATGGTCAAAAGAAATTAAATGGGTCGTAGTGGGACCAGGTCCGGTCCAACCCAGTCGGACTGAACCGACCCGACCCGGCCTAGGCCAGCCCAGTTCAGGTCAACCCGGCCTGACCCGCTGGGTCCATCCCGACAAGCCTCGAGTGGCCGCAGGGGCCATGGGTGGCCGTTAGGCAGTGGAGGGTGTCGCGAGGACGTGGGCCGACGAAGCGTCTTGGCGGGGGAGGTTCGGCTGGAAGGGCAGAGGTGGCTCGGGTGGCAGCTCGGCCTGGAAGAGGCTGGCGTCCCGGACGGCGGCGGTGGCTCAGCCCAGTGGCGGAAGCTCGGATTGCGGCGGCTCGGCCTGGTGGCAGAAACTTCTACGACGACGGCTTGACCCGATGGTGGCGGCTCAGACGGTGGCGGCGGCTCAGCCAGACGGAGGCGGCTAGGACGATGGTGGTGGCTCGGCCCAGTGGCTGCGGCTCGGATGGCGGCGGCAGCTCAGATTGGCAACAGGGACTCGGTGGTGGTGGCGGCTCGGCTTGGTGGCTCGGCCGACGGCGACGGTTCGGGTCGACTCGGTGATGGGTGGCGGAGAGCCACGAAGTGCGGAGGCCGCGGGCGGCGGAGCGTCGGTGCCTTCGTCGCCTTCATCCATTGCGAAGAACACACCAAAGAAGTAGAATGACGGATGGGTCAGGCCATGTTTGTTTGGCCCGCGCCCTATACGTTAGAGTGGTAGCAAGCGGTTCACAAAATTGAATCATGAACGAGTATGGAAGATATTTAAAAACACTGATCCCCACAACCCTCGTCAATCTCTATTCTCAATCCCGCAAAAGAATTAGAAGGCGAGAACATGGGAAGTGGTAAACATATAGAAATAAACCCCTACCTCATTTGATTCGTTGACGGAGATCGCGAGGGAGAAGACGACGTCATTGGGGAGGGAAAGGCGATCGTCTATTGTAGACGTCCCACGTTATAGGATGTCTCGAGGAAGAAAGTAGAATTCAAGGTCAGTGTTCTTCGTTGGTGTTCTTCATTGGAGACCTTTCTCCCAAGTTCTCCAACGCTCTCTCCTTTGCCAAGCCTTTTTCCCAATTCCACCAAAAATTGAAAGAGGTGCCAATATAATTAACTGAAGAAGAAATTATGTTGGCACACTCACACAAGTTGGCAAACATTAATGTGGTGCATTGACATAATTAATGGGAAGGAAGCTCAAGAGGCTCCTCCACATTAAAGTGGGAGTTGAGAGGTTTCTCCTCCATTAAGAGGGGAGTTCAAGGGGTTTTAGCCTCAGGTGGTCCCCACCACCATAACCTCCTATGCGAGGTTATTTCATGTGGTCCCCACCACCATAACCACTCATAGGAGGTTTAGATCAGGTGGTCCCCACCTATAAAACATCCACAAGGAGTTTAAAATAAAAATAAAAATAAATTGTCTACATTTTTATTTTTATTTTATTCTTTCACGAATATGTGAAAAACTAACTTCCACCCTCGACCTACTATGGTCAAGGTGAAGGTCTTATTAAGATTATATCGGTGCTACAAGTTCAACGGTTCCCTCATATTTCTATTTCGGGCACCGATTCAGAAGTTAGAAAACGCCGCTTGCGTGCTTACTAAACGTACCCGAAAAAAGGTTCGGAAAATTATTAACAGTCACCCTCGACCTGCGCTGATCGAGGTTAGGCTCTTCCCAAGTGAAACACACCCCAACAAACCCAATGGTACTCTCAGATTTCCAATCCGAGTTACAGTTTAAATGTTATGGATTTTTACAATAAAATATTTATAACTTAATTATTTTATTTTCGGCCAAAAACTAACGTTCACTGGTGGCCCGCGCCTCCCAAAGTTAGTATCTTCTTAAATAAATCACGCCCTCATAAGTTCAGAGGTGGTCTCAGATTTTATATTCGAGCTACTGTTTGTGAGTTTTAATCATTTAAAAAATAAAATATTTTATTTAATTATTTTATTTACAGTTATGCCATTTTTTGGTTTTCTCATAGGTGGCCTACGCCGACTAAACATAAGTCATGTCTAAGGTAAACCCTCCATCCTGAACTCAACTGTGACCTCAGATTTCTGATCTGAGTAACCTTTTAAGAGTTATTCCACTTTTTCAGGAAAACTGCTTTCATGCACTATATAATGTTTAACAAAACTTCGACGGACCATTTCGGGAACTTCGGGCCTTAGAATCATGCGCCGTCAGATTTCGCAGTTTTGAAATAATTCCATATAATTAAAAAAATATACAGAATTTCCAGGACATTACAAGGAATTCAAAAATATAACAAAGACGTATTACCTTACCTTTTATATGAAATCCATAACATGCTAGTTTGAAAATAGGACATAATAAAATAATGTTTTTCATCTTTTCAAATTCATGTAACGAGTTTTCATTTTCATGTAAAGAATTTCTCTCCCACTAAATTTTTAAAATAGGTACCAAAAATGAATTAATGTTTCAAAATTAAAGGATACCAATTTAGATTAAAATATGGTTTTCACAAATAAGACATCAATTATTGTACAACTGAAATAAAAAATTACATCACAAGCATCATGTCACAAACGAGCACCATTGGCAATCCCTATCGGTATCTAAAACAAGTGGGACCCTAGAGACCTCGTATTTAACATCCCAGGTAAATGAAGAATAATACATATTTCATATTTATTAATATTTGTGAATTAAATATTAATTTTACTTTAAAGGGGTTGCTCTGTTCGATAGAATACCTGATACGCAACAATGGGTTTCTTTGGAATGTTACGTTGCACACTAATAATATAATATTGTTATTTTAAATGGTAGTTAACTCCTGGATGTTGTATTGGTGGGAATGAATGAAACTAACTACAATATGATTATACAAGTTTGTTAAATGTATTTACATTTATCCAATAAAAGTTAGAGGCTTAAAATGTGAATGAATCTAATTTTAAGCATAATTTACATTAAAAGGCTGATTTATCATCTTTTAATGGAGAACCCTTTATAAATATATTTTTGTTCACTTTTATACATTCTATATAACCAAATAAAATCCTTCTTTAAAATAGATACATCAAATTTTACATTGTGTAAATTTTTGAAATTTTTCCCATAAAGGTCATTTTTTAATGAATAGTGGAAAATATTGTATTTTAATTCAAAAGTGCCTTTTAATATAATTTATTTATATGGTTATGTTATATTTTTAATTAGTTTTAAAGAGTAATTAGAATATATTTGTACCATTTAATCCAATTTTGGTCATTGAAATTAATTTTACTTTGAAATTAGACATAAATAAGTGTGAATCTTTTGATAGTTATTGTTTATTAAAACACGTTATTTGTTTTAACAACAGTAATTAATATTAAAATTATTTAATGACACTTTTATGTTTTGAATTTGGAAAAATAAACATCATTTTTGAATTCAGAATATCAGATATAGCTTAGGCTGAATTTTTGTTATTTTTCTGAAAAACATCAATTTTTGATGAATAGTGAAACCACTTAGTGGTAGTTTAAAAAATGATTTTTTCATTTAAATGTAATTTTACCAATTTTGTGAATTGAATTTCGAAAATCCGACACACATGGTTGTTATAAATAAGTTAAATTCGGTTCAATAAGATGAAAATAATTTTTTGTGAATAGTAACTTTTGACTTTTATTTACCGCGGATAAAGGTAAATAGGGTAATTCAAGGTTAAAAGAATATTGTAATAATTCAAAATTACATTAACACTTGTCCTAACCTTACTGATTGATTCATTTACGATCATGGGCATCTTTGGGTCGATTTTGGGGCCCCAATGAGCCATTGGGGAGTGATAATGACAATTTAGATTAATTAACTTAAAGGCAAAAATGACAAAAGCAAATATCTTTTAATAAATTAATTTTTAGAAGGGGTTATATAAATTATATTTTTGACTATAAATATTCATTATAAATCTACAAATATTTCCTAAATCATGATATTTCTATTATAGTTTTTATACATCAAATAAATTAAATTATTTATGACCCAATAAGGATGCAGTATTTACCTCATTAATAAATGATTTAAATATATAAGATTTTAATGATTAAAATATTATCCAAAACATGTCCAATTCTGATTAGATGATTTTATTTCAAATATGAGTCATCTTATCTTCAACCTTAATGATTTTTGGTCCTTTTTTAACTGAAGATATGTTTATAATAAAATAATGTTTTCACACTTTCCTAAAGAGCCCCTCCTCTCCCTTATAAAAGGAGACCACTTCTAACCAATTCCTCACACCTCTCAAGCCTTTTGTCTCTTCCAAACTCTGCCCAATTAAGCTCCCTACATCTCACTCCTCCTCTTAAAATCCTTTCTCTAGGTAGAAGTCACTTCAAGAAGTTCTTTTGGTTCAAACAAAAGGGAGTTACCCAAATTAAAGGTAACGATTTCTCTTAAATTGTCTTATTTTATTTTACTTCTCCAACCCCTAAACTCTTTTTATTCTATTATTTTGTAACAAAAACAGTATTCTAAATATACTGGGATGTTGTTATTATAAGTATTCAAACTAAACTTCCACACACCTCCATCTAATGGATGAAGAATATAACGTTTTTGTGGATGGAAAACTAACGCCTCATGAAACGATGATTGTTCAAATATCTCCAACCTACTCTCATGGTGGCCATTATGATGGCACTGTATTAATATATGATATATATTATGTCTATGATTTCTTTATGCTTATGTACTTCCCATTTATAGCATGCCTTTATGGTTTCCATAGTGGGTAAATACGATAATCTAATTTGAGGAAGTGTGGACTACCGCCCCCTCAAAGTGATGTGATTCGTTAATGCCTTATGTGGGATGTATAAAGGATGGAGTTAATGATATTATATATGATATTATACTGTAATTATAATATATTTATGTATCATTATGTTTTAATTCCATTAAAATAAGAAATAGAAATGAAAGTAGTATTCATGCGTACATACGGCTTACCGTCTCCATGAACGGTGCATTTCATTTATTACCTCCAAATGTTATGTAATATTATAAATACATGTATATACTGGATATAAATGATATATATATATGATATCTAAATCATTAATATAATTCTGGATATAATGGACTATTGGCCAAAAGGACAACTTGTAAATATAAGGTGTTCATGTTTGACTCAAGTACCAAATATTGACAAATTGAACATTATTAACGTAAATGATTACATAATGTTTATAAAATTGTAATAAGTGATATAAAAGGCATAATAAACTTGAAAAAAAAGCTTATTAATAAAGTATAAATTAACATTAGTTTATTATTCAGGATATTAAAGAATAATCAAGTCAATTCGGACATGAGATAAGGGACTTCGTCTCAATCTACTTTCAATGAGGCATATTTTGTTTTAATACAAGACTTTCTTTTATACGTTTTATAAAAAACCTTGAATTTTCAAAGTGAATATTCTTCTATGTAGCATTTTACTAAATGAAAAAAAGGAATGTTTCTTTTAACGTATGGGGTGACAACGACCTTTCCACCATTGTGAGTATTATTTGATCTTTGGCTTCCTCAACAATCCGTAATGTTTTTAAAAGAAAATAAATATCATATACTCTTTTATATATTTTGGTATTGAAAATAGTTTTGATAATGGATTTGTTATGTCAATATATTGAGATTGAAATGTGGAAATGTCTTCTTTCATTTACAATTGTCTTGTGTTATGATTTTATAATGGTACTTAGACATTTGACGGGTGGTTACGTGATAAACCAAATGATGGGTGGTGTCATGAATACCAGGATGGGTGGTTACATTATAACCTGCAATGCATTGGGTATGGAAGTCGGCCGTATGGCTATTACATTTATTGATATGTGTGGAATTCGACCGTATGGTTATTCCATTTAACTATGTTAATGTCCTATGTTACCTTTATATGTTATGTGTTCTTTATATGTGTTTTATGGTAATATTTTGGTTACAAAAGGGTAAGTAATGATCTTTTATTCAGTGAAGAGTATTTATTACATCATAAAGGTGAAAAGTATTACTTATGTTAAATTATTTTGGATTAATTTTTGTTTTGAAAAACTAATAGTTTTCCTTCTTTGTGTATCCCTTACTGATATTTTTATGTTCATCCCATGTTTTTGAAATTGTTTCACAGGACATAAAGTGGAATAGGGTCAAGGATGGGATCTAGGAAAAGTCATGTTGTCTAGACATGACTCTTTTTTTCAAGATTTCATGTTTTGTAAATAAAATGGAAACTGTGTAGAAGTGTCTACGTTGTAGATCTTTTGAGATGTAATAGTTATGTCCTAATTATCTAAAAATCTAAACCTGAAAAGATCCTCAATGTGAATTACTCATTTAATTCAAGATTATTTAATGTTTTAAGGTTGTGTCCTTACATCGTACCTCGGTGAAACGTTTCATTGAAACCACGACCCTCAGAATGTGTGGCTAAGAAACCACGACCCTCAGTAACTGTGGCTTAAAAACAACAACACTTATTAATTCACATTTATAGTTAGTTTTGTTGCATCAGTCCTGCTGGATGAAATCGGGGCGAACCTCTACCATGTCATCTAGCGTACTAGTCCTAGTCACCCACCTAAATACCTAGGATTCCAATTGTTCTCTATTTCAAGTGGTGGTGAGTTTTCTTTATCAAGAAAATATACATGTACATCACACTTTCTTTAAATAAAACTCATTCAACCTCTCACCACCATTCCCACTCCTTATGCTCATTCCCCTTCTTTCACATCACACAATGCCTTAGCATCAAATTAGGCACATAATTACACATTCAATATAAAAATCCTTTTCTAAAACCAAGGGGGAATGCCTCAATAGAGGTTTTTATTTTCTATAAAACATTATTAAAGTAAAAAAACAAGCTTAATTACATAAAGAGAACACTTTTTACAACTATCCATCCAAAAGGCCAAACACCTTTTGAAAAACTCATTACCAATTCAAACCCACATAGGAAATAAAATTTTCAAGAAAAGTCACTTAAGACCAAC
Organism: Viscum album; assembly: GCA_963277665.1. NCBI lineage: Eukaryota > Viridiplantae > Streptophyta > Magnoliopsida > Santalales > Viscaceae > Viscum > Viscum album. The sequence goes on from OY728150.1 coordinate 43,674,720, forward strand.
AGTGATTGAAATACATTCCATTTTCCAAAACAAAGTCATATTAGTTTCTAGGAACCGCAATCAGATTTCATAGCATGTGTATATAGCATAATGTAAAACATATTTTTCAAATAAGAAATCAATTATTAAATTAAAATTAAAGTCATAGACATAGGGGTCCTACCTCAAACATGTCGCTATTTGTCGACGACCACTCGAACTGACACTTGGTGCATACACGCAGATGTATTTATACATATATATATACACCCCTAGCTGCAATGCACATATTCCTCACGTTATGAGGGAATATGTACAAAGAGGGCATATATATATATATATGCCTTACCCTATGCATGCACATGTAGGATACCAGGACACCCACAACCCAAAACCATCATAGCGAGGTCCAACGCACTAAAAAAATATTTTAATAAAACAATTAAACACATAAAAATCTAAAAAAACGTTTCAAAATAACACATCAAGGGTTTTCATGAATGACATGCCCATTTATTATAACACAAGAATCAATCATGTAAATCATAATCATCATCTGCAATTGGATGGTTCAACAAGGGCTTTCAATATCACATCACAAGTTCCAACCGGGCCTTCGCTTGTTTCATAAACATTTAAAAATCCATTTCTAACAATATGAAATTTCAAACACAATTCCAAAGGAAGGCATGAACATATTCAAGCGTACCCACATAAAACTAGGGAAACACAATTTCCATTTTATAAAACCAAACACCCTTTTTAAATTAAGGAAACGAACTTTTGAAAACATATGCACACCACTTACTTGTCAAAATAGAAATTGAAGCCCTTGAACAACATAATAAACCAGCAACACAGTTTAGAAAACACTACAAATGATATCACCAAACAGAGATAGAATTTGTTGCATATAAACCAAAATCTAATTTTAAGTGAAAATCTATGTCACCAAATTGATATAACCAAACAAAGAAATAATTTTCAGAATGGATACCAAAATCTATTTCTATGCCAAAATGTACATTACAAAATTGATATCAATATACAAAGATTAAATTTTTAGTATGGAAACTAAACTCTATTTATACCAAAAAATCAATATCTCAAAATTAATATAATAAGGAAAAGATTGAATTTGGGGAATGGAAAGGAAAAAACTTTTTGTATCATAAAATATACATCGCCAAATTGATATCACTAGATATAGACTGAATTTGCTGTATGGAAACCAAAATCAATTTGTTCTCCAAAATCTATATCTCCAAATTGATATCACTAGACAGAGATTTAATATTTATTATAGAAACCAAAATCTATTTGTATTCCAAAATATACATCACCAAATTTATATCACTAGAAAACTATTGAATTTTTAGTATGGAAACCAAAATCTATTTGTGGGCCAAAATCTACATCGCCAAATTGATATCAACATAGAGTGATTTAATTTCTAGTATGGAAACCAAAATCTATTTGTATCAAAAAATCTAATTGTTAAATTGATAACAGTGGATAGATATTTAATTTTCATCATGGAAAAAAATCAATTTGTATGCCAAAATCTACATTTCCAAATTGACATCACCGAAAATATTGAATATTTAGTTAAGAAAATGAAATCTATTTGAAAGCCTAAATCTACATCTTCAAATTTATTTCACCATATAGACATTGAATTTTCAGTATGAAAAAAATCGATTTTTATGAAAAAATGTACATCACCAAATTGATATCATTAGACAATGGTTTATTTTTAGTATGGAAGACAAATATATTTTTATGCAAAACTCTATATTTCCAAATTGATATAATTAGATAAATATTGAATTTGTATTATGGAAACCCAAATCTATTTGGATGCCAAAATCTACATCACCAAATTGATATCACTGAAAAGGGATTGAATTTTCATTATGGAAACCAAAATATATTTGTATAACAAAATCTACATCATGAAATTGATATCACGGAACCGTGATTGAATATGTAGTATGTAAACCAAAATTTATTTGTACTCAAAATCTACATATTAAAATTGATATCACTAAACAAATATTGAATTTTCAGTACGAATCCAAAATATTTCTATCTTCCAAAATCTGCATCCCCAAATTTATATCATCGGATAGAGATAAAATTTTTAATATGGAATGAAAAATATATTTGCACACCAAAATCTATAATCACAATTTAATTTCACAAGACTGAAATTATATTTTTAGTATGGAAACCAAAATATATTAGTACGCAAAAATTTACATTGGTAAATTGATACATCCTTAAATAGATTGAATTTTCAAAATGGAAACCAAAAAACTATTTTCACACCAAAATCAACATCACCAAATTGATATCACATGACATATATTGAATTTTTTGTATAGAAACCAAAGTCTATTTGTATTCCAAAATCTAAATCGCCAAGTTGATATCACCATACAAAGATAGAATTTATAGTGTGGAAAACCAAATCTATTTATATGCCAAAATATACATCACTAAATTGATATCACCGGACTGAGATTAAATTTACATCATGGGACCCAAAATCTATTTGTAAACCAAAACCTACATTTCCAAATTGATATCCCCAAATATAGATTGATATCACATGATCTAGAGTTTATCATGAAAATTGAAGTTTCCATTTAATGTATTGAAAATCATGAAATATTCCATCATTGTAGATACCACCACCATAATACATCCCTGGGAAATCAACCAATAGATCTCCTCCATTATCTTCCATAGATCTTGCTCCATATCCTGCCAGGTCAACAAGTTGGAGAATGTAAAAAACATGGCACACCTCTAGATCATATCCATCGTGCATATTAGGATAGACAACTTCACCACCCTCAATGTTATCCCAAAATCGTTCCACAATAGTAGGAAAGGGTACAATGGGTGATTAGAGGAGGTAGCTAATGAGTATATATACCAATTGTGGATAACCTTCTATATAGTGAAAGATGAGAAGACTGTAATGAACCGGACAAGGAGGAAGATTTATACCATGGTGCAGGTGCTGAATAAGTAGTGTAGGATAAGTTCCATGATAGATGGTAGTGGTATTTCAATATGAATGTCAGATCTAGGGTTCTTCATATTGTACAGTCATGTCTGCCTTTTATATTTCTATTTAGTGTTTTTTTATTTATTAACTTTTATTTTACTTTATCGTGTGGCCTTTATATCACATTCAACATTCTTAAAAATTGAATTCCCAATTACTTTACCATAACATATACAATAGAAAATTATTAAGTAATGATCCCATATATAATCTAAATAATTAATCATGGTGTTTAAGCTCTAAGAGGAACATTTTTCATACATATTTTCCACTGTGTTTTCCCTTTTAAAAAGTTAAAATTTGTCTATCAACCCATTAATGGACTTGAAGTCAGATACCATGAACTTAGAGAATGTCGACCAACCTCATACCTTTTGGAAATTAGCTTCCACAATAACTATCCCTGATGTGCACCCTCTACACTGGGAATTGAAAAAAAATCCTTTTAGTGGGATTAACCTATATTAGGTTTAATTATTTTTTTAAAAAGTGGCAGAAATTCATTGATACAATCATTTGTGGTTTCAACATTAATATAAATCAATAATTTTTTTACCATAGTTGACTTGATCCAATAAGTCCCATATAAATTTCATTATCATGAAATAATGAAAATGAAAATCCTTTAGTAATTGGATTGAAAATAATTTTTTTGATACTAATATGTTCAATAAAAACAATATTTTTATTACCATGTTCTCTGATAACTAAGAACTTACTGTCGATATAATTTCTCTAACTTCTGTTTTTGTCATTCCAAAAAAAACACTGAAGTCGAATTATCACAATAAGTAATTATATCTCCATCAATAGAATTGATCATCTTTAAATAGAGATGAAAATTTTCAACCATAATTTTCATGATATATCTATTATGAACATAAAATAACTAACAATGAAAAATTATATAAATGAATGAGAACAAGAAAAGAATGGATCTAATAATAGGAAAAATTGGAAATAAAAATAAATTAAATGGATTTATGTGGTTTAAGAAAAATAATTATGCCTATTGAGAATCATAATGGTTTCATTATATTTTAAAAGAATTTTTTTTAGATAAGATGTGGTTCTGAAACCATATATTGGAATGAGCTCCTAAAGAAAAACATACTACTACAAATTCCCCACATTTCTACTGTTATAAAATTTGAATAGTAGTTCATAATGCAAAAATACTCATTGTCGGTACAAATAGCACATAAATGGTTCCATATTAGTGTTCAATATGGCCCTTTAGAAATTATACCAACTTAATTCAACTAACAATGCTCTAAAATTAAAAAAATCTCTTACATGAAGACTAATCCAAGAACATGAGGGTTTTATAGAGATAACTCTTATCCAAAACACAGTATAAGTTAACTCCAAAACTCGATTAAATGAAAAATATATATACACATATGGATTGAATAATAAAATGATGAATGAACAATGCACCATACACATTGATAATCCAATATATCTAAGCATCACATAAGATTGATCATGATCACAGAGAAGTATCTAAAGGAATCTTTCCCTCGTAGTATCCACTTGCATATTAAAATTCATGTTATAAAAAATTATATTAAATTTTACATAAAAAATTCATTATTTTTTCTTCAAGAAAAAAAATCATAATTTAGAACACATCACAATTATATAAGACTAGTTGTATAGGTATATTTTATAATTAAAAGAATACCAAAATTAAATAATACTATATTTTCACATAATTAAAAATCATAGCCAGAATTAGGAGATCATTTTAATTCCATTTGAGTAAAATGTTTGTTAGTTTAAATAAAACTATGAAATTAAAATTCAAATATAGTTTTAAAAAATACATCAAAAAATTAACCAAAATCATGTTTTTTTAATATATTATTGAAATGATGCTACTTAGTTGAATCTAGGAATAAAAAATGAATAACAACGTCAAAGAGGCAGCACAATCACAAAATTTTATAAAACATTAAACCTCTATATATGAAATTCGGTGCTCAAATATAATTAAGATAAAATATTCTATTTGTTTTCATATTGGTAATTCATGAAATATTTCATGGAACATTTGAATATCCCCCCTCATAATGAAAACGCAATACTATCCCCTTTATTTAACATTATGGTGGTAGAAAAATTGAAATCATTTAGATGTAAATTATATTTTATGTTATTATCTCAAAACACATATACAAGGGTTAAAATCTAGTTACAAATCATATTTGACATAAATTATAGTTAAAAAGAAAATTTCCAAATGAATAATTGTTTTTTAACCAAAAAATATATAAAATATTCTTGAATTGGTGTATGGTTTTACAAATAGAATGGTTCCTTAAAGGATATGTTTAAAAAATTGAACCATTTAAAATGGAAACAACATCAAGTTGTAGTTTTAATATAATAAATAAGAAAATATTGGATAAAAATTAATATAAACTACCATGTTATTGATGATTTAGTCATTTATATTCAACAAACACAACCTTTATTTTTCCTTTAAGAAATCCCTCTCATGGATTTACTCGATATCAATAGATAATTATTAATTATTAATTTTATAGTATAATAACCAAAATTGATTTGTATTCCAAACACTACATTTGCAAATTTATATCACCAGATAATGATTGGATTTATAATATGGAAATAAATATTTATTTGTATGTATTAATCTACATCACAAAATTAATATCATCATACAATAATTGAATTTCTAGTATGAAAACCAAAATCACAATATACACCAAAATCATCATCTCCAAATTGATGTCACCGAATGAAGATTGAATTTTTTATATTAAAAAAATCTATTTATAAATCCATATCTGCATCTCAATATTGATATTACCATACATATATATAATTTTTAGTATGGAAAAAAATTATATTTTTACACCAAAATCTACATCTCTAAACTAATATCACCAGATAGAGATTGAATTTTTAGCATTGAAACCAAAATTTATTTGTATACTGAAATCAACCTCACCAAATTGATATCACCGCACATAGATTTATTTTGTACTATAGTAATAAAAATATATTTTTATGATCAAAACTACATCGCTAAATTGATATCACCAGACAAAGATCAAATTTGTTGTATGGAAACAAAAATCTATTTGTATTCCAAAATCTACATCGCCATGTTGATATCTCCTGATAGAGATTGAATTTAATTCATGGAAAGAAAAATATATTTATACACCAAAATCTATAGCACTAAATTGATATCACAAAATAAAGATTTAATTTTCTGTATGGAAACCAAAATCTATTTATATGCGAAAATCATTATCGCCAAACTGATACCACGAGATAGATATTGAATTTTCAGTATGAAAACCAAAATCTATTTGTATGACAAAATATACATCGCCAAATTGATATCACTAGACATAGATTGAATTTGGATTATGGAAACAAAAATCTATTTTTCTTCCAAATTCTACATTGCCAAATTGATATCACTGAACAGAGGTTGAATTAGCAGTATAAGAACCAAAATCTATTTTTTCCAAAATCTACACTAAAAAATGGAAATCACCCAATAGATATTGAATTTCCAGTATAGAAAAAAATTATTTTTATGCCAAAATATATATTTCCAAATTGATATACCAGAAAGAGATTTATTTCTCATTATCGACACTAAAATATATTTGTATGCCAAAGTCTACATTTCCAAATTTATATCACCTAATAGATATTAATTTTTTAGTATGAAAACTAAAATATATTTGTACACCAAAATCTATATCTCCAAATCGATATCTATGGACAAAGATTGAATTTTCAGTTTAGAAACCCGAAACTATTTGTACCCCAAAATTTGCCTTACCAAATTGATATCACTAGAAAGAGATTGATTTTGCAGTACAAAAATAAAAATCTATTCGCATGCCAAAATATACATCTCCAAATTGATATCACTAGACCGATATAGAATTTTTAGTATGGATACAATATCTATTTGTACGCAAAAATATACATTTATAAATTAATATTTCAAGAATGAGATTGAATTTTTAGTACGATAACCAAAATCTATTTATATTCCAAACTCTACATTGCCAAAAAAAATTCACTAGACAAAGATTGAATTTATAGTATGAAAATAATAATTTATTTGTACAATAAATTCTATATCACCAAATTGATATCATAAGATAGAGATAGAACTTCCAGTACGGAAACTGAAAAATATTTATTGCAAAAATCTACATCCCCAAATTGATATCATTAGACTAAGTTTGAATTTTTATTATTGAAACCGAAATCTATTTGTAAAAAAAAATATACAGTAGAAAATTGATACCATCAGAAAGAGATTTAATTTGAAGTATGGAAATAAAAATCTTTTTTCACCCCAAAATCTACATCTCCAAATTGATATCACCAGAAAAAGATTGAATTTGTAGTATGGAAACCAAAATGTATTTTTTATGCCCAAATGTAAATTTTCAAACTGATATATCTAGACACAGACTGGATTTGTTTAATGGAAATAAAAATCTAGTTTTTTTCAAAATCAACATCTCCAAATTGATATCTACAGACATAGATAGAATTTTCTTTACGGAAACAAAAATCTATTTGTACTCCAAAATCTAAATCACCAAATTTATATTAGTAGATAGAGATTAAATTTGAAGTATGGGAATAAAAATATATTTGGGTACCAAAATATACATCGACATATTGATATCACCAGACAGAGATTGAATTTACAGTGTGGAAGGAAATACTATTTGTAAACTAAAATCTACATTACCAAATTGATATCGTAATAATAATATTGAATTATCAGTATGGAACCCAAAATCTATTTCAATACCAAAATATAAAATTCCAAATAGATATCACGAGATAGAGATTGATATCACCTAGTACAGAGATCATCTTGAAAATTACAGTTTCCATTGATGTCGTCCACTTGATTCTTAGTAGGCACAAAATTTAATTTCACAACCAATTTTCTCTTTTATGAAACAATATTTCATATAATTATGCTTCATCTTTGGGTTATTAATGATACTTTTTCTATTATTTATAGCACATGATTTTTTACACAAAATCGAGATAGGATATTCCAAATCAATATTTTGACGCCTTGGACCCTCCGTCCTCGATCTGGTTCCATAAACATATACATTACACATTGGATTTGATATCAATTATAGTTATATGGACATAACTATCCCATAATTACATGACATGTAGAAAATATTTCATTACATACATTCCCAATAGATTTTATGATAAGATATTTAGATAATTATGATAATACAATAACTAGAAAATCAAACGCTCTTTGAATCAAATATACATTTTCTCCATTATATACAAAACTACTGAATCCATAATAAGTATTAAACTTCTCCCAAAAATTATTTTACACATTAAGTTCTTCTAAACATGTCTCATGTAATAAATTTTAACATAATCTATGTAATTGATACATAATAAATGGGTGATCTCAAATGCTCAGTAAGGAATAACATATGAATGAGGTAATCATGGAATACATATTATTGTAGGAAAAAAATAACACGAAGTTACAATTAATAGAAACTAATCTCCTTCTATATCAATGATAATAAATGAAAATATGGATATTAATAAAACTGATACCATGTTTATGGGAGATGTAATTCTAGACAAAAAATATACTATCATGGCCTTATGGAAAGAAACTATCATGTTAAGGGAATAGTTATACACCAAAACTAATTTTTTTATCTCATTAGACATCTTGATGCATTGTGGGGATATATAATTTTAAGACCCATATGTAACCTGATGAAGTCCATCACATTCACCATAAGAGTCAAGAAGACTTTTTATACAATTCTTTAAAGAACCAATTACTTAACTGAATCAAGAACATCCATAAAATGAATGATACAAAATGTCAATACAAAATAAACTTGTGTTAGTAGTTAATAATCATTAAGAATATCAATAATTATTCACATGCAATTAAATAGGATAACATGATCATGACATGTCTATATAATTAAGGTGGATTTTAAAGAAATACATTGTCCACATTCAAATAATCATCCATATTGGAATAAAAACACAAGGAATGAAAATTATTTTCCACATTTCAATATAATAAAATTATTTCTCGGTGAACATCATTCAATCTGAATTTTGAAAAATTTGATGTTTACAACATATGGAGTAATGTGTATATGGATAAGTCATTAATGGAATAAAATAATCATAATCCATCTATAGAATTAAATTGGATGGTTTTAAATGATCATAACCCCAAGAAAACAAAGGAAATAATGGAGTGTGTTAATATAAATGAAAAACACCATCATAAAATTAAATCTTTGAATGATATCATAAAACAATGGATTACAAATTGAATTGTATGATACCATGATTTTAATCCCCCAAATAAATATATATATATATATATATATTAAAGGATAAATCATTAAAAGTAAACCTCATCAGGTAAAATCCTTTTGAAAATAATAAGTTAAGTGGAATAAAATTCATAAAATATATTTTATAAAACAATTATAAATGATGTAAAATAAAAACTTTTATGTCAGTTTCACAAGTTTCTTTTGAAATAGTGATGTGAAATCCTTTGAAAAAATTAACATTTAATAAGGTTCTCTAATAATGGATCCTCCAAAATACATAATGTTTATATTGGAGAAATGAGGAGTGGAAAAAACATGTGAAAGTGAATAGAAAATCCCTTTTCATTGTTTCTAAAATACCATTGTTTAAAACTCAAATTGTAATAGGAGTAACAAAATATTCATTTTTATTAAAAACATTCTTTTATAAGGAGTGTTATATAATAAATTAGGGAGGGAGAACCGTGGCATGGAATAAACTAGTTCTTAGTGAAACATTATAACTCAATGAAAGGAGATTTGAGTTATCAATATCCATTATTGGCAGCATACTCCATAAAGCATGACACATTTGAAAAGGGATATTATGGTAAAAAATTATATAATGATAGAATACCACATTATAAAATTAATGGGAAGAATGTACCTAACTTATATGACATATGTTCAGGTGAATGATCATAACTCAATTAATGAAAATTGAGTTACCCAAAATAGTTATGACTGGGGAAACACTTGAGTCCAAATACATATGATGTAATGAACATTATTGGGGTTAGTTTATTCCATGAATTAAAAATGAAATAATTTATAGAAATTTAATTAGATAATAAATCGATAGAATTCCATACAACGGAAACACAGTGTATAACATGTAACATATATCAAAGAATCATAATTGACAGAAGGAAACCCCTTATGACCTAAGTAACATTTTATTCAAAACCTCTTCAAATATAGAGAATGTAATTGAACATTAAATTAAAAGATTAAAATATAATTCATGCTATGATATCTCAAATTGGTAGTATATACACAACATAAATGAAATTTGATGCATAATACCAAACATGTCATAAAGAGAGGGATAAAAGAATAACTTTGGTCCGAATTCATTCTATACATACATCAAATGTCTTTAATAATTAAATTAAGTTCATTAAATATATACCCAAGAACCATATTCATAACTATTACATTTAAATTACTAAATTATTATATATCCCCTTGTAATCGATGGGTGTTTGAAATTCTTATGAATTTTGAACTATTGTTTAGTTAACATGTCAAATTTTGAATTGGAGTTTGGAATGAAATTATAGAGATTTAGTCGTATTTATAATATCCATTCTCTTTATTACATACATAAACATGATTTATTAAAATAAACCATCACTTTATACAACATAGAAAATTGAGAGGCCTAGTATCTTTGAGGGTTAGGAACATGACATAACAACTTAAAACATGAAATACACATCTTTATTGAAAAACTCTTTTACATGACCACACACATTCCTTCGAACATATCATTGAATGGGATAACCTAAGGACATGCATAAGAAAAGGGTGAGATATAAATATCAATGAGGGAGTAAACATGGTATAATATGAAGAATACATTACTTGTTGGGAAATAGGTATATCAATGGATCATAAGAGAAATATGAACATAAAGTCATGATATAAAATGATTATAATAATATGGAAATGTGTCAGAAGCATTTAACATGATATTAGCATGATCCCAGAGGCTGCCGGCTAGCAGCGAGGATCTTGAGTGTGATAGTGGGGAAACTATGCCCTCATTGGAAAAGTACATTGCTGAAGAAAAACAAAATCAATAGCGGAAGTGGTAAACATCCATACAAGAGTTAACAACAGAAGACTGAAAGTAAAAACAACTGGAGCACATATATAAATGATGCATGATACATATGTCTAGGAAAGTATCCAAACAAGTCACAATTCCGGAATACAAATAGTACTAAACCAAAGTAAAAAATAAAAGATTAGCAGCTCCTCAACATCGCAAGCATAAGCATGGTCCCATGCTCTCCAGATCCACAACAAGTCATGTACCTGAAGTAGAAGGGTGCCTTCCCTTATCTATACTTGAAGCAATATAATCTTTTTGGGCCCAAAATCATGGCCCAAACAGGGTGTGAGACTAAATCTCAGAAGGCAACCACCCAAAGATCTGTGCGTAACAGTCAGTGAATATATGGAAGGTAAAGTACAGAAACATTAAATAGGAAAGTACTCAGCAGTAAACAATCCACAATTAAAACATCAAGAAATAGCTAATCCAACAGATAAATACAAACATGTAACAATCTAGGAAGTACTCATGTCCACCCCTCTGGTCCTACCTAAAAAGTACAAGCAACCCTCTCAACAGTGCACTCGTCCAATCCCCTCAAGTACAATATATAAAGACTCTCTAAGGAAGCTCACACGATCAATTCCCCTTATAGCCCAAAGGTAAAGGACTCTCTGAAGAAGCTCACTCGGTCAATTACCCTTATATCCTAGGTCTTTCATATACTCTCTAAGGAAGCACTCATCGTCAATTCCCCTTATAGTATAAACAGTTCAGGAATAAAAATCAAAGACTCTTTGAGGAAGCTCGCTCGGTCAATTCCCATTATAGTCTAAAGCAGACAAGGACACTCTGAGGAAGCTCACTCAGTCAAATCCCCTTATATCCCCAATGTGGACCTTGGAACTCTAAGGAAGTTCACTCGGTCAATTCACCGCATAGCCCAAAGTGATCAAAGACTCTCTAAGGACGTTCACTCAGTCAATTCCCCTTATAGTCAACTACACCAGTTTCTCATGGCCCTGTGTAGGTCAACGAGCATAGAAATACAATATGTCCCAAGTAAACTTATAGAACTACTTAGCTAAACATTTATAAAACATATCAAGCATGTCAGAAAACAACTCTCCATCATACAACAATATGCATGGAAAACATGCAAAGCATACAAAGGCTAAACAATACCAAATGGTTGTAAATAGAACATGCATGGGAAACAATTTAAAGAATATAAATCAACCCTATTCATAACAACATAACCTATACACAAGCGTACAATCATGACAGACAATCAACATGGGTAAAATGATAAACACACAATACCCTGTTTAATGGTATTGGGGGAATTTGCACATAATACTCAAATAATTTGAATGGAAAGGCACAAACCACATACCTTGGTGTTAGGGGATCGCTATATGTGAACCTCGAAGCTTGAATATCCTTATAATTTCAATGATCTATAAAAAACATCTAAAACTTTCAACCCACGATATCTAACGAGGGTAGAGAATTTAGAATATGGTGCTCTAGGAGAAGAGATAACTCACCGATGTGATTCCAACACAACCGATGGTGTTCTATTAGGAGAAAGGACACACGATCGGGGGTCGTTGAAGATCCGCGGTCGTACGATGCTCCTAGATGAGACAGAAAAATAAGGGGATGTTTCTGTCATTAGACGCAACCCTGATGCGTTTAATGGGAAAAAATAAAGTAAACTGCCTATTCTTTTGAAGTACACAACGTGAACTCACCGTTTCCGTACTCTGCTTTATGTGGCCTCCAAAAAACCCTCACACGGCCATGTGTGTGGCTACTACACGGCCAGTACATGGCCTCCTACGGTAAGGCAGTACACAGTGTGTACTCATAAAGTACACGGTGTGTACTTAGAAAATTTCCAAAATTTCATCTTTTTCTCAAAAATGACCAGGAAATGAAAACATACCTGAAAAGAAGTTATGGGTTCTTACAAACTTTTCCCCTTAAAGAAATTCATCCCTGAATTTCCCTAGGGTGGCGTGGAAGAAGAAAACCAGAACAGTTTCGGCCACTGTGATTGTACGTATACCTCCCTCTCCCAAGTCTCATCCTGTACTCGCCTGTGCTGCCAAAGCACTCGTACAAGAGGAACAAACCGACCATGGAGAACCTTCATACTTTGATCCAAAATCCGGATAGGATGCTCCTCAAAGGATGCATCCACCTCCAACTCAACATCCTCGGGTTGGAAAACATGAGATGGGTTTGAAAAGTAACGTTGAAGCTGAGAAACGTGGAAGGCATTGTGCATAGCTCGGTAACTTTGAGGTAACTACAACCGATAGGCAACTAGACCAACTCTCTCCAACACCGCAAACGGCCCGACATACCTCAGCGAAAGCTTACCCTATCTCATAATCCTCTTGTGTCCCAACCTCGGTGTGACATGCATTGTAACCCCCCGACCCCAGTTACCCAGAGTCGATGCATTATTTTAATATGTTGGCATGATTACAAGGAATCAAGTCACGAAGGACCGATCAGTTTACCATTCTTGGAAAATAGATTACATACATTAATGTTATTACACTTTATAACATACAAAACAACATAAATAATCCTTTATGAACTCCATTATTACCTTGGATTAACCCTGTATATCAATCATAGTAGTCTTCTTGGAATCCTGGGAAAAATAAAACATATAAAGGGGTGAGATCAGATGTTCAGTAAGGATAACATTATAGCAGAAACATTCATAAATAAGCATAATCATTTAAGGAAATGTATAACTAAAACAAAGGCCTTTTAAACTTGAACTTCAGTATAATATGGAAAAAATAAAATGTAATAATTCCATTTACTTATTCACAAGGATATTCTACTAGTCGAATAATCACATGCAATATCAATAACCACTTTCATAATGATGGAATGCATAATTCCAGACTATCATAACAACATAGTCAAGGTCTCCTTCCAAGACTACAAATAAGATTTTTTCAAGGCCTTGTTCCAAGACACAAGTTTGTCACTTGAGACCTACCGATGCATCGAAGAGCTATATCGGGCTCCACCTATCACTTATTAAGTCCAATGCATTCCTCATATGAATAGGTTAAAACATAAAAAAATCATTTGTATAAAAACTAGAATATGAAATGTCAATACTTTCTCCATAAAGCATGAATGGTATAAAAAAACACATACACAGTAAAACAAATCACAAAACCATCAATATAATATGGATGTTTTGTATCATAATAAATCAACTTCAAATAAGCTTAAAATCCATCAGAGAATGTTGACATAGATGAAATCAAAACTATTTGAGAGAAATATCTCTTTTTTCAAAATTAATTTAAAGTCACATATTTATAAAAGAAAACATTTACTTTGAAAACATTCTTATAAGATTTTAAGGGAAGATTCAATGATTTTATAATGGTGGAAAATATCCAAACCCTCCGTATAAGTTAAAAAAAGATATTCTTACCTTAATTTTGTCAAAAAGGTTAAAAAGGACATTGTTTGGAAAACGATGGAAATATTCCATTATAGACTTATTTTAAAAAGTCAAAGAAAGGGAAAAATGACATTAACCCATAGTATATAAAATAGTAAGAATGTTTTGAAATACATTTTTAAGAAACTTGGATTTGGATGATAAAGAGGTCCCATTAGATAATTACATATAAACAACCTCTGATAATGAAGAGATTGTGCAATAAACCCTTACCATGTACTTTTCCTTGGTTGAGGGTAGGAAAACCTCCTGTATAATGGTAAAATAATTGTTATTAAATTATACAAGAATAATATACCTTAATATGATATCATATATGATATTTTAACATTGATTTGTTAATAATATCATAGTATTATCATCGTTTCGGGTGTTAACAGATTTGTTTTCCTTTATATTCATTGTTATGTAAGACGTATTTGTTATGGATGGGATGTATATTACTCATATCCACAATGACATCATGTCTCTAAATTTTTTTAATCATTAAATGAAATTTATTCTTGGATGGATACTATGGGGAATGAATCTCATCGCGTTCGTGGAGACGGTATTCTGTACGTACGCACGAACGCTACATCCATTTCATTTTTCATTTTAAAAGGAATAAAAACCAAATGATACATAGGTATATTATTGTCCCAGTATAATATAATATCTTATATATGTTACTTATGTTCAATAACACCATCCTTTATATGTTTCATGTATGGTATGAATGAGTCATAGCACTTTGAGGGGGCGGTAGTCCGCAATTCCTCAAATAAAATTATCGTATATAGATATACAACATGAAATGAATAATGGTATGCTATAAAATGGAATTACAGAATCTTATATATAAATTAAATATCACTAATATCATATTTAATTATAGTGACATCATAATGTCCAACATGAGAGGTGATAGGAGATAATTGAACAATCATCATTTCGTGAGGCGTTTGGTTGCCATCCACATAAACTTTATGTTCATCACCCATTAGATGAAGGTGTGTGTAAGTGTAGTTCGAATTATTCTCATAAAAATATCCTAGTATATTTTTCATACTGTTTTTGTTACAAAAGGAAAGAATAAGAAGATTTAAGGGGTTGGCGAAGTAAAAATAAAAGAAAAAAAGCGAAGAGAAATTGTTACCTTTAATTTGGGTAACTCCCTTTGGTTTGAACTGAAAATGACTCTTGAAGTGCCTTCTTCATATGTTAAGGCTTCTAAGTGGAATAGAGGGATGTAGGGAGCTTAATTGGGCAGAGTTTGGACGAGCCAAAAGGCTTGAGAGGTGTGAGGAATTGGTTAGAAGTGGTGTCCTTTTATAAGGGGGAGGAGGGGCTCTTTAGGAAAAACTTAAAACATTATTTTATAATAAATTCACATTCGGTTTATAATTTCTCTAGAAAGGATTATTTAATGTTTAAGGAGGGTATGGGCTGAAAAACACTCAACCAATAGGTTTTAGACAAGTTTGGATCACTATTGTACCCTTATCTTTTAGATTTAACCCTTAGTTAAATAGTTTGACATTTACCATGTCTCTTTTGTATTTTTATATAATATGGTTAATAAACTTACTATAAACTACCACTTGAACCCCAAGTGGTTCATTAAAGACATACCTATCATCATATAAGTTTTTTGGCCGAACCTTATATTTTTTATGAATATTATATCAATTGATAATATAATATGTGTTTTAAAAACTCCTTTATGTCAATTTTGACACTATTCGATAATTGATTTGTGTTAAAGTTTTAATAACTTTATTAATTCGAACCAAATTCATTTCATCAATCCTAACATTTCATATTAACCAATAAAATTCGTGTAATTCATTAAAATTCTCAAATTATATTTATTTGGGTATTTATAATATCAATTATTTTAATATTTCACTAATAAGGTAATTACTGCATCATCATTGTGTCATAAATAAATAAAATTATATAATGTCTAAAAATTATAAATTAAATACCATTATGTACGAAATATTTTTATCTTTATAATGAATATTTATAATCTAATTTATCTTATGTATAACCCTATATTAAAAAGGTTTTATTTATTAAACATTGATTTTAACTCTTCTTTGAATTAAATAATAATAAATGTCCTAATCTAATCCAACTAGAAAAAAGAGGTTCATATTTAATTTCTAAGGCTGTTTTGGGTCTAATTATACTTATCCATTAGAATTAGGACATGTGTTAGGGTAATAATAATATCATTTTTACCCTTAAATACCCTATTTACATTTTACCGTGGTAATAAATGTTAAAAGTTACTATTCACAAAAAATTATTTTCTTCTCATTCGACCACATTTTACTCCTTGATATTAACCGTGTCTCTCAGATTTACAAAATTCCACTCACCGAAGCAGTAAAATTAAGTTTTATGTGAATTTCCAAATATTCCTAGGAGGTGGGTAAAAGACGGTGAAAAGTTTAATAAAAATTTTATATATCTAAAATTATTCTAAACTAACTCCAATGAATTACATTGAAATTATATAGGTATTATTTATCTATTTTGACCTTAATTAAATTTAAATAAAATAAATAATTATTTAAATAAAAATTCAGTTTTAAACTATAACTCAGTATTTTTCACTATTCATCAAAAATTACATGTTTTCAAAAAAATACCTAAACTTTACCCTAATCTAATTTTGATATTCCAAATTCAATAATGAAGTATATTTTACCAAATTCAATACATATAAGTTGGATTTATTAGTTTAAAATAATTCCCGCTGTTAAAACCAAAAGGCGTATTTTTTAGAAATAATAACTACCAAAAGTTTGACAGTTGTTTATGTCCAATTTCAAAGTGAAATTACTTAAAATGACCATCATTGGATTAAATGGTAAAAATGTAATATATTAATACTTCCAAACCATTAAAATGATTAATTTAACAATATAAATTATTTTGATTTAAAAAGTTGTTTTCAGTTAAAATATAGTATTTTTCACTATTCACCCAAATATGAAAGTTATCAAAAAAACACCAAAACTTTATCGAAACTAAATTATTAAGACCCGATTCTAAAGAAGAAGTTTCTTTTGTCAAATTGAATAAATAAAAATTTCAAATATTGGATTTAAAAAGGCTTCTCTATTAAAAGGCGATAAAATTGCATTTTTTGAAAAATACTTCTTTTATCTGAAAAAAATGTATTTATTCTTACATTATGTCTAAGAAACTCATAATATGGATTCTAAAATTTTAAGGATTATATAATGTTCAAAATGCAGTTGATACTATTCATAACCGCATTTGAACGGCTAGTTTGTTAAGTCATGGTGCGCTAGAAATCAGTGTTGCGTGTAGTGAAAGTTATTGAATTGTTTTGAAGAAATAACGTACTATGAAATCTTGGGGTGTTACATTCTTCACTCCTTTAATAAATTGTGTTCTCACAATTTGAAATTATTTTTCAAAAATAAAAGGTTGAAAATAGTAAATACCTTTGAGAAAACCCACATCAGAAATTAGATTAATAAAATTTAGTCTTAATAAGAGGAAAAGGAAAATTAAAGGGTCATCACCAAATTATGATCTCGATTAGGAGAACATTGGTGCCAATTAGAGACATATAATTAGAGTAAAAATGTAAATATTTATAGGTAGTGATTGAGGTCATCAATCACAAACAAGTGTAAAATTGAGGGCCATAAATTCATCAACCTATGATGATTTATAATACCATCGGTTCAATAAAACATATGGTATTAGGATAACACATTTTTTATTTTAAGATCGCTTCACTAAAGTATAAGAATTAATTTCTTCATAGAATAATAGAAGGAGAAAAATATATACTTGACCAGTAGAGTCTCATCCTTTATCTAATTTCTACCACAAACTCATCTTTCACTCTAAAAGATAATAGAACATAAAAAGAATATTCTATTTATCCTATTCGTATAGGGTTTCAAAAAAATGAATTTATAATTCATCTACCAGATTTTTTTAAAAAAAAGACTACATTATTAAATCCAGGACATCACATGGGCCAGTGGTAAGTGATACACCCATGTCTCCCTTTGATTTTGGGTTCAAGTCACGCGGCCTTTCCGGACGCGACAGGTTGTCGCCCGACCTCTGGGTTGTCCTTTTATGGAAATCCAAAAATAATCTCAAACTAAAATTATCCAAAATACTTCTGTCCAAACTCACAGTCCAAAATTTATAAGGAAGTTAAACACAATGAAGATCCTTTTTCCCCATAATAACATGTGAGCACCTTCATCATGTATTATTTTAAAACACTGCAACATCCTGAATTACCATAAAACCTTATTGATTACATTCCTGATCCCTTATTCCTTATAGAATACTGGATATACTCCTTCTATCCAAAAATTTTGTAAACTCGAACAATGATGGAATATCTTTAATCACTTTCATGGTATTCAAGAATATGTAATATAATTTATCCAAATCAATCATGTATTATTCCAAAATCACTACCTCGGTATCCGAACCATATTATGGTTTATCTTTATCTCAACCATGTATTTTCCCAAAATTTAACCTGCTATTGAGTCACTTTTCTTTGTTCCACAAAATCTCATGTCTTTAATAAAATAGTACTGCAGTATATTCCTTATATACTCTATAATTATTATAACCAGTACATTGTTGATACAGCACTCAAATGACATAATTCTCTAATAACTACATAGGAACTCTAATCATTCCTCATCATCTGTGGTAGTATCATAGCTTTATTATTATCCAATAGCATCATTCGGGGTATACTCTGATGATTTGGACATTGGTTCGCGTAGTGTCCCAACTCCTTGCAGATGAAGCATTGTAAATTTGAAACCTTTTTCTTATCCTTGCAGTCATGTACTTGGTGTCCTTTTTCTCCACACTTATAACAAACTCCCATTCCCTTCATGCAAGTTCCATAGTGTTTCTTCCCACAGTTATCACATATGGAAAAAATTCTTCTTTTCCCTATTCCATTTATCCATCTTTCTCTCTTCCATCCTTTTCTTTTCTTTCTTTCCTTCAATGCCATAGGACTCAGATAATTCCTTACTTATCTTATTAACACATGATATTATTTCTTTATATGTTGAGAATACATGGGAGACTATTTCCCTTAAAAATATTGTCTTAATACTCTGAAAGATATGATCCTTCTTACTTTTTGGATCATACGTATTGCTGGAGTTCACATTCCTTCTACTGGGAACCATTTCTATACAATAGCATAAACTAGGTCAGTTTATGAATTACAATAATTCAAAACTTGTAAAATACCTAACGTAAATTGAACGGTTTATGGATATAATCCATAATCATAAATATTTTTTCATTGAGGATGTATATACTCATAAACCCTTCATAATGATTTGTAAAGAAAATTATAATTATCCAATGAATATCCCCTGGGAGTGTCGTAACCAAGAGTGCATCAAGGACCATTTTCATGCACCAGTTCCCGTTCGAGTCAAGGTTGAAGTAGTGTTTTTGGGTTTTACCCCTAGGTACATCTGTGCCAGAACTGCCTCTACCTGTTCGTATCCAAATAGGGATGTATTTTCTTAGAAAACTCACAAATTCTATACATTACCAAAATTCTAAGAATTTCTTCTATACTAATCCTCAAATTCTATTTTAGATTTATGTTATCTAATCAGAGTTTATCTAAATCTACCTTCCATGGTTATTGTTGAACATCCTCTGATACCAACTGTAATGCCCTGACCCCAGTTACTCAGAGTCAGTGCATTATTTAAATACATTGACATGATTACAAGGAATCAAGTCCCTAAGGACTGATCGGTTTAGCAGTCTTGGAAAATAGCTTACATACATGAATGTTACATTACACTTTATAACATACAAAACCACATAAATAATCCTTTATGAATTCCATTATTCCCTCGGCTTAACCCTGCATATCAGTCACAATACACTTCATGGAATCCTAGGAAAAATAAAACATAGATAGGGGTGAGCTCAAATGATCAATAAAGATAACATTATAGCAGAAACTTTCATAAATAAGCATAAACATTTAAGTCAATTTATAACTAAAACAAAATCCTTTTAAACATTAACTTTAGGATAATATGGAAAAAATAAATTGAAATAATTCCATTTACTTATTCACATGGATATTGTACCAGTCAAATAATCACATGCAATATCAATAACCACATTCAAAATGATGGAATGCATAATTACAGACTATCATAACCACATAGTCAAGGCCTCGTGCCAATACTACAAATAAGATTTTTTCAAGGCGTTGTTCCAAGACACTATTTTGTCTCATGAGACCTACCATTGAATTGAATAGCTATAGCGGGATCCACCCATCACTTATTAAGTCCAATTCATTCCTCATATGAAGAGGTTTAAACATAACATAAACATTCGTTTTAAAACTAGCATACAAAATGTCAATACTTTCTCTATAAACCATTAATGGTATAAAAATAACACATCCACAGTCAAAAATGTCACAAAACCTTTAATATAATATTTAAGTTTTGTATCATAATAAATCAACTTCAAATAAGCTTTAAATCCATCAGAGGATGTTGACATAGATGAAATCAAAACAATTTGAGAGAAATATCACTTTTTTTAAATAATTTAAAAGTCACATAATTATAAAAGAAAACATCTACATTGAAAATATTCATATAATCTTGTAAGGGAAGCTTCGACGATTTTATAATGGCAGAAAATAGTCGCACCCGCCATATATGTGTAAAAAGACATTCTTACCTTAATTTTGTCGAAAAGGTTAAAAAGGACCTTGTTTGGAAATCGACGGAAAGATTCCTTTATAAACTTCTTGTAAAAAGACAAAAAAAAAATGTAAAAATGACTTTAACCCATAGTCTATAAAATAGTAGTAATGTTTTGAAATAAATTTTTAAGAAACATGGATGTGGATGATAAATAGGTCCCAGTAGATAATTACGTATAAACAACCTCGGATAATGAAGAGATTGTAAAATAAACCCTTAACTTGTAATTTTACTTGGTTGATGGTAGGTTAACCTCCTGTATAATGGTTAAATAATTGTTATTAAATTAAAAAAGAATAATATACATTAATATGATATCATATATGATCTTTTAACATTGATTTTTTAATAATATCTTAGTATTATCATCGTTTTGGGTGTTAAAAGATTCATTTTTCTTTATATTCTTTCTTACGTAATCCATATTTGTTATGGATGGGATGCATATTATTCATATCCAAAATTATATAATGTCTTTAAAAATTATTTTTAATCATCAAATGAAATTTATTCTTGAATGGATACGATGTGTAATGAATCTCATCACGTTTGTGGAGACGGTAGTCCATACGTACGCATGAACGCTACATCCATTTCATTTTTAATTTTAAAAGGAATCAAAACCAAATGATACATAGGTATATTATTGTTCCAGTATTATATAATATCTTATATATGTTACTTATGTTCATTAACACCATCCTTTATACGTTCCATGTATGGTATGAACGAGTCATATGACTTTGAGGGGGCGGTAGTCCGTATTTCCTCAAATGAAATTATCATATATATATATATAGAACATGAAACGAATAATGGTATGATAAAAAAATGGAATTAAATAAGCCTATATATAAAATAAATATCATTAATATCATATTTAATTAAATTTCCATCATAATGACCACCATGAGAGGAGATAGGAGATAATTGAACAGTCATCGTTTCATGAGGCATTTGGTTGCCATCCACAGAAACGTTATGTTCCTCACCCATTAGATGTCATTGTGTGTAAGTGTAGTTCGAATAAATCTCAT
Source organism: Viscum album (assembly GCA_963277665.1). NCBI lineage: Eukaryota > Viridiplantae > Streptophyta > Magnoliopsida > Santalales > Viscaceae > Viscum > Viscum album. The sequence goes on from OY728150.1 coordinate 43,697,310, forward strand.
AACAATATACTATTATATTTATAATACTGTTTTTGTAACAAAAGAAAAGATTAAGAAGAGTTTAGGGGTTAGAGAAGTAAAATAAAAGAAAAGAAGCTAAGAGAAATAGTTACCTTTAATTTGGGTAACTCCCTTCGGTTTGAACCAAAAAGGACACTTGATGTGCCTTCTTCCTAAGTTAAGGCTTCTAGGAGGAGGATAGGGATGTAGGGAGATTAATTTGGAAGATTTTTGAAGAGAAAAAGGCTTGAGAGGTGTGAAGAATTGGTTAGAAGTGGTGTCCTTTTATAAGGGGGAGGAGGGGCTCTTTAGGAAAAACTTAATGTATTATTTTATAATAAATTCATATTCGGTTTATAATGGCTCAAAACATGATTATTTAAAGTATAAGGTGGGTATGGGTAGAAACCCACTCAACAATTAGGTTTTAGACAAGTTTGGGTCACTATTTGACCCTTATCTTTTAGATTTAACCCTTAGTTAAATAGTTTGACATTTACCATGTCTCTTTGTATTTTTATATTATATGGTTAATAAACTTATTATAAACTGCCAAATAAACCCCAAGTGGTTCATTAAGTACATACCTATCATCATATGAGTCATTAGGCCGATCCATAGATTTTTAGGAATATTAAATCAATTAATAATATAATATTTGTTTTAAAAATTCCTTTTTGTCAATTTTTACACTATTTAATAAATGATTTTTGTTAAATTATTAATAAATTTATTAATTCGAAAAAAATTAATTTCTTCAATCATAAAAATTCATATTAACCAAAAAAATCGTGGAATTCATTAAAAGTCTCAAATTATATTTATTTGGGTATTTATAATATCAATTATTTTTATATTTCACTAATAAGGTAATTACTGCATCATCATTGTGTCATAAATAAATTAAATTATTTAATGTATAAAAATTATAAATAAAATACCATTATGTAGGAAATATTTTTATCTTTATAATTAATATTTATTATCTAATTTGTCTTATGAATAACCCTTTATTAAAAATGTTTTAGATATTAAACATTGATTTTAATTCTTTTAAATCTTCTTTGAATTAAATAATAATAAGTGTCCTAATCTAATCCAAGTGGAAAAAAGAGGTTCATATTTTAATACTAAGGTTGTTTTTTGTCGAATTATAATTAGCCAATATAATTAGGACATGTGTTAGGGTAATAATAATATCATTTTTACCTTTAATTACCCTATTTACTTTTTACCGTGGTAAATAAAAGTAAAAAGTTACTATTTACAAAAAATTATTTTCATCTCATTGAACCAAATTTTACTCCTTGATATTAACCATGTCTCTCGGATTTTTGAAATTCCACTCACAGAAGAGGTAAAATTATGTTTTATGTGAATTTCCAAATTCTCCTAGGAGGTGGGTAAAAGACGGTGAAAAGTTCAATAAATTTTTTATATATCTAAAATTATTCTAAACTAACTCCAATTAATTAAATTGGATTTATATTGTTATTATATAATATATTTTGACCTTAATTAAATTTAAATAAAATGAATAATTATTTAAATAAAAATTCAGTTTTAAACTATAACTTAGTGTTTTTCACTATTCATCAAATATTAAAAGTTTTCAAAAAAATAATAAAAATTCACCGTAAGCTAATTTTGATATTCCAAATTCAAAAATAAAGTCTATTTTACCAAATTAAATACATAGAAGTTTCATTTATTAATTTAAAATTAATTCCCACTGTCAAAACCAAAAGGCGTATTTTTAAGAAATCATAACTACCAAAAGTTTGACACTTGTTTATGTCCACTTTCAATGTCAAATTACTTACAATGACCATCATTGGATTAAATGGAAAAAATATAATCTATTTATACTTCCAAACAATTAATATGTAAAATCTAACAATATAAATTATTTTGATTTAAAAAGTTGTTTTCAGTTAAAATATAGTATTTTTCACTATTCACCCAAATATGAAAGTTATCAAAAAAACAACAAAACATTATCGAAACTAAATTATTAAATCCCGATTATAAAGAGGAAGTTTATTTTGTCAAATTGAATATAGAAATGTTTCAAATATTGGATTTAAAAAGGCTTTGCCATTAAAAGGCGGTAAAATTTTATTTTTTGAAAAATACTTCTTTTATCAGAAAAGAAAATGTATTTGTTCTTAAATTATGTCTAAGAAACCCATAATATGGATTATAAAATTATAAGGATTATATGAGGTTCAAAATTCAGTTAATACTATTCATAAACGCTTTTGAACGGCTTGTTTGTTAAGTCATGGTGCGCTAGAACTCGGTGTTGCGTGTGGTGAATGTTATTGAATTACTTTGAAGACATAACATACTATGAAATCGTGGGGTGTTACACGCAGGAAAACCAAATCCCCGACCTCAAACTCCAAAGGTCATCTCTACTGATCAGCATAAGACTTCTAACGAGACGGTGCAGTAGCCATCCTCTTTCGAATCAACTCTATCTACTCTGTGATCCCCTGAGCAATACAAGGTCCTAGAAAAGCTGCCTCTTCTACCTCTATCCAACATAAAGGTGATTGGGATGCCCTACCATAAAAAGTCTCATAAGGTTCCATCTGAATAGTTTCATGAAAACTATTGTTGTAGGAAAACTCCACAAGTGGTATATGCTTCTCCCAAAAACTCCAAAATCCAGAATGCATGCTCGGAGCATGTCCTCAAGCACCTAAATCGTACGCTCGGACTAGCCATCTGTCTGAGGGTGTTAGGTTGTACTCAAAAGTACCTATGTAACCAATGCCTTCTGAAGCCCCTGCCAGACCCGAGAGGTAAAACGAGAATCCCTGTATGAAACAATGGATTGTGGAACTCCATGCAGACGTACAATCTCTCAGATGTACAACCATCCCAACTCATCAACACTGAAGGTCTCCTTGATCAGAAAGAAGTGAGAAACCTTCGTGAGTCTTTCAATTACAACCCACACTGCATCATTCCCTTGAGGCGACCTCAGAAAATCGATCATGAAGTCCATCGCGATGTCATTCCACTTCCACTTGGGAATGGGTAACTTCTGTTAGAGCCATGTTGGCCGCTGATGCTCCGCCTTCACCTGTTGACAGGTGGAAAACCTCATAATGAAACCAGCAACATCACACTTCAAACTTGGCCACTAATACTGATGGTGTAGATCACGATACATCTTGGTGACGCTAGGATGAACTGCCCAAACTGACGAATGAAAGTCTTGCATCAGCTCCTCACATATGTCTACTGGCACCCATACGCGTCCCTGGACACACAAGATCTCATCCTCTCCTATGGTCCATACAAGAATAGGTTCCTCTCCTGACACACTCTCCCTTAGGACTAGGCCTTCAGAATTTGATAGCTGCCTCATTCTAACTTGATCAAGAAGAGTAGAGGTAACAACTACATACAATAGAAAAGTCTATCCCTGTCTGTCGTGCACCTCTAAATGCCTCTCAGAGAACAGATCCATAAGATACCACTCACTGATGGCCTCCTGGACTACCTGTATTTGAGTCCTCCTACTCAACGCATCAGCCATTGTGTTTCCCTTCCCAGCTGTGTAGGCAAGCTCAAAGTCAAAGGACTAAAGATACTTAACCCACCTACGCTGTATCAAATTCAGATCACGTTGTGTGAAGATGTACTTGAGAATTTTGTGGTTGGTGAAAACCACAAAATTCTCTCCCAGAAGATAATAACTCCAACAGTGTAGGGCATGGACAGTAGTTTCCAACTCCAGATCGTGCGTCGAGTAATTCCTCTCATGTGGCGTCAACTGTCGAGACTCGTATACAATGACTCTATCTCCCTACATTAGCACAGCTCGCATCCCGATACCTGATGCATCATATTAAATAGTATAGCTCTTTCCTGGATCTGGAAAGACTGGTATTGGTTCTAAATTCAACCTCCCTTTCATCTCCTTAAAGGATGAATTACAAGAATCTGACTATAATAACTTCACACCTTTCTTATTCAGACCCGTCAGCAGTGCTGCTAAATGTGAAAAGTCCCGTATGAAACGTCTGTAGTATCCTGCCAGCCATAGAAATCTTCGCACCTCAAAGACTTTCATTGGATGCTCCCAATAAACTACTGATCTCACTTTCTTTGGGTCCACTGATACTCTTATCTCTTAGATAACATGACCCAAGAAGTGAAACTGATCCATCCAAAAGTGTCATTTTGTGAGCTTATCATATAACTGATGCACTCTCTGTGTACTCAAAACGATCTCAAGATGGTTAGCATGGTCGTGTCGAGTGTGAGAGTACACCAAGATATCATCCAAGAAAACAACAACGAAGGAATCCAAGTATGGATGGAACACTCGGTTCATCAGTGCCATGAAAACTGCAGGTGCATTCATGAGACTGAACAGCATAACCATATACTCGTATAGATTATACCTACTCCGGAAGGCTGTACGAGGCATATCAGATGGTCTAACATGAAAATGATGATAACCGGACCTCAGGTCAATCTTCAAGAACACCCAAGCTCCTCAAAGCTGATTAAAGAGATCATTGATCATCGACAAGGGTTACCGGTTCTTGATCGTCAACAAGTTCAGCTTGCGATAGTCCACACAAAGCCTGAGGGTGACTTCTTCCTTCTTTGCAAACAGGACAGGCGAACTCCAAAGAGAAGTATTGGGTCGGATGAAACCCATTTTCTACAACTCCTCCAACTACTTCTTGAGTTCCTGCAACTCTTATGTAGCCATCCTATAAGGAATAATGGACACCAGTGCTACTCCTAGCAGAAGCTCAATTGAGATGTCTACCTCGCGCTTCGTAGGAAAACCTGAAAAGTCCTCTGGAAAGACATCTCTGAAACGATCCACCACTAGAGGGAAGTCCATCTGCGAAGTCCCATGGTCATCTAGATATAGACTAGAAATTTGTGCTGTAAATCCTCCCATCCCATGATGATCTGGACCTGCTCTGCTCACCTGGACATCCCACTCACCCCTATGAAGAAAGGATCCACCCTCTGGTGATGTGAAACTCACCCTACAGCGATAATTGTTGACGACTTCCTGGAATGGAACTAACTAGTCCATCCCGAGAATGACATCATAGCATGTCATCTCTAGGATATAGAGGTCCCATACAAAGTGACATCCACCAACCTCTAGTGGGAACTCCTTTCACTGACGTACACTAGCCGTTCTAGTCATCAACAGAGTGTGTAGCGTCAAAATATCAATAGTGGAAAAGATACAGAGACCAAGGATCTCCACAAAAGTAACAAATATAATGCTATGGGAATCCCTTATGTCAAAAAGAGCTGAAGATAAAACTGAGGCAACTAGGATCGTACCTCAAACTGTAGAGGGTCAAAGATCCTACTCTTATTGGGTCTGCTTCAATGCAGAAGTTTGGCATGCTCCATGACCCAGTGACCCTGCCAGACCTCTCTGAGATGATCCACCCTACTGTCACTGAAGAACTAGTGACTGACTACCATGGCCACGACCTCCACCTCACCTCAAATGGTCATAATAACTCATGTTCCCAGACTTTGGAGAAACTGGTGGCGCTACTGCTAAACACGGGGTCATAGAGGAACCCATGTCACCAGCTTCTGGTGAGAAGAACTGACAAAAGTGCTGAAGGTGGCCCATCTTTTTGCAAGATCGGCACTCCATTGGGTCTCTCGGGCAATGTGGCCTCGTATTCTCGCTCTTCCCCCACTAGTAGCACACCACCTGGCTACTAGAAGATGCATCACACCTACTCTGATCTCCTCATGAAAGCTTTATGTGGCTCTTCATGCTATCTTTAGGAGGAATACTAACTCTGGATATCGAACAACCTTGGCTCACTGCTCCAGAATCCCTCATATTGCACTCTGTGATCAGCACCTGGTTGACGAAAGAAGATATTGAAGTCAACCTGAATATGTTCACCTACGATCAGATGTCATGCCTCAGACCATCCTCAAACTTTCATTCAAGGAACAAATCATAGCCTCCTAGAATAGGCATGAAATGTTGCAGCTCTGTGAAGCAAGAGGAATACTCCATAATAGTAAGAGTACCATGCTCCAGACTCATGAACTCTTAGGCGCAATCAGCCCTCAAGTTATCTAGGTTGAAGTAATCATAAAATATATGCCGAAACACATCCCAAGCCATATTATTCTGGCAGCCCACCTGTGATATCGCATCCTACCACCTCTTTCTGGAGTCTCAGAGAATTTAGGTAGAAAGCTTCACCCACTTCTCTGGAGGTAACTTAGATGTTCAAAAATCATCAGTGTGGCTTCTAGCCATGACTCTACAGTTTGGGGTCCTCCATCCCCTGAGAAAGTAGGAGGATGTTGCTGCTAAAAGACCCATGTAAAATCTTCCATCGATGGGGTAGGAGTCGGCGCTCCCTGAAAGGTCTGTATCATCCTCAATAATCCCCCCTTGAACTTTGCATCATCACCTATGTCAGGTACAATGGCTGGTGCCAAGGCTCGCAGAACTGGAGGATCCGATGGGAATCCCTGATCGGCCATGTCCGGTGTCTGATCACCTCTTGGAAACTAGCATAAAACTAGAGAATGTATCAATGTAATGACTCTTCAAGGAGTCCTTCTACACGATTAAGCCACATGACTCTCCCAAGAAAAGACTACATGGCGTGTACTAGACAAGCTTCACCTAACCCGTGTTGTTAATGACACAACCTAACACAAAACTCACACAACAATGCATGTTCCAGATGGACATGATATGTACCTGAAAGGATAACTCCAACTCGTTTTATTCGTGACACGGCCGGGTACTTGGTCAGAATACACGGCATGTTAAATCCTGACACGACATGTATAGCTTAATGTTTATCCATTCGTGTTGTTAGTTACATGGGAGGACACATGGTCAACACTACATGGCATGTTCGACTGATACACAGTGTGTTCCCACTAGACTTTCCCCATCCTGTGTCTCTACCAACATGACCTATGACACGGTTAGAGACTACATGATGTGTACATAAAGTACACGGTGTGTACTTAAGAAAAACAGTTTGTTCCCAAATAGAAGAACACATTCCATGTATTCAAAACTAAAAGGCATGTATTCTGTGTTTTTTCAGACAATATGCCTCAGAAACAACTTTGGAACCCAGAAAAACACTGAAAAAAACATTGAAACTCCCAAATTATGATCCGTGAGGGCCCATACTCCCCGCGAATCAAAGTTTGCCATCTTCTACATGCTATAACAAGGCAATCAAAGAAATGATCCACCAAATTTCAGTCCATGAGGGCCCATAACACCTCAAGAACCAAAGCTTGACATTCACTCAAACAAAACCTTACAAAAAAAACACCCAATTAAACAACATTTATTCTTATCAAGGAATTTGTCATAACAACATGGATATTCTACACAACGCCTAACACAACAACCTGAAATCTATAATGCATCCTAGATGGCATGGTAAGAATGCATGACACGCGATTTCTAGTAAGTGCCTATATGATGCATGAGATGGAATACCCTCATCTCATTGGGATGCGATAGAAATAGAACCTCAATAACATCAACAGTATTAACACAAAACATGTGAGTCACCCAATAGTGAATATCAGATCAACCGTAAACATCCAAACCAGAAGAAATTGCAATAAACTAGTTGGATTGGATTTTCCCTATACACGGGTAAGCTACTCCCTGGCATAGCTTATTACCAAGTACCTATTCCTTCCTATCCCTGACTCAAGGATCTCAAAAGAAATTCAAGAGAAAATAATTCATCTGATACCACTTTGTAACATCCCGGTTTTGGAAGCCACCCAGAGGCGCCCCGTACCCGGTTGGTCACATGGCCTCAAGCACATTTCCCCAAACTCTAGAGGCAGTCGACTTGCTGCGAGGGCCTTGGGTGTAATAGTGGGGAAACTATGACCTCATTGGCAGAGTACACAGTAGAAGAAAAACAAAAGCAATAACAAAACAGTAAACATCAATACAAGAGTAGACATGAGAAGACTGAAAGTAAAAACAACTCCAGAACATATACGAATGATGCATAATACATATGTATAGGAATGCATCCAAACAACTCACAATTCCAGAATACAAATAGTACTAAACCAAAGTATGAAATAAAATATAAACAAATCCTCAACATCGCAAGCATAATCTTGGTCTCATGCTCTCCAGCTCCACAACAAGTGAAGTACCTGAAGTAGAAGGGCGCTTGCACTTATCTATACCCGCAACAATATAATCTATTTAGGCCCAAAAGAATGACCCATATAGGGTGTGAGACTAAATCCTAGTAGGAAACCACCCGAAGATTTGTGTCTAATAGTCATTGAATATATGGTAGGTAAAGTACATAAACAGTAAACATGAAAGTACTCAGCAGTAAATAATCCACAGTTCTAACATCAAGAAACAACTAATCAAACAGCTAAACATAAACAGGTAATCCTCTGGGAAGTACTCACGACCATCCCCTCTAGTCCTACCTAACAAGTACAAGAAACCATCTAGGCTGTGCACTCGACCTAACCCCTCTAGTTCAGTATATAAAGACTCTATGAGGAAGCACTCACATTCAATTCCCCTTATAGTCTAAGTTAGTCAAGAACTCTCTGAGGAAGCTCACACGGTCAATTCCCCTTATAGCCCCAAGGTAAAGGACTCTATGAGGAAGATCACTTGGTAAATTCCCCTTATAGATCAGGTCATTCATAGACTCTCTAAGGAATCACTCACTGTCAATTCCCCTTATAGTCTAAACATTTCAGGAATAAAAATCAAAGTCTCTATGAGAAAGCTCACTCGGTCAATTCCCCTTATAGTCTAAAGTAAACAAGGACTCTCTAAGGAAGCTCACTCAGTCAATTCCCCTTATATCCCCAAAGTGGTCCTACGATCTTTGAGAAAGCTCACTCGGTCAATTCCCCGCATAGCCCAAAGTTCTCAAAGACTCTCTGAGGAATCTCACTCAGTAAATTTCCTTTATATTCTACTACACCAGGTTCGCACGGCCTTGTGTAGGTCAACAAGCATAGTAATACAATATTTCCCATGTGAACCTACAGAAATAATTGGATAAATAGTTCTACAGCATATCAAGCATGTCAGAAAATAACTCTCCATCCTACAACAACAATCATGGAAAATAGGAAAAGCAGCTAAAGGCTAAATAGGACCAAACAGTCGTACAAAGAACATTCATGGACAAAACATCCAAAGCACATCAATCAACCCTATTCATAACCACATAACCTCGTCACAAGCATATAATCATGGCAGGAAATCAACAGGGGTAAAATGGTAAGCATGCAATACCCCTTTCAAGGGTATTGGTGGAATTTGCACATAATACTCAAAGGATTTGAACAGAAAGGAACAAACCACGTACCTTGGTGCTAGGGGATCGCTATATGTGAACCTTGAAGCATGAATCTCCTTAGAACTTTGAATATCTATTAAAATTTCTAAAATGTTCTACTGATGATATCTCACGAGAGAATAGAAATTAGAAGATGGTGCTGTAGGAGAATAGAAAACTCACCGATGCAATTACAACGCAACTGACGGTGTTCGATTCGGAGGATAGACACACGCTCGGGGGTTCGTCGAAGATCTGTGGCTGTATGATGCTCCTGGATGAGACAAACAAAGAAGGGGATGTTTCTGTTGATTAGACGTGACCCCGATGCGTTTAATGAAAAAAAAATTACACGAAATGTAATTTTGAAGTACACGATGTGTACTCACCATTTCTGTACTTAGATTTAAGTGGCCTTCAAAACACCCTCACATGACCGTGTGTGTGGCTACTACACGGCCAGAACATGGCCTCCTGCGGCAAGATAGTACACAACGTGTACTCATAAAGTACACGATGTGTACTTAGAAAATTTCTAGAATTTGAAAATTTTATCAAAAATGACCAGAAAAAGAAAATATACCCGAAATGAATATCCATGTTCTTACAATATTTATCTTTACCTAAGGCATTGGAGCACTATCAGAGCACACCATTCTTAACCATTTCATTTCATGCATAAGTGTGCCACATTGATCAAATAACATGGATTCATTGAACATAATAATTTAATACACTATAATGGAATGTAAAATTATTACATGAAACTCAATAACTAATAAGTAAATTTTCATACAGCTGAATACCCTTGATAGAGAAATGGACATGGTATTCACTACATAATGACATTGGCTTCGAAAATTGCAGTGCAATTTTGGAAGCATAACAGCGTGAAATAAGAATTCATAAAAATGTTTGATGAGAGTGGAAGGGGTCTCTCATAATATGTACATGAAATGGAAAGTAAGGGGGTAATATAGATACATCTCCCAACATATGTAATGGAATTTAGATTTATAAAACAAAAGAATTTCTTGAATGTAAACGAGGAGAGAGAAATCCCTTACGGAATTTCTACATGGTAACAAGTGTACATGGGAGGAATTAATGAGAGATAAATGGGTCTCTCATCATTAAAACATAAAGAGGTAAGTATAGGGGAGGTTTTAAATCATACCCCAATATTTTTAATTGAAAATATAATGATATACCAACATAAAGAATCATAGACAAAAAATGAGAGAGGAAGAAATCCCTTACCTGGAAGTGTGATCCCAAAGGCTTGGGAGGGGATTGAGAGAGGCTTCTTGAGAGATTGGGGTACCTTGGGAGGTTTTTATAGAGAGTATGGAAGTCTAGGTATGTGATTAAAGAGTTTTTAGTGAAGATAAATGGGATCTTGGGTGGGTATATATAGGAAAAGAGAGAGAGTTCTTTATTATTTATGTTTTAGACACCACACATTAAACTAATCAAAACCCAAAAGAAACCCATGATTTTTTCCCATCGTTTTTTACACAGAGGATTGGAACACATTATTTTATAATGGAAATTTCCGAACTTCTTAAAATATTAGGCCTTCTTATGTGGAGGTGAGTCACACTCTCAAGGAAATCATTTTAAAAGTTAAAATGTTTTATAAGTCTTGGAGGGTCCACTATGGCACCATAAAATTACTCAATCAAATCAAAAATCCAATTATATTAATGGTAAAACATATATTGTCAAAACATACTAGTTATAGTATTTTATTACATCATTATTCGTCCATTATGATTCCATAAAACACATTATATAATTAAACGGTATTTAATTTTTTCCCAAAAATTCGACTATCTCAGAAAATTATGATAAATTTACAATTGGATAATTTCAACATCCTAAATCCAAAAATGATATTAAATTTATCTAAATATTTTTCTAAATTTTTGATTTTTTTCATTTATAATAAATACTGACATTTATAGAAAATTCATGGGTTTTGACAAAAGCGACTTTCAAACCATAATAAAAATTACAATTGGAGTCATAAAAATTATATGACTATTTATATTTAATAAAATGTATTTTAGTAAAAATATTTCATAAAAACATTATTTAAATCAAAAATCCATTTATGAATAAAAATAGATATCTTAATTTAATATTAACTAAAAATACTATTTTTTCATTAAAAACTATTTAAAAAGTAACAATAATAAAATGACTGTATATTCTACATAAAAAATAATGTACATAATCAGAGTTCTAGGTTATTGTTACATAACCCCTTATAACACTTTCATATGACCCAAGGGTAAGGTGTGCAATGGTGACAGACACTTGGGGTGGCTCGTATAAAACCACTCGGGTGGTAATCTCTATCAACTTCCATTTCTTCCGTAGGCAGTTTTTTTCGAGCTTAATGTGTTAAATCTTGGATTGGGCTTGGTCATGAGAAAATCCCAATGATGCCACCTCCATTCCAAGCTCCAATAAATGGGCTTCGTAAGGATTAATTCTACTGGATGAGGCCATAACTTCCTTTGTCAAAGTAAATTAGATTTGTTAAAGCCCTATATTTATACTAATCATGTGATCTCTATTCAAAGGATAAATTAGCATTAGTCACAATTCATAATATCATTTTAAAATCCAAAAAAATAAAACCGAATAATTGAATATGTTATATTACCTTTTTACATAATAAGACATTCAATTAGATCGAGAGGAATTTTCATTAATAAATGTTTGGGTCCTTACAATCTTCCCCCCTTATGAAATTTCACCCTTATAGTTTCATTTTCCCACACTAAAATAGATGTGGGTAACTCTTCTTCATCACTTCCTCGGATTCCCACATTGCTTCTTCATACTTGTGGTTTCACCACAACACCTTGATGAGGGGAATTGTCTTATTTCATAGAATTTCTTAACTACAATATAAGATCTTCACTGTCTTTTCTTCATAGTATAGTTCGTTCTCCATTGGTACCACCTACCTATTGAGTACATGTGATGAGTCGGGTATGAGCTTTCTAAAGATTGATACATGGAATACATCATTTACATGATATAGGTTTGGTGGGATTTCTACTCGATAGGCCACTGCTCCATTGCGATCAAGGATCTCAAAAGGTCCTATGTACCTTAGACTAAGCTTTCCCTTCATCCCAAATCTCATAACTCTCTTCCACGGTGATATGTGGGGGGAATACTATGTCTCTGACATCAAACTCTATGTATCATCGATGATTATCAGCATAGTTATTTTTTCATCTCTAAGCATCTTTAATGTGTTGATGGATGGTCTTAACCTTCTCAACCATTTCATCGATCAATTCTAGACCTAGTTGTTTTCTCTTACCAACTACATCCCAACATGTCGGTGTTATACAGCTCTTACTATAAAGGGCTTCATAAGGGTTCATTTGGATTATTGAGTGGAAACTGTTGTTGTAAGAGAACTCAACTATAATAAGATGTTGATCTCATCTGCCTTTGAAGTCCATTGATATTTCTCTCCACATGTGCACAAGTTTTTGGATAGTATGTTCTGATTGGCCATCAGTTTGAGGATTATAAGTCGTACTGATGTTCAGCTCTGTATCCAGAGCAAGTTGAAGACTCTTCCAAAACATAGAGTTGAATCACAGAACAAAATTAGATAAAATATATAGTGTTACTCCATGAAACCTTAACACTTATATATTATATATATATGCCAGTTGATCCAATGAGAAATACTCTTGAATTTCAATTAAGTGTATAGTCAATGTAAGACGATCCACAACAACCCAGATAGCATTGTTTCCTTTGGATGCCTTCAGATTTTCAGTGAAACATTCCATGGATATGTTCTCCCATTTCCATGTTGGTATGGGTATGGGTTGCAACATCCACTTAGACTTCTGCCTATTATCCTTCACTTGCTAACATACCAAGAACGTTTATGTATACTCATTGATCTCCTTATTTATGTTTTCCCACCAATAATTCTCTAGGATATCTCAATACATCTTTGTGTTTCCTAGGTTAATGGAGAAATTAGATCTATGTAAATCATCTAAAAGCTCATTCATTAACTTTGGATTTGATGGAACACATAGTCTTGTCCCAAATATAACAATCCCTTATTCATTAACATTGAACTCTGAGGATTTCCCTTTTCTGATAGTTTCCACTTTCTTCTGAATTTTCACATCATCCTTTTGAGCATCCTATAACCTTTACAAAAGAGATGATTGAAGAATAATTTATGAAATTATTGATGATTTTCCCTTCATTATGATACCCATGTCCATATTAATGAAATCTAAGAATATGGAATCCTTTTCAATTCCCATTAATAATTGAATTGCATGGTCCTTTCTACTTAGAGTGTCTACCACCTTGTTCGCATTCTCTGGGTTGTAATGGATTGAGAAGTCATATTATTCAATCAACTCTAACCGTCTTTGTTGGAGCATGTTCAAATATTTCTTTTTGAATATATACTCGCGGATTTTTGGGTTCATATATATTTCACACATATCCCCAAATAAGTAATGTTGCCAAATTTTCAAAGTGAATATTACTGCAACCAACTCTGGATCATGTGTTGGATATTTTTTCTAATAAACGATCAATTTCCTTGTTGCAGACGTAATGTCTTTGTCATTATTAATCAATACACAGACCATGCCCTTATTTGAAGCAACACGGAATACCACGTAAATTTCTCCACTAGTGGGTATCATGAGCACGGGCACAGTGATAAGCCTCCTTTTCAAATCCTTGAAGATATTTCCACGTTCATCACTCCATGAAATCTTTACCCCCTTCGAATTTATCTTGTTAAGAGGGCTGGAAAATCATGATAAATTTCTCACAAATAGGTGATAATATCTAGCTAAGCCTAGGAAGCTACAGATATCCGTTACAGATATTGGCCTCAGCCATCCGTTAATAGCAGATTTCTTGGAGGGATCCACAGATATCCCATTGCATGTGATGATATGACCCAAGAATGAGACCTCTTCAATTAGGACTCAAACTTTATGTACTTTTCATAGAGATTCCCCTTTGGAAAAGTCTCTTTTACAGTTCTTAGATGCTCCTCATGCTCCTCCTTGGTTTTGGAGTATATTATAATATCATCTATAAATCATACCACAAAATTTTCAAGATAATTTATAAAGTCTCTCATCATTAAGTCCATGATGATTGCTAGAGCATTAGTGAGTCTAAAAGTCATTATTATAAATTCATAATTGACATATCTTGTATGAAAAGTATTCTTGGGGATATACTCCTTATTCACCCTTACTTGATGACATCTTGACCACAGATCCACCTGGGAGAAGTATTTTGTTTCTTTTAGCTGATCGAACAAGTCATAAATTTATGGAAGATGATACTTGATCTTTATCGTGATTTTCTAGACCTCACAATTATCAATGGAAATGTGCATTGACCAATCCTTATTTTGACGAAGAGTACTGGTGCACCCCATTGTGAAGCAATTGGGTGTATAAACCCTTTATCTAGATTGAACTGTAATTGTTTCTTCAGCTCCTAAATCTCCACAATAGCCATTCTATACAAAGTATTGGATGTTGGAAATGACCCAGGTATAATATCAATCATTAATTAAACATATCTTATAGGAGAAAGATTAGGAAATTCTTAGGGAAAAACTTCCGCAAATTACCTCAAAATAGGAATGTCTTCTTGGATGGTTTCTTCATTAGACTCAATAATCTGAACAAGATAGATGTTCTCATAGGGTAGTAATATAAAAACTTCAGATGATGGTGCTAAATATGATTCATCCTCTTCCTTGCACTTGTATAGAATCGGGCATCGATTCTCCATATGGAGAGTGATTTCCCTCTCATGGAAATTTATATTGGTACTATATAGGGAAATCCAATCCACGCAAATAATTACATAAAATTTCCCCAAAGAAAGTAGGGTAAGGATATTTGGTAGTTAAATCCATAAATTATGACAGGGGATAAGTTATATTCATGGGATGCAATGATTTCCCCATTTTTCATTCTCACTGACATCTTTACATATTTAACATTTGGTGGTGTTGTAATTGTTCACCTAAACTTTCGGGATATAAAATAATTTATAGAACTAGAATAAAAAAGTATGTTTCGTATTCATTAATGAATTACTAGCATTCATGTCACCACTTTATGGTCAGGGTTCACTTCAGCAGTAGTGATGGAAAAAGCTTTCCCATGATCCTTGGGAGGTTTTTGGTTGCCTCAAAAACCCTTGGCTTAGGGAACTGGTTTGCAAAGTTCCTTGGTTCTTTGCAGTTGAAGTAATGAACAATTCATTGAGTGTCTAACGGATCACTCCTCTCCTCTGTCACAACAATGAGTTTTTCTTGATGCTAGTTTGTGGACAACCGCCCTTCTCCTTCACAACTAAAGCATTTCCTCATCCCCTTCAAGGAATTTATGGGGTGCTTCTTTTTGCACATTTGGTAAGTGGGGTGATGGATTTTCTTAAGACCTTTGGATTTATCCATCAAACATAAAGAATTGAAGTATAACTTATGCTTATTATCCCCATGGTAAACCTGAGATTTTCCGATCTCTAATTCGAATTTGAGGGCACATCAGACAATTTCCTCATAGCTCTCGATGTCATGGATCACCAGGGCTTTCTATATGCTAGGTTTTATCCCACCAATAAAGAAGTAAACCTTGCATTCAATGGTAATGAAAAGGCTAGAGGCATATCGTGAAATCCTTGCAATGTTTTCGTCATATGCTACAATGGGTTCGTCATCTTTTTTATTAACGGCAAAGAATTCTGTTTCCATCTTATGTGGGAGGGTGCAAGGAAAATAGTGTTAAAAAACATTTTCCAGAAATCCTTCTATTCCAACACCTTGATCTACTATTCAGGATTCATATTTTTTGATCAATGTCCACCATTTATTAGCTTCATCCTCCATACAATAAGAAGCAATAAGAACCTTCTCTTGTTCAGAACATTGAAGTATGTATAATATCATTTTAACGGGGTTGATCCATTGTTCGGCAATTCAGGGATTAGATGATCTATTAAAAGTAAGAGTCCTTTGTCTCATAAAGCTTTCAATTACAACTTGTTCTTTCTTAGGGGTGGTTTGAATGTCCCTATTGTACCATGTTTCTATTCAAAACATGAGTTAACAGAGAGAGTATCATGACAAAGTTCATGATTCCCACTCCCATCGAATTTGGAATTTCATTAGAATAATCATCACATTGATCTTCACATCATTTGTTGGCCTGAGTCCTCCTATTATCGGACATTGGATGGAATAAAAGAAATGTTATGGGTAAAACATAAAGGGATATTCAAATAAGAAAAGGATGACTTATAAATTACTTTTAAATCCATAACTTATGAATTTATAGGCTTCAATCTATGTTATCCATGATCTACTTCCCAACATATATTCTTAGGGGAATTTTTTTATTCCCTTAACAATGGTTCATACTAATATTATGAATTTACCAAAGCATATCCCCCTAGAGTGTCATATCCAAGAGTTCTGAATGTCCCGTTCTTGTTCACCTATTCCGATTCGAGTCTAGCTCAAATCGGTGTTTTTGGGGTTTACCCTAAGATACATTTGTGCCAGAGTTCACTCTACCTGACCATATCCATACAAGGATGTATTTTAATGATAAAATGCTTACTCATTATGCACCAAAATTTAGGGATTTTTTACTATACTTTGTCGTATCACTAAGACTTTCACTAGGGTTTTCTAATCCTAATCCCAAAAAAAACTAAACTTATCATCTAGTACCAACTATAACAACCTTGCTCTTTATTACACAATTAAACATGATTTATTACATAAAACATTCACTTGATACAACATATGAGATAAATAGGTCTAGTTTCATTAGTGCTTAGGAACATTACATAACAACCTAAAACCTGAAAAACACATATTTAGTAAAAAAAATATTTTACAAGACCACACACATTCCTTCATACTTAACATTGCATGGGATAACCTGAGAACATGCATAAGAAAATGGTGATCTATAAATCCCAGTAAGGGATTGAACAATACCTAACATGAAGAATATAGTACATTTTAGGAAATAGTCATATTAATGGAGCATAAGAGAAACCAGAACATAAATGCATGATATAACATTATTATCATAACATGGAAATGTGGCAACAACATTTAACATGATATTAGCATGATCCAAGGATCATTTCACATGGAGAATGATTAAACCCTCATTCAAATTGAATTATATTGAATAAAATATAATTTCACTTTATGCATCATAATAATAATCTTTACCCAATGCATTGGAGCGGTATCAGGGTGCACCCTTCTTAATCATTTCATTTCATGCATAAGTGTTCAACATGGATCATATAAAATGGATTCATTGAATATCAAAATTTATTCCAATATAAAGGAATGTGGAATTAATACATGAAACTATATAATAAATAAGTAAATGTGAATAAAGTTGAATACCTTTCATAGGGAAATGGGCATGGTATTCAATACACAATGACTTTAGATTGGAAAATCACAGTGCAATTTCGGCCGCACAACGGTGTGGCATAAGAATTCATAAAAATGGTTGATGAGAGTCTAAGAGGTGTCTCATTATATATAAATTAAATTCACTACAAGGGGTGATATATATACACATCCCAACAATTGTAATGGAATTTAGATTCATAAAACACAATAATTGGTTGAATATAAATGAGAGAGAGAGAAATCCCTTACGAAATTTCAGCACGGTAACATGTGTACATGGGAGGAATTAATAAAATAGAAAGGGGTATATCATCATTAAAACATAATAAGGGTAGTATGGGGGAGGTGATAAATCATACCCCGACATTTTTTTATAAGACAAGGGTATATAAACATAAAGAAACATGGACAAAAATGAGAGAGGATGAAATCCCTTACTTGGAAGTGTGATCCCAATGGCATGGGAGGGGCTTGAGAGAGGTTTAATGGGAGCTTGGGGCGCCTTGGGTGGATTTTGGAGAGTGGTGGGTAGGGTAGGGACATGATCCAAGGGTTTGGAGGGAAGATAAGTGGGATATTGGGTGGGTTTTTACAGGAAATGAGAGGGAATTATTTATTATTTAGGTTTTTGAAACCACACATTAAACCAATCAAAAACACAAAGCAACCCATGGTTTCTTCCAAAGGGGAGTAGAAAATATTATTTTATAAGGAAAATGTCTGAACATCTCAAAATAGTTGACTTTCTTATGTGTAGATGAGTCACACTCTCAAATAAATCATTTTAAGACATAAAAATGATTTTTAAGTCTTGGAGGGTCCACTAAGGCACCATAAAATTAATCAAACAAATCTATGATCACATTATTTTAAAGGTAAAACATATATTGGACTAACATAAAATTTATTTTATTTTATTACATCACATTTGGGTCATTATGATTTCAAAAGACACATTATATAATTAAATGGTATTTAATTTTTACCCAAAAATTCGACTGTCTCAGAAAATTATTAAAAATTCACCGTTAGATAATTCAAAATACTATATAAAAAAATGATATTTATTTTATCTAAATATGTTTCTAAATATTTGAATTTTTAATTTTAAAATAAAAACCGAAATTTATCAAAAATTCATGGGTTTCGACAAAAGTAGCTTTCAAACCTTAATAAAAATTACAATTGTATTCATAAATATTATATGATCATTTATATTTAATAAAAAGTAATTTAGTAATAATATTTATATAAAATATTATTTAATTAAAAAATCCATTAATTCATAAAAATAGATTTCCTAATTGAATATTAACTATAAATACAATTTTTTCATTAAAAACTATTTACAAAGTAATAATAATAAAATGATTGTATATTCTCTATAAAAAAACAATGTACATAATAATAGTGCTAGGGCCTTATTACATAACCCCTTATAACACCCGCATATGACCAAAGGGTATGGTGTGCGATGGTTATAGAATTTTGGGGTGGCTCAAATAACATCGCTTGGGTGGTAATCTCTATCAACATCCACTTCTCCCATAAGTAGTTCCGTTCGAGCATACCGAGTTGAAGCTTGGATTGGACTTGGTCAAGATAGAATCCCAATGATCCACCTCCTTTCCAACCTCTGAAAAATACGTTTCATATAAAGAAATTCTACTAGATGAGGCTTTCACTTACTTTATCTGAGAAAATTGGATTTGTTAATGCCCTATATTTATATTAATCATGTGATCACTATTCAACAACTGTATTAGCAACGGTCACAATTCATAATGTTATTTTAAAATCCAAAAACATAAAACCCAAGATATTCATATGTTATATAACCATTTTACAAAATAATACATTTAATTAGATCAATAGAAATTTTCATTAATAAATGTTTGGGTTGTTAGAATATTAAAATGTTGTGTTTGGATGAGGTTCTAGGTATGAGAGGTTTTTTGGGTGCCCAAATAAGTCCTAGAGGGTTTGAGTGTTATTTTGGTGTTTTCAATCAAATGTTCATGGTTTGGTGTGTGTGGTTTAAGAGAAACTACATGATGCCTTACGCATGGTATAATTTTCGGTTCAAATCCATTAAGGCATGGTTGAGCTATAGAATTAGGAAAAGTTTTAAGTTAAACTGTGATAGATCAAGGGGAAATCATGTGATTTTGAAGGAGTGTGGGACATTGCACACTATTTTCACATAGTTTTCACACAAACTATATGCCTTATTATAGTAAGGTCTTGTTCAAAATTGAATGATTGGTGAATGGTTTGAAAAGAATGTGGTAAAACACTACAAGGTTAATTTTTTAGGGTATTGTTCATTGCACAGTTTTGAAAAATATATGAAAAAACCATACGCCCCTTAAAAATTTGGATTTTTCCATTTTCCCCTTCTCAGGATTAAATAATACTATCCCCTTTATTTTCTTATTCATGATCCAGATACCTCCTATGTTCCACTTCATCCTCCCACTCTCCCCTCAGTGGTTCTCTCCCATATTTTGTCAAAATATATTTCCATTTAAAGCTCTAGAGAGATAGTGGTAAGGATACAACTCTATTTCCTTCTCCCTCATCTTTCTCTAATTTATTGTTTATTCCAACTAGGTAATTAAGGTAATATTCCATCACATAATGTTGGAATTTTTATAAGGTTATAAGGATTATGTGCCTTATAAAGAGAGGGTATTCTGATATGACATCTACACATGATCTCCAATCATTTTGTTATAGGTGAGACATTTTGGTGGGGTGGTTAATGTTTTTGAGTTTAATTGATATTTTTAATTGATGGGTATTTTCCTGATTTAGTGTGGGAGCATGACATAGACCGTTGTAGGATCAGTATTATTGATTTGGGAATAATGGGAGTACCCAGTGAGTGAGTTGCAGCTTATTTCTTAACGTTCTTTTTTGGTTAATTAGTTTTGAACTGTTAATTAATTATTAAATTTCTTATAAATAATTATTAGTTTTTTTTTATGAAATATATGGCCCTGGGTGGTTTTTGAATTATCCATCAGTCTTAGAGGATCTTGAGAGGTTGGTTTCTAGACTAGAGTTAAATGGGGCAGGCTTCATACATGTGTTAGGTGGTCCCATAGTGCATCCCACAATCTTTATAATTTATTTTCAAGTGTATGGGTTGTATTTTGGGCCAATGTATTAAGGGTTACCCCTTTTATGAATTAAAACTATAACCTTAAATATGGAAATTTCTGTTTTGTATTGCATTTTCACATTATTGCATTTGGTTATCTTGAGGTGATCCAAATGAGATTCTACACCTGATACTTAGACCATATAAAATGGTTATGTATGAATGGATTTCATGGCCCAACCCAATGGATCCCGAGACACAACTACCCCAAGACCACCTCTAATAGGCCATGTGTTATCATCTAGCGACAAGAAATCATATCACAAACATGGGAGGAATTAGCATAAATTAAATGTATAAACACACACATATCTAATCCCATAGAATGATTAAATGTAAAAAAACAATTAAAACCAATGCATGCGTATAACTATGACCATGCAATCAAAGTAAGACATCAAAGTACCGAAATCTAAAAAGAGGGTTAAATACAAGACCAACCAAAAATTACAGAGACTCCAACCTGATCCATGGTCATACACTATGATAAAATTTAACCACCTAGAAAACACCTCTGTCTATCAAGAAAACAATATCATCCACCCACTCCATGTCCTCCTAAGACACTGTCAAATGGTTTACTTTCTGTATAAGACATGACATGTATAGGTAGATACCATGCAGAGGTCAGTATAAAAATAACATGTAGGAAATCTCGAAGACACTAAAAAAGAAAAATTGAGAATATTCATATGATAATTGTAATACAGTACATAATAAAAACAATGAAGCCTAGATATACTAAGAAAGGACACCGCACCACCAGATAGTCACATCCGAATACCATCCACAGGATTTTGCTCAAAGAAATGATCATTCAAAGAGAATCAACTCCAAAAGACCTTTCATCAATGGAGACACCATCCAAGAGGCGATGATCATTATCCCCCACACAATAATGATCACTAGTCTTAGAAGACACTGATACATAGATAGGGGTCACACCCTAGACTATTATGGGACACTATGAACCCAATTTGGATCTACTCTCTACATAGGGGATCATATGTTGATGATACCATGATCCCTACTGATACAACCTACAAGATGTAATGTTAATTCCTTACTCAAGGAGGTCACATAAATTAAACAAACCTCACATAGGGAATAAATATGATAAATGGTCACATTACAGTCTCATAGAGGAACACCAAAAACTCATTATAAGACCCATCTTCCATAAGGGATCACAATCATAGCTAATGAAATAATTACACATTGTACCCTTAAGGGAATCTGCCAAGGGAAAACACCCAACTGATACTAGTTACACTGAATAAATTATGGGCTACAAACACCCTCGAAGGTGGTACATGAAATATATTGGGTGCACATGGTGTGTTTAACCAACCCCTACTCTTCCCATATAGTGCTTCCTCACACGACATGTAAATATCCAAATACATGGTGTGTAGGAGTAATACATGACATGCAGATATCACCCTACATTCTGCACATTCCATTTACCCATGCTTTTGTACTGCTGGTTGTGTGTGTGCACTAACCCATGCACACCCTATCGTGACCATGTGCACCCAGTTGTGTTTGTTCCCATTTACACATGTCCATGAACTCTAGAAATTCCAATGTTCTTGGACTACTCATTCTTTTGTATCCTCCATTATACATTCCGAGCCACTGAGATTGTGTGATACAACTAGTGATACTTATATCTTCATGAAAACCATAACACTGCCACTAGGGAGTCCCACATGGCGTCTATTGCCGAATTACATGTCGCGTACTATGGGAATTTCTATAACCCATTGGTTATTTCCATGTGCATCCATTCATTCAACTTCCACATTGATTTCAACTAGAAATCACTCTAGATATCTTGGATTTTATTAATTAAGCCCCTTCTGTTTACTACTTATTGGAATCTGGCCGTGAAAATGAATCGCGAACACACCTCTAATCTCTGTATTACTGTATTCCCCTTAGGAAGAACAAGAAACATCAATTTGGACTCTTTCTCCCAATATTTATCCACAGTTTTCATTGTTTCCCAAATCAAAAACTTTATCACAAGTCATTCTCATGCTATAGATCATCTATGTTGAAGAATCGTCATGAAATTATCAAATAATGTGTATTAGGAGAATTGTTTTCCAAAGAAAATACCAATGATGTTAGAATGAAGAAATGGAGGATAAATCCATAATCCATGAAAATTTGAGGGAAAAAAATCATCCTTTTTTCATTTCAGCCTTGATTAATTATTGTGGATATATATGAACAAAGAAGAATAAAATCAATGAAAAAATATAAATCCATCAGTTAAATCTACCATTGATGCATGAATCAATTTTTTATTAGAATATATCTATATTCTACTGGGGTAAAATAAAGAGATATAAAACCACAAATTAAATATCCTACCTGGATTTTGGAATGATCACTGGTGAAGAATAGTCTAGTGTGGATGTCATTGGTGAGATTCATGAACTCCGATTGTGCAACAATCCTTGATCCAATTTCAATTTTATATCATCCTCTAAGAACTCTATCATACAATGTCTCTCTAGATATATAGGGTTTAGTGGAAAATTTTTATATTCCATAATATCTATGTATTTTAAGAGGAGGAAAGTTGTTGCATCGAGTAAAATAAATAAAACAATTTAGTTAATTAATTTTATTAATTCTATTTCCATTAAAATATTTTTACAAACGCCTAATGCTGATAATGGTTATTTTGTGCTTAGGGTAAAACCTGAATTCTGAAATCAATCATAACCTCATATTTTTGAATTGAGCCCATATTTGGGATTTATTTCATTTTTTAGGAAAACTGCATGTGTGTGATATATAATATTTTTTTGATATTTTATAACATAATTTTGGGAACACTGAGCCTCATAATTTCACTTTGTCTTAGCACATGGCCATAAAAATATTCTTAGAAATATTCCAATGTATTACATGGAAGAAATGTTTATAGTAAATTATTCCCTCCTTCATGGATTTTAATCACTGAAAAGAAAAAAACTAAGAAAAAGGTGGGGATACTAAGCTATCAATTGGGCCTCCTGCTCCCATGAGCTCTCCCAACAGTTACTTATGCTACCAATAAACATAAACACAAGGAAAATACTTTCCCTATGAAGGGTATTTCTCCTATAGTCCCTCAATATCACTGACTCCTTCAAAAGGAAACTCTACACTCATGGACTACCTTACCCAGGTCGATATTATACAATGATTCATGAACATACCTCCTCAATTGTGACATGTGGAGAACACCAAGAAACCCAAAACAACTATGGGATCAGGGTTAAACAAAAAATCACCTCACTAACCCTAAAAGGAATTAAGAAAATAAAGGGCCTATGATTCCCAAATATAGCCTACCACCCTATTTAAGACTACATAACTCTCCAACTCCAAAGGCTCCTATCATCCTTACACTAAGGACCCCTGATGCCTTTTTGGCAGTCATCATCTTCCCTTAGATAAACCATACCCTTTATAACCACCACTAGCACCAAAACTAGGACCCAATCCCTATTACCCAAAGGCTTGAACCAATTTATAAATGTCCTTTTAGGTCTCTCTTAAATGGTATTAAAAACGTGCTTCTCTTGTGGTGGGATTTTAATCCTCATGATCCACATACCCCATCGATGGTCGATGATCCTCCCAACTATGGATTAAAAATAACATGAAAACCCATATCATGTCCACTATAATATAAATGGTCCAGCATTAAATAGCTAGATGGCTGGGGTAAAACACTTTTCCCAACTACAACTGAGTCCCTCATGCATGCACAATTGTTCTAACTCTCCAAAAAACACTATTGGTCTTCACCCACATACATAAAAAAACAAGTGTTTAACCCAAAAACTTATGAAATCCAAAATCTATTTGTTCACTAAAATCTACATCACTAAATTGATATCCCCATACAGAGATTGAATTTGCAGTATGGAAGCCAAAATTTATTTATACACCAAAATAAAAAATGCCAAATTGGTATCATTAGATATAGATTTAATTTTTTGTATGGAATCAAAAATCTATTTGTGTTCCAAAATATATATCTCCAAATTGATATCACCAAACATAAATTTAATTTTCAGTATGGAAACAAAAATCTATATGTTTCCCAAAAATAGTATCACCAAGTTGATATTCCTGAACATAGATTGAATTAGTAATATGGAAACAAAAATCAATTTGTACGCCAAAATCTACATCACAAAATTGATATCACTGGATAGAAATTGAATTTTTATTATGGAAAACAGAATATATTTGTAGTCCAAAATCTACATCATCAAATTGAGATCACCAGATAGTGATTGAATTTGATGTATGGAAAACAAAATCTATTTCTAAATCAAAATCTACATTTCCAAATGGATATCACTAGACATTGATTGAATTTTCATTATCGAAACAAAAATCTATTTGTATACCGAAATCAATATCACAAAATTGATATCACTAGATAGAGATAGAATTTAAATTATAGAAGCCAAAATCTATTTGTATGCTAAAAACTACATCACCAAATTGATATCATCGAAAAGAGATATATTTTTTAGTATGGAAACCATAATCTATTTTTATGAAAAATCTACATCGCCAAATGGATATCACCAGATTGATATTGAATTTGTGGTATCGAAAACAAAATCCATTTAAACTCCAAAATCTACATCGCCTAATTGATATCACTGGACAAAGATTGAATTTGAAATATGGAAACAAAAATCAATTTGTATTCCCAAATATACATTTCCCAATTGATATCACCATATAAATATTGATTTTTAAGTATTAAAACCAAAATCTCTTTGTATGCCAAAATCTACATCGCCAAATTGATATCACCCGATAGAGATTGAATTTTCTGTACGGAAACCAAAATCTATTGGTACACTGAAATATATTTTTTCAAATTGATATCACCAGAAATAGATGGAATTTAAAGTATAGAAACAAAAATATAATCATACGCCAGAATCTAATTTTCCAAATTTATACCACTGGAAATAGATTGAATTTGGTGTATGTAAACCAAAATATATTTGTACACCAAAATCTATATCGTCAAATTGACATCACCAGATTGAGTTTGAATTTTTAGTATGGAAACTAAAATATATTTTTCACTAAAATCTATATTGAAAAACTAATATCACTAAACATTGATTGAATTTTCATATGGAAACCAAAATCTATTTGTAAGAAAAAATCTATATTTATATTTTGATATCACCAGACATAGATTCTATTTTTATTATGGAAACCAAAATAAATATGTCTTCGAAAAATCTACATTTCCAAATTGGCATCACCAGACAGATATTGAATTTTCAGTATAGAAAGACAGATATATTTTTATGCCAAAATAAACATTGTCAAATTGATATCGTTTAACATAGATTTAATTTATAGGATAGAAACCAAAATCTATTTTTATGCCAAAATTGTCATCACC
The DNA here is from genome assembly GCA_963277665.1 of Viscum album. Classification (NCBI taxonomy): domain Eukaryota; kingdom Viridiplantae; phylum Streptophyta; class Magnoliopsida; order Santalales; family Viscaceae; genus Viscum; species Viscum album. The sequence continues at coordinate 43,723,787 of OY728150.1, forward strand.
AAATTAATATCACTGAACTTAGATTGAATTTCTATTATGGAAACTAAAATCAATTTATATGTCAAAATATTGAATGTAAAATTTATATCATTGAATAGGGATTTAATTTGTAGTGTGGAAACAATAATATATATTTATTCCATAATATACATGGGAAAATTTATTTCACCCAAAAGAGATTGAATTTTTATTGTGGAAACAAAAAAATCTATTTCTATGGGAAAATATACATCGCCAAATTGATATCACTGAAAATAGATTGAATTTTCATTATGGAAACCAAAATATATTTTTATGCCAAAATCCACGTTATAAAATTGATATCCCCAGATAGAGATTGAAAGTTTAGTATGGAAGAAAAAATATATTTTTTTAACAAAATCTACATCTCCAAATTGATATAACCATACTGAGAATAAATTTTTAATATAGAAACAAAAATCAATTTATATTCCAAAATCTACTTTGAGAAATTTATATAACTGTATAGAGAATGATTTTTTATTATGAAAACCAAAATCAATTTTTAATAAAAAATCTAAATCACCAAATTCATATCACCAAAAAATATTTAATTTGCAGAATGGAATCCAAAATCTATTTATACACAAAAATCTATATCGACAAATTGATATCACCGAATTGAGATTGAATTTACAGTTTGGTAACCAAAATCTATTTGTATGATTAAATCTACATGGCCAAATTAATATCACCAGACAAAGATTGAATTTGTAGTATGGAAACCAAAAATCCATTTGGACACCAAATCTACATCACAAATGTGATATCACTGGAAAAAGTTGGAATTTTTAGTTTGGAAGAAAAAATATATTTGTATGCAACAAAGTATATCACCAAATTTATATCACCAGACAGAGATTAAATATACAATATAAAAAATAAAATCTTTTTGTATGCCAAAATCTATATTACCAAATTTATTTCACAAGAAAAAGATTGAATTTTCAGTATGGAACCTGAAATTTATTTTTATGCCACAATCTACATTGCTAAATTGATATCAATAGAAAATTATTTATATCACCTGATCTAGAGTTCATCTTGAAAATTTATGTTGGCACCAATTGTTTGAAAATCAAGATTTATCCCACAATCATGGATCCCACCACCAAAACACATCCTTGTGAAATCAACCAGGAGACCTATGTCATTATCTGATATATCTATTAATCCATCTATCACCAGGTCAACAAGATGATATGTTCCAAAAACATGGCAGAAATCCAGATCGCATCCACCATTCATACCATGATAGACGTCTTCCTCGACATCAGGATCATCCCAATCCCAGTGCCCAATAAGAGGGACAGGTACATTGAGAAATGGATAGAGGTATCAGAAGATGATAGATACCAATCATAGATAATAATGAATATAGTGCAGGAGGAGAATACTTTAACGAACCTGACAATGAGGGAGATTAATTCCAAGGCATGGTCATCTAACATGTAGTTCAGGATCAGGTCAGAGACAGATGAGAGTTTCATTTTTGTATAAATATCAGACTAAGGGTTCATTATTTTGAACCCTCTCACCTTTCATTTATGTTTCTATTTATCATTTTATTATATATTAACTTTTATTTTATTATGGGGCCTTTGTATCACTTTCACCTTTCTTAAAAATCGAATGCCCAATTAACTTAACATTACGTTAACAATTAAAAATTTTGATATAATGCTCACATAAATAATTAAAAAATGAATCATGGTTGATATACTCTATAAGAACATTTTCCCTACATATATGTCGTTTGTGTGATCCCTGTTAAAGAGTTAAAATGTGTGTATCAACCCATCTATGGACTTTAAGTATATACCGTGAAATTCAAGAATGTCAAAAAAACCTCGTAGCTTCGATAAATTGGCTTCCACTATAACAATACCAGATGCACACCCTCTTCCCCTAGAACTCATATTAATTTCCATTGGGTTCATTGGACCTATAATTGGTCTATTTATTTTTTTAAAAAGTGGTTGGAGTTCATTAATACAATCATTAGGGTTTTCAACATTAAAAGAAATAAAAAAATTAAATTTACCATAGTTTACTTGATCCAACAAGACCCATACGAATTTCATGATCTTGAAATAGTGAAATTGACAATCCTTTAGTAATTGGATTGAAAATCATTATTTTTATGCTCATATGGTCAACAAAAACCATAATTGTTTATCATTTCTCTCATAACTAAGCTCTTAGTGTTGATATAATTTCTCTGAATTTTACATTTGTAATTCCAATAAAAAACCCCGAAGTAGAATTATCACAATAAGTTTTTATATCCCCCTAAAAAGAATTTATTATCTTCAAATTGAGATGAAAATTTTCAACATAAATGTTCATGGTATATCTATTAAGAACATAGAAGACCTAACAATGAACAATTCAAGAAATGAATGAGAGGAAGAGATGACCGAATCTAGTAAATGTAAATAAAGAAACAAAAAAAAACATTATATAGATTTATGAGGTTTGAGAAAAATAACTATGTATGTGGACAGGCAAAATGGTTCAATTATATCTAAGAGGAAATTTTTTTTAAGATAACATGTGGTATCGATACCTTGGCATTGAATGATCACATAAACAAAAACATGGTGTTATAGTAACCCCACATTATTATTGTTCCAGATATTTATTATAGTCCATAATTCTACAATAGTCATTATCAGCACACCTATCCCATAAAAGGTGTCATATCATTGTTCAATATGTCCATTTAGCAATTAAACCAACTTTATTTAGCTAAACATGCTTTCTAATTTATACAATCTCTTATACAAAGACTAATCCTACAACTTGAGGGGTTTGGAGGGATGAAACTTTTCCAAAACACAACATAAGTTAACTCCAAAACCCGAGTGAACACAAAATATATCTACACATTAGGATTGAATAATAAAACGAAGAAAAAAAACACACCATACACCTTGATAATCCAATATTTCTAATCTTCTCACAAGCATTATCATGATCACAAAGAATCATACAAAGGATTCTTTACCCCATGGTATACCCTTGTATATTATAATCTATATTATAAAAACAATTTTACATTAAATAAAACCTACAAACTTAACCTTTTGTCCCTCATAAAAAATTACGTAATTTAGAAAAGATCATAATTATATATGACTATATGAATGGGAAATTTTTTTAATGAAAAAATTCCAAAATTAACTCATAAAATTTTTTTTCAAAAAAATAAAATTCACAGCTGATATTAGGACATCATTTTTTTCAATTGAAAAAAATGATTGTTAGTTTAAATATAATAAGAAAAATCAAATTTAACTTTAATTTTAAAATATACATCAAAAAATTTACCAAAAAACATCTATTTTTAATACGTTACTGAAAAGATGTTACCTAATTAAATCCAGGGAGAAAATGTGACAACCCTGCTTTTTATTACAACTTAAACATGCTTTATTACATAAAACTTCACTTGATACAACAAAGAAGATCGAGGGGTTTAGTGTCTTTGGGGCTTAGGATCATTACATAAAAACTTTAAACATGAAATACAACATCCTTATTGAAAACTTCCTTTACATGACCACTACAATCCTTCGTACTTAGCATTGCATGGGATAACCTGAGGACATGCATAAGAAAAGGGTGAGCTATAAAGCCCAGTAAGGGAGTACACAATGAATAACATGAGGAGTACAATACATGTTAGTCAATAGGCATATCAATAGAGCATAAGAGAGACATGAACATAAAGGCATGATAAAGCATGATAATCATAACATGGAAATGTGGCAATAACACTTAACATTGAATTAGCATGAGCCAAGGCTCATTGCACATGGAGCATGAGTAAACCCTCATTGCACTTGAAGCACGAGTAAACCCTCGTTGCACTTGAATTAGCATGAGTCAACACTCATTGCACATGACGTATCATGATACTATACTTTACCCAATGCATTGGAGCGCTATCAGGGCGCACCCTTCTTAAACATTTCATTTCATGCATAAGTGTGCCACATGGATCATAAAACATGGATTCATAAAACATAATCATTTCTTCCACGATAAAGGAATGTGGAATTAATACATGAAACTTTAAAATCAATACGTATATGTGCATAAAGGTGAATACCCTTGATGGAGAAATGGGCATGGTATTCACTACACAAAGACATTGGCTTAGAAAATTGGTGCGATTTCGGCAGCGTAACGGCGTGACGTAAGAATTCATAAAAAAGGTTGATGAGAGAGAAAGGGGTTCCTCATCATATTTACATGAAATGGACAGTAAGGAGATCATATATATACATGTACCAACAACAGAAATGGAATTTAGATTCATGATACAAAAGTATTGCTTGAATATAAAAGAAGAGAGAGAAGTTCCTTTCGGAATTTCGGCATAGTAACGGGTGTACATGGGAGGAATTTAATGAGAGAGAAAGGGTTCTCCCATCATTCAAACAATAAGAGGGCAGTATGGGGGAGGTGCGAAACCATACCCCAACATTCATAAATTAAATTAAAATGGCAATACAACTTAAAGAAAATTGACAAAAAATGAGAAAGGAAGAAAAAACCCTTACTTGGAAGTGTGCTTCCAAAGGCTAGAGAGAGGCTTGTGAGAGGCTTCTTGGGAGCTTGGGGCACCTTGAGAGGATTCTAGAGAGAGTAGGGCAGAGGTTGGACGAACTTCAAGGGCTTTGAGTGAGGAGGAAGTGGGAGCTTGGGTGGGTTTATATAGGAAAGGTGAGAGAATTCTTTATTATTTAGGTTTGGGACCCCTTATATTAAAATAATCCAAACCACAAACCATCCCATGGTATTTGCCCATGGTTTCTGGAAAAGGAGAGAGGAAAACAATATTTTACAAGGCCAAGGTCCGAACTTATTAAAAAATTAGGGTTCCTTATGTGGAGGTGAGTCACACTCCCATGGAAATTAATTTAAAAAGGCAAAGTGTTGAATAAGTCTTGAGGGCTCCATTAATGCTTTGAAAAGTGAGTCAAACAAACCCAAAACCACATTATTTTAATGATAAAACATATATTGGCCGAACCTAAGGATTATGGTATTTTATTACATCACCATTGGGTCATTATGATGTCATAAAACACATTATATATTTAAAAGGTATTTAATTTTTACCCAAAAATTGGACTGTCTCAGAAAATTATGAAAAATTCACCGTTGGATAATTTCGACGTCCTGATTCCAAAAATAATATTTATTTTATCTAAATAATTTTCTAAATATGTGAATTTTCACTTTTAAAATAAAAACCGACATTTATAAAGAAATTCACGGGTTTTGACAGAAATGGCTTTCAAACCTTAATAAACATTTTAATTGCATTCATAAAATTATAAGATCATTTATATTTAATGACAATTAATTTAATATTAATAATAATATTTTATTAAAATATTATTTAATTCAAAAATCCTCTAATTTAATAAAATATAATTCTTAATTAAATAATAACTAAAAACACCATTTGTACTTTAAAAACTAATTACAATGTATCAAAAATGACTAGAAATTATATTCATTATTATATATAAAAAAAATAATGTACATGAACATGGTTCTACTTATTTGTTACATAACCCCTTAAAATAGCCTCATAAGACCTAAGGGTAAGGTGCGCGATGGTGACAGACTCTTGGGGCTGCTCGGATAACATCGCTCGAGTGGTAATCTCTATCAACTTCCATTTTTCCCGTAGACGATCACGTTCGAGCTTGACTTGATGAAGCTCAGCTTGGGCTTGGTCAAGGGCAAAGCCCAAAGACGCCACCTCTTTGCCGAGCTCCGACAAATGGGCTTCATAAGGGGCAATTATACTGGATGAGGCCATCGCTTCCTTTGTCTGAGTAGAAAAAATTGGTTCGTTAAAGCCTTATATTTAAACTACCCAGATGATCACTGTTCAACGGCTATAAAAGTAACGGTCACAAATCTTAACGTAAAACTTAAAGAAGTTGACATCTTATAAAAACATAAAGAAACATTTAACTGGATCAAGAGGGATTTTCCATTAATGAAAATTTGGGTCGTTACAACATTCCCCCCTTAAGAAATTTCGCCCTCGAAATTTTCCTTTCCCCACACTAAAACAAATGTGGGTAACTTAGCTTCATCATATCCTCCGACTCCCAAGTTGCTTCTTCAAACTTGTGGTTTCTCCACAACACCTTGATGAGGGGCATTGTCTTATTTCGTAGAACTTTTTCTCTACGATCCAAGATCTTCACTGGTTGCTCCTCATAAGAAAGATCGTCTTCTAATTGTACCACCTCAGAAGAGAGTACATGTGAAGGGTCTGGTATGTACTTCCTTAAGAGGGATACATGGAAGACATCATGCACCTTGGCCATAGTAGGTGGAAGTGCTAGTCGATAGGCCACAGCCCCAACACGATCAAGAATCTCGAATGGGCCGATGTACCTTGGACTTAACTTCCCTTTCTTTCCAAACCTCATGACCTTCTTCCACGGAGATATGCGTAAAAACACCATGTCTCCGACTTTAAACTCAAGGTCTCGTCGACGATTATCTGCATAACTCTTCTGTCGACTTTGGGCTGCCTTGATATGCTGCTGAATGGTTTTCACCTTCTCCACCATTTCTTCGACCATTTCTGGTCCAAGCAGCTTACGTTCACCGACCTCATCCCAACATGCCGGTGTTCTACACCTTTTCCCATACAGGGCTTTATATGGTGCCATTTGGATGCTCGAGTGGAAACTATTATTATAAGAGAACTCAACTAGAGGAAGATGTTGATCCCATCCTCCTTTAAAGTCCATTGAGCACGCTCTCAACATATCCTCAAGTGTTTGGATAGTCCGCTCGGATTGGCCATCAGTTTGAGGATGATAGGCCGTACTGAAGTTCAGTTCAGTATTCAGAGCATGTTGAAGACTCTTCCAAAACTTAGAGGTAAATCTTGGATCTCGGTCAGACACAAAAGATAGTGGTACTCCATGCAACCGTACCACTTCCCTGATATATATCCGTGCCAGTTGATCCAAAGAGAAGTCCTCTCGAATAGCAAAGAAGTGTGCAGTCTTTGTAAGACGATCCACAATAACCCCGATTGCATTGTTGCTTTTGGATGTCCTTGGAAGTCCAGTGACGAAGTCCATGGTGATGTTCTCCCATTTCCATTCTGGTATGGGCAATGGTTGCATCATCCCCTTAGACTTCTGCCTCTCTGCCTTCACTTTCTGACACACCAGGCACTTTGATGTATATTCAGCGATCTCCTTCTTCATATTATCCCACCAAAAGTTTTCTCGGAGATCTCGATACATCTTTGTGCTCCCTGGGTGAATAGAGAAATTTGAACTATGTGCATCATCCAAAAGTTCCTTCTTCAGCTCCGAACTTGATGGGACACATAGTCTTTTCCCAAACCGCACAATTCCTTCTTCATTAACATTAAACTCTGAGGATTTTCCCTTTTTGATAGCTTCCACTTTTTCTTGGATTCTCGCATCATCCTTTTGAGCATCCTTTAACCTTTCCAAAAGAGATGGTTGAGCAATCATTTGTGAAAGGATTGATGATGTTCCCTTCTTTATGATTCCCACGTCCATCTTCATCATGTCTAAGAAGATTGGATCCTTCTCAATTCTCATCATTGATAGAATTGCTGGATCCTTTCTACTTAGGGCATCCGCCACCTTGTTCGCCTTCCCAGGGTGGTAATGTATTGAACAGTCATAATCCTTTATGAGCTCTATCCATCTTCTCTGGCGCATATTAAGCTCTTTCTGTGTGAATATATATTTAAGACTCTTGTGGTCAGTATATATCTCACATTTCTCTCCATAGAGATAATGCCGCCAGATTTTCAAGGCAAAGATCACCGCCGCCAACTCCAGATCATGCGTTGGATAGTTTCGCTCATGGATTTTCAACTGTCTTGAGGCATAGGATATCACTTTATCATTCTGCATCAGCACACATCCTAAGCCCTTCTTCGAAGCATCACTGAATACCACAAAAAGCTCCCCACTTGTGGGTAAAGTGAGCACAGGTGCAGTGATAAGTCTCCTTTTCAACTCCTTGAAGCTTTCTTCGTATTCATCACTCCAAGCAAACTTTACTCCCTTTCGAGTTAGCTTGGTAAGAGGGTTGGACAATCGTGAGAAGTTTCTCACAAATCGTCGATAATATCCAGCTAACCCCAAGAAGCTACGGATATCAGTTACCGATGTTGGCCTCGGCCATCCCTCAATTGCATCTGTTTTGGAGGGGTCCACAGATATCCCATTGCTTGTGATGATATGGCCCAAGAATGAGACCTCCTTCAACCAGAACTCACACTTGCTGTACTTGGCATAGAGCTTCTCCTTGCGCAAGTCTCCAGTACAGTTCTTAAATGCTCCTCATGGTCCTCCTTGGTTTTGGAGTATATCAGAATATCATCTATAAAGACTACCACAAATTTATCTAGGTAATCTCTAAAGACTCTATTCATCAAATCCATGAATATTGCTGGAGCATTGGTGAGTCCAAAAGGCATTACTATGAATTCATAGTGCCCGTACCTTGTACGAAAAGCAGTCTTGGGGATATCTTCCTTCTTCACCCTTACTTGATAATATCCCGACCGCAAGTCGACCTTGGAGAAGTATTGAGCTCCACGCAGCTAATCAAACAAGTCATCGATTCTTGGGAGAGGATACTTGTTCTTTATCGTGATTTTGTTAAGTTCACGATAATCGATGCAAAGCCGCATTGACCCATCCTTCTTCTTGACGAAGAGGACTGGTGCACCCCATGGTGATGCACTTGGGCGTATAAACCCTTTATCCAGATTCTCCTGTAGTTGTTTCTTCAGTTCTTCAAGCTCAACCACAGCCATTCTATATGGAGTCTTGGATATTGGTAGCGCCCCAGGTATAAGTTCAATTGAGAACTCAACATCTCTTCTTGGAGGAAGACCAGGAAGTTCCTCGGGAAATACTTCAGCGAATTCCCTCACAATAGGCATTTCTTCAAGGGTGGTTTCTTCCTTGGACTCAATCATCTGAGCCAGATATGCGTGCTCATAAGGCAGTAATATCCATGCTTGAGATGATGGAGCTAAAGGAGATTCATCTTCCTCCTGACACTTGTAAAGAATCGGGGGTCGATTCTCCATATGGAGTGTGATTTCCCTCTCCCGACAATTTATGTTGGCTCTATATAAGGAAAGCCAATCCATGCCAAGAATTGCATCAAATTCCACCAAAGGGAGTATGACGAGGTTCGCTGGGAAATTCAATCCACAGATTATAACAGGGGAGGACTTATACTCATGGGATGCAATGATTGCCCCATTTTCCGTACTCACTGACATCTTTACTTCCAGGATTTGTGGTGGTGCAGGGATTGTTCTACTAAACTTTTGAGATATAAAAGAATGCGTAGAACCTGAATCAAAAAGTACGTTCGCTATTCTTGAATGAATAACTAGCGTACCTGTCACCACTTCGTTGTTGGGGTTCACTTCGGCAGAAGTGATGGCAAAAGCTCTTCCTTGCTGTCTTGGAGGTTGTTGATTGCCTCCGATAACCCTTGGATTAGGGCACTGATTCGCAAAATGACCCGGTTCTCTGCATTTGAAGCGTTGAACAACGCGTTGAGGTTCGAACGGAGCGTTCCTCCCCTCCGTCGCAGCCGCGGGTCCTTCTTGCTGACAGTTAACAGCTAGGTGCCCTTCTCTTCCACACTTGAAGCATTTTCTTGTCCCCCTAAGGCAATTCCCAGGGTGCTTCTTTCCACACTTTTGGCAAGTGGGGTGCTGGAATTTCTTAGCGCCGTTGGATTTATCCATCGGACCACCAGCATTGAAGTCCACCTTCCGCTTCTTGTCCCCATGATACCCCTGTGATTCTCCGATCTCCATTTCAACCTTAAGGGCACATCGGACAATCTCCTCATAGCTGTCAAAGTCACGGATCGCTAATGCTTTCCGCAAGCTAGGCTTCAGCCCACCAAAGAAGCGGTCAACTTTGCATTCGGGGGTAACGACAAAGCCGGAAGCGTATCGTGCAAGCCTTGTGAAGTTTGCCTCGTATGCTCCCACAGATTCTTCATCTTTCTGCTTGAGGGAAAGGAAGTCCCTTTCCATCTTAAGACGGAGGGTGCGTGGAAAATATTTATCGAAAAACATCTTCCGGAATACCTTCCATTCCAAAGCCTCGATCTCCTCCTCAGGCTTCGTATTTTTGATCAACGTCCACCATTGATCAGCTTCACCCTCCATACGATAAGCCGCCAGGAGAACCTTCTCTTTTTCAGAGCATTGGAGGATGGAGAATATCTTTTCAATGGAGTTGATCCATTGTTCAGCAATCGTGGGATCGGATGATCCACTAAAAGTAGGAGGCCTTTGTCTCATGAAGCTTTCAATAGCGACTTGTTCTTTCTTAGGGGGGGTTGAACGTTCCTCTTGACCAGTGTTTCTATTCAAAACTTGAGTTAGCTGAGAGAGGAGCGTGACAAAGTTCGCGATTCCCGCTCCCATTGGATTGGGCATCTCATTGGTACAATCGTCACACTGATCTTCACAACGGTTGTTAGCCCGAGTTCTCCTATTACCGGCCATTGGCTGGAATAAAAGGAAAGTTAGGGGTAACACATAAAGGGTAATCCAAAGACAAAAGTTGATGACTTATAAATAAACTTTGATCTCTTTAACTCATGAGTCTATAGGATTCAATCCAGGCTTTTCAGGATCTTCCTTCTAACATATATTCTTAGGGGCATTTTTCCCTTAATAAGGGTTCATACTAAGATTGTGAATTTATCAAAACATATCCCCCGGGAGTGTCGTAACCAAGAGTGCAGCAAGGCCCGTTGTCGTGCACCGGTTCCCGTTCGAGTCTAGCTCAAAGCGGTGTTTTCGGGTTTTACCCCTAGGATACATCTGTGCCAGAGCCGCCTCTACCTGCTCGTATCCAGACAGGGATGTATTTGTTTGATAAAACACTTACTTAGTATTTACCAAAACTTAGGGATGTTTTTATTATGCTTAGTCTTGTATCTAAGGCTTTACTAGGGTTTCCTAATCCCAAAAATAACTAAACCTATCCTCTGATACCAACTGTGACAACCCTGCTTTTTATTACAACTTAAACATGCTTTATTACATAAAACTTCACTTGATACAACAAAGAAGATCGAGGGGTTTAGTGTCTTTGGGGCTTAGGATCATTACATAAAAACTTTAAACATGAAATACAACATGCTTATTGAAAACTTCCTTTACATGACCACTACAATCCTTCGTACTTAGCATTGCATGGGATAACCTGAGGACATGCATAAGAAAAGGGTGAGCTATAAAGCCCAGTAAGGGAGTACACAATGAATAACATGAGGAGTACAATACATGTTAGTCAATAGGCATATCAATAGAGCATAAGAGAGACATGAACATAAAGGCATGATAAAGCATGATAATCATAACATGGAAATGTGGCAATAACACTTAACATTGAATTAGCATGAGCCAAGGCTCATTGCACATGGAGCATGAGTAAACCCTCATTGCACTTGAAGCACGAGTAAACCCTCGTTGCACTTGAATTAGCATGAGTCAACACTCATTGCACATGACGTATCATGATACTATACTTTACCCAATGCATTGGAGCGCTATCAGGGCGCACCCTTCTTAAACATTTCATTTCATGCATAAGTGTGCCACATGGATCATAAAACATGGATTCATAAAACATAATCATTTCTTCCACGATAAAGGAATGTGGAATTCATACATGAAACTTTACAATCAATACGTATATGTGAATAAAGGTGAATACCCTTGATGGAGAAATGGGCATGGTATTCACTACACAAAGACATTGGCTTAGAAAATTGGTGCGATTTCGGCAGCGTAACGGCGTGACGTAAGAATTCATAAAAAAGGTTGATGAGAGAGAAAGGGGTTCCTCATCATATTTACATGAAATGGACAGTAAGGAGATCATATATATACATGTACCAACAACAGAAATGGAATTTAGATTCATGATACAAAAGTATTGCTTGAATATAAAAGAAGAGAGAGAAGTTCCTTTCAGAATTTCGGCATAGTAACGGGTGTACATGGGAGGAATTTAATGAGAGAGAAAGGGTTCTCCCATCATTCAAACAATAAGAGGGCAGTATGGGGGAGGTGCGAAACCATACCCCAACATTCATAAATTAAATTAAAATGGCAATACAACTTAAAGAAAATTGACAAAAAATGAGAAAGGAAGAAAAAACCCTTACTTGGAAGTGTGCTTCCAAAGGCTAGAGAGAGGCTTGTGAGAGGCTTCTTGGGAGCTTGGGGCACCTTGAGAGGATTCTAGAGAGAGTAGGGCAGAGGTTGGACGAACTTCAAGGGCTTTGAGTGAGGAGGAAGTGGGAGCTTGGGTGGGTTTATATAGGAAAGGTGAGAGAATTCTTTATTATTTAGGTTTGGGACCCCTTATATTAAAATAATCCAAACCACAAACCATCCCATGGTATTTGCCCATGGTTTCTGGAAAAGGAGAGAGGAAAACAATATTTTACAAGGCCAAGGTCCGAACTTATTAAAAAATTAGGGTTCCTTATGTGGAGGTGAGTCACACTCCCATGGAAATTAATTTAAAAAGGCAAAGTGTTGAATAAGTCTTGAGGGCTCCATTAATGCTTTGAAAAGTGAGTCAAACAAACCCAAAACCACATTATTTTAATGATAAAACATATATTGGCCGAACCTAAGGATTATGGTATTTTATTACATCACCATTGGGTCATTATGATGTCATAAAACACATTATATATTTAAAAGGTATTTAATTTTTACCCAAAAATTGGACTGTCTCAGAAAATTATGAAAAATTCACCGTTGGATAATTTCGACGTCCTGATTCCAAAAATAATATTTATTTTATCTAAATAATTTTCTAAATATGTGAATTTTCACTTTTAAAATAAAAACCGACATTTATAAAGAAATTCACGGGTTTTGACAGAAATGGCTTTCAAACCTTAATAAACATTTTAATTGCATTCATAAAATTATAAGATCATTTATATTTAATGACAATTAATTTAATATTAATAATAATATTTTATTAAAATATTATTTAATTCAAAAATCCTCTAATTTAATAAAATATAATTCTTAATTAAATAATAACTAAAAACACCATTTGTACTTTAAAAACTAATTACAATGTATCAAAAATGACTAGAAATTATATTCATTATTATATATAAAAAAAATAATGTACATGAACATGGTTCTACTTATTTGTTACATAACCCCTTAAAATAGCCTCATAAGACCTAAGGGTAAGGTGCGCGATGGTGACAGACTCTTGGGGCTGCTCGGATAACATCGCTCGAGTGGTAATCTCTATCAACTTCCATTTTTCCCGTAGACGATCACGTTCGAGCTTGACTTGATGAAGCTCAGCTTGGGCTTGGTCAAGGGCAAAGCACAAATACGCCACCTCTTTGCCGAGCTCCGACAAATGGGCTTCATAAGGGGCAATTCTACTGGATGAGGCCATCGCTTCCTTTGTCTGAGTAGAAAAAATTGGTTCGTTAAAGCCTTATATTTAAACTACCCAGATGATCACTGTTCAACGGCTATAAAAGTAACGGTCACAAATCTTAACGTAAAACTTAAAGAAGTTGACATCTTATAAAAACATAAAGAAACATTTAACTGGATCAAGAGGGATTTTCCATTAATGAAAATTTGGGTCGTTACAGAAAAAATGAATAATAATGTCAAATTCGTTGTATATAGGAAAATTTTTATAAAAAATTGACTTCATTATATGAAATTTGATGCTCAAACATATTGAGGTTGAAACATTTTATTTCTTTTCATATTGGTACTTCAGGAAATATTTTAGGACACATTTGAATAGCCCTTCCTCAGAATGAAAACTCAGTATAATCCTCATTCTTCGACATTGTGTTGAAAAAAAAATAAGAGAGTTCTAAAATTTTTTTAAATTTTATTTTCTAAAAAAAACTATGAAAGGATTAAAATTCAAAAAAAAATTATATTTGACTTATATTATTGTAAAAAATAAAATATCTGAGTGAAAAAAATGTTTTCCAACCAAATACTATATAAATTATTTTTTAAAAGATACAATGTTTTACAAAAAAACAGATTTTTGATGGAAATCTTTAAAATATTAAACCATTTAAAATAGAAACAACTATAAGTAGTAGTTTTCTAATAATAAAGAAGAAAATATAAGTTAAAAATGAATAGAAACTAGCATGTTATAGTTGATTTAGACATTTATGTTCAACAAATATTACTCTTCATTTTACCTTAAGAAATTCATATCATGGATTTACTCGATATCACCAGACAATTATTGAATTTGATGTATAGAAACCAAACTCTATTTGTATTCCCATGTCTTTATCGCTAAATTGATAACAATAAACAGTTATTTAATTTTCAGTATGAAAACAAAAATCTATTTTTAAGCCAAAAACTACCTCACCAAATTAATATCAGCGAATAGAGATGGAATTTATAGTATAGTATCAAATGATCTATTTGTGCACCAAATTCTACATCAAAAAATTGATATCACTGGATAGATATTTAATTTGGATTATAGAAAAAAAAATTATATCGTAACGGAAAAATCGACATCACCAAATTGATATCACAAGGAGAAGATTGAATTTTTAGTATGGAAAGACAAATCCATTTGTGCACAAAAATATACCTCTCTAAATTAATATCACCAGACAGTGTTTGAATTTGCATAATAGAAAATAAAAAAATATTTGTACACCAAAATCTACATTTCCTAATTTATAACGTGTGATAAAGAATGAATTTTTAGTATTGAAACCTAAATCTATTTGTATTCTCAAATCCACATCACCAAATTGATATCACTAGATTGAGATAGAATTTTTAGTATGGAAACAAAAATCTATTTGTATTCCAAAATCTATATCGTCAAATTTATATCACCGGATAGAGATTGAATTAGTAGTGTGGAAACCAAAATATATTTGTATACCAAAATCAACATCGTCAAATTGATAACACCAGGCATAGATTGAATTTTCAGTATGGAAACCAATATATATATTTTTTTGTAAAATCTAAATCACTAAATTGATATCACCAAATAGATATTGAATTTGGAGTATGGAATCCCAAATCTACGTGTACACCAAAATCAATAATAGAAAATTGATATCACCTAGAAGGATTGTAATTTTCAGTATGGAAACCAAAATCTATTTGTGAACCAAAATCTACATCACAAAATTGATATCACTAAAAAAATGAATTTACAGTATAGAAAAAAATCAATTTATCTTCCAAAATATATATTTTCAAAATTTATATCATCAGATAGAGATTGAATTTTTAGTATGAAAACCAAAATATATTTGTATTCCAAAATCTACATCACCAAATTGATATCGGTAGATAAAGATGAAAATTTTATTATAGAAACCAAAATATATTTGTATTCTAAAATGAACATTGTCAAATTGATATTATCAGATATAAATGGAATTTTAAATATGGAAATAAAAATATATTTTTATGATAAAATCTATATCACCAAATTAATATCACCGAAAAGATATTGAATTTGTAGTATAGAATCCAAAATCCATTTGTATGAAAAAATATATATCACCAAATTTATATCACCATTAGATATTGAATTTTATATATGGAAACAAAAATCTATTTGTATTCCAAAATCTATATCATAAAATTGATTCCACTTGATCGAGATTGAATTTTAAAAATGGAAACCAAAATTTATTTTTTATTGAAAAATCTACATCATCATTTTTTTAAAGATGATACCTCGCCCAGAAAAAAGGCTCCTTTATTGAACAATAAAACAACTTACACCATTCTAAAAACATGATTTTTATCACAATCACTCTTAAAAGGGGGTAAAAACGCATCATGAAGATGATCATACCAAAGAAAATCATCACCACCCAACACCTTTATTTACAAGGACATCTGCCACCGAATTTTATTCTCGATAAGTGTGAGTGATGATGTGATGACTTGAATGAAGATAATCCAATCAATTGATCTAACAATTAGTGATCTTCCATGATATGTAAAGAGATACCAACCTGATAGCTGAAAAAATAGTCATAGAATCACTCTCAAGCTAGAGATTAGTCCACCCATATCTCTTAGCTTGTTCCACCCCAACAGTAACACCAATCATCTCTGCATCAGTTGAAGAGGTAACACCACAAGAACCATGAAAAAAAACAAGAAAACCTCTTTGGTGATTTATGAAGATAGAACCATAGCTAGAGGGACCCTGATTTCCTTGATAAGCCCCATCACACTTGACATTAATCTGACCAAATAAGGGCTACTGCCAAAAAACTTCCAAAGTACTATATAGAGGACTTAAATATACCTTTACAATAATTTGATTTAGAATGGTCAGGTTATGAATTGAATTGGAGTAGATATGTTTACATGGAATGTTTTCCTCCCGAATAGTAGCAAAAATGAGAGAAAGAGAATTGTGGGCCAATAAGGACACACCGGAATGGAGTACCATATTGCAGATATACTATATGTTATGTAGAAACTGTGATGCAGTAACTAGAAATAAATCGAATAGTTGGGGGGAAAGAGAGAGGGACCCCCCAACTCAGAATGAAATCTCGAATGAGAGTCATCTGTGGCAATGATATTTCAAAGAAATATCCAATGGCATTCCACATTGAAGTAGCTACAACACAGCTACGAAAAAGATGATCCACATCCCCCTAGGTTGATAGAAAAGAAAACATGAGGAACATAAATATATTCCATAGTTTTTCAGATAATAATACGTTAGGATTTTCGAATGAGAAACTCTCTAAGAAAATATTGATCAGGATGACCTAATTAAATTCTTGTGCAACCCATTAATCCACCGAAATTTTTAATTGCAATTCAAAAATCACCTATACAATAACATAGAAGAAAGACAACCATTATCAGTAGGTTTCCAATCCCAGAAATACTCCCTATTAGTGAAAAAATACTTGTTAACAAGATTCACAATTTTATCCGGAAGATCCTCCATGTTAACCAGCTGATCCATAATAGAAATATTCAAATCCAAATTAGTTTCACCCCACCAAATAAACAAGAGGAGTACCACACCAATTTTCCTTCTAGAAAATCAAGATATGAATCCTTAGAAACAAGCCATATTGAATGACGATCAATTGAGGAAATTTTTTTTGATGACAGGACAAATAGAAGAAGAAATTTGATTAAAATCGCCCTTTTTAAGAATATTCATAAATTTAGCCCAAAGGAATGCAAGAACCTTAGTGTTTCTATTGAAGATTCTCTACATAAAAGAATAATGAATAGAATTATTGAAGAGATAAAGGTTTTTTATACATAAACCCCCATCATCACAGGGTTTACAATAGTTACTGCAAGAAATAGTTTCCAATTTCCTCTCAATAATACAACCTCTATAAATGAAGTTCTTGAGAGAAACGTTAATAATCCTTATGAAAGAAATATTCCATTTTTAGTCCATTAAAGAATAAATAAACATGGAGACAATAACAGAATTATCCAAGAATACCTTACCATTTTTGTAGAGAGTTCTTCCTTTCCAAGAAGAAATCTCCCTTCTGACCATGCTAAGAATCTCTAAGAAATAGCAAGCCTTTAGCTTCCCCCAAAACCAAGGCACTCCAAAATAATTGAAGGGAATCACTCCTAGATGAATTCCCAACTCTCAAACAATATCATTTTTTATGGGAATAGATATTTTCCTACTGAAGTAATCAAAATATTTATCCCAACTTATTTCTTGACCAGAGGTAGAAGAATAGTGGTAATGGGATCTTTTTATATTCTTGATATTTCTCTTATCTCCCTTAGTGAAATGAACAATGTCATCATCATATAATAATTGAGTAGGAGCAACCAAAACCCGACCTGCATTAATCACCTTCACTATCCCATTCCCTACCATAATGGAGAGAAGTATGCTAAGGTAATCCTCAATAATTGAGAAAATAATAGAAGAAATGGGATCACCTTGTCTGACCCCTATGGAACAATCAAAAAACCCCTCAGGGGATCCTTTAATAAGGAAAAGGATATGAGAAGACCTGAAAAAGGAAAGAAACCAATCAATAAAGACACCATTAAACCCAAACATTTCAAAATACTTGAAAATGAATCTCTAGTACATTGTGCCAATAGAATTCCTGACATCAAGCTTGAGAGAAATGTTTCCACATCTCTGGGATTTCTTTAACAGATTTACAAAATCATAACCATTGATGAGACAATATTGAATCAATCTTCCTTTGATAAAACAAAACTGATTGGGAGAAACAATCCTGCCATCAATTAAAGATAACATTTTGGAAAAAAATCAAATGATTTTACAGAAAGGGTTAACTAAAGCAACTAGCCTGAAGAGATGTATTTTGTTGGCATTCTTTATCTTTGTAATCCGACCAGAAATTGAGCATTCAAACCATGAGGAAGGGAACCCCTTTAATGAAATGAATGACTGACCTACAAACATCATATTGAACAATTTCCTATTATTCATGAAAGAAAATATTACCCAAACCATCTGGGCCTGGGGAACTTTCAGATTTGAGACTGAATACCGCTTCATTAATCTCAAGATTCAAAGGAATAACAGTGAGACTGATGTTGTCTTGAAGATCCGCATGTTTGGGAATGATACCTTACAAATGATCCTTTGGAATGGAAGGCCCATTAAAGAGATCCCTAAAATAAAAAATCACATGACATGAAAGATCCCCCTTATTGTCAATAATCTGGTCCCCATTTTTTAACAATGATAAAGGCCTATAAACCATTCTTATCATATGAAGAGAATTAATAAACATAGAGTTTCTATCACCATACTTCAACCATTTTTCCTTCAACATGTATCTTTTTAAGGCATATTTAAAATTTAAAATACTATTCAGGTTAGAAAAACACTCTAATTCCTCTTGAACATCACCTTAGAAGTCAGACAAGGTTCTTTTCTCCTGCAAATTCTGGAGAGAATATTTAAGAGATGATTTTTCTTGGTAAGGAAAACTGAAGCGATCTTTGCTCCAAGTTATAAGTGCCCTTTTAAGGAGATTGAGCTTGATGACACAAGAAAAATCATCCTTCCTTTAATTCAAAGTGCTTCATGTTTTTTCAAAAATGGATGTACAATCTGGGTGATCGATCCGTGCCTTGTTAAACCTAAAAGTTAATGGAGGCCGAGGAACTTTACCCACCAAGTCAACCAAAATGGGATGATGATCCAAATTGAATCTTTATATAGTCATACTAGAAATGGAACCCCGAGATTCAATACAATCTTCATTAGAAAAATCACTGTCATTATGAGTAGCGACAAACCTATTCAAAAATGTTTTTATACCAAGTATATTTAGATCCAATTTGATTGACCTCAGACAACCCATTGGAGTCAATACATGCTCTAAACTCCCTGGATGAAATAACATTGGACATGGCCCCCAGTTTATCATCTATATTCATGATGGCATTAAAATCTCCCAGGACAAACCAAGGGCTAGAAATAGTTGAATTGAGGCCCTCAATATCCTTCCATTATATTTTGTGATCCCGATAGTTGTTAAAAGCATACAAAAAGGTACAAAAATACAGAGAACCAAGGTACCTAAATGAACAAGTGACTGGGAGATCTGTACTAACAATAATGGAAATATCTGAAATAGAGTAATGTGCCAAAAACCACAACCTCTTCATATCTGACAGACAGTTTTTTGAACTAATCAGTTGAAAACCCAAATTTTCCAAATTAACAATTCTAGAGGAAAAGACTCTTTTTGGTTAAGATAAACCAATAAATAGAGGCCTATAAAAAAGAATAAAAATAATTAGAGACCTTAATGTATCCCTATTAGCCAACCCCTATAAATTCTAGAGGAGAATCATCATTTAAACATGATACCGGGGTTGAAACCCCCTTTTTTTGATCCTACAACTTTTTTCGTATTTGCTTTGGGAGTCTCCATACATTCTTTTTGGGGATGGAAGCATCCTAAAGAAGATCACTAATATCAAACTGATATCACCAAATACAGATTCAATTTTAATTATGGAAACCAAAATTTATCTGTACGCTAAAATCTATATCGGCTAATTGATATAACTGAAGAGACATTCAATTTGAAGAATGGAAACCAAAATCTATTTCTACACAAAAATAAACCTCACCAAATTGATATAACCAGAGAAACATTGAATTTGTATTATAGAAACCAGAATCTATTTGTATACCAAAATCTACATTTCCCATTTGATATCATCAGACAGATATTTAATTTGCAGCATTAAAATCAAAATCTATTTTTATGAAAAAATCTACATCACAAAATTGATATTACTGGATACAGATTTAATTTGAAGTATGAGAACCAAAAAATATTTGTACTCCAAAATCTCTATCTCCAAATAGATATCAACAGACATAGATTGAATTTATACTGTGGAAACCAAAATCTATTTGTTGTCCATAATCAAATTGATATCACTGAATAGAGATTGAATTTTCACTATAGAAAAAAAAAATATTTGTATGTCAAAATCAACATCTCCAAATTGATATCACCAGACATAGATTTAATTTTCAGTATGGGAAACAAAATCCATTTGTATTCTCAAATCTATATCGCCAAATTGATATCACTAGAAATGGATTGATTTACAATATGGAAACCAAAATCTATTTATGCACCAAAATTTATATTTCCAAATTTATATCACCAGACATATATTGAATTAAAAATATCAAAACTAAAATATATTTACATAATAAAATCTACAATGTTAATTTGATATCACGAGAAATAGATTAAATTTTCATTATGGAAACCAAAATTTATTTCTATGAAAAAATCTATATCGCCAAATTGATATCATCAGACAGAGATTGAATTTGTGTTATGAAAACCAGAATCTATTTGTAAGATAAAATCAATATCATCAAATTGATATCACCAGAAAGATATATAATTTACAGTATAGAAACCAAAATCCTTTTGTACACCACAATCTACATAGAAAAATTGATATCACCAGGAAAAAATTGAATTTGTAGTATGGAAATCAAAATCAATTTATATTTCAATATCTACATTGCCAACATTATATCACCAGACATAGATTCAATTTACTATATGGAAACCAAAATCTATTTTGGCACCCAAATATACATTTCCAAATTAATATCACTAGACATAGATTGAATTTGCAGTATTGACAGCAAAATCTATTTGTATGAAAAAATATACATTGCCAAATTGATTTCACTGGGCAAAGATTGAATTTGTAGTATGAAAATAAAAATATATTTATACACCAAAATATATATCGCCAAATTAATATGACTATATAGAGATTGAATTTCTAATATGTAATCCAAAATCTATTTGTACGCCAAATTATATATCGCTAAATTGATATAACCGAATAGATATTTAATTTATATTATGGAAACCAAAATCTATTTATAGGTCAAAATCTACATTTCTAAATTGATATCACCCAACATAGATTGAATTTTTTGTATGGAAACCAAAATATATTTGTACGCCACAATCTATATTGCCAAATTGATATCACCAAACATAGATTGAATTTCTTGTATGGAAACCAAAATCTATTTTTTCCAAAATCTACATCACCAAATTAATATCACTGAATAATGATTGAATATTTATTATGGAAACCAAAATATATTTTTACGCAAAAACCACATTGCCAAATTTATATCAGAGAACAAAGATTGAATTTGTAGTATTGAAAAAAAAAATATTTTTATGCAAAAATCTACATCATTAGATTGATATCATCGACCAGAGAGTGAATTTTCATTATGGAAACCAAAATTTATTTGTACAAAAAAATATACATTGCCATATTGAAATCAGCAGAATGAGATTGAATTTTCAATATGGAAACCAATATATATATATATATATATATATATATGAAAATCTATATTGCCAAATTGATATCACCATATAGATATTGAATATTCAGTATGAAACCAAAATCTATTTTTACACTAAAATCTAAATCACCAAATTGATATCACCGAACAAAGATTCAATTTTCATAATGGAAACTAAAATCTATTTTTACACCTAAATCTACAATGCTAAATTTATATCACTAGGTAGAGATTGAATTTGCATTATAGAAACTAAAATTTATTTGTACACTATAATCTACATTGCCAAATTGATATCACCAGATAAATATTGAATGTATGCAAACCATAATTCAATTTTTACACCAAAATCAATATCGCCTAATTGATACCACTGGACAGATATTTAATTTATAGTATTGAAACCAAAATCTATTTGTTCATAAAAATCTACATCGCCAAATTGATATCACATGACAGAGATTCATTTTTCAGTATCGAAAACAAAATCTACTTGTCTGAAAAAATCTATATTTCAAAATTGATATCACAAGAAAAATATTGAATTTGTAGTATATAAACCAAAATCTATTTTTATTCCAAAATATGCATCGTTAAATTGGTATCAACGGACATAGATTGATATCTCCTGATCTATAGTTCATCCAAAAAATTGTATTTTCCAGTGATCGTATTAAAAATCAAGAAGTATCCCACCATTGTGGAGAATAACACCACAACACATCCTTTGGAAACCAACTAGGATACCTCCTCCATTATCATCCATAGCTCTCACTTTATCTCCCACCAGGTCAACACAATTTATAACAAGTAAAACATGGAACATTCCCAGATTGCATCGACTATGAGGATGATGATAGATAACTTTGCCACTATAATGATCATCCTAAACTCATCTTCCAATGTTCAGGAGTGGTAAAGTGGACGATATGTTGAGGTAGTGGAAGATGATACATATCAATCATAGATAATCTTGCATTGCATGTAAGAGTATAAGACTATAATGAACTAGATGAAGAGGGAGATTTATTCCAAGACAAGTACACTGAATAGGTAGTGCATGATCAGGTTGGAGAGATATGGGAGTGGCATTTATTTATGAATCTTGGACCGTGGGTTCTTGATTTTGAACCCTTTATCCTACATGTTTCAATTTAGCACATTTTTACATAATAAAATTTATTTAATTTTATTGTGTTTCATTTATATCACTTTCACCATTCTTAAAAACCGAATTCCCAATTACTTTACCATCACATATACTATTGAAAATTATGATATAATTTTCACATATATAATATCAAGAATGAATCAAGGTGGTTATGCTCTAACAGGATCATTTTCCTTATATGTATATGTAACTGTTTGATCCTTATTAAAGGGTTAAAATGTGTGTATCAACCCCTTTATGGAATCAAAATTAGATACTGTGATATTCAAGAATGTAAACCAACCTCATACCTTTGGGAAATTAGATACCAGAATAACTATACTAGATATACACCCTATACCATGGGAATTGGGCTATAATAAGATTACTTCTTTTTTAAAAAGTGGTTGGAATTCATTGATACAAACATTTGTGTTTTCAGGATTAAAAAAATAAAGAAAATAAATTTATCAAAACTGACATGATCCAACAAGATCCACATGAATTTCATGATGTAGAAATAGTGAAATTGACAATCCTTTAGTAATTTTATTGGAAATAATTGTTTCAACACTCATACATTCAACAAAAATCATATTTTTCTTAGCATGTTCGTTGATAACCAAGAACAATGTGTCGATATAATTACTATAACTTCCACATTTGTTATTAAAAAAATTACTATAGTTGAATTATGAATATAATATTTTATTTCCCCTCAATAGAATTGATTATCTTTAAATTAAGATGAAAAATATAAACCATAATGTCCATGATATATCTATTATGAACAGAGAATACCTAATAATGAAGAATTGTAGAAATGAATGAGAGGAAGAAAAGATTGAATATAGTAAATATAAAAAAGGAAACAGAATTAAATTATATGGATTTACATGGTTTGATAAAAATAACTATGTCTCGTGAGAGGCCAAAAGGTTTCATTAAATCAGAGAGGAAAAATTATCGAGATAATATGTGGTACAAAAACCGTGTCTTGGAATGAGCCCATAAAGAAAAAATTAGTGATACAGTAGCCCCACATTGCAACTGATCTAGATTTTTATTATAGTCCATAATTCTATAAAACTCATTATTATTACACTGAGTCCATAAATGTTATCATATCAATGGTTAATATGGACCTTTAGCAATTTGACCGACTTCATTGAACTGAACATGCTCTAAAATTCCAATAATCTTTTACATGAAGACTAATCCAAAAAAATTAAGGTTTTAGAGGGATGAAACATATCCAAAACACAACATAAGGTTACTGAAAAAACAGATTAAACCTAAAATCTATCTGCACATATGGATTTAATAATAAAGCAAGGAATGAATAATGCACCTTACTCCTTAAGAAAGGGTTAAAACTTTTCATTTTTCCCTCATGGTGATAAAGAAGCAGCCAAATGACTCTATCCCCCATGGTATCCACTTATACATTATAATCCATATTAGAAATACAATTTTATATTAAATTTCACATACAAACTTCTCATTTTTCCCTCATAAAAAACCCATAATTTTACACACATCAAAATTATATGCGACAAGATGGGTGATTATGTTTTATAATGAAAAAAATTTCCAAAATTAACTCATAATATTTTTTCTATCATAAAAATAAAAACAACATCTAAGATTTGAGATCATATTTAGTCTAGTTGAATAAAATATTTATTAGTTTAAATCTAATCAAGAAATTCAAATTCAACTGTAATATTAAAACATACTTCAAAAAATATACCAAAATATGTTTTTTAAGACGCTACTAAAAATATGTTACCTAATAGAATCCAGTAGGGAAAAATGAATAAGCACATCGAAGTGGAATCACTGACACACAATTTTATAAAAAATGATACTATATATATGAAATTTTATTCTCAAACACACTGAAGTTGAAATACTTTATTGGTTTTTATACTGTTACTTCATGAAATATTTCATGGAACCTTTGAATATCCCTCCCTCATAATGAAAATTCAATATTATCCCCATTATTTCACTTTTTGGGGGGAGAAAATTTGAAATAATATGATTCTATATTATTTTGGAATTTTATAATCTCAAAACAGAAATACAAGGGTTAAAATTCTGCTAAAAAATCAAATTTGACTTAAATTATAGTAAAATAATCTCAGAATGAAAAGGTCTTTTCTAACCAAATAATGTATAAAATATTTTTAATAGATGCATAGTTTTAATAATAGAATGGATGCCTAAGGGATGTGTTTAAAAAATTCAACCATTTAAAATATAAACAATAATAAGTAGTAGTTTTCATAGAATAGGGATGGAAATATAAGTTAAAAATTTAACAGAAAGTACCATGTTATATATGATTTAGTCATTTTTGTTTAATGAACATAGCCTTTCTGTTTTCCCTTATTAAAACCTTATTGTGTATTTACTCAAAATCATTATGAAGTGGTTGAAATTTTAGTATGGAAGCCAAAATCCATTTGAACACAAAAATATACATCGCCAAATTTTTATCACCAGAAAAAGATTGAATATGTAGTATGGAAAAAAATCTATTTTTATTCCAAAATCTACATCACCAAATTGATATCATAAGACATTGGATGAATTTTCAGTATAGAAACCAAAATCAACATGTACGTCAAAACCTAAATGGACAAATTGATATCACAGGACCTAGATTGAATTTATTTTATGGAAACCAAAATATATTTGTATCCCAAAATCTAAATCACCTAATTGATATCACCAAAATGTGATTAAATTTTTAGTATGGAAACCAAAATCCAGTTGTCTATCAAAATCTACATCACTAAATTGATATCACTGAACATAGATTGAATTTTCAGTATGAAAAATAAAATATTTTTGTATGACCAAATCTACATCGTCAAATTGATATCAACAAAAAGAGATTGAATTTGCTGTATGGAAACCAAAATATTTTTGTATGAAAAAATCTATATCAAATAATTGATATAATTACTCAAAGAATAAATTTGGAGTATAGAAATCAAAATCTACACCACCAAACTGATATCGCTAGACATAAATTGAATTTGTAGTATGAAAGCCTAAATATATTTATACACCAAATTATACTTTGACAAATTGATGTAACTGAACACATATTGAATTTTTAGTGTGGAAACAAAAATCAATTTTTATGCTAAACACTAAATCATCATATTAATATCATAGGCTGAGATTAAATTTGGAGAATGGAAACTGAAATCTATTTTTACACCAAAATCTATATTACCAAATCGATATCACTCTATAGAGATTGAATTTGTAGTATGGAAACCAAAATATATTTGATCTCCAAAATCTACATCGCCAAGTTGATACCACCAGACAGAGATTGAATTTACCATATGAGAACCAAAATCAATTTATACACTAAAATAAAAAATTTCCAAATTGATATCATCAGACAAAGATTGAATTTTAGGTATGAAAACCAAAATTTATTTTTATGCCAAAATCTACATCGTCAAATTGATATAACCAGACATAGATTGAATTTTCAGTATTGAAACCAAAATCTTTTGGTACACCAAAACTACATCGAAAAATCAATATCACCGAACATAGAGTGAATTTGAATAATGGAAACCAAATTCAATTTGTTTTCAAAAATCTACACCCCCAAATTGATATCACTTGAATGAGATTGAATGTTCAGTATTGAAACCTAAATCAATTTGTATGCCAAATTTACATCAACAAATTGATATCACCAGACATGTATTGAATTTTTATTATGGAAACCAAAATCTCTTTGTATGTCAAAATCTATATTGCCAAATTGATATCACTAGAAAAATAATGATTTTCTAGTATGGAAATAAAAATATATTTGTACACCAAAATCTGCATCACCAAATTGATATCATCGGAAAAAGATTGAATTTGAATTATGGAAACAAAAATCTAATAGTATTCTAAAAACTAAATTGGAAAATTGATATCACCAGACATATATAGAATTTTCATTATGCAAACCAAAATAGATTTTTTAATGAAATGTACATCTCCAAATTGATATCACTTGAACAATATTGAATTTGTATTATGGAAACGAAAATATATTATTAGACCAAAATCTATATTTTCAAATTGATATCACTGAGAAGAGATTGAATTTGAAGTATTTAATGAAAAATATATATTTACACCAAAATCAACATTTCCAAATTGATATCAATAGATAAAGATTAAATTAGCAGTATGAAAACCAAAATCAATTTGTACGAAACAATCTACACCAACAAATTGATATCATCGGATAATGACTGAATTTTCATTATTGAAACCAAAATCTATTTGTACCTCAAAATCTACATCGCCAAATTGATATCACATAATAGAGATTGAATTTTCATTATGAAAACAAAAAACTATTGTGTATACTAGAATATAAATTTCCAAATTGATATCATCAGATAGAGATTAAATATTTAGTATGGAAACCAAAATCTATTTGTACACCCATATGTTCGCCTCTAAATTGATATCACTAGACAGATATTGAATTTGTAAAATGAAAACCTAAATCTATTTGTACACCAAAATCAAAATCCCTGAATTGATATCAGCTGACAAAGATTGAATTTTATGTATGAAAACCAGAATCAATTTGTCTAGAAAATCTATATCACCAAATTGATATTAGCAGACATATGTGAAATTTAAATTATTGAAACCAAAATCTATTTGTATTTCACAATATATAATGACAAATTGATATAATTGGAAAGATAATCAATTTTTAGTATGTAATGATAAATCTATTTCCACAAAAAAAATATACATCACCTAATTGATATAACCAGACAGAGATTGAATTTGGAGTATAGAAACCAAAATCTATTTGTAAGCTATTTGCAAATTGATATCATAGGACATAGATTGAATTTATAGTATGAAAACCAAAATCAATTTGTTTTCCAAAATATAGATCGCCAAATTGATATCACCAGACATAGATTGAATTTGTAGTATGGAAACCAAAATCTATTTGTAGGCCAAAATCTACATCGCCAAATTGATATCACAGATAGAGATTGAATTTGAAGTATGGAAATTAAAATCTATTTGTATGCTAAAATCAACAATACCAAATTTATATCACCGAACATAGATTGAATTTGTAGTATGGAAACAAAAATCTATTTGTACATCAAAATATACATCTCTAAATTAATAACACTGGAAAAATATTGAATTGGAAGTATGGATAGAAAAATCTATTTATACTCCAACATTTACATTTCCAAATTGATATTGCAAAAAAAATTGAATTTATAATATAAAAACCAAAATCTATTTATATTCCAAAATATACATTGTGAAATTGATATCACCAGACATAGATTGAATTTACATTATAGAAACCAAAATTTATTTGTAAACTAAAATCTATATTACCAAATTGATGTCATCGGTAAAAGAGTGCATTTGTAGTATGGAAACCAAAATCTATTTTTACTCTAAAATCAACAACCCCAAATTGAAATCACCTGACATAGAATGAATTTAAATTATAGAATGAAATATATATTTTTATTCCAAAATCAATATCATTAAATTGATATTATTGGATAGAGACTGAATTTATAATAAGGAAACTAAAAAAATTTTGTAATAAAAAATCTATGTCGCTAAATTTATATTGTCAGAATGTGATTGAATATGGAGTATGAAAACCAAAATCTATTTATATTCCAAAATCAATATCACAAAATTGATATCACCGGAAAAAGATTTAATTTTTTACAGTATGAATACCAAAATATATTTATACAACAAAATGAACATCGCCAAGTTAATATCACCATACAACGATTAACTTTGCAACATGGAAACCAAAATCTATTTTTTACTCTAAAATCTATATTTTCCAAATTGATAACATCAGAAATTGATTGAATTTGTAGTATGGAAACCAAAATCTATTTATACACCAAAATCTATATAGAAAATTAATATCACTGGACGAGGATTTAATTTGAATAATGGAAATCAAAATCTATTCATACTCCAAAATCTATATCACCAAATTTATATCACCAGATAGAGATTAAATTTTAATAATAGAAAACAAAATATACTTGTACAAAAAAATCTACATCACCAAATTTATATCACCAAACATAGGTTGAATTAGTAGTATGGAACCCAAAATCCATTTATCAGCCAAAATCTATAATGCTAAATTGACTTCCTCGGACAAAGATTGATATCACCTAATCTAGAGTTCATCATGAAAATTGAAGTTTCCATTGTTCATATTGAAAATCAAGAAGTATCCCACCATTGTGGATACCACCACAATGACACATCCCTTGGCCACCAATGAGGAGACCTCTGCCATTATCCTCTATTTCTCCCACTACATCTATCTCATATTCAACATGTTAAAGAATGCCAAAAACATGGAACACTACCCGATCAAATAAACCGTTTGGACCACGATAGAAAGCTTCACAGCCATAATGATCACCCCAAACCCAACTCCCAATACTACAGAGGGGTAAAATGGGTGATAGGAGGAGAATGTATAAGAGGATACTTACCAATTGTAGATAATCATTAATAAAGTGAAAGTGGATAAGACAGTAATAAACCAGATGATGAGGAAGATTGATACCAACATGCGGGTACTGAACATGTAGTGTAGGATCACCTATAAGACATATGGGAGTGGAATTAATGTATGAATGTTAGACTAAGGGTTCTTTATTTTGAACACGCTCTCCCTACTTTTATGTTTCTATTTAGCACTTTTTTATTTATTAAAATTTAATTTAATTTATTATATGGCCTTTATATAACTTTCATCTTTCTTAATAATTGAATTCCCAATTACATTATAATCACATCTACAATTTAAAGTTATGATATATTTCTCATATATATAATCACAAGAATGAATCTTGGTTGTTATACTATATGATGAATATTTTCCATACATATATTCTACCATGTGATCCCTATTAAAGGGTTAAAATGTGTGTATCAACTCATTTATTGACTCGAATTCAGATACCATGGAATTAGGGAATGATGACCAACCTCGTACCTACATGAAATTGGATTCCACCATAACTGAATAGGATATACACCCTCTACCTTGGGAACTAGGTTCATCTTCCATTGGGTGGGATGAACCTATAACAGGTTTACTTATTTTAAAAAAAGGGACTAGAATTCATTAATACAAACCTTTGGGTTTTCAACATTAAAAAAACAAGGAAACCAAATTTACCATAGTTGACGTGATCCGATAAGACCTATATGAATTTCATAATCATGAAATGATGAAATTGAAAATAATTTAGTAATTGGATTGACAATAATTGTTTCAATTCTTATATGATAAAAAATCATATTTTTCCAAGCATGATCTCTGAAACATGGTCTTGTAATGAGCTCATTAACAAAAAACAAGGTGATACAGTTTCCCCACATTGCTACTGTTACCGATTTTCATAGTAGTCCAAAATGATATAAATATCATTTTTGGTACACCAATTCCAAAAATTATGTCATATTAGTGTTTAAAATTGTCCTATAACAATTAGACAAACTTCATTCGACTGACTATGCATTACAATTCTAACAATCACTTACATGAAGACTAATCCAATTACCTGAGGGTTTTAGAGGGATGAAACTTAACCAAAATGAAACATAAGGTAATATAATTTGTCTAAGATTCTCACAAGATTTATCTTGATCACAAATAAGTATGTGAATGAATATTTCCCCAGGATATCCACATGTATATTCTAATCCATTTTGTAAAATGAAATTATATTTAATTTAACATAAAAACAACTCCTTTTGTCCCACATGAGAAAACACATAATTTAACACACATCACAATTATATAAAACTAAATTAATGGGTATTTTTATAATGAAAAAAATACGAAAATTAACTCATACTAATTTTTTTAGAAAAATAAACATTACAACCAAGATTAGGAGATCATTTTAATTCTAGTTGAGTAAAATGTTTGTTTTGTTTAAATGTAATCAAGAAATTAATATTCAACTATAACTTTAAACCATACTAAAAAAAATTACCAAAAATGGGTTATTAGTATTTTAATGAAAAGATGTTAACTATTTGAATCCATAGAAAAAAACTGAATAAACACGTCAAAGAGGCAGCATAGAAAGAAAATTTTATAAAAAATTCAACTTATATATATGAAAGATGATGCTCAAACATAATGTATTTGAAATATTTTTTTGGTTATCATATTTTTACTTCATAAAATATTTCATGGAACATTTGAATATCTCTTACTCACCATGAAAACTCAATATTATCCCCATTATTTCATATTGTGGGGGCATAAAAATTGAAATAATTTATTTCTAAATTATTTTTGAAGTTTATTATCTCAAAACACATATACAAGGGTTGAAACTCATCAAAGAAATTATATTTGAGGTAAATTATAGTATAGAATCAAATCATAGAAATAAATAGTGTTTTCTAACCAATTAGTAAATATATATTTTTTGAACAAATGCATTCTTTTACAAATATAATGGATGCCTAAAGAATAGGCTTAAAAACATTATCCATTTGAAATGGAAACAACAACATGTAATAGATTTAATATAATAAAGAATAAAATATAAGTTAAAAATGAATTTAAAAAACTATATTATAGAAGATTTAGTCATTTATATACAATGAACAAAGCCCTTAGTTTTTCCATTAAGAAATCCCTATCTAGTTTTTTCTCGATTTCACTAGACAGTGAATGGATTTGCAGTATGGAAACCAAAATATATTTTCATACCAAAATATACATAGATAATTTTATATAACCATAAAAATATTAAATTTTTAGTAGGTAAACCAAAATATATTTGTATACCAAAATCTACATCGCTGAATTTATATCATTAGACATGGATTGAATTTTCATTATAGAAATCAAAATCTACTTGTACGCCAAAATATATAACGTAAAATTAATATCAATGTACATAGATTGAATATTCTTCATAGAAACCAAAATATATTTGTATGTCATAATATACATCAAATATTACTGATTTAAAACATGAATATCCATAAAATGAAATATAAATAATGTCAATAAAAAATCAACCATCATTAATAGTCCATAATCATTAAGGGTATTAATAATTTTTCACATAACTAGAAAACAAATAACATCATCATAACACATCCCTATCTTGAAGTTGGATTTTTCAAGAAATATATAGTGAGATTTACAATAATAATCTTTATTGGAATAAAAATATATTTAATTCAAATAATTTTCCCAATTTCAATAGAACTACATTATTTTTTGGTGAACATCGTCCAATCTGAATTTTGTAAAATGTGATCTTCACACCATATGGAGTAATGAGTATATGGATTAGTCAATAATGGAATAAAATTATCAAAATACATACATATAATGAATTTCAATGGTTTTAAAAGAACATAACACTAGTGAAACAAAATAAACAAAGGAATCTATTGATATTAAATCAAAATACCCTTATAAAAAGAATTCTTTGTTTTGTATTATAAAAAAAAGGATTGAAAATTGATTTTTCAGATACCATGAATTTAATCCCAGAAATGATAATATATATATATATATATTTAATGTTAAATAATAAAATATAAACCCCATTAGGGTAAATCCTTTTGAAAATGATAAGTTAAGTGGAATCAAATTCAAAAAATATCTGTTATAAAACATTTTTATAAATGATGTAAAATAAACATTTACATTTCAATTTCATAGGTAAATTTTGAAAATATGGTTTTAAAGACTTTTAAAACATTTATTTTTAAAAATAATATCCAATAAAGGATCCTAGAAAATATATAATTTTTATATTAGAGAAATTACGAGAAGGAAAAAATGTGAATGTGAATGAAAAATCCATTTTTATTATATTCAAAATACCATTGTTTGAAACTCACATTGTAAGAAGTGTAACGAAAATTTGATTTTCATTAAAACCATTCTTTTCCAATGTTATTTAAAAAATACCATATAATAATACATTGGGGTGGGACAACCCGGGCATGGAAGAAACTAGTTCCTAGTGAAACATTATAACTCAATGAAAGGAGAGTTGAGTTATCAATATCCATTATGGGAAGCATACTCCATGAATCATGATAAATTTCAAATAGGGAATATATGTTAAAAATATATATATTTATAGAATACCACATAATATAGTCAATTTAAAGAATGTATCCAACTTATATGACATATGATCATGTGAAAAATTATAACTCTATGAATGAATAATGAGTTACCAAAAACTGTTATAACTAGGGTAACACTTGAGTCAAAAGACATATAAAGTAAAGAACATGATTTGGATCAGTATAACACATGATTTATCAGGAAATAATTTATTGATAATAAATGAGATAATTAATCAATAGAATTCCATACAAAGGAAACATGATTCATCACTTGTAACATGTATCAAAGAATAATAATGGAGACCAAGAAACCCCTTATGAAATAAGTATCATTTTTATCAAAACCTATTGAAATATAGAGAATGTAATTAAACATAATATAGAATTTTGAAAATATAATTCATGATTTTATATCTCAAATTGGTAGTATATACACGAACATAAATGAAATTTGATTACTAATACCAAACATGTCTTAATGAGAGGAATAAAATCATTACATTGGTATCGATTCATTCTATGCATAAAAAACATCATTTATAATTAAATTAAGTTCATTAAATATATCTTTAATAACAATATTGATAATTATTACCATTTATATCCCAAAATTATTATATGTCCCCTTGTTCTATCTGGGTGTTTGAAATTCATAGTAATTTTTAACTATTGTTTAGTGCACATGTAAAATTTTGAATTAAGGTTTGGAATGGAATTCAAGAGGTTAAATAAACTAAATTTTTTGTTTAGGTTTAAGTATTTAGAGGTTTTTTCTATTCCTAAAAATGTCTTGGAGGTGTTGAGGGTGATTTTTGGTTGTTTTGGTGATTTATAACTAAGGTGTATGGTTTGGTGTGCATGAATTAAGAGAAATTTTACGATTCCTTAGGTGTGGTTTGAATTTCGGTTCAAACACTATAATTCATGGTTGAGATGTAGAATAAGTGCATCGTTTAGGTTAATCCATTCTAGATTAAGGGAAAACCCTGTGATGTGGTAGGGGTGTGGGACATGGTTCAAAGTTTTTACACGGTTTTCACACAAACTATGGACCATGTTCTAGGGAAGTCCAAATCCAAAGTGCATGATTGGTTAATGGTTTAAAAACCATGTGTTAAAACCATAAAAGGTTGATTTTTCAGGATAGTGTTAACTGCAAATTTTGGAAGACTGTGCTAAAAGACAATATACCCCTTAAAGAGTGGGATTTTACCACTTTTCCCAAAGGAGTTTTAAATAAAACTGAGCCATTTTGTTTTCTATTCTTGAACTAGAAACCAACTGTGTCTCCCTTAATCCTCCCATACCTACCTTATTGGTTCTCCCCCATCTCTTGCCAAAATTTATTTCCATTTGTGGCTTTAGACAGTTAGTGGTAAGGCTAAAACTCTGTTTCCTTCTCCCATATCTTTGTATAATTTCCTAAATTTTTTCCAACAATGAATTTAAGGAAATGTTCCATCATAAAATGGTGTAATTATCATGAGATGATAAGGATCATGAGCTTCTTAGAGAGAGTGTATCCTGATATGATGTCTATATTCTATCTGCAGTCATTTTTTAAAGGTAAGTCGCTATATGGGATGGTCATTGTTTTTGAGTTTAGTTGATATTTTTTTCTTATTGATTTAGTTATGTTGATGGGTGATTGGTCTGAGTTTTTTTCTAGAGCATGACATAGACCATTGTAAGATCACTAGTATTTATTTAGGTATAGAAATAGTACCCAGTAAGTGGATCATTACATACTCATAAAGGTTGTTTTGGTTAATTATCTTTGATCTGTTAATTAAATACTAGTTTGATTATAATTAATTAATATTGGTTGTTGGATTCAAGATAAGTCCCTGAGTGGTTAGGTTATTATCCATCGGTATTGGATGAGCATGAGTGGTGGGTTTTTGGGATAGAATTTAATGGGAAATGATTTATACATGTTTCATATGGTCCCATTATTTATCCCATATCCATAATAATTTATTTTCAAGTGTATGGGTTGTCAATCATGCCAATGTATTAAGGGTCACCCCTTTTTGTTACATAAAATAATAACCCTAAAAATGAAATTTCTTTTTTTTATTCCCTTTTCACATCATTACATTTGGTTATATTGATGTGATCCAAATGGGATTCTACAACTGAGACTTAGACCATATAAAATGGTTATGTATGAATGGATTCCATGACCCAACCTGATGGGGCCTAAGACACAACTACCCCAAGCTCCACTATAATTTTCATTGGGTTGGTGTCTAGTGATAAGAAGTCATATTACACAGATGGGAGAAAAAAAGACTAATGTACCTGTACACACACACAAATCTCTATGCCAATAAAATGTTGAAATTTAAAAATAACTAAAACCAATGCATGAATACAACCATAATACCACAATCAGATTAAAAAGCTAAAGTACTAACAGCTATACAGAGGAAAAAAATACAAGACCAACCAAAAATAATAGATATTAGAACCTGATCCATGGGTGAGGACTATGACCAAATGCATCCACCAGGAAAAAAACCTTGGGATTTCAAGGTCATGAGATGATCCAGCCACTCCATGTCCTCCCAAGTCACCATCAAATGGATCATCATATGTATAAGACACGAACTGTACAGGAAAATCCCATGCAGGGGTGATTGCAAAAATACCAAGTAGGATAAATTGAATACAATAAACTTGAATAATTGATAATAGTCATCTAATAATAGTAATATAGTATTTAATAGAAATTAGGAAACCAAGATATACTAAGGAAGTACACCACACCACCAGGTAGTCACATCCAACCACCAGATAAAGGATTCTGCTCAAAGGAATGACCATTCTAGGAGAATCCACTCCTTATGCACTTCAATCACCAGAGACACCATCAAAGAGGTCAAGATCATTATTTCCCTTCCAATAAATCTAACTAGTCTCAAAATACTCTGATACTTTGATAGGGGGGAACACCCTAGACTGTTGGGTGACACCACAAACCCAATCTAGATCAAATCGTGACAATGGGGATCATATGAGGATGATACCATGAACCCCACTGATACAATATACAATATGAAGGGTCAATTATCAGTATAATGAGTTCACATCAATTATAAAAACCCCACCTATGGTATTGATATGATAAATGGTCACACTCTAGTCTCACATACGGACACCACATCTCATTCTAAGACTCATCTTTTAGAGGGGATTACAATCTTATCCAACGAAATAATTTGGAACTGTACCCTAAAGGGAATGGACAATGGGATAAAATTCAATCGATACTACATAATAACAATGAGATGGTGGGATAAAAACCCCTCAAAGGGGGTACACGAAATGTATTGGGTGTACAATGTGTGTTTAGCCTACCCCTAGTGTGACTGTGTGCTGTTGCCTCACACTACATGAAAATCTCCAAATAAAAGGTGTGTAGGAGTAATAAATGGCATGTATAAATCTCCCTACACACTAATCATGCCTTTTCCCATGATTGTGTACCACTGGTTGTGCCCGTGTACTAACCCATGTACACCTGGCGGTGGTCGTGTAAACCCGGTCGTGCCCATGTACTTCTAGCCATGTAATTTGGTCATTTCAGTGTACTTGGACTACCCATGCTCATGTATCCTCCACGATACATGATGTTCCACCAATAATGTGTGACAGGATGTGTGATACATAGCTCCCCATGAAAACCCTAACATTATAACCAGAGAGTCCCACACAACATGTAATGTCGGATTACAAACTGTGTACTGCAAAATTTTATAAAACCCATAGGATATTCTATGTTCTTCCATGCATTCCACCACCACCTCTATTTCAACTAGAAATCACTTCATATATCTCAGAACTGGGTCAATCGAGCCCCTTTCGTTTCTGACTTACTAGAACCCAACCTTCAAAATGGATTGGGAACACACATATGATGACTGTATTACTGTACGTCACTCAGGAAGAGGAATAACCCTCAATATGGTCTAATTATCCCTCAATTTATCCACCATTGTCATCTATTCCAAATTCAAAAACTCCATTGTGAGTCGTACCCATACTATAGATCTTATATGTTGAAGAACAGCCACACAATGATCTGATAACATGTATTGGTCGAACTTTTTTCCAAAGAAAATACCAATGATGATAAAATGAATAACATGGGATATATTGATAAGAAATGAAAATTTTGAGTTACAATCCTCGTCATTTTTACAATTCAGCCTTGATTCATTGTTGTATAGATAGATGAATGAATAGGGATAAAATCAAAGAGAAAATAAAAATCCATACAATTGAAACTACTGCCAATGCGTGAATCAATTCTATTTTTGGAATTGATCCAAATTCAGGTGGGAATAATGAATAGTATGGAAAACCACAAATAAAATATCCTACATTGAGTTTTGAATAACCATTTATAAATAATGGTCCTATTTTTTTGTCCTTGGTGTGATTCATGAACTCCGATTACAAATCAATATTTGATATGATCTCAATCTGATGTCTTCCTCCATGAACTCTCTCCTACAATGGCCCTCTAGATCTATATGGTTTATTTTCCAACATTGATATTCCATCATAATGGTGTATTTTAAGAGGACATAGGTTTCTGTTTAAAATAAAATAAATTAAATCATTTAATTAATTAATCTTATTAATTCTATGTCCATGAATTTTGTTTTCTCAAACTCCTGACGCCAATAAAGGTTATTTTCTTCCTTTGGTAAAACCCACATTATGAAATCAATTATACCCCTAGATTTATGATCTGATCCCATGATTGGTATTTATTCTATTTTTAGTAAAATCGCATGGGTATGGTATTTAATATATTTAATATAATTAAAAAATTAATTTTGGGAACACTAGACCTCAGAATCTCACTCTATTTCCACACATATCTCTAAAAATATTCCCTAAAATATTCCAAAGTCTTAAAAAATGGGGAAACTAAAATATTCAATCTTTCAATAATATTCATTCCCAAATAGCACAATCTGAGTAGATGGTGGGGATACTGATCTCTCAATTGGGTCTCATGCTCCCACGAGATCTCCCAACAATTCAATGTGCTACAAACAAAAATGCACCTAAGGAAAAAACAATCCGATAAATGGTTTTTATCTTATTGGTCCTCAACGTCACTATCTACTTGAAAATTAATCTCCACTCTCATGTCCTAGCTCACCGATGTCTATATCAAACAATGAGTCATGAACATACCACCTCAGCTGTGACATGTGGATACCAAAAAAGAACCCAAAACTATTATGGCCTCAGGGTTAAATGGAACACCCCCTTGCTAACTTGACACAATAGTAAGAAAATAAAGGGCCTAAGATTCAAAAAGATAGCCTACCACCCAGGCTAATACTACATAACTCTCCAACTCCAAAGGCTCATATCATCAGTCCCCTAAGGACTCCGGGCATCTATCAGGAAGTCATCATCTTCCCATAGATGACTTATACACTTTATAACAACCACTAGCACTAAAACCAGAACAAAAGAGCTATTACCCATATGCTCTAAACAGTATATAAATATCCTTTTAGGTCTCTCGTACATGGTATTGAAAAGGTGCTACTCTAGTGGTGGGATATTAATCATCAGGATATGCAAACGCAATTGATGGTCGATGATCCACCCAAATGCGGTTCAAAAATAACATGAAACCCCAAAAGATGTTCACTAGAATCTGAATGTAGAATATCACTAACCAAAAGGTCATCCTCAATGTCACTATGAAAATTTTCCAGATCCCAGATATCCTATAAATCCCCATATACTACATTTCACGTCATAATATTTTACTAGATTGATACTAAGGCTGACCTGGACATCACATTATAATAATCATAGTCATCATTATAAACCCCCACATATACATAGATGAATCATAGACAAGTTAATAATCCTAAAGACCTATTGAATCCAAGGAATCATGTTCCAACAAGGGTTCGACTCTCTATGTCCAAGGAATGATTCACATGGATCAATAAAGATATTTTAGGATACACACTAGGCATCAATTATGACATCAATCATCTATGTTTTATCATATAATTATAACAGAATTCATAAAGCTAGATACAAATAAGAAAATTTGTGATTCAACTATTTCACTATCTTGACATGAATGTCTCATTAGCTGGATCCTAGGATAAACCTTTGGGAATACACACCATACCATTATCACATAGGGGCCTTATAATGGGTCCCACTTAATACATATAAGCCTCTAGAGCCACGTCAATAATATCCAAGAGAAATCATATTTATAATAGAAGGGTTGGATAAACACCCAAAACCACTACATCACCATTTCCCTTAGGGCCTAAACATTAGGTGCGGATTCTAAGGGGTCACCTACTCTCATCTCAACCCATAAAAATGCATACCGAAAAAGGAATAGTCTATTATTGGGAAAATTATCAAGTCCTCTAAATCAAGTCAAAGTAGGTGAACCCTATTGGGGTCCTCAATCTAATTTCATTAAATAATAACTAAGACAAATCACATCAGATATATTACTCCATGATAGACTCATAGTTATAGAACCTCCTAATGAATCTTAAGGGGTTATACACAAAGGTACAAACAAATGTAGGTTATCACAATCCACCAAAATTCAAAGATCATATCATAGAACCAGTCACCCAACTTATGTCCTTCATGACAAAAAATCAACAATCTCGTATAATCTTATCTCAAAATTAGAATATTGGAAACCCTATAATAAAATAACCATCCTATCACTCTATTAGTATCTCAATATACCCTAAGGATATATGCTTTAACCATATATTGTATATATATGTGTGTTAGGATGTTCAGTCCAAGTAAATAAAAATAACACAAGGGATATCACTATGGGCACACAAGATAAGGGTATTTAAAACATAAACAATACATTTATTTATTGAAAACCCCTATTTTGGGTCTATCTATAAATGAAAACCATTTAATTTTTTTTTCCTCATCCATTAGTATACATGGTTATCCAACCACTTTACTAAATACCAAGGTGGGATACGAACATTATTCCATTCATTGAAGGTGTTTTTCTTAAATTAATCAATTTAATATTAATTAAGAATGCATTTAGTAAATTTAAAAG
Organism: Viscum album; assembly: GCA_963277665.1. Classification (NCBI taxonomy): domain Eukaryota; kingdom Viridiplantae; phylum Streptophyta; class Magnoliopsida; order Santalales; family Viscaceae; genus Viscum; species Viscum album. The sequence goes on from OY728150.1 coordinate 43,764,273, forward strand.
GATATTTTCTCAATGTATAACGTATACACCAACATTCATTTAAGAGAAAAATCTAATTTCTAGTTGGCTAGTACTAGGACCCCCTAACTCAATAGTGTATTCTCTCAATTTAACTCAATCCCAATAGCTCTAGCTCCAGATCTTTTATTTTTTAAGATTGTCTCAACATCACCCTCCACCAACTATATTCTCAGTTTCCAAACTCACATCAAGTAATCAAAATATAATATTTATTAAAAAATTAATTACAACATTTATATAAAAGTATAATAATTTTATAAAACTCACTAGAAAGATTCATCACACTAAAATCCTAAAAAACCAATGGGTGAACTTAAATGGACCCCTTACATTATCCTGGGATAAATACCAATCAATAATCACCAATTCCCCAAATAATTTAATTAAATTTAATTAAAAATCAAATAAATAATTCATGGAACATCATACCTACATTGAAATTCAAAGATATGATGCACGGATGGCCTCTAACGATGAACCCATCATAGCTTGTATGATGGAACCCTAAAAATATTGTCATTTCGCAATTCTCTTGTGAAATTAACATTTCATACCTAAATAAAAATAATTATGAATCATTAATAGGAGGGAAGAGAAGAAACATGAGGTGGATTAGGTGTCCAAACCAAGTGACATAACTGAAAATTCCCAAGAAATAAACACCAAACAAAGTGATAAAACAAGGGGGTAGGGGATTCATCCCAATATCATTATTACTTACATGGATATGAAGGGATTATCCACCCCCAATGAAATTATGAGTTAAAATATAATTCTCCCACTAGAAAACTGATGGCTCACCTATATCATACCAGTACCGTAATGCAACAACCACCCTACAACTTATCCACCCCACACTTCTGATGAAACTTACATGAGACCTATATATACCTTTTGAGCCCAAAACCATGTATAAATGAACATATAAGAGGCTCTAAAACAATAAAAATTATATTGTGAATCATAATTAAATCTCTGGCACATCAACCATTTCAAAATTCAAAATTCCTAAAAAATGAAAAACTAATCTATACAAACAATGATATATAATTTTTCAATCTTAACACTTCATATTCATGAGAAGTCTCATCATGTATTATATCCATGGTCCTATTCTACATGAATAATCAAATTCCCATTCATAAATACATTTTTTATTTCTGATTTCCTAACATGCTCTTATAGGCCACTCCATCAGCAAGTCATTCTGATAATCAGAACATGATTCATTCTTCACATTCAACACAGAAACACCTAAGGGGAGTATAACTAATCTTATAATTCACAAGACTCTCATATGTAATCATCAAACAAATAAAACATCCTATCATTCAACTCATAATAATATTTAACTCAAAATATTAAATTATAATGATACAACACACACACCATTGAAGTTTTTATTGAAGCATTGTATCCACATTTTAATAAAATTCCCAATGAGTTTACCAAAATTATTTCTTCATATATACACAAGAATACCATTTAAAACCCATTAAACATTTTCATTTCAAAATACCATGTAAAAATGTAAATTATTACACCATCTAGGAACAACATGATCACACTGAACATTCCTCAAACAGACTAGTCCAATTTTTGAAGAATACTCATTCATGTTAGAAATGATGTACCAATGCAGTTCCCAAAGCATTATATCCAATTAAATGATAAATTGCTGGTTTGACCTCCTCTGGATGGATTTTTTATCAAATGAAATCTCTCATCCACTAATTTCCCATATGTTTCTCTTATCGTATTGCCTTAAATCCTAGTTGCATCCCATGATTATTGAATACATCCACTAAATAATCCACCTTAATTCCTATTGTGACTACTTGGTTTAATCCTCAGTTGACTAACATCATTTTCATGCTTTATACAAGAACATAGATGTGTTACCAATATGATCACGGTTAGATCATCTAAAAAAATATCCTAATCCCAAATATAATTCTTAGTCATCATTTGAAGTCACATTAACATTTATATCTAAAATTATCTCAAACTTGCCAATAATATTGAATCCCTTTACACACTATTATTAAAATGATCTATTTTTCATCTCATGATTGGTTTCAAAAAACCATGACTCTTCCCACACAAGGGTCTCCATAATATAAATGATATTTTTATACCCACCATGACAGAGTCCTTATCATAACTTTATGGAGATGAATTCATAGTCATTGCAACCCACACTCCATCAGTTATCTAAATCACTCAGTGAATGTGTCTAAGATCACTCATCACTGATCATAAATAGAGAACATCAAAATACACCTGATTCTCACTAAAAAACATCATCCATGTCACCTAACAAAAATATTTTCATAATGGGGTTGACCAACCTCTACCTTCAATTTGTACACACCAAATTATATGGGTTATATTATATCATTCCTCAATTATTTCCTCAATAGTTTCTATAATCAGACACATGTGTACCACTCCTCACTGCACACTCTTCCCCATAATATCAAAATATAATTAGTATTAATTCACAAGAATGATTTTGCAATAATAAATAGTCTATTTCTAGTGTGCCCCGACCATAGATAGGAATTTCTCACTATTTTTAAACCTCAAGAACCAATGCTCACTAGTGTCTCATCAATCCTATCAACCCTTTACTCGCACATGATTTCCCTCAATTTCAAATTTTAGTGAGTCATATTTCATTTAAATATCCTATATAATAACCTTGGAATGATAGTCTCATCAAAATACAGAACATTTGACACTCCACTTCAATATCATGAACTTTATATATTCCATTTTCCATCATAAAATTTACCTCTTAGTAATGTCATTTTGAAAATCCCATGTATCTACCCATATTATCCTTGCACATCAAGACATACCTAACAGTAGGGATTTTAATATAAAAAATACACTTATTGAAAACCATTCTTTATAACCATGTATTGATGTTGTTGTCTCATAAACTAATGGAATAATCATGCCTATACCGCATAACACTGAGAACCCCTCATGCTTCATTGTAAAAAAATTACATACTCATGACACATTTTATAAATGAATTAAAAGAATGTTTTAACACCTTATAAGTGTTTTCATCAATATTTTAAAAAGGTTCTGACTCTAGAAACATGGATCCATACCCCAGGGCATCATATCCTCCAACCTAGCCCACAACTAGAGTCTCTCTAGAGTCCAAACCCTCAAGACAATAGTCCATCAACCTAATATAATGAACCATAATAAAAAATATTAAATATACAAAATAAATGGGTCTCATTTAAAAAAATGGGATCACATGTCCACTAATCATTTCACCCGACAATAATTCTCACTTAGAACCTATAATACTACTTTAATAAGAATAATAGTCTTGTCAGTCTGGGTCTATACATATAACAGTTCCATCTTAGAATAGTCTATATCTAGAGAAGCTCAAACCAATGTATTGGTTGAGTAGATATACATTCACAGATATATGGTAAAACTCTAAATTGGTTATTAATGGAACATTATGTAACCACACCCAGATGTGAGTGACCCACAATAGGTTTCCCACAAAGGAATTAAAAGTAATCATTGACCTACAAGGGTCACTCCACATATCATACACTAAGGGTTTGTATCACTTTTATTAGTAGTACCTCACCATAGATAAACATAAATTACCATCAAAAGGAAAATAATATACATGTCATCCTGACAGATTATAAATACACCAATTACTTATAAGGGAAAACACAAGATGAGACATTGTTGACACTTTAAAAAACATTGCCCCTCTTATGTGATAAATCCACACATACATGGAGAAATATCGCATGGATCCTATTTGACTAATAATGATTCATGATATTCATCTTTCATTGATAGGAAAACTGAATAATATATTATAATTTTCTTTAGTATAATAAAAAAGTTCCAAAAATCATGTTGAAATCATAAATCATGAACATCATGTGTATCACATGATTCGAATATTATATCAACTATAACAACAAAAAATTATAATATCAATATTTTCCAGTGTAAACTAGAATTCCAGCTAGTACATGTGTTCATGAATCACCTTCCAAATATCCATAATAATATTTATAAAATTCCAATTCACTAACTATTTTGTCTCAAATAGAAAGAAAAAATAAAATATTTTTCAGATACAAAGTTGTAATGCCCCAGCCTGAAATCTACTATGTTAGTGTCCCGCCCCAGTTCACCCCATTACCTCAGGAATACGCTTATAAGACATAAATTTTCATCAAAAAAACATGTTTCTATAATGGTATGGTATTTGAAAAATAACCCCATATTAGAGTAAGAAATACCAGTAAAAATAACTAAATAAAATAGAATGTAAGAAACAGAATAAAAAAGTTCTTATGTTAACAAAATGAAATGTAGAAATTAAAATCGAATGGTCATGCTCACCTAAATGTAAATATATTGAGGACCAATAAATTCCTCGTACAGTATCATTGCCATATGATCCATCCTTCTGGATCACTTAACACATATGTATTATCCAATGAAAAACATGTTACCAAGTTATGTTCTACTCGAATACCCTAGTGAAATTGTGGCCCAAGAATGGTATAGTGACATAAATCAATATGGATCCACTATTGTGATCCATTAATATACTAGTACTATCATAATATGTGAATGTGACATGCTCAGATGAAGGAAGTAAATAAACATCCTGAAATTATTAAATAAATAATCAATCATTGATCCTTAGGTACGAGACCCAAATCAGTTATACTAACTTTAGGAATTACGAGGATAACTCTGATAACATTATGATGACCATTCCTCCAATAAAATAGTGGATACTAGTTTATATCCTCACAATTCCTAAAATTTAGGAATGAATATCCAACAATGTATCACAATGGACATAGTAGCCAGATCCTAACATTCATTGGAATCTCTACAAAATCCAATGTAATGAATGACTAAAATACAATACCAAGGCCTCATGGGAACTCAATGAGACTAAGGACATCATATACATCACCATGAAAAATGGACGGATCATATAAATATTTGGAATACCCATTTGGTACCTGTCATGTCATTAGGCTCATTGAGTTATATCCTACGGTGGCTTAGTCCTCTCAATGTTATAATAAACATCAAAATAACAATCCCCTAAGCATAAATAGATGGATCATAATAAGGATAGAAATCATAGGGAATCATGGATTACAAAGAATACCATGTAAGGTCAAATCAGTATTACCTAGTTATTTTTCATCTGAATAAATATAAATATCCCATGATACAAAGTCAAAATCCATTAAAACTTTTAGCATTAAAGCCATATCATATCAATATCACATAGAAAAAAAAGTTTGTTTAGAAGAAGCACTTCTATGAATCTTCACAATCACCATAATATCATATAAGGCTCCCATTATAGATCATATAAGTAACATTATGGTATGACGACCACCACATCATCACAACAGGACATTAGGCCTCATCCATGGTAATACATAAAGGTCTCCATATATTCATAAAAAATTAAAAGATGAAATCATATATAGAAGAGAGGGGTTTTATGAATTCATAAAAAACAACACCATTATCCATAACCTCTTATTATTTCTCATCCATTGTGTGTTTTAAGGTTACACCTACTAAAAAATCTACCCATTCTCATACATACCCACTTAGGGTCGGTGTGTCACAAGGAAATAACATAGGTCCCCTAAATCACATCTTTGGAGTGGCAACATATTGCAGATCCACATTATCAGTCATGTATCTCAAGTCTAACATGTATCAATAAGGATGTATCACTCCTTAATAATGTCATAGTCATAGAATGACATGAAATAAAGTGGTGAGTAACATATTCACAACCAAAAGTGGTGGATCTCTGTCCACCTCATGTCCTATATTACATTAAGGGGATCCACCTAGCCAACAAGTTTCCACCACTCCAATATACAATCCATCATGGGCAATAATGTATCAAGGGGTATTATAACTCACCATAAAATCTAATAAACCTAACCAATGTCTCTAAACTTTACCCAAAGGCTCATACATAGCCAAATGTATGGAACTTCACTCCAAGACACCATTCATCTCACTATAGAGGCCACTAAGTTAATCAATGAAATGTATCTCTAAAACATAAAACTTTTTTTAATGAAGAAACACCCCTATAATGAATTTACATGTCATGTTATAAAATTTTATTCTTTTGACCTCTGAAATTGGTTGTTGTGGTGATGTAACCAGGGCACTAAACACCAAAGTTGGATAGGTAGTTTATTCCAATCAATAAACGTGTTTAACTAAATTTATTCATTTTAATTTAAATTAAGAATATAGTAAATTAATATAAATGGAATAAATAAGATTATCGGGCCCTCACACTCACATAAATATAAGGAAAATCATAAATATAAAAGGTAAATTAATAGGAAAACATACATAGAAGGAATATTTTCCTCATTTATTTGTAGCCTGACATCTCCCACCTAGTCTTTCCCAACCTTTTCCAAGACCATCGCGACACCACATGAAACTGACCAAATTCTCATGAACCTAACTCATGGAAATGAATCACATATTGTTTTTTATAAAATCGAACAACTAAACATTTCATTTACATAAAAATGTCATACTCATTGAAAACTCATCGAAAATCCTCATCAAGCTTGAATCACAACCAACAACCCATAGATGTTCTTCAATGGACCCTCCAACATCATCCCAGGTATAAGACCTATCACGCATCACCAATCCCATAATTAATATAATTTAATTTAATTAATAACCATAGATGGTGAAACATACCTTTTTTGAATTATTGAATAGTGTCCCTCAGATAGGCACTTAGAACATCACCGTCCCATGCTCTATGAAATACCAAAAAATATCATGTTATTTCCCCATTATTCGATGAGATCTTGATTTATAATCCAAATCAATAAAAATTTGAATAAAAAGGAAGTAAAATTAGATTATATGAGGGGATGAAGAGTAGTATGTACCTTAGGTTGTCGCTAAAACTACCCAAGAAAACTTATCTAAACCATGGAAGAAAAGCGGTGAATAGGGGAGATTATCCCAACTATGCATGCTAATAGTGGGTGGAAGGGATACCCCCTAAAAACTCTAGGGGGAATGAATGTAATCCCCCCTCTTGATAAGAGACTGATTAATGGTAGTGGGACACTGACATGCCAATCAGATTGGGCAGCAAACCAGGGCTTTAGCTAGCCCATCAGTGAACCGATGGCTGTTAGTTGTAGCTACCCTATAACACAACATCCATGAGATTCCATAAACACTTCATCAATCACTCTAACTACCATACAAGCCTCTAAAAATGTATAAAAATGCCTATTAGAGGTGATTAAACTCTAAAAATTTAATAGTGAATCCTAATTCAAAATATGACATATACACTAATTCATTACTCAATATTACTCTAAATTCGGAAACTCATCTATACACATAGGTTTTTACAATTTCAACATTTATATATGTGTGTATTAGTATATATGTAGTGTGTATTTATGTTTACATTTTTAATACTATATAATTTTTTTATTTTTCTATTTTTAATATTTTATCGAATTTAATAATTTTTAATAATTATTTATTTAACATTTTCTAATATGTTCAATATTTATAGTCATTTAAAATTTTAATATATATTTTTTTAAATTTAATTAAATAATTATTATTATTATTATTAAAATATTTCAAAATTATTTATAAAATATATTTTTTATATACTTTCAATAAAATACAAAAATCAATAATTTATAATAATAATATTAATGATTTAATCATTATTATCTATTTTTAAATTATATAATTATTACTATGAAATCACTTTTTTTAAAGAAAATAAATATTTTTTTTCATTTTTATATTTTCATTTTTAATATTGATTCATTTAAAATTATTTCTCCATTCTAGAAATTTATTATATTTTAATATATTTGAAAAAATAATACTTTTTAAGATTAATAGACTTTAATTTAATTTTTTTATTTTCATTATGTTTTTAATTTATAAGATTAATATTAATTCATTTATATTAATTTAGATTTAATATTTTTCATATAGTTTAAATTTATTGAATTTATATAATTATAGTTCTTTTAATTTTAGCCATTACATATAGTGAATAAAATTAATTTTATAAAATTTTCATTATTTATATAATTAATATATATTTAAAAAACATTTGGGTTGAAGCCTTTATTTATTATGAAATAAAAACCTCTTTCTTGTTAGCATCGTTAGACCTGTTACATAACTCGTAAGCTCATGGACATGTGGACTAAGATCATAGCTTGGAGGCCCTATGTAGTTTCATTTTTGCATCATCATCTCTACATCACCATGCCAACGTGATTCCTACATCACAGTCTGCCTACGTCATTCTTGTGTCACCACCTATGTCCTAAATCTCTCATGAGTCTTTCCAGGATTCAAAACCTCATCATCTGGATGCATGATTATCAGATTTACCATTCAGGAAACACCCCAACTATATATAATTAATTTTAATTATTTATTCACTTTTTTGGGTTTTTAATTCTTATAATTAATCTTAAGAATTAAATTTTTGAATTTCTCTAATAATTTATTCAATTTCATTTATTTATCTTTAATAATATTTTATTTATAATTATTTATTCATTTTTAGTATTTTTAATTTTTAATATATTTGGTATTTATTAATTTTTTTAATATTAAAATTTATATTACTATTTTGTAATTTTTAGTATTTTTAATATATTTTTAAATTTATATGATTAATATTTCATAAATTTGTATTAACATATAATATTATTAAAATTTATGAAATTTATATAATTTATTTATTTAAATTCATTTTCAATTTTTTTTTAATTTAAATATTTAATATAAATCATTTGTATAACTTTTATATATGTATAATTTATATTGTTTATTTAATCATATTTAATAAATTATTATATGATTACAATTTATGTAATTCATTGTGCAAAATCACCTTTTAAATTTTTATTTATTTAATATAATTTAATTTATTCATTTTTAATTTTTGTTAATTTATTTTTCAATTTTCTTATTTATTAATATTTATTTATAAATATTGATTTACTATGTTTTAATATTTTCATATTGTTTTTAATTTATATTATTAATATTTATTTATTTTTATATTATCTTTCAATATTTTTAATATCCCTGAAATATAAATTTAAAATTGAGTTAAAATATTTTTTCCATATTTTTGAAATATAAATTTTTAATATTAGTTATTTTCAATAATTGAGTTATTTTTTTAATTACTATTATTTATTTATTTATTAACATGTCAATTTTTTAAATAATTATTTGATTTACTTTATATATATATTTTTTAAATTTATTCAAATTTATTTATTTATTTTTAATATTCATTCATTTAATATTATTTATTTAATTTTAAAATTGAAAATTTTTTATATTGATTAATTTTTATTATTTTCATTATTTATTCATTTGTAATATTTATTTTAACAAATTTTTTTTTTTTTAATATTATCAAAATGATTATAATTCATATAATTAATTTATTTATATTCATTTTTAAATATATTTTTTTATTATAAATAGTTTTTTATAATTAATTAATATTAATATTTGTATGTAATGAATATTTTTTATTCATTCAATTTTATGCATTTTTTTATATTTTTTTCAGCGTAAATTTAGTTTCTTGTAAAAGTGTGTTTTATTTGTGTTAAAACCCATACACTCAGAAATACCACTTTTAGTAGAGATTTGTTAGCACTGCTAAAAATAATAAATTTTGACTGATAAGAATGAATGGAAAAAGTTTTATTTGTTTGTGTATAAATTTTGAGCACTGAAAAATGAGCTTCATCAATACATTTCAAAAATCACTGATAAAACTGTTTTTTATTTTGAAAACAAACCCAAAATTTTTACTTCTCCCATGTTTTCAATAAAGGCCCAATAGAACTGATCCCCCAAAGCAGATGAAGAGATTTTCCATAGGTATAAAATTTCAAGTTGGTTTTTATGGACCCTCATTCGATCTTTCATGTGTTTTCCAAACATAATTGGGTTTTTGAAGGTTTTTCTAAGGCAAATGAACTCGTCTATTTTTTCAAAATTGAACCTCCTAACCAAATTTATGATATTTTGAACTTGTTTTATGGATTCACAGTCTACCATTCATGTATTTTTCATGATCTTTTGTGTTTATCCTTCCTTATTGTCCCATAATAGTTCTTCCCTTATGTGTTAATCTGTAATATACTTTTCCAATATTCCTCACAAATTTTTATATGAAGTGACTCTTTTAGAGTGATTTCCATTTTGGTTCACTGATTTTTCTTGATTATTATTATTTTTTTGCAGTTATTCATTTCTTCTAAATAAATATAGACTATATATTGGGATTCCCTATAAATAATTATTTTTATTTTTTATATTTTATTTTACAATTGGGTGGAAAATTATTTGATTCAGTAATTTATATATAGGAAATCAATATTCATAAAGTTACAATTAATTGCAGGCCTCATAGATATTTATAGCTTTAATATTATTAATTATTTTATGGTTTTGCACAAACTATTAATTATATTTAAAATGGGGATGATCAAAGAGTATGAATAATTGTATTTTCTATAGAAACATGACAAGAGATATGATATTCTCATATATATATATATATATATGTATATATGTGTGTGCGTGATTCATTTTTTTATATGTATAAGTATGAATGTATATATATATATGTGTGTGTGTGTGTGTGTGTTTGAATATATATGTATATATATTGATATGTGTATGTGTGTGAAAATATATATTTTTATTAATTAATATTATATTTAAATTCTCAAAATTACATAAAAAACCATCACATTATATCATCACATTATGCATAAAGTTTCATACGACACACTAGGAAAAACATATTCACCAAGAGATAAGATCTAATTCATTCCAAACATAGGAGATGTTGAATTATCACATATGTGTGTGGATAAACTAGTACATATGAAAGTAGTTGGATTTAGTCCTTGTTTAACTTCATGAATGTTTTTTATAGGTGTAAATATTTATTTCTAAAGAATCCAAAATATTTAATCATTGAAGTGAACCAAAATATCCAATATCTATGTAAAATTTTAATTTTTTAATTGAGATTAAATCATGTTAACAAAATAGAGTGAGTGAATACTTTGGTAAAGAGTATACCAATAATTTGTGAGGGTGCATTATTGTAACATCCTAGGTAAATAAAGAATATAAAATTTTCATATTTATCAACATTTGTGAATTAAATGTTAATATTACAATAAAGGGAATGCTATGCTCGATGGCATACCCAATACGCAACAACGAGTTTCTTTGAAATCTTACGTTGCACACTAATAATAAAATAATATTATTTTAAATGGTAGTTAACGTCTAGCCGTTGTAATGGCGAGAATGAACAGAACTATCTAAAATATGATTATCTATGTTTGTTAAATATTTTTACATTTATCCAATAAATGTTAGAGGCTTAAAATGCGAATGAATCCCATTTTAAGAGTAAATTCTCTAATATTCACTGAAAGATCGATTTATCGCCTTTTGATAGAGAACCCACATTAAATATAGTTTTGGTCACTCTTATACTTTCTATTGGACAAAATAAAATTCTTTTTTACAATTAGGACATCAAAATTTACTTGCTGTATGTTTTTTGGTATCTTTCCGATAAAGTTCATTTTTTAATGAATAGTGAAAGATGTTGTATTTTAATTCAAAACCTTCTTTTAGTCTAACTTATTTATATGGCTAGATTATCTTTTTAATTGGTTTTAAAGTGTAATTAAAATATATTTTTACCATTTAATCCAATGGTGGTCATTGGAATTAATTTCACTTTGAAATTGGACATAAACAAGTGTCAATCTTTTGATAGATATTGTTTCTTAAAAACATGCTATTTGTTTTGACAGTAGGAATTAGTTATAAAATTAATTAATGAAACTTCAATGTTATGAATTTGGTAAAATGGACATCATTTTTGAATTCGGAATATCATATATAGGTTAGGATACATTTTTGATTTTTTCTGAAAAACATCGATTTTTTGATGAATAGTGAAACCACTAAGTGGTAGTTAAAAAACAGATTTTTCGTTTAAATGAAATTTTACCACCTCTGTGATTTTTCAAGAATACTACTGCATAAAATTATTTGGTTGGTTCTTAAAAATATGTTCCTTGGGATCCCACGGTGCCTATTCCATCTTATGATTTCTCTATAGAATATTCACCAGACGAGTCGTCTGGTTTCTCAACACTTGTTCTATGGTATAAAGAATTCTGAGAGGCTCTTCGCAATTAGACAGGTTGGGTTCCAATTCTATTTCATCATAGGTGAGTACAGGCATTGCTTCAAGAATGTATTTCCTCAACAATGATACATGGAACACATAATGAACTTTGGCGAGACTTGGAGGCATTGCTAAATGATAAGCTACAACTCCAATTCATTCAAAAATTTAGAAAGGTCAGATGTACGTAGGACTTAATTTTAGCTTCTTACCAAAACGTATAACATGCTTCTATGGAGATATCTTGAAGAAAACTTGATCACCTAATTCAAATTACAAATCCTTCCTTTGGTTATCGTCATATCTTTTTTTCCTACTTTGAGTTTCTTTGATGTGGGTTTGGATATCCTCCACCTTTTCCATTATTTCCTTAACAAGTTCTGGGCCTATGAGTCTTCTTTAAAAAGTATCATCCCAAAAAGTTGGTGTGTGATATCTCTTTCCATATAACCCTTCATATGGTGCCATCTAAATACATTAATGGAAGATATTGTAATAGGAAAATTCTACCAGAGGTAAATATTGATCCCACAAGACTTGAATGTCATGTGATCTAGATGTCAACATGTCTTCTATGTTTTGAATATTTCATTCTAATTGTTCATCAATTTGAGGGTGGTAGGAAGTGCTCAAACGAATTTCAGTATCTCAAGCCTTATAAAGACTTTTCGAGAATCTTGATGTAAAATAGGGATCACAATAAGAAACAATTGATAGGGGTACTCCATGAAGTCTTATAACATCATTAATATATAGTCTTTCTGAATGTTCAAGTGGTAAATCTTCTGTTATAGCAAGAATTTTTTTTGAATTGGTAAGACTGTCAACAATGACCCATATCGCATCATTAATTTTTGGATTCTTTGGTAGCCCCATGGAAAAGTACATCATAATATCATCCCATTTATACTCAGGTATGGGAAGAGACTGTCTGACTCCTCTAGGGTGTTTTATTTTAGACTTAACCTATTGACAAACCATACATCCTGACAATTCTCTTTTTAGATCAGGTATATTAGGAACACAAAGCCTCTTCCCAAATTTCAAAATTCCATCTTCATATATTATGTTAATCAATCTACCATCATTCACAGCTTTAATATTCTTTTTAGACTCCTCATCATCAGTCTGAAAACATCTTATCCTTTCATGTAATGATTGTTTAGCAACCATTTGAAAAATTATTGTTGTTTCAGCTTCCATGAATATTACCATATCCATATTTACTATATCCATGAATATATAATCCCTTTAAACTCTCATCTTGTTCAAAACTCCATGATACTTTATGCTCGAAGCATCTTCCACCATATGTTTCTTCCTTAGGTGGTAGTGTATAGTGGAATCATAATCCTTGAGTAGTTCAGGCCATCACCTTTGCCTCATGTTGAGTTCTTTTTGTGAGAAAACATACATCAAACTCTTGTGATCAGTATAAATCTAAAATCTTTCACCATAGAGATAGTGTCTCTATATTTCCAGAGTAATGATTATAGATTCTAACTAAAGATCATGAGTGGGATAGTTTTGTTCATTAATTTTTAGGTGCCATAATGCATAGGAAATAAATCTATCATTCTATATAAGGACAAAACCAAGTCCTTTCTTTGAAGCATTGCTATAAATAACAAACCCAACATTCCCCGATGGTAGATTCAATATAAGATCATTGAATAATCTTCTCATCAGTTATTCAAAAAATTATTTACAATATTTTTTCCAATCAAATTTAACCTCTTTATGTGTGAGATTGGTTAATGGGTTAGGTAATTAGGTAAAATTCTAGACAAAACACTGATAATAACCTACTAAAGCAATAAAACTGTGTACCTCAGTTATACTCATCGATGCTATCTGTTCACGGATTACATTGGTCTTTTAGGATCAACAGAGATTCCATCCTTAGAGACAATAGGACCATGAAATGAAATCTCATGAATCCAGAATTCACACTTTGCTGAACTTCCCATATAATTCATTTCTTCTAAGATTCATTAGAATAGTGCTCAAGAGATTTTCATGATCTTCATAGATTTTAGAGTATACCAAGATATCATCAATAAATACCACTATAAATTCATCAAGATATTCATTGAAAACTCGGTTCATTAGATATATAAAGATAGAGGGTGCATTAGTCAGTCCAAAAGGCACTACCATAAACTCGTAATGCCCATACCTGGTACTAAATGTTATATTTGGAATATCTTCCTTCTTCGCACACAACTGATGATATCCATATCGAAGGTCAATATTTGAAAAATATTGAGCTCCATGAATTTGATCGAATAAATCATCAATACGAGGTAGGGGATACGTGTTCATTATTGTTATAGTATTGATCTCCCTGTAGTCAATGCACAACCACATAGATCCATCTTTGGACAACTCAATGGAAAACTCAATGGAAAACTCAATTTCTCATTCAAGAGGATGTCTAGGTAAATCCTCTAGAAACACATCCATATATTCTTGAACAATAGGTACATGCACTATTTAAACATTTTTTCATCACCCATAGTTATTTCACTCTCTTGCTCCCCAATAATGGAATTTAGTAGAGATACTAGTGGTGGATCTAGATAAGAATCAGATAGTGACGTTTCTTCTCTAAAGATTAGTTACTCTTTATCATCATAAAAAATTGTATCCTTATTCTTCTTACAATAAATTATCACATCATGGTCTGAAAGACAATCCATACTAAGGATTACATCAAATTAAATCATGGGTATGACGAAGCGATTAGCAAATAAATAATATTTATATTCCTTAATGGGAACTGATTTACCAAATATTGTTTCAATGATACTTCCCTTATGAGTTTTTACTGACAACTCCCTTGTTAAATCATATTGGAAATATCTAATTTTATTTGCAAATAGGGAAGATATGAAATAATGTGATGATCCAAAATCAAATAAAGCATTGGGTAAATGTGAGGAAACCATTAAATTACCTACCACCACATCTTTTGGAGATTCAACCTCAGCAGTTGTGATCTCATAAGCTTAACCTTGATCCCTTGGCCTTTTCTGAGGTATGTTTCAATGGTGCATAGGACATTCGTTTGCATAATGCTCAATTTATCTATAATTCTAGAATTCAACATTGATAGCCTCTTTCTTTCCCTTGAAATCAAGAGCTTGGTGGCCTTTTTCACCACACTTATATCAGACTCCCATTTCCTTCAAGAAAGTATCAGGGTGTTTCTTCCCAGATTTACCATAGGATAGATATTCAACCTTTTCATTCTTCCCATTATTTCCATTTCCAAAGTGTTCAACAGATCTCTTCTTCTCTTGATTATCTTTAAAGTCTTTAGACATAGATAATTCCTTTTCTATCTTGATAGCACATGAGACAATATCTTCATATGATGAGAAGGATTGTGAGACTAATGATTGATGGAGAAATGGTTTTAACCCATAAAAGAATTGATCAATCTTACTCCTTGGGTTACGTATATAATATGACTCTTTCCTTGCTAACCTTGTAATGTTTTCCTCATACTTTGCGACATTCTCATCCTCCTTTTTCCTCAGACTCAGAAATAGCCTTTCTATATCTGCTCGATGGTGATGAGGAAAGTATTTTTCTAATAAAATCTCTTTAAACTCCCTAAGTTCCATATTTAGTACTTCTTTATCCTCTTTTGTGTATTGAATTAATGACCACCATTGATCTGCATCTCCCGTGAGGTGATAAACTTCCATGACAACTTTTTTCCCTTCGCTACACCCCAAAGCATGAAATGTTTTTTCTAAGGAACATATCCTTTTCTCACCTACAAATGGATTTTTAGTCCTATTGAACATTGTTGGTTGTTTCCTCATGAATCGATCTAACATTGATCCTTCACATTGTGGATCAGGGTGCTCCATATGTGTAAGGTTATTCTTCAAAATTTGAGTGAGTTGTTCCAGTATGGTGATAAGCAGATCAACACCAATTTCATCACCAACTCCACTATAATTATCTTGAGTAGGAGGGAAATCCCTACATGGAATATGTGTGTTAATAAGGTTTCCATTCCATCCACTAGGTGCCATTTCTAAACAATGGAATACACTATATTAGTTTATGAATCACAATACATAATTACAAACTGTAAAACACATAAAATAAATTAAACAGTTTATGGATATAATCCATAATCATAAAATTGTTTAATTTGAGGATGTATATACTCATAAATCCTTCATAATGGTTTGTAAAGAAAATGTGAACTATCCTAAGCATATCCCCCAGGATTGTCATAACCAATTGTGTTGGAAGGCCCATTGTCATGTACCAAGATACCCCAGGTAAAGAAAGAAACTTCTTGTTAGATTTTTCACTCTTAGGTATATCTTTTCCAGAGCCTCCTCTACCTTCTCATATCCAGACAGGGATGTATTTCTTGGAAAACTCAAAAATCTCTACATTACCAAAATTCTAGGAAGTTCTTCTATACTAATCCTCAATAATTATCTTAGGGTAATGTTCTCTAATCATAGTTTTTAGAAATCTTAAATTCAAGGTTTTTAATAATCTTCCAATGATACCAACTGTAATTCCTCGACCCTAGTTACCCAGATTTGGTGCATTATTACATAACATTAGAATGATCAACAGAGATCATGTCTCAGAAGACTGATTAGTTTAGTATCCTTGGAATTACTAGATACATACATGTGGTTTATATTATATAATGAGATAAAAACAACAAAAAAATTGGTATTTTTTTAACACACTTATATCCCTTATCCTATCCATACAGGTAAACAATAAAATACCTCTTCACATCCTGTGAAAAATAAAACATATAAATAGGTGAGCTCAGATACTAATTATTGATAAGAATATATAAGAAACATTCATAAATAAGTATAAACATTTTAGGTAATGTATAAGACTATAACATAAGCCTTTTAAACCTAAACTTTATCTTAACATGGAAAAAATAAATCAAATAATTACATTTACTTATTCACATGGATATTCTAATAGTTTAATAATCACATGAAACCACAATAACCAATTTCATAATGATGGAATGCCTAATGGAGGACTTCATAACCACATAGACAAGGCCTTGTTCCAAGACTAAAAATATGATTTTGTTAAGGCCTTGTGCTAAGACACTAGTTTGTCTCAGGAGACCTACTGATGCATCGAGGAGCTATAGCTGGCTCCACCCATCACTTACTAAGTCCAATTAATTCCTCATATGAAATGGTTTAAACATAACATAATCATTTGTACTAAAACTAGAATAAGAAGTGTCAATACTATATCCATAATCCATGAAAAATAACACATCCATAGTGAAACATATCACAAAAACTTCAATATAACATGGAAGATTTGTATTATAATAAATCAACTTCAAACAAATTTAAAATCCATCAAAGGATGTGGACAGAGATGAAATCATAACTATTTGAGAGAAATATATCTTTTTATTTTGAAATAATTTAAAAGTCATGTACTTGAAAATATTCTTATAATCTTGTAAGGGAAGCTTTGAGGGTGTTATAACTTTGAAAAATAGCTGCACTATACGTATAAGTTAAAAAAACATTCTTTCCTTAATTTTGTTGAGAAGGTCGTAAAAAACATTTTTTGGAAAATGAAAGAATGATTCCTTTAAAAATATTTTATAAAAAGTGAAACAAGGGTGTAAATGAATTTAAACCATAGTATATAAAATATTAATAATGTTTTAAAATAAATTTGTAAGAAACATAGTTGTGGATGATAAAGAGATCCTAGTAGATACTCACGTATATACAACCTCGGATAATAAAGAGATTTTAGAAATAACCCTTACCTTGTAATTTTTCTAGATCGAGGGTACATTAACCTCCTAAATAATAGTTAAATCATTGTTATTAAATTATAAAATAACTATATAAATAAATATGATATCATATATGATCTTCTAATATTGATTTGTTAATAATATTTCAGTAGTATCATCATTTCAGGTGTTAACTGATTCATTTTCCATTATATGTTTTGTTATGTAAGTCATGTTTATTATGGATATGATGTATTTGATTAATATAAATAATGATATTATGTTATTAAACATTATTTTTAATTATAAAATGTTATTTATTCTTGAATTGGTATGATGGGGAATGAATCTCATCACGTTCGTGGAGACGGTAATCCATATGTACGCATGAGCGACAATAACATTCTATTGATAGTGGAATTATATGTAATTGGATGGTATATCATATATATATAATCATAAACATGTTATATTTATTATTTACATCAATTATAATCATTATTATATCCATACAAATAATGAAGTGTTTGAATAACAAACTACACCACGACGTGGAGACGGTAAGCCGTACGTACACACATATGATGACTTCTCATTCAATGGATGAATAGAATAATTAATATGGTTATACCATATTTATAATAAATCACAGTATGTATATGGTACTGGATTTATTATTTTGGTATGGAAACAACAAAGAAAGAGTAAGTGGAAGAAGAAAAGAACTTCGAAAGAGGTGGTGAAATTATTACCTCTTCTTCGGGTGTTTCCTTCTGAGTTAATGAAAAGGGATCCTTAGGAAGACTTTATGATCAAAGTAAGGCCCCTAGTTCTATGTGAGGGTAGTTGGGAGGTTATTTGATCAGGGTTTGGCCGAGACAAATATCATTGGTTGTGTGAAATTAATATAAGGAGAGGTACCCTTTTATAAGAGAGGTGAAGGTCACATTAAGAAAATCTTGAAATATTATTTTATTATACAATAATATTCGGTTTATAATAACCCAAAAATGATTTATTTAAAGGTTAAGAAGGGGATGGGTCTAAAACCTCTCAACAAATAGGTTTTAGATAGGTTTAGTTCACCATATTAACTTTATCCTTTAGATTTAACTCTAGGTTAAATAGTTTAACATTTACCATGTCTCCTTGTATCTATTTATTATATGTTTAATAAACTTGTTGTAAAATTCCAATAGAACACCAAGTGATTCATTAATGACATATCTATTATTATATAAGTCATTTTGCCGAACCTTAAATTTTTTGGACTATTATATCATTTAATAACATAGTATTTGTTTTAAAAACTCATTTATGTCAATTTTGACACTATTTCGTATGCGATTTTTGTTAAAGTCCTTTTAACTTGATTAATTAGAAAAAAAAATTAATTTAATCAACCCTAACATGTCATATTAACCTATAAATTTCTTGTAATTCATCAAATGTCCCAATTTACATTTATTTGGATATTTATAATTTCAATTATTTTAATCTTTCAGTGATAATGTAATTACATCAACATCATTGTGTCATTAATAAATTTAATTATCTAATGTCTAAAAATTATAAAAAATAGAACATTATGTTATAAATAGTATTATATTTCTAATTAATATTTATATTCTAATTTATCATATTTATAACCCTATAATAAAAATGGTTTAGTTATTAAACTTTGAATTTAATACTTTTAACTTTTCCTTAAATAAAATAATAAATAACGTCTTACTCTAATCCAAGTGGACCAAAAGGATACTATTTTAATTAAAAAACTTTTTTTGGTCTAAATACACATATCCAGTATAATTAGGACATTTTTTAGGGTAATTATAATATCAATTTTTAACTTTAGTTACCCTGTTTACTTTTAACCGCGGTAAATAAAAGTCAAAAGTTACTATTCACTAAAAAATATTTTCATCTTATTAAACCACATTTTACTTAATGATTTCAACCATGTCTCTTGGATATTTTAAATTTAATTCACAGAAGTGGTAAAATTACATTTTATGCAAATATGCTAACATGCCTAGAAGGTGGGTAAAAGACGGTAAAAAGTTCAATAAAATTTTATATATCAAATTTTATTAAAAAAGTGAATCCAATGAATTACATTGAACTAATATAGGTATTATGTATCTATTTTGACTTGAAATAAATTTTAAAAAAATATTTATTTAAACAAAAAGTCGGTTTTAAACAATAACACATTGTTTTTCACTATTCATCAAAAATTAAAAGTTTTTAGAAAAATACCAAAAATTTACCCTAATATAATATTGATATTAAGAATAAAAAAATGAAGTCCATTTTGATAAATAAAATTTGTAAAATTTTAAAAAGTCGGTATTACTATTCATAATGGATGGTTTGATTGGTCATGGTGTGCTAGAACTTGGAGTTGCGTACAACACAAGCAATTGTTTTATTCAAAGAGAAATGTACCGTGGAAGCTAGGGGTGGTACATATTTCTAAGACTTTATATATTCCAAAATGTTATTCGAATAATTACAATTGATATAAAATATGACGACTATAGATTAAAGGGACGCGATGGTGGACGCGAGAGGGCTTTGGGAGGCGATGCGAAATGGTGACGTCAAGGGATTTTGTTTGGAGATGGTGCTCCACCATTTTCTTAGTTCCAATTGACTCGATCTGCAACCGATCGGTGAAAATCATGCGGTTCCGGGCATTTTTACCTCCGATTCTATTTCAGATTTGCGACAGTCGG
This sequence comes from Viscum album, assembly GCA_963277665.1. NCBI lineage: Eukaryota > Viridiplantae > Streptophyta > Magnoliopsida > Santalales > Viscaceae > Viscum > Viscum album. Next base: position 43,785,175 of record OY728150.1, read on the forward strand.
CGCATCCACCTGGTGTGCGCGCATCACCGGTCGGTGAGATACCCCCTATTCTAGTGAGGTCGGCTCCTGGAGATCTAAGGATGGTGGGTTGAAAACGGCTGGGCGGATGGCTGACAAAACGGTGGCCTTGGCTGCTCGGTCTCATGCGGTTGGGGATGCCTCTCACGCGGCTGGGGATGTGGCTAGGGATGTCTCTCACGCGGCTAAGGATGCTACGAAGGGGGATTTCGCTGAAACGACTCTGCCCTACATTCCCTCTGATCAGTGAGATTGGACTCCCCCGGGTCAATAGAAAAGGGTGATTTGAAGAATCTCTCTACTGCTGTCAATTATGTACAGAATTCTACAAGGATTCCCATTGTGTGTGGTCAGTTCTCCTTTGTGGATGTAATGAAGGACTCTGCACGAAATCAGAAAAGGAATGATCATTCTAGGAAGATTCTTCAAAAGGGCTCTTTGGCGCATGTTGAGGACAACCCTGGTGTGATTGCTGAAATATTGGAATTGGGTGAGAACTCGTTGATTTCTCGTATTGTCTTTTCTAAAGGTGCACTGACCTGGAAATGTGATGATTTATTCCATAAAATTTCAATGTTTTGGGGATTTTATAACCTGAAATGTGTCTCCGTTGGGCGGGGATTCTTTCACTTCTTGTTTCCATCAGCTGATGTGAAGCTTAATACTTTGAGTTTTGGTTCCATTTTCCTAAAGCCAGGGTGGATTCATCTACATGAATGGTCACTAGACTTCAATGTATCCAATGCTAAAAATGTCTTCGCTCAGGTATTGGTGCAACTTCATCGGCTTAATTGAGTCCTTTAGCATCCAGAGATCTTGAATGATGTTGGAATGGCAATTGGAACACCCATCCATCTTGATAAGGGAATGACAGATGTTAGGTATGGGAACTTCGCTAGAATACTAGTGGAAGTCGATCTTATATCTACTCTCATTGACACAGCAACACTTTCTATTCCCTCTGATCAAATTTTGATTGATGTTGAATATGAAAGAAAACCTCTCTTTTGAACTAAATGCATGGTTGTGGGACACTCTTTGGAGTTGTGTCGCAAAAACATCACCTGTAAGGAGTGTGGAATGTGAGGACACTCCCCCAATATTTTACAAAGAAAGTTGAATTTGAAGGATCCATCCCCGCCAAAGCATGTTAACAGGGACAATGACCCTCTTTTGAAGTCAGCTGATGGACTGACTCTTAGTAATGGAAAAGAGTTGATAATTGATGACACTCTACCTAGATCGTATAGTTTCCCTACTACTCGTGAGGCTGTCACTTCTAAGATTCCGAGTCCCACTCCTTCTTTGACGGAGAATGTTTTTACGCGGCAGCATGTCCAAAAGGAGACTTCTTCCTCTACTAAATGGAGGAGCATTTCTGATGAAAGGAAGGAAAGGGACGATGACATTACTCCTGGAAATGGGGAGCCATTCTCCTCCAAATTGGGGGACATCCATGTCGAGGCTATGGGAAGTGACATGGATATGACTAAAGTATCATACATTTAGATTGTTTGTGGAAAAAAGAAGGGAGACTTTGACAGTGAGGGTGTCATGACTTCCCCAGTTATTAGGAACCCAAGGAAAGACTATTCTACAGTTCCGAAGATGGTGACGACTTGGTCATCTTCTAAGAAGGCTAAAGAGAAGTTATCTACAGAGAAAATGGAGCAAAGTAAGGTATATACCAAGCTGCTCAAACAATATGAGCCTCAATCAGAGTGGGAATCAGATGATGCTGACGACATGACCAGGTATGGGTGTGGTGATTATAACTATTATGACATGTAATATAACTCTCGCTTCCTCTATCTTGCCACTGCACTCTACTTTTTATTAGTAAATTTTGTGATCCAAGCATGCTTGGATATGACTTTTTCGGTATGACGACTATAGGAATTAAATAACCTTTGAATAATATACTATATTACCTTATGTGTATTTATTTATTTTGTTAAATATTAACATTACTAAATCAAATAGGATGGATATAAATAAAAATGGATGTATGAAAATTAGTATGATAATCGAGTATAAGGATGGGGTTAAAGAGTTCATAATGTTTTTAAAAGATCATATATTTGACCATCCCCAAATCATTTTTCTATGATTATTTTTTTTTATTCCAGTATAATTAGTCTATTTGATTTGGACATTTTTTTATCTTTCACAATATAGATTGAAGTTATAAATGTTAGAATAAATATGGGGAAGAACTGAATGTAGCTAGTGACAAAGATAACACATCATTTTTTGGGTCCTCTCATAAGATTGCAAGTGAAAATAATTATTAAAACCATATTGATGATATTATTAGATGTGTAAACAGTTATGAAGATAATATTGGGTAAATGAAAATTATTTTTGAACATGAACACCATGATTGTTCAGATATGTGTCAAAAGTTAATGAGTTATAAAAAGATATCATTATTTTATATTTGTACTAAAAATAAAATGTTTTCTACCCTATTTAATATATATAATATAAAATGTTGCAATAGATGGAGAAAAATAATATTCAATAAACATAATGTTCACTTGAATGATATGATACCAGAAGGTAATGTGTCTCTTTATCAAAAATATCATGATAATGAAATTCGATTTTCATTGGGTATGATCTCTATGAGAATATGTGTATGTGAAAATATAAATACCCAAACATAAAAAATAAAATAATCATTATTTCTAAATAAACAATTTAATTTCATATATTTCTAATATATTTATTGTTTTTATATTTAGAAAATTAATTCCCAATTAATAAATTACAAACACATGAATCACAATGTTGACACATCCACTAAATGTTTGGTTTTTCCCACAATATAAAAACTATAAAATGGATCATTTTTTATTTTTATGATAAATCAGTATTAATGCCAACATTAAATGTTCTTTTTTATTACATATCCTTAAAAACTAATAAGTTTTTTGAAAACATAAGATGAACACAAATCTGTCAATAAGGTATATAATTTAATTAAATCCATTAGTCTAGTTAAAATTATGGAACCCAATAATTTTTTTAAACATTTCAGGTTATTCTTTGATCTTATAAAATAAATCATATCCACATGGGTAAAAAACTTTGGGATCCCTGAATTAATTTATAACCTATGGTAATAAAACATAACCCTTATTTATAGATTTAGGGGAATTACATTCATAAACCAAATTAACACATGTCAAAAATAATGAGATCCAAATTAAATCCATAGAATAATCATTCTTGTTTAACAACAACCATACTTATTTTGAAGAAAAATTTCGTTAAATAATTCATTATATAGCTATATCAAGATATCCCATTAGATAAGATGTATTGATATCACCCTTAAAATATGTTTTATCTAGCCTATTATTCTTTTTCTGGGATTATCATGTAACCTATCAATAACTAAAAAATTTAAGATTTCACCTTATGATCATAAATCCATTGAATGAATATTTTGAACTCATATGGAAAACACTTTTGAAAATTGAAATACAATTTACTTTGAAATGACATTTAAAAAATAAAATAATATTATAGAAGAAAAGGAAAAGTTTTTTCAATGAAAAACTCATGGAATCTCATATGGGACAAGAAATCATTAATAATTTCCTTGAAAGAATGAAATAGTGGTTAAGTCATATGTATTGAAATAGAACGTTTCTTTTGTATCATATAAATAAAGTCAAAAAAGTCAATATGAAATACAAAAAACATTATTTTTGAAATAATATTTAAAAATCCAAAAGGAAAGATAAAATTAACTTTTAAATTGATTTATATGAGTATGTGTGCATCCATTAATATTTTTTTGATTTTTTCCATTAAGAAGAATCATTATAAAAAATTTATTTTAAAAATTTATAAAAATATTTTATGTTATGGTATCCCTAACCATGAAAATGAGTTTTCATATAAATTATTTATAATATGGAATAATAAGATTATTTTAATTAATTACTTTATTCTTAAAATTTAACTGTTTATTATTATTTTTTGATTAGTTTTTCCAATGTCATATTCTATTACTTCATCAATTAAGTTCACATCCTATATTTTGATGATATCTAGCTCATATATGAATAATGATGTTAGTATGTTGACTCTGGTCAAATTTTTTACATTTATATAATTTTCCAAAATAATAATCATGTTTTAATTATCATTTATGTACATTAATTATACTTTTATAATGAACTATTAATGGTAGTTATGAAAAATGTGTTATGGTAAATCATGGTGATGAATGTCTATTTGTCCACGTGGGTAACGTTTCAATTTTTCAATGAACATTTGGGAAAGGAGATGAGTAACATTTTCTATTTACAGGATGATTATTTTGACATAAATTTAATATTAGTTATTTAAATATACTTATATATTCCCACCATGTGAGGTCATGCTGAAAAATAAAATACAATGGATCAGGAGAAGGTAGTATGCACGTATGCACGAGTGATGTTTGTAAAATGTTAATGAATTATTAAAAAATAAAAAGGATATTTATAAAAATTAAATAATATAATTTATAAAAAAAATATACTATATTATTAAAAAAATTTCCATCATTATTATTATCCATACAATTTTATGTTAGAAAATTAAATACATCATCTCTGTAGTTGGAAGCTTGCACATATGCCTGGGTAATGCTTTTTATTTTCCATTAGATACATATGTATATGATCAATAGTTATAAAATAATAATAATAACATTTAATTATATATTATAAATGTGTGTTTTTATATTTTAATGGTTAACTGATTTTTTTAAGAAGTTAAAAGAATAAATAAAGAGAAAACACCTATTTAAGTATTATTCCTCTTCATTATAATATATATAAAGGTTTATAACTAAAGCCTTTAGAGGATTGTATTATGACCTATAAAAACTATAATACGTGGGGAGAGATGTTAGGAAGATATTTTTATAGAGATTGGATGATATAATAATATCTTGAGGTGTGGATAAGAGAGGCGAATGGGTGTATATTTACAAGAGGGAGAGGGAAAATATGGAAATTTTGAAAATATTATATTATATTAATTCATTACTCATGGAAAATGGATGAAAAATGTTTTATATTGATTTATGATAAGTTATATGATAATACTATGAGTATATAATATTATTTTTATATCATGTTAGATTATTTTAACCATTAAAATGTTATTTTTAACCCTTTTAAACTATTTTATGTATTGTAGTGGTAACTAACATTTTACAAAAGTTACAATTATTAATAAAAAATGAATGTGGAAGAATTTAAAAACTTGGAAAAAAGACTATATATATTATGTTTCGGTTATAAAATTTAATTTTAATAATTTTGATAAATTAACATTCAAATAAATCTACGAAACTCGATGAAAAATGGTTTTGTTGAAAAATAATTTTTTATGTGTAAAATTTTTATACTAAAATTAACCACAACTCTAATTACATTTAATGTAATGGGATTATAAATAAAAAACAGTAAATATTTAAATTTTAAAATTATTCTTTATACAAAATTAACATTTTAAACACTTTTAAAATTAAATGAAGTTTGATATAAAAATATGTATTTTTGATTATTCACCAAAAAATAAAATTATTCATCAAATTAAAAACAATTAACTCTATGATAATTTTAAATTCTTGAAATAAAAAATATTTATTTTTTAAAAATAAAAAATAAAAAATATGGAAATTAATTATTTAAATTAAACCATATAATACATCAAAACAAATTTAGTAAGAATAAAAATATTTCATTTTTGAATGAAAAATTACTCTATATTATTATAATGAATATAAATCTAAGAACTTTAATTCTTAAGTATAAATAATGAATCAAATTTATATACTATTAACATATAATAGGTTGTTACACTAAATGATTATATATTGTTTTCAAAGACTATGAATCACTTAATAAATTCCTAATTTGGGGCTTGTCTCAATATAAGAATAATGAATCAAGTCCTCCAAAAGTTGTATGCTACTTCAAATTCATGTCATTGTTTAAGAAAAAAATATGCAGATGAGGTTACTAGAAAAAAATTTATGTGGTACATAAAAACATGAAATCAATAAGAGAAACGTTTTAACCCAACATGCTATCCTAAGTGGAATAAAATTGATAACGAGTATCCTAAACTTCAAAATGAGCTATGAAATCATTGAATTTCACTATATATATATAGTGAATCATTTTTATGTACACATAATTAGTCATAATGCATATATCATAATATTGTTAAATATTAAATTTTCATCTTGGTTATTCATGAAATGAAAAAACATTATGGTTTAACTTTTTACCAGGAAAAACTCAATCAGGTAATGATTTTAATTATTACTTGGATCTAGTAATAAATGATCATATATTATTGGGGAATTTAGGTGTTATGTTGTATGATGAATATAAAAATTATTTTTTTCACATTGGGAGGCATGATGTTTGGTATGATAAATTGTATTCCTACCTATGGAATTTTTTTTGGATATATAATTTTTGGAACTCATGTGTATCCCATTTTTTATCATGATACCCAATTAGTTAGGTTGAAATAGTCATCAATGTGTTTGTTTTTAGAAAATCAAAAATTTATACCCCAGTAGGATAAATTTTGATTTTTTATGACATCATTTAGTTTTAACATAAAAAAAGTTATAACACATTCTCAACTAATAGGTGATCAAAATTTTGAAAATGTAATGTATTTGGTCGCTGGTTTTTTTAATCCATAGTTGTAGAACCTTAAGATAAATAGTTGTAAATATATATCTAATTTTTTGAATACTCATGCAATAATTTTTTCCAGAAGATAAATATTTTTGACTTCATGAATGTTGATAAACAATGTATGCGATTATTGAATTGGAACATTAATAAATACACCTCACCAAACAATGTTGGCATTAAGTCTTGTTTTTTCATGATTATCATGGTGATATAGAAGTAATTGGCACTAGTAAAGTTAGAATGGTAGTTATTTCTTCCCTAAACTACATTCACTAAATCTATGAAATAGATTAATTTGTTTTTCAACTTCTTTAATGATATAAAAATTATAATGGGGTATTCATTATATTTCAACAATATCATGTTAATGACTGCCTTAAATGAACGTGCCTGAAATAACATGTATCCCATGTTTTGGTTAATGACTTAGTGAATGTATCATTTCATTTAATATTTCCTGAATATGAGAAATATAAATTAACTATGATTTTTTAATTTTTCAATGCTACAATGAGTAAATGTAATTTCTTATTGGAATTTAATTTAATGTAGAACAAAATTACAATAATATTTTGAGAATGAATGTCATTATTTGCAACATAATAGTATGATATGATGGGAAAATTGATGCCTAACATGGTTAGAGAGATCCTAAATAATATATGGATGTAACCAATTGAATGATATGGGATTGTTTTGAAATGGATTTTTTTATAAAAGTCTTCCTGAGGGTTGTATTTGAGAGTGATATTTCATTGATGATGTTGTTTAATTATGTACCAACTTCTTGTTTGATGTGGAGAGAATATTTCTACCATGATTCCATCATTACAAGTGACTCGTGCTTAAAGTAAATTTAAAAATAGATATTTTCATAATTAATAATAAAAGTAGGATCAAGATCATTATTCATTTCACATAATAGATGAGTGGTTACGCCATATGTTGAAACCCATAAATTAATTATTAGTCATTTGTATCCATCAGTGATTGAAATATAGATATCAATAATATATAATCGATAGTCTATTAGATTTTTTCATGTCAATATTTTTAAAGAGTCGGTAGAAAATCTAAATTAAATTTTAGAATGACTTCAATGGATTGCTTCATGACCAAGTGTATTTGTATTATCATATAATAGTTATTTCATTAATGGTTATTTGTTATATACAAAGTAACATGATGAATGTAGTATAATTAAAAATAATAGAGGTAATATTGTGGTAAATGTGATGTATGTTTCAGGTACTATGTATATAAATACAATTTATGCAGTAATTTCATACTTATTTATCATCGAAAAATATGGTATTTGAATTATATAACATTCATAGAGCTGGTTGTTCAATGAAATTTAGTTGAAAACTAGTCTATGGTTAAAATTTATGATTTAAAATTTAGGAAAGTGTATTTTAGTAATGAATTAAATAAGGAAATACTATTCATATTTTTCTGAAAATAAGTATTAGTATTCTATGTCCAAGATCCTACAAATATATAGTGGTCATTTTTTTATCGACCAAAACCATTGCAGGTTCATATTACAACTCCAATGAGGATGAACTATTCATTAGGACATTACTATAATTTCATTATGATCCCAGTGAATAAAAAATGTTTTATATCAAAGGATACCATGAAGAGGGTATTCAGCTAATTTATAGTGGGGTAAAATCCCTTCAAATATTAAGGACTAAAAGATTTTAATAAGTAGGTCAATATTTTTCAAAAATTCATTTCATTACCTTATAATATTCTGCATTCACTAAAATATTTATATAATAAAAATTAAATATTTAATCAAATTTATATATAATGGATTCTGCACATGATGATGCTTCAAATCCTAAGGAATAACATATTCATCAACATACTGATACTTGCTATCTAGATGAACATGAATTTTCTCTACATACTGATTCTACAAATCCTATATTACCACATACTGAAAATTTATAAATTGAGGAAATAAAATACTATGAATAACATATGTTTAATAAAAAAAGGAGCATCATTGAACAATATTCTTAGGATATTATTATTTGGAGAAGCATAGGAATAAAATTTACGGATGGACAGAATGCACTTGGAATTCCTATAAACACAAACAAACCCATTTTCATTAGTTACATCGGGTATAAAACTTGAATGGAAATGAATAATAATTTAGATACATGGAATATTGTTTTCCACATGATTATGGTATTAATTTGAGATGATATTTCTGTAACATTATTGAATAATCTCTTTAATTTAGAAAGAAAAAAAATAATATATGACAACATTATATTATTTATCTATTACAAATTTCAATTATACCAGGTTACTATTGAATACAATATATATTAATGGGCACTAAAAAGGATCATAATTAAATTCAAACATTTTTTATTTATAGTCACTTTAGGGATGGTATAGGAAATGTAAACCTTCACCGATAAAAAATATATATACAAAACATTCACCAATAAACATGGGATGAATTTATTGGTTATGATGAAGGGGCATCATTTTAGGCACAATTTTATTTTTACGAAATGAAATGGAAATACATGTATTAATAACTATGATTTAGAATGTCCAATTTAAGAAAAAATAATTGAGTGATAAAAATAGGCAGTGTGCATTAGAACCAACAAACCCTTAATATAAAGAAATTATGTGTAATGATTCACTGGAAAAAAATGTTACGTATTATAAATATATTGTAATTATTTAATGTGGAAGTAAAAATACATAATTATGTTCATTCACTTATATTTTCTTTTATGAATAATAATCCAAACCCAATTCCAACCCATTTAATGTGGTATAGAAGGAGGCTCACATGAATAAATATGAAATATTGATAGATGTAAACACATAATTAGTATGGAAATAATGTGTGAGTGCGTCAAAATAATAATTTGTTTTATTTTAAACTAGTTTTAGATAAAAATGACCACTTATTTTATTATATTTTTCATCCATTTAAATTGTGATTTCCTCTATTGTATATACCTGATAAATGTATACTTTTATTAGCAATTATGTGTCTAAAAAAATATGGCTGTGTTAGAGTTGCAGGTTTTGGAGTGTTAACTCGAAATATGACTGAGAAAAAGTTTCTTGTTTGGATAAATAATAGAAAATGGATGATATTTAAGAATGAATTCATTTTCTCTAAAAATATTAATGGAATGCTTAGTCATTATTGGTTCTAATATGATGGAATCCAATAAGTGAAACAAAACAACAAAAACCACTACCTAAATATGACCTAGTCAATATTGAGGATATCCATTCCCCTTAAAGGGATTCCCAAGAAGAGGTAATTTATTTTTCTATAATTATTTCGATGAAATTTTAATCTCTTATATTCTGATACCTATATAATAATAATATTATATAGGGTTAAATTGAACATTATTTGTATCTATAAACACTCACTCCTCACCTTTTTTCAAGGGTACAATGTACCATATAAAATGATATATTCTATAGAAAAATTAAATTTTTATTGATCTTGTGATTTTAATGATTCGTATAGCTCATGTGATGATTACTATGTATCTGATCCCCTTGATAATGTGTATGTTCACACAATCGAGTTTCCTATTATAAATTTAAACGAATATTAATATGATCTTTTAAACATACACTTATGCAATGAGGAATGTAATTTCAAATTTATTTTCATTACGAAAACCCATTAAAAATTATGGAAAATGGCCATGGACCATGGAATAATATTATTGATAGAGGAAATATTGGGGAAATAAAGGGATGAATAAAAAACATCTAAGGGATCAATCAATCAATAGAAAATTCATTTAGAGAGTACCATTAGCCTTCCAGTTCAAATAATAAATTTACTAATATTACATATTCAAGAGGATAAAACATTCCAATATGGTAATACAACCACTATTGAATTTGATGAAAAAATTTATAGAGAGTCCTATATTGACTATTTTTATTTTGATAATATAGATTAAATTCTCAATCATATAAGGGCGGGGGTATTAGTTGTAGATGAATACATGAGGTGTGTTTTCATAATATGTTCTTCCAATAGCTAATATACTATGTATATTATAGTTATGTACTATTAATATTTTCTTATAAGTGTATATATCATTACTATTTAAAGGCGGAATCATGTGATTTATTTTTCTCTTTAGTCATCACATAACTTTTACAAAAAATGACATTTAAAGATGATTAATATAAAAAATGGGATCAAAATTCCCTAATTTTGGATAAGAATTATATAGATGAAAAAATATTCATAATTCCAATGATATCAGATAAAAACTCTACAATATATTCCTAAAAAATATATTTTCTTGACATTCATTAAAAATTAATTTTTATTATTAGGTATCATTTGTCTCTCATTGTAATCACTTGGATACTCCAATGATTTAATTTTTTGATTCAATGCATGGCTTACTAATAAATTGTACAAACTTGATGTTGTTTATATATTTTTAACAAACTACTTTCATCATTTTTCAATGAAACCTCAAGTTATAAATTTATAATATGATTTAATAAAAATATTTTATGACATGGATATTTTTAAATACTATTATAATCAATGTATGTGGAATGTATTTGATGAAAATAACCCTATTAAATCATATAACATGATAGTTATTAGGGTATATATAATAAGATTTAACTATCAAAACATATATCAAAGTAGAAAACATTTTTGTCTATGTTTCATAAATTAATGAAAACAATTGAAAAGATTATGGTTATCATGTTTGAAATTGTATAAAAGATATCATATTATATAAACAAACTAGAATATATAAAGTGGTACTTCAAGTTATAATTAAAATTTCAATTAAAATATTTCATAATATTTTGTATATTTAAATTATTATAGTACTACTAATATTTTTAATATTCCACATATTTAAAAGTACTAATATATTAGTTTTTAAACTAATGGAAAGAATACATAATGTTAAAATGTATATAGACAAAATGAAAATTTGCCTTTCAATAAAATAATTAGTTAATTTTGACATCAATTAATATTATTATTTTTAATTTCTTTTCTTAACATTTTGATCAAACTTATTGAAGGGGCTCTACAAAGGTAAGGTTTCCCCCTGCCGCCGCCTTCATCTCCTCCGGCTCGGTTCAGCGGCGTCCTCTCCTCGGGATCCCAGTTCAGCAGTTCGTGGCCTGCGGCTCTCATCTTTGAGGGATTGATCTCTGACGATTTCGTCGTTGTCTTCCTGTCTCCTTGACCTATCCCCGAACCTGATAGATCTTTCACGACGACGCGATGATTTCGGTGGTCGAGTCCCGACTCGGTGGGTTGCAGCCTCGGATCGGTGTGAGCTGTGGGTTCAGTGAGAGTTTAACTGTGGGCTTTGAGTGCGGCCTTGGAGGCGGCGGCGGGACTGTGGATTTGGCATGTGCCGGCCTTTCTTTCGTCTTGCTGTTGTTCGGGTGGCTGGATAAGGTGATGAATTTTGACTCTCAGTTTCATGTTCATTCTAGGGTTGTGGATGAGATTTGTTCCGAGTCTTGCTGTGTGCGGCGTGAGACTTCCTTTTGAATCTGCTGATTTTGGTCGTTGATTTCGTTCTGGTTGAACCAGAAGTTGGTTTTGGGTTCCTCTGCAATTGTTTTGTTTATTTCGTTATGGTTGAAGCGGCTCTGGTTTTGGGTTCATCTGCCGCTCTCCGTTTCATGATTTTCCTATGGTCTTGCTTTGGATTGGCATGTGGTCTCTGAATTTGGAAGATTGTTCTAGATTTGAAAGGCCAACAATTTGATTTTTCTAGGGTAAAGGAGCCAAATCAATGGAACACGAATTTGTTGAATTCTCACTTGGTAGTGATGTCAAGACAATGGTGGTTGTCTTGAAGTGATGTTGGTTTTTGTCTCGAAAGGCCGCAGCTCAAGTGATTCTGCAACGTTTTATTTCAAAAAGATGCTTCAGATGAGGTTCAGAGAAAAGTGGTTTCACTGTTTCATGGATTTATGGAATCTTCCGACTGAGAGGGTGTTTGGCCACCGGAACTATGCTCGTGCTCTTCGGCACGGGTCTGCTTGCTGTGCTGCGATGAGACAATGGAAGTTGGACGTTATGGTTTTTGGTTACTGGGAGGAGCTTCACTTTGGTAGTGAGCGTTGTTTTTGATCTTGAGTTTTGGTTAGTTGGAGACTGTTTTATTATGTTTAAGTCTTGATGTCATTGGTTCTCACATATTTAGTAATTTTTCACATATATGATGATGAAATGACATCATTAAGAATTATTTTTCCCAAACGATTTTTTACCTATGAATATAACAAAATGATTAGAGAAAAACTAATTCTTGAGAAGGTATTCACAAGGATGATGCACTCAGATACTGTTTTTATCTGTATAAAACTATTTTTTTATCTATTTATGTCCAGTATTTTGTTTATTTAGTTTCCAAATGGATCAAATTGTGTGTTATCAATTTAGAAATGATATTTTACTTAAAAAGTGAACCGATCACTTAAAACCAATCGATTACACTTATATTATCATGATATTTTATGAAAATTTAAAAAACACATTGATGGTGTGTAAGAATCGTATGTACATTAATCTGGCATACAATGTTCCCAATATGACTCAAAGTGCTTATTTTCAGTTCAAAAGTTACATTTTCACTCAAAACACAAGTCACTCATAGATAAATGAGAAATTGTACTCATATTATCTTTGTACTTTTGTAATATGATACAAATGTAATTTGTGTCTTATATAAACTAACCAAATGTTAATATGTTACACAACGTGGTTCGTATGACTCCAAGTTCATGTTTATACTTAAAAAAAACATTATTGATAAAAATAATTCCCACTCACTGAAAACAATTAAAAAAATTCATATTTTCTTGATACTTTATGAAAATTATATATAAGTCATTTTTTGGATTAGGAAGAATTTATACATTAGAAAAATATGTGGCATCGATGATATAACTCAATGTTTATATTTTTATTTAAAATTCCCATTTTAGTTCAAACAACATGTGGCATACTAAAAAAATTAATTAAAATTAATTTGATAAATTTATAATGCGATTCAAATTTCATTTTTATGTATAGATATCATCCATATCTCAATTAGATAAATGATGTGACAAATATGACTCATAATGTGTGTGTTTAATTTAATAGTGACATTTTAGTTTAAAACATGAGTCAGTCATTAAAAATTTATCAAACCCACTTGTACAGACTTTATACATAGGGAACATGTTCTATAAATTAGTTGTGTTGTATTGTATTCAATTGAAAATAAATATGACAGACTGTATAAAGGATAAGACTGAAAACAAGTATTTATTTTAAAATTTTCATTTATTTATAAACAGTCCCCTCATTGAAAATTGAGGGAAAATACTAATATTGTCTTGATTTTTTTTGAAAAATGATTTGTAAATCTATTTTTATGAGAGGAATGTTTTTCATGTAAATATGATAGATAATGTAGCTAATATGAATCAAAGTTCGAATTTTCAATTTAAAAATGAAATGGTTGTAAAAATCATATATAAATAACTGAAAAAAAACACACTCATATTATCTTAAATATTTTTAAAATAGACTATTTGGAATTTTGTAATTTTAGGAATAAACAACACATCAATCAGACACACTTTATGACTGGTGTGATTCAAAGTGTGTGTTTTTATTTAATATTGAAAGATTATATTAAAAGATACATGGAATAATCAAATATTAATAAAAAAATTATATTTTTTTAATACTTAATGGTAGTAATATATAATAAAAGGGTGGTATAAATGAATCTTCCTCTCCTAAATCTGATACATGGCATGTCTGAGATGACTCATTGTGTATGTTATCAGATAAAAAAAATGAAATTTTAGTTCAAAACACATTTCACTCACTAAAAACAAATAAACATCACTCTAATTATCTAGATACCTTAGAAAAAAGATTATAATTTTTCTTTTTAGGGGTAAAAATCCACCATTCATTAATTACACTAATGATGTGGCTCATATGATTCAATGTTCATGTTTTTATTTAGAATATACAATTTAGTTCAAAACACGTGCCACATACACAAAACTAACCCAAAAAATTGTATTTTTTTATACTATAGAAAATATATATTTCATTTACAAAATTAATAAATCAGAAGAACCTTAGTATAATACATGGAGATACAAGTATGACTCAAAATGAGTGTTTCGTGAATAAAAGTTATATTTTCGATAAGAATGTGTTCAACCCATTAAAAAATTGGAGAACACACTTTTTTGGTCTTGAATGTTTATTAAGATTATCCACAAGTCAATTTTTATGTGTAGGGATCATCTATGTATCAATCATATACACAGTGTGATTAGTATTTCTCAATGTGCATGTTTATAGTTTACAAATGGAATTTTATCAAAAAGCCCCACAAATTGAAAATTGAGAAAAAAAATACTAACATATGCTTTATATTTTATTAAAATTATTAGAAAAATAATTTGGGCTAAGTATAAATCGAGTTTACATTAATATGATACACAATGTGACCAATATGACACAATGTATGTTTCAGGAGTTTAAAAATTTTATTTTAGTAAAAAAACATGTATCAATCAAAGAAATAATTTAAGACAAAATATAGTTTTCTTTAAATTTTAATAAAATTATGAATGAGTGATTTATGACATATAATAATCTACTAAACATCAATTAGATATACAATGTGACTAGTATGGATCAAAGATCATATTTTTAATTAAAATTGGCATTTTTGTTCAAAGAACACATCACATTCTAAAAACTAATAAAACTAATTTATATTCTTTGTAAACATTAGAAAAAATGAACCATACATTATTTTTGATGTGTAGGAATCAAAAACAACTCAATATGATAATGGTGTTACACGTATGACTCAGAGTCCATGTTTTCAGTTAAAAATGACATTTTAGATCAAAAATCTAATAAATCATTGAAAAATGACCAAACACACTATAATTATCTTTATTATTTTGGAAAATTATCTATAATTTATTTTTTAAATGTATGAATCATATTCACTTTTATTAGACACATTGTGTAACTAGTATAACAGAAGGAGTGTGTATTTATTTAAAATTTACCTTTTTGTTAAAAACAAGTATAACATAATCAAAACCAAGACAAAACATTCTAATTATTTTTACGCATTAGGAATATGATCCATAAGTCATTTATAAGTACACTAAGGGGTGTTATCTCAATCTGATACATGGTGTGACTGAAATAACTCAAAATGAATCCTTCTTATTTAAAAATGTTATTTTAGTTAAAAATGAACCACTAATTTAAAACCTAGAAATAATATTAGTATTGTATTTATATTTTATGAAAATGATACATATATCATTACCTTATTAGTATTAATTTTTCTAACATCAATTTGATACATGATTTTACCAATAGGAAGTGCATAATTTTATTTTAGAAATAAAATTTTTGTTTAAAACATGTGACACCCATTAAAATACAAGTAAATGCACTTGGATTATATTGAAACATTATTACAATGGCCTATTGGTCATTTTTGACATTTAGAAATAAAAAATGAATCAATCGAATACATGGTGTGGGCGGTATAACTCAAAGTGTTTGTTTTTATTTAAAATTTACATTTTAGTTCAAAATAAATGTCGCATACTATGAATTGAGTAAATAAATTCATATTTTTTTAATACATTTTGAAAATTATATTTATGTCATTTTTTTTGTGTAGGGGTTATCTTCACATAAATCTGATACATGACGTGGGTGGTATGACTTGAATTTTTTTTTAATATTTTTAAAATAAATTTTTAGTTAAAAAATGATTAACTCACTGAAAACTTTTAAAACACACTATTGTAGTGAATAAAATTGAGGAAAAATGTCAATAAGTAATTTTTTACAGATAGTCATGGGAAATATGTTAATTTGGAAAATGGTGTTATCGGTATAATTCAAAGTGTGTGATTTCATTTAAAAGATGATATTTTATTTTTAAACACCTGTTACTCCCTAAAAACTAAGAAAACATACTCATATTGTCTATATTTTTTAGTTTACTGGTCCAGAAATTATATTTGGTGTGTAATAATATATCAAAATATAATATGTCACATAGTGTTCTAGTATTACTCAATGTGTATTTTTTTATTTAAAATTGATAATTACATTCAAAACAATGGTTGCATATTAAAAAATGAGGAAATGTGATCACGTTGTGTTGATACATTATGATAAGGATATATAAATCATTTTTTGCAATAATCAACCCCTTGTTAATCTGACACAAGGTGTGACTAGTATGAATCAATGTTTAGGTATTAAATTTAAAAGGGGCATTTTTTATTGCATTATATCACATTGATTCTTTATTTAATTTTATATGATATTAATAACTAATGTTTTATATATAGTTAAATATGTTATTTCAAGCTTGGATAGTTTGTTAAGGAATTGGAATATTGATCAAGCACTACTGGGAGTCGTTCTAAAGACAACCAAACAATGATTTTGTATTTGTACATGTTTGTGATAAATTTTATATACCAATGTAATTGTATATAATAGTGATTGAAATTATTTAATCATTTTATAGTGTTCTTTCTAATGTTGATTTAATTGAAATTAATTTCTATATTTATTATTAAATTATACTATAATTTAGTTAATAAACTACATTATCTTGGATTTTATCATCTCCATTTCTATCACTAATAATGGGAACCCATTTCTAGTGCTTATTGTTTTTTATAAATATACCAATTTATCATTTCTTTTTTGAGCGCTGATGAAGAGATATTTTATGAATTCTTATAACATCAACAAATTTTAGTGATAATGTAGTATATTTCTAATGCAAACAATGATCTTATCTATAGTAGTGTTACAAAATATAATCTATGGGTACATGAATTTGAAATGACCCACCCACCCAAGATGATTTTGATCTTGATGAGGGATCAATTTGGAAAAAATATTATTCTTGGGTTTTAATGCATTTTAAATATTGTTCCATGTAATTTCATTATACATATCTTATATATTCCATATAATGTTTTCCATATATTTTTGAAATCCTCTATTGGTTTAATTTAAATTCCTAATACTTATTCAACCAAAATTATATGTTTTAAAAATATTGATATATAACACCTATATAATTGAATATTTTATTACTGAATCCATAGTTATTATTTATTTTTAACCTAAAAATCAAAAAAATATTCATAACAAATAAATAGTTCATGAAAATCCATTCATTAATTATATTGAAATAATATATAACTAAACTGAGTGGGTGAACTTGATTCGGGATGATTCACTTGTTTTGTAGTACTTTTGGCATCCATAAATCACAACTCAAGATTTATATAATGTTTTAAAATGTCTTTATTTACCCATATGAAAAAATAATTTAAAAAATATACACATTGGAATTAAAATAAAAAAAAACTGTATTCGGTAAACTAAATTAAATCTTATGTAATTATAAAAATTAAACACCTAAAATAAATGATTTGATAGTTATATACAAGAATCAAAACATTTTATTTTAAAACATATGAATAATTATATTCGAACATATATATCACATAACATGACATACAATATACATGGAAACAAATCAATGAACATGCAATAAATTTAAATATAATACATATAAAAATTAAATAATTTATGAATATAATATATAAATATTTTTCATAAAAATTTATAATATCAAATAATAATTTATATTGAATTTTCATATAAAACATTAAAATTATACATTTTATAATTAAAAACTAAAAAGATTCCATTTTTTCATTACATGGTAACTTTGAACCATTGATACTTAATAAACATTATTAATCATGATACACATTATCTCTTCATATCTCTTATGTCATTATAAATTATAATATCTTATATAATAATGTAAAAAAATTATTATTTAAAACATTAATGATTTTAATTTTATTTAATTTTTATTTATTTAATATACTTCTCACAATGATCATAAATCACAAAATATTTTTTATGGCCTAAAGTGATACAAATGTGGTGAAGAACCATACTAATAAAGGTTTTTAATAGAGGAAATTGTTATTATAAAATTAAATTTCTTTTTTATGGTTTTTAAAATATTTAATACATTAAATATAAATTTTATAAATATAATATTATATTATATAATCTATAAAAAATTTAAATATAAAAAATTTATGTGGGGTTAGTTTAATATTTTATAATGAATTTCTAAGTTATAATTCAAATCATAAATGGTTATTTTTTCCACTTCTATATCATATTACATGATAACCATATATTGTATAAAATGATAATGTAATTATATTTATAATGACCCCCACATTCATAGGTACAGATTTAATAAATGTATTATTGAAACATGTGTATTTCATTTTTTCCACTATATGAGTCGACATGGGACATGGTTTGTATATGAAGAAATGGTATAAGAGGGGAAATTTCTCATTTAGTGGCATATAGAACTACATTCCATGTTTCCTAGTACTGACTACATAGTGAGATAAGAATAGGAGAGGGAATGTTATATGTGTCCACCAATCACTCAATGGTCATTCAACATATACCCGAAAAAGTATTGGGTAACTAGTGGAAGGGGTTTGTGTACCAAGTGTCCCCAAAATCAGTTTTCTTCGAACATTATTTAATTAATAATTTATATGAACATATAAATATTTTAGACCACCATTATTCAATAACTTTGTTATTGAGATCCCCTCATACATCATTTTTATCCTCTTCGGATGTTTAATTGCTTCATTTTTGTTTTGATTCATGTTTTATGTATTTTAGTTAATCATTTGAGGTATCTGTATGGTTCTTTCACTATTTATTCATTGTTCTCCCACAATTATTTATACAATCTATTTAAAATAAATATATTGGGGACTTCTCTATGAATTTGGGATTTACTCATTTTTTTTGTAAAATAACTCAAGGAAGCTTAATCATTGATAATGTAAAATCAAGGGGCCAATGGATCTTTTTTTGGACCCTATAGGTTAAATAACTTATAAGGAGTGGGTGAATCCGGGCATCAGGGATTAAAATAATTCTCACTTGAGATCATCCTTTATAATTAAAAAAACTATATTATATCATTTCCTTATATAAATATACAATACAAATAAATAATGAAAGAGACACAAAATGATTTACTTGGTTAACTCAAATTGGGATAATCCAAGGAACATTTAAATGAAATATGACAATGTTTCAAAATCACTAAAGCACATTTTAATTTAAAACGTTTGGACAGAACTCAATATTCCTCCTGGTTCTTAACAACTAACATGATTTACGTTCACTTATATTAAGAATAAAAATTTCTAACTGATCCTCTACAATAATCCTCACATGATATAAATAAAATATGAGCAGGTTCACACTAACATATGTATGACATGAATCTCATTTTTTATAATTGATATGAAATCCCCATTCAAACTTAATAAATTATTTATGTAGAATATCTTCATGAGCTATTATTCTTCACATACCACCCTAAATGATTCATAATTCATAAGCAATCAATCATGTAGGATTTACTCACTAACTCCCAATTTTCTTTACAAAATTCATGCGTATTTTGAAAATCGTTTAATACATGATACATCCATGTAAATTCCATGTGGTATCCCCCCTCACATACGATGACAAGATTTATGGATCATAGTTATTTATTCAAAAAAATGCAAAAACTATTCATCTATCTTATTATTCCATGATCACCAATCGAACATGGATTGACTTTACATGCTTATCTTTCACATACTAAATCATAAACATCCATCTTGTTTCATTATTAATGAGCTTCTTAATTTCTTTTTGAGTTACTTTTCATACTTTCATATTCCCAACAGTGATCCTTTATTATAATATATACTCTCTAAAATAATGTGATTAGGGGATCCTTATATATGAAAAGGATCCCAATAAATCTATAACTCTACAAATTTACACTCATCCCTTTATTCACATAAAACATCCCTATAGTGGCTCACATAGTGAATGACCTTCATAATCCATGTACAATAACTTCCATAGTCACATATGACACAAATCCACCACATACCCCCTTTGTGGGAACTAATAATCTATTACCTTATTCCTCTACACATATAGTATGTAACTTTTACCTGGTCATTAACTTACTTCATGATTTGTTGAATACTTCCTATGTTGAAGAAGTAACCTGGAATATCTTTACAGTCACATTTCTTTCACATAAACATGATACCATGAATTTACTTCATGGTTTTGTTCATCATATATGAAAATACAATCATTTACCTTTTTTATATTTAAATTATAAACAACATAATGGGATTTGAAAAAACATTGTCTTCTGTATTTTTTAAAAGACACATTTGACCATTTTGAACCAAATTCACTTTCTAACACATCATTCCATAAAATATAAAACATTTTATCAATGTTCTTTTCAATACAATCCCTATTTGGGTTTGATGAAAACACTATAATGTCCATGAAAATCCTATTAAATAATCATGTAAAAATTTTTCATTGAACATAATTTCCCCCCCAAAATTCAACATAGTAATCAATGATCTGGTCAACACCTACTATGAGCACACATGGGTCATTGTCGATGTGAGAAACAATAATAACATACTAAGATAATCAGTGAATCCCTTCATTATCATTACAAATTATTGATCAATTTTCACTAGTTGAACAATGTTCTTATATTGATACCACATTTTAAGAAATAGTTTCTAACATGATAGGATTATGAACCTAGAGTCCACAAATTTTTAATATATATTCAATAGATGAACACCTTTAAAATTGTGATTTCTAGATACCCTTATTTATTTACTCCCCCTGATGTAACATTGATGAGATCACCCAATTTCAAGAATTACTCAACCTGTTAAGTGGTTTGGACAATATCTAACCCTCTTATGAATAATATTTTTCCACCGTTTTCAATAAACCCCAAGGTTACTTATTTGTGGTATGTAATATGGAAAATAATTGTTATCAATACACTAAGATAAACATACCATACCATAGTGATATTTTGTCGCACATATAAACTAAACTATGGGTGAGGGTAATCTAGACTCCAAGAGCTGATTAATGCCTCTCAAATGCCTCCTTCGGTAAGTAAGTTTTCATAATATCATTGAATTAAAGTTCAATTGGAACATAAAAAACTTCACCAGCCCATGATAAAATTATCCCTTATAATGTTTCACATGATTTTAATGTTAATCACCATGGAGTGATAAAATATATTTTTTATAATTTTAATATCACTTTAATTTTCATAAGAGAATCTAATATAATACTTCACATTAACTCACTCTTATTTAAGATGAAGGTTCACCCAAAATACATGAATCTAAGCATGAGTGGTTATTATATATAAATATTTTACAATTCATAGTGAAATACAATATTTTTTATTTCTAGGATAGTAATTTCACAATCCAAATTGATAAAATGAACCACATAATGATGAATATCTTTCATCAGCTGAGTTGTCCCAATTAGTGGATGTATATCACAATAATTCTTTTTTTGATGTTTCATTTCAAAATAAACCAAAATACCCTAAAAATTTGATATAAAAAATTATTAACATCCCTTGTAGTATATTTCTATTACTATGATTACTTAGATATCAATTATAATGATTTACATAAAATAAAAATATTGGGTCATGTCACTATGAAGTAAAATACTCTCTCTGTTATCTACATGTGTTCTATAACACTAACTAATTTTCCAATATCATCTATTGAGAAGTTATTTCATGTAGAATCTTGTTTTTCTATCATCTTGGAATCCACCATTCCAAAAAATTTTAATACTTTTTAGCATATTTAGGTTGATACATTATTAATCCATGCCTTCCATTCATCACCTATATGCCATGAGAAAATGTAAAATCACCAATCATTGACATCATGAACACTCACCCCATGAATTATGCAATATTCATATGTAGTTCTTCTTCTAATAAATAAAACATTATATTTTTTTACATATACTAGTACATTAGTTTACTTATCACTCTCTTTATTAATATAAATATTATGGTTATGTCCACCATGCTGTAAATTAAGATTATTCATTTATTGATATATTCTTGAATATTATCCTCAGAGGGCTTGAATTATCCCTAAAAGAACCTTCATTAGCTAATAATATTTTTTATCATCTTCATTAACAAAAAATACTCCATTTTTCTGATTTATACTTATTATTCATGTAATTTGTTTAGAAATGATGACCTGATGTCCATCTAAAAAAATGAATTCACATTTCAACTCTATGGATAAAATAATCTAACTATGTACATACTTAACATTAGTGAAAATGTTCCATCTGAATCAATGTCCTCGATATCATATTATCTATTTCACAACAATCATTTCTTTTTTGAATCACATTAATATCATCATTTAGTTTGTTATATAAATCCCATTTTCTGTAGATCAATTTATTATCTATTATCCTCTAAAAAATATCATACATCTAGTTATTTTGAATTTTATTACTTTTTATTCATATCTTAAAACCATTTATTAAATTTCAAAAATTGTTTAGAAAAGATTGGATTTATCTACGATGAGATTGAAGATAGTGAATGAGTCAAAATTTGTCCAATTTTATTTGGTTTTATGAGGAACCATATTGTATGTTTTAGTTAATATCATATGTTCTAATTGATATCATTAAAAAATACAGTATATGTTCATTCTTATGAATATTAATATCTTCTATAAAATCTACTTCAACATCCCTGTATCATTTTTTTTATCTCCATATCACTTTCATACAAAATATATTCATTGTTTTTATGAATATTATACTCATTATTCACTATAGTTACATCATTTAACTAAAAAACCATCCCTATCCACTTATTATAGAATTTATACTCCTTCACATTCTTGAGTATCCAATTAAATACCCTCTATTTCCATGAGATTTTTTTTAGTTCCTCTCATTATTGATAATAAATCCATTATGTTCAAGGAGTCAAAATTAATCCAATAGAGGATTCATTACATACCATATCCAGTATATAGTATTTTATTAAACAATAAAAAAAATATTAATTAGACTAATGTCCTGATTTATTCTTTACAAAACATTTCTTGTAGTTCTGACTCAATAATAAATATTCAACCTCTATTTTTTATAATGTAGTGTCTCCACTCATGTAATTTTTTTGAGGAGTTATCACTATTTAGACATGGTGTCTAATTCCATGCATATTCTGATATTTCCTTTTCAGTTATTTTTTATACTCCATGCTTTTATCATTCCAAAATTTGATATTTTTCTATCCATTACTCTTTTAATCAATCTATCAAAACTATGTAATATAGTTAGACACCGTAGACTTTTATTGATTACCATAAATCATTCCATCCTAAACTAATCAATAATAAAATGAATATATGATATATTCCTATAAATTGATCTCGTTATATTGGTAAATACACATCAATGAGAACCAGTAAAAGAACCTTTGTAGATAATCAGTATTGTAACCTATGTATATTTCATATAATCTTCTATTTTTGAAAAAAAATCACACTTGGGTGTATTATAATGTAAAATATTTTTGGGATATCATGATCTCAATGATTTTAATCATGACCAAAGAATGAATACTCGCTAAAATGGAAAATCCATTTGGTCTAAAATCTATATAGAGAACTTAGTCACATTGGGTATGAATGAGGGAGACAGATTTTTTTTACATATATAAACTCCTATATAATTCTTCAGTATCTTGCTCCCATGTTAGTTGGAATAAAATTTAAAATTTAATGAAATCATTATTCAATACATTGAAGTCAAACTAATGTAGAAATATATGTGCAGGGAATATAGATATTTTACTTGGTTAACCTATAAACAGCTACTCTAAGGGGAATACACTTATAATTGTGCTAGTGTACTATAATAAATTATAATTACCTATTTGGTGAAGAAATTTTTATGAAATTTATCTCATCACAGTGTCTCAACATATATATAAGTTCTAAAGATAAGATCATTACATCCCATGGATTAGTACTTGTTGGATTATTTAGGTAAGATCATTCCTCAAAATGCATCACTCCCTCTTCTTCTCCTCCTTAGACCAATTTAATGAAGATATACATTAATATAAGTTTATTAACTATTATTCTACTAATGATATAGAGGTAAATCAATGTTCTGTAAATGAAATATTCATTATTAGTTGGAGATATTAATTGTTCCGTGAATTCAAAATGATGATACAAAACACACTACTTGATATAAACAACACTATGTTATGTTAGTTTTGACATTGATCTTCTATATACCATTTCATTGAAATTTTATTTAAATAAAACATTTCCATAAATGAATTATTTATATTCTTAATATTCAATAATAAGAAAAAAATACATGTCTTTACTACAATGAAAACCACTCAATTTATATCTAACATGATCATAAATAATAAGAAAAAAATATCATCTCTGTGAAAAAAATTGTAATATAATTTTATTCATCAATAACTTCACTCTCCTTCTTTTATATATCTAAATTAATCTATTTAAATAACCTATATATTTTATTTTCTTAGAAAAAAATATTCCTGTCTTCTTTTATTCCCAATTTTCACACCCCTATTTCTTTAATCTACATATTACATCTAATATAACATTGTAATCACATAAAATTGAAATTTTAAATTAGAATGTCAAAAAAATTTATAATATATTTATTTTAAATATGTCCATTGAATCATATTTCTTTAAAAACTACCATTATATTTGAATCATGTTGTTTAATATCAATCCATAACTACTATGTAGTTTAATGGGAACTAAACACAAAACACATAATCTAACTCCTAGATATTAACATCTCAATTAAATGAACACTATTAATAATAACCATATTGGAATCTTATTCTAAATTTCCTTGTAATGTTAAATGAATACCATGACATAGTGAAGCTTATAGAAAAAACACAACTCACTAAGGCTAAGATGAAGTTCATCTTCCATTTTCTATTCCACTCTATCATTCTCAATTATCACCATGTTTATATCCATGAATTTTTTTATTTTCTTATATTGATCATAATTGGGATATTATAGTTACTTCCAATGAAATAATTTTTTAGAATACAATGTTACGTAGGTAAAATAGCAAGGGAAAACCCTATCTCTATAGTGTGGTGCATTCATTATCCCCATTTTAGAAATTATTTAACATAATGGCCTTTAAAATTCCAAGTGGAACAATATAAAATGTGCTTCAATATTCAAAGGCATTCTAAAATTTCCAAAATCTAATGTAGCCTTATTGACTTCCACTATGTAATTGAAAAGATATCTGCTTCTCACATATAAACATGTTAATAAACCTCTATTGACCATGACATGGTTGAAATGACTATTTTATATCAAAAATATATTTTAATTGAAATGGGTAAAATGGATAAAAATTTGTCATGATATACATTTCCATGTCTCCTTCTCTTCATCGATGCGTGAAAAATAAATTTTTCTAAAACATTATCAATTATGAAATTTACATCCTTATTGTTTCACAACTATGAAATATTGAATTAATAAATCAATAGAAATACCCAATATATATAAATTTTTAATATTTTAGATTAAGAAAAAATTAAATAGATTCACTATAGCATGTTCTAATTGTTTGTGAAGGTTTCTTTCACCATTTGTTTTCTATTTTTGCTCTAAATAATTTATTGTGAGTGATACCTTATTACAAAGAATAAATATAATTGAATAAACACAGTAACATATGTTCTCATATAATTTACTCTTTTTAGTTTGGTTTTTATATATACTATAACCATTATCTCCAAATATTCTATGAGAATCCCTTTTATTCGCAAGACATAAAACCATAACAAAATAATACATCCATTCATCTCATTCAGATTACATTAAAACTGAATCATCTTTATAACCTAACAACAGTTCTAATGGTTTAAAAAATGAAAATCCAACCAAGATCATTGGGATGAAACAAAATATTTTCATCTTCCCTATATATAAATTTTATATATTCCTCTCTAATAACATTGTATAGATTACCATTGTTATTATTTTATTTCCTTTTCACTACATCATCCTTTCCTTGATTATTCATGTCTTCTTAGTGATTTTTATTATATTCCAGAAGTCACATAGTTGAATATCACCCATAAAGTTGTGACTGAAGCCTTCAATAATGAAACCATATAAAAATCTAATGTCCTTACAATAAAACATGGATTTTTCTAAAATAATAATATTCAAGAAATCATCATTTTCAAAAAAATTAGAACCTTATAATAATTAATGCTTCTGAATATAATTTTACTTCCCATAATATGGGAAGTATATCAACTTTCATGGACCATGTACCTCCATGATCTGATTCTTATTGTGAAATGTATACAACTACTATCTTCTCCACTATTTTCTTTTAGATCAATATTTTTTTCTATAATTAGTGATGTATTACTTATTTGACCACCCTCTAGATATGATGTACCAAATATATATTACATATTGTAAAATTGAATTTATATTTTAAGTCCACGTGATGATTCTATAGACTACTGTAAAACACCTTTTTGATCTACATATGCACATTCATTTATATTATTGATGAGTAATAAAATTTAGTTTAACCAAATAATTAACATTTAAAACAATAACCATTAATCATATGATAGATTTATTAAACTCTTCTCAGTAACATACAATAATCTTGTTCCCTATAGTTCATTTCGGATATCAACTAGAAATTTTTTAAATGTTCTATATTTTCACAATAATGATAGTAGATAAAAGGTGAATTAATGTTTTTCATCACTATATCACTTGTTATCTCATAGGATATCTGAGTAATTTGATTCTATTACATACTCAGTTTAACCTTAAAATTTTGAGTGGGATAATATTATATAGAATTAGTTATCAATAGCTTATTTTTATGATCATTTCCCAAAATAGTTTTTCACCTTGATATATCTTGTACCTATAATATTTTCAATTCCATTATTGACTTCCAAACTTATCATTTACATTTTATATCACCTATTTTTGATAATTTATAGATGTAATAGTGATGTTGAATAGTCACCTGATCATTTATATTTCTCCATAAAATGAAAAATTATTTCTCAGGATATTCAACACAACTTACTTAATATTTCACTATGTTAGTTAAAATGTATATAATATTGGACTTATCATCAATTTGGAGAATTCACTCAATAATATTCTCTATGTTTTTATGATTTTAGCTTTTTTTATTTCCAACATCATCTCTGAACCGAGACATATCATCTTCCTATCACAGTATGTATAGATAGGTTATATGAACTATAGAATTGTATTTATTCAATTTTTGGATTTATAAATATGAACCTTTTCAAAATAAAGTTAAAATTATTTATTTAAATGAAAGACCCATTATAATTCATCATAATAGTTTTCACTAGCTTCATTTTTCTTCAAAGTGTTTACAACAAATATGAGACTCTTTTTGGCCTTTATAATCATCAATATCTATTTTCTATGTTTTATAATCAATTATTTATTAGTGAAATAATTTAATATTCATAAATAATCAATTTATTTATACTCATCCTACATATCTTTTTGGATGATTATTTTATAATGGGAACATCACAATTCCCTTTATATACATGAATATTCAAAAGACACTTTACTATAATGTGGCCAATTATTCAACCTTGAATGATCGAAATATAAAGATACCCTATTAACATTCCTTTTTATATTTGAGGCAAGTAATTACATGAATTCATGAATCTCTTACTATTAATGGTTATTCACAATGTTTAGAGTCTTTAATGACTTAAATTACACTTACATCAACATCCCCTCTTCCAAAACCTCATTATCATCATTACTTATTTCATATAAACCAATAGTACAATGAATAATACCCAATTTGAGAACTCCTAGGAACCGTTCCTAAAAAAAAGAGACATTAATTTTAAATTGTGATGGAAATATTTTAAATATGTAAATGAATCAATTTATATCATTGATGGTTTATCCAAGATCCTGAACATCATCTATAATAACGTTTACCTGATAAAATAATGCATGAACTAATTAGTTTTAATTAATTTTCAAGTCTCCATAATTGTTCTATAGTACATAAATGAATCTTCATACATTTTTTGTAACCTTAATAGATATTAATTTTTTTCCAAAATTCCATGTGAGGATTTACATAACATCACCTTCATGTAGATTATATTAGATAATACTCCACCTAAACAACTGATACCTCTAACATCGTTCTTGAGTTATTTATGGTGTCCTTTTAAAAAATATATACTATATATACTCACTAAAATAAAATGGATAACAATATTATAAAAATATATTAAAAAATATAATAGTAGTTTTTTATCTATTTTATCCATTGTTAATAATTATATCTATCAATGATCAAAATCAATTTGAGATTGACTACTGCCATGAATTACACTAAGTGAGAGATCAACTGGAATTAACCATTTTCATTAAGACCACTTTCTATCCCCACCAGATTAAATACACAAATGGCGGTGAATCAATGTATGAAAAATAAACATTATTACTTCATGAAATATTCTTTAATTAATAAAAAAACTCAATTATTTAATTTATCAGTTTAATTTATATAAAATAGAAGCTTGAAATATGAATAAAAAATTATTTAATAGTTTACCCAAACCAAAGTAATCTAATTATTGTACAAAAGAAATGTTCAAATGTACTAAAATCACTAAAGAATGTTAATGTTTACAATGTTCAGAGTCGACTCACTATCATTCTTTGTTTAAAACCACCCAATTATTGAACATTCATTACTCTATCATCAAATATAGCTCACTACTCCTTGATAATAATATTCAAAATATTTTTATCAACTATTTGTTGTTATAAAATAATATAGGTGTGACTTAAAGTTCATATTTCATTAATGAGGTGAAATCATATTTACTAAATAAAATAATTTTCAGGTATAATTCATTAACAAAATATAATTATTTATAATCTAATTACAAGTACTAATTTTTAAATACAATGTGTCATGAACTACTACCTCACACAGTCAATTCATGCCTTAAAAAATTTTAGTATCTCATGAACTAACTCACAATTTTTATTTTTGGTTACACCCTTTGTGTAATGATTTTAAAGAAGTTATTCAGACACAATACTTCTTGAACTCTATTCCTATAGTGTTTTACATAACATTATACTCCTTCACGTCCTTCCACACAAAACACCTGTATGATTTTTTTCTTCATGAAGTACATGGATGAATTACAAACAACTTTATGAATTTTATGAATTTCTAGAGGTGATATTTCATACTAACATTTATTCTCTAAAATGATTTTATTTTTTGGATAATTATATATGTAAAGAGCCCTGATAATTTCACTTATAAAAAATCAATTTTTCATAATTTGATGAAATCACATTCAACAAGGACTACCCTAAAAGATCACCCAGATATAATTAACTTCACAGTCTATATAAAATCAGTGATATATAGAATTAAAATTTTAATCTCTAACACATAGACTCTTTTTAAAACTGGATACTCTATAAAATTCTAATACAATCCATCTTTGATATATATTTTACTCTTTAAAACTCGTTATTTATGAATAAATATATACTTTCTATTAAAAATAGATTCCATAAAAGACATTCATTGTTATGTACCTTTAATATGAATAGACTATAGTGAACTTATTATGTAGTTACATTCTTGGGAACCACAATTCAATTATTTTATTTTTTATAAAACTCCCAACATCCCTATGTGATTTAAAAACCAATTTTTCAATCTGAATGGACAATAAAAACTTTAGAACATTATTAACAATAATTTTCAACAAACACAATGACCTAAAAATTCAAAATAAACATCTTGAGGCATTTTTTCCAATATTATTAAATTATTCTACAATATTAATTTAGTTTTTCATTCATTATTTTATATGATCATAACATAGATTATATAAATGATATATGAAATTTAAAAATGTGGTATCCAAGATTTTTGAGGGAAGGCTATAAAATATCTCACTAATGGTAAGCCCTTTAAAACGTTTTATTCGTATCCTTTGTTTTTTTGAGGGAAAATTTTCTTATGAATGTGGAAAGAGACATATAATTTGAATCCTTTAAGGGATTTTCATCTATATAAATTATTCTTGGAAGTCTTGAATGAAATAATTATACAATTTCTGATGATTAGAAGTGAATATATTTTTTATATGAGTAGCAAGTATCCTCTTAATTAGAATATGATATAGTGAGTGACCAATTTTGTGTAAATATTGTGTGATTAGTGTTATTAAGAACCTAATCCATTCCAAAATGAGTTTGAGATTGAAATATATTACATAGGTGTGTGACAACATGGGAACTAGTATCCTAGTATGTACAAAGAATTGGCAGGACCAGTTATTAGGTTGATAAACCATTAGCTATGATTTTATTTATCCTTGATCACATTATACTTATTAATGATTTACCATTCACCATTTATGGTTATATTCTATATAGATGATTATTGTTTTTTTATATAGTGATATCCTATCAAATATAAAAATTATATATATATATATATATATCAATAACTCAATTGGAATACTTATTGAATATGTATTTATTGAAAACCAATTCACTATATTAATATTATATATATATATATTAATAAAGTTTTCACTATGTTCATTAATAATGTTATGGAAATGATATGTTCACTATGGTTGTTGATTATGTTAGGGTGAAAGTTCTATCACTATTATTATAGTTAGGTATTTATAATATCCCATTTACCTTAATATATTTTTAATGGTGAAAACCTGAATTTTTTTTCATGCTATAGTGATATCCCATACAACTTAATTTTCACTTATTGGTGGTAGACTATATAACATAGTCAACTTATGTCTAGGTAATAGTCCATTCACTTTGGTTTATTATGTTTGTTGATAACCTTTTCACTCATACTCATATAAATAACTATAATGAAAATTTTACATTATTTTTTATTAAAATGAAAACATATTAAACTTTTCTATAATAATTATGTTGATGGATAATTCACCTATTCTTGTGATAAGTGGTGATGACCCATTCAAAAAAACTATTTTTTAGTGATGACCGAAGAACCTATGTTATTTTTCCTATGATGATAGTATGTTCCCAGAGTCTTATGTTATGAGTGGTAATGACATGTTCAAATCTAATCTATATTAGTGGTGGTACCTTATTTACTTATTATATTATTGTTTAAATAGATAATATATTCATTATTTAGTTGTGTTTATTCTATAGGCTAACCATCCCAATGAAACACTACATGTGGAAGGAATTACCATTCAAGAGGGTATCTATTTAAAAAAATTTGATATTAATGTTGATATATTTAATATAATTTAGTAATAATATCATATAATTCATGCGTACTAATATGTTTTGAGTTATTTAGAGGCATCATCAGTTGTTTATTATGGATTATTTTATCATACTATACACATGAACATTATTGGGAACTCATACATCAATTTAAATGATATATGTTTGGGAGTGTTCCATGTAGTGTGTAATTAAGCTCAGAAGCATGATTTGATTGTTGAAATTAGACCAAGTGGATACTTGAAACCAGATTTTGGACCTTCCTCAATTGTGTATTTTTTGAATTAGTTTTTTCATGATCATACCACAATTAAATAATACCCTATATGTATCTTATGTATGAAATTATATTGGTTTATATTTTTTTATAATATGTTATGTGTATTAAATATGGATATCTTATTATTGTAAGGGAAACAATATTATATTCATTAGGAATGATAGTTTAAAATTAGATTAATAATTATATGTGGTTATTTGATAGTTGATATATTCTTCATATGATATAGATAGACCCTTGATATTAGTTTTTTTCTTTGGGATTTGGGAATTCATTCATTTGATTACATTGAGGCATTAATTCAGTAATAAATTTTCTGATCCATGTTAGGATACTACAATGTGATATTAGACCCTTTATTTCATTGTATTACTATTTGGAATTTGGAAGACAATGATATGAGTGGTATGGAATAAGATGGACCATATTAGTATATTTATCTAACCTCACCTCAATGAAAGTTCATATTACAGGGGGTGACTTTATTATTCTGAGTTTATTAATGTTATGATTTCATGCATTTTAAATAATAAATAGTGCGACATCAATATTAGTTTTTTACTCTCTTTATAGTGTGTCAATATGGTTCAAGTTCATGATTCATCTTTAATACATATTATTATAATGAAATATGTATTATTGTATATGGTTGATGATCTGGTTAGATAGAATTTTTTATTTCATATGGAAAAAATAAATATATTGTGTTCGCCTATATATTTTATTAGTGGAACTATATATAAAAAAAGCAAAATTATTAGTTATTTTTTTCTATCATATGATTATAATTATTTAAATTTATTTGTATTCTTAATCATACCTAATAGTGGTTTCGTTATACTAAAGTCATTCTGGAGATATGTGATACATTTATATCAATGAGTGACTATATATAGTGAAGTGGTAAAATTTTAATATAACTGAATTTAATTATCTATGATATTTTTAAAGTTGATAGAAATATTCTAATTCATATATTTTGTACTTTAATACTATTACCCTTAGATGAGATACTATTGAGTTCATGTTGAATGGGGTTGAACATGCCACAAAGACTTTGGTGTTGAATCCTATACTTAATCCACTATGTCCTATAGATGAGAAACTCATTGAAATAATATTATAGGTTTTACAAAATATGTATCATGAGGATATTAGAGAATTTAATTCCTTGTGTAAAATGACCATACAGTTTTTGGTGTATCAACCACTTCTCTTCTCAATTCAGGGTGGCCCTAGTCACCCATTTTCTTTTTTGATTCTCTTAATTTTTATTATATTAAATTGAGACACCTAATGAGAGATGGGTAAATAGTGATACATATAATATATCAGGACTATATAAGTTCTATTTATATATATTATTCTAGGAATTACTTCAATTGGGATATTTATAAAATGATTTTTTATTCATGTTTCTTTTAGGAATGGTAGTCATGTTCAAGGGGACATGTATTAGATAGATTATGATACACTCTTTACAGTTTTTCTTCGGTTCATACCCACATTGGTGAGTAATGAGACTATGATGGTTAAACTTTTTGGGGATATATTGAGTAATTTGGTAAAATATGAGGTAAAAATTATATACCTATCATTTTTTAAATATTATGAATCAGGGAATCCTTTTTTAGAGGAAATTAGTTATTGGGAGGCCTTCTAGGCATCCGACTTTAACTATTATGATTAGGGTGACTAATCAGGTCATAGAAAGATTTTTTTAATAGTTCTCATAATGGTGGAGATAAATAGATAAACTATGGTAGAGGATAATTTATTCTTGGGATAGGGAATACATATATTGAGTAATATCAATGTAGAAGGATAGGGTAACACTAATTATATTTTGAAAGAAAACTAATGTATTGAAAATACTATAATAAAATAGGTGAATTTTTAGAATTTATATAGGAGTCCACTACATGAAAGTAGTGTACAAAATAATAATTAGACACATATTTCTAATGAATGGAAAATGGTATGAAAAAAATAAGTAGTTTTGGATCTTCTAGAAAATCAGTATATAATGAATACAAATAAACAAAGGGTAATGTAGTAGTATCAATTGGGTTATACCCTTTAAGGGATCATGTAACAAGAGATCTTGGTTGGGGATGAGGTCATATTCATGATCTAGAATAAACTATTTTTAATTATATAATGGGGGTATTACTATTAAAAGCTATTATTATTATTATGTCTACCTTGTATTCAGTATTTTATGGTATAGGTTCAGCATGTTATTAATTTTTTATTAGTTTGTTGGTGAGCTAGGGTTTTTTGTTTGATATTTGATAGGGGTAATGATAGACGATAAACCATCAGGGGTATGATTTGAGGGTATTCATAGGTTCCTAGTATGTTCATAATAATTACTTTTTAAACCATATATATTATTTATTTTCATTAGATATGTGTAGATTTTTTTTGAACCTTAGTACGAAGGGGATGAATTTTTATAAAGAACACATTGAATGCTCTCATGGACATGTTTCATTTAGATTTTTTAAGGATGGTTTCTATATTTTATTCATAGAGTGGGATATATAAGAAATTCTTTTGGGGTTGATCATCAACATTTGGGTATAATTATATATATATTTTTGGAATTTCTCTATGGAAAATGAGTATATAATATAGTCAGTATTTCCAAATATCATTGATCAATTTTAGAATGTTTTTAACCAAAAATTATTTTGGTTATTTACAAGACATAAGATATGTTTATTATTAGACCTATGATTGGTGTAGAACCATTATGCATTCCTTCATATATTCTATATTCTAATTTTATGATATTTTTAAAGGTACACTTATAATTCCTTATGGTGAAGGGACTTATACACCATAGCATGACCCCTTGGGTGAAAACAATTTTCAAACATAATGATGTTGTTATATTATGATTTTCATTGGATTAAAGAGGTTTATAAATGTTATTAAAACAATTACATCATCTCTCTTATATAGATTACAAGTTATGTTAGTTGAGGAGATCTTTTTTTTCTCAAAGAACAATCAATCACTTGTATATTACCAATTGTGTATCTGTCTAGTAGATGTTACATAAATATATGTTAATAATGGGTATTGTATATATGAATTTCTTGTTATGTTTTATAATTTGATTAATTATCAATAGTATTCATGGTCAACATGAATTGTATCTTATATTTATGTTTTTGATTCTTTGTGTACATATTTATTAATGAAATTTATGTTTACTCATAGTCATGGTAGAATCATGTTAACGCCTTAATATAATTATCAATATACTTGGTTCATGTATCTTTTTTAGTATGTTTTGGATACTTATAAGAATTTGAGCACAGAATTTAGACCTTAATCTAAGGAGAAATCTGATCATATAATTCGGATTTTGGGTCACACAATGGGATAATGTATTACTGAATTTAGATATTTATGAAGTAAAAATATTATAATAACTAAATATTTATATATAAATATTTATCAAGAATTTATTCATATGGATACATTTGATTCATTATATGAAAAATATTTCTATTTACTTACGTTTAAACTAGTTAAATAGTGGATTTTTGTTATACAGTCATAGATTGTGCATAATACATCAATGAATTTATATTTGATTATTTTAGTGATTATTAAATGATCAGATCATAAAGATATAATTTATATAAAAATTTTGTTTTCCTTTAGAGTTATAAGTACCCCACCATGGAATCCTGAAAGTCTTACCATGATTTTAACATAAGTGGTTTTTGACATTTGGATGTTGGTACATAGGATAGTGGTGTTTTTTTTCCAGATTTTTAGAGGATTTTTGTAATGGAATACTAATTAGTGATTCATCAATGAAATATTATATTATAATATTTAATATATATATCTCTAATTTAATGATATATTTTTTATCCTTCTAATGTACTCGATGATGATGATATTGAGAGGGTAGTGGGAACATCAATAAAGGGGAAAATTATGTGTATAATGGTCCTAAGTGAGAGTATTATTTATGGAAATTTTGTACCTATTTTATATGTGGTGTGGTACTAAGAATGTATCTAGTAGGATACATGGGAGTAATAGGTGTGAAAGTTTTGTTCATAAAACATTTTCTAGTAAATCATGATGATACATCTTTTGGATGTACTAATATATTGACGGAATGTTGTACATGTGAGCATTTTGAGGTTAATAATTTGAAAAAATATTTTTTAAACCTTATCTATTTTATTAAATTGTTAATATTGGAGTAATTTGTAGTGGTTTGGGGTTTGTATTTGAAAATGTATGCATAATGTATTAATATTTATGGTTTAATAGATAGAACTAGGTACTTGAGGCATTGTATTGGGCTTGTAGTGGCTTGAGGAGATGATGGTGCATGCCTAGGTGGGTCAAAATCCACCGAATTTTCCTTTGATGTGTACATAGTGAGGTACCTATAACCAAGTTATAGGGGTATGGGTACTCGATTACAACTTTTGAGGGTTTTTAATAGTAATTTATTAATTAAATTATAAACACTATGAATGTCCCCCTTTATCCCCTAAATGATTATTTAATATTCACATATCATTTTTATTCTTCACTTACAAGGTGGAACACCTTTATTTTTACTTATATACACTAGATTTATATTCTATTGGATTGTTTGAGGAATGTATAAGGATTATTGATCCTCTATTCTTTGTTCCCACAAAATTATCCATAATATCCATCTAAAATAATTAAATTCTTGTATTTTCTCTGAATTAAGGATTTATGTTATTTGAGGTCGAAAATGGCAGGATATTAATTTATTAGTAATATACGCATCTGATTTATGATGTATGTAAATTATTATACCATATTATAAGAGTTTCATATGTCATATGTTATGTGGTTATATGTTAGTGTGTTAGAAAATCTTGGGATGGAACCCACTAGTGAATCTGTAGTTTTGGAAGGGTTAATAAGAACTATCTAACTCAAGATAATTCATCTTGAACAACTAATTAATATATATGATCACTAATATATAATATTTCAGAGTAATGTAGTGAGAAACATAGAACATATAACCGACATGGGTTTTCCATACATTTATCATAATATAGGAATCCTTGAATGGAATCCTTGAGTGTTAATTAATGATGAAGACTATGAATTATGATTAAGATTGTGATAATTTATCCTCATAATGGGAATATAATGTGATAGGTTCCCAATTTAGTGATACCCCATAGGGATATGCGTTATTGGGATCCTTAGTTATTCTAACAGGTGGCCATGCTTGACATACCTGGACGTAGTGTATGGTATATTGTGAATGGGTATCCCAAAGAGTATATGCGATAGATGAGACGAATTCCTAGGGTGACTAACCACTAACCACGATCTTGATTACTATTGATAATGTTATGATTATTATTTATTTCTCATTCATCCATACTTGTGATATAATATATGGTTATTTTCTCTTCATATATGATTATGTTGTTGTACATAGTGATAACTCATTCACTGTGCTTATTTATTTTTTATATAGTGGTAAAATGATAATTATGATTGATGAATATGAAAACAGTAATAACCCATTCAACATGTTTATGGATTATGTATATAGATAAAAACAAATCATAATATTTATTGATGATTATTAAGTGACAACCCATTCAGTTGGTCTATTTATTATGATATGGTAGTAGTTTTTCACCATTATTATGATTATGGAGTAGGGATAACATGTTTTACCATACTTTATTGATAGAAGTGATAACAAATTTAATCCTTTTTTATATTCAGTGGACATATTTTTTAACAATATATTATAAAATATTAATAACTCAACAATATGTGATTTATGACATAGAGATAACATATTCACCATGGTCTATTGTTAATGGTGATAAATCATTCACACATACTCATATGTATCCTTGAGATAGACCGACCACATTATGTTTTATTATGATGATAACCCATTAACCATTATTATAATCATTATGGTGATAAAATGTTTACATATTCAAATAATGAATGGTATATTCCCATTTGACTAGAATATTTTATTTACATAGGAACCATTAATTTGTATTATTATTCATATCATAATATCCCATTAATTGAGTTATTTTTTATGAGTTGTAATGACATATTCAACCATTCATTATATTTATAATTATACTTCATTCACATATTACATTGATTTTAGTTGTAATAAACCATTAATTCTCTAGTTTTATTAAAACTATGGGAGATCTATCATATTATGACATTGGAAGAATATGATATTTTCATTCATGATATTGAGTAATTAGTACCCCATGATATTACAATTGATATGTTTTGTATTATTTGGTGATCAAATCATATTTGACATGAACCAAAATGTTTATTTATTTATTTAGGAGATCCATCAGTAGTTCCCTAGAAATTATATTTCCCAGACCCAGTAGGTGAACTTCAGTGGGAATACAGAATTCATGAACATGGATATGAGTAAGGGAAAGGTCACGAAAAATATGGTTTAGTTGGGATATATGGAAGAGATTTGGGGGAAAGACCACATATAGCCTCAATACTTATTTTTTAATTACCTCCATTAATTTATTTTTTTTATTAGATTTTACATGATCAACCCTCAATATTATCTCAATCTTTATGTATGCCTTGTGTGATATTATAATAGTTCATATTTTGTCATAGAACCAAAAAATTATTTATTATTGTCTGAATCTCATTTTAATGTTCCTATTATGATATTCTTTAGGGGTGATGGTTCACTTAAACATATGATTTTGTTTATGGTTATATGATAGAGTTTGTAACACCTCATGATTTTATGATATATTTCTTTTTAAGTAAATTCAATCTCTTAGATTGGTTGTGATACAATAAACCCCTAGTTTAAATGAATTGTAATATAGAATACAATTATGAACTAGAAATTAAATTTGGGGTATGAATAGGAATAAAAATATTTCAAAAATACCTAAAAAAGTTTTGGATAATGAAAATATATATTTATTAATGTCTTTATATGATTCAAAGAAAACTATTTCCTTAAAATGGGTTTATTGCATTTTTTTAAAAAATCAAATAATTAATTTTTTTCAATTATAAGATTTTTTTTGCTAAAATGCCGTACATTATTTAAATTAAAATTTTTAAATTATCTTCATGTGAAATTTTTATAATTTTTTAATAATATTATTTTTTATATGAATAGAGAAAAAATAGTTTTTTATTAAAAATTGTACTTTTGAATAAATAATTTTAAAATAAAACTTTTTTTAAAATTGATTATAAATGTAAAATTTGTTTAAAAATATTATTCTTAATCTAAATTGTCTCATTGCAATCAATTTTATATCAAAATTGGTTATAGAAATGTTTTATTCTTAAGAATGATTTCTCTTTGTAAAACTACTTCTCATCACCATCACATCTATGATTTTAAATTAAATTCTCACACTTATGTGGATTTAATTCCACAATATGGATTAAATAATAATAATAATATTTATAATAATAATAATAATAATAATAATAATTAATATTATTTAATAGGGTTATCATATGTTTTTGTTAATGATTAAAAGTGAAATTAACAAAAAAATAGGTCACCACGGTTATGTTTGAAACAGGTCTACCTGGGGTCAAACTAAATAGATAAAGGATAAAATGGACTAAAACCCTTTATATTATATTGGATGAAAATATTTTGAACCTATTTTATATATGACCTAAAAATTTATATATTGGAGCTATTTGTTTTGTGAATAATCTTTTAATATGTTTGTTTCTTAAAAAAATTCTCATGTGTCCTCTTCCCCACATATAAGAGGACACCTATATAATATTTTATTTACACATTAAGTGAATTTTTTTTTCATAAAATAACTATCTAAATCACATATATAAATCCCTATCCAGTGAAAAATTTCCCTAGTTTGATTATTAATAAATCCATGGAATGATTTAGGTATAAACCTAAAAAGGATTTCCAAAGAAGATGTATAGTCCCCAACCGTGCATTTTTATATATTTTTTATTATAATTATTTAATAAAATATTTTAAAAATATGATGAATTATTATAACCATTATATTAAATATAATTTTATTTTGTTAATTTAATGTAATAACCTATATATATGTTCTCTTTCATAAAATGGAAAACAAACCCATAGTTCATGTGTATGATGGACTATTTCATCTCAAACCTATGTACTTTATTTTCTATGACTGCATATCATATATGGATATAATTATGTATTTAAATAATATATATTTTATCTTTTAGAAAATTATATTTTTTGAATTATAATTTAACATCTACATTCTTACCTTTTAATTCGTTGGAAATAATAACATCTCTCGTGCATATGTGTGGAATACCGCCTCCACAAAGAGATGAAATTGATTTTACCTTTAATTTTCTACATGGATGAAAATAATAATATATTTAATAAATATATATTTAATATATTTTATTATATTTATTTTTAAAATGATAATTAATATTTAACTTCCCTTTTTTTCCATCCATTGAAAATTGGAAATAACATTCACGTGTTTATATGGTTTACCATCTCTACAAAAGGTGTAATTCATTTTTATTTCTCCATAATTTATGAATGACTCTCTCTATATATTTAACTAATATATATAATATTAATCTCATTATTTAAATTTTATAGATGATGTAACCATGTTCAAAATTCAATTACCTAAACTACTAATTTGAAACTCTCATGATAATATTAGTTAACAAAGGGAAATAATGATTTTATTAAGAAATTATTTATAATAATTTATTGAAATATAATAAGTGGATTAGTTTTGATATTATAACAATTTGAATGATTATTTTATATAATTATAAAAAAATAAATTTATTATATAGGATATCATAGTGCTTTTGATCAATGTGGAACTCAAGGTAAGGTATTTTCTTCTCAGTTTTACTTTTGTGACACAAAAGACATATTCCCTATGTGTTTATTTTATATGGTGTATATAATAACCATAAATGTATTTAATTATGAAAATCATGAAAATTGTGGGTATATATATATATATATCTCTAATGTTGTCTATTTCTTAATGATTTTATTTTAATGCAACCAATGTGGTAAGGGTTTTATGTTACAATTAAATTCTTTACGAGGATTATTTATGATTAAGTTTTTTTATGATGAAATATTTTTATCTAAAAATAATAAAACTAATAAATTTTTATATACTCTATTAATATGAGGGTATTTTATTTTCACTATTCATTTTCTACTATTCAATTACTCACTATTTCCACATATTATTTTTATGGAAATCATACTATGTTTTTATTCAGTTGGGAATCATTCTCTTCTATGTACACGAATTTTTATATGTTTTCAAGAATATTATAATATTTTTAAATTAATAAAAGTTTATATTTTTATCCATGTGTAGTTTTTATTAAAAAATTCAAATGAATATTCTTTTAATTTTATGAACAAGGTACTTTTTAATTTTACTAAAAATGTGAAAGGAAGTATTTTTTAACATATATGACATTAATGAAGTTTATAAACATCATGAACATCTAATTAATTTATTATTCATTTACACTT
This sequence comes from Viscum album, assembly GCA_963277665.1. NCBI lineage: Eukaryota > Viridiplantae > Streptophyta > Magnoliopsida > Santalales > Viscaceae > Viscum > Viscum album. The sequence goes on from OY728150.1 coordinate 43,827,299, forward strand.
TTTTGGTTTTTCTTATAAAATAATTTTTTTCATTAATATTTGGTAACTTTTTATATATTAAATAATTTATTTCAGTATAAAAATATTATTTTATTCACAAAATAGTCCAAGTAATCTTTTAATAAAATTTTAAATCTAAGTTGATAATTTATAATGTCTCCAAATATTTACTATTGATATGATTAAATGATAATATCATTATTCATTTATTTTTATGGTTTTTGATTATAATGAAAATATTTTTATGAAACCCATTACATTTCCCTGAGTTTTTCTACAGTAAAAGTTTTATCATAATCCATTTCTTTTTCACGAGCTAAAATATAATCAATGTTTTATGATCTTTCAAAACAAATATGTATGATCATCATTACGTGATGGGTGGTTAAAAATTAAATATCCCTCAAATTAATAGGGTAAAGATGTATATATCATGAATGGGATGGTTAGTGATCCAAGTTCATTAATTTACTCTATACATTATTACAGTCTTGTGAGTGATACTTAGATACTATGAGGGTTTTTAGAAGTGAACCCAATACAATGTTATAGTTCTAGAAGTAATCTATGAATATAAAGGAATTTATTTTCAATTCTCATGGGTATTATAATAACATATGTTTTATGTTAGTGGTATACGCTCATGGAAAAATTTTATTGATTCCTTTGTGATTCATAGAATATGAACTCCCATGATTTACTCTATGATTCAAAATTATAGTCTTTGATATGAAGGGTATGATTTCTCAATTGTTATCCCCATGTTCTCATAACCATATTCTAATGTTATATTGAAATATCCTTTGATCACTAAGGATAAGAATCATATCTCAACCTTTATTATGTTTCCTTTCACTATGTTATGAATAAGGTAATTATGTATGATAGATATAAGAAGTGTTATTGTTATGAATAAAATATTGGGAGAATATGTAGTTCAGTTATGAAATATTATTTTATGTATCCATGTTTCAAATGATGATAGAACTATATGATTTTTTCATGGAGTATTATATTTTTCAATGAATATTCTACTTATAATGTGTAATATCTATATAAGAAATTTTTGTGTTGTTATAGTGGGTATAAGATCCTTGTTTAGTTATATTGGAAAAATGGATTGATAAAACAATATTGTAAAACCTATGAACATTTTTGGGTACATGATAACATCATAATGTTTTATTAATGATCATGGAGGACCCAAGTCAAACATAACATGTCATATATTTTAAATAAGGTGTTTTTATTATTAAAAATCCAATAAAACAATTTCATGATTATGTAGTTTACCACTATGATTATTTTACTCATGCTATTTTTTCAAATTTTAATCATTGTTTATAATATGAAAGAGTAATTTTAATACTGAATAGTAATACCAATTAAATTATTTTTATCCTGAAAAACTAAATATAATGGTATATGAAATGGAAAATTTTATTATTATACCATATATCTCAAGCTATGAATCATACTCTTCATCCAAATGAAAAATGGAGGGAATAATATTTAGGTTATTTCCCCACTAATAGATACCCTATTTATATTAAGAGGTAATCTAATCCCATAGTTTTTGAGTAGCGGAACTATACTACTAAAAAGGTACTTTTTTTCAATAGTATTTCGATGAAGAGAAAGTTATTTTTTCTATTTATTGTTTGAAAGGTGAAGTAGATCAATAGTTTAATATTACCATGAACATAGGGATATATGGCTAAAATGAATCATGATAATGGGATAAGTGTAATATAATATTTTCTAATAATTATATTCCTTGTATTCATCAAATGAAAATGGATAAGAAATTACTTATGCTAACATAGATGGGAGATGAATCTATTTCAACATATTTGGAAAATATTATGAGACTAGGGAGGTAGGATTTTTGTATTATAATTCAACCAAAATTTATGGTTGATAAATTATTCCTAGGATTAAAATAAATACTCTAAAAGTTGTTATCCATTAGAGGATTCATTATCTATGAATAAATAATTTGATATACAATAAGTGTTTAATGGGAGATTGCAGTTACCAATCAATATCATAATTTTTATAAGGAAATAAAGATGAAATTCAAAGAAACTTTTGAATCCCACAAAGAGAATAATATAATATTTCCATCACAATCAATGTGTAGAAGGAAAAAATATAGTTAAATCCTTTATGGGAAATATTAAATGTTTTATGTGTGGAAATTAAGGTTATTAAGTGGGTGAATAGTGATGGGATGGGAATAAGTTAGTTAATGATGTTACTAGAAATAAATATCCACAATATCCACAACCCATACTCTAATATTATAAATTTAAGTTTTTTTTGGAATTATTCCAACTAGTACCCAAATAAGACGTTTAATATTGATGATATACATTAACTAACTCTTAATCATCCTGAAATATCATGTGATAACTACTACATATGTGGATAATGAAGTGGTGAAATGTGATCTTATTATACACATAAAAATTTCTAATGTATTATTTGATTATATATCATCTCACACTATTATATCTAATGAATTTTAATTGGTTTTCATAATAGAACCTAAATTATTATATGTTGAATTAATAGTGAAACCCCCTAATGGAATGAATAGTACATATTAGGTATATGAATCATTTGAATTTGTAGTTTAGGGGAATTCACTTCCTGTGAATCATGTTATTCTTCCTCTTGTCTAATTTGATGTTATATTAAACATGGATTATCATTAATTATATAAATAAAAAATCAATTTATGTGTATGGTAATTAATGATTGATAATACAAATAATCTTATGATGGTTTATCAGTCTAATGATATGAACACCCAATGTAAACTAATTCAGATTTAATTTTCTTGATTCTTATTCAAATGGGGTGTTTGTATCTGATGCTTGGGGAGAAACTCAATATTGAATACATTAATACTGTGTTTGTGTTTTTTTATGTTTTCTAGGAAATGTTTCCTAGTCTTCTATAGAATCATGATGTTATGTTATCAATATAACTCATACATTATGTTATACCTTTTTTCCAATAATTCATATATGATGTATCTAATTGAGTTGTAGGAATAGAAGAAGAAACTCCCAGATAATCTTGAAATTAGATTTTTATAGCGATGTGAGTACCTTTGGGGTGAACCTATTGTTTTTTATTAAAAATATTTATGAATTTATATTTTCATTTATCTATAAAAATAAAAGATTAGAATCAATAATAAGTATCCTCTAGATCATATCGATGACTTTTTTGATCAATAATATAGAGTTAAATATTTTTCTAAGAATTATCATCATTATAAATTTCATAAATTGGGAAAAAATAAGGAGGATGTATCCAAGACAACATTCCATAAATGGTATAGAAACTATTAATATATAGTTATTCCATTTGGTATTAATAACTCCTCACTATCTTAATGGATTTAATGAATTGAGCCTTTAGGTAACACCTTGATCAGTTTATAATTGTTTATATATGTTATGTTATAATATATTCAATGAGAAAAGATGAATATAAATATCACTTTAATAATTTTATTAGGACTATATGTAAGGGTAATTTTTATGATGAATTGAAAATTTGTGAATTTTGTCTATATGTAGTCTTTTTTGAGTCATATAATTTCCATAATCGGTATATAAGTGGATCCATCAAAGGTAAAAGTCAATCAAAATTATTCTATACAAACCATGATGAATAATATATATATATATATATATATATATTTCATTGTTCATATGTATATTATTAACACATTAAGAATAATTTCCATGACTATTTAATATACTTACCATGTTAAATTGAAAAAAAATTCATCTTCCTTTGTACTGATGACTGTTAGGATATTTTTAGGGAAAAAAGATATGGTTAGTTAGTGAAACTTTTTTCTAATTTACCATGAATTGGAAAGTATTTATCATCTATTTATGAATCAAAAAATGTATGGGGATGTTTTATCATACCAAATAATATGGTTATTTCTTAGGCCACATGATAATCAATGTTTCATGAAAAAATTACCCCACACATTTTTTGGAGTTAGTTGTAGTAATGTTTTCATTAAATATGAATATGAATAATATTTAGGGAGAAAAATATGATATATATATATAAGTATAATAAATGTTTGAAATATTTTATCACTTATATTGTGTTGAATATTCTCTATATATCATGGTTACATTTGAATAATGAATATTTATGAAAAATATATTATAACCTCAGTAAAGAGAACATGGTGAATGATTCTCTATGTTCAAAGGATAATGTTAGATTATCTATGATGAAGATAACAAATATCTAATACTTTTATATTTTCAATGTATTTATAATAAAATATTGAAGTATGTGGATAAATGTTATCTTTTTAAAATGAGTGTTCAACCATCTATCTGTTTGCGGGATAAATAGGTGAAGAAAAAATATTCTAAACTATAATATATGGTAAGAAATATTCCTTATAATAACCATGATTATTATGGAATGATATGGTATTTGAATATGGAGTTATTGGATGATGATTATAGTTCCTCATTATCTATTCATCCAATAAGTATGGAGATTCATAGAGATTTCAAAGATTATTTATAGTGGGAAAACATAAAGTGATATATTATAATGTTTTTATCTTAATTATTGGTATGTGAGTAAGATAAGGTAGAGAGATATAATTTTAAAGGTATGTTACAAACAATATCCACAACAGAATGTATATGGGAAAACATTACAATGCTTTTTCTTATCTAACAGTTCCAAAATGAATAAAGAATATAATGATAATTAGGTTATAGTCAATCATGTCATAATTCCAACACACTATATTTATTTCAGAGAACATTTACCTATTGAAAATATTTATTATATATACATTATGAAAGTGGTAGGTTTTCCTAGAGTACCTTATTCTATTGTATATGATCAAGATCTAAGGATTACCTCATATATATGGGGAAATCATCATTAGTCTCTAGACATAGTGTAGAGTTTTATTATAGTTTACTATCTTATTAGATATGGAAAGGTTGAGAGAATAAATCAAACCCTATAGGATATATTTTTATATTTTCCTAGGAATTTCAAGGGTGGGTGGGATAAATAGCTTCAAATAGTCATTTTTTCTTAGAATAATAACATTCATTTGAGATTTCAAGTGGATCTCTATGAATACAAATATTAAATGAATTGTATAAAAAAATGATCGGGTACATAGTTGGAGAAATAAAACTATTGGAACCTCATATAACTAAGTAAATTGAAGATAACATTATATTTTTTCAACTAAATATGATGAAATCTTAGATTCGACATTAAAAAAATAGAGAAAATCTTTAGTGAGACCAGTAGTTTGAATTTGGTGAAAAGGTATTTGATTTTACATTCTCTATATAATGTTGTTATGATATTTATATATAAAGGATATATGATCCATATTTTTATTATCACTATTATATATTTTGGACTCAGTAGGGATCATATCTTATCACTTATAGATTCCACTAAACCTATCTCAAGATCATGATGTAATCCATGTATCTAAATTAAAGAAGTGAATAACAAAACCTTCACATGTAATGAACAAAATGGTCATGCTAGTGGTGAATGATATTTAATATGAAGAACAATAAATATATATCTTGGATAAAGGAGACAAAGTGCTATGGAACAAGACTACTCACCTTGTTAATGTTCCCTAGAAGAAAATGCTTTTTTTAAGAAGCTACATAGAAACATGATGATGTGGGGAAATAGATTTATTCTCAGTTTTGGTATAAAAAACACAATTTCATTGGTGAAATTTATTTTAATGGGATTATAATGTAACACCATGATATTTTATGATATATATCTATTCAAATAATTTTAATATCCTCAGTGACATGTGATACATGCAATCCTGAGACTAAATGAATAATAAATTATTATATCATTATAAACTATTGGTTAGATTTATGGAATAAATAGTAATATCTAATTTTATAAATATGTATAATTTTTTTGATAAATAAAATATACTTTTATCAAAGACTTTATCTCCCCCAAAAAATATTTTTTGTTTAAATTGTTTATTATATATTTTATGAGAAAATAATATAATTAAATTTTATAAAAATTAGAAAATTTATTTGAAAAAATGAAAATAATTATTTAAATAAACATGTCAAAAATCTCTTAGAGTTATGTTTTTTGGATTTTCTAAAATGTTTAATTATTCTATGGATAGTAAAAAAAAATTCATTATACAATGCCTTTTTAATGCCATTAATAATTTAAATTTTATTTTAAATTTTTTTAAAGGTGAAATTAGTTTCAATATATTTTTAAATAAAATAATTTACTTTATTAGAATCATTTTCACATTGAATTTTGATATAATAATATTTTATACTGAAAAAGTTATTTTTTTGGAAAACCAATTTTGGTCACGTTTATGGGTTTAACATTAAATTAAATTCGGAAACATATATAAATTGAATAAGATAAAATGGATATAATATTAAAAATCATAAAAATTAATATTATTTAATAAGATCCATGATATATAGGGTCAAAATTAATATTAAAACAAATAAATAATGTGTTTCCACGATTAAGGTTAAAAGAGGATTAACAAAGGACAAATGAAAATGAAATCTATTACAATTTGAAAATAATTAACCAAATTATATATATATTTGAAATATATAAATACAATTTCATATTATATTCACAAATATACCATTTCAAACTATTTTTTTTGTGAACAGTATATTAATATATTTTATTCTTTTCAAAAAATCCAATTGTGTTCTCTCACCCAAATATAAAGGACACCACCATCATTTTATTTATATTTCAATATCTGTTTGTTTCATCAAAATAACAACACAAATACCCTCATAAAATACCTACCCATGAACTATAGTCCATTTATCGATCATAAAACCATTCTAGGAAGGATTTGGGTATAAACCTATAGAGGTTGTTTGAAGAAGATGTATAGTTTTTAACTGCACATTTTTTTATTTATCGTTCTACCTCCTAAAAATATTCATCCACCATTATTAAATATTAAATATATTATATTATATATAATTATTCATTTTTATGTTAAAGTAATAACTTATATTCAAATATTTTCCATGAAATTAGAAAATAAACATTTTTCGTGAGTACAAAGAACTACAACCTAACAAATAGATTTAATTAATTTTCTATCCCACCTCTCACAATTGGATATAATGATTGATTTTAATTATATAAATTATAGTTATGACATTTTTATTATAATTACCAAGTAATTTTTACTCATATTATTTCATTCTTATTAACATAAATTTCTTTTAAGGGAACACAAGGACCACGATGCCTGGTTTCTTTGGAAGACTAGGTTAATAATACCTCGAAGGAAAAATAAAACAATAAATACATATTTTATTATAAATAGTGAAATAGTAAAATTATATTGATCCCCTAAATAATAATTTGATAACTTATGGAATAAATGAATTAATTTGGTGAGCTAAAAATTTAAGTAATAGAGTAAACATCATAAGTAAGAATAATAAGTGAGTTAAAAGTATAAGATGATATCATAAAATAGAAGGTTCATGTGTAATAATATTGAATAATTATATAAAGGAAATAGTACCATAATATCATATTAGTATATGAAATGTTTTAGAAATATAAAACATGACATAAACATGAGTGAAGGATAATCACCAAGACCACATCACTTGGTGGATAGAGTCTATTAATTGATTAAGTTCACTCCTTATTCCAATACATGATATATAATGATACTATAACATTTCTAAATGAATTTTAGGGATATATAATTCTTGGATATCTATTCCCAATTATTTCATTTAGATATATATTAATTATATATAATGATATCAATTGAATGGAATAAAAATAAAAGACACCCATGATAATAAAATAGTTTTCATAATCTTTCCTCATATCATAATGAAAAGAATATTCAAAAATAATATATTTTATTAATTAACACAAGGCACAAATTACCCCTAAAATGTAATTAATAATTATCTAGATATACACATTTAATAATAAAGTTAGTTAGGGAGATAATGGTAGTAACCCAGAGGAATGTGTGGTGTGGAGAAGTCCATCACATTGATCTAGAATCACAGTGTGAATTATTTATATTCAAAATTGATAAAGATATGTTATTTATTTATTTAATCATAATTTTTTTTATTATTATTATTCCTTTTATTTTATTCGTTACCTTTTTGTATTAAATTATATAATCATTTTGGTTTATGTCTGATGTTTTGAATGATGTTAAACTCCAGTATTCAAAATCACATTGGTAAGTTAGATAATGTCTATGATATTAATAATTAATAATAATTAAAATAAAAATTATGAAATTAATATCAATTTTATAAATAAATTATACATTTAAATCCAATAATGTGTGATGGTCCTAAAAAATTAACTATGTTACAATCTTGGAGATGTTATGTTGAACGTACACATGAGTAACACGAATATTTTTCAACAATCAAGATGGAATGAAGGTAGGTGTTATATTATATTTTATAAATCATAACAATATAATAATTATAATACAATTTATTTAAATAAACATACTTATGAAAATCATGTGTTGTTGTTACACAAAAAAATCGCATTGCATCTTATGGTGGTAGTCCTCTGTACACATAAACCATGTTATAATTTCTTCAATGGATGGTATTGTAAGTATTTATGCAATATATTACATTTAATTAATGATTATAATTTAATTAATATCATATTTAATAATTAAATCCATCATCATGAACAATCTTGAGAGTATATTATGGAAAATGAATTACATAAGTTCATGGGGTGGTGCCATACATACGAATGATGGTTTCGTTTCCCATTTAATAGATGTATAGATAGATTGAGGTTATTACATTATCAAAACAACATAATAGTTTATATTTTATGTATTCTATTATATCAAAATGATTTATTAATATTTCAATTTGGTGGGAAAATAAATAAATCAAATATTATCAGTGAAGAATATTACCAATTTATCGGTCCACCAATTTTGTGTTATAACTAAATCATTGAAATACTGTATTTACAATAAATATATGTATTAATGGATGTTTTTATGTTTGTAATTATGATATCATAGTATTTAATGGAAGAATAAATGGGTTTTTTACTTGTGGAAAGGAGATGAGAGGGGGCGTCCTTTATAGTTGACGCAAAGTAGAATTTTTGTAAATAACCAAAAGAATTCCATAATGGGAAGTCGTAATCAAGATAAGTGCCACGAAAATTAAAAAGTAAAAAATTAGAGGATATATAAAGAAGATATAAATTAAAACCATTAAAAATAAATCTGTTTAAACATGTTCTTTCATTTACCTCATTAGTTTAACCCCCCGATAAATTGGTTGTAACATTAATTGTGGGAAAATATTTTTACTCTATATATTGAACCAGAATTAATTTGAAAATATTTTATAATAATATTTATTTTTATGAAAAATAATATATCAATTATATATAATTTAATTAACATAAGTGGCCTAATATAATTTAAAATTAAACCCATATATGTGTTGAAAAAAAGAGTATTTCAAGAAATTCATTTTTTAAGAATAATATGATATTATAATCATTATATCAAAACTAATAATAATTAGATGAAATTACTATCATAATTCTAGATATATAATATATGAATTTAATAAATATCATTCCTCTTTAGTGGTTATTTTAATTAGTTAAATTGGAGATATATTGTGGACATTAAAATGGATTTCAGAAAATTTTGTTTCTAACCCTAAAAAATATTTTATTTAAAAAATGCTATAAAGGTAATATAAATTTCATTTTTTTGGAGAAAATTAAAACCTACCAGTAAAAGGTACATTTATTAATAAAAAACACACAGTTCATAAAAGTCTAAATTAATGAAAATTAAATTTATCCCTTTGGAAAAGAGGGAGTAAATCCAAGGGAATATGAGTAGACCAAGTGATGTTTCTCCCATACACACTTTTATTGTCAAAACCATCATCTAATTCATCACCCTCTATCTAGAAATGAGTGATGATATAATCAATAGATGATAAAAACTCAAAAAACTAACCCATATATTGATAAGTCTATAATGAACATGAACAAATCTAGATCTAATATCCTAAACAACGGTAGTAGAATAACTTTATAACAATAAATTATTCCAACCCACTACATAGAATCCTAAATTTCCATGATAATTCCAAGAAATTCAGCATAAAAATAGGATACCACCCCACAATAATCATGTTAACAACATATAACATATCTATAAAAATTTATGAAAATAACCCCATAACCTGATAGACCTATATTTCCTTATGAAAAACCATCTGTATTAATCATTATACATTCTAAAAAACAAGATTTCTAAAAAACCTCCATTGTACCAAATCTAGGGATAAAATTACATTTAATTCAAAGACATATATGAACATAAAAATCTTGTACTGAATTATAATAATAGGTTTTTCTTGAAAAATAAACACTTACGATAACATTAAGAATAACCGCAAGAGAAGCCTTATAATTGAAGGAGATCCCCTAATATCGAAACTTATTCCTCACATTACAATGTTTCCTAATCAATTAATCTACTGAAAACTAAAATAGAAGTTTGATTTGAGGGGATAATGGCATATATAACCTGATTTATTGGTGATTTTGAGTGGAAATAATATAGGGAAAACCAAACATCATAAATGTTAAAGACATCCTTGCACATGGATGAGGATGTACAACATATAAGAAATACGTTTTACAAATACTTTATATTCTTGTGAAAAGTATAATATATTGAACATAAAGAGATACCTTAAACATATTTTTTTAAAGGCAATTTCCTGGTCAACGAGCAAGACATAATTTATTAAAGACAAGAAAGAAAATTAAAAAAGTCTGAAAGAAGGAATTTTATTACAATATTTAGCAAGGAGAGGGAGGAGATTATCCAACAACTCATTAGTCCACATAATGTCTAGGATAATAACCTTGTTGGAAAGACCATATGCCACCATATTAGCTTCATGGTAGGCATGGGTGGCAATATATCTTATTTACAGAATCCAGTTCAGGATGATCTTCTAACTCGCAGTAATGGGCTGAGAGAGGTGAACGTCCCCCTTCCAAATTTCCTGAACAATGGTGGTGGAGTCGCTTTCGATCCAGATGTTGTTCCGGCCTTTAATCTTAATAAATCTTATGGTATGTATGGGAGCCAACATCTTAGCTTCAAGGGAGGAGGTGACCCCACAGCTGCCATAGAAACAACCATGGTAGTGTCCTTTGTAGTCTCTGAAGATTACTCCGCAACCCACAAGACCTGGATTTCCTTTGGAACCTCCATATATATTGATCTTGATCCATCCAGGTAGCAAGGCTTTCCAAAAGACCTCAATAAAACATTTTGGATGAGGGAAAATGACTCAAATCTTCAGACATCACAGGATCACAAAGTCACTGATCGAGTTGTCATAATTAGATTTCTGGATTGAGGCAGCATCATTAATGGCAATCAGGATTCTCATATAGCCTGCAATGAGATTGGGCGAGTGATTATTCGTAACACTCCCAAGCCACAAAAATCCCATAGAAGGAGCAATAAAATTGCTATAATAGGAGTTTGAGGTAAGACTTCCATTTGTGTTAGGTTCCCAAATCAAAAATTCGCAATGAATAGAGAAAAAACAGTAACGATAAATCTAATTAACGTGAAAGGGGACAACATCAATGTCACTAATTTGATCTTTTATTGAAATTTAATGATCAATGTTAGTATCATCATCGTTGGGATAATCCATAAGAGATACACCATTCCAATCTATAATAGAAAACATTTGAGCGGATTACATGGAAACATACCACCTTATATTAGAATATATAAGAGAAAATAAGGACTTAATGGAGGGCCAGACCGAGGAGTTAAAATGAATAATGTTCCCAAATTTTATCTTATTAATAAATATAGATTGTAAAAAATAAATATTCGAAGAATTTTTATTAAAAAGCTTCCACAAAAAGATTCTTGTAATGATTTATTGAATAAGGGGAGGCTTTTTATTCCAACACCCCCTCCTCAAATGGTTTACAATATATACTCCATTGAATGGTGTCCAATTTCCTTTCCAAGATTCTACCACTCATATGAAATTCTTGATAGCCAGATTGATGAATTTGATGAGATACTTGATACATCTATAAAAAATGATGGAGTAAACCCACTCAGATATGATTACCACCTTAACCAAACATGTACAGCCATCCATATCAAGATATTTTTCTTTTAGAACAAGATAATTTAATTATAATATTAATAAAACTTCCTAAAAAATTAATAGATTTTGGGTGACTCAAAAACATAGGAACACCAATATAAATAAAGGGTAAAATTCCTTCACAAATACTCATGTCTCTTATTATATCAATTTTACTAGAAAAAGATATGTTTCTTCTAAATTAAACAAAAGATTTATTCATAATAACTTGATGACCTGAGACAAACATATAGTGAAAAAGGGCCTTCTTGATATTTTTGAGATTTCTTATATCCCCTTGGGTAATGAGAAAGAGATCCTCAACATAAAGAAGGTGAGTAAGAGATGAAATTCCTCCACAAAAATTAAGAACTTCAACATTCCATTACAATCCAGGAAAAAAAAATCTATGAAGATAGTCCTCAATAATGGAAAAATGATAGTAGATAGGTGATCACCATGCATGACCCCTATGTAACAATAGAAATAACCCTATGTAGATCCATTAACAAGCACAAAAATATGAGTAGTGACAAAAATTATCTTGATTCATTAAATAAAAGCAATATCAAAATAAAACATGACAATGATATTATAAATGAAATCGTAATCTAGTGTGATAAAATCCTATTTAATATCTAGCTTGATTGAAATTCTCCATCCTCTAACAGGGTTTTTGAGAAGGTTGACACACTCTGATGTAGTGATATGACAATATTGGATGGACTAACCATTAATGAAACCAAATTAATTGATATAAACAATTTTACCTGAGATGAGTGCCAATCTAATGGAATTAATCATAATAATGATTTAATATATGGTATTGATCAAAGAAACATGAATAAACAAGTAAATATCATTTTTATTCTAAACCTTGGGAATAAGAGAAAGAAATTGATAATTTCATCCCTAAGGAAGGTTTTCACCTTTAAATAAATATAGAGAAATCAAAAAAATAGCATCAATAATAATATACCAATATTTTTTAAAGAAACAGTTTCTAAAACCATCATGACCTTTGGAACTGTCTAGTTTGAGAATAAATATTTCTACCTTGATCTCTAGCTCCAAAGGAATATAAATGAGTCATTTATTCTCCACCAGACTAACAATATTAGGTATAATACCTTCAATAGGATTAGAAATGATATATGAACCATTAAATAGATCATTATAATAATAATTAATATGATCTAAAAGATCATGTATATTATCCATAATATGATCCCTATTTTTGAGCAATGCTAAAGGATGCGAGATTTTCATAACTCTTTGATGTGAATTGAAAAATATTGAATTACTATCTCAATTCTGAATCCAGATGTCATCAAATATAGTTTTTTTTCATATCATCCTTTAGATTGATAGGTTTATTATGTTTAAGAGACAACTCAAATACTTTAAAAGTACAATTATAAAAATTAATGTGTGTATAATGATCCTGAAAGCATCAAAGGGTGGTCTCAAGAGTGGAAATCTCAAGCTCAAGAAGAATAAATCTATCTTTACTATATATATTATGATTTCTTTCGAATATATTTACCTTGAGAAAAAAAATAAAAAGAATTATATAAGGAATCCATTGAGATACAAACATTAGAATCATTTTTTTCATATTTCAAGTGTAACACCCAATATTTTAAAAATTTGATCGGAATGGGGGATATAAAATCCTTGGAAATAAGGTCAATAATTATTGAATGATGATCTGAATAAATCATTGATAATGTAATACAAGAGATAGATTCCAAAATGATAAGAAGTGTCTCATTAACAATGTTCTGGGCTTGTTTTATAGGGTCCATACCACTGAGATGCCTTCTATACCAAGTAAATCTGGAACCAACAATATTGACCTCAATCAAATCAGATTGCTCAATACATACTTTGAACACCCTAGATGAGAGTGGACAAGTAACCGAACCCATTATTCATCAGAAATAAGGATCGAGATAAATTCAACAAGAATGATATATGCACCATCAATAATGTTCTTAAGGGAGTTGATATCAAACTAAAGGCTTCTACTATATGGATATCTATTATGATCATAAATGAAAGTGAAAATGTTCTTGACTCCTGTAACATTGAAGGAGACGGTAAACTATTGATTAATAGAAAAAACTCGAGGAGGATCAACTCAAGGGGAATGAGCCAAAGCCCGTATATCTTTAACCTTTGATAACCAATTGTTAGTACCAAGCATAAAGAAACCACTACGCCAAAATTTTCATTTAGCGATAGTTTAAACCCCCGCTAAATCATTCTGTAATGGTTTCAAAAAACTATTATTAAATCATGCGTTGGTAATTAGTTAGAGACAGTTTGTTAAATCCATCGTAGAATGATTAAGTGGGAGTTTTTTCATTTTGCGGTGATTAAAATCGTCGCTAAATTATTTATTATAATTTTTTTTAAATTTTTTAAAATATTTTTTAATTTTTGTAATTAATTATTTTTATTTATTAATTTTTATTGAATTTTTATTTATTTATTAATATTTTGTTATTTATTATTTATTTATAATTTAATATTAAATATTAATTAATTATTCATTTTTTATTCATTTTTTATTTATTATTATTATTATTGATTGATTGATTGATTGATTTATTTTCATAATTACATTTATTGTTTACTTATTTACTTATTTACTTTTTAATTTATTTTCAAAATTTATTTATTATTGAATTTTTATTATTTATTGTAACCATGCTCATGCCCATACCCTTGCACATGCAAATGCCATATATAGAAATTCTGCGTTGGGTGTGATTTGAAACCCTTGCCTCTTGCTTATTCTTCAAAGACAATACCGATCCAGCGGGCTCTTCATGTGGTCAATAAATCGAATTTAATATACGTATTATATATATATATATATATAACCTGGAAAAACAAATAATACACAACAAATAGATACACACTCAATAATTATTAACCAATAAATATTAATCAATTACCATTAATTAATAACCAATAACTAATAATTAATAATTAATAATTAATATTTAATAATTTTTAATCAATAAATAGACTATAAATGAATAAAAATTAAAGAAATATATAATATGGAAGTAAACGGTAAATAAAAAATAAAAAATAAAAAATAAAAAATAGTAATTTATAAATAGTAAATAATAAATCGTAAATAGTAAATAGAAAATAGTAACTTGTTACTTGTAAATAATAAATAATAAATAATAAATAATATATAACATATAACATATAATATATAATATATAATATATAATATATAATATATAATACATAATACATAATAGATAATAGATAATAGATAATAGATAATAGATAATAGATAATAGATAATAGATAATAGATAATATATAATACATAATATATAATTGATAATATAAAATATAAAATATAAAATATAAAATATAAAATATAAAATATAAAATATAAAATATAAAATATAAAATATAAAATATATAATATATGACATGTGACATATAATATATATGTAATGTATAAATAATAATTTAATTAATTTTTTTTAATATATGATAAATAAATAACAAATTAATAATAAAGTACTAAAAAATAAATAAATAAATAAATAATAAAAATAAAAAATAAAAATAGTAAACAATAAATAAGAAATAATAAATAATAAATAATCAATAATAAATAAATATTAATTTTTAATTAAAAATTAATATTAACTAGTAATTATCAATAAATATTAATTAATAAATGATCATTAAAAATTAAGAATTAAGAATTAAGAATTAAGAATTATTATTTAAAAATTTATAAATAATTAAGAAATTATTAAGTAATTATTAAGTAATAAATAATAAATAATAAATAAATAATGAATATTGAATAAATAAATAATAAATAAATAAATAATGAATAATAAACTAATAATTAATTAATATTTATTAAAATAAAAATAAATTACTAAATAATAAATAATAAAAAACAAATAATAAATAATAAATAATAAATAATAAATAATAAATAATAAATACTAATGAATACATAATAAAGAATACATACATAAATAAATATATAGATAAATAAATACATAATATATTATTACTAATTTATATTTAATAATAATTAATAATTAATAATTAATAATTAATCGAAATTAATTAATAATTAATAATTAATAACTAAAATTTAAAATATAAAATTTAATATTAAATATTTAATATTTCATAAATAAATAATAAATAAATAGAAAATAATTAATTAAAAAAGAATAAACAAAGAATAAAGAATAATTGAATTATAAACTAATAATAAATAAATAGTTAATGATTAGTTAATAAATTTTAAGTAAATTAATAATTAATATTTACATAATAACTAATTAGTAAATAAATTAATTATTATTAAATAATTAAAAAAATATTAAAAAATTTATAACCGCTACTAAAACACTGTTTTCTTATGGTGAACCCATTGATTCAATAATATCAATTTAGGAAGATAAAATACATTTCAATTCATCCAACCAAATCAAAACTTTATTGTGAGTTTGGACATGGAGCCTAGGAACCCATGAAGTGGATTCATTGTCCAGCCTCTGGTTGTTCAAGAAGAGAAACCTCATTTGCAACCTGTCTTAGGGTGAATCCCCCTCTTATTCTCATCTCTAACATTCTTTTTTACTATGTTAATGTGGACTTCCAACTTTCTTTTTGGGAATCATAAATGTTTTGATCAAACTGATGATATCCACATCATTATTTTTCTTACTATCCAACACCCATTGTTTAGTGAGAACATTAGCCACTTCATTTCCAATCCCTTCAACACCATAAGTCATAGATAATGAATCAAAACCTTCCTTACATTGTTGTTTTTCATCATCAGCTATTCCAATATCATCAGGTTTCAGAATATCAATAGAAGAAATAGGAATTTATGCCCTCATAGTGAGAGGATCTAACAAACTCCAATCCTGAATAGAATTTGAGATATATTCATTCACATTTCCTGAATCCCAGATAGCATTATGCGAATTCTGGTCCATTTTGGTTCCTAGGTCGATAATCATCTTAGGTGAACTAGTTGGGATTACATAAGTGTTCATTGAAGTAGAATCATGTGGTAAATAAGAAATGATGTTTATGCATCCTGAGTGCATCCTTCTATCATACTTCTTAACATTTGAAAGATCCAAATCCTCTGTAATTAGAATAACTAGATCAGTGACATCCTGAGTAATATCATTGAATATAATATGATCCTATAGTTCTAAATGTAAACTATATATGAGTTTAGTGATTTCTTTTGATATTTGAGAGGCTATGAAATGATCTTCTAAATATCATTTAGGATCCTAATACAACTAGTTCATTTCATTGATCCTAATCAATATTTTATCATTGGATTTTTTCTGGTTAAGTGGATTTGAATTACAATCCCATTCAGAGATATTAAAAATTCCAGGATTTTGCTACAAATTTCTTGTATTTCGTGCCATCAGCAGATCATACCCATTATGAAAAATATATATTAAAGTATCAACATCCAATGAAAATAGGTTTCCACACATAAAGACCCCATCAAATAGAAATCATATCCTATATGCCAACATAAAACTAGGGTTTATCATCTCTTGAAAAAACCATTCATCCGAGAAGTTAGAATTTGAAAATGTTAAATCTCTGTTCTGAGATGTTATGATCTTCCACCATTGAGAAATTACAATCTTGGAATTTTTTTATAATAGATGATTTGTAAAAATCTGTTTTAATGGGTTCTCGAATGTCAGATAAAGCCTCTATGAAAGAGACACTAGATCACCTTAAATGAGAACCAACAAAATTTTATTTATAGCAGAAATGAGATTCACATTTGAAGGAAAACACCATTCTAGATTAAACAAACATATGATCAAACTATGATATTTATTTGTTGATCATCACCATAGATAAAAAGAAAATCTCTAGATCCCACTACTGAGTATCCCAATATCATTTAAATTTAATTAATTTAATTAAATATAAATAAATGAAACTTAATACATTATAAAATAAAATTAAAATAATACTAATAATTATAAATGAATTAATGTTTTGAAAGGAAACTGATGTTTTACAAAACATATGTATTATTTACAATTCATTAAAAAAATATTTTACCAAAAAATAGCAAACATTCATGCTAAGATAATATAGATATGTTGACATAAAAAATTATGTTATTTTTATAAAATAAACATTCCAAAAAATTATAAAAAAATTTATTATATGTTCTAAAACGTAATGAAAAATTATTTTTGAAGAAATCATATTTTTTGAAGAATAAGTGTATTTTATTAAAAAATGAGTTATCATATCCACCAAATGAATAAATTTTATAGAAATTTTATAATATTTTTATAAATAATTTAATATTTATAATACCTACTAACATAATGGCTATGTTATCAATGTAATATTTAAAAAATAATAGTTTTTTTGGGTAGATTTTTGTGTGATGTATACACTATCAAACAAAATTTTCCCATTTAAAATTTCAAGGTGTTACATTCTTCCCAACATTAGAATGTTCCCCCTCATAATTTTTTATTACATACCATGTTGGAAATTGTTGAGGTTAATTATGCTTCATCACATCTTTTAGTTTCTATTTTCCTCCTCAAATATGTGGTGTTCAGATAACACTTTGACCAAGAGAGTTGTCTTATTTTGTATAACATTATCTATATGATCTGATTGGAGAAATTATCTCAAATGGGATTTATATTCTTCTCATACCTCATTAAATTATTCCATGACAAAATATGGAGTAACACCTAATATCTATCCTCAAATTATGGGTCTCATCGAGGGTTTTCAGCAAACAAATTCTATCAATATTGGGAATATTTAATACGACACTAAATGGTTTGAACCATCTCAATAATCTATTAGAAATGATCAGTTATACAAAAATTACACTCTAAAATTTCATACTAGTAAGTGAGGATCTGACACCACTTCCCATATAGATCCTAAAAAGGTGTTATTTCAATTCTATAATTGAAGCAATTATTATATGAGAACTCTGCATTTGGAAAGTGATGATCCCAACATCCATGGAAATCCAATGAACATGATCTCAGAATATAATATAGTTTTGAGATTTTTATCCAATACTAGATATCCATATGAGGGTGATAATCAGTACTGAAGCCGACTTCATTATCTAACACTCGCTGGAGGATTCTCCAGAACCACAAGGAAAGCATCAGATCTCGATTAGATATTATGGGGAGTGTAATTCCATGGAATCTTATGAATTACCTTATGTATATATTATTGAGTTTCTAAAAAGATAAACTGATGATGATGGAAATGAAATATTTCTACTTTATAATGTGATTGACAATATCCTAGATGGAATTATTTACTTACGGTGTCTCGGGGAGTCCTACAATGAAATCTATAGTTATGTTATAACATTTCCTTATCTCATAATTTAATTTTGGCACTACCTAAGGAAAAATTAACACATTTTCATAAATGCATGAAATTACATTAATTTAATTATCACATGGATTGTAGGGAAGTGCATATTTTAAATATCTATAGGCGATGAGTTATATACTTGGGATGAAATAACTGACACATATTATATACTGATAACTCAACTTCCCTGTTTTCAGGTGGTGCATGATTAGTTCAACTAAACATGCATGATATAAATGAATTTATAGAACTAGATTCAAAAAGAACGTTTTCTTCTATTTGATTAATAAAAAACATAAATATAACGAATTCATTATTAGGATCCACCTCATTAGTTATAATATAATAATCTCACCATTTATCTATATGCCTATGAGGATTTTTTCATTGGTTCTCATAAAAAATACTTATCTTGGTGCATTGGATCATATAGTGTCCTTGTTATATATAGATGAAACATGGTAAAAAAGAATGAGTGTTTGCTGGATAATTCATTTATTCCATAAAATTGGTGGGTTTCACCTATTGGGGAACACTATGTAGGTCCCCTTCCTCATCTCCCATAAATCACTCAATTTCTCCCTTTAGGAAATTTATTCTATTATTCTCTTTGTAATTTAAATAAGTGGGTTTTTGGAATTCTATTCCATCATTATATTTATCCATCTCATCTCCATAATTAAAATCCATTTCCCCTTCTTATATCCATGATAATGCTGAGATTTTATAATATATCTTTCTATTTTGAGGTAATAAGGGGATATTTATTCCTAGCAATTGAATCCCTAACTTTCTTATGAATTTCATATAATTGGATTTGTCCCACCAACAAAGAGGTAAACTTTAAATTCAGTGTAAATGACAAAGTCAAAGAAGTACTATTCATGCCTTATTCATTTTTCATCATATTCACTGATCGGTTATTCATACTACTACTTGATGATAATAAATTTTTTCACCATTTTAAGAAAAATAGTTAGTGGAAAATGTTTTTCATTTTCTTTTAATTTATTCCACTCCATCACTTTTATCACAATGCTAGA
The DNA here is from genome assembly GCA_963277665.1 of Viscum album. Lineage (NCBI taxonomy): Eukaryota > Viridiplantae > Streptophyta > Magnoliopsida > Santalales > Viscaceae > Viscum > Viscum album. The sequence continues at coordinate 43,848,065 of OY728150.1, forward strand.
AAATTAATTTTTGATCAAATTCCACCATTAGTCAAATTCTCCCTCTAAACCGTAAACTGCAAGAACAACCTTCTCATTATTATAGAAATAGAGGGTATATTATATACTTTCAAAAGAGTTGATCTATTTTTCTACGATTAAATTATTATAATATCCCTAAATATTTGTAGTTCTTTGTCACATTAAGGTCTCAATTGAAACTCTCTTTTTATTGGGGGGTTCTGGGTGTTCCTCTGGATCCGTGTTTCGATTCATGGCTTAAGATACTTGCGAAAATATTAACATGAAGTTCCCAAATACTTATTACATTGAGTTTTACATATTATTTGGGTAGTTATCACAATTCCCTTCATGTTGTATTTTTACTAGGATTCACCTTTTTTCTTCCATTAAAAAATATTTGGAGAATCAAGGATGGGTATTTTTAAAGTATTAATCGAATATATCGTAAAACATGGAAATTAAATGGAGGCCTCATCAATGAAATATATTCTTTAAATTATTAATTTACTTGTTTCAATACATGTTTGATATGATCTATTTTATAACTTTAAATATTTTGGTAATTCATTATCCCTTCATAATTGTTTGTATTGAGATTTTTAATTTACCAAATAATATTCTCGAGGAATTTCATACCATGAGTTCAACATGGCTTGTTATTGTGTACTAGGTGACGATGGATTCTATAACAATGTGCCTTTTTTGTGATATTAACCCTATGTACATATATTCTAGATCCACATCCAATTTTATTATCTAGATAAGGATATATCTTCTTAGAACCCACTCACTCAATACTCCAAACAAATAAACTATATTTTCCTATAATTAGGATGATAATTAAACTTATACCTAGTGTTATCACTATCATTTTCCCATCCTAGACTAAAATTGTTAATAAAACCTTCATAATGATAGCAAATATAGTGTCATATTACTTTTTACACATATTATTTCATGATTATTAATGTAAATAAACATTAATAAAATAGAAGGATCATTAGGCCTAGGGTCTTTGGAGGAGTAGGTTAATAATACATAAAAAATAAAGGAAAACATCACATACATATTTAATTCATCCAATTGAGATAATAAAATCCATCTGATATCTTAAAAATGCATGGGACAACCTAGGGAATATTTGAATGAAATGGGATAGTAAAAAATCCCACAAATGTAATAAAAATGATAAAAAAGCATAACATATTAGTCAAATGTATAACATTTTATCATAAAAGATAAGTTACATGAGTTATAAAATGGAATAATAATAAATAGGAAATGGTAGTATAGGATTATAGAAGAAAATAAAATGGGTAAGAAACATAATAAATGACCAAAAAATAATTTAAGGCAATTTTTGGGTGAAAAATCTCATAGTTGATAAAGTCTCTGAGTGATTTAGGTTCACTACCTGAGACCATACATAACATCACAATAGAAAATTACATTTTCCAATGCATTAGAGGGATATGTAATTCTATTCCCTCCCATCATATTCATTTAATGAACATGAATATATGTTACACATATGTAAATCATTCAGTAGGCATAAAACTAATAATTACCCATGGAATGAAAATGGTATTCATAATATTTCCTTGTATCATAATCAAAAAAGGTTTCTTAAAGAATGAATTTGAGTATTGAAAAAAAGGAAAATGTTAACCCATCAAAAGAATTGACAATAGTATTATAATATATATATATATAATAAACATATATATTAGTCTTTTAGTAATTCAATAATAATAAAAAGAATGAAAAGGTGAGTTAGAGTTAGAATTTATCAAACCTAATGGAATGAGTAGTTTAGAGAAATCCATTACCTTGGGCCTAATTAATCATGTTTGTTATTTATCATCATGAATTATAAAATTATGTTAATTATTTAAAATATAAATAACCATTAGAAATATTATTATTTCATTACCTTGTTTTCACTACCATGTCATATTAAATTACTTAAGAATTAATGTTATAGATATACATTTTGATAATGTTCAGCTCAAATGTCCAAAATAATTTGGGTAAGATGACTAATGTCAAATATAATATTAATTAATCATGTATAGAATATTAATTTTGAAATAAGTATAATGTTTATGAATAAAGTTTAATTTCAAAATCAATCATGAATTATTGTTATAAAAACTAACTATGTTACAATCATGGAGACTGTAGGTTATACGTACCCATGAGTAACATTTCCATATTTATTAATCCTTGAAAAAAATATGGTAACATTTGTTTAATACTTTTATAATGGTATATATATTATAAATATAATATTATTTACATATATGGACTAACATATACAATCATTGTGACATAATAAAAAAAATTAATAACGTCACTTCGCAATGCGGTTGTCTGCCGTATGAAAGAATGACGTCATCATTTTTATTGGATTTTATGGTTTGAATTTGTATGGTATATGGATTTCATTTAACTATTAATTTTTAATGAATATCATATAAAATAAATAAATACATCACCATGGAAAACCTTGATATATGAGGACAAAAAAAAATTACATGGGTTAGCAAGAAAGAAATCTACCATACACATCAATGATGGTTTTGTTTTTAATTTGATGAAATTAGAGATAGTTTTAGGTGATTAAATTATAACAATGAAATAATAGTATATGTGAGATGCTATTTTTTTTATATCAACCCGATTTAGTGAGATTTTATGGTGGTATAAGATGAATGAAATCATTAATTCTTGGTTAATAATAACATCTATTCTTCATACAACTTCTTTAAGATTATACCTATATCCTTCATAGATTGGATTTTTCATCTAAAAAAGGCTTATAGAAAGTGGGGAGGGAATTAAGAAAGTTATATGGGTAGTTATTTCCTGAAAAATGGTTTCTGGATGTGTGGAAAGGATATAAGAAGGGGTTACAGTTTATAATTTAGGATGAGTGGAATTATTGAAAGTACTAAAAAATATTCAATATTGGGAATTCACCCTAATTACTAGTGACTGAAAAATTGAATAATAAGGTATTTGAGGATATATAAGTACTATAAAAACATCTAAAATTAAAAATAAATAGGTAATAAACATGTTTTTTTTAATTTCTTCTTTTGTTTGACCCAATGTAAACTAGTTTTAACATTATGAGAGGTAAAATTTTTTTACTTTTTTTATTATTCAAGTTAAAAAGAATACGATTAAAATATTATGTAATATTATTTCTTAAAAAAAATATGGAATCCATTTTATGGAATTAAATTCATATAAGTGGAATAATATTATTTTTAATCAAACCCTCAGACGAGTCGAAAAAATTGGTTTTCATGAAATTCATTTTTTAGCTTATGATGAAATTATAATAAATATAATTTAAGTAATAATCTTTAACTGAATTAAATTAATATTTATAGACATATAATATATAAATTTAATTAAATAAACCCTAATTAGGGGATACTTTAAGTATTTAAATTGAGGAAATATTACACACTTTAAAATAGTTTTCAAAAAATTTTGATTTAATAGAAAAAAGTAAAAATATTTTAAAAAATACTATCATAATTATTTAAATGTAAATAATTATATTTAATATTAAATAATAATACTTATGTAAATTTTTAATAAAATTAATAAAATAATTTTAAATTTAAATTGTGTAATTTTTTAAAAATAAATGACAGTTTTACCAAAAAATAATATTTTTCTAATTTCTATTAAAATTATATATTTTCAAAAAAAAATATTAATTTTAATTTAATATCTAAAAAATTATTTGATTTTTTTTTCATTTTTAAAAATTACATTCTAAATTTTAGAGTTTTTTATTATTATGTCACAATTTTTTTTGTGACGGAAACATATTTTTTAAGAATAATTGTCTTTTTTATTTTAAATAGAGTTATTATATAATAAAAAAATAATTATTTAATAGAAAAATTATATATATTTGATAATTTATTTATTCTAATTAATACTATCTAATTTAAGGGCCGCGTTATAACAATCATATTTAAATAATAACTGTTCATTTGGGGTTTAGTGTTGCCTATTAGATATGCTAAAAAACTTAGATTTTTGTTTTAAAAACTTAGTTTGTTACAATAATAATTATAGAATTATAATATCACATCAAACATCTTACCTACTAATGCGTTGGAAAAAAATAATTTCATTCATGTATACGTATATGTTCCCACATCCATATATATATGTGACTCATTTTTCATTTCCTCTTTAAAATGATGTCAATAATGATTTATTTAATGAATATATATGATATATAATACATAATAATGATTCTTGAATAGTTTATTAATTATTAAATTTCATTATTTTCATTTGTATAAAGGTAAAAATTGTGGTTATGCGTACATATGACTTATCATCTAAATGAACAATGTAATTTATTTTTATATCTCTATCTTTTATAGAAGAATATATATATATATATATATATATAATGAAAATATATGATATTAATATCATTATTAATATTCTATATATTATGTTACTATGATCAATGTTCAAGGAATGGAACTACAAAGTAAAAAATCTCATGAAAATAAAAATAGTAAACACCTAAACACAATGATTTTAATAAGGAATAATTAGTAACTCATTGTGGAAATATTATAATTGTATAATTTGTGAAATTTGAATTATTTGAATTATTATATTATATAATTGTTATATATTTAATTTTTTATATATATATATTATAGTACATTCAATAAATGTGGAACTCAAGATAAGGGGGTTTCATCTAACTTTTTACTTTTTTGAGACACATGCCATGATCAACAATTTTTTTTGTTTTATGTGGTGTATATAATTACCATCAATATATTTTATGATTCTACTCATGAAAAATTATGTGATATACATACCCAATAAATTCAACATCTTTATCAAGGATTTTATATGAATGTTACCAAATTTATGAGGCTTTTATGTTACAATCACAATATTTATTTTGATTGTCTCTAATGATGTTTTTGATGGTAAAATCTTATGATATACCTATCATGAAACAAATGAATGTTATTCTCCATTGTTTATATCTAGATATTTAATTTTTTTCATTTCATTTTACTCTCTTTATGGACTCATGGAATTGAAATAATATTTCTTTGTGAATACCAACTATGTTTTATTATTTACTCGGTAATATTTCACTTATATTTCAATTTTTTTAAAATATTTTCAACAATTTTATAATATTTTACAATAAAAATTTGAATTAATTTTTAATCATGAATGAATTTTTATAAAATAATATAGTGTAGTAGGCTTGTAAATTTTGTAAATAAGTTTGTTTTGGTTTTTAATCCAAAATATGAAAGGATTCATTATTGTAATGTATAAAACATGACCAAAACATCACACTTCCATTACCAAAAAATGATTTGTAGACTACATTAAATGTTTGAAAGGTTATTTTCATGTAAAATGTTTCATTAATATTTCAAAATGATTATATTTTAAATTTGTGATTTCAAATTTAAAAGTGAATTTTCCATAATAAATATTCCATGTGAACTTTTAAAAGAATTTTACATCTTATATAATATCAAATGACGTTTTAAAATAAGTTTTGGGGATATGATACATGGTTTCTATCCTTATTAATTATCTATTTATTATTTATTATGAATAATGTTTTTATATATCCCATTTCATTTATATGGGATATTCTATGATGAAAATTTATGAAACCCGTTTCCTTTTTTCACAAGATGTGACATGATGAGTATTTTATAATATCATGGAACATATGTCTATAATTTTCATTATGTGATGTGGAGGCCAGGAATTATACATACATTAAATGAATTAGGTAATGAAAAATATCTGATGAGATAAATATGAATAAAATGGGGAGTGAACATAGTTTATTAAGAGATACTTTCCACAACGATAGACTTGGAAGTGAACCTTGAGTACTAAAATTGTTTTGGTATTGAACCCAATACACTATGATATTCTTGAAAATAATCATTGACTACTATAGAAATGATTATCTATTCATATGTTTATTCAAAAACATATGCCTTATGAAAATTATATACCATAATAGCTCATGTCCTTTAATTACAATATGAATTATACATTATGAACTACTATGATTTATTCTAGGGTTCAATATTATAATATATGATATGTAGGGTGTGATTTTTCAAATGTTTTTATCTTTTTTCTCAAACTCATATTCTCATGTTATTATTATATCTCACTTGTTTACCCATTATGATCACATGATCTACACATTCTTATGATTATTTTCCCAACATTATGAAGAATATTACTATTTTTTATATTTATATGGAGATTTATTGTTATAATTTTATTAGAAGATGATGTAGTTCACTTAGGAATTAGTTATTAATTTATCAAGTATTCCAAAGATATTGTACTTATAAAATTATCAAATGGTTTATTAAATTATGTAATTAATATTCATAAAATAAAAAGTAATATCTATGTATGAAAATTATGGGTCACAATCGGGGTCCAAGTAAATCTAGGGTACTGGTAGAGCATCACTTATAGAAAATGGCCTCTATTATATGTGGTGGACTGAATGAGGTCACATGGTGGAACTAGTTCATTCACTTCTATTATTATTTGAGATAGGACATTACACCCTATATTATAAAATTCCAACAACAATAACTATATCACAGAGTACGATATTTCATATCACTTCTAAGATACATTTCACACCTTATTTCAAAACACATTATACTATTTAGTAGGAAGATCCAATATGTCATTATATATATTCATATGAAATATGAACTAATTGGTTAATGTGTATAAAATTCTTCATGAAATGGATATATTTTCGTAAAAATATGCAGTTATCATTAACATAATTATATAACATCTAAAAACATTAATACATTCTTAGACATATAATATGTCAAAATAAAGAAAAATAATTTACACACCAAAAAAATATCAATATGGATAGTTCTATCATAATGGAAAACTAAATGAATAACATGTGGGAATATTTGTTCATTGATGGTATATGCCTTCATCAATAAATAATTTAACTATGATACCTAAAAACCCATTAAAATATTTTCTTATAAGATATCCTCTATCTATAGAATCATGATTCACAATCATATAACTTCTCATTATCAACATTACATTCTTACACCTTATAAAGTAAAGGAATGCATGAAAGAAGATAACATTATCATGATAGAGTATAAATATTTTTGATAACATTAAATAAATTTTTGAAACATATTATATCATTAATTTAATAAATTAATTAATATATAATAGGTTATACATTTATGAAACTACTAATTTTTAATTAATGTAAATTAAAACAACTGGTAACATGTACATTATAAAATTTAAGTTTCCATTAAATTTTTATAAGGTTTCAGAAATTAATGAATGATTTTATAACTCTAATAAATATGTAATAAAACAATTTTAATACCAATAAGAATATAGCTTATGTGGACTAAATTGAATAATACAAGGAAATAATGAATATTAATTTATATAACATGGTTGATAATGAAATGAACCTCTAAAACATAAAACACAAATAGTTAGAGTTTGTTTCGGGTTTCGGTCTCGAAACGCCCAATGGTTCCGTATCCGATGACACGTGGAACTCCTTTCCAAAGGCAGGCATTCGCTGGGTGGTTTGGCCAGCGATTCTTAAGAACTCACATTGGTCGAGAGGATGGGAACTCAGGCTCATCACACCCTTTGGGGGGGGAATTATAACCTGTTCTGGGACTCTCTTATAGATTTAAGATGTATTCATATGTTCGAGAATATTTGGTTTATACCCAAACATAGTATCCACGGATTCAACCCTGGTTGGAAATGGTCAGCTGAATGCAGGGGTTCATAGTCATTTATGCCCGAGGTTTACCATCCCTCGTTGGGTTAATGATCCCAAGGAGTCTGGACTCACTGAGGCGACACTAGGAGTGGCGTGGTGAGCCGACGTGAGGATAGTCGGATCGACCAGTTGTTGGGATTGAACCTTAGGGAGGCTTCATACGTACCCTGACTAGGAGGTAGGGATCAAAGTCCATGTAGTTCGCATAGGAGCTTCAGAGAACCGACGTGGATGTGGACCCGGGGGTCCGATAGTGATCGGGCTTGAACCTATTGGAGGCTTCATACGTACCCTATGGATCAGTTCCTTCTAGGGAGGTAGGAAAGGGTCGTTGACCCTGGATGGCAGCAGTGGGTAATGCTATCGTGACCTGCCTGATCTCGCGTTCCCCCATTCAGGGGTGAACCATATTTGGTTCTGAATTTACCTATGGATCAGTTCCTTCTAGGGAGGTAGAAAAGGGTTGTTTATTGGACTCTCTTAGGCAAGAGGCCTGTTGTATGCTCTCGGTGGCCTGATTCAGGAGTTCATAAATGGCTTGTTCCCACCGGGCCTGACGCTTTTGGGACTTACTCAAGGCCCGACTCTGTCGGGTGTATTGCCTTTCCTGAACATGGGAGCCACTCGATTGTCGTCTTGATGTGATGACATTGCAAGACACCATGCTGAACGAGTTCTTCTGGGTGGGGAGCGGAGTGAAATGCAGAGCTTCATGTTCCCCCCATCCCCTGATATAGACTCCAGTTGGAGCGTCACCGATGAGGCGGCACAGCTGGTGCAGCGCACGGAGGCAGGCTATCTCCATGTTTCCTTTACATCTCTCGGGGCATTGTCGTCGTGCCGTAGGAAGGGACTCCAGGTCGATGTGATGCAGGAGGCCTCCTATCATCTTTACATGGTCTACAAACCATTCATAGGGCAAGAAGCTTGATTTCAGCCGACGGAGGGTCGTCCATATATTATGGCGGATGTCGTGCACACATTATTCTGACAACTCTCAGGGTATGTCGAACTGAGAGGTGGTTGTGGGCTAAAACATGACTGGTATATCATTTCTGGCCAGTCGTTTCCTCATGTGCAACATGTCTGAATACTCCTCCCCCAGCGATTCCTCTACCTGGTCATCCCAACTGAGACTCTCACTGTCAACGTGGTTGGAGGCAGTGGAACCAGTAGGTGTTGAATCATTATGTGGGCGATTCCGAGGTGGTTCAGATGACGAACACAACCCTGGACCGTCTCCTGATCGAAGAAGGGCATCGTTAGAAACAATATGGAAATCTAACATGCTCTATCCCATCCTTATGAGTGCCTTGGAATACGAGGGATTTTCTGTGCTTGATTCGGCAGGGGGAGGACCTTCCTGTCGATATGTCATGACATCGCAGGGAGGACCTTCACAATGGCGGCTGTAATGGCGAGGACTACCGTTACTGCTTGATGCTTCACTTCATAGAGGTCTTTTGCAGTGCACACCCTGGGGAGGACCTCTAAGGCATGTTGCAGCAAGGGGAGGACCTTCTGGCTGCGTAGCGTCAATACGGGGAGGGCCTTTGCAACAACTACCATCATGGTGAGGATGAACATTGTAGAGACCCGTATCTTGACGTACATGGACATTACATTACATTTGCGGAATACTTAGTACATAACAAAAATACACACTAAAGGATCGTAATAGTTTAGTGTCTTTGGAAACTCGGAACGTAATCTTCTAATCGTGGTGAAAGTTCTTCAATATCTCCCATAAAGGTCATCCCTTTTTTCTACCTAAAACCTTTCTTTATATCCTGGGGAAAAGAAAACATAAAAGGGTGAGCTCAAATGCTCAGTAAGGGTAAACAAAGGAAATATCAATCACATAATTTTCATAAGAACATAACATTTTTGGAAATCTTAACCTGCAAAAGAGAGCATAATTTCATAACATGGGATAAATCATAGTAGTGAAATGAAATCATAACTTAAAACATTACTCATTGTGGCATACACACATAATCATAGAGAATCATTTCTTGTTATTCAAGACTCATTGCCAAGACTATCTTAGTGGACAAAGTCCCTTTCTGAATCGAGTAATCCTCGTTTCAGTCCTGTTTCACTGAACCGGTATAACCTACCATTCCAGCCATGTCTATCTCATGAGATATAAAATCTTTACCCAATGCATTGGAGGGAGATATAGGTCCCACCCATCTCTTAATGAATCCTTTCTTATGTGTGCCACAAAATCATAAATCATACATCATTTCATAACCCATGTAATAAAAACGGGATTCTTAAACAACATGACATCATAAAACCATTCATATAAGATAAAGGAATTCATAAACATAATTCCATCACAACATAGTCAAATCAATGTAAAAATATGGATAGAAACAGAACTCTTTATTATCTTAGATGGAAAATAATTTTGATAAAACACTTGAATTGAATTCTTGAGGAAAATATCCTTTCTTCTTCAAAATCAATTTCTTTTCACAAAACATCATGCAACTTTAAAAGAAAGAGATTTTATTGAAAATAGTCATGAAATCTTTTAGAGGAAGCTTCATGAAAATAAGGCTTTATAAAACAGTAGAAATCCGTTCGTGCCGTATAAGTTAAAAAAAACATTCTTCGTACTTTTGTCGGAAAAGTCAAAAAGTACCTCGTACGACAAAAGATTCCTTTCATACATATTACTAAAAACTCACCGAAGGGTAAAAATGGATTTAAACAATTGTAGGTGGATGGAAATAATATTACATTTTGATGAAACATGGATGTGGATGATAAAATACACCCCAGTAAATACTTACGAATAAACAATCTCGGATAAAAATGAGATTGTGATATTTCCCTTACCTTAGGTCCAATTTGCTTCGTATGTGTCCGAACCTCCTGTATAATGATTTAAATAATGTCATTGACTTATTACAGAATCATATTCATTGTTATGATATCATATATGGTTCACTTATGACATTATATTACCCGTTCTTTTGTAAATTCCATGTTAAAGAAGCGTTTTGGGTAAAATCGTTTCATTTATCGTAGGTGTTTTGACTTGTTGTTCTTGACATCATTATTACTTATATCATGATTTACTTACTTCCAGAATTTAAAATATGATTTATATATCATATATATTCAGTATATATATATATATATAATAGATAGATAAATAAAATGAAAAACACCGTTCATGGAGACGGTAGTCCGTACGTACGCATGAACGCTGTTTTTCTTTCCTTATTGTCTTGAAATGGAAGTAAGTAGATGACATACATATGTATATATATATATATACATAAATCCAGTAGCTTTATAATGTCATGTATTTCATTATTATTTCTTATATATACATTATAATCATTCTTAAATGGTTAACATGGAGAATGAATCTCATCGCGTCGTGGAGACGGTATTCCGTACGTACGCACGAGCGATGATATCATTTCTATAAATATTGAATTGAATTGGAGTGGATTATAAAATATATCAGAATCATTATGATGTTGTAATAACTATGTATAGTTATTCTTTACACCATTATACCCATCCATGTAAGGTGGTGGTGGAAAATAGATTACACCACGGCGTGGAGACGGTATTCCGTACGTACGCACGCGCGGTGATTTCTTTTTCCGTAGGATGGATAGATGGTGAAATAGGGTTGTTTCATACTTATAATAACATATCAGTATATGAGTGATACTGATGTTATTACTTCATAATGAAACAACCTAAGAAGAAGAAGTGGAAGAAGAAATAAAGATGAAAGAATTGGTAACGGTAATTACCTCTTCTTTGAAGTGCCTCTTTGAGACCTCCTCTTAGGGCACTAGAATTGGTCTTTGAGGAAGACCAGAACCTCTAGGATGTTGCTAGGGAAGTGGAGAAGGGATTTTGGCAGGGGTTGGCCGAGCTTGAGTGCTCAAATTGGTGTGAGGAGGAGGGGGAGGAGGTGTCCTTTTATAAGGGAGGAGAGGGGCACCTTAGGAATTCTTAAAAATATTAATTTATAATAAATATAACCCCACTTAAAAACCTCCAAAAATGACTCATATTCGAAGATTAGATGAGATAGGGTTGTAATCTCATCAACCAATCAAATTTATACATGTTTGGATCTTATTTTAAACCTTATCAATTAGATTTAACTCTAAGTTAAATAATTTAACTTTTACCGTGTCTTTTTGTTTTCTTTCACTATATGGTTAATACACTTACTATAACATGCCAAACGAACCTCAAATTGTATATTATTAATACATATATCCTTATCTAAGTCATTTGGCCGAACCTTAGATTTTTAGGAATAAAATAACAATTAATAATATAATATTTGATTTAAAAACTATTTTGTGTCAATTTTGACACTATTTGATATATGATTTTTTTGAAAGTCATAAAAGAATTATATATTCGAACCAAGTTGATTAAATCAACACTAATATATCATAGTAACCTAGAAAATTAGTGGAATTCATAAAAAGTCTTAAATTACATTTATTTTGGTATTTATATTATCAATTATGTCAATATTTCATTAATAAGATAATTACTGCATCATCTTTGTGTCATAAATAAATTATATTATATGCTGTCTAAAAATTACAAATAAAATACCATCATGTAGGAAATCTCTTTATCTTTCTAATGAATATTTATAGTCGAATTTATCTTATGTATAACCCCATATTAAAAATGATTTACTTATTAAACTTTGATTTTAACTATTTTAACCCTTCTTTAAATAAATTAATAATAAATGTCCTAATCTAATCCAAGTGGGCCTAAATGGTCATATTTTATTCCTAAGTTTGTTTTTGGTCGAATTACACTTGTCCAATAGAATTAGGACATGTGTTAGGGTAATATTAATATCATATTTACCCTTAGTTACCCTATTTACTATTAACCGTGGTAAAAAAAGTAAAAAGTTACTATTCACCAAAAAATTATTTTCATCTTATTGAACCACATTTTAGTCCTTGATATTAACCGTGTCTCTCGGATTTTCGAAATTCCATTCACAGAAGCGGTAAAATTAAGTTTTATGCAAAATTCCGTTTTTAACCTACCACTTAGTGGTTTCACTATTCATCAAAAATTGAAAGTTTTCAGAAAAATGCCAAAATTTCATCCTAAGCTATATTTCATATTCCGAATTCAAAAATGAAGTCTATTTTACCAAATTCATAACATAGAAGTTGCATTAATTAATTTTATAATTAAATCCCGCTGTTAAAACAAATAGCGTGTTTTTTTAAGAAACAAAATCTATCAAAAGATTGACACTTGATTATGTCTGGTTTAAATGTGAAATTACAAACAATGACCAACATTGTATTAAATTGTAAAAATATATTCTAAATATACTTTAAAACCACTCAAATTAATAATTTATCACTATTAATTATTTCGATTAAAAAAGTTGTTTTTAATTATAATTTAGTAATTTTCACTATTCATTAGAATATGAAAGTTATCCGAAAAGTACCAAAATTTCACCTTAGGCTAAATTCGATACTCCGAATCCAAAAATGAATTCCATTTTGAAAAATAAAATTTACAAAATTTCCAAAAAGTGGTTATTACTATTCATAACGGCTAGTTTTAATAATATTTTAATAGCATATCGTTGTTTCGTGAAACTCAGTATTGCGTACTACACACGCTATCGAGGAAGGTCGCGATTGCGTGTAACGGAAGGAAAGTCAAGGATGCGTATTGTGAAAACTTCTTTTGTTGTAGCGTACAACACAAGACATTAATGAAATTAAAAAGAATATTTTTCATAAAATCTTGGGGCGTTACATTCTACCCCCCTTAAAATGAATTTCGCCCTCGAAATTCGTCGGGGTTATAAATGGTTTACTATTCAAAATTTTCTTTGATAGAAACCCACATCGTAAAAAGGAATACCAAAACATGGCTTTAAAAACTAAAGTATGAAATGTAACGATTACCCAAATATACTAATCACTGGGTTTCCACATAGGTGAAAATATGGATATGGAAGAAAAATCTAACCATCATGTTCTGATGGAGAGTGGTAGAGAACATGGCTATGGAAAAGCCAGTAATCACAAATCCATAGATTTGTGATGATATAAGGTACCATCTGATTCATCAGGTATAAGATCACTAGGACAACATTTTTGGTTTTCAAGATCATTTCCCTAAAGTTGAAAATTTGCTTAGAATAAATACTTACTTTATTTTGGTAAAATATCACTTTTGTTCGTGCCTTGAACAATTTCTACTTCATCTCTTAAATAAATGAAGTTGAATTTGTTATTCGTGATGTGTTAGCAGATCATGTGATAGAATGACAGGTCATTCCATCTGTCTCAAACAAAAGGTTAGCAAAACTTATATACATAAGTCGATCTATAGTGAGATTAATCATATATGGTTCCTAAAATGGACTTATACTTCATATATCATACTGCTTAATATAATAAAACTAGTTTCTACTAAACAGGGACTTCATGTAGGTCAGTGGTAGGCGATAAAGGCCAGTCGCACTTCAGTTGTGGGTTCGATTCCCACAGCCTTGTCCGAAGCGATGGGCTGTCGCCCGTCCTGCAGGTTGTCCTTTTTCCAAAACTACTATAACATCCCATAAATAATATCGTCCAACACAATCCATTCCAATCTTTAGGCTTATCCATAATACTGCAGTCCACTCTCATAACATAGTGAAAACAATTTAATATCATCGTTGATCCCCATATATCATAAGATATGTTTTTTTTTGGTCACATTCCAAACATTCAAAGTCCTTAATCATGTATACTCTTGAATACCCATTGAACCTTAGTGAAAACATGAATGCAGTTAAAAGTTAACACTTTACACATACCAAAATCCTCAAAATTATTTATACTCAAACCATGATATCACTTAGTCCTTATATCAATCATGAGCTCATGAATACTATTAAACATTTCATTTTCTCGTCTTCATTATGCGCATATCATCTTATTTCCAAAAAAAATATCTCAATCACTTTGAATACCACATCAATAAATATTGCAATACTCAATGATACAACATTATTTTGGAATCCCATTACATAAACACTTAATCATTCCACCACATCGTTGTCATATTCAACATTGCCAATAGTGATCGCATGTGATTTCCCTTTGTCCTTTGCCTTCAGTGGTTGCTCATGTTGATCATCACTAACCCTTGGATTAGGGAAATTATTAGCATAATGCCCCATTTCCTTGCACTTGAAGCATTGAAGTGTTGGCGGTGCGTTCTCTGCAGTGTTTGCTTTATCATTAGAAACCCTTTTTCCATTACTTCGACACTCAGCTGCTCGATGACCTTCTTTTCCACACTTAAAACATTTTCTAGTCCCTTTTAGACAATCTCCACCATGCTTCTTTCCACACTTTGTGTATAAGGAAACATTCATCTTCTTTTCACCATTATTCTGAGATTTCTCCTTGAACTCCATCTTTCGTTTCTTGTCAAAACCATGAGATGGATATGTAACACCAACTTCCATTTCTACCTTGATAGCACAACGCACAATTTCTTCATAGCTACTGAAGTCTCTTATAGCTAATGCCCTTTGAAGACTTGGTTTTAAGCCACTGAAAAATCGATCAACTTTACTTTCAGGTTGGATGATAATTCCAGAAGCATACCTTGCAAGTCTTGTAAAATTTGCTTCATAGGTACCAACAGATTCATCGTCCCTTTGCTTCAGTTCAAGAAACTCTTTCTCCATCTTTGTTCGAAGAATACGAGGGAAGTACTTATTGAAAAATAAGTTCTTGAACTCGTCCCATTCCATAGACTCAATTTCATCCCTTTGCCTTGTATTCTTAATAAGATTCCACCATTGATCAGCATCTCCTTCCAAACGATACACTGCTAGGATGACTTTATCATGTTCAGAACATTGAAGAACTGAAAATATCTTTTCAGTAGTACTAATCCATTGTTCAGCAACTAATGGATCAGTAGACCCACTGAAAGAAGGTGGACGCTGCCTCATGAAGGATTCAACAGAATGTTGCTCCTTCCTTTGCTCGTTTGGAAGTCCTGCATGATTCATAGCTTGAGAAAGTTGTGTGATCATGGCTACAAGATTTTGCATTCCAGCTCCTATATCGTTTGGTTGCTCAGGGGTACAATCATTGCATTGCCCATCACATTCCGCATTAACACGGTTCCTTCGGGTTCCAGCCATCATCTAAAACCCCAAAAGAATTGTTTGAGAGGCAAAAATCATGCTAGGGAAAACAACATAATAAAGGGTTAGTACCCTCAATATCTAACATCTTAGGTTAAATTCGAAGATCGTTAGCGTAATTCTAGGACTATAACCTATACGTATACTTAACCTTAGAGACATCCCTAGACATACCTTAGAAATATCTCTAGGGATCTCACTAAAGTTCTCACATCCTAGTTTCCAAAGGTTGACTAAACCTTTCCTTTGATACCAACTGTAGAGACCCGTATCTTGACGTACATGGACATTACATTACATTTGCGGAATACTTAGTACATAACAAAAACACACACTAAAGGATCGTAATAGTTTAGTGTCTTTGGAAACTCGGAACGTAATCTTCTAATCGTGGTGAAAGTTCTTCAATATCTCCCATAAAGGTCATCCCTTTTTTCTACCTAAAACCTTTCTTTATATCCTGGGGAAAAGAAAACATAAAAGGGTGAGCTCAAATGCTCAGTAAGGGTAAACAAAGGAAATATCAATCACATAATTTTCATAAGAACATAACATTTTTGGAAATCTTAACCTGCAAAAGAGAGCATAATTTCATAACATGGGATAAATCATAGTAGTGAAATGAAATCATAACTTAAAACATTACTCATTGTGGCATACACACATAATCATAGAGAATCATTTCTTGTTAGTCAAGACTCATTGCCAAGACTATCTTAGTGGACAAAGTCCCTTTCTGAATCGAGTAATCCTCGTTTCAGTCCTGTTTCACTGAACCGGTATAACCTACCATTCCAGCCATGTCTATCTCATGAGATATAAAATCTTTACCCAATGCATTGGAGGGAGATATAGGTCCCACCCATCTCTTAATGAATCCTTTCTTATGTGTGCCACAAAATCATAAATCATACATCATTTCATAACCCATGTAATAAAAACGGGATTCTTAAACAACATGACATCATAAAACCATTCATATAAGATAAAGGAATTCATAAACATAATTCCATCACAACATAGTCAAATCAATGTAAAAATATGGATAGAAACAGAACTCTTTATTATCTTAGATGGAAAATAATTTTGATAAAACACTTGAATTGAATTCTTGAGGAAAATATCCTTTCTTCTTCAAAATCAATTTCTTTTCACAAAACATCATACAACTTTAAAAGAAAGAGATTTTATTGAAAATAGTCATGAAATCTTTTAGAGGAAGCTTCATGAAAATAAGGCTTTATAAAACAGTAGAAATCCGTTCGTGCCGTATAAGTTAAAAAAAAACATTCTTCGTACTTTTGTCGGAAAAGTCAAAAAGTACCTCGTACGACAAAAGATTCCTTTCATACATATTACTAAAAACTCACTGAAGGGTAAAAATGGATTTAAACAATTGTAGGTGTATGGAAATAATATTACATTTTGATGAAACATGGATGTGGATGATAAAATACACCCCAGTAAATACTTACGAATAAACAATCTCGGATAAAAATGAGATTGTGATATTTCCCTTACCTTAGGTCCAATTTGCTTCGTATGTGTCCGAACCTCCTGTATAATGATTTAAATAATGTCATTGACTTATTACAGAATCATATTCATTGTTATGATATCATATATGGTTCACTTATGACATTATATTACCCGTTCTTTTGTAAATTCCATGTTAAAGAAGCGTTTTGGGTAAAATCGTTTCATTTATCGTAGGTGTTTTGACTTGTTGTTCTTGACATCATTATTACTTATATCATGATTTACTTACTTCCAGAATTTAAAATATGATTTATATATCATATATATTCAGTATATATATATATATATAATAGATAGATAAATAAAATGAAAAACACCGTTCATGGAGACGGTAGTCCGTACGTACGCATGAACGCTGTTTTTCTTTCCTTATTGTCTTGAAATGGAAGTAAGTAGATGACATACATATGTATATATATATACATAAATCCAGTAGCTTTATAATGTCATGTATTTCATTATTATTTCTTATATATACATTATAATCATTCTTAAATGGTTAACATGGAGAATGAATCTCATCGCGTCGTGGAGACGGTATTCCGTACGTACGCACGAGCGATGATATCATTTCTATAAATATTGAATTGAATTGGAGTGGATTATAAAATATATCAGAATCATTATGATGTTGTAATAACTATGTATAGTTATTCTTTACACCATTATACCCATCCATGTAAGGTGGTGGTGGAAAATAGATTACACCACGGCGTGGAGACGGTATTCCGTACGTACGCACGTGCGGTGATTTCTTTTTCCGTAGGATGGATAGATGGTGAAATAGGGTTGTTTCATACTTATAATAACATATCAGTATATGAGTGATACTGATGTTATTACTTCATAATGAAACAACCTAAGAAGAAGAAGTGGAAGAAGAAATAAAGATGAAAGAATTGGTAACGGTAATTACCTCTTCTTTGAAGTGCCTCTTTGAGACCTCCTCTTAGGGCACTAGAATTGGTCTTTGAGGAAGACCAGAACCTCTAGGATGTTGCTAGGGAAGTGGAGAAGGGATTTTGGCAGGGGTTGGCCGAGCTTGAGTGCTCAAATTGGTGTGAGGAGGAGGGGGAGGAGGTGTCCTTTTATAAGGGAGGAGAGGGGCACCTTAGGAATTCTTAAAAATATTAATTTATAATAAATATAACCCCACTTAAAAACCTCCAAAAATGACTCATATTCGAAGCTTAGATGAGATAGGGTTGTAATCTCATCAACCAATCAAATTTATACATGTTTGGATCTTATTTTAAACCTTATCAATTAGATTTAACTCTAAGTTAAATAATTTAACTTTTACCGTGTCTTTTTGTTTTCTTTCACTATATGGTTAATACACTTACTATAACATGCCAAACGAACCTCAAATTGTATATTATTAATACATATATCCTTATCTAAGTCATTTGGCCGAACCTTAGATTTTTAGGAATAAAATAACAATTAATAATATAATATTTGATTTAAAAACTATTTTGTGTCAATTTTGACACTATTTGATATATGATTTTTTTGAAAGTCATAAAAGAATTATATATTCGAACCAAGTTGATTAAATCAACACTAATATATCATAGTAACCTAGAAAATTAGTGGAATTCATAAAAAGTCTTAAATTACATTTATTTTGGTATTTATATTATCAATTATGTCAATATTTCATTAATAAGATAATTACTGCATCATCTTTGTGTCATAAATAAATTATATTATATGCTGTCTAAAAATTACAAATAAAATACCATCATGTAGGAAATCTGTTTAGCTTTCTAATGAATATTTATAGTCGAATTTACCTTATGTATAACCCCATATTAAAAATGATTTACTTATTAAACTTTGATTTTAACTATTTTAACCCTTCTTTAAATAAATTAATAATAAATGTCCTAATCTAATCCAAGTGGGCCTAAATGGTCATATTTTATTCCTAAGTTTGTTTTTGGTCGAATTACACTTGTCCAATAGAATTAGGATATGTGTTAGGGTAATATTAATATCATATTTACCCTTAGTTACCCTATTTACTATTAACCGTGGTAAAAAAAAGTAAAAAGTTACTATTCACCAAAAAATTATTTTCATCTTATTGAACCAAATTTTAGTCCTTGATATTAACCGTGTCTCTCGGATTTTCGAAATTCCATTCACAGAAGCGGTAAAATTAAGTTTTATGCAAAATTCCGTTTTTAACCTACCACTTAGTGGTTTCACTATTCATCAAAAATTGAAAGTTTTCATAAAAATGCCAAAATTTCATCCTAAGCTATATTTCATATTCCGAATTCAAAAATGAAGTCTATTTTACCAAATTCATAACATAGAAGTTGCATTAATTAATTTTATAATTAAATCCCGCTTTTAAAACAAATAGCGTGTTTTTTTAAGAAACAAAATCTATCAAAAGATTGACACTTGATTATGTATGGTTTAAATGTGAAATTACAAACAATGACCAACATTGTATTAAATTGTAAAAATATATTCTAAATATACTTTAAAACCACTCAAATTAATAATTTATCACTATTAATTATTTCGATTAAAAAAGTTGTTTTTAATTATAATTTAGTAATTTTCACTATTCATTAGAATATGAAAGTTATCCGAAAAGTACCAAAATTTCACCTTAGGCTAAATTCGATACTCCGAATCCAAAAATGAATTCCATTTTGAAAAATAAAATTTACAAAATTTCCAAAAAGTGGTTATTACTATTCATAACGGCTAGTTTTAATAATATTTTAATAGCATATCGTTGTTTCGTGAAACTCAGTATTGCGTACTACACACGCTATCGAGGAAGGTCGCGATTGCGTGTAACGGAAGGAAAGTCAAGGATGCGTATTGTGAAAGCTTCTTTTGTTGTAGCGTACAACACAAGACATTAATGAAATTAAAAAGAATATTTTTCATAAAATCTTGGGGCGTTACAAACATCATGGCTTGACGTTCAATGTGCATCCTGGGGAGGACCTTCAGGACACACTACAACAAGGGGGGGGGACCTTCTTGTCGCTTGGGGCCAATGCGAGGAGGGCCTTCGCAATGGCGATCGTGGTGGCGAGGACTACCATCACAGCTGTGGCAATGGAGAGGACTACAATTAATGCTGCCGCAGGGAGAATATCTACGGGATACACCCTGGGGAGGGCCTCTAGAATGTACCACAATGAGGGGAGGGCCTTCTCATTGCTTGACGTCTTTACGGGGATGACCTCTGTTATCAGGGTGGCGAAGACTACCACCGTGATCTGATGCCCGGCTGCGTGGAGTGTCATTGCAATGTAACCCCTGGGGAGGACCTTCAGGGTAGGCCACGACAAGGGGAGGGCCTTCTTGTCGTGATGAGACGTCACTATGGGGAGGGCCTCTGTAGTTGCGAGTATGATAGCGAGGACTACTATCACAATCTATGGTCCCACTTCATGGAGAGTGATTGCAGTGTATACCCTGGGGAGGACCTTTAGGGTGGACCACAATAAGTTGATGAACTTCTTGCTGCTCGATCTTCTAGCCACGTGGAGGGTTTCCGTGACTCGCATCAAAAGAGGAGATCTCGTGATCAATCGTTATATGCCTGCGGGGGAAGCCCCCATAGGTGCTCTGGGGAGGACCTTCAGAGCTGATGGTAGCAACATTGCGGGGAGGAACTTCGTAACTGCTACTACCGCTCCCATAATATGGTAATGGGTGGGCAGGGTTTTGAGCCTACGATGTGTGCATAGCGTCGTTGGTAACCCCAAATTCTAGCAGAGTGGTGTCATGAACCCGATCTTTATTTTCCGGCTTCCTTCGGCTCGTTCAGGGTGCTCTCTTACAGGCAGTGGGGACCGAATGCTGTTGATAACGACCTTCACCTTTGGGTCCCTATCTAATTGGGTCCTGGGATGCCTCCGGGATATTCTGAAGAACATCTTGACTTTTAGCAGGGATCTATGTCTGCTCTGGAGCGTCCAATGTGATGGACGAGTGTTCCCCAGTTAGAATGAGTGAAGCTGCTCGATCTGGTTTCCCTCGCGTCATGGAATATGGCCGGAAACCCTCATGGGAAGAAGCAGGGATGCAGATCTACTCTGAGGTGTCTATCTTGTCTCTTACATGAGTCACCTCGATTGGGGAGATGGGCTCATGGGCCCGAGTCCTTGCTGTTTCCGCCGATGCAATTACACTCTGGAAAGTCTGCAAGATATGATCTGGGATTGATACCGGCTCTGACATCATTTCCAAGATATGTAGAGAGATATCTTTGGATGGAAGGGGTATGAAGGCCCATTCCGGTCTCGGAGTAGGAATATCCTGCTCCGGTCCTCCAGTGGTCAGTGGGTACTGACAATTTTCCTGTGTCGGGGTAAGTGAACAAATCTACCCCTATACCGGGATACACCGGTTTATCTCTCCATTTTCCACCACATCGGGGTGGTGGACTTTACTTGAATCCTCAGGGAGCTGGCCCTGCATATATTGGTTTCCCACCATATCGAGTCGGTGGCCTTTGTTAGTGGGGAGACATGCCCGCTGATAAGTTGCCGCCACATCTGGGTGGCGGGCTTTGTTGATCGCCACCATGACAGGATGGCAGGCGTCATAAGCATCTTCTAGGAGCTGGTCCTACAGGCGCTGGGTCGCCACTACGTCAAGCTGGTGGGCTTCACGACCCTAGGAAGGGAGAGGTGCCTTCCGGGTAAGTGTCGTCCTGCTTGAGCGATGGGCTTGATGGAGCTCGGCAGGGATGCATGCTGGCTCGCATGATGCCACCATGTTTGGATGGAGGGCTTGGGTGGAATGAACAGGTGTAGGTGCATGTTCGTGGTACGTCTCCGTGGCTGGGCAGCGGAGCTACTCCTCAGGGACCAGGGTGATGACTGGTCCTTGATTGTATGTCGGCCCCCTCGTCGGGTGGTCCGAGGGGCCAGAGCTCAGGGAGCATGGGCCTTAATCCCCGGGGAGAAATCCTCCTTGGTGCGAGGATGCTGAGTCACAGCATGACCACGATGACGCCTTCTGGTGGGGGCCTTGGGGTGGAACCATCGTTCGGCAGGGATGAAGTCCTCAATGTTGACCTCATCCGCCTCCCTAAGATAAGGGAGGTACGCATTGTCCCGTTCCGGGGATAGACTCCCGAAATGGTTAGAGACAGCGACAAGGGCTGTCTGGATCTGCCTTTGTGACCACTGCTGGGCAGGCGACCGATGAATCTTGACAGATTAGAGGGCATGCATGGCCGCCTCCACCATTAGGAGAGTACCATTCACGTGGTACTCTCGGATCAGCACGTCTGAAACCCATCGTTAAATACGATGGGTCGATGACGAGGTCCTCTGTTGTTGAGGAAGTCTCATCCTTGTGTTTTTGGAAGCATGTGCTTGTGAGTTCTTTTGAGATGTCATTGGATCTAAGGGAGTTATAAATGTACCTGTAAAACATTTTATCAAATAAAAACAGCATACCCGTCAAAGCAGCATCTCATGATCCCATGCACAATTAATGACATTTCTTGGCCCTCCTTATGAGTATAAGGGGGCATAGGGTGATATTAGGCAAAATCCGTCATGCTTGGTTAAAGATTCACGTCGGGTACACCATTTCTGTTTCGGGTTTCGGTCTCGAAACGCCCAACGGTTCCGTATCCGATGACACATGGACCTGCTTTCCAAAGGCTGGCATTCGCTGGGTGGTTTGGCCAGTGATTCTTATGAACTCACATTGGTTGAGAGGATGGGAAGTCGGGATCATTACACCCTTTTGGGGGGAAATTATTGCATGTTTCGAGACTCTCTTATAGATTTAAGACGTATTCATATGTTCGTGAATCTTTGGATTATACCCAAACATAGTACCCATAGATTCAAACCTGGTTGGAAATGGTCAGCTGAACATAGGGGTTCAGAGTCATTTGTGCCCGAGGTTTACCATCCCTCGTTGGGTTAATGATTCTGAGGAGTCTGGACTCACTGAGGCGGCACTAGGAGCGGCGCGGTGAGCTGATGTGAGGATAGTTGGATCGACCGGTTTTTGGGCTAGAACCTCAAGGAGGCTTCCTACGTACCCTACCTAGGTGGAAGGGATCAAATTCCATGTAGTTCACATAGAAGCTTCGTAGAACCGAAGAGGATGTGGACCCGGGGGTCCGATGGTGATCGTGCTTGAACCTCTTGGAGGCTTCCTATGTACCCTACTTTGGAGGCAGGGATCAAAGTCCATGAAGTTCACATATGAATGGGGCTTATGCTTTGAGTCAGCCCATAGGAGGATTTCATGGTCAATTCTTACTCTAATCCCATGCGAGTCATGGTCGGTGTGGGAAACAAGAGGCAGCAAGGACCAGACGATCATGTCGCGATAGGTGCGCCCATGGGGAATGGAGTGGGGCTTACACATTGAGTGGCCCATAAGGTCGGGGCTTACTCCTAGGTGGATGCCCAGGGCAATGGATTGGGGTTTACACTTTGAAGAGGCCCAAGACGGTCAGGGCTTACTCCAAGATGGATGACCGTGGTGATAGAGCGTAGCAGGAGAGGGAAAGGGATTTCTCCTGTGCCCTAATCCTCTCTTGCAGTGCGTGAGGGCTTCCTTCTGATGGATATTTTACTACCCTCTAGGATCCCTCAAAATGTGGAGGGGAAGAAAGGGGATTCCCGAGCTTAGAATCCACATTACCGTGGGAATGTGAACCCATGAATACTTCGGGAATCTGCTCAAGGGTCAGGGAAACCCCTTTGCCTCAACTTACCATGGGTATGTGAACTCAAAACGGCGCGCTGATGTGCCTGAAGGTTACATCACACGAGTCTGGCGGCTCTAGTGGAGGCTTAGGGTCGGGGCCGATGAGTAGGCCAATGAGGGATTCACGGAGGACTAGGCTGGATTGGAAGGATTTTATCTGGCTCGTGGAACGGGAACCCCGAAGGATCTGGCGAGCCACCGAGGGGTATGGGGTGGTGGCGCCCTTCGTGTGGGGAAGTGCCACGCGGCTGGAGAAGCCGTCCACAAACCAGGGTGGTCTGCGGACTGATTGGCATCCTGTGAACCAGGATGGTTTGTGACTTATGGTTTAATCCGCTAAACAGAGTGGTTCACGGAGGGTTCCATGCGGGCCGCGACGGCCAAGGGCAATGCGGGTCGGAGGCTCATTGGTCGGGGCTTCACCCGCGTAGGAGGGTGCTACATGGTGTGATGGATGTGAAAAGGGGCATAAACTCCCTGGTCTGTGGGGAATTCATCTGTGGAGGGGGTATGGTTCACGATTTTCCTTCTTTTTGTTATTTTAGGTTCACGATTGACCAAGCTATTATGCGTTTTCCAATTCCTTATTAATTCGTATACCTGCTGTGGTTCGCAAATGGGAATTTCGCTATTTGTGAAATCATAAGCCTTCCTTGGACCGATCTCCTTCCGAATCTCCAATATCTCCGAATCCGATTCCCCTTTTCCGAATCCCCCTTAGTATCCTTATTATAGAGTGGGGAAAGAGATGTATTCATGGCCACGCGGCCCCATTTGCGGAGGCCCATGACCGAATTCCAGGTTTACAACTAACTTAGTCAATCCGTAATTCGCGGTAGGCATTGAGCGCTTCTCCCCCCTCACGGACCGAACTCAGGGAGTGCTTCGCAGCCGCGGAGGGTTCCGCCTCCATTCCACGAATGAAACCGGATGCGGCTTGAACCGGTCGATGTGGTCCGCGGCTGGGGCGGTTCATGACGGTGAACCAGATTGGCGCCCATCCTGCCTCGCAACCGCAGAGGATCTCAGCCTCCATTTCGCGAACGACAGTGGTTTGAAAAGGGAGTGCTCTGCGGAACTGGTCGCACTGCATCATCTTCGGACTGGTCTGCGGACCGGTCCAATTCATCCTTGCCTTTGAAATCTTTTCCCAAATTTCTTTGGGGAAATGGGTAGCATCTCCTTTGCGGATTTTTCAGGACCCTACAGAGTTATCACAACATGATTTTAATTTGTTCATGGTCCAGGATACCATGTCATAGTGTTTATATGATAAATTTGTTTGGATGTCATTTATAGTATTAATTTAATTAATCACTGTGTTATTTAAATCATGGATTAACATTTCATGATGAATAAGCCAATTATTTGTTCAATAAAAGTGTTTTTAAATAACATTAAAAATGATAATTTTTTGTAGCTGTGAAAACAAAAATTGATAAATGTTTATTCATTTCATAATTTTATATATTTTTTGAACCCTAATTGTATAATGTAATCAGTTATGGTGTTCTAATAATGGATTCCAATGACTATATTTTTAGATAAAACCTCAATTTTCTTAATGTCAAATCTATCACTAATAACTATTATATATATGGTTATTACCTAGAATTGATAGATAAGGGGTTCTAATAAAGCATTCAATGTCTTATCTGGACATTGTATAACATTATGGTTAGAAAACCATTGGTTTCTATTGAGGGATAGTAATTAAAAACACTATTGTGGTGGATTAATCATGGAAAATATAATATAATTTTGTTATGTTTTTAACATTCATTTTGATGAATAATCTCTTAGTAGATCTTGTATATGGGTTTTTTTTGTTTTCAACCACTATATTTGGGCACAAAGATATCCCATATATCTATTAATGGTATTAGAGCTAATTCCATTAATGACTCAATAAGATGAATATAAAAAAACAATTTTAGTATTTTTACAAATGAATGACCATGGATATAAAACCACATTATGAATAATAATTATTCTAAAAAAATGGAATGATATTTAATTTTCAAAAACTGAAATTATTTTAGATGTTTTTATTGTCCAATTTTTTTTTCATTATTTATTTTATTAAGTTATGATTTTATTACTCAAATAGTCATGGTATAAAGAAATTATATTATCATGTAGAAAAACTAAGGCATAAAAAATATTTACAAGTAATGGTTTTGGTATGAATATTAAAATAAATTTTATATTCTTGTAAAGAAATTCATATTTAATATATGGAAATTAATGAATCTGTTGATTCAAAATAGCACAGGGAAAGAAACTACACTATTTTTTTCATGATCCTAATGTATTATGATAAGGACGAGTGTATTATTTAATTAATAAGTAATTAATTTAATTCTCCATGTAAATAAGTAATCTAATGAGAAAAGTGATCAATATGGGTTATGTTTTGTTGTAGAAACTAATAAATGAATAATTATTTTAAAAATGAGGTTTAATGAAGTATTTTATGGAAAATGCTACAATATAAATATCATTATATTCAGATGAATCATGAAAATCCCATCATATATTACATTATGTATTTTATTATAGATATATTCATGTATTATTGGTCAATAACTATGTTGGTAATGAAAATTTATCAAATTAATAAACTAATACATAATTAATAGATATGTGATGAATGTTGTAACATCCATGCCTTGATACTCACTTATATGGCCAGAAAAGGTTAGTCACATGACCTCATGCTATCCTCCCCTTACGCTAGAGGATTCTGAATAGAAGTGGGGGTGTGGTGAATAAGGAAGCGAGATTATACCTCCTAGTATATAGCCACAAAAAAAATAGAAAGTTTATAAATATTAAAGTTTAGAAATAATAGAAAACATGAAACACAATGGATAAACCAAAAAATAAATTCCAACAGAATAGTTCAATAAATAATAAAGGAATAATGTAATGAATAGTAAATGAAACTAAAAGAAATACTTAAGGGAACCCAAATAGAATTATATAATACTACAATACTGACAATGATGACCCCAATCCATATCCCCATGCAGTTTCCATCTCTAATCCCCAACTCATCCAATAAGAAAAAATCAATTATATAGTCTACTTGCTTTGCCAAAACTGAATCCATGTAATATTCATTCTTACTAATGATACCCAAGTATGGTTGGATTAAAACTTATTAGGTTGACCCCACGATGCCTAAAGAAACCATTATGATAAGTTTTTCATGAAATAATGAAACAATATATTTTATAATAACTCAAAAATTAATATAATTCACTAATCATCTAATATAGGCACCCAACAAGAAGGACTCTGATCATGTCACATAATAATGCCTACAAAAACCATGAAATGAAATAACCTGATTTGTTAACATTATTGAATGTCTCTAAGCATGTAGGATAACCATTTCAACCAAAACTATATACACATGGTAAACATATAAATATTCCAAACCTGTAATATATGATTCTTATCATGTTTGAGGGCTTAGACAAGTATATAAATATCACATCAAGTGTTAGGGCGTAGCTCGGTATATAAGCATAAAAACATTTGTTTAGTCCAAGAATTATATATATGAATTGAAGAATGTGTAAAGACCTATCCTAGTATATAATATACATAAAATGAGTATGGAAATAACCTATTATATAATCATTTCAACTTGTGTCACATGTTCATTTTAAAACAACAAGAATATCACAATATATCAACATTATAATAAAAGTTTAATTATTATAATCACCATTTTCTTTCAATTTACCCGTATATTTAATTAATAAAATTATCAATTTTATAAAGTGAATCTATAACATCAAATCCCCTTAAAAAATTTCATTCAAATATAATATGTATTCCCTAGGCAATTCATTATTTATAATTGAAACCACAATCCCGGTCGCATCTCATAAAAAAAAGGATTAGAAAGAGTAATAGAATTACATTATTTTGATATCAATTTAATCCATAAATTAATGATCACATTGAATAAATGAAATTGTGTTAATTTTATACACATTAATAATTGAAATCATACAATAGGGTTAGGTTTTAGACCCCTATATTTAATAGAATTTTTTTCCAATAGCGTTTTCGAAACATAAACAAGGTAGAAATGATCTTCAAAAGGATCATAGATCAACATAAATCATGATAAAACCTGAAAGCAACATTAGTCAATTAATTTACACTATGAAAACTCAAAAACAATGGAATAGAGTGATAACCTAATAAAACAAACTCACCAGGGATCATATGAAAAAACCAGACATCTAGAAAGGAATGAAAGACAGAAAAAGATTCTATAAATCATCCAAATGTCAAGAGGGAATGTTTTCACATGAGATAAATGGGAAGAATAATCACTTGATAAATTTATAACAAATGGTCTTAAGAT
The DNA here is from genome assembly GCA_963277665.1 of Viscum album. Lineage (NCBI taxonomy): Eukaryota > Viridiplantae > Streptophyta > Magnoliopsida > Santalales > Viscaceae > Viscum > Viscum album. The sequence goes on from OY728150.1 coordinate 43,876,805, forward strand.
TTACATGGTGTGTAACCCTTTAAATTCATGTGTTTCTCAATTAAAAAGATATTCTAAAAAATATGTTTCCTTGGGTAAAAATTTATATCAATAAATTAAAAAAAGATTTGAAATTGGGACAAGAAATGTATCCTCATCATGTAATGATGAAATTCATGACATCTTTTTAGTGGAAGTTACACATTGTTTAACATGTACAAGGTGTGTAATTGTCTAGTGATTTATTATCTTCTCATCATCCTTTAAGGTGACCAAACTAGCTCTGAAGCATTCCAAACTCTTGATAAACCCATCATAATACCATTTAACTTGTTTATAAAAGGACTTAATTAATTAAATAAAATACATACCAAAAAATTAGGTAATTTTACACAAGATAGTTTCTCTACATTCAAACAAGAATTGAAGACATTGGATTAATATAAAACATAAAACTATTAAATAAGTTAAAAAAACTCATATAGGGATATACTTGAAGAAATGTAAGATATTATAACCTCCCTAACATATACCACATCATACCCAGGATGATTCAATCATCATGATGGGTTACCAGTGCACATTTCTAGTCACTATTCTCACATATAAGACTCCCACTCCTAGATATCCTCATAATCATGGCAATTATACTACTGCACTCAAACTAGAGGTATAGTCTTACCCCTGCAATACATCTCAATATAGTCCACATTCCATATTGGATGCTCCTCTAATGGTATATCATCATAAAGATGAACATCCTTGATGTATATCACATGATAGTGGTTAAGATAATATATATGATTATATGAGATGTGAAACACATCATGTGTAGAACTATATCACCATAGACGTGCTAAAAGGTACACTATTGGACTAACCCTATCCACTATTTCAAACTACTCAACAAACATGGGTGATAGAATTCGCTATTTCATGATACTATATTACCCCAACCTAGACAAAAGGAAAGAAAAAATAATAACCATATTATAACTCCAAACTTCATCGTCGATGGTCAACGTATGATTTATGTCAGCTATGAGTGACTGACAACCATTTTATGATCAAATGAACCTACTCAGTCATCTCCTTCATGATAATATTCCCAACAAGTGTGGAATCTACTTCCTATAAAAAAAGATTTAAACGAAATGAATATAAATACAAGGCCTCAAAATAAACCTTTTTGATTTATGATTAGATGATTTTATTGTTAGATAAATACATGAGTGAAAAATGATTCCCCCAAAACCCATAAATATCCAAAACATATTCTCACAACAGTTACTCTAAAATATAAATAAAATGGCCCGATTGATCATCATTTTGAGGATGATAGGGTATACGTAGAATAACCATTGATTCCAAACCATTTTTAATACTTATCCGTATACAATAATCCAAATGATGTTATATATAAAAATTAATACTCCTCAAAACACTTTGAAACCTAACTATCTCAAGAACCTACCAACTACTATGATAATCAATAGTTAAAGTCTCCTATATAAGAAATACGTTTTCTAAATTAATCATTCAAAAAATGATCACCCATAACATAGTAGTATAATAGATTTTCATGGGAAATACTATCACAATATCCATAGAGACATCATTCCATTTCCACTATGGTATGGGTAGAGGGTGCAATAGCCAAGCTTGACTCTAATGCTTAACATTCAATTTCTTGTAGATGAAACATCAACGCATAATTCCCACTATCTCCTTATTCATTTCTGATAACAATTACACTCTATAAAGATAACAATATGTATTTTTTTTCAAGTATATATCACACATGTAGAATAATGAAACTCTTTCATCATCTCCCCATGTAATCCCACAGTAACCTATATATAACCATGAAAAAAATAGAATCAACAATTCTAAGAGGCCATCATGATTTCTTATCCAAGATATATAAGGTTTCTCTCAAAACTATGTCCTCTATATTATACAACTGATATGTCATGGTCTAGTACAATTTGAAGGGGTATAAGTGATGTCAATGTCATATATACTTATCCCTAGGACTCCTGAACATCTAGATTACTGTTTGTAATGAGTTCTATCATCCTACAATCACCATAATACTAGAACACTACGTATTTATACATCTTCCTGATCAAGGAATCCTAAATTATGTTTCCCTTTTCAAGTGAGTAAGTCATATTAATGTTAATGGACTAAATATATTCAACCCACCTCCTCGGCCAAAGGTTAAGGTTATACAAATAAAAGAGGTAAACGAGGTTGCAGTGGTGTATGTATTCCAAAAACCACTGACCAATAATACAGTGTCCCCAAAATATCAAGTCTTTACCACCATACCAAACTCAAGATCATGATTGGGACAATTATTCTCAAAAGTCCCATATTTCTAGATCTATAAGAAACCTTTAGTTCTTCATACACTAGAACATCACTAAGTTTATCACCGAATGCATCAAAATGCATGGTTTACTCCTTAACTGAATCATGTAACCTTTGGATACGGGTTGAGGTTAGTATGATTTTCATCTAATAAGATTATAACTTAAAATCATATGATAGAAAAAACACCACTCTATTCTTGGTAAACATGAACATCAGTGCATCTAGAATGGATAATTCTTAGATGAAGCGCTGATAATTATTTTCTAAACTAAGAAAACTCCAAATATTATTGACATACATGATTTATTCCCATGATAACATTAATCAAACCTTCATTGGGACCACTAAAACTCAAGAATCAAAGGAAAAAGGTACTAATATTTTCACACAATCAATAAAGAAACTACATTTGGATATCTTGGCATAAATCCAATTCTCTCTCAATGTACTCAAGATGATGTCAATATATTGGGAAAGATCATGTATTTAAAGGGAGTAAAATAAGATGTTTTGAACCAAAAACCCACCATAAACCAATCCTGAAACAAATGGGATATTCTATTCATCAATGCATGGTGACTTTGGTTGCGTTTGTTAGGCCGAACGACATCACTACAAACACATACAATCCAAATCATATCCTAAATGTTATTTGGGTATGTATGATGGTATAACCCCCAAATAATGGTATATTAATCTAAAATATATTATTAATAGTATAATAGAATCTATCCACTAATCAAATTGTTCATCAACATATGGAAGGGGATACCGGTTCTTGTACGTCATTTAGTTTAGTCTTCGATAATCCACATATATGAACAAATTACCATCATATTTCTTGAATAAAAGAACTATATAACCACATAATGATGTACTAGGTCGTATTAAACCCTTGTGTTCAAGATCATACAACTAAAAAAATCATCTGATACAGCTATACTCTTAATATCCTATAAGGGGTAATATGAATTGGTTAATACCCTCACACAAACTTGATTGTGAATTCAATCATCTTCTTGAGTGGAGAGATGAATAAATATTCATGAAAGAAATAAAAAAATGTCCCCCACTAGATGAAAATTATCATGATGTATTCCTCCATCATCCAGAACAAATCATGATATCCGATTAATGAGGCAATCTAATCTTTAATGAATTGGTCCAACATGACTTGCTTGAAGATCCCACTCACCCTAGCGAGTATATATGACTCTGTATAGATATAAAAAAAATTAAATCTCATATGATAGTTTTCAATATGATAATAGTATTTAAATATAAAATCTATACCAAGAATCATGCATAATGATGTTATTTCCATAAAAAAAGATCCAAGGTAAATGATATCCACCAATTTCAAAGGAACACTACTAGTAGAACATGATACCCTCTGATCGAAATTAAAATGTTGTGTCAAATTTCATGAACCCATTGATGTTATTCAAAGACAAAACCAGTCCATTTTAAAAAATATCAGATATAAAGTAATGTGATTCATGAGTATAAAAAAGAGATAAGTGAGATGATACAAGAATCACTCCTCTAATCCATTGTAGTGGTACTAAAACTACTTCACTAGGGTATCATATCCTTTTCCTTAACATGATTCTATTTTGGAACTCTAGATACCTATCTACTATGGGGTAACTGAGCCTTTTAAAAATGATATTTCTATTCTGATCTAATTACTCTAATCTCTAGAGGAATGTTCTGAAAAAAATCTAAAGATGTCCAAGTATTCCACAATAATGTAAATCCAAGTCAAGGTATAGACAACGAGGCTTCTTGTCGCATAACTTTCCACACTGATTGAACTACATCAAATCATAGTCTTGTGATGGATTCCCACTACCATAATTTCTCTTCCTAGTATTTCCTTGGTTAAAACTTTTATAGTGGCACCACATTATTACCAAAGAAGATCTCCTAGTTTACCCTACTAAAACAGCTTGGCCACTATATGTGTTCTCTCTTAAATTCCATTCCATGATGAGTTCATGATTTATCACTTCCTCAAAAATGCACAAACAAAATATTTCACCTACATCATAATATTTTTGAGAATGAAATTCCAAAAACACCACACCATGGAAACATCATCATCTTATAGTTATAAATAACAATTTTTTTGGTCTTTGATGTGTTTGGTATAGCCCATAATAAACATTAACTCCAAGGTTAGGTGTATGAACTCATGATATTTATCATCCGCTAATGTCTTGGGAATTAATTTTCTTATAAACTTTATCATGATGATATTCTAGGATAAATCCTATTTCTATACAGATTATGTGGGAATGTCCCACCAATGATTGGTTATTCCATGAAACATATATGCAGCAAGAATAACCCTCATATTAGTGAATGTCTCAATGTGGTTGATGCTCATATGGACTGAACCAATTCAAAATGTAGTTTCCTAGGGACCTGTATCCTCGATGAATGTTGTAAGATTCTAATGTTGATACTCTCTCATCATCACATACATTGAAGGAATGCTGTGTGATTTCTCTCTCTCCATATATTGTGTAACCCTTGGAATGTTGTCTCCAGGATAAACATCCATCCGAATATGTTGTGGAAAAATGTTTTCTATAATGAAAAAACTCCTCAGAGCACAGGGGAAAAACATTTTTATCCCCAACAGGTGACTAAAATGTAGATCCAGTGGCTCATGGTCTCTCTAAATAAGGATTTAAATTTGATTTAGGATGAAATATTAGTTAATTTATTTCATCTATCAGATATTTCAGTCATTTCATTTTATAGTTCATACATGAAAATATATCAAATTCAATAAAAATGTTCATATCAAGAACAATGAATATCAATATATATCCCTATGTTTATATCATGATGAATGAAAAATCATCTCATTCCATTACGTTCCATGAGTATAAATCTCAGTAATTAATAATATCACAATACATGTGAATCACCCAAGGTGAATTAACATAAAACGGTAAGAAGAAAGCATCATGAACAATAATTTGATACCTGGGTACTCATATTTTCCCCCATAAATGGGTAAGATAATCCCATGAAAAATATCATTACCAAGTCCCAATACATCATTTTTTCATTTATACCTTAACCAAATAATAATTATATATAAAAAGAAAATATTCCTCTAATACAAATTTTCAATATCTCCCAACCTGACACTCTCTCACATGGGAGAACCAGGTTGGTCACTTGACCTCATGAATGCCTCCCCACATTCTATATGATAAAATATAGCAACATAGGTGTGGTGAATATAGGTGGGAGAATATACCCCTAGTTTATAGTCACAATATATCAAAAATACATAAATATTAGTCTGTGTAAATAACTAAAACCATACCACACAGTAGATTAATTAAAAAATAGTTGACAACTGAATAATATGTTAAAAAATAATGGAATAATGTAATGATATACTGAATGAAATTAAATTACATGTTGTAGGTCACACAAATAAAATAATTTAAGACACAAAATAAAACACTCCAATGACCCCAATACTGAAGCCCATGCCAAACCCATCTCCAAGATCCATCACATCTCATAAGAAAAAATCAACTACAAGTTCCTTTTCCTTTTTCCAGACCACTATCAATGTAATATGCACATGTACCAAACAAAAAACCATGTAGGGTGTGAGTAGAGATTTCTAAGTTGATACATATGGGTATAAGGAAGCTAGTATGATAAAAAGTGAATGATATAATTCAAAAAAAGGTGTATAATATATCCATAAATTAATATAATACAATAACAATCTGATTCTTCAACCTACCATAATTTCTCTAAGAACGTAGCATAACCATACCAACCAAAACCATGATTCCAAACAAAAGTTTATCACACCATGCCATGATGTCTTTGAGAATATAGAAAAACATTTATAGCCACAAATTTATACACATTATATAACATATCATTACAAAAAACTCTCTATATTATCATTTAATCATGTTTCAAGGCCTAACCCGGTATATAAGAATCACAACATATGGAATGTTTTATCCATTTATGTAAGAATCATAACTTGTGTTAGGTCATATCACAAAATATAATAATAGAAATATGTGTTATGTCCTATACAGGTATATAATAATCATAGTATATGTTAGTGATTAACCCGATATATAAGTATCACATCATGTGTCACAAGTACATATCACAATTGCAATCATATCACAATATGAAAATATAATACCAAGAGTTTAATGACATTAATTACCATTTATCTTTCAATTTACCAATGAATTAAAATAATCAAATAATCCATTTTCCAATGTGAATAGGTAAGAAGAAATAAACTAAAACACATGTCATGCTAAAATCATATGTAATCCAATGAAAATTTGTTATGTCTAATGAAAACTGTATGTCAGGTCATATCACAATTGACCCAAAAGAATCAAATTAGTAATCTAATTACATGATTACTATTTCAATTTAATATATTAATTAATGGTAACATTTCATGTGCACAATCATGTACATGTTGCAAACTATATAAATTGAAATCATACCTATGGATTTTTATAGACCCCCTCACCTTAACCAGAGATCAAACAATGGGTGAAACAAGATTTTATAGCAAGAAAGATTGAGGATAAGATCGCAATAAGGATCCATGATTTAAAAAATGATGAAGGTAAAAACAACAACTACCAATGTTGTGGAATTTACACCATAACAACCAGTGAATAATGGAAGGCATGAAAAAAATTAAAACCACTCACCATGGATTAGATGAAGAAATGATACATCCTTAAAAGAAGAGAAAACTCTAATATCTATAGAAAATCATCTTTATTTTGATAGATAATTGTTCCATGAGAGATGAATGAGAAATATTATCACATATCCTTACTAAAACCATTTGGAAAAAGTCTTGCATGGAATGTAACTGTTTCCTGTAGTGTATTTTTTAATTAAAAAGATAAACTAAAACATGTTTTTGCCTCAATTTAATAATTATCTCAATTGATAATTTAATAATGCGAACTAGGTACATGATGTATAACTACTTATAGTAATTAAAAAGTTCACAATATGATTCTATCTATAGTGGCAGATTGTGTTACATATACATGATGTTTAATTATCTATTAAATGTTTTTCATCCCATCATCCATAAAAGTGACTGAACCACCTATGAATCCATAAAAACTCATGAAAAAACCCTCATAATACACGTTAATAAGTTTATATTCAGAATCCATTAATTCATAACAAACATGCATCCCTAGACATTAGGTTATTTTCTCCAGTAATGGCTCCTCATCCATGAACAATACTTATCCCCAAAGTCATAAAGATCGGGGAAACCAAATGAAATATTTTTAAAAGAAAACATAGAGAGGTACATACTTAAAAAAATATGTTATGTTAAATATTTTGATAAGGATTTTTTTGATACCAATGAAAACATTTTATGGTTGGTGAAAGAACATTATACCAAATCTCTAGATGACTTTGAGTTGATAGATATATTTGATGATTAATAAAATAAGTTTTTTATAGTAAGTGAGAATGAGATATTTTATAAAAAATTACTATTTATAGAAAAATAAACATGAATAATTCTAAAGGACATTATTTTATGGAAAATTGGTTCTAGATGTAATGAGATGTCCTTAAACAATATATATTATTGTGTCTTATTAATAAAATTTGACACATTTCCTTCCCAATGATTGTTTTGGTTTTAAGTTTCATATAATTAGGTAGAAAATCTTGTATAAAAATCCCAAAACATACATGGGGAACACTTCTACATAATATGACTTTATCCCATACCAAAAACATTTATGTTATAACATGACTTCATTTTATACAAAAAACAACAAAAATATTCAAATGATATATTGTTTTCTATTAATCAACTTTGAAACCTATAAAAACCATATTTAAATGTGGGATGATCCAAACATTTTATTAAGGAAAATAAAATTAACATATAATATAATCACATTAGTTTATTAATACATAAAAAAAATATCATTTTCAAAATAAACAGTTTGTTCAAAATAAAAATTTTATTATAGAAGAAATCAACATCCCTACAAAAATATTTTCATAAAACATTTCATAATAATTCATTGAAATAAAATAAAACTCATGATGTGTTATTTGAAATCAAGAAAAAAATATGATTACTTTTTCAAGAATTTATACTTTTCACACTAAAAACTATCATATACTATTCATTAAATAGAATATCCTAATCTAACATTAATAAATCACATGATTTCTATAAAAACCGATAAAAACTATAGATAAAAAATATATCTAAATTAGGTAATCATTTTTATAACTCTTACATATGCAATAACCATTACTATTCTAAATCACATAACCTCCATGGTTCACATAGAATAAAAATCATGGTTATAACCATTACTATAATACCCAGAATAATAATCACAATCTACTTCCAAAGATAAGTATTACCTAATTAATTAGTGGGATATAGTGGAAGCACATATCCTTGGTTTATAATAGAACCACCCATGGGCATAGATAATGAACAATAAAATAATATAATCATAACACATAAAGGAATTTAATTTTAAAAATAATATTTGTACCCATAAAAAAACATATTTGGATATTAAAATATTTATTCCATTTTAAAACCCTTTTTAAAAATAACCATAATCTTGGAAATGACTGTTTTTATTTGAAGAAAACAAGAAATTCAATAAATGATTAAAACAGTAAAATAATAATTATGGTAGTGAGAAAATTAGATTAATGAATATATCATAATATATAACATTCCATTTCTCTTTTTGTAAGGAATTCCAAAACATTACATAAAAAGATTCCTTTTTATTACCTTTAAAAAAATTCAAAATAGACATAAAATTTAATTTAATATTATTTTATTTTCATATAATACATCTATATGATAGTTTTAAATACATTGATAGTGAAGAAAAATATTTTGAATGGAAACTTTAAAAGTGTATTTTTTTTAAAAGCACGTCTCTTACAATGAGTATCACACATCCTGTATGTTCTTTTAAAATATTAATAATAAAATTATTTTAAGTATTTTAATTTTTAATAACCAATTAAATTATCTTTATTCCTTTTATTTCAGATAATACCATACTATATTAAATTACTTAATCAATAATATTCACATAAGATGTTTTGATGATATTCAGATTATATGTCGAAAATTAATTTTGTTGATCAGCTATGGTCAAAGGGGTCATTATTAAATCATATCAATAATAATAATCAAGAAATAACTTTCATTTATATAAATTAATTATAATTTTAGAAACAATCATGAAATATGTTTAGGAAAAATGAACTACGTTACAATCATGGAGATGGTAGGTCATATGTATGTCGGAGTAACATTTCCATTTTTCAATGATCATTATAAAAAGAAGAAAATTACTAATTTTATTTTTATAATCAAAATTACATAAAAAATATAATATTATTAATTAAAAATAAATTAAATATATTTTTTATATTATATGATGATGAAAAAAGAATCACATCCTTTCACAAAGGTGGTTTCCCCACGTACACACAAACACTTTTATCATTTTCTGGTGAATGGAAATGTAAATAGGTAAAAGATATATAATCATTACAGAATGATATATATTTCATAAATATCACATATATATTTATATATACACACATTAAATAAAATATTATAACCACCCATAAAATGTGGTGATTGAAAATTAATTACATCATTTATCAAGGAAGTAGTCCACTATATACATGAATAATGGACTCATTTCCAATTTTATAGAAGAGTAGATGGATATAGGTTAAAAAATAAATATAATTACATATTAGTATGTGGAATATACTTTTGTTATTATTTATAAAATTTTTAAGAATATTTAAAAAGCTATAAACGAATCAAAATGAAAACTATTGATTAAAATCTATATCTCTTCTTCAGACACCCTCTAAGGCTTTACACAAATGATTTTTCTACATGGATTTTCAGATAAAAATAAGACCTTAATGATTTTTGGAGGGATGATAGGAATTAATTTGGTTATGGATATTTATAAACAAAAGGTTCAATGTGAATAAATGAGAAGAACATGTTTCATTTTATGATGGGAGGGGTAGTCTAAGAATTTAAAATAAATATTAAATTTGTATAAATTAATTTTGATTTCCCAAAGGATAAAAATTGATATTATAAAACTATAAGATGAGTAAGTGTATATATAATGGATTATAATAACATTTTTACTTGTTTGGATCATATTTTGACCTTATATTTTGTTTTAATCATTTATTATCTCTTTTGACTATTATAGTGATATCAATGTCTTTTACTGAAAAGTGGTTAATATAGTTAATTAAAAAGGAAAAAATGACCATAAATGGAAAACATTTTATTTAATTAATAAATACCAATCATGTGGATTATGATACTATTTTCAGTAATTTTAACCTATTTAATAAAGTATTATTTATTAAAAATTATTAGTAATGTCAATTTTAGAACTGTTCCTTAAATATTACTATCAAAAGTAGAAGAAATTATTTAAAATACAATACAATGTATAAGAACATCATTAATATATTTAATTTATTATATAAATATTGGAATGAAAAAAATCGATTATAAAATATTATTTTTAATTTTTTAAATCATTTTATTGAATTCTTACTGCTCACTCAAGAACATTGTTTGTGTTGCATAAGAATTTTAGGAAATAATTTTTTCACTAAAAATAAATTATAATGATGAAAAATATATTTATATTTATATTTAAAATCATTAACCACGCTTAATATCTTTTTATACCAATGTTAACAATTTATTGTAAATAAAACAAAGATAATGATATTTTGACTTTTCCATATATAAAATATTATTAAGCATCAGAATCATGGGAAAATGGAACAAAAAAATCACATAATTGACTTTTATATGATTATGAATAGGGTTTAATAATATAATAAAATTTTGTAATGTGATAGTTTCATTATTTAGTCCATAAAATTGTATTTATAAACATAATTACCCGATTTACCATTTACCGTGGTAAGAAAAATTACTAAATTTAACATTCATAATATCCAAAAAATAAAAATGTACTATTTAAAAAATTTAGACCCCCCTAATTCAAAATTTGGAATAAATTTTTTATGATTCATTATACATAATTGGATAATTGTAATTTTGTACTAAATAGAAAATACATGATGAAAAAAATGGTTGTTTGAAAAATTTCTTTATATATATATATTCGTACTACATTTAAGTGTGAAATCCATAAAAAAATAAATATATTATTTTACTTCAAATGTAAGAAATGTAATTTTATAACTAAGAAAAAATATAATTTATCATTGTAAGTTCATTATATGAAAATAAATCGTTAACTTAAAATCAGTATTTTTTATTGTTCATTTAAAAATAAATATCTTTAAAAAACCTATCAAAATTTCACCATATGATAAATTATTCAAAGTTATTTAAAATATTAATTTAATAATATCAAATAAATTTTCTACATTTTCAAAAAATTAGTTATAATGATTTATTTTAAAAGAAAACTAATACCTTTTTTGAGGAAAACATATTTTTAATGAAAAAAATTAATTATAGAAACTATTGAGTTCTTCTTTAAAAACAAAAAATCAATACCTTTTCATTTATTATAAGAGTTTTATATATTTTACTATTATGTTTATCCAATTTGTACCCTCCAATTAAATTGATAGGTTATAACAGTAATATTTAAATAAATATATTTTGTTGTTCATTTAAGCTTGGTGATTCGTATTTTTTATACTATCTAAAATAGTTCTAATTTTGGAATTATAGGATATAACATGCCACCCCACATTAATAAATTTCATCCTTATAATTTTAACATGATCTAGGTAATCAATGGTTTTACATTTTATATTACCTTTTTTGAAATCCTAGATCATGGAAGGGGATAATAAAATGTCCTCATGAAAATTGGGAAATCAATATATATAGGTTATCGGTAGTAACACAAATCGAGGTATCCAATTAGAAAAAAAATTATAATAAGTTAATATATAAACATGGAATAATAGAATTATTTCCATATAATGTTTTATGATTAAAAATATCATAGATAACAAGAATGTTAATGATAGAGAGAAAGTTAACAACCACAAAACAATAAAATAAAGATGTTTGAAAACGATAATCTATTCATCAAAACTAAATATAATTTGAAACATTTTTTCAATATCTTTTTCAAAGACTTAAGAAAATCCATTACCAACTAGAATAAGAACATAATGAAATATACTTACTTGATATATATAATATATACTTTAATCAATATCAACCTCAATTACATATTTCTCCCCAAATGATTAGTATTTTAGATGATTTTTTATGCCTAACTCACTAAAATTTACTTCCATCAGATCATATTCTTTAATTAATGTTTCAAAATTTATTAATCAATTCATTATAAATTAACCAAAACCCTAATGGTTAGAGCAAGATAAGAAAATTCCCAACCTCTATACGATTAAATAGAACATTAATTTATAAATCCTTAATAATAACGCACAATATTCACAATAGTTCATTTGATACATATCTTGCTTTGAAATTCTTCATAATGTTCCAAAATAATTTTGAAAACCTACAATCATAATTATTTGGTGACAAATTCTTTCGATGTTAATTTAATATTTATCTCTAATTTAAATTTATTAATCATAAATTCAAACACCCAAATATATATTTTCACCAATCAAATAATCTCTAAAATATGATAATCATTTTAAAAAATAACCAAAATTACCATAATACCCCATTAAATTCATATATTATTATAAAATATAATTCAACCGTTAATACTACAATAAAACCCCAGAAGATTTTTTATAGCTTAAACATATAATTTTTCAAAAAAATGGAGATGTTATACCTAAATAACATTGACCACTTAATCACTTTATCACTTTTCAATACCATAGTTATCTATATGAAAAAATATTCCCATCATCAAATTAATATTTATTTTTAATTTCATACTAACTAGGAAATAACATATGCTAGTTGTAGGAAATGAACCATTGTATCCATTCTGTTGTGTGTTCTATCCTTGTGAAATTTCTAGATGTGATGAGTTGTTTACTGACATACAAGTCCTCCTTTCAGTAAAACTATATAATTCAATAATGTTACCAAAAATATGATGAAAATAAAAAAAATATCATTATTCATAAAATAAAAATTTTAAATATAGGGTTATATATATATATATATATATATCATTTTTTAAAAATTCAAATAATATTATTTGAATATGATCTCCTTAACAATAATTACATTTTATCCAAAAGGTTTATTATCACTTTACCATGTGTCCATAAATGAGTGTCCCAAAATATTTACCACCATGTTTCTAAACCAATTTAAAATTTCACCAATTTAATGTAACATATCATTTAAACATTTTAAAAAAAATATACTATAGAATGATTTATAATTCACATAATATTTAGAATATATTAGAATATCATTGATAATCACACACTTCATTAAGATTATTTCTAAGGAATTTCTTAAACATTACATCTTCTTTTCCATTAATCATAATAAAACCCTATAATAAACATTTTCAAACATGGAATCATATAAAAAAATTTAGTAAAGTATGTAAAAATAATTAAATAATGAAACATTTCTGATTATGTATAATTATGAAACTTTTCCATAAAAATAATGTTTTCATACCTATAAAATCCACTTTCCCCCTCAAATATTTACACACAAAAATTACATAAGAACTCTTCAAGGAAGAAAATGCATAATTTTTTTAAGTAATTAAACACAATTTTTTTTAAATATTATACGTTTTAGACTTAATGTATCATATACATTTCGTTAAACAAAATATCATTATCATAACTTAAAAAATCATAATATTTCAATAAAAACTCATATAGAGAATAGATAAAACATATTGGTGATAAGGGGAATCATATTCATTTTTCTTTTATACATGGAATTACCATCACAATTATGAATTAAAAAACATTTATAGTTATACAAGGAGTAACCATCACAGTTATAGTTGGAATAAAAATCTAATTATATTTGAATAACCCTCATGATCGACTTCTAAACATAATTCTTACCGAATAAATTTAGAGATATAATGGACCCACACATAATTGGATTATATAGAAACCACTGGTAATCATAAACAATGAGAATGAACCATAAAATAAAAAAACACATAAAATCATAGATTTTTTTAAAATTATCATTACACCCATAAATTTTTTTTTGAAAATTTAAAAGAACCATTTCAATTTAAATACATTTTAAAAAAACCCGAACATAATGAAATAGAATTTTTATTTGATAATAGATGGATATTTTTAGAGGAATCTAAAAATAAAATAATAGGTATAGTGGTGAGAAAATTCATATTCACTGTATAAGTTAAATTAAAACATTCCTTTTATAAATTTTTAAATAAATTCAAAACATTACGTACAATGATTTATTCTGAAATACCTTAAAATAAATTTAGAAATGATGTAAAAATTCCTTCATAATTATTTTATGTTTTTATAAATTCCTCAATAATATAATTTTATAAATATGGACATGAAAAACATTTTTAGGGGAAAATTTAAAAGGGGATTGTTGACACTTGTTTCCCATGGATGAAAATTTGTCAAAAGAAAATATCATAAATGGAAGAGAAAAAGAGAAACAAAGAAGAAAATAGGTCATGAACATATCAAAACCCTTTCATGTAAGTCCCGCACACAACATTTGTGTATAGTGTACTTAAATATTGGCCTACGCGGATGGTTTATAAATCATCCAGTTCAACCCACAAGTGCAACACACCAAATAGAAAATCCCCTTTATTGGTGGTCCCATATTTTACAATAAATATGAACCTGAGGTCTTCATTTTCTTGGAATGAATTTCCTAGACATCATG
The DNA here is from genome assembly GCA_963277665.1 of Viscum album. Taxonomy (NCBI): domain Eukaryota; kingdom Viridiplantae; phylum Streptophyta; class Magnoliopsida; order Santalales; family Viscaceae; genus Viscum; species Viscum album. Next base: position 43,892,130 of record OY728150.1, read on the forward strand.
ATTATATTTTCACTCAATTTATTCTCTCAATACCTCTATAAATTTCATGAAGTACCCCAAAATCCCAAAGGAGTTGGAATTAATGGGGAATATTGAATCTGAAGTCTTCATAGGGTTGAAAACACATAACAAATTTTTTGAGGAAACCTCTCCCCTGTGATTGATATAAACTACTATAGAGTAACAATTATTAAATAGGGACAAATGTGAGTCACTTTTACGAATATTTGTGGAGAAAATTGATGGATTTGGAAGGGAATTTTTTATGTGTAGTTTCCCAGATGTTCCATCACCATAGGTATCATCATCTCCCCCTTGGCTACATGCATGAAGAAACTCATGGGAGTGAATCCATTAGTTCTTCCTAGTCTTTATCCTATGAGACCCTCTCATCTGGAAATATTATAAGGAATCCATAAAAGGTCCTCCCTTCCAATTACTCCCTTTTTTGAGATTGGACATGTTTATACCTCCACCAAATCCGTCATATATGTAAAACCATGGGAAGAGGCACATTAGTCTATCTCTCTTTTGGATTTTAATTCCTAAAGTCATAGATTTTCATGCACTTGTCCCACAAGAATTTTGTGGTTATCATGGTGAATGTAGATTTTAATTACTTTGGTCACAAAGACCCTAATGTTGGGAACATTTTCCGGGTATTCTAGGTCACAGGAATAAGGGATATAACCATGTTCTGACATTTTCTTGTCTATTAACATGATCATCTGGTTCCAAGAATGGAGGGTAATGATGAAACATTATTATCCTTTTAATAGGGAATGAGATAATTCACTCCTTTTATATATCAAATTTAAGGCATCCCCCTAGATTAAGCACATATACTTTTTTACAGGAAGATTAACTCATACTACTCTTCGGCCATGGGACAAATCCAAATGACATGACTATCCTATATATGAGGGTTAGTGATGGGACGATCACTCGAGACCTTACTATCTCTCACTGCCCCAGCCTCTTCCCTTATCACCCTAGCCTCTTCAACAAGTGGAAGAGGGATCATGCTGAATTTCCATATCATATTATTCTACTTTTTTATAACATATAGTTATGACTCATAATGGCTCATTTTGGACATGTGGTTTTCCACGATCATGGAATCCACACTGCCAGATGCATGTTTCGGTAGAGAACCTTCCTTCAGATATACTCCTCAGCTTAATCTAGAGTACCTCCATAAATGTGATTCCTCAAGAACATGTATCTAACATTAGGATAAATATGATTTTTCGGTTTATTGGATCACCCTCTACCACTTGCTTTTCACACACACATCAGAACATATTTGGGTTTAGTGGTTAGTAGTGATAATGGAATCCACACAATCCCAAGTAACCAATGGTCACCCTCTTCATGTGTATGCTCCAACCAAACCACCAAATAGAATCCTCTGTAGGTTTAATTCCCAATTGTTGGACTCATCATGTGTTAATCATGTTTTAATGATAAAAAACAATACATTCTTTAATATTTTTAAATCTTGTTTAATCTGTCTCAAATCATGTGTATAGATGGTTGATTTCTTTATGCTTTAAATAAACTTATCTAAGATCTCAAGTGCTATGTTTGATTATTGTAAACTAATTTTCATTGTGTTATAATAGATTTACATGATTAATTATTATGTTTAATCCATTCTATGAATATCACTGTTTAAGTCTGCATATAGATATTTGGACAAGTTTGAGAAACCATGAGTCTACCACTGATTCTGTTTTTCTAGAAAAAGACCCATAAACTGTGACCCATACACCATGACCAGACACCGTGACCTGACACCGTGACCTAGACACTATGACCCAGGAACCATGACCTAGACATTGTGACCCAAAAACTGTGACCAGACACTGAGAACCAGACACCATGATCAGACACCGCATCTGTGCTACCAGTTCACAATATCTATACAATTGTGAAAACATAACTGTCTCACCACTCAAAAGGAAAAGAAGGAGAAAATGTTTCATGGAGACATAGTTTCATGGATACACCATTTCAAGGAGACACTGTTTTATGAAGACACCGTTTCTAGACCGACTGTGACACCATTCATTAATCTGTTATTTTGTTTTTCAATTTAATCTTTAATAGTCATATTTGAGTCTTTTAAATGAACTGACATAATTAATATTTCATTGTAGATATATCACCTGACAACAAGAGGTCATAGGTGCAGAATACATGCATCCTGTCATCTCAAAACATGCACTCTATGATTTAAACAAGAAGTGTGGCCCAGAAACAGAGCACGTGATAACAAATAAGCACGAGAATTCTTGAGAAAAGAACTAACATAGGAAAATAAATACATATGAAGAAAAAACTAAGCATTAACTATGATAACATAGATCAGAGTCAATCACATATTCACAACACCAACTCCATGAAGAACACGAGCTAGATCTAAATAGAAACCAGAGAACCTGACTTGTGATACCCTGTTTCTCACAAGAGGACTTTATTCCTGCATCTGCTTCATCCTAGAAGTCTAGAGCTACATAGAATAACACTCAGAGCACTTCTAACATCATCTCATCATTTTTTTCTCTATTGTATTTTGTTTTTAGCATTCGATTAGTGTGTGTGTGTGTCTGTATAAAAACATGCATGGCCTACGTTACTAAACTCAATGATACAAGATATCATTCCTCTCACATTCTTCTACACTTGTTTATTACCATGGATAAGTGTGGAAGAGGTCCATGTGTGACCTGTTAATTCATACCCACAAAGAACTGTGGAAGTGGTTGTCTAACCTGGAAAATCTTGTGCACTATTGTTTACCCTGATTCTGGGTGTGGATCATGATTATTAATATAAACTAGTTTTTAGTAGGTGATCTCCAGGTGGAGTGGATTAGGTCTATGTTTGAGACTGAACCACTTGTTTTATATCTACTGTGTTGTTTAAATTAGTTTTCTCTATTTTACTATATAATTCAGAAATCAGTAAATTTACATTGATAGTTAATCTTGGGAAGAAGTTATAATTATATTGCCTTATTTGAATATATTTAAAAGTAATATTAATAATTGATATTAAGATTATTGAGAATCAATCAATATTATGAGAATATATTTAAAATATTATAATTTTATAACCATATAACTTTGATTAATTGGGTTGTATTTATTTTTTATTGGGGAACTTTTTATAAATACCTTTCATATAGAAATTTTTATAGATACTCAATTCACCCCCCACTTTGAGTAATCTACTCTGACCAACATTTGGTATCATAGGTTGTTTGTATTCATGTTAAGATTCTATTTTTGACCCTATTCAACTATGATTTTAGCTATACATTAAAGATTGTTAAATTTCCGTTAATTCAAAATTTCTATCTATTTAAAAGTATTTCTTTATTATGGATAATAGAATAGAAGGTTATTCAACAAACAGACTACCATTCTTTAATATAACCAATGATTCCCAATAGAAAATTAAAATGAAAATTCATTTTGAAAGTAAGAGTTTTGAAATTTGGTCTTTAATTGTAGATGAGTATAATGTGCTTAATACTGACATAATAACTTGGGATGACCCAACCAATACTGCCTATAATAGCAATTACAAAGCTAGGAATGCTTTAAATTTCCCTTTAGGAGATGAGGAATTTAACAAAATTTCACCATGTAAAACTACCCAGGATATTTGGGATACTTTTTCTGTTTCACATGAAAGAACATATAGTGTGGAATAAATGAGACTCAATACATATACTATTAAATATGATACATTAAAATGAAACTTGATGATCCTATTTCTGGCATGTATCTCAGGGTCAAAGAAATTTTCAACACAATGATTTCACTTGGAAGATAAGTTACTACCAAAGAACAAATCATGAGGATTCTCAGATGTATTCCTGACAGATGGAGAGGAACCTCTATCTCTATTAGAGAGTCACATGATATATTATTGTTACATGTAAATAAACTCATTGTGAAAATAATGATGTATCAATAGGAGATGAAAGTCAACAAGAAGTGGAGGATGAACCCAAAAAAAATCTGCTTCATTTAAGACCACCACATCTAACCACAAAGTGAAAGGGAAATTAGGGGTCACTATAGAAATCTATAATAGTGAAAAATCATCACCTAATAGTGATGAGGATATGACTCAATTATCTATAAAGCTCAAGATATTTTACCATAAGATGAAATTTTTCATGAATCTAAACATTAAGGGAAGATATGATCCAAAAGGATACTGGAAGAATGATTGGAAAAAAGTGACCAATCTGATGAGATAGTATGATATGAATGTAAGAGAAATGGACATGTAAAGGATGACTCTCCCAAGCTCAAGTACAAAAAGAAATATGATGACAATGATAGAAAGAATAAAAATTCAATGAATTAATCATGGAGTTCTTCTTAGGAAAGTTCAAGTGACTTAGAATCTTCACAAGATGAACATGCTAACAAATCCAATATCTGTTTTATGAAAAACACATCTTAGGTAACATTGGAATCTTCTGCACACAATTCCTAATATTCTGGATATGAGAGTGATTATGAAAATATGTCTAATAAGGAAATTTTTGAGTACTATAACTTTCTTTAAGAGACATGTAATGAAATAAATGATAAATAAAAATATTTAAAGAAATAGTATGCTCTTACCTCAACCGTTAAATATGAACATACTATAGAAAGAGAGAAAAATGATCAACTACTCAAAGAAAACAACGAACTAAAGCTATCTAATGAGAAATTGAAAAAGGGCCTCGAATGGTTTACTAATTGTATAGATACTTTGGTACAAATGATAGGTAAAACAATTGCTCCTAAATATATAACTGGCATTGGCTATCAACCTGGTAAAAGTTATTTTGTAAGAACTAATTTTGTCTCTTAGTCTAGGACATACAACTTTACTCCTAGTTCTCTAAATCATTCATCATGTTCATGTTATGATACACTCTCTATGGTTTCAATAATTTCTGGAACAAATAGAGTTTATTTTTCAATCATATTACATAATGCTTATAATAATCCTATGAGGTAGACATGGGTTCCTAAAGCACTAGTCACTAATATTACTAGACACAAACAGATATAGGTTCCAAAATTTGTATTTATTTGACAATTTTGTAGGAAAGCTTCTAAAAGAGATCCTATAAAATCTTATGGTACTTGGACAGTGGGTGTTCAAGACACATGAAATGAGACTATTCATGCTTCAAGAATTTAATAAAAATTGACGGTGGACATGTCACCATTGGTGATAATGCAAATGGAAATTTCACAGGCCTTGTCCAAATAGGTAACTCTAACTCATTTTTAATTTCCAATGTACTTTTTTTGATAGATTGAAATATAATCCTCTTAGTATTTCCCAAATACGTGATGATAGATTTCATGTTAAATTTCAAAATGATGCTTTCAATGTTTTCAATTCTAAAAATTAATTAGTATTTTCTGCATTAAGAAATGAAAATGTATACTATGTTATCTTATATTCTTTAGTTTTTCAAAATGATTCATGTTTAAGTGTATTTCAAAAATATTCTAGGATTTGGCATAGGAGACTAGGACACTATAATATTCACTCTCTTAGAAATCTAACTAGAAAAAGTTTAGTCAAATACCTACCCAAACTTGAGTTTCAAAATGATAAAGTGTGTAATACTTTCTCAAAAGGAAAAGAAACAAAAAAATTTCTTCAAACCAAATAAATATGTGTCAACTTCTCAACCTATCAAATTGGTTCACATTGATTTATTTGGACCATCTATGGATTCTTGTTTAAATGAGAAGAACTATGTTTATGTTCTTGAAGATGACTTCTATAGATATACTTGGACTTTCTTTTTGGCTCTTAGAAGTGAAGCCTACTCTCATTTCACCAAATATTCCAGAACTGTATAAAATCATAGTGGACATAGAATTAAATCCTTAAGAAGTGATAATGGCCATGAGTTTGAAAATAAAGAGTTTGAACCTTCTGCTCACAAAATGGCTATAGACATTATTTCTCTTCCCCTAGAACACCTCAAAAGAATGGAGTTGTAGAAAGAAGAAATATAACATTGCAAGAGATTTCTAGAACCTTGCTTATTGAATATCACTTACCTATTTATTTTTGGGATAAAGTAGTAAATACAACATGTTATATTATTAATAGATTGTTGATTAGGCCTATTCATAAAAGAACTCCATATCAGTAATGGAACAATAGAAAACCAAAAGTAAGATACTTCATAGTATATGGTTTCAAAGTCTATATCCTTAATACTAAGTACAATCATAACAAATTTGCATCCAAGAGTTATGAAAGAATAATTCTAGGAAATTCAATATCTAATAAAGCCTATAGAGTGTTTAACATAAGAACTAACTATGTGGAAGAATTTTTCCATGTCATATTTGATGAAACATGTCCACATTAGCCTAAGACCACTCAAGAGAACCTAGAGTATGGTGTATCAAATATGGACATAAATTAAAAATCCTTTAACCATACTATAAAAGAATATGTGAAAGCTTCAAATTCTGGAAATTCATTAGATTCAAGTCATAATTAACCCAAACCTATTGAAGAACCTGAAATCACTAGTCCTTCTTTTTCTAGAGCTATTAGAACTCTTAAGAACCATCTTCTACATTTTGTTGTAGGAGACTTAGATAAAGGAACTCAAAATAGATATTCTCTTAGATACTAATAAAAATCTTGAAAAATTCATATCCAAGAGTGATAGAAGAATATTTCTTGGATATTCAATATCTAGTAAATCCTACGGAGTGTTTAACAAAAGAACTAAATGTGTGGAATAATCTTTCCATTTCATATTTGATGAAACTGATCTACATGAGCCTAAGAAAACTCTAGAGAACCTAGAGTATGGTGTATCAAATCCGAACATAAATTTACAATCCTATAACCATACTGTAAAGGAATATTTGTAAGCTTACAATTTTGGAAATTAATTTGATTCAAGTCACAATGAACTGAACCTATTTAAGAACATGAAACCACTAGTCCTTCATTTTCTAGAGATGTTAGAACTCTTAAGAACCATCCTTTAGATGCTATTGTAGGAGAATTAGATAAATGAACTCAAACTAGAGATTCTCTTAGAAATCAGGTTAAACATCAAGTCTTATTATCACAACTTGAACATAAAAACCTTAATGATGCTATCAATGATGAACTTTGGGTGATTTTTATGCAAGAAGAGCTTAATCAGTTTGAAAGGAACAAATTTTGGAAACTTGTTGACAGAACCAAATACAAATTCACAATATGCACTAATTAGATGTATAGAAGTAAGTTATATGAAGATAGTAACATAGTTAGTGTAACAATTAGGCCCCACCCACAAGTTAAACCAAAAGCACATGGTCCCCAACCTGGGGCCCACCCACATGCCCAAAAGGGTCATCTGACTAATGACATTCCCCACAAACCAACACATGTCCTTTCCAATGTGCTTTGTCCTCACCATAGGCACTAAGTGGGTGTATATGAATAAATTATATGAAGATGGTAACATAGTTAGTGTAAAAACTGGTCCCCACCCACCTGTTTCCCTGTAGACACGTGGTCCCCACCCTAGGGCCCAGCCACATGCCTGAAAGGGTCATCTGACTAATGACAGTCCCCACAGACCAACACATGTCCTTTCCATTTTGCTTTGTCCTCACAATATGTACTATGTGGGTGTATAAAAATAAGTTATATGAAGATGGTAACATATTTAGTGTATCAACTGGGCCCCAACCACCTTTTGCCCTGCAGACAGGTTGTCCCCACCCTAGGGCCCACCCACGTGCCCGAAAGGGTCATCTGACTAATGACAGCCCCCACAGACCAACTCATGTCCTTTCCAATGTGCTTTTTCCTTACCATAGGTACTAAGTGGGTGTATAAAAATATGTTATATGAAGCTTCTAACATAGTTAGTGTATCAAATGGGCCCCACCCACCATTTGTCACGCAGACACGTGGTCCCCACCCTAGGTCCCACCCACGTGCTCAAAAGGGTCATCTGACTAATGACGGTCCCCACAGACCAACACATGTCCTTTACAATGTTCTTTTTCCTAACCATAGGCACTAAGTGGGTGTATAGAAATAAGTTATATGGAGCTGGTAACATAGTTAGTGTAACAACTGGGCCACACCCACCAGTTTCCCCACAGACATGTGGTCCCCACCCTAGGTCCCACCCACATTTCTGAAAGGGTCATCTAACTAATGGAGGTCCCCAAATACCAACACAAGTACATTCCAATATGTTTTGTCCTCACTCACACACACCCTGGGAAACTTCCCAGAAGGTCACCCATCCTGATCACTACTCTCAGACAAGCATGCTTAACTGTGGAGTTCTATTCAGGTTGGCTCCTGAAAAGGAAGGTGCACATTGTTGACATGAGTCATATCATTTAGTCATTTAACCCTTTATCATTTGGGTATATTACAATCACCCCCCTTTAGATCACAACATCCACATTATGGGCCCTACATCTCAACCCTGGCAGTTCACTACACTTAAGGCTGGGTACCACCTCTGATACCAAATGTAACAACTGGGACTTGCCCACCAGTTGCCCCGTAGACACGTGTTCCCCACCCTAGGGCCCACCAACATGCACGAATGTGTCATCTGAATAATGACAGTTCCCATATGCCGACACATGTACTTTCTTGTGTGCTTTGTCCTCACTCACACCCACCCTGGGAAACTTCCCAAAATGCCGTCCATCCTGATCCTTACTCTAGACCAATCATGCTTAACTGTGGAGTTCAATTCAAGAAGGCTCCTGAAAATGAAGGTGCACCTTGTCAACATGATTCATATCATTTAGTCTTTTAACCCTTTATCATTTGGGAGTGTTACTGTTAGATACAAGTCTATATTGGTTACACAAGTCTATAGTCAAGAAGAAGGAATTGACTATGAAGAGACCTTTAAATGAGTAGCTAAAATTGGTGCCATCAGAATTTTGATTGCTTATTCTGCACATCTAAATTTCAAACTATATCAAATGGATGTTAAAAGTGCATTCCAAAATGGGTATATAGCTGAGGATGCCTTTGTTGAAAAACCCATGGTTTTAAAAATCCTCATTTTCAAAATCATATTTTTAAATTATCAAAAGCCTTATATGGTTTAAAACAAGCTCCAAGAGTTTGGTAAGATATATTATGTACTTTTCTTATTTCCAAAGGTTTTGCAAAAATAATAGCTGATCCTACCCTTTTTATAAAATGAATTTCCAATGATGTATTAGTAGTTCAAATTTATGTAGCTGAAATTATCTTTGGATATTCAAAAAATTATTTATGTATTGAATTTTCTAAAATGATGCAAAACGAATTTGAAATGTGTTTAATGGTTGAAATGAAATTCATTCTTGTATTTCAAAATCTTTCAAAATAATGATGGTTTTATTTTAAATCAAGGAAAATATAATAGAGATCTTGTAAATAATTTTGGATTGTTTAGCACTAAAATTAGTGACACTCCAATAAGTACTACCTTTACGTTGGATCTTGATGAAGATGGAATATCTGTTGATCAGACCACTTACAGAGGAATTATTGGAAGCTTAATCTAATTAAATGCGAGCTGACCTGGCATTATGTTTAGTGTATGTATGTGTTCTTATTTTCAATAAAACCCAAAGCAATATTATTTAAATGTTTTTAAGATAATTTTCAAATACATCAAGAATACACCCATTCTAGGACAATTCTATCCCAAAAATAAATCATTTGAGTTTGTTAGTTATTTGGATGTTGCCTTTGGTGGTTATAAGTTAGATAGAAAAATGACCTCTGAGACATGTAACTTTGTAGGCAATTCACAAGTATCATAGTGTAGTAAGAGACAAAACTATGTTGTATTATCTAATGCAGAAGCAGAATACCTAACTACTGGTAGATGTTTTGCAAAAGTTTTTTTTAAGAAAAACACATTACAAGATTATGGATATCAATTCTGGCATGTAACTATAAGTTGTTACAATAGAAGTGATATTAACATCCCAAAAAATATTGTTCCACACTTTACAAAAAAAAAATTGATGTAACACATCGATTTTTGAGGTATCATTATAAAAAAGGTGACATCACTTTTGAATTCATTGGAACTAAATATCAACATGCTAATATATTCACCAAACCATAAAATTCTGAAACAATAGACTACATCATACATGAGTTGGGAATAATAAATCTTAAGAAGTAAGTATACTATTTCATGTTTATGGTCTCACAATTTATATCTCTAGGTTACTTTATGACAGTTACAGTCTCAAACAATATAGTCAAATAGATTATAAATCACTCAGTTATGGTCTCACCATGAAAGCCTTTTATGGTCTCACCGTGAAAGCCTATTACGATCTCACAGTGAAAGCCAATTCTGGTATCACTGTAAAATTTGGTCAAGGTCTCACTATAAATATGCTTTCGTATTTTATTTACATATTATAACCCATATCACGGTAATTAATTATTTTATTATTAAATTACTATGGTTTTTCTTTTTCGACGCTTGGTATCCATAAATGATAAAAATAAAAGAAGTTTCACTCCTCTATTCACCCAGAATCTCTTTTCTCAAACTGCAACCCCTTCTTCAACCTTTCTCTATATCTCTCTTGAAACTTTATAGAATGACAATAATAAATGTCTTGTCATCATCAACTCCTGAGAAGCACAGATCTAAGAAGAATATGAAAATAGCACCGAAGATAGCATCTGAAGGTCCATTAAATCCGAACCTAGATAATATAATTGTGGTACCTGAAAAGGAAATTTTCCCCAAGTGGCTGCTATCATGTAGGTCATTATTATTGAAAGTACTAAAAGTTAATGGGTGTCTAGATTGGTTCATAAAGGAGGATAGACCGATTTTTCTGAATCTAGTTGTATAGTTTTATCAGTTAGTTTTATTTTCTTTTGATACATAAGATGGTTTTGTTTTGAGAAGATGGATCAATGGGAAAAGATGTAATTTTTTTGAGGTTATGGGTTTCATGTCAAAGGATACCTCATGAGGGTATTTCAGAGGACTACCAGAGAGTTCATCCACCTCTAAGTGAGATATTGTTATTCAAAAAGGCATTAATAATCTTAACTGGGAATGCAACAAAGAGAAGACCTATAGCTGCTTAGGTAGATGGGGAAACCAGAATTTTGTTTAAATTTGTTCAGAATCTGATCTGCCCCCTAAATGGTGATTTCACTATACTCAAGTATTATGATGTATTTTTGATACACCATATGAAGAATGGACACAAGATAAACTATTAAAGTATGTTATACTCCATATGTGTGAGTTTATCAAGACAACCTCCAAGTAAACCTCCATGTTCTACTCAAGGTTAATCTCAACTATGCTTCATGAAAAAGGGTTGGTTGGAACAATTGAAGAATCCATTAAGGATTATGAATATTGTATTTCAAAATTTACAGTCAAGAGAATGAAAATCAGTTGGATTCCATGGAGAAAAGCACGGGTGGAGGATAATGACAGGGTCTATGAAAAGTTCAACCCAGTGGAAAACTCTTAAATACCTAAGGATATTTCAGATCCTGGTTTGGAACCAGATGAAATCGTAGACTATTCTGAAGAGGAAGAAGTAGAACTAGCTATTGTACCAATAGGGAAAAATTTCCTAGATGAGAAAGAAAGTGAACCTGTTCTCCAAGACATAACTGAGAAAGAAATACCTGACCCTGAAGAGATTGTCGATCTGGAAGAACCTGCCTCTAAGAAATAATTTGTTGTAGTTGAAAAAAATGATGTTCTGGAAGAACATTTAGAATAAGATCTTTCTCTTGAAAAAGAAGCTGCTCTTGAGGAACACCCAGAGGAATAAGTTGTTCCTGAAATTATCCCATCTGTTGAAGAGAGAATGGAGAAATTCTTTCAATTAGCTAGAAAGAGAATGGGTGAGGCTATTGGTGATGAAATCTTGGAATTAGATCAAGGATATAATTCTCTTAGTACTAAGAAAGAAGCACATGTGGAGGGGGAGCATCACCTGCATATAGAAAGTGTTGAAGTGACAAATCAGGTTGATTCAGGATCTTTGAATACATGGTATAACGTTCCTAGCTATTTTGATATGAATGACTCCCAGTATTCCTCGGTGAAAGGTATAGATCCGTCTACTGTTATTCAATTAAAACTAGTATTTTCTCTTGATGTTATAGTTGTAAAAGAATATGAGTCTGTCTCAGCTCTAATCCCTAAAACTTCACAAGAACCTTCAAAATTGGTGAGTATGGATGATTTAAACGTACTTGAAGCTACCCAATTGGTTGTGCTTGAAAAGATCATGAATACTCAAACTGTTCCTGTGACAAAATTGAGTGAAATAGATGCTTCCATGTTGTTAGAGAAGATTATTTATAAGATTTAGCTGAAAATGCTTCACAAAATTTATGAAGTCATAGTTGAGAACAAAACTTTAAGTGACGACATTAAGTCTCTCTAAGATATGGTTGAAGAAATGAAGAGAGTGATTTTCTCAATACAAGAACATATTGCTCATCTTATCAAGGATGTTGGTAGCCAGTTTCTATAAGAAGTTGCCTCCCTGATTCAACCTAAACTAATTCCCTTTGCTGAAGAAGTGGTTGAAAGAAAAAAAGAAAATTTTACATGTGATACGTGAGCTTGTTATTGGACTTAAGATGTTGACTGATGAGTATATGGGATGTCTCTAGAATGTTCTAAATCAAATGAAGTCTCTTACTTCAGCTGTTATATCTTCTAGTGCATCTAAACAATCATCTCAACCCTCCTTGGACAATGATCATCATAGAACAATTGTTAATGAAGGACTTCAATCTGTGCTCAGTGGATTTTGCCATGAATCACTATATGCGGTTGTCCAAAATAGTGATAGAGTTCTTGATTTGGTGAGAATTCACTCCAAGATTTCCAAGGATGCTTAATAAGACATTACTAAAAATGTGGACTTCTACTTCAATATAATATTCTCCAAGCATGATATGAAAAACCACTTCAAGTACCTTGTAGAAAATGTGAATATCCCTCCTCTCACATAAGAATTCAAAAATCATCTCCAGAAGCTCAAAGAATTCACACCTTTATTAGAAACGTTCATGGAGAACAAGGATGAATTTGAAAAGGCGATAAACTATGGTGGTGAGATTTTTGTTACAATCATCAAGCTTTTGAGGCCTTATATTTAGATCTAGAGAACTGCTATTATGGCTCTTGTAGCTGCACCCTTGAGACCTAGTTTGGATACCTTATCATCCCATTCCCTTGCCCCAACCCCTATGTCTATCTCTTAGGCTCTAAGTCATATCAAACCTCTTATCCTTGACCAATAATTTCCTCAGTCTTCCACTACACCTATGTTGGACCCCTCTATTTTTAATGGACTCCCTTTACCTTCTATGTTAGTTGGTTCGCTTCCTTCTTCCACTTCTACATCTGCTCCTGTGTCTTCTCCTAAAGTTATTTCCAAGGGCATATAGAAGATAGTTGGTGATGAAGAAAAGTGAATACTGTCTTTTTATAGGGATACATGCTGTATTTTTATAGCTTACTATTTGTAATTACACTTTTTATCCATTTAATGCATTGTGAACTCTTCTTATATATTCTCTTATTTACGCCTACACTCTTTTTGATAATACCAAAAGGGGGAAGGAATGCATAATAATAGAGAGATGAGTTCCCTAAGAATAGATATCTCACTCACATGATTTGTGTTAATCAAAAGGGGGATATTATAGGACTCCATATGTGTTAATAATTTTTTAATGATCAAAAATCCTATAAATTCTTTAAACCTTGTTAATCATGTTTAATATGTCTCAAATCATGTGTACATATGGTTGATTTATTTATGATTTAAATAAACCTATCCAAGATCTCAAGTTCAATGTTTTATTATTGTTATTTTTTTGTAATTTTTGTTATAATGGATTTCCTTGAAAAATGATTAAGTCTAATCCATTCTATGAATATAACTATTTAAGTCTACATAAAAATATTGGGCTATGTTTGAGAAACCACGAGTCTACCACAAATTATGTTTTTCTGGCAAAGAACCTAGACACCGTGACCCATACACTATGACCAGACATCAGGACCAGACACCGTGACCTAGACACCATGACCCGGACACTCTGACCCAGACACCGTGACCCAGACACTGTGACCAGACACTGAGAACTAGACACCATGACCAGACACCACATCTATGCTACCATTTCTTGATCTATACACAACTATGAAATCATAACTATCTAACCTCTAAAAAGGAAATTAAGGAGGCATCATTTACTAGAGACACCCTTTCATAGAGACACTATTTCAAGGAGACACTGTTTCAGGAAGACACCGTTTCCAGATTGACTGCGACACTGTTCTTTAATCTGTTTTGTCATTTTTCAATTTAATCTATAACGGTCATATTTGAGTCTTGTAAATGCAATAAATATTTATTATTTCTTTTTGGACATATCACCTAACAGTACGAGGTATGAGGTATAGTATACATTCATCTTGTCAGCTCCAACACATGCACTCCCATATTAAAAAGATAAGTGTGACCTAGAAACAGAGCGCACGATAATGAAGAAGCATGAGAATTCTTGAAAAAATATCCGAAACATGAAACTAAATACATCTAAAGAAAACACAAAGCATTCATTGTGATACCATATATTAGAGTAGAGCACATCTTCACAATACAAACTCCACGAAGAACACGATCTAGATCTAACTATAAACTAGATCAACTAACTTTAGATACTCTGTTTCTCACATGAGGACTTGATTCCAACATCTGATTCATCCTAGAAGCCTATATCTGCATTGAATAACACTCAAAGCACTTCTAACCTCATCTCATCATTTTTTTACTATTATGTATGGTTTTTAGTTTTTGAGCAGTGTGTCTATGTCTGTATAAAAACATGAACTGTCTCCTGCACTAAACTGGAGGATACAAAATATCCTTCATCTCACATAATTTTAAACTTGTTTATTCCCATAGATAAGTATGGAAGAGGTCCATGTGTGACCTGTTAATTCATACACAAAAAAAACTATGGAAGAGGTCGTGTGACCAGGATAGTCTGGTGCACTGTTGTTTACCCCGATCCAGGGTGTGGATCATGTTTATTAATATAAACTGATTGGTAGAAGGTGATCCCCAAGTGGAGTGAATTAGGTCTTGTATTGATATTGAACCAATTTTTTTATATCCGCTGTGTTGTTTAAATTAGTTTTCTCTGCTTTACTGTATAATTCAGAAATTAATAAATTTACTTTGATAGTTAATCTTGGAATGAAGTTATAATTGTTTTTTTCCTTATATGAATAGCTTCAAAAGTAATATTAATAACTAAGTATTCCCCAAAAACAAACCACCAATGAGACTCTACATTAGTTGTATTCCCCAATCAAAACCATATCCAATGGGAATCCTCTTCATGAGTAGTCCCCAACCGAACCATCAAAGGGCCTCCTCCATAGGTGTAATCCCCAATGACAACCATATTCTATGGGCATCCTAATAAGAAGTAAGACCCAAAAAATACCTCAATGGGACTCATTATATGTGTAATACGAAACCATAAACCATGGAACCCTTTTTGGGAATAATATCTGAAAGGAAATCTTAGGATTTAAGTCCAATATCCTTCCTGAATGGATATAAGGACATGATTTTTTATTTATTTTTGTATACTACCATTTTTAACTCAATTAAGAGGGAGACCTTACCAAACCCATAGGAAAAATGTTAGAAGAACCATTATATGTCCTGATGGACCAATGACACAATTCTCAATACGTGACATAAAGTACCAACCAAACTACACATGAAACATCCTTCCAAAAAATCTCCATCATTTAACGTGCCTAGCTCACCGAATCTCTTTTCTAATCAGCTATAATTTCCCCATGCATAACTACATGGGGTCTAGTACTGATGGCGATTGTTATACCCTCTTGTTCATTGAATGTGGTTGGATATTCTTTGGTGGATACCACTTGATTTGAATAATCTTCTAGGATATTCTATGTGTGGTCACTTTGGGATTATCCATGGTCTTTGTGTCACAATGACCCTATGTTCTGAAGGCCTTGGGAGGATTAAAGTCACTATGTATTGTAGGGCTAACCTAGTGGCCCAATGGCCTAAACAAGTGACTTATTCAAACGGCTACAATATAACTATGGTAACTACAACAATACTGCTATAATAAACTGTAAATATACCACCAATTGGGTTTGATACTTGATTTCATGAAATTTTATAGGGTCTATAAGTCCAATATCACTAATCTAAAAGAAGCCTGATTTCTTTCATAACTATGATACATTGGATTCCTATCAAATTTATGAGCTAAATGGACCTCCTTCTTGGTATAATCCACAATCATAACCCTGATTCACTAGGGAATCCTTATAAGGCCCTGGCCTTAAACATTACATAATCTTGAATTTTGTTAATAATTCACATTACGAATCTTTTCAAATTTAATTTTTATAAGAATTAGGTCATAACTGTTACATTACATTTAAAAAATTTCAAAGTAGACACTTCTACTCAGTTTCCATTTTTTTCACAAAATAAAAACTCTTAAAAAAAGAAACATTTCTAATTCCATGTTTTAGACAACATGAGTTTTCCATGATCCCATCCTTGACCCTATTCATCATTATGTACTATGAAAAATATTTCAAAAACATGGGATGATAATAAAAAGCCTATTAAGGGATTAACTAAATGGAAAAACTGTTAGTTTTTTCAAACAAGTAGTACAACATGAATACATTATTATAAGTAATAATTTTCACCATTATAAAGAATTAAATACTCTACCCTAAATAAAAAATAATTTCTTCCCCTTTTGTAACCAAAGGATTAACATAAAACCCATATAAAGAAAACATAACATATAAAGGTAACTTGGGACATAAACATACTTAAATGTAAATACTATACGGTCGACTTGCACACATATCACTAAATAGAATATCCATACGACCGACTTCCCTACCCAATGAATTGGAGGTTATAACGTAACCAACCATCCTAGATTATCATTTCACCACCCGTCATTTGTTTTATCAAGTAACACCCGTAAAATGTCCAAGTACCATTATAAAATCATAACACATAAAATATTGCAAATATAAACATTTCACTAATAAAATTTCATTTGCAATCAGAAGAAATAATTTCATGATATTGAAATAATAAATCCATTTAAAAATCCATTTTCAATACCAAAACCCCAAAAACAGAATAAGGGATTTTTTTCTTTTAAAAACATTATGGCTTATAGAGGAAGCCAACTAATAATTATGGCGGCGGAGAGGTCATTGTCACTGTAAACATTAAAAACATTACTTTTATCATTTAGTAAAACTCTTCATAGAAAAATGATTACATTTGATTGAAATTAAAAGTGAAAAGGGTTTATTATATACGTTATAAAATAAGGAGGTGTATATTATCAAAACATGCCTCAATGAAAGGAGATTGAGATTAAGTACCTTACAAAGATCATATCCTTAGATTAAGGAAACATCAATGATATAATTATGTGTGACAAATAATAATACACCCAATATAAGTGGATATTAATTTTAAAACAATCACAGGTCATTCACATGTATTCATAGCAAGACATAATCATGAAGTATAAGTTTAACCCAAATAATTGAAATTGAGTTAAGAAGTTCTCTTATAGAAATTGGACAGCCTCAAAGCATCACTTTAAAATTCAGAAAATGAGTTGATGGGAGAGAAAGAGTATCTCATCACATGGACATAAAATGTACCACAATAAGGATATATAAGAACATATCTCAATGTATTATAATGGAAAATGATATACATAACATAAAATAAGTATTTGAATAAAAGATGTGGGTCAAAGGTTCCCATACAAAGAACATATCATTACATTAAGGATAAATCAATGACATAACTACGTAGAAAAAACATAAATACACCCAATATAAATTTATATTAAGTTTAAAGCAATCATAGTTCATTAACACATACTAATAGAATTAAATAATTGATAAGTAGAAGTTTAACCCAAAGAATGGTAATTGGGTTAAGAAGTCCCCATAACTCGTGTTTGACTTGACCTGTTCATTCGTTAAAATCCTGAATAATAAACTTAAGTTAATTTTTACTTTCTGAAGAAATTTTTTAAAGTTTATTATTCCTTTTATATCACTTATTACCTTTCTATAACAAATATTTAATTAGTTGAGTTCATATCGGACATTTTGTCGATGATAAGAACTTGAGTTAAAAATGAACTTCTAGTAATTATAAATTGTCCATGTGGTAGAAATTACATTATCTATAGAATGATATACATTATTTATATATCATATAAATCATATATATCCAGTATATATCTATTTATAATATTCCATTTCATTTGCATATATGAAAATTAAATGCACCATTAATGGGGATGGTAAGCTGTACATACGCATGAACGCTACTTCCATTTCATTTTAAATGGAATTAAAATAAAATGACACATAGTTATATTATTATTCAATTATAATATCATATTTTATATACAGTGCATAAATTCACTAACAACATCCTTTATATGTTCCATGTATGGTATGAACGAGTCATATCACTTTGAGGGTGCGGTAATCCGCACTTCCTAAAATGAAATTATAATATTCAACTGTTATGGAAACCTTAATGGTATAATAAAAATGAAAAATACAGAAGCATAGAGAAAAAATAAACATAATATATATCATATATAAATATAGTTCTATCATAATGTCCACCATAAGAGGCCTTTGGAGATATTTGAACATTCATCATTTGGTGAGGTAGTAGTTCACCATCCATAGAAATATTAAGTTCTATACCCATAAGATGGAGTTATGTGTAAGTGTAGTTCAAATAATTCTCAAAAAAGCAACCTAGAATAATTATAATACTATTTTTTTTATAAAATAAACGAGGGCTGGAGAAGTAAAATAAAATAAAAGAACTTAAGAAAAGACGTTACCTTAAAATCCAGTAACTTCCTTTGGTTTGATCAAAAAGGCTTCTTTTAAGTTATCTATGTCTACAGTAAGGCTTATGGGAGGAATATAGGGATCATGAAAGCCTTTTTGGACAGGGTTTGGATGAGACAAGGGGCTTGAGAGGTGCGAGTAATGGGTTATAGGTAATTTATTTTTATAAGGTGGAGGAGGGGCTCTTTAAGAATGTTTGAAAATATTATTTTATTATAAACTAATTTTCGGTTTCAAAAGGACCCAAACTAATTAAATAAAAAGATAAGATGAATCCCATTCGAAATAAAATCATCCAATAATAATTGGATAGTATTTGGAATGTTTTTCAAATTTTATAATCTCATTATTTTAAATCATTCATTAATAATGTAATCACTACATCATCACTGTGTCATAAATAATTTTATATATTTGATAGCTAAAAAATATAACTAAAATTCCATGATGTAGGAAATAGTTTTATATTTTTAATTAATATCTATAGTCTAAGATATAACTTATATAACCCCATGTAAAAAATCGGCTTACGAAAAGATATATGTTTATATCATTTTTGTCTTTACTTTAAATTAATTAATATAAAGTGTCATTATCTCACCCATGTGGCTCCATGTGGTCCCAAAGTCGACATAAGGATACCCATGGTTATACATACATCAACTAATAAGAATAATACACATTTTAGGTAATTTAATATTATTATAATATTATTTTTTTACCCTTATTTACTAGATTTTCCCTTTAACCATGGTAAATAAAATATTTACTAAAGTAAATAATCATAACTTCTAAAAATAAAAGTTACATATTTAAGAAATTTTGACCACATGATTTGAAATATGGAATTTATTTTTTCAAATTTAAAACACAAAATTTGGATAAATTAATTTAAAATTAATTTTTGTTGTCAAAACAGAAAGTGTGTTTTTTTAGAAATAATACCTATCAAAAGATTGACACTTGTTTATGTCAAATTTCAAAGTGAAGTTACTTCAAATGAACAAAATTGGATTAAATTGTAAAACTATAATATAATTACACTTTAAAACCAATTAAAAATATAATTTATCCATATAAATAAATTTGATTAAAAGGAAGTTTTGAATTAAAATATAGTATATTCACTCTTCATTAAAAACAGAACTTTATCAGAAAAATGCCAAAATTTTACCCAAAGTAAATATTTAAGTCTTCATTTTAAAGAATAATTTTATTTTGTAAAATATATCATAAAAAGTGAAAAAAACTATATTTAAAAATGGTTCTCCATCAAATGGAGGTAAATCGCCCTTTTAAATAATATTATAGTATTTATGCTTAAAATTGGATTCATTCACATTTTAAGCCTATAACATTTATTGGATAAATGTAAAAACATTTAATAAACATGTGTATTAATATTTTAGTTTGTTCTATTCATTGTTTCCAATAAAATGGAAATGCATTAACTACAATTTAAAATAATAATATAATATTATTATTTTTTTAGTAAAAGTCAACATTTTGTGCACCGCAAAATTTCAAAGAAAATATCTGTTGCGTATCAGGTACGCCATCGAATATAGAATCCCATTAAAGTGAAATTAATATTTATTTCAAAAATATAAATAGATATGAAAATTTATTAATCTTTATTTAGCTGGAATGTTACATCCTTCCCCCCTATTGGAAACTCCGTCCTCACAATTTTAAAATTGGGCTCAGAAACTTAATTGAAAGTCCCACATCATAAAAAGATTCAATAAAACTATCACTTTAAAAAAAATAAAGAGTAGTACAAGGGTCAATTAAGGTAACCCTTACCATGATTCTATTAAAACATAGATATGTAGGAGAAACTAAGTGTCATGGTCTCATGGAGAGTGATAGAAAACATGATTAGGAGAACGTTAACCACTAGAAAACCACTAACTTATGATATATTAAACGATCATTGGTTTACCAAAAGTAAAAGTAATCAAACAATGTGTTTGTTTTAAGTTTCATTTAGTAATGTTGGAGAATTTATTTATGATATTGACTAAGAACATAAGGAAATATACTTACTTTTCAAGTAGAGTTTTATCCTTTAATAAGTTTATACCAAAAACTAAATTTGTATTCAAGATGACTTGACCATACCTGAATCTCTAGAATCAACTTCTATAGAATCACATGATCCAAAAATATGAACTATATATTTCCCTTTCCTATAGACATTAACCAAAACCAAAATGGATTGTACAAGATCAGATAATCCCCAAACAAGATATTAATTTATTAAAAGACATACTACTCATAATATCCAAAATTCGACAAACAATACCAAAATTTAAATGAAGACCATTCAATAAAAAAAAATTCCTTACAATTCATCAAAATAATCCAAACTATGATTGAAACCAAAATTTAGAATGATTTGATCACATTGACTTCCACAAAAATCATAACTTTTATCTCTAAATAACATATGTTACTCTTAAAGTGTCATACTGAAAGGTAATTAACCTAGTCACATATTCTCAAAGATGGGTTAATCATTTCCATAAATAACCTGAATTGACATATTTCTACAATAAATCATAGAGTCTTCCAAAATAAATTTTCAACCATTTGTGTTTCCCCAAACAGTAGAACGACTTCCAAAATAACCTTTATCACTTAATCACCAAACCATTTTCCTATAAAAATAATATCTTTTAATAAAACAAAAGTTTCCAAAATAAACTTATTCTTGATCCATGAAATTATTTAACTAAAAATAAAAACTCATACTAACCAGGAACTTCACGTAGTCTAGTGGTAGGTGATAAATCCCAATCCCACTTTGGTTGTGGGTTTGATTCCCAAAGCTTTATCTGACATGATGGGTTGTCACATGGTCTGCATGTTGTCCTTTTTTAAAAACTATATAATATTATGACATTTTCAAAAATGATATAAATTCCTCAAAAATAACAATAACATATTTTAACCACAAATATTATCTCATGCCTTTCATTTTCATCTGAAAAGTAATAACCTTTAATTGCCTCAAATTAAAGGATCATATAAACCCAAATGGGTTTTTTATAAATATATCAACAAAAGAAAAGACATTTATTACTTGAATAACATTTTCATATATCAAACTTCAGGTTTAAACATACAAGAAATACTCTTCCAAAGTAATCTTATCATTAATACATTTAAACATATCATTATCCATATATCCAACATAACTCCTCAATTCCCAAAATGTAGACATATTAATAATAGAACATTATTACTAATCATTTATCCTTGTTTTTTAATCTTATTATTTTATACTTCTTTTCAATAAAAATAATCCTGAATATTGTCCTAATATTTCCGTAATGTCAAAACATGAGTTATGAAATAATCCATACTTTTCATTGGTCATTGTAAATTTCCACATCTTCAATTGGAATATCATTAAGTATTGGTAAACATATATTTGTATGATCCTGATAATCCCATTCCCAAACCTTCTTAGTAGGACATATATTAGTGTAATGACCATGAAGTCCACTTATAAAACATTCAAATTGATCCCTCGGAAAGAAATTCATTCCCTTTCCCAGATTCAACTGGATGCTACCATTTTCCATGGTAGTTTTTATATTTATGACCTTCATTACCACATTTGAAACATCTTCACGTCCCTTTGAATCATTATCCTAGGTGTTTTTTTCCACATCCTTGACTTGTAGGTTTTTAAATATACTTACAATTATTATTATTACCTGAACATCCATAGGGATTTGTTTCTTGCATATACAATGACTTATAAAAATCACCATGGATCAGGTTGTCAATCATGACTCCAGATATTTGGTTGAGAACAACCAAAATTGTTCTCATTGCATCTCCCACTTCATTCAATTGCTTATTCTGAAAACTATCATAGTTTTTGTCACATCCATTGTTACTTTGGTGCCTACTAGATCCAACCATTTACTAAAACCAAATGGTTGGTGTGAGTATATCAGTAAAATCATAATATAATATATTATGAGGAGGGTAAATACTAAGATAGATGCATTCAAGTTATCTTAAAATCAATCAATTTATCTAAAATAACTATGAATATTTCTAATAATCTAACCACTATGGTTATGTTTCCTATTATTAAATAACTTCCTAACCTCTAAAGTTATCTAAACTGGCCTTTGATACCAATTGTAAGGCCCTAGCCTTAAACATTAAATAATATTGAATTAGGTTAATAAATCATATTTAAGATCCTTCCAGGTTTGGAGTTTTAGAGAATTTGGTCATAACTATTACATTACATTTCAAAAATTTAAAAGTAGACAGTTCTACTATGTTCCCATTTTTTCATAAAATAAAAACACCTAAAAAAATTTCGACTTCCATGTTTTAGAGAATATGAATTTTACTTGATCTCATTATTGACACTATTTATCTTTATTTCATGTGGAGAACATTTCAAAACTTTGGATGAGCATAAAAATATTAGTAAGGGGTACACAAAGAAGGAAAAATGTTAGTTTTTCCAAAAAAAAAAGTAAACCATGAATAATTTATCATATTCAATAATGTTTACTATTATGGAGTATTAAATACTCCTCACTAAATAAAAAATCATTTCTTACCATTTTGTAACCAAAATATTACCATAAAACCCATAGAAAGCATACATAACATATAAATGTTACTTGGGACATAAACATACCTAAATTGAATAACCATACGGTCGATATCCACACATATCACTAAATGGAATTGCCATACGGCCGACTTCCATACCTAATGAATTGAAGGTTATAATGGAACAAACCTTCCAGGTTTATCGCGTCACCACCCATCATTTGGTTTATCACCTAACCACCTCTCAAATGTCCAAGTACCATTATAAAATCATAACACATAAAATTTCTCAAATATAAACATTGGACTAAAAACATTTCATTTGAAATAAAAAAAATCATTTCAAGATATTGAAGTAATCAATCATTTTCAAAAGTCATTTTCAATACCAAAACACTCAAAAATATAATAAGGTATTTATTTTCCTTTCAAAAACATTAAGGCTTATTGAGGAAGTCAACTAACGATTACAGTAGTGGAGTGGTCATTGTCACCAAAAACGTTAAAAACATACCTTTGGTTATTTAGTAAAGTGATTCATAGAAAAATATTCCCTTTAAATTAAATTAAATGTCAAAGGGGTTTATTATATACAATATAAAATAAGTAGGTGCATATTATCAAAACAATCCTCAATAAAAGGATTTTGAGACAAAGTCCCTTACAAAGATCATATCCTTTGATTAAGGACAAATCAATGACATAATTATGTGTGAAAAATAAAAATACATCCAAAATAAGTGGATATTATGTGTAACAAAATCATAGGAAATTCACACATATTCATAGCATGACATAATCATATAGTTTAAGTTCAACACAATGAATTGAAATTTGGTTAAGAAGTTCTCTTATAGAAATCTGATAGTCTAACGAAAATGCATTAAAATTAAAAATTGAGTTGATGAGAATGAACAGGTTATCTCCTCACTTGGACATAAAATGTACAGAAATATGGATATATAAGAACATAGCCCAACATAATATAATGGAAATTAAAATACATACCATAAAATATGTCTTTTATTAAAAGATGATGGTCAATGATTCCCGTACAAAGAGCAGATCCTTACATTAAGGATAAATAAATGAAATAACTACATTTTAAATACATAAATACATACAATATAAGTTGATATTAAGTATATATCAATCATAGGTTATTCACACATACTCATATAATTAAATAATTCATAGGTATATGTTTAACACAAAGAATGGAAATTGGTTTAAGAACTCCCCTTATCTCGTGTCCGAATTAACCCGTCATTCTTTAATTTTCAGAATAATAAATGTAAGTTAATTTCTACTTGATTAAAAACCTTTTTCAATTTTATTATTCCTTTTATATCACTTATTACCTTGCTATAACAACAATTTAATTATTTGAGTTCATGTCGGACATTTTGTCGATGTTCAGAACATGAGTTAAAAATGAACTTGTTATAATTATAAATTGTCCATGTGGTTGAAATTCCATTATCTCTAGAATTATATTCATGATTTATATATCATATATATCATATATATTCGTTATATATATATTTATTATAGTCCATACAATTTGGATATATGAAAATTAAATGCACCATTAATGTAGACAGTAATCCATCCGTACGCATAAATGCTACTTTCATTTCATTTTCAAAGGAATTAAAACCAAATGATACATAGGTATATTATTATTAAAATATACTACCATATTTTATATACATTCTGTAAATTCATTAACACCATCCTTTATATGTTCCATGTATGGTATGAGTGGTTCATTTCACTTTGAGGGGGCGGTAGTCTGCACTTCATCAAATGAAATTATCGTATTTACCAATTATAGAAACCATAAAAGTATGATAAAAATGAAAAATAAAGAATCATAGAGAAAAAATAAACATAATATATATCATATACAAATACAGTTCCATCATAATGGTCATCATGAGAGGCGGTTGGAGATATTTGAACAATCATCGTTTCATGAGCCAGTAGTTCGCCCTCCACAGAAACATTATGTTCTATTCCCATTAGATGGAGTTGTGTGTAAATGTAGTTCGAATAGTTATCATAAAAAAAATATAGTATATTTAGGATATTGGTTTTGTTATAAACTAATGTAATAAATAGAGTTTATGGGGTTAGAGAAGTAAAATAAAAGAAAATCCCTTAAGAGAAAAGGTTACCTTTAAATAGAGTAACTCCCTTTGGTTTGAACAAAAAGGCTACCTTAAAGTACCTTATGCCTAAGGTAATGCTTTTAGGTGGAATAGAGGACTCTTGAGAGATTATTTGGGAAGGGTCTGGACTAGAAAAGGGTCTTTAGAGGTGTGAGTAATTGGTTATAGGTGGGGGCTTTTTATAAGGGAGAGAAGGGGATCTTTAGGAATGTTTGAAAATATTATATTAGTATAAACTGATTTTCAGTTTCCAAAGGTCCAAAACTCACTCAATTATAAGATAAGATGAATCCTGTTCGAAATAAAATCATCCAATAATAATTTTATAGGTTTTGTATAGCTTTGTAAATTTTATAATCACATCTATTTGAATCATTCATTAATAAGGTATTAATTGAATCATCATTGTGTCATGAATAATATATATTATTTGATGTCTAAAAATTATAAATAAAATACCATAATGTAGGAAATATTTTTATATTTAAAATAAATATTCATAGTCTAAAAGATAACTTATACAACCAAATGTAAAAATTGATTTATTAAAAGATATATGTTTATGTCATTTTTTTCTTTACTTTAAATTAATTAATATAAAGTGTCATTATCACACCCAAGTGGATCTATGGTGTCCCAAAATCGGCCCAAGGATACCAATGGTTGGAAAAATATCAACTAATAGAAATAAGACACATTTTAGGGAAATTTAATATTATAATAATAATATTTTTTTACCCTTATTTTTCTATATTTAACTTTTGACCATGGTAAATAAAATATTTACTGAAGTAAATATTCATAATTTCTAATAATAAAAGTTACATATTTACATAATTTATACCTTATGATTCCAAAAAATGAAATCCATTTTTCCAAATTAAAAACACATAAGATAGAAAAATCAATTTTAAATTAATTCCTGTTGTCAAAACAAAATTCATTTTTTTAAGAAATAATACCTATCAAAAGATTGACACTTGTTTATGTCCAATTTCAAAGTGAAATTACTTTCAATGACAAAAAATGGATTAAATGGTAACAATATAATATAAATAAACTATTAAACCAATTAAAAAGTTAATATAACAATATAAATAAATTATATTAAATGGCAGTTTTGAATTAAAACATATTATTTTTCACTATGCATTAAAAATGAACTTTATCAAAAAATAACAAATTTTTACCCAAAGTAAATTTTGATGTCCCCATTCTAAAAAATAATTTTATTTTGTCAAATAGAACATAAAAATGTTAAGAAACTATATTTAAAAAGGGTTCTCCATCAATAGGTGGTAAATCAACCTTTTAACGTATATTAGAGTATTTATGCTTAAAATTGGATTCCTTCACATTTTAGGCCCATAAGTTTTATTGGATAAATGAAATTTTTTTAATAAACACATGTAACAATATTATAGTTAGTTATGTTTATTTTTTCCAATACAATGACTATGCGTTAACTACCATTTAAAATAATAATATTATACTATTATTTTTCAGTATAACTCAACATTTTATGCAACCTAAGATTTCAAAGAAACCCGTTGTTGCATATAAGGTATTCCATCAAACATAGAATCCCATTTAAATTAAAATCTATATTTAACTCCAAAATATTAATAAATATGAAAATTTATTACTCTTTATTTACCTGGGATTTTACAATCCTCCTTAAGAGTAAACAAATAAATTCATCCTACATGCCTCCACATTAGGTATAAACACTAAATAAAACTCTAAATCATTGTGATTCAAAATATTCAACATGGCCCATATCATATAGAGTCCTCTTCTAGAGTAATCCCCTACTCAATCTAGTCAAAGGGCTTTACTCCCCTATGAGATGAACCATCGGATGGCTTCCATAAATATGGTACCTCACAGTGAAACGACGTGGGATTTGATTCCCATCCAAATATGATATGTAGGAATCCTACCTAAAGTTCAATCCTAATGGCCCAAAACAACATCATTCTATCACTCCATGTTTCTAGTAGGGTATCAATCATTCATGAATACCATATTCTTTCAAGGTTCTCTTGGATGTTTTTGCATAAGTTTAACACCCAAATTTGACTAGGCACCATTCACCTAAACATCCTTGACACATGATGTTAAACCCTATAGTTGGATCCTTAACACACGACTATAAAAGGTATGATGTTCCCCATTATTCATCACCTGACTCTATTTGTTCTGATTTCTTTTATAAGGATATGTAGGAATAACATTTAGGGGTTTGATCTTGATAACAAAACAAGTCATGTATCCCAATATGATAATACAATATAGAGCACCCCAGTGAATGAATAGGAAAAAATGCCATCATAATAAGGAACATATAACTTATAATTAGTACAAAAGAGGATACAATCTATAGATAAACTCAATTAAATACATATGTTTCCATCGAGGAAGAACATCAGATACATAAAATGACTCTAATATCCATACATGAAAACAATTGTTTGTTAATTCAAAATTTATCCACGCCATACATGGGAATTAATGAATGATTCAAGAAATAGATTAATAATATAATAAATTCACTGATTATGAATTGATTCCCCCTAAAGGGTTTGAGGAGCATGACCTCCCATCCTCTTGAACAATGTGAGTTCTTAAGCATCATTGGTCAAAACTCCCCAACGATCAACTACCTTTTAAAATATGACTTTACGGAAATATAACCATTTCGTGTTTCTAATTCCTTGAACAAACCCAATTAAAACCATTAAAAAATAGAAAACCTAACATAAATGATTACACATGACTCATTCCTATGTAATTAATTGTCGGTCGATCAATCAAACAACTTTTTATATTATAAATAAGTATTTTTTAAAAGTGAGTCACTAACAAAAAGTTCACCTAATAAATTACACCCTTTATCATCCTCAAAAACATTTTTTAAAAATTTAGTTTATTAAGATACTTTTTTATTGTTCATTACTACTTTTATTTTATTTTATACCATGTTATATATAATTACATAATTAATTAATTTCATAATAAATGATTTGAAGATATTTGGTTCTTATAACCAAAATGACCTATGTGGGTTGAATGTGGTAAAGAATATTTATAATTTGTCACATTCATAATAAAAATAATGAAATAAGTTTAATTTTTATATATAAATTATACTTTTATAACTTTTTATTAATGATGGTTTTGATAAATGAATTATGTTACAGTCGTGCAGAGGGTAGGCTGTACATCCGCATAATAAAAATTTCCAATTTCCAATGATCATTATGGATAGAGGTTAAAAATTATAAAATAATTCAAGTGTTATAATTATATAATATTTAACTTATTATACCATTAAATAAAAATATATAATAAATCTCTCTTTTCTAGTGATGTAAAACGAATCACATCACTTCATGGAGGTATTCTTCCACAAATACGCATGAACTACATTATAATATTTTATTGAATGAAGATATAATAAATTAAATAATATATTATCATTTTAGAATGAAATATATGTGATTAAAATCATATATTTACATTAAATACACCTTTGAAACTAGCTATTAGAAGAGGTGATGGAAAACAAATTACAATAGTTTGTGAGGTTGTAGTTTTCCGTACAGATGAATGATGGTTTTTTTCCGATATTATGTAAGAGAATATCAATATAAGTTATTAAATTATAATTATAATTTCTAATTATGAGTAATATAATTCTCATAATATTTAATCATGTTAGAAGAATATTTTAAAATTTAATAAAACAACATACTCTTCTTTAGACACCCTCTAAGGTTTCACACCAAAATATTTCCAAATATGGATTTATAATAAACCCTAGGTATTTATAATGTTTTCAAGGATTTTATGAATGAATTTTTATAGTGATTGTGTCAACCTAATGGTTCTTAACACATAAATAAATGAGAAGAAGAGGTTTCATTTTATAAGAGAGGGGAGGGGAACTAATGGATTGTCTTAAAATATTAAATAAATATAAATTAATTTAGATGTACAAATGGATCCAAATTGATAATATTTGAAGTTATATTATTTAACTCCTTATAATCTCATAAAATAAAATTTTACAAGTTTGGATCACCATTTAATCCTTATATTTTTTAACCATTCCTTATCTTTTTTACAATTATAGTGATATTAATGTTATTTACTCTTAAGCGGTTAAAATAGACACTATGACAGGAAAAATATATATTATATGAAATCTGTTTAATGTAATAAACTATATCCCATTAACTAGGATGATCATAATGTTTCAATTAGTTTTTAATAATTTAATATAATATTACTTATTATAAAACATCCTTAATATAAATTTTGGAACTCTTCTATTAATTTAACTTTTAAAAATACAAGATAAATTTTATAATAGAACAATATGAATAAAAACCTCTATAATATTTAATTTTAATATAAAATTAATTGAATAAAAAATCATTCAAATAATTATATTTACTCTTTCAAAATCATTTTATTGAATATTATACTTCTTGAACAAGTAATGTGTCAGTTATTCCTAAGCATTTAAGAAAAATATTTCATGAATAAAATTTTAAAAAATTACCATGATTAAATTAAATAATTTATATTTAAAATTAATATTTCTAACTGAACATATTCTCTTTTTGTACCTATTATGTAAATTAAATAATAATAATACAAAGAGAATGAAATTTTTAGTTTTCTTTATATATAATAATATTAATGGTAAAATTCTTGGAATAATGGAAAACGTTTAACACCTCAAGATTTAAGGTAATGTCTCTTTTAAAATTTAATCTCTTCGATATCATAAATTGCAGATAAGAACATGTTTAGAAAAACAATGATACAAAATTTGTTATCTTTATTTTAACATGAATGTTATAACATATATGTTACATTGGTGAGAATGTATATTATTATCCAAATTGTTAAATTTATATATTATAAATTTAATTAAATGTTTTACATTCCTCCAAATGATTTTATAGATATAATATAAGAATATATACAATTTTACTAATTAAAATATATATTTTTCTAAATTCAATCAATATGAATTTCAATAGAACACTAGTTTTAATTATATATTTCAACACATTATTAAGTATTTTTAAGAAATGAAATTCTTATTTTAAATCAGGGTATCAAAATTTACCTTTTTAATTTTTTTTGTATTTTACTTATATTTTTCAAGTTTTGAGAAATAGTTAAAAAATAATATATTTTTATTGAAAACCAATTTCTCATAAAATTTATTTATGGTGTTAAATTATATAGATGAATGGTTTTAATGTATAATTATATCATGTTTTTATTAGTCAATATAATTTGGGACATTTAAAACATTTCCAATTTGATGTTAGATGTATATTTTTTTTAACAATTTTACTTTTAAAATCTGTTTTCTCATTCCATCAACGAAATTACTTTTAAATTACTAAATTAAATGTTTTATTTTTAAATTTTCAAAAATGGTTTCTATATTTTTAATATGTGGGTCCAAATTATATTTTTAGGTTATTTGTAATTTTATATTTGTCCTAAATTACAACGGTTAAGTGAAAATCATGTAATTAAGGACAAAAATAATATTATATGTATAATAAAATTTCTATAAAACTGGTCCTAATTTTATGTAATGATTTAGTGCTGACCATAATAATCCTTGGTCCGATTTGTTTTCAACTTGGTTCCATTAGATGGCTTTAATAATTTTTTAATATTTTATTCTAAGGGAGTTCCAATATGAAAAAATCATTTTTTAATGAGTATTAATTTATTTATGTCTTTATAAAGAATATATTTTAGAATAAAAATTGTAATTTTAAATGTAAAATTTTTATATTTATCATTATAATTTATTTTTAATTTTTCTATATTAGCTTGTATTCTGATGATGCAGTAATGATTCAATTAATGAAACTATCAAATAAATGATATTTAAAATATTAAAATATATATTATTTGATGTACATAAGAGTTATTAACATATTTTATGGGTTCTTTAGACATTATAGGGGTGTATTAAGGAAATTGTTTTCCAAAAAATCTTATTGAATTGATTTTCTTAATGCCAATGTTATTAATAGTCTCAAAATTGAAACTTATGATATTTTATGAAAATTATATTTTATGAAATTATTTATAAATCATAAAAATATTAAATAATGATTTATTTAAGATATATGTTATAAAATATCTTAAATATTATTTTTATTTTAAAATTTAATATTTATATGTAGAAATTAAATCCTATGAATATTGAAAACATTATTATTATAGTTAATATTAAAATGGATTAACTAAGGGTCATTCAAAATGAGAAGGTTTACAATTACATAAAAACTTATATAAAACATATTGGTTCATGATATTAAAACCATATCATATCTATAAATCAAATTAATGTAATTTTGGAGGTATTTGTATTGATATTTTGTTTATTATAAATTAATCTTTTGTGAAATTCAAAAAGTTCTACTCCCTTCTCTTATAAATGGGATCATTTATTATCTTTTATTCATACTTCATAAACAATTTGGTTCAGAAAAACCCTATCATAATATTCTACCAACATCAATAAGTTCACCATATAATCATTATTTTGTGAATAAATCAAGTCAAATAAGTACTTCATTTCAAATATAAAGGAGATACCTAAAGAAAAGGTAACATTCATCAACAGACATTACAATGTAATTTCTTCGTTAAACCACATATAATTATTTTTTATTTCATGTTTATATAATAAACAAAATATTATAAATATACATATATGTTTTTATGTTATGGTTTCTCCCTATAGTTAAACACACATCCATCAAATGGGTAATAAATATATCATTTTTGAGTGTGGTGAACTACAAACTCATGAAATGACGTTGTTTGTTTTTTCTTTACCACCTGTCGTGATTGGTAATTATTATAGATAATATATTTTAATATTTGATATGTATTATTTATAATTTAATTATTCTTATTTAAATTTTATATAACCCAATCCGTTATGCACTCCATTTGTTGGAATACAATAACATCTTTTGTGGATGTATCGTCTACTATCTCCTCAGAGCGATGTGAATCATTCACTCTATACATGGAATGTATGAGGGATGGTTTTTAATAAAAATTTGTGAAAAATATAACAAAAATATTATATTGTAATTTTAATATAAAAATATATATTATTTACTTTTCATTCTATTAAATATGAAAAAGTAAACTAAGTAGCATTCATGAATACAGACAACCAATAATCTCCATGAATTGTGCATTTTATTTCTTATGTCAAAATTTTACATATTTTTACAAAAAAACATGTAATAAATATATAATATATTTAAATAATTTTTTACACTTTTTGATATAATGAAATAATGACCTAATTAATAATAAAAATATGTAACAAGTCAAAACATTCCCTAAAAACATGGTAATTAACACCCAAAATAGTTAAAATAATGGAAGATTGTTAACAAATGGTTAATGATATTTCATAATAATTTAATATATGATATTATAAATATGATTATGGTTCTTTTAGATTTTAAAAAAATTATTAAAAAAATATATAGGAGGGTAAATAAAATTCAACTAATAGAAAGTACAACGTGAGGGGTTTATTATCTCACTTTTACTTCTATGAGATATATGCCTTATTCAACAATTTTTTTATATGTGGTGTATATAATGATACTTTAAAATTTTATATCATGAATCTATTTATTCTCATGATTTTATAATTTTCATTAATTTTACTACATCATGGGGCTTATAATTAAAAAATTCCCAGTTTTATGGGATACTGTGGTGTGTTTGAAGATTAATTTCCATAATAATTTTTCAAAAAAATCATTTAAATTGTTTTTATCCATGTCAACATCATTTGTTTAATTTTATGATTCGTTGAGGATGATATCTTATAGAATCAATTACCATTTTTTATTAAATGGTTTGTGATTCAGTTTGACTATAGTTGTGTTATTTTAAAACCATTCATAGTTTATGGTTAATGTATTCACATTTCAAATGCTAGTTTTTAATAATGATGAATATGATGATTATGTTTGACCACAATGACATCAGGAATGAATTCGACATAGTAAGTGTTGTGTGGGGCCCACTATATCCCATTTATTCATTGTTAGTTCTCATGAGAAAAAATCAGTTTGAGACAAACTTGTCACATTTGTTTCTAAGAAGTTTAAAATTTTTTCACAAGGATATATCTTGAAAAATATAAGAGAGGTTTCTACCCATGTACTTAAACATTAAAGAAGATAGATCTTGGTAGTAATAATCTTGGGGAAAGATCTTGATAGTGAATATGTCCACAATTATTCATTATGTCATTATTATTATTCCATATTATTAGTTGATTACTTAGAATATTCATAGTTAAGTTTCCAAGCACATGTTATTATTTAAATGGATTGTGTTTTAGTTATTTTCCATGACATGTTGTTTATGACATATTTACTCATAAAATTCACTGTTCTCTTACCCTTATTGACCATTTAAGCTAACCCCATTCTTATGTTTTATTTTCCCACGGATTTTGAGAATTATGTTATGACTGATATGCATGGTTATACAAAGGGTGAATAATGACAGACTTAATAAAATTATTTCGGTTTTTTATGATTAAAAATGTAATGTGGATTACAAGTGTGAATCTATTTTACCTAGAAAAATAAAATATTTGGTACCTTGGGAAACAGTTTATTGTATCTTATGAAAATTTATTAAAGTAAGAAACTGACCAAATCCTACTAGGATTGGGTTCATTACAATTGGTATGAGATGGATATTAATAGAAGTCTTGTGAATATGATTTAGGAAAACATTAGTTAGAGAACAAAACCCAATGACATAATTTAGAAAAATTTCCAAATAAACATATCTTATGATCTCTTTATTATTAATTGATAATTTTCAATTTTGGTTATGTGATTCACATGTTCTGAGATCATACATTTTGATTCATAATGTTATGATCTAATCTTGTCTATGAAAGTTTTTTAGAAATCTTTACTAGTAGAAATAATGGAAATTGTATCAACACACATAATCCATGAAGTTATTTCCCTCCAATTTAATATATTGAAATTGGGACTGGAGCTTCAACTATTACTGAAAAATGTATAACTATATAGGGATAGATGACTCGTAAAATGATCAATAACCTCAGACGTTTGAAGAAGGTAAATTCACAATGCAAAAGAACAATATTGGACAGTTTTATGAGACAACAACATCCATCATTCAATTGGAATACATATCCATTTGTATATTAAAAATGAATAATTTACTTTGAAAATATATTGATAACTTTGGAATGTAATGAAAGGGAAAAGATTATAATGGTACTTTATAATATTTTAGGAGATTCAGATGAATGATAATCATTTACTCAAAACATGAAGGGGTGGATAAATAAAAAACATTGAATGAAAGGGATTTGAGGTATATTCCTTGGAATAATAATTCCATAATGAACATCAGGTAGATATAAAGAGGATATTTTTTTATCTATGGTAATTGGAGGATGCAAATATTTCGAATTATGAATAAAGGATTGTAATGTTATAATGTGACCCAATGAGTATAATTGATCATTTCTTTGATAGTTTAAATCCATTCCCACTAATAGAAGTAGTCTCTCAAACATTCTCATCATATGAGGATATAATATTATGTGATATAATAACTGATATTGAATTATCAAATTTTCATGAATTTAAAGTGAAGCAATATAAGAAGATGATATGATATAAAATGGCAGATAAAGGCAAGAAGGTAAAGATGAATTTTACCACACATGATAATTATGGAAAGAATAACCCAGGGAAGTTCTCAAAATGATTGTGTGTTTGTTATATGTTTATAGAAAAGGGATTATAGGGAGAAGAATTCAATGGTAATAAATATTTAATAAATATTCAATGTTTTAAATGTAGTGAAATCTAGAAATACACAAATAAAGGTCCAAACATCATGGAAATATAACTCATAAGAATCTATTCCTCCGAAGGGAACTAGTTTCATAAATTTTATCATCGAATGAGGATATAGTTTCAAGTGATATCATGATAGAGGAATAATTATAAATTTTATGCTATTACTACTATATAAGAGGAATAATTAATGTAATTTTCTTCTTAGATTCATGATTTATGTTGTAAAAGTATTTTATCAACAATAATATAGTTATAATAATAATGAGATATATAAGGATTGTTTTATAGTACTTATTATTTAAGTATTTAGAAGCATTCAAGGTTTTATTAAGGTTTTAATATGATCAAGGTATTTATATATTTGATATGTGATATTGAGAGTTGGATTATGTTCTTTTGGGAATCAATTTTTGGGAATTTAGTGAAATTTTTAATAAATATTTGAACATTTAATTTGGATAGAATCATATATAATTCATCTTAAGGAAACAAATTATATAATGGAATAAGATAATCATACTATATTATTGTTTAATCTTAAAGTATTATGTATTAGATATATAGTTATAATAGTTTTTGTTCAAGTAAAAATTTATAGTGTGAAGGAATAAATTTTGTAAATTATGGTTTTTCATGAGTGATTCATGTATAGAAATTCATCCTAAATATCTATCTCTAGGTTTATAAAATGAAGTGAAAATATATTAAAGCACAACCAATGTATGAAATTATTACATGAAATGAAATAAAGTGATTATTCATGTGTGATTTATCAATATAGTAAGATAATACTAAATAATAAGAAAATTATTTTTGAATAAAAACATTATGTATTTACTTTTCTTTGTGAGAAATTAATGGTCATTTAACCCATCATCATTTTATAATTGTGTGATTATTGAATTTCTAATTACCATGGTCTATATAACTCTCCATCAAAACATGATATTTAGATTTCTATCTCATGTACCTATTATCACTTCTCAGTAATGTTATATTATTCAGAAGACTACTTCTATGGTGGCCTTCTCATTCCTTTTTCCATCTTACTAAGAATATGTTTTATTAATCATATTTCTGATGTGGGTTTCCCACAAAGAAACTTTCGTGTATCAACATTTGCTTTTTTGAAGTAAAATTTCTAATTTTGGGGACACAATTTATTAAAGGAGGGTAGAATGTAACACCACAATATTTTATGATATGTATCTTTTCAAATTTAATCTCTTCAAAATATTACATTGAAGAGAACACCATGTCTAAACTAATAATTATATACAATTAAATATCATTAATATAAATCAACCATTATAACCTAGCCATTACAGTAGTGGGAATGAATAATATGAAAAAAAATATGAAATTTATATATTATAAATTTAATATAATGTTTTTACATTTATAAAAATTATTTTATAGTAATATGATAAGAATAAATCAAATTTTACATTAAAATATTATATTTATAAAGGTGGCTTTACCTCCATTTGATGACACACTTGTTTTAAATATAAATTTTGATACTTTTATAAGTTATGTTTGAAAAAAAAATATATTATTTTAAATAAGAGTATCAATATCAATATTGGTTTATCATTTGGAAGTTTTCTGTTAAGTTCCATGTTTTGATGAATAATAAAAATACAATATATTGTAATTGAAAAAATCATTTTCATAAAATTTATTTATAGTGTTAAATTTTATTTCTGATTATTTTTAAAAAATATGTAGAAATTTACTTTATCATTAAATCCAATATAGGACATTTGAAACAATTTTACCTTGAAATTGGATAAAAAGTGTTGTGAACCATTGAACATGATTACATTAAAATCATATGTTCTCATTTCATCAATGATATTAATTTCAACTTAATTTAAAAAAAATATATGTTTAAAATTTATAAAAATGGATTCTCTATTTTTAATATGTGGGTCTAAATTATGTTAGTATGTTCCCTTTATTTTCTGAAAATATGAATTGTAAATTTAGTATTTTTTCCAAATTACAACAGTTAAGGGTAAATCCAGAAATTAAGATTTAAACTAATATTATAAGTGTTATAAAATTATCATAACACTTTTCTAAATTTTATTTAATGAATTAGTGTTAAAAAATATAATCCTTGAGCCAATTTATAGCCTCTTAGAGCCACTTAGATTATTTTAATCATTTTTATATATTTTATTCAAATGGAAGTCCAATATATGAAACTCATGTTTTTAATAAATATTACATCCTTATATGTAGTTACACATAATATATCGTAAACTATAAATATTACTTTAAAGTCTAATTTTTTTTATCTTCTCAAAATAAATTTATTGTATTTGTTAGGGAAGAAATAATTTAATTAAAGTCATGCACACTGATAATGAATTAATGATTCAAATAATTAAACAATCTATTAAATGATATTAGAAATAATAAAAGAAATATAATTTGATATCATTAATGTTATAAAGTAATTTAATAGGTGAATATGAAATTTTATTGGGGTATTAATTGAATTGGTTTGATGTAATATTTTTGGAATTGTTTTGTGAATGTAAATGTTATGAATAGGGTCAAAAATGATACTGATGATATTTTATTAAAATAATATATTATCAAATTATATAAAAAACATAAAAATATTAATCAAATAAAATGTAATGATTTAGGGTCTACAATATATTAAATTGGTAATTTCCTGTCCAATTTAAATTTTATATGTAAAAATGACCTCCTATTAATATTAATAACATTGATACCATACATAAAATTAAAATGGCTTAACAAAGGGTGATAAGGTTTACAATTAAATCATAACTTGTCTAAAATATATTAGTTGATGAGATTAAAACATTATAATATCATTTATTCTAATAAATTTAATTTAAGTATCATTTGTATTAATATTAATTTTATTATAAATTAATCTTTTGAGTAATTCTGAATGTGCCCTTCCCCTCACACATAAAAAGGAACCTCTCCTTATCATATATTCACACTTCAAAAAATATGTGGATTGGAAAAAACATATCAAAGGATTCTCCCAACATCCCTACCTTAAACCTAGAATCCTTATATTGGAGATAAATAGAATCAACTATGTCCTTTTTTTCAAAAAAATTGGATATACCCAAAAAATATTCTAGGTTCATCAATAAACTTTTTTTTATTTATTCCTTAAAACACAATAAATTAATTTGATTTCCTTTATTATTTAATATAATGTATTCCATAAATATACTAAAATGTTTTTATGTTATGGGTTGGACCTAAACCTACACATACTTCCATCTAATGTGTAATGAACTTACAATTGTTGTCTACAATGAACTACAACATCACGAAACAATGTTGTTAACTTTTCCTTTACCACCTATCATGGTAGGTAATTATGATGTAAAATATGTTTTTATATGATATATAAAGTAATTATAATTTATTTATTCTTAAGAAAGATTCATATAACACATACAATTATTCAGTCTATATGTGGGAATATGAAAACAACATTTGTGGACATGTATACTACTACCACCTCAAAGCGATGTGATTTGTTCACGCAATACATGGAATGTATTAGAGATGGTTTTAAATAAGCATATTTCAAATATATGACATAAATATGATACAATAATTTTCATATATATATATATATATATATCTGTGCGTGTGATTTATGTTTCATTCTTTTAATCATAACAATGAAATGGAAGTAGCGTTAATGCATATGTATGACCTACCATCTCTATGAATGATGAATTTGATATCTTATCTCCAAATATTATGGATTATTATAAAAACAGATGTACTAAATATATATTTAATTTAAATCACGTTTTAAATTATATATATGATTAAATAATGATCTAATTAATAGGAAAAAGTAGTAAAAATTAAAACAATTTCGAAAAACAAGGCAATTAACACCCAAAATAGTGAAAATAATGATCAATTTTAAAAAAAGGGTAATGAGATATTATAAGAAGCTAATATAAGATATTATAAACCTGAGTTTGGTTCTGGTATAATTTAATAAATTTATGAAAACAATTATAGATGATGATATATAATGATTCACTAAAGGAAATAACAAGGTAAGGGGTTTCTCATCTTACTTTTACTTTTGTGATATATTTGAATATTCACAACTTATTTTTTTGTGTTGTATTTAATGATCCTTTGAAATTTTATGTCATTAATCTCATTAATCTCATGACATTATATTTTTCAATAATTTTACTCTTTCATGGGTCCTATAATAAAAATGTTTCAAAGTGGTATGGTACACTATAGAATGATTAATTATTATTTTCATCATGATTATTTTATCAGAAATCATTTAATATTTTTTATATATATCAAACTATTTTTTTGAATCTTAGGATTATTTGAGTTTGATATCTTACGAAATAATTTATTATATTTAATTTATTTGTTAATGATTTAGTTTTACTATGTATTTGTTATTTTAATACAATTCATAGATTATTGTTAAGGTATTCACATTTTGGATGGTCGTTTTTAATATGAATGTATATACTGATTATGTTTCTACCCTTTCATAAGAGGAATGATTTGGATACCATAAGTGTCTGAATGAGACCACTATATCCCTTCTTTGCATTTGTATGTATCATGAGATAAAATTCATTGGAAACAAACCCTTCGTGTTTGTTTCCAGGAGGTTTTAAATTTTTTAGGAATATAGATATTGACACAAATCAGACGAGTTTCGACCCACAGACTAAAAATGTCAAGAAACTAGATCTCTACATTAAATATCTTTATAATTTATCTTGATAGTTTAGATGTCTAACATTATTAATTACACCATTATTATTATTCCATGTGTTTATTTGATTAGTCATAATGTCTATGGTTATGTTTCATAGTTCATGTGATTATTTAAATGGCATGTCTTTTAGCTATTTAACTTACTATATTATAAATCTATATTTACTCATTAGTTACATTGTATGATTAAACTTACTTATAATTTGATATCACCCCTTTTAAAGGATTAATTTTTCCTAGGATTCTAAGAAGTATTCTATGACTAATATGTATGGTCACACAATGGGGGAATAATGGCAGACTCTAGGAAATTCCTTTTGTTTTTTATGTTTCAAAATGTAATGTGTAAAAAACCAGAACTATATCAATGAAATTTACCTACATATAATTATTTCATATTGAATAAGTCATGTAAAAACACATATAGAACAAAATATAATATTTATAAATGATGAATGAATAATATGAGAGTCATTTATAGAAATTAAGGAACTTTTATCTATAGAATAGTAACTTGACCATTGTAATATTAATATGACCCTTAGGAATAATAATAAAGAAAATAAAATAATAACCTTGACTATGAATGCAAAAATTAAATTTTAACTTCGTATAAATGAAAATATGATATTCTTATATCATAGTTTACATAAATAAATATTTTAAAAAATAATAAATTAATTATTTTTATTTCATAAGTGATAAATATTTAATTATAATTTTTAATTAATATAATGATTTAAATGAAAATATATTTTCAAGAAATCTATTCATAAATTAATATTTTTTAGACTTCTGATTATAAGATAATTTTACGAGACCTTAATTAATTTTTCAAAATGTTGTAAAATCAGTTATTATTTTAAAATCAAAATTTTTGGTGTAAATGATTATATTATATAAAAATTAAATATATCAAATTTATAAATTATTTTCATAATATTTATTTAATTTTTGATTTTTAATTGTCTAAAAATGTTTGCAGTGAATTTTTGGGATTTTTCTAAAATAGTAGAATTTTTGGTGGATAGTGAAAAATGATAATTTATGATATATATCCATTATTATATAGAAATATAATTTCATGATTAATAAATGATGTAAGAAAAATAATCGAAAAGTTCCCTTAATTATTTTCATATATTTGGTGATAATTGTCAGTCTATTCATACTCTTGAACCAAGATGATAATATAATGTATAAAATAAGGAGAAAACATCCTTATACTGCCAAATATGTTCCATCAATCACCACCTCTTCTATTAACACCCCTAAAGCCTATAATCTCATCCAAATTTTAACCACTTCTCCTCCCATGTCTCTTTAACATGTCAAAATGTCTTTTGTCTCAACAAGTGACCAATTATTTCTCTGTAGGGAGGTTGTCAAGGAGAATAAGTTCAAGAGGTAAATTCTCATCCACTTTCTTTTAATTCCATTTCAAGTACTTTTCTATTCATATATTATCCTGAAATACCTATCCCAAATAGAATATAAAACCCACATTTATTTTATATATATTAATTTTATTGTTTTTATAGAATAATCCTTCATCAGTTCCCTTCCCATCATTATTTTATAAGAATGAAAACATCATCTGCAAGGTTTTGATTTATAACAACATAGACAATGTGTTTTCATTTTCTAATTCCTCATTCAATACTGGTCATGAAGCCATTTTATGGTTAAAACTGATTATTATATATATATGAAAACCTATTTATTTTTATTTAACTAGTATATATACATGATATTAAATAATACATCAAAACTAGTTTGTGATGATCAAAAAATAAAAAATTAATGTAAATGATTATCATTTAAGTCATTTATAAGGAATCATCCTCACATCTGGAAAAATAATGATATATAAAAACAATTAATAGTCTCAAATTTACTTAATAACATATATTTTTAGTTCTATGAAATATTCATCATTTTACATGATTTTTCAGACACATATACAAGTAAAACGGTTATGAAAAAAAAGGAAAACAACACTCCCAAATAATGAAATTATATCTTATTACTCATCAAAAAAACCATAAATAATTGTAAATTTTTTTACTAAATCAAATTCATTTAGAAATGTTTCTTTAATTACTAATTAATGAATCTAATTTTATTAATATGGAAATTAATTACAAGTATATAGTCACTTACGACATAATGTTTGGGATTCTACCCGAACCTCCATTTTTTTGCTTCAGGATTCTCTTCCTATCTAAATAATGAAATTTAATAATCATTTATTTTCATTTAATTAAAATAAATTATTCATATATGTTCCAAAATAATTTATCCAGATCATATCATCCTTAAAATACATGTTTTAATAAGTACACCTTCTCAATTCTTCCCCATAAGCATGTCCGATTAAAGGGAACATTCTAATTCTTTCTCATTTTCATGAGCACTACATAATCTATTTTAATAAATAATTATTTTTCTAAAATTAATCATTCTATCATTGAAAATATCGTTGTTTAATTTATTGTTTTATTTAGACAATTATTATTTTTTTATTTTAAAAATCATTAAACTTTTCCCTTAAACCACACTAAATTATTTCACTTCTAATGTTTCTAAAACTCTTTTTTTTCATGTTTTGTATTCATTTTGACATAAATTATCATTTTATATGGCTATTTTTCCTTATTAATATCCACGTATATTTTAAATTCATTATTTCATGGACACCATTATAATATGATTATTTTTTATGCGTTATGACATTATTACGATACCCATTTTTTTCTATGGGAAACCTTTATGTACATGTTTTATTCTTAATATGGAACATATATTCATTGACATGTTATCATAGATAGACTGATATAGTTCTCTAAAGTAATGGGTAATGTTTATTCTCATGATATGTCATGTTGGGATAATGTGTTAACCTGATTCCTTAGTGGTACTTTGTCCACCATGTATTATAGTCTTGGAGGTTAGCCTTGAACCATGTTTATGTCATCTTATATGTAGTTCGAACATTCTTATAGTTCCATGATTATATTTTCCCATGTTATACATGTTATTATTCCTTATGTTTATTCATGTTCCATTAATTTTTGTCTTCATGTCATTCCTTCTAACTCATGTGTTAGGTTTTATTCCTATGATTATTCTTTTATTAGATTTTTTATTATATCCCTTTTTTCACATATTCCATAGGTTACCCTATATAGATATAAGATATAAATGGAACATATATGATTGTTAAGAATATTAAATCAAATAAGTTTTGAGTTTTTTAATTATGTACTTAATCTTCCAAAGACACTAGACATAACAATCCAATCTTGTATTCAATGTATAAATATTCATTAAACCATGTAATGGTATGTATAAATGTCTTGGGCTATTTTAGATGGAAAGAGAGGAAAATATTAGTTAATGTTTTGATTATCTTTAGAAAAACTCTGTACAATTACTTTTATATAAGACTATGTATAATCAAAAATCACAATGTTTGGTAATAATATAGTAAATGGGTTATGAAGAAAAATACATCCCTTTGTATGTACTACAACATGTTTCTGGGATATTTGTACCTAGGGGTAACAACTGTGAAAATGAATCTCGGTCAACAATTG
Source organism: Viscum album (assembly GCA_963277665.1). Classification (NCBI taxonomy): domain Eukaryota; kingdom Viridiplantae; phylum Streptophyta; class Magnoliopsida; order Santalales; family Viscaceae; genus Viscum; species Viscum album. The sequence continues at coordinate 43,936,297 of OY728150.1, forward strand.
AGGTAAATAGGTATATAACAAGGCGACATAATATTCACTTGCTTTAACATTACTAAGTATATGATTTGGTAAAATCATAATTACATTACGAAAAATATTAAGGAACACAAAAAATCACATAAGAATATATGTTATGAAATTGATCTTGGATAACCTAGATTAAAACATAGGGAACTAATAGCTAGAATATACCTTTCATTTAAAAAGTTATCCTTATATATTTAATTTTTTATTTTCACTTGCTTATTAAGATAATTATTCAAACCACACTTGTCACGATCCATCCCACGGGGCCTAGACGTGACTAACCAACCCTACCTTTCATAGGCTAGGGGTTGGTGACTAGCACATTAAGTCTTTTCCCAAACAGGGAAGGTATTACCTTAGATATCTGTACATAGTCAAAAGAAAAATTTAAGTAAACAACAAAAAAATGTATGGTATAACCATGATTGTAAAGTACAACCACAAGTGCAACTGAAAACTATAAATAGTGGGCCGGAATACAAGGCCTAGAAACTGAAAAGAAATTAAACAATTGTTTCATCTACCTTTCTAGCTCTACCTAGAGGGTAGTATCTATAAGTATGATATCGAAGAAGAGGATATTGATTGCTCATGTCGCACCAAACTCCACCAAGTCTCGAACCTCCAAAGTCTGCCTTAGAGCACCAGTACTCTGCACCAGACATAAACGTGCTGGTGGAGGCCGTGCAGGGGTGAGTATAACAATACCTAGTTGGGGACACTGATACCCCCAAACATCTCTCAGTAATACATAATAGAAAATATCACAATAAATACACCAATGGTTCTATCAAAAGCATGATCTAAATCATGAAGCACCAAGAAAAAGAGATAGCTCACTATAATGGTTTAACTTCCTTGTTACCGGGATATGGATGACTAGCCATAAAGACAGATCGTCCTATTTGATGTAAATCCATAGATGACCTATATAGGTCACAGTTTGATGACATATATTGGTCGCAAGATGTTGACCCGTATAGGTCGCTAGTGGTAAACCGTATTGGTTGCTAGTACTGACCTGTATTAGTATCTGGTGATGACCCATATTGGTTGCTGGTGTTTACTCGTATTGGTCGATGGTGATGACCCATATTTGTCGTAGGTTTAGAGATAGAGATGATTAGTTGTACAACTCGATCATCCCACTCTATAGTTTTTGATGTTGACTCATATTGGTCGCCCTTCTTCTTCATGTCACAGACAACCACTGGATTCCCACACGAAGCATGCCTGATATTAAGAAGACTCTACTCCTCAAGACATCAGTTATATTTCAATTGGTACGAAGTCCTACAAAACGTATACCCAAGGGACCACCCCATCATAGGGGTCCCAATGTGACATACAACGCATCGATCAGATGCCCGGTTTGTGAGATATGGGAACTTTTGTAGAAAGGTCCCATTTGGATTAAAGTCTGATCCAACTGAGGTTGCATGTCAAACTCAATCAAATCTCACTTTGAGTATCTCCAAAGGATCTCCTTGTCTCAAGGGTCTTTATGCCACATACAACACGTCGATCAGACGCCTGGTCTGTAAGTTACACCCCATCCGGTGAAACAGGGGAGATCACACCTCGATTCGGCATGGCTCTGTTGGGCCCACTAGAATTTCCTCAAAGGGACTGCTTCCCAAAAGGAGTCCCAATTCCACTAATGACATGTCAAACAGACAGACGGTTTTTTTGTTACGAGCGTTACTTTACTCGAAGGGCCTGTTGGGTCTGGGCCCGGTCCAACTCGGTTAGGTCGGCCCGACACAACGGGTTTTGGGGACTACTTAACCGCGCACAGGTCCATCCCGTCAAGGGTTTGTCATGTTCACTTGATTTGGCCCGTCATGGTCATCCCATCTAGTTCGCGGGCTCGGGCCGTGGTTGGATTGTCCTGCCTGGTGGGCCTCAGCCCACCTGCGCTGGCCCGTTGGACCTTGTGTTTGGCCCGGCCCACGTCTGCCTTAAGGCGGATCGCTGTCTCCAGCCAGCCCATAAGATGTGGGCCCTTTTCATCTAGCCGGTGGGGTGCTGAACCACCATGTTCAATAGTTAGTCAGCGGTGTCGACTGGTCTCCAGCGACACGGCGTGACGTAGGGCCGTGCAGACCCCAGCTACTGCGGTCCTCTGGTTGCGGCCGCTACCGCCGATGGTTCCTGTGGGTGCCTCCCTTCTCCCGCGTGGCCAACATACTCTAGCCACTACATCTCACAACAACATTCCTCCTTACCACCACCTATGGCCGGTTGTCGTAGGCCACCTCATGACACCACCGGTTTTCGCCGGCATGGCGTGCCGGCGGTTCATTCCACATGCCACCAGACGCGATCCAGTGGTCCGTTCATGGTGTCGTTTATGCCTATGAGCCTCTCAAACTACCGCCTCCACAGATTGATGTTATGACTCATATTGCTGTCAAAATTGAGGAATGATGTCTCTAAATAATGCAATATGATCGAAGCGGCGGAGGGTCCAAGCCTTGTTCATTCGGCCCACTCCTTCCACATTAACATGATAACAAGAGGGAGAATATTTAACTAACAATAAAGATTATATAAACAAATTTCGATAACGTTAAACCGAAACCAATCATAAAACCCCTACCTAGATGAGACGTCCGGAAATCGACGAAACCTCCTTCATTGATATCGTCAATTCATGATCCGGTGGCTCTCATCACCGCTCGCTGAATCTGGTCTCTTCCTCCATGTGGATATTGCTACAGGACTTCGCCAGACTTTCCTCGCTTGAAGAATCTGTGCCAATTCCCCACCCTGAGCTCCATTTAAAAACATGTGTAAAAGGTGAGTAATGCGTTGAATAAGTTAATGAGGTGTATTAAATGAATTAATGAAATTCTTTTAATTCACAATGATGGAGTTACACAGTTAATGATTCCATCCATTAAATGTCTTAACAATTCACCTGTCCCACCACCACCACTCATCCATTAGAGAAAAAGAAAAAAAATAACAATAACTTTTTATTTTATTTTTCAATTCAGTCAAAGTGAAGCTTCATATAAGAGAATCTTGGTGCTACAAATTCAATGGTTACACCAGATTCATAATCTGAGCATCGGTTCAGAAGATAGAAAATGTCGCCCATGCATTTACTGAACGTACCTAAAAACTGTTCAGAAATTCATTCTATTCACACCAGGACTCATAATCATGCTTCGTCAATTTTCCCAGACTCATAATAATGACAAATAATTAATAAAAATTACATGGAATTTTTCATGTCTGTTCAATTTCCCCTCCTTGGGGATTTACATCTGCAAAATCAAGGATACACAAAAAATGTGGGATACAAGGCATGCATATGAGCATCTTGCTCCCATGTGATCTCCGGGAGATTCCCGTGCTGCCCCAAAACACATACCAGAGGTATCGACTACCCATGAAGGATTCGCCCCTATCAATCCTCTATCTCCACTAGGTACTCTGCAATAGTCACCCCATCGTCAATATCCAGCTTGCCATGGTCGATGACGTGATATGGGTCATGCATGTATCTCCTTATATAGGATATGTAGAAGAAGTCATTCACCCTCTCTAACTATGGTGGTAGTGCCAATTGGTATGACACATTGCTAACCCTCAGAAGTTTTAGGAATGGTTTGATAAACCTCGTTGAGAGTTTTCTGCCTCGGCCAAATCTCCATAGTCCCCAACGAGGGGAGACTCACAAGAACACATGGTCCCCCACTTGGAACTACAATGATATCCTCTACTTATCATTATTGGACTTCTATAATATATGTGCAGTCTTCATCTACTCTCAGATGACCTGCACCTTCTCAATTTTAGCATGTACCATCTCTGGGACCCCGAGTGTTGGATCTCCTAGATCTATCCAACACAAGGTCAATCTGCATGGTCATCCATACAATTCCTCAAAATGGGCCATACCAATAGTGGAGTTATAGCTTTTTTTGAACACGAACTCCCCAAGGGTAGGTGGTTATCTCAACTACAACCAAAATCTTGGACACATACATGAAGCATGTACTCCATGGTCTATACGGTCCGCTTAGTCTGACCATATGTTTGCGAGTGAAAAGATGTGCTCAAGAAAAGATGAGTCTCGAAATCCTTCTACAATTATTTCCACAAATAGAATGTAAAACTTGTTTCATGGTCTAAGACTATCATTAAAGGAACACCGTGAAGTCCTACGATCTCTTGAACGTAGAGACATATCATGCTCTCTACCTATCCCTTCACTTGAATAACATGAAATTGTTCCGACATGGTGAGTTGGTCAATGATAACCCTGATGGTATCGTGCCCTCATGACGTATGTGGTATCCCCATCATGATAACCATCAACATCCCTTCCCACTTCCACTCTGGTATCTCGCGGGGTTGGGTCAAGCCTGTTGGTACTTGGTGCTCGACCTTCACTTGCTAGAAAGTGAGAATCTAGAAACAAACTCTGCCACAACTTTCTTCATCCCTAGCTACCAGTAATAATATTAGAGGTCCTGATACATCTTCATAATGCCTGGATGTACTACCAATTTAGATTTATAGAACTCCCTCATCACATCCTCTAATAGCACCACTTGTAAAACTATATTTCCTCTAAAAAGGATAGCGTTCGCCCCACCTTTAGAATATCTGTCAAGTGCATGGATTGAGGATATCTAAGCACGTATAGTATTGCAGATTTATTTTTGGAGTTGTGCATCCCTGACTTGCAGAAGTAGTGTAGGGGAAACTACCATTGACTAAAGGTAGACTATCTCATCTCTATCCACATAGGATATATGAAGTGAGGCTAACTGCTCTGATGCCTCATTTAGTAAATGTGAACTCAATATCCGGCTAAGTAAAACTGCCACTACATTCCCCATCAAAGGATTATAGAATATCTCAAAGTCATAGTCTTGAAGGAACTCTATCCAACATAACGTTCTAATATTCATATCTTTCTATGTGAAGATATATATGAGACTCTTGTGGTTTGAGTAAACAATGAGTCTCTCGCCTATCAAGTAGTGTCTGTATATCTTCTGTGCAAAGACTACAACTTCCAACTCCAATTCATGTGTCTCATAATTCTTCTCATGAGGCCTTAGTGGTCTTGAGCCATAAGAAATCACTAGATAATCCTAAATTCAAATGCAACTGAGTCCCATCCCTAATGCATCACAGTAAACCACATAGTTAGTGCCCTAATCTGGAAACCACAAGATGGGAGCACTGGTTAAGCTCTGTCTTCATTGTCAAAAGCTTTTCTGGAAAGTCTCTGACCATAGGAAGTGTTTTCAATGATTTTTCAACATATTATTTGGTGTTAATACTCTTGAGAAATCGGGTACGAACATCCGATAGAAGCATGATAATCCAAGGAAGCTCCACACCACAGTAACACTCCTCAGTGGATCCCAAGAAGGTACTGCCTTGATCTTTGCGGGATCTATGGCCACTCCAGCCTCTAAGATGATGTGTTCTATTAAATGTACATTCTGTATCCAGAACACACACTTCTAGAGCTTCCCATATAACTGGTGCTCCCAAAGTGTGTCCAGAACAATCATTAGGAGTAAAACATGATCTTCCAAAGATACTGAGTAAACCAAGATTTCATCGACTAAGACCACCACAAATTGATAGAGGTGTGGCTGGAAGATCCTCTTCATGATCCCTATGAACCCTATTGGAGCATTGGTTCTACTGAAAGGAACCACTAAGAACTCATAATAGCCATACCGACATATGAAGTTTGTCTTTGGTACGACCTCATCTTGTACCCTGAGCTGGTGACAGCCTGATCTGAGGTCTGTCTCTAAAAACCCACGAGCTCTCTTCAACTGGTCGAAGAGATCATAGATCCTTGGTAGAGGATAATTGTTCTGCATAGCCACCTGGTTTAGGTGCTGGAAGTCCCAATGTAGCCTCAAAATTCCGTCTACCTTCATGGAAAACAACATTGGGGATGCCCATATAGAAACACTAGACCATATAAATCCCTTCCAATGTAAGTCCTCCAAATATACCCTCAACTCTCAGATGTTGAAAGGGGCTATCTAATATGATGGTGTAGATATCAGTGTTGTTCCTCGATACAAGTCAATGTAGAAGCTACCTCTCTATGAGGAGGTAGTCCTGGGACATCTTCTAGAAACACATCCTCATACTTGTCCACCACCACTATGAACTGTGGAATCACCTCATCAACCATGTCCAAGGTCATGCAAGCCAGCTGATATGTAATTGGATGCACCCTCTGGAGCACAAGTCAATCTCCTATTTCTCTATTTTCCTTCTCACCAAAAAAGGAAAACAAGCCTCCATCTCTACGCATACACCACACTGTACGTCTCAACCATCCAATTTGTGTGTGAACTTCTGATATCCATTCCATTCCTATAATGACATCGTAGGGCTTCAATGATGCTATTAGAATATCCAATCTAAAAATCTCTCCTTTGAGAGTAAGATCACACTTTTGGCACCAGTGTGTGACTGCTAAATCTCCTCCCGTAAGAGTATCCAAGTGAAAAGGTCTAGCTAAAATCTCAATTAGAATCTCAGAGTCCCAAAATAAGTTGGAAACAAGGAAATAATGGCTAAAACCTGTGTCTATAAACACTACTGCTAAAGTAGAGATGATACAGATCATATCTTGTATCACATCAGGGATGTTCGGATCATGAGCCTCTACTACCTGTAGATAGGCCTATCCCCATCCACATGCTCCTTGAGCTCATGGTGGACCATATAGGGGTTGTGGTGGTAGTTCTTGGTGACCTAGTCTACCTCTTTATGTATGTCCTGCTCCCCTGCCTCTTATGCCGCCTGGCCGGCGCTCATGATCCAACCGCTGCCGCTGCCTTAGTGGCCCCTCCACCGTCTGTCGATAATCCACACAGGGAGTTGGATAGTCACGAGATCTCTGATGTTGTCCCCCAAAGTAAAAATAAATCATGGATCATTGGTGGATACCTCAATCTTTGGATCCTAGAACCTCTGACCATGCATCCCTGGGTCATCCTCCAGAAGGTCTAGCCCGCTTGGGCTTTTTAGTCGTCTGTCTACTACTAGCTTCAAATGACTCTGCTACACGTCATTAGGTCGGGTATCTCACTGTCATTGCCTGCTCAGAAAGTAATCTCTCCATTAGAAAAGCTTGCACTAACACCCCAGCATACGTCGAGAGGCTGAGCGAAACTATCGCAGCTCTAATATCTCATCGATGCCCCTGCTCAAAGGTCTGAGCCCTGATGTAAGGGTCTCGTACCATGTCGGTTGATTATCAGGAGAGGTTAGTAAATCTTTCCGAGTACTAAGCCACAATCTAGCTACCCTGCTATAGATACAGTATCTCCTAAATAGTCACAGAGTGTATTATCACTGGCATGAACTACACCCTGAAAAGGCTCACAATATCCGACCAGGTGACCGTCGTCTCCTCATCAACCTAGAGCGTTGATCTCCACCATCATCCAGCCAAGCCTTGAAGAAGGATAGTGGCCAAGATCACTATCTTCTCAGTGGGTGTCTTTACTATTCAAAAGACCCACGTAACCACCTCAAGTTAATCCTCTACTACACAGGGGCTCATCTCCCCTAGAAACCCCAAAGGCCTATATCTCTAGAACTCATGAAACGTGCTCAACCGGCGTGGATGATCCACTAGTATCATATGATGCTCAATGGGTGGTGGTGATGCTGGTACACCACACGTAGGATCCATCACTGTGAGTGGTCCCTGTACCGAAGCCTCATCACTCAGTGGGCCACTATCATGATCTATAACCAGAATCCTTTATGGATGACTTCATGGAGGCATCCTGTAAGAAAAAAACGCACCAAATTCTCTAAGTTATATTTGGTGAGCTGACTTAAGAAGGATCAAGAAAACTGTTCAAAACACTGGCAACCATTGTTTTCATGTATTGTGTCAGAAAAAAATATTTAGGGTCCTGGTGTATGGATAGGCCAACCATCGCACCAACACTAGACTCCCTGTATTGAAAACTGAACTCAAGACACTTTACACCATTGCCTCATTAATATTAGACACTAAGTTATTCTGGTAGAACCAACCTCCCTTTGATACCACTTTGTCACGACCCATCCCACAGGGCCCAAAAATGACTACCCCAATCTCGTCTTTTATAGGCCAGTGGTTGGTGACTAGCACCTGAAGGATTTTACGGAATAGGGGAGACATTTCCATAGAGATCTGTACACAATAAAAATGGAAACTGATGTAAACAACCAACAAAAGTATCGTAAAACCATGTGAGTAAATAATAACCACAAGTACAACAATTAACTGAAAACAATGGGCCAGAATACAAGCCCTAGAAACTGAAATGAATGTAAAAAACTATCACATCTACCCTAGATCACTACCTGGAGGGTAGTTTTTGTAAGTCTAAAGTCGAATAAGATGATCTTGACTGATCCTGTCACACCAAGCTCCACGAAGTCCTGAACCTCCAAATTCTGCCTCAGAGCGTTAATAGTCTGCACCAGACACACATGTGCGGGTGGATGCTGTGCAGGTGTGAGTATAACAATACCCATTGTGGGACCCTGAGACCCCCAGAGGTCTCTTATTAATCCATAATACAAAACATCACATGAAATAAAACAAGTGTAATTTCACAAGCATGTTCTAAATCAAGAAGCACAAAGAAAAAGAGACAATTCACTATAACGGTATAACATCAAGGTTACTGGGATAAGAATTTATAGTCATAAATCTAGATCATGTTATGCAAATTAACTCCACTGTTGACTCGTATAGGTCACTGTATGTGGACCTGTATTGGTCTCTAGATGTTGACCCGTATTGGTTGCAGGTGCTGACCCGTATTGGTCGCTCGTGCTGACCCATATTGGTCGTTGGTGCTGACACGTATTGGTCACTGGTTCTTACCCGTATTGGTCATTGGTTCTCACTCATATTGGTTACTGGTACAGAGGTAGGGATGATTAGTCATAAAACTAGATCATCCCACTCTAGAGTTTCTCATACTGACCCATATTGGTCTCCCTTCTTCTTCATGTCATAGCCTTCCACTAGATTCTGGCATGAAGCATGCCTAATCATCGTAAGACATAGCTCATCAATCCATTGGTCATATTTCAACTGGTAAGAAGTCAAAAAAAATTATACCCAAGGGACCGCCCTATCATATGGGTTCCAATGCAATAGGCGACACGTTGATCGGACACCCAGTCTGTGAGTTATGAACACTTCTATAAAAAGGGACCGGTTGGATTAATGTCTAATCAAACCAAGGCTACAAATCAAACTCTATCAGAAAAACACCTAGATTATCTCAAAATTTCTACCTTTTCCCATGGTTTTTTATTCCATAGATGATGAATCGATCGGACACCCATTATGTTATTCATACCCCTTTCCATGAAACAGGGGTGATCACACCTCAATCCGACCCAGCTCGACCGGGCCCACCAGAATATGCCCAAAGGGACCTCTTCCCGAAAGGGGTCCCAACACCACTGAAGATGTGTCAAACATACAATCGGGTTGTCATTTACGAGCTTTTTTTACTCGGGGGCCAGTTGGGTCTGGTCCTTGTCTGATACGGTTTGGAAGGCCCGACGTAATGGGTCTTGGGGTCTACCTGACGCCGCTCAAGTCCAGCCCATTAAAGGTCATCCCAGTTCACTGGGTTCGACGCATCGGGGTCAGCCCAGCTAGTTCGAAGACCTAGGCCACCATTGGCCCGGTCCTCTGGGTGGGGCTCGACACACCCGCACTGGCCCGCTGGGCCGTGGGTCTGGCTCGGCCCGCCAGGCAGGTCCAGCTCGCTAGGTGGGTCTGGATCGTTCGGTCGGCCTACGTCCAACCCAGTCTGCCTGAAGGTGGACCACATTCTCTAGATGGCCCCGTGAATGCACGACCATTGTGTATGGTCGATGGGGTGATGCTCCCCACATACAACGGTCAGACACGGGGTCCGACCGGTCAACAGTGACGCTGCATAGCGCGAGGCCGCACCACCCCTCCTACAGTGGCCCGCTTGTAGTGGTTGCTGCAGCCAGTGGTGCATGTGGGTTCCACCCTTCTCCCGCACAGCTGGCTCAGGATGACCACATCTGGCCACCACGGTGCACAATGGCACACCCCCTTCTCACCTCCCACAGCTGGTTTCCGTATGCCTCATTTGTCCACCGCCAGCATCCGCTGGCATGGCGCGCCGATGGTTCTTTCGGCAAGCCACTAGATGTGCTATGGTGGTTCGTTCTTGCTACTGTTTTCACCTAAGATCCTCTCAGACATCCAATGTCACAGCATGACCCTTTGTATCATGTTTCTATCAAAATTGAGTAAATCCATTCCCAAAGAACACAACATGAACGAAGGGGTGGTGGGTCTAGGCCATGTTCGTTCGGCCCGTGCCCTCTGTGATAAAATGATAACGATAGAGGGAATATTTATCTAAAAATAAAGATTAAATAAACTCATTTCAATAACATTAAACAAAAACCCAACATAAACCCCCTACCTGGATGAGAAATCTTCCTACAACGATCGACAAAACCTCCTTCGTTGATTTCATCAGTTCATGATTTGGTGGCGCTCATCATTGATCGCTGAATTTGATCTCTTCTTCTAGGTTGATGTTTCTTCAAGAATTATCCAGAGATTCTTTATTTGAAGAATTTGTGCCAAAGATCCACCCCAATCTCCATTTAAATAGGAGGGGGAATGGTGAGTAACACATTGAAGAATTAATGATGTTCATTAAATGAATTAACGAACCTATTGTAATTCACAATGGTGGAGTTACACATTTGATGGTCAAGCCATTAAATAGATTGACAAGTCACCATTCCTGCCACTACCGCTCATCAGTTGGAGGAAAAAATAACAAATTTGGGTCATTTTACTTTTCTTTAAAAAGTCTGAAAACTATCTTTTTCTCCCAAACCACTACAGTCAAAGTGAATCTTCTTTTAAGGGAATCCCGGCACTGCAGATTCAATGGTTCCTTCAGATTTTTAATCTAAGCATTGGTTTAAAAGGTAGAAAATTCTTCTCATGCATTTTCTAGACATACATTAAAAAAAGTTCAGAAATTCATTCTGGGTACACCGTGCCTTGGAATCCCACACCATCAATTTTCACAGAACTGTAATAATCCCAAATAATTAAAAAAATTACATGGAATTTTCCAAGTCATTACTACAATTTTTTTCCTATTTAATGGGTGGGAATTGAAGAACCCATTCCCACAATCAATGTGTTAGAAAATGAGAATATTTCGTTAATGACATTCCAAATATAATGGAAATGGGAAGTCAAAACATCATAATAGTAACTGGCCAATTGGATCATGTTACGAATAATATATTGAATCATGTAGAATTCCCTCATTATCCTACTAAATATCATGTTTTTGTTGAATCCTTCACATGATAAATTTATCCCATGTTTAGTGGATCTTCTTATCCCCTCCACAAAAAACAATGGATTAATTCTATTGGAATGATATTACCTATCCACTAGTTCTTAGCAGAAGATAAAGATGTGTTGGATGTCTATCATTTTGATGGGGAAGATGGTCAGTGGTAGACACTGATCAGGAACACAAAGTATATGGATGAAATTAATTCCATGTAATGGTAAGATTTCAAAAATTGGGTTTCAATAAATATTTTCCCTGAACTCGTCCACTTAATATAGAAAGGGAGTTTCTTCGGTAGAAGAAAAAGAAAGATGAGTATATAAGAGTGTACAATATGACATCAGATTTTTTATGATCACCAAAATAAAAGTGGATCACTTCTATAATTGACCAAAGCTAAGTCTACCTAAAGCATTGGGAATATGATACCTTAACCATTATGATGATATTGTCCATTTAGATCTTAAGGATGAAACAGAGATCATAGAATATAAGTGTCATCATGGTCCCATGAAAAATTATCAAAAATGTAGTCATATATGGGAGGATAAATAGATATATCCCATGATGGAAAGAAGACCCAACACCCCACATGTCAAAAGTGAGGGAATCATCATCCTGGAAACTGTGTAAAGGGAACCAAGAGATGATTCCAATATTGAAGAGAGGGGAATAAGGCTAATAACTACCAAAAGGAAATGAATAATCCGAATACATTGGAGGAATAATGGAAGGTTTAAGTCAACACTCAACATGTAGTAAAATTCATCAAATCTAACAAACATGGGAATTTGGAAAACCAATGACCTAAGACTAGGGTTGTCAGAGGCAGTCAATAATAACCTATAAGGTAATAAAGAAGGTAATATTCTCTCACTACCATTGAGATGGATATAGAAAATGATGTGGTGATAAGTACATTGGTTATTCATTCATGAATAATGAACATACTATTTGACTATGGTTTTACCCATTCTCTCATATCATTCATGTTTGGTAGAACTATTTACTATACACATAAAAATATAGAGGATGAGTTTTTTGTGAGAATAATAACTTGGGAACTTATTTCATATAAATTATATAAATCATCCCCAATTAGTGTTTTTGGAACAAAACTCGCATCAATTTCGGTCTTACCTACTTCGGTAGAGTTTGATGGTATATTGGGCATTGATTTTTTATCTTTATACAAAGGTAACATCAATTGTCAGGAAAGGGAGGTCAATCTTCACAACATAAAGAATCCTCTAATTGATTACATGTGTAAGGAGGAAGTTGAATATCCTTCAGAATCCTTGTCACATGTGTGGATATTATTTCCTTATGAGAAATCATATCTAGATAAAATGACTGAGAAAAAGGAGAGAGTCATGCTTAATGACATTTCCATAGTAAGGGACTACACAAATGTGTTCACAAAATAGTTTTCTATTCTACCTATTGATTGAGTACTTTAGATCTCAATTGATATCATTCTAGGATATCTTCCTATATAATATACACATTATAAAATGACCACCATTGAGCTGGAAGAACTGATGAAGTAGTAACAATAGAATCTATACAAGAGTTTTATACTTTTGAGTGCATCACCGTGGGGTAAACCATTCCTCTTTGTTAATTGGAATTATGGATCACTGTTCCTCAAAAATGATTATTATGATCCCCATAAAACAAAAATAAAGAAAAATTATCCCCTTATATAGATAGATTACTTGTTTGACCATCTACATGGGGAAAATTATTTCTATAAGGTTGACCATTGGTTAGGATATCACTAATTAATGTTGAGGAAAGAAGATAATCTCAAAACATCCTCTAAAATAAGGTATAGACACTATGAGTTCATAGTGATACCCTTGGGACTTCAAAATGTTCCCTAAAATTTCACGGATTTAATGAATAAATTCTTTCGAGATTACCTCGAGCAATTTTTGGTAGTAATTATTGATGATATGATGATATAATCCAAGATCAAGGATAAACATGTGATGAATTTGAGTAATATGTTCAATACATTGTTAAGTGATGAAATATATGATAAGTACAATAAATTTTATTTCTGGATAGAGGATGTGTCGCTCTAAAGGCATGTAATCACTCACAAGGGAATATATATATATATATATATATATATATATATGGACCATTAAAAGGAAAAGAAAACAGAAGAGTGTCCCAGAAAAATGATTGTATCAAAGATCTATAGTTTCCATGGTCTAAATGGGTATTAACAACAATATTTGAAGAACTTATCATGATTTTCAACCACACTAACAAAACTATTTTGGATGGGAGTATGGTTTTTCTAGACCAGTGAATGTAAAGACATGTTCAAAGTGTTAAAAAGGTGGCTTATTATTGAGATAGTCATCACACTAATAACAAGTGGAGAAATATTTATTGTGTGAAATGATGCTTCAAAGAAGGTATTCGGTATCTTACCAATGAAAAATGATTAATTGATACCCTGAACCTCAAGTTAGTTAAAAATTCTTGAGCTAAATTATCCTACGCATGATCCAGAGTTGGAAGCTGTGCTATTTGCATTGAAAATATGATAGCATTATCTCTATGGGAGAGGTGTGAGATATATAATGATCATAAGATTATAAAATATATATTTACATAGAAGTAGATTAATATGAACATATAATGATTGTTATAGAGAATCAAATATTATTTCTCCTCAATCCAATTCCATCCTTGTAATTCAAAAATGGTGTCAGATTCTCTAAGTATAAATGATCCCACATTTATTTCCAATGATAAAAATTGAGAAGGATCCATTATTCTTAGACCTAAAAATGATGAACATAGTAATCATTAAGGAAGGAAAATCACCAATCCTTTCTCAAATGATTGATCAACCACCCTTATGGTGATAATAAAGGATAGTCAATGAAATGGTTTGGAAATTAAAAAATGGGTGAAATCTATTAGAAATTAGAAATCATCAGAGTTTAAATTTGATGATGTTGGATTCATAATATTCAGTCATGATTATGTGTACCATATGATATTAAGATAAAGAAATTTATCATGAATGAATCCCATTGTAAAACATTTTCTGTTCACCCAGGGAGAACCAAGATATATCGAGATCTCTAAGAAAAATATTGGTGGGACAATATGGATAAAGAGATCCTGAAATATACATCAATGTGCATGGTATTTCAATATGTGAAGGTTGAAATTAAAAAGTATAAAGGGATGATGCAACCATTACACATTCCATCATGGAAGTGGGAAAACATCACCATGGACTTTGCCTCTAGAATTCAAAAGACATCCAGATGAAACAATGTTAGAACAATTATTGTAGATCATCATAAAAATATCAATTTATCAAATTTTTATATGGATTCTGAATATATAGAATTTCATGGATATACATCACAAAATTTTTAAGGTTTCATTTAGTTAACCTATCAATTTTATCTTATCAAGATCTAAGATTCACCTCCATGTTATGAAAAATTCATTAGCATTCTCTAAACACGTAACTGAACATTAGTAGACCCTATCATTCTTAAAGTGATGGCCAATCTCAGTGGATTATTAATATATTTGAAGCTATGTAGAGGGAATGTTCTATGGACTTCAATGGAGGATGATACCAGAATATACCTTTGGTAGAGTTCTCTTATAAAAATTGTTTCCTGTAGTGCATCCAAATGGCCCCATATGATTCATTTTATTAGAAAAGGTGAAAAAAATCGAATGTTGAGATGAAGTCAGATAAAGTAAGCTGGTAAGACCTAAAATGGTTGATGAACTAGTGGAAAATTTTAAAACATTTAGTAGAACATAAATTCATCCCATAGTTAATAAAATTAGATTTTATAAAATCATTTACAAAAAATATTATAAAATCATAGGGAAAGAATCATAAATCTATCCCTGCCAGTGGAGTGACACATCAACATATCACTCTGGAAGAGACACACACCTCTGTTCCAGTACAAGAGGGTTGTGGGGGTATACTCTCGCATGTTTTACAGACAACCAAGTCAGGCACATACACCTTATTTGAGGGGAGATAATCAGCCTAACCTGACCATTTATCCTAAGCAGAAACATACACCTGCCCATAATAACCACTTTGGTCAACAAGTGGTTCCCAAAGTGAGTAAGAAGGAATCTAAGAAGAAGACCCATCCAGCATAGTCAACAAATCAAGATCCGATCTGTAATAAGGCCTTGATCGATGCTAGAATTCTTAATGCACTCAGACAATTATCTGTTTCAACTCAAGATTCTACTCTCTCATTTTCCAATAGTGGGAACATTAATTCCAAAGGTCTTCATCAGACACTTCCCCATGAAGGCTTTCTTCATGACAGTTCGGTTGATCTTGAAGTATCCTCTTCAGATAAGTGCCACGATAACCCTCTGCGTAGCCAAAAGTCCAAGGAGAAAAATGTTTCATATTTTGCTGTAACCAACCATGGTGGTCCTCCCCATGATGATGAATTTAGCTGTGAAAGTCCTATCCACAACAGTAATATGCATTTCCTGGAAAATTCTTTAAAGGAAAATGCAGTGACGAGAAAGCCCTCTTATCTTGAGGCACTTGCAAATGTAAATCCAGTCATGTCTGATGCTTTACTGCTTACAGGTGAAATAATTTCTCAATCAGAAGATAGCCCGGGGTGTAGGTCATTTTTCGAACCACCCCTGGGTCGTTCATCTTCTTGTTTGATCAATTAATTCTCTACCAATATTGTTGAATCTGATTAAGAAACAAGGAACCACCAACTCAGGTCTAATCAGGTAGAATAATATTCATCGAATGATAAAGAGTAAATTTTGAATATGAGAAAATAACTGGTGAAAGGTGAAGTTCCAGTCCTGTTTTGGCCTCTGGCTGACTCACTGTATGACATTCCAGAGATGTTGACGGAATATTGTATTCACGATATTGGTCTCAACATGTGGAAGACTCTTTTTCACTTGAATGAGAAAATATTATCTTATGATGAATATGAAAATCATGTCAAGATAATAGAAGGGTTATAACGCCAAATTAATTTGGCATCACTCTCAGTTTCTCGATATCCAAAGGCTAAAAAGCAGCAGAGAGCCCTTCAACGTTCATGCCTTGGTGCACTAAAAAGGTTGTGCTAGTTAATTATCAATGCCAAATCTGGTATTCATACTAGAGGATGGGGTGTTCATGGGTCCCTACATTTTACTGTACTCTCCAGTCAACAAAGCCCGCCGACAATGGTCTCATGCAATGTTATTTCCCATGGCCAGACATAGCCAATTGGCTTTGTTTGTAATCAAAGGATTGCTCAGGAACATGCCTCAACTAGTTCTTCCCAAATTCAGGAATACAAAGAACAAGTTGTCGAATTACTCTCCCATCAGGAAAATGAGAATATCAAAGAAACTTCTCATTTAGAGCGATAACATCATATGGTGACAGAAGTGTCAGAAATCATCCAACAGTCATTTGAGCCGGGTGATTTGAGTGGATGTCGGTTGATGCATCCAGCCAATTTACAGACTAATGTCCGCAAGATCAGGAGAGCTTTTAAGAAAGTCTCAGATATAGCAGCTCAAGAACCACCCCAGCTTGCCAGACTGAGGACTCTTTTAACCCAACCCTTAGAATCAACAAATACGATTTGAGGAGTTGAGTAGGAACATCAGGAACAGCCCAGTCCAAGGGACTTGGGACTTTTTCAAATCATCAATATCTTCCTCAGAGAAAGTCAATCTTCTCTCGATTAGGGAAGAAGACACAGGAAGAAAGAAGAGCTGAATTATCAGGATATTAACTCCAAATTATGGTTCGTCAAGAAGTTCCTGAGGGATCAAATCAACAAAAGGCAATATCTCTACAAGGACATGGAAGAAGGCAATATCGCAGAAATTCGGATAGAAGAGATGTGATGCGTTATGAATCAATAAATATAATCAATTCCATTGTTGCTGATCCTCCAGACATGAGGCTCACTTTGAGGGATCAGATGAAGAAGCTCCTACTCAAGAGGCTATGCACACATACACAAATGAAGAAGGTGTGCGTACACGAAATGAAAGGCTTACCCAGAATCTAGCTATTCCCTCTAATGACCAACTTCCCCCTCTCCAAAAGGGATCCAACAATGGGAAATGAAATAATTAGGATACATTTCACCCTTCCTCTAGAGAAGGCCAATAAATATCACTAGAGAAAATATTCTCCCAACAACAAGAATAAATGAATGAATTAAAGAGGTTGAATACAAAACTACTTCCAAGTAGTCTTCATCCAAAGCGTGCTGGAGTCAGTCAGCCAAGGGAATTTTTTTCAGCTACTGAGATGGATCATGAATATCCTCCTTTACCAGTACACCCTCACAGGTCTAATCCTATGGTTCAGGTGAAACAACAATCGGTGATGCTACCATCAGTTGCAGTACCATCCACCACACATGTTCAAGCTCCAGTTATTGCACCTGCTCATGTCCAAGGTCAACTAGATGTTTCTCAAAAGTTAATAACTACCATTGAGTCATTAACAGCTCGGTTGGAAGAAATGGAAGGAAAACATGATCAAATTCAACCATAAAAGAGAGATTACAATGAATGGTTTGATGCAATTCCTCCGCCATCAAAATTTTAAAGTACCACATTCCCAATATTTAATGGTTCAGGAGACCCAGAGCAACACCTGACACATTTTTTTCTCTCGTTGTGATCCTATGATGGGAACCCCTCAGCAACATGAAGCAGTTAAGCTCAAGTGTTTTGTACAGTCATCACAAGGACCTACTTTTGTCTGGTATACATGCTTGCAATCCCAGTCAATTACCGGATGGGAAGATCTCTGGCAATAATTCCTTCTTCAATTCAACTCAACTTTGAAAAAGACAACAATTTTTTATTTTACAAATTGTAAGAAAAGGGAGAATGAAAGGGTTTCAGATTTCATTGCTTGCTAAAAGAGATAAACATATTCCATGACCTTAGAACTCCCTCAAGATGAATTGTTTCCAATATGTGTGGAAAATTTGCATGATGATTTACGCACACCGTTGATTCCTGTGAAATACACAGGAGAGTTTTGAGACCATACTTCGATCACTCAGTAGATTGAAGATTCTCTTACAAAGACTAAGGATAAAACTCGTGTAATTCCATCAGCTCTAGGAAGGAGAATGGGTAGAGTAGAGAATGCTACAGTTATGCTTAAACAAGCACCTGTACCTGCTTCCACATCAACACCTTTATATTTTCAAAGGTCTCTACCTCCTGAGCGTCAACAACAGAGGCTGTTTCATCAAGATGATCAAAGAGATCAAAGACAGAAACAATTTGAGGAGTTGAAGAGTAATGTTTATTCTTTCCAAAATGAACAAGTTCCTGGTTACTTCATTTTGGCTCTGGAAAATAATTTGGTTCAATTTCCAAGGCCTAAAAGGCCGAACAAGGAAGGAGATGAAGACCATCCCAATTATTGCCCATTTCATTAGATGTTGGGGGTATCCCATTCATGAGTGTTTTGTCTTCAAATACCTACTTAAAATGATGGTGGATTCAGGACAAGTCAAAATGAATGGTTCTTCAGCTCAGGTAGCATGTGTTACTACTACAGATCCAGAGGACGAAGGTGATTAGAAAGAAGTCAAAAGAAAAAATGCATAGAAATATGATGATTGGATGGTCAGAAAAATGATAAACCAAACTCATTCCATTTTACAAACACAATTAAAGAAACCAATTGTGTCTTCTGCTATGAATGCCACCGAAACACCCCTTCATCAGAAGGAAAATACTCAAAGAAACGACATAATTCAAAGAAAGAAGTGCAGTCAGAAGGAGATGAGATCGTGTCAAAGCCCAAGTTGTCTTTGACTCTGGTAGATTTTATGCCATATATATCAAAATCACGGGCACTACCCCACCAAACGGAACATCCTAAATTTACTAATCAGGAAGAGTCTTCATCAGATAAAGACTTGATCTTTAGTTCTGTTAACATGATTTACTTAATTGATCCTTATGCTAGTCATAGTTTCGATTTTGATGAGCCTGAGTTCCCTGTATCAAACAGAAGAATTAGAGTGAGTTATTGAGGTCTGGGATACAGAGGAAGATGTGGATATCCCAGAAGTCACTTTTCCAATTCTACCCCTAATAGAACTATATATGCAGCAAAAACTCATGGCAAAGCCCTTCAGTTGGCTCAAAAAGAACAAGAAAGTACTTCCGCACATGGAAAATTCAGTCCTGGCACAATTTTTCTGGAAGATCGGTTGGAGGTTACACCTTCATCCTCTCAGAAAATAAATAGACCATGTTGGTCTAATCATCCAAAGCCATGAGTATTTCCAACTCCTATCCTGGTACAAGATGCATCTACTTCCAAAGCATCAACTTCTAAGGCACCTGTGAAACCACACGTTACTGTTGGGAAACACAGAACTTTGGATCAAAAGTATGATGTCTTGAAACATTTCGCCATGTACCGGCCAATTTTTCAATTCTGGATGCCTTGAAAATATCAAAGGATCTTCGGGATGCACTCATCGAGGCTTTGTCAAGTCTTCCGGAATTTGAAACTGAAATTGCTACAGCTAAAGTCTACCATGTAGAGAATGATCCTGCAGAATTCCATGCAGTGATATCTTTTACAGATGACGATAAAGATGATGTTGTGAATGAACATGTTAGACTTTTGAATTTATCTGGAATGGTCAATAATGTAGACATCCGAAGAGCTTTCATTGATAATGGTTCAAGAGTCAACCTCATCCCCAGTCTTACACTTCCTCGACTGGGCCTCACTAAATCTGATTTATCTCATTCTACTTTAATGTTACAAGGCTATGATAAAAATGAACAAGAATTTATGGGCATGATCACATTTAGAAATCAGTTTGTAGATCTTGTATCCAGTTCAGATTTCATGGTTGTTCATCATGACACAACATTCAACATTTTTCGTGGAAGATCTTGGCTACATCAACATGCGGCTATACCCTCATCATACCATCAATGTCTAAAATATTGTTTCAATGGTCAAATTAAGACATTTTATGGTGATAAATCCCCATTAAAAAAAAGTGAATCTCAATACAATGAGGCATAATTCTATCACATGGAGGTTAACAAGAAATCCACAACAAGGGAGGTTACCTAAATTAATGCTCCATATGGTTTGGAAAAGATTCCAGCATACCCACTCATACATGTGAGTACAGATTAGCTGTTGACTATCAGTCAAATAGATAGGATAGACACAAATCCAAATACTCTTATAGAAACATACATAATGTCAATTACGAAAATCATTCCAGACAACATAGGAAAAAGTGGTGATTCACCAAGTAATGATGAAAGCTCAAATGGATATGTATTCATTTCATTCGTTGAAATCCAGAAAATCAATACTTCACCAATCAGGCCTGAAGAAGTTATAGCAATGTGACACACGAATGATGATTCCCATTCTCAATCCATTATATCTTCTTTATTACCCATGGAAGAACCTTCATCATCAATAAGGTCAGAAATGGATGCTTCTTCTTCAAGATGTACAAATTTTAACACCGCTCTTGATCCTGGAAATTCTGCTTCATCATCTACTATGCAAGTAGAAATAGAAGAAATAACACATGTTGAAGAAGAAGAGGATGATATCAGAGATGCTCCTTCAGCATTTGAAGAGGGTATCTCTACTAGTGTGGATGAAATCAAAGAAAAAATATGGGTACAGAAGAAGATCCACACCCCACATTAATTAGTGCGGCCACGACTCATGAAGATTAGGAAATGTATAATTCATTTTTGAAGAAAAATCATGATATATATTCTTGGAACTATACAGAAATTCCAGGCCTTGATCCTGATGTTGTTACTCATCGTTTGGGTTTTCCAGAGGAGCATTGAGGACTCGAGCAAGCCGCAAGAAGAACACACCCAAATTATGCTTCCAAAAGTGAAGCTGAAGTGGATAATCTTATCATAGATAAGTTCATCAGAGAAGTTCAATATCCCAAGTGGTTGGCTAATATTGTCCGTGTGAAAAAAAATGGAGAAATTAGTTTTTCCATTGATTCTAGAGATCTTAATCAGAATTGTCCCAAGGATGATTTTACAATTCCGATCACAGAACTCTTAATTGAGGCAACAGCTGGCTATGAAGCACTTTCCTTCATGGATGGATATTCTGGGTATAATCAAATCCGAATGGCTCCAGAAGATAAAGAATCTACAGCCTTCAGAGCCCCTCAAGGTGTGTTTTTCTATTGGGTAATTCCCTTTGGCCTGAAGAACGCAGGCGCAACATATCAGCGTTCCATGCACCATATATTCGAACCCATTTTAGGGAAATTTGTTGAATGTTATGTGGAATATTTGGTGGTAAAATCTAGACATAGTTCTAATCACTTGGCTGATTTGGAAATCATATTCCACAAACTTCGACAACACAATTTGAAGATGAACCTCTTAAAATTTTCTTTTGGGGTAACCATAGGAAAATATATCATATTCTTTGTACACCATCGTGGTATCAAAGTCGATCCTGAGAAGACAAAGTCAATCCTTGGTATGAAACTTCCTCGAAATTTGAAATAATTGAGAGGATTTCAAGGAAACTTGGCCTATATTCGGCATTTCATCACCAATTTGGCAAGATAAAGTTTACCCTTCACCAAATTTATGAATAAGGGAGTCACTTACCAGTGGACTGAAGAATGTAAAGAAGCATTCAATGTTCTCAAGAAGTATCCCTTGAGTCCATCGGCATTAATGCCAAATGTTTAAGGAAGACCACTTATTCTTTATGTGATAGCTTTAAATTGATCATTGGGTGCCTTCCTTGCCCAGAAGAATGATGGTGGGAATGAAAACAACCCTTACTATCTTAGTCAGACAATGCTTGAAGCAGAAACCCAATATTCATGTATTGAGAAGTGCTGCCCAGCATTAATCATTGTAGTTCAGAAATTGAGACACTACCTGCAACATCATGAGGCCTAATTGGTATCTCGAAATAACCCTCTCAAATTCATCCTTAGTTTTCCAATGCTTACAAGACGTTTGGCAAGGTGGGAAGTTATTTTGCAGCTATTGGATATCCAATATGTGCCTCAAATGGAAATAAAGGGACAAGCCCTGGCCGATTTCCTTGATGAACATACATCAGTAGAAGATACATCTTTAGATATTGAACTTCCTGATGAAAAAGACTTTTTTATTCAAGATAATCCTCAATCATGGGAAATTTACTTTGATGGTGCTTCCATA
This sequence comes from Viscum album, assembly GCA_963277665.1. Taxonomy (NCBI): domain Eukaryota; kingdom Viridiplantae; phylum Streptophyta; class Magnoliopsida; order Santalales; family Viscaceae; genus Viscum; species Viscum album. Next base: position 43,958,979 of record OY728150.1, read on the forward strand.
AGTTCAACAGGGAAGAAAATGGAATATCCTAAATTCAACAAAGTTGGGTTAGGAATTGTGCTCATTTCCCCGGAAAAGGTAGTTCTACTTTATTCCTTCTTATTGTGGGATGGCGGTACAAATAATGAAGTAGAATATCAAGGTCTCATCACAGGATTGGAGTTGGCTTTTCAAGAACAAGTGAATCACTTAAAGGTGAAAGGTGATTCAGACCTTGTAATCAAACATGTCAATGAGGATTATGCCATCATAAAAGAAGATTTAATACCTTTGCATGATTATGTCAGAGAGTTAATGGTGGAATTTCCTTTGGAACCGACATTTTATTACGTCCTGCGATCACAAAATGCTCAAGTTGATGCACAGGATAATATATCCACAGCTCTGGAAAATCCAAATCGAGACGAGACAATCATCAGTATTGCCCACGGATGTACAATTTCACCTTATGTTCAAACCAGAATAGAGGAAATCAATGAAATTAGTCCCATTTTTGAACCATATGGTAACACTACAGGATGGATGATACCTATCAGGGAATACCTTGAAAATGGAACACTACCACCTAATAGTGCTGGGAAAGAACAAGTCTGGAGATGTGTGGTCAATTTTATTCTCTATGATAGCCCTGATCACCAAAATTTTTTTCTACAAAAGTGGTTTTGATGGAATTCTCTTTATATGCATTGATGGTGAAGAGATAGTGGAAGTGATGAAAGAAGTACATGCAAGAGTCTATGGTGACCACCAGTCTAGACATAGACTATCTAATAAAATTCGAAGTCTTGGATACTTTTGGCCTTCAATGATTCAAGATTGTGTTGATTTCCTGAAGAATTTTCATTCATGCCAAGTATGTTCCAAATTCATTCATCAACCCCCATATTTTCTTCATACAGCTAAATACTGGTGTCCATTTTCCACATGGGGAATGGATGTAGTGGGACCTTACCCTTCAGCTACATCCAAGCAGTTTAATTATATTTTTACTGCCACTAACTTCTTTTTCAAATGGAAAGAGGCGATACCTCTCAAAGAAGTTAGTTCTAAAATCATTTTTAACTTCATCAAGTCTAACATCATTACCAGATTTTGTGTCCCTCATACTATATTGACGGAAAATGGAACCAACTTCTGTTCATTCGAGGTAAAGAAGTTGTATCAAGAATAAAACACCAAATACAACCATTCATCTCAGTATTATGCAGCGGACAATGTCCAAATAGAAGCCTTCAATAAGACTCTTTCAAATATACTGCAAAAGATGGTGGATAAAGATACGAAATCATGGCCTGCTAAACTCTTTCATGCTTTATGGGCATATCAAACCACCACCCGCACTGCAACGCGGTCAACTCCATATTCATTGGTATATGGAATAGAAGTAGTCTTGCCCATTGAGGTTCAATTACCATCTCTCAGAGTATATATTTGTGATCAGTCATCTATAGATGAACTATCTAAAAATCGATTGTATGAATTGGAATGATTAGATGAGAAAATATTTTGTACCATGCATCACTTGGAAGTCTATCAGAATCAAATAGCACGAGCTTTAAAAAAAGTCCTTCTTCATTCATTCATTCAAGTTGAATTGGTATTGGTTCTTAGAACTCCAATGATACCAGGAAAGAAGCCTCCCAATCTTGAGCCAAAGTGGGAAGGACCTTACTCAATACATAAGGTCTACTCCAATGGAGCAAATTATTTTATCTCAATGGATGGAGAACTAATCACAACTTCAACCAATGCTAGATTCTTGAAGATGTATTTTGTGTAACACAAATACTTACTTCCAACATGAAGTTAAACCGTGACATCCAAGTTACATGATGATAAACTGTACAAGAGTCCCTTATATCCAACAAGATGTTAAACTGCATAACCATAATCCTAGCTATATGACGTTAAACTTTGCACCTCTTCATCCCACCTAACATTAAAACTGTGAAAAAGTCCCTAATACATCCTCTCTACATGACGATAAACTATACAACACTCCCTCGTCCAACATAATGTTAAATTGTATTATTCGTCTATTGTCCAGCATGACGTTAAACTGTGTTGTCATTACTGCCTGACATTAAACTGCATAGTTCCCAAAGTCCCTACGACATGACATTAAACTGCATAGTCCCCAAAGTCCTTGCTGCATGAATTTAAATGACACAGTCCCTTCTTTTTCCAACATGACATTAAACTGTGCATCGCTAGGGTTGTTGGTACCTCTTGTTTCTCACACCGAGTGGGACTCATGTGATATTAGAGTAAACATCAACCATAACACCCTCTCTAGGCCGCTAACCATGCATAAGTCCCAACAAAATTTTTTAGGTCGTTGTCCTCAAGAACAACTTGATCACTAATACATTATTTAATTGAACTACGCAGACTTTGATCCTTGCCTTCTAGGCTGGGTACGTAGGCAACCTCCTGAGGTTCAAGCCCAAAACCAATCTCTTCACTATGGTTCACCTCCATCTCATACGATGTTGATTTGTGAAGCCACCCCTATAAACAATATTTTTTACATAGGATCACCATCGTCCTTGCTATATGACATTAAACTATTCAGAACTTTTGTCCTGTATGACAATAAACTACAACATTATTTGATACCCTCACCTGAGAGGGATTCATTATTTACATTGATCTTAAATCATATTATATTCCAAAGACTCCGTGCATACATGGGAATGCCTGGACCTTTAATTTTGGATCAAACCATCATTTGCACTAAAGTCCCCTTTCACCCTTCACATGTACGAACCAAATCTGTATAGAGGGTTTTTAAAGAACTACGTGCGGCTTGATTCCCATCCTTATGGGATACGTAGGAATGTTCGAGCATCCCTCGAATCCAGCCCCAAGTCTTTGGGCCTAACCCCAAATTCCACTTTTAGTCCCTTGGCTGAAATGTCCCCTTCTGCAAACATGAATGTGGTATGAAAACCATGGTCTTCATTCACATCATGTTTATCAAATACACACTGCGTATTCCTTAAAATGGTCCGAGCTCTATGACCCTAAACTAAGATCTCATATAATCTCGTCCCACATAACATTAAACTGTATTTCAAGAACTACCTTTGTCTTGATTCTCATTCTAATGAGATATGTAGTGAAGTCCAATATCTAAATTCAGGACCCAACCACAACATGGTTATGGTTAGCATTGGTATGTGTATCTTTACATACATTGGAAAATTCCCATTTTGATGTGTCATACTCCTAACCTTAAATAATTTCAGATCTTCATAACCCTTTTCATTACTTCTGGTCACAAAATGTCTAATACACGAGAGTTATTTTTCTTGACTATGCAGCACATGCCCTTAGGCGGCCTTACATAAATAGTCTACATAATTCACATGTCAACCAAAAGATATTATTATTTGACTATTCATCCAATGAACTTAGGTGGCCCTGTATAATTCAACCCCCTAACGGGTTTGTCAAATATTGGTAACTTCATTCTTGGGAGAAGAACCGCTTTTGTCCTTATTGGTCTTACTGAAAATATGTAAGGATCCACAAAACAATAGTCATCCTTAACATATTTGTCCCATACTCTTTTTCATGATCTGAATGTATTCAAGTATATGGTTTATATTTCTCTTCCCTACATTTGGGTTAGACCTTCGCAGGAGTGCCATTCATCCAATTCTTTGACAATATTGATTGGAAATATCCTCTCCATATTCATGTACATCTCTCCATAAAGAAAACTCTATTCTTTGGAAAATTTTAATCTCCCTAAACTTACACTATCTTTTTAGCAGTAGAAAAGTAAATTTATAAAAGTTCTTTTGCCTGACTATGCAGCACATGCCCTTAGGAGGCCTTGCATAAGTACTCTACATAACAGATCTGTCAGTCAAAAGATTCTATTATTTGACTATGCATCCAATGCCCTTAAGTGGCCCTGCATAAATCAACCCCCTAACGGGTTTGTCAAATAGTGGTAACTTCATTCTTGGGAAATACACCCTTTAATGCCTTTTATCCCTTTTTTCATATCATTCATCAGATTCAAAATTTCTTAAGTCCTGGTTTACATGTTTTCCCCCATATTTGAATATCGTAATATTTTTTCAGATAAATTATCAAGGAATTGATTAAATTTTAATCTACTTGGTCAAAGCTATTTCGACCATAAAAATTTGCCTTTTTATGTCCGATGTGCATGACTTTAAACTGCCCACAAAAGACAAGGGAACTCCAAACAAAATTCAAGTCCCAAATCACTAAATATACATTTTGTATGATTTTGGTAATATTGAGCAATAAAAAGATTCAAATATTGTAGGGTTATTTTTATAATCTTAGTAAAAATAAAACAATGCTTACTAGGACAATTGTCTTAGGTAAAAATTTAAAGAAGGTAAAAAAAGAAAATCCAAGAACATGTGATTGAAGATGAAAGTGTTTTTCATTTAATGCACAAGAGTTAGAATGATATCCACGACTGGATCTCTTTCCTTTTTCATGGATTACAAGATACTTTGAACATAAATCTTCATTTGATTTATGGAATCCCGAGATTCATCAGCAGCCACCTAGAATTCATTCATTCAACTGGATACAATAAGAGATGCAGTGATACCATATCTTCTTGGAATAATTGTAAAAGAATGTTCTTGAGTGCGGTTTGAGAAATTTTTTTGCTGATCAAAAAGTTACTCTGTTTCTGTCCAAGAGTCCTGGAATATGGATTCAGGGATTTGATAATGGATCATTGGAAGTAAAGAGCCATTTGGAGAGAGTACTCTTTTAAGATATTTTTCTAATGCCATGATAGTCTTCTCTCCACCAACCGACATCGGAAAACATTTCAGCCCATGGGTTTACCATTTTCATATCTGGAATGAAATGGCATGGAGGAAAAATTTGAATGTTCACACCATTGTTGTTGCTCTTAATGCACAACATAACCAAAATAGAGGAGTAGCAGTGCTGCTGCATCTTGGGAAGATAGTTCTTTGAATCTGGAACATTGACTCCTTGAAGATGACCATGGCCATACAAAGGCAAGTAAATACTCTGTTAAAAGTTAAGATGATACTTCTTCAAGTAATTAGCCAAATCTAGGAGAGTGCTATTGTAGAATGTATAGTAATCATGGCCAAAAATGTTCATCAGATTATCCATTAGCTTGCTAGCCAGTTCATCATCCATTCCAATTCTTCTAGGATCCATTGAATCTGCACAAAGGTTGAATAATTAACACTTAAGTAAGTTGATTTTTCATAAAATTTGTGAAGAAAAGTTAAAAAATTTCTAAGGCATTAAGGCGTGAAAGTAAAAAGTTGGCACGCAAGTGCAACTATGTTGCCCAGGTTTTGGCGTGCAGGTATCACCGCACAAGTGAAACTACATCTACAGAAGCATGACATGAGCAGAAGAAATGAAACCACAGAAAATCAGTAAACATTCATGATGAGAGAAACCTATGCGGCGAGAGCTCAAAACCTTTAAAGTCAAGTGATTTGTGAAAGAATGGCTGCATATATGTAGGCCAAGGCTGTACCATGCGCGACTCTCACCTGCGTGCCTCCATTTGCGTGCTCCAAACTTGTGTGTCGGAATTCCTTTGTTTTCTTCTTTACATCAGAGTCACATTCATCTTACTTTTGGATCCAACTCCGAAGGGTGACTTTTGTTGATGATTCTTTCCGTCATAGAGTCTAATGAATGAAAAGGGAAATACCTTAAGCACAAAGAGATTCTTCCTTTGAAGAAACATAAAAAATCAATAAAGGAATGAACAATGATATCTTTAATCATGGGCCGTGAAGGTTTCAAGATGTTCATGCAGGTATAATTGCGCGCCACATATTTAGCACACATGTATCCTTCGCACCCTATTTGATTTTCACCCAAGGTCTTCAGTATCCTATAAATACTCCTTGTGGGCCTCCCATTTCAAGGAAGAAAAATCCAAAAACTCAGATTTTAGCTCTTAACACCCTAGTCTCTTCGTGAAGTCTTCTGAACACTTCTAAGGTAATTTCTTACATAGAATAGAAGATCTAAAGAGGGGAAAAAATGACTAAGTGTTAAAATTCACCAACCCTTCTGTGCCTAAGTGTCTAACCCTTAATAGAAAATGGTCACACCTGCGCACCACCTTATCCCTACAACAGAACATGTGCGCCACTCTTTTGCAAGCCTTTAGGGATAATTATAAGGGATTGAGCCAAGTCTCACCCAAGTATTACCCTATGGGTTGACCGACACACAAGTACCCAAGTGTCACACAGGTATACTTGCACGACCAGGTCCTGTGCGCCCAAACAAAACTTGCATTCCTGCCTCTCTTTGGGGGGCCCCTCCAGCCTATTCAACTATTTTCATCAAATCCACACCCCCTCTTCAAGATTTAGCCTTCAGAACCCTCTTCAAAGCCATTTATGGCATGATTACTTGGTTAGATTCCTTATTTGAAAGGAATTCTATGGGAAATATCTCAAAACCAAGTGATTTTCACATCTTCATGTCACTATGGTGAGAGATTTCATTCATTCACCCTCATCCTTTAAGATGATAGCTTCTTTAATTTGGGTATCCTCCTTAGGAGTAAGCCCCAAGTCCCCTATTCATGGGCCTCCTTATCAGGAATAATCCCCAATCATAAGCTTCTTTAATATGGTCATCCTCTTTTTGAGTAAGCCCCAAGTCCCTTAAACTGGGCCTCCTTTTCAGGAGTAAGTCCCAGTCACAAGTTCCCCAATTTGGGTCTCCATATCAGGAGTAAACTCTAAATTCCATGTTCTCTAACATGGGACTCCTCCTTAGGAATATGCCCCAGTCTTAATTAACTTTTGATTTGGGCTTCCTTCTCAGGAGTAAAACCCAATCATAAGTCCCCTCTAATTTTGGCATCCTTCTCAAAAGTAAGCCCTAAGTTAAGTATCCAAATCTCCATAAAGCACATATACCTTTATGGACCTTGTTCCTAGGTTTCATCCATGAAGTAAATCCCAATACTCATCTATATGGGCAGTCATACATACATAAGCCCCACATCACTTCTTATGATAGCATATTTCATGGCACAATTGTCATGTTTTAATAATACCTCTTGTTTCTCACACTGATCATGACTCACATGAGGTTAGAGCATAAAAGTAATTATGAAATCTTTATTTAAGACATCAATCATGCATAAACCTCATACTTCTTCACTCGAACTATGTCGGTTCTGATTCCTTCTCTAACAGGGATATGTAGGTAGCCCACCTGCGGGTACAATCCCAACTCTGAAATAATCAATGTCCTTCTAAAGGAAAATAAACTTGAAGTGACCCACTGAGTGGATTTAAAACTAGTATGGTCATTATAATGACCAAGAGATATCTATATAATGTATGGAAGGATACCATTGACTAAGAATGATTAATTCATCATATGGATGATTCTATATCGATGAAGAACCTCAAATACATATAAAAGATTCTCTAAATATCCTAAATATTAATCATTGATTGTCAGATCTAAAGAAAAGATCATTTTTATACTTGGTAATTTAATAAGGATTCATGAACATAACTCAAATCTATAAAGAGAGTCCCAAAGTAGACAATAATTCCCCCCAAAAGGTTTGATGAGTCCGACCTCCCATCCTCTCAACCAATGCAAATTATTAAGCCTCATCGGTCTACAACTAATGAGCACCTACCTTTGTAGAGTAGGTCCAATTGGGTATAGAATCATTGGATGTTTTTGGTTCTACAAACAAACCTGTTAGAAACTGATTGGAATGTTTGAACCTAAAACAAACTAGGTCATCCCCAATTACAGAGGGAAACAATACATTATGAGATAAATATGCTATTAATTATGCCATCACTGATTTAAGCCCCATAATATCAAAATAAACATCATTATTTTAATATATTAGGAATCAAGGATCAATCTATTAATAATCTTCAACCAAAATAAAAAAATAATGAGTAAAAAATGTGAAAACACCCCTTTTCCATTATAAATACCAACCTCAGAACCTCTTCTACTAAAACCAATAAATCATAGAAAATTATCCAAATTATGAATAATTATCATAAAAATATATCCAAATTTTCTAGGATCTTTCAGTCTCATCAAATTAAAAATTATTTTTCCCTAAGGAGGTTCTTAAGGAGAAGATGTTCAAGAGGTAAAATCATATTTTGTTTTCTTTTATTTCCTTTTCACGTTATTTTATTTTCTTACATTATCCTCACCAACCTATAAAAAATGTTACATGTTAAAACCATTGTATTTTATATATTCTAATTTTACTATGTTTATGGAATAATAAATCATGAATTCTCATCCCTCTCTATTTTTTATAGAAGGAAAACATCATATGTGAGGTGTTGATTTACAACTTATGTGAATAATGTGTTTTTTAATTACTCCTTCAAGGATGGTCATGAAAGAATTTTTATGGTTAAATACTATTATAATATAATTATTAAAACCAATTAAATGTTTTGTAACTTGTATATATATATTATATTTAATAATATAGAGAGACTAGTTCATGATAATAAAAAAATGAAAAATTAATCTAAATTATTATCATTTAAGTTTTCTCAAATGAATAATCATAACTTATATAAATAATTATATATAAGATCATTTAGTATTATATTATTTCATTAATAATATAAATTTTTATTTCTAGATAACTATCCTCATTTTAGAATATTTTATATACACTTATAGAAGTAACCAGATCAAGAAAACCCATGAAATAAACACTCTCATACAATGAAATTGAATCTTAGAACTAATCTAAAAGACCCTAAATAAACATAATAAAATTATGTTTAATATAATAAAATTATAAAGGGTTTTATAATTATTAATTAATGAATCTAATTTTATTATTATGAACATTATGTATAAGTGAATAACTGCTTCAGACATAGGGTAAGTGATTCTATACAAACCTCCATTTTTTCGATCAGGTTATTATTCCACTTGGAATAAACCAAAGTAATGAAACTATATTCTTAGTAACTTATTATAATTTAATGATATATAATCCAAAATAATGTTTAAAAATTACATAATCTTTAATTTATGGTTAAATACATGTTTTAACATGGTTCCCTTCTCAATTTTTCTTGATAAGCAAGCCTGATTAATGGGAACATCCTAATTTCATACCAATTTTCAAGTGCAATCTATAATATATTATAAGGGACCATTATTTTGATAAAATAACCAATTCTATAATTAAAAATTTCTCGTTTTCATTTATTATTTTTTTATGAAATTATTCCCATTTAGTTTTAAAGAATCTTTAAAAATTTCTATTAAATCGTACCAAAAAATATTGTCTAATATTTCTTAAACACGATTATTAATTTTTTAACTTCCATTTGAAATTAATTACCATTTTATATGCCTATTTTACCATATAAATTTCCATTGATTTTTTAAATACATTATTTCATGGACACCTTTATGATATTCTCATTCGTTATGCCTTATGACATGATTTTGATACCCATTTATTTCAATGGGTAACCCTAATGTTTAAGTTTCATTATTCATGTGGGACACAAATTCATGAAAATTTTAGTATGGTTTCACCCAAATAGTGCTCCAATTAATTGGTTAATATTTAGTATCCTGAGACATCTTGATTTGACAGGGTGTGAACCTGATTCCTTTTTGGGACTCAGTCCACCATGTTTTGTAGTCTTGGTAGTTAGCCTTGAATCATGTTTATTTCATGTTATATTTTTTTTATAATTTAATATTATTACATGAATATATGTTCCCTTTTAAAAAAATTTATAATTCCTGGTGTTTTTTTATGTTTCATTCCTTTTATGTCATCAAGATATGCCTTCTAACCCATGTGGCATGTTTTATTCCTATATTAATTCCCTTAGTTGTCAATTTTATATCATACCTTTTGTTCATGTATTCCTTAGGTTATCCTATGAGGATATAAGATATAAATTTATGTTTTGATATCATTATGATGAATAAATGAAAGATGTTTTTTTTGGTTACATGTTTTCAGAATATGTACCTAAACATCCAAAGACACTAGGCTTAAGGATCCTTGATTGTAGATAATGGATAAATATGATTAAAATCATGTAATGTTTTGTTTAATAGTTTACCATGGATATATAATGTGAACAATAAGTATGTATCTTGTTTAAAAAGAATAATAAACTATTCAGTCATTTGGGATGAGATTCCTTATATCTTATGCCAATGTATTAATTTAAGCCACTAGCTCTGGGATATTGGGGATAAGGTTGTTACAAAAAAGAATTATTTTAAACTTTTAGTTTATTATCGAATATATATACTCATAGAATAGAAATATATAATGTTTTTTGGTCAATATTTTGATCATATCAATTTATTTTAAACCCCAATTACCCAATTTACCCTTTATTATAATAAAACAATTACTATAGTTACTATTAATAATGACCATAACATAAAGGGAACTATTTAAATTTTTTTAACCATATATGGTAAAATAGAAAATAAATTTATTAGTATTCAAGGAATAGATGTCATATATTTTAATATAAAATTTAACCAATAATGTGAGATATAAAACTTTTGTTTTTAATAAAATAATTTTTTCATGGTTAAAATTTTTTATGCTATGTTTATGTGTAAAATTAATTTATAATAAAATAATTTAGTAATTAAATTAAAAAATAAATAATTAAAATTTAAATTATTCAATATATAATTATACCTTTTAAATACTACAAAATAATATATATTTCTCAATAAAAATATCATTTTTATTTACCCATTGAAAAATCAAACACTTCAGAATACTCTCAAAATTTCAAAAGAATATAATTTTAACATTATGAATTCAAAAATGAAGTTAAATTTATAAAAAAAATTTAATTTAAAAAAATTAATTATCATATTTTTTCATAAAAATAAATAAATATATTTTTGAAGAAACATATTTATGAAGAACAAAATAAATCTACTTAATATCAATGGATTATTTACTAAGAATTAATCAATAAATTTTCATTTATTATTACTTTTATATATATTTCATAGTTATGTGAAGATTTTTCTAACCCACATATTCAACGTCTAGGTATTAAAAGTCAGATATGAATAATAATATTTTGTGGTTTGTTTAATCTTGATGTTGCGTATTTTCTTTGATATCAAACATTGTCCTCTTTTTAAAATATCTTGATATTACACCAAGATATGTATTCAGTAGATAAAATTATATAAGAATCATTATGGATTATGAAATATTTATTTTTTTTGATATTTTTTGGGAATCAAAATTTCCAAAAGTGGAATATTTTAGAAATATATGTTTATCTCAATGTAAGAGTTCCTAAACAAGATATAATGAAATTACTATAAATTATTAGAAGATATTTCATGAATATAAATACATTATTACTAAGAATATAATTTTATGGGAAGATTATGTCTTAAGAATAGAAAATGGGTGATATTTTTTAGTTCAATTATTTACTACTTTCATATGACATTGTTGTTTTAGGAGATGTATTACTCAAGAATATGGATTGCTAAACTATTTGGTGAGAACGAAAATATGTTGATTTAGAATGAAAATAAATTTAAATGGATAATAATGATTGAACTAATATATACATCATTATATGATATTAAATACATTCAATAATAAGGTAAATGTAATAATTCAAGAGTTTGAGGATTATTGACAAAGGTCAAAAGACAAAAAGAGGAAAAGGAAAGAATCATGATTTAGTAGGTGACTATGAAGGAAATGAAACGGGTTTATTTGGATCATCATTCCCTAGATAGTGATACTAAATAGATAAAAATATTACAATGAAAATCTCATTGAATCACTCAGTTTTGATGATAGTTATGAGTGATGTGGAATTATGAAGGAAATAAAATATTGAAAGTTGAAATGACTATATCATGTGAAGTTGAATGCGAGAAGAAGAATAATTAGTATAAGGTGGATATTTTTGTCTTAATATAGATTTAGAAGTGACTTATAGATGATTATTTATACGAAGTAATATAAAAAATTTATATTCAAGATATAATAAACATGAGTTATACTATATTGAATTTTGGATGATAAGATTCCAAAGTCTAGAAGTTTATATGTTCTTGATGGAGAAGATTAAAACCTCATACAATATTAGATGTTGTGTAGTATTAACTCAGAAGATCTAAAGTCTACGCTCAATTTTTTAGAAGTTAAATCAAAGGACATATATAAATGATTAAATAAGTTGATGAAATAAATGTGATGATGCATTTTTTTCACGTACTAAATATAATGAATTTTCAAACCATGATATAAGATGTGATTTACTGATAAATAAATAATATTTCTCAAGATATGAAGAACATGTGTTACTGGTAAATCTAGGTCATATATAAGTATTAATGATGTAATATCAATAATTAGGATTTTAGGAAATTAATTTTGAGGACTTCTATAATCCCACACTACCAATTAACACTAAGTATTATATACTATACACTATGTAGAAAGCATATAGATATCATTCTATGTGGGTTCGTGATGAATATAGATTGAGTTTATAGGGAGAGAGACAAGCGTAATCTACATGAAGATCATTGAGTAAAAGTGTAACTAGGAATACAAATTGAATATCTCAGGAGATAATATATTTTTGATGAAAAAGTAAGTGTCTGACCTGCAAGTCCTATAAGATCAATTATATTGAGTAAGTAAGTTAGATAGCCAAATTTTATTATTTTTATATGGAAATAACTTGAAGAAGACTATAGTTCTGATGTAATATAAGAATTTAAATTTAATTATATTCATATGTTTAAGATGAAATGAATAGAGATGGAATTACCAATATCATCCAAATATTCATAGTAATGAAGAAGTAGAAAACATAGATATATAAGTTGATTCATGAGATTATCATTATGATATTGAGAGAATAAGTTTTATTTGGAAGTTGATGAATTATTTTCATTCAAAAGTTTTCAATGAAAAGTAACAATGGAATAAGATAAAAATGATTGATTCAGAGACATATTAAAGATTTAATGATGATATTGTTAAATAGTTTTGTTCATAAGTCTAATAATGGATAATTGGATTAATGAATAATTAATATATTAGGACAATATTAATTTCGTTGAAATAGTTTTTGGCATTAAGAATAACACCATACACATTTTCAATTAGGGTATGGTACCTTCCCAGATGATGTAAGAGTTGAAATAAGGATGATACCTTATTACTAACAGATATTGTAATGAACCGACATGAAAAACCTAGTACAATAAAGAGTGTAACATAAACCCATGATAATATCCTCATACACAATATTATTCCATATAGAAGTGAGGTCTTGAAAGTTGTCTTGGGATACTATTCCATTAGTAATAATAATAATACACTAGAATCAAAATATGGTTGATTAGTTTATTTCATGCAAGTATTTTATGGGGTTAAAATATATTGATTTAAAGATAATTTTTTTTCCTATAACATATTTTGGATGGTTTGTCTTGTTTTATGTTTTATGGAAGGATATAATAGTTATTTGTAAGTGGAATCAAAGAGACATATATAGGATCTAAAACAAACTACACAACATGTCTTGAAGGTACATTACATGAAACTGGAATATTGAAGCTTGAGAAAAATATCACATGAAGGCAGGGTATGATGAAGAACGTGAAGGAAAAAAATTTCCCATTTTTTTAATAATAAATTACATGATTTTATTTGAAGAGACATGAAAAATATCACTCAAATACCCAAGGAAATACATTCTGTGGAAATAAATTACACACTATTAGATTAATTACCGAAGAGAAAGTATCAACACAAGATATATTTTGACAATACACCACTAGTGCTCATTACACACCATTTAAATCCAAATGACATGAACATAGAGGAAAAATAAATACATAATGCACTGATGAGAAGATATTTTTAGGTAAAATAAAATTTTTTGAACCTTTGGATGCACATATGAGAGAGTAGATAAATGGGAATGATTCCATTCCAATATAATTCTAGGACTCTACTGTTGCTGCTGCATCTTGGTATAAATTTTTTATTCATTTCTCACTAACACATTGCTATCATGAGAGGGTTATTTATTTGTGTTGTGTAGTGCATGATGAATGATAACTAATTTTTATGGTATTTTTTCATTGATTACAATTCATATATAGATTTTATTTTTTTTCTTTATAACTGTTTCTTCCCTAATTATTTTTTCATGAAAATTGTAATCAGGGTGAGGAAGTGGGTTTAATTTATATATTTAATTTAGAATGACCATTTCTTTAATTGATTGAATGACTTAGTTTAGTGTGATATACAAGGTTCATATTTCTAACTTGACCATTGGTCTAGTTTACACTCTATGTTTAAATATGGATTCTATCTAAACATCCATTTTCAATATGATGTACCAACCTATGATAAAAAGGTATGTTTAGGATGGAGGGGTTTTATCATGACCATAGGACCCTCTATGAACTAATTTCAATGACTAAATTATTATTAATTATTTATTTCATACCATGCATACCCACAAACCTAGAATCATTAATGCGAGATATCCTCTTTATATTTTCTTATCCCATGTTTCTCAATAATATCTTTCTCAATAGATTAGATTCAATTTTAATAAAATGAAATTAGTTTGAATATTTGTTATAGAATTAATATTTTCTCCAACCCTGTCTTAATGGGTTTGACATCAAATGTGCATATCTTATACTACCCTATAGTTTAGTGAAATGTTTGATTCTTATTATAAATTTCTATATTCAGTAACACGATGGAAATTAACTACACCGATAAGGACATTAATATTTTTTCACACTCCACTGGGATAATAAAATATAATTTTTTTTAATAAATTAGAAAATATTAATTTCTATTCCTTTTTTCCCATTTTTATCTTATGTTTTTAATGAAATTTTATTAATTTTCAGCAGAATAGGTATATTTGGTTTCGATTTCAAGGATTTATATATAAATGACTATAAAGGTTAGGTTTACCTTCTTTATAGGTTTTATAGAACAAAAACTAAATTAGAATACAATGACTAAAAATCAGTAAAATGAGAACACACAATTATACCCAAGCATTCAATACAGAACACCCAATAGCCCTCCAGTAGAAATCTTTGAGGAACATCATGAACAAAGAATAAAGGACAAAAAAGAAGATGTATGTTCCACTTCTGAAGCTAAATTTTATCCTAACCATAATTTTCCAAACATTGTAGGTTCAGCGGGGGAATGAGACCATGTTATAGAACATTATTGTGATGAATCATAATTCATCATACAACAAGTATATAGAAGTAACTAAGAAGAATAAATATAAAAAAATGGATCTTATGCTGCTGAGATTATAAAATGCTGCAAAAAAACTTGGATCACATCTAAACTAAGAATGAGGAGGATAAATGATAGAAGACTTATACATCATGGATATTTTTGAAAATATATTTTCCAATCCAGAAGAGGAATAAGAACTACTTACTACCTATTCTGTCTATACAAAATAAAAATAACCAACAAAAGAATAAGGTAAGGAGCTTCATTATGAACATGAAGTGGTCATTGAAGAAATTAATCACACATAGCCAACCATTGGTACAAAATATTTTTATTGATTTAGGACTAATTTTGGGATAATAATAGTAATACTCATAATATCCAGACTATGGTCAACATATTTTATTTCTAGGAAAATCCCATTTTAGATATGTTAGGAAGAGTTTAGGGGATTTCAAGGTCAATATTGGGTGAACACAAGACGGTTACATCTATTGAATACTCTAATCAGTGAAGCCATGTATAGTTAAGATAAAAAACCATTAAAAATAACATATTCCAAGATGTGACACTATTTTTTTCACTTTTTAGGATTGTATTTTTTGTATTTAAAAACTTATGAGTTTATAAATGAAATTATTTTGAATTCGGATTTTATTTTTGAGTGTTAATAAAATTGACTGTAATTTAACTTGTTTATCTGTAATTTTTTCATATCTATAGAAGTAAAAAATAACGAATCATCATAATAAATGTGATGAATATAAAAAACCTATAAACATATTAAAACCCATTTACAATGTGAAATCCATAGAATAAAAATATTTATAGTGGTACATTCCATGAATCCAGTGCTAGAAGAACCTATGAAACCAAATATGAAACATCAATAAAATGGTTTATGAGTATTAATTATATATTTTAATATGGTATTCAACACATATAATTTTTTAAATCTTTAACTACTAGTTTCATTTGCACACCTTATTCTTTATTTACTCAAAAAAAGGATACAAAAACATACAACAATAATTACTATAATTGGTATTTAAATATATTTTCCATTAAATTTGAATTTTAAAAAAGCACAAAAAATTAGTAAGGATATAAATTTGGATTAATAATTTTAAAATCATGATTTATGGGAGGGTGTAAACATTTTTAAAGGAAATATTTATTAGAATTGTTCATGCCTTAAATTTTGGATATTTTCATTAATTGATTTACTTATTCATATGCATTTCAATGAGTAGTTTCTTAAACCATTCATCTCATTCCTGATACATCTTTGTAGCCAAATGTTTCCCCTACATTATTAATGTATATTTCTAAAGAAACATAGTTGTGTTTTCTTATAGAATATTACCTTTTTATAAATTATATGAAGTAATAGAATCACATTTAATTTTATTGATTTATGTTTTTATAGCCATTTATCTTTAGACAATCCTGATATTATTCATTTTCAAGCCCATATAAACCATGATTTTTTTTAGAAAATGAATTATTTTAGAATCCTATTTTATTCATTCTTTTATTCAGCTAAATATATTTCATTATAATTAAACAAATATGTCTGGGGAGAGACATTCCAAGGTGGGTATGGATATTTTTCATTGAACAGAAACTGATGGGATTTTCCTTATTTGAGGAGAGGATGTTATATCATTCATTGTATCTTTTTATTCACCTATATCACTAAAAAATAATTATAAAATAAAAAAATCTGAAAAAAATTATGTTGTGTATTGGAAGAATAGAAAATCAATATCCTCCAGACTAATGATATTTGGATCATATTTTGTTAGGGAGTGGTTGTCATATTTTCCATAAACACATTTTTTTTAAAAAAATAGAATATAAAAAATAAAATATAAATGAAGATATGTTGATTAGTTTATTGTGCTTACTAGTATTATGATTCCATAGTGAGATTTTTGGGGGAATGAATGAAATGAAATTTAATAAAGGGAAATTTTTTTGTCCTTATATTTTTATAACAATTATAACTTATTGTAAAATCGATTTTTTTGAAATTTAATTTTATATCATTAAACTAACTTCCTTAAGAATCAAAATCAGAAGTTATATAATGTTCAATCCCTCATGATTAATTATGTTCTATTTTTTTACACACTGGAGATTTTAGATTCTATTCAATCCAATGGCGAGTGATAAGATTTTCAAGTATGTACTAAGTTCTATTTTCAATTTTATCTCGATTATGAGAAAAAAAATTCATGTGAGATAAATTGAAAATGGATTGATTATTAATAATGAATGTATAAATGAAAATAATGGTTGAAAAATATTAGATATTTCAAAAGAGGAAATGTAAAATTCTTGGTTTGTTTTTTTTGAAAATTGAGTCAATGATGATTTTGTTTATTTGATTATCAAACATTTAATGCCCCATTTGATCAAATTTTTTTAATTAAAATTGAATTTGAATCATTGTAAGGTAAACAAACCTTGTAGTATGTTGGGATTCCCTCCATGAGGGAATATTTTAATTCATGTGTGGGGGTATTTGATAAGTGTATTTCATGGATGTATTTTATGGAGTTTTAATATATTTATTTCTATATTTAATTGATTATTCTTACCATTTATGGGATAGTTTAACTTGTTTTATGTTTTATTATAGTATACAATAGTTATTTGGAAAAGGAACAAAAAGTGGTGAATATATGAGCTAAAATAATTCTCAGACCGTATCACGAAGTGGTGTGATGTAGCATCAAAAGATTGAAATGGAGGAAAATACCACAAGAAGGAAAAGTTAGATGTATAAAATTAAGGAATAAATTTTCATGTCATGTAAATAATACACTATGTTAATCATATAGAGATACATGTTACCACTCATTAATGCTCATTATTTAATTCACATTGTGAGTTTCCATTACAAATCATGAGGTTAAATGAGGATGTGAATATATCGAGTTGGAAGATATTTTAAGAGAGAGTTTCTACCTCACAATACATACTGTATAAAACATACACAACAAGATCCTAGATGAAAGATGAATATTTAATGCACTAGGGACATGTTATATTGATGAAAAATCTTAATTATTTGGTCCTTCAGTCACAAATCAGAGAGGGGAGATAGAGGGGAATTACAATTCTAAATAAAACCAATGACAAAACCCTACTTCTACTCCTTCTCTATATATTTTTGGTTTTTTATTTTCCCTCACACACATGGATATCATGGGTGGGTGATTTTATTTGTTATTTCATGTGTGATAAATGTGTATTAATTGTATAAGGAATGATATCTTTTATTTGAATTAATGTTGTGATTTAATTTTTGTTTTCCATTGATAACTATTATTTTATTATTTTTCCATGACTACTATCAGTATGTTTAGTATGTGGATTTAATTTAATTCATTATTTGACCATGAAAAATTACATAATTTATTTAATGACATTGTTTAATTTATGATCTAGGGTTTTTACATTCAACATGACCATTTAGATCATTCTAATGCTGTGATTAAATAATTTTTTGGGATTTCAATTATATTTTAATCTAATGCTCTAAACCTTGGATGATTGATTGTTTAGGATCTAGATAATTTACCATGACCATTGGACTCACTAGGACCTAAATTTATTGACTTTATAGTTTATATTTAATTATTTCAAATGTTTTTTACCCATTAACCAAGATTCATTTCTTTCCAACACCATTTTTATATTTTATTCTCCCATTATCATCACTAATAACATTCTTATTAGTTTAGATTGAATTTCTATAAATACCAATTATTTTATTTCTTTGCTATAAAATTTATATTTAATGAAACCCTTTCACTATGGGTTCGACCATTAATATTCATATCCAATACTACCTTTTAATTTAGTGTTATTTTTGATTTGTGTTACAAATTTCAAAATTTTGTGACCCTATAAGAGTTAAAAACTCTCACAGAAAATTAATGCTATAGGAAAACGTACCAGAATAACACAACATAAAATGGGAGCTTATAATCATGTTCTAATAAATTGAATCTCGACCATACAATATAAACTAGAAGAATCCAAATGTTGACACTCCTTAGTAAGACAAAGATATTATGAAGCTATCATATGGATATTTTAAAGTCTCAAGATGAATCCTAAAGAAGTAAAAGGACAAAAAACTCACAAGGGACCAACATAGAGGAGCTATGCGATGAACCTGCATAGACAAGCTATGTGGCAGAGCTACGCAACTAGATGTTTTATGGGTATCTATAAAAAGGACCTACTCATATGGACTATGTAGATGAACTCATTTTGACCAGCTGCCCTCCTTTCCTATAAATAGGATCCTTGATCTCCTCATTTGACAACTGATAAAAGTTGTAAGATCTCGTGAATCCCCCATTGCGTAGCTCTTTCGCCCAAGTCGCCAAAATTTTCTTAGTTAGATCTCTAAAACACAAGAGAAAATAAAATTATATGGGATACAAACATTTTTAAATCATTTTAGAGTTTTTAAGATTTAGTAGTCTTAGTTCTCATGTGTTACACACTTTTTAGTCAAAATCAGGATGTGTGTGGCACACCTATGCAATATAGATTCACAAACCACCTACATAATATACCTGCACGATTTTCTTACGCGATATACATACACAATATATGTACACTGTATAGCTATGCAATGGTACTACACATAACCATGTAAACCATCATAAAATACACTCAAGTAAGGGTATCACCTTCCTTGGTTCCCTTATCTGAAATGGACTATGTTAAAGCCTCCATCAAAACCTCCTGACTTATCAAACCTTTGGGAAGGACACATCAACATGTCTCCCATTTAGTTATTTATATATTTAGTTAGAGATTTACTGTATTTTTCTTATAAGGGATTTATGATCTTTGTGGGGTTTTTAGTTTTGTATATCTATAGTCTCATGGGTCGTTACCCTAGTGATAATTTTGGGAAGTTCCCTATCATTGATTTTGGGAATGGGACTCTACCTCCCCTTCTCATCTCTAAGACTTAGGGCCTCTGGTTACTAATTAAGAGAGTGAGGGTAACACTTTATTTTTCATTCAAACAAATGAAATGTCTCACTCCTATCATGGGATCAAAAAGGGCCCTCCCACTGAGGTAAGTCCTAAATATTCTGTGACCCAGGCAACATGACCTCCAATGTCATTCCACATTGAAAGGTTCGTTACTCTACACCCTGTCCAACCTTCACCTCAGCTTATTTCTCTATAGGACCTCCCTCTTCCATCAATGTAAGAGAGAGTGTGTGGTTTTTTTGAATATTTTGTATCCTATTAATTCTCACACTGAGTATGAATCACATGGGATTAGAGAATTTTGATGATTGCAACATCCATACAATCCATTGAATGAACTCTGAGAACTATGATTCCCATCATAATTGGGATACATACGAAGCCTTCTTAAGGCCATAGATCTATCTCATTTCATCAATAAAAGACATCATTTTCAATATGTAATCCCAAACACATTTCTCTCAAAGGACTAAACTCTTCTATGTGTCACATTGAACTGCATCGGCTTTGATTCCCATCCAAGTGGGATACGTAGGAAGCCTCCATGAGGTTCAAACCCAACACATCAAATCTACCATGTTATTCCTTGTCTACATTCCAAACTGGGTCTAATCCAACATGGAAACACATCTTTTCCCCGACCCATGGGTTTCTTAGGAACATGTCCCACACTATGCTTTGACTATTCATCTTCCACTTAGATGTCCTTACCATAAGACATTAAACTGTACGTCTAGGTCCTTGTCACATGACCATAAAAGGTATGATGTTCCCCATTAAGTGGTACCGAAATATAAGGTTTCTGACTCCTTTCACAAGGATACATAGGTTGCCAATTCATGTGTATGATCCCAACATAAATAAAACTGTCACCTCCCTAGATGACAATAAATTCCAGAGTTCCCCACTAAGTGGCTTAAAAAATAGTATTATCATAACAATGGTTAAAAGAATATCTAAATAGTATATGAGAGGATACCATTGATAGATAACCTTGAATACTAACAGATGTCTCCATTAATTAAGAACCTCAAATTCATATGGTTGATTCAAAATTTTACACATGCTAATAATTGATTGAAAATATGAAGGGAAGCATGCGTTATACATGGTGAAATAATAGGGATTCATGGAAATATCTCAAATCTACAAGAGAGTCCAAGAGTAGGAAATAATTCCCCCTAAAAAGGTGTAAAGAGTCTGAACTCTGATCCTCTCGACTAATGAATGTTCTTAAGTATCATCGGTCCAAACCTAAAAAATTCTTACCTTTGGAATGTTGGTCCCTTTGGATAATGAACTTTTGGTTGTTTCTTGTTCCATAAATAAGTCCAAAAGAATCCGCTCAAAAGTTGTGATTTTTAACCAAAACACACGGTCCAAGGGTGATGAAACAAAAAATAGTGAACCTAATGTGAACCCTTAACCATGTTTATAGTGTTACCCATCCATCATGCCCCTAAAAAATTGATATAGGATGTCCATAAAATAGAATAAAGCATGCATGTGTCTATGTAAATGATGTTACATTAATGGAGTATATTTTTTCTTAGTTTTTGCAGAACTCCCTTCAATCCAAATGACTTCCTTCAAGTTGGAACCCATGAATACTTCAACCACTGCTCAAGATGGATCCTCATCCGATGGAAGAACTTCATTACCATATCAGCAACTTCAATGTTGGGTATCAAATGTATTGTAATGGGAATAATTTCAACATGGTACTATCCTAACCCTGGAGGCTTCCCAACATGCTCTCTAAGTCAATAAAAACCCCCAATCGCACGATTAGCAATGACTGATGGTCAAGAAGAAGACTATGCCAACCACTGTCTACAACTATTTTAGATCTTCATCCCTAAAATGAAATAACCAATCCCTCCCATTCTATAGAGAGGTGGATTAGGAGGTCACTCATGGCCTCAACTCAAAGATACATGGGTCCTTCCAAATGGCTCCCACCAAAAATCACCGCCAACAGAATCATGCAGTAGTGAACCCCAACATGATGGGGGTGTTTCCTTCTTTTTATCAGCTCTGGCCACTTATACCTAGGAACAAAGTAAGATATACTAAGGAAAAAATCTGGGCAACAGAGAGCAGGATGTTACCTTTTCCCCCTCTAGATAATTCCATCAACCTAAATCGGTGGTAAACAATGAACAGGTACATACATCCATCCGCCCTATTTCCGCCAGCTAACAGACTCATCTAGTGACACCCAACTAATACCACTATTTAAACATTGTGGTGTAATATGAGAAGGCACATACATCTACATAAAAACTATCATCCAATTAGCAAGCTCGTTTGACTACAATCAAGGATTCCTGTCAATCAAATATGGCAGCAAATGCTAAGAAAGAAAATACACCTGCCTACACTCACCAATCCTTCCAGCAGTATCTTCTGTCAACATTGAAAGAAATCCATCAACCATGCTTGGAAAAAAAATATCTCATAGGCACATACACATGTCAACATTCATCAATCCTATCAGTAGTCTCCTTTTGCAGCACCCGAAGAAGTCAATCAGAATGCTCTAATGACAAACTTGGTGCAGACTCAAATCTCTGCCCCCATACATGAGTACTGTCAGTTTCCATTGATATGAAAGGGAGGATAGGAGGAGGCACATACACCTACTCCATATTGGAAATGGATATATATTCCATTTCTGACTATTGATGTCACAAAACCCATTTCATCAATGGTCAAAGGGACCACACAAATTCCTTCTCATATCCTGGAAGCCTACTATAATATCGTTATAGTAAAATTATATGTTCCATGGGAAAAAACACATAATCATGTCCCCACACCTGGGATGACTCATCAGCATGCCATCCCGGAGCAGATACACGCCTTTGTTCCAGTCCAAATGTGTTTTGGGGCATACCCCCACATAATACAGAAAAATGAATCTGGAACATACATCCTTTCCAATTGGAAATAATTAGTCTATTCTTAAGACCACTAGAAGGAATACACATACACCTTCCCATACTAACCCCTTATCCTAGAAATTGGCCCTAACTATGTGAAAAAGATAATCTATGAACAAATATTTCCAAACACAGTTGGGAAATAAAGAACCAATCTACTATCTGGCACCAAATAATGTTGGATTTATTGATTTCCTCGGACATTTATCTATTACAACTCTTGATCTTACTCTCACATTACCAAAATATGGGAGTATTAGAAGTAATTATAAAGTTCTACATTTGGAAACTTCATCAGGATTTCTTTATTCATGAAAAATAGATCAATCTGGAGATCCTATCTCTGGATGAGACCACAGAAACCCTCCATGTGGACAGAATACTAAGGATAAAGGGGATTTATCCATAGATATAATCCCCCACGGTGGTCCTCACCATGATGAAATTCAATACGAATGTTCTCTCCATAGTATTGTTTCACATTATCAATATAATTTCCAAATTGACAATGTAGTGATGAAAAATCCCTCTTATCTCAAGGATCATTCCAAAATAAGGTCATTTATATCTAATCACTTGTCCCTAATAGGTGAAATACTTTCTCAACTGGAATACATCCTTAGGAAACAGTCATTCTCTGAACCCCATTAGGTCATTTTCCTTATAATATTGTATAGGATAAAGAAATTGATTCTATTGTTTGAAATAAAATTATTGAGAAGAATCCACTAGAGGTGAAATACCAGTAATGTTCTGGCCTTTGGAAACCTCTCTATACAACATTATAGAATTGGTGGAAGAAGATTGCATTCATGATGTCTGCCTAAACATATGGAAAACTCTTCATCATTTGAAAGACAAAGTATTACTATATAATGAATATCAAAGTCATGTAAAGTTAATAGAAGGTTTGCAATTCCAAATTGATTTGGAATCTCTCTCATTTTACTAACATAAAAAGGTTATGAAATAGAAGGGAACCCTTCAATGTGCATGCCTTGATGCACTAAAGAGGCTTAATTACTGATACCCCATCTGGTGTTCATATTAGAGGATGCGGTGCACATGGAGCATTGAAATTCACTGTGCTACAAAATCATAAAATCATGAAAAAAGTGTTCTTAGGAAATGTAATTTACCATGGCCATATACAATCAACATATCTTGTGTTTAATCAATGATACTCTCAAGAACTGGCCTCGACTAGTACTCATCAAAGTCAGGATCAAAGAGAGAAAGATGTTGAGATATTTTCCATCAATCACCTAAGAACATTAAGATGGACACTTAATTAGATGATGTCAGCGATCAGATTATTACAATGTATGAAATAGCATCGTGGTCTTTCGAAATAAGAAATTTATGTGGTTGTCAGATAATGCACCCTACCAATGTTCAGACCAAAATTCACAAAGTTAGGAGAGAAGCTATGCTAATATCATCCATAACATCTCATGAGCTACCCCAGCCTATCTGGCTGGGGTTTTATTTAACTAAACCATAAAATTCAATAAAAAAGGTTCAAAGGATTGAAGAACAAGAACAACTCCATCCTGTAGGTCTGAGGGATTTTTAACATATACAATCCCATCATCAACAAATATTTGTTTTCAACCAATTAGGGAAAAAGACACAAAGTGAACACACAACTAAACTATGAAATTATTCCCTTTAGGTTAGTATTTATCATATTTTTCCCATTAATTCATCACATAGGAGAACAACGGATCATGGAGGATACAAAAGAGATGATATTACAAATTTACTAACATAATTCTACCAAAGCATTAGGTATCAGTAAATGTCATTAATACCATTACGGAAGATCCTCTAGAAAATGAGTACAGTTCAAGGGAGTTAGAGGGCGACGTTCTTAGTCAAAGTATAATACACATTGAAACAAATGAAGAAGGTATGAGTACCCAAAATCACAGTCTTACCAATAATCTAGTTATTTTGTCAACCAACCAACTCCCACCTCTTCAAAATGCATTTAACAATGGGAATATTAAAGGCCAGACCACATATCTCTTTTCCATTGGAGACGGCCAATATCTATCACTTAGATAAATAGTTTAACAGTAATAAGAGGAGATGAAAAAGTTAAAAAGATTCAATGTAGAGTTACTTCGAAGCATCATTTCTACTAAACATACTCTGCAAGAAGATCCTCAACTTGCACATCCTATAAGAGCTCCTCAACAAATAGAATTTATTAAAACTACAAATGCTGATAATGAATTCCCTACATTGGGAACATATCCAGGGCATGATAAAAAAAATATTATTGGCCCATCACCATGGGTTATCCAAGAAAAATACTAGTAGCACCACCACCAGTGGTTTTACTAAACATCACTCCAGTTCAGGCTCCAGCTATTGTACCAGTACATGTCCTAGATCATCCAAATATTCCCCAAATGCTTATGAATACAATTGAAGAATTAAAAACTCGATTATAATTTTTAGAACAATGACATGAACTAGTACAACCAGAAGATAAATCTTACCCTAAATGGGTATATCTGATCCCTACCCCATCAAACATTGTGAATACCACATTTCCATTCGTTAATGGTTCGGTAGATCTAGATAAATGCTTAACACATTTTGTATCTTGTTGTGATCCCATGATGGGGAGCCATAAAAAATAGAATAATTAAAGCTATGATGTTTTGTGAAGTTATTAGAGGGGACATCCTTTGTCTGGGGTACAATTTTGTTGTCTCGATCAATTATAGGATGAGAAGACCTCCATCAAAAATTCATTATCCAATTCAAATTAATGCTGCTGAAGAAAAATGTTTCGGATCTTACAAATTGAAAACAAAGGGAGAATGAAATAGTTTCATATTTCATTGCTCGATGGAAAGGATTAATATCTTCCATAATTATACCACTCCCTTAAGAAGAGTTTCTCCCAATTTGTGTGGAAAATCTATGTAATGAGTTACACAAAACATTAATAATTGTGAAATAAACATGAGGGTTTCAAGTACTTACTTCAATCTCCCAACAAGTGGAGGATTCTATTATGGAAACCAAAGATAAATCTTGTGTAATTACATCAGCTATGGAAAGGAGAAAAGGGATAGAATAAGATGCTATAGTAACACACAAATAAGCACCTTTAACTGCTTCTAATTGAAATCGTTCATCAAACCGAAGGGTTCCAACTCCTGAACATCATCTTCAATGAACGCCTCCTAAAGATGATTAAAAAGATCAAATGTAGAGACAATTTGAGGAATTAAGGATAAAAATTTATTCTTTTAGGAATTAAAGGGTTCCACGTTGCATCATTTAATCTTTGGAAAACAAATTTGGTCAATTTCCAAAGCTGAAGAAACCAAATAAAGAAGATGAAGATATAAAAAACTTATTACCCCTTTCATAAAATATTTGGGAATCCCATTCAAGAGTGTTTTGTTTTCAAAGACCTATTATAAAAGTTGGTAGAATATGGATAAGTGAAACTATAAATTTCATTACCCCAAATAGAATGTGATATTAAGAATGATCTAGAGAAACAAGGTGAATAATAGGAAGTCAAAAGAAAAAATTCATAGAAGTATGCTGATTGGATGGTAATGTAAATGATCAACCAAACACATGAAATTATAAGAACACAGTTGAAACAACCAACTGTGTCTCTTGCCACTTCTATTACAGAAAATCCATCTTCATCAAATGATCAGTCCTTTAAAGGTCAATCCTCAATGAAGTGACATGATCAGAATGATAAGGATAATTAAGAAGAAAATGAGCTCATGTCAAGGCCAAATTTGTCCATGACATTAGTAGATTTCATTCCATCGATCTTTAAATCATGAGAACATCCCCTCCAAATGAAACAATAATAATTGATCTATAAAAAATAATATTCATTAGAATATGAATTTATCTTCATTTCTGTTAATGTTATCCACTTAACGGAACCCTTTGAAAATGATGATTCTGGTTATGAACCTAAATTCCCTGCACTTGATTGGGAAACTATAGGAGATGGTAAAGTTAAAGGATACATGGGAAGACTTGGACAGGCTAGAAAACACTTTTTCAACAACACCCCCTTGTTGAAAGGTTTATACTGAAGAAACTTGTGTAAGATTCCTTCACTGGTCTGAGATAGAACAAGGGAATTCTCCCACACATGACATGATCAGCCCGAATATGATCTTCCTGAAAGACCAATTAGAGGTTACATCATCACTCTATTGACTAATATATACTCCTAGTCAGTCTAATCTACTAATATTAGAACTATTTCCATCTTCTTCCTCGACACATGGTACATCTACATCAGGATGATCAACTTCCAAGGTGCCTGAAAAACCGTATCTCTATGCTGGAAATTCTAGACCTTTGGACCGATGTTGCTGCTGCTGAGGTTTACCATATAGAAAGTGATCCTAAAGAATATCTTGAGGTTATATCTCCCACATATAAAGATGAGGATTCTATTTTAAATAAATGCATCAGGCCCTTATATTTATCTTGCTTGGTTAATGAAACCATCATTCGATGATCCTTCATCGATAATGGCTCAGGAGTGAACCTCATTACCTCTTATACACTTTGTTGATTGGGTATCACTAAATCTAGCTTATCTCCTTCCAATTTTATGTTTTAAGGTTATTAAAAGAGAGAACAAGAACCTCAAGATGAGATTATACTCAGAACCTATTTTGGGGTTCTAATGTCTAATTCAGACTTCATGGTTGTCCGATTGGACACATCCTTTAATATTTTACTTGGAAGGCCTTGGCTACATCAACATACGAAAAATTATTCATCATACCACCAATGTATCAAGTATAAGATAAATTATCAAATCGGGACATTGTATGGTGAAAAATCACTATTCACAATGTGCAAATCATAGTATATCGAGGCGGAATTCTATCACACAAAGGGAACAAGGTCTGTGGAAAATGATATAACAAGAATTAATACTCTAAATGGTTGGGAGAAGATCCCAGCTAACTCATTCAAGCATCTGAGTACAAATTACATGTTTCCTATAAATCAAAATGAATGGATAGAACCAAATCCAATCACTCATCCCGTGACTTCCATAATGTCAATTTCTGTAATTGAGCCTAACAACATGGAAGAAGTTGTTGATAGTGACAGATTAAATGGAGATGTTTTTATTTCATCAAATAAACTTCAATATTTCTTTTCTTCATCAATCAGGATAGAAGAAGTTTTCACAATAAAAAATTAATATGGGGATGTTGATTCCCCACCCACCATCTTCTCTTTAATGCTCCATTAAGACCCATCATCATCAGAAGAGTTAGAAATGATTTAATATTCTTCAGGATGTTCAAATAATTACTCCTCCCCATGCTCAGAATATGTTGTTTCATCACATAATCTGCAAGAAGTAACATAAGAAGTGACATGTATGGAAGAATAATAAGAAGATCCCAATGATGCTCCACCAGTATTTGAGGAAGGAATATCCACCACTGTTGATGGGATCAAAAAAATAAATCTGGGTATAGAAGAAGATCCAATCCCTACTCTAATTAGTTCGGCCATGAATTATGAAGAGAAAGAGATGAATACTTCATTTCTAAATCAAGATTGAGATATATTTTATTGGAACTATACATAAATTCTGCACATTAATCCCAATGTGGAAACTCATCATTTGGGTTTTCCTAAAGATAATTTAGGGTTTAAGAATGTAGCAAGAAGAACACACCCAACTCACACCAATAAAATTGAATATAAAGTCATCAATCATATCAAAGATAACTATATGAGGGAGGTGAAAAATCCCAAATAGATAGAAAAAAATTGTCCTAGTGAAAAGTAATAATAGGAAAATCAGAGTTTTCATGGATTTTATAGATCTTAATAATCATTTTCCCAAAGACGACTTTACACTTCTGATCACAGATGTTTTGATTGATGAAACAACTGACTATGAAGCTCTATCCTTCATGTATTTCTATTATGGGTATAACCAAATTCAAATTACCCCAGTGGATGAGGAGTCCACAACCTTCAAATAAACTCACTGTGTTTTTCAGGTAATGCCCTTTGGCATAATGAAGTAGGTTCAACATTTCAATATGCCATGCACTATATTTTCAAACCCTTATAAGGAAAATTTTTCAAATGTTATTTGGATGATCTAGTGGTTAAATCCAGACAACATACTAACCAAATTACTAATATGTAGACCATATTCGCTAAATTTTGGTAATATATTTTGAAGATAAATCCATTCAAATGTGCTTTTGGGGTTACCTCAGAAAAATTCATTGCCTTCGTTTTACACCATCATGACATATAAGTTTATCATGAGAAGACAAATGAAATACTTATCATGTCACCGCCTCAAAATTTGAAATAATTAAGGGGACTTTAAGGGATCTCAGCTTATATTTGGAACTTTATCTCCAATTTTCTATTCAAGTGTTTACCCTTCATCAAATTACTGAAGACGGGAGTTACATATCACTAGAATGAGGATTTCTAAGAGGCATTTGATACCCTCATGAAATATCCTCTGATTCCACCAGTATTAAGACCAAATGTGGAAGGAAATCCATTTATGTTCTATTTTTCATCTTTAGAACGATCATTGGGTACATTAAGTTCCCAAAAGAATGATGTTGGGAATGAAAATAGCCTTTACATTCACATTTAACATTTTCTTGTCATAGCGACTCAATATTAAAGTATCGAGAATTGTTTCATGGAACTAATATTTGTAATTCAGAATCTTAGTCACTACCTAAAACATTATGAGGTTCACTTGGTATCTATCAATATCCCACTCAAATTTATCCATAGTTGTCCTATGCTTACAAGACATTTGGAACAATGGGAAGATATTTTCCAACAGTTATATATCTAGTTTGTGCATCATAAATCAATAAAAGGCCAAGCCTAGGAAGACTTCCTTGTTGATCAAGATACATAATTGAATACATCATTGAATGCATCATTGAATACAACCATCTGAAAATGATACATCACTGAATACTTAACTTTCTGATGATGAGATATTCTGTATTCAAGATAAACCCCAAACATGGGAAATGTACAATGATGGTGACTCTATAAGTCCAACAGGGAAGAGAATGGAAAACACTATACTCAACAATGTTGGGTTAGGAATTGTACTTATCTCCCGAAAAAGGTAGTGTATTCATATTCCTTCTTGTTTATTGATGGGGGTACCAACAATGAGGTAGAATATCATTCTCTCATTACAGGATTGGAATTGGTTCTTGAGGTAGAAGTGAACCACCAAAAAGTGAAAGGTGATTCCGAATTTGCAATCAAATAGATCAATGGGGATTATGATATTAGAAAATAAGAGTTCATAGATTTTTTTGATTATGTTAGAGGGTTAATAGATTAATTTCCCCCAAAGAGAACATTGTATTATTCCCATGATCATAAAATTCACAAGTTAATGCATTGGCTAATGCAACCAAAACCTTGGAAGATCCAAATTGGGATGCAACAATCATTAGTATTTCCCATCGTATTGTGGTTTCACCTTTTTTTTTCAAATTAGAATTGTGGAAATTAATGAAAATAGGACTATTTCCTATCCCTATGGCCATTCTATGGGATGGATGACACCTATCATGTAATACCTTCACAATTGAGTATATACACTAGATAGAGTTTAAAAAGAACAAATCCAATGATGAGTGGCCAATTTCACTCATTAGGATAGTCCATGCCACTAGAAGATCCTATAAAAATGAGGCTTCTATGGGGTCCTCATTTGGTGTATTGATGGAGAATAAACAACAACTATCATGAAAGAATTACATGCAGGAGCTTGTGGTGATCACAACTAAGGGCATAGGATTTTTGATCAAATCCAAAGGCATGGATACTTATGGCCTTCAATGACGTAGGATTGCATAGATTTCACCAAAAAATATCACCCCTGCCATGTGCATTCTAGCTTCATTCATAATCCACCAGAGCTTCTACATATAGCTAAATACTCCTATCCATTTTCTATATGGGGAATGGATGTATTTGGACCTTATCCTCTAGCTACGGCTTAACCGGTCGTGTATATTTTTATTTCTCGGGATATCTTCATCAAATGCACTGAGGAAATACCTCTTAATGAAGTCTAGTCAAAAATCATAGTTTGCTTTGTCAAATCTAATATCATTACCTGATTTGGTGTCCCTCATACAATATTGATGGATAACGGCACCAATTTCTCTTCTATTGAGGTATGGAAATTATATTAGGAGCAAAACATCATATCCAACCATTTATCTCGCTATCATTTGGTGACCAATGGAAAGATAGAGGCTTTCAATAAGACCCTATCAAATATACTCCACAAAATGGTAGATAAAGATAAGAAATCTTGGCCGGATAAAGTTGTTCATGCTTTATGGGCTTATTGAACTACTACCCGTACCGCCACTCAAGAAACTCCATATTCATTGGTGTACGGAACATAAGATGTTTTTCCAATTGAAATTAAATTTCCTTCACTCCGAGTGCTATATGTGATCAGTTACCTACAAATGAATTGTCTCATAAGTGATTTGATGAGCTGGAACAATTTGACGAAAAGAGATTGAAAACATTGTATCATTTGGATGTCTATTATAATATAATAGAATGAGATTTTTATAAAAAAGTTTGCCTCCACTAATTTCATCATGGAGAATTGGTATTAGTCCCCAGGTCTCCAATTGTACTAGGAAGGAAACCTCAAGAACTTGAGCCAAAATGGAAGGGACCATACTCTATACGTAAGTTTGACTATAATGGTGATTATTCCCTAATCTCAAGGGATGGTGAACTTATTACAACTCTAATGAATGCAATATTCTTGAAGAAGTACTTTGTGTAATTACACATCATTTCCTCATTGCATGACTCTAAACTGCACATCACAAAGTCATAGTTTCATGACATTAAACTATATAACAACCATATGATTCCATGCTACACAACATTAAAATGTGTAGCATCTTTGTTCTTATCACATGACGTTAAATTGCCTGACATCATTTTTTCTCACTACATGACATTAAACTGTATGGTTAAAGTCATCTTCATTTGATGTTACGAAATCCCATAAGATACCAAAAATTGTATTTCTTGTTATTATTTAACAAATGTGTAGCTTCCATGTGCAAGCACTACTCACATCATTGCTACTCCTTAGTGGCACATGAGTTCTATTTATCCATATGTTTGAGTCAGATCTTTATAAAGACCTCATTTTAAGAACTATGCATGGCTTGATTCTCATTCCAATGAAATGCATAGATATGCCTAGATCTCCATTATTATGCCCATTCATAGCCATAAAAAATTTATTTCCCTTTTATCATTTTGTATATAAACCTAATTAATACAGAGCACTATTTCAAGATACATGGTTTGTTCTTCAAACTGTTTGGGGTCTTAAGTTTAACCATTCTTCTTGAATGGGTTAAAATCCCCAATCTCTATCATAAAAAACAATTGGTTTGGGAAATGATTATTTCAAGAACAATATTTTTCTTGATTCTCATTTCAACGAGATAAGTAAAGATGCATAGATCTCCAATATTGGTCCCATAAATGATGAAAAAACCCATTCATTCCTTGTGTGTATGAATAAAACATATATAAGGAATTGTTTTGCGTGGAATCCGGGGATGACCTCCTGGACAGGAGATTCAAACGTTCCGATCGGTTTCTAACGGGTTTGTTCGTAGAACCGGAAACATCCAATGATTCCACATCCGTCTGGACCTACTTTCCAAAGGCAGGCGCTCATTAGCTTGTGGACTAATGAGGCTTAGGAATTTGCATTGGTCGAGAGGATGGGAGGTCGGACTCATCACACCTTTTTGAGGGGAATTATTGTCTACTCCGGGACTCTCTTTATAGTTTTAAGTTATGTTCGTGAATCCTTATTACATTACCAAGTAAAAAATGTGCTTTCCTTTAGTTTTAACAATCAATGATTAAATATGCAAGAAATTTAGAGAATCTTTTATATGTATTCGAGGTTCTTCATCAATATAGAATAATCTATATTTGTTTAGAGATTCTTGGTCAATGGTATCCTTCAAAACATTTATATAAAAGTCTCTTGGTCATTTTGATGACCAGGCTGGTTTTAAAGCCACTCAGTGGGGCACTTGAAGTTTATCGTCATTCAGAAGGACATAGATTATTTCAATGTTGGGATCGAACCCATAGATGGGCTACCTACGTATCCTTTGTTTTGAAAAAAGGAATCAGAACCCACGTAGTTCGAGGAATGGGATATGATGTTTATGATTGATGGCTCAAAGATGAATGTCATAATTAATTTTACACTCTAAGCTCACGTGAGTCATGCTCGGTGTGAGAAACAAGAGGTATTGGTAAAATTTAGACAATTGTGACATAAAAGATGCAATCATAAGAATTTGTTTTGGGGATTATGTATAGATGACTGCCCAGATAGACGAAGGTTTAGGATTTACTTTTAGGGAGAAAATCCAAGAACAGGGTCCACAACTTATATGTGCTTCATGGAGATTTGAATACTCTAATCTTGGGGCTTACTCCTAAGGAGGATGCCCAAGTTAGGAGGGGACTTATGATTGGGTTTTATTCCTGAAAAGGAAACCCAAATCAAAGGTAATTTATGACTGGTTAAGAGAAATTTTAAGAGACTTGGGGCTTACTCCTAAGAAGGATGCCCAAGATTTATGACTAGGACTTATTCCTGAGAAGGAAGCCTAGGTTAGGGGACTTGGGGCTTACTCCTGAAAAGGAAGCCCAAGGTTATGACTGAGTCTTATTCCTGAAAAGGAGACCCAGGTTAGGGATTAAGGTTTGGGGCTTACTCCTGAGGAGGATGCCCAAGATTAAAGGACTTGATTGGGGCTTATTCTTAAGAAAGATGCCCAAGATTTAAGGTTTTTATAACTGGGGATTTATTCCTGAAAAGGAGACCCAGGTTAGGATTATCTCATCTTAAAGGATGAGGTTGAAATGAATGAACACTCAATCTTTGGTGACATAAAGATGTTTAAATCACTAGGTTTTGAGAGATATTTCACAGAATTCCTTTCAGATAAGGATGTCAAATCAAGAAATCATGCCATAAATGGCTTTGAAGAGTATCTTGAAGACTGAATCTTGAATAGGAAGGGTGAAATGGCTTTAAGAGGGGTAAAAATGGGCAAGATGGGCACCCAAAAAGCTAGGGGCGCGCAAGTCTTGAAAGGCGCGCAAGTCCTGCGGCGGCGCGCAAGTATTGGTCGCGCAAGTATACTTGCGCGACATTAGGGGTACTTGCGCGATTTTCAACCAGTATTGAAATGCTTGAGCGACTCTTTTTTAAACCTTTTACCATCCTCTTGAGGTTCTTCCAGAAGAGGGACGCGCAAGTTATATTGAAGGAATTAAGTAGGCGCGCAAGTGTTTGATAAGTTTCAACACTTAGGCCTTCCTTTTTCTCTTTAGATCTTCCGTTCTAGGTAAGAAATTACCTTAGAAGTGTTCCGGAAGCTTTGAGAAGAGACTTGGGCGTCGGGAGCTTCAATCCGAGTTTCTGGAAAAAGATCCTCCTAAATGGGGGGCCCACAGGGTCTATTTATAGACAAAAGAAGACCCCGGGCGGTTACTGGGCGGTTACCAGGCGGTTACCACAGATGTCGCGCAAGTCCCTTGCACGAACATGAGGAGTCGCGCAAGTATTGAGGCGGCGCGCAAGTGTACTTGCGCGACCAAGAGGGAACTTGCGCGATCTGTGGGCAATGTTCTCCTTTTTTATCCCTTTGTCGATTTTTGATGTTTCTTCAAAGGATTAATCACTTTGAGCTCAGATATTCCCTTTTCCGATCTTTAGATTCTGTGACGAAAGGAGCGTCAACAAAAGTCCCCCCTCAGAGTTGGATCCGGAGAGAAAATGAGGATTTGACTCTGAGGAAATTGAATTCCTCAAAAGGAAAAGGGAGGGTGCGCAAGTCTTTCAGCGTCAGTGGGTGGCGCGCAAGTCTGCGTCGCGCAGGCTTTGAGCGCTCTGGGTGCGGCGCGCAGATAGGCCCCCTGGCCTATAAATATACCGCTTCCGGCCGTAGATGGCATCTGAAGTTCCGGATTTCTCGAGCTCTCGCCGCGCAAGTCTTCCTCGCCGCGCAAGTCTCTTGTTTTCACTGTTTCTTCGCTACCGCGCTACTCTCAAGGTAATAGGGCTTGCGCGGTAATACTTGCGCGACCAAAACTTGCGCGGCACATGTATCACTTGCGCGACATCTCCATACTTGCGCGCCTTAATGACTTAGCCATTTTTTCAAATTATTTCACAAATTTTATGAAAAATAAAACCCATTTAAGAGTTTAATTTATTCAACTCCTGTGCAGATTCAATGGATCTTAGACCTGGATTAATTGATGAACTGGCTAGCAAGCGGATAGATGATATGATGAATATCATTGGCCCTGATTACTATACTGTCAAAAACAGCACTCTTCTAGATTTGGCTAAGTATCTGAAGAAATATCATCACGACTTTCCTCACTGCACTTACCTACCTTTGTATGGTCATGGTCATCTGCAAGAAGTCATTATTCCAGAAGTAAATAATTATCTTCCATTTTCTTGGTTTCAGAATTATACCAATTTTGCTTCAGCAAATATCTCAGGCGGAGGATCATTTCAAACTGCTGGAACAGTGGAGAAGGCTTATGTGATGCATCATAGCCCTTGCACACCAGATCTGAAAAAACATACACTTGAGCTTCAACCACATTGTCATCCTTCAATCTTCCGAAATGCTCAGATGGATCAATCCAAAGGCTGGAAGAAAAGTTGGGATTTCCGTCCTGGGGGAGGTGTGAAACCAACTTGGATGTGGGTATACTGGGTGCGACAGACTTGCGCAGAGTTTATTGAGGATCTGAAGAGAGCTGCAATATATGAGGCTGTTTGGGTTGGGCAAACATATATTTACAGACATGATATCTTCGTGCCAGAGATACTCAGCCATTGGAGTCCAGCGACTAATTCTTTCCACTTGACTCATGGAGAAGTAGGTATCAGTTTGTGGGATGTCCACAAGATTTCAGGAGCTCCAATCCTGGGCGATATGTATGATGAATTCATTCCTCCCAAGGTGACTTGGAATGATCCAGAGAAGACTCCTGCTTTGGCTCAAGAATTATTCAAAATCTTTCACAAGCTCAAGAGTTCAGAGACCTCATTAACTCATTTCAGAAAAGATATCCATCCGGAAGAATGGATGAATGTGTTTCTTACTGAGAAGAAAGGGATGGAGCCAAAGGAAAAAGGATCCAAGAAAAAGAAATCCAAGGATACCCAGCCCAGACGTCCTACCACTTGTCCAAAACCTGAGAAGAGAGGATCTCCTGGCACATTCTGGCCAACTCTAGCAGCAGGAGAGTTTGAAAAATGGGGCTATGAAGTGAATCAAAGAATTCCAAAGAAAACTCGTCTGGCGGGTTTCTTGGCAATGTGGCTCAGTATTTATCTCTTGCCGGTCAGGGATTCGAAGGGAGGCGTTAGGCCAGGGACCTTCGTCATTGCGGCCAAGTTGGCTGAGGGAAAAATGGTTGGGTTAGCTACCCCCATTTTAGCAAAGATTCACAGGAGTTTACTTCACGTTTTCCAGGGTAAATCTCCTTTAAGAATAGTGGGACCATTCCAGGTTTTGTGGGGATGGATCGCCACTCACTTCAGGACTTACAATGTACAGAATGGATTACAAATTCCTGGAAACTCTTTCAGACCGTCAGTGCAAGCATTCTCTGGAATTGCTCCATTAGATGTCAATGGTTATGACATAAAAGTAAGACTAAGCATGTATAAGGAATTCAACTTCTTTCCTTATGGAAGTCCGCCATCTGGGCGGTTTGTTGATGATGGGAAAGCCCCTTTGGATTTGAGGGCATACATGCTAGCTTGCAGGGATGGCGTGTTAGTAGCCAGGATTGATGGAGAAATCATATGCGAGGCCTATGCTCCATATAGATTTGCACGCCAATTCAAATGTTTTCAACAGATTGTTGTATCCCCTCCAGTACATGTCAGGTTAGAGCAACATCTGATGGTTGCTCGACAACTATGGTTGCTGACATCAAGAGAGAAGACTGGGGCAGTATTTGATCTACCAGTTGAAAAAGCGGCACATTATCTGACTACATTTTATGCCGAACACTGGATAGCATCATACCCTAAAGGGATATTGAATCACCCTGTATATCAAGTGGGAAAGAGGAAGAGGACTGTAGAGAAAGAAACTCTTCCTCATGAAGGTGATGATTCTCCTCCTGAAATAGGTTCAACAGACTCCTCCTCTAGAACTGATTCCTCGGATTATCATGATGGGGATGATGAGGCACAACCGGCAGCAAAGCGGTTTCGTGCCCGATATAATCCTCCGGCCAGAGTTAAAAGACCCACTCCATCAGCTCCTGGTGAGTTATTTGATTGTAATAACTTCAATCACTGCTACTTTATAAAGTAATAAGTCTTACTTTCTTATTCTCTATCTGTAGTTGCAGGAGTCGGGAAGAAATTAAAATAAAAAATTGTAGGACCTTCCTCACAGCCTTTATATCTAAGACCAGAGGCTGTTCAGCTATGGCAGAGCTTATACTGTGATACTGAGACCGCCTGGCTGGATTTGTGTGAGGGCCTACAACTTCCTGGGATAGGATATCTTCTAGCTTCTAAAGACCTTCAATACGGAGATAACCCCAATGAAGTGCGAGCTTACATCAGAGAGCTGGAAATGCTCATATATGCCACTGATAATTCGGTTCCTATCACCAGGCGGGTGAAGGAAATGATTGATCGTGGCACCACTGAGGGGGCTGGTGGTTCTGGAGATGAGGAGTGGCAAGAGTACGTGGCTCTTGAAGATGTAAGTTTTCTTTCCTTATTTTCTTTGCAACTTGATTTCAGTTGAAGCTTTGTTACTTAAGGAAGTTTTTTTTCTTCATCTTGCAGCTTGCAAAGAAAGGGATCGGGGTTCCTTCGCCACAATATAGCCCTGGTGGTACCGCTGTTGGGGCTGCTGCTGATTCTCCTCGCGAACCAGGCGAGATATCTCCAGGCCAGCAGGCCATGAATGAGGCACTGGACATAGCCTTTCATTCGCCAATCCAAGTGCCAATAAAGGAGACAACTGAAACTCCAAAAAAACAAAAGAAGCCAAGGCAACGAAGGAGGAAATCCTTAGATAAACGTTTCATTAGCAGTGGTAAGTCCTTCGAACAATCATGAGTTTATACCCATAATCATATGGTTACTCATATTTCTGAGGATTGCAGGGGCTTCTTCAATTTCCCCCTTGAGGGAAGGGACTGATCCTTCTTCAAAGGTCGTGGAGGGTGCTGTAGAACAACCACAGACTCAAGCTAACTTGGTTGCTCCTAGAGAAGAGCTACCATCCATTCCCAGTATCCCTCCCACTACTGAAGATGTTGTCCAGGGTCAGGGGTTGCAGGACATAAGTCAGCAAGAAGACGTAGCAAATGCTCCCACTGGTGAGACTAACCAAGATTCTGAAGTATCATTAGATGAAATGATGAATCAAGGAATGACTTTTGAAGAATTTTATGATCATGCTAGATTGTCATGTGATTTAGAAGACCTTGGGCGTGAGTGTTACCCTTCGCCCAAATTTTTCTTTTAAAAACAAAACATATTTCTAATCATGATGTAAAATAATATGCAGTTTCTTCCGTAGAAGCTGCTGAACTGCCAATGCCCGAAGAGGGTGTGGACACTGATGTCAACCCTATCATTGCAGAAACATTAGCTCAAGTAGAGCTAAATCCAATAAACTCTCCTGAGACCCATCTTGAAAATCCTGTTGAAACCGGGAAAGATGGGGAGAAGTCTTCTCATGTTGCTGAACCACCATTGGGTAAGGGATAACAATATTTGTGATTGTACTTTATTTGCAAGACAATCCATTCTTTTTTTATCCTTTAAGATTCAACTAAAATCTTTCAATTGATCATGTAGGGCCATCAACTGTAATGGCTAGATCCGGAGATGAGGCTTCAGCCTCTGCCCCAACGGTAATTGAAAGTGAAGAAGCCCAAGTCAAAGGGGAAAGAGCAGGACGAGGCACTTCCTTAAGCATGTTAATTCCAGATTACATACCCCCTTCTAACGAAGATGTTGAATCAGATCCAGAGATGCTCAAAGCGTTCAGCTTTTCACGACGTAAGGCATGGAACAACATATGGAACATCATATCGGGGGTGCCTTTAGAAGAGCTACCATCAAAAATTTCCCGATTGTCATCCCAATTTGTTATAATGGGACTCGGTGGTTTTGGGTATGAAAAGATCCATGCTGCGGTGAAACAGATTATTTTCAGGAGGGAGCAAATGCAGACAAGTCGCGAAGATTTGACCAGAGTGAAATTGTCAGTCAACATAGGCGAATTTGAGGCTGCGATATCCCAGGCTGAAGCTGATTATGCTGTCAAGATGAAGGATCTGAAGCAAAAAATCAAAGAAAAGGTTGTCCAGCAGGTGCAACTCCAGCAATAGTTAGATGCTGTTACTGGGGAACTTGATCAGCTTAATAAATCATTGGATGAAACTCATATGAATGGCATGAAAGCCATTGCAGATGCTAAGAAGGCACTTCAGCAAGCTGAAAAGAGTGAAGCTGGTCAAGTGCACGAGCTTCAAGTAACTGTTGATAAGGCTCAGGATGCTATACATCAAATGAAGACTTATGTTGAAAATCTTCTGTAATTCTTGAAAAAGAGAAGAGATTCCAGTCTGTGGATGTCCTTCTAACTCTTGTGTATCAATGAAAAACACTTTTGTCTTCAATCATTTGTACTTGCATTCTTCCATTACCTGCTTCAAATTTACTTAAGCCAATGGGCTTAGTAAGCATAGTTTGATTTTTACTAGGATTATTACAAATAACCCTACAAACTTTGAACCTTTTAACTGCTCAATATTACCTAAATCATACAAAAAAATGTAGATTTAGTGAGCTGGAACTTGACTTTTCTTCAGAGTTCCTTTGTCTTTTGTGTGGGCAGTTTAAAGTCATGCACGCCGGACATAAAGGGGCTAATGTTTAAGGTCGAAATAGCTTTGACCGAAAAATGGATTAAAATGGATTCAATTTCTTGACAATTTATCTGAAAACATATTTACCATACTCAAGTATGAGGGAAAAAAAATGTAAACTATGGCTTAAGAATATTTGAATCTGAGGAATGATATGAAAAAGAGCTAAATAGCATTAGAAGAGGTAGTTTCCAAGAATGAATTTACTATTATTTAACAAAACCCGTTAGGGGGTTGAAATATGCAGGGCCACCTATGGGCATTGGCTGCATAGTCAAATAAAATAGCATCTTTTGGCTGACAAGTCTGTTATGTGGACTGTTTATGCAAGGCCACCTATGGGCACGTGCTGCATAGTCAGGCAAAAGAACTCCCAGAAATTTACTTTCCTAGTGCTAAAAGTCAGTGAAAGTTTATGGAGATTCAAATTTTCTAAAGCATAGAGTTTGTTGTATGGAAAGAGGTACTTGAATATGGAGAAGATATTTCCAAACAAGAATATCAAAGAACTGGATGAATATCACTCCTACGAAGGTCTGACCCAAACGTAGGGAAGAAGAATAAACCATAGACTTGAATACTTTTAGATCATGAAAAAGGATATGGGACAAATACGTTAAGGATGGCTATTTTTGCGGATCCCCACATACTGTCGTTTAAGACAAATAAGGACAAAAGAGGCATTCTTCCCAAGAATGAAGTTACTATTATTTAACAAACCCGTTAGGGGGTTGAAAACATACAGGGCCACCTATGGGCATTGGCTGCATGGTCAAATAAATAGCATCTCTTGGCTGACAAGTCTGTTATGTGGACTGTTTATGCAAGGCCACCTATGGGCACGTGCTGCATAGTCAGGAAAAAGAATTCTCAGAAGTTTGACATTTTTGTGACTATAAGTCATGAAAAGGGTTATGAAGATCTGAAAATATTTAAGGTTAGGATTATAATACATAAAGATGGGTATTTTCCAATGTATATAGAGATACATAGGTCAATGAAAACCATAATCATGTTGTGGCTGGGTCCTGAATTGAAACTTGGACTTCACTACGTATCTCATAAGAATGAGAATCAAGCCATACGTAGTTCTTGAAATGCAGTTTAACGTCGTGCAGGACGAAAGTATGAGTGATCTTAGTTTAGGGTCATAGAATTCAGACCATAATAATGAATACACAGTGTGTGTTTTCATGAAGACTTTTCAGCCAAGGGACTGAAAGTGAAATTTGGGGTTAGGCCCAAAAGACTTGGGACTGGATTCGAGGGACACTCGAATGTTCCTACGTATCCCATAAGGATGGGAATCAAGTCCACGTAGTTCTAGATCTACCCTTTGTACAAATTTGGTTCGTACATGTGAAGGGTGAAAAGGGGACTTTAGTGCAATGATGGTTTTAACCTAAGATAAAAAGTTTAGGCATTACCATGTATGTACGTAGTCTTTTGAAAAATGAAAACCATGATTGAAAAAAGAATCAATGTTAATAATGGTTCCTTCTCAAATGAGGAAATCAAAGAATATTGTAGTTTATTGTCGTACCGGACAAAAGTGTTGTATAGTTTAACGTCATATAACAAGGACGAAAGTGAATCAATGTAAAGATATTGATTCCAGGGGTGGTTTCACAAATCATCATCATATGAGATGGTGGTGAACCAATGTGAAGAGATTGTTTTTGGGCTTGAACCTTTGGGAGGTTGCCTACATACCCAGCTTGGAGGGCAAGGATCAAAGTCTGTGTAGTTCAATTAAAGAATGAATTAATGATCAAGTTGTTCTTGTGGACAATGATCTAAAAAAAAATGTTGTTGGGACTTACACATGGTTAGTGGCCCAAAGGGAGTGTTATGGTTGATGTTCGCTCTAAGCTCACGTGAGTCATACTTGGTGTGAGAAACAAGAGGTAATAACAACCTTAACGATGCACAGTTTAATGTCATGTAGGACATATCAAGGACTTTCTGTACAGTTTAGAGTCATGTAGTTAGGACGATGGGGACAATACAGTTTAACGTCATATTGGACGAAAGGGGGATTGTGCAGTTTTAATGTCATGCTGGACTTTTGATGATTATATAGTTTAACGTCTTTCCGGACGTGAGGGACTTTTATACAGTTTAGCGTCATGTAGTTAGGACGTCACAGTTTAACGTCTTGCTGGACATATTTGCAAATAGTTTATGGTCATATTCATGGACCAGGGATGATGCAGTTTAAAGTCATACGGGACCATTGTTGTATAGTTTAACGTCATATAGCAAGGAAGAACTGGTGCTGTACAGTTTAAAGTCATGTAGCTAGGACTAAGGTGAACCAATATGAGGATATCAGTTCTGGGGATTTTTTACAGTTTAATGTCATGCTGGACGATGAAAGTGCCACA
The DNA here is from genome assembly GCA_963277665.1 of Viscum album. Classification (NCBI taxonomy): domain Eukaryota; kingdom Viridiplantae; phylum Streptophyta; class Magnoliopsida; order Santalales; family Viscaceae; genus Viscum; species Viscum album. The sequence continues at coordinate 44,001,746 of OY728150.1, forward strand.
CAGTTTAATGTCATGTTGCTAGGACACAATATAGTTTAATGTCATCTCGGACAAAATATAGTTTAATGTCATCTCGGACATATATAGTTTAGTGTCATGTAGGACATATTAGTAACCAATGTGACAGTTTAACGTCATGTTGGACGATAAGGGAACTGACACAGTTTAATGTCATGTTGGACGATGAAAGTGCCACACAGTTTAATGTCATGTTGCTAGGACACAATATAGTTTAATGTCATCTCGGACAAAATATAGGAACTTCTATACAGTTTATTTTCATGTAGGACAAAATCAGGGACTATGCAGTTTAAAGTCTTGCAGTTAAGACTATTGGTGCTGCACAGTTTAGTGTCATGTTGCAGGGACATAAGTGCGAATAGTTTAAGTTCATATGCATGGACCGTACAGTTTATCGTCATGCTGGACGTATTATAGTTTAATGTCATCTCGGACAGAAGTGTGACACAGTTTAATGTCATGTTGGACGAAGTTGTAGTTTAAGGTCATACTGGACCATTGCTGTATGAACCAAATGTAAGAGTCTTGGTTCTGGGAACAATATTTTGTGTTTATACAAAATACTTCTTCAGAAATCTGGCATTAGTTGGAGTCGTGATGTGTTCTCCATCCATTGAAATCAGAGAATACGCTCCATTGGAGTAGACCTTATGTATTGAATAAGGTCCTTCCCATTTTGGTTCAAGCTTGGGAGGCTTCTTTCCTGGTATCATTGGTGTTCTGAGAACCAATACCAATTCTCCCTGAATGAATGAACGAAGACGAACTTTTTTGTTAAAAGCTCGTGCTATTCGATTCTGATAGATTTCCAAGTGGTGCAAAGTGCACAATCTTTTCTCATCTAACTGTTCCAATTCATTCAACCGCTTTTGGGATTGCTCATCTGTTGATAACTGATCACAAATGGCTATTCTGAGTGAGGGAAATTGAACTTCAATTGGCAAGACTGCTTCTGTTCCATATACCAATGAATATGGAGTAGACCGCGTTGCATTGCGAGTGGTAGTCCGATAAGCCCATAAAGCATGGTAGAGTTTATCAGGCCATGACCTCTTATCTTTATCCACCATCTTTTGTAGTATATTTGAAAGAGTCTTGTTGAAGGCCTCTATCTGGCCATTATCCACTGCATGATATCGAGATGAATGGTTGGACTTAATGTTGTATTCTTGATACAATTTCTTTACCTCAGAAGAACAGAAGTTGGTGCCGTTGTCTGTCAATATGGTATGAGGGACACCAAATCTAGTAATGATGTTAGACTTGATGAAGCTAACAATGCATTTAGAACTGACTTCTTTGAGAGGTACTGCCTCTGCCCATTTGGAAAAGAAATCAGTAGCAGTAAGAATGTACTTAAACTGCTTGGCCGTAGCTGAAGGGTAAGGTCCCACCACATCCATTCCCCATGTGGAAAATGGCCATGAGTATTTAGCTGTATGAAGTAACTCTGGAGGTTGATGAATGAAGTTGGAATATACTTGGCATGAATGACACTTCTTTGTGAAATTAACACAATCTTGTATCATTGAAGGCTAGAAGTATCCAAGCCTTCGAATTTGATCAGACAATCTATGTCCAGACTGGTGGGCACCACAGACTCCTGCATGCACTTCTTTTATGACAGCCATTGTCTCTTCACCATCAATACATCTGAAGAGAACTCCATCAAAACCACATTTGTAGAGAATTTTCTCGAGGTGGTTTGGACCATCATAAAGAGTAAAATTGACCACACGTCGCTGAATTTGTTCTCTCTCGGCTCTATCAGGTGGAAGTGTTCCATTTTGAAGGTATTCCCTGATAGGTGACATCCATCCTGTAGTATGACCATATGGTTCAGGAATGGGACTAATTTCATTAATTTCCTCGGTTCTGACTTGAACATAAGGTGAAATTGCACGACGGTGGGCAATACAGATGGTTGTCTCGTCCCGATTTGGATCTGCTAAAGCTGTGGCTATATTAGCCAGTGCATCAGCTTGAGCATTTTGTGATCTTGGGACATAAGAAAATGTCGGTTCTGAAGGGAATTCCAACATTAACTCTCTGACGTAATCATACAAAGGGATTAATTCTTCTTTTCTGATGGCATAATCCCCATTGATTTGTTTGATTACCAGGTCTTAATCACCTTTCACCTTTAAGTGATTCACTTGTGCTTGAAGCGCTAACTCCAAGCCTGCAATGAGAGCTTGGTATTCAGCTTCATTATTGGTACCACCTTCCCACAACAAAAAGGAATAAGGTAACACTGCCTTATCTGGAGAAATGAGCACAATTCCTAAACCAACTTTGTTGAATTTAGGATTTTCCATTTTCTTCCCTGTTGGACTTCTAGAAGCACCATCAAAATACATTTCCCATGTTTGAGGACTCTCTTGAATAGAAAAAACTTCCTCATCAGGGAGTTCGATATCTGAATACGTGTCTTGCACTGAAGGGTGTTCAGCCAGGAAATCAGCCAGAGCTTGGCCCTTAATTGCCTTTTGAGACACATACTGGATGTCGAACTGCTGTAGAATAACCGCCCACCTTGCCAGACGTCCTGTAAGCATTGGACGACTAAGGATGAATTTAAGTGGATTATTACGAGATACCAATTGGACCTCGTGATGTTGCAGGTAGTGTCTCAGTTTCTGAACTGCAAAGATTAATGCTAGGCAGAATTTTTCAATACTCGAATACCGGGTTTCTGCTTCAAGCATAGTTCTACTAAGATAGTAGAGACTATTTTCATTCCCAGCATCATTCTTTTGAGCGAGAAAGGCACCCAATGATCACTCTAAAGATGTCACATAGAGGATAAGAGGTCTACCCTCAATAGGTGGCATGAGTACTGGTGGACTTAAGAGGTATTTCTTGAGAACATCAAATGCTTCTTGACATTCTTCAGTCCACTGGTAAGTGACTCCTTTCTTCAATAATTTGGTAAAAGGTAAACTTTTGCCTGCCAAATTGGCGATGAAACGCCGAATATAGGCTAAGTTTACTTGAAGTCCTCTTAATTCTTTCAAATTCTGAGGAGGTGACATACCAAGGATTGATTTGGTCTTCTCAGGATCGACTTCAATACCACGATGGCGTACAACAAAGCCGAGGAATTTTCCTGAGGTTACCCCAAAAGCACATTTTAAGGGGTTCATCTTCAAATTATGTTGTCGAAGCTTGTGGAATATGATTTCCAAATCAGCCAAGTGATCAAAACGTTGTTTGGATTTAACCACCAAATCATCTACATAGCATTCAACAAATTTCCCTAGAAAAGGTTTGAAGATACGATGCATGGCGCGTTGATATGTTGCACCTGCATTCTTTAAACCAAAGGGCATCACCCGGTAACAAAACACACCTTGAGGAGCTCTGAAGGCTGTATATTCCTCATCTTCTGGGGCCATTCGGATCTGATTATATCCATAATATCCATCCATGAAAGAAAGTACTTCATAGCCAGCCGTCGCATCAATTAAGAGTTCTGTAATTGGAACTGGAAAATCATCTTTGGGACAATACCGATTAAGATCTCTGAAATCGATGCAAACCCTAATTTGTCAGTTCTTTTTCTTTACTGGGACAATATTAGCCAACCACTTGGGATATTGAACTTCTCTGACGAAGTTAGCTTTGATAAGCTTATCCACTTCAGCCTCGATTTTGGAAGCATAGGTTGGGTGTGTTCTTCTCGCGGCTTGCTTGAATCCTCGATGTTCTTTTGGAAAACCCAAATGATGGGTGGCAACATCAGGATCAAGGCCAGGCATCTCTGTATAATTCCAAGCAAAAATATCTTTATTTTGCTTTAGAAAAGAAATATACATCTCTTGTTCTTCAAGGGTCATGGACGCACTAATTAAAGTGGGGCGTGGATCTTTCTCTGTACCCAGATTTACTTCTCTGAGTTCATCCACAGTGGTAGAGATACCCTCTTCAAATGCTGGAGGAGCATCTCTAAGATCTTTCTATTCCTCTTCATCATGTGTTATTTCTTCCGTTTCTACTTGCAAAGTAGATGAAAAAACGAAATTCTCATGATCATAAGAGATGTCAAAATTTTCACATTTTGAAGAAGAAGCTTCCATTTCCGACCCTATTGATGAAAACGGGTCTTCTTTGGGAAATAAAGAGGAGATGATGGATTGAGAATCGACATCAACATTCACCTCTGGTGTTGCTATAACTTCTTCTGGCCTGATTAGCGAAGTATAGACTTGTTGGATTTCAGCAGACGAAATGAAAACGTCACCACTTATGCTTTCATCACTGCTTGGTAAGTTACCAATTTCTCCCATGTTGTCTGGATCGATTACCGTAATTGACATTATGGATCTTTCCATAAGAGTATTTTGATTTGGGCCTATTTTGTCAATTTGACTGATAGGTAACACATAATCTGTACTCACATGTGAAAATGGATTTATTGGAATTTTTTCCAAACCATATGGAGCATTAACTTTGGTAATTTCCTTCATTGTAGATTTTTCTCTTCCCTTCATGTGATAAAATTCCGCCTCAATGTATTGAGACTCACATGTTTTGAACGGGGCCTTATCACCATACAATGTTCCAACTTGACCATCGAAACAGTATTTGAGACATTGATGGTATGATGACGGAATAGCTGCATGCTGATGTAACCAGGGTCTTCCAAGCAAGATATTGAAAGCTGAGTCTTGATCAACAATCATGAAATCTGAATTGGAAACAAGATCTCCAAACTGAGTTCTGAGCGTAACTTCTCCCAGTGGTTCTTGTTCATTTTTATCATATCCTTGCAACATCATGGTAGAAGGAGATAAATCAGATTCCGTGAGGCCCAATCGACGAAGTGTGCGAATGGGCATGAGGTTGACTCCTGAACCATTGTCAATAAAAGCTCTTCGAACATCTATACCATTGACTTTGCCAGATAGGTACAAAGGTTTTATGTGCCCATGCACAACATCATCTTCATCTTTATCAGTAAAAGATATCACTGCATGGCATTCTGCAGGATTATTCTCTATGTGATAAATTTCAGCTGCAGCAATTTCAGCTTCAAACTCCTGAGGACTTGACAAAGCTTCGATGAGTGCTTCCCGAAGATCTTTTGATAGATTCAAAGCATCCAAAATTGATAATTTGGCTGGTACTTGGGCCAAGTGTTTCAATATATCATACTTTTGATCTAGAGGCCTGCGTTTCCCAATGGGAATATGCGGTTTAGCAGGTACCTTGGAAGCAGATGCTTTGGAAGCTGATGCATCTTGTATTGAAGTTGGCAACATCTTTGGTTTTGGAAAATTAGACTGATTAGATCCATTTACTTGCTGAGATAAAGAAGATGGAACCTTTAATCGGTCTTCCAAAATAACTGTGCCGAAGCTGAGTTGGCCATTGGCAGAAGAACTTGCTTGTTCATTTTGAGCTCGCTGAAGGGCTCTACCACGAGTTTCTGCTGCATATACAGTGCTAGCAGGGGTAGAATTAGAGTAGTGGCTTCGGAAAGATCCACGTCTTCCCCTATATCCTGAACCTCTAGAACTTCCTCGGGTTCCTTTATTTGATACAGGGAATTCAGGCTCATCAAGACTGGAATATGAATCTGTTAATTGAATCATATTAACAGAACTAAAGATCAATTCTTCTTCTGATAAAGACTCTGCCTGGTTGGCCTGTTTAGGCTGTGCCGTTTGGTGGGACGGTGCCCGTGGCTTTGAAGTAGATGGCATGAAATCTGCCAGAGTCAAAGACAATTTAGGCTTTGATACATACTCATCTTCTCCTGATTCCTCTTTCTTCTTTGAATTGCGCTGCCCTTTTGAGGATTTGTCCTTTGATGGAGGCTTTACTGCAGCTTTTGTAGGAGACACAATTGGATTCTTCAATTGTATTCGCAAAATGGAATGGGTCCGATTGATTGTCTTTCTGACCATCCAATCATCATATTTTTTCACAGTTTTGCTTTTGACTTCCTGCCACTCGCCTCCTTCCTCTGGATCTGTAGCGGTAATACACGCTACATGAGCTAAAGAACCCTTCAATTTGACTTGTCCCAAGTCGACCATCTTTTGTAGGAGGTCTTTAAAGACAAAACACTCCTGGATGGGATGTCCCAACATTTGATGAAAGGGACAATAATTGGGACGATCTTCATCTCCTTCCTTGTTTGGTCTCTTCGGCACTGGTAATTGAACCAAATTATTTTCCAGAGTTGAAATGAAGTAACCAGGAACTTGCTCACTTCGGAAAGAGTATGTTTTACTCTTCATATCCTCAAATTGTTTTCGTCGTTGATCTTTTTGATCATTTGGACGAAACAGCCTTTGTTGTTGGCGTTCAGGAAGTGGAGCCCTTCGAGAAGATGAAGTTTTTGAAGTAGAAATAGGTACAGGTGCCTGTTTAAGCATAACTGTAGCAGTTTCTGCTTTACCCATTCTTCTTCCTGGAGCTGATGGAATTACACGAGATTTAACCTTAGCTTGCATAAGGGAATCTTCAATCTGTTGAGCGATTGAAGTAAGGTCTCGAAACCCTCCTGTGTATTTCACAGGGATCAATGGCGTGCGTAATTCGTCACGCAAATTTGCCACACAGATTGGCAACAATTCCTCCCGAGGGAGTGATAAACTCAAGGAATACGTTAATCCCTTCCAACGAGCAATGAAATCAGAGACTCTTTCATTCTCCCTTTGCTTGCAGTTTGTAAGATCGAAAACTGTCGTTTTTGGCAAAGTTGAGCTAAACTGAAGAAGGAATTTTTGACGAAGATCCTCCCATCCGATGACTGACCGGGATTTCAAGCTTGTATACCAGACAAAAGCTGGTCCTTGCAAGGTTCGCACGAAGCATCTGAGTTTCACTGCTTCTTGCTGCTCTGAAGTTCCCATCATAGGATCACAACAAGATACGTAATGCGTCAAATGTTGTTCAGGGTCGCCTGATCCATTGAAAGTAGGGAAAATAGGGTTACCAAAACTGGATGGAGGAGAAATTGAATCTACCCATTCAGGGTAAACTTTCTTTTCAGGTTGAACTTGCGCCAGTTTCCCTTCCATAGTTTCTAACCGAGCTGTTAATGACTCAATAGTAGTTATTAACTTTTGAGAAACGTCAGGTTGAACTTGGTTTTGGGTAGGTGCAATGAATGGAGCTTGGACAGCCGTGGAGGTTGGTGCTGCAACTAATGGTAGTGCTGCCAACCGTTGTTGCGTTTGACCCGTAGGATTAGACCTCTGTGGGTGTACTGATAAAGGAGGATATTCCTGATCCATCTCAGTAGTTACAACAAATTCCTTCGGCTGTCGGACTTCAGCATTCTTAAGAAGAAGACTACTCTGAACTAGTTCTGCATTCAACCTTTTTAATTCTTTCATCTCTTCCTCCTGTTGTGCAAACCTTTGCTCTAATGAGAGCGATTGACCTCCTTCAGAGGAAGGGTGAGAAGTAACCTGATTCTTTCCTTTCCCCTTATTGGATCCTTTTAGGAGAGGGGGAAGTGGGTTACTTGAAGGAATACCCAGATTTTGGGTAAGCCTTTGATTACGTGTGCGCACAACTTCTTCATTTAGGTCTGTGTGCGCAACTTCTTGAGCAGGAACCTCTTCGTCTGATCCCTCTGATTGAGCCTCATCTGGTGAATCAGCAGCAACGGCAGTGATGACATTAATGGATGCATATTGCATGGAATCCTTTCTATCAGCATTTCTGTGATATTGTCTCCTTCTATGTCCATGATAAGACATGGCATTCCGTTGACTTGATCGCTCAGGAATTTCTTGGAGAACCGTCACTTGGAGAGAATCTCCTGACATCTTGGATCTTCGTTCCTCTTGAGGCTTATTCCCTAATCGAGAGAATACTGACTTTCTCTGAGGGAGGGATTGAAGATTTGAAAAAGTCCCCAGTCCGGTGGACTGGGGGTGTTCCTGTTGCTTCCGCTCAACTCCTCGAATCCCATTCGTTGATTCTGAGGGTTGGGTTAGAGAAGTCCCCAGTCTGGCAAGCTGGGGTGTCTCTTGACATGCTATGTCTGAGATCTTTTTAAAATTTCTCTTGATCTTGCGAATCTTAGTTCGGAAATTAGCTGGATGCATTAACCTGTATCCACTTTTATCACCTGGTTCAACAGACCGTTGGATGATTTCCGAAACTTCTGTCATTTGATGACGTGTTTGCTCCAGACGAGAGGCTTGTGCAATATTCTCGCCTGCTTGATGTAGGAGCAATTCAACAACCTGTTCTCTATATACTTGACTTTGAGAGGAACTAGTTGAAGCTTGATCTCGAGCAAGCTTTTGATTATGAACAAAGCCCATTGACTGTGGCCGGCCATGGGCAATAACATTGCATGAGACCATTTTCGGCGGGCTCTGCTGACCGGAAAGCACTGTGAAATGTAGTGCTCCGTGAACACCCCATCCTCTGATATGAACATTAGATGGAGAATTGGAAATTAACTGACGCAATCTTCTTAGTGCGCCAAGGCATGAACGTTGAAGGGTTCTCTGTTGCTTTTCAGCCTTCGGATACCGAGAGACTGATAGAGATGCCAAATCAATCTGGCGTTGTAACCCTTCTATTATCTTAAGATGATTTTCATATTCATCCTAAGATAATACCTTCTTCTTTAATTGACAAAGAGTTTTCTATATGTTGAGACGAATATCATGGATTCCATCATCCGTCAACATTTTTGGAATGTCGTACTGGGAGTCAGCCAAAGGCCAAAACATGACTGGTACTTCACCTTTTGCCAGTTTTTTCCTCATGTTCAGAATTTCCTCTTTATCATTAAATGAAGATTCTTCTACCTGTTTGGACCAGAGTTGGTGTTTCCTTGTTGCTTCATCGGATTCAACAAGATTGGTAGAGGAATCACTATTCATGCTGGAAGATGAATGACCCAGGGAAGGTTCGGAGAATAACCTGAACCCCAGGCTATCTTCTGATGGAGAAAGAGTTTCACCTGCCGATAGTAAAACTTCAGACATGACTGGTTTTACGTTTGCAAGTGCCTCGAGATAGGAGGGCTTTCTCGTCACTACATTGCCTTCTGAAGAATTTTCGAGACAACGTGAATCACTACTGCGGAGAGGACTTTCGCAGCGAAGTTAATCACCATGAGGAGGACCATCATGATGGGTTACAGCAAAAGATGAAATCTCTTGCTCCTTGGCCTTCTGACCACACAGAGGGTTCCTGTGGCTCTCATCTGAAGAAGAAACTTCAAGATTGACCGAATTTTCATGAAGCAAGTCTTCATGAGGAAGTGTCTGTTGAAGACCTTCGGGATTAATGTTCCTGTTTTTGGGAACTGAGGGAGTAGAATCTTGAATTTCGACAGATAAATGTCTGAGGGCTTCAAGAACTCCAGCATCGAGCAAGGCCTTGTTGCAGATTGGCCTTTGATCTCCTGACTGTGCTGGGCGGATCTTTTTCTTAGATGCCTTCTTACTCGCTTTAGAAACCACTTGATGACGAAAGTGATTGCTCTGAGCAGGTGTATGTGCCTGATCAGGAAAGATGGTCAGGTTAGGCTGACGATCATCGCTCAAATTAGGTGTATGTGCCTGACTTGGTTGTCCATATGATATGGGGGAGTAGGCCCCACAACCCTCTTGGACTGGAACAGATGTGTGTGTCTGTTCCGGAGTGAATTGTTGATGTGTCACTCCACTGCTAGGGATAGATTTATGTGTCTGTCCCTGAGATGATGCTGAAGCTGTTATGATATCCTGGTAAGCATCCAGAATATGAGCAGGAATTTGCTTCTGCTCTTTCACCATTGACAAAATATGTTTGGTGACTTCAGCCGCCGGAACGGGGATATACGTCCATTCCGGGCTTGGAGTAGGTGTATGTGCCTGCTCCTGTCCTCCTTTTCCTGTCAGTGAATCCTGACAGTACTCAAGTGTGGAGGCAGAGAGTTTAGTCTGCCTCCTGTTTGTCGTCGGGGCTTTCCGACTGACTTCTCCGTGCGCTACCAAGCGAGACTGTTGGTAGGCTTGATTAGTATTAGCAGGTGTATGTGCCTGCTGATTACACTTCGCCAAACGCGGTTGACGAGATCCACCATATGTAGTCAGACGAGCCTGCTGACTAACTGGTGATGTATAAGCAGGTGTATGTTCCTGCCTATGGTACTCCGCCGGAATTGCCTGGCGGGATCGACTTGATGCTGCCAGACGAGTCTGCTGGACAGCGGGATTAAAACGAATAGGTGTGTATGCCTGCTCGTTATTTTCCACCAAGTTAGGTTGGTGGACTTCTCCGGAGATGGCAGGGATGACAACCTGCCTATTGTTAACCGGGTTCCGTCTCTGGCGGTTCATCTTGCCTGCTCGGGTTCGAGGAACCTGAGCTGAATGCCTGGAGTCGGTACCCTCATCATGTTGAGGGCGCACTACCGCACGAGTCTGGCGGCGATTGTTGATGGGAGCCCTTGAGAAGGACTCCTGTTTTTTTGAATTAAGGTCCTGAGGGACCTGCTCATTCACTTCCTCGGAGTAAGGGAGTGAATGGAAATTGCGTTCCGGGGATAACGACCCGAAACGGTTGGAGACGGTAGTCAGCACCGTCTGCTTCTTGATTGCTGGTCGCCGTTGTCTGGACGACCAGGTAGAATTGTTAACTTGGAGGGCTTGACGAGCAGCCTCCAGAGTTGGGATAGTACCGTTGCGACGGTACTCCTTAACCAGTGCATTAGAAACACAGCGTTGAAGACGCTGAGTTGGTGATGTCATCCTCAGAGCGGATGACGTTCTAGCTGGAGTAGCAGCATTGGTTTTCACAGCAGCAGACCTCACAGTAGAGGTGTTCCCAGCAGCAGTATTCACAGGGGTGAATTTAAGGAAAGCCATTTTTGTAGAAGATCTTGAAAAAAGAGTGCCTGTTCCATGTAACAGACATAATCAAGATGAATCCGGCTACTGCATCTTTTGGATGATCATATGTCAATGATTGCCTTGTTGGCCCAAAGGGCCTAACAGATAAGAAGAACATCACTTTAACTTGGTTAAGGATTCACGTCGGGTTCACCATTTTTGTTTCGCGCGGAATCCGGGGATGACCTCCTGGACGGGAGATTCAAACGTTCCGATCGGTTTCTAACGGGTTTGTTCGTAGAACCGGAAACATCCAATGATTCCACATCCGTCTGGACCTACTTTCCAAAGGCAGGCGCTCATTAGCTTGTGGACTAATGAGGCTTAGGAATTTGCATTGGTTGAGAGGATGGGAGGTCGGACTCATCACACCTTTTTGAGGGGAATTATTGTCTACTCTGGGACTCTCTTTATAGTTTTAAGTTATGTTCGTGAATCCTTATTACATTACCAAGTAAAAAATGTGCTTTCCTTTAGTTTTAACAATCAATGATTAAATATGCAAGAAATTTAGAGAATCTTTTATATGTATTCGAGGTTCTTCATCAATATAGAATCATCTATATTTGTTTAGAGATTCTTGGTCAACGGTATCCTTCAAAACATTTATATAAAAGTCTCTTGGTCATTTTGATGACCAGGCTGGTTTTAAAGCCACTCAGTGGGGCACTTGAAGTTTATCGTCATTCAGAAGGACATAGATTATTTCAATGTTGGGATCGAACCCATAGATGGGCTACCTACGTATCCTTTGTTTTGAAAAAAGGAATCAGAACCCACGTAGTTCGAGGAATGGGATATGATGTTTATGATTGATGGCTCAAAGATGAATGTCATAATTACTTTTACACTCTAAGCTCACGTGAGTCATGCTCGGTGTGAGAAACAAGAGGTATTGGTAAAATTTAGACAATTGTGCCATAAAAGATGCAATCATAAGAATTTGTTTTGGGGATTATGTATAGATGACTGCCCAGATAGACGAAGGTTTAGGATTTACTTTTAGGGAGAAAATCCAAGAACAGGGTCCACAAAGTTATATGTGCTTCATGGAGATTTGAATACTCTAATCTTGGGGCTTACTCCTAAGGAGGATGCCCAAGTTAGGAGGGGACTTATGATTGGGTTTTATTCCTGAAAAGGAAACCCAAATCAAAGGTAATTTATGACTGGTTAAGAGAAATTTTAAGAGACTTGGGGCTTACTCCTAAGAAGGATGCCCAAGATTTATGACTAGGACTTATTCCTGAGAAGGAAGCCTAGGTTAGGGGACTTGGGGCTTACTCCTGAAAAGGAAGCCCAAGGTTATTACTAAGTCTTATTCCTGAAAAGGAGACCCAGGTTAGGGATTAAGGTTTGGGGCTTACTCCTGAGGAGGATGCCCAAGATTAAAGGACTTGATTGGGGCTTATTCTTAAGAAAGATGCCCAAGATTTAAGGTTTTTATAACTGGGGATTTATTCCTGAAAAGGAGACCCAGGTTAGGATTCTCTCATCTTAAAGGATGAGGTTGAAATGAATGAACTCTCAATCTTTGGTGACATAAAGATGTTTAAATCACTAGGTTTTGAGAGATATTTCACAGAATTCCTTTCAGATAAGGATGTCAAATCAAGAAATCATGCCATAAATGGCTTTGAAGAGTATCTTGAAGACTGAATCTTGAATAGGAAGGGTGAAATGGCTTTAAGAGGGGTAAAAATGGGCAAGATGGGCACCCAAAAAGCTAGGGGTGCGCAAGTCTTGAAAGGCGCGCAAGTCCTGCGGCGGCGCGCAAGTATTGGTCGCGCAAGTATACTTGCGCGACATTAGGGGTACTTGCACGATTTTCAACCAGTATTGAAATGCTTGAGCGACTCTTTTTTAAACCCTTTACCATCCTCTTGAGGTTCTTCCAGAAGAGGGACGCACAAGTTATATTGAAGGAATTAAGTAGGCGCGCAAGTGTTTGATAAGTTTCAACACTTAGGCCTTCCTTTTTCTCTTTAGATCTTCCGTTCTAGGTAAGAAATTACCTTAGAAGTGTTCCGGAAGCTTTGAGAAGAGACTTGGGCGTCGAGAGCTTCAATCCGAGTTTCTGGAAAAAGATCCTCCTGAATGGGGGGCCCACAGGGTCTATTTATAGACAAAAGAAGACCCCGGGCGGTTACTGGGCAGTTACCAGGCGGTTACCACATATGTCGCGCAAGTCCCTTGCACGAACATGAGGAGTCGCGCAAGTATTGAGGCGGCGCGCAAGTGTACTTGCGCAACCAAGAGGGAACTTGCGCGATCTATGGGCAATGTTCTCCTTTTTTATCCCTTTGTCGATTTTTGATGTTTCTTTAAAGGATTAATCACTTTGAGCTCAGATATTCCCTTTTCCGATCTTTAGATTATGTGACGAAAGGAGCGTCAACAGGAATGTTTCAAGAAAAACATGTGTCATGATTCTCATCCATATGAGATACATAGTGACACATGGGATTAATTCATTGGTCAAGATGAAATATTCTTTTTTCAAGTCGAAATCACTTTATGTCCTCGTAGCATGACTCTAAACTGCACAACATAATGTGCTTGTTGTGCGACATTAAACTAAAAAGTACCCATAGGACTACGTATGGCTTGATTCTCATCCAATTGGGATATGTAGTGTAAACTATGCCTTAGTTCCTAGTCCCAACCAATGATAAAATTTGTATATATTTCACATATATTTAACAATCTTTGTGGGAGGCATCATTTTGGTACTTCTCCTTAGGGATCCCTCCAAGGAAACAAGAAATGTACGCATTTTACCTATGATTTAGATATATGTATGGAACTCCAAACTCATGGCCAATATTGATTGAAATATTTATCATATGCATTGATCCTTACCCCCCTTTGTATTTCACACTCTTAATCTTGAATACTTTTTTATCTTCATAACCATTCTTACAGCCTGGTGGAAGTTTTTATGATATATGATAACTCTTTTTCATAAAAATATAGTGTGTGCCCCTAGATGGTCTTACAAAAGTCACCTAAAAAGAATCCTTTTAGTCCAAAGATTCCACTATTTGACTATGAAGCTTATACACTAGTTTTCCATGTGTAATAAACCCCAGAAATGAGTTCATCAAATAATGGTAACTTCATTATTGTTTAAAGCATCTTATGTCCACATCAAACATTGATGACAATATACAATAAACCAAGTGGTCATACAAGCTTTATTTTTTCCAATTACCTTTCTCTCAATATGAATGCCTCCCAAACGTTGTTTTACAAATCCCCCCCATGTGTTCAAAGCATATTGAAATAACCTTCAATTATTTGAACACATCTCATCAACTATTTCCATTATTTTTTGGTCATAGTCATATGAACTAAAAATACTGACACCATACTTCCTACCATTATATTATAACTTCATAGAAATAATATTCCTCTAATTCATTGGAAATCGTAATTGGAAATACTCTTTCTATATTCAGGTACCTTCCTCCATAAACTTAACACTGTGCCATAGAAAATCTGAATCTCTATAAACATTCTTCATCTATTAGTAATAGAATGTAAAATTTTTGATATATATTTTGTCTTACTATGTAGTACATTCCCCTAGTGTCCTTGCATAAAATTTTCTTACATAACAGGCCTGTTAGTCAGAAGATGCCACTGTTTGTCTATGCAGTATATGCTCTAGTTGACCATATACAATACAACCCCCATAACAGGTTCATCAAATAATGGTAACTTCAATCATGGAAAAGACTTCATCTAATGCCTTATATCACATTTCACATACCATTTTACGAATCCATAAATTCACAAATCACAATTTACAAATCTTGATTTCCATCCCTAAAAATGGTGGTATGTTTCTAGAAACATTATCAAGCAATTTGAAACTCATAAACCATTTTCAGAGATAAATACCATAAATTATATCCCTCTAATGACCTCCCTTCATGAATTCAAACTACACTATATAAGGTTTTCACTACATGACTTTAAACATCAAAGTATTATTTCACCAATGCATGACATTAAAACTACATAGCTTGATATCAGAAATCTACCTTTCTGAACAATTTTAACCATTATCCACACATAAAATTTTTGTAGGAGTGGTTTCCCTGTCCATGAATTATATTAGAATAGATGGCCATTTTAGATATTTTTTTTTGTAAAAACCACCAACTATGGTCTTAGGTCACAAAAATAGTAATTTATCTTTCTTATTAACAATAAAATATCAAAATTTTTAGATCTCTTCTATCTGACTATACAGTACGTGACCTTAGGTGGCCTCACATAATGTTTCTTACATAACTGGCTAGTCAGTCAATAAATTCCATTGTTTGTCTATGAAACAGATTCCCGAGTTGTCCTTGCATAATACCGCCCCCATAATGGGCTTTTAAATTGATGGAAACATCATTCTTCGAAAAGACATCCTTTATGGTTATACATCACGTTTTAGATTGGGTGACCATAAAATTCATGACTCAATATTCCCTTTGGAAGTATCTAAATATTATTAGAGAAATTACTAGTCACTAAGATTTTTTGGGATCTAATTTCAATATTTACGGTCAATTATAATTGACCTTAAACACTAGACTTATTAGTTCGACATGCATGAATATAAACTATCGATAACTAGAGACACGGTACTTTTCAGATTGAAAACCCTCAAGGGGCACTCTAGAAAAAGTTTGGGTCTTAGCTCGGTAGACCTACATTTTGTACGGTTTAGGAATCACTGATCAATAAAAAGTAAAAAGATACAATGTTTGTAGGATTTATATATATAACCCTAGTAAAAATAAAACTATGATCATTAGGCCATTGGCTAAAGAATAAAACTTTAGGCACCCCCAATCATGTTATTATAACTATGATGATCTGACAAAAAGGATTGATATTAAATAGAAGTTTCATTATCACATTTGATTTTGAAATTATTAAATGAAATAAATATTGATGACATATATAATTGAATTAAAAATTCCTTTCATTTATATTGTAAAATCAGAGGGAGATAAAAATTATGGAGCCTCGCTGAATTCTATTAAAATAAAATCTCAGCATGAATCTTTGTGTGTTGAAGGATTCATGAGCCTTATCAGCTACTTTTTGAAGTTGAGGCAGTTGAACTACTTCACCCACCATAGCATAATTGAGTTTTTCATAATTAGTAGAGATGGTAATTATCCCTTCCAATTGGGTTTCTCTCAATGATTGGAGAAATTGCTCTACTTATTTATGAAAACATTTATTTTTTCTTGAAGATGTATCATCTCCTTCATCACCTATTTTATTTATTGGGTAATCTTTATCGTCCTATTTCTATGGTTTCCCTAGGCCTCACCTACAACAGCTTAGAAACTCTCAAAATTAATATGTTATTTTGGAATTTTCATTATCTTGCTGCATCTTATGTTCTTACTCCCTTTGGTGAACATTTTAATTATTTTCATTGTAGATTGAGCGATAATTGAATCCAAAAAAACCCAAAACCCAAAAAAGTGCTGGGAGTCTCCCAAAATTGAACTGCAGCTCATGAAAAGGTTTCTTGACAATTATCTTCCAAATTTATATCCATGTATTTTTACGTTCCATTCCAAGAGAAACTTGTATCTATAAATCTAAATCTAGGTAACTACCATGGGGTAGAATGTACTCTATAAACAAATCACATAGAGGGGTTACTAGATCTACATATCTGAGAACAGTTGATGCTTAACCTTCTATTGATGTTTGAGACAAAACAAAAGTTTCACCCTCCGATCTTACTGTGGGAGATGATAACCCTAAATGGTAAGTTAAAATAACTATCAGTTTTAGAAGAATAGTAGAAATAGAGTATGATATTGAATATCGATAAAATTTACCCAATAATATGTTATCTTCTTGATTAGATTCATCACCAGTCTTCTAATCTTCAGCAATTTGGGAAAGTGTTTATTGGGGTGGAGTATACTCCAGTGTTTTCCCATTTTCCATTATCGAAGGATTTGAGTTTATCACAATATGTGGTCCTTGGTTATTATTTATCAAGCATCATAAGAAGAGGTATAGAGTGGAATTCCACTATCATGAAGGGACTTCACCACATTATCCATAGAAAAAGATGCATAAGTTGAACTTTGATGTGATGTACCATGTAAAAGATGGACGACTAGGTTTGGAAAATTCAAGAATGAAAACTTATTTCATTTTAATTCCTCATGTAAGTCCCCAAACTCTATCAAATAACCTAGAATATGAATATTTGGATTATGGGAATCCATCATTTCTGTGTATGTGGCTTGGATTGTTATAGAATCCTAACAATTTATGGTATCCAAAAAATGTTGGTTTATGGTCAAATCAGCACCGCTGACATTTTCTCACTCTCAATTCTTCAACTGGTGAAACATCAATAGGTCTTTCCAAATAATGATTAGCATCAGTATCTATTTTAGATTTCCTAGGATCCTCGTTCAATCATTTTGGAGGAACATGAATATTAGAATTGATTATTACAGGGTCCATTAGCAAGGGAAATTGATCTAACATATTTTGAAGTGAAGAATATTAACAAATAATTTAATATTCAAGAGAATTCTATATTATGTTACAATAAACCTTCTCCCTCCCTATGGAAATAGTAATATATACATTTGACTCTCTTGGTACTTCACCTGTTAAGGTAACAAATTCATCTTCATGAATCTACGATTCTCTAAGCGTTTCATTCTTCCTTCTTGAATGACCAGTTTTTAATCCATTAAGAGAAGAGAGAGATGAAAACCCTGTGGGAGAATGGATGTGGTCACCAAGGTGTATCAAGAATTTAATAATACAAGAGGATAGTACAAATACTTACTTCGTTTATGTACACATCAGAACAATATCAATTCTATATTGTGTTTCCTTTCATAAGAATTAAGGGAAATTTAAACAGTTCTCTTAAAAGTAGCAAACTAAGGTAATGGTTGAGGATTGTTTGTCGCCATTACCCCAGTCATGATTCTTACTCATGGAGTAAGTTCTGGAGACTTGGGAGGATCATTTTATATGTCGATGGGAGAACCTATAGGTCCATACCTTGGTGACCCGAGAACCTATCATTTGGTTCCTTCCCTAAATTCATGCTACAAAAGGAAATATCTTCAAGATTAATGATGGTGAATGATAAAGCAGAATTGAAACAAGATAATAAGAAAACACATTCTAATTATTAACATAAATGTCCCATTCCAATTTATGGTGAATAAATACCCCTTCATGTATCCCTAGTTATATCATATCAGATACTCATTTAGTGGCTGGAACATGTTCAATTTTTGTATATATAAAGCTCTCCAGCTCTGCAATACACTCACATACATAAGCCAGGTTATTATCCAGATGACAATATGAATGTGATTTAATTTTACCCACATCTGGTATTTGAATTCCATT
The DNA here is from genome assembly GCA_963277665.1 of Viscum album. NCBI lineage: Eukaryota > Viridiplantae > Streptophyta > Magnoliopsida > Santalales > Viscaceae > Viscum > Viscum album. The sequence continues at coordinate 44,020,051 of OY728150.1, forward strand.
TTGGAGGAATTCCTATGCATCCTTTAGATCACCGGTCAAGCTCTCCCAAAATTAAATAGCATATGGATGCACATACATCAATTTTGACTAGGTTGGTTGTGGATAAAACACAACAAAAACTAGTTGAAAATCCTTTTCAGGACTCCCTTATTCTTTAGAAGAATCAGAATATGGGTTGGGAATAGATTTTTGATGACGAAGACTAGATCACCTCAGTGCTGGAAGTGCGGTTTCCCTAGCCTTAGTCTTCTTGGTGTACCTTCTAAAAATTTTCTTTGAAGGTTCTGAAACTTCTAAAGCCACTACCTCTTATTTGGCTTTATAAATATTACACCGATTTTTATTCACAATAGTCCTCATGACCGATTCCCGATATATTCATTTTTTACTTCCCTATTAGGGTATGAATAAGGACAAGATTTTCCATATCTATCTTCCAATACAATTTATGCATCTGATGGAGGTAACATAATTGATAATTTGGATATCTCTAAATCCATAAAAATACACAATTGTATTACTACCATTGGGTGTTTCTCATGTTTAACATACGTTGGAGGAATAGTGTATGATTGTTGAAGACAATTGAATTGGTGAGAAAACCTATATGGGATGCAAACCACAAAGATAATATCACCATCAATCCTGGTTGATAATAAATTGTCCCAAAATTCCATCATATAGGACCTCATCTCATCATTTCTTTCCTTACCGTCATCAATAAATGTTCCAGTTGGTGGATTACCAAAAGGGATGAAATTGAATTCTTCTGATGCATTCAATGCCCTTAGTACTACATCAAGTCTCAATTTCAAAGACTAAATACCAGGATTTTTTTTAAAAATGTAGTAAATCGACCATTGGGGACTCTAGCTAAATTCAAAACTGAATATGAGGTAATGTGTGACTCAATCCATCCCCACAACACTTGGAATGAACCCCCCATGTCTAAATAGAGCCTTCCATTTAACCAAATATAGAACGGAATAATACATTCTTTCCAATATAGGATTTTCTAACAAAATATATTTTCCCTCCTCCATTTTTTCTATAATAATAAATGTCCATGGCCTTATATTGCCATCAGAATCACGGAATAGAAGTAAGTAAATGGTTAGACACATGGAAAGTAATCCGACTAAGCATACCTTTTCATCAAAATCATATTTTACTTTATTTCCCTAATATATGCAGTCACCACTCACCACTGTGGGACAATATGTTCTTGAAAGGACCTAATTACTACAGATGGATAAACAATAGGACATCTGTAGGTCAGACCATTCTTTGTTGTTGGTTCTAAAAAATATGACTTCCACACTTTTGCATGAATATCTTTCTTGTCTTCTGAAAATTCCTTTTCTATTTTGAAAAATAGATGATCCAATGGTGGTGTCTTAGTAACATCACCCCATGTTGTCCCTAGTTGAATGAACTCATCATAAATCTCCCTAGGAATAGGAACCCTAGATATTTGATAGACTTCCCATTGAGTGATGCCAACCTCACCGTGCATTATGTAAAAAGTATTTGTTTGAGGACCCCATCAACTTACTAATTCAGGGATGATGTTTTTTTTGTAATCATATGTTTGTAATATCAAGAAAAATTCTTAAATATGAGCATATAATAGTTCTTTACTAAATTCTGAACATGTTTTGTCTACCCAAAAGGACTACATACATTCAGGTTAAACTGATCCTCTAGAAGGGAAATCCAAGTTATCCTTCTATCCATTAGATTGATCTATTTTCGAATCACAGATGGTTGTATCATAACAATGTGGACTTGGATCTACAACATGGTCTTTCATATCAGGAGTACAACCACTACGGTGTAGGATGCATCCAATAGGGATTGTTCCTTCATGAACATGCATACCCTTCACAGTAATATTCATGCAATGATAGTCACTGTAGTAGAGAATCCAATTTTTGGAACGTATATCTTAATATTAGAAATGTGGGAATCTTATACAAGATCATTCCCATACATAGAAATGTGATGAATTTTTGTATATTCTCATTGGTATTTAATTAAGCCTTCCAGTACTCCAGGTAGTGTACTCTAAAAAAATCATAATATTCTGGTCCGACAATTTTTTTAATCTCATTTTGAAGATCCTTAGCTTCCTTAGTGGAAATCATCAAGCGATACATTTATTTCAAAATATTTACCAAACATTAACCATTAGGTTGGAATTTTGATGTAAATAAAATTCAAATTTCAACTTAAAGAAATATAAAATTTTGGAAAAAGAAATTCTTTGTGTAGTTCATTGGATGAGGTCATCCATGTAGGTCATTTGACAAGGATCCTAGTGAAAGTCCTTCAATGAAATTCTTCTGCATATCCCTATCTCCAAAATGGTTTCACCTTGAAAAATTTTTAGAGGACCTATGTGAGAGAACAATGCGGAAATGTTGGACGAACAAGCTATGTAATGAGAGCGAAAACTCTGAGAGCCTGGGTGAAGAAAATTGCAAAGGATCATAGCTATTTAAAGACTTCGTCAACCTTCAAGGCATTCAAGTTCAATATTGATACATTACATACCAGCGCAATATAGCTACACCTCAAACCTCACAACTCATAATTTACTCCATATTATTTTCCCTATGATCTTACTTAAGGACTCAACCCTCTTTTTAATCAAATACAATCCTAAGGGGGGATTTTTTGACACCCTTTAGTAAGAAAAAAATATTATGAATCCATCCTCCAAACATTTTAAAGACTCTAGATAATTCTAAAATAAGTAAAATTCATAAAAAAGCACACGAGACCTACACGAAGGAGCTACATGACGAACCTGCACAGAGGAGCTACGTGGAAGAGCTATGTGATCAGTTGTTTTCTATGAACCTACACAAAGGAGATATGTGAAGGACCTACACATATGACCTACAACGATGAACTCCTTTCTACCACACCTCCTAGCCTATAAATAGGACCCTTGATCTCCTTATTTGAGAATAAAGAAAAGTAGGAAGAACTCTTGAAGCTCCCATTTCATAGATCTTTCTCCCATGCCCAATAATTTTTCTCAAGTAGCTCTCTAAAACATGAGTGGAGAGAAATTTAGATGGGATAAGAATGTTTTGAAATCCATTCAGATTTTTTTAGCTTGAATAGTTTTTGTTCTTAGGTTTAAATCACTTTTTTTGTCATATCTAGGACCTGCACAACACACCTATGGAACATAGCTGTACAGACCACCTATGAAATATACATGTGTGGTGTACCTATTTGACATAACTACGTGATATAGCTATACTGCATAGATGTGCAAAGGGCCCACACATAAAATTTTAAACCCTCTTCAAAGACACGCATAGTAGGGTATCCCCATCCTTGGTTCCATTACCTAAAAGGGACTAAGTTTAAGCCTCCACCAAAACATCTTGACTTATCAATCCTTTAGGAATAACGCATTAGCATGTCTCAGATTTGTGTTTGTATATCTACAGTAAGAGTTTTACCACATTTTTCTTATAAAGGATTCCAGATCATTTCAATGTTTGTAGGTTTGTATATCTATAGTCACCTAGATCCATACCCTAGAGATAATGTTGGGAAGTACCATGTCTTAGATTTTGGGATTGGGACTCTATCCTCCCCTTATCATCTATAAGACTCGGGGCCTCTGGTTCCCAATAAGGAGAGTGAGGGTCACATATGATTTTGCGTTCAATTAAATGAGAATTCATCCTCCTGTCATGTGATCCAAATGGAAAATCCTTGTATGTAAGTCCCTAATCATCCGAGAGCCAGGCCACATGAACTCAAATTTCACCCCACATTGAAAGGTTTATTGATTCACACCCTCTCCCATAGTCGCCTCGACTTGTTTCATCATAGGCATTCCCTTATACATAAACAAAAGAGAGAGTGTGTGGTTTCTTGAAGCATTCACATCCTATTGTTTCTCACACCGAGTATGACTCATGTGGGATTAGAGATTTATTATGATCACAACATCCATAATATCAATTGAATGAACTATGATAACTCTGATTCCCATCATAACTGGGATACGTTGAAAGCCTTCATAAGGTCTAAGCTCCATCTCATTTCATCCATAAAAAGAGTAACTTTCACGAATTAATACCAAACTCATTTCTATAATAATACTACCCTAGACTATGAGAAAAATCAAACTACATGGTATTTGATTCCCAACCATGTGGGAAGTGTAGAAAGCCTCCATGCATTTCAAACACAATAATTCAAATCAACCATGTTAATCCTGGTCCATATTATCAAAAGGGTCTAATCCAACTTGAAAAAACATATATTTTCTAGGTTAGTTGGGATTCTTAGGAATAAATCACACACCAATATTTGAATAGGAATATTACACTTATATTTCTTTATTATATGACATTAAACTATACAGAGAGGTCCTTATCACACACCCTTAGAAGGTATTATGTGCCACATTAAGAGGAACTGAACAACAAGGGTTCTGATTCCTTTCCCAAGGATACATATGTATCCCATTCATGGGTACAATAACAACATGAAAAAAAACTTTCATCTCCCCCAATGGAAATAAATTCTAGAGTTCCCAAATGAGGGGCTAAAAAACTAGGATTATCATAACAATGGTTAAAATAATATCTACTTAGTATATTAGAGGATACCATTGATAGAGAACATTGAATACATACAGATGTCTCCATTAATTAAGTACCTCAAATACATACGGATGATTCTAAATTTCCAACATGCTAATAATTGATTGAAAATTTCAAGTTAAACATGCGTTATACTAGGAGAATTAATAAGGATTCATGAAAATATCTCAAATCTATAAGATATTAATAGAGTGGGAAGTAATTCCCTCCAAAAGGATGTGATGATTCTCACCTCCCATCCTCTTGACCAATGCTTGTTCATAAGTATTCTCGGTCCAAATTGAACGAATTCCTACCATTGGAAAGTAGGTCTTGTTGGATAAAGAACCATTGGATGTTTTTGGATCCATAAATAAGTTCAATGGAAACTGCATGGAAGTAGTGATTTCTAACCAGAACACACATTCCACGGGAGATGAAACACCCAATATGTTATGTTAAATAATGTATGATACCATAAGAAAATAAAGTAAAAGACTACATCAATAATTCAGTTTCCTTACTAAAATTTCCTCTGTCCTATAAATGAAACATATATAGCTACCCATTGTAGTTCCCTTTGTCATAGAAATTTATTTGGACCTAAAATATTTATATGCATTGTGATTCTTGTATAGGATGTGATTATAAACCCAGTAGGATACCACCAATGTATTCTTAACAAAATTTTCAATTATATATATATATATATATGTCTGTGTGTGTGTATTTAATTATGGAACGTAAATTCACAAACTTGAAAACTGTCAAATATCAAGATTTAATGTAATAATAATACTACCACAAGCCCAAAAAATACCTACATTAGATCTATGTTTCATGTAATTCTCATACATAATTACATCTCAGATCATGATACCCAAAAAACACATGTATTGAATCATGGACCGTGGACAATAAATACCCTGGTAAGGACATAATACGATAACTCCACTGGATCATCCTCATCTCCAACCATATGGCTATCATTCCCCCATGATTAATTGGTTTAAAAAAAATCTATCATTCACATATAGACTCAGGGGTCAAACCATAATGAATTCATACACCATCTTATATATCGGATTATTCTAGGAGGTCATCATACCTATTACCTATATATAGATATGATCATCATTATCCACATAATTTCATACATATATTCCTCATCTAGTAATAAAATATATATTAGGATCTCTTATTTATCTTAGTACTATGTAGAAAGCTCCAAATTCTATGAATTCTTACTCAATAAGGTATAACACAGATGGAAAAAATCATCCTACATGATTAATTTGTCTCAAATGCCTCATGTGAAAACCATATTGAAAAAAAACAAATACAATATTAGCCAATATTTGCAATTAATATACAACAAAACAAACATTATAATCATTATATTCTCTTTATATAAATTCCCTAGTTTGTAAGGACTTCATATATTAAGTGAATTGATGACATCTTTTAAAGAGTTTTCCCTAAACTGTTATAACGATCTAATTATAAATAGAACTAAATCCAGTAAAGTCCCAACTAGGAATATATAGTGATGATTTATGAAAAACAATGTAACATGAGCCTGAAGGTATATCAACTTACCTAATGAGATATAATGATAATAGAAAATCAAAATAAATTCTAGGGAGGGAAAAAAATTCTCTAGATTATATATCTATCTACCTATCTATCAACAATTAATATTCCCCTATATCATGAATAGATCCATAGATAAATCCAACTTATAAAAAGGTCAATGATTTATCTCAATAGATGGGTATTTGTAATAAAATAGAAGGAATATATTACTTTTGATCCAACGGATCGATCATACATGAAATGATGATGATATAGGAAAGAGAGATCCAATTAAATCAAATGAATTTTTTTAAGTATGTTTTATACAAATGAGGGTTGAAACTAAGTAGTGGGATATCTAGAAGGATTATTAGATAATGATTATGAAATCTCCCTTAATGACTTAGTTTTGCAGGAAACATCGATGGGACGGTGTGACTCACAAGATGGCCTATAGCTTCTAGATATATAGATGGTATATATAGAAATAATATAAGGATAATAGATTATTTTATAGTTTTATGATTTAATCAAGGTTCTTCTTAGGATAGTTAAACACATGCCTAAAAGCTAATAGAACTAATCCGACTAGCTAGTGTTAGATTATCAGCTCCGTTCTACTGGTTGGTGCCCTAGCTCTGTTAGACCCGGTTCCCGTCTTCCGAAAGCCTCCAAAAAGTCTAAAATAACTAAAAACATCTCCAATATTTGTTTAACATAAACTTAATGTTTATTTTAATATTTAGGATGTTTTCAATACACACTATAATGACTTCACATACTTTAGATGTTTCTATAGTAGTCCTACTTGAAAAACCAGTAACATTATTCCCAAATTTCCAACTCTCACTCCCAAGCATCTTATTTTGTTTTTCCCTGTTTCCATGAAACATGGATTATTTTCATCACCTTCCACCAAAACAGCTACTCACTCCATTCAAAAATGTGTATAGATCAATCTTCAAATGATGCATCTAGTTTTAACTAAACATTCATTTTATTGATCACATGTATAATATTTGGCTCATATCATAGAATCTCATACAAATAAAATATATTATGAATACCTAAATACACAAGAGGAAGATCCAAACATTAATCAACTATTAAAATATTCTAAATGATTCGAAACAACCCAAAATATAATTATGGAAACATTCTTTTATTTAGTAATCATCAATTCCCCGTTCATGGTGACAGATGTAAGAAAACCTAATTTTCCAAGACTCCAATAGTTATCTCCTATAGTTGATATATGATCACTATGTAATCTATTAAGTAACTAACTACTTAGGAATCAGATCGACCTAATTATTGCTCTCTTGTACCATTATCAACCTGATAAAATCTTCCTCACCTTGCTTATAACATAAAAATGGTGAATGATATTACCAACCATAATAAGCTTTGATCAATATTATCTGAATCGATGATTCATAATAGTAATTATTTAGTAACTTTTCTAACGCTTGAGGATCAACATATTCACTATAATATAGGATATATTCAAATATAATATAATCCAAAATCTAGATTATCCTCTATAACATCCCATCAATGTGACGATGATACACTATACTCAGCTTCCAAGGATTCCCTATATCCTTATATTATACATTCCAAAACCATGGTGTATAACATGAATCACTCTGTGAATAAATTGTGGAAGGAATTCCATGAAATTAAAAAATTTCTTGAATTTAGTTTTTTCCATACCTTTTATATAATGAGTCTCCTGATTGGAATGAAATTTAACATATTTATTTTCTAATCAAACACAATCCATAACAAATATTGACCTCTCAAGGACATGTAAAACCCCAAAAAAATAATTTCAACACTTTATCCGATATTCACATATGAATAAGGAGTGGTTAATAAAAACCACCTAGTCACCAATTCTTGATTTTAATTGACCCTGATTTCAGACAATGATAGATAAAATTGAAGATATCCTTTATTATTTATTTCTAAAGGAATCATCATATGATATCATGATATATTTTCATTGATATTGTGTTAATAATAAACTACGAATCATGAGAGTACATTATTAGATCCTCCCTCATGGAATGTCATGACCCATCCCTTGGGGCCCATGCCCTGACTACCCCAAGCCTTCCTTCTATAGGCCAGGGGCTGGCGATTAGCACTGGAAAGGCATATCCCTAAAACAGGGAAGACACTGCCTATAAACCAATAAACTCACCCAAACCAAGAACATGACAAGATACCAGAACAAGGTAAACTATGAAGTAAATAGGGTGTGTACAATAAGTAAAGGGTCCAGAATACAAGCCCAACTAGAAGTACACGTAAAAATGAAAAAGAAAAGCTGCTGTGAACACCCACCAAGGACCCTACCTGAAGGGTAGGTAAAGGTCTTGAACGGTCATCCCTGCGGAATGTCTCACCTAATGTCCACCTCAGACCAACCTCTAGTTGGGTAGCCTCGACCTCGATCAATGTTGTCCATCATCTGCACAAGACACATCAAGGTGTGGGCATAACATGTGCAGGGGTGAGTATAATGATACTCAGTAGGGACCCTGAGACCCTTTTAGGTATCCTAGAGTTCCACAATGGAACAACCACCAAGCATTAAATAGTAGTCATCAACAATACTTAGTTAAATGCCCATACATATACCAAAGTTATCAAGACATACAAAGGTAACACCATGAAGGAAGAAGTACCACACATGTAACACCACGAAGGTAGAAGTACCACACTATTAACACCAGGAAGGTAGAAGACTGAAATCACACCAGGTATTAGTGATGTAAAGAAATATAGATGTTCAGTCACCAAGCTAGGTCATCTTATTCTATCAAGAGGTACTGTTTCTAATTATATGGAGTCTGACCCTCACATGATTGATATGTACTAACCCCCGCAATGACCCACACAGGATATGAACCACATAGGATCAGTATGCGCTGACCCACATAGGATCCCTGAGCACTGGCCCACATCGGATCTAACCCACCCAAGATAGGTATGTGATGACCCACACAAGATCACGAAGTGCTGACCAACACAGGATCTGACCCACATAGAATCGGCGATGACCCATACAGGATCGCTCGGTACTAACCTTAGTATGATCTGTCTCTAACCTCTACCTCACTGCCAGCCACTGGATTCCCGCTAAAAAAACATTGCGAGAACCTCTCCCCAAGCCATTGGTCATTCCTCAAACCCCATAAAGTTCCATGAACACATATACCAAAGGTTCATCACATTATAATAGAACCAATGCAATAGACAACACATCAATCAGATGCCCGATCTGCAAGTTAATAGCGTATCTGCTCCCGGGGCCCGGTTAGATTTGGGGTTCGATCAAACCCGGTTGTACTCCAAAATTATCCAAAACTACAGTGGAGTATACCAAAAGGACCATCTCGATACAAGGATCCCAACATTGCAGACAGTTTGTAAAACAGAAGCCCAGTTCTCAATTTACGGACAAAATGGCATATCTGGGTCTGGATGGGCCCGGGTCTGGTCTGACCCGGCCTGGGCCAATATGATCTGATTCGGGTTGACCCGACGCAGTCTGGGTCCATCCTAGTTGGCCTGGGATGCGGCGGGCCTAGCCCACTGGGCCATGTTCTGGCCCGACCCGTGAAGGAGGCGGCTCGGCCCAGCCCGGTGGCCGCGGCACGCTGGGTGGCCCACCGTGGCGGGGTCCGTCCTAGCCGACACCCAATGGGGGAGCCCGCCCTGGTTTACTCGAACTATCTAGTGGACCGTTCATCTACCTTATTGGTACATGGTACTGTTTGGTGGTTCTTCTTGGTGTGATACAACTAGCCAAAACGGACAACCAGTTATCCTCCCAGCGGCGCGGACGCGCGCTACTGCTCCGTCGCGGTCGACCACCCTCCATCCTCCACCATGGTCAAAAGGTCACGTTCTCCAGCTCCAGCAGTGCATACGTGTGCCCTCACTTCTCAAATTTTCCAAATGGTGTGACGTAAATGACCATGCTCCACCACAACCGACGGGCCACGACCACCTCTTCTGATGGCGCAGATGCACGCTGCCCTCTTTCCAAGTGGCCGGTCGGGTGATGACTGCCTCCTTCTTCTGTGAGCCTTCACAGCTTCATTCTAAGACCAAAAATTATGACGTCTTCATATTATGGATCCTTGGGTGAAAATATCTATGTCCATATGTCATGCTCAATGAGACATTGTGTTTTCCACACGCTTAATTATTTGTCGTCGAAGAATGCACGATGAATGCATGAAAAATGAATGAAAAGGGTTGAGGTATAAGTGCGGAATGATGGCCATGTTTGTTTGGCCATCATCATTGTGAATCTAGAATATGAAAATCAACAAAAAATTTTAATCATACTTCAAATTAAAACCCCTTCTTTGACATTTATTGGAGGTGTTGTGAGGAGGAGATAAAGTGGATGAAGGGGACGCTGGCGTTCATCACTCCCGCTACTCACTTCTGAACCATGCTCCGACATTAAAGTTCTCTGTAGGGTTGTTATTCTTTGTAGACTATTTCTCCAAAGGTTCTCCCAAGCTCTCGTTTTCCAAAGATTCCCAACAAAGAGGTGATGAGACATCTTAAATTGAGTTAAGATTATTAATTCAATTAAAGTTGGAACATTAAATCAAATAACTTATCTCATTAAATTGGGTGAATTCCAATGGTTTCCTCACATTAAAAGAAGAGTTCGGGTGGTCCACACCACCATGTTTCAAAATGGAGGTTTCATGAAAATAAAAATAAATTTTTTTGTGATATTTTATTTTTATTCTTTTAACCCTTCCACAAAAATCTGGAAAACTAACTTCCACCCTCGACCTACTATGATCATGGTGAAGGTCTCCTTAAGTGAATATCGGCACTACAAGTTCAAAGGTGTCCTCATATTTCAATTTCGAGCATCGGTTCAAAAGTTACAAAACACCACTCGTGCGTTTACTGAACGTACCTGAATAAAAGTTCAAAAATTCATTCTGGGCACACTGGGCCTTGGAATCACACGCCGTCAATTTTCACAGACTCATAATAATTCAATATATTTAAAAAAAGACATGGAAAAGTATGGGTCTTTATACTGAACCAATAAAAAAAACTCTAGTGAATGTAAAATACATCGACTCCATTTACTGACCATCTTAGAATAGGCCCCTTCCCCTCTAATATTTTCTGTATCACTATGAACCCATGACAATACTCTAGGAAGGCTTTAACCTAGTCCATCGTGGAATATGTTATAAAAATGGGGAACAATTCACCCCCATGGTCCCCCGATTCCCTAGACATCCATTAATCCAACAGTATTATCATTCTCTTTTCATCCTCTGATGGATTCTCCCCAAGGTCATACATCCTTATAGAAGGATAATCTACAAAAATATTAACATTTCTTGATTTATAGTCCATATCAGAGTGAAATATCTATATTTACTCATCCAAATTACTCTTCTAGGGGAACATGTAAAATTGAGTGAATATATAATAACAATATCTAAGGGTGTTCAAGAATGATAAATATTTTAGGGAAAGGATAATTTCTCCAATACATCCTGGCATGAACAAAGACAACTAACCCAAGATCATGAGTGGGAATGTTTATATAATTGGGTAGTAGTTGGTGATACACATAAGAATTTTCAAAATAAATTTTTATAAAAAAACTATAAAACCAAAAAATGAAGAATCAAAGTAAAGTAAAAAAAATCCTCAGTTTTTTATAGAAATAAAATTAATGCAGATGTGAAACACCTATTTATCTCTAGGAAGGACTACCTAAATTTTGTGTTCCCATCAAAATTTACTCCCTTATTTATAGATATGGTCATGGTTGATAGAATATGTGATAAATAATAGATGAAATATTTGTAATATATGGAAAATGAAAGGAAAATATTAATCTTTAACTCATTCTTGGCCTTGCATAATACGTAACTACTTATACCATCTCAAAAACAATAAAGATAACCATATCATAATGAAATATCCTATGAAGCCATACCACATGGATTCAAAAACTAACTCTTCATATTATTTTAAAAAATAAAATTCACTCTAAGAATAATCAACACAACTATATGTTCTCTCACAATCATATTTGGGTCATGTGAGTATATTAAGATATAATCACTGAATACTACAATAGAAGAGTAAATATATTGATGGAATATAATATTAATGATATCAATGAACACCATTATATCATTTTTCATCCTAAAATCATGAACATATACTCATATAGTCTATAAGATCTACTAAAAATTTTAAAGGTATATCTGCTTCTTAGACTTGAAGATGGTGGTAATAAGATTCTAAGTGTAGGAACCCATTTTTTCACTCAGGTATAGATAATTTAATTTTCGGTCTAAATCTTTAATTTGTACCTAATATGGATTCATAATGAGTTAGTAAAGATTTCAAGGATGTCTGAGACTTTTTAGATCCCAGAACCCATCTTTTTCTGAAAAAAGGAATGGCACATGGTTTAGAGTAAACCATGTGGGAATTCCGCATGGTTTGGAAAACTGTGAATATTGTGTTTTTCTAGACAGAGACATGTCACATGGTTGGAACATGGCCATGTGGCCATGGCTTACTAACAGTTTGATGAAACGATGTAGAGGTTTTCAAAAATGTCCTTAATGATCTATTTACCCCCTTTTCCACCCAAACATAAGAACTGTTGGTATTAAGACCTTTTTTGCTCATTTTAAAAAACATTGAAGGCCAAATATCATGATCAATAGACCTCCTTTGTACAAAATATGATCGAGCATTTATTCATCTTGTTGGATGCACAACGGTATATACTCAAGTCCTATTTAGCCGTTCTTCTTCTCCCTTGCTCTCAACCTAGTTATCATCATGTGAGTTTGTTTTCATATTTTCATTGATCTACTCTGATCTGAAAAAAATCAAGTGCCAATATTGGAGGAGAAGCATTATACAACCATAAGGTGGGTGGTCTATAACTCATCCCAAAACCTTGTTGATTTTGGAATATCCGTGTGGGGCCTACATATTTCATCAGGAGCTGTTTCTTAAATTTACATGCCATGATTATACTTTTTAGAATCAGATGGTTATAATCTTTCCAAATATGTATTTAGTTATCAGTGGTTACACCCAAAACTCAAGCTTCCTGATTTTGAAGGTTATGTTGTATTTGGGTTTTAGTGTTTTGGCATGTTTGAGGACTGTTAGGGTGTGTCATAGCTTGACTTTCTTAAAGGAGAGCATTCCTATAATAAAGGGATTATTGTTAATGAGAATTGCATAATGAAATGTACCATATATGATCACTAGTTGAACCTCCTAAGGTAGGTTCCTCAAATTGATTATTAAAATATGAAATGTGAAATGTAAAATAAACCAAGTATATAACATGGCCTTATAAAATGAGATTGAATAAAGGTTACATGTCTATATCTCCCCATGAAATATTTATGGAAGCTAGAGGAGTGAACCGAAATATTTTAATATTCCATAATGGACAATTTAGACTTGATTAAATGGTCACAATGCTACTTGTCCTATCCATACCAATGGAAGCCAATCCTTGAAACTAATGAATGATTACGTGATTACTATATTAAATAAGAATGGACTGACTCGACATCTATTTGGATTCTAAAAGGAGAATACGCTGGGACTCGGGAACCCCATTTAGATTCAAGGATGTGGTTTCATTTACATGACACCCACCTAGACTCCGGTTCTTGCCTATTACATGGATTCCTAGTATACTACCATAGGGTCCCTTACATTACTACATGATACCTTAGATACACTCCTTGGATCCAGCAATGACTAATTGGTGGCCTGGTGAAATCCATAGGGCCCTATCCTTGCTTTGCCCCATTTTATCTTGTTCAATCACCTTTAACTCAATATGCACCTTATTGTGGAATGACTTGGATTACTCTCCTTTGATTAGACTCTTACACCTTAGCTAGACATTAATACTATTGAGTTAGCGTTCCGTGAGATCTATGTTACCTTGTTAATTACCACAAAAATCCCTCACCAGATATCATTTTCAGTATGCCTTGTTATGCCTTGTAACCATTGAAGGACCCCGGGACACCCTGAGAGGGGAGGGGTGAATCAGGGTGACAACTTTTTCTTCTTAATGTTGTGGATCTTGTTCCCACGTTGGTAGGAACTTGTTGAACCTGTAAGATGAGAAAGATCAAAAAGCAAACATGCACATACACAGAGAAGACATAGCCCTTTTTACTTGGTTCACCACTAAGGGCTACGTCCAAGGAGCATAAGTCGACAAGTTGTCGGTCGTACCAAAAACCACTAAGCTTCACTAGCTGGAGATTACAATTGTTCGGGCACAGTCACTCTGTCCCAGGCTCACTGCCTTTACAAAGGTTCTGAGATAGCTGACTGCTTCCCTCGAGTCACTCCCGTTGACTCCCCCTAGCTCACTACCATTGGTGAAGTCACACTCAGTTTATAGACGTGAAGGTCTCTTCAATTGATAGTCATGAAGTTCATTATCTCCTGTTCAGCACGAGACTTTGCTTGCATCAGAGTCCTGATTTTAATGCTCTGTTAAGATCCAAATTCCAACCACTGATGAATACCCCCTTTTCCCTTGTCCACAGGGCAAACGACCTTTGGAAAAGGCCTTCGCAAATTACCCTACTCCACGAGGCTCCCAATATTTCAAAGCTCTAACAAGCCTTCACGGAGCCCCTTCCATTTCGCGAAGCTCAATCGCGAAGCACTCTCGCGATGCTCTAGCCTTCGCAATGCTTGGCTATCGCGAAGCTCCTCCCTCTTCATGATGCTCACTGAGCCAACGCGGGGCGCCCGTCTTTCACGGACCTAGAATAGCCGCCGCGAAGATCCTCTTTCACGAAGCACGCTGCCTTCGCGAGAGACCTTTGCGAACCGAGAGAAAAGGACTTTCTCTGAAAAACTCTCTGCTTCTCTTGAGGGGGTCACCCTCTATTTATAGGCAATTCCACCGACCCTCAACCCTTCTGCACAAAGTCAACGACATGTCATCTCAAATCGCGAAGATCCAAATATTCCGCTGGAATTCTGTCCAAATCGCGAAGCACCACGACACTTTGCCATTCGCAAAGCTTGACGTAGTCGCGAAGAATCACTGTCAACATTCCTTCGTGCCTTCGCCGCGAAGCTCCCTCGCAAAGCCCTTCTCCACCGCGATGCACTTCAGCCTCTTCCATTCTCGAAGCTTGACGTACTCGTGAAGAATCACCGTTATCATTCCTTCGCGCCTTCGCCGCGAAGCTCCCTCGCAAAGCCCTTCATCGCCGCGAAGCTCTCCAGCCGCTGCCGTTCACGAAACATGACGTAATCGCAAAGGCTCACCGCCTCCATTCTTCTGGTCTTCGCGAAATCTAGTCCATGCATCCCATATTCTCGAAATTCATTCCTTTGCCATATTAAATCATGATCTTCATGGAAATCATATTTTCGCTATGCTCACCAATTTCCAAATTTTTGACCCCAAAAATTTGTAAAACACTGGGAAATGGTGCCACCTTCAATAATGTTGTGTGCTTGAACGGTATGATCTCTTTGCTTGTACACGATCCGAACTTCCATTGATGATTGACAACAAACACAAACCACACTCCAAATCATGCATAGAAGACCATGGTTCCAACAATCTCCCCCTATGGGTTTGTTGGCAATCAGATGGAAAATTCAATAGATCTCCATCTATGTGAAAACCAAACCAAAAAAATAGGAATCAACCCAGCCAACACTCTAAGTCTACGTGAGCAATACTCGGTGTAGAAAACAAGAGAGGAGGCTTGAATTGGGTTCCACTGTTTTCCTTCTCATTCTTCTCATCACAGAAGTTGCCTGAATTTATTCCTTCTCCTTTCTCCCCCATTGACAATAAATCCAAAAAACAGTAAAACATTTCACATTTAGCTCAAACCATACTCCCCCTGGATAGTATCTCCCCCATAAACCTGCATCATATCCATAAACAGATTAAAACATATAAAAAAATGGGGATAGGGGTATTCTGTATCCTCCTTATGCACTGGGAGGTGGTCGAACACCGAGGTTCAATCGATGCTTCTCAAACACAGCCGCTGACAGTGGCTTTGTCAGGATATCAGCCACTTGCTCATCTGTTCCCACATGATCCAATCTAATCATGCTTTGCTGTACTTTCTCTTTGATAAAGTGATACCTGATTTCAATGTGTTTTGTACGAGAATGCTGAACAAGATTCTTCGTAAGATCAATTGCGCTCTTATTGTCACAGTAAATCACCATTGGTTGCGTCACCTCATCGCCAATGTCAGTAAATTGTTGCTTCATCCATAGCAGTTGAGTGCATGCCTTTGTGGCGGAGATATAATCGGCTTCAGCAGTACTCAGAGAAGTACTTTCTTGTTTCCTGCTCAACCAGCCAACACATTTCTTCCCAATATAGAAAGCTCCACCACTAGTGGACTTTCTGTCTACTACATCACCAGCCCAGTTAGCATCAGAAAACGTTGATAATTCACTGTCCCTTCCTTCAGCAAAAAATAACATGAAGTTATGTGTACCTTTAATGTACCTCATGATTCTTTTTACTGCTGCCATATGTTCCTCCTTTGGATTACTCTGAAAGCGGGCCGCAAGGCATGTTGCAAAGACAATATCTGGCCTTGTCACTGTCAGCTACAGTAGGCTTCCAATGATCCTCCTGTACATGGTGGGATCAACAGAGTTCCCATCCTCATGCTTTCCAAGTTTAGTTCCAACTGCAATCAGAGTTGACATTGGTTTGGAGTCTTTCATATTAAACTTCTTCATCAACTCTTTTGCATATTTTTCCTGAGAAATGAAAGTGTATTCCTTGTTTTGAATCACTTTCAGCCCCTAGAAATATGTGAGCTCCCCAATCATAGACATTTCAAATTCTGATTTCATGTGGTTGGCAAATTCATCCACTGATTTCTGCCTGCTGCCACCAAATATGATATCATCAACGTAGACAAGAACCATGAATTGATCTTTTGGAGAATTATTCACATAGAGATTGTGATCAACTCCCCCTGTTTTGAATTCCAACTTCTTGAGATATGAGTCCAGCCATGAGTACCACGCCCATGGTGCCTACTTCAAACCATATAGAGCTTTCTTCAGTTTACATACCTTTGTTTCATCAGTACCCAACACAAAGCCCACTGGTTGTTCAATGTAGACTTCTTCTTCGAGTACACCATTCTAGAATGCTGTCTTGACATCCATTTGATATAATTTATATCCTCTTTGGAGTGCCATGGAATGGAAAATCCTGATTGACTCCAGTCTAGCCACTGGAGCAAAGGATTCTTCAACATCAATGCCTTCAATCTGGGAGTATACTTTACATACCAGTCGTTCCTTGTTTATGATGAAACTTCCATGCTCATCATACTTATTTTTGAAGATCCATTTGGTACCAATCACATTGTGACCTTCGGGTCTCTGGACAAGATCCCATGTCCGATTCTTGTCAATCTGATCTAATTCATCATTCATGGCTTTCACCCAAGATTTATCTTTTGCAGCTTCTTCGAATGAGGATGGCTCTACAACTGATAGAAATTTAGATTGCGTGGTATTCCTCATCCTTCTTGTTTGAGTGGGTGCACTCCTGTCCCCAATTATATTGGATAGATCAATCTCACCTCTTCGATTTCTTCTGTGAGGTTCAGTAGTATTCTCTTCAGCCATTGTTTCTTCTTCAGATTCTTCTTCTGAGTCAACATCTTGATGTGACTGCTGAGTGTTTTGAACAGCTTCCTCTATTTCTGCATTTGTATTTTCTTCACGTTCACATTCTTCCTGACCTTCTATCACATCAGCATATGACTTCCTTAAAGCATTTGTGGTTTTCTCTTCAATTATCTTAACATCAATGCTTTCCACAATCCTTCCCAAACGCTTGTTGAAACATTTGTATGCTTTGTTGTTCATTGAGTAACCGAGGAAAATTCCTTCATCTGTATTGTCGCCATATTTCCCTTGATTTACTTCTTTGTTCCTGATGAAGCATTTACTTCCAAAGACACGAAAGTATTTTAGAGAAGGCTTCCATCCATGCCACAATTAATATGGTGTCTTCGTCTCACCCATATAAAGTCTTGTTCGATTCTGAATGTACACTGCAGCTTGAACAGCCTCTTTCCAGTAATGTCGTGGAATACGACTCTCAATCAGCATAGTTCGTGCCATGTTGTTCACCTGTCGATTCCTACGTTCAACAAATCCATTTTGTTGTGGAGTTCTCACAGCAGCTACCTCATGCTGTATCCCATGCTTCTCCAGATAAATCTCAAATTCAATGGATGTGTATTCTCCTACATTGTCAGATCGCAACACTTTGATTGTTCATCCAGTATCATTCTCGGCGATTCACCGATATGTTTTCATGCAGTCAAGGACTTGTCGTTTCCTGTGAATGACCATCACACATGCCATTCTACTGTAATCATCTATGAAAAGGACAAAGTACCTTTCTCCATGAGTTCCGGCAATATTTATTGTCCCACAAACATCTGTATGAATCAGATCAAGAAGGTGAGACGCTCTTTTCTTCTTTGGCCGATATGAACTGCAGACCAGCTTCCCACGAATACAAGCATCACAAGATTTTTCACGCACACGCTTCAGGTTGGGAATGTCCATGACAATTCTCAATTTTGATATTTTCTCCATGTCTTGTTGATTGATGTGTCCCAGTCTCCGATGCCACAAATTTTTTTCTTCTTCAATAGTCATGTAACATACATTTTCTTCAATATCAACCTGATACAAGTTGCCTTCTGTTCTGCATCCCTTCATAAGTGAATTTCCAGTCTTTCCCTTGATAGTGCAGCCTTTCTGATTAAACGTGACTATAAGTCCTGAGTCGCAGAGTTGACTCACGCTGAGGAGATTATGACGTAGGCCATCTACGTAAAGGACTTCAGTCTTCTTTAGCTCTCCATTAGCTAATTCGGTACTTCCACTCCCTTTGATTTTCAGAGCCCCATAATTACCAAATCTTACTGTACCATCGACATTCCTTATGATATTCGTTAGTAGGCCGGCATTACCTGTCATATGAGATGGACAACCGCTATCCAGCATCCAGGTACTATTGTTCTTTGTAGCTTTGAGGGCCACCTCTGCAAGGTTGGATTTCTCAATCTTCTTCCTTTCCTTCCATGAGACATTAGATCGAGTATAGAGAACTGATGGACTTTCAATTATCTATTCCGCATACCCAGGTTCTTCATAGTCAATGTCTTCTTTGAGAGGTGAAAACCTGTTTGAAAGAGCAACATTGTCTTGCTGATGTGACTTGAGTTGTCTTGAACTTCGGTATGAGGTGTCCATGTCCCTTCTATGCCTGCAATTAGTGGCCTTATGACCAAAGTTAGAACAACAAAAACAATATCCATAGAAATTATTTCTTCTATAAGAATTAGGATATGAAATTGTTCTCCTTTTTTGAGCTTCTATATCTTCTCCATTCAGATAGCTTCTTGCCTCTTTACAATATGACATGGTATGGCCCAGATAGCCACAGAACTGACACTTCATGAGAGTAAATGTCTTCTCACTTGAATTTCTCCTCAAACCTTCTTCCTTGGGAGAATAGTAAGACTGTCTGTCATTTCTGAATGTTTGAGGATAATTTTTAGGTCCCCTTTTATTTTGGATTAAGGGTTCCTTTTTCGGTACTCTAGGCAACGTTTCAACATGTTCAACTTTCATCTTATCTTTCTTTTGGATCTTTTCACTTCCAGAAGTTGATGTCTCAGCCTCACAGCCAATTCCACTCTTTCCCATGAAAGCGGGTCTTTGATCACTCAAGATTTTTCCAACCCCATCTGAACCACACTTGGCTCTTGCTAATAATTCTGCATCTGAGAATCTTCCAAACTATATTTTCTTCCTCGATTCTTTTGGAACTGATTCAGTCTCCAGTTTACTCCTTAGAGTAACTACTTCCTCCTCAAGACCATCAGCTATCTTGGATTTTTCATCCAGTCTGGAGGTGAGGTCATTGATAACCTTTTCTTGTTCTTCAATTCTCAACTTCAGATCTATTACATCATCCTTACTTTCAATTATTTTAGACTGTACCTTCACAAATTCTTCTAGTCGTTCAATTTTAGCTTCAAGTTGATCAACGTATTCAGTTGATTCTTCTATAATTGATTTCCATTTATTGCAGCTCTTACATTTAATCTTGAGCTTACTAACCGCATCCTTAAGTTGCATCTCAGGATCTACACAAGTTCTCAGTTGTTTTTCTCCTTCAGTATCTTCTGGATTTTCAACAGTGGCCATCATAGAAGCATGGTTCCCAGTTTTGAATTATGGTTCTTCTTCATCACAGAATTCATTATCATCTTCTTCCTCTTCACACACAAAACTCTTCCTTTGCATTTTATTACTAGATTTGAAGTCTCCCTTTCTTAAGAACCTTCTCTGAGGCTTCTTGAAGTTTTCATCCTCACTATGTTCATCATTGATCATTTTTAAACACTGAGAAGAAATGTGCCCAACTTTTTCACAACGGAAACACGCAAGAGGTAACTTCCCTTTGAATTTCCCTTTCCCCTTCTTGAACTTCTTTGCATTGAGAGAAAGAATTTATTTTTCTTTGTCATCTTCACCACTACTATCCTTTGAGATTTTCAGTTTATCCATGGCCTTGAATTCCATTTCCTTGCTCACCCAAGTCGTAGCATCTTCAGGTTTGACTCTCATTTCATATGCTACCAAACTGCTCAGTAGATCATCTAGAGAAAGTTTGGAAATATCTCTTTCCTCAAGGGCTGACACCTTCGCATTATAAATAGGTGGAAGTCTTCTCAATATTTTCTTTACAATATCAATGTCATTGATTTCTTCACCTATACCCCAAATAGCTCCAACCACTTCAGTAATTCGATTGAAGAAAGAGTCTGCATTCTCGTCTGGATGCATCTTCAGATCATCAAACCGATTGTACAACACTTGTAGTTTCGCCTCCTTCACTTTTCTATCACCTTCATAAATATTCTCAAGTTTATCCCACATGTATTTTGCTGAGGTGAAATTCATCACCTTTAGGTAGATCTGATCAGAAAGGGCTGCAGTGAGTGCATTCTGTGCTTTAGCATCTGCATCAAGAAGTTTCATGTCTATTTCAGTCATAGAAAGGCCTGTTGGATCAGTGACTTTTATTCCTTGCACAGTAGAAAAGAGAACTTCCATTCCAAGAGATCTCAGATGAGATCTCAATCAGTTCTTCCAGATCTGGAAATTGCTTCCATCGAAGGGAGGGACTCCCCTGACATTGCCCACGTTTTCCATGACAAAAAAAAGTCAGATTCAACACCAGCAACTTGCCTCTCATACCACTTGAAGGACCCCGGGACACCCTGAGAGGGGAGGGGTGAATCAGGGTGACAACCTTTTCTTCTTAAAGTTGTGGATCTTGTTCCCACGTTGGTAGGAACTTGTTGAACCTGTAAGATGAGAATGAATAAAAAGAAAACATGCACATACATAGAGAAGACATAGCCCTTTTTACTTGGTTCACCACTAAGGGCTACGTCCAAGGAGCATACGCCGACAAGTTGTCGGTCATACCAAAAACCACTAAGCTTCACTAGCTAGAGATTACAATTGTTCAGGCACAGTCACTCTGTCCCAGGCTCACTACCTTTACAAAGGTTCTGAGATAGCTTACTGCTTCCCTCGGGTCACTCCCGTTCACTCCCCCTAGCTCACTACCGTTGGTGAATTCACAGTCAGTTTATAGACGTGAAGGTCTCTTCAATTGATAGTCATGAAGTTCATTGTCTCCTGTTCAGCATGAGACTTTGCTTGCATCAGAGTCCTGATTTTAATGCTCTGTTAAGATCCAAATTCCAACCACTGATGAATACCCCATTTTCCCTTGTCCATAGGGCAAACAACCTTTGTAAAAGGCCTTCACAAATTACCCTACTCCGCGAGGCTCCCAATATTGTAAAGCTCAAACAAGCCTTCGTGGAGCCCCTACCATTTCACGAAGCTCAATCGCAAAGCTCAATTGCGAAGCACTCTCGTGATGCTCCAGCCTTCGCAATGCTTGGCTATCGCGAAGCTCCTCCCTCTTCGTGATGCTCACTGAGCCAATGCGGGGCGCCCGTCTTTCGCGGAGCTAGAATAGCCACCACGAAGCTCCTATTTCGCAAAGCACACTGCCTTCACGAGAGACCTTTGCAAACCGAGAGAAAAAGACTTTCACTGAAAAACTCTCTGCTTCTCTTGAGGGGGTCAGCCTCTATTTATAGGCAATTCCACCGACCCTCGACCCTTCCACACGAAGTCAACGCCATGTCATCTTAAATCGCAAAGCTCCAAATATTCCGCCGGAATTCTGTCCAAATCGAGAAGCACCACGGCACTTTTCCGTTTGCGAAGCTTGACGTAGTCGCGAAGAATCACCGCCAACATTCCTTCGCGCCTTTGCCGCGAAGCTCCCTCACGAAGCCCTTCTCCGCCGCGATGCGCTTCAGCCTCTGCCATTCACGAATCTTGACGTACTCGCGAAGAATCACCGTCATCATTCCTTCGCTCCTTCGCTGCAAAGCTCCCTCGCAAAGCCCTTCATCGCCGCGAAGCTCTCCAGCCGCTGTCGTTCACGAAGCTTGACGTAATCGCAAAGGCTCACCGCCTCCAATATTCTGGTCTTCATGAAATCCAGTCCATGCATCCCATCTTCGCGAAATTCATGCCTTTTCCATATTAAATCATGATCTTCATGGAAATCCTATTTTCGCAATGCTCACCAATTTCCAAATTTTGGACCCCAAAAATTTGGCAAACACTGGGAAATGGCGCCACCTTCAATACTGTTGTGTGCTTGAATGGTATGATCTCTTTTCTTGTAAAAGATCCGAACATCCATTGATGATTGACAAAAAACACAAACCACACTCCAAATCATGCATAGAAGACCATGGTTCCAACAACCATCACTACATATACTATGATAAGGATGTCGGTTCCGACTATGCCTCATGTGACCTATTAACATTAAATGGTAATTATATAATTAATGAACTAATTACATTATTAGAAACCAGCTGAGGGATAAAGTAGGTAAATGGATATTTAGTTATATTTTAATGATTTCATACTTTATATATGCATGATGGAACATTTTTATGTTCCATTACACGGTCTACATGTCATAGACACCGTTAGTAGTGGCCCACAGAGATTTATCTCACACACTCTCTAGGTGTCGTTTGGTACCTGGAGTAGATTACAGGACTGCAGGTGTTGACAATGTGAATCATACATCTTCAAACACTTGATTGTGTGATGGTAGTATGGATCTTGATTGCAGATGGCCATGTTGGATCTCATGATTCTTGGATTAGCCATTTTTCCTTTACATTGTGGAATATTATTTTTTCTATCCTCTTGTATCCATGTATTCCAGTTTTTTAATAACTTGACATTACATCATCATTTCCCCAATTGATACTGTTATTGTTATTCTCATTTATCAAGTTTATCCGCTTGATTACACTATTTATTTATATTGCTTCCACTATTTACTATTGTTTTTATCCTTCTAATATGATACACTCTTTTAATGAGGGCATAGTCTCCCCACATGCACACCCTAGGCCCTCACTGCTAGTTGGTATCCTCTGGCGTATGGAGAGATAGGCTTGAGGCAATGTGTCCCATTGGGATTGGGGAATCCATCAAGTGGCATCTGGGTCTAGGACGTCCCATTGTGGCATCAGAGCTAGTTTCTTTTATTGATCTACTATTTTCAAACAACAAATTAGAGAATAACAACACTGAATATTTTTTTATAAGCTGTACTTGGGCGTCACAAACTGATGTTTGAGGTAATAACCAAGTTTTATAAATTATAAATGTTGTTCTACTTTTTACTATTATGGTATATATTATTTCACCATTGGGTGAGGCACATGATACATGGTGTTGTTGATTATTTATCTATTTGAGGATTTTATTTCATCCATGGGCAGATGATATGGGTAAAAGAAGCATTGTAACCAGTATCCTTATAGGTACCTAGATTTCACATATGATGCATATTCCTATCTCAATCAATGGGATGTATGGGACCTCTTGGGTTGGTATGAGTAATGTACTAAGTTGATCCATTATACAAAAAATAAATGGGTCTCATTTCTGGTGATAGGTGTAAGGGCACCGATTCATTGGAAATGGATTTCCATAATAAACTGAACCATGAAATCAAAAATTAATTTGTTTCACATCCTTATCCTTACCTATCACATTTATAAAAGTTAATGGAGAACATGGTAATTAAATACAAAATAAAATGAAATATACACTTGTGAACTTGTCAATTCCTAGCCAACTAAGAAGGTAGTTTGGGTACAATACCTTGTGTAGTGAATTTTCATAAATTAAGATTCTACTAGTGATGTTATCTCCTTGCTTATAAGATTATTTTGAGGAATGTGGTTGACATTTATATACCAATTTCATCATGTTATCCTCCCATCGTTCTCCAAGAAGGTGGTGACGATCATACTCCATATGTAGTGGGCCTTGAGCCACCTATCTTAACTCTAAGAGTGACACTTGAGGAACCACATGTTGTAACTTATTTGGGATTCGATTTTTTAAGTGTGTGATAGTTTTCTATGTCTGATTCAGTCCATGCATGGTGATCCATGGGTTGCACCTACGATGGATGATCAGACCCGTGAGTTTTAGTAGCAGCATCCTCCTAACTTTTTAGGGGATGGAAGTTCTCAGGCTAGTGAGTCATGGATAGAAGACATGTTTTCTATCTTTGAGCATCTATAAATTCCTCCATAGTGGAGTGTCAATCTTACTACATACATGATTATGGATTCCTACATATATTGGTTGGGTTTGGTTACTTAGGCCGGTTGTCATCATGGCATGTTATGGGTTGATTTCCACACTACGTTTTATGATCAATTCTTTCCTTAGGCACTGAGAGCTAACAAAGCCAAATAGTTTATGCATCTTGAGCATGGTTCTATGACATTTATGGAATATTCTTCATGATTCATTGATTTAGAGTTCTTCTCACCACTTTTATATATTGATGAGCTTTTGCATGCTATATATTTTGAGAATTTGCTTTAGTAAGCCATCCAAACTCAGGTGAATGTCTTTCTACTACCAATATTTTCTGAAATAGTTGATTAGGCCCCTCTCACCAAGCATAACCTGAGGGACGACATGAGTAATGAATTTAAAGGATCAAGGTTGTGTTAGGCTCGTAGTTCTTCTGGTAGTAGGAAATGTTCCCTTGAGGTTTCCCGTCAGGTAAATGGAAGCCAGAGTACCCAGTTTGATTGCTTGGTGGTGTTTCATCAGTGTAGAATACTAGGTCATAAGAAGACCAAATGTAATAGAGACCCTATGTATGTTTGGTATTTCTTTCATATGGGTCATATTTATCATTTCTATTGGAACTTTGCACCAACTTCGAGCGGAAAATTATCAGCAGAGGCTCCAAAGTTAGGTGAGAGTTCTTTTGTATCGTGTTAGGAAGGGAATTGGAATAAAACAGGGAGGTCTGGCTGAGGAGGAGGTCATGGTCATGGTATTCTGACTTGTAATCACCAAAAATTCCAGAAGAGCAGTCATGCTCGTGGTATTCCATCTATTTCACAAGTTCGTGAATCGAGTCAGTTCCATTCTTTACAGTCAACACCCGAGGATCAGGCTGTGGGACCATATATAGTATGAGGTTCTATTCTAGTATCCTCCACTATTGTCTCTGCCTTGTTTTATAAAGGATCTTCAAACACTTTTATTTCTGTTTATATCTTGGAAATTCATGGACTAGAGATATAGTATCACTTTAGTGTAATGACCCTCGATAAACCGTTGGGGATAAAGAAATAGGGCATACGCTAGTTTAGGGACAACCCCCTTCAGGTAGGCCATTACCCTTTCTTATGGAATCTCTTTGTTCTCAAAATGATATTCTTGATGTCATTCTTGGGATGGAATGGTTAGTCCACTATCTTGCCTTTGTAAGCTACTATTGCTGCATGGCCTATTTTACATCAATAAAAGGCATCATTTACCTTTTCAAATGTGAGTGAGATGTCCAAGAGGGGAGAACTAGACCAAAGCATCAGGGGATAGGTGGAGTGACCATCAAGATTTATAATCTTTTCATGGATGATCAAGGTTTACATCAAACTGATTTCCCTCCAGTAGTTGATCATTTCAGGGAAGTATTTCTTGCTGATTTTTTTTCTTACCTCATAAGATCGTGGTATATTTTACTATCGAGCTTGCTCTACGAGCATCCCCAGTGTTCATTCCTCCTTACAGGATGATACCTACCGAACTCAAAGGATTACAGAGGCAATTAGAGAATCTAGAGTTCAAAGGTTATATATGGACTAATACATCCTATTGGGGTTCGCCTGTGCCTTTTTCCAAGAAGGGGAATGAAAGCTTATGTCTATGCGTGGATTATAGAAGGTTGAACCAGCTTATGGTTATGAACCAGTATCCAATTCCTCAAATAAAAAATCACTTTGACTACCTTATAAGAGAAATGTTCTTCTCAAAAATTGACATGAAATATGGTTATCACTAGGTACGATTCGGGACATCAGACAGACCTTGTACAACATTCCATCGTAGGTATGGACAATATGAGTATCTTTTCATGTCGTTCACTCTTGAAAACGCACCAGCCATTTTCATGGATTCTATGAATAGGTTTTTCCACCCCTATTTAGACTCTTTTGTCATGGTATTTGTGGTTGTAATCTTGTTGTATTCTACAAATCATAGAGACCATGCCAAACATCATGATATCATTCAGAGTACCCCCAAAGAGCCTTATATTTATGCCAAGAATGGTAAGTTCCACTTATAGATCAACAAGGTCCACATAATTGGTCATATTATTTTAGAATCAGGAGTATCTATTGACCCTAAAAAAGTTAGTGATATATTTTCTTGGGAGAAGGCCAAAAATGTGTTTGATATGCAGAGTTTCTTAGGGTTGTAAGGATATTACATGAGTTTCCTACTAGTCATCTCACATATTTCATCACCTATTACTTTTCTTACAAAGAAGGGTGTCAAGTTCACATGGTCAAAATAATGTGAGAGATCCTTTCAAGAGACGAAAAGGAGGCTTATATAGACACATTTTCTATTTTTTAAAAAACCTAGAAAAGGTTATACCATCATCTGTGATGCATCAGGCACTAGCCTAGGAGAAGTATTGATGTTGGAAGAAAAAGGCATTGCGTACGGATATCAGCAGTTGAGGCCTCACGAGAGAAATTACCCAACACATGACCTTGAGATAATAGCAGTTGTCCATGCTATATGTTGTCAGATATATTATCTATAGGGAGAGTGGTTTTTGGTGTACTCTAACCACAAAAGCCTCAAGTATATATTTTCATAGCTAACATGATCCTTATATACAAATTATGGGTCTAATATTTTCAATCGTTTGATTTTGTGTTAGAAAAATAAAATGTAGGCTTTACAGGAAGCCAATGATTAATGGAAATTAATGACCCTCTTTTATGAACATTATCTGAAATTTCATGATAGTCACAAAAAATATTACATCTCAGCCTTAATGGATACCTCTTCAATACTTGAGAAGGTGAAGATTAGGCAATTTTTAGATCCGGAGGGCTTGGTTCTCCATGAGAGTATATCAAGAGATAACCCGCCTCTAGATTGATATATGGATAGAGATGGAATCTTATGTCTATGTGGACGTATCATGTTTCTGACAGATATGAGATAGGAGTTGATGACAGGGTCCTATTATTTTCAATGGGAAGTTCATCCAGGCATCTCAAAGATGTATCAGGATCTGTGATGCTAGTATTGGTGTCCTAGAATGAAACTTCTAATATCATTCTTTATCAAAAGGTTTTCCACATATCAGTAGGTGATGGTGGAGCACTAGAGACCTATAGGCCTGTTACAACCTATTCCAGCCCCGAAAAGGATATATGAAGATGTTTCTATCGATTTAATTGTCATATTACCTAGGATGCCGAGTGTAGCGATGCTATCTGGTTAGTATTTGATAGACTAATGAAATCATGCCAATTCATTCTTATTTGAGAGGCTTTCCCAGTTAATGAATTGGGAAGAAAATATGTCTGTGCAATCATACAACTACATGGGGTCCCACATACTATCACTTAATATAGGTATTCGTATTTCACTTCACGGTTCTATTAGGGATTGAAAAAGGATACGGTATCACAGGTGCTTCTAAGCACAAATTTTCACCCTCAGATCAATGGACAATTATAACAGACAATACAGGTTCTATGGGTTATGCATCGGGCATGTGTCCTTTATTTTAGTATATATTGGGAGAAGAATATTCCATTCTTCAAGTTCCCCTATAATAATATCTTTTAGGTGACCATTTAGATGGTAATATTTGAGGCTCTATATGGTAGATTGTTCTCTTCTCCCCTGTGCAAGCTAAAGGTAGGTGAGGTAACCCTACTAGGTCCTAGTCACATTCAGATGACATCACAATAGGTTCAGCTAATCAGGAAGCGTATAGATATTTCTCAGTCTAGTTAAAAATCTTATCCCGATTACCATCAAAGACCTATAGAGTTTGTAGTTGGGGATCATGTTTTCCTTTGGGTATCACCCAAGCTTGGACATTGATTGTTATAGATGTAGGGAAAGTTTTCGCCTCATTATGTAGGGTCATTCGAGATTCTAGAGGGGGTCATACTTGTAGCTTATCGGTTTCTACTACCTCATGGGTACCATGACAAGCATGAAATCTATCGGGTTTCATAGCAATTACAATATCATTCTGACCCATATCAGACCTTAGATCATGAGGAAGTTGTGTTAGATGCCAATGCTACCTTTGGGGAATATCTAGTACGCATCGTTGACCAAATCATGACGTATTTTTTAGGAAATTTTGTCTCTATAATATGGGTGCTATGGAAGCATGGCCATGTACAGGTTGATATTTGGGATAGGGAAGCCAACGTATGTGACCAATGGCCATAGCTGTTCTCAAATAGTGTTTCCTTACCATAGGAAATAGATCTCGAGGGAGAGTTCCTCTAAGGGGGAAGACTGTAAGAACATGATTTTTCACTTTGGTATAGATCCTTTAATTTTCAGTATAATTCATTACATTGGAACTAATATGGATTCCAAATGAGTTTTGAAAGGTTTTATAGGTTTAAATGGATTTTTTAGAGCCCAAGGCCCATATTTTAAGGATAAACAAGCCTAGATCATGGTTTAGAGTAAACCGTGCATGAATTCATCACGGTTTGGAGGAACTTGCGGATTGGTTTTTTCTAGAAAAACCACATTGCACAGTTGGAATAGGACTGTGTGACATAGCTATGTGAACACCCCTTATTCCTGGGAACCCATGCATGGCGTGCACATGGTTTTATGAAATTGTGTGGAGGATATTATTTTGGCAGAACCATCTTGCACGGTTTGTGCACAGTTTGAAAAACCAAGCGGAAAAATAGTGTATATTCTAAAATTCTGGGTAAAATATCCAAAATTACCTTAATTATATATTTAACCCCTATTACTCCCCAATCCAAGAACCAACGGGATTATTCCCTTTTCCTCCCAATTTAAAGAATTTTGAAGTCTAAATCTTGGGATAAAGAGATCTCCTTCGTCTGGCATCTGATTGATCTTTTTTTTGTCACATTGGATGTGAAAATGTAATAACTTGAGTCATTTTTATCCAATCTACTTATCTCTTGCTCTCGACCTTGATATCATCATGGGAGAATTTTTCACCTTTTCTTAGATCTACACCAATATGAGGAAAATCAAGGGTCAATACATGAGGATAAGGATCATACAACCCTATGGTGGGTTTTCTATAAGTCATCCCTAATGTTCGTTGATTTTGGAATATCTGTGAGAGGCCTATTGATTTCATCGAGATCTGTTTCTTAAAATTTCATGCCATGACTATACTAGTTATAATCGTGTGGTTATGCTCTTTCCAAATATGTGTTTAGCTATTAGAGGGTACACCCACAGCTTAGTCTTCCATATGATGAAGGTTACGCCATATTTGGTTTTTAGTGTTATGGAATTCCTTATCCATCATTAGGGTGTGTATGAGATTAACGTTCCTAAAGGTGGGCCTTCCTATAATAAATGGATTATTGTTAATGATAATTTCATAATGGAATGTACCATGTATTCTCACCACTTTACCTGCCTATGGTAAGTGATTCAAATGGATTAATAAATGTGAAATGTGAAATGGAAAATATACCAAGTATATATCTTGGCATTATCAAATGAGATTGAATAAAGGTTACATGTCAGTATCACCCCTTTCCATATTGATGGAAGGTAGAAGATTGAAACTCAACAATTGAATATTCTTTAATGTACACTAAATACGCCATTAAATGGTCACAATTATACTTGTCTTATCCATACTAATGGAAGACAATTATTAATCCTAATGAATGATTACAAGACAAAAATATCAAATAATAAGGTAATGACTTGAGCTCACCTTGGATTCCAATAGGAGAATACCTTGGGACTCATGGACCCCATTCTGATTCAAGGATGTGGTTTTCATATGTTAACACCGACCTAGACTCTGGTTCTTGTATATTACTTGGATGCCTATTATACTACCATATGGTCCATAACATTACTACATGGTACCTCAAATACACTCCTTGGATCCAACATTGGATAATTGGTGCTGTTGTGAAATCCCATAGGGCTCTGTCCTTGCATAGCCTCATTTTACCTTAAACGATCACCCTAGACTCGGTAGGCACATTATTTTGGAATTCCATGGATGAAGATCCTTGGATTAGACTCTCTCCCATTATCTAGACATAGATATTTCCGAGATAGAGTTTCCTGAGATCTATGTTACCTTATTTATAATTCCATAACTCCCTCAACATATATCATTTTCAGGTTTCCTTGTTATGACTTGGTACCATCACTACTTATAATATCACAAGGATTTCAGTTCTGGTTATGCCTCACGTGACCTATTAACATTAAATGGTAATTACTTAATTAATGAAGTGGTTACATGTTTAGACACCATCCAAGGGCTTAAGTAGGTACTTATGAATTTAGTTATATTGTACCGCTTGATTTTTATTATATATGCATGCCTACACACTACTATGTTAAATTACATAGGCTAGATATTATTAACACCATTGGTGCTGACCCATTGATATCTATGTACCACCCTCTTCGGGTGTAGTTTGGTACCTAGAGTAGATTACATGACTGTAGATGTTGACAAAGGGAAGCATTCAACTTAGAACACTTGATTTCATGCTTATATGATGAATCTTGAGAGAAGATGATCGAGTTGGATCTCAGGATTCGTAGAGTATCCTTTGTTTTATTTTACTTTATGGAACATGATATGCCTATTTTATTGTATTCATGTTTTCTAGTTTTCTAGTAACCTCATATTACATCATCATTACTCTAGTTGATGCATTTATTTTTATTCTCATTTATCTATTGCATAAGATTTCTTCCGATGTTTATTTAAATTGAATCCCTATTTACTAATTTTTTATCCTTCCACTATGCTACACCCTTCTAATGAGGGAATAGTCTCCAAATGGAGACACCATAGTCCCTCACTGCTAGTCAATAGCCTCTGACATTTGGGGTGATGTGGTTGAGGCCATGTGGCCCACTGGGCTTAGGGCACCCATTAAGTGGCATCCGAGTCTAGGACATCATAGTAATCTAATCTTAGATAACCATTGAGATCCCCTTAAATAATCATAAAATTAATATATCCTTTGTAATTTGTACTTATTGTTCATTTCCACTTGATTTAGAATCCTATATTACAGACAAATTTAAAGTAATTGGTCTTTATTTTTAGTAAACATTATCTGTTCACCCCAAGGAGAATTTATTTCCCTAATAAATATCTTCACCTTTAAATCATATAGGTGCCCCTTGAGTTTCATGAAACCTACATGTGCTACATGATACATAGGAATTGACGTGGATTATCCTATTGAAATGAGATTTATCTAAAATTTAATTCTGATGTCAAGGAAATATGGAGATATATTCCAGATGGACCTTTTATAACTATCCAATATTGGAGAAAAATGTGAGAGATATATTTCCTAATAATCCATTAAGAACCCTGATCCCTAACTATTCTATAATATATATACTTTTAATGATTTCAATTCCAATTCTATGAACTCTAAAATCTCATTCACCATTCAAAAAAAATATTTCTCCCCCGGAGGTATTTTAAAGGATAATTTTCTCATATTTCAATTGGTCAGAACCTAGTACTAGTCAACCGACCCATGCTTAAAATCACATCAAAACTAATCACCTATTTTCTTAAAAAAACCAAAACAATTATATAAAAATCCACCACTATATGAAACTATGGATATCCAAAGATATGATCTAACTTCTTACACATGGTTGAATCAAGAGAAATAAATTTGAATGATAACATAACTCGAAATTCTAAACTAACAATGACTTTATAATTTATAAAAGAATGAGATGTTATTATAATAAACAAATCATTAGATAACACATAGGTAATAAAAAATATACATATAACTATTGATATTAAATCTTCACCATTATTCATAACATTTCCATGATATATACTCTACATATGTTACTCAAAAGACTATATACCGTACACCCCAAATCTTATTTTGTAGCTGACCCCTGTGGAATCTTGGACAGCTGTTGAGATCCTCTATCATTCCTATGACCCTATCCCATGTCTATCAATAACACAAAAGAAATAATGTCTACATCTCCCTTAAATATAATAATATTAGATTTACCATATAATAACATTGATGATACATGTTCTTTGATTCATGTAAAAACCTGAGATATTATCTACATTAACTAAAATTGATTCCCAAGTAGACACCTCCTTCCCAATAGGGTGCCAAGAAAAACTAAATCTTCTATATCTATTTACTACCATTATATTTTACCTCAAAATCATTCTTATTCCTACCATTGTAAACTGATCTATTTTATTCAAAATGAATTCAACTCATCATTGAATGAAGGGATTAAATTATTCCTTCTATATCATCTTCAAGATACTTCGTGGTCATCAATCCCTTATTTAACACCTCGAAATATATCATCAGTTCGATGATCCTAATGTGTCACCTCATCTATGGATGTAGGCCAAAATAAAATGTCTATAAAATATAAACTTCTTTTTAAACCAAAAGAAAAATGTTTTAAATTAACTATATTAATGGATAATCATAGGAATATTCTGATAGATTCCACTGTAAGTGCTCTATAAACTTTGTATCTAGTTAATGACACCCCTCCATATCCTTATGGAGGCCTAAAGCTAGAAAGATACAAGTATAACATGTAAATCATTAATATTATTCTTTATATCCAATATTTCGTCAATGATATCGATCTAATCCTCACCATCCTTATGTCCTCCCATAACTTAAAAGGACAGGGGGATTTTAAAGCTATAAATATTGCGAATAATCGATGATCATCCTATGAGTTCCTCCACATTGATTTGGATACATAATAAAGATGCCAAGATAAAGTGGTTATTTATCTTATATAATTGATTAAATAATCTATCATGCTTAGATGTACCCTCATGCACATCTAGAGTCATTATAAGAGATACCTCCCTTGAAGGAGCATCACGAACCACTTACCTGGGTGGTTTTGTAAGATGAAATATAATCATGATTATTTAAATTTCCAATAAATATCTTATAAAAACCATCGATATACTAAAATACTATGACACTCATTCAATTAATTGATCAAATTAAAGATCACCAGAAGAAGAATAATCCAAAGAGGATACTAATTTCAAAATAACACAACACTATTGTCACTAATTAGGGCCTAAAACTAGTCTATAGTAAATATACATTAGTCATAGTCATATATATATGAAAAACCTAATATGTCAAGGTTTAATTAATTAAAATTTCATCATAGATATATCACTTGGATCAACAATCAAATAATAATAGATAAATTTATCTAATTAAACAACTGTGTAGGATATGAATATATATATATATATGACATATGAACATATAGTCCTACTCCTGAATCATGAATGCACAAAAATACCATATATTGTAATGTAAAGATCACATTTAACACTGAAGCTAAACTATTCGTAAAGTTTAACCTCAACTAATAATATATATCCCATACCCTAGTTAATCCAAGGTTCATTACACTTGAGGCTGTCCAGATTCATGTTTAACACCACTAACAATGTTTCCACACAACCTATCTCCTTTCTACCATGACCTAACATAGTAAAGAATAAAAAAAACTGGAAATACATATCATACTAAATTATAATAACCCAACCCAAATCAACTTTTCTGATAAAAAATTTGACATGATCTCATTCACAACTTTCTATATGAAAGAGGTCATTGATGAGGAGTTAGGGGAGACTATGAACATGATAACAATACCCATATATATGAATAAGAATATGGAATAAATAAACATTATATAAAAATACAACATAAACTAATATTATATTACCACTCTCTAATAAAATGAATCCAAGTCATAAAAAATAATCCAAATGACTCCCAATATGGAAGTCAACCATTTCATTAGAACCAGTGAAAATAAACATAAATCTAGTTTTAGTAGTCTAAGATCTTTCTTAGAATCTCTACCGTCCTACACACTCTATCTTCTCAAATCCACAACATAGTTCATTTCCATTACCTAGATCACTAACCAAGAAATCTTAACATGTATAAAGAAAATCATACATGGTGTGAGTATAATTATAGTAGGAAAACACAAATGATTCTTAACAATATGTTCACATATCTATAATGATGTATTTTGTGATGGAATGTAAATTCACAAACATATAAAAAAAACATATTTCAGGTTCTGATGCAGTAATTGGACTTCCATGAAATCTATCCAAACCCAATTTGGATACTTCCTAGAAAGAAATCTCATATTTATATTAGATCAGGATATAAGTAAAATTCTTCAATTGTTTCAAGGACCATATAAAACATTCCTCAAGTCATTGAATAAGGACTTTTCAACCCTATATCAGCCTCATTTCTTGACACAAGTTCATTATTCAAATACTTCTATTAGGTTTGGACATTACTCCATCATACCCCATACACTATCATATAGAAACACACAAGTTAATCATACCCCATACAATGTCCTGATTTATGACATAAGGTCACCTAAAATAACTATCTCTTTAGGTCACATCGTTATCATCCCTATAATGAAAAACTGAGAAATGATGATCTATCATTCACCTTGGTACTATGGAAAAACATCCACATTCCATGAATTAAAACACAACATGGATTAACAAATGTGGGAACAATAACACAATGAATATTTCTAACATGCCACACACACCCACACAACATATGGAAATCACATGAAAAATATATGAAAATAATGATTCTAAACACAAAAAAGCAAGAAAACACAATCTAATAATTATGATGAAGTTACTATAAAGGCCTTGTGTTGTATGGAAAATAAACAATAGGTGAAATTTTTTCTATTTTTGAAGATCGATCAGAAAACCATGACTTTAATATAAGGATCCCTGGAACCAATATTAGTTTATCACAAATGATATTCAAGAACAAATAATTAAGAATTAGAATATAAAAATTTTCTTGATATAGTTTATGTAGAGACCAAAAGATTGACGTACATGGAAATTACATTACTTTTTTGGAATACTTAATACATAACAAAAAAAGACACAAAAGGACTGTAATAGTTTAGTATCTTTGGAAACTCGGAATATAATCTTCTAATCATGGTGAAAGATCTTCAAAATATCCCATAAATATCTTCCCCTTTTTTTCTTACCTAAAACCTTTATTGAAATCCTGGGGAAAAGAAAACATATAAAGGGTGATCTCAAATGCTCAGTAAGGGTAAGCATGGCGAAAATAAAACATATCATATAAATTTTAACTTGAAAAAACATGAACATAATGTTTAAACATCAAAATCTTGAGCAATGATATAAAACATGGCAGTACTTAAGAGATAGATCATAAAGAAACATTAACCATGATAAAATATAATGGGAATAAAACATGTAATTGTAGAAACCATTAAGCACATGTTATCATTTTCATAGTATCCAAGGCATTGTTTCCAAGACCATCTTAGTGGACAAAGTCCCTTTCTGAATCGAGTTCACTTCTCATTCCAGTCATGTATCACTGAACTGGATTAACATAACATTCCAGCCATGTCTATCTCATGAGATATAAATCTTTACCCAATGCATTGGAGTGAGATAGAGGTCCTACCCATCTAATAATGAAATCATTCTTACTTGTGACACAACATAAACATTAATCATTCATCATTACCCAAAGAATAAAAAAGGGTTTCATAAACATCATCCCATCATAACATAATCCATATAAAATGAATGAATATTATTTCATCATAAGAAAAGTGAATCCATGTAAATCATAGATGTATTATACTTGAAACATGCACATATTAAATAATTTCATCTTAGATGGAAAATGTTTTTGATAAAACACTTGAAATGAAATCTTGAGGAAAATATCCTTTCTTCTTCAAATTATTTTTCTTTTCACAAAATTCCATTGAATTTTAAAAGACAAGTATTTTTTGAAAATAGTCATGAAATCCTATAGAGTAATCTTTTTTAATAAAAGGCGTTACAAAACCGTAAAAATCCGTTCATGCCTTATAAGATTAAAAAAACATTATCCTCGTAATTTTGTCAAAAAAGTCAAAAAGTACCACATATGGTAAACAAAAGAAAGATTACTTCCATAACAAAAAGTAAAAGTCAAAGAGGGGTAAAAATGAATTTAAAAATACATGGAAGAATATTATACACCATATTAAAAACATTTTTATTGACAAGGATGAAAAATAAAACCCCAGTAAATACTTACGAATAAACAATCTTAGAAAAGAACGAGATTGGAATAATTATCCCTTACCTTAGGTCTGATATGCTTCGTACATATCCGAACCTCCTGTATAATGATTTTAATAATGTCATTGACTTATTAAATAATCATATTCATTGTTATGATATCATATATGGTTCACTTATGACTTTATATTACCCATTTGTTTTGTAAATTCATTTTTAAAGCGGTGTTTTGGACAAAATCATTTTATTTATCGTACGTGTTTGGAATTATTGTTATTGACATTATTATTACTTATATCATGATTTACTTACCTCCAGAATTTAAATCTTGATTTATATATCATATATATTCAGTATATATATATAATAGATAGATAAATGAAAAGAAAGACACCGTTCATGGAGACTGTATGTCGTACGTACGCATGAACGCTGTTTTCCTTTCCTTATTGACTTGAATGGAAGTAAGTAGATGAAATATATATAAAAAAATCCAGTAGATTTATAATGTCATATATTTAATTATTTTTCATTATATATACTTTATAATCATTCTTGAATGGTTAACATGGAGAATGAATCTCTTCGCATTGTGGAGAAGGTAATCCGTATGTACGCATGTGCAATGATATATTTACCATAATTATTGAATTGAATTGGAGTGGATAATATCTCAGAATAAGTATGATATTATAATAACTATATATAGTTAATTTTTACACCATTATACCCATCCAAGTAAGGTGGTGGTGGAAAAACAGATTACGCCACGACGTGGAGACGGTATTCCGTACGTACGCACGCGCGGTGATTTCATTTTCCGTAGGATGGATAGAAGGTGAAATGGGGTTGTTTCATATTTATAATAACATATCAGTATATTAGTGATGCTGATGTTATTACAGTATAATGAAAAAACTAAAGAAGAAGAAGAAGTTGAAGAAATAAAACTTGAATGAATCGGTAGAAGAAATTACCTCTTCTTCGACGCACCTCTTTTATGCTTCCTCTTAAGGCACTCGAGTTGGTATTTTGAGGAGAAATGAAGCTATATAATGTTTATATGGAAGTTGATAAGGTAAATTGGCAGGGGTTGGACGATCATGATGACTCAAAATTGTATATAGAGAAGAGGGAGGAGGTTCCCTTTTATAAGGGAAGAGATGGGAACCTTGGGAAAAACATAAAATAATATTTTATAATAAAGTCATATTCAGTTTATAATAGCTCCAAATTGATTTATTTAGATACTAAAGCTGGGACGGGTCGAAATACTATCAAAAAATAGGATTTATACAAGTTTATGTTACTATTTTAACCTTATCATTTAGATTTAACTCTAAGTTAAATAATTCAACTTTTACCGTGCCTTCTTGTGTTCTTACACTATATGGTTAATAAAAATACTATAACAAGCCAAAATAACCCTAAGTGGTTCATTATTAATATATATAACCTTTTATAGTTCATTTTGACGAAAATTAGATTTTTAGGAATTGAATAACAATTAATAATATAATATGTTTTTAAAAAACTATTTTATGTCAATTTTGACACTATTTGGGAATTGATTTTTTGTGAAAATCATAAAAGGATGATTTTTTAGAAAAATGTTAATTGAATCAATAATAACATGTTATATTAACCTATAAAATTAGTGTAATTTATAAAAAGTCTCAAATTACATTTACTTGGGTATTTATAACATCAATTATGTTGATATTTCATTAATAAGGTAATTACTCCATCCTCACTGTGTCATAAATAAATTAAATTATTTAATGTTTACAAATTATAAATAAAATACCATTATGTAGGAAATTTTTGTATCTTTCTAATTAATATTTATAGTCGAATTTATCTTATGTATAACCCTATTTTAAAATTTTTTAGTTATTAAATTCTGATTTTAACTATTTTAACTCATCTTTAAATAAAATAATAATTAATGTCCTAATCTAATCCAAGTGGACCTAAATGATTATATTTTATTTATAAGGTTATTTTTGGTCGAATTAAACTTGTCCAATACAATTAGGAGATGTGTTAGGTTAATAATAATATCATTTTTACCCTTAATTACCCTATTTACTTTTAACCGTGGTAAAGAAAAGAAAGAAGTTACTATTCAACAAAAATTATTTTTATCATATTGAACAACATTTAACAACTTGATATTAACCGTTTCTCCCAGAATTTTGAAATTACACTCACAGAAGCGGAAAAATTATGTTTTATGTAAATTTTCAAATTCTCCTCGGAGGTGGGTAAAAGACGGTGAAAAATTCAATAAAATTTTTATATATCTAAAATTATTATAAAATGACTTCAAATGAATTACATTGAACTTATATAGGTATTATGTATCAATTTTGACCTAAAATAAATTCAAATAAATAATTATTTAAATAAAAAGTCTTATTTCAAATAGTAACCCAATGTTTTCAATATTCATCAAAAATTGAATGTTTTCAGAAAAATACAAAAAATACACCCAAGGCTAATTTCGATATTCCGAATCCAAAAATGAAGTCCATTTTGAAAGATAAAATTTATAAAATTTCAAAATGTGTGTATTACTATTCATAACACTAAGTTCATAATAATATTATAATAATATATCATTTAGTGAAACTCGGTATTGTGTACTACACACGCTATCAAGGAAGGTTTGGATTGTGTGTAATGCAAGCCAAGTCAGGGTTGCATGTAGTGAAATCTCTATTTGGTGTTGTGTATAACATAATCAAAACTTATTTCATTTATACATTAAACTAAATATATACTTAATGTTGCGATCTTGAAATTGTGTGTAACACGAGCCAAGAAAAGTGTTGCGTATACTGTAATCTAATACAGTGTTGTGTATAGTACAAGCTAATTTTGGTGTAGCGTACAAAACAAGACATCAATGAAATTAAAAAGAATAATTCTCATAAAATCTCGGGTTGTTACATTCTACCCCCCTTAAAATGAATTTCTCCCATGAAACTCATCGGGGTTACAAAAGGTTTACTACTTGAAAGTTTCTTTCATAGAAATTCACATCGTAAAAAGGAATACCAAAAATTATCATTAAAAACTAAAGTATGAAAAGTAACGCATACCCAAATTAACTAATCATTGGGTTTCCACATAAGAGAACATAGGTGAAAATATATATATGGAAGAGAAATCTAACCATCATGTTCTGATGAATAATGATTGAAAACATGGCTATGAAAAAGACAAAAATCACAAATCCATAAATTTGTGATGATTTAAGGTACCATATGATTCATCATATATGAGGGCACTAGGACAACATTTTTTTTCAAGATCATTTCCCTAATGTTTAAAAGAAATACATACATGATTTTTGTACAATCTCATAGTTGTTCATGCCCTGAACAATATCCACTTCATCTCTTAAAGAAATGAGGTTGAATTTGTCTTCCGATAGAATGATAGGTCATTCCATCTATCTCAAAAAAAAAGGTTAGCAAAAGTTTTCAAATATACATAAGTACATATATGGTGAGGTTAATCGTATATGATTCCAAAAATGGACTTTTAAGTCATCTATAATACCGCTTAATAAAACTAGTTTCTACTAACTAGGGACTTCCTGTAGGCCAGTGGTATGCGATAAAGGCATGTCACACTTTAGTTGTGGGTTCGATTCCCACAGCCTTGTCCGACGCGACGGGTTGTCGCCTGTTCTACAGGTTGAACTTTTTCTAAAACTATACTGTTATAACATTCTAGAAATAATATCTATCCTTAAATAATACTATCTGATGTCCAACATAATCCATTCCAATATTTAGGCTTATCCAAAATACATCCGTCCAATCTCATAGTATAAAGAAAACTATTACTTGAAAGGTCACATAACAATCATGTGAATACCATCATTTATCCCCCATATATCATAAGATATATCTTCTTGATCGCATTTCAAACATATGAACACCTTAATCATGTATTTTCTTGAAACATGAATTACCATAGAATCATTGTGAAAACCTAAATGCTGTAAAAAAACAACTCTTTTCACATTCAAAAATCCCAAAATTTTTATATACTTAAATCATGATATAACTTTGTCCTTATATCAGTCTTGAGATCATTTCATTTTCTCTTTATCCCTTCATTTTGCGCATATCATCTTCTTTCCAAAAATATTTAAATAACTTTTCATGGTTACCGGTACCATATAATTATTGAAAACCAATACATAGATATTCCGAAATTCTATGATACCATAAATGAGATTCCAAGATACTGTTTTGAAATCCCATTACATAGACACTTAATTATTACACAACATCATTGTCATACTCAAAATCACAAATATTGATCGCATGTGACTTCCCTTTATCCTTTTCCTTAAGAGGTTACTCATGTTGATCATCATTAACCCTTGGATTAGGGCATTGATTAGCGTAATGCCCCATTTACTTGCACTTGAAGCATTGAAGTTTTGGTGATGCATTCTCTGCATTCTTTTATT
Organism: Viscum album; assembly: GCA_963277665.1. Taxonomy (NCBI): domain Eukaryota; kingdom Viridiplantae; phylum Streptophyta; class Magnoliopsida; order Santalales; family Viscaceae; genus Viscum; species Viscum album. The sequence goes on from OY728150.1 coordinate 44,061,758, forward strand.
TATTCACATCATTAGAAACCCTTTTTCCATTACTTCAACACTCAAATGCTCGATGAACTTCTTTTCCACACTTAAAACATTTTCTAGTCCCTTTAAGACAATATCCACCATGCTTCTTTCCACACTTTGAGCATAAAGAAACATTCATCATCTTTTCACCATTATTCTGAGATTTCTCCTTGAACTCCATATTTCGTTTCTTGTCAAAACCATGAGATGGATATGTAACACCAACTTCCATTTCTACCTTGATAGCACGATGCACAATTTCTTCATAGCTACTGAAGTCTCTTATATATAATTCCCTTCGAAGACTTGGTTTTAAGCCACTGAGGAATCAATCAACTTTACTTTCAGGTTGGATGATAAAGCCAGATGCATACCTTTCAAGCCTAGTAAAACTCGCTTTGTATATACAAACAGATTCATCATCCTTTTGCTTAAGCTCAAGGAAATCCATTTCCATCTTTGTTCGAAGAATATGAGGAAAGTAATTATTGAAAAATATGTTCTCGAACTCGTCCCATTCCATGGATTAAATTTCATCTCGGGGCCTCGTATTCTTAATTAGAGTCCACCATTGATCTGCTTCACCTTCTAAACGGTAAATAGCCAGAATGAATTTTTCTTGTTCAGAACAGTGAAGTACAGAAAATATCTTTTCAATGATACATATCCATTGTTTAGCAACAAGTGGATCAGAAGACCCAATGAAAGAAGGTGGACGTTACCTCATGAAGGACTCAATAGAATATTGTTACCTTCTTTGGTCATTTGGAAGTCCATAATGATTCATAGCTTGTGTAAGTATGACAATAAGATTTTGCACTCCATCTCCCATAACGTTGGTTTGTTCCGGAGGACAATCATTTCATTGTCCATTACATTGATCAACACGGTTCCTTTGGGTTCCAGCCATCATCTAAAACCCAAAAAGAATAGTTTTAGAGGAAAAAATCATGCTAGGGAAAACAACATAATAAAGGGGGAGTACCATCAATATCTAACATCTTAGGTTTAATTATAATATCATCAATATAATTATATGACTATAACCTATACTTATCATTAACCTTAGGGACATCCCTAGACATACCATAGAAATATCTCTAGGGATATCACTAAAATTTTCGATTCCTAGTTTCCAAAGGTTAACTAAACCTTTCCTCTGATACCAACTATAGAGACCCAAAGCTTGACATACATGGAAATTACATTACTTTTGTGGAATACTTAATATATAACAGAAATATGCACACAAGGACCGTAATAGTTTTGTGTCTTTGGAAACTTGGAATATAATCTTCTAATCATCGTGAAAGATCTTCAACATCTCCCATAAAGATCTTCCCCTTTTTTTTCTTACCTAAAACCTTTCTTTAAATACTTGGGAAAATAAAACATATAAAGGGTGATATTAAATTCTCATTAAGGGTAAGCATGGAGAAAATAAAACAAATCATATACATTTGAACTTAAAAAAACATGAACATAATTTTTAAACATCAAAATCTTGAGCAATGACATAAAACATTGCAGTACGTAAGGCATAGATCATAAAGAAACATTAACCATGATAAAATAGCATGGGAATAAAACATGTAATTTTGGAAACCATTAATCACATTCTATGATTTCTATAGTAGCCAATGCATTGACTCCAAGACCATCTTAGTGGACAAAGTCCCTTTCTGAATCGAGTTCACTTCTCGTTCCAGTCCTGTATCACTGAACCAGATTAGCATACCATTCCAGCCATATCTATCTCATGAGATATAAATCTTTACCCAATTAATTGGAGGGAGATATAGGTACCACCCATCTCATAATTAAATCATTCTAACTTGTTCCACAACATAAACATAAATCATTCATCATAACTCATAGAATAAAAATGGGTTTCATAAACATCATCCCATCATAACATAATCCATATATAATGAATGGATATCATTTCATCATAAGAAAAGTGAAACCATGTAAATAATAGATGTATTATACTTGAAACATTCACATATGAAATAATGTCATCTTATATGGAAAATGGTTTTGATAAAACACTTGAAATGAATTATTGAGGAAAATATCCTTTCTTCTTCAAAATCATTCTCTTTTCAAAAAATGCCATGAAATTTTAAAAGAAAAGGATCTGTTGAAAATAGTTGTGAAATAATGTAGAGTAATAATTATTAAGAAAAGGCGTTATGAAACCGAAAAAATACGTGCATTCCGTATAAGTTAAAAAAACATTCTCCTTGAAATTTTTCCAGAAAAGTCAAAAAGTACAACATATGGTAAACAAAAGAAAGATTCCTTCCATAACACTAAGTAAAAGTCAAATAGGGGTAAACATGACTTTAAACATACATGGAAGAGTATTAGACACCTTATTAAAAACGTTTTTATGGAAAAGGATGAAAAATAAAACCCCAGTAAATACTTACAAATAAACAATCTCAGATAAGAACGAGATTGGAATAATTATCCCTTACCTTAGGTCTGATATGCTTTGTATGTATCCAAAACTCATGTATAATGATTTAAATAATGTCATTGACTTATTAAAGAATCATATTAATTTTTATGATTTCATATATGGTTCACTTATGACTTTATATTACCTCTTTTTTGTAAATTCCATGTTAAAGCATCGTTTTGGGTAAAATCATTTTTTTAATCGTACGTGATGGGAATTTTTGTTCATGATATTATTATTAAATGTATCATGATTTAATTACCTCCAGAATGTAAATCATTATTTATATATCATATATTTTCAGTATATATATATATATATATATATAATAGACAGATAAATGAAATGAAATACACCGTTCATGGAGACGGTAGGCCATACATACGCATGAACGCTGTTTTCCATTCCTTATTGACTTGAATGGAAGTAAGTAGATGAAATATATATACATAAATCCAGTAGCTTTATCATGTCATATATCTCATTATTATTCATTATATATACTTTATAATCATTTTTTAATGGTTAACATGGAGAATGAATCTCATCGTGTTGTGGAGATGGTAATCCGTACGTACGCACGAGCGATGATATCTTTCCCATAATTATTTAATTTAATTGGAGTGGATAATATCTCAGAATCATTATGATCTTATAATAACTATATATAGTTATTCTTTACACCATTATACCCATCCAAGTAAGGTGGTGTTAGAAAAAGAGATTACACCACGATGTGGAGACGGTATTCCATACGTACGCACGCGCTGTGATTTTATTTTCCGTAGGATGGATAGAAGGTGAAATGGGTTTGTTTCATATTTATCATAACATATCAGTATATTAGTGATACTGATTTTATTACATTATAATGAAACAACTAAATAAGAAGAAGAAGCTGAAGAAAGAAAACTTGAAAGAATCGGTATAAGAGATTACCTCTTCTTCGACGCACCTCTTTTAAGCTTCAACTTAAGGCACTAGAGTTGGTCTTTTGAGGAGAAAAGAACCTCTATAATGTTTCTAGGGAATTTGATAAGGGAAATGGTCAGGGTTTTTTCGAGCTTGAAGGGTCAAAATTGTTTAAATAGAAGATGGAGGAGGTTCCCTTTTATAAGGGAAGAGAGGGGCACCTTAGGAAAAACATAAAATATTATTTTATAATAAAGTCATATTCGATTTATAATAGATCCAAATTGATTTATTTAGAGGTTAAAGTGGGGATGGGTATAAATACTCTCAAAAAATAGGTTTTAGACAAGTTTAGGTTACTATTTTAACCTTATCATTTAGATTTAACAATATGTTAAATAATTTAACTTTTACCGTGTCTTCTTGTTTTCTTACACTATATGGTTAATAAACATACTATAACAAGCCAAAAGAACCCCAAGTGGTTCATTATTAATATATATGACATTATCTAATTCATTTAGAAAAACATTATATTTTTAGGTATATAATAACAATTAACAAGATAATATGTGTTTTAAAAACTATTTTATGTCAATTTTGACTCTATTTGGTAATTTATTTTTGTAAAAATCATAAAAGCATGATTAGTTCTAAAAATGTTAATTGAATCAATAATAACATGTAATATGAACCTAAAAAATTACTGTAACTTATAAAAATTCTCAAATTACATTTATTTGGGTATTTATAACATCAATTATGTTAATATTTCATTAATAAGGTAATTACTGCATCATCATTGTTTCATAAATAAATTAAATTATTTAATGTCTAAAAATGATAACTAAAATACCATTATGTAGGAAATTTTCTTATCTTAATAATGAATATTTATAGTCGAATGGATCTTATATATAACCCTATATTAAAATTTTTTATTTATTAAACGTTGATTTTCACTATTTTAACTCTTTTTTAAATAAAATAATAATAAATGTCCTAATCTTATCCAAGTGGACCTAAATTATAATATTTTATTTCTAAGGTTGTTTTTTGTAGAATTACACTTATCCAATAGAATTATTAAATGTGTTATGGTAATAATAATATCATTTTTACCCATAATTACCCTATTTACTTTTAACCGTGGTAAATAAAAGTAAAAAAGTTACTATTCACCAAAAAATATTTTTATCTTATTGAAGACCATTTTACTCCTTGATATTAACCATGTATCTCGGATTTTCGGAATTCCACTCACATAAGAGGTAAAATTAAGTTTTATAAAAATTTTAATATTCTCCTAGTAGGTGGGTAAAAGACGGTGAAAAGTTTAATAAATTTTTTATATATCTAAAATTATTATAAAATGAAATAAAATTAATTACATTAAACTTATATCTGTATTATGTATCAATTTTGACCTAAAATAAATTAAAATAAATAATTATTTAAATAAAAAGTTTTGTTTTTAAATAGTAACCCAATGTTTTCACAATTCATCAAAAATTGAATGTTTTCAGAAAAATACAAAATATTCACGCTAGGATAATTCCGATATTCCAAATCCAAAAATGAAGTCCATTTTGAAATATTAAATTTATAAAATTTTAAAAAGTGGGTATTACTATTCATAATGGCTAGTTCATAATAATGTTATAATAATATCTCATTTAGTGAAACTCGGTATTGTGTACTACACACGCTATCGAGGAAGGTCTAGATTGAGTGTAATGCAAGCCAAGTCAGGACTGCGTGTAGTGGAAGCTCTGTTTGGTGTTTTGTATAACATAATCAAAACTTATTTCATTTATACATTAATCAAAATATGTACTTAATGTTGCGAACTTGAAATTTGTGTAGCACGAGCGCAGAATAGTGTTGCGTATACTGCAAGCTAACACGGTGTTGCATATAGTACAAGCTAATTTTGGTGTAGCTTACAACACAAGAAATCAATGAAATAAAAAAGAATAATTCTCATAAAATCTCAGGTAGTTACAGTTTCACCTACCCAACAAGATCAAATACCAATGTTAGATCTATATCAATTCATGTAAGGGATTGAAATTCTATAGATCTGATGTGAATCCATCTACCAAAAAATAAATTCCATGCTAGATAAAAATGGGTTTCAATGATCAAGCCTATATCATTTTAGAATATATAAACCTAAGGATGATTTTAATATTTCATTATTTGTACAAATAATATTATTTTCTTATGGAAAAAACAATTCATTATTCTTTTATGTTTAGATACATATATAAATTACACTAGAAAACCTAAGATTCAATATGAACATATTATATAAACATGAATATCCCTTCCATAATATTCATGAAAATTACACATAGTACCACATTAGGATTCTTAAGGAATTGAAATGTAATAAGGGGGAGATTATATTCAAGATAAGGAGTAAAATACAATAAAATATTATAATACAAAATCATGGAAAAAGTGAAATGGAGTGAATAAATAAAAAACATGAATCCATAATCATATAAAACAAAAATAATTCTATATCCATGAAAATAAATGAAAACATGGATAAAAATAATCCACTATCTGATACTAATAAAATGAATAATTCCAGACAATAAATACACATTGTCAAGTCCTTATACTAGGGGATATTTCTTTCCATAAAGACATAAAGAAAGATATTATCATTTCACGTGAAGAGGAATCCACCAAACCAAACATGTTTTGTCTCATGTGACATATCGATTCATTGTCAGGCTATATAATGTCCTGACACACCCATCCCATGATTATGACCAATGCACTCCCCATGAGATTGATCAATACCATTCATACATTTCATGGAGGAACATATTTCTATGAAAAATATGTTATTCATTTTATAAAGACACAATAAAATTACCCAACCCTTTAAACCTATTAGGACATGTTTTTTACTATAAATAACAATCAAGTACAAACTAATGATCAAAAATTCTAATGTATTTGGAGGATTATATACATAATTTCACCTCACAAGACCAAAATAAAGTAATAATTTAATTAATATTCTAGATGAGCCCCTAAATTCCTTTATGTTATTTAATTTCCTTAGGAAAACTTGGGAAATAAATGAACAAAGGTATGATATAAAAATCTATATAAGGGAATAAATATAAGATTAAATCATAACACATTGGTTTGAAGGCATAAGATGGTAAAATAAATAGGTAAGGAATATAAACAAACATATTGAAGAATAACTATAGAACATAGGATCATGTATTCATAGAATCAATGAAATGTGGGAACAACATACAACATAACATAATAATTAATCAAGGATAACCACTATGTCTTTTTCACATGGCGGGGCATGAGTCAATGATAACCACTAAGACCATTGCACATGATTAGCTTATGTTAAGGCTAACCACCAAGACCATCGAACATGACATCTCATGAGACTAAAAATTACCCAATGCATTATAGTTCCATCTTGGGAAATCTATAATTACATTTTCATGAATATATGTTCCATATGATGAATAAAACCTAAACATAATGGTTAACCACGAAATGAAATAGGCATTAAAATCATGTCATAAGGAATGCAAATGATCATATCATAATGGTGTCCTTTACTAAATTGATTTAAAACATAAATTAACATTCATATGTTAAAATAGGAATAGAAAAAGATATGTGATATCACACTAAATTGAAAACAAGAAAAAGAGTGTTAAATAAACATTAGAAATAAAAAAATTTATTGTAGTTTAAGGAAAATATTAAAGATTTTTGAAAATGGAAAATAAATAATTGTTTGTGTATAACTTGAAATGAAAAAGGTATTGTTTCATGATAAAATGAGAGATTTTAGAAAATATAATGGTAGCTTAAAACAGATTATGTAGAGAACATTAAAATGGGTATGAAATCCGGTAAATTCATTTAATTAGTATTTATTTTCAGGATGAATTGACTAGGTAACGATTTTAAAAAATGTATTTCCACATTAAATAAGGATGATAATATATGGATATATGAATTTGAAACATATAAACAAAATTTCATAGAAATAAATAAAGGTAAAGAAGATTTAAATTGGGGTAAATAGAGAGAATGTGTAACTTGATGGAAAAATAGACGTTTGGAAAGAATGCAGAACATTAATTATTAAATTGTTTTGAAAATGTTCTAGATAATAAAATTAATTAATTAATTAATTAATTAAGCCTTATTTAATAGATATAATAGTCAATTTCTTCTTTTGGGACTATTTGTTCCTTAGTTTTCGTGATATGTTCATCTGTATATGTGTATTGAGGATCATGTGAAATTATAATAGTTGTCCAGAATTGATATTATAGGTTATTAATTAAAATAAATACATTAAAATTGTATTATATGTCATATTTTTTAGTTTTTAGAGTGACTCATTATATAAAACAATAATTATAACCATTTATATTATTTGGGTTTTTTATCACCATATATTAGTTTTAATTTATTAATTAATATTATGTATATATAATGGATTCAAAACATATAAAGGTTGTAAGAAAAATAATATAATCCGGGTGAACTATAAAAAGGGTTTTATGAAAATTCATGAAGGAATTATGATAAAATTTTAAATCATTGTTCATGATGCTATTGAATCTGCACCCACATATGAAGTTTTTATTTTTAGAACAAAATGAAGAGGGAAACGATTTGATGATGGATTATTCCATATATACTATAAAAATAAATTATATAAAAGGTAAAAGAGTTATCATTTCATGTTAAAGGTAGGATGTGAGGATAATGGAAAAAAATAATAGAACACTATAATTAATTAAATGAAAATTGAATCGGATTTTACCTCTTGAACTTTTTATCATTGAGAGACTCATTAAAGAAAAGGGATTATATTTTTGTTGATACGAAAGGCTCCAAGATGTAGGGGAGAGGATTAGGAGATGGATTTTCATAATATGTACAAGCTTAATGGTTTTTTTGGTGTAATGGGAAGGGGTGGTGGGAGGTGTTATTTATTGTAGAGGAGAGGAGTGTTTTATTTTTATTTTATTCACCAATTCATTAGTTTGGGTAAACACAAGAAATAATGTTGATTATTGTGAATAAATATAGTAAATAGAGAATTTTAGTTTGAGATAATGTCGATAGAACTCATTTATGAATAAATTATGATTCAAAAATTCCATTATTTACCTATAGTGTTAAATACCATAAAGTACCATATTTCACTATTCCCCAAAAAATTCAACATTTTTCAAAAAATCCCCAAAATTCACCACTAAATTTGTTTCCATGTAGATTTCAAAAATTAAATCCTATTTATGAAATTATTTTAAAAAATATGATAAATCTCATTTTTTAATAAATTCATCATTTACTAGAAAAAACAATATTTAATATAATAAATGATGTTATTACAATTTAAAAAAATTAAATAATGCATCATAAAATTGTATTATAATCCTAACCGAAAAAATTTATTTTATAAATATATTTTAGGAAAATATATTTTCCTTTAAATCATTAAATTAATTATAATATTTTAAAAAAACATTCACTTGTTTAAAAAACACCATGAGTTTATTTATTCTTTTAAAAAAATTTATTTAGATAAATTAAAATATAAAATTACATATATTCATTTATATGATTCAAAAATTTTATTTATAATTTCATAGGTGAGGTCAATATTCTATTTTTCATATTACATTTTGAAATGGTTGTGTTTCTATTTCAGAGGTCAGGTTATTATTCCTTGGTAAATTTTCTTTAATACCTCTTATTTATTTCATTTTTAGTATATAATTTTTTTGTTGAGTTCTCTATGCGACATTTATGTGATTTATTCTATATGAAATATTTATAAGAAGTGAATTTCCATTAATAAAATTTCTAGTTGTCACATTCTTCCCCCCTTATGATGTTTCACCCGCAGAATTTCATACATTCTACATTAAAAATTTGTCAGGGTAATTCTCTCTTATTACTTCATTTGGATCCAATTTTTCCTCTTCATACTTATGGTTCATCTATAGTACATTGACTTGGTAAGTAATATTGTTGTGTAGAACATTATCTCAATGGTCTAAGATCCTCACAGGATACTCCTAATAAGGGAGATCATTTTCAATTTATTCCCCCTATGAAATCAGTAAATGTGGGGCTATTGTATTTAATTTCTCAATAGGGATAGGTGTAATACATCATGTACTTAAGACATGTTTTATGGAAGTGCTAGTTGGTATGAAACAACCCCAAAATTATCAATAATCTCACAGGATGTGATGTACCTTGGACATAGATTTCCTTTCATCCCAAGTCTCATGATCCTCTTTAATAGAGATATGAAGAGGAATACCATGTCTCTAACCATTTTCTCCAAGCCCCATAAATGATTTTAAGCATATTTATTCTATAATTGTTGGGTATCCTAGATATATGGCTGTATGGTTTATACCATTTCTACCATTTCCTCAAACATTTAAGGTCCAAAAATATTTCACTCACCAACGTCATCCCCACATCTCAGTGTTCTGCATATTTTCCATCAAAGGTCATCATATGGAGCCATTTGGATGATTTAGTAGAAAATATTTGTGTAAGAGAACTCTACAAGAGGTATATGTTTGTCTAATACAACATTGAATCCCATAGAAAATTCACTCAACATATATTCTAGTGTCAGACTAGTCCACTCATATTGGCTATCAGTTGGAGGATGATAAATCATATTTATGTTCAACTTAGTGTTTAAAGAATTTGGGTTTCTTTTCTAAAATATGGATAACAATATCAGGCCACGATCAGATACAATCGATAGTGGCAATCCATGAATCCTCATCACATCATTGTTTAATATCCATGCATGTTGATCAAGTGGTAATTCTTATAAAATTGTTATAAAGTGAGCTATCTTTTTAAGATGATCCATAATTACCCATACATCATTATTTCCTAGGAATTTATTTGGAATTATAATGACAAATTCCATGGTGATGTTTCCCATTTCCATATTGCATTGGGTAATGGTTTCATCACCCCCTTAAGAATTTTTTTTTCATCCATCACTTCCAAACATACCCAGAACATTAATGTATATTTTGTGGTCACCTTCTAGATAGTTTCCCACAAAAAGTGTTCTCAGAGATCTTGATACATCACTATGCTACTTAGGAGAATAGATAATGTTGATCTATATGCATCATATAGGATCTCTTTATTTATCTATATATTAGAGGTTATACATAGTTGTGACTCAAATTTTATGTATCATTCCTTATCAATTTTTTACTCTGCCAATTTTCCTTTTCTCATAGCTTCCACCTTTTTTTTAATTTCAACATCTTTTCATTTATCATCATTTATTTTCTCCATGCAGTATAGTTAAAAAATAATTTGAGAATGTATTCATGGTGTTCCCACCTTTAAAATTCCAATGTCCATCTTTTTAAAATATAATAATATCAGATCCATATCAATTCTCATTATGGATAATATTTCAGGATTATATATACTTAGAGAACCCACATCTTTCTTTACCTTACTAAGATGGTAGTTGACTGAACAGTCATAATCCTTGATGATATCTGGCCATCTTATATGCCTCAAATCTGGATCCTTTTTTTAAATATATATTTGATTCCCTTATAATCAGTATATATCTCCCACTTCTCCCTATAAAGATAATGCCTCAATATTTTCAACTAAAATATCGTAATTGCCAACTCAATATCATGCATGGGATACTATTTCTCATGAATTGTCAATTTCCTTGACATGTAGGCTATCACATTATCATTTCTCATCAAAACACATCATAATCAATTCTTTTAAGAATTTAGGTACATTATAATGTGTTCCTAACTTGTTGGATTTGTGAGTACTAGAGATGTGATAAGCCTCATTATGAGATCCTAAATTCATTCCTCACATTCATGCATTCTGACAAACTTTTACCCTTATGAATCAATTTGGTTAGTGGGTTTTATAATAAAAAAAATTTCCTCTCAAATAATCATTAGTTACCAAACCGACCAAAGAAGATATGGATATCCATTACAGTTGTGGTTCTGGTCCATTCATCCCTTACCTTTGTCTTATAAGGGTCCATAGATATTCATTTGTTGGTGACAACATTCCCTAGTAATGATACATACTCCATCTAGGACTCAAATTCACTATACTTTTCATATATTGTTTCTACCATCACAATGTCTTTAGAACATTATTCAAATACTCTTCATGTTCCTCCTTTATTTTGGACTATATCAATATATCAAAGATAATGAGTCCCAAAAATTAGTTGAGGTAATATATAAAGACCTTATTCATCATGTCCATCAAAATTTCTAAAGAATTTGTGAGCTTGAAGGAAATCACTATGAACTCATAGTGTCTATCCCTTTTTTTGAAATGTTTCCGTGGTTATATCGTACTTCTTTAACATAAATTTGTGATATCCATACCCACGGACCATCTTAGATAAATACTTGAACCCAAATAGTTGATCGAACTAATCATGTATATGTAACATGGGACATAATGTCTTTATTTTAATTTTATTAACCTCATGATAATCATTGTACAAGAGTATCAATCCACCCTTTTGTTTGATAAATAGGACTGAAACACCCCATGGTGAATCACATGGGAATATAAAACCCCTTTATAGTTTATCCAATAAATATTCTTTTAGTTCCTTCACCTTAATGATTGCAATTTTATATGGTTTCTTTGATATATGTAGAAACCAGAATATAATTTCATCTTAGAACTTGAATTCTTGGTCATTTGAAAGACCATACAACTCTTTATAGAATAGATTAGTGTAGTCCAACCCAATTGGAATGTATAAGAGAATGATTATCTTCTAGGTCTCAATCAGTTGACATATATATGTTTTCTCATATGATTTTTTTTTTGAAAAAAGATATGATAATTTTGAAAGATATTAATCTTCTTATTTACACTTGTATAAAATTAGAGGATTCCATTGGATGTGAAGAGTGATATCAATTTCCTGATAGTTGATGTTATCTTTATATAGAGATATCTAATCCATTCCCAATATAGAATCAAACTCTAATAAAGGCAGTATGAAATGATTTTCTTACAGTTTCAACCCAAAAAAATTTACTGGGGAGTTGATATATACTTTCAAGGAAATAATTTAACCATCGTTTATTCTCACAGATAACTCAAACTCCATGTTTTAAAGGGGTTCTTAAATAGTTATACTAAATTTTAAAGGTATGAAAAATGTGTCGAACCAAAATCAAATATTAAGTTCTCTATTCTTGAATGAATATCTAGTGCACATGTCACCACATCATTATCTGAATCTACATAAATTGTAGAGATATCATATTATCGTCCATGATACCTTGTAGGTTGTTATATATTAGATCTAATAACCCTTGTCTTAGGGAAATGGTTCACATAATTCTCATGTTCCATTATCATTAAAAAAATGCACTATAGAGTAATTATTGATCAAAAAATTTCTTTATTGTTCCACATTAGTTGGATTATTAAAATCCATTCAAAAGTAATTAGTTAGATTACACAATCTTCCACCATTAAATAATTGTATAGTTCATATTAGCTATTTCATATGGATATTCTACCCAAACGTTTGACATGTGGGATTATGGGTTTTCATTCTATAATGGGACTTATCTATTGGTCCTCCCACATTAGACACAATTTTTACTTTTTATCATCGAGCCAATGAGACCATTGAGTTTATTTGATCTCAATCTCAATAATAATCACTCAAATGAAAATATCTTCATTTTTTTAAAATTCTATAATATCCAATGATTTTTGTATAATCAACATTAGTCCCATAAGGAAAGGATCAACCTTGATTTAATTATTCAGGAAAAAGAGGTTGACCTATCATGAATGCCTTGTGATGTTTACTTCATACACTATAATAGAATAATCTTCTTTATACATTAGTCTCAGAAAAATTATTTCAATATTAAGTAAGAGGGTTTGAAGAAAATATTTATTGATAATCATTTTCATTAATTTACCCTAATATATGGAATCAATATCATATTTTCACATTGTGTTCTTTAGTAGTGTCCACCACTGATCATATTCCCCATCAAAATTATAGAATACTAGTAAAACATTATATTATTTCCAGAACTAAAGGAATGACTGGATCTTATCAATGGAGTTAATCCATTGTTCAGTGATGATGATATTAGAAGATGCGCTGAACAAGGGAGCAATTTGAAACATGAAGGATTTAACCAAAAAATTCTCTTTATTAGGATAAGGAGGGAGTTTCATGTGTTTCAATTCACTAATTATAAAGTGATCCAGTTAATTAAATATTATTATGATGTTTCAATCACCGTTTCCAATAAAATTTGGAATTTCATTATGGAAATCATCACATTTACTACCACAATGATTGTTTTGGCATGAGTTATCCTATTTATAACCACTAACTATGAAAATGAATGTGCAATTAGGGGACTTCACTATATATATAATAAGAAAATAAAAAATAAACTTGAAACATAATAGGATAAACATACAAATACAATGTATATCCTAACATTTGATTCTATAATTTTTTAATCTATGTTATCCATGGTGATAGAATTATACCTAGTGTTCATACTAATGCTTTCTAGTAAAAATTTCAAAAAATAAATAGACCTGCATAAGATACCAACTACAATGAACGTATACTTTTACACATATTATTACTAGACTTTAAACATAATTAACCATCAATAATATGACAAGGATCAAAAGTTATGGTATATTTGGATGTTTAGGTACATAATTAAACGTCATGAAACCAATGTAATTTTTTTATTTATTCTTTAAAAAGTGCCCCTAACATCTTATGTGCCATTACATATATAGAGGATAACAAGGGGAATATATGAAAAAATTTATGAGCTAATAATCTCGTAATGCTAAAATGTATAACAATAAATCATAAAACATGGGTTATAAGGCATAAAGTGATGACATAAAAAGGTATGAAATAGAAAAAAACACCTGGAATCATATCAAGTAGAACATGAGATAATGTGATCATAGAATCATAGAAATTTGGAAACAACGTAAAACAGTACAAAATAATGAGTCAAGGTAAACCCCAAATACAATTTTCACATGTAGGAGAACAAGTTAAGGCTAACCACCAAGACTGCTGCACAAGATTAGAATGAGTCAATGTTAACTAGAAAGACCATTTCAAAATAATCATGAGACTAAACATTAACCAATGAATTTGTAAAATATATTTGTGTACTAATCATAACATATTAATAGATATTTCTTCCACATGATGAATAAAACATAAAGATAAGGGTTACCCATAGAATGAGTTGGTTATCATAATCAAGTCATAAGGCATTATATATGAGAATATTGTAATGGTAACCATGAATGGATGGAATTAAAACATATATAAACATTAATAATGTAATATTGACATATAAAATGATAACTAACATCAAAATTAAGATAAAATTTTTAATATAGTGTTTTAGAAACATTATAAATACAACATTTCAGGGCAGTTTAAGTAATCTGCTAATGATTCATTAAAAAAAATAGATAATTATTTGTATAAAACCATAAATGAAAGAAATATATTTTTCATGATAAATGGGAGATTTTATAACATATCTTGGTGTACTAAAACATATTTAGAGGTAAATTGAAAATGTTTAAGAAATAGTGAAGATCCCTTTTATTAGGATTTCTTATCAGGAAAAATTGAGAAGGGAAACTATTAAAAACATGTAATTACACATCAATGATCAATTATTTGATCTAGATACATGTGTTTAAAACATATAAACATAATTTTGGAGAAGTACATAAATGAAAATAAGAGTTAATGTTTTGTAAATAGAGAGAAAATGTAACCAAGAGGAAAAAATGGTGGTTCAGATTGAATTCCTTACCTTATGTCCGAAAGTGTTCTCCACTTGTACATAATGTCAAAGATAATAAAATAATATCAGTTAATTAATTAATTATGAAAATTTTGTACATTTTTTTGTTTATTATTATTTTTTATGTCCATTAATGGGCTTTTAAGAGTACTAATATTCAATTTCAATGTTTGGGAGTGTTCCTTTCCTTAGTTTTTCATGATTTGTTCACATGTATATGGGTATTGAAGATCATGTAAAATGAGGATAGTTCTCAGGAATTAAAGTATTTGTTAGTAATGATCTAATATAATATTAAATGATCTTATATATTAATTTTTTTTCTAGATGTGAGGATGATTCATTATATTAAAGGTTAATGATAATCATTTAGAATATTTTGGTGCTTCTATATCATCACAAACTTGTTTGGTGTTATTAGTTAATATTATATATATATAGTTAACAGAAAATTATATAGGGTTTAATACATATATTATAATATATTTTAATGATATTTTTTATGTACACCCCTTAATGAAGTATTAAAAAATGAAAAATCACCGTCCACAAATGAGGTGAATCGGTACCTCATGGAAAATGTTTTCAATTTTTTAGAAAATGGTATTGGGAAGAGATGTGATAATTGATTTTACCCTAATGAAAATAAAATTATATTATTTAAAATATAATCTTTTTATAATTTCAATTTTGGATAGGGAGGTGTAGAGATAATAATAAAGGAAAAAAAGATGAAAATATATTAAATGAAAACGTAAGAGGATTTTACCTATTGAGCTTCTTCTCCTCGAGAGTATACTTAGGGAAAGAGGAATGGTGTTTTATTGAACCAAAATTCTCATGGGTGTGGGGGAGTGTCTTGGGAGAGTTATTGGGCATAATATTTACAAGATTAAATGATTTTGAGGTGTAAGGACAAGGGGTGGTGAGGGGTGGTATTTATAGTGGATGAGAGGGTTATTGATTGATTATGTTATTCAATTGCTTATTAATTAGGATCAATACAAGAAATAATATTGATTCATGTGAATAAATATAGTTACTAGAGAATTTTAGATCTACAATATGGAAATATACATCATCCATCACTCATTCATGACTCAAAAATACATTCATTTACTTATAGTGTCAAATAACATAAACTACTATATTTCACTATTCACCAAAATTCAACTATATTATAAAAATGAAAAAAAATTATTCCCGAATGTTTATTGAAATATATATTTTAAAAAATGAAATAAATTTTATTGAAATAATTTTATAAATATGATTAATTTAATATTAATCAAAATCATCATTGACTCGAAAAATATGGATTTTAATAATATAACTGTTTGTACGACACGTAAAAAAATTATTGTCATATAAAATTATTTTTTAATCATAAGAAAAAAATATATTAACAAAGGAATATATTTTAAAAATATATATTTTCTTTTAAATAAATATAGTAATTTTAAAATTGTAAATAAACATTTACATTTGACAAAATAAACCAATAATTAATTTATCATTTTTAAAACATTTATTTACTTAAACCGTTATATAAATATATAATATTTTCATTTATAAGAAGCCCAAATTTTATTTATAATTTAATAGGTGAGGTTAATATTCTATGGGTTATTTTACAATTCATAATGATAATGTTACTATTCCAAAGGTCATGTTACTATTCATTCTCTATGTGTTCTTTAATACCTCTAATTTCATTCATTTTTCATTTATAGAGTTTGTATCATGTTATCTATGTGATATTTATGTGATTTATACTATCTGAAATAATTATAATAAGGATATTTCCATTGATATAATTTGATGTTTTTAAACATAGGTATTAAATACTTCCCCATTCAACAGAACAATTTGGATGTCTATGGGAACATCCCTTCATAAACATGCATACCATGGTGTATCTTCAAAGTATCATTAAATATCATTATCAAAGAAATATTGTGGGGAGGGTATATTCATTTTTATATGTAATCCATTGAAGTTAATAATTTCTTTTAATATACTCCATTAGTATGATACCCATGAAATGATAATAAAGATCCATCATCATGGTTCATTAAGAGCAAGTGATATTCAAAATCATATCTCCGAGGAGTGTCCCATAGAATGTGTAGTATTATGACCACTAATATTTCTTTAGTGTGATGATTTAGTCAATTAAAAAAACACTATTCTACATGATTAACCCTATGTTAATATACTACAGAACCATTACCACTTTATACTGTCCAAAAAATATATAATTTCTTAAAACTAATGACAATTTGTTTATGAAAATAGAGGATGATTTTCCAATATTAAAAGGGTAACTATTGAATCATATGAATATGAGAGAGCGTAAGAATATAATTATAATAAATAACTACATTATTTAATAACATGGAAAAAAATATTCCATGGTATTCAAACTCCCCAAAATGTAAATATGTGGTTATTATAACCTAAACTTGAATGAATGAAAAATAGGAAAGAAAAATCAGGCATATTTATTGGGTAGAAATTCAATTATAATTTCATTGAAGAGAGCGAATAAAATTGATCTTAAATTAAAGCGAATAATGTAATTTAATGATATATAATCATATCTAGTTATTATATACACAACATAAAATAAATTAGGTTCGCAATACAAATTATGTCACAAAGAGAGGAACTTTAGATAAAAAACATGCACCACTTTCCCTAAATTCCATAATAAAATTTTAAAATATTGTATCATAAACAAATATATCATAATAAATTAAATAAAAAATATACTAAAAACTATGTTTTTCATACCATTACCATATGTTCATGCTCTATATGAATTAGTTTATTTTTTCACATAAGTTTATAAATTATTGACCATTATTTTCAGTTTTCATAATTTATTTTTCTATATTATTTATTATTATAAATTTTATTATTATTTGGTCATTAAATATAATTTTATTTTTTATTTTATTAATTAATTATGTTTTAAATCACTTTTGTGATGGTTTTAGTCATTATCCTTCAAGATGATGTCGATATTAAGAATGTTTTAGTGATTTTTGAATAATGAAGGGTATTTCCTTAATTGATGAACCAAATATCTATATAATATCCAAAAATAAATCACACATTTTTATTATATAATACCATTAAATATGTTCTCATATTCATCCATGAAATAAATTTTCAGTATTTTTGAAATTTGAAGTTAAATTGACCCAAACAGGATCAGGTCGTGGTTAGTGGATGATTATAAGATTATTTAGTTTTAAAATCACTATAATATGAGTATAATTATTTTATCTTGTCTTTATGAGTGTGATATATTATGATAATAAACATTATTAATAATAAAAAATTTATTTTTAAACATTACAAAAAATTGGGTAAAAATTATTCTCTTAGTAAACTTATTTTAAATGATTAAACAAATGATGATTTTATGTTTTTCATATCCTTAATATGCTCATAAATATTTCAATACAAAACATTAATTAAATCATAAAAATAATATTCATATTTTAATATCATATTTTTATCAATCTTTGTATTTTAGTTAAAAAATGATACATGTTACATCGAAGAGGTGGTATTATACACAAAAATCAACTAATGATTTTTTTTCTATACTTGATGGGGTATATTTGTAAATAATGATAATAAATATATCATAGAAACATTAATTTGTATAAATTATATTAATATCATCATATTATAATTTCTCAACAAAATTAAAAATAAGCTAATTAAGAATAATACTAGGTAGTTGATATGAATCAATACAGGTACTTGATTTATTTTTATGTAGACTCCAGTAATATATAGTTATTAGGCTAAATAAGATTGAAGAAGGGATATTTTCATGGTATAGGGATATAGGGAGAGGAAAATGGAATAGTTTCAAGGATAAATTCCAATGAATAATTAACCTTTACATGAAAAATATATTCCCCATTTATAATTAGAGGGAATGGTAGTTTTGGGAATAACTATTCATTTATCAATAATTCCATGACACATTTTGTGAAAAAAATAACAAAAATGGAAAAAATTATTAGGAATAAGTGTATTATTTGATATAAAGCTCAACCATTATTTTTAAGGAATTTTTCTTAAAATTTTAGGACATTTACACTAAAATAAGATAAATTTAACTCTTACTAATCCAAAGAAATTAATTTCAATCCTTAGTAATGGTGCCCACTGAAAATTATTAATATTAGAATTTGATAAATAATTTTTTAGTTTTAATTTCATATTTTAAAATAATTTTATGAAATAAAATTTCAAAAGGTGGAAAATGTAAATTAAAAAGAAACATCATCTCCTAAAAGCTGTTTTTTGGAGATATAATGTTTTGAATATTTTGAAATAAATATATTGAAAAATTATTTTTGATATAAATTTTAAAGTCCTTGAATTATTTATTAGTAAATAAATAAATCAAATAAGGATTCTAAGGAAATCCAACACCATATCCTCTTGTAATATATATTTTCAACAAAAGGAGTAAAAATAGTTTTATATTAATGAAAAAACTGAATTAGTTATAAGAATATTTATCATGGGTTTTATATGTTAAAGTAATATATTAAAATGTATAATGCTACTCCCCAAATTCCTATTTGAATATATAAAATTTTTCTAAACCATTAGTTTATTCTTATTGAATGGTAATTCCATATAAAATACATGTTTCATGGATGATGTATTATTTTTCTAAATCCATAATTTTTCTAAAAAATTTCAAAAAATCATTATGAGGTAATTTTGATATAAATAATTAAATAATTAAGTTATTTTGATCAGTATAAAATTATTTTATTAACATATTAAATAATTAAACTGATAAAGGATCATTAAAGTGTTTATTTTGTGATAGTACAATATATTTTCTTTACCAAGTATTGTAGGGACTCTTTCATTATGTAGACAATAAAGCATAGATCTATGATTTATCTCAAGATAAAAAGATTATTTTGGATTAAATAGACCAAATACACCATTTGGTATCCAATACATTGATCTAAGATAAAAAAAATCTATTTGTAGGAAAATATGTAGAAAATTCCATCAAAAGAGTGGTATTAGGGCCATTCTGTACCAATAAAGGGTTGATAATATGTAGTGTGTTAAAAGATCGTAGATGGGAATTTATTCACATTGAATTTGATTTCCTGACTATCATCAATGCTATCGGGCTTAATGATGGCAGCCTCCAGTCTTTTGGCCCTGTTATCATGAACATCCAGTCTCTCAGTCAAAGCTTCACAACCTTCTCCTTCTCTTTCATTAAAAGGGACAGAAATGAAGCAGCCCATCACCTGAATTCTTTTTGCATGTCTGACATGAATCATCTCTAGCTTGATCACTTTCCTTCTTGGTTTCATGAATGTGTAACTGCTGACCTTAGTTTTTAATATATCATATTTCTTTTGTCAAAAAAAATACTAGTTTCACTAAATAAACATTTTTTTGTACATAAGTATCTCCAATATGTGTGTTGGTTCCCAAAACTCCTTCTCATCCAATACCATTCTTCTAAAATCCTTTAAAAATATTCAAATCAGAGAAAAACTAACCATGATATATTCAACATAAACAAAATATACCTTGTAATATTAGGATCTTATATTAATAACTGTTATTCATTAGAGATAAAATTTGGGTATCAAACATGCCTCAAATAAAAAAAGGATGCAGTCATCGACAATAAGGGAAATATATAACTCTAAATATATTTAGTCTTTCATAAAAAGTAAATGTATTGGTTGATGTTTCTGAGATCTATTTTTTTTTATTGGTGAAACTATTCAAATAACTAATGTAGTTAAAAATCTAGAAAAAACCAATTCAGTCCAATTTACCCCTCTTAAAGCGATTACACCTAATTATTAAAAACTAAACATGGTATTGTACCTTATATTTACACCTATGAATGAAAATATGTTTTCCAAACGTTTTATCTATTATATATGATCAGTATATTTTATGAAAATTTTGATCCCCCAGTCAATGCTAACACATAGTCCTTTCTAAAAATGCATTGATAAATATGAAAAAAGATAATCCATGAAGCTGAGTAAGATAACTCATACTAAAAATAATATAAAATATTCCCTAATAGTGGAATGTAATGTATGCAATAATATTTCTATTATAACATTTTATAGTTATAATCATGAAAAATTACTCTTAATATCTGAATGGTATGTCAAAATTGAATAACCTATTGATTTTTATGCTATTGATATGAAATACGTCAAATATGACCATTTTGATGTTTTCAAATATATACATGTGATTATATTGGTTCTAAAGGATGAAAAAATATACATGTACATATAATCATATGCCATTGAAAAGAATCAGGTGATAATTTTACAAAGTGAAACACTGTCATCTAATTTATGGAATCAAAGGACCAACATTTTATGGTTTTATAGTAAAAAACACCCTATCTAAAGAAGAATTATATAATTCTATTGATGATAAACCTATAGTGAGAGAATTTATTTTGGATAAAATATATTCACTATAAGAAAACCATCAATCTATCATTGATGTTACAAATTATCAGTTGAAAATCATGGCTTAATGAGAGAGATTCAAGAATAATAAATTGAGAAGAGAATGAAAATATCAAAGGAGATAGTGATTTTAATTTATGTTAAGTTGAACACCCATTAATTAATGTGTCTTTGGTAAGAGATAAAAATAATAAATCTGGACATAACACAAGGTGAGTTTACCCATGTTTTTGAGTGAATATATACATATATTTTTGTTTCAGATATAAATCATAATTCTAAAAATACTCATTAATATGGTAAAAAAGTCTTACAATCAAATAATGACATTTCCAATGCAATATTATTGACAAATTTCATCCTTTAGAAATATTTTTGTATTGTAATAATGTTTCAATCAATATTTCAACTTACAATTTGAATTCTAGAATAATATTTCTGGTGGGAACTTATAATCAAACCACCACTTAATCAAGGGTAGATGAAAACAAATTTAATTTTTTCCCAAAGAATATACTAAAAGGATGTTTTACTAACACATTAAAAAAATCATGATCAATATACCTAAAATTATGTTGAAAATTGGAAGTCTATATATAAAGGTGACTATTTTTATTTTGAATAGTTTGTACACAAGGCTATATATTTGTAGTAAATTTTCAATCATTGGAAGATATTTAAGTTATATATTATAGAGGATGAAATTTAATGTCAATAAATATTATGTTGTGTTCAAGAAATTTATACTAGAGAATGTGAATATATAAACATTTAACATATTTAAATATATTGTTAAAATTTGTAGAAATTCCAAAATATGGTTCCTTGGATAATGTACTCTATTTCACATCTACCAATAATGATTCATTTAATATTAATTAATTTGTCACGACCCGCCCTCGGGGTCCGTGCCGTGACTACCCCAAGCCCGCCTTCCATAGGCCAGGGGCTGGCGACTAGCACCAAGGCGTAAATCCCGGTAAAAAGGGAAGGCATTGCCTTTGAAAATAAACAAACACCACAGAGTAAGCAAGCGGAAAGTAAACACTAAACAAAAGCAGAGTACAACTGAAAGTGCGGAAAAGTAAATGGGCCAGAATACAAACCCAAAACTGAAAGTAAAGTACAACTCGAAAGGGAAAACAGCAACTGAAAAGTAAATGCCGCTACACCGAGCTGTCCACTGGAAATCCCACCTGAAGGGTGGGTACAGATAGCTCTTCTGCTCCACAGGTCCCACCGTCTGCTTCGTGCACGTCCCGCCCAGTGGTCCACCTCCGGGTACCGTCCCGCTCTGCAAGCCTCAGCTAAGGTCAACGCTGTCCGTCGTCTGCAACCAACACAACGTAGTGCGGGCAAAGCCCGTGCAGGGGTGAGTATAAGCTACTCAGTAGGGACCCCGAGACCCCTGAAGGTCTCTCAAATTCACAAAGGATAAACCACGAAGAAAGGTATAATCACGAAGTAACAACCGACATTGCTTAGGTATATGCCCATACATATACCTAAGTCATCAATTCAAATACGCTCCAACCTCCGAGCCCAAGTACAACTCAGTCCACACAGGAAAGTAAACGTATTCCACACAGGAAAGCAAAACGTAATCCACACAGGATTGCACAACACAATCCACACAGGAAAGCAACAGGATTTAGCTCACACAGGTATACTTCTTCAAAAGACGATAAAGATGATCACTGATCCATCTAAGTTGTCGGAACCACGAAGGATCGATAGGTAACTAACCCCCGCAAAGACCCACACAGGATTGGGCCCACACAGGACCTGTAGGCGCTGGTTCACACAGGACCGCTGAGTGCAAGGACCCACACAGGATCAGACCCACACAGGATCGGGCCCACACAGGGCCTGTAGCACTGATCCACGTAGGATCGCTGAGTGCTGTAGTCTTCGTCGTCGAATCCACACAGGATCTCTGTACTGTCGTCGTCGCAGTCA
The DNA here is from genome assembly GCA_963277665.1 of Viscum album. Lineage (NCBI taxonomy): Eukaryota > Viridiplantae > Streptophyta > Magnoliopsida > Santalales > Viscaceae > Viscum > Viscum album. The sequence continues at coordinate 44,085,562 of OY728150.1, forward strand.
TAGTAGCAGTAGTAGCAGTAGCAGTCACAGTAACAGTCGCAACCAGCACTAGGGTTCCTGCACACAGCAAGCTCGTTCGGAGAGTCCGCTCCACGAGCCGAGAGGCTGATACATCAACTGTCACGAAGACCAGAGTTGATGTATCCAAAAGTTCCGTATCGTCAACAGGAACTCAACGCAACAGACGGTGCGTCGATCGGACGCCCGGTCTGAGAGTTATTGGCATTTTCGTCCCCGGGGCCCGGTTGGTTTTTAAGGCAAAACCAACCCGACCGTACTCCACCTGCGTCCAAACCTCGGGCGGAGTATGCCAAAAGATCCGTCTCACTAAGAGGAACACAACACGGCTGACGGCACGTCATTCGGACGTCCGTAGCTCTAGATATGAGCGTTTCCGCTCCGAAGGCCCGGTTGGTTTCGTGAACGAACCAACCCGGCCGAACTCAAAGTAATCCGAAACCTTGAGTGCGATATACCGAAACGACCGTCTCGATCCAAGGATCGCGTTGCCGCAGACGGTTCGTCAATCGGAGGTCCGAGGCTCAAGTTATGGCCAAAAGACCGAATCTGATCCGAAACGGGGGGTTCGGGTCCGGGTCGACCCGGCCCGACCCCCCCTGGGTCGGCCCGAACCGGGTCCGACCCAGCCCGGCTGACCGGCCGGCCGGCGGCGCGGCGGCGCGACGGTAGCACGGCGGCCCGGCGGTAGCGCGGCGGCCCGGCGGCAGGCGGGGCGGCCCGGCGGTAGGCGGGGCGGCCCGGCGGCATGCGGGGCGGCCTGGCGGCATGCGGGGGGACAAAGCCCCCGCTGATTGAGGGGCGGCGCGGCATATAGCCGCGCCCTTTTTGCAAACCGCCCCCCCCCCCCCCACGTGGGGGGCTTGATTGGCAGAAAACGGGGGGCTTTGCCCCCCACATGGAAACTGCCCCCCTCATTAAGAGGGGGGTTTTGATGAGCCGGCCGGGGGATTAATTCCCCCGGTTTACTGCCACCCCGGCCGGCCAGCTGGCCGGCCGGTGTTCTCCAACGGGACCGGAAAATCCGGTCCCCTCTTCGGCTTCCGACGCCGGCGGCCCGGCCGCCGGTCTCCTCGTTCCGCCGCGGCCCGGAACCAGCCGCGGTTTTCGTCATCCGGCGCGGTGCGACGGCACCGCGCCCCTCCGCCGCACCTCGATTTCTTCAACGCGGCGCGACGGCGTCGCGTAATAAGGATTGGGCGAATATCCGCGTGGTGCGACGGCACCACGCCACCTTGATTCATCCACCCGCAAGCAATACAACAAGAACGATGGAGGGGGTTCGGCCGTGTTCATGCGGTCCGACCCCCTCACGTTAAGCAATAACACAACTTAAAATATTTCAAAGCCACACGTTAGACTTACTAAAATCATGATCAAGAATAGAATAATTAAAAAATAATCAACAACCCCTACCTCGGGTATAGGTTCGAAGATTTGACAACGTCCGCGGAAGTCAACGTCGCGGAGATCGGGCGTCGCGGTCGTCGTTCGTCAATTCCGTTGACGAAGAGATGTGTCCGATGTGATACGTCGTTGGCGAAACCTCTTATGTCGACGAAGGGAATCCGAGGAGGAAGCGGCGTTCCCTCTCGTTGACACGGAAGACGAAGAAGAGCGGAGCGGCGTTCTTCGTCGGAACTTGAGCGTTCTTCGTCTAGTTGAGCGTTCTTCGTGTTCTTCGTCAGAGTTGAAGAAGAAGAAGAAAATCTCCCAAAAGCTCTCAAGGTGGCCAAAGCTATTAACCAAAATAAAATAAGACACTATCTTATTTTATTAACACATAAACACAAAAGAATTTCCAAAGTTAGAAATTCAAAAGGATTAACTCCAAATTAAATAACTCATGTCATTTAATGAGGGGTTAAGTAAGTTGGGAGAAGATGAAAGGTTTAGGGGTTCGTGTGGGCCCCACCACACTTAATCCTCCCAAGGGAGGTTAAGTGGGTGTGGGTCCCACTTCCAACCCCCTTTGGTAGGTTTTATCAAGTTATAATAAAATTTGTTCTTCACAAATTTTATTTAACTCAAACTAAAAACCCCAAAACTAACTTTCAACCCGCAACAAACGCAACTTCCGAAAAGGTCTCTTTAAGCGAAAATCGGGGCTGCGAGTTCATCGGTGCCCTCGGATTTCAATTCCGAGCACCGAATCAAAAGTTAGGAAAACCCGCTCGTTCGTTCACTGAACGTACCCGAGCCAAACTTCAGAAATTAATTCCGGGCACTCCGGGCCTCGGAATCAGGTGCCGTCTGAAACCGCGCTCTTGTAAAATTCTAAAGAAAATTAAGAAAAAATTTCCCTTGAATTTTACGGGTCTTTACATTACTCCCACCTCAGGGCTTTACGTCCCCGTAAAGATACATCAAATACTAGGGAAACAAATGAGGGTACTGAGCACGCATCTGAGCCTCCCGCTCCCATGTACTCTCCTGGAGATTCCCATGCTGCCATCTGATGCGCACAAGAGGAATCGATCGTCCACGCAGGACCCGCTCCTGTCGATCCTCTATCTCCACCGGGACCTCCGTAAAAGTCGCCCCATCGTCAACGTCAAGCTCCCCATGGTCAAAGATGTGTGTCGGGTCGTGCACGTATCTCCTCAGCTGAGACACGTGGAAGACGTCGTGCACCTGGTGCAACTGAGGTGGTAGAGCCAGGCGATAAGCCACCTCACCAATCCTGCTGAGAATCTGGAAGGGTCCGATGAAGCGCGGAGATAACTTGTCGCCTCGGCCAAATCTCCGAATACCACGTCGAGGTGAGACCCGCAAGAAGACGTGGTCGCCATCCTCGAACTCTAGTGGCCTCCGCCTCCTGTCAGCATATGACTTCTGCCAGCTCTGAGATGTCCTCATCCGCTCCTGGATGACCTGGACCTTCTCTGTCGTGGCCTGGACCATCTCCGGTCCCACCAGTGCTGACTTTCCGGGGTCTGTCCAGCACAAAGGAGATCTACAAGGTCGGCCGTACAACGCCTCGTACGGTGCCATCCCGATGGTGGAGTGGTAGCTGTTGTTGTCCGCAAACTCCACCAAGGGTAGGTGGTCCTCCCAGCTACGACCAAAGTCGAGGACACATGCGCGGAGCATGTCCTCGAGTGTCTGAATGGTCCTCTCCTTCTGACCATCCGTCTGAGGATGAAAGGCTGTGCTCAGACGTAGCTGCGTCCCGAACGCCTCCTGTAACCCCTTCCAAAGTCGGGAAGTAAAGCGAGCATCTCGATCGGAGACGATAGATGATGGCACGCCGTGGAGCCGCACAATCTCCTAAACGTAGAGACGTCCCAAGCTCTCCACTGAGCCCTGCTCTCTGATGGGTAAGAAGTGTGCCGACTTGGTGAGTCGGTCAACAATCACCCAGATGGAGTCGTGACCTCTGGAAGTGCGTGGAAGTCCAGTCACGAAATCCATAGATATGCCGTCCCACTTCCACTCCGGAACCTCCAAGGGTTGTACCAAGCCCGCTGGTACCTGATGCTCTGCCTTTACCTGCTGATAGGTGAGGCATCGAGAAACGAACTCTGCTACAACCTTCTTCATGCCCGGCCACCAGTGTTGTCGTTTGAGGTCCTGGTACATCTTCGCCACTCCAGGATGTACCGCCAAAGGAGAAGTGTGAAACTCCCTCAGCACTTCCTCTCGCAAAGCGAATGGTACCATGGTACGTCCTCTGAAAAGGATGTCGTGCTCTGCTCTAAGGGAGAAACCATCAGGTGCCTGTCCCGAGGATATCTGTTCACGCCGTGTCTCACAGTCAGCGTCCCCACGCTGTGCCTCCCTGACTCGCTGCAGTAGTGGAGGGGTGACTGTGAGAGACTGGAGGAAGGCTGCTCCATCTCTATCCACGAAGGATATTTTCAAAGAGGCTAGCTGCTCCGTCGCCTCCTCAAGTATCTGAATGCCCGTCCTCCTGCTAAGGGCATCGGCTACTACGTTCCCCTTCCCAGGAGTATAGACTATCTCAAAGTCATAGTCCTGGAGGAACTCGAGCCATCGCCGCTGTCTCAGGTTCAGGTCCTTCTGAGAGAAGATATACCTGAGACTCTGATGATCGGAAAAGACTGTAAAGCGCTCGCCCATCAGATAGTGTCGCCATGTTTTCAGAGCGAAGACCACTGCTGCTAGCTCCAGGTCATGGGTAGCGTTGTTCTGCTCATGCGGCCTCAACTGACGTGATCCATAGGCGATCACGGCTCGCTCCTGCATCAGAACACATCCGAGTCCGGTCCCTGATGCATCGCAGTAGACTATGTACCCTACTCCCTCCTCGGGCAACCTCAAGATGTGTGCGCTAGTCAATCTCTGTCTCAGCTCCTGGAAGCTCTGCTGACATCTGTCTGACCACACGAAGGGTTTCCCCTTCTTCGTCAAAGCTGTGAGTGGTGCCGCAAATCTAGAGAAGTCTGGCACGAATCTCCGATAGTATCCAGCTAGTCCCAAGAAACTCCGAACCTCAGTCACGCTCCTGGGTGGCTCCCAAGCTAACACAGCCTCAATCTTTGCGGGATCCACTGCAACTCCCGCCTCAGAGATAACGTGTCCCAAAAAGTGGACCTCACGTATCCAGAACTGGCACTTCGAGAGCTTACCATAAAGCTGGTGCTCTCGGAGTGTGTCAAGAACAACTCGCAAGTGATAGGCGTGCTCCTCCTCTGTCGTAGAATAAATCAAAATGTCGTCGATGAAGACCACGACAAACCGATCGAGGTATGGCTGAAAGATCCTGTTCATGAGAGCCATGAACACTGCTGGAGCATTGGTTACACCGAAAGGCATAACCAAGAACTCATAGTGGCCATACCGACATCTGAAGGCCATCTTCTGCACATCCTCGTCTCTGACTCTGAGCTGATGATAGCCTGACCTGAGGTCTATCTTCGAGAACCACCGTGCTCCCTTGAGCTGATCAAAGAGGTCATCAATCCTCGGTAGCGGATACTTGTTCCTCACTGTCACCTGGTTCAGGCGACGATAGTCAACACAAAGTCGCAAGCTCCCGTCCGCCTTCTTGGCGAATAAAATCGGGGAAGCCCAGGGTGAAACACTGGGTCGGATGAACCCCTTGCCCTGCAAGTCCTCCAACTGTACCCGTAGATCTCGAAGCTCGGTGGGGTCCATCTGATATGCTGGAGTGGATATCGGGGCTATCCCGGGGTACAAGTCAATATAAAAGTCTACCTCTCTGCGAGGAGGTAGCCCTGGAACGTCGTCGGGAAAAACGTCCGCAAACTGATCCACCACTACAGGAAAACCAGGACTCCGCACGTCAACTGCTCCAAGGATAAGGCTAGCCAACTGATGAGTGATGGGCTGTCCTCTCCTCCGCGGAAGTCCATCTTGTGCTGCAAAGGCTCCCTTCTCGCCGGTGAAGGTGAACCTGCTCCCATCGGTGCGTACACATCGCACCTTGCGCCTAAAACAGTCAATCTGTGCATGGACCGTAGATAGCCAATCCATGCCCAAGATGACGTCGTAAGGCCTCGACGCTGCTACAAGAAGATCCCAGCCGAAGCTCTCGCCTCCTAGAGTAAGCTCACACTGCCGGCACCAGTGCGTAATCGTCGAGTCTGCTCCCGTGGGAGTCTCTAGCCGTAAGGATCGAGCCAACGGCTCTGTCGGAACCTCCGAGCTCCGAACAAGGGCAGCGGCTATGAAAGAGTGACTCGCTCCTGTGTCTAAAAGAACTGCAGCAAGGGTGGAATAGACATAGATAGTACCTCGAATCATCTCGGGTGCGCCGTGGTCGTAGGCCTCTGCTGCCTGGAGCTGTGCCTGTCGCTGCCCGCCAGCTCCCTGTGGTCGGGGTGGATCTCCTGGTGGTGGTGGTGGTAGAGCCTCAAAGCGTCGGCCACCACCGGCTCCTCGTCCAGCTCTTCTGCCTCGTCCACCTCCTCCCTACGGACCGCCACGGTCGACCCTCTGCCTCTGCCTCGGTGGTCCATCAACTGTCTGCTGCTCCTCGGCATGACGGGTCGGGCAGTCACGAACCATGTGGCCCTGCCCGCCGCACGAGTAGCACTGTCTGCCTCTCGTAAGACTGGGTCCGCGCTGTGTGCCCCGCACTGCTGAGCCAGTGCCCTGAGATCGTCTGCCCGAAGATCTGGTCTGTCTGGACCCCTGAGTCATCCGTCGACTGCCTGCTACAGATGACTCTGCCACGTGCCGCCCTGTGATGGGTCGCTGTGCTGGTGTAGACTCAGCAAGGAAGCTCTCGATCAGAAGAGCCCGCTTCAGTACTCCTGTCTGAGTCGATATGCTGAGGGAGATCAGCGATGCCCTGATCTCGTGTCTCAAACCCTGCTCGAAGGTCCGGGCCCGGAAGAATGGGTCCCGTACCATGTCGGTCGAGTAGCGCGAGAGATCGGTAAATCTCGCCGAGTACTGAGCGACCGTCATGCTGCCCTGCAGCAGCTGTAGAATCTCCTGGATACGCACCGCACGAAGGGTGGCTGGGACGAACTCCGAGCGGAAGAGGCTCTCAAAGTCCGTCCAAAGTAGAGATGCCTCATCGTGCACCTGGAGCATCAAGCTCCACCATCGTCCTGCTGCTGCGTGTAGTAGGCTCGCATCGAGGATCACCATGAGGTCTGCTGGTGTCCTCACTAGCCTAAACACTCGAACCACTGCCTCCAGCCAGTCCTCTGCTGCCTGGGGATCCGTCTCCCCGCGAAACCTGGGTGGTCGCTGGCGCTGAAACTCATGCAGTGCGCTGAGGCGACGTGCATCGTCAGCGGCTGCTGCTGGAAGCATCGGGGGCTCGGCGGGTAGAGCTACCGCCGGTGCCACTACTGGCAAAGGGCCCTGCACCGAGGCCTCGTCGCTCGGTGGGCTGTCGTCTCGCTCGACTCTCGGAACCCTAGCTGGCTGCCGTCGTGGGGCCATCCTGAAAAGGAAACAGGTGCGCCACGGTCAGAACAGTATACCTGGTGAGCTGATATAAGTAATCACAAAGAAAACTTTGAAACACACACGCAATCAATGTTTTCGTCCATTAAGTCGGAAATCAGAAGTCAGGGTCCTGGTGTACAGATACGTCGGCCGCCGCACCAACACTGGACTCCCTGGACTGATAACCACACTCAATACGCTAAACATTATTGCTTCACATAGAAAAGATCAGAGTTTGCGGTAGAACCGAACACCTTTGATACCAATTTGTCACGAACCGCCCTCGGGGTCCGTGCCGTGACTACCCCAAGCCCGCCTTCCATAGGCCAGGGGCTGGCGACTAGCACCAAGGCGTAAATCCCGGTAAAAAGGGAAGGCATTGCCTTTGAAAATAAACAAACACCACAGAGTAAGAAAGCAGAAAGTAAACAGTAAACAAAAGCAGAGTACAACTGAAAGTGCGGAAAAGTAAATGGGCCAGAATACAAACCCAAAACTGAAAGTAAAGTACAACTCGAAAGGGAAAACAACAACTGAAAAGTAAATGCCGCTACACCGAGCTCTCCACTGGAAATCCCACCTGAAGGGTGGGTATAGATAGCTCCTCTGCTCCACAGGTCCCACCGTCTGCTCCGTGCACGTCCCGCCCAGTGGTCCACCTCCGGGTACCGTCCCGCTCTGCCAGCCTCAGCTAAGGTCAACGCTGTCCGTCGTCTGCAACCAACACAACGTAGTGCGGGCAAAGCCCGTGCAGGGGTGAGTATAAGCTACTCAGTAGGGACCCCGAGACCCCTGAAGGTCTCTCAAATCCACAAAGGATAAACCACCAAGAAAGGTATAATCACGAAGTAACAACCGACATTGCTTAGGTATATGCCCATACATATACCTAAGTCATCAATTCAAATACTCTCCAACCTCCGAGCCCTAGTACAACTCAGTCCACACAGGAAAGTAAACGTATTCCACACAGGAAAGCAAAACGTAATCCACACAGGATTGCACAACACAATCCACACAGGAAAGCAACAGGATTCAGCTCACACAGGCATACTTCTTCGAAAGACGATAAAGATGATCACTGATCTATCTAAGTCGTCAGACCCACGAAGGATCGATAGGTAACTAACCCCCGCAAAGACCCACACAGGATCGAGCCCACACAGGACCTGTAGGCGCTGGTTCACACAGGACCGCTGAGCGCAAGGACCCACACAGGATCGGACCCACACAGGATCGGGCCCACACAAGACCTGTAGCACTGATCCACGTAGGATCGCTGAGTGCTGTAGTCGTCGTCGTCGAATCCACACAGGATCTCTGTACTATCGTCGTCGCAGTCACAGTAGCAGTAGTAGCAGTAGTAGTCACAGTAACAATCGCAGCCAGCACTAGGGTTCTGCACACAGCAAGCTCGTTCGGAGAGTCCGCTCCACGAGCCGAGAGGCTGATACATCAACTGTCACGAAGACCAGAGTTGATGTATCCAAAAGTTCCGTATCGTCAACAGGAACTCAACGCAACAGACGGTGCGTCGATCGGACGCCCGGTCTGAGAGTTATTGGCATTTTCGTCCCCGGGGCCCGGTTGGTTTTTAAGGCAAAACCAACCTGACCGTACTCCACCTGCGTCCAAACCTCGGGCGGAGTATGCCAAAAGATCCGTCTTACTAAGAGGAACACAACACGGCTGACGGCACGTCATTCGGACGTCCGTAGCTCTAGATATGAGCGTTTCCGCTCCGAAGGCCCGGTTGGTTTCGTGAACGAACCAACCCGGCCGAACTCAAAGTAATCCGAAACCTTGAGTGCGATATACCGAAACGACCGTCTCGATCCAAGGATCGCGTTTCCGCAGACGGTTCATCAATCGGAGGTCCGAGGATCATGTTATGGCCAAAAGACCGAATCTAATCCGAAACGGGGGGTTCGGGTCCGGGTCGACCCGGCCCGACCCCCCCTGGGTCGGCCCGAACCGGGTCGGCCCGAACCGGGTCCGACCCGGCCCGGCTGACCGGCCGGCCGGCGGCGCGGCGGCGCGGCAGCCCGGCGGTAGCGCGGCGGCCCGGCGGGGAGCGCGGCGGCCCGGCGGTAGCGCGGCGGCCCGGCGGCAGGCGGGGCGGCCCGGCGGCAGGCGGGGCGGCCCGACGGCATGCGGGGCGGCCTGGCGGCATGCGGGGGGGACAAAGCCCCCGCTGATTGAGGGGCGGCGCGGCATATAGCCGCGCCCTTTTTGCAAACCGCCCCCCCTTGATTGGCAGAAAACGGGGGGCTTTGTCCCCCACATGGAAACCGCCCCCCTCATTAAGAGGGGGGTTTTCATGAGCCGGTAGGGGGATTAATTCCCCCGGTTTACTGCCATCCGGCCGGCCAGCTGGCCGGCCGGTGTTCCCCAACGGGACCGGAAAATCCGGTCCCCTCTTCGGCTTCCGACGCCGGCGGCCCGGCCGCCGGTCTCCTCGTTCCGCCGCGGCCCGGAACCGGCCGCGGTTTTCGTCATCCGGCGCGGTGCGACGGCACCGCGCCCCTCCGCCGCTCCTCGATTTCTTCAACACGGCGCGACAGCGTCGCGTTCTTGATGTTTCTTTCATGGCGCGGCGCGACGGCGTCGCGTAATAAGGATTGGGCGAATATCCGCGTGGTGCGACGGCACCACGCCACCTTGATTCATCCACCCGCAAGCAATACAACAAGAACGATAGAGGGGGTTCGGCCGTGTTCATGCGGTCCGGCCCCCTCATGTTAAGCAATAACGCAACTTAAAATATTTCAAAGCCACACGTTAGACTTACTAAAATCATGATCAAGAATAGAATAATTAAACAATAATCAACAACCCCTACCTCGGGTATAGGTTCGAAGATTTGACAACGTCCGCGGAAGTCAACGTCGCGGAGATCGGGCGTCGCGGTCGTCGTTCGTCAATTCCATTGACGAAGAGATGTGTCCGATGTGATACGTCGTTGGCGAAACCTCTTATGTCGACGAAGGGAATCCGATGAGGAAGCGGCGTTCCCTCTCGTTGACACGGAAGACGAAGAAGAGCGGAGCGGCGTTCTTCGTCGGAACTTGAGCGTTCTTCGTCAAGTTGAGCGTTCTTCGTGTTCTTCGTCAGAGTTGAAGAAGAAGAAGAAAATCTCCCAAAAGCTCTCAAGGTGGCCAAAGCTGTTAACCAAAATAAAATAAGACACTATCTTATTTTATTAACACATCAACACAAAAGAATTTCCAAAGTTTGAAATTTAAAAGGATTAACTCCAAATTAAATAACTCATGTCATTTAATGAGGGGTTAAGTAAGTTGGGAGAAGAAGAAAGGTTTAGGGGTTCGTGTGGGCCCCACCACACTTAATCCTCCCAAGGGAGGTTAAGTGGGTGTGGGTCCCACTTCCAACCCCCTTTGGTAGGTTTTATCAAGTTATAATAAAATTTGTTCTTCACAAATTTTATTTAACTCAAACTAAAAACCCCAAAACTAACTTTCAACCCGCAACAAACGCAACTTCCGAAAAGGTCTCTTTAAGCGAAAATCGGTGCTGCGAGTTCATCGGTGCCCTCAGATTTCAATTCCGAGCACCGAATCAAAAGTTAGGAAAACCCGCTCGTTCGTTCACTGAACGTACCCGAGCCAAACTTCAGAAATTAATTCCGGGCACTCCGGGCCTCGGAATCAGGTGCCGTCTGAAACCGCGCTCTTGTAAAATTCTAAAGAAAATTAAGAAAATATTTCCCTTGAATTTTACGGGTCTTTACATAATTATTTACACAAATAATAATGAAAAATAAAGGGAAAAAATATTGGGAGTTTACCGGGGGTGAATGTAAAAGTAAAACAACAATAAAAACACACTAAAGAGAATATTTAAGATGATTATACACATTATAAAAAATAATTAACTTATATAATGAAATATAAAATTTTTTATCATTGAATTTATGAATTAATATTATTGAAAAATTAAAACGGTGGATAAATAATGATAAAAAATCCAAGAATAATGAAAAAATGGGTTTGGTTGATGATATCCATGATGGAAATCTTCAAATCCTTAATAATTTTATAAAAATCAAAACCTATTTTTTTCAAAATATTGAAGATATAAAAAATAAGATAATATTTACAAATAATATGTGATTATTTATCTAGGACAGTGTGAATTATAGTGGAATATAGAGAAAATATAGAGGACATTGTATGCCTTTCTAGATGATGTGAAATGATCTATTCGATGTAAGAATAATGTTATAGAATAGATGATGACTATGATAACCAGTGATAGCCATGTTTGTAAAATCAATGGATGAAAATACATGATTAATTATAAAATTTTCATATTTTAATTTAATTGAGCTTTCACATCGATAAATCAATCTATTGACTCTTCCCAAATTAATAGGTGATGAGAAATATACCTTATTCCAATTTAGGTTATGTGTATTTTCATCTATACGAGCTATACATCGGAGATTTCCATAATAAGTTTCATTTTTTCAACTTAATACACAAAAGTTATTATCATATATATTTTTTAGAGATCGCTTTTATTGATGATACTGTATTAAGATGTAAATGGAAGTTGTATTTAAAGATATCATTGTAGAAATAATTTATCAGTTTGACCCAAATAAAGATAGTTTGTACTACATTAAAGTAAAACAATATGGGATTTTATTTTCATATTATTATTATGGATGATGGAATAAAATATATTTATGGAAGTTATAGGAGTAATATTATCAATTAAAAATTTTACCCTTAGAGGGGGAGTAGAGATTAACTTTTTTCAGACATCATTATCACATGAGAATATTATATTATTGAATTTCAATCAAATTTACATTAAATATTTATGTTAAATACATGGAATGACTAAATTTAGTTTTTGAGAAGGATATATTGGTAATATCAGGACAAGAGGAAATTATTATGAAGGAAGATTATTTGGGAGACTTATGGGGAGATTTCAGACACCATTTGTCAATATAATGTGTTTATAGAACCCATAATTTATAGACATTAATGTTATCAAAGGTTTTAGTGCATGCAACTACATGAAAACCTTTTATTGATAACCCATGAATAAAAAATTCTACATTTGTATCAAATGTTGGATTATTTATAATGAACATTGATATCTAGATTAAAATATAATGTTTTAAATTCTAAAGGATCATTTAGACTTATTTTTGTTTGTTAATTTCTCATTATATTAATAAATCAAATTTTAACCCATTATGGAGTGATTTAGAATTAGTTTTAATTATAAGTAACATTACTATAATATAGAATGTGATTGGGTGATAATATGACTTTTCCATACTCTTTCACCTCTACATTTATTGTTTATATAATGGGGGATAAATAGAGAAATTTTAGAACATATTGAAATAGACTTATCTATGGTACTTTAATGTATTTAATCATGAAAAAAATCCAATGGGTGGGATTAATAAGCCTAAATGATTTTGATTATTATGATGATAGTATTCTATTTTCATAATTAAGTCAATGAGTTAGACATATCAATGAGAAAGTTAATATATAAGACTTCAAATATGTAATGGTTGCTGATGATGATCCAAATCAATAAATTAATTGGATAACACCATTAATATAAGGTATTATATGGAATTTTGAAACTTTCGTGGATGTTTTGTGTTTTGGAATAACTCCTCAGGCTCCCCATCAAATATCATTAGAGATTAAACTGAATTATTTTGTTGTTATAATTTTTAAATATTAGTGTGTATATAATTTATTAAGTGGATAAGATTTCATTAGAGATCCCCATTTGTGTTATCTAGTTTATATTTTCTTGTAATATTTTTTTATGTTTCATTAGTGTTTACCTATTTCTTCTAAACCATAAAGAGGATTATTTGGAAATAAAAAATTGGACGGATACATGGAAATGGATGGATTGAAGAGATAATTAGTTTTAGATACTGATTTGAGTTCTCATTTTTCTACCACTCGGTATGTTTCTAGATTACTATTTATGTATTATTTATCTAATTCATTGTAGGTAATTAAAGTTGATAAAATAAATAATATACTCCTTGGAGACTTAATATGTCATGATTTTGTAGAAGGACATTGTTTGAATTAATTAAAGGTTCAAATGGTTGATGAAAGTACTATCTACTACAGATGTAGATGATTTTTTGGACATAGTTGTTTTTGAAGAATAATGATGTTAGTAGGTTCATAGAAATGAGAATCTATCCCTATATACAGACTAAATATTTAAAAAGGTCTATATATGGATGATATTAAACGAATTATGTTAGTGAAAATGAGATCATCATAGGAACATCTGGAATATACAATTATGGATAAATATTCATGAATGATATCATATGCATATCTCATTTTATATTTTGAGACACTATCTATAGAAGATGAGTTTTTGATAATGGGATATAGATCCAAATGTAGTAGTTTTAGTAGTAGATAAATAGTATAAATGTTAGATTACTGAAAATGAGTCATGGATGAAAATTGATGAGTAGATCAATGAAAGGTTCTATGGGGAAAAAATATTAATAATACACATGGAGTAATGTTATTTACATGAGTTAATTATTAATATAATATACAAGTGGTTTTTATGAGATACACATGACACTTGGAGATGACATGAGGTACCCATTGATTAAAATGAAATGCCAAGGATGAAGAATTATTATAATTAATAGAGGCTCATTAAGATAAAATTATCCATTTAATTGGTAATATAATATCCAAAATGTTCTACATCATAATAAATATTAGAAGTCATAATTTGAGATATCCTTGAAAAGGGAATGAAGAGAATAAAAAAAGATGAAAACCAAATGATTTGGATGGTGTGTTTGAAGGACATGTTGAAAAATATCATAAGGAATTATGATTTAAAAATGATTCTTAGAGAATAGAAAATGGTATGTTGAATATGTTTTTGGAAGAAGTTACTAACAATGATAGTTCCAATTGATATAAATGTTTGAATGCTTTATAATGATCGAAGTAGAAAATTATATTTTTAGGATATTAAAGAATAATGTTAAAAGTAAAATTAAAAGGGTTATGGTGAAGTATAGATGTATATGATGAATTGAATTATAGAGGTTACAATTTATAAGGTTCACTAACCATAAATAATTACTATTAAGTATTTATAGCTATAATTCACATATATTTTGAGAGTAATAATTTATTAATTACGTTATTTTTCATTCCTAATATAAAGTGTTATTAATTTTTAAATGGAATCAAATTATTTTATTTTACAATTAGCATGTTAGATAAATGGTAAGGAAAAATATTTTATGTTGTAGGGAATGTGTCCTTATTTTTTCTGAGGAATTGTTGAACATGTGGAAATAAGAGAGGATAAAAAACTTTTCATGATTCATTAATAGATGAGAAGGATATATCCTAGCACATAGAGTCACTAAGAGACAATAATTGTTTTTTCATAACAGGAACTGTCTTATCATATGTCTAGTTCATAACTAACTTCCATATCCCTTCTTTATTCATTGATCATGTCCATTTTCAAAAACATCGAGGGATTTATATTTAATTGATTTATTTGAAATTAATTTACTTCATGAAACATGGGTGTGTTATATTTTTTCATTAAATACAGTTTTGGTTGTCCTACCTATATAATTAATCATATTACATTATAAGAAGATAATGGGAGTCTCTAATCTAGATAATAAATTCCATGATGAAATATTTTATTAGGACCAACTATGAAAACAACCTCTATATTTAATTTCTAATTTATCTTCAATAATTTTAAATCCTATAAATAGTAGAGAATAGTGCAGTTTTATTTACTAGAATATTAACTTTTTATTCCAACTGTTCTAATTTTGTTATATTTTTTTGATAAAAATGTTCTACATATGTTCAATTTTAATATTACGACTAACTAAAACCATTTATTATGTAGTTATAATGATATATTCTTAAATTTAAAAATTGATAACCTATATGTTAAAATTATACCTTGTGGCATTTAAATGTTTTATGCACATTTATATGGGATTCTAATCTAGAAACATTAGTCTAATTAATTATCTTCTTTTCTATTTTTTAATTTTTGATTCATTATTATATGATATTTTATTAGGTAGTATTTTTAGATTATATCATTTATGGATAAGTACTAAAAAATGTAAAAAATAATGTAGATACTCAATTTTTATCTAGATATGGAGAAATTATTAATGAGGAAATAGAAATGATATGGCATGACAACAATTGAGAAAGTTCATATAGAAGAACAAGTTGTACAATGTAAATATTATAGGAATATAATGTGTGGTTTAAAACATAGTATCATAGTGCTAAATATTTTAAAAAACTAATTTAAGATAATTATAGGGATCATTAAAATGATAAAAAAACAAAATGAATTCATAGGGCTACCACATGAATATCTAATAATATTCATGGAAAGTCTAATTCAATTATGTGCCAAATTTTATAATAATAATGTTTCTACTATGTACTAATGATATCCTATCTATATCTTTATTAATTTATAATGTAATTTAGTTGATGCAGATATTAACACCACATTAAATCACTAATTGTTTTTTGAGATTCCACTAAAATTACTAACAATGTTATTTCCTCCCAAATATGAATGGATAATCATGTAAAAAATTTAAATATCAATAAATATGATGATGAATCATTTTAAACTACAATGGATAGGTTTTAATACTTTTTAAACAAGTGTCCCCATCAGGGTGTTGATATATGGTATCTAGTACGATCATTTTATTTGGGTCTATGTCAACATAATAGTTCAATTTTGGGTGCCTCTATAGGAGGTTTCTTAAAAAAAATATTTTCTAATAGAATGAATAGACAAGCAATTAAAAATGTTTATAAATATATTGAGATGGAAAATGGAATGATTTTAAATGAGTGCAGCATGCATAGTTTTCAAAAAATTATTAATGGCTACACAAATAGAGGCATTGGTAGAGAATAAGGAAAATATCAGGGCTACCCATTATCCCTTTTGTACCCACATTGTGGATACTAATAATGTTTACTATAATTTTCCAATTAATATTACTGGTTGGAGGCCACAAAAAATATAGGTTTCTAAAAATGAGCGTTGGGGTTCCGACAAGAATAATGGATATCTCTTTAATGTAAAATCAATTCATTAGAGGAGAGCTTTTTATTTTTTATGTAAATAATGGGTGGTAGAAAAAATTAGTAAAACAAATATTAAAATGATAAAAAGTATTATATAAAGAATATAATATATCATGGGGGTGAAATTACAAAACAACACGTGGATTTGTGTATAGAAGATCTACTGGGTGACAAGGATGTTGACCCATGTGGATAATTGTTTGTCACCACCGTGAGTAGTGGAAACACATGGACTTCCACACTAATGAATTGGGGAAAAATAATATAACAAGGATAAATTTATCGGTAAAAGGCATGTAAGATTAAAGAGAATGGAATTTAATAATATAAAGTAGTTAATAAGGAAGATACAACACCATACAAGTGACCACTTCCATTCCCAAAATGTATGATGTATGAAAAATGGATGGAAGATGATTATGTTTCTATAAAATTATAGTAAATTAAATTGGAAATGTGTTTTTAGAGTACTCATAAAATATTTTTATATATATGATGTTCATGAAGATATAAATTTCAATTAATAGGAAATTGTAGGAGATGGCGAAAATACCGCCCATGACAGAATTCTCAATAATGGATCCATGTAGAATGCCTATGAAAAAAATATGCTTTTGGTAGTTTAGAATTCTTATTTATATTGGATCATATGGGTATATGAATGATTTGTGTTATCCTATAATGTGTTTGAAAATCATTTCATACATAACAAACAATATATTGGTCTTTGAAGAGATTAGAGACACAAAATATTCTCTTCATCATGTTGATAAAAGTGAGATATACACAGGGCTTTAAAAAAGAAATTATAGTTATGGTGGATAAATTATAATTTATTATTGATTTCCTTATGGTTGAGATGGTTGAAAAGAAAAAAACCCTAATTCATTAACTTGTTTTCTATTTATTAGGAAATAATTGATGTTCAATATGAAGAGTTATCATTGAAGGTTCATGGTGGATATCTTATGTTCTATATTCATTGTTATATAAAGATTTTTTATGAAAATAATGAGGAATTGACTGGTTAATGAACGATGTAATTTGAGGATGTTATATATATGGAAGATTGAAATGAAGTAGTTTTTTATAAGAAGGAATAAAAAGGGAGAAATGAAGAAAATATGTGGATATCAAAGTTTCATGAGAAAAATGTGGTTATCATTGAATATTATCCCAAAGTGGAATTAATGTATGGTGAAAAGGTTTTTGATGTTCATGATTTATATTTTTTTTACTTTTCATGAATGAATAGAAAATGATGGATTGATCTTATGGAAGGGTAGAATGAGTCCCCTCATGAATGAGTGAATATGATTTTAGATAAATCAAAAATAACAATCTATGTGGATGATTCTTAACTATTATCATTTTTTAATCCAAATCAAATAACAATTTCCCAATATTCTAAAAACTCCTATGTTGTGGTATTCTAGTTTAATGACATTAAACAATGTTCTTGAGGGAAGAAACCATTTTATTTATCTATTCTAATGGGTTAAATATAATAAATCATTCTTTTACATGTATTGTTTTTAGATATTTAATGGATTATTTTTGAGATCAGGCATTGATATGATGTGAAAATTTGAGGCGCAGTATGCCCATAATTTTTTTGTAATCTATTAAATATATAAACTAACATACATGCATATTTTTCATGTTAAATTTGAATAACATAAAAATAGGGGCCCAAATCATAAATATGATTTAATCGTTGACTTCAGAATCCATAATTTACCTTGATCACTTAATAACCATTATCATCATGAGTCATTTGGGAAAAAATCAAAATGAGCATAGAAATGAATAAAATAATTAATTAATTAAATTTATTTAAATTTTATTGAAGAAATGATTGTAGAGTCTTTTGGTAGACTACTATGATGAAATCCCATTGTTATCCTCATAACCCTAAAGCAAATAGAGAGAGAATATGGCTATCTCTATGAGGTAAAAGTTGAATGGAATATGGGTTGATCATCAAAGTGAAATGAAATTGAAGGATCACACCAATGATCATAATTTCGACACATTCATTATTAGAAATCAATCCATCTAAATTTTTGATGTTGTGTGATTTTGTTTTCATTGGTTATTTTTGATTCTACTATAAACCCATATCAATCAACTAATAGATTAGTCCATGGATTGTGAATATAATGGGAAGGGTTATATTAATTAATCTTTGAGATAATTTCATTCTGATTTAAATTGTTATCTATTTATTCTTCATTCTAATGGAAATGAATCAAGATTGAAACCAACATCTACCAAGGCTCATTCTTATTGATTGTTCTTGTGATCTTCTCCCTTGATTATTCTTTCATAACATTCCTTCATTGTGTGGAACATGGTTCCACATATCCTGATGAATTGTTCATTCCACACCATATTCTTGTCAAAATGATATGATATCATTGATCTGGGATCAATATTATGTGAGAATGGGGACATGATTGAAGCAGCATTATACCCGATGGTTTTTGATACGTAAGTTTATGATCTCTGGGGAAAAATTAAAAATAGAGTTTTATAGATATTTAGGAATAGATATGATGAAATAAACCAATTTTTTGTCGAAGGAAAGGCTTAGACATGGAAAATCATTGATTTTACGGACAAGACTGTCACTAGATTAAAATCTAGAGGCACATCAATGAATATGGACTCCAAATCATGAAATCTGTAAATTTTATCACTACACATTGTGTAATTAATGACCACACACCATGTGGTCCCCTCCATAAAGAGTCAAGGGTTATAGGTGGGAGATAAGTATCACACAATGTGTGATGTTTTGACACTTTATGTGGTCCACTTTGACGAACTTGGCATGTTCCTTGGATGGTACATGGACATGGGTTGGCGCATACAATTTACTCTCATACATGGACACTAGCATAATTACACATGCTACGCCATGTACTATAACATGATTAGAGTACATGGGATTACCATATCATGTGTACCATTACATGGATATGGTCATGATACACTATCCATTTATACTAGTAGGATCCTAGGTCAAGGGACATATCTTGTAACCCATTCAACATGCCTTGTACATTATAATAAGTGGCTTGGATCCCTATTCCTATGTAACATGGAAATTATTCATTAGGTTGTATTCCCCACATCCATTATATAACAGAATGCATGGAATTTCCTCATACACACAAGAAAACGATCCATTTAGTATGAATTCTTGGATAGAATTGTTGGAATCCTTTTGTGAGGAGTAAAGTGAGATCTTAAATTCATCTTCATTCCCAAGGAGGAGTGATTGGTATTTTCATGACCAACACTACATGGTATAAAATACTATACTTAGAGGGTTAATCCATATTGGGTTATTAGAATTCGCTGTATCCATGGGTGTGCTCCTCATCTATGTGTCACTTCAGACATTCAATGTGTACTTCTAATGGTTATACCTAGTGTAAATTACATATCATATAAACATCATTAGTGATTTTAGTCTTATTAGTTTTTTCTCCCAGAAGAGTGATTTTTGTATCCTTCGAGTTGAGATCCTAGACTGGTTAGTAGGGTTGTGACTTACCTTTTACTATGTGTCTTTGTTGAGTATATGTAGATATTATTATTTTGTGTGATGTAGACATATACCTATATAAATATGATAGTATCACCTTTTTGTATGATTTGTGGTTTTGGGGTATCTTAATGGATATTTTTTATCCTAATCTCTTCATGGGATTTACCTACACATGTCATGTACTGTGAATATGATCAAACTTTTGATAGGGTCCTTGAAAAACCAGGACCATATAGTTTTTAGGGAATTTAGAATGACTGAGGTGTGTTCCTATGGTTTCATTAACATGAGTCCCCATTACTACCTTCATGTTGGAGTTTTTTACCAACTCATTATGGTGGTCTTTTATTTGGCCATGTTTTCTTTCCATTACTTCATATCATACAATGGTTTTTGGATTTTGATATACTTAGGCAAGTTTTTTTTTGTTTTTTACCTATCTGAATTTTATAGGTTTGTATTTTTGTTTGTGTGTACATGTAATTAAGTTGTGGCCTCCCCTGTTAGTTATATGACTATTTAGTGGAAGATTCCATCCCCGACACTATTGTATGAGTGGCCAGGTAAACACATAATGGGACCCATTTGGTTGGTTTATGATAAATTGGTATTACAGGTTGTAAATTATACCTTAGGAATGTAGAATATAATATTGGTTTTGAAAAATAGTGTTAAGTATTTTGAGTTCAGATTTTAGGATATGGAATCTAATGTTGGTGAAGCATACGACCTATCCATACACCAGGACATTGATCACCTTCTTTTCTACCCTGTACATGAGAACATTAGTTGTTGGGAAATAAATTTTATATGTATTATAAAGGAAAGGATTGTGATTTCCATATCCTTATTGATTTATCTCTTCATATATACTTATTGACCATGGTACATACTTTTTTTACTTTTAGGATTCCTACAAAACATATGCTAACTATGATTTAGCATCATTATCATGAGGATGACCCCTTAGTGATAAGGTGTTGATACATTCACTAGTTCTAAAGGTTCTACCTTCAGATCATGAAATAGAAATACCACAACCTACTATTTAGATGATGTAACCCACATTATTAGTGGATTTGGTGCATAGGATAGGAGAACTTTTGAGATTCATTGATAGATATGCATCATGTTCTGAGATAAGATCGACCCATAGGAAGTTGAGGAATGGATTTAGGCGATGACTTGAGTTTTCAATATATTATGAAAACCAGAATATTAGATGGTGGTACTATCAGTGAGCATTTTCTATGGCTAAATAGGATGATAGTGGGGGTAAGTGACCTAGAATTTCCACGAGGTGACTCTTTCATGGACAGATTCTGAGCACCTTTTATGAGGGAAGTTATCACCATCTACACTATGGTTTGTACAAATCCAAGAGCTTCAACAACTTCAGATGGGAATAAAGATAGTAGAAGAGTACTCATTGAGGTTTAACAACCTCTAGGGGTACTCAATGAATATGGTTTTGGAAAATTTTTTATGGATCATACCATTGAGCGAGAAATTCAGAGAGACATATGATCCATTTTTATCCGTAAATTCATTCATATATATGTTAGTGTGACAAAATATGATTTGGTGGTTGATACTTTTTTTAGTAGATAAAACTAGTTGTTTCCATTAGTGGTCATGAATTAATAAGTCCATAGAAGCATGAATTTGGGACCTATCCATTAGAGATGTTTCATGAGGATGTCCTAGAACATTGGGTTTAGGTATCTCAACAAGGGTCCACTCAGTCCAAGGATGGGTGGTTAAACTCATGTGATGGAAGGGGATATCTTACTTGAGATACTATGACTCGCTATATAACTGATAGAGATACCATGGGTAGGCCGCTGAGGAAGTAGAAGTAGATGGAGAAGGACTGTTCACATGGCATTGGAAATGGTAGAGAAGATGGGAGTGAAGAAGGATGTGGTAGATTCTTTTTCACTTTACTGCCAACAACCCCATGTTATCGCTGATAGGCATACATAGGCAAAGGACATGGACATGAATATCTATAAGAAGATGATTCTTATGAACTAGAGGCTCAAAGAATGATTCAAGGTAGGAGATATTTCATTTCATCCATAGATAAATTAAATTTAGACAAAGGTTCATGAAATTCCATTCTCATCACATGTATTTTTCAATATCTATAAATTCTCATTGAGTCCTTAGCTCAACCTTTACGATAGGAGACTCCTATAGGAGATGAATCAGAGATCCCACACTTGTGATGATAGTGTAACACAACACATATAGGTTAGAGTTTCTTTTGGGATATATTTGTATCATTGATGAGGCCTTATGGTGTCATCATAGGTATGTAATGGTTATCTACAATTCATGCTAGATTTAATATTTCACAGGGAGGATGTGTTCTATCCATAGTGTTGGAACTAGGTTCTCCATTGTTGATGAAAATGAAACCCATGAAGTGTAGTATTGACTAATTCATAAGAGGGTGTAGCTGATAACTCATCCATTTTCTAGCCTGAACCTCAGTGCAACAGATGTTATGAGTTTTTAGTTCTCAAAAGTGGTTGTGAAATATGAGGATCACATCCCTGATGTTGATACAAGTTTACCTCCTTGTTGAGTGGTAGACTTCTCCATCAATTTACATGATGGGATGACATTGGTATCTGATCCAACATATCTAATGGATCGTGTAGAGATTCATGAGCTAAGGATGAAGTTAGAGGGCTTATTGAGAAATGGATTTTTTAGACCCAGTGTTTCTCCCTTGGAAGCCACAATTTTATTCTCCATTAATGTGTAAGAAATATTGAGGATATGTGTGGGAATACAGTGCTTGTACCAAGTGATCATGGAGAATTATTAACCTCTACTGAGGATCAATGATCTATTTGATCATAGGATATAAGAATGATGATTCCCAAAGACCGAAATCGAGTCTATCTATCACCAGTTGTTGGTACTAGGTGAGGGTATAACAAAGAGGAATGGCATATTTCGGTACAATCAAAATGAGTAATTGGTGATTCCCATTGACATTATGAGATCCATATAACTTCTCATGGGTCTCATAAACTAGATATTTCATCGATTCCTAGACCACTTTCAGATAGTCTTCATTGATGTTATCCTTCTGTGTTCAACAACCATGGAGGATCACATGAGACACATGAGGATGGTTTTGGAAATAAATTGGGAGGACCGACATTAAGGTATTCTCTTGAAGTTATAGTTCATGAATGAGGAAATCAACTCTCTAGGATATTTTATCATAGATGATGGATTTTCATATATCCCAACAATGGTTTTGGCAATGTTAGTTTGGGAGCCTCTCAAGAGTGTTATGTAGGTGTTGAGATTCATATTGTTGGTAGGATATTATCGTAGATTCATACCTTATTTCTCTTGGATGTACGCACCCATGAATGATTTGGCCCAAAAGGGGAATCCTCTAGTGTAGACAAAGAGGTTTCATCAATCATTTCATAAGTTGAGGTAGAGTTTGAGTAAGACTCTCATGGCGAGAATTATATCGTAGGGTGTCAAGTAAATAGTTTTCTATGATGCATCAAGTAACAAGAATGGTTGTGCTCCGATTCTGAGAGAAACAATGATTACTTATGGTTTAGTCTAGTTGATACCACCTGAGCAGAACTACATGTACCATGTTCTTGAGTAAGTAGTAGTTTTATTCTCACTAAATCTGAGGCAACACTACCTGATAAGAAATCATTTTATCATATATTCTGATCATAATATTCTCAAATATATCTTCTCCTAGAAGGATCTTCACATCACATATAGGGGATGACTAGTGTTCTTCAAGGATAATGAATTCATGATTTTCTATACTTCTAGGGGGGGAGAATGTGGTAGCAGATGATCTCACCATGAGATCTTGTTCACATTTTATAAATGAGGCATAAGATAAGTTGGCCTCATTGTAGTTATCTTTTGTGGATGGAGATGGAGAAACATAACTATAATAGATATTTGTTAAACCTCATCTTCTATAGAGAGTTTGGGTGGAACTTCTTGGGGATGTTGAATTTGAGACCCTACATACTCTAATATTCACTAGAAAAGATCTTAATAGATTATCTAAAGGTT